>OX375757.1:35000000-40000000 GCA_947359355.1 Acrocera orbiculus | reverse complement strand
TTAAAGATAACATCACTCAAACAAAATCCCCAATGCCTCCTCCGATATTTGTAAGCAATTTGAATGACTTCAGCGCATTCAGAAACAAAATACTTACTATAAAGAACGAAACAGTACAATTCAAGGCATTATCCAACAACAATATCAAGAGAACCACTGCTAACGCAGAAGACTACAGAAAGCTGAAAAAAATGATTGAAAGTATCAAAAGTGATGTAACTACAAGTACAAATGATAAAAACAGCAGTATTGAATATCATACTTACCAGTTAAAAGAGGAACGTTCCTTCAGATTTGTAATCATTAGCAGCATTAACACCGACGAAATTAAAGAAGAGCTCATGAACTTAGGACATAACGTCAGGTACATAACAAACATATATAAAACAATAACAAATAAAGACAACACCAAGAAGAAAATCAAATTCCCCTCATTCGCAGTCGAGATTGATCCTAAAGATAACAATAAAGACGTCTACAACATAAAAAACATAGCGCACTGCAAGATAACCATAGAGCCGCCAAGAAAAGTACGCGACATACCTCAATGCACAAATTGCCAGCAGCTAGGTCACACTTAAAGCTTCTGCAAAAGGGCACCCAGATGCGTTAAATGCGCTGAAAATCACCACTACAAAGATTGTAAGAAAAAACCAAACACTGAGCCAACATGCGTACTATGTAAAGAAACAGGGCACACCGCCCTGTTGTTCTGTATACCAAGCTAAGGTCAGAAATAATAAAACAAGTAAAACAACTGTGATGCAACGAATACAAGCATCAAAAACTCCCACAGTAAATCCTATAACACCAGCTATGTCCTATGCACAAGTGGCTAAAACCAATGCAGAGGGAGATCATGAAACCTCTGATGTAAAAAATAATGACAACTCGTTCAGTGCAAATAATAAAGATATCATAACGTTGCTCCAACAAATTCAGAGCGCTCTCGTACAACTAAATCAAAGAGTGGATATCTTAGAAAACCATACCATATCACAGAAAGATTCAAAAGAAAGCAAGAAAACCTCGCGAAGCAAGAATAAACAAAAATGAAAACATTACTCAAAATAATGACCTGGAATGCAAACGGGCTAAATGCAAGAGCCCCAGAACTGGAACACTTCCTCCACTCAAACAATATAGATATCGCACTTATTTCAGAAACACACTTCACCGAAAAAAACTATATCAAAATCTTAGGTTATCAAGCCTACTGGACAACCCATCCTAGCGAAAGAGCTAGAGGTGGTACAGCGGTGATTATCAGAAATAATATAAAACATCATCAACTACCAGCTATAAGAGAAAATTACATGCAAGCTAACATAATATATATACAATGGAATAATGCTGAGTTAAAAATAGCGTCTGCCTACTGCCCGCCTAAATATAAGCCAACTATGCAACAATTCCAAGAAATATTCAATCAGCTAGGACCAAGATTCATCATGGGAGGTGATTACAATATCAAACATACAGCCTGGGGATCAAGATTAATAACGCCAGGCAAGGGTAATGAACTCCTAAGAGCCATCCTAAGTAGTAAATGTGAATATCACTCGTCACACAGACCAACATACTGGCCCACTGACCAGAATAAAATCCCAGACTTGCTTGACTTCTACTTAACCAAAGGAGTTTCAAATAACAATATAGAAATCCAAGAAACATACGACCTATCTTCGGATCACACCCCCGTATTACTAACCATTGGACTTAACTTAAAGATTAAAGAAAATAAAACAAACTTATCAAACAGATATACAGACTGGGACCTATATAGAAATCAATTAGAGGAACTAATAGACACAAAAGTCAAGCTGAAAACTCAGAACGATATAGAAAATCAAACAAAAACACTCATTAAAAACATTAGGGAGGCAGCAGTCTCAGCCACCAAAGAACCAAAAGAAAAATCAAACTACTTAAACATTAAATATCCTCCGGATATACGAGAGTACATAAAGGAAAGAAGAAGGGCGCGCAGAGTGTGGCATACCTCTAGAAACCCTAACGATAAAACAATATTCAATCGTATCAGCAATCAGTGAACTTGCTCTTAAAAAAGCATAAAATAGAATGCTTCGACAACTCCCTTAAAAACATAGGTCCAAACAAAGACAAACAAACAAACAAAGACAAAGACCTTATGGAAAGTTACACGGAAACTCAAACGCCCACTACGTAGAATACCTCCATTGAGGAATCAGCAAGGAAAATGGGTCTGCAGTGACAACGAAAAAGCAGAGATATTTGCACAATATCTGACAACAGTATTTACTCCACATGACATACACTCCAGTATAAACACTACTCCAATATACCAACCGTCAAAAAAAATAAAAAAAATATCAGCCACAGAAATAGCTCTTGAGATAGATAACAATCTCAATATAAAAAAAGCACCTGGAGTGGACGATATATCTCCCAGGCTACTGAAAGAATTACCTGCAAAAGCAATTACACTGCTCACATTCATCTACACCGCATGCATAAGACTACGATACGTGCCGGACAGCTTCAAAAAAGCCAAGATAATTATGATACAAAAACCTGATAAGTCAGCTGAGGACATCTGCTCATATAGACCAATCTCTCTTCTATCAGCAATCGCAAAACTGTTCGAAAAACTGCTAATAAAACGACTCAAGCCGTACATAAGCATTCCTGACTTCCACTTCGGATTTAGAAGTAACCACTCAACCATTGATCAAGTTCATAGAGTCGAACAAGCATTTGAGGAGAAAAAAATACTGCACCGCAGTATTCTTAGACATATCTCAAGCATTTGATCGAGTATGGCATAAAGGTCTGATACATAAGATGAGCATGCAGTTGCCAGAGAATCTGTGCAAACTACTTGAATCCTACATCACAAACCGCAAATATAGGGTAATAAACGAAGAGGCTATGTCAAACATCTATACTATGAAAGCAGGAATTTCTCAGGGTAGTGTACTAGGACCACTATTGTACCTCCTTTACACAGCAGATATCCCTACTACAGAAGATACATTCATTGGTACATTTGCAGATGACACAGTAATAATATCAAGTGATAAAACGCAAAAAAAAGCTGTGGAAAAAATACAAACTACACTAAATGAAGTCAGCAAATGGACCACAGATTGGAAGATCAAACTTAATAGAACCAAATCAACTCACTTAACATACACGCCAAGGAAAAAAGTAGACAACTTACATATATATATCAATGGAGAACAAATTCCGCAGGAATAATCAGCTAAATACCTAGGTCTAGATTCCAAATTAAATTGGAAATTTCATGTGCGACAGAAGGCCAAACAAATCAAAAAAATAATAAGGAAGTACTACTGGTTAATTGGATACAAATCGCAACTGAATCTAAGGAACAAAAGATTAATATATATGACAATTATAAAACCAATCTGGACATACGGAATACAGCTATGCGGATGTACGCATGAATGCAACATAAAAACCATTCAAACTTGTCAAAATAAGATCCTACGACTAATAAATAACGCATACCGATACGTGACAAACAAAGAGATACATGAAGATCTAAAAATAAAATGGGTAAAAGAAGTCATCCAAGAACACGCTGCAAAACATGAAAAAAGACTCCATCATCACCCTAACATAGAAGCTGTACCACTGCTGGACACAACAAGCCAGACAAGACGGCTTCACCGCAAGAAACCGCATGACCTAACATAGGAATACAAACGCTTATAGGGAACTGATCACTGGATCTTCACTCCCGCACACGTCACACTCACACACACTTAGATAATAGTACTAATAAATTAATTGTAAATAGATTAAGATTGTAGTAAACACTGGAAAATTAAAAAAAAAAAAAAAAAAATTATTATCTTTTGACAGGGTTAGTGATGCTGTACGCTTACGTTTTGTCTTATTTTTACTATGACCTGCTTAAAGTAGCTCTTTTTCTAGTTCTTCTTCATCAGTAAAATATTCTTCCTCGAAATTATTGAAAGGGTTTTCTGGAGGAATGGTTAAAATTTTTGGTGACGGTGTAAACTTGGCAGGTTGTATGATGTCACTTGCACTTTTTAGTTGACATTGATTTTTAAATTGCGGCTTCGTTTAATTCTGTAACAGGTCTGTTGTTGTTGGCATGTAAGGACTAGATGTTCATATGTGTCCATGAGTGCTCATATAATTAATACTAATTAATTAATTAGTTAATTTCTTATGATGATGTCTAATAATAATAATATTAATTTTACTAATATTACCTATCCGTAAACAGTTTTGCATAGACCGTTAACGACCCAGATGGTTTTACTGTTTGTTATTTTGTTTTTACTGTTTGTTAATTGATTTTTCAGGTTTGTATAAGGCTACTTGTTAATTCACTTGTATTCACTTGTTAATTTTGGTTATTTTATATTATCTTTGTTAGCCGTAACGGGCATCACTTTGATATTAATAATAACACAATTTTAATACTTTAGAGTATATATGACAACTTTATGAACTATATAATACAATAAAATAATATAAAATCAATTTTGGTTTCACTTCACAAAAATTTTGTATGGAAAAAACATTGATAAAAGATTTGGAATAAACAAAAATTGATATGATCCAATCACTTCTAAGACCTCAGAGCGACTGATGTATTATAGTTGAATATAATAAAAATATATACACATAGTTCTTATAATTGAATAAATTAGAAAAAATTAATAAATAATAAATATTAAAATAAAAATTTTAGATTGAACTAAAATCAAAATACAATGAAAAAGCTCATTGTATCCAACACCTGCTTTCATTGTATAGTATTTAGATTTAGCATTTTCGTATTTGACTCTATATCTACGATTGCTTATGTATGAATGGAGTCGATTGCATATGTTGCATGGTAACTGGAGACTCATTTTATATTTGGGTGCGTCTAGCTATACTCTGTAGAAAGCTTCTGAGACGTCTAGGAACACCGCCGAGCAGTATTTCCTTTCTTGAGATACTTGTTTAATTATATTTGTGACACGGTGTATTTGATCTGCTGTTGAATGGTTGCTTCTAAAGCCAAATTGGAAGTCAGGTATTTTCACTAGTGGTTTTATACGTTTTAGTATCAGCCTTTCAAACAGTTTCGATATTGTCGGTAGTAGAGAAATAGGTGGGTAGGAAGTGATTTCTTCAACCGGTTTATTCGGTTTTTTTATCATGATGATTAGTGCTATTTTGAAGCAACGGGATATGTGCTGTAATCTTAGGCAGGAATTGAATATGTACGTAGGCATGATTAGTGCTTTCACTGATAACTCTTTTAATAACCTGGGTGGTATATTATCTTCACCGGGAGCTTTTTTTATGTTTAAATTGTTGTCTATTTCTTTGGCTATTTCCGCAACCGTGATCTTTTATATTTCCTTGCAGGGCTGGAGCTGTAACTAATGATTAATGATTTATTGATTGGCCAAGTTCAAATTCTTTAAGTTAAAAGCTTTTTTTTATTAAATATATTTAGCACTGTTTAATAGTAATTTTCTTGTATCTCCTGAGGGACACGTTGCCTTGTCTATTGTCAGAAATTCTATTGTTAAAACAATATTTATTTTAGATTTTGAGGGCAGTTGTACCAATCAAAATCAGGATAACACTAATACTAAGTAGAACTAATGTAAAAAGTATTTCATTTTTTACTAGATTTAACTAACTATGTCGAATAGTATAATGACAAATAATCCACTGATTTTATTCTAAAATTAGTAAAAATCTCAAGGTGTAATAATCAAATCGAAACAGCCTTTATATGTACAGTTAGGATCAAATTTCTGTCTGTTTGTTACACGGAGCTTTTAGATAATGTGGTCGGATATTTTTAATACTCCTTGCATTTTGGTCATCTTTCGTGTTGTTAGCTAAAGTTCAAAGTTAATCTTCAAAACATATTTTAATAAAAAAAATAGCGTTTTATTTTTAAAATTGTTTTTAATACTTAATTGTTGTTGTCTAACTTTTGTATTTAACTTTAATTATTATTATGGAAAACCTTAGAAAACAAAATATTTCATATATTGTACCATTTTATCATTATACTGTGCTTCTCAAAATAGAGCTTTATATTTTATAAGCAAGTTTGGCAAACACTGCAAAGTTTGGCAAAATAAAATTTGTATCTCTGAAGTGGGTAAAAAATGTGACGTTTATTTATTTTTAAAACAGCTAATTTTGCAATGTTTATTTGATATTAAGTGCTGTTATGTAATTTTCTAAAAAGGTACGTAGTACTCCTCGCAAGGTACAAAAACTACCTTTAAAATACAGACAAATTAGGGTCCGGGACTAGACTCACAGAGCGTTTTATGTAATATGGGGAAATTCTTATTTAATCGTTGCAGAGATCTTATAAATTACCCTTGCTCAAGCGGGTAGCGCTGGATGACAGGCGATTGTTAAAAGTAAGTATTTGTGGAGAATATTTCTTCCAATTATCAAAAGTCTTAGCGGGAAACGCTGGTCTTTGATAATTGGCAATCTGTTTAGACTACCAAAAGTTTTAGCGGGAAACGCTGGTCTTTGGTAGCTAAAAGATTCAACAACGTTCTCCTTTATTAAGAATATTAAAATAATATTACCTTAGATGAGCTTTGTGAATTGTTTGCCTTGTCGATGCTTTTTTCTTAAGTTACCAAAAGTCTTAGCGGGAAACGCTGGTCTTTGGTAACTTAACAAACTAAAATATCTGGACAAGATGAATTTCGTAGGTTACCAAAAGTTTTAGCGGGAAACGCTGGTCTTTGGTAACCAAATAAAATAAAGAACACTTTTTGTTTTTAACACCAACTTATTTATTTATTTAAAAAAAGAAGACTCGCCTGCCGAAAGGGCCGTGGTTTGTCTTTACACAATTTTTTACAAGAACTCCCGACTATAAAAATTATTCTACTTTTATACAGAAGTTTTTATCCCTCCTTCTGTATAATTTTTTTACTTTTGCTAATGATATTTTCTTTTTGCGAAATCTGCAAATCAATTACATATATTTGAATTTGAAGATTTCGCATTTACAAAGTTCATTGATTTGGCTGAACTAAAAAATTTTTATTGTTTGAATATTATTTATGCGAAATCTGCAAATCAGTAAAATATATTTTGACTTGCAAATTCCGCATTTACAAAGTTCATTTTGGGTCATTTAACTAACAAGTAAGTTAAACGAAGCAAAGTTGTTTTTTTTTTTTTTTTATATAATATGCATACATGCATATTTTGTTAGAATTAATTGTTTTTCCCTCTTTTTTTTTTGTTTTCTTTTTATTTATTCTAAAAAAATTGATAAATTATGAAGATTGGAGATCTCCATATCTAACATTCCTTCCCCCTTATTGAGAACATTTTTCCGGGGGAGAAATGTTCACAAGTTTTATTTGTGTCAAACTATAATCCTTAATAGTACGAGTATAGTATATATATATTTTTGTGTTTAAAAATGTTTAACTATTTAAAAATTGGAATATCCTCTTTTACTTTTTTTTTTATTTATTTGTATATATTTGATTTTCCCTTTTTATATTTAACAATTAGATGAAAGAAAATTTTAACCATTAATATAGGTATCTAGTTTTAATAATTTTAATCATTAATTTAGTTTCAATAATTATGAATATAAGAAATTTTCAACCATTATATTATTTTTAACAATTTAGAGTATGTATATGTAGATATATATTATGTTTTCTTTTTTTTTTGTTTTTATATTTTACTTAAGAGCTAATCTTGCCTTTGTAATTTTTATTTGTTGTTGCATTAAGGGAGCAGGCCTCCTTGTGTTTTTTCTTTCTTTTGTGTTGAATGTGTCGTTGTCATGAGTTTTTGTTTTTCTTCTACTGGAATTTTTTTTTTGTAGGATCCTTGTAAATAATAATTCTTTTGTTCCTTCTTGTTTACTTGTTGTTTGAAGGATTTGTGAGTTGCCATCGTTTTTTGTAAGTTATTGTGTTTAAAGGCTTGTTTTAATTCTTCCTCGAGACTCGTTTTATCGAAGTAGTGTTTATTTGTTGGCTTTCCATCTAATTTTTTGGTATGTTTGGCTGTATTTGTTGTTGGTTTTTCCTGTTCCGGTTTTTTCTTCGTTATTCTGATGTGCAGGGCGTACTGATAATTATTTAGTTCCTGTAGTAATTTCTGTTTTTGCCGTTTATCCTTAGTGATTGCGATGGTTTCATGTAATCTGGCGATATCTCGTTTCAGACGAACCTGGACACCTCCTCTTTTCCTTTTTATTTTATTTTTTTCTTTGTTTTCCTGTAATGGTTCAATACTTGATGTTGTGTTGATACTTCTCCTTATTAGTTCCTCATCCTTTCTTATTCTTTGTCTCCTTCTGTACTCCTCGATGCTTATTGGCTTTGGGCCAGCATGTGGGTTGTTTTTTATTGCGGTTAATATGTCAGTATTTGGCATTTTGTGGTAAACAAGAAACGCTGATTTTGAGGATTAATATGAGTAGTGCCAAAAGTTTGCTTCAATCGGAATTTCAATAAGTCGTATTAAAGACTTAAACTGATCAATTATTTCCTTTACACAAGAAGATTTTTTATCATAGTTTTATTTTATTTATAGATTTATTTTATTTAACAAATTTTTAACAAAACACAAACAAAAAAAAATATTTGGTCAAAGATTCTATGTAAGAATTTACAAAAAAAATTTATTGATCACTTTATTTTTTAAAGATTTATGTTATTTACTAAATTTTTAACTAAAAGAATATTTGATCAAAGATTCTATTTCAGAATTTACAAAATTTATTGATCACTTTATTTTTTTAATTTTTTTTTTATTTTATTTAACACAAAAATTTTTATTTTTATTTTTTTTTTTTTAAAACTGATTAATTAATGCGGTCTGCACTAGTGGATCGATTAAAAATTACTAAATTACTGTAACTGACTTCTCTTCGTTGTATTTCCAAACTTATTGCCTATAATCAATTTTTACAATTTTTATTATTAAAAATGTTTCGATTCCACATATTGCAATGGGTCAAAAAAAATTTCTATAATCCCGCTGACGTTAAAAGTTAATTTAATTCATTCTCATTTTTTTTTAAATTAAATTATTAAAGTGCTGTTACAGACAGTTAAAGAAAATTATTGTTATTTTGAAATTTATTTATCAAAAGTGAAAGGCAAAAATTCAAAATTATTATCTGCTTCTTCAAATGTCTTGTTAAAAGGAGATGTATATTGCTGGAATACTTTTACATGGAAAATATTGATTAAATTTATTCTAGATTTACCTCTGAAATTACCATCTTGGAAGATCTCTACGTGAGATATATGTATGTAAAAGAAAATTCCTCTGATAGGTATTTTCTTTGTTTTCTTTTGACAACTTTGTCACTAGTGTATTTATTTCTTTATATTTCATTCAAGAATTTTCCAAAGAAAAAGATATTCTCAAAATTATTATATTTTTTTTTTTTTTTTACTAAAATTTCAAACAAACAAAAAGAATTTATTACGAATCTTCATCCCAAAAGATCCAAAAAATTTGTTACGCATCTATATCCCAAAAAATTACTAAATAATTTTTTAGAATCACGAGATCTCTTATTAATTTGATAACATCTCCGTTCTATACTTCCTAATATTCGTTAAGGTAATAAATGATGAAATGAATTAAAAGTGAATTAAATTTATAGTGAACCAGAACATTTTGCACATAACGCTGATTTTTTGGTCGATGAGATTAATCTGTTGATTAAACAATAACATTCTATTTTAGTTATTAACTTATTGGTTTCTGTCGAGTGTCGTTTGTGGTTTTTTAAAAAAGGATGGTGAGACGGGCTTGTGTAAGTTGGAAGTGTGGTATAAACAAATGTTTTGAAATTAGCAAGTCCGATAATGTTCTCTACATATGATAATGCGTGCTAATGTTCTTTTAAAGAATATTACATGTAGGTTTGGTTAGGCTTGATTTTCGAATGGAAATGAGGGTTGTATTTGGTTTACTATATGATTTAGGGTGTAAGTGTATAAGTATTTTTGTTTTAGAACTGATTTGAAAAGGAATATAAATTTTGGGGGGGATAGGCTCTGTTTAAGATTTATGTACTTATTCGTAGAAAGGTTTGAGACGGTTGTTATGAACCGTGACGGTTCGTTTTCCTATTTTAATCGAGGTGTTTACTTCGCCAGGGACTTTAACTACAGTGTAAGGCCCAATCCAGATTTGAGAGAGTTTATGCTTTTTACTTTCATTTTTTAGCAATACGTTGTCGCCAATATGAAATGTGTTTGGTCGTAAATGTTTATCGTAATATTCTTTCGATTTATTTTTGCTGGCTAAAATATTTCTTCGTGTTAGTTTATAGGATTTTTGTAATTTATATTTAAGTAAATGATAATAGCTCTCGTGATTGTAAACAGGTTCGGGTTCTCGCTTTAGATTCGATGGGACATCTGCTGTGAATCCGAATAAGCAGTCCATGGGGGTTAATTTGGTACCTTCATGTATACTATTGTTGTATACGAATGCGGCTGTGCGCAAGAATTGATCCCAGATTTTTGGGTTTTCATCTATTATAGTACGTAGATATTCTATCAGGGGACGATGAGCACGTTCTAGTGCACCATTTGATTGAGGATGGTATGCTGAGGTTTGTAGTTTTTTAATTTTTAGTAATTTACACACACCTTTGAAGAGTTCGCTGAGAAAATTTTCAGCTTGATCTGTGACGATTTGCTTAGGAATTCGATAACGAGTAATTATTTGATCAAAGAATATTTGAGCGATAGTTTGCGCTTCTGCGTTTGGAATGGCATACCAGTCAACAAATTTAGTGAGATTATCTTGAAAGGTTAAAATGTATTTATTACCAGAATCTGTTTCTTCGAGGGGACCGACAATGTCTAAATATATTTTGTCAAGAGGTTTTTCAACAATATCTGTAATTACCATGGGCATTTTAGTAAGCCGCGAGATTTTCATAGTTTGACATTTTTTACACCTTTTGATATATGATTTTATGTCGCGAAACATAAATTTCCACCAGTATTTACGACGAATACGTTTGTAAGTTTTAATAACACCTTGATGTCCTCCGAAAAGGGAATCATGGTAGTCTTTCAAAATTGTTTTTATTTCTTCAGGGTTTGTTATAATTTCTACCTTCCTTGTTTTATTTGATTCTCGTGGTGTTGGCGATATGGGTAGTTCTTCATAAATTTCAGAGGGGTTAGTTTTCTTTTGAGATGACTGTACAGCTGTTAGGGGTGGATTAAAGTTGTCTTTAGGGTTTTCAATAGGCTCTTTCGGAGTAATGGTTTCAATTTGAGGCCTTTTAGCTTGTTACCTAGTGATGGCGTTTAAAGATTTAAATTTTCGATATTTTATATTGGGTAATACTAGGTCGCCTAGGGATATTGGTTCAGTTGGATTTGTTGCACCTGGAGGTATTCGACATAGAGCATCTGCATTTGTGTTAAACTTGCCTGGCTTATATTCGATGGTATAATCGTGTTCCGATAATTTATGGTGAAACCGAACTAAACGGGTAGTGGGATCTTTGACATTGAAAACGCCCTTTAAAGGCTTATGATCCGTATATACTGTGAAAGTTCTGCCTTGAAGATAGCAGCGAAAATTTTTTATAGCCCACACTATGGCAAGAAGTTCTTTTTCGATTGTAGAATAATTTCGTTCTGCTTTATTGAGGGTACGACTAGCGTAGGCTATAGGTTGATCCTTTCCGACCTCTCCCTGTGAAAGGACAGCTCCTAAAGCTTCACTACTAGCGTCTGTAGTAAGATTAAAAGGTTTAGAAAAATCGGGGTATATGAGCAGAGGGGGTGAAATTAACGAGTTTTTAATTACCTGAAATGCATCTTCGCAATTAGGCGTCCAGATAAATTTAAAGTCCTTACGGAGTAAGTTGGTAATAGGGCGTATTACTTTAGAAAAATCGGGAATGAATTTGCGATAATAGTTAGCAAGTCCTAAAAAGGATTGGACTTGTCTTACAGTTTTGGGAACCGGGAAATTTTGTACGCACTCTATTTTTCTAGGGTCAGGTGAGGCCCCTTTTTCGGAACATATATGTCCTAGGTATACTACTTCCTTTTTGAGGAATTGACATTTTTCCGGTTGTAGTTTGAGGTTATGCTCTCTTAGTCGATCAAAGATTTTTGTAAGTTTGAAGTTGTGATCTTCAAGATTTTTACCGTAAATTACTATGTCATCAAGATAAACGAAGCATTCAAGACCTTGCAGGCCGGTTAAGACATAGTTCATTAAACGTTGAAAAGTGGCTGGGGCTCCTTTGAGTCCAAAAGGCATGCGCTGAAATTCGTAATGGCCATAATTTGTACTAAAAGCGGTTTTAGCTCGATCTTTGGGATCTACCAAAACTTGGTGGTAGCCACTGGCTAAATCAAGGGTTGTAAAGTATCGAGCATGACCTAATTGGTCCAAAATATCCTCTATTCGAGGTAAAGGGAATGCGTCACCAATTGTTTTTTCATTTAGCTTCCGGAAGTCAACGACTACACACCATCGTTTTTCGCCGTCCGGGCCGGCCTTTTTTGGGACAACTAGAAGAGGAGAATTCCATGGGCTTTTACTGGGTTGAACGATACCGCTATCTAACATTTCTTTGAGTTGTTCGTTTATAACTTGTCGTTGAGTTTCGGGCAGTCTGTACATTTTTTGATTTATTGGAGCTTGATCCTGAATTAAAGGAATTTCATGAGTAATTGCATTGGTGTACGAAAGTTTATCACCTTTTAGGTAAAAAATATCTTGATATTCGAAACAGAGTGTTTTAATAGATTTCATTTCCTCGGAGCTTAGTGTGTCGTCCAGTTCTAGTTCTTTTTCTAGCTGGGAATATCTAAGGTTAAGGGGCGAGTCGTCCGGGTATTCGTCGTCCGGGTATAAATAACGGATATGCTGAATGGACTCTGTTCGATTGGGTGTTAATGTTTGTAGGTTTTTAGTGTTAAGATATTTTTTCTGATTTTTGTTCGAGTATTGAGAGCGTGGTTTCTTTATTTCAGGCGTAATTAGTTTGTGATTTACGTTGTGAAGGGACTTATTTATAGAAAGATTATAAGATTTATTTAAAGTTTTGTTGTTGCCGGATCTTGGCGCTTGAGATTTATCATTTTTAGCCGATTTGCAGGCATTGTTTAATTTTTGTTTGATTGAAGGAGGTAATGCATATATATTTGACTTAGTAATAGCGTTATTTAGAGGTCTAGAAGTATTTAGAGTTGCTTGTGGTTTCTTAACTGTATTATTATAAAATTGTGACGCTGGAGATTTGTTACCCGTGTTCTGAGCGTTTTGTTCACCGTCGTCGTTTAGTGAGTTCAAATTTAAAGATGAGTTTTTTAGATTATTCCCATTTGCGAATGGGTTGTTAGAATTATTATTATGCGTTAAATGTAGTTGAGCTTCTGTATCTTTTAATAAAACAATTTCATAATCCTTCAGTGGAGATAATTTGAGTTTAAGTTCGTAAAGGTGTAGGGGTTTTAGCGTGGTGTTTATGATTCCAATATTTGCGATTTGGTTTCCTTTGTATAGTAAACTATTTGCCAAGAATATTCCTTCGCTTATCTCTTCAGATAAACAGAACATATCTTCTTGTAAGTTGGTTTTGAAAGGTATTATCCCTTGCGTCCGTGCGAGGACATAATGGGGTTTATCCAAGCTTACTGATAAAATTGTGGGTAAACATGTAAGTACAATCGGCTGTTTGATTGGACTTCCTGATATTTCACAGTCTTGATTTACCGTTTTAAATTTTGAAGTTTCGCAACCCGATCCATTTTCGAATGAATCGTTATCGGTTACCCTCAGATTGGAAATTGGAATTTTCTTATCAAAAGAAAAATGTTGTGAGGTTTCGCAACCCGATTCATTTTCGAGTGAATCGTTATCGGTTACCCTCATATTGAATTTTTCTAATGTTGAATTCTTCCTGTTTGGCCTGTCAGCGGTGATATTTTGGTTTCCTTGTTGTTGGCCGACTTCATTTCTCACGGTAAGGCAGTCTAAGGTATCACAGGCTGTGTATTCGACTGTTTTCCAGTCCACTAATCCTGATATGTGATCAGCTTTTTCTGCTTGTCGTGGAGGGATGGTGTCGAGCGAACGTAGTGGTACCGCAAATTCTTGTGCGTTAGTTTCCGTGCGAGGAAACTGTAAGAGTTGCTTTGGGCCTGCTATGTTGCAGTGTTGTGAAAGAAAATCGTTTCCAAGAAGGCCATCTGTAATTAGTTCTGGCATATTCTGTATTACTTGAAATGTACAAGGTAGTTTATTTTGTAAATTAAAATTTCCTTGGCAACTTCCCAAGGTAATGCCTTTTCCGAAAGGGGTTTGCAGTGTACATTTCTGCTGGTGGTTTATTATGGAATCCTTTTTTAGTGTTTCATGTTTTAATAGGGATATCTCAGCACCTGTGTCTACTACTAGGCTTACGTTTTTATTCTGGGCAATATCTAAGGGTAATATGACGGTGGGTAAATTTGAAGTGGGTGTCTGAGATAGTTTCTTATTATTTTTATCGTTATTTAATGTCGGGCCGGTGTTTGTGGACCCGACACTGGGGAGTTTCCCTGTTGTGTTGCTTCCCACCTCCGCTTTTTGAAACATTCCGTAATAGTATGACCTCTTCGGCTACAGAAATCACAAATCATATTCATATTATATACTGATTTATTATTTCGTTGGCTTTCATTAGTAGTATTTGGTCGTTCGTTAGGGGGGGTAGTTTGCGGTCGTACATTTGTTTGTTGATTATGGAGTTCTCTATCCGCGTATTTCTGGGTATTATTATATCGATTATATAGGTGAGTGTTTGTATTAAGTGTTCTAGAGTTAGTTGTCTGGGAGTAGTTTCCGTTATGTGGTAGTCGATTGGCATACCTTGTGTCGTTTGTGGAGAATTGCTGCATTCGATCTTGAGGGTTGTATGTTCGTTGTTGATTTCTTTCATTTATTGTGTATTGATTCGGGTTTTGTGTATGTGAAAAGGTGCGTTGATTAGTTGAGTGGAACAAAGTTCGATTGTTTTGAGGGTAATCATTGCTGATTTTTGGGGTGTAGTTATCTCTAGTTTGTTGACATTCTCCAGCATCATGGTTATATTTTCTACATAGGTTACAAAACGGTGTATTTTTTCTCTTAAGGCAATCTGAATAGGTGTGCCTTCAAAAGTCACTTTGCAGCCTCAAGAGGTTGACAGGAGGCCCATGAGAGAACACGATTTTGAGGTTCTGGGCATGCGCAGATTTAATCACCTCTCTCTCTATATATATATTTATAATACAATAGAGAACACGATTTTGAGGTTCATGAGGGTGAAAGGAGGCCCAACTTTTACATAAACTTTTAAATGAGAGAGTTATTGAACCGAGTTTTATCCTCATCAGCCTCCTTAGCAGGGAGGTCTAAGAGGTTAATAGAAAGCTTAAAATTTTAAATCGTGAAGGCAAACAAAAAAATTATTTAAAATATTGATTTACATTTTTAGAATAAATTATTAATATCAAATTTTCCAAAAAAGTCCACAGTACTCCAATTTTTTATCAAAAGTCTACTTATTTTGAATTAATGGCAATAAATTTTGTTCAATAAAAATATACTTAAAACTATATACATAATTAACTTTTTAACAACATTGACGATTGACAACAACTATTTTCAATTGTTACATGCAATATGTGTAAAACAAGTTTTAAAGTTATATTAAATTTGCATTAATTATTAAAAAAGGCATGCATTATTCATTGTATCATTTTAAATTTAATCTAATAAACAAATTAAAAAGATTTTACTTACTATTTCATTTTTTAAGTATCTTCCACACAAACTATAATAGTATAAAAAAAAGACACTGTCTATTAAAAATGACAAAGATTTTTTATTAAATATTAATCTATAACAAAATTAAATAAACACTATATAATTATATATTCTTAATTATATATCCTTACAAAAAAAACAACACTATTTTTCACTGTCAAATAAAATGACTGTCACTTTTTCCGCTTTTGACACGAGAGAGTTTGCACTTTTTTTCTCTCTTTCATCGAAAGTATACAAAAATTCACCAAAGTTTACCAAATAAGATCAACCTCCTTTTGGCCTCTTTAACCTCCTATATACGAAAGTTTGCATTAAGGAGGTTGTTGAGGATAAAAGGAGGCTCAAAGTATACAAAAGTATGCAAAAGTATACTAAAGTATACCAAAGTTTACCAAATAAGATCAACCTCCTTTTGGCCTCTTTAGCCTCCTATATACGAAAGTTCGCATTAAGGAGGTTGTTGAGGACAAAAGGAGGCTCAAAGTATACAAAAGTATGCAAAAGTATGCAAAAGTATACGAAAGTTTACAGTTTTCCGGTCAAAGAGCTTAACAGGAGGCTCAAAATGGATTGCTTCATATGTTTATATGATTTTCGTTGTACATGGCCTGCTGCAACATTTCCATTCCAATCTCTGGTGTGACGAATTTGCGTCGTTTTTAAGTCTTTTGTTGCTCCATGTTAATTTTATCAATTATGTCATTTTATTCATTTTATTACACAAATTTTGTTAACATTTAAATTTATATTCAAAAAAGTACAAGAAAATTTAATTAAGAATGCATTAACTTTGTAATTAAAAAGCATTAAATTAAACAAGATGTTTTAACCTTATATTATAATACGTAACTATGAAAATATAATAAAATTACGAGATTTAAAATTATAATTTTTCATTTAATGTTTATAGAAGTAATAAATTTATTTAAAAATAATTCAAAAAACAGCACTTTTCATGTTATCGAATTATATTTATATAAAATTTTATAAGCAAGAAGAGTAAAGGAACATTAGAAAAAAAAAAACTTGACACATTAGAACTTGACATTTGGCGAAATATCACGAATTTTTGATGCAAAAACGTCAAAAATACAAATCAAGTGTCCATTGTAATTTTTGTAATTTCTTTAAGTAAAAAGTTTGCAGTTTTTATTAATTCAATTCAAAGGGTGAAAAATTGCTTTTGTTATATAAACTAAAATTTGTAAATATCTATATTGGGTAAGATTCAAAGCAATAAGTAAGTAATTATTGATAATGGTTTACAAAATAGTTCTTTTGATTATAATAAAAAATTTTAATACTAATATTTATTTTAATAAGCTAATTCAAAAACATTTTAAACTTAAAACTCAATAAAAATTTATGTTATAAAAAAATATATATCACTTAAATTAAATTTACGTTCAGCTAAAAACAATCCAAAGTAATTAAATTCTAATAAAAAACAGTTTTTAATATAAAATTGTGATAAATTTAACCTGATAGGTTAATTAATTAATTGTAATTAATAATAATTAACGTAAAGAAACCAAATATTCTTAAGAAATCAAATTTACATGATTAAACTTATATATGAAAATTTCAAGCAGCAGTAGTATGTCAATATATCAATTCAGAGTAAGAAAAAAAAAGTAATTAAATTAATTACTAAATATAAATTCATTTATTTATTTCAGATTATTTCAATTTAGTTCAATTTTTGTAATAGTTTAATATGTTTTAAACAATTTCTCTGATTTCTTCTACAAAAGCTAAACGATGCTTTTTGTACAAATGCTTTTTTAAATTTGTTTTTCTTGTAAAATATTTATAACATACTGTGCATTTTCCATCTTTATGTTTTGGTTTTCTTTTCAGCGTCTCTTTCCTTGTTTCATTAATCTGGAAAAACATTATATTATGCAATATATTTATTAAAATTACATTCAAAGTTTAATTTACGATATCACCCCCAACACTCTGGTTCTTTGGTGGTTGTACTTGAGACTGTAATTAAATAAAATATATTTATTATACTTTATTATATATACTAGCTTATTATAATTACCTCATTATTAACATCAGGAATATTGCCAATTGTAATAATCAACCCGTCAGTCTAGGGAATATATTATATTATGCTTTATATTATAGATAATATTTATTAAAATTACTTCCAAAGTTAAATTTACCATATCACCCCCAACACTCTGGTTCTTTGGTGGTTGTACTCCTTGAGACTGTAATTAAATAAAATATATTTATTATACTGTCCCAGTAGGACCTTTAAGCATATATTCATTACTGTTTAAGATATTAATTTTCAGCTGTTCAGGCCTGAGTCTTTCCTATAACTTGTGCATGAATTTTACATGGCGAGGGCCGATTTTTCAGGTGCGACACACACATGCACGTTAAAATGTAGGGGAATTTATTTTAAAAGCGCATGCGCATACTTTTTTGGTGCTACCAGCTTAGAATTATTTCTTATTTATTTTTATGGTGTTGATATATTAAAACTATTTTATATTTTATTTTAAGTTTTTTATTTACTAAAATATTTCAAACAATATAAATTTTTTTATAAAATACAAATAAATTTAATAAGTTTAATTTGCTCCTTTTTGTGGCGGATTTAGATAATACTCAAGATGTTGCAATGTTGCATGTTACCTGTAAAAGGATTCTAGTTACAAAAAAACAGAAGCATAAAAATTTTGTATATTAAACTATTATGTATCTACAAAAACGCAGTTTAATTCAGTAGCATGCAGCGTATTAATATGCAACTAATTATTTAAAACTGCGTAAATTTGTAATCACGCCCATAAACAAAATAAAAGTTAAACGCAAAATTATGGATAAGTCATGTAGCATCAATACCACATATAGAGTTCATAATAAATAGAGTTCAGTTAAACGTTGACCGTTATAGGTGTTTTCGGTAAGATTGATTAAATATATTTGTAAAGTAAACTAAAGTTGTGAAAGTAAAATTAAATAAAAAATTATTTCAAAAAAGATAAAATTATAGTGACGCTTTTGAGAAAACATTATCTTTAAGTTGTGTTGTGCATTTAGTTGTTTTATTAAAAACAACTAAACAACTATTTTTTACTTATGGTATAGAAGTTTTTAATTCATAAAATTTAATTTGCAGATTAATTATATTAAGGAATTTGTAGGGCAAACACAACTTCTCAAGTGTATTAACTCTTTTTTTACGGAAGATTTGTTGATGAAAATTAATTGGAGTGGGAATAATAGTTTATTTCCTTTGAAATCCGTAAATTTCTTTAGCACCGATTTATTTGGTATGCAAATCAAATTTTCAAAGTGTGATTAATTGCATTAAAATTAATATTTTAGAGGCAGTTAAATGTGAAAACTTTGGCTACAAAGAGTTTGAAGAGTGTATGCGAAAAGGTTTGCATAATGCAAAAAACCGAGTATATGTTAATAAATATAAGAAGAAAAATATAACAAATAATAAAGATAATTAAAGTATATTAACAATATAACATTAAAAAAACTTTATCTTTAAGAAAATTACCTTTTTTAAAATATATGGCCTTAATATGTTAAAATAAATGAACTTTAAACTGTTTTGTGAATATAATTTTAATTTCTAATCCACCATAAAATCCAATATTTATTCCATGTCTGTTGACCAATTCTGTGGATAGCCTAAAAAATAAAAATACATAAATACATAAATATAACATCCCCTAAATAATTATTTATTAGAAATATTTTTTAATTAATTAATACTATAATTAATACTAAATAATTTTTTTACTGTTCACAAAAATTTCTTGTCACATTTTGACAAGTGAAATACATTCTATGTATTGAACAGGCAGGGCATGCGCAGATTCAAGAGTATGCGTATACATATATTGTTTACACTATCTTATATAAAATTAGGTAAACACAATCAAAACTTTCATGAGCCTGCCTGAATTTTTTCTTAGCGGAAAGCAAAAAGTAATGCTTAATGCCTGTTGAAATAGACAGGCGCCTGAAACATTTCCTACTGGGGTGTTATATATACTAGCTTATTATAATTACCTCATTATTAACATCAGGAATATTGCCAATTGTAATAACCAACCCGTCAGTCTAGGGAATATATTATATTATGCTTTATATTATAGATAATATTTATTAAAATTACCTCTATATTATAAATAGAGTTATGTATTCCTGAATTAGTCTGAAAACACATTTTATAAATAAAAAAAATAAAAACTTCGTATTTTTTACTAACTTGCAATTTTAATTTTTCTAATTCTTGTCTTAGCTGAAATTAAAGGCAATATAACATATAGTAATAATTATAAATTTTAATAGTGTTATATTTTTAATTTACTTGTAGGTTCTCTTTGAAAAATGATTTTTTTTTTAATTTTTCTAATTCTTCTCTTAGCTGAAATGTAAGAAAATATAATATATAATATTCATTATAAATTATAATAGTGTTTATTTTTAGCTCACTTGTATGTTCTCCCTTAGAGTGTAATTAAATAAAACATTTAACATTTCATGTCCCATGTTTGCTCTGAAATTTAAAATAATTTGTTCTTATAGAATAAATGCAGCCAAGTAGAATGAACGCTTTTTATAAAATAAATGGTAACAACATGAAGCGGTAATGACATATATGTATTGTCAAAGTATCATTTGCCAAAAGGAAATATTTTAAGTTTCAGATAAAATAAAAAACTATTGGTGTTTTGATTTCCTTGTTTAGGTAAATATTACTCAGCACTATTAATTCGAAAGACTCAATAAATAATTTTTGTTGGAAAATTTAAAATCAGAAAAGCTAAAAGATGAGAGATATGTAAATTATATGAATGAATTGTATTTCTTTATTTTATAATTAGTTTTTGTTTATACTTATACTAATTTATTTTTTAATCAAATTAATTGTAACAGTTCATTTTTACCCTCTGAAAATAAAAGTATGTACTACGCTTAAAGAATTTTCCACTTAAAATACAAACAACAATAAACAAAAGTAAATATTCCAAAGATCATCCCAAAAAAATATTTAAGGCTTTAGGTATTAAAACGTTTATCATGTTTATCATGAATGAAAGCTAAAGATAGTAAAAAAATCGAGCTTCAAAAAGAAAAAAGTTTTGCATTAATTTTTGTTATTACAAAAAAAATTATTACGAAATTCTAACGGGCCTCAAACAAATTATTTACAGTTGTCGGCAATTAAAAAGATCAATTTTTGATTTGAATCTATTTTAAGTAAAATGTCAGCCGCTTTATTTATAATTACAATTCCAACACACAGAAGATAACCCAAAAGAACAAAAAAATTAACATTTCGAAACACCAAAAACAGTAACAAAAATATTTTAGCAGGAAAACGTAAAGTTCTTGAAACACCGTTAACACCAAATATCAATATCAAAACAACTGATTTCCAATATGGAAAATTTTTACAAGCTTAGAGAAATTAATACAAAAAGCAATATAAAGTTTGTAAATTACTACAAGGAATTAACCAATAGAACAGAGAAAACTACAGATAAACATTTAAAGCAAAATTCAAATCAACCTCCTAAGACTTCCGAAGGACTTCCTGTCCAATATGGGACATTTTTACAAGTTTAGAAAAATTAATACAAAAAACAATATGAAGATTGTAAATTATATCAATTTTTTATTTTTTTTTTAGGCAGTTACACCATCAAAACATTCATTAACAGAAGAAACAGCCGAAATCATCATTGGAGAAACTACAGAGATTGCAATTAAAACAGTTGAATTGACCTCAAATGAATCAAAAATGAAACAAAATCAAGAAAAAATCGTAAGTAATACCAAATTAAATTATAGGAAATAGTTTTCTTTTATTAGTAAATCAGTTAAAATTGTGAAATGATTGAAATATAATTAAAACTAGGCTCACACGATTTTCTGATGACTATCAAAGTTCAAGTTTTTATCGTATTGTATGAAAAATATGATATGGCTGAGGTTTTAAACCAAAACATCAAATAAAAATTAATAGAATCTTTAAATGTGTATCCTTTGTGAGATAGATTCTTTAACTATTAAAAACACGACTATTAAATTAGAAAGCGTTGAATTATCTTATGAAAATAATTAGGAATTAACCCATAGAAAAACCTTCACAAGTTCACTGTTAGAGGCTCTTATAACAACTAACTTAATATTCGTTAGAATCACATTGTATTTCTTTATTTTATAGTTAGTTTTTGTTTATACTTATACTAATTTATTTTTTAATCAAATTCATTGTATTTTTAATACTTTTAATTTTTTAGAGTGCTGTTAAACCAATTTATGAAAGAGTGAATTAGGGACAGAAGGAAATGGTTGGAAATAAAAAATTTAAACAACAAAAGATCATGGCGATTTAGTTTCATGAAGTGTTCCAAAAATTGGAGGAATATATTGTTTCAGCTGCAGGTTTAAGGTTTTTTTGATCTTTCTTATTTTAAATTCTATTCTTTTGTAATTTGAAAAATAACATATTATGGTATTCACTTATAAACAGTTCATTTTTCCCCTCTGAAAATAAAAATATGTACTACGCTTAAAGAATTTTCCACTTAAAATACAAACAACAATAAACAAAAGTAAATATTCCAAAGATCATCCCAAAAAAATATTTAAGGCTTTAGGTATTAAAACGTTTATCATAAAGCATGTTGGACCATTTCAAATATTGCAGCCGGAAACCGACAACAAATACAGGCTATAATTGACGCTGACATATTTCCTATATTAATAAATATTTTGCAAACTGCTGATTTTAAAACAAAAAAGGATATTAAAGTTATAAAAAGAATATTAAATTATTAAAACAAAAAAGATATTAAAGTTGTCGGCAATTAAAAAGATCAATTTTTGATTTGAATCTATTTTAAGTAAAATGTCAGCCGCTTTATTTATAATTACAATTCCAACACAGACAGAAGATAACCAAAGAGAACAAAAAAATTAACATTTCGAAACACCAAAAACAAGTAACAAAAATATTTTAGCAGGAAAACGTAAAGTTCTTGAAACACCGTTAACACCAAATATCAATATCAAAACAACTGATTTCCAATATGGAAAATTTTTACAAGTTTAGAGAAATTAATACAAAAAGCAATATAAAGTTTGTAAATTACTACAAGGAATTAACCAATAGAACAGAGAAAACTACAGATAAACATTTAAAGCAAAATTCAAATCAACCTCCTAAGACTTCCGAAGGACTTCCTGTCCAATATGGGACATTTTTACAAGTTTAGAAAAATTAATACAAAAAACAATATGAAGATTGTAAATTATATCAATTTGTTATTTTTTTTTAGGCAGTTACACCATCAAAACATTCATTAACAGAAGAAACAGCCGAAATCATCATTGGAGAAACTACAGAGATTGCAATTAAAACAGTTGAATTGACCTTAAATGAATCAAAAATGAAACAAAATCAAGAAAAAATCGTAAGTAATACCAAATTAAATTATAGGAAATAGTTTTCTTTTATTAGTAAATCAGTTAAAATTGTGAAATGATTGAAATATAATTAAAACTAGGCTCACACGATTTTCTGATGATTATCAAAGTTCAAGTTTTTATCGTATTGTATGAAAAATATGATATGGCTGAGGTTTTAAACCAAAACATCAAATAAAAATTAATAGAATCTTTAAATGTGTATCCTTTGTGAGATAGATTCTTTAGCTATTAAAAACACGACTATTAAATTAGAAAGTGTTGAATTATCTTGTGAAAATAATTAGGAATTAACCAATAGAAAAACCTTCACAAATACTTCACAAGTGCACTGTTAAAGGCTACTATAACAACTAACTTAAGATTCGTCAGAATCGCAATTGTGGAGAACTAGTTCACTGAAATTTTTTTTAATATGATCCAAAAACATATACATATACAACAAAATCCCCTTTAGAAAAGTTTTAACTGTCTATATATATCGATAATAGAAATGATGAAAATAATAACTACTTTATACAAACTCCTCTTACGGACTTCAACAAATTTAAATAACATTTTATAATCCACACGCCGTGAATTCGCTTTCACACGTATACATGTGTGTGTTTTATGTGTTTAATAAATAAATATGATTGCCTGAATTTTTTTATTGCATTTTTGCTGTTTCAATATATTAGATGGTATACTTCATGTTCATTCCCTTTTTTTTTTCCACTAATACCACTAAGAATTTGTTGCCACTTCTTTACCACACTGATTTCAATTTTTTTAATTTCTAAATTTGTTTAATTTTAGTCGAGTAAACTTTAATACGTGCGATAGTCATATTAAAATGCAAACATTACATTACTTTTATGACTGAATATGGGGCATTCTTTTACAAACCGAACACCTTTTTGACCGACACATCTCCGATTTGGCTGAATTTTTTTTTACGGGCTTAGCAATGAAAAAAAAGATATGGGTGTTCGAGGATTTTTTAAAAAAAAATTTTTTTTAGAAAATGGAGGGGGTCAAAGTTTTGAGAATTTCGTGATTTTGGCTTGAAGAGTAGTTTTTAAAAATTCATAACTTCGGTTTTATTGAGGCTAGGAGCTTTTTGTTTTTTTTGTTTTACAGTTAAAGGGTTGAATTTAAAAAAAAAAAAATATTTCAAAAAAAATTATTAACAAATTTCAATTGTTATTAACAAATGAATTGTTTATATCGATTTTTAACTGTGATAACCACCTTGTAGCGAGTTCTTTTTTTTACCATTGTGTTCACCGTCTAATTTTAAATAAAAAACAATTTTTTAATTGATGGAGAAACTATTCCTTATATTAAAAAAAAAATAATTTTCGAAGCGCCCCACCTCATTTTGCACTCCACTGTATGCGCATTTTCTTATTAAATATTGTTTTTCTTCGTAATGCATATGTTTATCTTAATTTTTTATTTTTTATTCATATAAAGAAATTGAAAACAATTATTAATAACATTAGTTATTAACAAAAAAACCCTAATAGAAAATGAAAGGAAATAAAAAAGAGCTTTATTTACGGGAGTCTACTGGTTTAGGCGTTCGAATTTTGGGTGTTCTTTCGGACGCCATAAAAAAGAACCAATAAATATTTTTAGCTAAATGTTTTTTATTTTTGGTTTATCAATGCCTTGAAAATATAAAAAATTACTAATATTGAACAAAAATCACAATTGAAAATACTACAGGCTTGCAAAGTGAGGGCTCTTAAACAAAAGGCTATGTCCTTTTGTGCACGATTTCAGCCCTCCCAGTAATCTGAAGAACAAAATCTTTCTTAATTCTTCAACAAAAGGAATGTAACTATGATATTACGAAGAGATTTTTCCAAAAAAAAAGTTTTTTTGCACAAAATGTCGGCAGTTTGAAAAAAAAGGTACGTTTTTTTCCTGTTTTTTTCACCTTTCGGAAGCTAAAATAAAAAAACAAAAACAAAATTGGGAAAAACTCTCCATTTCGCCATAGCTTAATTAATAAGAAATCTCTGTGCCAAATTTCAAGTGAATCAGTTTAGTAAAACTTGAGATATCGTGCACACCGTTTCTAAAGAATGAGGTTTCGAGAAAAACGCGTTTGAAGTTTCAAAGACTGGACTGAACTACTTTTTTAGAAACGATGGGCCCGATATCTCAAGTTTTACTTAACCGATTTACTTGAAATTTGGCACAAAGATTTTTCATTAATTGGACTATAGCACAACGAAGAGTTTTTTCCAATTTTGTTTTTTGTTTTTCTTTTCTTTTATTCCGAAAGGTAAAAAAAACCGGAAAAAACGTAACTTTTTTCTCAAACTGCCGTCATTTAGGGCAAAAAGACTTTTTTTTAATAAAAGCTCTTCATAGTGCCACATTTACATTCCTCTTGTTGAAGAATTAAGAAAGATTTTGTTCTTCAGATTACTGGGAGGGCTGAAATCGTGCACAAAAGGACACAACCTTTTGTTTAAGAGCCACCACTTTGCAAGCTTGTAGTATTTTCAATTGTAAATTTTTGTTCAATATTATTAATTTTCTATATTTTCAAGGCATTAATAAACCAAAAATAAAAAACATCATGCTAAAAATATTTATTGGTTCTTTTTTATGGCGTCCGAAAGAACACCCAAAATTCGAACGCCTAAACCAGTAGACTCCCGTAAATAAAGCTCTTTTTTATTTCCTTTCATTTTCTATTAGGGTTTTTTTGTTAATAACTAATGTTATTAATAATTGTTTTCAATTTCTTTATATGAATAAAAAATAAAAAATTAAGATAAACATATGCATTACGAAGAAAAACAATATTTAATAAGAAAATGCGCATACAGTGGAGTGCAAAATGAGGTGGGGCGCTTCGAAAATTATTTTTTTTTAATATAAGGAATAGTTTCTCCATCAATTAAAAAATTGTTTTTTATTTAAAATTAGACGGTGAACACAATGGTAAAAAAAAGAACTCGCTACAAGGTGGTTATCACAGTTAAAAATCGATATAAACAATTCATTTGTTAATAACAATTAAAATTTTTTAATAATTTTTTATGAAATATTTTTTTTTTTAAATTCAAGCCTTTAACTGTAAAACAAAAAAAAACAAAAAGCTCCTAGCCTCAATAAAACCGAAGTTATGAATTTTTAAAAACTACTCTTCAAACCAAAATCACGAAATTCTCAAAACTTTGACCCCCTCCATTTTCCAAAAAAAATTTTTTTTTAAAAAATCCTCGAACACCCATATCTTTTTTTTCATTGTTAAGCCCGTAAAAAAAATTCAGCCAAATCAAAAATGTGTCGGCCAATTTTTGTCGATTTTTGTTCGGTTTGTAAAAGAATGCCCCATATACAGTTAAACAGTTTTAGGTACACCATCAGGAACTCATCAGGAAGCTACATGACACAGTATACTTGTTTCCAAAAGAAAAAGAAAACTAAAAAGGTCATTGCTATCCTAAGGTATGTAGGAATCTAATGGAAAAAATATTAATACTTTAAAGAAAATAGCTCCAGCCTAAAATACCACGAGATACAACTCAGCTTAGTTGAAATAATTATTAATCTAAAAAAGTGAGATTGAGAAAGTTAAGCAACGATTAATTAATTCTGGCTCAACTTCAAACTGTAGATCTGTCTGGAGAACTTAACTTAGTATTAAAAATTCCCAGCTTATTAGATATTAGCTATAGTTTTTTCATTGTTGATATTTTTATTTACTTATGGCATGTAGAGGAATTTTAAAATTTTCGAATGAAAAAAACTTAACAGAAATCAGTTTGTCAGGTAAAAACTGGGATATAGAAATTTTGAAATATGAAGCGTTAACTCCCGCATTTCTTAAGGCAAAGTTATTTTTATATGGACTTTAAACACTATGAGTTTCAGTTCATGACTATCATAAAGCCTTTTGAGGAAATTGGATCTTTATATAATTCTATAAAGATTTTTTGGAGATTTGCTAGTATAATCAGTATACTTATTTTTTATCGCGTGAAAATGATACGATGTACACTTCTCCCATTAATGTGACAAAGCTTTAAAAATTGTATTTATAAGTAATTTATTATTTTTCATAGCATTCACCTATTACCTTCTATTACCTTCTCAATTTTTTACTGCTTTTTAATAGAAAAGCAATTTAAATTCATAAATACTTTTAAACCGTGCATTTCGAAATTTATTGAGCCTGTATCGCCAGGGCTTTCTATGATCCTCTGGAATAACCTTTTGTATGATTCCCAAAATTATACTTAAAATAATGGTGCACTTTAATTATATTTTGCAAATGTCATCTTTTAAGACTTGATAAAATTGAATTCACTTAACCTTCTTGTCCATTTGAAAGGAAAGATATAGAGCAGAACTAAATTAAAAATGAAAATATTTTTATATAATTTAATCCATTGAGGAAACATAAATTAATTTTCTTTAATTTACTTTTACCTAGCATTAATTTCATTACTGTCTGATTTAAATATCTAAATAATTAATTAAACTAATTAAACTTTTTTACTCCTAAAAGAAATACCTTGAAGCAAGTTATAAGAAATTTAAACTATCTTTTTTTGCCTTCATATTCCAAGCAGTTGTCCATACTTCCTTATATGCAATACCGACGAATGATGGCTTCTACTGCACTCGGAATTGCTCGCGCACAGCGTATTTTATGTAATGCTGTAAATATGGCAATTATTATGTTATTCCAGCTATAGGCTTGAGTATACCAAAAAATAATTGTGCGGTTGCCGATCGGTAAAAATGATATTCAGAAACCATCCCAAGATAACAAAATACAACAGGATGAAAATGCCAACCAAAAATTATCTGAAGAAGAGAAGAATGAAACTCAGGAACATGATTATTTTACAAAGAGTTTTAAAATTAATGAAAAAGAGCGAAGTAACTATAAGAATAATGTTTTTGGGGATGCACCCCCATCGATAAATAGGAAGTAAGATTTTTATATTATATATAATCAAAAATTTTTAGTAGTTATAGAACAATTCTGTCATTAAAATTTTAAAGCATGTCCAACTATAAATACATATATCCTAACAAAGCTTTAAATCTTAATGATCGTTTACTACTTTAATAATGTATCCACTCTAAATCAATTAATTACATCATCGTTATTATTAACAGCTTGTGTGGTCTTCTCCTGTTCTGTTTAGTTTTTTCAATTGCTCCCCAGTCTTTTTGTGAACACGCCGCGGTTGGGTCTTAATTTTTTTTTTTTTTTTTATAATAATTAAAATTTTTGTGTAAAAGTAGTCAATGATAATGAATTTGGACCACAATTAATCAGTAAACTAGAAGTAAACAATAAATGAATTTGATATACATATGTAATGGTAATATAAAATATTTTTAGGGAGATGGAATAACATCAGGTGATTTTAAAAAATTAGAAAGTTCAGGTTATCATACAGTAGAAGCAATTGCTTTTTCTCCTAAAAAAAGGTTGATATTAATTAAAGGAATATCAGAAGTAAAAGCTGAAAAACTTCAAGAAAAAGCTGCAAAATTAGTTCCAATGGGTTTTACAACCGCTACCGATCTTCATCTAAAACGTTCTGAAATAATAATGTTAACAACAGGATCATGTGAACTTGATAAACTTTTAGGTGGTGGTATTGAGACAGGATCAATTACAGAAATATTTGGTGAATTTAGAACAGGGAAATCTCAATTGTGTCATACATTGGCAGTAACATGTCAACTACCAAATTAGTCAAAATGGTGGAGAAGGTAAATGTCTTTACATTGATACAGAAGGAACTTTCAGGCCAGAACGTTTATTATCGTTGCTGAGAGATTTAAATTAAGTGGTAAAGATGTACTTGATAATATTGCATATTCAAGAGCTTATAATACAGATCATCAAAAGAATCTTTTAATCGAAGTTTATATATGCATTTTAAAGTAAAATATTTAATTAAGCTCTTTGTTTTTAATATAATGTATACGGTAAAGCTTTTCGAAGATGATTACAAATATTCTATTTTAGGAAAGAAAAGTCATGAACAAGGAAGTTTCTCTGGATAAATTGTTTTCATTTTATTATTACATTATCTGTTAAACTTTTATAAAACTAAAACAGTAAATACAAAAAAAAAGTAGGTACCAAAAATAAAATAAAAACTATTACGATAAACAAGAAAGCCAATAATAAACATAAAAATAACCAAACAAAACTATTACGATAAACAAGAAAGCCAATAATAAACATAAAAATAACCAAACAAAACTTAAATGAATATGCAATAAAAAAAATTGATAAGATCAAGAGCCGAAGACTCAATTACTTTTTTTGCCGGGAAAAACTTGCTAATGTTTATTTGTTATAAATTTGTTGACACGCAATTTGACACGCGATTTGACACGCAAATAATTTTTATTATGTACTGTAAAATTATTTCAAATCCAATCTTATCGTATGAATGAATACTTAAAAACCATCATTTATTTTTTTCCTTTTTATTTTTTATTCAATTTTTAATCAAAACGTAAAGCGTATTAATTTCTACTTATATCTAATCTTTTTTAAGAATATTATAAAAGTCTTAAATTCGTGCCTTTTTAATAAAAGTTTTTGTAGTTCTTCTAATATTTTATTGCGATGCATTTCTACATTTACATATATTATAAAAAATATAGTTATGTATAATATTTATTATATATTTTGCATGAAAATATGTGAAATATTTTTTCACCCTTTTTAGAAAGTAAATTTTTTCACATTCTTGGAATAGAAAAATTTCAAAAACAATTAATGCTTAGGGAAACATTTCAAAAACAATTAATGCTTAGGGAAACATTTCAAAAACAATTAATGCTTAGGGAAACATTTCAAAAACAAAATTAATGCTTAGAGAAACGTTTCAATTTCAAAAACAATTAATGCTTAGGGAAACATTTCAAAAAATTAATCACAACACTTCTTTTGTTTGAACTAAAACGTAAAAATAAACTTGCAAAGTTCGTCAAAAAATTGATTTGATACATGTTGAGAGCCATTGAGAGTACGTACATAAATTCCTAGCACAGACATTAATCAAGCTCGAAATATTAATGGTATTTTCGAAAATGTTGAAATTTAAGTGTCATGCTATAAAATCTTTTATGGGCGAATTTAGATGACACGATCTCATGACACCCCTTATAATTTTAAGTTTTTCACGTTTTTTTAGAATTGCAAATGCAAATTTATTATTTAAGAAGCCACAAAATTTTGTTTTTTCATTAATAAAATATGGAGAAGCGGTAAGCTTTTTTACGGTTTTTTGATTGTTTAATCACAACAAACTGTTTTCATGCTTTTATTTTTACTAATATTTTTAACTATATAATATACATGTGTATATCTAAATTTGATCAACTATAACATCTATTTAGTTTTGGTAATCTTAAAAACAACTATTATCATTAATTCAACAAATTATTAATTTTAACAAGTATTAATTTTAAATTATAATTGAAGATGACCAATAGATCCGCTGACTAGCAGCAACAACGAAAAACTGTCTCCAAACTTGTTGACACCAAAGCAACTTGTTCAACACAGCCTGTTTTGTATCAACAGGTCCCGTTCGTTGGCTTAACATCCTCCTCCCTTGGACAACCTGGTTGTGTTGTCAAATTATGTATAGGTAGACAGGCCAATCGCTGAATTGCTCGCTGAAGAGCTCCCGCCTTCGTTTTTATGTCAACAACTCGTACGTTTCCATCCCTTCCAATATGGGTCCTAATCACTCTGCCGAGCAACCATTTTTGAGGGGGTAAATTTAAATTTAAATTTCTTGGATTATTACTAATTGTCCTTCCATTAAGTTTGGGCGTGGCGTATGCCATTTTTGTCGTTTGTGAAATGAAAGAAGATATTTCTTCGACCATCGCCGCCAGAAATGCTGTTGTAAGGTGGTTATATAACGCCAGCGGTTTACATACAAAGTGACAGAATTAAGCATGAGAAAAGGCTGCTACATCACACAAGCACAGAAATGAATCAGCTACTGGACATAAACAATCAAACAAGACGACTCAAAAGAAACAAGCCGTATGAGCTAACCCATTATCATAAACTAGTAAATTAATTATAAGTTAAGATTATAGCAAAACCAACCCTAAAAAAAAAACAATTCTGACAATAAAATATATATGCCGCCATTAGTAAATTTGATAATAAACTTCTTAGTAGTAAAGTTTTTAAAAGGAAGTATTTGGTGGTAAAGTTGCAAGACCGAATGTGCCATTAGAATTAGCTGAAAATAATCACTAGCCTATTCCCAATGCATCATATCATCAAACTTTTTACTAATAGTGCGCTTGCAGTGGCCAAGAATATTAATTAAAGTACTACCATTTGCGTCATATAGAAAAAGAAGTGTCTATACTGGGCCCTAGTACTTTTTGATTAGTACGTATTTCATCTGTCGAAAATTTGCTTATCTTTGCTGTTTTAAAAAATGATTTACAGAGTCAAACACTCCTAACACAGTCAAACTTAATCACTGCCAAAAAATTCGCGAAAGAGAAAAATTACTCAAAATTTCCCCTCCTTGTTGTAATGAGTTATCTACTACTTTTCCCAAAAGACTTGAAAACACAACTAGATTTAAATTAGTACATTTGAGAACAATACTAGAGAGTTGCCAATACAAAATACTAAAATTTCAAAATACTAGACTAGTATTTTGGCCACTGTAAACGCACAATAAGATATAGAAAAACATCCATGCACTAAAGAAAAGCACCAGTACTGTAGTAGTACAGTACCAGTAGTGTCTGTTTTAAAAGTTTGTTTGTGTCTGTATTAAATAAAGCATTTGCTTTATTTTTATTTTTACTCTTAAATAACCCAAAGACAGTTTTTTACGAGATTATAAAACTGAGTCAAAGATTCAAAAAACAAGTGAATAGAGCCTATCATCTTTATCATCTTTTTTGACTATCAGTTGAATAATTTAAATATGATAACCAGCTTTTAGTTTAAGTGCAACCAAATCAATGTAACCCAAAGATTGTCTACTACTGAAGTATAAGTTATATCTCAAAAATAAATTATTATGTAATTTAAATTCTATCAAATGAACTAAACATTAGAAAAAAAAAAAACACAATATAACAAGATATAAAATTTTCACTACTAACATTAAATTTTTAATTCAACCTTGTACGCATCTGTTATGACATAATGGACCTAAACATAAGATTGATACCTTTGTGTATAATATGTGCTCTAATTAAGCTTCAAGGCAACATAAAATGGTATCAATGAATAGTTTTGATAAGTTATTTAAAGAAAAAGAAAAGAATTTATATATCGACTTAAAAATCTTTATAGTGTCTGTTTTAAAAGTTTGTTTGTGTCTGTATTAAATTAAGCATTTGCTTTATTTTTATTTTGTGTGTGAATTAATTAATAAATTAGAAAGATTAGTTGACAAAATAATTTTTATGACTTTACTAAATCTGACTATGTTGTGTTGTTTTAGTTTTCAAATAGAATCAATTTGTAACCCAGTTACAAATATTAGGCAACATATTTTGACAATATTTAAATTAGCATAAAAGCCTAGAACAAATTTTTTTGCATATAAAATTTAACTGTAATTTTGAATGACTGTATAGACACGTTTCGTTATATATGTACATATATATCAAAGTAACTGAATGCTGTGGTACAAAGATTGCAGATATTTATTGGCATAAAAGAAAGTAGCACATATTAATTAATAAATTTTTCTTCTGTCAATTAATGTTAAAGTTTAGCTGAAGTTTCTTTCTGTAAAAAAATTTTCTAAGCTTTGAAGCACTTCAATCTTTTGAAGTCAAATAAATATCTTAATAACATAAATGAACCATAAATAACATACAAAATTAAGCTTTTTTATCAAAAATCATGTGGATAGTTCATCAAATATAGGTAAAATATCTGGTGATTTGGCTTTTTTTTCAAGAAATTTGATAATAACTTCAAATCTTTAATTTAGCCAATGACATTGCTTCGGGTAAAAAAACAGTCAAAATTGTTTTAGAAACATTTTTCAGAATCAAAAACTTTTTGAAAAAATCTCCAAAATTATAAATCTTTGATTTGGCCACTTTAGGACTATTAAAAAGCATAATCGTGCACGAAAAAAATTTGAAATCGATTTAGGAGTATTTTTAGAACTAAAAAAACCATTTAAACAATTCTTAAAAAAATCAAAATAATCTAAAGATTAAATTAAATTTAAAATTAAAAAATTTAATTAAAATTGATACAGCAGTCTTCGAAATATCATTCTTCAAGATTTTTACTATTGAAAATAACTGACATAAAAATTTAGATGCCTCTTTTAATTTAGTTGCAAATTTTACATAAGAAATGGAACCAGAAAAATTGCCACGAATAGAGCGAAAACTCTCTACACAATTGCTGTTATACGTTATGTTGAAAATGAAACCTATTAGGGGCCATCCATAAATTACGTCACACGAATTTCATGATTTTTTGACCCCCACCTACCCCCTTGTCACACTTTCATTTATTTTTTACTACATGAATATCATATCAAACCACCCCTTGTCACACTTCGTCGACCCCCTCCCCCCCTTAAGGTGTGACGTAATTTATGGATGGCCCCTTAGTGCCTACAAATAAAGTAATTTCAAATACAACGTATTAAAATTGTTGATCGTAGTAAGCAAATTGTGCCTGCGTTGGCCATGATGAATTGATGTTATAAGTTGAGTTATAAATAAATTCAGTTATAAAAAGGTTTCAATAGAAAACATTGCATTACTCAATGTGTTGTTTTATTTTAATTCTAATTACAAACAATAATTTTAAAGCGGTAACATGACTTTTAATGGAATACATTCTGTTCGAAATAAAAGTCTGAATAAATAGAAACTTAAGTTAACCATTAAATAAAGAAATACTTTTCTACCTGTATTTTGAAATTTTGTAATTTTTAAAAAATCAGAGATATGAACTTTCTCTGAAAATTGGGTTTTAGCTTTATCATGTGAGAAACATAGTTTACCATAGATATTTCTGGTATTTACTTCATTATTCTCTTTAGAATTTCAGAAACCTTAAATCCAACGCACACTGAAGCAATTTCTTTTAGATTTCAATAGACCCTGTTGCTCACAGCAAAAGTAGATGCAACGGCTTCTGCTGGTTTGTTGTGTACTAAACATAAAGATTTAAAAAAGAAATATTGGAATGAAAAGTTCAAATACAACTGGTTTCAAACTATATGAAAATGTATTTTCATTTAATCTATTTCCTAGCAAATGCCTAAAATTTTATAATTGATAGCATTTTTTATTTTATTTTGTTTTTTCTTTTCATATGAAAACAACTTTTATACATGTGCCAGCAAAATATATCTCTCGAAAGTTCAACTGCTCTAAACAAAAGCATTAAGCGACGAGCCAGAAAATTACTATTTATTTTATAAACTATAAAAAAAATCTCATACAAAGTTTTTATTTAAAACTTTTCACTTAATTTTCTAAATTTCACCAATTGGCATGAATTCGTTTTGTTGTATTAATTTAAATTTATTTACAGTTCTAAATTTTTTAAAACATGAACCATTATTATGGTGGCTGTGACAAAATACATAAAATATTTTTTGAATATTAAAGCTTTCAATTTTTTAAGATTGATTTAATTGGCATGAAATCGGCAAAAAGGTTTCGCAGTAAAAAAATGTTTTGTTCACGCTTTGAGTTAAGTTAAAGTCCCCCTCAATATTCGTTTTTAAATTCTAATCTTAAAATTGTCAAATTGGAAAAAAATAAAAACAAATTCACTTTTTTATAAGTTTTTTATTCAGGTTATATGAAGTTTATTTTTCTAGTTTCTGAGGCAAATAACTTGTTCGCCAGTGTCTTTAATTGTAAACAAAGGTGATATATGTGATGTATCCAGAACACATCAAAACCGGGGGAAAGTAATAACTTGGCTTTTTATAAATTAAATATTACTATGTGATCCTTTTTAATAAGAAATGTTTTTTGTAACAAAATATTAATGAGAAGTAAAAGACAGAGGACAGTGTAATAACAGAATTGAATAAACGCACTACCTACTTATTTTGGTAAAAGAAAGACACAATTACTATAATTTAGAGAATCTATTAAAGCATAAAAAGTTCATTACCGCATTATAACTAAGTTGTAATTGTTATGAGCATTGTCTCTGTTTTTGTACTTACGCAAATGTCTATTGGCAACTAACTGACGATTTTAAAACTATTGTGCAAATTTCTGAGCATTCAAACATGTTTTTACGTGATTGTTGATTATATGATGCTTATTTTTTTGAATTATTACTGTGTCAGTTCTTGTTAAATGAGTAAAGGCCAATAAATTATTGCATCAAAGAAGCAATGTAAGTTTATTGGAGTACATACTTCAATATAAAAACAAAATATAGTAACGGATTTCCACCATTTTCCAAAGCCAACAAAGTTCAGATAGATCTAAAAATATAAATCATTTTATAACCATAAATTCTTATGAAAAGTTAAAATATCGCTACGATTCAGGGAGTAAGTACACCGGTGATTCGCGTCTTAAATGTAACGAAGTTTATCCATTTCAGTTTAGTGAGATTATATAGGAGTTCTACCCTCTGAAGCCTTAAGATGAAATTGGATGGTCACTCAAAATAAATTATTAGATCTGAGTTGTAACATTCACCATTTAGTCTCACCTTGCACCTTTAGATTAATATTTACTTCGTCTCATACAGAATTCCTTAAATGGTTTTAATGACCTTAATGACCTTAATAACATTAATTTTAGGCTTATTTTATGTAACTCAAAACAAAATTTTGTTCGTTGAGTCCAAATTCTTTTATTGTTAAAATCAAACTTTTTATTTCACAATTTCCAATGACCAAACCTAATGCGGATAACTGCGAATACATATTCCATGAAAATATTTTACAATATCGAACAGATTAAGATTAAATTGTAAACTTTATTAAAGATATGCCTAATCGCAATCCTGTAGGCAATCCTGTTTGAGGGACATAAGCTACCATTTCACAAAGTCATTTACATCACTTATGGGACTTATATAATACTTTTAAAACATCCAAAATTAATTGCATTGAATTCGTTTGAAAATTTGCGGTTGGTCTGAAAAATTATAAGTTTATGTTCTTTCTTAATGTTTTATAACCTCTTAAAAACTAAATTATTTTTTTTAAATAGTATGACAGTGTATGAAATAATCTTATGAGCATTAGGAAACCGAAAATATCCGAATCAGCGTAACGCACCCGAGCGTGACGGTAAAATTAAATTTACACCCCAGAAAAAATTCAAAGTGCGCCCAATGAAGTTTTCACTTCAAAAATTACTCTTTTTATGCCCATTGGCAACTTAAGTTGCCGCAAAAAAAGGATAACTAAACAGGATTGCGGTCTCATGAAAAAGGTATTATGAAAAAATTAATCAGTTTTAAAAGTTTAACACCTTGGTCACTAATGGATTAATGTACTCGGAGTGCTTTTTATTCAAAATCACTTTATATAAAAAATTTTGATTTAATAATCTAAGGGTAGCCTTCAAAAAGCTTTTTACCGCTTTTCTTTTAAGTACTCTTGTGAAAGTTAATAAGTTTTTAGAAGAAGTATGAACTCGTGTTATTGCTAACATAAATTTTACATGATTTATTATGCCTGGGACTCACTAGCGCTTAGCGTTTGGAGACGACTTAGCACAGTAAAAATGGAGAGTTTTTTTTATATACCAGTGGAGTGGAACGTCAGTGGAGACTAATGGACTCATTAGCATTTAGCACTAAATTTTGTGCCGCTAAGCGCTAGTGAGTCCTTGGCATTACAGAAAATGTATCATTTTGGCTAATATATATTTTGAAGCTTATTTATAAATGAGAAGGGATTATGAGGATCACACTTCCATGTACACAAATAAATAAAAAGTCAAACGTTATACACCTGCGGAAAAATTATAAACTTCATATTCAGCAATTTAAAATTTTTATTATTAGGAAATTCATAAATTTGCAAAGTGAACGTGTTACGAATCATACACAATAAAGGCCCTTTGCTCAATTACTTTATTTTAAATGTTTCGATTGTAATTTTTAACAGGATTTTAAACTTTTTTCATTTATAAGACAAATAATTATGATTTTTTTTTATTTGAATTATTAATATCATTTTTTGTAATGTTGCATCGCACAAATCTTTGATGATGGAAATATTGTTCTGATACTTAAAAATATTTCAATTTTATCCATTTATGCTTATTTTAACCTCATTTTCCGTCTTCTTCTTTTTTCTGCAAGATGGCAATAATTGTGCATTGTCACATAAAGTCAATTAAATACATTTTTAATCATTAATTGCAAATTAATATTTTTATGACGTAAATATTTTTTAAAATAAACAATAAATTAAACAGATGAAAAAAAACAAATTTTTACACAAAAAAAGAAAGAGGCAATAAATAAACTTTCATTACAATAAATATATAAACAATACATAAATTAGAAATTAATGTACAATTTAAAAATCTCTTAACATTAAATTTTAACAAAAATAAATTTATGATTTCTTTAATCCTTTTAATTGGGTCGAAATAAGAATAATATTTTGAAATATATTTTATTACTTACATGAAAAAAAAACATATTTAACTGTAATCAAAAGTGTACAACTAAGGAAGTCCATGAGTGTAATTGTCAGAATACAAAAATTATAAAAATAAAACTAGTTTTTAAATACTATTTTTTTTTTTTTGAATTAATAAAAAAATACATGACACAGCATATAATGAATCACAGTTTTATTTTAAATTTGATTGATTTGATCTTAAGAAACTTGAAAAAACGATATAGAATACATATTTAAATAAAAAAATTATGCTTTCATTTTAAACTAAAAACTATTATTTTCAGTAATAATTTTTCAAAATAAGCCTAAAGCTAAATAAGCTAAAGAGGCTGCTGTTTGAAGGTTCAAAGGTGCTATTTTTTAATAACCCTTTTAACTGGATAGGCATCATTATTTATTACAAAGTGTAATGTTTTTTTTCCTAAAAAACTATTAACAATTACAATATATTTTCTGCAATATTGCAACCATCCTTTAAAAACTGGGCTAATTTGATACTAATGAAAATACCTAAGTATTTTTTAAGAGCTTTTCCTGGGTAACGTTTGCCTTGCCATTCCAATATGCAATATAAATTTTGTCTGTATTTTAAGCAATGCGGTATTAGATTAGGCATTTAGTTGTAAATGCGATTTGAAAAAATTTTTTCTGCTCAAAGGAAACAGCAGCTGTCAGTAAACTATCGTAAGCTAATGGCATTTAAAAGAATTAAAAATCATTTCTTTTTGAAATTTAAAAATTTAATCAGAAATTATAGAAGAAATTAAATAATTATACAAAATATGAGAAGCACCGACCTAAAATAAAATTTCTTAACGAACTTCCTGTGTAAAAGTCTTTTGATAGTTTTAGAAAAATTTGCAATATCACAACATAAAAAAGTAAAAGAATAATTGCTGTCAGGTACTTCAAAATTCAATTAGATTTTGAGCCGTTAATTAATGAAAAAATCTTGTAGCATAGAGGGTACTCGTAATTGAGGAAAAATTTCAATACTATTTCCTTCAGTACGAAATCTTAAAATCTTTTACATAAATGAAAAATTTTATTGTACCTTTTTACAGTATAATTCAAAAATTTTCAATATTTTTTTGCTGAATTTTCTTTTTATTCTTTTCATTTCAAACACAATCAAACAAGCCGATTTAAAATCTAATAAAAATACTCATAAATTAATACCTTCTTAAATATTAATAAATAAATAAATATTAATACTGGCATACAGATAATTAGATTCGTAAACTATTCTTTTTTATTGGATATGTGTAAAATGATTTGCTATGTCTACTAACAGATGGATAATTTGGTGGCTCCATTATAAATTGATTAGTAGAATAAGCCCCATATGGTTCTAATGAGTGATGAGGAATATTTTCATGTCCTCTATCATTATGAATATGAACATGTACTTCTTTTTGTAACTGAGGTGACCATTGTTGGGTTTGTGGGACCCAATTTGAACTGCCATGATGATGATGATTATCTGTTTTCCATGTTAAAACTTTTGCTAATAAAACACCTAAATTAACAATTAAAAGTGTTTTTACTAGAAATATTGTCTTAAGTGAAAGAAACACTAATGCAAATATTAATGTTGAAAGTACACCAAATTTAAATATCAGTGGAATTAAAGCCATTTGCAGTCGTCGAATTTTTCCAAATGTTCTTGAACCTGAAATAAAGGCAAAATACTATTAAGTAGAAGAAGAAAATATTATTAAACATTAAATTCAAATATAAAAAGATGCTATAAATTTAGATGAAATTATATAAACTAACCAAAAATTTCGTGGAATGTATTAAAGTATTTGAGGTTTAAGTTTATTTTTTATTTTATTTCAAATTAAAAGCTATGTACTAAAATTTTCTAAAAGATTAAATGAAATATTAGTCTACTGCCTACGTGTGTTGTTAGCTAAACAACGCACATATTTTGTCACATTAGCATCAGAAAGTGAAAAATTAAATCCAGTATTTTGTGCTAATTGATAAGAGAAATTGACATTAAACATATACATACTACAGCTACTAGCATGTTTTTTTTGTAAAACAACAGTAACACTAAATATACATTAAAGGTGAGCCATAAAAAGTATTCACAGTATAACCCAAAAAGTAAATGAAGGAGGACCGAAAAAATCTTTTCAAAGCTTATAGCTAGTTAGCAAAATTAAAAACTATAAAAGCAGCTGACTCAGCAATTTCGATTATTTGTTGTCAACTAAAGCAGAAAACTTTCAATTACCTGAAATTGTACTTTCGCTAGATGGCGAGTAAAAAAATTCAAAGAAGCTAAAGATGTTCGATGGGGTTTGTGAGACTGCCATAGTTTCTTGACGTTGACCGTCTTGTGCCAAAACGCCTAAATTTCTTATGGAACATAACAAAATGATGATAATTGTGATTAGAAGGCATGGCAGGCTGTTTAAAACTTGTTTAATATTCCTTGCTTGCTTCATCTGTAAAGAGACAACAACTTTTTTTTTGGTTTTTTTTTAGAAATAAATTATTTAGGTGTGATTGAATAGTTAACCATGATAATGCTTGTTTTGATTTCTTAATTAACTTGCTGTATTTTCAAATTAGGCTAAATTCCAAATTAAATGCTAATTTCAATTTACTTCATAGGTTTGCAAAGGTAAAAGTTTATGCTTGACTTGTAGAATGGTTAAAAAAATTTTTTGTATATCTCTTTTTGACATCTCTTTAACCTTTGACAGTTTGAGAAAGTCGGTTTTTAGAATCAGCCTAAATAAGCATTTTATTTTACAATACAACAAATTTTTTTCCTACTCACAAAAGAGAGCACCTATTGATTTTTTTAATGACTATAAGACATATTTTTTTCTAGTCAACTAATTTAGATTAAAGATCTAATGCCCTTGTATCATATCTCTAAAAAAAATTCATATGCCCTGCATTTGTAAAATGCCAATTAATTTGAAGCTTACAAAGACACCTTCGCACTATAATTACATTAAAATTAATAATGTGCAAGTAATTAGTTTTTTCCAAAAAAATATGAATCAATCTGACAATAGATATTTGAAAGTGTTAATATTTTTTTCACAGCAAGAGAATTAGTTCTTTGAGCATAAAATTGCTAGTTAATATAATTATTAAAATATATAATTTATCGCACAGTAAAAATCTTATGTTGTGCTTTCCTGGTAGTAAAGTAGTTTTGTAGTATCCTTTGTTAAATTGAAATTAAACTTTCTCCTTTGAAGACTAACATTTTTGTGTTTTATTAAAAAATATTTGCCAAATTTATAGTTCGTTACCATATGGAAGTTGTATACAGTTTTTCATATCTGATTTTTATAAAATTCAAGAATCCTCTTCGAAGGTAAAACTATTATTGGTGTAAATAATTTATAGGATTGAACTTTAAAACCTTTAAATGATATACGATTGTAAACATATTTTATTTGTAACATTTTTTATCAACCGGCATAAAATCACAAAAAAAAATCATCTTATTAGAACTTAAATCAAAATTTTCCAGTAAGGAAAATGTACAGTAGCAACTTTTCTATATATAAATTCCTAGGGCTTATGTAGAACGTCAACTTTTGTGGATCATTCTAGAATAAAATTTATTGGTGTTAAAAATTAAGAGACTTTATACAGAAACATATTTCAGCCGCACTGCTCTATAAACCCACCTTTTTGAAGAGCAATAGAGATATTTTGTTACTAATACCCTTTCTCCACACACATGAAGAACAGTGTTTCTTATATCTCTATATTCTAATACACTGTATCAAAATACACAGAAAGAAATATTGTATAAAAAATCGTGTATATCACATGTTGTAATCGCTTATATCAATACAGCCTTTAAACACGTGTATATAGGAAAATTTGCGTATTTATTGTGAATTTACAGGTTGTTCAACAAAATAAAATTTAGTTCCCATATTATTTTATTTTTTTGTCTTTGTTATATATTAATTATCTAAATTGTTATTTGTTTTTATTTCATCTTAATGTTATTAAATTAATTAGTGAAAAACGTTTAAAAACGTTTAAAGAGAATGAATGTAGCCGCTTTTCGAAGATAAGAAAACCCATATAAAACTGGATCCTCATGCAATTTTACTTATACAACCAACAGTTTTGATATAATTTATATCTTTTATAGAGATGTACACATAAATAAAACTATATGCTTATTAGATGAAAATAAAGTCATCCATTTTTATGTGCAGGTGCCATTGGCTACTGATAGATCCAGTGTTCTCCATGACAGAATTGTGATATTAGAAAACTTATATCAAGATCCTATCAAGGTGCTTTCTCTTTTCGATATAACCCTCCCAAAGTCAAACAATAATTAAATGGTAGGCTTCCAAAAGTTAGCAAACTTCACATATCCGCCTGATATTTCTTTTGGCACCAAAAGAGCTAATGGCTATTTTTTCGAAGAAAATATTTTAATAAAGTTTCTTAGAAATGTTACACAACAACTGTTGCCGTGTAATATGTTGTTTGACGGTGTAGTTCAGATGTTTTGCACTTGTTGTATGTCCAAAAAAGCAACATCTAATTAGAATAAAATTGCCATAATAATTGTTTACCCGAGAAGGCTTTGTTACTAAAACATAATTTTATTTGTAGAGCCTTTTTAAGACTACAAAATTCAAACCACATTTTTACATTAATGTGTAATCAACTTAGGGTAAGAAAATTCCGTTTGGCTTGACCTTAGCAACTTAGTTTTGTTAATTGTAAACATTGTAAGGTCAGTTAGTTGCAAAGTATAAAGAAACCCAAGAAACCCCTCGTAGATTCATTGCTCTCTTTTACACAATTTATAACAACCCTTATATTAAAATACTTCGAGATAAAAAGTAATCAATCTTAAGTCAACGTTATGTTTTATATTTTTTTGACAAATCAGACTGCAATGTTGGTTTTGTTGGTAAATAACATTGAAGTTTGGTCCCAAGAGCCTTATCACTATGTAATACTGGTTTACCTACCTATCAGGAATAAAATACTAAAAAATTTAACGTTTGTCGAACTCGCATGAATTAAATTTTTATTTTCAATCTATGTATAACAAGCTGCTTCCATAACTATTTTTTTATTTTTGTAAAAAAAATAATTTTAAAGCAAATTAATCTCTAGCATTAACATTAGCGAAAGCAAATTTAAATAATTGTAATAAATACTTCATGAACATTGAAAATGAATAATAAAATCATGGTCACTCCATTTTAATGCTGCTCGATCGATCAGAAATTACTGCATTTAGTCATAAAGAAAAAAGGGAATCTTTGAAAATAAACAAATGCAATTATTTGCAATCGTAAAACAACAAACAAAATTTGTTGAACAAATAGTAGCTTCTGCATTAGTTAACTGGTACTTCAACTCTCTCGCTGGGATTACCATTAATGACACAACAACCTGTTATTGGCAGTAATACAAAATATTAAAGGAAACATAACAAAACCGCAAAACAATAAAGTTTCTTTAATTATGCCAAGACTTAAAAGTAAACACTAAACTGTATCACTGAATCACTAATTATTTTCAATCTACCCTTTCAAAATTAACGTAATTGTAAGAATGATTCAAGAATTTAAATTAAATATACAACTGGACCACTGATCTGCCTACTTTGATCTAATATAACACAAATACATAAAAATATTGGCCAGTAGGTTAGTTTTGATTAAAATTCAAAATGTATTTCAAATTATATTTACCCTAATTCTAACACACAAGATAGAAATTGTATTATTTCTAAACTTGCAAAAATATTTACACCTTTCGTTTTCTTTGCTTAAAAAAGGCTTACGAAAAATTAGTGCAAACTATTTAAAACGGTAAAACAATCGCGCAACGTTAGCGTTGACTAATTTTTAGACGAAACAAGTTCAAGGCAGACTGATGCTGAATTTTGCTGCTTCACATCTTATTCTTCCCTCTACTCAACAAGGCTGTTTGACCGCTATGTCGTAAGTGGGAAAAATAAACCATAAATGAAGATAATAGTTTAACCAAAGATACAAACCTAAGCTCTTTGATTTTCTCAATTGAAAAACTGGATGCCATGAATAAGCTGGCTAAAGCTTTCAGAAAATTTACATAATTTTTTCTTTGAATTTTTCTGCTACAGCAGTTAAATTAATTTAGTATTTCTTTTTAACTAACTTGTAAGTCTAAACTAAACTAAGAAAGTACAAAGTTAAAAGAATTTTTATTTTTCCTTTCAGTTCGAAAAATTGATGCTTTAAAAAAATTATCCGTGGGTAATTTTTTGGCGCTAGTTGATATTTGATTTTCTGTGTTATTGATTCTTATAATTTCAGTTACTCAACCATTTTAGAGATTAACATATTAATTTCTAAAAACCAATTTAAATAAATTCTTTTTTCATTTTGCAGATAAAAAATAAATAAGAAAATTAAATATAAAAAGACATGACTTTTTTAATCGTATATACATATGTATATTACATGTATGATAGGATTATAATTAATGTAACGTTTTGCTTTTTTAAGAAAAACCAGGCACACTCCACTCTAAGAATGGATTTCTTTATTTTATGCTACATAGCATGTACTGACGTACAATTTATGCATGTAAATTGTGTTCTGTTAATTATTTTAAAAGGAATTTCTAGATAGATGGAGATGTTTTGACTTATACATTATTTTTCAGTTGTATAGCCTGATAATTGTCTTAATAAGGTTTTGAAAATTTCACCTAGATCCATACTGTGTCAAGATCTCTTATTAACGCCTTAATGCAGAATGAATTCTTTCCGCTGATCCAATCCCGAGCTTAATTGTATGAAGTCGATCTTATTGCGAAATATTTGATTTCACTTGATCAGGGACACATCAGGATGCCGCAATGGAGCCTTGAGAGAGAATCACAAATATATTTTGTGTATATATGCAAGCCCGACTAATATACATACATATGTGTATATCGTAATATCTTGTGTGAATTCATATACCCTAAGCCTGTATAATTTCCACCGCGTACCATTTATGATCAATCTTGTGTTTTAAGTATAGTTATTTTTTTTTAAATAATTTTATGGTGTAATGTCCATCTTTTTTATAGGTATTATATATATGCACAATATATATATAGTTTGTAGAACGCTTTGTTAAATTATAATTAATAGTCAGATTGAAGTTTCAAGTAATTGTGTTTTTAAGCAATAAAGTTTTATTTCTTTTTTTCAGTTCTTTTTAAAATGTTTTAAAGCCGAATATTTTAAAAGATGAATAATAAAGCTAAAAGAAGAACACGTGAAGCTACTAGATTGCACGCTCAACACTACCGGGTCGCTGTACGACCCGTAAGAAAATTTTGGAATCTTCCCAACCAACAAGTTTCAAATTTTTTAACCGGAGCTTCAGTTACATAAAACCACAAGTCAAACAGTGAATAATATGATAAAAGTGACTACAAATAGTGATGTAGAATCTAAAGAATTGAACAGTGAACTAAGAACAGCTAGTATAACATTATCGGATGAAAGTCTTTCCAATAATAATATTGATAATGAAATAAGTTTTGATTTTGAGACCGATATTGTGATAAATAACGATACCGTGAAAAAATCAGCTGAGTGTGAATGGTAATTTGATGATGAAAGTACTGGCGAGGAAGCTAATGGCGAAGAAACTGATGATGGAATTGAAAAGCTCCAAAAATGGATCGCTGGCTCCCAAATACCTCTACAAAAAGTTGATGAGCTTTTAATAATTCTAAGGAAACGAGTTCTTCCTGAGCTTCTTTGAAGTGCTAAAACTTTCTTGAAAACAACATCTGCTGTTTATCATATAAAGAAATGGTCAGATTCTTCAAAATTTGTTTATTTTGGCATTAAATATTACCTTTTCCGTATAATTAGTGTTAAAAATCATTCGGATTTTAAAACTGAATTATTGTTTAATATAGATGGGATTAAAATTTACAAATCATCTCCAAAACAGTTTTGGCCAATTTTAGGTCTAGTTTACAGTCCTTTAATTAAGTACAAACCTTTCCCGTTCGCTATATATTGCGGGAATTCTAAACCTAATGATCTTAACTTATATTTGAATGAGTTTATAACAGAATTCAATGAATTAGAAAGTGAAGGACATTTAATAAAAAACCAGCATTTCGAAGTTAAAATTAAAAGTTTTATATGTGACATGCCGGCTCGAGCCATGATAAAGTCGATTAAAAGTGCATATTTTTCATATGAAAGATGTGAGGTAGAGGGGGTTAGACATGACAATGCACTGTATTCTTCGATATGAACTGTCATTTTCGTAGCCAAAGTAAGCCTCAACATCATAAGGGTGTGTCATTATAGTCTGCAAAATCCTGTTGCATAGTCTAAAACTACGATAGGATTAAGATAGTTTAACTGATAAGTTTCATCTTTGCATTTTAAGTTAAAAACAAAAATTTATAAAAGAATTGTTTTATTTTGTAAGACATATTTTTATATGTATTAACTAAACAAACATTATTCCTAGTTTGACCTCTATTGCAAGAGATTAAGTTATTTCTGAATAATAAAGTTGATATGGGTGTATGGGGTACAAATTGTACAACAACTTCCTACGCAAGATAACCAAAGACCTTAAAAATAAAAATGGATAGAGCTTGTTATCCAAGAGTATAAGATAAGTATAAGATATAAAGCAAGAAAAAGCACTTCTGAATCACACATACATTGAGGTCATATAAGTATAATAATTAATAATTATATAATTAGTTCAGCTATAGTATGAAGAATTTTTTTGAGTTTTCGTTTTTTTTTATCTTGTATATTTAGTGATAGAATGAAATCCAACTTAAATAAAAAGCATAAGCTTTGTTAAGCATTACGTCTCTTACTCTTCTTATAACGCTTTTTGTTTTGTGTGGATATTGTCCTGATTATCTCTCATTATGTTTAACTAATGTGACGTCATTCTGAAATCTGCTTAACAGTGTTTGCTAGAATGAATGGATATATTAAGAAAACAAAAAAAAATCCCTATAGTCCTAAGTCCCAAAAGAAATATATTATTCAATTGCATTACCGTACTTGGTTTTTAGGATATACTTCTACAAAAACAAAAAAATTTTTTAAGATACCCATACACAAATTTTTAGCATTTTTTTAGCATGCTTTTTAAACCATTAATTTATAACTGGACTAACAACTTTAAATGTTTCTTTAAAGCTGACAGTTTTGACTGTTTTTATTGCGCTTTTTAACGTATAGTGTCCGTACTTACTAACATTAACTTTTCAAATAAGGATGCTATTCAAAAATCATAAACCATAATAATCATAAAAGACAGGATACATCAATGCTTTAAAATGAAACATACTTATTAAAAAAAAAAAACTAAACAACAAACATTTAGTATGACAACTTTTTAGCTTCTTTGTTTTTTTTTTTCTTTTAACAAAATTATTCAACAAATTTGCTTATTAAATATTTTAATTAAATTTTTTATCAATAGCCTCCATCCTGTGGAGACTCTGTGGCATACGTTAATTCATTTAGATAAAACCAGTTCTAAAAATAAAAGTTGATAATATACAATATCAATGTAAAACAAATTTTGAAAAATTTTTACCGGTGACTCAGTACAATTGAAATTGTAATCCCAATCGCAAATCCTATATTCTTGGTTAAAAGAAGTTTCATTAGCGCACAAATGTGGTATTCGGTTACCTTCCTCATCACACATATGAAAAATCTAAAATAGAAATATGTAAATTTTATGAGAACTGATGTTACTAACAAATTTGATTAGTTTGTCAAATTAGAATTTCTTAAGCACAAACTGATTAACAAAATTGTTTTTTTGTTTTATGGGAAACTTATAGTACACTTTAAATAAATTACTCTGAGGCCTTCATAGTTTATTTTAGAAATTTTATCTTAAACAAAAAATAAATATTTCAATAAATTAAATTCAATAAATAAATTTTTAAAATCTCATATCATTTCGCTAATTTGTAATTAAATGAGAATAGTTCGAATGTATAGTTATCAATGAAAATTTCGTGAGCTTATTAAAAAAATTTTTTGATAGGAAGTAATATTACTTAAAATAAGCAACAGGTTGGCAAATATTATTGTTACTTCTCTTTGTCAAAAAAAATCTATTTTTTTTTTGATGGTTCGTTAAATTCAAACGTTACTAAAGAAGACATGATAAGAGGAGATTTTACACAAAAATCTGAGAATAAAAACCTTTCTTTCCAAAGAAGCACCACACTTGCTACCACCTACCACATAGGTGTATATTTTAATCATATATTAGTAAGAAAATTTAAAAGGACTTTGAGCACTAGAACTGGAAAATAAATGAAACACATACTGTACTTCTAATTCAAATTAGGTGTCTGTTGCTGGAAACTGTTCTACCGAAAGTGATTCAAAGCAGAGAAAGTTAAAAAATCTAACTTTGAAGTTCTTTGGTATGTGTAAACTATATTTTTTATTGAACACCTCACAAAGAAATAAAACATCCTTATTAAACTAGAATTGACCCTAGTCTACCTTTTTTAACATATTTCAACAACTACTATTTGCTCAAAATGTCTCTGTGTGGAGAAAAAATGCAGTTCAAATAATGAAATCATGACGTAAATTGGGACCAATATCGAAGCTAAGAAAAAATCTCTATATAAAACAATAATAGAAAGTTTGCAAAGCCTTCGAATCAAGTTGAATTAAAAAAAAGCATTTGTAAATTACATTATCGTATATTTTCAAACTTTTTTTGTATCAGAAATAAGACATATAACTTAGTTAATTTGAGTTTTAATCTCACTCTAGCTGGTGAGACACATATTTAAAAATTGTTAAAATACCAAAAAAATCCTATGTATACTCAACGTGCTGGCAGGGAAATTTTTAGTTAAATATTTTGAAATACAATTTTTTATTAAACCTAAGATGAACTAAAAAGTTTTTTAAAAAATTAGAAAACGTTTTAAGGCACTCTCCGTAAGAATTATGTTTTACCTCGTTTACATTTAAAAAAGTTGCTATCATGATTAAGTAACAGGGATGTATTTAATGATAACCAAAACTATTTACTTAACGAACTGTATAATTAAATCATTTAAATTCATTTTCAAGAAGTTTTATTATATGCCGTTCCGCATCATTAACTTTCTTGCTAATGACTTCCCATATCTCTACGAATAGGGTATTATTTTCATAAGATTACTTTTTTTGTGTGCAAAAAATACTAGTAATAAATAGCAATACTCAACTTTCAACAGTCCATGTAAACAAATTTCAGGTATTTGGACTTTTACAAATTGGGTATAACTAATTTCTACAACTTAATTTTCTAGTTTTTTGTTTTTGGCATTTAACTCTCGCCGTGTAAAAAACTAATCAGTAGCTCGTTTGTTTTTTGAATTTGCCAATAAACGTTTTTATCTTTCAATTAAAAATTTCTATCAATCGAATGACTTTACTGTACTGACTGTCTTCTGATTGTTCAAAACTTTTTATTTTTCATTTTAATGGATTTATTTTATTAATTCTATTCATGATCCTTTCTTATCAAAAAAAAAATTTTTTTTTTAAATAATTTGATAAATAACTAATCTTTCCTTCGAGTATCGAGTTCTGCAAGCAGACAGGAATTTTTGGGGTCTGATCCAGTTGACTGGATTCTTAGATGAAATTTTTGCTTTTAAAACAAAAAAAGGAGGAAAAACTGCACAGAAAACGATTTTTATTACCAGAAGAAGCAGTTGAAGCATTCTGAGGTACCAAAATTTACTGTGGGAAAAATGCTTCAGATGAGCACATGGAAAGTGTATAGATCATGCTGGGGAATAATTTGAAAAACAATAAAACCTAAGAATGTAAAACAAAACTAAAACGATATATTGTGTCAATCAGGTAACAGCTTCGAATTCTACTTTCGAACTTTTAATCAGTAGTAGTTGTTTCTATAGTTTAAGTAGCGAAAATGCACTTTAGCAAATAATCAATTATTGTTCAGACATTATTGCAACAGACATATTATGCTTCACTGCAACTTATGTCAAAATATCTTGCAAGACATTGAACGTTATTTAGTATAACCTGCATTCTGATCTGGCCATAGTGCGTATATGTAAGGGATCCTTTTTCTCTTTTTCAACTATTAACAAAAACTATGGGTGCTCAAAAATCACATAGAAAAGCTTTATTTTTATTCAAATGAGAAATTGAATTTTGCATCTCATTTATGTGTTAGCATTCAGGCTCTCTAGGAAGCAAATTTCCACCATGAAAACCTTAAAAATCACTCCCTTCAAGAAGAGAAAAGTTTAATCGTTGAGTTGAACCTTAATTAGGAGGGCTTTTAATCAAGGTGAGCTTTTGAAATTTAAAATATTATTGGCTAATTCTTCGACAATAGGAAGAATTTCTTTTCAAAAATTACATGAGAAAATATTACAAAATATTATAAAATAAATAAATAGGTAAATATTTTTCTGTGTCTTAAATTTCAGTATTTTTCTGTAAATGAGATCTTTTTGTGGATAATACCATAGAGCAGGGCTACACAACTCTTAAGGTGTTGAGAGCCATATAAACTTCAAGCAAAATTCTTAAGGGCCTAAATATTTTGTAGAGATACATAACAGTTTCTGGAATACTGCCATAGATGTATCCTTCATTCAGAGATGCTACTGTAAATTCATCTTCACTGTCTTCTTTATTTTCGTAGAAACGTAGTTTTGATCTTGAATTTCAGCTACAATATCAACTTCATTAGCTGAGGCAGAGACACTGATGTTCTGATCTATGACAATAAACTGGGCTGAGAAATTTGACTAATTCAGCCAAAGAAATATTGCCACGTTCATCAAAACTATTATCCATTGAAAACAATTATGCCAATGGCATATCTCCTTCATCTTGGAGTATTGTTGAGAGATCTTGAAATCCTGCATGCTTGAAACAGTTAGTGTTAGTTTTTTGCGTGACCTTTTCCTAGGCTTCTGACATAATCAAAATGTCATCCATAAAAGTAAAAATTTTATGTTTATTACTTTCTAGATCGTTAGCTTAGATCGTTAGCTTTCTCCTGAAAAACCCGTCCACTTATTGGTATATTGTTTGTCCTTTTAAAAGAGCGTCATCAATCTGCACATGCTTAGTTTTTTTGCGCGCTTAATTTTAAAAAAATCACTGTCAAAAAAGATTTGATTTTTTCTCTTTCTCTCCAAATTGCTGATATTGTCGAGTGCGAAACTTCATTCATTCTTTCATTCATTCATTCATTTGCCACATGTTTGTTTGTTTTTCCGTTTTCCAACTTCAATATTATACGTGGTTTTTCTTTAATATTAAAATATTTCCCTTTTCTCTCCGACATATCATATCATATCAGTTTTGAGAAAAATTATAAAAAATTAAGCCTATGTGTTAAGCGTTTGCATATGCGATCATGACTGAAGTCATTCACGAATTAATTCATTTTAATTCGTTTTAATTCATTCTAACTCATTTTAAAATGAAAAGTCAAAATGGGAGAAACAAGAACATAAGTAATGTTTAACTTGGATTTTTAGAAATCTTATGAAGTCTTTTGATTTCTTCTAATTCATGTATTACATTAAAAACGTGCGGGGGCCATTAGCAGGCATCAGCCGGGCCGCATGCGGCCCGTGGCCCATGTGTTGTGCAGGCCTGCCATAGAGCATAGAAATTATTTAACTTTTTCATCAGAAGCAATTAGAAAACTTTATCCATGGACTTCCAACTGAAGCCCTTAACCGACTTTTTGATTTTAAACTAATTTAAAAATTTTGTTATCCAAATAAAAATTACAGAAAAGAAGCTAGCTTTTATTTGGAATTCTCATAGAATAAACAAGTTAAAAGAACTGTTGGTAGCAGCCACCCCATTTGCAATATACATTTCATGATATTTTTCATACTAATTGTTTCACTATTTGTAGTCCTCTCCACACTTTCCTAAAAATCATATTCGTTATATATTAATTACCTGGCAATTGTATTCGATATCAGCATAAAATCCTACTGATCTCTCTGAACAATCAAAAGAAAATGTAATATTATCTAAATTTGTCCATTCCTTTGTTTTATGATTTTGGAACACTGGACTAGCGATGTTATCCGGTGTAACACCTGAAAATATAATGGGAACTACTTTAAATTATAGCAATCTGTTACACTTATTCATTTAAATAAGGAAAATTTGCCAGACGTTCTTAATACATTATATTTTAGAACGTTTTCTATAATTAAATCTTTGACATTTTTTATATTTCTTTAAAAATATTAAAAACTATTTTCAAGAATTAAACAGCATTTTAATTCTTTTGTTCTCCATCAAAGCATTATTTGAAAAGATATTTCAACTATAACAAGTGTTACTATTTTTAAAAAATTTGTTGTTTCAAATTCTAGGGTACTTTTACTATAAAAAAGCAATAACTATCAATTACCAAAAATGAAAAAGAAAACTTTGATTCAACATCCGCTTATTTATAATTCAAGTTACACCCAAACGATACAGTAGGCAGACACCTTTTTGGTCTAAATCGTGTTAAGTTGAAGAGTGCAAACTAATGCCCCCACAAAATTACGTAACCTAAGTAGGTGGCAGATATTTAACTGAACTAGTTAAAATAAACACAAATTTTATGGAAATAAATATTACACAAAAAAGTAAACATAAGAAGCTAGAGAAAAAAATTAATACTCACCTAAAATAATTGTTAAATATGAAAGAAGTTGGCTTATTTGACGACCCATTGTTCTTAAAATCAGGAAACACCAATTTTCGATATTTTTCCATGAATCCTTATCTCACAGCAGGCGCATTTTTTTGCCTTTTATTTTCCATTAATCTATAATTCCATTCGTCTTTCCGGATGTACTTTTTTATAAGCTTCTAAATTTATCCTTAGTTTTTTTATTTCTCTATTCATCCAAAAAGCTAAAAATGATAAAAAAACACATAGCATAATTTTATACATAATTTTGTTTATTTAATTTCAATAGTAGCCCTCTATTGAGTAATCAATCTATAATAGCAATAAGATTGGTTAATAATATTTCCTCACAAATCAAAAAAGATCTTTTTTTTGTTTTCATTGCATAATTAAAACACATTTCAAAACATTTAAAATGCGAAAGAGTAGTGCGCTCAAATAGAAGCCATATCGGTACCACGCATATATATATATATATATATGTATATGTTATATATAAATTATAGTTTTAAGTTTGCGTGGTAAATACATTGTGTTGTATGGATAAAAAGAATTTAATTGAGGGCAAAGCATGTAAAATATTTTCAAATTCCTATACCTGACATTTAATAGACATAAGAAGCGTTTCATTGACATTTCAAAGCCTTTATCTTTGGCCGGCAATCGAATTCTAACAATTCTGAAGAGGTGAAGGTACTAAGTTAAAATAATTATGAATTAAATATATATTTATTTAAAATATATATTTTTTACAACAAAAATTGCTGCGGCTGTATTAATTCCATGCATTTTCACTTGAAATTGATCGTTTTAGAATTTACTATACCAGCAGTAAGGAAAATAAATAAAATAATTCCGATTCACCAAAAAACTGTAGAAAGAAAGAAGAAACTATCTTCGTTCATATCCCACACTCTCAAGAGAGTAAAAATACGATCAATATTATAACCACTTGGCATATTTAAATATTTGTTTCATTTCAATCAATCCAATTCAAATAAATGCTATATTCATTACAGATATAAGCATAAACAATGTTAAGCCTTCGATTGAAAAATAAATATTTAACTATTAAAGTTCAAAACAAAGATTTTATTTAATTCTTTTAATTTTACTTAAAATCTTATCACGTTTTAAATTTAGAATAACTGTTTGTCTGCTATTCTATGAATTGCAACATTATTATTATTCGAGTTAACTCAATATGAATTCATTTGCACACATCACGAATTAGGCTAACGCCAGTTGGAAGTTGCACAGTTGCTCGTGTCTCTTTATGATCAGAATTAACAATCTGAGCTTTCCAAGTTTTATTTTAGATTAGGAAAATAAGATTTACTTATAATATTTTTGAAATCGCCTATCCGGTCAAGTAATATTACCTATTTCAAAAACTGACATTTATTTTGTGATCAGTAATATTACCAGTTAAGGAAACTCGGTTATTAACTAAAATTCCCCGTATTTTTTATCCTATAAAAAAACTTTTTCGCAGTAATAAGAAAGTGAATACGTCAACACATATTTGAATTATAACCAGAAAATAACTGATATCCATTTCTGGTTACTTTTTGCATGAAAGATTATGGAAAAATTAAAATGCTCTATATCAAAGTAAACTGCATCCATATCTTTTACGATAGAAAAATGTTGAAAAATTAGTTTTTACAAAAAATGCCTAAATTTTTAGTGCTGGGAAATTTTTTTATTTTAAAAAAATATCATTTGAGATATAGCTTTTCAAAAAACATATAAATATATGTCAAATCAATTTTGTTTTTTGTTTTTGGTACAGTAAACTTGCTGTACTTTGAAAATACAGAAAATATACCTGGTTTCTAAAATATTTTAAATAGAGCTTTTTTGTAAAGCCAAATAATAACGTGTAAAGATTTTCAACATAAACTTCATTAAGATTCAAATAATCCCAAAATTTTTGTATTTTTGTTTTAAAGATCGTAATTTAAGTTTTCAAGAAAGTAGGTATATTTTGCACTAAATAAATATTACATGATATATGACCTCAGAAGCATAATCGAATTTTCAAAGTTCAATAATCTTTATAAGGCACTAGCGAAGAAAAATTGATAGTTTATTAGCTAAAATTTATTGGCATTTTCGTTTTCTTTCAGATAATACCTAAATTCTAAAGTTTAATTAATGGTTAGGAAATAGCAAACTAAGTTCAAATACAACATATCTTAAAAATTTGTAGGAAAATTTTTAAATTCACCACAAATCCACAGAATGTATGATCTTCAGACTAACTTTCTTTGGTTATTTCCAGTGAAGAGTTCAAAAACGCAGATAAAGGGAAAATGGCAAAAATCTTTTACGAGCGATATCTTGGAAATTACTAAAAAAAAATGGAAGCTCATTTTGGCAACCATATTATATAACTTCAATCTTGCACATTACTTCAGAGCCAACACTTATAGTTTTTACTTTGGACATAGTAGTGTCATGCTTTCACTTTTAGATCTTTATATGCGTTACTACGGGAAGAAGTGCCTTTACCCACAATTCCCTTTTTTTATTGCTAGCCGCATGTGCAAGTTCTAAGGTTTAGTCACTATTCGTCTGCATATGTTTTTAATTTAGTACTTTTCTGGCTGAGTGTTATATTTTTAAAAAAACTTAGAGATTATTTCTAAAATACATCTTTGGCATATTTAGTAAAATATTTTAAAAATTTTGATGTAAAAAAATATTAACAAAATTTTTTATTCCCTTTTCCTTCTATAATATAAATAAAATATTTAATCTAATAATACTGGAATTTTATTATTAGTAAGGATTAATTAGTATAATAAAATTAGTTTTAAAAACGATTGATATAGAAATAATTAAAAAAGTTAAATTAATTCAATACTTAATAAGACGCCACTATTATTAATAATTCTATTAATTAAATTTTATCGCATTTAAATAAATCAATAATGTAATCAATCAAATGAAGTAGCAATAAATTTGAAAAAAAAGCAGAAAATTCAATAAAATAAGATGCACACCGCAATTAAATATAATTATTATTTATATGAAAAGAAGACCGCTATTGTTTTATAACTAAAACGTGTCTAAATTATATTCGGATCTTCTTGATATTTGAGAAAGTTGTTTGACTTTTAGAATTAATTTTTGACGGAAAGGTTATAGTCATAAATAAAACATACTTTAGCACATATTAAAACCAGATTAAGTCAGCCAAAGAAGTCTACGCAAATTTCAAGTGCATTAAAACAACAGACATATTTCTTAAAGACTATGCGCTACAGTGACAATTGATTTGACCTTTTTTTTAAATTATTGAATAAATAGTAGTAAAACTGGAATTATAATCAACAACTAGCTCAAGTATTATTTTTAAAAATTGTTAACTAAACAACAAATGTTAATATCATTAAATTTATAGTAAGACAAAGAAAAAAGCTAGAATTGTTAAAAATCTATAATTTATTAAGATAACTTCAACGAAAGTTTTTCAAATTAAACATAAAAAACAATAATTTTTATAGACTTTTCAGATTAAATTCACCCTTTCTTAAATTTTATTTTATTTTTATATTTCCAACTTGTTAATTTTATACATTCTAACTTCGCTTTACTATTAATAACAATAACCTGATCTGTGAAGATTTCTGACATTTAAAACAAGAAATGCTAAGGTGCTCATTCGTTGTAGCAAGCACTCCGAAACAGTTTTCCCAAGCGTAATGAGTGATATTAGAGCTAACGAACGGCTCTTTTACTATATTTTTCCTTTTTCTGTTGTTATTCTTTTCATTTCAATTAAGAAAGTTTGCCGTTATTTTTCAATTTCTTGTTTTTTTTCCAATAACTACTTGAGGCCCATTTCCCTTAATATATTGTGAAAGTAAATTTCACAATCGACCAAAAATAAAAATAAAAAATAGCACCTAACGACAGGGGTGGCGAACCAGAATCCCGTATTTTTTCTGTTGAATTTTTGATAATATTGATGTTTGTTTTTGCTGGTTTTTTGTATCCATCTAGTCTAATTGTATTGTATTTAAGATCCCAATTTATAACTGAAATTTAGTTAAAAAAATTATTAGCTAGTGACACATCAACGCATCAAACTACTTCTCGTCAAAGTCTATATAATACCCAGTAGGAAAATTAGGAAATCCATCATCAATGAAAAATAATTAATTTTCAGTCATAACAACGATTTTCAAGTTAAAACTATTTATAGCCGCTATGATGGCTTCTTTCTGCATACTCTATTGATGAATTTTCACTTCTGCATTTTTCCCTCATTCTGGAATTCATTTTCTGGGTTTTGTGTAAATTTCCTGCAGTGTAATATTAGTAAGACCACTGGGGATCCAGTTTTGTTTTTTGATAAAATAGTCACCAATAGCAAAGCTTAACTTTTTGTTCTTTTTAATACTGATTTCATTATAATTATTTCCTCTTCAATATCAAAATGTTTCTGTCTTCCTTGAAAAATTATCTTCTATTTCAAGTAAAATCAATGCCGAAAATTATTTCGGCAAAGTTTCGGTCTTGAGTTGTGGAAAAAACAAATGCTACTATCCACACTTGTGAGTTTCAAGTAGTAGTAGTAGTAGTGAAAGGGAAACAAGATGCACCGCGACCAATTTGATCTATTGTGCTCCCCGACAGACATGCTACTGTGGGAACCTGATATCCAGGTCCCTTGCCAGACCTAGGATCTCTCTAAGACCTATTTCCAACCCCTCTGTGCAGGTTACTTGTCGAGTGAGAAGATGCTTCACCCTCTTTGACATCACCCTACCACATTCAAAGAGTAGGTGAGTAGGCGTCTCCTCTACCTCGTGGCAGAATCTACACATAGGGGTTGTTGATCTTCCCAATTTGTAGAGGAACTTAAGAAAAGGGCCGTGTCCCGTTATGAACCATGTCAATACCCTAAGGGACAGTTTGTCCAACTTCCTTGCCTCGTCCAGGTTTTTTATTTTAAAGCTATAGAAAGCTTTGGACTGCACCAAGCCAGATGACTCCGTCCATGTCCTTACACTGTAGTCATTTGACCATTTGTTTAGGTACTGCTTGAGTATACTAATGGAATAGGGGATGCTGGGTTGTGGGCCTATATAGCAACTGCTCGAGCCCATCCTTGCCAGTCTATCCGCCTCTTCGTTGCCTATGAGTTTCAAGTAACTAAATTTTTATTTTTAATTTAGTTTAGTTTTTGCAAATTTTTCAAAAGACCACCATAAAATTTTAAAACTGTTACAGTCCAGTTCAAATGATATTCATTAAAATTAAAGACTGTGTTTTATCATTACTATATTTACAAATATGGAAACTACACGTAGGGAAACAACCCATACATTTTTAAAATGTATTACTTTCAGCGCCAAAAATTTAATAATACCTTCACAAAAAGAAGTAATAAGACTTTAATAACAACAAATGTAAACAACAAAACACCAAGTAAAAAATTAAATGAAAATCTTTAATTTTTGATTTCATAACATTTTAAAAGATAAAAAGAAAAATAGGCTTTTATAACAAGCCTTTCTATGTCTCGAAAAATAAATAACTTGGAGTGACACTTAACAATGTTTTATTGCTTACAATGTAAATTTGTAGTCAAATTTTAATTTAAATATTTTTCAGTTGTTTCCCTTTTATAGTTAGTTGCAGCCTGATTTACGCGACACCAATATTAAAATTTGCTCCCATTAAAGATAGTAAAAAATAATAGAAGCTAAAACTGGACAATAAGTAGCTGATTTTTGCTTTAAATTAATATTGGTCATAGGACTAATAAGGGTCTAAGCCAGCAAATTCACTGGCAAATAAATTAACTTCACTATTTAAGTAGGCTGTAGTTACTTTCTAATCTAAGCTAAGTGATTCAAATTATTTCAAAAATAAATTGTTTGAACCATGTAGCGTTGAAGTTGTTAGACAAATTTGTTTCTGATCGTCTGGCCTTTTTCTGTGTTTTGTTACGGGCAATAATAATAAAGAAATATTAAACCAAATTAATGCTTCGAGATTCAAGATAATTGAACAACAAATTTAACTAATTTATTTACTAAAAGAGGGAAGTCTGTCAGAGTTAGCAGAAAAAAAAATTTTTTCTTTATCACTTTAGACTTTAGAGGATGGTTAATGCATCTCACAACACAGACAATAATAAAATTCGTTAAACATGTACAAAGCGTAAAAGTTCAGAGTTTAGTTAAAGCTCTGGAATTTTGAATCAACATTTTATATTGAACCTATGAATTTAGATTTGAACTATTAATTTAATATTTCACGATGTAGCTAAAAAATGAAATATTTCTGGCTTACTAATCTTACACAAGCGACTAAGAAGCTGTGATCATCAAGTAAACTAGTTGGAAAATAATACCTATATTCCAGCTCGTAATGACTTATTTATTAATTATTATAATTTGAGTTTTTTTTTTTTTTTGAAAATTTGCTAATAGATTTTATAGCCACTTGATATCAATGCAACAAATTTACATAAGCTAACGAACAAAATTGCTTACATTGATTTTCTCTTAAAAATCTTTACTCCTCTTTCATAAATTTCTACTTTCAATTTTATTTATTAAAAACGGTGCTACTATAAAAAAACTGTTTAATATATAATAACAACAAAGGTAAAGTTATGTAATACATTAAGCATGTTCATATATTTAGATAATTAAATTAAATTATCAAAAATCAGCGTTTTATAAGCTCTAACTATTTAAATATAGGTTTTTAAAAATTTATCAAAATTTATGCACACCAAATTTACTTCAAGGTCTAAGCCCTCAAATGCTTTACAGTAAAATCAAATCATTGATATATTTAATTGACAAACAAAACTTCCAAGTGTCAAATATTGTAGCATAACTTGTTAAAAATTAATAAAATAAGGCTTCACAAATAAACATATACTATGCAGCAACTTCCAGATTCTAAACTTTTAGAACCTCCAGGCAATCTACAATTTAAACCAGGGTTGCTGAATACAATTATTTATCTTCTTTTAACAATTAAGTGCATTTAGTGAAATAAATACAAGAAACTATTCCTTAAATATTGCATTATCTACTTTTGAAATATAAGACATTAAATTTATTCTTTCTAAGTGAGTGAGTACAACTATTATCGATAAAAAATCACACATTTTACATTTTAATAAATTTGTAAAACAGACTAAAAAATTTTTCAAGGACTATTTTAACTCTACATAAACTAGTAGGAAAATAAAAGTTTTTCCAATTAATAACTATTAATTCATTAGTTTAAGAATTCCAGTTTATCACGATTTCAAATAAATAATCCTTGAAATTCTCTTTCGAAAAATAATGGTCTTAATTGCCTGCAGTATGTTCATACAATTATGTAAAACGTCATTGGCAATTATTACTATTATTTTATTATACATTATTCTTCAGTGACTTCATAACAGTTTTGTAAACAACTTTCTTATGTGTTGATTGGTTAAAATCCTCTAAAATTTTCACTAAATGCAATTCAGGTCGTCATGCAAACCTTAACTTTCCAAGCGATTTGCTGATTATATATTCTGAACTAATAACTGTTATATCAATTCAAGCGTATTTTTCATTTTGCAAAAACTACACTTTATTAATAATTGGAATAAAGTGAGAAAAAAACAAAAGGCATCAACAAATTTCGTATTAAATAATACAACATTCATTTTCATGCAATTTAAATTGCACACAAAAATTTCACTTTTAAAAAATAAAATTTACATAGTGTGTGTCCATTGACTGTATCCGGATGTCATTATTAAGTGTTAACTACTTCAATTGCATAATACACTAAAAATAAAATGTTTTCCGGAAAATCCCAAAAAGAATAATAAAAAATACCAAAAAAAGGCGGAAAAGTAAAAAGCAAAGGCAAAAAATTCTTAAACATTATTTCAAACCAACCTTATGATCAATACTGCTGGACCGACTAACGAAATTTTTTAAAACCACTTGAAAATATCTCCAAAATTTCCCCAAATGAATAAAAAATGCAATTAAAAATAAATTTTAACGAGAACACTGACAAACAATTACGTGCAATCGAACGGAATCTAAAGTGCCGATCGTTTTGTGACAACAATAACTATTAATAAAAATACACAAAAAATAAAACTAAACTAATAATTGATGAATTTTTTAGTGCTTAAAGTTAACTAGAATAAAAAAACAGACGAACGTCGTTTGAAATGCGTTTGAACAAGTTGACTGGTTTTCATGCAGGCAGACATTTTCTTTTTATATAGGAACCCCTCCACGAAAGCAAAGACAAGTGCTGCAGGAGAAACTGACAAGAAAAAAAATTCTCTTTTTAAGCTCTGCAAAACCATTATATATATATATATATCTATATATATCATATATCTACATATTATTCTATGCATTCAAAGAAAGAGGCTGTAAGAGGTAGCACTTTCAAGGTAGCCATGAGCGCCACCAGTCGCAGCGATCTGCGCGATTAAATCCAAAATTGCTGTATCAAAGATAAAAGAGAAGCAATACGCAATTATCAGCTCAGCTGTTACTTTTGTAACATTCTTCTGGTTATGACCTTTTCATATTTGTAAAATATTTTATTCTATTAGTACGATGGAAATTGAAAAATTTATGAAAATTATTTGTTAATATCTTTTTATTTATAAATAAAAATCTTCAATAATTCAGGTATTATATGTTTTTATACAAACACAAAAACTAAAGAAATATTAAAATAAAGTCTTTTTATAATTACATTCTGAAAGCTTGATTATATTGTTATAGTGTTATCATTTTAAGTAAATTTCTAATAATAAGAATTGTAAATTATGTACTGGATTAATAAGAAAGTAACTGTCTTAAATTATATTACATGGGTTTTAAATTGTAAAAAATCCACTTTTTTCTTAAAAAGTATATCGTACTATTCTCCAAAAATTTCCAGTTAATCTGAACAAAACTCTCGGAGATAGAGCCTTGAAAATTTCCGGCCATTGCACTGTCAGCCTGGTGCCAATAGTCTTTAATGGTGTTTTTCTCTAAGCTTTATTTTTGAAATCGGTTTCAAAAAAATAATGAACCGATCATTTTCATTTATTGCTTTACTATAAGATTGATAACTGCTTGAATAAATAATTCCTTTCTATCACAGCTAATTTCACAAGGTAATAGTAAATAGAAATGGAAAATTTCACAAACCACAAAAAATAAATATAGGAAATAACCCCCTACACTAAATTTATTGTCGCTGATTAAAAATAGTCCGGAATTTTGCTATGGCGAAATTTCGAATAAAAAAATAGTAAGTATATCTACTAAGAAAGTAAAAGCAAAGGGGAGGTATGAAGAAAACTAGGTATTGTTCGCTATAGCAATTCATTTTATATAAATCACTATGCCAAACAGGCTGATAAAATATTTTGACGTCATCATAAAAATTCCAGAATCTGTTCAGCAGTGTTTGCTACCGTGAATAGGAGAAGAGAGTCTTCTAGTTCTAACATACATTTTCCATACATAGATTTAATTCTTTCACAATTTATAATTATTTCATTGCAAAAGTTTTCAGAAAAGAAAGTTTTGTTAGCTAATTTGTCGTGGTGACTGTAATGCTGTTCTTGTCGTAGAAAACGCCATATAATAACAGTTTATTTTCTTTTCATAAAAAGAATGACTCAAACGTAAAAATGAAGGAGAGTTTTATCTAAAACCTTTATAATATTATGAATGAAACAACAGAAAAGATATGTTTTAAATTCCTTTAAATAATTCCGCATGAAATTCCAGGAAAAAATAGTGCTCAAATTTTAAATTAAAATCCTAACCTAAGAAGAAGCCAAAATAATAAAAAAAAAATTTTAAAAATTTTAAAAAGAAACAGAAAAAAAAATTATTTTTTAAAGCTCAGGCTTATAACATACTAAAAAGTTTTTGTTAAAACACAACTTTTAAAGCAAAAAAGAATGCAACACAGGGAAACCTCAATTAAAATACCAAAAAAATAAGTGCTCCAATAAATTTCTCTACAAAAATAAAAAAAACTTTTGCCTAAAGACTCTTTTTCGAAAAATCATAATCACAATCAAGTTTCCAAATGAATAAAAAAACAACTTTCAACTAAAGAAGCTAAAAGAATAAAAATGTCTAAAGCAAGTTTTACATTGATATCATCAATCAGTGCACACATTAAAAAATATTAGAGGGTTCAAGGCTCAATTTGGGTTATATAGAATAATTTTGAAGGACAAATCGAAAAACGATGATGTTCTCACTTAATGACTCCAAAACGAAAAACCAAGTATTTAAAACTAGCATAAAAAAATAAAATCTAAGGATTAAAGAAAAAAATATTATGTATGTTAAAAATAAATCAAATCTCATCACATAATCATTACACAATTTCCGTGTTAAAATGGTTGAAGTTCAACTGCTCTAACCTTATTCAAATGCCTTAAGAAACAATTAATTAAATTTCTGAGATACAATATTTCTATTAAATAATCAAATTGATAGCGAATTTATATTTAAGCTAAAACTGGAATGCTAATAGCATATATAAAATAGCGTTCACTTTTATAAATAAAAATTTTCATTTTAAATTTTAAATTGATATTTAACTAGTTTACGAATAAATACAGACAGACCCTGGCAAAAGTTTTATAACACTTAATCAAACAACAACAATAACAAAATTCAGAAAAATAATTAGTTTAATTTACTATTTTTTATATGTTATATATTTACCGCTAATAATATATTTTAAAAATGTAAACTTTTTATTTATTTTTTTTTAACCCTCCTTAGAATTGCATTTAGTATAAGTTAGTAGCTAATATAAGCTAATATAAGTGTAGTATAAGTGTAGAGCTCTGAATTCTTAAAATATTTTCTTTTTTTCCCAATAAAAAAGACCAGTTTTTCATCTTTATCGTTTTATTTCTATTTTTTGTGGGTCATAGAGTTTTAATCGTAAAATTTACAGTTCAACAGCAAATGACATTTTACTAGAGTAAATTATACTAGCAAAAACCAACACTTAAAATTCGTGCGCAAACCATTTTTTATTTAAATGTTGAAATTGTAAAACTTTTATAAATTAGTTCTGCTTTGGTATTTATGGTTGTTGTAATTATTTTGCATTATTTATTACAATTAAAGGCAATCAATTGTTGGAGTATAATAATTTAACCCCTTAAAAAAAATTCTACCGTTTTTTAGGTCTTAATATATGCTTTTCCAAATATTATACAAAATTTTTTCAATATAATTTATCCATCTTTTAACCCTTACTTGGCATATGGGAGTGTAATGTCCATCTCTTCATTCTGTAAATTTTAAATATTTTAACATAAGGTAAGATGGTTTATGGTATTATAAAAACTTTGGCGGTGTTGGAATAACGTTTTTCCACTGAGTCTCTGTACAGCAATGTTCAAAAGTTGCACTGGGGTGTCACACACCGCAGTTTGCCAAGTAAGGTTCAATTTGATTTTGGAATATATTTATCCATGTCAACGTGAAGTATAAACTTGGTAAATGATGTTATATGACATTTATTTTTTTTGTTTAACATGTATAATGTGTAAGGAGATGGTTCGATATTTAATTTTTTTTTTTCTTTTTTTTTTTTTTTTAATAATGTATTTGAATAGTAATCTGAAAAATATTGTGTCAAAATTTCAAGTTGATCTGAGAAAAATTGTCCAAGTTAAGAGCATTTGAGTGTACTTTGCCTAAGAGCAAGGAGTGCGTGAGCAAAATTGAAGCTTGTTATTTTCGAAGTCAGCGCAGTTAATTTATCGCCAAGGTTACATTTTTAGAATTAATTTGACAAATTATTAAGAAAACTATTCAATTGCCACGTTATATAAAATCTTCCTGTTTGAATAAAAGTCAAATGAATAATTTCTAAAGTTGAGCATTAAAGTGTAAATTACTCAGAAATTACTTTTATAAATTCCATCAAAAAATTCACCTAAAGAATGTTTCGCATTGTCCTAAAGTTATATGTTTATTCAACAAGAATAAAAGCAGTCAGTGCGTTTAATTGCAAAAAATAAAAAGTTATTGTTTTTTCCCATATCTTTTTATATTACTTTTTTTACAAGATTAGTTGTACATTCCCATAACTGTAGCAGTAGGCAATAAATTTGTACAAGGTTAACCCCTTTCCCTTTTCATTGCTTTGATTTGTACCTCGTTTACTTTTCTTTTAGCTTAATAATTCCACTGAATATCGATGAAATACAATTAACTATAAGAGCTATAGATGATGATTTAATAAGGGTGCGGTGCGGAATATAAACTTACTGGAATTATTAATTTATTTCTTTTATTTTTATTTATTACTTGGTTTAAGTATAATACTGCTACCATTATACAATTGATATGGTTATTGCGCATGCACTTAGATATTTGTAACAGCAGTTGTTAGCCAGTAAGATTGGTGTAGGAGTACATTGCTAGTCAGCTTGTGGTATTACTTTTAAGAAATTTCTTTTCAGATAATTGTAGGAAAAATTGTTAATATCTACGATATATAGTAGCAATTTCTTTGATTCAGTTGAGCTTATTAAATAAGAAACAAAAGTTTGAAGATATTATTAAATATGACGCCCTTCTTAATTTTATTAATAATAATGATTAAATATTGACCAATATTTTTGTGCAAAATTTCAATTATGCGTATTTTTATAAAAATAAGATTACTAATGAATGTAAACTTTTGTATTTACTTTGAAATTATTTCTAGAAACTCTCCCTAGGGATAATTTATTATGGAATTTAATTATTTAGAGAAAATCAAGGAATAAAAATGCACAAATTTAAAAATAATAATATTTGAAATGATTTTTATATAAATGTTATTGATCCTTCTATTCTAATAAGTGGAAAATCAGTTGAGAAAAATTCTTGGAATTAAATTAAAATGCTGGAGTGATTGAGAAATACTATCTCCTTAAAATGTAACTCACAACTCCCAAAAATTAATTGGCCAAATTTTCCTATCAGTCGTGTACATATAAATTTTTTGAGACAATTTACCCTACTCGATTTGATTCCTGGGCTTCTTGTTTTTAAATTCGTTACAATAATCCGTTCTAAAAATTTGATCGTCATAATCACAACAACTTTCTTTTGATTGTGGTTGCTATAGTAACATGTTAACCCTTAAATTTGCTCTTTAGAGAGCGTCAAATCCTGTATACCGTGTTATTCGTGACCTTGTACGCCCCTTCCATCATCTGCGATAGCTTAAGTTGTTTGGCTTTGAGCGGTCTAGAATTATATAGCCAGATTGTATCCCTGTTAACTGATAAAGCATGCCATAAGGCAGCATTAATTGCAATCACCTTATTCTCATTGATACGATTTGAAGCTACTGTTGCAAAATGTTTCAAATTCATTGTTGGGCTACTTAAACTACAGAGAATCTCTTAAGATTAAGGTCTTACTTTTCCTAAAACTTCTATCATTACTCCTATTTCTTCAACAGTCTTCAATCTTATTGTTTGCTGCTTATCAAAAATTATTTATTCATAATAGTTTCTGTTATGCAGTAATATCCCATTTCAGTCCTCTACACCTCCTTTTTCACCTTCTACCAAGGACATTTTTATGATTTATCCCTCAATTTTTTAAGCTTTTTTTTGAAAATATTCTTTAATTTCTCTTATTTCTTGCTTCCTCTTTTACAAATTTTTGGCCTATTCAGTCATTGGTCTTTCCATCCTTTTCACATACTCCGCCTGCCCTATCCATCTGCCCTATAAGCCAGAAATTCTTTAAAATAAGTTTTTTTTACTTCAGATTCAAAATTGTGGGAAACAAGACTTTAAATTATCATATTCCAAATTACGTATATAGGTTGCTTATTGTACATAACAAAACACTTACCTCTAACTTTCTTAAAATGTGAAGATAATATCGAAAAGGTAAAGCACATCTTCATTATAGCTCTTCCAGACAGCCGTCTAATACTCTGTGTGAGCTCCCGTACATAAGAAAAGTGCCTACAGCTGAGCTAACATACTATATGGGAACATATGATTCAAAATTATTTTTGTAATAAAAGACATTAAACCATCTGAAATGAATTTTAAAGGTGTTTCGGTTAATCCATTAAAGAATATGATTAAAAATAAAATAAAACTTGTTTTATTAAAAGTAAAGAATTTAGTGAAGTTATTAAAACTATTCAAAATACTTAAATTATTTTTTCTTAGAAATAGGAATCAACAATGAATGTTCAGTAAATAAATATTTATATACACGAACTTATTTCCAATACAATGTCTAATACAATGTATTAAACGCCTGTCTAGAAAGGCTTTTTTAAACTGAAGAGATCGTCAACGTAAAACTGAAAAATATTGTTGATCTATATCTTTCACAGTGTATCATGCTCAGATATGTATAACATGTCAGACATATATAGCTTATATTCATTAAAGGCGAACAGTCTAGTTTTTTACGAACAGCTCCTTTTTTCGCAACTAATAAATTCATTTTTCTATAACGTTTTACCTCAAGGTTTATAGCTTAAGCCTGTTTTATAATTTGAATGCGCGAAAAATGAAAGTTGAAGAAAAGTTCCTTTTAAAGCATAACAATCCAAGCTCCAAAACACAAGTAAAAATAGTTTAAATCTAATAATAGGAACTAACTAACTATTGAAACTAAACTAAATTTAATAAAAATATTTAATATTTTAAAAGACAAAAGATTAGATACATTTGAGCTTAGAAAATTGTTTAAATGAATAAATAATAAATCATTAAATAACTGTCAGCTTGAATAATAACTGAAATAGCTGCTTTTACAATCTATACAAAATAAATTAGTTGTATAAGGTCACATCTATGGATCCACCAAGACTTTGCTAAAATCTGGATATCACTTAAACTTTTTACGTGAAAAAGTTCCATTCTTTCAACTGAGGATGTTTCTTTCGACGAATTTCATAAATTTTAAAGAAAAAAACAAAACAAAAGATATTTTGAATAGTGGACTAATGAAAAAATATATTTTGAACAAAATAATTTTACGACTGTTTGGCCTTTCCTCCTTGATTGTATCAAGAAAAATTTCGTAACGAAATTAAAAAAAATTATAAACAAAGTTCAAGTACTAAAGCATACAATTTCCAAAGACCATTCCTTGCTTGGAAATAAAATTTCGAAGATAGCCGGCGACCTTCTTTTAGAAAAGAAAAAAAAACACACCATTCAAATATAAAACTAGCGTTCCACGATTTATTCGTTGAAGGTCTCAAAGCTTGGTCAGATATTGCAGTATTTGAAAGTATTTTGAGTGAAGGGTGTTGGTACACCCATGACCAGATGTCAAACAAATACTTAAACTCTCTAACAACAGTGGTTACGATTGATCAGATAAGAATTTATTTTCAATGTATTCACATATATATATATGTATATATACTGGTTTTCTTCTTTTAGATGAAATCTTGAAAGATGTCGAGGTGTCATTCACAAATCTTCAGCAAATTAGTAAAAAAAAAAAATGATGGATTAAACTCATGTGACTAGTCATATAGCCTGGTAAATTTTACACAGCATACACAAATTTTTTTTTCGTCAACAAATTTGCTAATATTTCAGAGCCTGTTAGTAACACTGGGCAACATTAATAAAAATGGTTTTTCTTAACAAATAAACATGCATGTCACGTAATGATTTGGAACTTTCCTTTATGCATAGCAAAATTTTGCGGTGGATAATTTTAGTGAAATCATGAATGGACGCCCATCTTCAGTTTCGTCATCTATGAGAAAGGAGAAGACAGCAAGTCACGAATGGATCAAAAAGTAAGAGTACCGCAATCTTAACATGGTAAAATAATGATCTGACTAATCTGACTATTAAAAAAAGTCGAGACCCCTGAATTCCTAAAATTAAGTTTAACTGTAATTTTGCTTTGTTGCAAAAAAATACCAAAATAAAATGCTTTTGTTTTAGTTAAACTAAAATTTGCAAATCTTGCTATTTAGAAATTTTTTTGTAATTTAATAAGTTGTAAAAAAAGAAAATAAAGTCTTTTAAGAAATTTATAAATTATGAATAAACAATTAATCAAAGCAAGACTTGGATATCATTAGAGATGACAGTAAATCAATAAAAACTCTAATAACATTTTGGATTTTAAGTATAAAGCTTAAGAAAGCAATAGCACAAATTTCTAAATTAAATTTTTCTAATACTCAACAGAATTTGAAAAAGGACTGCAATAAAATATCAAGAGAAGAACATTTCTTAGAATTGAAGTAAAAATCGAAAACGCGATAAAATTCTCCTTCATCATAAATAGTTTTATATTATTTACTGACAAAATAAGAAAATTTCGTAAGTCATCCGGCATTAATATGAAGTATAAAAGTTAGCACCGTAAAAAATAATACTTGATCCAGAATTTCTTAGTTCTCGAAGATGCTGTCATAAGAACAATTACTTTAATAGTTCTAAATAGTTTTTGTTTGAAGAATAATGGGGGTCATACATAGAGCTATAAATTTCCTTTAGTCTGGACAATGCATCACAGACCCTATGCCAGAGTTCGCTTAACATACAACAATTCAACAAAGTAAACCTTGTGATGGAATGGTTTATAATTCTTTAGTAAGATGTCTCTCGACTCCACTTGAAAAAGTGCAGTCCGTTACTCTTATTGTTAGTCCGTTAATTTTCTCTACGCAAAATTACATAGCTTATTCTTCTATTAATCATTTAAGATGAATATTAATAGCAATAATAATTTCAAAAAATTTATGATTTATTTATTTTATTAATTATTTATTTATTTCTATTTTAATTGTTTTTATTTTTAATTTCAACAAAAATATTTTATATAAATCAATTATTTTATAATTAAGAATGAAATATTATAAAATTAACAATAATAATTAATTCATCATCTTTAGGAGGATTACCCCCATTTTTAGGATTTTTACCTAAATTTTGAGTAATTGAATTTATAACTTCTTATAATCTTTATTTGTTAACTATTCTAATAATTATTTGTACATTAATTAATTTATATATTTATATAAAAATTTCTTATTCTTCATTTTTAATAAATTCTTATGAAAATAATTGAATAATTAATTATCAATTAAAAAATAAAAATTATATTATTTTTATTTGTTCTATTATTTCATCTTATTTTAATAAATAATTATATTTTCTATTTAGTGGAGTTCCTGGAGCATTAAAAACATGAAAACTGTTGGGGTGTTCTAGAAACTCGAAAAAAACGACTTTTTCTTTTTTTTACATATTTTCATAGCTCAACCCCCTAAAAAAATGTTCCCAAGAGGATTTTTTTGAAATTCAAATACATAATTTCCGGAGTTACAAGTCATTTTGTGACGCATTTAGTCCTTAGTTCATGTCAGTCTTTAAAACTTTAAACGCATTTTTCTCGAAAGTACTTTTTTCGAAACGGTGTGCGCGATATCTCAAGTTTTATCAAACCGATTCACATGCAATTTGGCACAAAGATTCTTTATATGTTAGAGTATGCGGCTATGAAGAGTTTTTCATTCATTTTTTTTTAAATTTCCCAAGGCGAAAAAGACAGGGAGAAAACGTAACTTTCCTTTTAAGCCAGCGCAAAAAAAAACAATTTTTTTCTAAAATACCTTTCTTAGTCGCCTAACCACACCTTACTTCTTTATTATTTCATGAAGTGAAGGCACTTGTGAACACAGAAAATGTAATTTTTCCTCAATTAAAAAATTTCGTAAAAGCATCTGCAAAAGTTTCCGAAATTGTCAACCGAAAAAATTAAAGCTGGCAGTCTACAGATAACGTAAAGACCTACGTTTAAAAAATCCTTAAGCAACGAAGCAGGAGCTTGGAATGCTTTTCAAAACGTTGTTCATGGCTTTTTAGGAAACAGTACGAGGAATGATGGCCATCAATTGATTTTAGAAGTGATGAAAAATTTAAAGTAATTGGTGCGCATGTTACTAAAAATGCATTTTCTATTCAGGCATTTTGACGATTTTTCTGCGAACTTAGGAGCTGAGAGCAATGAGCAAAGCGAAATATTTTACCAGGATATATCAGCAGTGGAAAAGCGATGAGCCAGCACAATGGCTATTTTCCACAAACCATAAAGATATTGGAACTTTACATTTTATTTTTGGAGCTTCAGCAAGAATGGTAGGAATATCACTAAGAATTTTAATTTGAACTGAATTAGGTCATCCTGGATCTTTAATTGGTAATGATCTAATTTATAATGTAATTGTAACTCCTCATGCTTTTATTATAATTCTTTTTATAGTAGTACCTATTATAATTGGAGGATTTGGAAATTGATTAGTTCCTTTAATTTTATGAGCCCCAGATATCCCCATCATTACCCTGTAATTAATATACGATCAAGTAGAATTACTTTTGATCGTATACCATTATTTGTTTGATCTGTTACAATTACTGCTTTATTGATATTATTATCTCTACCCATACTAGCAGGAGCTATTACTATATTACTATTTGATCGAAATTTCAATACATCATTCTTTAATCTAGCAGGAGGAGGAGATCCTATTTTATATCAACATGTATTTTGATTTTTTGGTCATCCAGAAGTATACATTTTAATTTTACCGGGATTCGGTATAATCTCCCATATTATTAGTCAAGAATGTGTAAAAAAAAAACTTTTGGAACCTTAGAAATAATATATGCTATATTAGCAATTGGATTATTAGGATTTATTGTATGAGCTCATCATATATTTACTGTTGGAATAGATGTAGATACACGAGCATATTTTACTTCTGCTAAAATAATTATTGCTATCCCCACAGGAATTAAAGTATTTAAATTCCCCCTCCTTATTATGGTCTTTGGGATTCGTATTTCTATTCATTGTAGGAGGATTAACTGGAGTAATTTTAGCTAATTCTTCTTTAAATATTATTCTCCGTGGTACATATTACATATGTACTTGTACATCTCCATTATGTATTATCTATAGGAGCAGTTTTTATTATTATAGCAGTATTTATTCATTGATATCCATTATTCACAGGTTTATCAATTAATAATAAATGATTAAAAAATCAATTTATAATTATATTTCTAGGAGTAAATTTAACATTTTTTCCCCAACATTTTTTAGGATTAGCGGGTATACCTAGGGTGATCATACGTCCCGCTTTCAGGTGGTCTGTCCCGCTGTCCCCTGTGAAAGCAAAAATGTCCCGCTTTTGTAAATAGACTAACAAAACAATTAGGAATACTCAATATATCATTATTTATAGATCTCTTTTATTTTTAAATTATTTAACTGACGCGAGTTAGGAGGTTTCCGGATGATCTTGATTTTATTTTTATTTTTCTTATTAAAACACCTTTACTTGTTGAAATCCCAAATCCCACTGACTTTATTATTAATTATTCTATTCTTAATACAATTTGTAATTTGTAGGGTCAACAGCATTGCTGATTGGCCGAAATATATACTTAGTAATAAACTTCAATATTTTAGGGTCAACAGCATTGCTGATTGGCCGAAATATAAAACAGTTAAATTTAATAATTGATTTTAATAATTAGGGTTAACAGCATTGCTGATTGGCCGAAATATGAAACAGTTATTTTTAATAATTGATTTTAATAATTTAGGCTGATTGGCCGAAATATGAAACAGTTATATTTAATAATTGATTTTAATAATTTAGGCTGATTGGCCGAAATATAAAACTTAATAATTAATTTTAATAATTTAGGGTGATTGGCCGAAATATTAATAATTGTATATATTGTCTAAATTTGAAGAGGTGAATGGTTTTCAATAGGTTGTTGGTCATTATGACGTAACTCCTCCCCTCTTGGATGAAGCGTTGGCCAGTATAGGACTCGTTCTACTTTGCATTCCTTTGCAATGCTTTCATTTTCCTGGGAGCTCCTATTACTGGTTGTTTGTCGTTTTCTATATAGAAAAATGCCTAGTATTATAATGAGTATGACGGAAATGATGTTTAAAGATCCCATTACTGTAGTGGAATCTATTTTAAAGTTTGTTGTGTAGATGCTGTCATAGTTGTTGATATTGTAGTCATCTAGAGCTTTAAGGCTTATATTTGTAAAGCTAATTGTGTAGTTAACTGGATTAAATATAGTCGGGTGTATGATAATGTTATCCCAATAGGTGTTTGGCTGGTCTGCGTATGTAAAGCCGTTAATATTTAAAGTACAATTTTTAAAATATATTAAAAATGTTCCATTGCTTAGATTGGGAGAAATTCCACAATTTGATGTTATATTTACTCTTGGTATATTTATACAAAGAATGTAGTTTTGTTCCGGTTGCGTTAATTTGTCAATAGCCCCTTTTGTAATGCTGCAATTTGCTGGTTGATTTCTTATAATTTTGGTTATACATTCATCGGTGTCAGTGTAAGGAGCTATGTCGGTTTCTCTGCAGTAATAAGTATTCTGTATCATCATGCATTTTTTTATAAAATACTTGGCATCGAATTTGTTCTGGATCAGGAAGGGTTTAGTAGTAATCATATAGTTTTCTTTGATTGGGAGGGGGATCAGGTGAAAAAATGAATATTCATCACTGGGTAAAACTGGGATTAGTACATTAAAAATTATATTTGAATTATTATAATATGCCTGTAATTCTAAAAATTCATAAATTTCTGTGTCTGACTTAATAGCAATTCCTTGACTCACAAAGTGTGCAAAAATCTCATCCAATTCAGAAGGATTTAAAATATGTTTTGGGATAATATTTAATTTTGCCAGTACTATAGCTTCAGCTATGTTAGTCAGATGGTTGGTAAGTAGATCTATATTAAAACTTATCTGGTAAATAAATTGGGAGAATTTAAAATCTTCATATTCGTTACTTAATTTCTTATTGATAATATCCTTAAATTTATTTAGAAATTGTTGTATATTGGACTGTTCGTTGTTTATGTGATTTGTAATATTTGTAAATCTAGCTATCATTTTTTGATTAATATCTATTTGTTTCTTTATGGAGCTTTGTAAATTATTTTCATTTGAATGTAGTATACCAATTTCTTTATTTAATCGAAGTGCATCGTTGGCGTCCATGTTACCGGTTATTGTTTTTATTATTGACCCCAAACCGTCGATTAGTCCTCTTTTACTTCTTCTCACCGGTAGAAGAGTATAGAGTTTTCTTTCAAGTTCTTTGAACTTTAGGTTAACAGTTGCAGTTATGTCTTTGAATTCTTCTTTTTGAAGGATCAAGACAATTGAGTTGTTTATTTTTTCAATAGTTGTTTGGTAGTCTGATAGCTTTATGATGTGAATAAGTTTTTTGTATGATGTGATAAGTCTAGCCGGTCCTAATTTCATTGGAAGCAACCCGTTATGATTATTCAAGTTACGAACCTCCAGCTTCTGGCCCAGGACTGAAGTTAGCCTGAAATTTGTGTTTTCTTTTTAATTTTGATTTATGTACTTTTTGGTTTCTTTGGGTAGTAACTGTTATTATATTGTCTTTTTTTATTTTGTTTTTAGTAAATCTAGGTGTTAGTTTGTTTCGTCTATTTTCTTTTCGAAATATTTTATCATTTTCTTGAAATAGCATTGGTTCTTCCCGATTTTTATTGAGTTTATCTATGTTCTTGTGCGAAGCTTTTTCGATTTTATTTTTTATAACAGGGTAGAGATTTGCTTGGAAGTCATTTAATTTTTTAGGTATTCATGACTATTGTTGAATTCTAGATTGCTAAGAAATTTAGATGTTCTACCATAAAAGAGTTCATATGGTGTTAATCCAGTTGCTGAATGGATTGCATTGTTGTATGATATTAAGCTTTCGCTCAATATGTCATCATGATCTTTATCTTTTTTGTCATTGTAGATTATCCTATAGATTTCAGTTAGTGTGGAGTGTAAACGTTCAACGGGGGAGTTGCTGCTACTTTGCTGAAACGAGGTTATATGTAGGATGATTTCGAACTGTTTACAATATTCTTTGAATATATTTGAAGTGAATTCTACTCCTTGATCGGCTATTATTTTTTTTGGTATACCATGTAGACTGAAAAAGTGTTTGAGTGACTTTACTATGTTGAGGCTATTTCTAGCGGGAAGAGTATAAGCAGTTGCAAACTTTGAAAACTTATCTATGATAGTAAGCATTTGCTTATTGTTAATTGAATATACGTCTACGTGAATTATATCGAGAGGTTTCTCTGGTATTTCTGTTTTTTGGAAAAACATTCTTTGTGGGTTACGATCATATTTTAAGGTTTGGCATTTATCGCAATTGTTGATTGTTTGAGTAATTTTGTTCTTCATACAGGGAAAGAAATATTTTCTTTTTAAATGAGCCAATGTCTCATTAATCCCTCTATGGTTGCTTTTCACATGGTAATCATTTATTAATTTATCCTGTATGTCAATGTCCGTTATATCTGATAGAAATTCGGTACAGCGAATAATTTTAAAGATTTTGTTCCTGGAAAAGTGTTCAGCATAAACTGCTTGGATCAATTTAAATATTTCATCATTTGCGTATATAGCAGTGATTTTATTCGGTTCTAAGTGTTTTTTAAGAATTTCCGTTAAGTTTTCTTTTGAGTATACGGATATGCCAATTGTTCGTCGTTGTTTATTTTTGAATGGTGTTTCTATTGAAAATGTATGAGCTTTGTTAGATTTTTGGAAAATTAGTTGTCTATTGAATTCATTTAATGGTTTTTCTGAGATATATATGTGGTCGTTCAAATTTTCTATAGCAGAATGTATTGTTGCACAATTGGAAATATTTTCCATTTCTTGAGAGTCATCAGGTGGAAACTCATTGATATTCAATTCTATATTAGTTGGGTGACTTGAGTCATTTTTAATTCTACTCAGAGCATCTGCGTTTGCATTGCTTGTGCCCTTTTTATGGATAACTTCGTATTCATACTCTTCTAATGAGAGTCGCCAACGTGTTAGCCTCGGATTCAAATCTTTTAAATTCATAAGCCATATCAAGGGCTTATGGTCGGTCACGATTTTGAATTTCCGACCGTAAAGGTATGGTCGGAAATATTTAACTGCCCATTTGATTGCCAATAATTCCTTCTCCACGGTGGAGTAGTTAATTTCTGAATCTGAGAGTGTACGGCTGGCAAAACATATTGGCTTATCGCTACCGATAGGACCTTGAGAGAGAATTGCACCTATCGCAAAGCTGCTTGCATCTGTGGTAAGCACAAATATTTTAGAAAAATCAGGATATTGAAGTATTGGTTCATTGGTTAAAATATCTTTACACATTTCAAAAGCTTTTATATATTGGTCAGTTATTTTGACGGATCGGTTCTTCTTTAAGCAATATGTTAGCGGTTTAGTCAGTTTAGCGAAGTCTTTTATAAATTTCCTGTAATAACCCATAAGGCCTAGGAATGACTTTATTTGTTTTTGTGTCTTCGGAATGGGATAGTTTTGAATTACTTTAATTTTTTCTGGGTTTGGCTTTACTCCATTGTTAGTTACGATATGCCCTAAAAACGATATTTCTTTATGGAGGAATTCGGATTTATCAAGTTGTATTTTGAAGTTAGCTTCTCTTAACTTATTGAAAACTATATTCAAATTTTGGATGTGTTCTTGTAAAGAGGTTGAAAAAACAATTATGTCATCCAAGTAGACAAGGCAGACTTTACCTTGTATATCCTTTAGGACGTAATCCATTACTCTTTGAAATGTAGAGGGTGCGTTTTTCAACCCAAAAGGCATTCTTTTAAATTCATAGTGTCCCCCGTCGACTGTAAAGGCGGTTTTCTCAACGTCTTTGGGGTCCATTTCTATTTGATGAAATCCACTAGCTAGATCCAGCGTAGTGAAGTACATGCATCGTCCCAGTTTATCAAGAATTTCATTGATATTTGGAATCGGGTATTTGTCGCTTATGGTTTTTTCATTTAATTTTCGATAGTCCACTACAAGTCTCCATTTTTGTTTGCCGCTACAATCTTTTTTCTTGTTTACTAACCAAATTGGTGAACTCCAAGGAGAATAGCTTGGTTGAATTATGCCTTGGTCCAGTAGGTTGGTTATTTGAGATTGAATTTCCATTTTATGCACATAAGGGTATCTATAAGATTTTGTGTAAATGGGGCTTTCATCAGTTGTTTTTATTTCATGTTTTATTTTATTGGTGAATGTTAAACTTTGACCTTCTTTATAGAATAAGTCTTGGAAGTCTCTGCAAATTTTCAATATTGCTTTTGACTCTTCTGAGTTTAAATGAGACAGTCGTAACGACGACTTTATGTCAAAGGAATTCGTATAGCATTTGTTATCGTAACAGACATTAACGTTGTTTAACTCGATAAAATTTAAGTTATTATACGGCTCGACTTTTAGGGGCTGCTCTAGAAAGAGTGATTGGTCATCATCTAGAGTATTAACGACTTCGACCGTACTATACCAATTATTTGATTTATATAACCCTTCTGAAATTAGAAGATTAGGTTTAATCTCTGTTGCTTTTATGTAGATTTCACCATTCTGAATGTCTACGGGTACTCTTACCGTATTTTTTGAATTTCCTTGTATCACATATTTGTTTGAAGTGAAATTTGGTTTGAAACATAATGGAACGGTACTATTTTTTGTTATAAGTCTTTTATTTTCCAAATCCACCTTTGCTCCAAGAGCTGAAAGTATATCAAGTCCTATAAGTCCATCGAAATAGTTATGAAACTTGAACACCAAGAATTTTACTTGCATTGGTTGTTTAAATTCTATGAAGTTTTGTAGAGTAATTTCTTCATTTAGTTCATGTGTGTTAAGGATGGTAGAGATAAATGTAGGTTTAATTTTTTTTATTTCACTTGACTCTACATATTCCGGATTTATAAAAGAAGACGATGCTCCTGTATCGATGAGGAATTTCAGGGAACGTCCAAATGGAGAAGAAATATTGATATATGGTAGTATATATCCATGCTTATTAATATCTACATATCCAGTTTGGTTTCTAATTTCGTTTGTTTCGGAAGAATCCTGATTGTAGTGGTAAAATTGATCTAGTTCTTGGTGAAGAGTTTGAGGGACATCTTTAATTATATTTTCACTGTAAGACTTCTGCCAGTAATTGTTGAGTGAGTTTTCTTCTGAAGATTGCGGATTATCATTGGTAGTATAAGTGGGCTCTCTGAAATTGTTTATTTGTTCAGGGTTTGCATATTCGTTGTTTGATTTTTGTTCTAATTTGTGAAATTCACGTTTTGGAGAGTTTGCCGTCATTGTTCTAAAAGAATTTTGCTGCGATCTTACTCGGGAGTAGCCTGAATCTACTTCCATTGGTTGTGGTGGGGGATAAAAACTTCGATTTGTTTGTTGTTGGGTAAATGGGCGATTGTTTGGAAAGGTTCTAGTTTGTTGTGAAAAAGGTCGTTGCACAATTGGTGGTTTATAAAAAATGGGTTGGTTTTGTAATTGTTTGTTCTGCTGAAAAAAATTTCTGCTTGGCTGTTCAAGCTTTGTAAAAAAATTTTGATTTCTCATTTGTTTTTCATTTGATGGATATGTGCGTGGATATTTAGGAATTTGATTTTCGCTTTTTATATAAAATGTGTTTTGTTCTTTAATACAAAATGAAAATGCTTCACTCAGTGTTGAAGGTTTCATTGCTCTTATTGTACATCCTAGGGGTTCTCTTAATCCACTTAGGAAAACGTTTAGACACATTTCAGAGTATAGTTCTCTTTTGGCCTTTATTACATTTGCATTATTTTCATGTATCTGTACATGATTATTAATTGTTGAAAATATTTCTATGATTTCACTGTAGTAACGTTCAATCGTTCTAGAGCTTTGACGAATCGAATGTAAATCTTTAACTAAAGATGTTTCATTTCGTTTGTCTGAGTAGTGTAGGATTAAGTTAGTTTTAATATCCTGCCAAATAAGAGGTGTTCCATACATATCTAAAACCTCATTGGCAGGGCCTTCAATTTTGTTTCGAATAGCACGAATCAATATTCTACTATGGGGTGTGCCATCAATAGGTACGAGAAGAGACAAAATTTCTTCAACATTACTAATGAAGTCGTAAAGAAGTCGGGGGTTACCATTAAATTTTGGTAGGTCTCTAATCGCATCGGGTACACGAAGTGTATTGAATATGTCTGTAGAAGTTGTAAGTGTTGTTGTCGTTATTGTAGGTGTTGTTGTCGTCATTGTATGAAAATTATTAATATTATCACTAAAAGAACTTATTTTATTTAAATTTAAACTTTCAAAATTTTCGCAGAGATCCTCGCACAATTCGTAAGGTCTAATTCTGTTAAATATCTTTTGTGTCTTTTCTACAGGCATATATAATAATGGGTATAATGACGTTTTTTTTTTTTTTTTTTTTTTGTTTTAGGGATGGATCAAAGGATAAACAAATTCAACTTACCAAAGTATATAAAATATTTTTCCTATATTTCTGATCATGGTATAGTTGCTTATAGTTGTTCTTAGTTTGATAAAAACTTCAGATTCCGGAAAGTAGGTTCCAGTGGAAATAGCCAAAGACTTGAAAGTACACCAGATTGTTGTAGTACTTGTTGCAATGTTCCTTTGCTGATTGTACTGCTTTCTGTGCTATAACCCCCTATTTTTTTTTTTTTTTTTTTTTTTTTAACACAATAATCACTGTGTTTATATTGGTACACTTTTTATTAATGTTTTTTTTTTTCAATTCACCGATATGCTCTCGGTTATGTTTAAATATTTAAAAAAATTGTTATTATTATTTATTTATTTTTTTTTCACTTTAAACTTTAATGAAAATTTAAATAAAAAGAAAAAAAAATGTACCGGGGATACTTGTGTATCCTACCGACTGCGCCAGTTAGGAGGTTTCCGGATGATCTTGATTTTATTTTTATTTTTCTTATTAAAACACCTTTACTTGTTGAAATCCCAAATCCCACTGACTTTATTATTAATTATTCTATTCTTAATACAATTTGTAATTTGTAGGGTCAACAGCATTGCTGATTGGCCGAAATATATACTTAGTAATAAACTTCAATATTTTAGGGTCAACAGCATTGCTGATTGGCCGAAATATAAAACAGTTAAATTTAATAATTGATTTTAATAATTAGGGTTAACAGCATTGCTGATTGGCCGAAATATGAAACAGTTATTTTTAATAATTGATTTTAATAATTTAGGCTGATTGGCCGAAATATGAAACAGTTATATTTAATAATTGATTTTAATAATTTAGGCTGATTGGCCGAAATATAAAACTTAATAATTAATTTTAATAATTTAGGGTGATTGGCCGAAATATTAATAATTGTATATATTGTCTAAATTTGAAGAGGTGAATGGTTTTCAATAGGTTGTTGGTCATTATGACGTAACTCGCGCGCACTAGAAATGATTTTAAAGCATGACAGTGTCATACCTACTGCCCAAATAAAATTTAATAAAAAGTTCGCACAAAAAATTTTATTTATGTTTCTTCAGAATTTTTTGCAATCGTTTTAAGACAGCACGTGTCTGAAATGATATGTGCATGTCTCTTAGACTTTTGACTAGGAATAATGTCACTGTTGAATAGAAATAAGCCGCGGTACTATTTAGTATTTTTCTTTTAATTTAGTTGATTGGAGTTGGTTTTTATAAACAGACGTGTTTTGCTCAAATTAATAAATAAATCAAAGTTTTTCATATTATTTTTAACTCATATCTATTGACATTATTAATATGGCTAAGCGCAAGTGTACTTTTAATAGTGATTTGCAAACTAAGTATCCGTTTATAAAACAAAAGAGTGGTGCAGACGTTACGTGTGATAAGTGCCATGCAGAATTTAGTGTTGGACATGGTGGTGCAAGTGATATTGAGAAACATTTAAAATCGGAAAAACACAGGCTTTCCGATCAAGCTGCTGCTTCAAGTTCATCAATGCTTGCTTTTTTCAAAAGAACTGATCTGCCAACTTCAAAAGCTTTAGATATAGCTGCTGCGGAAGGTGCGTGGGCATATCACACGGTGCAAGAAAGTCACAGTTTTCGTTCAAATGACTGCGCTTCTAATTTAATTCAATCCTGTTTTGAGCAAAAATTTAGGTGTGCTCGTACAAAATCCCAGGCTATTGTTGTAAATGTGTTGGCACCTATGTTAATGGATGAGTTGAATGAGCACCTTCACAAAGCCCGCTGCATGAGTCTACTAACGGATGCTTCAAATCACGGCTCGATAAAATTATTCCCTGTGTTGATTCACTATTTCTTACCTTATAAAGGCGTGAAAGTCAAGGTTTTGGAGTTTCGAGAGCAGCCAGGTGAAACATCGGATATCATTGTCAATGATTTGAAAGAGATTTTATCTTGCAACGATTTAAATAAAAAAATAGTGGCATTTTGTGGAGATAATACGAACAGCAATTTTGGAGGAAAGAATAGAAAAGGAAGTTCTGAGCTATGGCTATATTTTTTAAATGCACAGGCAGCGACTTTTCATCAAGTGGTGCTAAAAATTGAAGGACAATACGTGTCTGCAATACAATCTGCTAAGGAAATCAATCGTCTTCGAAACAACTTAGCACAGAAAGAGAGCTCGCTTTTCCTTCCTTATGATGTACGTAGTCTGATGGAGAAGTTACAAGAAACTGACCCTGCTATTGTTCAGCTTGTAAAAACTGCAGCGGCTGAATTTTATAAAACCAGCAAAGAATACTTAGAACAGTGGTGTCAGTTCAATGCAGAGTCAGATGTGTTTGAATGGACAAATTTGAAAAAAGTACCTACGTGTGAGGAAGTACAGAAAGTAACGGATTTGCTGATTAAGCAAGGATTTCTTAGCAGCAATCAAGACACGGAAGTGTTCGACGAGTATTCACTCATTTCTAACTACGTTACAAATGAAAAAATAATAAGCTGGAATACTCAAAATATTGTTGCCGAAGACCGTTGGGTGGAGTTATTCACATATTTCCGTGATAAAAATCTGAACTGCGGAAATTTTTGTGTAATTATTGAATACGCTTTATGTCTGCCAGGAAGTAATGCACCTGCTGAAAGAGTTTTTCTCTAATGAATAAAGTATGGACAAGTGAAAAATCACAGCTAAGTGTTGCAGTTTTGAAAGCAATTTTAACGCTCAAGACTAACATCAACACATCATGCAATGAGTTCCATTCTTATTTAAAAACTAGACCTCATATTTTGAAACTGGTTTGCTCCGCCGACAAATATAAAACAAATACGTCTAAAACTGCAATCTTTGTGATTGAATAAATAGCATTATAATTTTTTTGAAAAATAGCCTTGATTTTTGAAATTTCCTACAGCGTCCCTCTTTGACAAAAAAATAAAATGGTCACTTTAGGTATACCTCGAGGTTATTCAGACTATCCTGATTCTTATACAACATGAAATATTATTTCTACAATCGCGGATCCACTATTTCATTATTAAGTATTATTTATTTTTGTTACAATTGGATATGTCATTGATATGTATCCCAATGCTGTCAAAATCGTTACATAGTCCATTCAATTTACTTACACCTAAGTAAGATTTTTTCAATTGCTGCTATAAGTGCGCATCTTATTTATATTTTTCCTTGATTTTAAGTAACCAAACTTTTGATTAGTTTTGTAAAACACATATCCATAGTCCCAGCAAATATAATTTTGTACGCAAGTAATTTGAAGTATTCGTATCTAGGTTAGCAACTTATTTGTGGACATCAGTTTAAAATTATTTTAAACTTAAATAGTTTTTCATATGAACAAAAATTTATTATTATCTATTACTTATTAATACATATAAAATAATTTTATTTCTTTGCAAGCTAACTGCATTACGTAACACCAAGTCGTGTAATCTTCATTGAATCTTACCAGAAACCCTAACGTGCAATTTTAGTTACATGACTTATACCATTGCAAACTGTCAAGAAGCCATCCTCTGAAGACTTAGAGGGCCATTAGGAAAAATAATTCATCTGACCTCTTTGTATCGCTGTCTAGTTTTCTATAGCTTCAAGTCAGTACTTATGTAATCATACCAAATAGCTCATCTTCTACAAAAGATTCATTTTCATTGGTTATAAGCCTCAATTGGCTTATAAACAATAGCAGTTGCACTAAAAAATGATGGTAACCTACTGTCTAACAGATTTATAAGTCATTTGAACAATGATTAAACGAATAATGTGCAACATGTATATATATATATATATATATATATATGTATATATATATTCATAAGAATAATTTACTTTAGTAGTAAGATAAAACTAACAATTAGCTGAAATTAAAGAAAGTTTAGTCAGATAAAAATAACAAAAGATTTAACTAAATCTACAAGTAATAGAAATATATATATATATATTATATAAGTATATATTTATTTGAAGTATAAAATATATGCAAAATAGATTAACAAAAAATTTCATTATTTCAGCAAGGTGAAGAAACTATCAGTTTGTAATTGAAACTTGTCAAGTCTGACATTTATGAAAAGATAAAGGAATGTAGCAATTTCCATAAGCACTAAAGTTTATTTCATCATACCAAAAATCTTTATTTCGAAAGATTTTTCAAATTTAAGTATGTAGCTTAAAATCGCAACATTAATAAACAAGCTAAAAAATAATTATCTAGTAAGAATTTTATTTATAATTTTAAGTGTTTTACGTGAATAACTATAAAACAGAAAACTAAAGATTGAAAGTGCTTTTAATACAATACTTTGAAAACCTTAATCTTGTCAAAATCATATAAAAGTAAAAGCTATAATCATTAAAAAAAACCAAATTTCTTGGTGAGCTCATAATACATGAAATCCTTATGACCCCACCAAACATAAAAAAATAACCATTAGATAGGATTATGTTCCGATATATTTACATATTTCATCCAAAGAAGTATAGCCGCCAATATTTTCGACACATAAAGGAAAGTTTCCCGCAGCACTAGTAGTAATATGTTTTGAAAATAATGCTTTACAATACTAAAATACTGATAACGATATTTTCAATAGCAAAATAAAAATATCTGTGCGAACTATCCTTTTCAGAATAAGCGGAATGAAAGTCCCTAACTGTCATACACGTTACTCGCTCTAATGACATTTAATATCAAGATGATTATGATAAAATAATACATGTTTTTTATATGCAAAGATATAGGCCACATGTTCCAACTGTGGGAAAAGTTAATCGTTAGTGTTTACGATACATTTTTTTAAATAAATATTACTCCAGGAATTCTTGAGTACTATTATAGTATAAGATATTTTAGTATTAACTAAATGGCTGATGGCTGATGGCTACTATACACATTTCTTTAGACTTCAATTCCATACTTTGAGAGCTGCTGATATTCTTCTTCATGATTCTAATATAAGAATAACTTACAATTAGGCAATTTATTTTCGTCAGCTTTTACAACCTTTAATTATTTACAACAATGAAAATTTTTAATAAAATGAGGAGAAGCAGACTTCCTTTTGAACTAGAAGAACCCAATAATATAAATTATATTGAAAATAATTTTCAAGAACTGTTTTAATAATAATAAATGTCCCAAGTTGTTACTTTTCAAATATTGTAAGTTACAATTAATCCGAAAATCATTTAAAGAAAACTTAAAATATTTTTTTTTATCAATTAAAATAATCAAAGAAATCAAACTTTATCACTAAAAAACTGAAGTCTCTTTTAATCTTCCCACCATAATTTTTTGGCTGTATTCAGAAAATTACTAAAATAAAACGATTGCAGCATTTCAGGCAATTTTTATATTTTAAGTGAAGTTAATTAAATTAATTTAAGAATTTTGTATTGTATACTATAAGAGCAATTAAAAAAGTTTTAGATTATTAGAATAAAAAAAATTAATATGAATATTTAAATTCTTTAAATATTTATATACCTAAATTATGACTAAAATTTGAAGAAATTTCACTATACTACAACAAAGTTTTATCAAGTTTTATTTTTTTTTTTTGCTTATTTATTAATACAATATGTCTAGAATATTCTCCGAAAATTCTAAAACGATCCAAGTAAAATTCGAAGAGATATGGTCTTTGGAAGTTCCGCCCTTTAGGCCATGTGTTATTTGAATGTAAAAGTTTTATTGCTTCTTTCTCGAAACTCTATTTTTGAAAATTTTTCTAAACAAGTAAAAATATGGGTAAAACAGGTAAAATATGGCAGGCACAATTTAAACATGGTGAATAATTAAAGGCTAATTAAATGCACGAAAATAAACTTTATTGCGTTTTCCGTTTCCGTAAAAGTAGTAATATTTTGAGTTTATAAATAGAACATTTCTGTGCTCTAAGCTCTCTCTCTAAAAATAGGCGATCCATATGGAAGCGAATTCAAGAGATTTGTGATCGTGCGTCGATATCCTCTAAATATATTAAAGTAAAAAGTGTCAATCAATTGCATAGAAATAGGAAAAGTTGCTAGTCCCTAAAGGTGCCTCTGTAAGGATCAAAGCCTAAGAAATACAAAATAATTGTTTGATTTGTTGCTAATCCGTGGTATTTACGGTTAAAATCTATAAATTAGGTAATTTTTACAATAAAATCTAAAAAAGAGTTTACATATAGAAAAACAAAGCAGCTTAAAGTGGACTTAAAAATTAAAAGAGAGTGATTGGAAGTCTAATTGTGTTTTTCAGATAGAATCTAATACTTTGTGTTGGCATGATTTGACCAATGCTGGGTTTCTATTTTGTAAAAATATGAAATCCAAACAAAACCAATAAACATTATAAAGAGCTATTTAATTCTTTAATTACGGATATTATTATAAATATTTACTGGAACTTGTTATTATTAGGTTTAGTGGCGTAGATGTGGGTGGAATCAAGAGAATCAGTTTCCTTCTCGGGTTTATAATTTTTCAGTGGTAATCTATGAAAAAATCACCTCTCATCGGAAAGCTATATACCTACACTACTGATTTTATTACATAACAAAGATCTGTAATGCTGCAACTACTATAAAAGGGATTTACATCACATATTATTTAAAAACTATTTTTTGTTCCTTTTCACTCTTACATGCGAATCCTTTAGCATTTTAGAAAATTCTACAGATTATAAAAGAACGCTAAGACTCATTTTCATATTATCCTCCTTCAAAATGTTTGATATATAGCGTAAATATATTGCAAAATGGAAAATGGCACTAAATGCATTTTAATGTTAGTTGCAAATTTTTGAAATACTTCCTAAAAATTGGAATAGTATTGTTGCGTAAAAATTGTTTGTAGTTGAAATATTTGATTCATGTTTAAAGTGAGAAATTACATTTTAGTGCCACTTACTTAGGCTTCAAGAAACTTAGCTGAGTTAGAGTTACATAAAGAGGGGAGTGTAAAATAGTGAAAGTATAAACTCTGAAATATTAATAAGCATAAATAATTTGTTTACTAAGCTGAGTACATGGAAAAAAAATTGTTTTAGGTCAAAAACTGGCTTGTATCAAATATATGATAAAATCAAAAATTCTTCGGAATTATCTCGGTAAAATTAGCGAAGTAATGAGAAATTCTAGGATAAAGTAAATTACTTTCGATCTTTTTACTTAAAATTCTAATTAAGTGACAAAATTGAAATGTTTTCTATATTGATCATTCTAAATATAATCAAATCTTTGTAAATGCGTTCATATTTATTTCTTTTAATCATGCCAAATTTAATTACATCAATTTTAGAAGCCTAAATCCTCTTGTACTTGATGCTGGGGGTAAATACCCTTCTTTTTCACCAGCTTCTGTTGAATTTCACCAGCTTTTGCTCTAGTTCTTATTTGCATGAACTTTAGAAATATCAATGGTAAACATTTAGAACTAGCAACATAAAGGTGGGCATCCACTTAGTGCGTATATCTCAGCGGGTAACTTTTATGAAGTCAGCATAGAGGTCTGAGGTATTACATTTTTCAAAACTAAAAATGAACATTCTGTAATCAGTTCTTTCCACATTTCAATGCAACTGAGATTTTTCAAATGGTTCTCTGTGCAATCAAGGCCAGACCAAATTCAAGCTGATGCTTTTTGACAACAAACATTTCTGATAAAACTGTTACTGTATCTGGATTTAAATCAAATGGATTTTTGTGAAATTGGAATATAACATTTTGCTCTTTGAAATCAGAAAAACGCGTGTTGAATTCTTGAATTAGAATGTCAATAAATTTAACGAAATCAGTTATATCGAACATTTCTTCTCCAAAGTATTTGTATATAGTAGGAAAATTTTCAAACTCGCCAGCCTCAATTTCACTTTTGAATAAAACCAATCTAAGCTTAAATTCAGTTACAGTTTTTGCAAGATCCCAAACGAATTTACCTCGCCCTTGTAATTTCAAATTTAAATCGTTGAGATGTGTAACCAAATCGCATAAGAAATAAAATTCGTGCTGCCAGGCAGTTGTTGTGGTTATTTAAAAATCCTTCAATCAATTTTTGCTCCTTCAAAAATTTTTGAGTATCCGCAAATAGATCATAGAAGCGATTCAATACTTTGCTGCAACTGAGCCATTGAATATTAATGAAATACATGATGTCTTTGTACCTAGAATCCAGTTCATCCATCAGTAACTTGAAACGGTTTTTATTATAAACGTACTAGGCATATATAAATACTGCTCACCGAAATTCGACATATATACGGTTCATCGCATCAGTTTTATATTATGCGTCATATTGTGATACATTAATACTTAGCGAAATCTTAGAATTAATCTTAAAAATGAAAAAAAAAAAATCGACTGCGTATTGGCTTTGGTGCCACTTGAATATGGCTTCGGTGCCACTTTGGCACTTTGGCACCCGGTTTGAATAGCACTGATATAGAACGTTTCCTTCGATCTTTTAATTTGTTTCATTACTAGCTATTTATAACTTAAGATTTTGCTGACTGATCGAAGGAGATCTCTCCGTTTAGTATAAATTATCAGTACATAGCCGATTAAGGAAATCTCACATTTAAGAAATAACTCTGCGCTCTTTAAGAATAATTAATAAAAACTTTATTTCTGTCTATATTTCAAAGTTTCATTGTTTGTAGTTCTTGAAAAATGCTACCTTATAATCAGCCACAACTCTTTATTAATAGTGCGTTTTCACTAGTACTTTTTTTTTTTGAATTTGTATGGAAAATCCCTAGTTTATTTCTCAAATAAACTAATTTAAATCTAGTTTGTTTTTCTAGTGCATTACTAGAGAGCTTATGACAGTACGGAGAGAAAATTTTGAATAATTTTTTCGAACTTTCTCTTTCGGTAATAGTTTGAAAGTGAATAATTGTGAAAGTTAGGTTATGTCAGTAATAATTATTGAGTAAAAGGTAAGAATTTTTTAATTTGATATGATTTCGAATTATTTAATTGTTTATTTAACACAAAAATTACAAAAATCAATACAATTAGAACAAATACACAACAAAAAAAATACAAATTCTTATCAGATGAAATATATACTAGGGTACTAGGTACTAGGTCAGAAGACTTATTTTTTTATATAGAGAAATTTTAGTACTAGCTATTAGGTACTAGGTTCAGTGAAAATGCACTATAAGGCATAACTTTAATGAAACAAAGAATGATTTAGCTTAGAAAACTAAAAGTTTTTAGTAATTATTTAAAGTCATAAAAAAATCTCTATTCCTGGAAAAAGTTAAACAAATTTAATGTATATCTGAGGCAACCTCCACCTTATCAAACTCCTTGTTTATATTATAATATATTAATTCAAACCACGTTAACAGTTGTTAGACTTTTAATACCATTCTCAAAGCCAGTGATTCCCAAAGTGTGTTCCGTGGAACCCAAGGGTTCCACCTAAAAATTTAAGGGTTCCGCGTGACAAATTTTATTTCATTAAAACAAAATATAAATTGTTTTGAATATATTCACATTTTTGCTATTATTGTACGTGCATCCCTATAATAATATAAATAATATATTTTGAAAATTGAACGAATTATGTTTGGCTCTGCAAGTAAAACAAGTAAACATATTGCAAGCAAATGATAAATTGATTAGCTTTTCAAGAAAAATACTATATTGGATTTCAGCTGTGGGGCAAAATAGCTTCGAGTGTTTCCAGACGCTTAGTGATATTCTCGAAGAATCTGACGAGGATTTTGATATGGAAAAGCGTGATAATATAAAAACACATCTGTCCAGCTTCCAGCAATCACTCAGTGATTACTTTCCAAACCTAATTGAGTTCGGATACAAAATTAGAAGCCAAATTTAGAGCAGTTTTTTTAACAATATTATGGTCAGATTTATTCGATGAATATCCAAATTTATCAAAACAAGCTATTCGAATTCTATTGCCGTTTGCAACCACTTATTTGTGTGAAACTGGGTTTTCAAAATATATTGCGACAAAGACCAATTTTAAGAAACTTGATGCGGCACCAGATATGCGTGTTCAGTTATCAATAATAATGCCTAATTTTAAGAGAATCATGGAATCAAAGAAGCAGGTGCATTCTTCACATAAAAGTTTTTTCATTTATATCAGTTTATGTTTTGTATTTTCATTCATTATTTCTATGATGAATTGCTTCACATTTTTGAGTTCTGTTTAATTCAATAAAATCTGAAATATCAAAATAATACTACTAAGTGGTTGCTTAAAAAATATTCAGGGTTCTGCGCTCATTGGCAACAAATTTGGGAGTTCCACGACACTGCTCTACGTAGTTCAATAATTTTTATAACACTCAACTGTCTGTCAAAATATCAAAACATAAAATTTTCAAAAATAAATTGTTACTTAAAATATTTTCTAGAAAATTCTTTGAAAAAAGAAATACAAGCACTTCTTAATATTAAATGTAAATAATTGAGCCGTTTATTTTGAAAGTGGTGCAAGTCCATTTTTGAAAAAAATGGAGATAATGGTAGTTATAGATAAAACTGGTTATGATCTAATTCTGCGTAAACAATTTATAGTAAAAAAAAATTCAGATTCTAGTATTTGGGAAGTGGAAGTTTCAGCTCTTAATGTTATTGAAAATATGTTCATTTTGAAAGTGGTGCAAGTCCATCTTTGCTTGGAATTATTTGATTTTGAAGTGGTAAAAATGACAATTCGGAAAACCGCTTCCTTGTATATTTCCCAGAATTACAATAAACTAATAAGAAATTGTCGAAAACATAATAAATTTTTAGTACATGAAATGAAACGCGAAAAAATTGTTTCAACCCAACCTCTGGAGAAAGCGGTTTAAAAAAAAAAAATACCGATAGAGAAACCGTGAATTGGTTAAATATATGCTGGATCAGATTTACAAGAGATGCACCATACAAAATATTCTACAAAACTTCGATGGAACGAGATGCTGAATTTAAAATTATCGATTTGTCACAACGACGTGGAAGACCAAGTAATATCGGAAAAATAAAATTATCCTCAATGTATGAAGAAAGGAGAACAATTACTTCTGAGAAATTCAAGGACATGATGGATTTAATACCATATATACCTCCCGTTAATCATGAATATTTTAAAATGTTAAATCCTTAGTAAAATTATAGCTATGTATAAAATGAAAATGTATAATTTAATTGAAATTTTTAATAAAACTGAATGTTTTTTTCTTATGTTATTTTCTAATAGAATATTCTTTGTTTTATTTCGCTTTTTATCAAATGAAGAAATTTGATAATAATTTGAATAGTATTTTGTTTTTATATTTAAAAAAAGGGTGATGCAACTGAAAATATTCCCAATTTAATGAACGATTACAATAATTCATTAATTTTGAAAGTGAGGCAAGTCAATTTGGATATAATAAAACCCTTACTTTTTGTACTCAGTACTGTAAACACTATTCGATTATAAACTTACATTACCTGATACTACAAAACACTAAAAATATATCTATGAACAATTACCAATATTTTTAAATTTATTGAAATGCAAACCTTTAAATATCTCGAAATAACAAAAAATGGACTTGCACCACTTTCAAAATAAACGGCTCAATTTTTGTTTTTAAATTAAAATATTTACAAATATTCAGAAATAAAAAATATAATTTAATTCATAAATGTTAAAAGGCTTGGCGAAGATGTTTTTTAAAATTGGAAAAACGAACACTTTAAATACTAAAGGAATATATAAAAATTAAAATAAGTGGGGTAAAATTTAAATGTCTCTGTATGCATGTATATTTTATTACAATTTGTTTGTATTTATCCTTTCATTACCAGGTCGAATCAAATGTTAATTAATTCCATGAAGTGATAATTTATTGCATTTTTAAATTGATTATAATTAAATTCAATGAAAAAGTATAAAATTTTACACGATACAAAAACAAGTTTTTTTTGTCTTTTTAATATAAATTTGCTATGCTAAAATAGTACGACACGATTCATAACTGTGTTGAGCTTAAAAAAACCAGTCTACAATAAAATTAAAAAATTATTTTGCAACGGCCCACATAAAAACATCATTTTTCGGCAGTCATTCAATCAGATTGCCGCGGCACCAATGACGTAATAAATTTATTTCTGAATTATGTTTTAAGCTCAAGCACAATGAATGGTATGGAAGCTAATATTACAGCTTTTGATATTAGCAAAAATTATGTTTTATTTATAAATATATGAAATATAAATGTTTGCGTTTGTAAGCTATTTTTGTTGTTAAATCATTTTTGACAAATCAAAATCAAATTGCAGAGCTGTAAGTATAAAAAAAATATTGGTTTTATTTTCCGCAACCTCTTTTGTAAATTTTTTTTGTTATGAATTCTATGTGATGAATGTTGTTACACACCAGGTTACACCTAACCTCTTTCAGGCTATGTCTGAGCTTAAAAAATTCGTTTTACAACAAAGATAAGAACTAAACAGACAAAGCCTAGTAGAGGCTAGATTAATCCTGATTTTAATGATTCGAATTTTCGCTTTTTCACTTTAGTTATCAGCATTGATCAAAATAATCAATAACCACAATAATTAAACAATTTATATGATTTTATTTACTTTATGAGTCATTAAAGTATAATAATATACCCTTAAATGCCACTTGTTTTAAATAATAGAAAATAGTTCAAGTTCAAATACGCACACGTAGCTAACAAAAAATATGTTTAGCCCAAAAATAATAACAGCAATCCTAATATAAATGCAAGTACAAACACTTTAACACTTGAACATGTGATCAATTTCAAGGTATTCCGTAAAACATGTATTTCAATGATGAACAAAGAGATAAAATCAATTAACGGATTGATTATAAACTGATTTTATCCTACTTTATTTTAGTTTAGTTTCTAAAAGTGCACAGTTCATTCAATTTAATTAATATTAGGAAAGTAGAATAATCAAACCAAGTTGACTGGCGTACACTCCGTATTTTAATAAACTCGCGCCTTAAATAATATTTTGCTTATATAGAGTCCAACAGCTTTGCTTTACGTCTCTACACTGTGTGCCTCTGTTGGGCATCTCAAATAATATTTACTGTCTTCATTGCTTTAAGATTTTTTTTTTATTCGTTTTCATTATTTTTCTAAAGTGACCAAAAAAAACAAAACAAAAGTTTTTTCTTTCCATTGCAATAAAAATAATAATTTTAAATAGAAGAACAAAAACCAAATGGTTAAATAAAGAGAAATAAAAAACTTAAATCGAAAACATTTTCTACCAAAGCAAAGGAAGGCAGGCAAACACATATGAAGACCGAAAATTAAAACGAAATAACACAAAAAAAAACAGCAAGAACCCACTAAGAGCAGCAAATTTTTTGTTGTTTTTTATACCGCAAAAGAAACTAAAAGACGACAGGGAATTTTTTTTATGCGTTCGCGAAAGTTAGGAGCGGCGAACTAGAGGCTCACGGTTATATATACTATAAATGCATACCAAAACATAGCAAAATATTTCGTATATGTATAATTTATAAAATTATTCCAAATGACTGGTCCTACCCTCAAAAAGATTTCGCGAATTTCATTGGCGACTTGTGGCAAAAAAATGAATTTTAAATTTTTTCTGATTCTCTACCTTGGATGAACAAATCTTGACCTTGACAATTTTGGATACCAGTTTATCATTAGTTTTAAATTTGTGTTTCTCCTTTTTTTATTTTTTTAGATTATAATTAATTCTTTTAAATTTTCTGTACAAATCTACTGATACATAATCTTTAGTAAAACTCCTTCTTTTAAAATAATCAACTTAATTTTAATTTAAGCACTTACAAATACGCATGCAAACATTTTGTTATAAAAATATTAAGATATTTGTGTATAAAGAAAATGAAGAAGTTCTTGCCTTTGATATAATGCTAAATAACTATATGGACTGTTAATTTACCTCTAGATTTGGGAATCAAACATAGCGCACTGAAGAATCTAACCGGCGCTTTTGAAAAGATTATTTAAGTGTGGGTTGAAAAATATTTGTTCCTGGAATTAAACTACATAAATGATCAATGCAAGGGTATATATGCAGACTAATATGTGTGTTTATAAATGCATATACATAACTAAATAAGTTATAATTTTTCACTAACACTTTGAGAGGATGATGTGGTAATTATTAGTTTTAGTCCAACACAATAAATTTATTTTATATTTTAATCAAGGAGAATTTATATAGGATTTTAAGCACCAAAGTTCGATTACTAATTACACGTTTTTTAGTTTATTAGTTAGAAAATTTATTTCTTTTCTTGAAATTTAATCTCGAGTTTTTGAAAAGAAAAAAAAACCAAAACTATCTTGTGAATGAAACTTGAAGTATTTCAATAATAATTTCAGTTTTCTTAATGCTCAAACTCAAAATGCTTAATACTCAAAAGAGACAAAGTAGCCTTAATCTAATATTATTAATACTCTAACTTTTTCCATTAACTTCAATATGGTATTAAAACCTAAACCGCAAGTCCAGAAAAACTACTCACTCAAAAAAATTACGTAGGATTTGTTTTACAAATCTATAGTCCAAGAGCCTGGTCACGGCAGACTTACGTCATTTTAGCAAAGCTGAAATTTTGCGTATGAATAGTCTAACATGTGTTCAGAGAGGAATGGACATTTTTTAGTTTGAAAATTGGGCCATTTTACAGGTAATTGGACGTAAAGGCGCTAAAAAAGAGAGCTAACTTACGTTAAAGTAGCAAGGCTGGTTTTTACATATATTATAAAGGATATGATTTTAAACAAATATATGTGATTGGCAGACACTCCCGTTGGGCCATAACTTCCGGCAGACGCATTAAAAATCAATAAAAAATGAGGCAAATTTTTTATATCTTATTAAGAGCAAAATTAGAAAATATTTTGTACAACTGGCAGACAAATCTGATGGGCCAAACAGCCTCCCGAGCGCGACAAAAGTTCCCCTGTATATAAGAGCGCGAGGACAATATACAGGCGCATGAGTGCGAGTGAGACATACTCTGCGCGTGGATTTCTCTTTTTTATATACATGGTCGTGAAATTATAATTATTTATTGATGAAAATCGATTTTTTGCAGTTATCATCATTAAAAAATCGAGTATTTTTCAAAAGGAAGAAATTTATTGTCATGAAAATGAACAAAAATTAAATGGTTATAAAATCTTAATTTAAGATTGAAAAATAAGTATATTTAAATTGAAAAATGTTAATGACTATGCTGTAATTTTTTATCTATATATATTTTACAAAGTTTTATTTATTTATACGCAAATATTATTAAAATGTTCAATTTTTTTTCATTATTTTTAAAAAAACCCTCAGTAAATTACTTTATTTTTGGTATATGTGGTAGCATTTTTTCTTTCAAAGAAATACAGTTCTATATAAATTTCAATTATGGGAATGCATAAAGTAAAACAAAGTTTTACAACAACAACTAAACATAAATAGCGAAAATATAGCAATTCTTTTGTAAGCGCAAAGGTATTGTTAAAACAACAAAAAATTATTCAAAAAATATATGTACACATGAATTTCAAGCTGAAATATCCAGATTTGAGGGGAAACAGAATCAACAACTTAGCGTGAGTCTATGACATCAAAAAGTTTACCCCCAGAGATATGCGCACTAAGTGTGTGCCCACCTTTAGATAAGAAAGAGTAAGAGTATTTCGTTCATATACCCAACGGTTAATTTCTTTTAAAACGTTAACATTAAAATAAAAAATAATATATATATATATGACAACTAGAATTTTGCGACCGATTTGGGACCAAAGACACATTTTCGACGCCTCGACGTCGCCACAACGTCATAGTTGCATTTTGAAAATTTTTAAGTGGAGATTATTGATACAATGTGGTCGCAGTGACGTAACTGTGTCTAAATTGTGTCTTAGAATAAAAATACAAGTTGACACAAATTTTTTTTTAGTAAATTAGGTTAGATTTAATTTCTCATTGATCTTTGAATGATCAGATTGCAATATATATATATGTATATATATATATATATTAAAAAAAAAAAAAAATAAGTACTAGATAGAATGCATACATTTATAAGAAAAATTATATACTTGTAAGTCAACAATTGTAATAGATTTCATTTTGTTACTTTTCCGACACATTTTAGTCGCAGTTACTACTCCAAAAATCATCATATGATTTTTTTTCTTAGTATTTTTTATTTGAAAATATAAGAGTACATTGTAAAATCAATAAGAAGGATAAGCTTGATTTTCTGGGCATAGCTTTACAAATCGCGACTGGCCGAACGATAAATAAACAAAAGAGTTAGGAAACGAAAGAGCGGGACGTGCAAATGACCTGTACGTACTGTCTCGTGACGCCCCATGGCTTCGCAACGCTTACTTAAGGAAACCCTGTCTTATACTATTACACATAGCGTAATACATATAAACTAGCTATACCCGTTCACATGTTGCTGTGTTTGAACAAAAAGGCTGTTTTGATACCTGAAACATAATTTATTAATGATCAAATGTATACAATACATCAATATGAAAATTAACAATAAAACTATCCCTGCATATATGTTATTTGAATATAACATAGATATACATAGTTGATGGTAGAATAAACATGCTTCTTCACTTGGGATATTAAATAATATTGCAAACGAATTTCAATTGAACCATAATTTTGTAATTATTAAATATTATCGTGAAATGAATGATATTTGATGATTGATGGTGAACTTTATCTTAGTAGTGCTTGTGTTAGGTATGAAGATCTTAAATCTTCATATCTTCTTAATTTTGAAAATAAAAAACAACAAAAACAAAATATGTATGTATGTATAATTAAATTATTAAAATATTAATTATTATAGAACTTTGCCTTTGATTCGTTTAACCTAGTTAAATGAACCATAATGAACTTTGAAAATGCGGAATTTGCAAATCAAAATTTATTTCATTGATTTGCAGATTTCGCAAAAATAATATTAAAGTAAAAAATTTGTATATAGTTCAGGTGAATCGATGAACTTTTAAAATGCGGAGTTTGCAAATCAAAATTTATTTTATTAATTTGCAGATTTCGCAGAAAATATCATGGAGAATGAAAAATTGTATAGAGAAGTGGGAGCAAAAATTTTGTATAAAAGTAGAGTAATCGTAATAGTTAGATCAGTTGCTGTAAAATTTTGTAAAAGACAAACCACGGCCCTACTCGGCAGGTGAGTCCTCTTTTTCGAAAACTTAAAACTTTAAATATACAAATTGCCTCAATTGGCAATTAATAATTAAAGTTAGATTGTGTTTTATTTTACATCTCGGCTTATTAGCCACTATCAACTGCCCAACAAGGCAAATATTTTACATCTCGGCTTTTTAGCCACTAAATACCTGCCCTACAAGGCAAAGGTTTAACATCTTTGCTTTTGGACCAGTACTACAAGGAAGAGATTGCAGCGATTTCTAAAAACATCTGTGCGTTTGGTCCCGGACCCGGTTTTTTCTATATTGGGAAGTAATTTCTGAACCTTGCAAAGAGTGCTACGTGCCTTTTAGGGAATTACATAACACTTGTAAATATACAACATTTTCTGTTTTCCTATCTGGTGCAAGAATAAATAAATTTGATGGTTTTTCAACTCGTGAACACCCAACGTACAGCTGTCCATGTTAGAAGCATGGATTTATCAAATTTAATCCACATACTTGCAATGATTGTCCCTGTGCTTGGTTAATGGTCATTGCAAAGGCTAGTCGTACAGGAAACTGTAGACGTTTGAATTCAAAAGGAGTATCCGTAGGTATCATGGGAATGCGTTTTAGTACTACATGTTCCCCTTGGTGTTTTCCATTTAAAATGGTTGCCGCAATTATGTTATTCATTAATTTTTTTAGTAATAGCCTACTCCCATTGCATAGTCGCAGTGGATTTATATTTCATAGAAGGATGATTGGGGAACCAATTTTCAAAGATAAAATATGTTGTGGCATTCCTGGTAGATCCAATGAATTTAAAAATTCTATTGGATAATTAACTGATTCATCGTGATTGACAACAGTATCTATGGATTTATATGTTGTTTCTCCATCAGGTTGTGGGGGAAATATAAAATCTAAATTTTTTAAAAAAATATTTGAATTAATATTTTTTTTGACGTAGTAGTTTTGGACATGTACGTAATGTGTCAAGCAGGCGCTGAAAGTTTACTTGCTTAACATATAATGTACACAAAGTTAGTTAGTCAGTTATTGAGTTAAATATTTTTGAAATAAGTATTTTATTAAAAATAAGAAATTCTATTAATTCTAAATATTGGTTATTATTATCATATTAACGTTCTAAAAAGAATAAAAAATTTTATATACCTAAAGAATATTTATATATGTAAGAGAAAGTGTGGAAATATTTAGGTAAACTAATACCTGGATACCACAAGGTATTTCATTTTTAGCTGTGCTATTTAATTATTAAATTCACGTTAGAAATTCATGCATTTATAATTGTATCATATGCTGTTCGTTGTTCTAATACCAATTTCAGCAGATTAATTCGAACAAATGTTTATAGTTCATTGACATCGAAGTGCGTTTCTCGTTGTATATCATGATCGAAAATGTCATTACCAGATCTATTTGGAGCATTCATTCCCAATTCTGTCAGTAATTTGTTGGCTATTGTAAAACATACATCCTCAATTAAAATTAATGCTTCGTTGTATATATTTGATGTAAATTGAATGTTGGAATTAGCATTTGCTCTACGCATGCGAAGTAAAATGTCTTCACTCATATAGTCTTTATATTTTTCCCAAAGATCCTTTGGATTAGACGGAAAACATGTATTTGGTATGATAGAAAATAGTGTACGTATCTGCTGTGGTTGAGCTGTATTAGAAATATCAGCGAGTGAAATGTCCCGATGAGAATCGTTTTCTAAGAGATTTTATTTCTGGCAAGCTTCACGAAATGTAGCACAAACATAGCTATTGACTGTTTTTAATTCTTGGAAAGATGTTGGTCCAGGAACATTGATTTTAATTTTTGTTTAAATACACGTGCAGAAATATGATGACAATCTAGTGGTGATTGTTCAGTTAATAAAAGCTCCTTTATTTCATCCCATGCTGGGTTTCATGTAAATGTGATGAAGAAATCTGGACGACCATATGCACGAACATACGTCATTGCATCTTGTGCATATTCATGCATGTGTCTTGGGCTGCCTGTAAATGTGGATGGTAGAATGTCCATTTTTTCCAATTCACTGAGATTTCCATCATTTACAACTGCATCACGTAAATCGATGTACTCTATAGAACCCAATTTGACTTGATTTTGTCGTATGTAGAGGAGTCTTTCACTTTCTATTTTTGCATACATGTCAACAATGTATTGATGAAATAACTGTCAACATTTCAATATATGATTATCAGCATTCTCACGAATCATCGTTTGATATGCATAATACATATCACTGACCTTTTCGTTAACGTCCACATTAGTTGTAGGTTTTCTCATATTGATATTAAAATGATATCCATCCTCTCCTTGCCAAAATAGAGAGAGAATTAAATTGTTCACCAATCTTGACAATTGGTGCGTTTAATTGTCTTCGATGTTGACCAATAGGTGTTTTATCTGCCTATATTATTACTTTGTAATCGTCAAATGGCATTTGTTCAATGGGGGTTTTAAATAATTTAATTCATTCATTATGTTGTTCCAGTGGCGTAGATAGGTGGGCGATTATTCAGATCAATCAATTCAGATTTTTTTTAGTAAGAATCAAAGCAAAAAAGCTAATATAGCTATTTTAATAGCTGAAATTCGAAAGGTATTTTCTAAAAATTCAAAAAGACAGTTTGAAAATTCGAAAATTATTTTCCATCTTTCAAACCAATTTTGTAATCCAGTGACAATCTCTCGTTTAGTACTCATATTCATTTGACATCATCTGTTGATTTGTTCGTCAGTATTTCCCATAAAGTATATCTGAAGATATTTGTGATAAATTTGTCCTTGTACTTTAAATGTTGACCTATAATTTGCGCTAACGACATTCGTTGCTCTGAACGATGTCATTTGGAAGCATGAATTGTACTTGCGTACTTTACTTTTCCACAACTGTTATTATGGGTATGTTATTTTTACAGTTTAATTTGTTTTATAAAAGTAAATTCTATGAGTAAATTTCATGAGTAAAAATTTAATTTTTCAATTTATTCATGGTTACACTTTTAAAAAATATTACTAATTAAATGTTATTTTGATATTTTTGGAATATTTGTTCAGGAGCACCTAGAACCCCTACTATGATGTTAAAAAAAATCTTCAAAAACTTTCCCGGGGATATCCCTAATTATTTCCCAAATTTTCATGACGATTGGATGTACGGTTTTTGAATAATATATATATATCTGAGTAGAAGAAAAAATGAAAATAACACATAAATGAAAACAAATCTCCCATACAAACACTCTCCATTTATGTATCCGGAGAGCGCATAAAATTTACTCTTTGCATGTGCTTTGCAATCTGATTTGAATGTTAATTATCAGGCCTGTTGGGAAGCTTAGATTGAATATTTCTGCAATCTAGTTTGCTTTTCAAAGTATATTTTAACCGCAGGGATGTGCAAATACGAGGGTCCCATATTAACCTGGCCTTATACATTTACGATCACTTTGTAACTTGAATTAACGTGTTTATTAGTTAGTCCTTAAGCAAAAATAAAAACAAGTAATGACCTGCATTGTTACTTTGATAATAGGATCTAAATAATCAATATGAGAACAAAAGATTTTAATAATGCCGAAAGTTGGGTATTGAAGTGTGATAAAGTTGCATTTAAAAGAAGGGAATGAAAGAACCGAAATTAAACAACGTATAGAATGGGTGTATGGTGACTTTCCACCTTCTTACAGCACAGTGAAAAATTGGATTAAAGAGTTTCGTTTTGATCGAGAATCTGTGGAAGCTGTTGAAGTTGCTCATGTTGAGCATGAAGTTGACGTGCTAACTCTTGAAACTATTAAGCAAATTGAGCCAGAAATTTTGAGTGATCGCCAGTTTAAGATAAGAGAAATAGCAGCAAGGTATGGGTTTTCTAAAAGTAGTGCTCATCGTGCTATCTTTGACCATCTTCACATGAGCAAAGTAAGTGCAATATGGATACCGAAACTTCTTTCTTCTCTGCAGAAACGCTGTGTGGAAGCTTTTTTGGAGCTCTATGGTAAAAGCCCAAAAGATGTAATCGGGTGCATAGTTACTGGAGACAATGGTATTTAACTATGATCTTGAAAGTAAGCACGAATCGATGGAATGGGGTTACAAGGGACGGAAGCAGTCTATGGAAAAGGTTATGTGTTATCTTTTGGAACTGTGAAGGCATACTAATAGTTGATTTTAAAGAACGTAATACTGTTGTTAATAGCGAGTATTACGTTTCACTTCTATGCAAAGAGAAACGTCATGCAAAACTATAAAAAGGGATTCTGCTTCTTCACAACAATGATCCCGTGCATATTGCTGCTGTTGCGAAGATTGCTATTCAGCAATGTTGCTTCACTGAATTGGAACATCTACCTTATAGTCCAGGGAATAAAGACATAGTACTTCGGAAAAATTAGAGGAAAGCTGAATTTTTGCATAGACCTTCCTTTTGAGGCTCTAAACAAAATCTCAAAAGTCCCCATTGATCCAAGTGCCGCTGCGGCACTTGCGCGGCGTCAAAGGTCACAAAAAACGGTTTTTTGAAAAAATCTCGTTAACCGTCACAGTTATCAAAAAAATTAAGGAGATCAAATTTATAGCTTGTAAAATTTTCTACAAAAAACACTAGTATTTTTTTTGTAAGACTAACGGTTTTCTATTAAATTCGGTTTCAAAAATGGTACTTGTCATAAATTTGTCAGTACGTGATCAATGTGCCTTAGGGGAGGGCAGGGTATTTGATTTTCTTGTTTGGCAATTATTTTAAATTAGTATGTAGCATCTTAAAAAATTGTTTCAAAATTTGAAGACAATCGGAGCAAAATTGCCAAAGTTATGAGCATTTGAGCGTCCATTGCTCTAGCGGTCTTCTCTACCTAGCCTCTTCCAATAGGCATAATCCATGCGTAAAGATGATTAGAAACTCTTTATTTATGAAGGTTAATATATAAATAAACAAAGAAATAAGGTAAAAAAATATGAATGAACCCACTATTAATTTTTTTATACGAAAAAAAAGTATTTATTATTAGTTTATCACAAAAATTTTTTTCTTTATACTCGTACATAATTATGGTTAATTTTTTAATTATATCTCCACCTCTTCATAATTCTCTTCTTCTTCTTCTATTTCTTCTTCGTCGATTTCCATCGTTTCAATTAGACAACTCGATGGATCTATGTCCTCGGTAAACTCATCATCATTTTCTTCATTACAGGTATTAGCCGGAACATTTAAACAATTCTGACCACGACAATTGACACATACTGGTGAACAATATAGACCAACTTTTCTACAACCGCAGTTTAAAGTACATCCCTTTGTACAATTACAAAAAATATTGTTTAATAGTTCGTCAGGAGCAGGTGCAAGGAGAGTTTTAATTGGTTCTAAAATAATTTCTTGTAATGTCCATCCCCAGTCGAGAGGGTTAAGCTGGTGGCCAAGCCATACTTGTACTTGGTAGTAGACCCGATATAAATGTTGCCGAGCAGCACTAGATGTTGGAGGGGGAGAAGATAATTCAACAGGTTTTTTGAGTTGTGTTAATTTTACAAATGTTGAATATCGTTGATTATCTATTGATTCTTCTTTCACAGGTGCTTTGTACATTGCGAGGAGAAAACGGATACCACTATCAAAAATTAAAGTGGGTGAGCAATCTGCTGTAGTAAAAGCTTCGGCGTAATTAATTAATTTTTTATTCTTTTCAAATAATTTAAAGGCATTAATTTTACCTTTTTTGAAAATGGCCGATGCTGTATCGCAACCGGTCATTGCATGTAAAAATAATATATGATTTTTACAGTTTGGATACGAGATTAGACTTTGTGAAGAATAAATTACTGTTTGGATATTCGCTTTTCCAGGTTTTAAAAAATAAATTATTTTATCAGTTGGTGTTCGAGCAGTCAATATTACCAATATTTTCTCAACGTATCAAGACCACGTTCTACAACAACAGTTTCACCTTCTATCAACAATTTATCACAAATAAAACAAGTGTCTGCCATTTTTTAATAGTTTCTTGGATTTTAAAATAAAATTTACTCAAAATATAACGTAACACGTTAGTTCACATGTATATACAATAGTATATATAGTAATATGTATACTTGTGTAGTAGTGTATATACGTTGGTTTGTTTTTGATACAGGGTTTAAAAGTTTCACATTAAGAAATATTTGAATAACTTAAACACAGACAGTACAAAACATATAAAACCACAAAGTACACAAATAAAGAGGGGGAGTCAACGGAAATATACGTAACGCTGTCTTCTACGAAATAATGAAAATATTAATTTTTCGACTAGGTAGAGAAGACCGTTGGGGCAACGGACACTCAAATGCTTATAATTTTGCTGGCAATTTTGCTCCGATTGTCTTGAAATTTTGAAACAATATTTTTAAGATGCTACATATTAATTTAAAATAATTGCCAAACAAGAAAATCAAATACCCTCCCCTCCCCTTAAGGCGCATTGATCATGTACTGACAAATTTATGACAAGTACCATTTTTGAAACCAAATTTAATAGAAAACCGTTAGTCTTACAAAAAAAATACTAGTGTTTTTTGTAGAAAATTTTACAAGCTATAAATTTGATCTCCTTAATTTTTTTGATAACTGTGACGGTTAACGAGATTTTTTCAAAAAACCGTTTTTTGTGACCTTTGACGCCGCACAAGTGCCGCAGTGGCACTTGGATCGATGGGGACTTTTGAGATTTTGTTTAGAGCCTCAAAAGGAAGGTCTATGCAAAAATTCAGCTTTCCCCTAATTTTTCCGTAGTTCGGCCTTTTTTTTGTCTTTATTCCCTGGACTATTACAGCCAAGACAGACGTGATTTCTTCTTTGAATTAACACTTCATAATATGAGGTTATATATCATAGCTATTAAATTTAACTTAGCTTAAACTTTAACTTAAAGTGATAGTACTCAGCTTAAAATGGTATTAATAATATTTTAGGGTTATTCTTATTACACCAGACACAATAATATTTAGACCATTATTTAAAGATATCTTCTATTCCTGAGCTACATTTTTAAAATTAGTTTAATACGTTTTTAAAGCAAAACTAGTAACCAGTAACAAAATAATATTGCAATTATTTTTGCTTCAAACTAGTTAGCGAAATCAGTTTTTAAGGAATATCCAGCTATTTACTGTCTAATTTAATGCTCTTAAATTTGAAGTAAGTTCTTTTATTGAAAATTCTATGTTATTAAATTATTTTGTAAATGTTGCTATTCAAACTTTTTACTTGTTTAAGTTTAACTACTGTTCTTCCCCCGAAATCAATACTGATATTTATAAGTATATGTTTATGTCAACAATTCTTGGAATATAAGAGCCTAGCAAAAGCAAAATAACTAACTGTCAAAAAAAAAAGAACTAGTTCAGCATAAATTTTATACAAAATCTAACAAAGTCATCCTCAAGCATTTCCGTTCCGGGTTTATTAAAAAATAAAAAAACAGCTTATTGGAAAACGAAGAGCCAAACAAAGAAAACATAATATAAAATGAAATTACTTTAAAGAGGTTCTTCAAAGCTGCTGCTCTGATACATGAATCTCTATCTTTAGCTGGTCCACTCCCGCATTCTCAGATGTCTACTGGCGTAAGCATTAGCACGGATCTGTAGCCTATTAAACCACTTCGCGCTTTTGAAAAGCTAATAAATCTGCCTCTTGCTGTTGCATTTAATTTACATGTCTAGTTTAGCCAAATCAACCTATGGGCCCAATGGGAAGAATTCAAAATTATAAAAACTCTGTCTTTAAAGGTCGAATACGGTTGTATGTATTGCCAAAATTAGAAACGAATGTTGCACAGATGAAATCCTGTCTGAGAGTTTTTGTAGTTTGATTTTATTTTCTTTTCAATTATCCAAATTAATTGTGAAAGAATGCTAAGTTTTATCCAAGAAATTTAAATTTTATTTCCTTAATGTCAATGAATTTTTATTTGTAAGATTTAATATGTATTTAAAAAATTTTGATTAATCTCTTTCGCCTTTTATTATTTTTTGTTACTCTTTAATTAACAAGTTTGGAATAAAGTGAACTCTTAAGGAATTTATTTGTAAAAAAGCTGTCTTAAGCTGTGCACTCATTGTTGTCCAGCGGTTTTTGAGATAGTATCAAGTTCGCCAAACGCAATAAATTATATCAGAGCTAACAAACAACTTTTATGTTTTTACTTTACTTTACTTTCAGTTTCCATGCTCCATTAATTTTTTAGATTTGTCCGCTTTTTCATGCAGCTTAACAAAAAAATTTTACTTTTATTTTCTCCACTAAATATTTCATTTCAGTTACTACAATGTTCAACTTAATTGTGTGTGTGTACGATGGCAAATAAATTCAACAAAGCGACCGATAGATTCTTGTTTTTAACAGAAAAGGGTTCAAAATACATTTTTTATGTGATTACTGACTCTGAAATATGTTTTTCCCAATTAAAAAATAAAATGTTATCACCATACAGAATCCCTTTTTTCCATTTGGTTACAAAGTAGTCAAACTTTCGCTACTTAAAGCACTGTAACTTAACTAAAAATGATAGCATTTTTGCTAAAATTTTAATTTTATCAGTCCTTGTTTCAAGATTGGTACATTTTAAAAATAGTTTTAATTGGAGACAAAATCGTCCAAGGATTTTTAATACTGCATCTACAAGTGAGGTATGGTTTTAAAGTCAATGATTTCAGCTTTTAAACTAAAAAACAAGTTTTTGAAGTCAAAAATTATTGAGTAAAAGCGTTGGGAGTAAAATTTTAAATATGGAACCCCGTTGGAAAAAATATGAATTTAGGCCAGATATAGCTTTGTTTTCTTTTCTTTTAAGATGTTGGTTATATTCATTTTGAAGTTGATAATTAAGCCTTATTCAAATTAGTAAATTGATATGAATTCAAGTATGTCAAAAATGTATATTTAAAAAAAATCACATTTAAATTGACTACTTCTAAAAATTTTAATTTTGAGATTCTGAGTGTTATACTTAAAATATATTTTCCTTAGTCTAATACATAAAATTTTATTTATGTGATTCTTACTTTAATATGAAATTGTAATCAGGACTGAATACTGTTATTTTGGGAACCAAAATTGGTAAATTAATTTTGGAGAAAATAATTGGTTGCTCTCAAACTAGTTTGAGATAATAAGTTTTTTTAATTTTATTTAGATTATTTAAAATAAAAAAATCTCAAATAAGTAAAATATAGAGACATCAATTTAGACACCAAAAATTAGTTATTTTTAACATAAAAATATTTTAATGGAAATGAATTAATTTCTATTGAATGCTGTGTAACTAATTATATTTGCATGCTTTGTAGTGTTCAAACGAATAGAAATACTAAAAGCATATTTAAATTATAAAACAAAATTAAAAAAAAGATCTTAGGTGGATACTATTCATTACCAACAAATATCCGGAAGTCAGTCTATATGTCACCTGGAAAATACGTTTTAATGATGTCGGCAATAAGATTAATACTTTAACTAGGAACTATTTTTTGATTCTTTCTATTATTTTAAATTGCAAATAGGTTTTATTGTTAACTAAATTTTTTTTAAAACTTCCTTAAGAAATAAATATATAAATCTGCATTCATTTCACTTAATAATTTGAAGTTGTTTGATGGTTTTATTGTTTGACAAAATTATCTTTAAAAGAAATTTGATGTGTCTGCTGATTTGACAATGACAAATATCCATATATGTAGTAGTTTTAGTTTTTGTTTTTTTTTTATAGCATCCATTAAAATGATAGCATATATATATAGCACGAATTGTAAATGTACGGTAGCAAAATAATAATTTTAAATGTTGAAATCTTTAAATTTCGCTATCTGTGAAAACAAAATAATCACTGACCTCGAACTTATCATAAAATTCATTGCACTAGCTGCAAATGTTGCCCTCAAAGATCCAACTTCAATGTCATATATTCTTCTTTCTGTCTCTCCCCTTTCAAATTTCACGCATGCCAGAACTCAGATGCAATTTTACATTTGGAAGTACGCCAAACGCAACTAGGCTAATATATTCGTCTGCCTATATAGTACTATATCCAGCTTATACAAAATATACACTTTAGCAAATAATTATATATTGGTATATGTATTAGAGTACATGATATTATATTTTACCGATCGCTTAACTAAAACAAAAAAACACAAAAAAATAATAAGCTGCGCAAGCGCAAACACCATATGCAAATAATGCTTTGTTTAATTGTTTCGAGTTCGGTAAATGAGTGCATATTAGCACTTGGTAGTGTTTATAAATTGCATCTTAAGATCTTGAAAGTAATTTTGACTGACAGGAATGAAGGACACTCAAAGTCTATATGGATAGAAGGGTTATTGAACGATTGTTGATAAACGGATGTGAATTGCAGCCTCTAAATGGAAGTCAAAAAATTGTGTTTTTTAATGAGTAATGACTTCATTTGCCTTTACTAGTGAGAAATGACGCTTGCCATTTATTTATGGTTAGTAACTTTTTAAATCACTTTTAAACAAAGACAATTTGTTGCTTTAGTTTAAATTTTAGTCGTGCATTCTTACTGTTTATATCAAAAAAGGAAATTTTAATTAAGTATCTTTATTATAATCCATTTGGTTTTAAGTTTTTATTGTATTTTCATAATTATCTTATAATTTTTGCTAGTTTCAAGAAATGTTATCTAATACCCATTCTCCACCGAAGCTTATATGTACTAATTATTACAAAAACTGAACTAGCTTCCCACACAATCTATGCAACTTTTAAAGTATTAAATTGCATAGATTGAAACAAATATTAAACTTAGATTATAAGAGTCAGTCTTAAGACCACTCTCAAACAATAAAGTTCGAGTTAAATTAAAATATTGTTTTTTTTTATATAAAGTTCGAGTTAAATATATAATTAAAATTAAATATTGTTTTTTTATAAGTTTGAGTTAAATATATAATTAAAATCAAATGTTTGTTTTTTATATAAAATCATATATAATTTGTTTGTTTTTAATTATATAAAATCATATATAATTAGCGTAAGACTTTATTTTGACTAGTTTGTATAATAGCTCGATTAGTTTCATGAGTACATCCCCATAGCTGTATACCATACGTCCATATGGGCTTTATAATTGATAATTCAACCGAAAAAAAACAAATAAAAATGGTCATGGGCCTTTAATCGGGAGGGCTTTCAGAAGTCAGGGAATAAGTTCCCTGCAGTATGATTTGGACAAATCCTTAATCTAATTTAATAGATGCGCCAGTTACGTCAGCGAATTTCAAAAATAAAAATAAAGTTTCTGCAGACGGAAACAGCAACATTCTTAATGGAATTCATCTGAAATAAAATATTTTTGTTTGTGCAATAAATTGCACATCAGCTGAAATAAAATAGTTTTGTTTATAACGTTAAATATATGGTTAAATATGGTTAAAAATATTTATTGGTTCTTTGTTATGGCGTCCGAAAGAACACCCAAAATTGAAGCGTTTAAGCGAGAAGACCCCCTTAAATTAAATAAAATTCTTAAATTTCCACAATTATGCTACCTTAATTTAAATACAAATTCTGTTTGTAGCTAATATTTAACGTCTACCATAACTAAAATAAATAAAACCTACTAAAAACAATATATACATATATATAAGTCAAAGTGGAGAGTTTCAACCAGAAAATGGATCACATTATTTCAGAATTAGAATTTTTAATCCCATTTGATCCACATTTAACTGTAGAATTTAATCGTCGTACCAAGGCATATACTAAATTAAATGATAGTTTTGCTTTTTTAGGTCGATTGACAGAATTAAATCAAACGAAATCGCTCAATCTGCAAATAATTTAGTAAAAAAATATCCAAATGACTTAGAAGATGCTCTACAAGAAGAATGTATTCATTTAAGTGAGTATTTATCGTCGATAATGAAAAAACAAAAAGCTTTTTCATTCTTGGAATTGTCTACTATCTTACGAGAAAATGAATTACAAGAAGTGTATCCAAATCTGGATATAGCAATACGTATTTTTCCCAGCATTCCAGCGACTAATTCTTCAGGAGAATCGGATCTACTAGCAAAAATGGATTGCGAGGAAATCATTATTAAGTTGGCGAATACAAAAGCAAGAAAAAAATGGATAAAGTAGTAATTTTTTTTTTAACTAAAACTTTCATTTCAAGGCTGAACAGCCAAGCAGAAATTTTTTTCAACAAAACAAACAATTACAAAACCAACCTATTTTTTATAAACCACCAATTGTGCAATGATCTTTCTCACAACTAACAATAAGTAGAACCTTCCCAAACAATCGCACATTTACCTAACAAAAAACAAATTGAAGATTTTATCCTTCACCACAACCAATGGAAATAGATTCAGGCTACTCCCGAGTAAGATCGCAGGAAAATTCCTTTAGAACAACGACGGCAAACTCTCCAAAACGTGAATTTCACAAATTAGAACAAAAACCAAGCAACGAATATGCAAATTCTGAGCAAATAAACACTTTCAGAGAGCCTATTTATATTACCAATGAAAATCCGCAGTCTTCAGAAGAAAACTCACCCAGCAATCACTGGCAGAAATCTTACAGTGAAAATATAATTGAAAATGTCTTTCAAAATCTTAATACTTTCAGCTCTTGGAGCAGAGGTAGATTTGGAAAATAAAAGACTTATAACAAAAAACAGTACCGTCCCATTAGATATGGATTCCAGGAAATTCAAAAAATACGGTAAGAGTACCCGTAGACATTCAGAATGGTGAAATCTACATAAAAGCAACAGAGATTAAACCTAATCTTCTAATTTCAGAAGGGTTATATAAATCAAATAATTGATATAGTACGGTCGAAGTCGTTAATACAATAGATGATGATATCTCACTTTTTCTGGAGCAGCCCCTCAAAGTCGAACCGTATAATAACTTAAATTTTATCGAGTTAAACAACGTTAATGTTTGTTACGATAACAAATGCTATGAAAATACCTATGACATAAATTCGTTGTTAAGACTGTCTCATTTAAATTCAGAAGAATCAAGAGCAATATCGAAAATTTGCAGAGACTTCTAATACTTATTTTATAAAGAAGGTCAAAGTTTGACATTCAACAATAAAACAAAACATAAAATAAAAACAACTGATGAAATCCCCATTTACACAATATCTTATAGATACCCTTACGTGCATATAATGGAAATCCAATCTCAAATAACCAACCTACTGGACCAAGGCATAATTCAACCAAGCTCCTTGGAGTTCACCAATTTGGTTAGTAAACACAAAAAAAGATTGTATCGGCAAACCAAAAATGGAGACTTGTAGTGGACTATCGGAAGCTAAATGAAAACACCATAAGCGACAAATACCCGATTCCAAATATCAGTGAAATTCTTGATAAACAAGTACCATATATGTACTTGTCTACTCTAGACCTAGCTAGTGGATTTCATCAAATAGAAATGGACCCTAAAGACATTGAGAAAACCGCTTTTACAGTCGACTGGGGACACTATGAATTTAAAAGAATGCCTTTTGGGTTGAAAAACGCACCCTCTACATTTCAAAGAGTAATGGATTACGTCCTAAAGGATATACAAGGTAAAGTTCGCCTTGTCTACTTGGATGACATAATTGTTTTTTCAACCTCTTTACAAGAACACATACAAAATTTGAAAATAGTTTTCAATAAGTTAAGACAAGCTAACTTTAAAACTCAACTTGATAAATCCGAATTCCTTCATAAAGGAATCTCGTTTTTAGGACACATTGTAACATTGTAACCAGAAAAATTTAAAGTAATTCAAAATGATCCTATTCTGATGACAAAAAAACAGATGAAGTCATTCCTAGGCCTTATGGGTTATTACAGGAAATTTATAAAAGACTTCGCTAAAGTGACTAAACCGCTAACATATTGCTTAAAGAAGAACCGATCCGTCAAAATAACTGACCAATATGTAAAAGCTTTTGAAATGTGTAAAGATATTTTAACCAATGAACCAATACTTCAATATCCTGATTTTTCTAAAGCGTTTTTGATTACCACAGATGCAAGCAGCTTTGCAATAGGTGCAATTCTTCCTCAAGGACCTATCAGTAGCGATAAGCCAATATGTTTTGCCAGCCGTACACTCTCAGATTCGGAAGTTAACTACTCTACTGTGGAGAAAGAATTATTGGCAATCAAATGGGCATTTAAATATTTCCGACCATACCTTTACGGTCGAAAATTCAAAATTGTGACCGACCATAAGCCATTGATATGGCTTATGAATCTAAAAGATGTAAATTCGAGGCTAACACGGTGGCGACTCTCATTAGAAGAGTATGAATATGAAGTTATCCACAAAAAGGGCACAAACAATGCAAACGCAGATGGTATTAAATTAGAATTAAAAATGATTTCAGTCACCCGACTAATATAGAATTGAACATGAATGAGTTTCCACCTGGAAGTGGAAAATATATCCAACTGTGCTACTATACATTTTGCTATAGAAAATTTGAACGACCACACATATATCTCAGAAAAACCATTAAACGAATTCAATAGACAGCTAATTTTCGAAAAATCTAACAAACCTCATACATTTTCAATAGAAACAACATTAAAAAATAAACAAGGACGAACCATTGGCATATCCATATACTCAAAAGAAAACTTAACGGAAATTCTTAAAAAAACACTCTGAACCGAATAACATCACTGCTATATACACAAATGATGAAATATTTAAATTAATCCAAACAGTTTAAGCTGAACATTTTCCAGGAACAGAATCTTTGAAATTATTCGCTGTACAGAATTTCTAACAGATATAACTCACATTGACATACAGGATAAATTAATAAATGATTACCATGTGAAAAACAACCATAGAGGGATTAATGAGACATTGGCTCATTTAAAAAGAAAATATTTTTTTCCTTGTATGAAGATCAAATTTACTAAAACAATCAACAGTAGCGAAAAATGCCAACCCTTAAAGTATGATCGCAACCCACAAAGAATGTTTTTTCAAAAAACAGAAATAACAGACAAACCTCTCGATATAATTCACGTAGTGGTATATTCAATTAACAAAAAGCAAATGCTCACTATCATAGATAAATTTTCAAAGTTTGCAACTGCTTATACTCTTTCCCCTAGAAATAGCTTCAACATAGTAAAGTCACTCAAACATTTTTTCAGCCTACATGGTATACCCAAAAAAATAATAGCTGATCAAGGAGTAGAACTCACGTCAGATATATTCAAAGAATATTGTAAACGGTTCGAAATCATCTTACATATAACCTCGTTTCAGCAAAGTAGCAGCAACTCCCCGTTGAACGTTTACACCCACTTTAACTGAAATCTATAGGATAATCTACAATGACAAAAAAGATAAAGATCATGATGATATATTGAGTGAAAGCTTAATATCATACAGCAATGCAATCCACTCAGCAACTGGATTAACACCATATGAACTTTTTAATGGTAGAACATCTAAATTTCTTAGTAATCTAGAATTCAACAATAGTCATGAATATCTTAAAAAATTGAATGACTTCCAAGCAAATCTCTATCCTGTTATAAAAAATAAAATCGAAAAAGCCTCGCACAAGAACAATCATTACCCAAAGAGACCAAAAAGTACATAAATCAAAACTAAAAAGACAACACAAATTTCAGGCTAACTTCACTCCTGAGCCAGAAGCTGGAAGTTCATAACCTGAATAATTGCTTCCTTCCAATGAAATTAGGACCGGCTAGACTTATCACATCATACAAAAAACTTATTCACATCGTAAAGCTATCAGACTACCAAACAACTATTGAAAAAATAAACAATTCAATTGTCTTGATTCTTCAAAAAGAAGAATTCAAAGACATAACTGCAACTGTCAACCTAAAGTTTAAAGAACTTGAAAGAAAACTCTATACTCTTCTACTGGCAAGAAGAAGTAAAAGAGGACTAATTGACGGTTTGGGGTCAATAATAAAAACAATAACCGGTAACATGAGCGCCAACGATGCAATTTGATTAAATAAAGAAATTGGTATACTATATTCAAATGAAAATAATTTACAAAGTTCAATGAAGAAACACATAGATATTAATCAAAAAATGATAGCTAGATTTACAAATATTACCAATCATATAAACAATGAACAGTCCAATATACAACAATTTCTAAATAAATTTAAGGATATTATCAATAAGAAACTAAAAAGCGAATATGAAGATTTTAAATTCTCTCAATTTATTTACCAGATAAGTTTTGATATACTTGTAGATCTACTTACCAACCATTTGACCAACATAGCTGAAGCTATAGTACTTTCAAAATTAAATATTATCCCAAAACACATTTTAAATCCTTTGGAATTGGACGAGATTTTTGCACACTTCGTGAGTCAAGGATTTCCTATTAAGTCAGATACGGAAATTTATGAATTTTTAGGTTTACAGGCATATTATAATAATTCAAATATAATTTGTAATGTACCAATTCCAGTTTTATCCAATGATAAATATTCACTTTTTCACCTGATCCCCCTCCCAATCAAAGAAAACTATATGATTACTACTAAACCCTACTTGATCCAGAACAAATTCAATGCCAATTATTTTGTAAAGAAATGCATGATGATAAAGAATACCTATTACTGCAGAGAAGCCGAATTAGCTCCTTACAGGGACACCGATGAATGTATAACAAAAATTATAAGAAATCAACCAGCTAATTGCAGCATTACAAAAGGGGCTATTGACAAATTAACGCAACCGGAACAAAGCTACGTTCTTTGTGTAAATATACCAAAAGTAAATATAACATCAAATTGTGGAATTTCACCCAACCTAAGCAATGGAATATTTTTAATATATTTTAAGATTTGCACTTTAAATATTAACGCCTTTGCATACGTAGACCAACCAAACACCTATTGGGATGATATTATCATACATCCAGCTATATTTAATCCAATTAACTACACCATAAGCTTTGGAAATATAAGCCTTAAAGCTCTAGATGACTACAAAATTAACAACTATGACAGCATCCACACAGCCAATTTTAAAATAGATTCCACTACAGTAATGGGACCTTTAAACATCATTTCCGTCGCATTTATTATAATACTAGGCCTTCTTCTATATAGAAAATGACAAACAACCGGTAATAGGAGTTTCCAGGAAAATGAAAGCATAGCATAGGAATGCAAAGTAGAACGAGTCCTATATTGGCCAATGATGAGGAGTTACGTCATGAAGAGCAACAGCCTGCAGGAAACCATTCACCTCTTCAGATTTAGAGCAACGCTATTGACCCTAAATTATTATAACCAATTAAGTATATATTGTATATTATTTAGGCCAATCAGCAATGCTGTTAACCCTTAATCATTAAGTATAACTGTTTCGTATTTCGGCCACTATTTACTAAGATATTTTGTATTGTATTTCGGCCAATTAGCAATGCTGTTGCAAATTGTATTAATAATAAAGTTAGTGGGATTTGGGATTTCAAAGGGAAAAATTGTGTTTTTATCAAATTAAAGATTAGCCGGAAGAACTCCTGCTACAAATTGGATGTACCCCTGATTTTGCTAGAAAAATTATGTGGACGGATGAGGCTTCTTTTACTCGTACTAGAATTATCAACTTTAGGAATTTATATAAATGGGTTGGAGAAAACCCACATGCCTTTCGGCCTTCAAGATTTCAGCAACAATTCTCCATCAACGTATGGGCAGCTATGATAGATGATAAACTGATTGGTCCTTTTAAACTACCTCAGGTTACGAATTCACTAAATTTTTTTAACTTTCTTCAAAATGATTTTGTAGATTTATTGGAAGACGTCCCGATTGCAACAAGGCACAATATGTTACTCCAGTTAGATGGTTGACTGGCTCACTTTGGTCTCAATATTCGTCAGTATCTTGATAACCATTTTCATCAATGGATAGGTAGAGGTGGACCTGTAGCTTGGCCTCCAAGATCTCCTGATCTAACCCCTTTGGATATATTTTTATGGGAACGGCAAAGACAAAAGTTTACGCACTTGCAATCAACACATGAGAAGAGCCTTGACAATGCATTCAAGCTGCTATGCTGGACTGTTGAAACGTTGTACGTAATCTATAGGACATGGAGCAATGGCCTACATGCAAAATCGTGGAGGATAATTTGAAAATATGCTTCATTAGAATATAAATCTTCCTATTATTATTCCGTCTAATAAAATTATTATAACGTATTGAAATTTTATTTTATTTTTTGCTCACATTTTATACTTTCAAAAATCAAAAAAACACAAGAAATACTAATATCTTAAAAAATAGTTATTTTACCTGGGTATGACAATATTGATAATCCCATAAAGATAATCAGGTAGAAAATTCTTATCAAGTTATCGGGAAAGGCTTATTTTGCTGGATTTTTATTACACTATGGAAAAGAGCTACGCTATTACAATGTACCAATTTTTCATTAGAAAACACTTGTAATTGAAGAAAATAAACAAAAACATTAACTTATGCTGGCGTTTTTTTAAGAAAAAAGAAGGAAACCTAAAAAATGCCCAGGATATGAACGGTTATAGTTATTATATTATATTTAATTAATATATATATTTTTTTTTCCGCCATTTGTTATTATTTTTCCATTTTTGCCTTTTAAATAATAAAACAATATTATAAGCTATAAAAACATATTTCTTTTTTACTCCTTGTCACATGGATTCAAAAGTTATAAGTGATCGAGTGTGTGGGGGTAAAAAAGAAGACTGAAAACTTCAAGAGGCTGTTACTCAAAAACGGAAAAAGTTAGACCCCCACTTTTTGTGTTTTTTGTCGATGAAGTTTTATATACTTTCCACCCTAAGTGTTTGAGCATACTATCTTGGGACACCCTGTATAACATTAAATTAATAATATATTAATATACTCGTACAATATGAGAGCGATCATTTACTTTAAGTAAAACGTGGACACTAAAATTCCACACAATATGAGTTTCATTTCACTTTGTTTACTAATAACATACTACGCCAGTGTAAACCCTCTCACGAATCTATCAAGTTTGGTGATTTCGATACCAGTATAAACCGCCTACAGATGAAAGTAAAGCGGGGTATTCACTATATTTCCGAATCAATGATTCGGCTCTCTCAGCCCATATAAAGTATATGGCTGAATCACTTGTTGGTAAAATATTCAACATGTTGGATATTTTCTCTCTTATTCGTGCTTCCATATACTTTAAATGGGAACTACCCCGCTTAATAGGGACTATTCACTAATATTCCAACTCGTCAAATGGCTCTCTCGTCCCATATAAAGTATGAGAAAAATATTTATAATTCTTTCAATTTTACTTTTTTTTGATACTTTAAGAATTTTTATTTTTTTCTACAGAACTATTTAAGTTTCTTCACGAATAAATATTTTAATTTTTTTGACCTAAATATTTTATTTTATGAAATTTAAAGAAAAGTATTCGAATTTCCAATGGTAACATAATCTATAAAATTTTATAAGTTAAAATGGCAAAGCGCAGCTCTCTTGTGCCTCCTCTACACATTCGTGACATTCGCCAAATCTCAAATTCGTTCTATTTGGCGCATTCTTTTGTATATCTATCCACACATTCGTGTATTTGATCAGAATCACAATATTATTTATAATTATATTAGAGAAAAGTTTAACAAAAATGTCTTAAACTATTGTTATACTTAAGCACCAACACTAAATAGTTTGTGATCTGGTAAAGCAAGTTAGATTCAGAGAAATTTAGAAATTAACTTTTTGTCACTTATAATTTTAATAATTGAAACACATTAATTAATTTGTTGTATAATTTTTAACTATGAAAAGTAAACACAAATTAATTATAATGATCAGTGACTTTTAATTTGAACAACTTAAGCAACTTAAAACAAATTAATTAGAATGATCCGTAAAATACAAGAAACTAATATAAAGTGCTCGCTGAAAACTCGTGAAGAAAACAACCCACTGCGTTAGCATGTACTATCCTTTTATATCATTAAATCCTTTGTAGTGGTCCAATTCACACCATCTATTTATTCTTTAATTTATTTAATTTAGAATGCCTTCGCATTGAGTTGATACATCTTTTATTTTATTTCATGAAATCCTTTATGGTTGTCCGATTCACACCATGTGTTTATTTTTTAATTTTAAATTTTTATGATGCCCTGTTAGCTTATCAAAAATAGAATATTTCTTATATAAATAGCATTCTTAAAGAGTATTAAAAAAGAGTAATTAAAACGTGGGTGATCTAAAATATCCTCCTTGAACATAATTTTCCATAACACTATTAATAAGCCCGATTTATTTAATTTTTTTTAAAGAAAAGAACACTTTTGCAGTTGAATTTGGTATTGTTGACGTTTGTGTTTCATAAATTTGTATAAATAAGTTCCCCCACAAAGCGAACTTTGTACAAACTTGACAAAGTCGTCAAAAATGGCAAATTGAAATGCAAAAGTGACAAATCCAAAGCAAGTGAATTCTTTTTCTTTAAAAAAATTAGATAAATCGGGCTTCTTAATAGTTTAATGCATTTCTGTAAAATGGACTCAAGGCACGAGCCCATGAATTGGAAAATTATCTCCACACAAACAATATAGATATAGCCCTTATATCTGAAACCCACTTTACTAACAAAAGCTTCATAAAAATAAAAGGCTTCAAAATCCACTGGACAAATCATCCTAGCGAAAGAGCTAGAGGAGGGTCAGCAGTGCTGATAAAAGACAATATAAAATACTATCACTATGCAGATATTAGCAAACCTCATTTGCAGGCAACAGCAATAACAATAGAGTACAACAAATCCGAATTAAACATGGTAGCAGCGTACTGCCCACCAAGGCATACACCTACTCTACATCAATTCAAAGAAACCTTCGAAAGTCTTGGCCCAAGATTCATAATAGGCGGGGATTACAATACCAAACACACAGCGTGGGGTTCAAGACTAATAACGCCTGGTAAAGGAAATGAACTCCTAAGAGCAATTAACGAAAGTCAATGCGAATATCATTCATCACGAAGACCAACGTACTGGCCTACAGATACGACCAAGAAACCAGATCTACTTGACTTCTTCATCACTAAAGGAATCTCAGCAAGATACATTGAAGTTAATGATATACAAGACTTATCATCCGATCACACGCCAGTTCTCCTAACCATAGGAATAAAGGTCAACTTAACCAAACGTAGAATAAACTTGACTAATAAAAATACTGATTGGGACGCCTTCAGAAGTACACTCGAAAAATCTATCAACCTAAAGGTCAATCTCAAAACCAGAGACGACATTGAGCAACAAACTAATATGATAGTAGACAATATAAGGAAAGCAGCAATTGCATCCACACCAGAAATTAAAGGAGGGGAGCCTACTACAGAAATAACATACACTGCAGAAATAAAACAATCCATTAAAGAAAGGAGGAGAGCTCGAAGGCTTTGGCATTCAACCAGAAACCCAGCCCACAAAACCGAATTCAACCGAGTTAGCAACAAAACAAACCAACTCATAAAAACATATAAGCAAGAATGCTTCAACAAGTACCTAAGTGAGTTAGGACTTGATAAAGACAGGAACTACTCCCTGTGGAAGGCAACTCGATATCTTAAACATCCAGTTGTTAGAATCCCCCCGCTGAGGAATCCTCAGGGCGACTGGGCACGCAAGGATCATGATATAGCTGAACTCTTCGCACAACATTTATCGTCAGTATTTCAACCACATGACATTCAGTCCGGTATTTCAACACACCCAAGGTACCAGCCCTACAAAAAAAATCAAAAAGATCACTGCCTTTGAACTTGCCAGTGAAATAGATAACAACTTGAATATAAAAAAATCGCCAGGAATAGACCAATTATCTCCCCGCCTCCTCAAGGAATTACCAGCAAAGGCAATTAAAATAATAACATATATATTCAATGCCTGCATCAGAATACAATATGTTCCGGACAGCTTTAAGATAGCTGAAATCATAATGATAAAAAAACCAGATAAACCAGCGGAGGAAGTTACCTCATATAGGCCAATTTCACTCCTCCCAACACTATCAAAGATATTCGAAAAGCTGCTTCTAAAGAGACTAAAACCTTTAGTGACCATCCCTGACTATCAATTCGGATTTAGATCCAGACACTCAACAATTGATCAAATTCACCGAGTCACCGATAAGATAGAGCAGGCATTAGAAGAAAAGAAGTACTGCTCCGCGGTATTCCTTGACGTAGCACAAGCGTTCGACCGAGTCTGGCATCAAGGGCTTTGCTATAAGTTAAGCATACTCCTCCCAGGCAACTTATACAAACTACTAGAATCATACTTAGCCGATCGTAAGTTTCAAGTTAAACATCAAGATGTCAAGTCAAATATATACTCAGTAAAGGCAGGTATTCCTCAAGGTAGTGTGCTGGGGCCACTTCTATACCTGATATACACTGCGGACATTCCAACTACGGAAAATACATTCATCGGTACTTTCGCTGATGATACTGTCTTACTATCAATGAACGAGTCTCAATCCATAGCAACGGAAAACCTCCAAAGCTCACTTAACTTCATCAACACATGGACAAATAAATGGAAGATAAAAATCAATAGCGCTAAATCTGTACACGTAGTGTACACACTAAGAAGAACCAACAATAATCTCCACTTATACCTAAACGGTGAGCAAATTCCAAAAGCGGAGTCGGCTAAATATCTGGGCCTACATCTGGACTCCAAATTAAACTGGAAATTTCACTTGCAACAAAAAGCAAAACAGACGAAGCAACAAATTATCAAACTTTACTGGCTACTTGGGAAAAACTCCCCCCTAAACCTTAAAAGTAAAAAAGCCGTATACATATCTATCATCAAGCCCATCTGGACTTATGGAGTGCAGTTGTGGGGTTGCGCTTGTAGCTCAAATAGAGCGATCATCCAGAGGAGCCAAAATAAGGTATTAAGAATAATCACTAATGCTTACCGGTTCATCTCGAACAAGGAGCTCCACGACGATTTGAACATCAAGTGGGTGGAGGATGTTATCCGAGACTACGCTATTAAGCACGAACAACGACTCATACACCATCCTATCATTGAGGCCATCCAGCTAATGGATACCCATGGTAAAATCAGGCGCCTATGCAGAACTAAACCACACGAATTGACAACCTAACTTCAATTCAACACCAACGCACCTTAGGAGTCATCACTGGATGTTAGCCCTCACTTATCGAACTACTATCAACAATACCAACTCATCACATTCAAAAATACTAATAAATTAATTAAGATAATTAAGATTGTAGTAGACAAATACTTTAAAAAAAAAAAAAAAAAAAAAATTTCTGTAAAACTTTTGCATAGTATATGCAGGAATATGTGGATGGATGCACAAGTGAACGCGGCAAATAGAACGAATTTTAAGGGCACCCTTGACTATCAAAGAATTTTAAAAAAAGTCGCTTTGGTCAAATAATTTTGATAGTTAAGGGGAAACTTTAAATTTTCATCCAATGGCAATGACACATTGACCAAAATTTTATAAAAGTTTATAAAATTTTTTGACACATGGGACATTATTTTGAGCAACTGTGTGAAGATAGTTGTAGTTTCGTTTTTATATAGAAAATTCACATTATTTCACATGACGTGATGACATTGGGGGTATTCACATTGAGTCCGGTAACATTTAATTTCTGGATAAGCGGAGGTGAAAGGTAAGACGGAGTTTCGCAAATTTCGATAAAGCTTTTACCCCTTCCTGAGGCAGAAATATTTCTGCCTCATGTTTGGTATCTTACTAATACACATTTATATACACATGTTATCTGTAATATTTTCCAACACATATTCACATATTTTAGTGGACTAAGAATTGTAGGGGAACATTTCCGAAATGTTACAAGCCTCAATGTGAATACCCCCATTGACATGATTTTATTACCTTAAAACATTAATTTACGACTAAAAATGGTTGAATCGCTAGAACGTGAGTTTTTGCGGGAGTTTTTAATAGTTTACAGGGATTATCCTGAAATGTGAAAAGTGAAAAGTGATGATTATCACAATCGTGATAAAAGAAGGCTTGCGATTCAAATATTAGCGGAAAAGTTAAGGGAATTTTATCCTCATGCGGATGAAGAGTTTACCAAAAATAACATTAATGCAAAGCGGACCAGTTTCTTGATGACAAGAAAACAACAATTAACTTACCCCATAACAAAAATTTTTTTTTTTAAAATTTAACCAACCTAATTAAAACATCAATTTCTTTGATCAAATAAATTTGATAGGGGAACTACTTTAAGCAAATATTTGAGCTAGTTTTGCTTAAAGTTCATCAAGAATCTTTGACCAAATTTCTTTGATAGTCAAGGGTGCCCTTTAAATTTGCTGAATGTGTACAAATGTATAGAGGTGGTATAAGAGTAATACGTTCATAACTTTACGTGCAACTTGGACAGCAACATTATAGGCAACTTTATAGGCGACATGAGTCGCAGTTACCATTAGAAATATACTGACTGCAATAATTATTTAACATTTTGGTTAGAAATATATAATTTATGCTTTCTAACTAGTTTTATTATATTAAATTGACTCTTCGTAAATAATAATGCATTATAAATGCAAGAAAACTAGTTGCAAAGCACAAATTATATTTTTGTAAAAGACTTGTAATGTATTTATTGCAGTGAATATACTTCGGATTGTAAACTTGCCTCTGGTCACCTATGATGTTGCTGTCGCTGGTCGCTAATCTAGACACAGTCTAAACTAAACAAAAATATAAATGTATCAAATGTCAAATTAGCATTATCTGCAATTCTAGTATGAGGACTTTTTATTACTTTATATTGTATATTAAGTTATTTTGATAGTAAAAGATAATATATTATCAAATTGTAAAATAATTTATGGACGAAAAGATATACCAGCTAACTTGACCCTTTTTATCTCATCTCTCATCAAAGCAGTTTTAACCGTTTTAGCAACTTGCTTGATTTGTGCAACACATCATCTGTTGCAAAAACTCTTTTTTTGAACATGTGGTTCCAGCCAATGTAAACAGGCACATGAAGAGTGATTTTATAGCAAATTCAGTAAATAATAATTAATTCCTCAATATATATACATAGTTTTGAAGAATAGTATTACTCTTATTATTTCATAACAACTTAAAAACTAAAACTATACTACTAATACGGGATAACACCCTAGTCACACAGACGAAGAATCTAGTTATTTGAATCTAATTTTTTGTCTCAGCCAATCAGAAGTCGCGATGTACACGATGTACGTTATTAAAATTGATTAGATTGGAGTCTAATCTAATTTAACTAGAAACAGGAACGTGGTTTTTTATTTTGACATTTGGTGAAAATTTTAACTTTACCCAATTTTGGGGAGAGCCATCTATGCTTGAGTGGAAATATCGCAATTATCTTACATTACGTCTAACTTCATTTGGCCTTATGTCAATGGCAAGTACCATCAAAAATAGTAAATATGGCGCCATTCGATTAGTATTGCTTACAATTTTGGAAAAAGTAAATCTGGTTTTAAAATAAAAATTAGTGACAATAGTTTAAAATAATTAAAATATTTTAACGAAAGTTCAAAATTTGGTGAGCCAACATTTATAATTGCAATATCCACGTGAATGAGACTCAAAGCTTTATTTTTTTTTTCTCTTTTTCTTTTTTTTTTTTTGCAAGGATTACAACTATATATGCATTTGTGTGTGCATGGAATAATGTATAAAATATGTGTTGTCTTCTGTCAAATTGCAATACATTTTTTGCTTGGCGGCTGCTGCTGTGTGAATTTAGAGATTAGAGAATATTTGAATGTGTTTTACCTATTGTATTTTTTTTTTCTTTTACGATATATTACTTATAGGTGTGAGTGGGTCCTCGCGTACTTGTAAGGAATTACCTGAAGTTAAATTTTATAGTAGCATGAAAGACAAATTTTAACATTTAAAAGAAAAAGATTATTTAATAGTATGACTAATACTGAAGCTCTCAGTTAATTCCTGTAGTTCAAAATCTATCCGAAAAATGTAGTAAATACTTGAATAACTGTATATATTGAATTTTAAGTTTGCATACATTGATTTTTTATTGAGTAAATTTCTCAAATAAAATATGTCGTATTGATAATTATTTGTCTTTTTTCAGGATTTTTTGTAGAAAATTTTTTAATGAAAAACGCTGATGAATAATTTTGCAATAATATTTTAAAATGCCAAAAACATAAATCAGCTGTTACAATCTTCATTGTAAGTATCTGTCATTTGTTTTTCTTTAAATTTGATTCAACTAAAATATATCATAATTACTGCAATCAAATAAAATATGAATCTTAAATACTTCTAAATAAAGTAATTCTAAATTTTTATATATACATTAATATCTGGTTAGGTAGCAATATTACACCAAATATTAATACAAACCAAAATATTGAACTATTTTTATTAATATTAATAAAAAAAAATTATCTAAATTAAAAAAATATGTATAAAATTTTTTAATAATTCTATAAATATATATGGGTAATTGATTAATATCCTGAAATATGATCAAAAATAAGTCTTGAAAAAGAACAAAGAAAATTTAAGAAACAAATATTGTTAATAATGTGTTTGGAAATGAGTTTTTACAATTATTTTACTTAAAATGAATTCATTAATGCCAAATAAGTGTTTGACATATTTTTTGAGGAAAAATTTTATTCTTATTGCATAAAGGTTTATAATGAATCAGTTTTATTTTTGTATTGCATGTTCTTAAAAATTTTGAGGTAACTTTTATGTTATTAATTGCTTCTTTGCTTGGTTACTTAAGCTAAGCCAGATCTTGGCTGGGATTCTGTCTCGGTGAGAATGAGAAACTCGGATTTTGACATATAATGTATGGCAAATATGTCAAAATTTGACATTCTCATTCTCACTTCTTACCGAGACAGAATCGTAGCCCTTGTCTTCGTTAGTAATCAGAATGAAAATTTGACTTTTCTGGATGGTAAGTTTTTGAGAACTTAACCTCAATCAAATTTTTTTTGCATTTTTTTTTTGTTTTTTGTAAATTACTTGTAATTTCCTAAATTTTACTAAAGTGAAATATGTATAGGTCTGTATATTTGTGTTATAAAACGGAAGATTTAACGAATTGTTGAAGCATTCACATAAATTCCTGTATTAAGCTCTTTATGAACTCCATTTAAAATCCAGACAACATTTTGATTCAAAACTTGTGATACCCGTTGTATATTATTATTTTGTAGAAGCTCTAATAACTTATTTCAGAAAATGTTGGACAAAGTGTGCTAAAGATTTCCTTAGAAAAATAAATATACATTTCAGTTTAAAATAAGAATGTTAACTTCGTTGCTTTGATAGTTGCAAAGATTGAAATTTGATTGAAACAAATAGAAAAGCTTTAAATATTATCAAATTTAATATAACACTACGCTCACATCATTGCATGTCAAAAAGAAGGATTCTACCTCAACAATAAAAAGAAAAATGACCTACTCTAACAACAAATACATTTTCTTTTCATAGTAATATGTGCTTTGAGTGACTACTTTTTTTTTTTATTATTCTTAACATATTTTCCAATCAAAATTTTAATTAATTTTTGACATGCAAAAGAATAAACTTGTCTTTATTTATAAATACGTCAATCTGACTCTTTGACTAATAATGGCTAACTTTTATAAATTAAAGTTTTCAGATTACGATTTTTTTTCTTTAATCAACTTAGTTATCAATGAAAATTTAGTTCTTAAAGTTTAATCCTTTCCAATAACGATTATCGTTAGTTATTCCTTGATTTGTATCAGAGTTAATTTACATATGAATATACTGTTGAATACTAATCAATTTTCACTATTTTCTCAAATAGCACTAAAAATAGGTCAAATTTATTTCCCCTCCCCTCTTTCAGTTTATAGAGCAATATGTGACCTATATTAAATCGATTTTTCCCTAGACCTTCGTATCTTCGTAATTATGCTCCCAATCAGAAAATAATTCTTTGATTTTATTCAACTGAACTCAGTTGTAATGCGTTGTAGTCACATTACACTCCAACTAATGTCTTGTGCTTTTTATTTTGTTTATAATCTTCAGAAAGGAGAAAAATAAAAAAAACACAAGAAAGAAGTATTAAAGCGGACTCCCTGAGAAGCTTTTTATTATTATTGATCCAAGTTTGAAAGTCCTCTTGCAGTATGCCTCGAATAATGGTGTACACATATATACTAGTTGTATACACATCCAAAAAATACATAATATATTTTAAATGTATAGGCTTTAGTAATTTACACTTGAAGATATAAAATTTTATAGTTATAACTACAGCTAAAACTGATTTAGAATTTGAAATCCTTCAACTTCACCTTAATAAAAGGCAAGGGTGTTATTTCTTCAAGGATACAAGATATTGGTGCAATAAAGCAGTTGGTTAATAGGTTTCTTATATTCTATTTAAAGCAATTCTAATAATTCCTAAAGAATTATTCCTGGTTTGCATGCCTAGAATCAGTTTACATATTAGTTAAAGGATGCCCTATCGGTTTTATTTTATTTTTTTTTTTTTTTTTAAAACATCCCTAATCGGATATGCCTAGTACGATCTTAACATAATTAATTTATTACTATTAATTTAAACTATCGGTTTTATGATTATTAAAATTAACACATTATAAATAAGGGAACAATTTACATGCAACCCAAATTGCAAAATGAAAAACTTTAAATTAAATAAATTCCTGTTTCTGTTTTTTTTATCTTTATAAGTTTGTACCCATGAAAGTTAGAAAATAAATCTTTTTAAACATTTTTAAGGGACAATGCCTTTTATGTACAATTTTCAAGGTCTACATTCAGTACATAATAAATAAATTTCGTTAAATAAGTAATTTTCTGATTTTATTAGCTAGGTTTTTGATTTAATTTCATTGATTTCTAAGTTGGTCTTTAATGAATTGTACATCGTGTATTGGCTTTACAATATTACAAATATTTACAAATATTTTCTTTGCTTACTATAGTTTACCATGAAATGTAATTAATCATATAATTCATGCAATTTCTTTCTACCAATTTGAAAATAATTTATGAATTAAATATTATAAAAATTTAAAAAAGTAGAAACCATAATCTCATCCACTAGTTGTTGTATGTTTTGTCGTTTCATTGGATTTCTAGCAGTTATTCATGTTTTATTCAATTTTATTGATTGATGGTTAGGAAGGAAACAGCATTCATTTTATGGCAAGATTTTTCATGCCAAAATTTTTTGTTATGAGTTTTGACATTATTGAACATAATCTTGTTTTCAGCATAATTCATTTATTCCAAAAATTTTTCATCATTTTCATTGTTCAATAACATTATCTGTTGTTAGTTACTCTTAGAAGTTTGACTCACATCATTTTGTGCCATAAAGTCTTCATACAAAGGATCGGGCGTATCCTAAAAACTTGAAATTATAACCTTATTGGCCGACTGATGAGCCAGATTATTATTGGTTTGGTAAGGTTTTATTTGGGTTTCTTTCACTCAGAAATATAATGATTTAATATGGACAAATATTTGATCTATTTTCACATACCAAGCAATAAATAAAAAATTAAGTGGCATCCATTTAAAAACGAAATTATGTTCATACCCAATTTCTCACGTATGGTGGGTAAAAATATAACACAAATAGCGTATCGAAAAAATTAACGCCAGACCTTATAGAATTTTTGAAATACCGGTGGATACTTTAAAGTAAAATCAAAACTCTATCTATATCTATGTTATAAAAAGGCAAAGATTCAACTTAATGAAAAGTTCTCTGAATAAGGGTAGAAAATAACAAAATGTAATTGTAGCAAATGAAAAAAAAGAAGTGCTTTCTACAACTCATAATAAAATTAACAGAGGAACGATGAAAAGAAAGTCACAATAATAATACCCAATCTACACAGGCCAACTCACAGCAGAAAACTTACAGCGAAACCGGTTATTTTCATACAAAACTCACAGAATCGCTTTGAGTGTCTGCTGTGAGTTGGCCTGTATAGATTGGGTATAATCTAATGTAACTCAAACTCGTAAAATGTTCGAAATAACTTCACCTTCTAAAACTATTTTTTTATATGATATACAGAACACCCAGTTTAATAATTTTGAATAAAAATTTATTATGCCTTAACTTTTTATCACTAATGTGGTTTTTAATTACTGCAAATTAGATATACAGTTATTTTAAGCGAAAATAATTAAATATTCTGCATTCAATGTGCAAGTGCTTGAATAAACATGTTCCTGCTATATTCATAATTTAATTACCTACAAAAAAAACTAATTGTAAGAAAACATAATTACTTTGCATAACCAAAAACTTTTCTTATCAATTAAAAATAATCAATTGCTGAGATTTAAAACTACGATCTACCACAATAAATTTTTGTTTTGCCCCAGGAACAAAAGTTTTTTTCATTAAAAGCTTTCTACATATAAAATACAAGGTTGACAAGCCAATATAAAATTGTTAAATAAAATAATTTATAAATTATTAATTTACTTTTCGCTCTACTTATTTTATAAAATCAAATACATTTATTTTAATTATATGAATTTATTAAAGTGATTTTAATTGAATTCAAAATTAAAATAATTTGAAAACTTAGTTTTTAAGTAAATTAAACCAGTACTTCTATATTCCTTATAAATTGCATAAAATATCGATTGGTATAGCTTTTTGTCCTATATTTAAATTGAAAGCCTTCAAAAATTTTTATATGTAATTGTTGAAAAGTTTTATCACAACTACATTAATATGAATGCATTTGTGAATGCAACAACCCTTGTCCATATATTTCATATACATAATATAGAAAAATATAAAAATAGATGAAATAAGAAATTTTTTAGTAAAAGCTTCATGTGTACCATCTTTTATCTGCGCACATGTGCTTAGGAGCTTTTTACCACCCTCTTATAGAATAATATTAGCTTAATTTGTTAGTTTTGTTGACATTTGAAGTTATTAGTGGTATTAATTTTCTATAAATAAAAACACCAAGTATTTTAATATTATTTTCTTAATTATTCACCAATCAAGTTTGTAGATTAAATGACATTTAACGGATTTTTATTTCATAACAGAAGATCTTTCATTATAGTAAAATGATCGTTGATATGCAATCAACAAATTTATTTTAACTTTTACCATACACATACCATTACCAAATTAATTTGATTTAACTCTGTCGGATGGTTTTACATGTTTTATTTATCTTGAGGATAATCAATCGCTAATTAACTCATGGGTGCTATTAGAGTGACAGCTAAAGGTGTATTATAATTTACACATTTTTTTTAAACCATAGTAGTAAAAAATGTGATTTTTGTACATTTTTATTAGATTTAATACCAGTCCTATAAATAACTGATTTTTAACTAATCTTCAAGTTTACTCAGAACTGTAAAACCAGCGGTGATCTTAAGCGATTGTCAAATTTAAAAGAACACTTGAATTTTTTGCGCAATAGAACACAAATTCACTCTTTTGTATATTTATTTTGGAAAGGCTTCTGATTTAGCTCACATATATTTTCGAATTAGCTAGTATTTTGAAATTTTTATTGCTTTGTTCAAAAATTCAGGTAAAAAAATCAACCTGATTCTGATTTTAGTTGTAGTCATATTGAATTCTTAACTTTTTTTTTTTGCAAATATTTGACTTTATTCATCAACATAATATTTTTCAAGATATTTTAACTTTTCTATAAACCGTGTAGAGCGATTATGTTTATTTTTTTTTGTTTTAGTAAGGGATTCCTAATTTGAGCCAATGATTTCTAGAGCATCGTTTTACGATTTTGAAAAACCATTAGTCGCCAGCAAAATTGTGCATGAACTTGAAGCTTAATTTGAACATAGTTTCCAGAAATTTTTGGCATAGCGTGTTTTTTTGGCAAAACAGCGCCGTTTTCTTTTTAATATGATCGATTTTTTCTTCCAAATACGTAAATAAAACAATGTAATAGTCACTTTTACTTGTTTTTCTTTTCTTGGGGTAATTGGTAAACATAATAATGGGTATACCACAAACCTTGACATTCACAGTTCGCAGTTAACTTGAAGATGAATCGTCAGTTAAACCTAGGGTTCGTTCGAAATGCCATATTACATATATATCACAACTAATAAAAATGCACGTAAGCCGCATTTATTATTATTATGCTTTAAAATATAGGTGTAAAATAAAACTTTTTCCCTTGTTCAACTTTTAGTTACTACTCTGAATATGTTTTTTTCAGCTATCACTCTGAAAGTAATGATAAACTAATCTTTAAGTTAATTGACAACTCAATATTCTTTAGCAATTTTATTTAGTCCTTCCTGTCAATTTTTTAATTTTGAAAACAATCTTCATTTGAATATATTTTAAATTCTTTTCCTTTTTCAATTAAGTATTCATAAAAAAAATTAAAACAAAAATATTAACAGATACATTAAAATATATTGTGCATTTTTACGGATATTTATAGTAAAATTTAGCATCCTTAACTTTTAAATTATTTACATGTATTTTATACACATAAATATATGTTTTTCAAATTAAGCTTATACAATACAAATGCGTTGGGGAAAATCCCCAGATTTAGCTTTTGTTATTAAAACTTTTGCTAGTATTGTTTAGTTCAAGGACTGCCTCCGGTAACGACATCACAAAAAAAATTTTCGGTCAATTTGAAAATTTTATTTACATACCAATATACATATGTTATATATATTCAAGTTATATATTATTATATAAATTAAAATAAAACTATAATGTATTTTAAATATTTATATAAAATATTTAATCAAAATAGTAAATTGTTAATATTTATTACAATGAAAACTGTACGCCCGGAAAATGAAATTATAGGAAATAAGAATATAAAAAAAAAATCATTTATTCGATTTGCCTGATTAATAAAGCAATTTCTTTTTATTAAAATAACTAAAATAATATATTTTAAGTGATTGTAACGTGATATTCAAAAAAATCAAATAAATACAATAAATCTAGTATATTAGTTGTGCTAATAGTACAAATAAAAATTTTATTTAAGTTTTAAAATATTTACAGTAAATATATAAACAACAAGAAAAAATAGTGAAAAATGTTAAACATTAACACAACCTATTCGAAAGTGTGTGTATACTTTGGTGCTTTAACACAAATGGAAAAAGCTTTAAAGAAAAGTTATTCAATGTCAGTGCCATACTGAGTAACAGTATTATATTTAATTATTTAGTGTTTAAATAATTCTTTTTTAAATTTTTATACTTTAATTAATTTACTTTGTTTACATAAAAATGAATTTATTTTTGAAAATGGATCAAAATTTTTGTATGTCAACGAACCTGTTTGATAAAAAACAACATTTCTCTTGCTCCCCAATCAATATTTTGTTATATATATATATATATATATATTTAAAGCTCCCTCTCATGATGCTCAAATAATTTTTGTATTGCGCTATTTCTTAAAGGAATTGAGTAGAACAATTTGCTACCCAGCATCCCGATTGTAATTACATTACTGTTGTGTTTTTTTTTTTTTGCTGGTATTTTATTTAATTTTGTTCCTTTTTGCTGTTTGTTTAAAAATATTTTTGTATAATTTTAAATTACATTTAAGATTTTAGAACAAAATATAATTATTTTATTAATTTTTATTTACTTTGAATAAATAACATTATCCTTGGCCTTAGGATTATAATTAATAATGTCTTATCGACCTCCATTATGACCTATTTTTCTTGATTGTGTACTTATTTTAAAAAAATTTTTTTTTTGAAGTTTAATATATGAAAAAGAGAAGCAATTCTATTAAAATAGTATCTCTTGCTAATACTTTTTTTATTCATTAATTTTATACTTGCTTTCGTTTCTCTTTTGGACAAGTTTGGTTAAATGTGCCGCCCATTTTGAATAAAAATTTTTTCATACTAATTAATTCTTATCATATTTTATACATTTTATTCATATCTTAAAAGTATCAGTTACCCCATGTAACTTCTTTTGTGATTAATTGTAAATTTTTTTCCCTTTTGCTCCGGTAACTACTCTGTTCGGACAACTAGAGCACTCAGTATCATTTTAATTTAACGAAAAAGTTACCATATATAGGAATTTCGTAAAAAATTATTATAACAGAGACTATGCTACAGTTACTAGATGTAACTAGAAATTAGATTTTCTATTAGTGTTGAAAATAAATAAGGTCATTAAAATTAGTTATTTAAGATATTCAAGATTGTGAATTTTAATATGGAGTAATTTAAAAATATATTTTTTTCATATAAGATGTTATTTATTAATCTATCAAGGCCATTCTTTTTTTTGTACACAATGTAGTAAGTGATCAATATTTTGGTGAGCGATTTTTCGATTGGTTCAGTTAGCTAATCACTTAAAATTGTAGCTCATTAGGGATTTTCGTACTCTTTAAAATAGGCATTAATTATAAGAAAATGAATTTCTAATTTGTTCTATAGATGAAGCCTTATATAAATGCACTTTTCTATTATGGTAATGCATTTATTTGATACTCCTAGGAATCTGCTACATGCGTATAAAATTGATAAAATCACTTTCACTGATTGTTTCGTCCTAAATCATTTCGACAGTAACAGTTTCACGGAGAGTTAAGCTTAGAGGACGTAATCATAATCATAGAGGACGTAAAAGGCAAAAAATTCGTTATTCATGACATCACTTTTCTTTCTCGTTATGATTTTCGCTTTATTAGCTTACCATTCATTTTTCAATTACAAAAAGAATGGATCCTATCGTAAGCTGAGTGGAAACTCCTAAGTATTGAAAATTTATACATAATTTTTTTTTCACTTAAAATCTATTGTTTTTCAGACATCGCAAAAACAAATGCCATACGACTTTAAAAAACTTTAGCTCAAATTTACTTATTGTCATGATTAAAGTTTTAATAAATTTCTTTAGTCAAGTAGTATAGTCCTAAAATTTTTATCAGTAGGTAGAGGTAGAGCCCAGTAAACTTTTTATAATAAAAGAAATTGTAGACTATGCTTTTCACTTTATATCTTTTTCTTTTTATATCACTTCAACATTTTTTTTAAAACAAAACATGTTAAATACATTTAAAAATGCTTTTTATAGTGCTTGGGATACTCCAAATAAGAAGCTGATGTAACGAAAAACATAACATCCTTTAAAATCCAACTGGGATGTGCTTTTACACTTCTATAGTAATGCTTCTAAAATTGATAACTACTTAATATAACACAAAAGATAAGAAAAAGTTTTTGGTAACTTAAAGATGACTTTCTCAAAATAGCAAAAATTTTGACAATTTTACTTTTGTTCTTCTTCTATCTCAATCCAAAAATGTCTAAAATTTTTCAACACTTTGCTTTTAGAATAATAATTGTTTATTGATTAGTTCCTTAAACTTGTTTTAAAATTATACAGATTAACAACATCAAAAATATTTTTTTAAAGGAAAAATTGTATGCAAATATATTATGATATCAAAGAAAGAAAAAACTTATTTAAATTGTTACAGTATTAGAGAACATAATAAATGAAAAACTTCTAACTAAAACTTTAATTACAATAATTGTTATAATAAAGACGGCTTTAAATGTATATAAAAAGTATAAATTTACTAAAAATAACTCTCAGTATGTGATAGAACTGTGCTGTTCTTAAAGTGCTTTCTATGTAAAGAAAAGAACATATATTATTAATTTGTTAAAAAAATATTTAAGTAACCTTTAAATAAAGTTTTAATTAAAATCTTTATTTATTAAAATATTTTTTCAATTATATATATATAATAAAACAAAAACAATACTTGTTAAAAAATATTTTCTAAAAATATCACTGCCAAATATTTTAAATGAATTTTTTTTAACATTTAAAAAAATGAGGTCTGATGTAATTTGATAAAACTACCAATTATGTTATTCGTTTTATGAGGTAAGAAATTAATTGATTATATTTTATGCATTTTCTTTACATTACCACATTTTAATATTACAACAACATTGACCAACTTTGGCATAGATAAAAGTAATTAAGAAACAGAATGATTTTATGTATTTACTAACAAAATCAAAATAATTTCTTATAGATATCTATATATATATATAAAATAAAAAAGATTTGCCTAGATATGAAAATTTCTTATAGACTCCTAAACCATTAAATCGACTCAGTTCAAGTTTTAGTTAAAGCCTGAGGTGGTTTCTGTAAAGTTTGTTGAAATTTAAACGAGCTGTTTTCCTGTAATTGCATTTTGAGTAAAAAGATTCAAAAATAATTAAACATCAAAATGCGATGGAAATTTTCAAACAAGCGTTATAGTTTTTTTTCTCATTTACGTTACGACAAAACATTACAATTTCTTTTTATATCTGGTTGCAATAACAGAAAAATATACTTTCAAGCAGATAAAATTCTGTGATACTTCGAAAGTTACGATTTACTTCCACCTATTAACTAATTTGTTGAACAATTTTTGCTACAAATCGCTTGACTCAAATTGGTCGGTGAATGTTATTTAATGTTTCTTATCATATCTGTATAGGCTATGCTACTCATTTGCTTATATTCCTTGAATTCAATGTCCGTAGATTATATTTTTTCATGAATCACGATCTGAAAAAAGTGGAATTTGAAACATTTATTGTATCCATTTTTATTCAAAAACAAATGCCATAATAAATAGCACTTTTTTGTGATTTTGAATACTTAAAATTCACCTAAATTCCGTTGCATTATTATTGTATACTAATCAAAGGTTTCCTTCTATAGATAATTTTTTTATTTTCTAAAAGTATATTTAACATAAAGACGATACTTATTAAGTAATTTTATGCTTCTACTCTATCTTTTCTATATTTCATAAAACAGAGATTTTTATATTTGATATTTCTTGAAAAAATCAACAAAATGTATTAATTATAATTTCAACCTTGAGAGAGGGAGCGTAATTACTATACAGAATCTAATGATTGTTGAACTTTTTTAGTTCGTGATGTCGATTAGATTCAAGTATTAAAATACCTTAGTCACCCTTCAACATTTCATTGAAAAAATAAATTAGAAATGATCTTAGTATTGTAATTAAACATACGAATAATAGTTTTGTTCTCAAAAAATAGACTCTTCTTCTTAACAATTTTCGTTAATACTCCAATCGCCTTTCAGTTATTCATTAGAAACACAAAAAATTTTTGCAAAGCTGATACAAAAGGATTAATTAAGTTATATTAAAGTTTTGTTACAAAAGTTATTCAAGTTCTATAACATTGTAAAACTTATTTAATAAAGAAAAAATAGTTCATTATAAATCTTTTTCATATTAAAATATAATTTATATTTTAGATTTTAAATAAAGACATGTCATCATGAGTTCAGCGCCAACGCAATTGGCAGTGGTGGTGGCGCCTAGCGTCTCACCACTAACCTCAAGTGGAAATTCAATCCAAAAGGAGTTTCTTGAAGAACCTTTAAATCGTCAGAATTCTTTAGGAAATCGTGTTAGGGTAAGCTATAAATTGTATATTAACTTCATTGAGGCATATAAGTTGGTCTCAAGAAAGAAAAAGGAGTCTAATAATGATTTCATTATAACATTTTACTAACTTCATTATAATAAAAAACACTATGAAAGTCAAAACTTCAATTAACTTATACGATATTTTTCACACAAACAAATATAAAAACGTGTTTTATAATATATGTTTGTGAGTGCATTTAAAGTTGATGTTTAAGTCTTAAATCAGTGTTTTAGAAATAACTTCGAATAATAAGTATAATTTGAAATATAAAAGCACTTTTATTTGTTTATAGGGTAACATTAAGGGTAAACATTTAACAAGAAGCCATGCAATGCGTGAGTCAACATCACCTCCACGTACACCAACACCACGCTCAGAAATATTAGATAGCACATCTAGTTATCCTTTATCAGTTGATAATACAAATGATTATAAATCTAATGGACCATCATCTTCATCATCACCTTTATCTGGCAGTCAGTCTCCTAATTTTGTAAATGGACAGCATATAACACGTCATCAGGCATCACATCAAAATAATAATCTAACAACAATGAATTCACCAAATGAAAATTCTGGTAAAGGTGGAATAGTTTGTAATCAAAGTCAATTAGATGTTGATTTTCCAAAATTAACACCACCAAAATCTTCAAAATGTCCTCGAACTAACAATTCAAATCGTGATTTGTGTGATAAACAAATAAATGGTAATAGAATAATTAATAATAAACATATAAGTATAATTTTTGAAATATATTATAAACAGATATGGATGAAATGATTAGTTATTCAAATGATAGAAATTCTCATGGACAATTCCCGTCAACATATTCAGATTCAGATAATTCAACTTCATCACATAAACATCATAGCCATCAAGTTCTTATTGAACAAAATGAAAATAATAATTGTAATATGATTCCAAATGTTTCAAATTCGCAACAATTAACTCCTATATCACAAAATTCTGTATGTGATAAAGAAAATTGTTGTTCACAAATTGATGATAATTATCAAAATAATAATTCATGTATATATTCAAATGATGAAAATCAAAATAATTTGAGTCAGAGCCCTACAGATAATTCATTTAAAAACGAAAGAATAAATAAAAAACATAGAAGTACCTCTAATGCAAAAAGTTCAAAACCCAGACTTAAAAGTATAGGATCTTCATCAAGTAATGAAGTTGGTAATAATACAACATCTGGTTTTATGTCTCGAGGTAATGTCTTTAACTTTTTATTATTTATATATTTTTAAAATTAAATATATATATATATATATATATATATATAAACTATTTTCTTTTTAAGCAGATAATTCAAGTGAACAATTTACTGATCAAACTGGCGTTGATTTGCTTCAATTTTTTAAAGAGACGCTTAATAAAAACCAAAAAGACCGTAATATGCTTATGAGAATTGAAAAAGATTTAGTAGATTTAGCACAGGATAATACGTAAATAAATAATTATCAAAAATTTATAAATAGTTATTAATTATAAAAAAATTGTATTTATAGGAGAATTGAAATCCGTTTTCCACCTACTTCTTCGTACAATCGAATGTTAATACATAGAGTTGCTGCTTTTTTTGGAATGGAACATAACGTTGATACAGCTACTCAGCAATGTGTTATTGTTAATACAGTAAAAACAACAAGAATTCCAGATGTATGTAATTTACATATTGCATTTTGTATTTATCATTGTTAAAAACTTATCAAGAATTAAATTAAAAATACTTAATATTTTAATTCAGTAATTAAAATTAAATTAAAATGATTAAAAGAGATACAAACAAACTTTTGCACTTTACTAGATTAATCCAAGGGAAATTTTAGCTATATTTACATTAAAATGGCAAAAATGTTTTTTTCTGGTATGAATTTAGCACATTCGTAGACGAGATTCCACTTAAATGACAAGTTTGCTATTGTCGTGATTTGTATGGACCACATAACCTAAATAACAAATTATAAATTACTAAAAACGAACTTTTGCAAACGTTACTTTTTGTGGTTGTTAATAATTATTATTATTACTAATAAAGATCCCCTTTTTAGCTCTTTTACATAAATTCCTTCCAAACTATATTATGGTTATATTTAATTTTATTATAAAACCATTGAAAAAATATTTCAATTGTCATGAATTTTTTATTGTAAATATTTTGAATTTAAAAACATCATTTCAAGCTTTGACTCTATTTTTGTTTTTATCATTAATATAAAACAATAAATTTTTTTTTTTATTATTTAGATTCATTTCAAATCACTTTTACGTGATCGTCTAACAGATGAACCAAGAAAATCTATTTTGAAGCGTGATACACATAGTTTCGATGATTCTCGTCATGGCTTATTATGTCCTGATAGGGGTGCATTGGATCGTAAGGCAAAAAGTTTTGAAGAACGTGAGGAAGAATACGAAAAGGCTAGAAGACGAATATTTCAAAGAAGAGAATGTGGTGATATGAACGATGAACATCAGTATTGGCATTGGTCAAACAATGAAAATCACGAACACTCAGTTAAATTACGTCACAATAATAAGCCATTGAAAGTTCAACCATTGGTTAGTATATTGTTTTGTGTTTTGTTTTTCTTTTTAAAATTTAAACAAAAAACCAAAAATGATTACATAAATATAGCAAATTGATAATCGAATGGATGGACGTCCTAGCGTTTCAAAATCTCATAGTTTTGGCGGCTATGGAGGTCCACCACATAATGGTGGACCATTAATACGTGGTGATTCAGTTAATTCAACTAAAAGTGCTGGCCCACGATTGTTTTCAAAACAGGATTCAATAGGTAGCACAAATACACCATGGAGGCTATCACCATCGAGTAGTGGGTAAGTAAATAAATATTGTTTTATTTATAATTTTAAGATTAATTGGTTAATTGTTAAATAATAATTTCAACATTTACACAAACAAAAAGAAAAAAGAATAATATAAACTTTTAAATTCGGCAGCGATTATTTTTGTGTTTTTTTCCTAATAGATATAAAACACAAACACAATCTCTGCGATCTGAATCGGTTACACCCTCACCAACTGGTTGCGGGAGTGAAGATCATACTCCAGAACCCTCGGTTGTGCAATCACCATCAGCTGCCTCTTGTGGTGTTGTTTGGGCTGTAACCGATATAACTAGTGTACCAAAAGGTAGTGTTTTGATAAATCCACAAACATTACAACCGATCGTCAATCAAGACGGGTAATTATTTTATACGATAGCAAAACAAAACTATCATAAATGTTTGATTTTTAACTAAATTTTGATTTTGCTTTAAAACTATAAATTTCGTTTGCATTTTAATCGAATAATTTTTTTATTTTGCTAAAACAAACTATTTGAGTGCAAAAAAAGAAGCTGTACTTTTGTTTTTATTAAATAAAAACGTCTTTTGTACTACAGAAAAAAATTAAAATTAATTCAGAATTTGAATTTAAAATATTCATTATAGTTTTGCTAATGTTCTATTGTAACCAATCTCTCAGTGGCAGCAAAATTGTGCTCTGTATTGTATTTAAAATAATCAAAACATTTGCTTTTTACTTTTCCAGCTATAAATACGGCTAATTTTTGTATATATGGAAAATCGTTTTTAATTTTTTGTATATATGGAAAAAAAACATGGTTAAATTTCAAGAGATGAAGATGCATGTGTATTGTACTTTTATATCTACCACAAAAAAATATATAATTTATAATTTTTCAAAAAATTTAAGGATCGCTTTTGAGTTTTGGTTTGTATTTAAAAAATAAATTTTCTATAACTTTATTATTCACATTTTTCTGTTGAAATATTTTAATCATTATGCGCTTCAAAGTGTTCAGAGTGCAAGCCTGTTTTAGCTTAGACTATCGCAATCAGAATCGGTGTCAGCTCGGTTATAAGCCGGCACTCTGTGGGTAGCGTTATAATTATTTGTTGGTTGTATTTTACCCAATCTACACAGGCCAACTCACAGTAGAACTCACAGCGAAACCGGTTATTCTCATACAAAACTCAAAGAATCGCTGTGAGTTCTGCTGTGAGTTGGCCTGTCTAGGTTGGGTATTAGACTGCTAATTTATACTTCGTCCTCTTGTACTTAATTTAAATTACAAAATAATTTACATTACTACTTTAATCCATTTTAAAAAATCAATTTTATTGCATATTAAATACACATTCAAATATTTTTAATTTTTGCTGTTTGTTAAATTAAGATTCCTCAAAAAACCCATGTAATTTATAATTATTTTGAAACAATTTTTTGCACACCTATATTCGATTATTTTTTAAATTATTTTAATTTCAAAAGACACTCTTTCCATACTTATTCACTGCAAGCAGAGTGCATCAAACTTTATGTCATTTTCGATCGTTTGAACTCATGCGAAAATTCACAATAATCCTTTAGACTTAAAATTTCTTTTTAATTTCCGAACATATAAATATATATATATTATTGTGATTTATTGTTTGTATTTAAATTTAATAAATATTTTTTTTATTTCTTTTATTTATATTTGTTTTCATAATTTTAATTTTTTGGCAATTTTGCAAAATTTAATCAACTCTCCATTCTAACGACAACAAGTGCAACGTTTTTGGTGTACTATGTCCGCAATGATATTGGTTGAAACTAACAAGAAAATGTCTTCCATATCCCCTCCTATTTCATTCATTTTTTGATATGTTATTCTACATCGAAATCTAAGAAACACGTATTTTTTTATCTGCTCAGAAACGATCTTAAGAGGTAAAATCAACCCCTAAAGTTAGTACCTAAAAGGGATAATTCTACAGTTTCATGTATTTAGCATCTTTTATATAGACATTTTTTTGTGTCTATCATTTTCTACATGCAAAATACAGTCATTTGAATTTCTAAAACAAAATTTTTTGGGGGTGGCATTACTCCTATGGTACTAAGTCTAGGGGTTTCTCAGCAGATAAAAAATAAACGCGCGTGTCTTAGATTTCGATATGGTATAACATATCACAAAATGAATGAAATCGTAAGGGGAACACTGGAAGACCTTCCTTGTAAGTCTTTATTTTTTTTTAGCTGGAAATTAAATTCATTAAAATTATTTTTTTCCGTCTAGATACTAAATCTGATTTTCTGTACAAAAAAAAGAATCACTTCGTATTTAAAAGTTTATTTTATTATTAAATGTTTTAAGTTAAAAAATTTATAAATCACCAAGATTTTTAGAAAATTTAAAATTGCGGCACATAAATTAAATTTGATATAAATATATAATTTGAATTTTAAGGATGCTGAAAAGTAATGTCGTTTTATTACATTGAACTGAAAAAATGAAACTTTTCACAAGTTGTTATTTTTATTCAATGGTGAAATCACCCTCATCAATTTTTTGCAATCTAGTCTTAAGTTTTGCAGTGCCAGATTAATTTTGGATTATATTCAAATTTTCAATTATTTTAGTTGAAAGGTTTCATAACGCCGAAATAAATATAAATTTAATGATATAACATCAAACAAGAATGATGGGTTAGGCAATATCATTTTTTCCATTTTATTTTTGGGTTAGTTTTTCAAAGTTTAGTTTTTCATTGAGTTGCACAATAACACTTTTTCTGTTTGCAATCGCTTCACAGTTTTTGATCAAAAATTAATTTTTTAGAACCAAATTCTCAAAGTAGTATAACTTTATATTTGTATAGTGCGTCCAAGTGGAAGAAGCCAGAAACACTAAAAATGCGTTTTATAGTATGTAACTAACATTTTTTACTGTTAAAGACTCCCTGTATTTTCTTATTCGATAATAGAATCACCACAAAACTTTTCTTGTATTGTGTCTTTGAAGCAATAAGTAACTTTCTTCAGACAAATTAGTGTAAGACTCATACACCTGCTATGTATGTTTTTGTTCAATTTTCTATCTAAACTAAATGTTTTTTGCAAATTAAAACAAGTTTGGTATTTTTTTAGCTGTTTGGTTTCCTTAAATAGATTTACAGTATGTTTACTTCTCTCATATTACATTCAGTGATAATGGTCTTTTCAATTTGACAGGACAGAAATACCAATATTACTTAGTTATTTAGGTTTTGGCTTTTACAAATTCTTTTTTTCATCAAAATTATTTTAGCGGTAACAATCACATTACTTAATTTTTCAAAATCGAAAAGCTTTAAATTCCCGATAATATATCCTCTGGTATTTAGCTTGGTATATCACACAATATAATTATAAAACAAGTTTGACACTATTTTGAAAACACATTTAACCGACAAATAAGATGAGCAAAAAACGACATTACTTTCTAATCTATCTAATTCAATGTCGAATGCTTATTAGAAACTTTATTTTAGCTGCTTGTTGCCAATTAGCATTACAATAATTTTTTAGATTCTATCTTAAAACATTTAAAAGTTTTTATTTATATCTAATTTATTTACAAATATATTAATATAGTTCTTTGTTGTAATCTTTATTAAAAAAATTTATCTGATTATCTTGGTTATATAAACTTGTAGTGCATTATTATAGTACAAACACTTAAATTTTTTTTCATAAACAAAAGAAATATAAAAGTAATTTTTTTTAAAATCTTTATTAATTTTAGTTCAATATATCACTATGACCCGTCCAATCTTCCTCCTAGTCAAAGTGCTGCACCAAATTTATATCACAATAAGAATACAAATAATCCAACAATAGTACATCACAAAAAAATTGATAAACATAGATCTATCAAGCCAGATATAAATAATGGATATAATCGTGAAGTGAATAACATACCAGCAAATACAGAAATCTTAGAAAACATCTCTGAAGTATTAGCACAAACAACTTTAACGGGTGTTAAAAATGATGAAAATGACAGTCAACATAATGTTACCAAAGATAATCAATGCCATCGTGAAATGGATGATATTCAGGAAGGTACAAATTTATATAAATATATTTTTATTTAAGTTTTACAACCAAAAATAGCGAAACTTTGTAAGGCCTCAAATTAAGTAGTTAATTATTATTTGTGTATATATTTGATCAGAAATCCCTAAAGTTTTTCGATGTTTATAACAAGAAAATCGTTAGTAAATAAATTTTATTTAACAATAGCATTGCTCAAAATCATTCAAAATAGCATTTTTTTGATACTCTCTTCCTTGCACAGAAAAGAAGGTAAATCAATCACTCAAAAAGAGACAATATTATCAAAATCTTTAAGGGTTAGCTCCAAAGTAATGATGAATATTTGAAGTATATAATATGTTTAGCATATTGTGTTCTTGGAATTTTCATTTTTAGCTTAAATACTCATATTCTCTTTGATTTCACTCATAATGAATCTCTCCTTAATGAATTGGATGGAATTCAATTCACGTGGGGGATAATTCTTTTTACAACAGTTTCAGACACAATATAAGAGATTAAAACTATAGTTTGCGTCATACCTTGTTGAGAATAAAACGATATTTTACATTGCATTCGACTGTGAATTAAGAACTATCTTAACTACAGTTACATAAAAAATGACGCTACAGGTCCATTATTTGTGAACTAAACTTTCCACTTTCCACACATGAGAAATCAGTATAACTTACTTTTTGTTAAATTGACAACAGCTTAAGACATATACTTCCAAAGTTTCAAACGTTAATTTAATCTTGCATGAAAGAGAAAAATAAACTCCCTCACTCAAATCATTTCTTCTCTATTTATACCATTTTCTTGCTTCAACTTCTATTATTTTTTTAAGAAAATACAATACAACAACCAGAAGAAGAAAACGTTACATCCGAAAATAATTCTGAAAATTCATCAGATTTACAGCTAAAACCAAAGGTAAAAAATCAAGCAACGAGTCCTAATATACCATCACCAGAACCAGGACAAATAACTCAATTGGATGAAGTAAATTCTAGTTTTAGCTATTTTTGAATTCTAAGATTTTATTAATATTATTATTTATAAATAGGTGACAACTACGCAAGATATTAGCAGTAACCAAAATATTGAAGTAGATACAAAAAATGGTTCGCAATCAACAGTTTCTAAAAATAAAAAAGATGAGAAAAATACTAATTCAAATGGTCCTAATACAAATTATACAACGGTAGGCTATCATAGTTCTGAGAACAATACTATGCTTACTTCTGTCTCAAATGGTACATATTCTGCAGCAACATATCAACAAAGGGTAAAAAACCATAAAATTGTGCCTGGTATAATAAACAAGATTAATAATCTATTTTTTGTTTTATAGTTTGATGGAAGTATTTATACGGTACCACAGCCAATGGTCTATGCGTATCCTCCACAGGTTAGTTCAATTTTATACTGTCGTATATTAAATTATTTTTAATTTAATAAAATTTTTGTGTGTTTTTTTTAGGAAGGAGACATACAAGGGTATTTTATGCCTTTTTACGATCAAACTGCACAACATCATGATCCCAATAGCCTTGTTAATGCAACTCCGCAAACAATCTATCAATCACCTAGTGGAGCTGCTGTTGTTCCAGTCGCATATCCTACAACAGCTTATAATAGTGCTCCAATGTATCCAGGTCAAGTTTTATACTCTCCTGAACAATTTCAAACACCAGCAGCAGCAGGTGCTCAGATACCACAATATCCGGTTACTTATCCTGTTAGCTACCCATATCCATACAATGGTATACATTAATAATTAAATTTATATATTATTTTTTTTTTATTTCATAATCAAATGTTATTTAAAGGATATTGGGGACCAACAATGTCATATTATGTGCCTCAGCCAACCTTAGGGAATCCAATATCTTCTGCAATAATTCCTTCACAATTACCAGCATCAAATAATACACATACCATTAATCCAGGACAAAATACACTAAATGGTAACGGAAAACGTGCTACACCACCACAACAAAATTTGTCTAGCGGTCATAGTAGTCAATCAGCGACGCCCGCCAGTACATATCAATATACACCAGGTGTACCACTTACTATATCAGCAGATCCAAATGGTCCAGCCTTGTACACTATTCCACAAACTGCTGTATTTTCAAATATGTTACCATATGCATCCACTAATAATCCAACAACGGGAGCTGGTCTTCTTTCACATCTTCCGCATAATCATCAACATAACGCTGTGATCAATCCTTTAATTCCGACTCATACAAATGGCCCGCATATACCATTAGATCCATCATATCCTTTATCAAATGGGAGCAATGTAAATAGTGGAACACCACAATCAACCCCAAGTACGCCCTTATCAAATCCTGTATCATTACCACAACAGCAAAGAAATCCACCTTTATTTGCAACACCACCAATTTTATCAAATGGTTATAATAATCAAATGCATACACAATACCAAAATTATATGGAATTACAGAACAATGGAAATAATTTTTCTCCATATGATCGAAGAAATATAAATATGATGCATATGATGGGTGGTAAAAAAACTAATAATATTGGTGCACAAATAAATAACAAAGGTAATTATATATATAATCAACAAAATCATCGAAGGATAAACACTGGGGAAGTTTCACATATTAGTAATCAGAATAATAGTGGTCGGCCAGCAAATATATTAGCACAAAAAAGAATTAACGGTGATAAAAATCAAGTTTCAAATACTGGAAATAGTGGATTAATAAATACCAATGGAAATGTAAATAATCATCAAAGTAATTTAGATAAAGGTCGCAATACTGGTATAAGAACAAAACCAGGAAATCTTGAATTACGAAAGAATGCTAGTCAACGAAATTCGCCAATAGAAAGTAATAATAATTCACCAAATAGTAATGCATCAAATAATCTAACTGGAAATTCAGTTAATGATCATCCGCCGTCAATGTGTATGACACGTGCAAATCACATTCCGTCTATGCATCACCCACCAAATGCTGCCACTGCTGCTGTCGTTGCTGCTGCAAATGCTGTTGTTAATGACGCATGTCATCAACAGCTATTAGGAGCTTATAATCATCCAGCACCTGCAGCTGGAATGTATATCAAATATGGACAAACTTATTTTGCTCAGGTTTGTATATATTTCATAGTATTTATTTAATTATTTTTTTAAATTATTTAAAAGAAGTGTGTTATTATTCAAGCTCAAATCAATAGTGTGCACATTTTTTATAGGTGTAATTAGAGATTTGTTTGGTTTGAAGAATTTAGGATATCGATAATTTTATTTATCAGAAATAGAATTCATTTTAAGGATATCATAGCTAAAAAAACTAATTAAAAGCTGCTGAATTTTTAAATGATTTGATTGTAGTATCGTAGCTCAATACAAATGAAAGTATTACCAGAGGGCTAAAATAAAAATTAAAAATAGTTTATAAACTTAGAATCTGTTTTTTTTTTTGTTTGGAAGGAGGACATATGCAAAAGCATGAAACATTAAGCTAAGTTGTAAAAGTTGAATAGAATGAAATTTTACAACTCTTTTTGCAAATGTTAATTAATAATCACTTCAAAAAGTTTGACGATTAGCTTAACCATTGCGCAGTAATATTTTTTAAAGTAACTTAACTATTTGTATTCGGGCCCTTAGAATTTGTTATGATTTGTCTCATAAAAACTATTTGCATAAATTGATTCCTTGTCAAAATACTGCCTAGAAGGCTTAAGAAACGATTTTTAGTATTAAATTTTGAGCCTAATAGTACTGTAATAATACAGGTTAGTAACTGTAATTTTTTCCATACTTAGGATTACTCAAAATTTTTCACAGTATCATCAATCTATAACAGATTTTTTAGATAATTCTCTTTGTACGATTTTATTTCGGGAGTAATTATTGTTCTATACCATTTTTTCTTTGATAGATTTTTTGCAATTACCAGAATTTTGTGTCGCTTAAATTCATCGATATAAGAACACGATGGTTAGACCTATGTGTTGACAAATGCAAACAATTAACAGTTTTTATTCTTAGGATGACACCATCGATATCCGACATAGGTTCCATTCATGTTATCTATACTGCTGCTCGGGTTTTTTAATTATATCTTTGCTATTCTTTATTGTATTATGTTATATAACTTTGTGGTTTTTTACCTTTATTATTCAAAGAAAAAAATAATTCTTTATTAATAAATACAAAATTTTATGTCAAAAATATTTATATAAAAGTATTAATTATATTTAATATTGTAGCACATGGCACTGCCAAATAACAGGAGATCTCCACCAAATGATTTAAGACCACAATTAGCCCAACTGACAGGAGTATATCCAACGGTTAACATGATGCTTCCGGGTAAATTTACATGTTCTAATTTATTTTGAACTTTTTATAAACAGTTTTTTTTCTTCTTTTGTATAATTTAGCACCACGACAAATGCAACCAAGGCATCCAAATCCAAATTATAAAGGTAACAAACCATCACGTTAAATTAACTGTATACTGAGTTAATATATAAATATTTGTATGAAAAAGAGGAGAAAAACACAAACTAAAATCAAATAAAATATATTAAAGGAAAAAAATATTTTTCCTAGTTTAATTGACAATGTTTATAATAATTCAGTATGCAGGAGCCGCAGTCGTATTCTCAAGTATAACATCTCGTCATCTTCATTAAAAATTAATTTAAAGAAAATAAATACAAACAAACAAAAAAATAAGAAATGGAATTATGAGCTAAAATTCACTATTTTAAAATCGCGACATTAGCCACAAAAAGAATATATATGAACTGTGAATTCAATGCCATAATTATTTAATTTATTATAAGTATAAAAAAGAGTAAAAGAAATATTTACCTATTTATAATAAAGAAAATATTCAGTCGAAAACTGTAAGTTAAGAGAAAATGAAATTTAATTCAATAAAAAGCGAATGACGTCATTCCAAAAAAATTTCTTTTATTATTAAAATTTATTTCGAATTTCGAATTATCTATTATTTGTTAACCTAGATTGGTTTAAAGAATGCATCACCGAAACGTTTAATGCAAAATATTTAATGGAATACCCTATGCACTTTATTCATCTTGAAACGAACCTTTTATTTATTTTTTAAGTAAAATTTTTTGTCAAAATACAAGTGAATAATAAATACAGTAATCCCCTTCTATAACACAGAGATTAGTCCCATATTATGGGAAAACGTGCATTCTCGTACAACACGCTTGTATAACCCCGTATAACGCGTTATATACAAATGATTTACGTTTAACTTTTAATTTAATTTTATAAGAACACAATTAACACAATGTGCAAGCGTACGCGATATCGATTATAAACTGTAAAAATTATAAATTTCACAATACAGAAATATAAAGTGGGAAATGCCCGCCTTATATGGGGAAATCAATTGTTATACGAAGAATATGAAATCGCGTAATATGAAAACATGTTATATCAAAACAAAGAATTTTCTCAAAATATGAGAGAAGAGAAGAACTTGTCAGCAGAGTTCATGTTTTACAGCTTAGGTATATATAATAGGCTTAGGCTTAGGTATATATAATATAAATATGCATACATATATTTAAGGTGACCAACTGTCCTCCTTTGGGGAAGACAATCCTCCTTGTCCTCCATGTCCTCCCTTGAAAAGTGTCCTCCAAATGTCCTCCTTTTCAATATTTTAAGACTAATCCGTGAACAGGGAACTACCTTTTTACGAATCAACAAACTAAAGTCTTCCATTTAAATTCTCATTACTCCTACATCCCAGCGGTTAATTTTCGTTAATTTGCGCTCTTTACCGTATGCATGACTTTTGCATGCTAAAACGCTGCTATAAGCTATTGTCATTTTGCGACCACACACATTTTAGGAGGACAAAAAAATATTCTAAGTCTTATTTTGCTCTGTTGCGAAAATATTCTAAGTCTTTTTGGCGTATGTGTTTAAGTCATTTAGTAGTCAGTTGTTGGCAGTCGTGTGCAGTGTGCAGCATTTAAGTTTTTTTTGTGTTTTATTGTATTACTTAATATTAATTAAATCATATATTATAATATTGTGATTATTGATGGATATTTTAACTAATAAAATGCTTTATTTCAGAAATTGTGTTTCTTTTTTCCCCTTTTTATCACATAAAGTATTTTTCAGGTTAACATCAAAGTACAAATAGGGATATATGTATATATACCACACCGTTATGCATAAGCATATATGTATGTATAATACGTACTACACACTACGTAGTGTGAATATATATATAATGCATAAGAATTTTTAAAAATAAAAGAAAAACAAAGATCTCTCTTATTTACTCTCTCCATTTGTGTATCTGGAGAGCGCATAAAATCCTCTCTTAGCATGGCTTTTCCTATCCGGTCGCAATGTTAATTTTCCTGCATGCTGGGATACCTAAATTTAACACGCTCGCCTCAAATTTGCATTCAAAAAGCATCTAAAGAGCGAAAATTAACCGCTGGGATATTACCCAGATAATTTAGGTATCCCAGCATGCAGGAAAATTAACATTGCGACCGGATAGGAAAAGCCATGCTAAGAGAGGATTTTATGCGCTCTCCAGATACACAAATGGAGAGCGTAAATAAGAGAGATTTTTGTTTTTCTTTTATATTCTAATTTTTAAAAATTCTTTCATTATATATACACACTACGTAATGTGTAGTACGTATTATACATATATGCTTATGCATACAGTGTGGTATATATATATCCCTATTTGTACTTTGATGTTAACCTGAAAAATAACTTGTGATAAAAAGGGGAGAAAAGAAACACAATTTCTTAAATAAAGCATTTTATTAATTAAAATATCCATCAATAACCACAATATTAATATATTATTTAATTAATATTAAGTAAAACAATAAAACACAAAAAATCTTAAATGCTACACACTGCACACGACTGCCAACAACTGACGACTAAATGACTTAAACACATACGCCAAAAAGACAGAATATTTTCGCAACAGAGCAAAATAAGACTTAGAATATTTTTTTGTCCTCCTAAAATGTGTGTGATCGCAAAATGACAATAGCTTATAGCAGCGTTTTTGCATGCAAAAGTCATGCATACGGTAAAGAGCGCAAATTAACGACCCAGCGGTTAATTTTCCCTCTTTAGATGCTTTTTGAATGCAAATTTGAGACGAGCGTGTTAAATTTAGGTATCCCAGCATGCAGGAAAATTAACATTGCGACCGGATAGGAAAGGCCACGCTAAGAGAGGATTTTATGCGCTCTCCAGATACACAAATGGAGAGCGTAAACAAGAGAGATTTTTGTTTTTCTTTTATATTCTAATTTTTAAAAATTCTTTCATTATATATACACACTACGTAATGTGTAGTACGTATTATACATATATGCTTATGCATAACGGTGTGGTATATATATATCCCTATTTGTACTTTGATGTTAACCTGAAAAATAACTTGTGATAAAAAGGGGAGAAAAGAAACACAATTTCTTAAATAAAGCATTTTATTAATTAAAATATCCATCAATAACCACAATATTAATATATTATTTAATTAATATTAAGTAAAACAATAAAACACAAAAAATCTTAAATGCTACACACTGCACACGACTGCCAACAACTGACGACTAAATGACTTAAACACATACGCCAAAAAGACAGAATATTTTCGCAACAGAGCAAAATAAGACTTAGAATATTTTTTTGTCCTCCTAAAATGTGTGTGATCGCAAAATGACAATTGCTTATAGCAGCGTTTTTGCATGCAAAAGTCATGCATACGGTAAAGAGCGCAAATTAACGAAAATTAACCGCTGGGTAATTAATCAATTCTCTTAAAAACGATTTAATCATTTTCAACCACTATATCAAAATTGGTGTAGTGCACTAATGCAAACTGCAAGCAAACATCAAAATGAAAATTTATTTCATTGAACGAAGGATACTTCAGTTGAAATCCGTGATTTCTTTACTTCTGAGCACCTAGTTAAATTAGCAAAAGGAAATAAATTCCACTGACTTCTGTGGATGTACACATCGGTTTATTAATAATATTTGTAGAATATATACATATATATAAATATATATATATATGTGAAAGTGAGTATGAGCTCTGATGCATCCCAATCCCAATCCCTGAAACATGCCATTATTCATTTATTTCATTATCATAAAAAAACTATTCATAGCATAGAAAAATACCAATATAAATAAAAATTCAATGATCACACATATATATATATTGTCTTATTGTTAGTACCATCTCCCAATAAAACTTTTGAAACAATTTTTTTTATTCATGTTAAGCAGTTTTCCCTGAAATGAATTTAAAGGTTATTGAAATAAAAAAAACATATTTTAACATATTTTATTTTAATAAAAGTAAAACTGCTTTGAAAGGAAGAAAAGAAATAGAAAAAGTTTTCTTCATCCTTCGAAAATGTGTGAAAGTGTTCTTTCACTTCTACTTCCACCTTTTTAAAAGTAGGCATACGTGTTTTAAGAGAGTTTGTAACGGACCCCTGTTCCAACAAATTGGTTGTTGGCCCCAGAGCAACTTGTTTGTTGCAAAAATGAATTTTTGTCAAAATTTTTTTTTATACAAACATTTTGTATCTACAAACTTTAGTTTATGTAGTGCATTCTTTAGTTTGAAAGAAATAATTAACTAGGGAAAAGTGGAAAACGGTACCCTTTTTTAACTTTATTTATGACGTTTATCCATTTTGTACTTATTCTAATAACTGAGTTTCAGGAGGAAAAATTGTAGCAGTATCATTTTGTGTGAAGGACAAAAATTGACGACGAAGGACGAAAGATTTTTCTAAGTTTTAAAACTTGAAAGCAGCGGAATCCAGGGGTTTTGTATAGTTTTTTATTGGGATTCATGTGAAAGGCTTTTTGGGGCTTGTTTGATGAAACACATATGGAAAGGTATTTAAAATTGTTAAGAATTTCAAAAGGAAGAAAATGGGAAGATGGAAGAAAAATTTTATAAAATTTGTTCACTTGAGAAGCTTGGGAAAAATCTGGAAATGGGCAGAATTTAAATAATATTTGCTTTGTTTTATTTTTGCAATTGTATTTTTTTTATTAAGAGCTTAAAATATTAAGATATTTATGACTATAAATTCTGGGTATTATTATTTTTTTAAGAAAAAAAAAAAAGAAAAAGGAGAAAACCATTATTTTTTTTATGTATTTTTTGATAGGAAGATTCTTTCCAGAGATTTGCTGGGCCCAACAGTTTTGAGTAAGCAAAATTTGGTTTTTTTGGGTTAATAATTTTATACAATATTATTTTAATTATTTTCCTTTTTTTTTTAATAATTTTTTTTATTTACATATAATTTCTGAGATTTAAAAATAACTTTTGAAGTTATAATTATTTTAGGATAGTAAACCAAGACATTTTTTTAATGATTATATTTTCTTTTAAATTATTTTTTTTATATAATTTTTTTTCTAGTTTTTTTATTTGCTTAGTTCTAGATTTTGGCGAGATTCGAATTTTATTGTAATACATAGTCCCCTCTCCCACTTTTTTTTATATATCAGGTCAGCCGGCCCAATCATAAGATGTATGATCAAAGAGGCTTAACTCCTTTGTATCAAGTCCTTTTTTTTTCCACTTATTCAATTTTTTTTTCTTTCTGCAGCATACAGCCCTTTCTATTTCGAGCCTAGAACAATCGCTTGGTGAAAATATATAAAAGTCAGCTGAATACTTCTCAGGACCAGGTTGTTATTAAGCACAATTAGTTTAAAACCTTTGTAAAGCAGACTTATATACTTGAAAGAAAATCATGCTTAAATATGATCATTTACAGCATTTTTATACCGACCCCAAGAACGTAGTATTAATATCATCAATGCTGGTGTTAACAGAAAAGCGTTTACATCAATGTAATATCAATACTACAGAGAAAGTAAGTGTATTGAAAATGTCAAACAATTAAATGTAAAATTGAAAAAGATTGTAAACTTGGTAGAGCTATTATGTGTCCTGTGTTAATTAAACCTTTCAAGACCATAGGGTTTCTTAGAGTAAATAGTATTTTACTGTTTATTTTAGTTTACTTATGTAAAATAAATAAAAATCATAAAAAAAACAACAATATATAACTTTTTTTTTCTCAATGTTTCTCCCCAAAACATAAAAATACTTGAATTTTGTTGGAATTTCATGAGAAATATTTTCTCCAATAGACTGTATAATAAATGTAGACAAGGTTGTAATAAAAAGCAACAATCAACAATTTTAAAATGGGAAAAAATATTTTTCCTTGTAGTGAAAGGGTTTATAGAATAAGCAACATTAAAATGTATTTGTATAAGTTTGTTAATAACTGCTAACAAAAATACATGGTCGCAAAATGGAAATTTTTGGGAAATATATTGTAAAAAGGCAAATTTTGATGGAATAATATACTATTACACTATGATTTTTATTAAAGCCGAATTACTTTTTTCAACGAATCAATAGTATATATGTGGTCCTTGGAGTTCATAAGATAAGGAATTCTTCACAGTAGTGAAGTATTAGTATTAGTGAAGTACAGTATTAGCAGCAGCCAATAAATAAAAAAGACCTTGCCATGTTTTTTTATAGAATTAGTAATTCGTTATTAAAGATTTTATCACATTCGTTTCTTGCTTTTGTAATAGTTTTATTAATTAGTTTTTAAGTAAATCATCTAGCTAAACTAATCATTTCTAAGTGAGCTGCCGGGAGTAAGCAGCTTTACAACCTTTTCTTAGTTTATTCATCCAATAAGACAGTAACCCCTAAAACACCTTTCGGCCGAACTAAAATAGTGTACTTTTATATTTAAGCTCAATTTAAGCTCGATAAAACTATCATTATTATAATTGATTCTTCTTTTTGCTTGCATGAGCTTGCAACCGATTCCGGTCCGGCTAATATTTTAAGTGCAGTCATATAGCATATAGCATTAGTTTCAAAGATTGGCGTAAACCAACATCGTGACATGAGATTTTTATATATAAAGATATGCATATCTTTGTTTCCTGCAAGGTGAGTTGTTGATTACGAACTAGATAAAGAGAATTTTTTAATATCTAGCAGAAAAGATATTGTAATATATCGATTATATGATCAAGATGATTTTTTTTAAATTCTTTTTATTAAACTAATTTTAAGTAGTACAAAATATTCTTAAACATAATTTTTAGGCAAAGATATTTTTTTTATACTTAATTCTAACATGATAAATAGTACAAAGCACTCAATAAAAATGATTAATATAACAATTCTATGTTAACATAATATTATCAAAATAATTCTATGACATAAGTAAAATAATTCTAATTCATTTAAAAATAAGTAAATAAATGATCGATAAAATAATTCTAAGCCATCACAAAAAAAGCATCTCAAAATAATTCAAAGACAATACAAAAATATTTTAAAATTTATTCTAAGTCAGATCAAAAATTAAAATACAAGGATTCTTAAATTTAAGCGCAAACGCTGAAAAAATCTGAATGGCGCAAGCGCCGCTTTTAAGGATTAACTGGGAACTGACCATCTCTATGAAATATCTCCTATATTTATATCGAAGATATCACATAAGAAATCGCATGAGATTTCTTACTTCCCACGATGCATAATCTAAATATCATATTGCTCCAGATCTGTGCATAAGATTTAAAAAAACAAAATGTGCAATATATCATTGCACAGTGAAATAAATTTGACAAGCACATGAGTGCAATATCATATTTCACATGCACATATCCTTGCATAGGAATTTTGTTTTGACTATGCAGTCAAAATATCATGCCTTTAAAATTCCCATGTGCAAGGCATCCAATTTCACAGAGGATAATGATTTGAGCATATCTTACTCGCGTGAAACAAAGTATCAGAAATAGAATTAACGGAAATTTTGAATTTATAAAAATTTAGAAAAATGGAATGAAAAGGTAAGTAATTAAAATTAACTAGATTATAAATATATTACACCTTACACCCTAAAGAAAAATAATTTTCATATCTATATTTATGAAAATTATTTACAATTGTTATTATGAATTTTATGTAGTATTTAATAGTAGGTACTTAATTATTTTATATTTACTTATGTTCTAAACTTAGTTTCTAAGTCTAGTCTGTTGTATCTTTGCGTGATTTGATGAGACGGTTGTTGTGAACTTCTAATAGTTTTCCATTGATTAGTATAGTTGAATTCACACCTTTCTGCGATATTATTTTAAATGGGCCTTGATATGGGTTTTCCCTTTTGTTGTTATTACCTGTTTTAAGGTATACGTAGTCGTTGGTTTTAAAATTTGCTTTATTAATATTTTTGTCCCAATTAATTTTTCTTGTTGATTTTGCGGAGTCTAGTAGTTTTTTTGCCTTTAGGTGAGCATGTTTTAATCTTATTTTGATTTCGTTGGCATAGTTGTCAATATTATAAAATGTATCATTATTGTTTGTCTCTATTATTGCTGGGAGTGAAGCAATTTTCCCAAAAACTAGTTCAAAAGGAGTGTATAAACTATCTTTATGTGGTGTAGTGTTATATGAGAATATGTAATATGGAATCCATTCATTCCAATTATCTTCGTTTGCAAATGATAATAAATATTGGTTTAAAACTCGGTAATTCCTTTCTATGGAGCCTAATGATTCGTGATGGTAAGCCGTGGATGTGGTGTGTTTGAGTTTTAATAATTCACATATGTTTTTAAATAAACTATTGTTAAGCTCCGTACCTTTGTCAGTTTTAAATGTTTTAAATGAACCGTATCTTAAAATGAAATTTTCCACTAGTGTTTTTGCAACTGTTTTTGCTTCTTTCGTTTCCATAGGAAAAGCTTCTACGTATTTAGTCAGTTCACATTGGATGGTGAGTATGTATCGAAATCTTTGTGAAAATCTCAAAGGGCCTACCGTGTCTATTGATATGACTTCGAAACTGGTTTGTGGTGTTTCTGTAAGTGTTAATGGTTCTTTCGTATGTTTAGTTATCTTACTTTTTGCACAAGTTTCGCAGTTATTTATATAATTTTTAATCATTTTATTCATATTTTTCTATATGTATCTTTGTTTAATTTTTGCTATACATCTCTTAATTCCAGTATGTTCTCCATCAGATGATAGATGAAAATCTTCTACTATTTTCAATTTTTCTTTGTTATCCTCCATTTTTAAAGGTTCTTTATATAAAATTATTTTTTATTTACTTGCCGTATTATTCTTCATTTTATTAATCTGCTGCAGCTTATTAAACATTTTTTAAATTCATTTATATTTATACTCTTAAATATTTCGTCGTCGTACGAAAGCGCTAATTCATTTATTTCATTTATAGTTGCTATTTGTATCAGTTTCTCCAAGGCTTTTATTAGTAAATTAAAAGATGGATTATCACTGTACTGAACTATAATGCTTTATTATCTTTAATTATTAAATTCGGCATTTTTATTTTATTCTTATTACTTTTGTGCGCATTTTTATTAACTTTTCAAATTTCATTCTTTTAACCTTTTTAATATCTGATATCGCTGTACTATCCCAAATGTATGGGTTTTCTTTATTTGATATCGTTGTTGTTACGTTTTCTACATTGTCTTTAATATCTTTATTATTTTTTATCATATTTCTAGTGAGGACGCTTATATATATTTTTTTTTATTTTTTTTTTTTTTGAACTAAGGATTTTAATGCATCAGTGCATCAGCATTTGTGTTCATTTTCTTGGATTTTTTCTTCAATAAGTTGCAAGGCAATAGCAACCTGATTTGGATTGCCATCAATTATAATACGTATTTTATTCTTAGAATCATTATCACTCGCCTCAATGGAAATTTTCGCCAATGATTTACGGTAGATTTCTCGTAAGTTTACTCCACATTGACCTATTATGTTTTTACAAGCACTTTGTGATACAAAGATTTCTATTTTGCCTGATTTTATTTAACATTATCCTTGCCAATTTAACACCATAATTTTTTCCACGCACTTTACACAACATATAATTTTCGTCTTTAGAGCTAAAACTTATGGTTTTCTTAGTTGCTTCTTCAATTCTTTTGATATTTATACCATTTCTACCCATAATTATTGGAAGAATTTTATTTTTGATATTATGCTCATCTAAAACATCGTTTAATAAAACGCTTTCAACTTCAGTAATATCCTGATTCTCGTCCTCATTCTTAAAATAAATATAAAGCATTACTCCTCCTAAACTACATAGCCCAAAGCTTACAAAAGGTCGGACAGGAATGTGAAAAATTTTGAGTTTTAACTTCTATTTCAACGAAAAGTTCAATTGGATACCTGTCAACGTCATCATCTTTGATTTGATCTTGAAATGAAATAATTTTTGCTTCAAGCTTTCGCCACAGGACAACACTGGTCTCTTCTAACAAAACTTTTGTATTTTTTATAAATTTTTATTTGCTAAACGTTATTCAGATTTTCCATACTTTTGTATTCATTTATTTATTTGCTTGACAAATATTTTCTTGGGAATTACAACAAAACTAAGAGTAATTATAGCACTCTTTAGGTGGAAATTATTTTCTTTTAAATCTGCTCAACCTCCGGGGTTTTGGGAAATGATGATTTCCTCTTTAGTTGGTTTTGCTCCCATTACAATTTTTTAGTTGTTCCAGCAATTTACGTAATCGTGGATCAAGTGTATCCTCAGGAACAGGATTATTTTTTCTTACTTCAGAATAATCTGGTCTTGCTATATCAATTTTATATACCTTATATATTAGAGGTAGATTCGATAGTAGCAATCTATCGATTTTAGGTGCTGGGTTTTTATTAATCATTTTCATCTTATCAATTTCGTTGATTCGTTTGCAGGATCGCCATGTAATAATTTATGATATAAACAATACTTTTTCTATATTATTTATTATTATTATAATTCTAACATAATAAGTAATAAAATAAAAATTTTATTAAATTAATTCTAACATGATAAATAGTACAAAGCGCTCAATAAAAATGATTAATATAACAATTCTATGTTAACATAATATTATCAAAATAATTCTATGACATAAGTAAAATAATTCTAATTCATTTAAAAATAAGTAAATAAATGATCGATAAAATAATTCTAAGCCATCACAAAAAAAACATCTCAAAATAATTCTAAGACAATACAAAAATATTTTAAAATTTATTCTAAGTCAGATCAAAAATTAAAACACAAGGACTCTTAAATTTAAGCGCAAGCGCTGAAAAAATCTGAATGGCGCAAGCGCCGCTTTTAAGGATTAACTGGGAACTGACCATCTCTATGAAATATCTCCTATATTTATATCGAAGATATCACATAAGAAATCGCATGAAATTTCTTACTTCCCACGATGCATAATCTAAATATCATATTGCTCCAGATCTGTGCATATGATTTAAAAAAACAAGATGTGCAATATATCATTGCACAGTGAAATAAATTTGACAGGCACATGAGTGCAATATCATATTTGTATCTATTTATGTGACTTAAAAAAACAAGATGTGCAATATATCATTGCACAGTGAAATAAAATTGACAAGCACATGAGTGCAATATCATATTTCACATGCACATATCCTTGCATAGGAATTTTGTTTTGACTATGCAGTCAAAATATCATGCCTTTAAAATTCCCATGTGCAAGGCATCCAATTTCACAGAGGATAATGATTTGAGCATATCTTACTCGCGTGAAACAAAGTATCAGAAATAGAATTAACGGAAATTTTGAATTTATAAAAATTTAGAAAAATGGAATGAAAAGGTAAGTAATTAAAATTAACTAGATTATAAGTATATTACAGTATGAATAGGGCTCCCATTACATCAAGATATCCAATAAGCTCAAAAAAATAAGTTTAGGGTTTTGGACTTTTGAAGAATATACTTCTACAATATCCTTTTTTCAGTATTTGAGCAGAAATGGATATCAGCTACCTATAATTCAAAATTTATTGAACTTTATGAAGCACTAGCAGAAAAAAAATTCATAATTTGCTAGCTAAAATTCATCTATATTTACATTTTCTTTCAGATTGAACCCAATTTTTGAAGTTTTTTGATGTTACGAAAATAGCAAAAGTGAACTTAAAAGCATTACATCTCGAAAATTTTTAGGAAAATTATCAAACATCAAAGCTATCTACAGAATGTAAGCTTTTCAGTACACCAGTTTATCTTTTTGCAATAAACAGTTCAAAAATTGAAAAATAAAGAAAATTATTAAAAAATTTTTCCGGTACCAAAAAAAAATGAAAATTCCAAAAACATATTTTAGTAACCACATTATATTGCTTCAAACTTGCATCAATTCTCTGAAGCACAATTTCTGATATCACAAATGTGCTGAAAGAATTTTTTTAATATGTATTTTAGAATGAAAGGTTATTTTAACCTGTGTTCCTTTTGTTGGCCATAATAATTGCCATGGTGTTATTTCAACTATTAATACATCAAATCCTTCATCAACATAAATCTTTAAATGCTTTTTTGGTGCCAGTAACCATGCAAGTATAATAACTAGAGGTTTGTCAACTGGTTTCTTTAACCTTTAAAAAAAACTAAAGTTTATTTAAATAACCAAGAAAAATATACTCAAAGGAAACCAGTATTACTGCCAGAAATACTCAAACTTCATAGTTTTTATGTGTTTACTTAATATTTTTTCCGGTTTTTTTAACACATAATTTTAAAAGCTTTCTATATACATATCATCTTTATTTATTTGATCGCCATAACAAAAAAAATAAAGTCTCAGGACTTAGTTTTATTTATATAGTTGTTATGAACGTATTAATCTTATTTTCTATGTTCAAATTATTTAAGCTGTTATTTTTTAATTAAATCAAAATTTGTAAAAATAATACTTAATAGATATAATTTTCTGAGGACTTTAAACAATCAGTTTTATTTATATAGTTGTTTAAGCTTATTTTCTATGTTCAAATTATTTAAGCTGTTATTTTTTAATTAAATCAAAATATGGTGCAAATGTTATGGGAAGACATGCGGCTCATACTTGACCATTACGTTTGCGCAGGTGTGTATCATTTTACAAGCTGACAACATCATGTTGATATACATGAACTGCATTTGCCCAATGATCCACACCAAATGCGCAATCGCAAATCCAGCATTCCTTTGCGGGTTTTTGGTGGTTCATCCTGAGATGGTCTCCCATATCTTCAAGATAAATTAAACTATAAATATTTCCTTTGTTTTCATATCTAACTAAAAAAATATCACAGATCTCTAATACTTAAGTAAGTTTATTCTATATACTAAAACGATAAATAAATAAAAAACAAACGAATGTTTTGACAGCTGACTGTCACTATAGTAGTGTCGGTTTTTCACTTTTGGATCTCTAAAACATGGAGACTATCGTCAACCGTGGATGTATATAGAAAAATAAAACAAAATTTTCAGAACAGCATTGAAAACTGTTTTGATTTTATTGATTTTTCTTTATAATTTTCAATTAACAATTTCATAGCATAAGGTTATAAGGTTTTATATAATTAATTTTTATATCATTCAAAACAAATCCTTATGCTAGGATAAAATATATTTAACAAATTCAATAGGGTTAAACAGTTCATTACGTTAAACTAGAACTGTTTTTTTTAATAGTGTTGGTAGTTTTACCCTTTGGTTGTTTTTATAAAATTAAAAAAATCTTAAAGCAATAATTCAATTAAATTTTAAACTTAAAGACTATAATCAGAGGTTTTACAAAAAAGTATACTTTTTTCTTTTTTTCATTTTGTTTTTTTTTTTTATTTTTTTTATTTTTTGATAGTTTTAGATCAATATCCTCTATGATCATTTTTAGTTAGGTTTGTTTCTATACCAAAATATAATAGATCTTTTTATTTTGTTTTTTGATTAACTGTCGTCTTAAAAAATGTTTTTGTTTTTTAAATAATCTCTTTTCATTCATTTTATCACCGATGTTTTTTACTAAATATATTATTATTTTTTCTTACATTAAACTATTTTTTTTCAGTTCTTTCAATCTGTTTCTGTTTTTATCAACTTATTTAGTTTTTATGTTTGCTGATTTGTTTATTATAAGCAGTTTTCGAAGGTGTTCATACCACAATATCACAGTTTTGTTTTCAAATCTAAATCTTTTTGTTGCGTTGCGACGATTTTCATTAAACTTTCAAACTTTCAAATATTTTATTTAATTTGTTAATATTATTTCCATTTTTTTAAAAAAGAGAAGATTTTAAGCATGAATATTAAACTGAATTTTGATATTTTAAAATAATTAATTTTAGTGTTTTTAAAGTATTAACGATGAGATAATCATCTTAAGTAGAAAAAAAGTTGTTTATAAACTTTAGAAGTTTTATTAATCTTTAAATAAAGTTTTTGGAAGATTTTGGAATATATAAATTTATCTTCCTTGATATTCTCAAAAATTAATGAAATTTTGTTTAAAACTTAATTAAAAACAAATTTTTTTATATTAAATTTAATACGCGCGATACGATAGTCAAAACGCACTAAATATTTAATTTGATTTTTCCTGTATAAAATATTTTGTAAACAAATGATTATTATATTCATGCCAAATCATATCTCTTCAAAACTATAATTATTTTTTTGCTTATACTGCTCATTTATTTTGTTTTCTTTGATATTTTAGCTTGGCTGTAACGAAAATTAATTTTAATAATGTCATTTTTTGTTTTTAATTAAATTACTTTCACAGTTTGTTGATGTTTTTATATTAGTTTTTAATATATAAATATATCTAAATTGATTTAAGAGTAACAATTATTATTGCAATGTTATAAAATTGTAGCACTAGAATTGTTCTTATGTTATTATTTCTTTTTATTACTTCTTACTATCTTAAATTCTTAATTGGCATTTTATTTGATGTTTTTATTCTTTCACTAGTTATTTTCCATTCTTATAGCTAATAATAATTCTTTGCTTATGGTAATTTTTATACCTGAAAAATATTTGTCGAAATTTTTTCTTAGTAAACAAATAAAAATAACAAAGACTTTAGATCACATTTTACATATATCAGCTTTATATGTATATACATAAGATACATAGAATAAGATAAGTTTTCCCTAAAGCGGATATTTCATTAAACAAAAAATTTACTAATTGCAGTTATTATGGAATGAATTTTTTCTCAAATGCCCATTTTTATTCGTTTTTTGTTTTTTTCTAAAAAGTATAATTCACAGATAAATAGAACTTTCATGTATTTTTAATTTATTTAGCAAATTATTATCAAATTTGTTATTGTTAAATCTCGGTTGTTCACAACGCATTCAGTCTTTATTACATACAAAATTTACATATAGCTTTAGGAAGAAACTTTTGAAATAGACAAAGAAATATGCATAAGATATTGAATAAAAGTAATACGAAAAGTAATATGATCTGAAAATTAAACAAAAATAAGGCCAAAAGTAATTTTTATTCGAAATTTTGAGCTTTTAACATTAAAAACTCAACTAAATATATTTTTTATGTAGTTTCAATTTAAAATTAAGCTGAATTAGAATTTTTATCTTCCATAAAGTTTTTTAATTTACATAAATAAAAAAAATATCTTAATCTAAGTCATATATGGTAAAAATAGAAAAAACAAACAAACAAAAAACCCTCGGAATAGGAAATCCTAATAAAAGAATTAAATTTAAAATCGGTTTTTGGTTGAAATATTGAAATACATTATATTAATTTTGGATGGATAGAATAGACGAGTAAATGCCACAAAAAAAACTATAAAGATTTTTGCCTTGTTAAAAAGATGCTTTTAATACAACAACATTTAGAATTAGACAAAATCCTGGCTATTTTCATTTTTTCTCAGTTATTAAAATTAGTTATTAGTTAAATATTTTAATTTTTTTTACAAAGGTGATGACAATAAATATGAATTTTTTAAAACTCTGTAAATAGTAATAGGAAAACTTAAAAATTTTAATTATAGTATAAAGCAAAAGAAATTTTTGAATATGCGAATTTAAAATAGAAAAAGAAGCTTATTTCAAAAAAATGATTTGTCAACTTTTATAAAATTTTATAAATCTCAATATCTTATGCATTTTAGAAATATAGATTTTTTTCATCCCCTGAATCAGTCTTTTTCCTACAAGTTGTATTTGTTTTTATTTTTTCTACAACTAAATTAGTTGATGATGTGTTTTTTTGTTTTTGGTGTATTTAATACACACATTTCAGGTACTGGTGAGCATGAAAGTATCATTCGCGCGATATTATATTAATTAGCAATAACAAATTTGATATTTTTTAAACAAACAAAAAAGTACTGCTAATAAAGTTTTACTTAATCGTTACTACAGCTTTAAAATGTATTAATGTTCTATTTATCTTACCACCCATTTTTTGCAATAAAAAAATTAATTATTCACTAGTATTTTATGTTGTTTAATTTACCATAGAATATTTCGTTCTTTTTGTTCTTATCCTAGCTTTTAATTAGAATTATACTATGGCAATGATTGTGAGTCTGATATTTTATCACATTATTTTTGTTTTTATTGGTTTCATGTAATTATAGTTGGGATTTTTTTCATATTTACATTTAATTTACAATTTATTTAATGATCACTTTTAAATTTTTCAAGCAATTATCTATGCGTATATTATATTCGTCATCAATTTAATTTCGAACATTTTTTTTATATAAGTTTCAAAAACAAAAAATAATAATAATTATAATATTCTGTTTATTGAGCTTCTCTAAACAAAAAATACATTTTTCAGAGAAAATTTAAAAGAATAAAATCTTTTCGATTTTTTATTAACCTCTATTGAATTTTTAAAAATCGAGACGTCTAAGTTTAAAAAAATCTGAGTAGCCTTCTTTCACTACAAAAGGCTCTTATTTTGTTTAATCGTAAGATAAAAAGATAGAAGATAGAAACAAATATCCGCGCCAATAGAAAATTATGAATCTATACAAACTAAAATTCATTAAATAATTATTAAGTACATGAAAAAAACATTTGCAGAATTTAATTTGACTTATAGAATCAAAAAACTATAATTTATATGATTTTCTATGTGCAAACTATTTTACAAAATAAAATTCAAAAATTTTATATTTCAGTAATGGTCAATAAAAAATGTTTTGCCATAACTGTTTATACTTGCAAATAAGGTAAATAGAATTACATTTTCGTCTATAATTGTTTCTTTTATTTGTATAGAGTTTAATTTGAAAAAGAAAGAAGCCCAATAACATCAATTTTATACTTCCTAGTATCGAATTAGTAAAAAACTCGAAGCAAATATAAATATATACTGTGTTCAATTTTAATATATTATGATATTTAATGAGAATTGTTTATATATACCTTTAGATAATTTTAATAGGTATCGTAAAAAAATATACATCATAAATATTTTCAATTAAAAAGAAATGAAAATTGTGCTTACGTAATAAATATACAAATATGTATATAATATACAAAAAATAAAAATAATTCAAAACCACTTAGGGTTATCTTAGGGATTTGATATAAAGCTATACTAATACGTTACTTTCTTTTGTTCTTTTGGATTAACGCCTTTTTTAAATTATTTCTCTGATATAATAATTTTTCTTAAAAATCATTTTTCTTTTCTTTTTAAGTTGTTATATTTTAAAAATCACAGAATCTTCATTAAAGTATCTTTCTTTGACACAAAAACGAATAATGGTTATAATAAAACAAATAAAAAATATAACTGACTACATAACATTTTATGCATTTTTATCACAATCATATATCTAGTGCTCGTAAATAGTTTCTGATATTTTTTGTAAGATTCTTTTTATACATACATATATTTATATAAATTTGATTTTATTCTTTCGTTACAGTTTAATTTGTTATATAACTCTTGATATTAACTAAAGACGACTTTTTTAATATTTTGTTTGTTTCTCAACACCTTAATCTCAATTTAAGTGTTTTTAACACAAATAAGTAATAAAAAAAAGAAAAACAACTAATTAGTTTTAAGTCGATAAACATTATTAATTTTAAATTATTTAAACTTATTCTATATTTTTGACTTTCGTCTTTAAATTTTTTTTTTTTTAATTATTGGTAATATTATTAATATAAGTTTAAATATATTACCTTGTCAATTAGAAATATAAATGGAATTGTAATTAACTTTTTACTTAAGACTTTGGATATAACTAGTTGCTCAAATCAGATCTTAAAAGTTCCATTATATATTTATTTCTTAAATCATCGTCAGCCATAAAACCAAACAATGCAGGATGTATTTCAGGATAAGTTAATGGATGCCATTTCTGACCTAGCTGCGAGCTTATATCCTATTTAAAATATTATAAAATAATTAATACTTACTTAAATATAAATGAAATAAAATTCAATTGCAATTTTAAACAATATTTTATAAATTTAACACTAATACGGCAAATAAGTTCTAAGAGTGACACATAGATAGTGCAGCTACTGACAAGCCCATCTACTCGTAGCTTAAAGGAGAACCAACCTTCAATGAACACCTAAAAGTTTGTGTCATGATAATAGGGAAAATTAGACACGGTATAGTTATACTTCGCAAATATCAAATTATACTTGATGGAATTAGACGTCCAGCTTCATATTAGTTTTTAATCACGTGTATAATTGTATAATAAAAATTATAACCTTCATTTCGGCCTTTTGAAATAAAGTCGGAAAAAAAATTTGCTGACTCTCTGAACAATACCAACAGCTCCAACTTAAGGGATATTTTCGAAATAAAGGAATCAGATCCATTATTTTTACCGGGAAAACTTTCTAGACCAGTAATTATTTAAAATAGCACTTCATATTTGTTTCATTCGCATATCTTCATTTTGATTTGCTAGGAGTAAAGAGAGGCAATTAACACAAAAATTTAATTTGAATTTTAGCTATGCCTGCTAGGGAGCAGACTATAAAAATGCAAAGATCATATGACTCCCTAATTTTTAAAGCAATTACGATGTCCATATGTCCAAAAATATTTACAGCGCAATTAAAATGAAATAAAATGATAAAGTAAATTTTTAAGGAAATAAATTTCACATAAGAAAAGCGAGTACTGCAAATGAAGCAGATTAATTTTCTTGAAATATTTTGATATTTTAGTAATTATAAAATAAACTCACTTCAAGTAATGATTCTTTAATATTCGCCATTGGAGACTCCTCGATCATAGAAATTTCTAAATTTTTCAAATTTCGTCCTCTAAGTCGTGATATTCCAACCAAATTATAAGGATCAATAACATAACCTAAAATATTAGTAAATTATAAAAATTATAAAAAAATTTTTATACAATTACCATGAATTACAATTTCTTCTAAATTCTTACAACGCCATGCCATCATTACAAACGGATCATGTTCATTTTGAAAACATAAATTCATTTTATTATTATTTAAGCCATTGTATATCTGTGAAATTCAAAAAAAAATAATAATATCAATAGAATTTTAAGAAAAGTAAAATATAATTTTACCGCATCTATCCATTTAACACTTTTTAGCGTTTCGTTATAATATAAGGATAAAAAATCCAATGCTATTAAATTCATCTAAAATTTGAATCTTTAAAAAGTTTCAATTAGGTATTTTTATTTCATATTTACCGCTTTGCAAAATACAACTCTTATATGTGTAAGAGGCATATTTTGACGAAAAATTATCTCTTGCAATTTGTCAACAGCTTCATAAGCATGAATTAAATACAAGTAAAGTTCTATATTTTTGAATTTATTACTAAATGCCGCCCAGGTAACATCTTTAATACCAGAATGAGAAATTCTATGAATATCATGGACACAAATTATAAATTTTTTTAATGGCAACAGCATTAGGGCACAAAGTAGATCATCAGTTAATACATCATAATCCAGAGACAATACCTAAAAATAGTTTATGAATTAACATATTAATAACATATTAAAACTACATTCTTTAAGATCATTAATTAAAATGTGTCTTAAATTTTTTTATATATAATTCACATTCAGACATTTTGATTGATGAGGATAGATTTTTTTTTGCTATACATTAGTAGTTTATTTATTAATTATTTTCAAAATGCAATGCTTAGATTGGCACGAATACTATATAACTAGTACGACTAAATTTACAATAGAGATAGAGTAAAATTAAACGTACTACAAAGTTCATTACAAGACACGATCCAAATTCCGAAAGAAAAATTGTATTGTGTATTTATTGATTTACTGTAAAACTTTCGACAAATTGGAATGAGATATAGTCCGGAAAAGTTAGAAAAACTGATCAATCAGGAAGCTTTAGAAGTTAAAATTTTACGATAAACCCAATTTGAAAATATAATCTTCATTAAAGACTCAATAACTTCATCTGGTCAAATTAAATTCTTTAAGGAGATCCAATCAACTCTCTGATTTCAATACATCAACAGTTGAACAATTAGAAGTAAAAAGCAGTTGAAGCTGAAGTCCGAAGTTGAAGGATATGACATATGTTAAGGACCACAACTAGTGTGAGTTTTTTAAAATTTCATGTTTTTTTTTTGCATTTTTCAATAATTTGTACCTTTTAAAGTTACATATTAAAATTTCAAGTAAGTCTCCAATAGTTTTTAAGTTACATCCTTCTAAAGAGATGCTACTCCTCTGTTAGAAATTCACGTTACTTGTCCTTAAAGGATGATAAAAATCAATTAGCCATAAATTGATACAAAACTGTATCACAAAGGGTATAAAAACCATGTTTTAACACTCACTAACATATCAAAGTAAGCCGATTAACATAAAAAATTTTCAGAATTCGAGTTTCAATACCGAACACAGCCGAATTATAAGAGTTTAATGTCCAAGAAAGAAATTTATAAATTTTTTATTTTTTATCAAAAATATCTCTTCATCATTATTTAGGACAGCACTATTTTTCTTGGAAGCCATAGCTGTTAGCATTTTTTATTATGATACTTTTACTCAAATATTTTCTAATTGGATATATTTGTCTATTGGAGAGCGATGTCCTATATACATACATTATTAAAACTTATAAAAATATGGTGTTATTCAATCCTTAATTTATTTTTAAAATAATAAGTTGCTAAATTATTTACTTCTAGGGCAAAATTTTTAGCAATATATTAGAAAAATTAAATACCTCAAGTGATGTCAACTTTTCGAACAAAACAGTTTCAAGTGTAAAAGTTTTGTATTCACGGGGATCATATTTAACAGAAGCAATATGAAGCTCTTTCAAATCCTGAGGACGGTAAAGTGACTGAAAATCCAATTTCTTATTATATTAGTTAATATTAAGATATTTGAAATTTACCTTAATTAAATCATTTGAATGTAGTGTTAATTGTTCAATAAATCCCAAATCAAGACGTTTAAATGATGGGATTGTACGATTTAACATAATTTTTACAGGATCAATTAAAAGTCTAAAAACATTGAATTAAAATAATTCAATTTGGATTTCAAAATAACATATTTTTTCATACTGTTTTATATTTCGATTATCTTCATCAGGGTAGTGTGCTCCGAATATTGCCAAATCATTGTGATCTATTTGGAAGCATAATCCGACTATTTGGTCGCATTTATTTATCCTTTAAGTATAAATAATTGTTTAGAAAATAATGCAAATTAATTTTAACTTACTTGGATAGAATAAGTTTCAGTTTTTGAATATGAAAGATATTACGTGCATTGAAAATGAAGCAAACTTCAGTTGTCAATTTAATAAGAAAATTCAAAAAGAATTTAATCTTCTGATCATCATCAAGGTGTATTTTGAACTTAAAAGTTTTGAATAATCTGGAAAGAAAACATAAAATAAAATTTATATTATTATAATTTATATCCCTAATGACGGAGTTGCTTAAGACTTAAGCATATTAATATGCTAAATACTTAATTCAGCAATTGATATGATTACAAATTTCAAACAACTTTCAAATTAAAAACAAAAACTTTATCTTTAATTTTATTTATGAAACTGAAAAGCAAGGACAATAACATTGTGTGCTATTTTACTATGGCAATTTTACCAGTTATTAAGTTTAGCATTCGAAGTAACCCCTCGATAGTTTTTGTGTAGCAGATGAGAGAGTTAATTATTTAGTAGAACATTTGAATTTCAATCCGCCAGGGATGAGATTGCACGTATTGTCAAATATTTTATTGCAAAATACCAGCTTGGTTAAAGCATTTCAACGTCACGCGTCTTGCACGTTTGTGGACATACTCAATTCATTCTACGCCACTAGGTGCTTTTTAATAAATTTAACGGCTATTATGTAAAGTCAATGTTTTTGGACACAAAATTTTATTAATCTCAGAAAGATTTCTTTTGAGTCAAAATTCTAAGTATTGCGATGCCTACACAAAAAATTATTTTATATCGGGTATTTAATATCGTATTTAGAATATCTTTTTTTATTTCTAGCTAACCTTCTTCGAAAAATAACATTTCTCCATTGGCGGCATGTACCAGATGCCTTCAAAATTTCTGTTAGACTTAGATGTTCATAAATATTAGAAAGGACGAGTTCCGGTAGTTCGCCCCATTGTGGGGAACGAGTCATTCTTCCTGAAAAGAAAAACCTGAAATTAATTAAAAAGTCTTTTTAATTATATTTTTAATCTTTTATTATATTGTATACAACTTCCTAATATCCTTTTAAATTTTACATTTTTTTATTAATGTTCATTAATTGTTTGGCTTAATTTTCTTATTGTCTGTGTACCCAATACATTGGTAGCCCTCGATATGCATTCCATGGATGAAAAATTACAATAAAATAATTTTTTCATATTTTTGAATAACCAATAAAAAAAAGTCAAGAACTGTTTAAAACCAAGTCAGAACAAGTTTTGGATAACTTATTTCACATCGACTGAGCCCGGTTCTTATATAGAGTATGATAGCAGAGATGTGAATTACAAAGCCAGGGAATAGGTCCCTCAAAATTTAATTTAATTAAAAATTACATTAAAAATAACCAATAATACAAGAATGGCTCAGTAAGTGTTTGGGATTACATATATATCGCAGGATGGCGAAATAAATTTTTAACCGAAATTTCTCGTTAAATTCCTCGTTTCCTAGTGCCAGTGTAAAGAAAAAAGGCATTACATACTTGTAAAGAACATTGTTCATAGGCAAGATTAGATATTTGAAAACTGTTATTCAAGCCGTAGAGACAAATAGAGAGAGAGAGAGAAATGGGGGGAATAACTACTCCACGAGCTAAAAATTCTACATACGAATCAATTTCTACCGTTTTGGCTTATATTTTGTAGATGGGTAAAAAGCTTATGCTAACCTCAATTCTCAATTGCTATGAATTCACTCGCTTTATGAAGCATATTCTACTATACAATACTGCTTATTAGTAAAACAAACAATCTACAGAACTGCAAGCAATTTGACAAGAGACAAAAACGAAATTCCGAATCAAAAACATTAAGCCCATATATTGACATTGAAATGTACTATAATTAAATAATTTAGCAATATATATTAAACAATAAATGATGAAAATGTGTGAATGATGATGAGGAACGAAAAAAATAAGCAAAGGATATTTTTGAAATCAGGAGTTAAATATTTTTCGAAGAAAATGTGATACAGAATATCAGAATGATAAATGGCACTTAGAAAGTTTTTTTTTCTGGATCCTATTTGAGTTATATATTAAATTTCAAAAGAAATATCAATATATCAATATTATATATTGAAATATTTAAATTTTTCTAAAGGAAGAAATACATTAATCTCCCAAAAAATTTAGAAACCAACATTTTTTACTTTTTACGTCTAAGTAGAAATTTTGTAATGTGGAATATAAATTCGATAGCATATCATACTATTGTTTTAAAAAACTATATTAATCTAAATAAATTTAATTTTTTTGCTTACACTCAAGTCAAAACTTTCGACTTATTTATCTAATTTTTTACAAATTCTACGTTTTCACAAACAGCTCACTTTTCACTCTACTTACAATTAGTGTCATTTCAGATGACACTTTCAAATCTTTTTTCTTTTTCTAGTATATTATGTCTCTCTTTCTCTATAAGAAAAAAAAGAAGAAACTATAGCAACAATAAAATATGTGAATGATGATGAGGAATTAGAAAAATAAGCAATGGATAATTTTGAAATGACGAGTTGAGAGTTTTCCAAAGAAAATGTGGAAAGTTAAGCCCATTTTGTACAATAAGCCCATATAATTTCCATTAATATTTGCCATATTTTGCAAGTAAATAGGTTAAGACTAAAATAAAAATTCTTAAAGTTTCATAAAAAAGCAAAATTGAAAGAATTATAAGTATTTTTCTCAAATTCGTAAAAATGAAAGACAATAACTTGAAAATATTTTTAATTCTGGTTTATCGACTGGATGATGATTCATTTAAAAATAAATTTAATTTATCTAATGCTGAATTATATGAGGTTTGATACTCTTAAAATTCTGTACTTTCTGTACAAAATCTTACAAAAATTTCACTTAATTTATTTCTGTTTAGTTTTAAAGCAATTGTCGATGATTTTTTTGGTATTTCTGTTATACTTTTAACAACTTTAAGATGTTGTGTTTCATATTTCTGACATAAAAATGATCTTTTTATAGCTAAATTAATCATATTCTGAAGAAGTCTTGATGTTTTAAATTTGAAAATAACATAACCATTTCCAAACAAAATTTCAAAGGCACTTTTAATAGCATCTTTAAATATTGTACATGACACAAATACCATTAATATTATTAAAAAACTTTTAATATAATTTTCAAGACATATTGTATCTGATTTTTTACCAAGACTATATTCTCCAGCAATTTGAATGTAATCTCTAATCGATCTTAAAAAAATTACATTACAATCAGAAATCGTCAAATCATTTGGTTTAATTCAGTCTTGAATTGTTTGATATATTTTTGGTGCCTTTACAATTTGTTCAATTATCCAGAAATAGGATTGTAAATTTTTTGTATATAAATTTGTACAGTGACTCATAAATCCGCCACTTCTCGCTAGCCTAAAAGCCAAAATGACGCTGTCTCATGAGGTACCGTCAAATATAGCTCATTCAGGGTATTCACATTGAATCCGGTAACATTTAATTTCATGGTAAGCGGAGATGAAAGGTAAGACGGAGTTTCGCAAATTTCGAAAAAGCTTTTACCCTTTCTTGAGGCAGAAATATTTCTGCCTTAAGGTGGCTATAGACTACAACTAAAAGTGGACAACTTTTGCTTCCTTCTCCATATAAAAACCTGTTTTCTGGGATTTTTCGGGTAGATATTAAACGTGTTTGATATTTTTCAGATTTTTACATGCTCTGCACTAATACACTCAAAGAAAAATTCATTTTTCAAGTTTTCTTCGAGTTGTGCACATCGGTTCTTGCCATGTGACATTTTAAGAGATGGGGTGACAATGTGCGTGGGTTTGTACTGTAAAGTTTTTTTTTTTCAGGTTAAATGATAAGCAAATTTAGTTTTATTTTTTCTAATTAATTAAGTTTTCTTTTTATATTTGTATATTTATACTATTATCGATATTTTTACTATTAATATTTTTTGAATTCCCCCTGCTTTTATTAAATCGTTAGCATTTTAATTTTTCTTCACTAGGTTTTTGCTTTAGCGCTGGATATAAAGGTTAAATTTTTTTAATGTTAACTTTTTATAATATTATTATAAGCGGGGAATTCAAAATGAAAATTATAACTCCATAACTCTAGAAAAAGTGCAATTAATTATATTCTAATATGTTAAATTGTTTATAATATTGCATCCGTACTATTTTTATATACAAATAAAAGTCTATATGACATACTTTTGCAACTTTTTGTACAGACATTTTAAATTAAATTAGATAAATTTAAAATAATTGCAACAGCAAAAACTAAAAAGGTCCTAAGTGTAGACAATAAAAAATTAATAAAATTGCAGATTTTGGGTTTTTTCTGTAATTAAGGGAAATTCCCATTTCCTGTACCCTTTATTTTGCATCTCAAGCTCATTTTCACAACAATTGTGTTTTGAATATTGTCCTGTTAACATTTTCCTGTGTCAAGTAAAAAATTTTTATGTTACATTATATTCTATGCGGCTAAGTGTTGTTTAGTGTTTTAGTTTACATTTGAAATTTTTTTCTATATATTATTTAAAATGGTTATATTTACAAACAATGAGACTTGGCGTGATTTTATTTCCTTATTCAGGGAGCACCCTGAATTATGGAGAATAAAAATGATATTTATAAGAATAGAGATTTAAAATTAAAAGCATTTGAAAAGCTCTTGGGTAAAATGAAAGAATTAGAACCAAATGCAAGTATTGATAAAGTTAAAAGAAGATTAAATGCCCTGCGGACAAGTTTCAGAAGGGAGTTGTTAAAAGAAAAGAGGAGCCAAAAGTCAGGTGCCGTCTTTGGTAGTTGGAATTTTTAAGGGATCAAGAGTTACCACGGCCATCCACATCGTCGTTAGATAGTGACAGCATGGCTGAGATTTTAGTGATAATTAAAAATTTATTTACGTTTTTTTTAAATTAATTAATCTTACTTTAATACCATCAACAAAGCTGTATTTAATTTCAAATAATAGTGCGTTTTCACTGACGTTAGTACTTAGTATTTAGTACTTTTTTAAAAGTATTTTTAGGGAAAATCTCTAGTTTATTTCTCAAATAATAGTGCGCGTTCACTGAACCTAGTGCCTAGTACCTACTCAATAATTATTATTGACATATTTAAAAACTAAGCTAGAGATATTCATTAAAAATACTTTTAAAAAAGTACTAAATACTTAGTACTAACGTCAGTGAAAACGCACTATAAGAAAGTAATTTATTTTAAATGAAAATAAAATTCTTTTCTTTTTAAATTACTTAAACGTATTTTTAATAGTATTCACTAATCTATAAACTAATTATATCTGTAAAATTTTATCATTGTGATTCAATTGAACCCACGCCGTTGAAATATGTACGGTATGCATCTCGAACATTTTGCAAAAAAGTTGCAAAAGTATGTCATATAGACTTTTATTTGTATATAAAAATTGTACGGATGCAATATTGTAAACAATTTAACATATTAGAATATAATTAATTGCACTTTTTCTAGAGTTATAGAGTTATAATTTTCATTTTGAATTCCCTGCTTATAATAATATCATTAAAAGTTAACATTGAAAACATTTAACCTTTATATCCAGCGCTAAAGCAAAAACTTAGTGAAGAAGAATTAAAATGCTATCGTTTTAATAAAAGCAGGGGGAATTCAAAAAATATTAATAGTAAAAATATCGATAATAGTATAAATATACAAATATAAAAAAGAAAACTTAATTAATTAGAAAAAATAAAATTAAATTTGCTTATCATTTAACCTGAAAAAAAAAACTTTACAGTACAAGCCCACACATAGTGCAATCCCACTTTTTGATATATCATATGGTAGAGACCGATGTGCACAACTCGAAGAAAAATTGAAAAATGAATTTTTCTTTGAGTGTATTAGTGCAGAGCATGTAAAAATCTGAAAAATATCAAACATGTTTAATATCTACCCGAAAAATCCCAGAAAACAGGTTTTTATATGGAGAAGGAAGCAAAAGTTGTCCACTTTTAGTTGTAGTCTATAGCCACCTTTATGCTTGGTGTCTTACTAATACACATTTATATACACATGTTATCTGTAATATTTTCCAACACACATTCACATATTTTAGTGGACTGAGAATTGTAGGGGAACAATTCCGAAATGTTACAAGCCTCAATGTGAATACCCCCATTTAACTTCAAAAATATTTCTTATTTTCGATATTACGATTTTTATTCAAACTGTACATGTAGTATATTCGAAGCAGGTGCTCATCTGTCATTTTAACCAAAGTAAATAGAAATTAACCTACTAATGTTCAAATTATCTTACTTTCTAAGCATATTTATTACCTTTTATTTATTTTCAAACGTTGTTTGTTCTAATTCGAACAGTATGGAGTTTGGTGATGCGTTTGCTTTAGTTTTTGGTTTAATTATTGGTACATTAGCTATTCTTGCCTGCCTAGGAAAATATGCTAGAAGTGTTGCTGCTGGCCAATTTTAGCTTAAAATTAATGGTGTAAAGTGAGTCAATAAATCAAATTTTTAAAAATTACATGGATTTCTTTTTGAACATTTTTAAAAATGCTAAGGAAGGCAAGAAGCGATAGGGATTACTTAAATTAATTTGATAGATAAAATGTATGACAATTTTAATTATTCTCTTCATATTCAGCTATTCCTCTAGTCAAATAAGTAATTTATTTTGGGTGAAACTCGATTAAATTGTTTAAATAATAAGTTTATATTTTATTCCATTTGAAACATTAACATTTTACTTAATATAATAATCGTTTAGTATAAACATACACTGTGTATTATTTAGAGTTTGTATAAATAATTTAGATAAAATATTTCTTTTTTATTTTAATTTAAATTCTCATTTCATATTTATTAGCTTTTAAGACTTGACATGTTTTTTACAGTATTAATACAAAAGTTAACTTAACTATCTGAAGAATGTGGAAAAATAACGTTTTAAGTCCAACATGTACATATCATAGAAGAAGCTTCATAACATATTTAAATGGAAATAAAAATTCCAAATCGTTTTCTTGCATTCCACTGTCTTCTTCATTTCAAATACACGAAAAGAAAAAACTCCTTCAACGAAATTTTTCATTTGATTCAACAATAATAGGAATTTGGAAAACTATTTCTGACTCTACTCCAGTAGCTTATATTCAAAATGGATTAGTTAGTATTCATGATTTTACTGGGTTACCTTGGTGGACATCAATTATATTATCAACATTTCTTTTTAGAACTATTATAACACTACCATTAGCTATATACCAGGTAAATATATTAAATATTCCATTTAATTATGGTAACAAAAATTGTTTTAGAATAAAATGATGGCAAGAATTCAAAATATTACATTAGAAATGCCACAAATCGTTGCAGAATTAAAAAAAGAAACTGCAATTGCAATTAAAAAGTTCAATTGGTCAAAAGAGCAAGCAAAGTTTGCTTATAATAGATCGGTATGTATAAAGAATCATTTTTGCTTGGAAAAGATTATATTCAAAAGAAAAATGTTTTTTTAAACTTAAGTTGGTAGAAATTACTGTTGGGTATTACTAAAGTTAAACTAATCAAAGTTGCAAAAGTATTGTGTCATATGTCTCTTATTTAGAAATAAATATATATTTGTAATATTGGCTTTAAATTATAATTCAGATATTTAAGCAATAATCAAACGAAGAAAAATAAAAAACACATTATAGGTATAATTATATCTATAATTATAACAAACTATAATTTTATTTTATATGATTTATCCTATAAATTTCAGTTAAAAAAACAGTGGCAAAATTTAATAGTGCGTGATAATTGTCATCCCGCAAAAACATTTATAGTACTATGGGGTCAAATACCTTTATGGATATTAAATTCGATTGCAATTCGAAATTTAGTGAGTATGCTCCCAGATCCAAGTTCACCTCAAGCAAATTCAGTATATATGGAAATGACCCTTGAGGGCTTTGGTTGGATTCCTAATTTAACAGAACCTGATGTTTCATATATACTTCCACTGGCAGTGGGTTTGATCAATCTTTCAATTATACAAGTAAAAAAATTCTTTCAATTTTATTGAATTTATCAATTGGCTTGGCTTTTTTTTATTTTCAGACACAAATTTATTTAAGAACATCACCTGCTAGTCGTTTGCAAGCTTTTGCGACAAATTTTTTTCGAATTCTAAGTATCCTAATGGTTCCAATTTCTGCTAGTGTGCCCTCAGTAAGATTATCAGTAAATATAACATAACTAATCAGATTATTAATTTTAATAATTTCAGTGCCTTTGTTTATATTGGTTAACATCAAGTGCTTATGGTTTTACCCAAAATCTTATTTTGATAGCCCCTAAATTTCGAAGAATTGTTGGAATCCCAAAGACAAGCATTGAAATTCAAAATCCTTACGACTATATACTACATTCTGCAAAAACTAAAGCATTTTGGAAAAGTTAAAATGATTTTACAAAAATAAAAACAGAACAAATTTAAATTTTTATTAGGAATAATTATGCTTTTTTATGTGTTTCATGGCATTGTTTTTCACTTAAATTATTTTTTCCGAAAAACTTGATTTAAACTTTTGATTAGCCAATTAGATAGCCCTTGACCCAGGCGTATTATTTATGGCTAATTGTTTATGAATTTTATTATTCAAGGTCATATTATCTATTCAATTAATAATCGGAATACCCCGTTAATTTTTGTTTTAAGTAATCCAATTATTATTAGAGCATGAAAACTATTTTGTTACTGAAATATTTGAAACAGCCACGAAATTACATTATTAATTTTATTAATCAATTTTTTTGTGAAAATTATAAAGCGATTTCAATATTTATTTACATGTGTTTTCCGTATTAATAGTTTAATATTTCACAATATTTAGCAAAATATTTAACAAATTTTAGTTAGAAATTAAGAGTTTCACTTAATTACTATTATAAAAAATTAAGAATTCAAAAAAATGAATTTTTTTTTTTAAATGGGTCTTAAATTTTTTATTTTCAAATAAATATATTTTAAGAAGACAACTTTAGTTGACCAAAACATTAACACTGCTGGCACTGACAGGTGCAATTTTCGGTAAATTCTAAGTGATCTGGTTAAAATTCTATTTCTACTCTGTGTAGGTCTCTGTAGAGGCCTACGTGTAATTCTTAACTTTTTTTGTACGATTATATTTTGTTTTCACAAAATTTACAGAAACAAACATAATTTGGATATAAGATAAATGAAATATTTATTTTGCAACCATGAAAGATAGACGATATCATGTGACGCCAGTGTTATCTTTATATGGATCTGCTTGGCGATCATTCTTATGTGATTCAAGTAGATTTCTATTTGGAAAAAATATTAAATTGAAAGATTATTTACATCAACGTAGAATTAATGAAGATTTGATTTACAAACATCCTCATATTTGTAATAAAAAGTGCTTGAAATCAATCAAAGATACTAAAAATCTGACATGAAATACAAATTATCTCTTGAGTTATTAAACTTCATAAGACAGTAAGCCGTGAAGCAAAATGTAACTTTAAAGCCGTACGTCACGAATTTTCATAAATTTAATCAGTAATTGTTTGTGATTCAAATAGTATTTTGAAAGTAAATAAAAATGTTACGTTTTACTTGAGGGATCTAGCTGTGAATATTTTAAATTTACAATAAAACTGATTGCTTTAGTATACCATATATCTACTTACAAGAAGGACTTGTACCTAATATTTTATTTTATTTTTAGTTTTTTTTGTCTTGTTTAACGTTTCTAAGGTTCAAAATCATATTTTTAGCGACCAGAAGCAATTGAAAAAATCGAATTTAAAAAACTTCAAATTTCAAAACTTTATTGAGCACATTTTACAAAATTTATAGCTTAACAATAAAACTCTGGGCTAAAGAACTATTTGAAACTTTAGGTTGTAAATCGTAATTTTACTTCTTAAAACCAGATCAAGTACAATTTAAATAGAATTTTAATGAGGACATGATTTTTACTTAACTTATGAATTAAAATTTTTGCGCGTGTTAAATTTTCAATAAAAAATGATCAAGAAAAATATTTCTTACTAATTTGTTTCTAGAGATGAGACTAAATGATGACATCATTAATTATTCTTCGGATCTGTAATAAAATTGTGATTGTTCTAATTTAGAGGGTAATTAACAGCGTTCAATTGGGACTCTTTAAGATAATTAAAAATAAGCAATAAGACAAATGTTTAACAACATGATAAGCTCATATAGCCCGCCATCAATTTTAACGAAGATGAGATATTCTGGGGGCAGTTGATGTAAGAAAATATTCTTTTAATGATAAGACAAGTCTGGTAAATAGTTCTGATTTGTGTAAGACTTATTAGATAGATGTACTTCATACACGAACGACTGATTGTAGAAATATATTTTCCTGATTAATATTTGGAATAATTTAATTTAGAGATCTAATCAAAAACAAAGGGTGAAAGTATTGTGTTTTTTCTTCAATTTTAGTTAAATTTCTAAACGTGATAAGGATTATTTAGTTTTTTTTTTTTGTGCTTTGAATTATTGTAATATGAAAGACAATGTCTAAAAAAGTGTTTATTATAGTAATTTTGTGCATATTGTTATTTAAGTATAGTAACGCTGTTAGTTTGTAATTTTTCTTTTCAAAGAGTTTTAAATTAATTAGTTTTATTAATTTATTAGATTCATGATCCAAGCCAATCAGATGATGGAATCAAAAGTAAAGGTTATCATCAAGAACTGCAGTTTTCACAAAAACATCATGGAGATACAGTTGAAATGCATCATAAATACAGTAGGGTAGCTAAATATAGCTCATCACTTTCGGATAAAGAACAACAAAATATTTCTGGACAACATGCCAATAGCCATATATCCCATAGAGATGGGAAACTTTCAAAAAATCATGAAATTGATAATTCAATAACTGAATATTATACAGAATGCCCAAAAGATTCAACTGGACAATTTCCATACTTAATGGATTGTAGGCAATTTCTTAATTGTTGGAATGGTCGTGGTTATGTACAAAGTTGTGCACCAGGAACACTTTTTAATTCCGAAACAATGGAATGTGATAATCCAAGTAAAGTTAAATGCCATGCTGCACGTAGTAAAACTCAATTAGCACAGTTACAAAGATATTCAAATTCTCCAGCAATATTAAATACTGAAAGAAAAATTAAATGTGCTTCATCATACAGTACAATAGAACCACATCCTTATGACTGCACAAAATTTTTAAATTGTGCAAATGGAATAACATATATACAAAGTTGTGGTCCAGGCACAGTATTTAATTCTCGCATTTTAGTTTGTGATCATCCAAGAAATGTTGATTGCTTTGGTAAATCAGAAATTATTGAAAATCAAAAATATGGACGGAAACCAAAAGTTGAAGCTCATATAAATAGAAAATATCATCATAGCTTCCAAAGAACACCAGGAATACAATATGAAGGACACAATCCTTCTCATCAAAGTAATAGCTTCACGGGTATTATTAATCCAAATAATTTTCAAAATACTAATTTTGGTAAGACTTGGTCTTATTTTGATAATGGTCAAACTATTCAATCTTTTGATATTCGAAATGGAATCGTTAAAGAAATTCCTTTGGAAAGTGAATCGAGTGACTCATTTGTAAATGTTTATTATGCTATTCCAATAGAAAATTTAGAAGAAAATATTAATAGTAATATTGGTGATGGAAGTCTAGGGAATTTCGATGTTAATGATTTACAACAACGTATTATTCCTGATCATTTTCTTCCTACACCCCTATCTCCTTTGTATGTATTGAAAAGTTCTACTAATAAAACTCCATTAGTATTTAATCATAGTAAATACAATCCATTAATAAGTGATAATATTAATCCAGTAGATACTTATAAAAGTGAAGGTTTAAATTCAGAATCATCCCATTTTTCTCGTAAAAAAGAGCATGAAATTAATAAAAATACTAAAAATCCTTTATTTGAATTCGATCAAAGCAATTTCAATTCATATATAAGTGGTGGTGACAGCCCAGATGTTTTTAACGAAGATGACTTACAGCAAAAGATTGTACCAAACAATTTTTTCTCTACATCCTTATCTTCATCCCGGGCAGAAGATTTTAAAGAAGACAACTTACAACAACGCTTAATACCTGAAGATTTCATAACACAAGCATCAACTTCTTCCCATATTCCAAACAATTGGTCAAGTCAAACTTCTGAAAATCATAAAATTTCTCCTCCAAAATTTTGGAATATGAATATGACAATCCCTTTATCACATAATTCACTTTCATCTGATGAATCAAAACGTGTTATAGGATTACCTGAGTATCGAACATCAACAGAAGTTAATGATTTACATAGAAGTGCTGCACAATCAATCATACAACCGACCCCAAATAAATCATTGCATTTAACAACTACATCTAATAGAGGCAATGATTTGTTTGCTATTTCTACTACCACTAAATCTAATATACATCCAATTTATAACCGTCCAACCGCAACAGAAACTGTTGCTGTTGAAGCAAAATCTTCTCATAATGATAAACCATATGTTGAGAACAGTTTTGCTGATAATTCTAATAATGAATTTTCTAAAAATTCTGATATTCTAATGAATGAAGCTATTAAAGCTTTACTTCGTCCATATTTCAACCGTAGTATAACTGATAATGTTGTTAATAATATGAATGGACATATAATGAAACTAACAAAATCAAATAACACAAAGCATGGGGATGATAAAATTGTTGAATTCATATTTGCAGGTGAACAGGACTCACTTAATGAAGGCAATGAAGATACTACTACAACACAAAATTTTTCTAATGAACAAATTGATCTCGGAATTAGAACGACAACTAGAAAATATAATCATTTTCCTTATCATCGAAATCATCAGTCTCATAATCATAATTATCATTTTAATCATCATAGAAATGAATTTGGGCATAGTTTTGAGTTTCATAAAAAGCATCCACATTTAAAGAATCCATTTGACGATCCTAGCGAAATTACAACCCAAAAAAATGTATTTCCGTCAACTACACTAAAAATAAGTAGAACAATTCCTATGCCAACCACCTCAGTTAGCCGTGGTTTTAGTACAACACCATTTCATCCAACATCAATGTATCAGAATGAAAATGATGATCTTTCACTTGCGGCATCTTCAAATGCAAATAAATTTCAGTCTGTTTGTGATTTTGACTGCAACAATAGGAAATGTGTTAAGGACTTCGAGGTAAGATTTAATTTTTTTAAATATTAAGAAATTAAATTGCGATTATTAAATCTAATAAGGGATAATACTACATGTTCCTATACATAAAGTAGCATCTTTTGGTGCCTTTGTATCTTTAAAGCTATTTGATCCTTGATTAATTTATTGGTATAGTTATGATGTTTATAAAAAAAGGAGATATTATTAAACTACTGCAATTTTCTTAAAATAATAATTTGTATTATTTTCTTAAAACAAAGGGAAAATACATTGCCACAACCTAGGGTCAAATTTTACAAGATATCCAGCAAGAAATGTTTTGCTAGAAAGAAATTCACTCTCAGGCATTTGCAGCAGTTATGGTTTTTACATTGGATTATCATAGAAAATCTTCATGCTCTATAATACTCATGCATAAAACTGATATGTAAAACAGTCACATATGAATATTAATTTTGTGCAGGTTGCTTTTAGTTACTGTTACATCATATCCACGCTGGAATCTTAGAAATAGATTTTGAAAACTTGCAAAACTTGAAAGTTTTATATTTATATCCTTCAAATTTATTCCTTGCTTCTTTCCGCTCACTTCTAAATATAAAACCGAAACTGGTATCTTAAAATGTAGCGGATTTTAAAAGTGAATTAAAACAATTTTAGTATAAAATATCATGGCCTTTGTTCTTAAATAATTTTAGATACTTTTTACACATAATTTAATTTTTTTGTATGTACTTGCAAAGCTTTTCTTGATTGAATACCCATTAAAAAATAGAATAAATGGCGTAATTTTTTGAAAAATATAATTATTAATGTTAATTTAAATATCAGTCTTAATTTCCTTTCTATTCAGAATTTGAATACTTTTTGCTTATTTTTAAGTTATGCCAGGACAAATTTTTAGTATAAAACTCTTTTTCAAAATTTAATTTAAACTTGTGCTTGACATTGATGAAACGAAACATAAAACTAAAAATAAAATTTATTTTTGTTCGATAATATACTAAATAAGTTTTTATTTTAGGTTTGCGATGGTGTTGATAATTGCGGAAATGGAATCGATGAGCAGTCCTGTGATCATCTTGGATATGAGGTTCGATTGTCAAGTGAAGATGGACACAAGAATGCTGGAAGGGTTGAGGTCAAAAGTAAGAAAATAAAATTTTCTTTTACGTTTTTAAAATTAAAATTAGATATTAATAATTTGCGACAGATGAAAAAATTTTCTTAAAAGCTGAATGAAAATGAAATCCAAACCCAACGAGATATTATAACTAAAACCTTTATATTTTTTTTAAAAAATGGATTAGGAGTAAACAACATGATTTATTTATTCAGTAATCAATATTTATGAATCTTTTAATTTTGGTAACTAAACATATAGAAAAAAAACAGGCTTGAGTACCATTACCTCTAACTACTCAGACAAGGTAAACTTGGGATTATGAACAGAGCAAATGCAATTAATTTAACCTGTTAACTGGTTATGATAAAATTTTTTGTCATAGAAATTTTTGTGAAATGTTCAACGCATTAACCTTTATACAGTTCCTGTCTATTGAATCCTAGCGTGGTTATATGGTTATCTTATAGTTGAGGGTTGATCTAGATTCATGTTTTTACAATTTGTCAATTATTAAAGAAAACAAAGGTGCTACTGCAAACATCTAGTCTTTGAAAAATATTGAATTGAAATGCAGTCGTAATCTACAGGCAGTGCCATCTTTACCATAAGGGCCCACGGGGCCTGTGCCCAAGGCCCCCAATCTTTTGGGGCCTCCAGGAGGAAAATATAATCGCTTACACAAAAAGTAAAATTCTTGTCATTCCCTCTTTTACTCCAAACAGGGCCCAATATTCTTGTGTGCCCAAGGGCCCCGGAGTGTGCTAAGATGACCGTCCTTTGACATTAAAACTATCTAATCTTATTGAGATACATTTTGCAGATTACATACTATCCGATGCAAATTGTTTTATTCAAAAGTATGTAGGAAAGAAATAAAATTCTGGTTTTTCAATTTCATTCTTTGTACATTTAAGATGTTTGTTTTACTTATATTTTAAACATGAAATATTTTGTCAAAATGTTAAAAACTGTTTTATTTTATTACTGATCGCTACGAAGAAAAACGTTCTTGTTGTAAACGAGTCGAACAAAAGTTTTTTTCACTGCTAACAGGTTAATGTATAAAATATTTAAGAAAGTAAGTGTAAACAATGAAATTAAAATATATAGTTTAAATCCGAACCTTAACTGTGCACACGTGAAGACAACGTGAAGAGTTGAAGTTGATAAGAGTTTGTCGGTTACATTGAAACCATCACAAAATGAATTTTTTTTGCAGTACTGCCTGTTGCCTTTTTTTAACTACCTTCAAATTCCTTAGCTATTCATGATAAAGGATTCTCATGAATATTTTAAATTTCATAAATTGAACTTATTTGCAAAGCTTCAAAAATAAATACAAATTATTAATTAAGTTCTAGGTAAATGGGGATATGTTTGTGATGATAAATTTGGTATGCGCGATGCTGATGTTTTATGCCGTGAACTCGGCTATACACAGGGTGCAAATGAGGTCCGGGGAAATTCTTACTATCCACCAAATGTCAAAATGATTGGATCAAATAATCATGTACCATTTGTAATGGATGAAGTTGAATGTCTTGGAAATGAAACATCCCTTAAAGAATGCAAATTTAAAGGTTGGGGAATTCATGATTGCTCAGATGATGAAATTGTTGGTGTTGAATGTAAAATTCCTGTTATGCGATGTCCAAATGATTACTGGCTATGTAAAACTACAATGCAATGTATCCCACCAGCTTTTTTATGTGATAATGTTAATATTTTCAAACTATATTTATATATTTTTCTGCTAATTAAAACTTCTCAGGTTCCAGATTGCTCTGATGCTTCTGATGAAAATGATGAAACCTGTAATGTAAGTATTAATACCTAAAGTATTAATACTCGTATAAGTTCTTATGTAATTAATTTTATTGAATTAAGGCACCCATTGAATATCGTTTAGTTGATGGAAAAAATAAGTTTGAAGGACGTATCGAAGTTAAATATCGTGGAGTATGGGGAACTGTGTGTGATGATGATTTTAGAGATGTTGGAGCACAAATCGCTTGTAAAAAATTTGGATATAATGGAAAAGCTGTAAGTTGTAAAATAGTATCAAATACTACTTTTTAAGGCTACTAATTAAAAACATCCATAAAGTTTCAGAAAGTATTGTGGGTTGAAACCATTATGCCGCTTTACAAATTAGAAATCCTAAACGAACATGGTTTATATATGGATATACATAAAACTAACTGATTAGATCCGTGGCTAATTATTGCGCCCTTTATTGTTTTACTATTAAAGTCCATTGTAAATTATATACCTATATATATACTATATACCTTCAGTGATTTCGCTTCCTTTTGAATTATTAGGGACTGCTTGTTCTTAAGATTCTCTGTTGCTTTAGGATTCAAATATACTAATTCTTCTTTAATTTTGATACTGAAAAGCCTGTAAATCATTTTTTGTCAGCAAATAATTGTTTTCTATTGTTCGGTATTCGCTGGAGTTATTGTTTCAGAAGTTTTTAGAAGTTTGATGGTCAAGACTGCGTGAAAAATTCTCAAATTGTGAATAAAGAAGTACTTATTCGAGGCAAAAACCACGATGAGCTTTGTGCTAGAGTGTCATTTAAACAAGCTATACTGTATGTATAAAATATCACTATAAAACCTTTTCCCATCATAACAACTGTGTTGAAATCTTTAAATACTGATTTTGTAAATTAGGCTTTTTTATCAATAAATTAAATAAAAATTCTTTAAAATTAATGGACTAATCTTAAACTTTGGATTAATTAAATAAATATATTTAATAAATTTTCAGAAAATGATGAAAAACAAATTCGGACCTGGATCTGGTCCAATTTGGCTTGACCAAGTCTCATGCATTGGTAACGAAACAGAACTTTCTGACTGTACCCATGCTTTATGGGGAGAACATAACTGTAATCATACTGAAGATGTCAGTATAGAATGCTCAATTGGAACCTTTAAACATTCATCTAATAATTATAATCCAAAACCACCCAAAGTTCTGGAATCTTCATTACCCGATAATAAAGAATTTTTCAAACACAATAATGAAAGATCAGGTAGACTTTTAGATGAACCACCGATTTGTGGGCATATTAGCGCTAATCTTATGCATAAAGATGATAATTTTGAATATCATGAAAAGGTAATAAATGGCTTAAAAGCTGAACGTGGTCATCATCCATGGCAAGCAAGCCTAAGAGTTATCACACGTAGTGGTAAGTCATCACATTGGTGTGGTGCTGTACTAATTGGTAAAAAGCATATCTTAACCGCTGCTCACTGTTTAATTGGTTTTGCTAAAGGAGCATATTTCATTCGTCTTGGAGATCATTATTCAGAAATAGCCGAACCATCGGAAATAGATGTGTTCATTGAAAAATGGTTTCTACATGAAGATTTTAGAAAAGATCAGCATATGAACAATGATATTGCTCTTGTACAACTAAAGCAATCGGTTCGATTTAATGATTATGTAAGACCTATATGTCTACCTAAAATTACAGCTGATTATAGTATGGGTAAAAATTGCACTATTTCTGGATGGGGATCTATACAATCTGGAATTTCTAGTATGTTTATTAAATTTTGAATAAACATTTAATATTATTTATCAATTTTTAGCTCCTTCAAATCATCTCCGTGCCGCAAAAATTCCAATTTTACCACAAGAAATTTGTAAACAATCTAATGTTTACGGTACAACAATTACCGAGGGGATGTTTTGTGCGGGCTTTTTAGATGAAGGTATTGACGCATGTGATGGAGATTCTGGTGGTCCACTTGTTTGCACAGATAATAGTAAAAAAAACTAATATTATTTTTCTATATGATAACAATGAGAAATTATCCTTTTTTATTTAATATAGATGCTCAAACACTTTACGGAATTATTTCTTGGGGACAACATTGTGGTTATGCAAATAAACCTGGTGTTTATGTTAAAGTTTCACATTATCTTAATTGGATTCAGGAAAAAGTTAAGACATCAATCTTTGAATAATTGAAGAAATACTCATGTTGGTGTTTGTATTCTAGAATTGTTTGTTATAATTAAAATAAGGTCTTTAAATGTGTTTAAATTTAGTAGCTTAAATACGTTTTTTTCAATAATATTTAGTATTTTTGTTAGCTCAAAAGGAACTATAGTTTACTTTCGGTAAAATATAATATTTTACAAGACAAACATTTTTGTTTTGAGCAAATTTAAAATACTTTACGTGGTGTTAAGACTCTAATAAGTATTCAATTTATAACGGCTTAATTCCACAAATAACTTCTACAAGCCAAGCTCATCAATAATTTACCTCAAAGGGAAAGAGAGGAAGTTGTTAAAGCTTCGCTTTTTAAGTTATTTTAAATTTTGATCGCTATCATATTCCTAGCGAAAGAGAATATTCCATACCTGAAATAATAATAATACTATTTAAAAAAATTATAAAACCTGCATAATTCTATAAAAGAAAATAATTCAAAACCTTCAAAATTATTGATTTTCAATAATAATAATAATAATTAATAAGCATTAACGTAATTAAATTTTGCCGTTTTCAAAACATTTAATTAACTATCAGCAACTTCCTTTAATTTGCACGTGTTAAGCAAAATCAGCTTCAAAGGGTGTAGAAGCAATGATATAATCATTTTAATCGAGAGATATATGAAAATAATGCCATGAAAATATTTGCCATGAACTATAGTGAAAGCTTTTCGAAACAAAATGCTTAAGAGTGGCAATACTTTTAAAAATACTTTTACTTTGAGCATTGATATCCCAACTGCATATAGATATACAAAATAAAATTTTACAAGTGGGAAGACCCCGCTTAATGTGTAGTTGTAAGATATTCAAGCAAAAAGTTCAATATCAAAGTAGAAAAGTGAAAATCGCAATTTGACAGCTTGGAATGTTTTTAGGAACTGTAATGAAGAGTTTGTTTTTATAAAAACGTAGTGAAATTTAATTATATAAATTTTCCTTGTAATTTAATAATATATCATATTAAAAATAAAAAATCTGTCTCCCCTTCGTTTTATACTAACTGCAACCGGAAGACTTCTACAGAGCAGAGAATCTTCGCGTCAAGTGCTATTTTTGAGGTAAGTGACGTAATTTGACGAAAACCTAATCACTGAATATTTGAAATTCTATTAAAGTGTTCTGTTTATTAAAAAACAATTAGCTTAAGAGTGAATTTCGCTTAAATAATTTTTTATAAGTTAACAAATGCTCACATAAAATTCCATGAATTAAGTGCATTCCTCATTTACCTTAAACCAATGCGTTGGTTTGTGATGTAATCAGTCGGCTTATTGTATAGTTTTTTTTTGTTAAATTTTTTATAACTAATTTATTGAAATTATGAATAAATCAACTAAAATCGTATAAGTAAAAAATTTGTAAAAGGACAGAAATTTTAAAATGTAAAAACATAAATTTTATCCTAATATTAACTTATAACGTCCAACTCAAATAACTTGACGGTATAAAAGTTATATTTGCAAGTAAAAGAAAAGGTTTCCTTAAAAATTTTGCATTATGTAATTTAATATGAGACTTTTAGATACCTTATTAGGTTTTCAAACCATATTGGACTTTATTGATCAACATTTCACTGGATTTTTAATTTTTCTTTACTATTACTTATTCCAGGATATATTGTCTTTTAGTGAAACATGCATTTTTTCTTTTGCAAAAAATTTTATTTTCGAAATTATGCATTTCAAACACAAAATAAACGATACCCAATAATGGATTGATTTAATTATATTTATTTAGTGGCAAATTTATTCACAAAAATTTGTTCTCTTATTGCAAAATATCTTATTTCCCCTTTCCATGCTTAATTATTTGAACCAAATTGAATTTTAGAGGAAGTTGATATGGAAGGATAGGACGGATCTTCGTTATGATGTTTTTGTTCAATACAAACTCTTGATCAAAGGAAAAATGATCCACAATTAATTAATTTAATAGAAAAAATTCATTGATTCAAAAATTTATTTTTACGTTTTTTGTTTAACTTTCTGTGTTTTATAAAACTATAAATAAATAAAAATTCTTGCGCTTTAATATTGAGTGGAGAAAGGGGCTCCCAACTTTCAAATTTTGAATAATAAATAGCCTTTAAAGTCGAGAATAGATAAAATAAATATAGCTTTTACAGAGACTGGCTTCGTTGTTTCAAAAACGGCCATTTTGAGCTGAGTGCGTTTGGTGGGATCAGTATGGTCTCATCTACTAGGAGCTCTTAAAACCTGGTGAAACTGTCAATGCTCATCGCTACCACCAACATTTAAATTGCACCATGTTTTGCGTGAAAAAAGGCCGAGTTATGAAGAAAGGCATAAGAAGCTGATTTTTTTCAATGACAACACCCAATCGCACACGTTGACACTCAACTGGGAGATGCTACCTCATCCCACTAACTCACTAGACCTGGCCCCTTCTGATTATCTCCTATTTTCGTCGATTAGTCACGAGCTCGCCAACAGCACTTCAATTTGTATGAAGACTTCAGAAAATGGCTTGATGAGTAGTTTGCCTCGAAAGATAAAGAATTCTTTTGGTGTGGTATACACAAATTGCCCGAAACATGGGAAAAATGTATAGCAAGGGCAAATACTTTGAAAAACTTATTTCTTTGCTTTCTATAAAAAAAGAATGTGGGTTTTCGGCTGAAAAACAGCAGATTTAAGCTTATACACCTGGTATATTTATTATTCTGTTCCAATAAAATCACCAAAAAAAAAATGGAGCAATTTTTGTAGTGAAAATAGCAAATAAGTATTGGTTTTACTTCGAAAAATATTTTTTTCCGTGAAAGTTTTTCCACCACTGCATAACTTAGCTTATTTTTGATTTTAAATAAGTCTGCATAAAATAAATACAAAAAAGAAATACCAAAGCTGGAATTGCAATATTTCAAAACGTATCTCAATTATTTTTAGTTGTTTATTTTTAATTAAAGTTAAACCAATCCTAGAAATGAGTATATATAAATAATTTTTGTTGTGCTTGCTTTAAAAGATTAAATTTTCTGGATGTTAAAAATTTTCTCTAATCTGGTTGCCAAATGTCATGTTTAGCCTAAAGACAACTTCAACATCAAAATTTATTTTTGTCTTTTTTCTAGATAATTATTTTTTTCAAAAATTAAAACACAAAGAAAAAGAAAATGAATAATTTTGTTTTTAAGCGAAATTGGTAATTTTTTCAGATTTCAAATTCATCAGCTATGTTTGGCTTATGGTATATCTCATTGGCTATAAATGAGATACGGTAAGTACTTATTTTATTCTTTTCTATATTTATTTATTAATACAAAATTATGCAAGACATTTCTTATTAATAATTGCTAAATCTTTGCATGATAATTAGGAAGAACCTCTACAATTGATGAGTAGCATTTACAGCTGTATGTGAATTATACTAACATAATAACTCTACTATTTATATAGCTCATTAAATTTAACATTGGAAATACATTATTTCTAAATCTCTTTAAAACATGTGGAAGAGTATCTTAAAATTTTCTTCCCGTATTTTTTTCTTTTTTTCTTTTATAAAGTGATAACTGTTGCTATACCTATGCACTTATAGGAGTTGCAGGCTGTTTATCATGATTTATTTTTTTCTTAAGTGATAATGAATGATAAACAAGGTATTGTGTTTTCAATTATTCAATTGTAATCAACTTTTTATAAAACTACTAGAGTATGAGTAATGACACTTAATTCAGAATATAATCAAATTTAAATAAAATTTTTATAAATAAAATAACAAAGCAAAAATTACAGTGTATTAAACCTGTTTTTTACATAAATTTAATTGTAACTAAAGGTGCTTTGTTTCAAAATAAGCATTAAATTTTAAAATTACGAACAAGAAATTTGTTGGAATTACATTGACAATTTTAAAAGTTAAAATTACCTTTTTCGAAAGCTTACGTAAACGCCAGTTTGGGTAATAATACCTTCTACCTTAGGTTCCATTTTTTACAATCCACCATTTGCATATGTTTTCATATTTAAGTTCTTAAATTTAAGTTGGATTTTGAAAAAGAACATTTATGAGAAAGTTTTGATATTGAAGAATACATCATGAAAACTATTTTAGCATAATAATAGCTTTAATTAATTTCAATTGATTTTTTACCTTGCTATACAACCAAAGCTTCTTCTAAAATTTTTTCGAGGACAATAATTGTAGGCTCTTTTTCCAGTTAAATACAAATTTCAAATAAAATTTGGTGCAGCTTCAAAGTTTTAACAGCAATTGATATTAATAACCGCATGTAACTACGCCACCTGTAACTGACTAAGCAACTGCCTTAGTCCAAGTGAAGAAGACATTTATAAAATGCAAAATAAAAAATCTTAACAAAGCAAATAAGCTGAACAGTAATTCCCCAAAATGTTCATCTAGCTTTTCACAGATCATTGAGCCTTTAATATATTGATAAAAGATAAATAGACAAACAAGACAAATAAGTGTATAGATTTCTTGTCAAAACGTTTCACAGTCCACTTTTGCAAATGGTTTAAGGGCACCCCAATTGTGACATATAATATATGTATTATATCTAATTATCTAATGTCACAATATTTAATTGTGACATATAAATTTAATGAGTATTCATCAAATTTTCTCAAAATGACAGGTATATTTGACCTGAACATACCTTAACTCATCAAATTACTATGATCAAAGTGCTTTGAAAGTTTGATTGGATTGGTCAAGGGTGCCCTTTAAGCTTAACTATTTGTACTTGATTTCCATTTTCACATGGAAAAGTGTTAAATTTGGGCCTTACTCATCATAGAAATATATTATACAAAATAAAATAGTGATAAGTTATGCATAATTGGCAAAAAAAATTGAAAATTTAATTAAAAATGGTATCGAATTTATGTAATTTTATTTTAAAATTTAAATTAAGTATTGTAAATAAATTGTTAAAAAAATTGTTTGAGTCGGATTAACTGGAAATATATTATTTTTAGTAGGTTTTATTTATTTTAATTATGTTAAACGTTAGTTATTAGCTACAAATAGAAGTTATATTTAAATTAAGGAAGTATAATTGTTAAAATTTAAGAATTTTGTTTAATTGAATCAAAGAAAATTATATTTTGCTAGAAAATATGTTTTTTTTTTTTTAAATTATATTGCATTTGTAGCTAGTAATTAACGTTCAACATAATTAAAATAAATAAAACATACTAAAAACAATATATTTTTAGTAAAAAATGTTATTAAATCAATAAAAAGAAGTTTTAAATTATACGAGCTTTATTCACAATACATAAACTCACTTCATTTAAATTATTTACTTAAAATTACACAAATTCAATGTAAATAAAACACAATGTATATCAAAATAATAAAAAAATCACAGCAAAATTAGGCTTAAGCCCTTAATCGAGTTTAAGCTTTCCACAAATTAATTGCGCTTAAGCTCAAAAAAGTAACACTGCGAAACGCGCTTAGCAAGTTAAGCCGGTTTATTGTGACAAATAAAGTTCAGCGAGGCTCAAGCCCGTACTGTGAAACCGGGGCGTAAGTGTTTCTTCACTTCCATACTTTCATATCCTTATATGTAAATATATATATGTAATATGGGAAGATTTATCAATTTCAATTTCAATTGAGTTGAAAAAAAATTATAATAAATTCATCACTAGAGCTTTTTTTTTTCAAAACTATGTCCGGCATAATTTTTTATGTTTGTGTGCAAAAACTTCATTTAATCAATTTAAAATTTTCGTCCTTAAAGTCATTATTAACTTTTATTATTGTTCTTTCTGTAAAGCATGAAGCCGTTTTTTTCTTATATAATTTTATTTCAAGTATTTAGTTACAAACTAAAACCTAATCCAACCGGAACAAGCTGTATTTGCTTCATATCTTTAAAATTGTAACTTCACAAAACAGAATCTAGGCATTCTTTTGGAGTAATAAAAATTTATAATTTATTCCAGCTAATAAAATTAAAAGACAAGTTTTTTGTTATGAAGATCAGAAAATGAGACAATCCTTAGATTAAAAAAAGTATAAGTTGAAGTATGTATTAAATCCAGAACTCGCATAGATGGTTTTTAACTTGTGGTTGTCTATTTTTGTAATTGCACTTAAAACTTATTGAAGAGTGCGCAGATACATATATTAGGGCTTGCTAAATTATATATAGAAAATCTCTAAAGGTGCTATTACACTGTGGCGGCAATAGATAATTTTAATTTTTTTTTATTAACCGCACAAAAACAAACGTAGTAAGCTAAATTCGGTCAAGTAGTCATTGAAAGTTTACTTGACAGAATTTATTTAGTCAATAAGTTAGTTGACAGAAAACTTAAAATGTTTGTTATGAACAAGTAAAGTAAAAAAATAGTTTCGTTTAGTTTAATATTTTTATAAATCAAATTAAAAATATTGTTAATAATATCTATAAAAAAAGGTGTACTTTTTCTTAAATTATTAAAAATATAAATATTAAAGTGTAGTGTATTATTTTGGAGAGGTTTCAATAAGTAATAATAATAGTATATCAACAATTACTTTCAAATACTACACTACAACTGGTGACCCTGACAAAAGAAAACAAAAACAAAAATTAAGTATTGCTGATGAATTGGAAACTTTATAAATTAATTCTTATATGAATGATTAGGGATTCCGACTATTTCCGCATCAACACTATAGAAATCAACCATCAACCATCAAGAAACCCTCCTGTCAATTAAAGAAGAGCTCCTGCTAAAAAAGAAACGCTCCTGTCAATTAAAGAAGAGATCCTGCTAAAAACGAAACACTCCTGTCATACAAGAAGTGCTCCTGACACCAAGTATTTTAGTTTTTCTTTTCAAATATTTTAAAAATTTCAAAGTAAATTTATTATATATAAAGTTAGAAATTTTCACAAATTCTTTTCTATTAGAATTAGTTTTAGTATTAAGTTTATTTTTTTTTTTGGAGTGTTAACGTTTGTTTTTGTGCAAAAATGAACTTGGACGCGGGTGATGGTATTTCTACTATTTCTGCAGTATCTATTAAATCTGCACCATTTTGGAGAAATACTCCACAACTTTGGTTTGATAGGTTAGAGGCGCAATTTAGGCTTGCAAGAATAACTTCTGAAGAAATCAAATTTAATTATGTTCTCACAGCTTGAGATGGGGAGACTATTCGTGTAGTTAGTGACTTAGTAAAAGAACCTAACGTTAATGAACCATATACTACTTTAAAACTTAATTTCATTCAAAGGCTTTCAGCCAGCGAGATATCAAAGCTGAATCAATTACTTAACGATCTTAGTCTAGGAGATCGACAACCATCTCAATTGCTTCGTGATATGAAGGAATTAGGTGGGGACAAAGTCTCAGACGAACTATTGCGTTCACTTTGGTAGCAGCGTTTGCCATAAAATATCCAAGCAATTCTATCTTGTACCCCTGGTAATTTATCTGAGTTAGCTAAATGCGCTGACAAAATTACGGAGGTTTACAATAAACCTAAAGTTTTTGCATGCTCGAATCCAGTCGAAAGTAATTCCGAAAACTCAGTGCAGGATCAATTGAGGTTACTAACCAAGCAATTCAAAGATTTTGAGCTCAGGATGCCAAAGCAACAATTCAGATTTCCTCGCTCTAGATCTCGTTCGAGGTCAAAAAGACACATAAACCGCGATGGATCGGAAGGAAGATCCACTTTATGTTGGTATCATTCGAAGTTTGGTGACAAGGCAAATAAATGCGTAAAGCCTTGTTCATTTGTTTCGTAACAAAAAAACTAGATAGCCTACCAACTCAGGCGGCAGTTGCAACAGGCCAATTAATTAGCCGCCTATATATCTACGATTATTCTACACGTCAAAATTTTTTAATTGATACCGGAGCCGATATTTCTGTCATACCAGCAACTTCAACTGGAAGATTACCACCTTCTAGTTTCAAACTTTTGGCTGCAAATCAGTCAGTTATTAACACTTATGGTCGAAAGTCCCTAGAATTAGATTTAGGACTTTGTCGTTCTTTACAATGGAACTCTGTTATTGCTGATATAAGTAAACCTATTATTGGAGCGGATTTCCTTTCTTATTATGGATTATTGGTCGATATGGGAAAGAGGAAACTTATAGATCCTTTAACTTCAATAAATTCAATCGGAAAATTATATAAAGACTCAAGCTCAATTTTATCATTATTTTGCGATCCATCCTTAGATCAACAGATCCAAAGTTTGCTTAAAAAATACCCAACAGTTATAACTGACTCAGGTTTTTGTAACCAAGTTAAACATTCTGTAACTCACAGAATAATTACAAATGGCAATCCAGTTGTCTCTAAAGTTAGGAAATTATCGACTGAAAGACTAGATATTGCCAAAAAAGAGTTTAAATATCTCTTACAACAGGGAATTTGCAGGCCTTCCAATAGCCCTTGGTCTACACCTTTACATCTTGTTGAAAAGAAAGATGGTAGGTGGCGACCATGCGGGGACTATAGGCGTCTAAACGGTATTACTATCCCAGATAGATATCCTGTCCCATTAATACATGATTTTACACATCATCTTCGTGGTTGTACAATATTTTCATCTATAGACCTCACGAAAGCGTACCACCAAATACCTATAGATCCAGAAGATATACCAAAAACAGCAATTTGTACGCCATTCGGTCTTTTTGAATCTACCCGCATGACTTTTGGACTGTGTAACGCTGCACAGACGTTCCAAAGATTCATCAATTGGGTCCTTAAAGACTTACCATTTTTTTTCGTGTATTTGGATGATATACTAATTGCATTTAATTCTGAAAAAGAACATTTAACACATTTGGAACAATTATTTCAACGATTGCAAGAACATGGTTTAATCATCAATTTAGACAAACGTCCATTTTTAAAATCAAGCCTAAATTTTCTGGGCCACTTTGTCAGTTCCGAAGGAATTAAACCATCTCCTGATAAAGTGGAAGCAATCAAAAATTTCAAACGCCCCGAAACAGTAAAAGAGCTTAGACGTTTCCTGGGAATAGTCAACTTTTATAGGCGATTTTTACCCAAGGCAGCTCAGTATCAATTATTGCTGAATAGTTATCTCAAGGGTGGTAAAAAAGAAGGAAAGAAAAAAATAGATTGGGATTGTAATTCTATCCAAGCATTTAAGATCGTTAAAGAACAAATTTGTGATAATACTCTCTTAACTTTTCCTGATCCTGCCCTTCCTTTAGCTATTTTTGTAGATGCGTCTGATACAGCGATTGGTGCCGCTACTCAACAATACTTTAAAGGTTCTTGGCAACCTTTAGGTTTTTTTTCGGTTAAACTTAATTCTGCTCAGAAAAATTACAGCACGTATGACAGAGAATTATTAGCGATATATCGAAGTATTAAATATTTTCGATACAATCTCCAAGGTAAAGAATTTACCATTTTTACTGACCATAAACCACTCATTTATGCGTTTAAACAAAATCCGGAAAAAGCTTCTCCTCGGCAACTTCGTCATTTGGACTATATTGGACAGCTTTCAACCAATATTCAATATATAAAAGGTTCAGAAAATGTCGTTCCTGATGCCCTTTCGCGTATCAACGAAGTTAAATGTCCTTGAACTATAGATTTCGAAACCATCGCCAAGGATCAACAAAATGATACAGTTTTACTTGACCTTTTAAAAACAAACGCAAGCAAGTTTTCAAAATTTCCTGTGTTAGGTACAAATGTCGATATTTTTTGTGAAAACTCGCTGAATCGTATGCGTCCATACATACCTAGGAACCATAGATATGAAGTCTTCAAAACTGTTCATAATTTAGCCCATCCTAGTATTAGAGCAACAAATAAGGCTCTCACGTCCAAATATTTCTGGCCCTCAATGAATAAGGACTGTAACGAATGGTCACGAGCCTGTCTACCTTGTCAAAAGAATAAAATTTCACGGCACGTCAAAAATTTTGCAAATTGTTTCAACCCAGTGTCTAAACGATTTAAAACTATCCATATAGACATTATAGGTCCTTTATCAGAACCTCTGAAAACTTTCGGTATTGCCTAACAATTATAGATCGTTTTACACGATGGCCAGAAGCCATACCCTTACAGGATTGTCAAGCGGAAACTTGTGCTACAGCTCTTTGCAGGTTTTGGATAGCACGTTTTGGTGTACCAGAAGTAATAATTACAGATCAAGGAAGGCAGTTTGAGTCCGCCTTGTTCCAAGAATTAGGGAAACTTATGGGGTTCAAAAGAAATCGTTCTACTGCCTACCACCCACAATCGAATGGATTCATCGAAAGATGGCATAGAACACTTAAAGCCACATTGTTGAGTTACGATACTAATCGTTGGTCAGAAGCTCTTCCCTTTGTCTTATTAGGCCTTAGAACAACTTTAAGAGAAGAATTTCTAGCTTCACCTGCCGAATTAGTTTATGGTGAAACTATTAGGCTTCCAGGAGATTTTCTGCAGGAAAAATCGTCTGCATTATCTCAAACAGAAGTTATTAATAATTTGCAGAACTTATTCTCTAATATTCGACCTGTTAAGCCTTCAGATCATGCAAAACATAGGTTTTTTAAATTTAAAGAGTTAGATAAATGCTCCCACGTTTTTGTGAGAGCGGTTCACAAAATGGGTTGGCAGAGTCCCTATGACGGCCCATATTTGGTCGTTAATCGTTCACCATCTTACTTTGAATTAAAAATTAAGAACAAAAATAGGAAAATTTCAATTGAAAGACTTAAGCCCTGTTTCTCATTCCAAAACGATTCAGTGAATTGCGATACGATCGCCAAGAAAGTAAGATTTGCAACTCTTTCCTAACAAACCAGTCGACGCGCTGACGCTGCGTCTGGCGGGGGAGTACTGTGGTGGCAATAGATAATTTTAATTTTAAAATTTTTTTATTAACCGCACAAAAACAAACGTAGTAAGGCTAAATTCGGTCAAGTAGTCATTGAAAGTTTACTTGACAGAATTTATTTAGTCAATAAGTTAGTTGACAGAAAACTTAAATTGTTTGTTATGAATAAGTAAAGTAAAAAAATAGTTTCGTTTAGTTTAATATTTTTATAAATCAAATTAAAAATATTGTTAATAATATCTATAAAAAAAGATGTATTTTTTCTTAAATTATTAAAAATATAAATATTAAAGTGTAGTGTATTATTTTGGAGAGGTTTCAATAAGTAATAATAATAGTACAGTCAAAACCGCTTAATACGACATCGGTTAAAACGACCTATCGGTTAAAACGACCAAAACAAAAGGTCCCGACGGAGTTCCATATAATTGCACAATTAATTTACCGCTTACTACGAAATTGCATATAACGACATACCGTTTTGAACGACCACTTTTTCTAATATTTTCAAAAAAATTAATCGGTTATAACAACATGTAGCATTTTTTTTACATTTTGTGTGTCTATTTTCAGAAATTTTATGTTCATAATTAGTAAAAGTGTAGCTCAGTTATAGTCAATAGGCGTTCCTAATAGATTTTTAAAAAATTCACTGTGGGCATGTCTGCACAAGATATGGTATAGTCGTCAAATGAAATAAGAAAAAATATTACAGGAAATTACTGTAGACATGGAGTCATAAGCGCTGTTACTTTACTTTGATTATGAAAAACACGAATTTTGACTGTAGCTTTTCATCCCAGTAAATGACTAGAGTCAGTTTGATGCCATACGCAACGCTTAACACATCGGCTTAATTTTTTATAATTTTTCTCAAAACTTATACACTTATACTTATGCTCATAATAAAACTTTACAAATACGGCAATTTTTAGGCAAAAAATAATGGTACCGCTTTTTACGACTATCGGTTATTACGACCGAAAATAATGGTCCCCTGGATGTCGTATTAACCGGTTTCTACTGTATATCAACAATTACTTTCAAATACTTCACTACAACACTTTCATATAAATATGAGAGGTAGTGACATTTGAAATATGATATACATATATCATTCTGAAAAAAATTTTTCAGAAGAGCTATTACACTATACAGATTTTATCATATAGATATGGCTATCACACTTGTATGATACATCGAATGTGACATTTCTTCCATATTTATATGAAGGTGTAATAGCACCTTAAGCCAGCTATTTGTATTTGTAACTAAAAAAAAAAAATTTATTTACAGTTCCTACCATAAAAATAATAAACCATGTCATATTTTTTTAATTATACGCAAATGTTTTCGTCTAAATGGTCTATCCACTTATCTTAACTTGTTTTAGTTAAATGAGTAGCTGTGACAAAAGAAATTACAAAATTATATTTTCTTAGTTTCCATCTCTGAAATAACTAAAAAGTTTTTTTTGGCATTATTTCAAATTACGAAAGACTCGGTTAAACATCTCTTCAAATGATTTTTAAGGCGATATTTATGGTAATTTCTAATAGTTTTGCTATTTTTGTTATTAAAAAGCAGCCAATTTTTTAATAGTAAACTTTTATGAGAATTTCTTGGTTACATAATATTTTTTTTATATTTAACTTACGCAAACTTTTTTAATTATTTTTTCTTTGAGATTCAATACCAATCTTTTTGGATTTAGAAAATATATAAAGAATAATCGAATTCTATTTTTCTAAATAAAATATTTAAGTTTCTATTCCACTGTTTAAAAATTTGAAAATAAAATATTGGCATGCTTTGCTATGATGCTATGTCAACATATTTTTGTGTAAACTCAAGATTTCAAAACCGTAGATAACTATTTTTAAATTGTCTATAGCAGATTTTAACACTTTTGAAACTTTCTTTTTTTATTTAGATTTTAAATAGAAAATAATTACTGAGATTTAGATTCGGAGAATGTGAGAAATAAGTAAATAGTTTGAAATGTTTTGTTATTGATAATATTAACTTATGACACGAAGAATTCTCCTTTTAGACGTCTCGCAGAAAGTCTATTCTAGCAACGAAATAGATTTAGTCGATTTTTGATTTTTTTTTGGATAATTGCTTTATTTGGATCAGTAGAATTTCCCGAATTATTTTATGTTTAAATTAATTAAAACGAAGGAATCATTGGAATGGTATTATCGGCCGCCTGTTTTACTTTTATCAGGTAAAAGTTTGAGTTTATCCCTAACCACTTTTATTGTCACAAAATTCTTAAAAATTTTTATGTTTGATGCATTAAATTAAAATATAAGTTTTTTCGTTAATAAAACTTTAGCCTATGTTTAAAAAACCGATATACCGTGCTCAAATTTTATGATATCAACTTGAAGAATTGTTGCAGACCATAACTTAAATCAGCCCTAGCATATTTTTAGCTGCATTAGGCATATTTAATTTATTCTATAAATAGCCCTGAAATAAGATTTTTCATTTAATACAGAAATAAAATTCTCTTTAAGGTTTCATTCAAACATTTTATTCGTTTGAAATCTGAGACTGCTCCAGACTCCAGCGATGTATTCGAATTCAGTTTAAAGAAATGCATGCCAAAGTTGTAAATTTACACCTAAAAGAACATTAAAGATCTTTCATTTTGTTAGTTATAACTATAATATATCTTATAAATAACAAATTTTAACAACACAGCTTTTATCTATCTCTAATCACTCTGATTTAGATTTTGATTGCTTATTTTCTTGTATTATTTTTTTATATATATTTTTTTTTATATTTAATTTTATGATTATTTTATATTTTAATATTAGGAAACACTTTGGTTGGACATCTATATTTGATGCATTCAAATTTAATTGGGGAGCTACAAATAAAGTAATTTTAGATAATCCCAAAACAACCATAGTCAAAAATAATTTAGAAATTGATTTAAACATAAAAGCATTACAATCTATTGAACAAAAAAAAAACATAGAAATTCCTAAAGCTTCAGAAATTTTGCCTACAGTAAAACCTGAACTTAAACATTTCGAAACAAAACCTAAAAGTGATATAAAAGTAACTTCTATAGAAGAAGTTCCAAATCTAATTAGGAAAAATGAGTCAACAATTGATGATAATAATTCTGGTAAAAAACTTTTAACCTCGGTGAAACCACAAAAAAATTACCAAGAAAATCATCTTAATAGAAACGCTTCATCTATAAATACAAAAAACGCAACTAGCACATTTCTAAATAATGAAAGTGGAAAAAACACACACGATTCGTTTAAGAAAAGGTAAGAGTATTTTATTATATTTCATCATAAATTTTTAAGCAAAATCTTAAGGAATGTAGCTAAGAATGTACATTTTTCTTAACTGTCAAAATTTTTTGCCATTTTTTTTCCTGAAATTGCCTGAAAATTATATTGCCGGGAATATTATCCTCATGAGAGTCTCCATAAGTTGTTAGTATGTATTTTTGTCTCATACGCTTTTCTACATCTAAAAATCAGTTATGATATCTTAGATACAATATTAGTTGTAAAAAATAAATTAAATTAAATTTAACCATTGATTTTCTTCTATTCAACCAATTCTTAAAAAGCTTGAGACTTCCAAGAATCAATTTAATACGTTAATCCTAAAATTTAAAATTTAATATAGGATAACTAACACTTGTTTTAACACATGATGTTGACTAAGCAAATTTAAAATTTAGAGAAGATATTACAACTAGCAAATATTTATAAGTAATCGATACCTGGGTAACAAAAAGGAGTTTTAATAATCATAGAATTAATCAAATCAAGTATCATACCCCTTTAACTATGAATTTTGAACTTTCTAATAATCTTTAATTCCAGCTTGTTCTAAGATTTTTTTAGCCTAAAAAATTAATAATACTTAAATTATTTTTTTAAAAACAAAAAAGTCTCATAAAATCCAACCCACAATATTTTTGTTTAAATTTATAAGTCGTCATATTCGTTTAATCTTCTTAAATTTTATTCTTATTTTTGTTTATAACAATCATACTTCCTATATCAGCATCCAATTTATTCATTTTCCGCATTATTTAATGGTTGTTTATCCATCCATAAATAATTGTCTCTACCTCTTTTATTAATTACATAATCATTCGTACTTGCAATTACCATTTTATAAAGTACATATTTTAAAGCTGTCTATATCCATTTAACTATATAAACCAGTTACATTATCCTCGATGTTAGATCTTAATTTTCATATTTATGTAATTTAATATTAGGATGAAACTTCTCCTTGTAGAATAAAAATCTGGTGATGTGTTTCTTATGATATTGATAAAAAATTTATTCCAACCAAACTTTTGTCCTTGATCATATATAATATTAGAATGTATAATAAAATGTTATGTTTAGCATCTTAAGGTGGGCACCCACTTAGTGCGTATATCTCAGCGGGTAACTTTTTTGACGTCAAAATGACGTACAAATGAATTTCACGCTGAAGTATCCATATATGAGGGGGAACTTTAGCGTGAGTCTATGACGTCAAAAAAGTTACCCGCTAAGATATACGCACTAACTAAGTGGGTGCCCACCTTTAGACATAACATAAAGTTTTTAATCTTCCATGTTAGGCAATTTATTTTATTTTTGCCATTCCAGATTTTTACTTATTTTTAATCATTCAATATTTTATTTAGATTTGAACATTATTTTTATTTTTACAAAACTTTCAATAAAAACATAATTCCTTAAGGTCACGGCCAAATCCTTTGTAAAAATAGAATTTATATTTTACTTACAAAAGCGTAGTTTTTTTTTTATATTTGTTAGCAAATTATAAAAAATCTTTAATTGGTATATAAATGATTACATAACAATAGTTAAGGTAGAGTTATGCAAGTATAAAATTGCTATATATAGACATTTCATTAAACCCTAAATTTTAATTAAATTTATGGAAAACTACTTGTACAATATTTGCATCCAAAGGTTTTTTTTTGTAAAAAAAATCAATTTTAAGTCTTTAATGTTTTGTTTATTTTGAATTATTGATGTCAAAAAAACCATGTAGACTAGGAAGAAAATCGAAATATTAGCCCAACTCCCACAAATTTTCACCTTGAACTTCTGTCCTCAATTTTATTTCATGAGCTTTGAGCGCTAGGCTCTGCCTAGTATAAACCTTGGCCAACAAAATCTAACGAAGTAAATTGTGTAATATATTTATATATATATAGCTTTTAAGAAAATTTGTTGCTATTTTCACAAAAGCTTTACAAATTAAAAACTAATTGAGCTAGAAAAAAAAACAAGATAAAGTTCTATTCCTCAAATTATTCCGTACATTATGAACGGCGACAGTGATATGTATGTATATATATGTATGCATGTGATATGAGATCATTTATTTTTGAGTCTTTTAGTTATGGTTATATATATATTCCTTTATGTACATATATTCTATGTGGATAAATTTTATAACAATAATAGTATAGTAATATGGCAGCACCATGAAAGCTTTTTTTTTAAAAAAAGAAGCTAAACCTGAGAAGGAATCGATGAGAACGGTAAATTGGTTTGATCATTACTTCAGTAGAGTCTGAGTGAATTAGTTGTGTATTATTATATCTAAGAAAGGTGAGAATATTTTTTTTTATTAAAGTACAGTTATACATTCTTTTATTGTTTGTGTTTTTTTTTGTATTGAGAATTTGTGAATTGTATATAGTATATAAGATAATCGAAACAATTCTTTTGTGTATTTGTATAATATATCTATAAATTATAATTGATCGAAATTCTTAGAAACATATTTTAGCGAACCTAATGATTAATTAATGTATATACAATATATATATATATATATATATATATATATATCCTTTTTTTAATCATAATCCACAGATTGTGTTTTGGTTTTATCCTTTTATATAATTGAACAAAATTGATCTTGGATTGAGTTTTAACCGTAAACTTGAACATAGGTACTTTGTATTTGTAAGGTCGGCATACATGTGATCATATTTTTGCAGAATAAGATATTCACTTTTAATTTGGCTACTACTATAACTTCCTTTTGGCACTCGCAAAAATGTATTAACAACAAGAAGAAATATTTGAATTGCCAACAAGCTTTGTGTACTATAAATTAAATAAAAATTTACTTTTCTTTTTTTCTTGTTGTCTTCTGAATCGAATTGATTCATCTAAAAAATTTTAAATTAAGTGCTGCATAGGTTAGAGTGAGAAGGCTTAATTGATTTTAATTAAAATGTCGGAACTTTAATAAATTGTAATACAACAATGCACTAAAATGTTCCATTGAAATTTATAAAAATTATAAACAAAGTTTGTTTGAGTTGTTGTGATTTTGTGTAGCATTTTTATTTTGTAGCTATTTTGCCAGATCCGCGAATTATGTTTTAAATAATAGCTAATTTTATGCTTTCATCCGCTTTTTTAAAAAATTACGTAACTGTTTTTTTATGTAAAATTTTTTATATACATTAAACGCTTATATAATTCTATTCACAATTAACATAAAAATTGAAAAAAATGCTTTTTGAAGTATTTATATAAATCTAGGATATGTGTATAATTATAAATAACTCATAATAAAATTTTGTCTACCATTCTCATTTGAAATAGTCGATAAAATATATACATACATATTTATATATTTATATATAATTAATATTTTATTTCATTCTTATAAGCTAAACAACAAAACTGTTTATTTTTTATAACCTTTTCAAGCAAAAAAAATTGACTTTTATTATAGTTAAATTATTACTTTTATATCTATTAATTTGTTTTTTGTTTTGTTATAGAAAATTTGTTTTAATATAGCGAACAAAAAAAAGAAGAAAATTTAAAAAAATTGTTGTTTGATATAAAATTTTTTTAAAAAAAGGTTTTTATTGTTTAATTGGGGGCTTTAAATATCATCTGAGTTCTATTAACATTTCTATTGAAAACTAAAAAAAAGTTATTGGATTCTTTGTCTAGCAATTTAAAAGTTTCTGTATGTTGATAATTTATTATGAAAGAAAATTACAAATTACATAATTAAGAAAAAGTCCGCAATTTATTCAGTTACTTACTTTAATTTACCTATTTTGGAAGTATATTAAAAAAAACTATTCTATATTTTCTTGATCTTCAAAAAAATCTAGTTCTTTGATATCCAATTTTTTTTTTATTTTATTATATTTATTTCTAAATTGGAAATTATTATTAAAGAAACTCCATTTAATAGAAACAATTTTTCAGAAAATAGATATACTTTTAATAACATTAAAAATACGCATGTAGTTTTAACTGGGGTCATTAAACCTCATACTAAAAGTCATACAAACTAACGGAAAGGCAGCCAAGAATGACATTAAATGCATTTAAGGCTGTTTTTATATTTCTATAAAAATTTTTGTAAAAAATATCATTAGTCATTTTTTGACTTCCGTTTTTATTTAAATTGAGCCTTGAAATTAAAATAGGAAAGAAAGGTACAAAAAATGTTCGATTCAGCTAATTTATTCCGTTGCGAAACATAGTTTAGGTTTAGATTGTCTGTCGAGACGACCCATAAAAAAGACCTGAAATGTTGCTTTGCATGACTTTTTAATGCTTCATCTGACTTGAGTATAGAAGTGAATAGCCGGAAAGATGTAGACAAGCATTGATTGCATAAGTGGAATGGAAAACGTTAATTAAGCCCAGGGGCTCTAGTCTCGACTATAACTTCATTTGACGAATTTATCTAATCCCTTTTGATATGTATTAATTATTTTGTATAATGAGTTTAAGCATAAGCAAATATGGCTATAGGTCTGAACTTAATAATGCGGTCTATTACAACTATGCAATCTCAGACCGCCTGAAAATTTGATTTTGAACTTGTTGGCTCCTAATATTCTGTCTCTCCTTGTTTACCCAGTTAAACGATATTGCCGTATATATACGTCATGTAAAAGTCGTTTTGTGGTGAGTTTGACATATATATACGTTTCCGCCTATTTTAATTAAGCACCGTTTACGTTTGATGTACTATACATACATATTTCATATATAAAAATAAAAAACTCAGAAGAAATCATCTTCCATAATTTGTTGGAAAAAATTCATATTAAGTATATTCTCCTGCGTTTGGCGTATATATACGTTTTCGCCTATTTTTAATTACGCACCCACGAATGAACTTTTGAAAATAAATTGCACGTTTAACTGGTTACATATATTTAGGAAATTATGAACTTTCTCATGTAGGCTGCAACCCGGGAATTTTATTTTTCTATTTGAATTTCTTATACGTCACTATAGTCATACAGAAAAAATAGAAACCCATGTAGGGCTTTCAAGGGTAAACTAACATTAAAAAAAAGCATTTTTTGTTAACCAATACAAAATAACCCAGCAAACGTTTTAGTACATTTTCTTAGTATATTTCAACTTTTAAAACAAGATTTATTCAAAATATTCGCAAAACGGCTCACAGCTTAAGTCTCATCAGGGTGAATTTATAAAAATAAAAATAGAGAAAACCCAGGTCATATTTCGATAAGTAACAAAACAAATTTTTAATAACTTTACAATTAATTGAACTTCAGTGTTCTTAAAAGGCTCATTTCGCAATTTACGAGGAGTCTCGATTGTCTTGAAAGTCATATAACATGTATTATAGTTTATCAAAAACTAATTTCAGCCACTGTTCCCATTTGTATGGGATTGAGCGAGACTTATTGGACAAATGGATGGGATCGATAAGTGCATGATAAAAAGTCGCTTCCATATGAACCATGGCTTAAATATATTTCTCTTCTTTTTTTTTTTTACTTCCAGGGAAACAACAGCATTCATTTGGAGTTATTAAGATTACCTACTATTTAAATAACAAAAAGATAAAGGACTGCGCAACAGTACGCATGGGGCGCCCTGTTATTCAACAAGAATATGATTGATATGATTCTTTTTCTAATCCTTTAATCACCAAATGGTCTCATGCTAGAGAAAATTTATTTTAAATTATTATTTAGATTATTTTAAGCCTTTGGGCAAAGTGGAAGCGAACTCAAACCATTTATCGATTTCATACTTTGACGGGCAAATGTCGATCAATCATATACAAATGGGAAAATTTGCTAGTGTTCATAAATAAAATTTTTAATTTTAGTTTTTAGAATTACCCTGAATATCGAGTGTGTATTTAGCAAATTTAAGCGAATATATTTCTATTTAACCTATCTGTTCTGTTTTTTTTTGACTATTTATTTAAACAGCTAGCTGTTTCTGACGCGCGCTTACACGCAATAGTAAGTTGAATGCAATAATCAAATCACAAGTCTTTTAAAAAATATAATTTTTATTTTTTAACTAATTTTATTATATCCACAATGCATAATTATTAAGGGGATGGTTCGGTTAATTCGTTGAAGAAAAGGCATGTTTTTTTTTTGACAATACAGATAGTTCTGGCTTATTTAATTAATTTTTTTATAATAACACAACAATTTTTTCTAAAATTTTTATTTCAAAATATTAATAATTGGGCGAGTGACAATGAATATCTGGAGGCGCTTTAAGAGAAAGGTGTTTTGTGCACCGCATCATAACTCACAGCAGAATTTTCCAAAACCAAAAATTCAAGATTTATTTATTAAAAGAGATGCTTTTTGCGATAATGACGAAGGAATTATTTTGGTTTTTGAGTTTTCAATTTTTGATAGCTTTTGGGACTTAGAATACCGATTTTCGCTTAAAAAATCAACTTATTTCTTATTGTAAAATTAATAATTATTAACAAAAAGCTCTCGTCATTACCTGGTAAAAAATGTGGAAAAGTAGTGTGAAAAATTTTAAAATGATTTTGAGTTATCGTGTGCACCAACTTCGAAACTATACAAGATTCAGGAAAACGCTTTAAAGGATGATAAAAATATGAAATAAATATTGCCCCTTTATTAAAAGAATTTTGTGCGGAGATAATTTTCTAACAGTATCAATTACAAGTAAAGAGCAATTAAGTGAATCAAACCTTAATGTTTTTTAATATCAAATCTTAAAATGATGCATTTAACTTACATATATAATAACAATTGATAAACTTTCAATAAGTATATGTATAATATTATATAGTATATATATACTTGTATTTGTAACATAAATATATGTATATATATATATATATCACGTGTTCATAGACACCGTTGATTTTCACTAAAAAAATCTCCCCTTTTCTCTAGAATCACTAAATATAACTACAACAAATATTTTGTGAACAAAAAGGGTGTTGCCGGCGCCGACATCTAGACAAAGTTAGTAATACAAAACACGCTCGAGTGCATGTGAATATGCTTTTAGCTCAAATTGTTATAAAATTCGATTCCAATATTTAGAATATTATATTCAAGTTAATATTATATCCTACGATGAAATTTAGAAAAGATTCTATATATATATATATATTGTCCAGCTAAAGGGTGAATACCAAAAAGTTTGAACACCCTTAATAAAACAATATATGTAGGACAGAATAGTTTCCCCTAGCATTAAATTAAAAGATCAGAGAATATATGTATATTTCCACCCTTTTCAATTTATCCTGAATTTTCTTATACATTTGTATTATTTTTGTATCCTCTGGGGGAATTGTGTAATATACATATATAGAAATTGGATTTGATAAAGCTGTAGTAGAATATTATTAAGAAGAGAGGATATGTATCTGAATTAAATTCAGTTCCTTTCGTTTTTCGATTGTGTTCGTTGTCGTTAACGCGCTTTCAATAAAATTTGGGCGCGACCTTTTTGAAAGATATATTAAATTTTTTTTCCCGAATTTTTCAATTAAACTTTACAAGGTGTACGAAATTCTTTTTATATATTAATAAAAATAAAACAAAATAGTTATCGAGAGACCAAATAAATACCACCGCATACATTTTTATATTAGAAATTTCTTAAAATAAAAGTTTTAATTAGGAAAAAATTTTTTCCTATCTAAACTAAAGTTTTAACATCGTGATTTTAGTGATAAGTTTTGCAGTTTTATAAAACGCCAAATATAACAAATTGGAATACCTTCTGCATCGAATGTAGTTTTTTTACATGAAAATTAAGTAAAATTTTAGCTGTAAGAATCTAATCAAACGCACAAGTTCTTATTGATATTAACTCTTCTCCGCCGAATATTAAAGGTGATTTTAAGGCTAAAATTGAAAATATAAAAATTCAGTTAAACTAAAACAGGACTTGAACTACTGCCAAATCAAAAAGACCAAATATTTAATAAACTAATATTAAAACATAAAACTTATTATATATGCAATTTTTTAAAAAACGATAAAAGATTTTGCCTAAATAATTATTTAAACAAAAACAAATTTTCTTTCGGCACAAATTTTTTTTATAAACAAAACAAAATGGGAGGATGCGCATCCAAAGATAAAGAAAATGCAGCTAAAGACGAAGCTAACAAGAATAATCCAGATGATGGGTGTGTATTATGGACATTTTTTATAAAAATTACTTGCAGGATGTTTTTCCATGTTAAATTTTTATTAATGTTTACCCTGAGCATTTTTCACATTCTTTATGTACATATAACTAACTGCGTTAGTAGGCACAATTTGTACTTAAGTCTAGCATTCTACAAGTAATTAATTCCCTATTAAATTAAATTCAACAACTAGATTCATAATTATAAAATGAAGAACCTGAATGGGCTAGGTTTGAAGTAATAAAGAATATATCCTTTTCTAGTTAATTTCTTTTTATGAATTAGAAATTTAAACTAATGAATTTAAGTATTCTTTTTTGTTTTAAGAATTCTTAACAATAATTCGTTAATTGTAAATAAGCCAAATGCTCTAAGAGATGAAAGGGATAGAAAATAAATTACTGTAAGAGAAAAGAGATATCTATATCTATGACAATGGTAGAAAGGACATCAGAGAGCATTCGCTTTATTCTTATATTTAACGTAAAATTCTCTAAAGGAAACATATTTTACGCATAGATTTTTCTATAATAATGGCTGAAATATAGCGGGATAGCGTAATTTGTAAACTTATAGGGGAAATAATATGTAGAGTTTTCTGAATTGTATATCTTTTCCGATTATTTGAAAATAATGAGGTGTATAAAACTGATTACAATAAATAGAAAAATCTCAAATTTTATTACTCTAACATGTAAAATTTAGTCGTTTTTTATGAAACAGTTTTTCTAAAACAAACAAGTAAAAATAACCATTAAAACTCTTGTAGCACGCTGTCATTATTTGGCTAAGTAATATTTTTGTATAAATTAAACTCAAATTAGTTTGGCATTTCTATATTTTATAGACAACATTTACGAGTTACGATGCTTTCATTGTGTTTTTAGTATATAGAATATTGTGATTGTTATTTTTTAATACAATCTTATAACCCTTATTTTTGAGCTCACTTTTATATTTAGTTTCAAAGGAAAACTAAACAGATTATTCAAGAGATTCACGCTACACAGGAAATACATTACTTCTCTGTGTGTCTTCCATTATAATGATTTTTTTTGTTATTTTGTGAGTTGGTATAGTTATTTTTCTTTCTTCTATTTCAATAGCGGAAGATTCTCTGTTCTCCATTCACAGGTCTTTCTACTGTTCAACTAGTATTGTTGCCTCTGCAAAATATAATCCAGCCCCAGAAATTGTTTACTGAAAGATCTCATTTAGACTATTCTAAATTTTGTCAATTCAAATTTACTATATAATTCAGTTTGCAAATTATTTCTTTACTGTCTGTTCCGACCTCTATTTGCAAGGTATTTAAATCTGCTCTATTAATAATGAAATTATATCCGCAAACTCCTTGAGATGTTTTGTTTTATTATCGCCAGTTGTACATGTATTCTTTGGGAAGTCTTATTTAACTTTAAAGTTGTCTGTATCTTATTTTTCAATTCTATCAAATTATTTGGTACGGTGTGAACAGCTATTTTAGTTTTGGTATTCGTCGCGATTATAGCACACCATATGAAGTCAGTCAATTTTGATTTACCTTTTTCGTTCAAAGGATCATAGTATAACTCGGTGATTTTTAAAAAAATTTAAGTTTCTCGAGGATCTCCATCAAAATGAGGTATTATCTTAATAGCAGCTAGCAATTTGTTGTAGCCATATTGTTAGAGCCATCCTCTATCATATAATCTTTAATATATTTATCAATGATGCTGTAAGTTTTCGACCAATCAAACTTTTGGGTTATCAGTTGTATTTTTGTTTCTTAAGGTTGTATTTTGTTTAACTATAATTCTCGGAATTTTATGTTGAATTGCTTCATTAGAATCTCTTTAATATACCTTTCGTGGTGAGTTTTCTATTTAGATTTCTTTTAGGTGGCTAATAATTTTACTAAATTACCTAAAGTTTTATTTATGTCCATCAAATGATAGGAAATCTTTTTTTTTTTAATTTGAGTATGTGTGCTTTTTTTTCAACTAAGCAAAAGAAAAGAAAATGACCAGTTTCGTAAAGAGAAAAGACAAATATATAAATTTTAAGTTTTAATTAAAATTCATTGAATTCGTAATCAAAAATTTTAACTACGAAAAAAATTTTTTCTTGTTTTTAATTTAGTTATTTAATTTTCTATTTTTGCGCTTCGTTCTAACTTAACTTTAACTGTCGCATTTTTGCAATGAATGTTGTCCTTAAATTTTTGTCGGTTGTTATGGCAAAGATTCTGTGTAGCTCTCCTATAGCTCTACGTATTCGTACTAATATTCCTCCTCTATTCTTCACTGGCCAACAGTGTCAGAGCAGATGTTTTTGTTAGATTTTTTTAATTGGTTTGTTTATATTTTTAGATTGAAGAAGATCATGTTCCAGCTTCCGTGTTGCTTTCCAATTCATTTATTAAAGCCACTGGTAGCTTCAAGCCTATTTTCATAGGACTTACATAGGACTTATACCCATTCTTAACAGACGCAACTACAACGTTGTAGTCTTCGATACAAAAGAACTCCGTTCTTAACAACAAAGTCTGTAGACACTACAAAAAAAAAACCATGGCGTCTAAATCTCAAAACATATGATTTGAAATGTCAAATCAGATGTTACAGGTTATTAAATTTTTTAAAAGTGTTTTAACTAAAAAAATTAAAGAAAAGTTTTTTAATTTTAGTCATGTAAGTTGTTTTATAAAGTTAAATAATGAATATTAGTGAAGTAAACCGAGCTGAGATACACAAAACAGAAGGATCCAATAAGAAAAAATTCACAATAGATGTCAATTTTCTTTGACTACAGACTTTAAAAGGCTGTAGTTACTAAACAGCTCCAACCACTTATGTACTCAGTTCGCCCATACAAAAGTGGCTTTCTGTGTAGTTGGAAAGTGTGTAATTCGCCTGTTAAGAACGGGTATTACATAGGACTTACTGTCTTTGTTATGATTTTTGTTTACATGAAAATAGATTAAGGAAATATGAATCCTTCATATATTGTAACTCAAATTTTAGTGCAAACAATATAAATTATAAGGGAGTCCCTCCCTTGCTTTTTGCCAATCTGCCTTAAATGTTTCAAGAGATTCAAGAGAATCTGGCGCATTGCGTCAAATGTAAAAATCTATCAATAATGATGAGATTCAAAATATAAATTTATCTTAAATCAATCTAAATCTGTAAGTTTGATTTGATGATCTTTAGATTTTCAACAAAATGAGTTATGCCAGTTGCTTAGTTATGCTTAGTTATGCTTAGCTAGTAAACTATCAAGTTAATTTAATCAAAGCACTTTAAAGAAGAATCACTTTAATAGTAATAAATTACAATTGAAAAATATTTAAAAAGAAAAATTTAACTAAACTAATTTTTTTGTTTTTTTCTTGTATTTTAGAAATAAATCCGAAGAAATGGTTGACGCGGCAGTATTACAAAAATTGGAGGAAGGTTTCGCAAAACTGCAAGGATCTGACTCAAAATCTTTACTTAAAAAGTACTTGACCAAAGAAGTATTCGATAATTTAAAAAATAAAAAAACTCCTACATTTGGGTCAACATTATTAGATTGCATTCAATCAGGAATTGAAAATCTTGATTCTGGTGTAGGTATTTATGCACCAGACGCCGAAGCTTATTCAGTATTCTCTGATCTATTTGATCCAATTATCGAAGATTATCATAAAGGCTTTAAAAAGACAGATAAGCATCCCCCAAGAGATTTTGGAGATGTAAGCATTTTTGGTAATGTTGATCCAAATAATGAATTTGTTGTCTCAACACGTGTCCGTTGTGGTCGATCACTTGAGGGATATCCATTTAATCCTTGTCTAACTGAAGCGCAATATAAAGAAATGGAACAAAAAGTATCAACTACACTAGCCGGATTAGATGGTGAACTTAAAGGAAAATTTTATCCATTAACTGGAATGGAAAAATCTGTTCAACAGCAACTCATTGATGATCATTTCTTATTCAAAGAAGGTGATCGTTTCTTGCAAGCTGCAAATGCATGCCGTTTCTGGCCGTCTGGACGTGGAATATATCATAATGATAATAAAACATTTTTAGTATGGTGCAATGAGGAAGATCATTTACGTATTATTTCAATGCAAATGGGTGGTGATTTAGGTCAAGTATATCGTCGTCTTGTAACAGCTGTGAATGATATTGAAAAACGTTTACCATTCAGTCATCATGACCGTCTTGGCTTTTTAACTTTCTGTCCAACTAATTTAGGTACAACAATTCGTGCATCTGTACACATCAAAGTACCAAAATTGGCCGCTAATAAAGCTAAACTCGAAGAGGTTGCTGCTAAATATAATTTACAAGTTCGTGGAACACGTGGTGAGCACACAGAAGCTGAAGGTGGAATTTATGATATTTCAAACAAACGTCGTATGGGTTTAACTGAATTCCAAGCAGTTAAAGAAATGAATGACGGAATTTTGGAATTAATCAAATTAGAGAAATCACTTTAAATATAGCTTAAATATGTTTAAGATAAAAGCAAAAAGAAAAAAAACGATTTACTGTTTGTCTTATAAAGACAAATAGCTTGGTCATCTAAAAAAATACAATTAAACAAACAACTTAAACAAAATCGTTCAATAATCTTGTTTATTGAATTTATGCAAATGCAAATGCTCTAAGATTGTTACACGCTACACGCGAAATGAAATAATAAAAACTATTCTTTATTGCTGTCCGTCATTTGAATGCAACTTTTGTTCCTATATTTTGATTTTCTTTAAATTTTTTAACAATTAAATTAAATCCTATTTAAATACTGTCTTTTATAGAGAAAGAAAAAAAGTTTAAGTAGTGTTTAAAAATGAATTGCTTGTTCGCTTAAACCAAAAAAATAATTTTAATAGCTTTACCAGAAATAAAAATTATTATTAATATTTAAAAAATATTTCTACCAAGCTAAAATTAAGCTTTTTGAACTGAAAACAATAAAGCAAATGTAGTTTTTAATTTTATTAAAACACATCAGAATTATGTGCGCGAACTTAGTTTCTTAAGAACACATTTTGGATTATATGTATATATTTAATGATATTATAGTTTTAAAAAAGTATGAAACTGCAAAGTAAAGGTGGGTGCCCACACAACAATGAACAGTGAAAAATGATTAGAAAAATTGGCGAAATGACTAATGAATATATACATATATCTGTAGGCAATATGGTCTAATAATGCATTTACAGTGGCCATAATACTAGTCTAGTATTCTTAAAAGTAAAAATTTTGTAGAGATCTAGTATTGTTCTCAAGAGAACTGATTTAAAATTAGTTGTTTTTTTTCTAGTCTTTTGCAAAAAATACTAGATAAATCAAGGCAGCACTGCAGGAAATTTTGGGTAGTTTTTCGAACTCTCAAGAATTATTTGATAGTGAATAATTGTGAAAATTAGGCTAAATCTGACTGAATATGATTTAACAATTTTTACAACAAGAAAGGAGATGTTGGGTAAAACTTCAAAAATTTGTATTTTTGTGGAGTAAACCTCGTCACTATCGCATTTAATTTAAATATTTAGTTTATAAAAAAATTAAATTAACGTATAAGGTCTTTCAATAGGGATATAACAATTTTTTATCTTTATAAGAACGTAGCCTCCAACATATTTGATGATCTTCCAAACGCAAAACGTCAGTCAAAGTCTTCATTTTTGTCACGAACCAACAACGTTTGGAAACTATTAAAATTTCTTATCGAAATTCTGAATCGGTGTCCGTAACTTTAAAACCACTTACTTCAATTTTCGGCCGTAATAATTGTCCCACCCGACAGGCTGTGTATGCTATAGTGGATGAATTTGAGTGCACATTTTCAATATTGGATGGTCCAGTGCCAAAGAGATGCCGCGCTACTCGAAGTGCCGAAAATATAGCAGCCGTAAGCGAGTCGATTTCACGTCGTTTTCAGGAATTGGGCATCTCTCTAATCACATTGTGGTGCATATTGAGAAAAGATCATTTTTGTATGAATGACTTCGTCAATAAACAAAATATGCGCTATTGGGCAACAACAAATCCACATGTGTGGTGTGATTTTCATGCTGGAGGTGTAATTGGTGGTCATATGAGCGAGATCGAGTTTCATAATTAAATGTAATATGTGTACTACACTTTGAACTCAATATCTGAAATATTCTGTGTTTTATTTAAATATAAAATTGTTATGTCCTTAATGAAAGACTCTTTATATAAGATCATATCTTGCATTGCCTTTAAATTTAAATTTTCGTAGTAAGTTTCGTGAAGTTTACAAAAGTTTAATGTTTGGCGTGCATTGTCACCAGCATAATTAATAAATAAATAATAAAAGAATACATCGCTTCCCATTTTCAAAAAAATTTTAATATCGTGCCCATGTTGAAGTTTCAGAAATATTTTTTGTTTAGTAATAAATATTATTAGATTTTTAAAAATCAATTTACACTCATGGTGTAAAAGTTGTACGAAGCACCGTTATAGTATTCACATTGAGGCCGGTATCATTCAATTTCAGGGTAAGCGGAGGTGAAATGTAAGACGGAGTTTCGCAAATTTCGAAAAAAATTTTACCCCTTCCTGAGGCAGAAATAGTTCTGCCTCATGCTTGGCATCTTACTAATACATATAAATTTTGACATAACGTCTGTAATATTTTACCAACCCATGTTCACACATTTTAGTGGAGTGAGAATTGTAGGGGAACATTTCCGATTTGATACCGACCTCAATGTGAATACCCCCAATGCCTGAATGTTTTAGTACTAAATAAAACTGAAGTGGAATATTTAGAAGCATTATATAAAAGTAAGTAGTAATATTTTTTAAAACGAAAACGTTCTCCACACAGCTAAAATTTTAAAACCACAATTGAGCAGTTGCTGAAGGTGTTAAGCTTTTCTCAAATCGCAATTTATATATATAAATAATAGGAAAACTACTTGCTTATATTTTTAACTGAAAAGATAAGAAAGCAGACAAATCAATTAAAACACAAACCAAATCAGCTAGAAAGCTATGATCAATTGTGTTGATATAATCATATATGAATATTGTATATATATATATATATATATATATAATATACATCTCAATAATAAAATATATGTATTGCCGCCATTCAGTCGCTATCGAACATTATCACGATTAGATAGTCTGGGAGCATCACTTGTCGAATGGACTTCAATTTCTCTGCAAAGATTTTCTAATTATAATTATCATACATACATATTTAACCATATTTTTCGTTCTTTTAATGTAAATCGATATATTTGAAAAATGGTTAAAGCTTGGTATATGGATGATCTTCTCAGTGACCAAAGGTTAGAACATCATTTGCAACCACCTATATATATTTCGATTGAAGATTTGTACAAAAAAACTGGAGTGGAAAATTTTAAGGTAAATAAATTATATTTAGTTAATGAAAATTAACTATAAAATCTGTGCTGGAACTTTGGAACTTTTAAAATTTTTAAACTGTAATAATAATCAAAATTAAATTCGTAAATATATAAATCTTAGATGGATTTTATTTCTTGTGCATTCTAAATTAATTCTGATAGGGAGTTGACAGCAAGTTAAATTAGGGTAATGTGCCAAATTAATATAGTAAATTTTACACATTTAGGCTGTGTTCAAACACGGCTTCAATTATAAACATATTGTCTAAAAAACACAGCAATTCAGGAAGCTGGCGAGTTGCTGGTTTTGTAATATGAAATTGGAATGCGATTTTTGCGGCCGTCGAGGTCAGTGCACCAAGGAATGCTTTCAAAAGCGAAAATGGGAGGCCCCAAATCAGGGAAACTCCCAAATGTCGGGTCCAACACCCAACAGTGCCCCAATTTTCACTAACAAAGATTACCACTGGATATAGCACAGGACAAGTTAACTAATGTAATAATAGATACAGGGGCAGAAGTGAGTGTATTGAAGCGTGAAATCATAAGTACTAATATCCCAATCGATACCTATACAAAATGTACAATAAAAACACCCTTCGGCAAGGGTGAGACTTTAGGAAGTTGCCAAGGCAATTTTAATTTTTCAATTAAACTTCCTTGTATCTTCCAAATAGTAAAGAATATGAGCAATTTTATTACGGATGGTATTTTGGGAAATGATTTTTTATCAAAATATTGTAATATCCCGGAAAAATGCCTGCATATTCCTCGCATGGAAAATGGCAGCCTATCTAATACAGAAGATTCAGGGATTTTGTCAGTTTGAAATCGAAACGTAAATGGATCAAAATATTTGCTGGGTAATGTCATTGTAGTAATTTGTCCTATACTATTTATTTGTAGGGATATTCTGATAATTTGCATATTTCTGGAGATAACCTGATACACTGTTTAGTTCGAATACTAAGAATTTCCTCTCTGCGTCCTACATATAGTAAAAGTAACCCGGGACATTATTCATGTACGAAAGCCCTTGGGTCTTGACTGATCTTGTTTTCCTGTACAAAAGACATACATATATCGAAGAGGAATTTATCTCTAAGTAATTCTTTAACATTAACTGACATTTTTGACATTTCTTTTCTTTTTTTTGTCAATAATTTTTGAATTTTCAAATTATAAATAAAAAGGAATTATTATATTTTGCTTTAAATTATCTAAACAATAACCCGAAATTTTACTAATGTCCGTTGCAATTAAAGAATTACGCAGAGATAGGTTTTTCTAAATCGAAGCATATTTTACTTGTAAGCCAACCAGCCAGCAAGCATTCAATTTCAAAGGCCAGTCAGAAGGTGCATCTTTTTTACCCAGCGGTTAATTTTCGTTAATTTGTGCTCTTTACCGTATGCATGACCTTTGCATGCTAAAACGCTGCTATAAGCTATTGTCATTTTGCGACCACACACATTTTAGGAGGACAAAAAAATATTCTAAGTCTTATTTTGCTCTGTTGCGAAAATATTCTAAGTCTTTTTGGCGTATGTGTTTAAGTCATTTAGTCGCCAGTTGTTGGCAGTCGTGTGCAGTGTGTAGCATTTAAGTTTTTTTTGTGTTTTATTGTATTACTTAATATTAATTAAATAATATATTAATATTGTGATTATTGATGGATATTTTAATATCATCAACTTTTAAAAATTAATAAAAACAAAAATCTCTCTTATTTACGCTCTCCATTTGTGTATCCTGAGAGCGCATAAAATCCTCTCTTAGCATGGCTTTTCCTATCCGGTCGCAATGTTAATTTTCCTGCATGCTGGGATACCTAAATTTAACACGCTCGCCTCAAATTTGCCTTCAAAAAGCATCTAAAGAGCGAAATTTAACCGCTGGGTATTAACTAGAATGCAGAGTGAGAGAGAAAGAGAGAGAGATATCAGACTTGAGAATGTTGCTGTATTGACACGATATATTAGAATTTACCTTCCATTTCTTAAAACCTTTGCTTAAAAAGAGCTTAACCAAAAAATTTAATAGTTTTATAAAATCATTATATATTTTTTAATGCAGTTGGATCATAAGTCATACGAAACCGATGGAATTTTACTTAAAATACGAAAAGATCGGGGATATTCTTATGAAGATGAGGTAAACATAATTTTGAAAAAACATTATTTTTGATTAGTTTCGGTATTAAAGATCTGCTGTTCGGAAGACTGTCTTCCAGACTATCAAAATAAATTGAAATCATTTTATACTGAGCACTTACATACAGATGAAGAAATTCGCTTTATTATTGATGGCTCAGGATATTTCGATGTTAGAGAGTATGTTCGATATTAAAAATAATTTAATTTGAAATTCAAAATAAGTTAATAAATATTTCTAGTACAGAAGATAAATGGATACGGATACAAGTAGTTGCTGGTGATATGATTATAATTCCTTCTGGTATTTATCATCGTTTCACTCTAGATACAAATGTAGGACATAAGCATTTTAATTTAAATAAAACTAATTCATTAATTTTTCTTTAGAACTATATCAAAGCTAAACGTTATTTTGTCGGTGAACCAATGTGGCTACCTTATAACAGACCAGCAGATGAAATGGATTGTAGAAAAAATTACTTAAAGTCGCAATCTACTTTTATGAATTTTAAAAAATAACTAGCTAAATTTTAACAAAACCTTACCTTAAGCACTCTTTGTAGCTTTTTAATCAATAAAAATCTTGATTTGAGTATATTCATAATTAGTTAATAGAATTATTAATTTTAGTAGCTAAAATCAAAAAAAATATTTGATGAAAAAATTTCTTCCTAAATAAATAAACAAGTTTTAAATATATTTTTTAAAATAAACATCAGTAGTTACGATTAAGAATTGTAATTAAGTGGACCATAGTATTAAATCTATGGCCATGAACTACTTCAAACTGGAACTAAATTCGATAACGTAATAAATTTAAATATTCCGGTTTTACGGTCATTATAGCCAAATTGATGACAAAATTCTATATACATCAGACTAGTGATACGACACATTTGAGAACGGTAGGTGATCACATGGCAACTTAGGAATCTAATTTAAATAAAATTATTGTTACAATTGTGCGAAGAGAATATTGAGATTAGTTTGTGAAATGATTTTTAATTAATTTGATTTTTATATTGAAAGTTTTTTAAGTTTCTGTTCGCTTAATATGTGCTTATAACAAAAGTATTTCTTGAAAACATGGATTCACCAATTTAAATTGCATAGATCAATAAATAAATTATTATTTATTTTAAAACTAATTAGTCCACTACATTTCCTTAAAATTTTTGAAACAACCAGATTGAAAGTCTAGTTTTAAAACAGGTAACGTGTAGTTATATCCGTGAAGTATTATTCTAACTTTTTAATAACTTTAACTTAGCCATAATTTGTCTTACCTACGAAGTATTAATTACATCTTCAATATCATATTTATCAAAATTTTTAGTTTCAAACTTTATAAAATTAAAAAAAAATAAACACAAGCTTTGATGGCTATTGATTTTATGTTCTGATAAAGAGAAGAGCACTAAACAAAGTGAATCTTCAAATGTCTACATTCTAAGGAATTTATAAGTAAATACATATATTCAAAGGATACTGGGAGGATAATCCATCCATGGTATAAAAAGGCCCAATAGGCCTAAGATAAGAAATTTCATCTAGTTTTACCGCTCTCTGTTAAATGTACTATGTTACAATTGTGTTCCCAAGTTGCTGCCTAATTGTAATATGTACAGTTCATTTTAGATATTTTGTTAATAACAACAATATTTTAAAAATATGAATATACTTTTGCACTAAGGCATTCAAATGTGATCTATTTAAAGTATAATTTTAAAACCTGAAATATTTTGCTGTTATCATTATTGGCAATTAATTCTTGAATTATATAGCCACCAAACAGGAATTTTTGTAATCGTTAATGTACTTTTGTACTAATTTTTCGGGTGTTTCAAATCTTTCTATTTTACTCTTGAAAGGTCTTCCTTTTCACTACTATAAAGATAATCAGTATTGTTTATGGCTGACCGGATTTTATCTGGAATTATTTTCTTGGTCTGATACACAGACAAATCTGGGTATAAATAGTATATTTTCTCTAATGACGACACTAATGTTTTTACCATTTATAACTCCCTTTAGTCATAAAAGAAGCTCTTTCTTTGTAAGTTGTAAATAGAAAAACGGTGTCAACAGAAGTCTTTTGATTGTAATTTTCGGTACTCTTTTCCATTATTATTTAGCTAGTAGCTAAAACACGACTGATTTTCTTGAGTAATAAGGGATTTATAGCAAGAAAAGTCGGTAAGGCCGTAGTTCGTAAGACAACGACTTCAAGCTGCTTTTGTTCGTGCGATAAATCAATGCCTAACATGCCATACGATCAACTCCATACAAATGGAAAAAGTTGCTTGTCTCGCAAATATATGAATTCTATGAAAATAGCTTGAAATCATTTTCATAAGGACCGTGGCCGAAGCGGCTCTTCTTTAAATTCTTGAAATAGAACGTTTACTAAATCAGCTCTTAACTCCTAAGCATAAAGCATTCTTGTTCGCATAACACAATAAAAAAACTACTCAAATTTAAGTATAAAAATTATAGATTATTTTAAATTTAGAAAGCATAAGAGCTTTTTACTATAAAAAAGTAAACTAGCATAAACTTCATTCATAACAACAATTATATCTTTTAGTTTAAAAGAACTATACCCAAAGCTGCCATCAATGGTACCACCATTAGAAAAATATTCGTGAAACTTGTGCTGATTTGACAGGTGTGAGGTGTACACTAAGCCAATTGTGATAAAAATATTAGTTAAATGAAATATTAAGTTAAAACAATGCAATAACAAATTGTTATTATGTATTATTAATAATTTTGAAAACACATTAATGATAATATACATGAAAAAGTTGACGAAATGTTTACAAAATCATAAATTGCTGTCCTAGTTATCGGCTCATACTGAGCAACTCCATTTAGATTTGTGTTGTATGCAAATCAATGTATAGGTATATATTCTAATATAAATAGCTAAAAATATTAGTTATTTAGTTTTGTATCAAATATGATAACGCTCTTTAAAATTATTTTAAACATTATTCATTTATTGAAATTAATTGTAAAAATCGCAAATTATGCACATGTTATTATATGGTTAGCTTATTTACGTGTACAATATTTATATTATATATATATATATATAAACAAAAATGTTAAGTTAACTGTTAATATTAAAATGAAAGATCTTATAAATTTAGTTATTTAAATTGAAGGAATTTTAAGCGGCTGGTAAAATGACAATTTTGCAATTATGATTTGCATTTGCAATATTCTAATAACATTTTTATATTGCTTGAAATTATTTTTTATGTCAATCGAATATTCATATTGATCTGCAGCTCCTTAAATATTTAATTACATTATACTATTCACGATTTAATGCTAATTCTGAAAACAATTAATTTCTTATTTTTTTTTTAATAGTCTATGTTAATGGCACATTGCATCAGAACTCACTTAAAATTTTGTTTATCAAATTACAGGATTTTTTTTGGTTAAAAGACAGATTACAATTTTTCGCCTTTTTTGTTAAACTTTATTTAAAGTAACAGAAAATATGTATATAATTTTTGAAAATAGCAAAAGAGTTGAAAAAAATGTATATTATTAAACCTAATTTTGATCTCATCAATATACTGTAAAAGACGGGTGAGCTATCCAAACAGACGTATAAATGTCACTACACGCATCATTTTGATGACCAAAATTCATACATAGTGCATAGTTTTCATTTTATATCTCTGAAGCCTTCTGCAAACTAATTTAATATTTTTTATGCTTGAAATTAATATTTTATTGAAACTTGCAATCGCCCTTTTATTTAGTTCGTAAGATACCTAAGAATATACCTGTAGCTGGGATAAAATTAATAATTTATCATGCAATTAAATCATTCACATGATGAAATTTGAAATATTGTTGCTTATTATTTTGCTTTTGTTTTAATGTATCGTAGTATAAAACTTACATTACTTGGCAGTAAGTGATTTTCGATGTCTTTGAATGCTTTTGTTTTGGATTATGTAATCTAAAATTATATGAGTAATTATTTAACTGCCGGGATGGATAAAGTTACTCGTTTTAAGATTTACGTAATTGTCTTATCAAGTTATGATCCCACCCTAGTGGAAATATTTGATGATGATTTTATACTGAATCAGGGTATTCACATTGAGGCCGGTATCATTCAATTTCATGGTAAGCGGAGGTGAAATGTAAGACGGAGTTTCGCAAATTTCGAAAAAATTTTTACCTCTTCCTGAGGCAGAAATATTTCTGCCTCATGCTTGGCATCTTACTAATACATATAAATTTTGACATAACGTCTCTGTAATATTTTACCAACACATATTCACATATTTTAGTGGAGTGAGAATTGTAGGGGAACATTTCCGATTTGATACCGGCCTCAATGTGAATACCCCCAATAGCATGATAGACAGTATAAATCATCAAATATTTCGTCTCGGTCATAAATATGTTTAAAAATTTATTCACAAATGGCCATTTCTATATATTTTACATGGGACCAGAGAGTCATTTTACGATTTAGAAATTTTTAGTGAATAGTTTTCTCTTTTTATTATTTGCTTTATGCGTATGTTTTCAAATATAGTACGCAGCCGCTAACGTAGTTTTTTTGATTTACTATGTACTATGTGTCTTCATTTTCTTTTAGTTTTAATGCCCTTAAAGTGAAGCTTTTTGAAAACTTTTAGTTCTGGATTTAATAATACACGGAATATATATTCATATATATATATAATATAAATTCAAAGCCAGCATCGTTTTAAAACTTCTTTTGTGTGGAAGCAATTTAATAGGTTGTAATTACGCGGTCTCTGTCCCAATCAGTTATTTTAAAGTTACGGCTCTGTCCTTACATTAAACACAATTGAAAAGCAGTTATACGAAGTAGTTTCTCACCTTTGATACATTTTTTACCCGTGGATCTTTCTTTTGAATATTACGCATAAGTGGTTTACTTACTAATAGTGGACATATCGACCCCATTAATTAAAGGATTTGTAGAAATAGCACCCATCATGAATGTGAAAGGCACAGTTCGTTTTGTAGAAAAATTCATGAATTATTTTGTACTAAAAGTCGGAGTTAGATATTAATAAAAAAAGGCGGCGTCATTTGAATATTTTTCTACAAGTCGTTAGTAATTTCTTATTATCGCTAGTGAACATATATGGATATATCTTTTAAAGTCTTAAGGCTCAAACACAATGCACGTGGTTGCGAAGCGGTATCGGTGACAGCAAAGTAGAATTCCGAATGAATTCTGCTTCCGCTCCGCAATCGCGTGCATTGCGTTTGAGCCTTTACGTTGAGCCTTTGTTGTTACTTGTTATTATAAGAATATTTTTCATTGCTTTTTTTTTTATGGCCTTATTCAATTCTTAAACTAACTTTTAAATCAGAGTAAAAGATTAACTTCACTTTTTCATCGTCAGCAATCGTTTCCGAAAGTTTTTGGAATAGTTTACTGTAAAAGTTATTGATTCCGGTAATATTAGTCTAAAAAACTTTTAAATGTGACTAAAGGAAAATGAAATTATTTGGCATTAATTTTATGGCTCAGTTGTTCAAAAATTTCACAAAAAAATAATAAAATCGCAATCTCAACGTTAAATGTGTAAGTTCATAATGTATGGAGTTTTGTGATAGATACTACATCTTTGAATGTAGAAGTAGAGCGAAATCTTAAAAGATCTTTGTTTAAAAATAAAGACAGTGAAGGCTAACTATAAAAAATTCTCCAATTATTTAAAAAAAAAAAAAACAAGTTACATTTTGTTTAAATAATTTACATTACTAGTTAAAAACATTACTTGAAAATGATACTTTCATTCTTATCTAACGGTTTTTCTTCAATTATTGAATTAAAATTATGTCAAAAGTATATAGAAAAAATAATATTAATTGCCTGCAATCATGCCTAAAGCATTGACTTTAAAGCCGGATTCAAAGATAAATACAGCTTATATTTGTAGAAAAAATTATCTTAGAGCATGACTTCATCCTTTTTCACGATCTTTGATCGTATAAATATGAATACTCTAGGAGAACTCCAGACGCAATTGTCTCTAATGTAAATAGAATCATGATTGAATTTGACAATAGAAATTGGTTTCATGTAAATTTCAAAGTAAAATTTAGGATTTCATAATCCTAATTATTTATTTAATATCCATCTCTAAATCATCCAGCACCTTGATATTATTGCACTATTTAAAAAAGATATTTATTATTTATTCCTTTTCAATTTGAATAGATTACCGATTTGCATGCCTAAATGTCCATAGCCTAACTATAACCAAAATGCAACTAACTGAATCCTACAAAATGAATCCTTTTTTGATAATATAACAAAATTGAATCTTGTGAATATAATTTTGAATAAAAATTTACTTTTTCTGACCTAACGTAAAATATTTCATATAAATACCAACGAAGAAAAGCATTCGATAAATTTCATTGGTAATGATGGCTGATTTTTCGATAGAATTAACTGTTTTAAATAAGCAAAATTTCACTTAATAATTTAAAGATTGTATAACTCCTCATTAAAATCTTTGCTTTTTTAATACTTTAATACTAATCAGAACGTAATTAATTTTTGTTTTGAGTTTTGCATAAAATTTGTTATGAAATATATTTCATTAAATATTTTTTTTAAAAATAGTATTCCTTTTAGTAATGTTGAATAAAAAGACGATTTAAAAATTCAGACAAGATTTCAATTTTAATAAGTAAACCGACAGATTTTATTATCCAGTTAGCTAAAAATAAAATACATTTGCATATATCTAATACTATTGAAACACGTCTGTTATCTTTAATGTACGACTCCCAAATACTTTAATTTTACAGACATATTTTACAATGAAGCAAGTGTTTTTTTATTATTATTTAAACTATAGTTATAAAATCAAAAAACTTTTGAAGTAAATTTGTAATTTTAGCTTTTTTATCTGAAATTTAACTAAATATATTTTATAATTTTTTTAAATATTAAATAATGATATTATTGAAAGTTATCAATTAGACATGGTCTAATTTTTTCTTTTTTATTCTGTTTTTCTATTAGTATATTTTAATTCTGTTAGGATAAAGCGTTTTTATTAAAGTACTCGTCATGGAGCCTTGTGTATTTCAATGCATTAATTACTTTTTTCAATATGCTATATCAATATCAATATCAATTCTTGTTTTTTTATAGCATTGAAAACTCAAAACTTATGTTTGAGCCAAAATTCTTAGCTCTCTCTCTCTCACTCTCACTCTCGATGCGGTTGATATTTTAGATTGAACGTTCAAATTTTGATTTGCTGTGGGATTTAATTTATTTCCGGATATTCCTATTATAACTTTATATAATTTAAACTCAATAATTCAAAAATTTCTAATCTAGTAATAGTTGATCTTTTCTTAAAAACTTGTTATGATAATCTTTAAATTATTTTTATAGTTTTCTTTTGTTTATACCAATTATTTTTGTTTATTTTTTTTAAACGGGAGTGTTTATAACAACCGGAAAGAATTCATTTAATTATGAAGGAATAGAAAAGTGCTGGAACATACATATTTTTTTTTTAGTTATGTCATTGGTGTAGAATAAATTGATTGCTTAGAGGTATCCGTTGAAAATATTTTTGAAAAATGTTAAATATGTTTTTGATTGATTAGCATAACCAAAAAAATAAACTAATCAAATATAATTGAGCATGTCACATGTCGCATTAAATTTTACTTTTACATAATTTTAATGATATTTATGCAAATATTTAAGTTTATATTAAATGCTATTAAAAATAACTAAATTTTTTACTTCATTAGCTAATATTAACGTATATATCAGATTAGTATATGTCTCTAACCTAGAAACTCCATTTCAGGTCTCTAAAGATAAAATTTTTTCGATTATATTCAAAAACAAAAATAAATTTGTAGTTTGTTTGAGGGATGTAGCCTTAAAAAAATATTTTCAATCAATTTGGAAACAAAATCAATTTTACTGAAAGTTGTACCTGGAATACATAACCAAAAATGTTGGTAGTTATAGCATTCATCTTCCTTCTCGTTACGCTGCTCGCATTGTGTGGGTACCTCAATTTGAAACAATTCAAACTTCATACACATGTAAATGCTTCCATCCAGATATTATAGATGTTTGGTTTTTATCAGTAGTGCATAAAAAACAAGTAATATAAAAAAAAATTTTTTAAAGTATATTCCTACTTATATTTCTCATTCATTCCCGTTCAGTGAGACTGTTTTTTCATTTTTCTGAATTCGTTTCATTTATTTTTCTGAAGTGTTTCTGTCATATAAAAATAAAAACAAGTTTATTAAATATAACTGGTGAATTAATATTTGAACTAACTATATTAGCATCATTTGTCATCCACTGCCAGCTCAAACAAATTTATTTGAACTTGATTGGATGAATAGAAAAGAATTTATTAACAGTTGAAAATTTTTATGCAAGCTAATAGTAGGAATATAAAAAGCTAAGAACACTAAGAATGTTCACCACAAAAAATTATATTTACATCATACCAACATAAAACTAGTAGCTATAATAATTAATTTATTATAACTATTATCAATTGTTTTAACAGTTGAGCATATTTTATTTCGGAAAAAACAATTGAATGTTAAAGTATTAAATCATATTTTACTATGAAAAATTATTTTTAATTCCACTACTATGTTTTAATTTATCTTTTAGATTTAATTTTAAAGTAAAATAAATAAAAAAATTTTTCCATAAACATAAATTCTGTCACACATTCCTAAAAAAAATTTTATGTGAAAAAGTGTATTTCTTTCATACTTCTACAGCAATGTTGTTAAAATTAACAAATATTTCATATAATTGAACAGATTAGAATACGTTTCGATACGCGTAAAACATAAAATAAATTATACCAGAAAAGGATCATAAAATATAGATTTGACTGTATACTTTAGTTTTTCTTAAATATTAAGGACGTTTGTTATTTGTACTCAGCTTTTTCTTTATTTTTCAAATGCATTACGATTAGTAACATCAATAATAAGCTTTGATTACCATTTTCAAATTATTAACTTTCAAGTTGAAATTATTTTTTCCAATTTTGAAATTTAAAACGGAAAGTTATGCTTGGCATACATAAATTAAATAATTTTATTGTTTTGTCTGAAGTAAAATATTCTGAGTAATAGTTTTTGTTTTGTTAGCTGAAAGTACAAATAATATTAATTTGAGCACTACAATGTACAAGAGAGAAAAATTGGTTTTTTAATGATATAATTGATTTTTTTGTAATTTTTTAACGCTACCGAATTATCCTTGATAACAAGGGCATTGTAGTTAATTAAAGCAGTATATTGTTTTAAAAATAAGGTATAAAATATTTGAAAATATCATTAAAATAATTGAACATTTACTTTGAACCCATCAACAATTTTAACACAAATTAATTAATTAATGTAATCTGCAAAATCATTCTTTTCTTTTTTATTTAAATAATTTATATTTTTTTAGTACTTGACAGAGTACGTAAAATATTATTCAGTTCAATTATATTGTTTACATTAAAATGAATGTTTGAGGAATTTAGAAATTCAATTATTCCAATTGACTTAACATGAAATTTTTATGGCTTAAAAAATATTGCTGAGAAAAAACATTCGTAGACTGTAGGTTGTTTTTTGCAATGCATTTTTTTAAATGAAGCTTTGAGTTTAATCTAATTCTGTTTATTTTTGCAGTTATTTTTTACTTTTTGTATTTTGTTTTACGTATTTATATACTAAAAATTCATTTTATTATAAATAAAATTCTATTTAATCTATTTATTCTATTTTCAACAACTAAAAAAATATTTAAATAAATTAAAGTAAATTATATTTTGATATAAAATTTTTAGATTTTCAACATCATGGCAAAAATGGATATAGATGATGTTGTTGATTTAAGTCTTGGATCAACCCGAGAATCTTTAGCAATTACACAAGCAACAGTTCGTGATCTTAGAGTACTAGCACAAAATTCAGGTTTAACAATAACACCAGCACCACCTCCATTAAATAATATTGATCGTAATGATGATACAAAACCTCCAAGAAGAGTTTTAAGGCCAAGAACTGAGCCAAAATCATATGTAGAAGCCCCAGATATTGTTTTATTACCAGCTAAATTTAATATAAAACAACAAAATGGTAGTATTGAATATGAGACTGATGATATGGATGTATCAATACCATTTAATATAAAAGAGCTAACACCAGCTGAAATAAAGGAGAGGGAAAAAGGTCTGAGAAAATTACGTGAAGATCTTCGTAATGAAGAAACAAAATTAGTTCTTCTTAAAAAATTAAAACAATCACAACATATAATGAAAGAAAATTTAATAGTAACAGCAACAAACTTATCTCCAACAACTATAGCATTAACAAATCCTTTAGTGACAATGCCAATGGCTTTAACAAAAGGTTCACTTAGTGTTATGCCAACTACAGCTTTACCAATACCAGCACATTCAAAGAATCGATCAGTTAATGTGTTAGGGTAAACTTATAAATTTTTATATAAAAAAAAAATAATTCAATTATTATTTTCAGTACTAATAGAACTCAGCCTTCAATTGGAAGAAATAATAATAATCTTCCACCACCAAGATCCCCACTGCCAGGCGGTGCTACACTTACACCTGGCGGACCACCAATACGTAATAATTCTGGAATTTTACGGACGGGGTCTAGTTTAACAATAACACCATCGGTGACAATAACCCCAACTTCGGCACCTCCAGTTGGTGCTAAGCCACGCAATGTGAGTGATTGTAATGTATTGAATTATATTTTTTATTACACTAATTAAGCTTTTTAATAATTATAAATCGGAAAATGAAATTTTTATTTAGAGAATAGCAACATAAATCCTTAAGAGGTTATATCTAAGGTGTTTATCTAAATTAAAATCAATACTGATTAGATCCAATGTCAAATTGAAGTGTAATATCAGTGAGAAAACTGATAGCTCTAAATGACTTTATTTAAAACTTTAGAAGAATGAAAACTAATCATTCTTGAGTTGAGTTTAGAGTAACAACTTTTTTATAACATAATGAAAGTTCTTAGGTACTTTTACTAATTGCTGTACAAATAATTTTTATTGTTAGGGAAATAGTCCGTTTTCAATCTTTTAAAACGCCAGAAATAGACAAAAATCTCTATCCATCATGATTCACAAATGAATTAATTCATGAAAATATCACTAATGAGTAATTTGCGTAATGAAAGTAGCTAATGCTTCACTAATGAAACAGCTACTACTTTAACCAATTTAGCGTGTAGCATCGAGTTTCTAAATCTTATCTGGTTTAATTTTTCAAAACCACAAATCTTATTGTAGCAATGGGGCTATTACGCTCCCGCCTTTATTACCATAAGAAACGCAAAAATTATTACTCCTCCACTGCAAGCATCGGCACAAATAACTTGATGGCATTGACCCACCTTAATAGCTTTTCGAAAATACTTTTTGCCAATAATTTAAAGCAAATTTTTATGCTTTTTGTATGGAAAAACAAGAAAAATTGACTGGCGTGACACTTAAGTGCATTTTGCCAGGTTCTAATACTTTTTCGTATATTTTAAAAGCAAAACATGGTTAAAATAATGTAAAATGTCAAATCAATGTCACCCAAAGGAGTAGCTATCGACTGAAGATTTTATTACTTTACGTTTTCCTATTCTATTGCCTATACCCCGTTCTTCAAATGGAAGGAAAAAGGTATAAATAATATACACCAGTTATGAACTATTGCAATAAATACAATAAAGTATTATTGTACACAACACAATTTGAGCTAAGAGAATAATTCAATCGTTTTATTGGGATTAATAAATAAGTGTCGTGCTCCTGTATGGAAAGCGGTTAAGAAAAAAAAAATTTTTAAGTCAAGAAATTCCAATTATGTTGAGTTACGTCTCTTAATGTTATTAGTTGCATCATGTTTGTGCAGAAGGGCATAAAAATAAGTAAAAAAACGTCACCCAGTTTTTTGATGAAATCTAATGTTGATCAACTAAATTTAATTTTAAATACTGTGTAATTTATGTTTGACTATATTATTAAATTGCGGGATAAAACAATAAAATATATCTCAGTAAAAAAGTGCGTTTTATTACGTATTATTAATTAAAAAGAACTACTTTTCATTTGATTTATTGGGGAAAAAATTTTTTTCTAGAATGATCGCAAAAGTCGAACTTGTGACTGGTTTTTGCATGAAAAACTAGCTATTATGGCTGATTTATGAAAAAATTTACATTTTGCCTGCTGGGACTCTATAAAATAATTTTTGAGAATATCCTATAGTTTAAGGATAATAAAAACGCCATTTTTTTTCGTTAAAATCACTTAAAATGTTAGATTTCACTTTTTATAATAAAATATCAATAAAAATTTTATTTGCTTCATAATAGAAAATTAAGTAATTATATTTTGCTTTCGTAGTTTACATTATTTAATATATACTGTCAATTATTAAAAAAATTAATGTCTCAGTGCCTACTACTCAGCAAAATTATACACAAATAAAAAGATAAAATCAAAAATAAAATATCCACACATTTTTATGAATCAGTAAAAATATTTTTTTATTCTACGATTCAGTTCCGATTTTCAATCAATCTTTCGTTAAGTATAAAGTTGCTATCGTATTTATATATAGATATTTGTGAAAATATATAATAAAGTTTTTAGAACAGATTTAAAATATAAAGAAATTCCGATTTAAAATCTACTACCATTAAGTTTAACTAAATAAAACAAAAGAGGGATTTATTATTGAATGTAAACTGTTTAAATCAATTAACATATTATCGAAAAAATTAATGCATAAAGCAAATAATTTCAACTAAATAATAATAAATGTTAGTTTTAATAAATCTTTTTATTACATCTATAATACAAGCAGCTTAATTTTTTGGATAATTCTAAGGTACCTGGGAATACAATAAATAATTCAGTATCAATTACACCGGCACTGCCTCAGTCAACAACGAATGATCATTTAATTAAGGTAATAATTTTATAAAATTAGATATTTTATTATTTCATAATTTAAATTTTATCTTATTTAGAATGAAAGATTAACCCCACGGGAAGAAATACAAACCCCAGCTCAACGGCAAGCGGCAGCTAAACTTGCACTTAGAAAACAACTTGAAAAAACTTTATTACAGGTAAATGAATTTATTAATTATTAATTGAATTATAAATATTTCTATTATATATAAATGCAGATACCGCCACCAAAACCTCCTCCTCCTGAAATGCAATTTATACCGAATCCTAGCAATACTGATTTTGTTTATTTACTTGGATTAGAACATGTAGTTGATTATCTTACTACAAAAGATAAGAAATCATTAGCTGTTCTTTCACCATTCCGTTGTGCACAGTGTAAGACAGATTTTACACCTGTATGGAAATGGGAAAAACATGGTAAGCTATTTAAATGAAAGTATTTTTTATATCTAACCCTGTTTTGTTTTTTAGGAAGTATTTTTTTTTATATTATAGTTAATATTAAATATTATTTTATATTTATTTCAATACAGGAAAAGAAGCTAAAGTAATTTGTGAGCAGTGCGTTACAACGAACGTCAAAAAAGCCTTAAAAGCAGAGCATACAAATAGACTGAAAACAGCTTTTGTCAAAGCATTGCAACAAGTATTTTTTCTATTTTCAAAATATTAAAAAGCAATATTGATATTAAAATATTTTAAGGAGCAAGAAATAGAGCAACGACTGGCAACACAAAGTAGTCCATCTCCAATAGATTCACATCCTTCAACGCCAATTCCTTCTGTTTCTACTCCAGTTAAATCACAAACACCGACTCCAACACCACGTCCTACACCCCCGCCTCCAGCGCAACCAACACCTACCCCACCGCCGCCAGCACCTCGGACACCAAGACATGATCCTGTACCAACTCCATCATCAAATTCTTTATCTTCACCTGCATTTGAGAAATTTCCTTCATCAGCTCAATTAAGCTCACTTAATAATGTAGTTAATTTGGCAAACTTAGGAAATATAGCAAATTCAACATCGGCAGCGACTGCAGCAGCTATGCAAGCTTTTCAACAACAAATATTCCGTGGTACATAAACATTATATATATTTATAAAAAAAATATTTTTAATTATTATTTGTTTTTGGTTTTTTTCAAAAATAAGGCCTTCAACAGGGATTGGCGTCAGGAAATCCTCAGCATATGATGCAATTTACACCACTGCTTTACTCGTATCATTTAGCAATGGCACAGGCGGCACAAGCTGTGGGTAAGTTTCATTTTTTTATTATTTCATTTAAAAGAATATTTTCACATTTTTATTTTAACATTTTTAAAGTGTAAAAATTTATAACTTTAATCAATACAAATAATTTGTAAAATAGGAGATAATAAAACATTTAGGTAGTGTGTTCCTGTGATTTTTCACATAAACACAGCGGAAAAATAATATTGGTCATCGCGTGTCCCCATTAAAAAAAAGAAGTGCATTTTGAAACTTTTACCAATTTATTTAAAGTAGTTTTTTAATAAAATTACATATAACAGAAATGTCTATAACTATAAAAAATAGATGCCAGAGTTAGTAATGGAAATGTAACTGCAAATATAAAATTATCTTAATTAAAAGGAAAATAATATTCAAGAGTTCTTCTAAATTTTTTTATACAACATGGTTAAGACTCGTTTAAATGCTGAATATTTCTCGCAGCTCATTATATTTACATGCCAAAAAAATTGAAACTTGTATACAAGATGCTGAATTGTTCTATTTATTCGATTTATAGACAATGCCATAGATTGATTCTCGAACAAAAACTTAATTTCAATTTTTCAACGTTATACTAATAAACAATAAATGAACATAGAAAGTAACAAGCTCGCAGATAGATTGACAAAAATTAGTTCAAACAGAATTTTATTGGAGCAACAGACCACTATTCTTAATTTTATATGTATACTCTCAATCATTAGGATTAGGAATGTCACAAGTAATCTAAGAGGTCTTTCGAACAATTAGAGTGTCATAAGTAAATAATAAATACCTTATCTGGTTTTTCTGAGAAGTGTGTAATACGTATAATAGAGGCTTTTTAAAAGTTTTTGTTTGCAAGATTTTTTACTAATCAAAATTCATTATAAAATTGCATAACAGTAAAGAAATCACGAGAGAAAAACTCTTCAAAGTAATAAAGGACAATAAAAGAAACCGAATGAAGATAAAAAGGCACACTAAAAGAAACTACGTTAAAACAAAAGCGCCAAAGTAAAATCGTGTTAACCAGATCCTGTTGGATCTGTTTTTAAATTTAATAACGTGTATTTTTCTATGTTTATTTCACGGTGGCTTTATGAAAAATTTTAATTTAAAACTTTAAAACAATGGGATTGATTTTTTCATTAGGCTTCAAAGATTATAATAAAGTTTATGACTAACAGATATTTAAATTTAAGAGATAACAAAACCGTTTACCAATTATCCTTAGTTTTTAGAATAAATCAACATTATTTTCAGTTTATACCTAGATACTCTAAGCTGGGAAATTTAAGAGAACCAATAACGTGTAAAAAAATTTTTTTTAAAAATGAGATTATAATTTTTTCTAGAAAATAGTAATTTTATAACAAAAAAATTGTTTATAGAAAAATCTAACTTAATATTCAATTAAATAGCTGGAAAAAATCCTCCTAGCTTAGCAGATATACAAAGAGCAGCGGAAATGCAAAGGCAATACCTGCTAGAAATGATCCCACCACAAGTACCCGGGCCAAGTAACAATAATCGTCAAAATAATTGGAAAACCTAGATGAAAAAGTAATGTAAATAGCATAATTAAAAATGTTTCTATTTTAAAAATAAGAACATTTTTCTTTTAGCTTAATTAAAGAAACAATTTTATAAGAAAATTATAATATTTAAAAAAGAAATTTTTGCTTCAATTAGGAAAACTCAGTTTATTAATTTTAAGATACAAATAAACAACAATTGTTGTTTTTTGTTAACTAAACAAAAAAATTTTAAAACAAAAATCATAAAAAATAAAAAATGTTTATTTTAAATTATAAACAAGTCATAAAAATATTTATTTGAACATTTTTTAGATTTTTTAGAAATTCAATCTGTTATAGTCCTTTCGTTTTTTTATTTTTATTTTTGTATATACATAAATATTTTTGCCCCGTACAAATTAATTTTAGTGTTTTAAAACTACTTAGAAGACTAAAGCATTTTATATGTATATATATATATATATATATATATATATAAATATAACGTGAAAAAAGTCTGCGTGTGATATACAATTTAGATATTAATATTTTTCTTTTGTCAAGCAGAGAAAAATTTGTAAATTTGTATTCAGTGGTAAGCTCTGTTAATTATAATTTTTTTATTAATAATAATATATTGAATATAAGTTTTATAAGTTCACAGATATAAAATGTGTTCATTGTGGTTGCTGTAATTGTGATCGAACATCACATTTATAAAAATGTAAAGCGCAGCTCATTTAGAGAATCTTTAAAATTTGAGGCTAATAGCTAACGTTATATTTTAATTTTATTTGTTGAAATTTGAAAACAAACAAAACAAAAAATTGTATTCAAGTGGGATTTTATGATAGTAATGATAGTAATAATAATGTAGTGAAATTTCATTAACTATATTATCAAGTTTTATTATATATTATTGCCTAAAGTTAATAACAATGCATATTATATTTCCATAATAATATATAAACCTTCTCCTTACTCCTTACTATGATTTTATAATTCTTTATTTTGAAAAGATGACTTTTAGATTTTTATAAATGAGATTTTATATAAAAGATTTTTCCACGCTCTATAAAATAAAATAATAAAAGATAAAAAATATTCCTTGAACCTTTTCACGTTTTCTTAGTCTACAAATACAAATATGTAAACCAACAACAAAAAATGTACAAAGTTTTAAAACTTTGAAGATATAAAAAATTTTTTTTGATTTTAACTATCTAGAAAAAAATTAGTTTTTAAGCAGGAACTTTTTTTTAATGATATTGAAACAAAAATCAAAAGATTCGTTCAGATACGTTCCTAGAATAGGCAATATGTTCATAAAATGTTTATACTTGATTGCATTATCTATTAAGTAGCTTGAATTTTAAATTCATAAATCTCTATAGCTTTTAAAAAAAAAGTAGTTCAAAGGGCATTGGCAAGGCTACACAGCTTCCGAGAGTGAAAATGGGAATGATTTGATATTTTCTGAAAAATATTTTACACCACGTTCTATTTACTAAAAAGATAAATACTCAATAGCTTATATCAAAGTGGTTTAAACTTTACTAGCAAAATTCAATTACTTCTGGCAGTCGAACTTGGAACCGATAAATTTTTCAGGACGCATTTTTGTACTAAATTGTATACTAAGTAACTCTATGTTTTTAAGGGAATGTGTTAGCTTTTTTTTTGTACTACAAAGTACGGACGAAAATTACTTGGGAAGAATTTCAAATTTTGATCGGAAATCTCTAGAGAATAGTAATGATGGTAAATAAATGTCTATAAAAAATGCAAGCAGTAATACTCGTTTTCATGTTCAATTCATCAAATATTAAAACTTTTTACATTACTGATAAAGTTTTAAATTTTATATGAAATGAATACTCGTTTGATAACTTTAACTCTATTTAAATTTTGAAATTGAAATTAAGGAAATTATAACGTTACCTGACTTAAAAAAACAATCGCTAATATAGAACAATTATTCTAAAAATATTATTTAATAAAACACCATTATTATTTATTAATAATTTTCATGTTTTAGTTTTTTAAAAACTTTATTTTTAAATTTATATACAAAATTTTTATTTATGGTAACATAAAATAACGTAGTATATAGTAATTCAGTTTTAATTTTACTTGGTTCAAAATGTTTTTTCATTGAATTAACTGTCTTTAATTATGAGATAAAATATAAAATATAGATTTTCTTATCAATTTTTGCAAAAACTAAAAATTATTAGTTATCGTCTTATTTAATCAGTAACAACATTAAAATAAAATAATATTAGTTAACAATAGTTATTCTAGAAATATACACGAAAACCAAAATGATTATATTAAAATTAAAATATATTTGCTTAATTATTTGTTTATTAGCATATTTTCTACATGCTAAGCCATCAAAGATTTTTCAAAATACCATGCAAGCACGTATAAAAAGACAAATTGATATTACTTTAAGTGCGGAGCATGATGATGAAGCAACCGATTTAGTTGCTGAAGCTGTGGCTAGTCTATGGAAAAGTAACGATGGTAACACTCATATTGATGGATCAGCAAAAGTTCGTCATCATTCTGGGTCACATGGAACTCGTAAAACTAAGATAACGAGTAGTTTACATTTTCATCATAATTATTGAAGTTGATTTGTATTTATAGGAACTGACTACAGAGTTGGGGTCAATATTGTTTTTGAATGATTCTCAACACCTAAAGTTTCTATTTTAGTAAGAATATGTTCAAAGCTAAATAAATTTTATAGAGAGTAAAATAAAGCCTTAAATTTTATAACAAAAATATTTTTAAATGATCAATAATGACAGAAGTAAATATTGTATTTCGTTTTAACTTTTTATTACTTCAAATTAACTTTTCCATAAAAACTAAAATATTCAAATTTTTGGTTCTTTGATTTGTGCTGGAGGCCAATCCCATTGACCCTCAGGCGATGATTCCCTTAAGGGCTCCCAAGGCTTCCAGTCAAGCATTTTTCTGGCTAAAACCAATTCGTTTTCGGCTTGAACTATTAATTCTTCTACTTGACCACATCCGATTTTTTGCTCAATGCTAGATACGTCTGGTGTCTTAATTAAATGCTGTTAAACTTTTATATTCTGAAAAAAAAACTTAACTTACTTCCGATACAATTTTAGACCTTTCACTGATTATTTTTTCAGTATATTTCCTATAAGCAGAGTCACTTGGCAATTTGGTAAGAGCACGCATTATTTTCCCATATAATACACCAAGGGAATAGTGCGGATTTTTAGATACTGCTAATCCAGTTAAACCTGTTGACTTTAATAGCAAACCAAATATATTTTATAAAATTAATAAAACAGAATAAGAAAAATTAATGACTATATTCAGAACAAGTTTACGTAAGAATAGTTTAGCATTTTTAGTTTGGAATTGCGTTATACAAAACAAGAATAATTAATGAACATGATACAGATGGTAATTATTCAATTATAAATTTAAAATTGGTTTTTCTGTTGCTAAAGACAACAAATTTTAAATAAATAATTTTCATTTTTAATCCAAAAAAATGTTTTTTTCTAATTATTTGTAAAAAAAAAAAAAAACCAAAAGTTACCTTTTTCAAGACTCCAGCCATTATTTTAAAATTTACTTAGATACAATTTCATTTACAATTACAAATATGTTTTTTTTAAAAATATTTGACAGAAAATACTAGCTGTCACCCGCACAAATGCCACTTTGCCACAATTTTGTGCTCACATTGCTTAATATAATTCAGAGGCTTGTTGAAATTTATAAAAATAAAATTAGATATATGTTTAAATTCCTTCTTTTAGCTAAGTAGCGTTGAAATTTGTCTAATATTTTAATAAATATAAGTTTTTATAATTATTTTTAATGCAGTTTTTACATAAATAATAATTTAAAAGTTTCAAAAATGTCGAAGAATATGATATTTTTTTAACTACGGAATAGGACATTAAAAGTTAATATATTAGCTAATTCGGTTTTAAAGAAAAGTTATTTAGCTCTAGATGGGAAATTTTCGCTTCATCAGCTTTCGTTCGATTTTATAGACAAAAAAATCAGTTATCAGCAGCAATATCGGAACGGGCTTGTTTTTGTGATTTGCGTCAAAGTTAACAAGTATATGGATTATGTGTTTTTCGCTAAATATAAAATTTCTGCATGAAATGTTGGATTCAAATTTTAGGTTTTCTAATGTTCAAGTGAAATTTTGAATACTCAAGGGAGATTTGTGTAAAAATACTTAGTCAAAGTATTCATAAGAATCTCACATGTTATGGTTATTTTGTTTCTTTGTAAAAATCAAAAAATCATTGACTTGATGTTATTATTTTATTAATTGAGATAAAATCATTAGTAAAACTTACTATAACCCAGTCATATGTATGCGAGAGTACAATAACCAAATAATTTATATGAATTACAACCACTATCCTAGTTAGGACTCAAAGTCGTAAAAGTTACATTTTCGGCATTTTCTCACGACTGCGACATTTTATAATAAAATGCAACTTATAGACAAAATTAAGTGAGGATAAATACTTTTGAAGAAATTTGTTTACTCTAATAATTCTACTGATTTAGTATGGTGCTTCCCATAAATGTGTCAAAACAAACACAAGTTAATTTGAAATTTGATTTTGGGTGCAAATGAAAGTTAAAAAAAATCAATGTAGAACAAAAACATGTTTCAATTGAGTTCTAAAAGATAAGACATATACGAAAACTATGGGCTGGAATTTCCTAAAAACTGGGTAATATCAGGATTTCTTTAAAGAAATTGGCAAAAATCAGCCTCTGACTATTGTATATTGCTATATTTTTAAAAATTGAAAATGTTAAAAAAATAAATTAATGCATAATAAGAAAAATCAATGAAGAGTATTTTGATTTGACAAACTTATTTGACTAAAGGGGAAGATTATCGTTTGTCCCGACTAGCTCGTGAAGTTACTTTGAAATAATAATTATTAGTTTTGATATAATCAAAATAACTTAACTATGTCCTGACCAACGATAATAGTCATTTAATTTGACTAAAATAAATTTTAAAATACATTTTTTCATACAAACATTTATTTAAAGTGTCATGTAAAACGTAACAAAATGCCTATCACAATAATTATACACATAGATATACTATTTGGAATGCGTCATCAAAACAGATTCTTACAAAGCGTTTCTTATTTAAAAAAAATTGATTGTTTTTAATTTGGCAGTTATTTTTAATTTTTAACATTTATAATAATGCAATTTTCTTAAATAATTATATAATATCAAAAAAAAGGGTTTGAGGTACGATTATACCTGGTTTGCTTACTAAATAAAAAATTTTGGGGATTTAGTTTTGGTCTATGTTGAGGTAACACCTTTTCTTGCAACTAGAAGATTTAAAATAGGATTTTTCCGTATGTAACTGACAGCTTTTTTATGCGTAACCATAGTAAAATCGTATCCATTGCACTGAAGAATTTTGTCATGTATTCTTAAACCAGCACGTGCAGCTGGGCTACCCTCATGTACTTCAGTTACATAAATTCCCTGAAAATATAAGCTTTAGAAATAGCAAATTGTTGTAGTAAATCTAACAAAAATTTTTTAGAAATTTAAAGTGCTAATATAAATGCAGTCTGTTAAAATTAAATTGAATAAATGAAAGGCTGCAGGCACAGTACATCAGAATTGAACCGATCGTCAAAGAATATGCGATTATTATGATCGGATGGCAGATTAACACGTTGGGAACAGCGTAGTTTTTCCTTTATCGCTTTGTTGAGCAGCAGTAAAAATCTGACTTTTCTTTATTTGTCGGCACAGCATACTGCACAAAATGTTTAGCAATTGAATTGTGTATTTTATGAAATATTGGTATAAATAAGAATCAGTAAGAAAATCGTTAAACGTATATAAATCTATGTGAATAATCCTGACAAGTTTTTATAATTTGATTAGTATTTACGTTAAAGTGAAGAAGATCATGCGAAACCTAAAGCTAGGCGTTTTCTAGTTAGATTTTTGAGGCAATGATATTTCGAATTTTGTTAATAACCTACATAGTCTGTATATCCTTGAGGGCTTTTTTTATAATCTTGATCAATTCCTCCACCAATTTTAAATCCGCACTTCAATACTTCTCTTCCTTCCTCATCTATATCCTTTTCTTTGTGTAAAGTGATTGGTATCTTAAAATATAACAAACGATGTATACTATTTTAAAAACTAAACTTTGCTAGCTAAATTTATTCAATATTATGTTTTTTTTTTTACTTACACTTAAACACTCCATTGCTGTCCCTGAAATGAAAGACAATAATTTGTTAAATTCTTTATTTCTGGTTTAGTTTTAATAATTTGTGATTTATGTGATTAAATAACCTGCTTGGTGTTGAAATGCCATTTTAGCCATTTTGGTAAATTAAAAATAAATAAAAATAATTCTTTGACACAAATTGAAGATTTTTATAATATGATAAGTATGAAGCTGTTATCATTTATCGGCATAAATAAGATTAGGCTGTGTTTATAGATCATTTTAAATTTATTAACCCAAGACCGTAGTATCTACTTCCCAGCGGGAAATCTGGAATCAGAAGCTAAAAGAATGACACCATGAATCGCACTTTGTCTTTGGAATTTTGCAGTCTTTACTTTACCTTTGGACTTTTGCAGTCTTTACTTTGCCTTTGGACTTTTGCAGTCTTTACTTTGCCTTTGGACTTTTGCAGTCTTTACTTTGTCTTTGGACTTTTGCAGTCTTTACTTTGCCTTTGGACTTTTGCAGTCTTTACTTTGTCTTTGGACTTTTGCAGTCTTTACTTTGCCTTTGGACTTTTGCAGTCTTTACTTTGTCTTTGGACTTTTGCAGTCTTTACTTTACCTTTGGAATTTTGCAGTCTTTACTTTGTCTTTGGACTTTTGCAGTCTTTACTTTGTCTTTGGACTTTTGCAGTCTTTACTTTACCTTTGGAATTTTGCAATCTTTACTTTGTCTTTGGACTTTTGCAGTTTTTACTCTGTCTGCTAAGGCTGCGGTCCATATGAATGCAGCCGTAAGCAATTCGTGTATTTTATACATTTTATATTATAGTATAACGCATAGAAGTTTCATATGTATTAGTTAAAATGACAGATTGGTTTTTATTATACTTTTGTTAAGTCATGCGGGTACAAATGAGAGAATGTAAGTTTTAGTTTTTGGTTTAAATATGTTTTTAATTCTTTTAAAAAACAAGTAAATCATTTTATAATATAACTATTTTCAATATATGGTTAAGTTAAGTTTAATTAAATAAATTGTTCAAATGTAATAGTGTTGAATAAATTAAATATATAATTATAAACTATGTTTAATTTATTCCATTTGTAATTATTTTATTAATTAAATATTTATTTTCAGACTTATACATACGTGAGAGAAGGATGGGTATATAACACATGGTGGTCATATAGCATATGCTGTTTCATTACTATGTGTTATATATCCATCCCTCTTTTACTAATGAAATATAAAATATAACACTTTATAAGAGTATAACAGCATATATATATAAGGGGTACAATACTAACTCAGTTTTCTTACATGGTTAGTAAGTGATTCCCACTGCAATCATGCTCTGGTTAAAATTTGCAATGATTAGATGAAAAGAGAATCGATTCATACCCAGCAGGAAATTTAATGCATCTTAAGCTGTGTTGTAATGATTTTTTCTCGACTAAAAAGTCCTTAGCAACACCTTAGTTTTCATATAAATAGTCTCCTTAGTTTTGCATGAAGAGGAGCCGCTTTGAAGGTGATTTTACATATGCACGAATAACATGCCTTTGCATATGTATGGGTGTTATTTCTGGGCATGCGCGTACATTGAAAAAGCTTTAGAAAAGCTTTGTTGCATGCATATATATATATATTTCATATGATTTTCGTTGTAAGCCTAAAATCTTAAAGTCAGATTTATAAAAGAAAAAAAAATAGTTTTACGTTTCAACTGATTTATTTTTAATTATTTTTACAAATTTAGAACTAAAAACAAATTACTTTATTTCCTTATTATTGTAATTATGTAATGTAATTAATAATTACTTAAACTTAACTTTTATTTTTAATGAATTAAATTAAATTTAATAAAACATATTAGAATTAAATTAAATTATATTGCAATACTTCTATTAATATTTAACTTTTTATCAAAACTAAACTTTACATTAAAACCATTTTAAAAAAACACAGCTACTTTAATTTTACCACATGCACTCCACTACTAATAATTATTTATAAAATGTCAACCAAAAACTTTTTAAAAGCGAACACTTAAAAATTTATGTATTACGTTCCATTGAGCTTATATGTCGATCACCCTTACATCGTATAAATGAAATCTAGAAATAAAAAAAAAACAACAACTATAAATAGACAATGCATTCCTTAAGCTTACGGTTAACTGAAGCTTTTAGTAATAGTAAATTATAAAAAGAAAATCTTCTTTTTACAATGTAAAAAGTTAGTAATTTGCTGATCAAGTAAGATCAACATCTGATCTTATCATTCCTTGTTAAGCCTTGTACAGACCAATGCGTTTTTCATTCGCACGACGGACAAGGTTGTAAAACGGGTGATGTATTTGCTCTAGCCATAGCTAGAACAAAATTGTTTTGTTTTTGTTTTTTGTCAGAAAAAGGACACTTTATGGCCTTCAAAATTTTTGTTGTATTTTAAATTTTAGTTTCAATGGAAATTTTTGTTGTATTTGAAATTTTTGTTGTATTTATATTAAAAGGGATAGGAAATAATGATTTTATTACTTTTAGAGGTACACCAAAAGTTTTGAAGGCCACAAAATGCTTCTCTAAATCTAATAAAATCATTTCTTATCCCTTTTAGAATAAGCACAACAAAAATTTAAAGCAAAGGAAAAATTTTGAAGGCCATAAACTGTTATATTATGATAAATCCATGTTATGTTATGATAAATCCATGTTATGTTATGATAAATCCATGTTATGTTATGATAAATCCATGTTATGATAAATCATAAAATGTGGGAAAAGTCAAATTAATTGTAAAACCAAGATCAGAAGATCTAAAATTTCAAAAGAAAATCAGTAATATTCTTATGAAAGTAGTATTTTAGGATGTTGATAGTAATTTTTATACATATATATTTCCGCCATTTTTTCTTTATATAGCTTAGTGTTTTGATTTCTCCTGCAATTATTATTTTAATGGAAGCACAAAATATAAATTTAAAAATATATAATTGTCATCCAATTGCTTTTATTTTCTTATTGCTAGTTTTAATTTTTTTAATTTTTATTTTACGCAGTTCAATAATACCGATTAAAAAATTTTGGCAAAATATTATAATTTCCCAAAAAATTATATTTCTCTTATGAAATAGTATATATTGATTTTTTTATATATATGTATGTGCTCGAATGATAATTTCTACAAACAACAATATTATGAATAAAAAACAAACAAAAATAGATTTTTTTTAAAAAACATCAGGTCAAACTAGAATATGAACATTATATGAAGAAAAAGGGGGGTGTGAAGTTTAGAGGATCTATTTTAAGCATATACTTAAATGATTTTTAATAGCTTCAAAAGTTTTTAGATACAATTTACTAAAGGACAATTAAAACTGATTTTTGTACTAGGGCACATTTTATGTCCAAAAACATGTTTTTGGCCTCTATATAAACATAAATCTTTTATATGAAAAACACATATTTAATGTTTCGAAAATGATATATGTATTAAATTGATGTCCTTAATACTAGTTCAATGTCAATTTCGATCAGTTGTAAATAAAAAAGTTATATTTAAAAAATTTCTAATCTAAATTTTGTAATTTTTTTTCAAAATTTAAGGAATTTTATTAATATAGAAGGCTATACTGAAGAAAAAGATTTGATTATTAATAAGCTATATGTATCTCATACTGAGATATATTAAAATCTATATAATTAAAAGGCAAGCATAAGAATTTGTGTACCTCTTTTTTCTGTTGATATACACGCAAATATGATAAAAATTATATATTTATGTAGCCCTCGGCACAGAGATGTGCAGAATATCAATTTACTTTATATCTTTCACTTAATTATAAGTAAAAAATATAAAAAAAATTTCAAAAACATTCAATGTTTATCTTTTTGAATTTTAACTTAACTTAACTTTCTAAGAGTATAAAAATTAATCTTGTGTCTTTTATATTCTAAGGAAAAAATTTTTTCAATTAAATTTGAACTGGAAACAAGAGTAAAAACTTTAATTAGAGTATTACAACGAGTTTTTAAATTTCTAGCTACTCAAAAATGAATTCAAAACTGTGAAAGCTTGAATCATTATAACTTAATATAATTGTTTGAATAAAATAATGTTTCATAATAACCTAGAATATAACTTGAAGCGTTTTATGATTGTTTTGACTTCACTATCAGGGCTAAAATTAACTCTAACAAAGATTTTCTACTTAACTTAATCACCCCCAAGTATAGAGAAGAGTTTTTGCTTATTCATGTCTCAATGCAAATCTCATCATGGCGAGTACTTGTGTTAGCCTAAACACAAACTTAATTATAGAAACGACTTATTTTCTGTTTTAATTCAAGTGGAAAATGATTTGCATTTGAAGGTTCCACACGACAGAGCGGAAGCTTCTGAGGAGATACACATTTTCATTATAAAATTAAGGGTTAAAGTGTTAATAGTGTGTAAATTGAGTCCCTTGAAGAAGAAGATCAGAAATTCCCTGGAAGTAAACCAAGTTTTATAGATCTAGGTTTAAAAAGATCTTATTTTATTTGAATTACAACGTTGCTCCTCCTAAATAATTTCAAGTTTGATAAACAAACCCCTATATATACTTTAATTTACAGTTAGGAATATTTCAATAAATAAAATATTGAAAAATAATAATAATTCATAAAATACGTACATATATGATATTTTAACTTACACTTAGCCAGGGAAAACATACAGTTAGAGCATATATCAATATATACCAGGCAGCACAAAAACCTGCTACAGGAAATGCAATTATCAGCAAAACAATTAGCCAAATAACAAACCAAATTGGATTCTTCATTCTGAAAATTGAAGTTAAAGTTCATATTCCTGATCTACTTCGACGTATTATTTTTTTGTAAAAAGCTAGTGCTATTTATATCGCTTATTTTTGTATCTTCAATTTAATTATCCGCCGTCAATATAACACATTTTCATTACTAAAGTAAGTACAGCTTGAAGCCCTTTATTTAACGTTTCTTTGAATACCAAATAAGACTGTTTGATAATTCTAAATACTGTACTATAATAAGCAATAATTTTTTTCCACGCTTCGACCTAACTTTCCTTAATTTACACAGTATGTAAACTTTCTTAACTATTTTACCATTTATATATTCAACATATCTTTTAAACACAGTCGATTTTTAACAATTACACCAAGGTGCTTGTATTTTCTAACTTATTCTAAATTTTTAAAAAATTGTAATAGTTTGTTTTGCTTCTACCGCTTCTACTAATCTGGTTATATAAGTAATGTTCTTTCGTGTATGGCTAAACATTTGAGAAGATGTACTTGAATACGCTGGGACTTCTAGAGATCCTTGTGTTGAGACTCTGTAACTTAAATAATTTCCAATAATATGAGCTCTTCTACAACATCATAAACCACTACTTTTCATTTTACTCAAGAAAATTTTGACGTATACAAGTTGAATTACAATTAATTGTAAGCCAAATGCAATGAAAAAAGCAGTCTCTTCTTTAAAAAGTCATTTCTTTTTTTTTTTTTCAAATAAATTTATTTTCACTATTTTGGCGAGCAGTAAGCTGTTGATTGATAAAGATCTTTAAAATGTTGATTTAGTATAAAAGTTAGTAACAATTTATAGATATCTTAAGTTAAACTAATAGAAAACACCATAGTCCAACATGTGTCATAGTAAAATGTTAATATTAATTAATTTTTTTCAATTCTTTAATATTTGTACAAAAGCTATCTATAATACTATGAAACAACAATTTAGTTAAAAATTTTGCATTGATTTATTAAAGAGTAATAAAATTAGAATTAAAATAAAGTTACTGAAGTGAGCTGTTGCATTGCCACAAAGTTCGATTGAGCTTTCCTGAAATAGATAAAATAAACAATTAAAATTTTTTTAAATATCCAAAAAGGTTGCAATAGGCAATGACAACAGATTGTTTTAGAAAGCTTTTTAATTCCATTTCACAAATTGGTTGAAATGGTTAATACCTATTTAAACACGTTTTAGTTTAAAATTTAAGGTTAACTTTATTAAAACTAAGCTTTATATGTTTATTCGTTTAGTAAAAAATATGTTAAGGTGTTTAGAAACTTTAGTAAACAATAACGAATGGATTTAGGAATAACGTTGCACGTTTTAATAGCTTTGAAACCCATTATGGCAAATTACACTAGGTATTACCATAGGGTTCTCAATGCATGCATAACTTTTCGAAGTTACGGGTGAGACGTATAAAGCGCTCCCTGCAAACTCCTTGCTCTTTATAGGGAATTTTCCGCTTACTTTATATCCTTCTAACCCTAACCTAAAAATCGAAAGCGAGTCTTCATACTACGTGAGATATTACTGATTGACTTTCGCCAACCAATGCCAAGACTAAGTAACTTATGAGTGTATATTTCGATTAATAATTTAATTTGGAATTTTTTAAATCAATTTTTGTTATTTTCAACAAATTTCAAATTTGATGTCCTGATAATTTGTAAAATTTAATTTAATTGTAGTAAATATTATACTCACATTCATATGTCTGTTAATGCAACTAGTTGGCCGTATCCTTGGAAATTCATTGAATCTACTTTTATAACAGGCAAGTGTTAAATTGTAGTCAATATCAATTGGCGTAGTTGTTAATATAACCGATGGATCTGGTGGACAAAGTGTATCAACAACTAATAATATTAAATTGCTTGCTGGAATCGGTATTACAACAAAAGGTCTTTCACAACCATTTGCGGGTGTTTTATAAACCGCTTTATCTTTATCCGTGTGTAATGTATACAAAGTAAATTCTTGATCACAAGATTGTGGTCGTGTTCGATTTATTAAAACACTTTCATCAAACTCTTGTTGTTTTTCTCTCGGTGGAGGTATATGATAATGATCAGTTATGTTAAATTCATCTAAATACGCATCGAAAGCTTCTACAGAAACAAAGCCTAATTTTAATATCGCCCATAGTGTTAATCGAACTATGTATTTAAATATATTAAGAAGATGTATAAAAGGCTGAAATATAAATTATTTTAGTAATATTTTTTATCATATTTTCATAATGTATAAAAATTTCTTTACAGATTTTAAAAAATTTGAAGCACTATCGGTGTCTTTGAATTCAAAGCAAATTGCTTGATAATCGTAGATAACAACTTCCTTATAAACTTTTTCTTCAACAAGCCGTCTCATTAAGGCTCCGCTGACTTCTCCGAAAAATCGACCAGTATCTGTACTAACTGGTGAAATTAGAACATAACCATTGTTATCAAGGATATAACAATCAATACCATCAGTTGCACATGTTTTTGTACATTCTGCGCACTTTAAAATTTTAACATTATAATTTAAAAATTTTTTTTAAAGAAATTAGATAAAACTATATATAAATTGAATCTTAGATTTTAAGTAACTTACATTACTTGTTATATTTTTAAAAAGTTTATATAAAGCTGAATGCTGGAATTGGAACCCTACAACTGCAGCTGGTGCAGATTTTCCACTTTCAGAATGAAAAATTGCATGACTAGCTGTAACAAGAGTTTCATTTAAATTATCTAAAATATAAAATAATTTATTATTTTAAATAAATTTTATATTAAAATCAACCTCCACTTTCAAAAGGCACTGAGTAAACAAAACTCTCAGACTCAACAAAATGTTGCTCCACTGCTCTTTTATACCAAACTTCATCAATAGCTCGACGATTGTGATCACTGAATTCATGTCTAAAATCAAAAAAAATTATATGGAAAATTTTATGTATGATTTTATGTTTTAATTAAATACTCTGGCCGAATTTCGTCTGCTAAATTAGTTTGAAACTCCTGCCATCTTGTTAAACCGCTATGAGTAGCTAAAAATGCAACTGTTACACCAAAACGTTGCTTGAACTCATTCCTTGTAAAGAAAGAAAAATATAAAATTATAAAACTGCTAATAAAATATATAATAAAAAGATTAATATTAACAAAAATTTGCTTTATGATTGAAAAAATTTTGTTATTAATTAATTACCTGGGAAGCAAACCCATTAGAACCGCTATAGGACTCGGGCTATTCCATGTGAAAGTTGTGAATTATTTAAGCATTATTTTAAAACATTCTTAATTTTGACATATTTGAAGAGTAAAAATATCTTTTATAAATAATATTTTAATTAATTTTCTCTTAGATTGTTTCAATTGTTATACAATAAAGTTGACAATCTTACTGAATCTAAGTTCCTCAACAAAGTAAGTAGCAGCCGTAATTCAAAATAACTGGCTGCTAAGCAATGATTTTTAAATTTCCTGAATAAAAATATTGATTTGCTATTGAATTTCAACAATATTGACTTTATTTCAGAACAATGTCAGAGTTAGCAAAACGTTACAATATGCTCAAACAGGGGCACTCATAACTGAAACTTACAGCGGTCCCGGTCTATATAAAGAAATAATGTTTTAATAAAACCAATAGTGTGAGTTGACATTCCATTTTTGAAGAGATCCACATTATTTATTTATCTTTCTTTTATAAGAAAGATGACTTATTGCCATTTTGTGATTTTTTTTTTTGATAGTGGAAAAAATAAATATAATAAACTTATGTATATTATCCATGAAATACTTGAATTTTATTCAAACAACGACGTGAAACAATTCAATCAGTATGAAAGACTTTTAGTAAACAAGAAAAGTTGTTGATACCTATAAACCCAGTAACACTTTGTACAAATTTAACATCTTACAATTTTAATCTTACAAAATAAAATATTTTCAACTACTTATTTAAGAATAATTTGTGTATCCACTAATAGTTCACTATCTACAAATTACTTGAAATTTAAATTTGTTATTTAATTAATTAAACAAAAGCTACTTTACTGATTTATTAAATCAATTTTAAGGATTGCGCTTACCCTTTTTCATCCTTATTGTTAAAGCTGACATTTTTAGAAAACCATTCTGTAACTCTAGCATCAAATACAAGTGACTGCATTAGATTTCTGTCACCTAAAATAATAAACAATAAGATTTTCTACAAAAAAAAATTATTTTTGAAATATTATAAAGTATTTTTTCAGAAATCATGCAAAGAAAATATTTGTGCATTGTTTAAGAGGATTTTTAAATACTATGAAGCTCACTTCTCTCATGCCAAGTAAGAAAATTTTTTGCTTCGGCTTTTTTATAAACCTTCATTTATTTATTTAATAAAACTTTTTATAAATTTTATGCTAAAATTAATTCTATTTTTTTGTAAAATGTGTAACTGGCCATAACTCATTTTACTTTAAAATATTCAAAAAGTTTACTTTTTATATTAACTTAAAACATTACTACGCCTTGATTTACTTTTGTTTTTCTCCCTATAAAAATAGGTACCCCTTCTACCAAAGCCAATGAAAGCCAATTGCCTATTTTACTATACATAATAAAAATATATATAAACTAATTGGAAGCTTTGATTAAAAAGTGTTAAGGGAAAACTTAAAATATTAGCTAAAAAGTACTTCTGTTACGTTTTGGATTTGTCCAAAACTTTTTATTTGATATATCATAACAATTGCAAAGTCACTTGGACATCTTATGCACAGGATGTAAATAAACATCTATAATAAAATATGACTGTTGAATAGAATAGCTTTATTATTTTAAATCTACTGGGGGATTAAAGATGAGCTTTATATCATGTTTTATTGATAATAATTGACATCTCACAAATTACATATTTGGTACTATTCCTGAAATTATAAACATCCATTTATAGAAGACTTTAGTCTTGAGTAATTATTCCTTGTGTATGGTCCACTAACTAAAAGAAAAACAAAAAAATCGTTGTAGGCATGATACACAATATGCTATTGTGGGGTGTCAATAAGCATCTATGATGATATTTAGAAGAATAATATAGCTCTGCTTCTTTACTTCCCTTACCTTTTGTAAAAAAACTATTCTAACGGCAGAAATTTAATATTAAAGCTATGATATTTTTTTAACGTTTTTCTATATTCCAATTACACTTTTGGCGAGGGCAAATGAAAGGTACAGAGTATAGAAACAGGCTATTTAAGACTCATGTTTTATTTTAAATTTAGGCTTTCACTCCTTTTTCTTATTTTTATTTGGCATCTATACTATCAAAATATTACGGCATTATCTTTGGATCTCACTCTCATTCCCTTTAAAACCAAAATTTTTCCAATCCTTACCTACGGAATATAGCTGATCTGGGAAAGCTAAGCATATATATTTGAAGGTAAAGGCAAATTTTCCGAAAGCCTATCTTGGTGTTTCTAGATACACACCTTCCCAACGAATTGGCTAAAGAGCCTTTTTTACTGCAACAATTAACGATAAAAATATGAAGCTGAAAAAACATAAGAAAATTCCACCCTTGAACGAGTTTGTTCATTTTGTGGGGGGATTTGTGATGAATAACCCATTCTCAAATGAAGGAGCAGAGCGAAATATTTAACAGGCTACAGTAAAGGCTAATTGAGAAAAGCAAATCATTACGAGGTTTTTATGTAAGTTCGTGCTCTATTCTTCAATTATTAGGGGGTTATACGCAGTTAGAATTTTCAAAAAATCAACTTTTATTTTTTATTTTTCGGAGTGTAAATGTTTAATTTTTTGTAAAAATTTTTGACGAAAATTCAAATTTTTTTTTACATAGCCACCACCATATGGTGACTATTCCCTTTATCAATACCTGGATTCATCGCCAAAGGCTTTCTTTTGGAAAGCTACCATTTGTATTTGTTCAATAAAACACCTTCTTCTAAAAAATTTGTAAAAATACGTCATTTTTCGACTTCGCAACAGCGTATAACTCCTTAAAATATTTTTTCTTTTCTTTTAAGTAAAACAATCATAATTTGCCTAATTTTAACCCATACACTCAGTATTTTTATAGTCAAAGGGGGTATTTACATTAGGCCGGCATCTGTCAATTTCTATGGTAAGCGGAGGTGAAAGGTAAGACGGAGTTTCGAAATTTTCGAAAAAATTTTTACCCCTTCCTGAGGCAGAAATATTTCTGCTTCTTGTTTAGCATCTTACTAATACACATTTTTATATACACGTTTAGCTGTAATATTTTACAAACACATATTCACATAGTGGAGTGAGATTTATAGGGGAAATCAGATTTGACAAATGCTGGCCTAATGTAAACACCCCCAAACTGTCATTACATAATGTGCTCACTTCAAGTTAGAATAGACATAGAATGGCAAAAAGTAATAGCAAGGTACTTCAAATATTTCGATTAAAATTTGAGTCATGAAGTAAAGGTCTATAAGGCGAGCATGATAATTAATGCGAACTTTTTCGCCAAATGAAGCCCATTGAATCTTAGTAAAGCTCACATGAATTTTGTTTTTTTTTTAGCAATTCACATAATATGTAAACACAAACAAGACTAGCTGTCATGATGAGCCTAGCAATGATGCATAATAAATTCATATGCACTATTCTAATCCGTGTATATGTATTGGTAAGATAATGGGGCAAATTCTATGGAACAGTTGGTAAAATGCAGGAGGGGATTTCGAATTTTTTGGAATTTTGGCAACTTCTTAATAATTAAAAAAATATGTGTTTGTATGGTTTAGAAAATCAGAAAATTTTTTCTCTAACTTTATTTTTTTATTTCAGATGGTTAGCATGGAATTTTGTATAATATTATATACGTAATTTAAAACCAGCTTGACGTATAATCCCTTTGCGAATTGGGCATATGTGTTTGGAAGTTTCGAAATTCCACTTGGTTTTTACTTCTATGAGCATTACGAAAAATAGCAGAGGGACTCGTGTGCATCGGAGCAAATTCATTCTTTCAAAAAAATTATGGAGAACACATAAAAATTTTTAGAAATTGTATTTTTAAAATCATTATTTTTAATAAAAATTTAATAGTTTTTTTGGCTCAAAAACAATAATAATAAGTTTTTAGTTTTTTTTCTTTTCAAATATTTAAATTTATATGCAAATAAAGCTGAAGAAGTGAACTTAAGTTGACGTTTAAGGGATTCCAAGCTAGAAAAAAGTACAATAGGACTATATGAATTATCTATTTATCTATCAGTATGTATCCAATTGTAATATAATTAAATATTATTACTTCTATCATATCTTAATTAGAATATTAGAAAATTTTGTTTCGTTGTATGAGTGCATAAAAATGAATTTTAAAACTTGCACAATGAGCTGCAATAATAACTTTTACCGTAGTTAAATTTAAAAAAATAAGTTGAAATAATTGCATATCAATTCACATGCACAATTCTGAGATGGTACTAACAGAAACTGGGCTAGCGCACATCAAGCCAAATACTGCTATATTTTTTTATCAGTCAGGTGGAAGGCAGTACTGGGTTCTATGGGGTTTTCATAATATGTAGGATAAAGAGCGGTGACGTGAGAAGTAATTCGAACTAACTGGTATAATATTCGAACTAAAGAGTGTCGTTCCTATAAATAAGTATGTCATTGTAATATTCTCAGCAATGCATCTAAAATAACTTTTGTTAGAACTGTCCAACATTTATTTAATTGTGATTTTAATAGATTTTTATTATAATTATTTAAATGAATGCACGTACACAGTTACCCGGAAGCATTGTTTAAACATTGGATAAGGTTGCTTATCTGCATGCTTAACATTGGATAAGATGCGTATGAATATATCGGGACGTCTTGACATCCATCTATGGAAGCTCATTATGGGGAAGAACATAAACAGCTGGTATTGTTTAGGTAAGAGTTAACAAGTAAGGAGAAGACTGCAAAAACTCGTACCACAAAAAACAGCACATTGTAAATTTCTGATTGACTACTAATACAGAGTCAATGTTTCTTGACATTTGATTATCCCTAATTATGCCTAATTTTCATTTTTCGGTGTCAAAGTAATAAAATTTGTTTAAATGCATATTTTTCAATTGAAAACATTAATTATTAAAAGGTACAAAATAAATTTTTTAATACATTAATGTCAATTGGCAAAACTAACAAATACATCCATAGTTCTACGTATAAATACACAAAATATATTTTTCGCTTTACCCTTATGCTGGTCAGTTTCTTGGATAATATTTCATAAGGAATTACAAGGCAGCCTTGGGTACATGAACTCAAAGATTTTTTTGAGACTCAGATGTTATAGTTTATCGAAAACTAAGACCCTGTATTAGTCGTAAGAGAAGTCCGCTGATAAAAAATTTCAGATTTTTTCAAAAAAGCCTTCACATGTGCTTTATGCTCTAAATTGTAAATAGTTTTACATCTAAATTTCACTATTAAAATTGTAACGTACTGTAAAAGCCCTTTAAGTGATACCATGTGTCAAAGTTTAGCTCTATTATCTTTCACTATGATCTGTTATAAAAATTCACGTAAAATTTATAAATATTTAACTAATACAAAATGTAAAAATACATCAATTAGATTGGAGCTATTGTCCCATTAATCATGTGGTTTTCGTGGAAGCAATTTACGGCGGCTCTTTAATAAAGCGGTTTCAAGCCAGTTTCAGCGACTTTGTACATTTGTACGACTTTAAGTGACTATAATGATTCAATTTGAATGAAATTGACTGGCACTTAAAACGCAAATTTATGAGCATCGGTAATCCATGCAATAAAAATTCGGTTGAAGTGGCTGCCATAAGGACAACAATCTGAAATAACTTACTTAATTGGAGTGATTTTTGATCATACAACTTAAAACTCATTAAGGTTGTAGTTCTTATGTAATACAACTTTTAGTGAATTTATACATGTGTAGAAATTTAAACAATAATTAGGTACTTTTTTTATTTGTATTGAAAAGAATGCATCGATGAGTCGCACAATAGAAACAGTTGAAAAACGCTTCCATAAGCACCATGGTCTCTTAAATCTACCGAAATCCGGAAATTCACTATTTCTATGCAATTGTATGAAAATGTTTAAAGTCACTTCCAGAGTCTAATTTTTTATCTGACGTAAGTGAGGATATATCATCGTAGATGGTTTCACTCAATCTCATCTGCTTTTTTTAGCTCAAGTTGAAATTCAGTGAAAAGTATGCAGATTGCTAAAAATATCAAATTATGAACAAAATTCTATGCTACGTAGAATTACATTTTAAAATTTAAATGGCTTGTCCTTAATGGTTTAATATATATAAATATGTATTTCGTTATTTACGAATTTATTGCTAATTAGCAAAAATTTACAATCTAACAATACCTTTTAACTAATGTTGAAATGCTTTTTTACCAAAATTCAAAATCTAATATTTTAATGTTAAAAAAGGTTAGCTATTATTGTTTAAATACCACATGTTTGTTTTTTTCATAATAGTTTCAAAATTTTTGGTGCAAAAAAAGTGCAATTTGTGATAAAAAAAAACCAATGCAAAGTATTAAATATTTTAAGGAATTTGTGCGCAGTGAATTATCATATTACAAATGATATAATAGTGTTTCTGTTTTTGTGATGTTCTGTAGTTATATCATTGAAGTTCTAATAAATATTCAAATACTCACAGTAATATGAATCCCTTTCAGAAAGTCGGCCAGAGGTTGTATTCGCTGTGGATTTGCACAATTTAAAAATTATAGCAATGACAAAAGTTCAACTATAAATGTATTTTTGTATTTTTTGTATTAATGTAATCTTTTTTCATTATTAGAGTAAGTTTTTTATACTAAGTGTTTTTCATTTTAATTTAATTGTAGATATGACAAAAAATGTGTTTCAAAAAATAAATATAAATAGTTTCTAAATATTTGTTTTACTGTATTGTAAGCAGAACAAAGCTATATAACGCGTAAAACTAATTTAGCGCTTGGTTTCATTTACATTAAAATATTTAAATCATAAAATACTTATGAGAAAAACTCTTTTATTCACCTATTCTATCCTATTCAATTGATGATTCCTTCTGTATTGAAAATATCCGGTAATTTTAATTTTAAGAAAGAGGAAAAAACCCCATGGTGCAGGAAAAACACCATCATGTTTCAGAAAACTTCTGCATTATTTTTTGTCAAAAAAATGAGTTCTTCGGAACCACTTTTGCTCTCGTCTCACACGTCTCATGCTCTAAACATTGGATAAAATTCCATAAACAGTCATTTTATTAATGATTAAGTCACGAGCAAACTTTTTAAAACTTAAAAGATGATTTTATAGCTCTTGTTTTTGATTTCGACGATGTCATTGTCAGTAGATGTCAAGAGCTGTGCATAATAAGGCGAATCTTTGACGAATTCACGTCTCCTTTTAAGGAGTTTTTACCACTTGCATGCCATTTTTGACATATACTCTCTGGAATAACGGCTTTAATTAACTATTTTTAATGAATCGGCTCAAGAAATTAGGTTTGAAACATCAAGTTCAAGTCAAACTCTTTATTTCACTAATTTATTCATAGTAAAATTCGCAGACCACTTTTGAGATCTACTGATACTGGTAGCTGTTGTAAACAGTAAAATTTTAGTAAAAATGTCAGCGTACAAGGTATATCAGTTTGTTATTTTTTCAGGTCAGGACGGAGTAAAGAGAAAAGTAATTTTGAAAATTCTAAGTGGTATTTTGATGCAATTAAATTTGATAATATTAAACAATACATCTCAGTAAACTTAACCAGACAATTGGAAGCCGAATGCTCAGCCAAAAGTTTTTAGTTTGTTTTTCGCATTTTTGAAGATTTTTAATCTTGTGCCAAGAAAATTTGTTTTCAATATTTACGGTCTAAATATTTAAATATTTCTTGTTAGCTAAAATCAGTCATACCCATTTCACGAGTATTTCGTCATTTTAATATGAGTAAATTGTAATGAATAACTCTAAACCCAATTATCTGGATATGCAGTTGTCCATATAAGTTGCAGTCACAGTTGTTTCGGGTAATTGAATTTCTACAGTATTTCTATATTTTTTTCTCTCTAATTCATCCTGAGATATGCTCGTTATGTTTAGACTAATTAGCTCAAGAGTTAATATTGTAAAAATTGTTCTCAAATAAGATTATATGACTTTAAGTTTCTATTTAAAAAAAAAACTACTCATATTTTGATTGACAATATTAAAATAAATAAAGCTTTTTCTTTAAAAATATGATTTTTGCTATCAAGTAATATTATTATTATTTTTAATTTTTTGTCATATAAAAATTTAAGGAATGCCAGTTTTTGAGCACAGCAAAATTAGAGTGGGCCCTCAATATCAAGCTGAACTGCCTACCTATACACCTATATCAGAAAATAAAGAACCAAAAAGTAATATCGATTCACTCAAATGGAAATCAAATTTTATTTTTAAAAAAACTTTCCAATACACTATTTGTATACATAGTTACTTAAATGATAATAATAATAATAATGATAAAGAATTTTTTGATCAAAATGGAAAAATATGGGACGAAATAGATTTAAGAAAATTCAAAACAGGAATTCGTAAATTTGGTAAGAATTTTTATACAATACATAAAGAACACCTGTCTTATAAGACTACCAAAGATATTGTTGATCTTTATTATAAATGGAAGCATACAGCGGAAGCTAAGTCATTAAAACCATTTAAACATGAATAACAGAATTTCATTTAATTTTTTAAAAAATTTTCAACATAAAGCTTTAAAATTAAATTATTATTTCCATATTGGAGAAAAAATTGTTATTTATTTATTAAATAAATTCTTAATGAATGAAAGGTGAGATTTTATAACAATAAAATTGTTTTAAATCAGTTTAAATGTTATTGATTTGCAGATATTTTAAAAATACGAAGAATTTTTTAATAGCAGGTAGCCCTTTCTTAAGTACTAATACTTAATTTCTTTTAATTCGGTGGGATTTGATTCACTGCGAAGTTTGAATTCTTCTTCTATAAAAATATTATATTAAAAATTCATCTAGTAACATCAAATCACAGGCTAATGGATATCATATATGAATATCATGTAAAATATACATATAGAACCATTAAAGTGTTTTTGCTTCAGTGGGATTTTAACTTTTACTCCATACATATCTCAGTCAATAATTGTTAAATTTAATAAAAAATTGAAAAGCATTCTCTTTTTTCTTTTTGAGAAATTTTCTATCATTCTTCTATTATTCTTAATATTTGAGATATTTGAGCTTATATTAAAAATAGCCGATAAAGGTCACGAATTTTTCAAAATATACAAAGTAATATAAATAATTTTGTACTTACAATACATAGCAGCATGTTCAGGTGGTGGTGGTGTTCTATTTAGTGGCCATTTCCATCCTGGAGCTTTCATTCTCTCCAGAAAATACATTAATTCTGATTCTGGACTTGAGAATGTTTTATTTCTGTGTTTACAATAAAGCCTTAAAATTTAGAGAGAAAAAAATAATTAAAATCAATTTTTTTATATACAAATAAAATTTAATTCTTACCAGTCTGGGTGAACTTTCCAATGTCTGCCACTAAAGAAACTGACCACATTACTACCCTTTACATGAATCCTATGTATTTCATCTTCACTACGAATTTGTAATCTATACAGACCATATTGTTCAGGATAAGTAATTACTAATGTAAAGGGTGTATTTTGTATACCAGTCCAATAGTATTGTCTTTTAAGACGTGATACTCTTTTCTAAAAATATTGAAACAAAAAATAAAATTAATGGCTAGTTATTATGTTTTGTTTTGTTTTATATACCATATCATCAAAATGATATTTTACCATCATCCATTTGCTGCCAGTGGATTGATTGATAATTGAATCTCTTATCTATAATACAAATAGTTTTATAAATTTGTTTAAAGTGGGTAACTAATAATTACTCCAAGAAGAACTGGATTAAAGTCTCGTGGACCACGATCGTCGTCAAGTAATTCAACTTCAATCATATCAACACTATTATATGCAGGCTTTAATATTTCTTGAAACTGTAAATAATCAATTTTAAGATAATATTTATGAAATTTCATTAACTTACTATAGGACGAAGATCAGGATGAACAAGAATGTATCCATTATTTGTAACAATAAAAGCATAGCCATTAACTCCAAGCTAAAAGAAGTAAGAAAATTTAGAAAAGTTTTATTTTCTACCTTACAATATATTACTAAACTAAATTAAGGTCAGATTTTAGTAGAGGTCAAAATATTTTCTCTTTCCCATCTGATATTTATATAATTTTATTCAAACTTAGAAAATGTTAGCTTGCATTAGGGAACATTTTATTTTTGAAGCACCTTTACATCCCAAATTTTTGCAACGTTCTCTCTTATCTGAAAACATTGGCCAATGTCATATTTGACCTTTATGCACATTAGATGCTAGAATTATTGTGCATGGTCTTTTTTTTAACCTCTTATCTACCAAAATTGTAGTAAACTAAACTAAACTAAATTTATAGGTACGTCATAGTCAATTATAACAGCAGCAGAACTACTTTTACGCTGTAAAAGCAGAGCCTTACACCTACATTGAATAAAATTATTATATAAATATGAGCATTTTTTAAATTAAAGCATTTAAATCCAATCTTAAATTCTGTATAATTTTGCCTATAATTATATTATAGGTTTGTAATTTCACCATTAATTGCTCTGTCTGAAAGTACCATTAATAATTAAAAGGTCATAGTGGTAGTAATTTCCATATGATGCGGTATGGATTTTTATGAAAAATTTGTCTTCTATTTTTTTATAACATAGTTTTATTTGTATAGTATAGTATAGTTTCCATATAATACGATGCGAAATAATCGCAATATTAAAGACATGTCCATAAATGTACTATTTTTTAAAATAATAATTCATGTTTTCAATATATTAAAAGGAATTGATTTTAATACTGATTTAAAATATATTAAACTTTTTTTCAAAAATTTAATAAACCTACCATAAATGGCATCATAAGTTTTTTTATGTCTGTAATAGGAAGATCGGTCCCGGCAACTCCAAGCAGATTAGCTACACGTGTCTTAAAAAGGAAATAAAACTTATTAGGATATATTAACATGTATATCAATATTTTAGCTATTTAATAAAAAATATATCTTTTTAATTCTATAGATAGCAAATTATAATTCCAATAATAGCTTCTATATTGACTAACTATTTTTCTATTAGTAAATAATAATAATTTATGGCTTTATTTTATATAGAAATAAACGTTATTAAGCTTTAGTATCTTAACAATAATATGCATTTATATAGAGTGTACAAATTTCAAAATTTGAGTATAATAGTTTACAGAAAACAACAACATACTTATAATTATTTTAATTTCTTCCTATTACTGGAAATAAAATGAGCTGTATACTATACTATATATTATCAAGCACTATGTGTTCTTTTAGTGACAAAAACTTAAAAATAACTAATTTGTTAATGAATAAGATTTCCTTTTATTTATTTGATTTTATAGATTCTCTGGAGCTCGAAGAAAAACGTCCCGTCTAATGAAAATATAAAAAATAAAAATAATAATAGAACAATGAATTAAAGTTTAAATAAAATGAGAAGACTAAATAAACTTAACTCAATATCCGGAATTTTAAACAGTTTTATGTAACCTCAATAAAATCCAGCTTAGAAAGATATAAATACTAATTACTTATGAGATCAATAGTTTCAACTAAATTGGCGCAAGGGCGACTGTTAAAGGGGGGGGGGGGGGGGGGAGTATTATTAAGAGTATTAAGACTTTAAGACCTAAGACTTTGACAACTTTTTTTTCATAAGTTAAACTAACTGATAAGTTGAAGTAATATTTTTGAATAGTATACGTGGTTATCCGTTAAACTCCACTACACTAGTCAATACACGTTTAAATTTGTTCGAGATGCACACACTCGCATAATTTTAACCAATGTAATTAAATTTCTAACTAAAATGTATAGCCTATTTTTACAAATGTAAATCAGGAAAAACTAATGGGAGGGGTTTGAACCCTCTGAACCCCCCTTTATATACGTCCTGGAATTGGCGTCTAGTTAGCTCTACCTTTTCGCTTTTTCAGAGAAAAATAAATTAAATAAAAATATTCAATCGAAAAACTAAAGGTTAGTTATAGCAATATGTATTACTTTTCTAAAATCTAATTAAAAACAATTAAATCAATTATACGCTAATTTAAGCTAATTTAAATATCTACTGAAAAAATATAAATATATATTTAAAAAAAAGATATAATATATAAATACTTGAAACGATTCTACCTTTACTACCCTGTAAACATTATAATCTGCTTGAATATTATTAGCATTTGTATCTATTCTACCACTATTATTATATATATGTATATATAGGTATTTAATAAGTGAATCAATCTAAATATCAATTTCAAGCTAAATACATCCTTCTGTTTTTTAACTGAAATACCTCTCGTGTTATTTTCTCCCAATAAGCTTCATTTATTAGGACATCTTCGGTGATATTCTATTGCAATGCAGTATTCATTTAGTAATCAAAAAAATTTATCATTACATTGTTTCTTAGTATATAAAATCGATTTAAAATTTTTATATTTAATGTTATTTTCAAAATTATTCTATGCGTTTTTTATTTTATTTTAAAAAAAATTAAAATAAAAAGACAAACAATTAACAAAATTTTACTTACCGCATTTTCTCGTCTATCAAAAACTGGCATCGCTACTGTTGTCATAAATTGATATTTTTTTGAGTCCGTCGATTGTTTCATATTCTGAAAAATTCAAATAAATACTTTAATTGAAATCTAATAAAAGTTAAAAAAGTTATACATTGATAGTCATGAGAAATTACACAATTAAACTTTAAGATCATTAAATTGTTTTAATTGAGATTATAAACAATGCTTTACCTACTTCATCTGCAATTTAGTTTACAAAAGTTATCACAAGCATTTTTTATGTGATTCACGCTAATTTAATTTTTCACCTACATTTAGTAACGAGCAGTATTCTAATCTGCAGACGTAGTTTTTTAGTGGGTGGTTCTAAAAAAACATATCTGCTTTAAGCTTTTTTCATTTACTAATTTTTCTTCAGACTATTAGGGCTAATTTATTGACTTTTTGTTTATTTTTCCAAGAAGTGAAAACATTAACAATGTTCCAAAAATATTAAATAACAAAAATAGAGAAGAAAGTAGATAAAACTTTATCGATAAATGTTCGAAAAATAAATTAAGAACTTGTTAGTTAATTAGGATTAACATCTCAAATTTTTTCAGACTCAATTTTTACCTCAAGGATTTTAACTTCTTAAAGCTTTCAAATAAATGTGTATGATATAAAGTGCTAGGAAAAACATAAAAAAAGCGCATAAAAACCACCTAAGAAAATGTGTAGATCTTTTTAAAATAATTTTTCGCAAGTTTCTTATTGCTTGGTTAAAATTCTTTCCTATAATTTATAAAAGACTCTTCAAATACAGTTTCAAACAATTTAGTTTCAAATTACTTTTTACATATAGAAATTATAAGAATATCGGTTGAATCGGCCAAATGGTAGTAGTAGTCGTAGTTTGGAGACCAAAAAATGCACCAACCAATGAGAGATTTATTATGTTCTATAACGCGTATGTCATTATAAAAATCTAATTACGATTCAAAGTTAAAATATTATCAAGCCTAACAACCGTATTTTTTACCTAAGGCAGATAGTTGCACAATGTTTACAGTCCAAATCTTTGTGACATCACAAAGACGGGTTTCACTATTACAACGTATCTTTTTCACTTTTAAATGTAAAACTTCGAATTTTTATTATTTTATTAATTCATTCACTTTAACCATTAAGTTTTTCACTTTATAAAGAAATATATCTAAATATATTACTTTGGAAACAGTCAGCGAATATCTTATCCTATCTTGTTTGCCCTAATGAATCAAAAGCAGTTGTATGCTTGAGCAGCATCTCTAATCATATTTGATACAAAAGTTGTACTAATAAAAGTATCGAATATTACAAAATAATAATGTTTTATAAAACTTTCGTCCAACTCCTACTCGTTTGAATTCATAATATCCACCTTGATTCGTTCCTTAAGCCGCTCATTCTTGTAGTAAACACTAACGAATACTTATCGGAATGACGTGATGTTCGGCAAACAGAATAAGTGGTATCAAAGAAAATAAACATCTCTTATTTTTGATATTTACTGCTACCTTTCTTTTCATTTGTTGTTGTTGTAATTTTTAGAATCATTCCTCATTCTTTGCATGTTTAATTTAGTTGGTTTTCGTAAAGAAAAACCAACTTAACAGACAAAATCAAATACAAAAATAAGTATAGCTAGTATTGTGAAAATAAATATCACAAGTCATGCACAGTAAAAAAATTAAAGCGTGAGATTAAAACTACACCACAGAATTAGGGTTAATTAAAATGGTATTGTTTAATTGGTGTAGTAAATATATGTATGTATATACATATAATCTCTTTCTACTTTACGAAGCCACCATATTTATTTTAGCTATATTAAAAATAAATATATAAATAATAATTTTAAAATATATAATAAATTAAAAGTCCAATAAACTTTTCAATCATTCTGTTTTATAACGATTAAATAATACTACTAAGAATAGGTGATAAGGCCTGTTTGAAACATTGAAAATATCCATAAATTAATTTTTTTAGCTCCTGATGAAGGAGTGAAGTTAAGAAGAACTATGGGTTACAAATACTTCTGTTTATAATTTAAATTTTTCAGTGTAACCTAATTTCAACAACGCAAGTTTTGCAGTTGTTTTATCCATAAAAAATTTAAAAAGAAAATATTTTATTAGATTCACATTCATTTTAAAATGTTGTTAATTTCATAAATTTATTAAACTTTTAAGAAAGTAGGCTGCATGATTAATATTTCACGGAATTCGATATTAATTTTTATACAAATATCTGGTATTGTATATTTCTGCAGATTTCTGTTGATTACAACTCATACTAATCCTTTTAGTCAATAAATATCGTTCTTTTTGTCATAATCTTAACGGGGTCTTCTCGTAAGACAAATTTAAAAATCTTTTTTTTTCCATATTTTAAAATTAGCACACATTAGTTTCGTATTAACACAAAGCGATTACTTGTTTCTTAACACTTTAAACGTGTTTTTTTTCGAAACAAAACTCTTAAAAATGTCTCACAAGCTGCAAAGAAATATAAACCACTATTTAAACACCAATTATTTTTTATGAGGCAGAATTATTTATTTTTATCAATTCCATATTACTTTTTAATTTATTTTAAAAAAAGGAGCAGTCAATTTTTTCAGAAAGTCGGCCATTTTGTAATCAGTGGACTTTCATTTATTAATTCTAATTCACACTAAAACTATAACTGTACAAAATAATATTCAAAATTGCAATGTATTGTGTTTCAGCAATTTGCTTTTTTGTGCTTTACTTTGACCGCACAAAAATGTATAAAACTTTTATTACTGAAAAAAATTCCTAAAGCAAACTTAAAATTTAGAGTTTCGCACGAGATGATCTCCTTTTATTTGTAATTAAAAAACCGCAATAAAATTTTCGTTTGTTAAATTTTAAACTTAAACTGTTTATTTTAAATGGCTAGACAGTTATTGAAATAATCTTAGGAGCATTAGGAAACCGAAAATATCTGAATCAGCGTAACGCACCCGAGTGGGACGGTAGAATTAAATTTACCCCCCAGAAAAGTCTTCACTTCAAAAATAAATCAAGTGAGTTATTGTTACATAATGATAATGTGGAACTTTGCAAACTTTTATCAAAAAAAAAACAACTAAAAAAAATTAAAGCGTGAACTTAAGACCACACGGCAGAAGTGAAAACTTAATAGTTTAAGAGTCTCTATTATTTTGAATATAGCGACATATAGTGACATAAAATAACTATAGTTTATAATCTAAAAATATAAATCATTTTATAACCATAAATTCTTATGAAAAGTAATTACTTATTGCAACCGATGGTTTTCTAAGGAGTATTTTACGTTAGCTTGTCAATTGAAAAGTCCATATTAAAATCTCCACTCAAAATCATTGGTAATTTGTGAAGATTTTGATTTAGAAGAGTTGATCCAGCTTCTGTGTAAAAAAGTAAGTTTTCGTGGATAAATTCGATGATTTTTTTTACGTTTTGATTTGGTGAAATATAAATGTCAACCATTACAATTACTTGTCCATTTTTCGCTTTACATTTAGCTAAGCGAATTTCTCCGATGTGTGTTTTATTAATGCCATATGATTCAAAAGTATTGAATGCTACATCCATTTCTGAGTTGAAAGTATTTGTCGTATCTCTATTATTTTGAAATATAGCAACACCCGCAGCTCTGCTGTCCCGCCTTTTTAATAACACAATAAAAATTGGGAATGTGAATGTTTTCTTCATTATACCGGATTTTTCTTTTCAGATGTAATTGAAATAACTTTATCTATTTCTATATCTACTTCTTCGACATCATATATGAGTCGTTCAGAAGCCAATGTGGATAAGTCCAAAAAATCCAAACTGAGAAATTTAATGTTTCTTGATGCATTCATAATACATAACACATGCAGAGGCTATTAAAAAAAGGGTTTTTTGACCTACACAAAATTAAAGTATGAGTAAATCCTTTTAAGACTAAGAAATATATTATTTATTCTATTGAAATTTGCAAAAATCAGAAAATATGAAAAAATGGACTTATCCACATTGGCTTCTGAGCGACTCATATATCTTTTTCAATAAACGTTAAGTCCAAATTATCTATTTTATATTTTTAACATTATTACTTCAAGAGGCTAGTGGAAATTCTTCACCATTCTCATTCTCATCCATTGTATTCTATTATTGTTCTACTGCTTTCTTCAGTTTTTCTGTTGCTTTATATATAGTAATCATTAATTCATCTATTCCACAATTTTTATTTCCATCTGAAGAATCTCTACAGCCCTGTAAATAAAACACATCTCTTTATTGTCCATCAAGTCACGATGTATTCACAGCATTGCCTCCTTTGTTTCAGGTATTGGCATTAAAGAGATCATCAATTCTATGCAATTCTTTTTTATTTCAGCTAAAGTTTGCTTGCTGATATTCTTTATACTTCCAATCCTGACAGCAGTTTTAAAGATTTACAAAATGAGGCTCACAATCGTGAAATAAAAATTTTAGAGTCAACTGATTTACTGTATTCTACTTTCCAACTAGACTTAACTCACTTATGTACAATTTTATTTGAATGATTGATTAATGGGATTTAAATATATGCTTTTTCGATTGAAACTCATGACAACTTATTTATATATCGATAATTACCTGTTTTTGTTTTAAAAAGAGTCGTCTTTGTTGCTCCTGTTGAGATTGGAAAAGTTTTTTATTTTCTCGATAGCTTAAAAAGCGTTCTCTTTGTTCTTCACATTCCTTTACTTCCCATAACCAGTCAGACATTTTTGGATCCTTAAAAAATATAATAAATATCCTACAACTTTTGTGTAGTAATAACAAACCACAACATCTGCATAAACTTGTGACCATATAACAGGATGCTCATGTCTTCCAAGTACTAATGGTCTAGCCATTACTGGAATATAATTAAGAACTTGTTCTCTTACTTCAGCTAAATCACTGAGATGTACATAATATCCTTGATTTCGACATGCCATAAATTTAATTTCTTTAACATTGGCTACTTCTTTGCCAATTAAATATGTAAACACTCTAACAGGTATGTATGGTAGGTTTTGCCAATTATATTGTTCAAAAATATCCTCATATGTAAATGGTGCTCCATCTGATACAATCATAATAGCTTGGTTACATCTAGCTCCACCACCTTCTAATCGATACATTTCGAGTATTTCAAATGCTTTAGTCAATGCCGAGGTAAAATTAGCAATACTCTCAGTCTCAAATTCTTCAAGACTTAGTTTAAATTGGCGAATATGTCCAAGTGTTGCCTAAAATCGAATGTTTTTTGTTGATATTAATTTTAAATAAATATATTATGTACCTGAACTAAAATATCCCGAAAACATGGAACTAATGGATTTACTTCTTCAGCAAAAGTATAAATATTAACAAAATCATTTGTACCCAAAGTATCTAAAATTGTGCTTACAACATTTCTAGCAATATCTTTTCTTTGGCCAGTCATTGAGCCTGAACTATCCATTAATATAATTATATCTTTTGGGCTAGTTGCTGCTTCAATAAACCATGATCTTAATCGGCAATCATATAAATCAACAGGATCCTGAGACCACTTTGACGCTGGAAATTGTCTCATGAAACCTGTTGCACTACCAAAAAATTGAAATGAAAGTGTAGGATCCATACGATAATTGTCACGAAATGTACGATCTAAGTGTTCTGACCATTTTATTGCTTTAATAACTTCATCGGCTAAAAATTATTGAAAATTTTTTATATGAAAAATTGACAAAAAAAATTTAAATATTGTTTTTGATACACAAAAGCAGAAGGAATACCTCTATCAAATACATTAGTCGGTACATGAACCGCACTAACACTTGTATTAACAGGTATGTCAAAAAACTCTGATTTTGGACTTAGGATAATATCTTTAGGTGGCACCATTATCTTGGGAACTCCCATTTCATCTAAGTCTCGTGGTGGTTCTGTGGGCGGTGGTTCCCCTGGTTCCAACATTTCTTTCGCATTATAATACGAAAAATATTTATCTACTTCATCTGCTTGATGTGTCATTGCTGTATTTTCTGCGGTATCCATTATACGCTAGAAAAAATATAACAGTATATATTTTGTATTGAAAAATAAAGAAACAATAAATAAAAAAATATTAGTATATCAGATAAAAATGATGTTGAGATACATGGATGAATTTTAATTGGAAAAATTTGTATATACAATAGAATCGCGCTATTTAATAATATTGTAGCAGTTTTGCGCAACAAAAATATTACTTTTAATAAATTAGTTAATTCATATGTTTTCGATTTTTGTGCTAACATATGACTGTAAATTAGAATTGGTGCATTGATATCAAATCAACCTACCAGTGAGACGAATTACACGCGGTATAACTATTGTATATAGATAATTTAGAACAAAAAGGCAAAGTGCAAGGGGAAATTGGAAAATTTTAGAGATTCTTTTAAAAGTTGCTAGTTTTGCGGATTATTATATTTGTAAAATATTTACTTTTAATTGTTATTATTCAGATGGCGAGCAAATTATTTCTCCAACTGAATTTTAATTTGATTTTTGTAAAATAGATAATTATCATGGAAGATTATAAGTTTTATTATGGATATAAAATCCTATATGAAGCTTGAAATTTGCAATGCATAATCATATTGTTGTGTAATGGAGCAGATTATAACTAATATAGTAAAAAAAAAAACTTAGTATTTAATTTACTAGAGTAAAAAAATTAGATTCGAAAAATTAGGTTCCTTGTCTGTTTGACTAGGTTGTACCTCTAACGTCAAATTATTTATTGATTGATTAAATTTATGAAAAATTCCCTGGAATACTTACCCTTACAGCACTGATTTTTAAATCCATCATAAACTTAATATCATTTGCCATATTTTCCACAATTTTTTGTCCCACTCTTGGCACTATTTGGGCTTGTTTAAAGCTCTACAAAAATATAAAAGAAAAAAAAAATATTTTTTCAAAAAGTTAAAATCATATTTAAAATATTCAAAAGAGGTTTAAATTCTGTTGCTTAGCTTAGTCTTTCGATTCGAAAGTTTTATGTATGTAAATTGGCAGATCTAGTATTGATTACATAGTAGAGTTTGAAATTTCAAGATATATTGAAGTAAAAAGTATTTCAGTGAAGTAAGAGAGGAACGATTTAATGGCCTGTTGTTTAAACACAGGGAATCATTGGGCAATTATTGAAATTCTGCCAAGTAGTAAATATTATATCTTTTTAAAAGCTCTTGGACTCCGGTTAGGTTTCTTACTAATAGTATGATTAATTTTACCGATTAAATAATGAAAAACCATTTTGAATAAATAGGATAGCTAAAAATGAAATGTCAATACACAACCTAATGTAGTAGAAGTAGAAAAAATCACTAATTATTCAGCGAAATTTTTGAATTCAACGTCTATGGTACGTGACTTGCAGAAGCTGATGGTTAGCAACATCTTATGAGCAACAATAGTTTGCATTCTTAGGAGAATGGAGCACAGTTCTTACTTCGATTGGCGTTTGAAGCCATCATAACAAAATATTTTCATGAATCCTTTAAATTTTGTAGCTTAGACCTAGACACAGAGTGCTGCCCTGTATTATAAATTGCGTGTTCCAGAGTTGGTAAACCAGATAGTATCTTGATGTTTACATAGATAAAGAAACAGCAGTAAAAAATAATTTACTTTTTTCGTAACTCATTACTACTGAAAACAATAGTTACGGTGACCAACTTTTTTCCAATGAAAAGGAGGACAAAAATAAATTGAATTCTGGATTTGATTCCTCCAAATTTGTCAGTTTTCTTTTTACAATTAAAGGTGAAAATTTTTCTTCAAAACGAGATTTATATTGAAGGATAACGTCATTCAAAATAAGACTTACTTCTGTAGCTGAAATACGATCATCACCTTCAATTTTTTGAGTAGTTTGGTGAAAAATAGAAGCTTGATTATGAACAAAATGTAATAATATTGAAAAGGAGGATATTTGGGAAGACACTTTCCAAGGGAGGACAAAGCTTAGAAAAAGAGGACGGTTGGTCACCTTACAATAATGCATTCAATTAAACAGACACATAAAATCTTTGTGTATGTACTGTTCTTAGTATACGTTGGTTTAGGATGACTGTTACGAAATTTAGCTCAGAAGTGTAAACTAGCAAAAAAATTTAAGTAATAAAATCATTAGCAATCTTTTTAATAGTTTCGGGATTGTTTGCCTTAATAGTGAGGACAGCTTTTTTTAATCAATTATTCAAAAGAATTTTGCCTCAAATTTAAAACTTACTTTACGCAAACAAAACAAAATGTTCTACATTATTTGGCCATAACTAATTTAACTCTTAATTGCAATAAATTGATATAATATTTATAATACTCTATAAAAAATCAATACAATAAAATAGGTTACCTCTTGAACATCTTTTCTTCTTGTAATAAAATCACCAACGTGCCATAATTCCATTCCTAATTTTTCAGCCCAGGAATGTACTCTTGAAATCAAAAAAATTAAAATCATTAGTAAAATATATTATTTTTAAACTGATATTAAACATACAAATTGTATTTTATATTTTCCTCATAAGCATTTGATGAGCCAATTGTCAATAACAGAAAAATTAAGGAAAAATTAATTTTGTACTTAAAAACACTTTTTACGTATATCTTAAGGTGAAGGCGGATACTCATTTTATCTACTTAAAAATTTTTATTCACATCAAATAATTTGATGAGAAAAAAGATTACACACACAACACTATAGAATTTATTTATTTATTTTAAACATAATTAAACAGGTACAATAGATTGCAGATATTTTCTATCTCTTATCATTTACTATTTCTATACTGATATATTTCGCATAAATTTTAGTAAATAGAAGTACTAAATAAATTTTATGAATCTTAAAAAAACTTCAACTATTCGAATATTGATTTCTCAGGGAAAATTTTGGCATTATCTATAGTTAAAGGGGTTTTATACAGAGTTTGCGCTTTGTTTATTTACCACGTGTTATATTAGTTTGCTTACATTAATAGTCAGCTATTAAGGAGTAATCATGCGCTTTTTGTTTTGTTTACATTCAACATGTGGTTGAATACTTCATTTTTATAATATTGAGCAAATTTTAAGCATAGTTATATTTAAAAAAATTTTACAATTGTGAGTTCAATAATTTCATTTTAATTTTTTGTAAACAGTTTCAACCGACAAAATCAAATTAGATTTTAAAAAACTAAACTTAATTGCTTAGTTAAGAATGGCAAAGCACGCTAAAATATTTTATTGTTTTGCATGTATGTTAACATATGTATGTAACCAATTCCTAGAACATCTTTTAACATCCGATCGGCGTTGATACTGACGAAGAAAAATTTCTGAGCATCAAGAGAAATTTCAAGAAGATTTATCAAGATGTGGAAACTGCTTTACTACTGTAATTAAAGGTTCCAAAAACCCAAAATGTACTTATAACTCATTCCTTTCTACAAAAACATGCTAATCATTGGTAACGTTCGCGCAGAATCTGCTAATGTATCATGAAAGGATTGTAACAATATTAGCTGAAAACAGCTCTTCCAAATTAACGAAGAGCTACAGTAAAGTATAGAACGCTTATAACACAGGTTTATTTTTTAAGTTGAATTTCGATAAACCGCTAGAGAATTAACTTGAGTTATTGTTAATATAGAAGTCTTAAAGCCAAGGTGTTTCAGAAATGTTAAAACCTTACTAGTGGACTACGAAGAAAACCAAAAATCCTGGATGACATCAAGTATTTCAAAAAGTTTTGTGTGTAAATGGGACTTTCAGTTAAGAAATAAGAAAAGTAAAATCATTTTATTTATTGACAATTGTCCACCGCATTCTGAAACTGAGAATTTAACAAACATAGAACTGGCTTTTCTACACTATGTCAGTTATTTAGCCTATTTATGAAGAGATAATTACCACATTCATTACTGGAAAATTCCTTTACATTATCTGCCAGAAAAACACACATTGTAGACATTGTAGACATATTGACAGTTATGTTGTCACAACTAGAAAACTAATCGATGATAAAATCATTAAAAGTGTGGTTTTATCGTGTATAAATTTGGTGTTGTAATAACACTGAAGAGATTCTATTTTTATGGTGAAGAAAAAGGTAATTTGAAGGCTATATAAGAAAGGACAGATCTTACAACATCAATCAATGCAAAAAACTGTTACGTGACCAGCGCCGTCTTTACCATAAGGGCACACGGGGCCTGTGCCCAGAGTGCCCGATCTTTTGGGGCCCCCAGGAGGAAAATATAATCGCTTAAATAGAAAGTAAAATTAAATCCTTTTTATTACCGATTTCAGAAACTTATGCGATGACATGTATGGGGCACACTTTGTAGTCATTCACTACTCTTTTTGCTGTTTAAGTATTAAGTTTTTGCAAAAGCTTTTGGTTACTTTACAACTACTATGCCTACCAATGTCTAACTGAGAAAATACATACACTATGTCATCAGTAAAGATTTTAACAAGGTCCTATTTAATAGCTCACATATGTGGTATTTTTCACTTATTTCATGTGAAAATCTTATTTTTATTTTCAAATCTATTTTTCGGAGTGCTAAGGTGGTGTAACTCACTTCAAGGGTTCAGTTGAAGCATTTTCGATCACTTTTGTTGCAGTTGATTTTTTTCTTCTATTTATTAGGGGTTTAAACTATTAAAAAATGAAATCTAACCATATGTTTTTTTGCAGGGGTCCATACCCCTGAGACCAAACATAGGTACGATTTACCAGACTTCTTGTATGTGGCGGCGTAGCGAGCTCTTTATGCGCGGATATTGCAGTAGAAATTAAAGGGTGGGTATTGCCGCAGACACAATGGACCAAATCTCGCTACTGAAATTTGAGAAAAAAGACAAGGACTTGATACAAAAGAGTGAAGCCCCTTTGATCGTGCATCTCATGATTGGGCCGGCTGACCTGAAAATAAAAAAAAGAGAGAAGAGGGTGGTGATGCCCTTCAAATAAACAAAATTATTTATTTAATTCAAAACTATTGTGTACTAAAAAAAATAATTTTAATTTGATACTTAAAAAAAAGGAAACCAAAAATATTTTTAAATCCTTAAATAAATAAAAAAAACCCAAAAACTATTCTCAAAAAAAAAAAGAGAAAACAAAACTTACATGATATTTTTTTTCCTCTCCGAGGTCTGATGGACCCAGCAAACTCTCCTGAAAGAAAATATATCTTTCTTTCTTTCGCCACGTTTTTATTATGTTTTTTTTAATTGATAACATTTGGATATTATTATAAAATTTAAATCATATAAATCTTAATTACAAAAGAAAAATATAACGTAATGGTATAAGTTCTGCTATTGCATGGTTTCTTCTCTCTTTAAGTTAATATCAATGAATTAATTTTATATACAAATGCGTATTTGTGTGCAGCTTTAAATTAATTAATTCTATTTAAATAATGGTTAATCAAATAACTAATGATCTTACTGATCTACCAGATTTCTTGCGCAAATAAAAGCCAGAAAAAAACTCTTATATTATCAACATACACATAAAGTCAATAGTGATATAATAATATCATAATATTTTTTAAAACATTACTACTTTTCAGGAGCACTTGAATAACAAGTTCATAAATGCCAAAAAAATAAAACCATTTTTTTTATTTTTAGAGCACACTTATAAGATATTTATTTAATTATATTAGATATATATATATTATTCATGGGTGGTCTTGTCTTTTATTTAAACACAGTTTGTCACATTATAGATGTTTATTCTTTCAGCTTATGAGAACAACTAACTGAGTAGAGTAAAATAAATTTACAGTAGTGATCAGAAAGATCTACATACATATACACACATATCACTTGTTGGTCTTTTGATATACAGATGTTCCAATACTCCCACTCAAAAGCCTGCTAATGACTCCTTTCTTATTTTATTTTAATAAAATATATAATAGTTCATCACTCCAAATTTAGATATACTAATTTACTTTAACTAAGTAATAGAATTATTTTTACATATGTGTAGCTTTTTATATCATTATCAATTTATACAATACATCTATCATTAATATTTATTATTGATTCCTTTATTTCATCATCATTATTTTAATATCAATATTAATTAGCTTATCACAATAAGCCAATACTTGATCTAATTCTAATTAGCCTCGAAGCAGATACCCCCTTTGTGAAAATATCCGCCAACTGATCACCTGTGTTCACGTATTTAAGAGATACATGCCCCTTTTGTATCATATCCCTAGTAAAATGGTACTTTATATCTATGTGTGTTTTGACCTTTAATGATGTTTGGGGTTACTAGCAATGCTTATACAGCTAGTATTATCTTCGTATATCAAAATAGCTTTCATTATATTCATATTTATGCTAAAAAGCAATGACTTAAGCCACATCGCTTCTTTTATACCCTCAAAAAGGGCTATATATTCAGCTTCCGTGGATGAAGTCGCAATAGTGTTCTGCCGTCTAGTGTTCCATGTGATTACACATTTATCGAATGCTTTAAACAAATAACCACTAGTGCTTTTTCTATCAATTTCATTGTTACCCCAATCTGCATCCACATATCCAATTAATATATTTTTATACTCATTCTTGTAATAATTGAGTTTTAAATCTAAAGTACCTTTTATATATCTTAGTACTCTTTTGAGGTATTTCCACAATTCTTGGTTATTTTTACTTTGATAACGACTAAGAAAATTAATTGAAAAACAAAGATCAGGTCTTGTGGACAACATGGCATACATTAAACATCCAATCAGATTCTTACAAGGGGCATCATAGTATTCGTCTGAGTTTAATGCATCATAATCTATTTTCAAAGGTAATGGTGTTTCTATAGATTTACAATCAGCCATATTAAACCTTTTTAAAATATTCTTTAAATATGACGTTTGATTCAATGATATTTTACCTTTATCCCTTTTTACTGAGATGCCTAGAAAAACTTTTATTTCATTTAGGTCAATCATTTTAAAACAACTATGTAAATATTCTTTAAACCTCATCATGGTTTCTTTATCATAAGTTACTATTACAATGTCATCGACATATAAAAGCAAGTAAATATTTTTATTTATATTCCCCTTGTTTAAGTAATACAAGCAATTATCAGCAGGTGATATATTAAGACCCTTGTCTTTCATAATTGTGTCAAAACGTTCATACCAACATCGGGATGATTGCTTTAAGCCATATAGAGACTTATTTAATTTGCAAACTTGATCACCTTTTGCCTTTACACCTTCAGGAATTTGCATGTAGATGTCTTCATGCAATACTCCGTTCAGAAAAGCAGTTTTGACATCCATTTGATGTATTAGAAGGTCAAATTGGTTTGCTAATGCTAAAAGAAAGCGAAAAGTACTTATTTTTGCTACTGGTGCAAAGATTTCATCATAATCAAGTGAATATTGTTGACTAAAACCTCGTGCAACCAATCTGGCCTTATATTTTGTAGGATTTCCTATTTCATCATTTTTTATTGAAAACACCCATTTGCAACTAACAATGTTTTTGTTTATTGGCTTTGGTACAATTGTCCATGTATTATTTATTTGGAGTGAATGAAGTTCGTCTTTTATAGCTACCTCCCACTGAGTTCGATCATCTCTCTCTGTGACTTCTTGGAAGTTCTTAGGAACAGAGTAGATTACAGCTTGTGAATATGCTGTATATGGATCACTCTCAATGTTTTCATTACAGTGAGGCTGCTGACGATTTTTGAGTCTATCACTCCGTCTTAATTCGGGTTCCTTCGCATCATCAGTTTGTGACCTGATTTCTGATGGAGGAAGTTTGCTTCTGTTAGGAATTTCTTCATATTCTGTGTTATTTTCACAGATTTCACGATTTGTTATTGGAATTTCAGAAATTTCGTTAACCCCTTCTGGTGATTGAGGCCTAGAGATTTTAAAATTTCTTTCATCTACAATAACATCTCGCCCTATGAGAAACCTTTTGGCTTCATGATTCCATATCTTATATCCATTTGGTTCATAGCACACAAGAATTCCTTTGACTGATTTTACGTCAAATTTATTATTTCTTGTTTTTAGATGGATATAAACTGTAGATCTAAACACCCTCAAATGATTTAATCTGGGCTTTTTACTGTGCCACAGTTCATATGGAGTTTTCGAATTTTGAATAGCTTTTTGTTGTTTATCAAATATGTTGCTGTTAAGACAGCTTCACCCCAAAAGTTTTTATGTAATTGTGCTGCGTTTATCATTGTACGCGCTTTTTCTGTAATAGTTCTATTCATTCGTTCTGCCACTCCGTTTTGTTGAGGTGTGTAGGGTACAGTGAAATGGAATGTTATTCCCTTTTCAGAGCAAAAAGCTTTAAAATCATTGGACATGTATTCTCGCCCATTGTCGCAATATAGGTTTACAATTTTTAAATTAAAATGTGCCTCGCTCTTAGCTGCAAAATTCTTGAATGTTTGTAAAACTTCTGATTTAAATCTTAATAAGTATGTAACTGTGTAATGAGTGAAACTATCAATGAAAGTTACAAAATAATTTTTGTTATCTATTGTTGATGGCGTAATTGGTCCGCATACATCTGTATGTATAATAAACAACGGCCTTTTAACATGCTCCTTATTTTTAACGCTGTTAAATGAAAGTCGAGATTGTTTGCCAAATACGCAAGCTTCACATATTTCATCTGTCGGCTCAGCGTTATTTATTTTAAGAACATCTTCAAATAAATTTTGATTTTTGATTTGAATAAATTTAGTATTGCTTATATGACCAAGACGCTCATGCCATAAGAGGAAATTATTAGTTTTGCTAATATTTGCTTGACTCTTATTTATCATGTTATGATTTATTTTTAGTGTAATGGCAAATAAACCATTAAAAGGCTTACCTGTTAAAATAGTTTCATTATTATTATTTTTGATTTTAACACCATTTATATCAAAAATGATTTGATAGCCTCTTTCTTGCATGCGTCGAACAGATAGTAGATTTGAAGATGCGTCTGCCGCATACAACACGTCTTCTAAAACTCCTGGTATTCCAAGATTCGAAATAATTTTGATTGTTCCACGTTTAGTAGCGGAAATAGTTTCACCAGTCTTTGCTACAGAGATCTGTAATGGTGGTGACAATTTGCAGTAGCTGGTAAATAGATGGTCACGATTGATGATGTGGTCAGTTGATCCTGAGTCTGGTAAAAATATAACTTCTTCTGCACTTGTCGAATTTGAAATATAAGAACGTCCCACCATAAATGCAAAATTATTGGTATTTGCAACATTTGTCTGCGCTGTTTTTGGATATTTAGATTGATTTTGTGGTTCAATCATTCTTTTATAGTAATAACAATCTGATTTTTCATGGTTAGTACGTCCACAATGATCACAACTTAATCTGGATAATTTATATTGAGAATTTCGATTTCTTTTCTTATTTTGTATATGATTTTGTTTTTGATGATTCTTGTTGAAATATTTCCGTGATTTCCATTTACCAGATTTTTTGTTTTCTTTATTATTTCTATTTGTATCAGGTGTCGTTGGGAAAATATTAGTCTGAAGAACTTTAAGAGAAGTTGTTGATTGTTCTTCTGTTTGTGATTTAGTTTCGTAATCAAGCAGTCGAGTTTTTACAAAAGCAAGATTTAATTTGTCATCACCTAATGTTTCTAATGCAGTTGCTATGCCATCATACATGCTTGGTAAAGTTGTTAATAGATGAGCAATTTTATCCATTTCATCAAGTTTGGCTCCAGCAGCTATCAAATCAGCAACAATATTATCAAATGTTGTGAAATGTTGCATTAAAGTAGTATCGCCTTGTAATTTCATGCTTGATAATTTTTTTTCGGAGAGATAATTGAGATGCTAGACTACGTCTCTCATAAATAGCGTCCAAACTAGCGAAAATCTCTTTTGTTGTTGCATTGTCTTTTACAAAACTGAGAAATGTATCATCTAAATACTCGGCAATAACACTTTTTGCAGTTGAGTCTTTTCGTCGCCACTCTTCAGTAATTTTTGCTGGAATATCTTTTTCCACTACTGCAAGACCACTGAGTTCTTCAAGTAGCAATTTTACTCGAAATTTCCAAACTGCATATTTTTCTCCATTAAATGGTTGTATGTTACGTTTTATTAATTTATTGTCCATTTTATTTTGTTTATATTATAAATTTTTTTTTTTTTTTTTTTTTTTTTTTTATTTATTTTAGCACAAAACTTTATTAAATATCTGTTTTTATTTTTTTATTTTATTATTTATAAATTTGTTGTTTAACACAGAGCACAACACAAAAAGAAATTTTTTTTTTTTTTGGTTTCAAATTTTATTACGCAGCGTCTTTAATCTGGGCCCATAACCTATTAGATATATATATATTATTCATGGGTGGTCTTATCTTTATTAAACACACTTTGTCAATGTTATATATATATATATTATTCATGGGTGGTCTTGTCTTTTATTTAAACACAGTTTGTCACATTATAGATGTTTATTCTTTCAGCTTATGAGAACAACTAACTGAGTAGAGTAAAATAAATTTACAGTAGTGATCAGAAAGATCTATATACATATACACACATATCATTTGTTAGTCTTTTGATATACAGATGTTCCAATAAATTAAAAAACCAATTAAAGTTTCAAGAAAACTTAACAAATTAAATGAGTTTTTTAATATACCATACAAATAATATACAAAAATATTAAATTAATATAAAAAGAAACTTTATTTTTACAAACGCATATATATTAGTAGTGCAGGGCATATAGAATTTGTATTTTGTCTTCTTATTGCCTTGGATTTCATATCATCATATTCCATCCAAATATTTCCTTTCCTTCGGCATATGGCTACATAGTGCCCAATTCATGGTCCCTTTCTCAAAGATATTCTGGATGGAATATAGTGAACTACTCCCAAAAGACTATACCTAGTGCAATCAGTGTTGTTTGTTAGCTGAAATTAAGGTTTTAAAGCTGGCAATTGTGTAGGAGCTTGATTTTCCACATTATAAACTTCGAAAATCATGAAGTTTCCTTAAAAATGCAAATACTTTATTATATAATATTTTAATTAAAATAAAACTATTTCACCTGTTTCGCTAATTATCGTTTTGGCCTGTGAGTTACAACCTGTTGCATGACATTTTCTGCGTTTTAAATTTAATATATTCTTAACTACCTCATCGTAGCCATCCTTCACCATATCTTTATATGATAAGCCTAATATTGTTCTATTTTTTTCTTTTTATGAAAATTATTAACACAGCTTGACATTTCCCGACAGCTGGGATCATTTTGAAATAATTTTTAGGCTAAATAAGCAATATTTGTTTCGCAGTCAAAGTAAACACAATTGTTCGGCATCGAACAACAATTTTAGAGTCTTAATTTAGAGACTAAGCTATTAACACTTACAAACAACCTTATCGATATAAAAACTACATTATCAGTCAGACATAGCTTTGAACCCGTTCTTTGGAGGCGGAGCATGCAACATCCGATTTTGAGGGGTAAGTGATTATATCTAAATGTATTAGTCAGAAACGCTTACTATTTTAATTAGTTTGAGTACTGACTATATATATACATAGAATAATTTAGCAATAATGATGCACCGCTATGTAGTCCTGTTATTTGAAGTATAAAAGACAGGCACTTGCTGCAATAATCACTGATGTTTTTTCTAACTTCATCCGATAAACATCTCCAATCAGAGCATTGATCTGATTTTCCTAAACTTTTAATCAGAGCATTGATCTGATTTTCCTAAATTTTAATTCAGAGCATTGATCTGAACTTCCATTTTTTTTGTATCAGTGAATAATATTATTGTGACATAAACTTATTAGTGACAAAAACTTTAGTAACAAAAACTTATTAGTGAATATACCCACGTTGGGAACCCGTGGACAGGTGAGTATAACTATTTTTATTTTAATTTGAGTGAATATATCAATAAAGAAAAATTAATAAAAATATATCCACGCTTGGAAAACGTGGTCAATTGTTAAGTGTTTTATTTTGCTCCTAATTTTTCCTAATTCAGAGTATTGATCTGATTTTCATAATTATCCTTGATTCAGAGCATTGATATCTGCAATTAAATAACATCTAAGAATAAAGTGAAATTTTCAGTGAAAAGCATAACATAACCACGCTTAAAACACATGGTCAACTATTAACCGTTCTAATTTCCTAACTCAAGCTCATGAATACATAATTGAACAGCAACATAGTACCGTTATTGCACGCTTATTACTACCAATAAGAACCCAAACACGGACGTAACATAGTACCGTTATTGCACGCTTATTATTACCAATCCGAAAACAAACATTTGGTCCTTCGAGCCGGATTCGTGATTGACTGAGGAAATTGAATTAAGAATTTAGTAGTGTCAAACCTTAAAAGATGTCATTAAATGAACTTATAAGTAAACAAATAGCATATGCCAATTTGATTAACAAATCAATTATTAATTTTAAAAAAACCTCTTTAGTAAAGCGAACAAGATCCTTAGCGGAGGCTCGCTTAAGTGCTGTAGAGAAGTTATGGGAAGAATATTCGTCAACCCATTGTGAAATTGAAATTCTTTCACTAAAAATAACCTCTGAAGAACGCGCTGCACATGATTATTTGGAAAATGATCAATATACTGCTCAAGAAGAAAAATATTTTGAGTATGTAGCAACTTTAAGGGATCTGATTAATAATGAACAGCTTAATAATGCTCTTGCTAACACTTCTTTGGAAACAAGACTCGTTAACAACAACTTACAACTGCCGAAAATAACATTACCAACATTTTCTGGTTCTTATGACACGTGGACTTCTTTTCATGACCTTTTTGTAGCTTTAGTTCACGATAATTCATCAATTTCGCTTGCCCAAAAATTGCAATATCTTAAATCGAGTGTCTCTGGAGAAGCGGAACAACTTTTGAAACACTATAAAATCTCTGACATAAATTATGAAGTAGCGTGGAAAGTTCTCCTTCAGAGATACCATAATCCAAGAGTGTTAGTGAAGGAGCAGTTGAAAATTTTGTGTAGTCAAACTTTAATTTCATCAGAAAGCGCAAAGGCTTTAAAAACATTACTAGATGTTACAACAGGATGTATATCAGGGTTAGAAAATTTAGGAGTATCCACCAAAGGATGGGACCCTATTCTAATTCACCTCATTTCACAAAAATTACCCTGTGAAACGCAAACACTTTGGGAATCCATACTGAATCGTGAAAACGAGTTACCCACATTCGAAAGATTTAAAACATTTCTGGAGGAACGATTTAGAACCCTTGAATCAATACCATCTATTAAAGTACATAACGTTAACAAACATGACAAACTGTTACCTATTCAACTTAAACAGACATATTCACATAATAGTTATTCTGCCATTATCTGTGTAGTGTGCAAAAAAAATCACAACCTTTATCAATGCTCAAATTTCAAGGATTTTGATATACAATCACGAATTAAACTCGCCAAGTCTAAACACCTATGTTTAAATTGTCTATCAAACCGACATCAAACACTCCAATGCTTAAGCAAACGTCGCTGTTATCATTGTGGGAAAATGCATCATTCTTTACTCCATATAAAAACTAAAGTTGAACAAGATAAATCCACATTACATTCAGACGCTAAAAATCAAAACACCTTTGTCAACACCAAAACGACTAAGCATAGTTCTTCTACCAACCTTAATAAAGAGGTAATCCCTTCATTCTACTCTCATACTTTTAATCAGCAAGCTCTATTAGCGACGGCATTAGTAAATGTTCAATCAACATCAGGTGAGCGATATACACTTAGGGCATTAATCGACTCAGGATCTCAAGTTTCATTTATTACTTCTGTAGCAGCATCTAGACTAAAACTAAAGAAACGCAGTACTTCATTAAAGATAACGGGTGTTAACAATTCGAAGGCAACTAACGTAAAACAAAAGGCAATTTTATCGCTACGATCATGCTCTAATGGGGTTGATAATATGTATATACAAGTATTGATCATCCCTACGATAACTGACTTTATTCCCCCTCACACTATCGATTGTAACAAATGGTCTCATATAGCAGGCCTTCACTTAGCTGATCCAACCTTTTCAAAGCCTGGTAAAATTGACCTTCTTCTAGGTGCAGATGTTTATAGTAACATTATACTAGAAGGAATCCGCAAAGGGCCAGCTGGCACACCTATAGCACAGAATAGTGTGCTGGGCTGGATCCTTTTTGGTAGTACACACGATACCTCAAACGCGCAGGTAATTTCACTACCAGTACAAATATCCAATAAAAATGAAGACTGTCTAGATCAGCTTCTACGAAAATTTTGGGAAACTGAACAGATTCCTGAGATCTCAAAGTTATCACAAAATGAACAAGAATGTGAAGATTTTTATAACCAAACTTTTTTACGTTTACCTAATGGACGTTATGAAGTACGTTTGCCATTTTTAAACAATCAGACCCCTGATTTAGGTAATTCACGCTCAATGGCGCTTCGTAGATTCTACAATCTAGAAAATCGTCTCCTTCGCGATCAAGTTCTTAATACTGAGTATAAGGCTTGTATCAATGAGTATATTAAAATGGGGCATATGAAAGAAGTAACTCATGAGGCTCCTTTTGATAAAACTTATTATATACCGCATCACGCTGTGTTTAAAGACAGCTCAACCACCAAGGTTCGCATCGTTTTTGATGCTTCCGCTCTATCGTCAAATGGGAAAAGTCTTAACGACCAATTGTACAGTGGTCCAAAACTCCAATCTAATCTATTTTCTATCATATTAAGATGGAGAAGACATCAATATGCCATGTCAGCGGATATTGAGAAAATGTATCGCATGATTAATGTAAATAAACATGATCAATACTTTCAACGGATTTTGTGGCGAAATCATCCTGGGGAGCCAATTAAAGATTATGCTCTGACCACAGTTACCTTTGGCATCAAACCATCACCATATCTTGCTATTAGGACATTACACCAACTCGCAAAAGATGGAGAGCATTCTCATCCGCTAGCTTCTTCAGTTATTTTGAAAGATTTCTACGTTGATGATGCTATTACTGGCGCAAGTTCAGTAGACTTAGCATTAGAAAGTCAAACTCAACTCATAAGCTTATTAAACTCAGCAGGCTTTCGTTTGCGAAAATGGGTATCTAATAACCCAAAACTACTTATTAACATTCCCGAAGAACATAGGGAAAAGAAATTTCCATTGACCTTTACCGATGACGAATCAATCAAGGTTCTAGGTATTCAGTGGTATCCTTCAACGGACATCCTTAAAATCCAGTCACCTGTACTTGAAAATGATTTATGTACAAAGAGAGCCATTTTATCTAACATCGCTAAACTGTTCGATCCGTTGAGCTGGATATCACCAGTGATCATAACCGCTAAAATTTTGATGCAAAAATTGTGGGCTTCCGGATGTTCATGGGATGAACCTATACCTGAGACTCTTGCAAATGAATGGGAAACGTATAAATCAACTCTTCATCATATTCATGATATTCAAATACCGCGATGGATACATTGTAATCCATCAAATCAGAATTCCCAACTACATGGATTTTCTGATGCATCTAATTATGCTTACTCTGCCGCTGTATACCTTAGAGTTCAGGATGAAAACGGTAGGACCCACGTTAGCCTACTCACTGCCAAAAGCAAAGTCGCTCCAATTAAACCAATCACGCTCCCACGCTTAGAACTTAATGGAGCTGTTTTGTTATCAAAATTATTGCTGCAAACAAAAAATGATCTTGAACTACATAACACACCTTTGTTTGCATGGACAGATTCCACTATCACATTGTCTTGGATACGGAGTGATCCAAGGAAATACAAAAGTTATATAGCTAATCGGATTGCAACAATACAAGATACAATTTCTAATAGTTCGTGGAATCATATTCGATCCTCTGACAATCCAGCTGATTGTAACTCAAGAGGAGTTCAACCTTCCTTAATGTCAAATTTACATATCTGGTGGAATGGACCATCTTGGTTAAGTAACCCAAGAGATCAATGGCCTAAGCCAGTTAACATCAATTTAAATTCAAACGATGCAGAACGAAAACGTCTTACGTTCAATACCTTTTCAAATGATTTTGCTCTGAATTTATTTCAAACCTTTTCCACGTATTACCGTATGTTGAGAGTCATATCTTATTGCTTTAGATTTTACAACAATCTTCAACTCAAAGGATCCACACGCAAAGGTGGTTTTTTAACATCTAAAGAGCTCCAAAGTAGTAAATTTCGAGTCTTAAAACTAGCTCAAAATTTCGATTACTACACTGAAATCAATGACTTAAACCATGATCGAGTAATAAACTCGAAAAGCCCTTTGTGCTCTTTAAACCCTTTTTTAGATTCAGATGGGATACTAAGAATTGGTGGAAGACTTATTCATTCTAGTCTTATATATAAAACTAAGCATGCTATCATCCTCCCAAAATCTTCTAATCATTTAACTCTCTTAATTATTCGTCATTTTCATCATCAAACCCTTCATGGGGGTGTTGAACTAACATTATCAGCACTTCGAGATGAATTTTGGCTTGTGCATGGAAGGCGAAGTGTACGAAAGGTTATACATAAGTGTATTACTTGTTTCAAATCCAAACCTTCAACTGAAAATCAATTAATGGGCAATCTCCCTTCTTGTCGCACAGCTTGCGCGCGTGCTTTTCTTCATACAGGTGTTGATTATGCAGGTCCAATCAATATCAAAATGTCCAAACATCGTGGTAATCGCTTATATAAAGGATATATTTGCTTATTCATATGTATGACCACAAAGGCTATTCATTTAGAACCTGTGTCTGATTTAACTTCTCAAGCATTTCTCGCCGCCTTTAAAAGATTCATCAGTAGAAGAGGTTTATGTACCGATGTATATTCTGATAATGGCACAAATTTTGTGGGAGCAAAACGGTTGCTAGACAAAGATCTAAAAGCAGCAATTAAAACCGCAACAATTTATGCTGCGGAATATGTAGCTAATAAAGGCATAACCTGGCACTTTAACCCTCCATCTGCTCCTCATTTTGGTGGTCTGTGGGAAGCAGGCATTAAATCAGTCAAGTATCATTTAAAAAGGGTTATAAGTGATACTTCATTAACTTTCGAAGAGTTAGCCACGGTGTTAACACAAATAGAAGGATGTCTCAATTCGCGACCATTATGTAGGCTTTCCGAAGATCCTAATGATGACCGAATTTTGACACCGGGTCATTTTTTAATAGGTTCTGCCATACTTTCTATTCCCGAAGGGCAATATAACAGTATAACCCATTTAGGGTCGAGATGGAATTATTTACGACAATTACAACAGCACTTTTGGCAAAGATGGTCAAAAGAATATCTTCTCCAGCTCCAAAATCGTCCTAAATGGAAAACAAAAAAAATTAATCTTAAGATTGGAGATATCGTTTTGCTAAAGGAAGACAATATACCATCTTATGAATGGCCTTTAGGTAAAATCATACAGATACATCCAAATAAAGACGGTTTAGTGCGCGTAGTCACAGTAAAAACACAGAAAAATACATTGGTTAGACCCATACATAAACTGTGTTTACTACCAATTAGTGATAATGTCGCCACTAACGGTAAATTTTAGATAACATCTCTTAAATTTCTGATTATTTCATTGTTAACATTATTTCTATCAATTTACAGTTCTTGAATTCTAGGCATACTAAAAGTTAATTTTATTAGTTAAAACTCATTTCACATTTAGTTATTTCAAAACGCACACGTTCTGAGCTGTGTTCTGACTTTCATTTTAATATTTTAGTTTTTCTTTTCTAATTAAAATTTTTCGTAATAATTAATTATATTTTGCATTTAAAAAAAAAAAAAAAAAACACCCTTAAGGAAACAAGATGCAGACGCAAGGTATCTATAGTCTACATATATTTTATAGTTATCATTTGCCTACTCTAATAGCCTTTGACAATTCCATTCGCCCTCCAACCCCGGGAAAGGATATCGAAAAATTATTCCTCGATTATAAACCAGTAGAGAGTCCAAAACTTCTGCTTAAAGGGACGGCGCATCAATTGCAGAATGGATTGCTAAATGATAGTGGAATCAACGTAATTTCTGGCAGTGATACGCCAAAACCCAATAAGCCAAAATGTAAAATATTAGAAGACGTAATAATTCGGCCAGCAGACAAGAATCCGGACGATCGATTTACTGTCCTGGTTAACGACCGCGGGCTTATAATCCCTGTATTTGTACCAAAGAATGCATTAATAAAATCTAAGCACAAAAAGTTCAGAACTACTATGCCTAATGGACATAAAATTAATTTTTATTTTAGAGATGGCTCAATAAAATATAGATTACGATAATTATTGGATTTTATTGAACCTCATGCTTAACCTAATTAACTAATAAACCAAGTGTTAAGTTTTGTACAACTTTATTTAAACTCCTCAGTATTGAAACATCCATTTTAATTTTCTTTTGTTTTAACCTTTTTTCTTGAAATATTACATATTCTCAAGGGGGCCAGTATGTTCGGCATCGAACAACAATTTTAGAGTCTTAATTTAGAGACTAAGCTATTAACACTTACAAACAACCTTATCGATATAAAAACTACATTATCAGTCAGACATAGCTTTGAACCCGTTCTTTGGAGGCGGAGCATGCAACATCCGATTTTGAGGGGTAAGTGATTATATCTAAATGTATTAGTCAGAAACGCTTACTATTTTAATTAGTTTGAGTACTGACTATATATATACATAGAATAATTTAGCAATAATGATGCACCGCTATGTAGTCCTGTTATTTGAAGTATAAAAGACAGGCACTTGCTGCAATAATCACTGATGTTTTTTCTAACTTCATCCGATAAACATCTCCAATCAGAGCATTGATCTGATTTTCCTAAACTTTTAATCAGAGCATTGATCTGAACTTCCATTTTTTTTGTATCAGTGAATAATATTATTGTGACATAAACTTATTAGTGACAAAAACTTTAGTAACAAAAACTTATTAGTGAATATACCCACGTTGGGAACCCGTGGACAGGTGAGTATAACTATTTTTATTTTAATTTGAGTGAATATATCAATAAAGAAAAATTAATAAAAATATATCCACGCTTGGAAAACGTGGTCAATTGTTAAGTGTTTTATTTTGCTCCTAATTTTTCCTAATTCAGAGTATTGATCTGATTTTCATAATTATCCTTGATTCAGAGCATTGATATCTGCAATTAAATAACATCTAAGAATAAAGTGAAATTTTCAGTGAAAAGCATAACATAACCACGCTTAAAACACATGGTCAACTATTAACCGTTCTAATTTCCTAACTCAAGCTCATGAATACATAATTGAACAGCAACATAGTACCGTTATTGCACGCTTATTACTACCAATAAGAACCCAAACACGGACGTAACATAGTACCGTTATTGCACGCTTATTATTACCAATCCGAAAACAAACAACAATTATTTGCATTTGAAAATCGCTGTTTCATTACTGTAAATTGCAAGCAAAATCTGTGTTCGCAAATTGTATGAATGGGGCCTCAATCTTTTATTCAGTATATATATTACCAACTAGAGAAAGTTGTTTTTTGTGTGACGGAGTTTTTCTTCTAAACTCCTATTTTCTGATATTGTCACAAGCATGATTTGCAGAAGCGAAACAAAAGCACAAGTGTTGCTCAATAGATATTACTGTTTTTGATATTCGTTATCCCAGTACCTAAGCTTCCATTTCTAATTATTGGTAACGTTTTATGCTCCTCAAAATTTAAAGCATCTAAATTATCTAAATACTTACTTTTTCTTTTTGTCTGTTTGTGTTTAGACCTCTCCAGTTTTCTTCTTCTTTGCCAGCAAGTAAATTTAGATCAATTTTCGGTTTTTTGGTGCTTTCAACTGGCATATCTTCAATTTCATCTATTTTAGGTGCAACAATTATCATCCGTCCATTTAAAATTTCAATGTTCTTTTTAACAAAAATATCTACTCTTGGCTGGGCTACTTCTTGTTTAAAAAAAAATTCTTCAACTTATTCAACTCACTTTCAACCGCAGCACTTAATGCTATAATTCGACCATGTCCAAATATGTCTCTGCAAATACATGACCATAAGGGAAGAAGACGAATATCACACAGTAAGCGTTTTGAAAATTGTGGAAAATAATATGGATTAACTCCTTTTCCTTCTTCAGGAAGATTTGAAGCTTCTATTATAATTTTTCTACCCCATTCTGTTCATGAATTTTCATAAATTTGATCATTTTCTTCTTTATTTGCTTTTGCCATATCTACTATAGTCTCCAAATCACTTTCGCCTGTTATTAGGGCAAGCAAAAGTTTTTTGCTTTGTTCATAAACTGAATCAAGCTCACAAAAATACCACTTTAAACTTAAAAAAAAATGATGTTATTTTTTTCTACAGGGCTATTTCAGTGTTTTCACCTAAAAATATTTTAGTTTCTTTCACTTAAAAACTTTATTTTTTTAGATTTAGGAAAAGGTATTCGCATTTCCTATGGTAACATAATCTATATAATTTTATAAATTGAAATGTCAAAGCATTGCTCTCTCAAATAAATACACGCAGTTATAGAATTAATCGACACCATTTTACAACATATATTTTACACTATGTACGTATACGAGTACTAGCAGGTAAGAAAGGTTTGACGTCAAGCGGAAAAAATAGGGAAAAGCCCTATTTAACTTAGCCAAAGGGAATCTGATACAAACAAGCAAAAAAGAAATAGGTGTCCGTTACAAAACCAAATTCAAACAGTCAAGTACTACACAATCAATACATGTATATATTAAGACATGTTGGTAGAGCGTCGTAGTGTTTTATGTCCTTTATATAAAAGACCTTCATCGTTATAGCCAAAATCCAATGTATTTGCTTTTTTCGATAACGCATGCGTGTCCGTCTTTTTTTATAAAATGATCGTTGTCATGTCAAACATATTTTATTTACAAAAGCAAATAAATTGATAACTCATGTACTTCATCAAAAAAAACTGCAAAATGCAAAGCCCAACATCAACAAACACTGCAGCAATAAAATACTAAGCGTTAGGTGTAGGACATAATTTCTGTTAACCTAAGTTCGAAACTCATATGTAACAGATATCCCACAGTGTCACACGAGGCAGCTGAAATTTTATTTTCCTCTATATAATTCCATCAAGTGAACCAAAAAATTCACTAAGATAAGATGACATTATCTTTTCAAAATCATTAGAAGCATCCAAAGTGTTAATGAATATTTTTATTTAAGTTAAATTTATTTTCTTTCAATTATTTCATAAAATAATTTCTTTTATTTATCACACTAAATCCTTCTGTTTCCACACACAAAATTCAAATTAAAATTTTTTTAAATATATTTATACCCAAAAAGTTAAACAAGTTTGGATATTTTTCAGGCAGGCTCTGATGTCACTAACAGTATAAATTGATTTTTATTGTGTTCTTATATTTTTGATATTCTAATTATTTGAAAATTGATATTTTTAATAAAAATATATTTTTAAAATGGCGGTGGCAGTTTATTTAGTCGAAATTTTGACGCTTGTAACTTCAATTGGAATATTAGCAGTAACAACCGCTTTTTTGATTATTATAGAAAAAGTTTTGAAAATTTTAGTTAGTTTTGCCGTAGTAAGCTAAAAATTAAATGTTGAAATATATATACAAAGTTTTAAATTGTTAATATTTTTAGCCTTTATACGAAATTTCTGTGCTGATAATCAAAAACTCTGAATCATATTTATTTTGGATGATAGAAAAGGTAATATCTGTCGCAAGTTCTATTGCTAACTCATTACCAACATTTTATATCATGAAATAGTGAAGCGTTTTCTTGAAATATATCATACTTATTAATATAATATATGTATGTACATTGAAAATTTAATTCGAAAAATATAAATTCTTAAAAAAATTAAAATTGATATACATAAGATAATTGAAGAAGGTCCATAGGGAAGGATGGTTACGTAGTTCTTTCCAGGGCTCAAAATTTAAAAATATGATACTTAGCACAAAGTCCGAAGAAAAGTCTTTACATTTAAAATGAGTAAAAAAATTTACATCAGTAAAATACTCTTCTTAACCTAAGGAACCAACAAAAAATAACTTAATATTATTTTGTATGTACTCTCGTGCTTTACTAAGAAACAATAATATTAGTTGAACTTAGTTGATATTGAAAAAGGGTAAATTTTCCATGGGCCTCAGGAATATAGTTACGCCACTGCCTGTACTACCACATATAAAAAAGATGAAATAAAATTGCTTATTATTCCTGAAAAAATTAATTGCTTTGTAAATTTTCAAAATTCCCAGAAAAATTTTATTTACACATTTTTCTATCATTTTCCTTACCTAATTAAACTATAAAGGTGCAAAAAAAAATGAGGCGTTGATGCGGAGCGCGTTTTCATTTAGAATTCCGAAATTCAGCTATATAACTTCCTATAGCTGTGACAGCTGTCACCCCTTTCGCACCGCAAAATGCGTTATTGTGTTTGCACCTTAATAAGATTTGTCAAATCCACAAACCGTCCGTATGGACTTTTAGAAAATGTTTTTAAATGCAATAAAAAGCTTATTTTGTTTATTTTGTTCTTCTTATTTTATTGAAAAACGAACTAAAATATATTTTCCTTTTCGAGTTGGACATACAGGAAGTGGCTTGAATCCTTCAAAATAAGTAATAATATAACGGTGGCTTATGAGAACACAAAATTTTACAAAAATTATATTTAGTCAACCTTGAGTTATTAATTCCATAAGTTTTAGTGCCTTTTGAACGTCTACACATCGGTATAATTTTTTTATAAGTTGGTAAAGCCTTAAGACTGTTTTTGTCAAGTTTTAAGCACGATCAATCTATTCAGTCAAAACAGTCAAAACGTTTTTCGATTTTCTTAAATACACCCTGACAGTAGCGTATCTAGGCGGGGGTGGTAGAGGTGGTCCACCCCAGGGGGCAATATTTTAGTGGTGGCATTTTTTTATACTTTTGCAAATTTATATATTTTACTACATATATATATAATCAATAACAATAATGTTTTGTAATCAAAAGAAGTAATGAAAGTGGTGGACACGACAGCGTTAAGATAATTTTCATGGAATTTGTGATATCCAAAGCGAGTAAATAAAAGTATTTGGATATTACTGGAAACATTGCATACATTTAATCAAAATTTAAAATGAATACTATCTTATACATTTTGAATTTCATTAATAGTAAATTGAGTTTTTCTTTTAAAAATTTTATTAAGCGCAATCCTTTATGCGTATCAAATTGGACATTAAAATCACCACCAAGTATTAGTGGAAGTTCATGATAATTTTTTTCAACAGCTTTGAACCTCCTTTCCTAAACGTTATTAAAGAAGAAAATCTATTATGTCTTCAACTTTCTTATTGATAGAAATGTAAACTGTGACCATAACTTTTTTTTTGCCATTAGGCAAAGTGCATCTTGCAGCACATATGTCTCCATGGGCAGATTTGGCTTCATTAACGAACTGGAAATTTTTCCTTAAATACTATAAGTATCATCGCAGACAGTGAAAACATGTTACAAATCGCTAACATTGCGATAGATGCTGACACCTCCTACGCACAATTAAAGTTTTCAATGCTAGCCTGTTCCTCGTTAGAAAGCCAAGCTTCTGACAACAATAACACATGTGATTTTTGTATTACATTACCACGGAGATCAAGTATATGTGACCGGAGACTTTGACAATTGAGATAAAAGATTGTTATATTCCCCTTAGAGATTTTGTTGAGTATAATCCAATCAATCGTATTAAGTTGGATGGTAGAAAGACGGATAAACTCGTTCCGTAATGAAAGCTTTGCTTGATTTTCCCGTCTACTATGGTAAAAACGTTAAACCCCATCGGTAGGTACAATATGTAGTCCTTCTTGAGTCGTGACGCTTGATCAAGCTCCGTAGACCAAAGATTGAAAAGTTTTTTATCGCATTTATATACAATTTCATCGAACTTTACTTTAGAAGAAGAAATACGAAGAGAAATGTCTTTATCATTCGATAGAGTTGTCCAGGAAATAAAAGTACGATTTGAACATTTACGTATTCTTGCTGCGAAATATTCCTGCATTCTACCAGATAATCTATTAAACGAAAGTTTTGAATGTCTAGTTCATAATTTTGTTGATATTGACGAAGAACCGTTTTATATGAAAAGGAAAAGGTTTCAAAACTTTATGTCTCTACCTGCTCTACAGCAACAATCAAATCGTTTGAAAAACGAGCAAAGGCCTCTTGAACTTTTAATATTCATTCAACAATATAGGTTGGAAAACTCTATTCCAAACATAGTAATACTGTTAAGAATTTTTTAACAATAGGCGTCCGTATCACTAGTTGTGAACGGAGCTTTTCGAAATTAAGCCAATTAAAAATGATCTTCGCTTGACAATGATTAATTGCTGACTGTGAAACCTAGAGATACTTTCTATAGAAAAGGAACTGACAGATAATATCAATTTTGACAATGGCATTGAAGACTTCTTGAATAAAAATACGAGAAAAATAAATATATAAACACACATAGATTTCATAATTATGTGTTATTTGTTAAAACAAAGAAATAGTATTTTTTATTTATTTATGTTCAGTAATTATTTAGAGCCCAATTTTGATTTTTGCTGAATTCGGAGGGGCGGCAAAATTGGAGACCGCCCAGGTGGCAAAAGCTGTAGTTACGCCACTGCACCCTGAGTAGAAAATTTTGTGTACGCTAGCTGAGTGTAAAGCAGGGTATTCACTATATTTCCGATTCGGCTCTTAGTTCTCATTTAAAAAATATTTTTTATAGGACTGTTTTCAGGTGTGATTTTTATATAAAATGCCAAGCAATTTTATGTGAAATGAGAATTGAAGGTTAAAAAATGTTTAAGGAAATATTACGAAATATTTTTCATTTTAAAAATCTATAGGAAAAATAATTTTACTTTCCAGCTGGAAATATCAATTTTATTTAACCTATTTAACATTTTGTACCAATTACGCAATTAAATACTTTTATGTATATTTAATAACTATTTAATAATATTTTAATAATATTTTAATATATTTAATAATATTTATTTTCATGTATAAGTTACCAAGTCAAGTGTAAAAAAGAAGGAAATTTCGAATGATCTCCTTCTTGTTCTTTTAAAATATACACAATGCAAAATTCCTCTTTTCACTGGCCTTTATTGAAATTTAAGCCTATGAAATTTCAGGAGAATTTATTAACTGTTCGGTTGTAACTAAAAAAATTGAAGACGAAGAAATTTTTGCAATAATTTAAGAAATAAGTATATAAAAAAATGTTTGCATTCAAAAAAATGCACATACGTTTTCTTAGGAATGTAATAAGTTACTCATTTTTTAGCGAAATAAATGAATTTCATATGCTCAAAGCTTTAATTGATGGTAGTGGAAAGAAGGAATAATTGGCTACTATTAAGTCTTTCAGTATTACGTATTAAAAGTTAAGTAACCTAACCTAACTTACACTGTATGTATCCATTACATTCTACACTTTAAAGCCTTTTATTATACCAAATTGGAATTTAAAACTGAAAATGGACGCCAAAAATTTTTAAGCAGGCCGAAATTTGTGATATTGGGAAAAACCAGTTTTGGTATTAAAAAAATCGGTTTTACTTTATCACCGATCTTACTGAGCCATTTTTTATGATTATTACACAAGATTATGCATTATTCATTGCTAAAACACTTTCCGTAAGATTAACGGTATCCATATATATATATATATATCGAACTTTTCTAGTAATTGTTAAAAAAAATTTTTCAAAAAAATTTCTAGGTGTATTTTTATTGTATATGTAATGCCAAAGCTCGAATCAGGCCTGGCCTCATGTTATACTCCGGATTCTTTCAAATACCTATGCGACATCCAGAAATGCAGTAGAGCAAAACTTTTTGACTTCAGTTTTTATACGATAAACTGGGTGTTTTTGTTTTGTGATATATACCTAAAACTGCGGCTGTTTTGCCCTAAAAACATATTTTAAAATATTTAATAGGAAATTAATATTTTACAATCCTATCACCAATTATATTTTGAGTGAACACTTTAATTTTTTTATACAAATATCATTAACTAATTAAATTTAGGACTTACTCATATATCCATTTGGTAGAGGTTCTTTAACAAACATTTTTACATTTAAATAAAATTCATTCTGATCGCTTCTCTTTATTGACCAATTGTATGAATTAATGTATGAATTATAATCTTTTCCGTCATTGCAGTTACCAGTACAATGCCAAATGTATCCCATTTTCCCATTAAAGCCTTGTTCAGACCAGAGCATATTTCCATCGCTTGACGCCTAAGGTCATTAAACGGGTGGTTCATTTGCTTTGGCCATAGCTAGAAGAAAAATGTTTGTTTCATGAGGATCATTTAATGGTAAAAGGATACTTTATGGCCTTAGAAATTTTTGTTGTTTTAATTCTTGCTGTACTTCAAATGTTTGTTTTGCTTTAAAATTTTGTTGTATTTATATTAAAAAGAATAGAAAATAATGATTTTATGATTTTATATTTTTTATGCTTGTGATTTTCCATTAAATATAACAAATGATTTTTATTTAGATATGTATCTTCATAAAATTAATTTTTTGCGCATTTCGCAAAAACTAATTTGATAATAATGTTTGCTTCATTTTAAATAATTTAATATTTTAAGGGTTTTATTTTCAAGCATTATTAAATTTTATAAAAATAAAATTCAGTCATTGTAACAAAGTCATTACGGTCATAGTGCTTGTCACTACAATATAGTATTACCTTAAATTTAAGCAAATTTTAAGCCTAAGCCTAAGTTTAACAGGATTTTACTTTGCCGTTTGCGTGCCGCTGCCGCGAGCCGCGTGCATTTTGTTTGGACCTTATTTGACTATGCATCAAAAACCTGACTCATAACTGGTAAAACTCGTGAAACGATATTTCACAGCGCTTCTTGAGTTTTCGATTCATTTTGTGTACATGTAGGCTTTCATATGTATTTGTAACGGACCCCTGTCCACGTTTTTTTTTTGTTATTTCAAAAGTTTATAAAAATATTTTTCGATAGGAATAACTTGTTTGTTTCAGAAATGTATTTCTGTCAAAGGGATTCTTATCAGTTTCCCCTTGGCAGAAGTTTTTTTTGAAACAAGCAAGTTATTTTGCGTGGACTGATTACTTTAGTCAGTGTTAGAATTTGGGATCTGACCTCACGGTTTCTTTAAAATTTTTTTTTATATATTTTAAAATTTAATTTTTTTAAGGTATGCGTAAGGTCTCGTCTTATGCGGATTATTTTTATGCGATTTTGAAGTTGTGCGGTTTGTATTTCATCCAAAAATTATGCGATTTTGAAGTTGTGCAGTTTGTATTTCCTCCAAAAATTTCTTGAACAAATAATTAAGAAGAATGAAGTCGCAATAAAAAAATCTGTGATTTCTGGTACAAAATTAAGCGCCAAATCATCATCTTACTCAAGGGATGTATTATTAGAGAGAACAGAAAGAGCCCTCGTAATTTGGATTGAGGAACGAATTAAAAGACGAATTCCTGTAAATGGTTATTTAATCCAAGAAGAAGCTCTTCTGTTTTATGAGTCAACAAAACAGTCAGAGCCATCAGCTTCCACTTCCCAGGCTGGTGAAGAATTTTCAGCCAACAAAGGATGGCTAACCGGGTTTTTAAAAAGAAATGCATTTCATAATATCAAGATTACAGGGCAGGCTGCGTCAGCAGATAAAGTAGCAGCAAAAAAATTTCCAGAGGAGCTAGCGAAAGTTATTGAAGATGGGGGCTATTGTACCGATCAAGTATTTAATGCTGATGAGGCAGGGCCTTATTGGAAAAAAATGCCTAACCATACTTACATCGATTAGTAAAGATCGAGTAACATTATTACTTTGTAGCGATGCATCGGGAGATCGGATGTTGAAACCACTAATAATAAATCGATATCTTAGACCACGTGCTCTAAAATGCAAAAATTTAAAACAACTGCCCGTGCATTGGATGGCTAACCCGAAAGCCTGGGTGACAACAGCTATTTTTACAGAATGGTTCAATAATTGCTTTGTACCAGAAGTGGAAGCCTATATGAAGGAAAAATCTCTCGATTTTAAAGTTTTGTTAATTATTGACAATGCATTAAGTTTGAATACACATTTATTGTAAGCTTTTATATGAATTTTTTTGGACATTCGAAGTAATTTACTAAGTAGCCTACTTCTTTTAATTTAAGCAAACTTTTTTATGCGGTTTTAAGTTAATTTTAACTCGTTGTTTTGGTTTTATGCGATTTTGGAAAATTACGGAACGTATCCCTTGGTTTTCAAGGCCAGTAAAGTCTTTTTAAATGCGAATTTTTTATATGCGCTTTTCTGTAGAACGTATCCACCGCATAAAACGAGACCTTACTATAAGGTTTTAAAGCGGTATAAAAAAAAAGTATAAGTATCGCGTAAATTAAATAGAATAAACTTAGATAGTGTATTTTGTTTGAATTAAGTTTAGTTGAGTAAACACGTTGAGTGAGGAATGTCAAATATTTATCAAAATGGCGTGAAAAAATGAATAGTTAAAAAAAAAAACTTAAAACTCTATTCTTTCGTGATTATTAAATTAATATAAGTTGAACAATTGAAATAGAAAGAAACTCGTGTGTTTAGGTATGAACAAAAGCAAAAAAGGTGCCCAAATTAGATTGAAAATCATTGAACTTAATAAATTTTGAGATACGAAAACTTTGTCATCACTAAATTTAGATATTAGGATCACTGGATAGTGTTTGAGGTTGTTTACTGCCTTTCAGCTGTTACATTAACCACAATTATGGAATTAAGGGGGGAGAATAAATACATTTTAGGCCAAAAAATGAGGCTCCAGCTCATTTGGCGATATTAAATTGGGTACAACAATAAATACAGGTAAGGAAGTTGCAATAAAATTAGAATGCATTCGTACAAAAAATCCTCAGTTACACATAGAAGCTAAATTTTATAAAATGATGCAAGGTGGTATTGGTATACTACGTATGGTATGGTGGAGCTCAGAAGGTGATTATAATGTAATGGTACCTTTGAGCAGTTCGGCTTACAGCTATTAATTTAAGCTCACGATGTTCCTGTGGAATATTTGCAGGATATATTACCTGATTTGGAATCTTCAAATCATACAGAAGGTCAAACATATATGTTGTTAATTCAAGAAAAGGGAGGGAAGAAAAAGAAGAAAAGAAAAAGAGGAAGAAGAAACCAACAACAGAATCCATACGATTGTTTTTAATATTTTTCTTGTTTCAAATAGTTATAGTATAGTTGAATAATTAGTATCTTAGGAATGCTATGATTTTTTCATACTAATATGCAAACATATCAATAACGGGATGGACGATCAAAGGGGCTTAACTGCTTTGAACCGAATTCTTTTCTTTCTCCTGTTTAGCTTTTTTTCGTTTTCTGCGACCTGCAGCCCCCTTTCATTTTGAGCCTTGCGCACATTTATTAGCATTTCTCCCATTCAGTAGCGAGAATATGATCAGGTTGTCGTCGGCAAGAACCACCCATCTAATTTTACCACTATAGCTGGCTAGCGAGCTCGCTACGACTGCCGATAAAACGACACCCGATAGATCGTGCCTATGTTTGGTCCTCAGGGGTATGGACCCCTGCAAAAAACACATGGTCACGTAACATATTAGTTATTTGTAATATTTTAAAGTGTCAAAAGTGTATAAATTTTATGAAGGAAAAATAATTTTATATTTGGATTGTAAGAATTTAACCATAATTATGGTTAAAAAAACGAGAAAGCCTTACGAAATACTAATAAATAAATAAGAATTATATAAAAACAACGCGACTTTTATATTCCTTTCTGAATATTATAAAAAAAAATAATTTAAAATAAAACACTTTGAAACTATTAAGAATTTATTAACACTAAACCACTTCAATAACACTTATTTATCAACTGCCTACTTTCTAAACTATTCATCTTTTATGTATTTCTTTATCTTAGAACTAATTACATTTCTTATCATAGACTTGGTACTTATTTAATATTAATTTTCATTGATCACATTAATATTGATTATATTTATATTCATTGATTATTTGTATATGGACTTAAATAATTTATATAAAATATTTATTAAATTAATATGAACTATAATTTTATCTTGTTTATTTGTATTTAGCATATTCATTAATTTGGACTTTTACCAAAACGTTACTTTATTATCATTATCATTATCATATATAACTCGCGTTATAGATATAATAAAGATCAAATTATAGAGTATATTGGATATTAATTTTACTATTTTATTTGAAACACTCATTACCCATTTTATTGAGCCAACCTTAAACTTAGAAGTAGCTTTGGTGAATTTTTAATTTTACTTTTGTAACATATAACATATGTATTAAATTAACAAACTTTATCGACTTTCACGCTGATGATATATGATATAATATGATATAAATGTCAAAACAAAACTTGCTTACTGTGAATTGGTAAATGCTCCCGTGAGTCAACTATATTTCCAGACTCATAATTAACTCGTAATATTCCGAATTTCTTCGCTACCTGGTGTCTCCCTAACCTAAAAACCAAAGTGAGTCAGCTTCATGATGCGCCGTTCCGTTGAATATAGCTGATTGACAGATTTGTAGTTTTATCAATTGAATTGAATATTGAGACTATTTTATGAGGTTTTTTGAGAGGAACAGGAGTTCAAAAATATTTTATCTATAATCTATAAATTTTAAAGACAAAATATTTACTTGGTTATTAGAAAATTTAGGAGTTGTTTGGAGATGTTAAACTGGTTTTCAATTTTGTAATACTTAATCCCTGACAAACTATTTATAAGTAATTAGAGGATTCTCCTAGTGTTATGTAAACTTTTTAGGCACCCCTATTACCACCATATTTTTACCTGTTTAGTACCAGTCTGCACACAAATTCCTGCCATATTTCTAACAAAACCACACTAAAATTCAATAAAAATCTCTAATTTTACCTAAATTACAATGTTTTTCCCGCTAAATCGCTAAATTCACTAATACTGCATCATTTCTACATAGGATTAATCTGAAATTACTTAAAATAAACCCAAATTTACAAATTCAACCATTTATACCTATTTTCAATCACCTAAAAAACATACAAAATCTAAAAATGCTCCGATTTAGCCCATTCAAGTTTGCCCCGACTGCATTTTAAATACCTTTTCCGAAAATATTAAAATCACCCCGTTTGGCGCCACTTTAACTACCCTGAAATTTATAAAAAAAATATATGTATAAAATAAGGAGAACAGTTGTCTTGAATAAAGTGCATTTTATTTGTTAGACAGCATTTTAATATATATATACATATATAACACTAGATTTTCAGATATTGGACTGATTGAACCTTCTAATTCTTTTACCTAAATGGCCTACTCTCTTTGTTTTTGATTTAAGGAAATTGCAATAGCTGTTTAAATGTAACGTTATTGGTGAGATAGTTCAAGAGTGTAGTGTTGTGAAGTTTTAAGTTTAGATAAAATTTAATTTGTTTTATAAAAGCATAATTTAAATGATAATCTTAATTTGTTAATTTAATTTTTTATAAAAAGATAATTCAATTGAAGTGTAAATGAGTGACAAAGAACTTAAGATCTAATGTATAAAAAAGAACTCACTTACATAATTGGCATCGGAGGTAATTTGAGCAACACTGACAATTATTTCGTTATAGTCAAAAAAATACGCTATCCCTTCGATTGCTAATTGCTTGAGAACGTTTTCGGATTTTTATAACTATAAAAAATATAAACGTAGCAAACATATAAATGCTTCTTCAGGGAATATGACGAAAAATCCACCAAAAAATGTTACTAAAAATAATTTGTATGACATTAATCATGATATACCGCAAACAGGTCCCATGGACATCAATTCGGATGAACCATATGAAAAAGAACTACTCCAATACAGCTTAAAAATGTCACTCCAATGTGCTATTTTTTCTTTTCTTATATTCCCTATACGCAAATTCTAAAATATCCAGAACTGTAATATAATAAGTCGTTGAAGGTACTTCTAAACTACTGTGCAGTGGTATCCAGCTGATACAAGACATGCTAGCCAAACGACCCCGAAATTCATGAAAAGCTGAACTTAGTAAAAACCCACTTGAGGCTTTGAAAACAGATTATTTGAAGCAAAATAATTTGAAAAAATGAGATGTTTAGTAAAACCTGTCAGTCATGTAATTTCTCCAATAATCATTAGAAAAACTATCAACAATGCCAAAATTCTATTTACAAAATACAACTGGCTAATTTTGGAATATGGTCTATGGTCAACGTATATGAAAAAATTAAACCGATCATTCAATATGTTTTTAGAAATACAAAATTTGGAATTACTATACATCAAGGTATTATTTCTTCACCTACTACAGATGAAATTCCCATAATTCTAAAGGAATATCACAATGACCCTCATTCTGGTCATTCTTGGTTTCACTGAGCCTATAACAAAATGAAAGAATTATATCACTGGAAGAACATGAGTAAGGATATAAGTTCTTACATTAAATCATGTGATTCGTGCCAAAAGAATAAAACTCTAATAAGGAAATTCAAGGCACCAATAGAGATAACTACAACTTCAACTAAACCTTTTTCCAAATTGAACCTAGATGTAATAGGCCCTCTGCCTATTACGGAAAACGGAAATAGATTCGCTGTTACCATGCAATATGACCTTACAAAATTTTCAGAAGCTTATTCTGTTCCCAACCACGAAGTGAAGACAATTGCAAAGTGTTTATACCACTTGATAAGTCATTTTGGAATACCGAATTCAATTTTAACTGACCAAGGATCAGATTCCTTTCTGACTTAATTAAAGAATTTGCTAAGTTTTTCCAAACTAAGCAATTGAAAACTATGGCTTTTCACCCACAAAGTAATGGTGCATTGGAAAGGTCTCATTCAACTTTAAAGGATTATTTAAAACACTATATAAACTATCAAGGAAATGATTGGGATGATTGATTACACATGTCTATGGTCTCGTATAATATTACTATCCACACATCTACGAACTTTTCTCCTCACGAATTAGTTTTTGGCAATAAACCATTATTGCCTAGTGCTCTCCTAAGCCATTGGAATTGTCATATACTTATGACAACTATATAGACCAACTATGATATAGATTGAATAGGTCTTGGGAAATTGCGCAAAGCAAAGCAAATTCTAAAGAAAAATCCAAAAAATTTTATGATACAAAGATTAATAATCCATAATACGAAATAGGAAACCTTGTCTATTTGCAAAACAAGAAAACCAGATTGGCAAAGAAATTAGCATCTAGCTTTTTAGGACCCTATGAAATAATTAAATTAGGAGATAAACAAACGGTTCACATTAAAGTAAAAAATAAAATAATAAGGGTGCATAAAAACTTAATTAAACCAGCTACTTGAACTAAAACTCATAAATTTAAAAAAAAAAGAAAATATACGATGATCTTTTTCACCGTATTTGAATTGTTTTTCTACTAAAGTTAATTACTGTATTGCAATTTTGGTTTCTTCTAACTATCACTAGCACACATATAATGAATTTATACCACTATTAATATTCTTGTGAAATATTATTAAATTATTTTTATTCTTTTGCTAATTTTCATTGAACGCACTTTTTAACTACCGTTATAACCACATTTTCACTTCAAAAAGAGAGTTCAGTTTGGTGTGGATACTCACCTAAATAACAAGTGTAGTGTTGGTATATAAATATATATATATATATAAGTATAAATTTAAAAGTTTTAGTTTTAATAAAACCTTTATAGTTACTAATAAAAATAAATTTATATTAAATAAAACAGTTTTTATATTATATACAATACAATACATAACAAAGGACTACCACATTATTTTTACCTGATATGTGCCGAATGTCTGTAGAAAATTGACCAATGAAATCCAAATTTCGCATTTTTTTGGGTGAGGCTTTATTTGATTTTTGTCTAAATGCAAAAATAATGGGCTTGTGATCAGTAAATATAGTAAATTTTCGACTTTCTAGCTGGTATCGAAAATATTTGATGCCTTTGTAAATAACCAAAAGCTCCCGATCATAAGTGCTATAATTTTTTTGAGCGTCATTTAACTTCACCGAAAAGAAACCTAGAGGTTGCCAAGTGTTGCAAACTTGTTGTTGTACTACAGTGCCTATGGCTGAATCATCTGAAGCATCTACAAAAAGTGCTAACTTTGCCGAAGGGTTTGGAAAAGTCAAAAGGGTTTATTTGGATAACTTGTCTTTGATATTTTCAAAAGCTTTCACCGAATCATCATTCCAATCAATCTTCTTTTCACCCTCTTTTTGACTGCCCACTAAAAATTAATTGAATTGTATCTGGTGTTGTGCAGCATTTGGAATAAAACGGCGATAAAAATTCACCATACCAAGAAAACGTCTGAGTACTTAACTGTCTCAGGATGCAGAAAATTTTAAATAGATTCGATTTTGTCAAGAGATGGTTTGATACCATCCGGACTTATTAAGTGACCTAGACAATTTAATGTTGACTTTAAGAAAATACCTTTGTCAATATTGATCACTAAACCATGCTCTTGAAATTTTTTTGAAATTGAGCTCCAAATGACTCAAGCGTTCCTCCTCAGATTTGGAAGCCACTAAAATATCATCTAAATAGATGAAGAAGAATGAAAAATCTTGTAAAACCCAATTAATGAATCTTGGAAAAAATTGCGCTGCATTACACAGTCCAAAGGTCATACGAGTGAACTCGAAGTGTCTGAACGGAATCTTTGGAATCTGGTGGTATGCCTTTGTCAAATCTAATTTAGAAAATATTTGGCCAAAAGTATGTTCCAGATAATCTTCTCACTTTTGATGTTACAGGATTGCCGGAAAATTGCCATAATTAGTTTAACAATATCAGCAAGTATAAAGCTCCATGTGAAATTTCTATGTAATCCTAAATTAAGTGTTAATACTCTGTGACCATCAGTGTTGATACTAGAAGAGTTTGCCTCTGAAAGTTTAAAATTTGAAAGTGGAGGTCTGCCAGTAGAAGGCATTGGGATAAATGAAACATCAGCTCCTGTATCTATTAGAAAATTACGTCAGGAAATCTTGTCAAAAATTGTTAAACGGCTTGTAAATTTGCCATTATAAACCACCGTTTGAGTTAATAGGCGAGTTACTTTTTTGACTTCTTCTTAAAAGCGCAAGGTTCAACACATTTACTAGCCTTATCGGCAAAATTAAAATGATACCAACATAAATCTGAACCTTCATTTTTGTTCTTGTTGCTTGAAAAATCCCTTGAACTTAAACGGGATCGGGATTTTGATCTGGAGTATATAGCGCTCTGTCGCTTACTAAATTTGTCCTCCAAATCTTTCATTTGACTCGTTAAGGAATCAAGACGTTCTAAAATCAAATTCGATTGATCATTATTAATGCCACAAGCGTAAGCATTAGGTTTGTTATAAACTTCTGCAATTTTGTCTGCACAAATTGCTAATTCCGTTAAGTTTTCCGGGTTGCAAGCTAGAATGGCTTGCATATTATCCGGTAAAAGTTGTAGCCATAATAAGCGTAAGGTTTAACTGCGTTTAAAGGTAGGTTAAACTGCGACAGCAGAAACTGAAGGCAAAATTTTACCTGCAGCATTATTCATTATCTAAACGAATTGTTACAATAAAATTTATATTTATAAAAAAAATCTTTAAATCTTAAGACTAATTAAATTAAAAAAACTTAATAAATGATTGCAACTTCCCTTTTTAGTTGACTACTTCTGTTAAATTCTTTTTCCAAGCACGTTATTCAATAGAATCAATTTCTATTTATTTATTAATATATCTTCTTGCTTGAGCTTTCTTAAAATCTTGATATATCTTCTTGCTTGGTTCACTAATATATGTGGGAACTGTTCTAATTTCGGATACACCAAATATTTAATTTTTAACTTTTTTTATCAGGTATTTCCAATTTGAAGCTTTCTTGACGGGGATAACAAATTTTTAAATTTGCTTATCGGGATCAACTATTTTCAATGAACTTTTTGTGTCCACAATTTTTATTTTAAATCAAATTATTTTTATTTTAATATATTTTTTACTTTATTTAAACTCTGCTGACATTTACAATTTAAATTAATTATTTTTTAAATTAAATTATATTATTTAATATTGTAATATATTTAGCAATCTAGTGGGCTGATACCTAAGTAGGCAAGGAGTTTTCTTATTGTTAGTATAAAAGAGAGCAACTGTCATGAAGAGAGGAGTTTGGTTTCGGTTTTCAGATCGAACGGTTCTAATGTTGAACAGTTAATTATTGTTTATATAACGATTCTAATATTTAAATGTTAACTATTATTTTATTGTAATTAAATAAAAAGAAAATATATAACAATATTTTTACATTATTATCAAACTCAACTGAAACTCAAGTGACAACTGAAAACAAAAATATATTTTACGTAAAATTTCAATGTTTACTTGATGCAAGTAAACTTACTACGATTTGTTTACATAAATGAATTTAAAATTAATATGTCGCCACAATGTCATTAGGTTATTATTTTACTACATAATCTTTTCAAAAATGTGGTAAGTATTACATTTATAAAATTAAAAATCAATACATATTTAATTAATCTCATCCTCTGGTTCTTTTTTGCTGGATTGTAAAAAATGATTCCAGACATAATATCTCTTGATTCTGTAAGAATCCAATTACTTTGACATACCAATGTGATTGAATTCTGATTGGTATATACTGTAACACAACACTAATTTATTAAATTAAAAAATTATATTTTTCTTAGGTAGAAATAAATACTTACTCTACATTTGAATCTTTAATTACAAAATTATCAACAATGTAGTGTCCTGATTGGATTGGGCAAACAAAAGGTGGCGTAACTCCTTCAAAACAATGATAATAAAGCAGAGGCTGATGGGTGGACATAATTTTACAAATACTATATTTAACTGGCTTTATATTAAATATTTCACAAGCTTTGTTGTCTTTTGGGCGGCTACATTTCCAAACCTGCATATCTACTGTAAATTAAAATCTTTTATTTAAAATATTAATATATTATTTATTGAAGTATACAACGTAAAATAAACTTTTCAATTTACTTGATAAAAAGTAAATAAGATTTAATTATAGGACCTACCAAGAAAACCTTTTGGTAGATCTTCGATGACATCTAATGAGCCATTTAAATAAAATTCATTATGCACCCCCCTCTTTATAGACCAGTTGTATGTATTAATAACAAACTCTTTTTCTACTTTACAATTATCGGCAGAATGAAAAACATATCCCATTTTTCCGTGAATAGTGGTAATTACAAAATTGAAAAAAAGAAATTCAAATTGGCTCATTTTCAACTAAATTTCTTAAAACTTTGATTTATATTTTTGAATACAGATTCTATTTATATGAGTATTTTGGTTTATCATAAAATTTAATCCAGATATAATTTCAGTTGTACAAATAAAAGTATATATTACTTTTAATAGAAATTTTTATGCTTTTGATTTTGAAGTCAATAAAAGATATGAATCCAGAATATTTCCACCACATTAATTTTTTTGAATGATTTTTAAAAAAAAATTATGTGTCGGAATGACTTCATTTACTATAGCCTAAATTTTTAAGCGTCATTGCTTATATAAAATTCAAGGTTGAATATAAAATATATTTTCAATAGATATGTAATTCCTTGACTATGATTACAATAAGAAAAATCAAATAAAACTGAAATCTTTTTTGACTTCATTTTTATGTTTATATTTACAGTTTAATTTTAGACCCAAGATATTTTTTCTGGGTTTTAATTTCCAAGTAAAAATATTTTATAAAGTTATATATAGCCTTTTACCTGGGTTAAATTTGGCAGGTAATTAGTTCTATGTAAGTGTGTGTTATTTACTTGAACAGGTTTTATGACTAATTTCTAACTCCAAACCTGATATAATTATAAGCCCACTTCAGTTTTTGTAATAAGTTTATTTATTAACTAGTAAATTTGCCTTATTTTTAAGTAATTGTATAAGCATGTTCAGTTAACTCTTATTCAGGATGTCCCGAGATTGATTAATTAAACGCGTTGGGTAGAAAGAAGATAAAATTTCATCCAGAAACATCACAAAAAGTGGGCATTTAACTTTTTTCGCTTTAGGATTACAGCCTCGTGTATTTGTCGGACATCGTATTTACCCCCACGCCTCTTATATTTTTGAATCTATGCAATAGCGAGTAATAAGAAATATCGAGTGAAAAGAATTTCCTACCCAAGTAAAAATAGTTGACACATTTTAGTCGCAACGACGTCGCCGTGCCTAAAAATGTTTCAACACAGAATTACGTCGCCATGACGTCGTAGTTACCTCCATGTTTCGACATTGGGCAACACAAAGTGCTAAATGTGTCAAGAGCACACAAATTGGTAACAAAGTAGTAAACTGCGACTAAAATATATCAAGAGGACACAAAATGAAACCTATTACAATTTTTGACTTACAAGTACATATATAATTTTTCTTATAAATGTGTGCATTTATCAATCTAGTTCATATATAGATGAGAAATATTTTTTAAAGTAATGAAGACGGAAATAATTGCTTATTGATATTTTATTATTTGATATTTTATTAAGCATAAATTTACCGAATAACACCAAAGTTATATGCCAAATTAAATTTATTGTGAAGATTGTGCTTACATAAAATTCATGTGACCTGGGATTTTGCGATAGTTATTGATCTTGTTAAAATAATAAAAATTTTAAAACCGGTAAATATATTTGAAACATTAATAAATGTAAGTGAATGAGCATATTTTGTCAAATAATACCTTTCTTATTAAAAAAAAAATACAAATTATAAAAAATTTTTCATCCCCAATGCTAAAAGCAATTTTTCCATCAAAAATAGTAGCCATCTTGTGAAATTGTACAGGCTTTATCATTTTGACACAAGACACAGTTACGTCGCTGCGACCACATTGTGTCAATAATGTGTGTAAGAATTATGCTTTTATTTGTCTTTATTTTAAGTCATTTTTAGGCAAACTTTTACTGTTTTTTTCTCAAATAATATTTTGAACCCCTTCCTAAGAGTAGTCAGTGAACAAGTATGAACATATGAACAAGTAATTAATAGTTTTTATGCATAAAAAACTATTAAATAATGTCTGTAAGCTTTTGACAGTTTGTGTCACTTTGGTAATATTTTAGTCGCGGCGACGTCGCTGTGTGGTGATTGTGTCAGCTTGTTCCCTTTAGACACAATTTAGACACAGTCACGTCGCTGCGACCTCATTGTGTCAATAATGTGTGTAAAAGTCACACATTTTCATAATTTGGTAACTATGACGTTGTGGCGACGTCGAGGCGTCGAAAATGTTTCATTGGTCACAAATCGGTCGCAAATTTCTAGTTGGGTACCTGACTATCTTTAAGAACTAAACTTCAGGTCCATCTCTACCTATCGATTGATGAAAATGGTTGTCAAGACACTGGCAAATATTAAAGCCAAAATGAGCCGGATAACCGTTTAACTTGAGCCTTGTTGGAATTGTCACGTCTTCCAATAAATGTACAAAATTATTTTGAAGAAAGTTTAATAAATTTAATGAATTCATAGCTCGAGATAGTTCAAAAGAACTAATCAGTGAATCATCTATCATAACTGCCCACACATTGATGGAAAATTGGTGAGTTTTTTCCAGACAATTTATTTTAAAAAAACCCTCATTTGTCCACATGATTTTGTAAGTAAAATGAGAGGTATTTCTCATTTGTCTCATAGTCTATGAACTGAAGACAGCACGGCAGACAGTATTGAAAAATCTGGTGAACTTAAATTTTTCACTCTCTGGAAATGATAGCGATGAAGGCCTTCTTCTTTTGAAATTCTCCACACCGAAGATTTCGATATTCCTAGACGATAAGATATACGACAGATACTACTCTACTCGCTACTCTCTATGTGTGAGCAGTCGTTTGCAAACATAAATATTATATCTTTTTGCAATCCTAAAAAAAAGGCACACTGCAAAAAACCCACCCAAGCCATATTAGTATACAAGTGTATAAGAAGTGAATACATATGCCAATCAACCTCTCCATGGATTAGTCAATAATTTATTAAATGAATGAAAATTATAAAAGGAAATAAATTGTCATGTATTGGCCCAGGAAACCAAATCATTCTCGAGGCCTGATATTAATATTTATCTGTGTATTTATATTTGATATATTTTCTTTTTATTTTCTCCGGATCCAATTGGGTCCAAATAGCCTTGGTTAGTATTTCTGTTTATTACGCTAGTCTACAAATTTTTAACTTTTTTGTTAATCTCGACAAAAAAATGTTTCTTAGGGCAATTTCGGGTCGAGCAATCCGAATTTTCAAAGGAGCATTTTTAAGACATTCTCAAAAAACGTGTTTTTTGGGTGTATTTTCTTTTATTGGTCTGTATCTAAGAAAATAAATTTTTGATTGGCTAAAACTGACCGGTTTTTAAGAGCTATTGTTTTTAATTAACACATAAAACGTGAAAATCAAAAAATATTTGACAAAGTTACAAGAGATCAAAATTAAAACAAAGTGGTTTTTTCAACCTTTTTTGAAAACAACCCATTTTCATTTGCATTTTTTTGGTTGAATAAAGCTTTTAAGTAAAATTTTTAAGACTTGGAATGAAGCAGCACGCAGGGGAATTTTCATCTCTTTAGACTTAACGAAAGTAATTTTGTAGTTTTGTGAGGTTAAATTATTAAACATATGCATTATTGAAGGTAAAAGTTTTATATTAATCATTTTAATAATCTATTGTTTTTGCAGTGACTAAAAATTGATTAAATGAAAAATAGGCACTTTACAGAACATTACAGTGTCAATAGTATTCAACCAAATTATAAATGGGTGCATTTTAAAAAAAAATTGTAAAACGTGTAATTTAATAAAACTAATTCAATAAAAACTTCTGTCTTTTTTGCTAAAACTCCTAATTGTAATCAAATTCACTTCACAAACCGAATTGACATACAAAATAATAAAACTTTTGACATATGAAGTCATCAGCAAATACGTCAGTAAATTCAAGTCAGTGCGAACGATTTTTGTTATATGGTGTTTTCATCAGTAATTTCGTCAGTAAATTCGTCAGTAATTGTTCTGTGCGAACCTGGAATTAATCATAAAACCCACAAAGTCTCACAAGACTCCAATGCTTAGTTTTTGGTAATAGCTTTATCAGTATACCTGCCACCATTCTTTCGGTTACATCACCCGATGTAACTCCAAACAAAAATTCACTATATTCTAGTTCCTTTACTTCCTTTGCCTTTTGTGTTGTATCATTTCCATTTTGCTTTTCTTTATTCTTTTTCCACAACAAGTATTTTCGGCAATTTTTCTTCATATGTCCTTCCTTATTAGAAAAATATCATTCTTTATCAGTTTGCCTACTGATTGTTTTTAAAATTGATTCCATTTTGCATATACCTCTATCTTCAATATGCCGATTACATTCCCTAATTAATTTCTCTTTCACTATTAAAAATGTTAAATTGTTCTCATCTCGAGGTTCCAAAGCTGAACCAATATATCATAACTTTAAGGTAAACTGCTTAGCAGCAATGCAACCTTCCAGCTATCACCCAGTTTGTCACCAAGATCATACCAGTGGAGTATAGTAGTACGCAAAAGCTCAAATTCTACGAAACCCGGCAGCAGTGCATGGATTTTTACGAAATTTGAAAATTATACTACTGATGTTATGTAGTTCAAAGTTCGGATACAAAAATTACCGCTTTTTTCAAAAATCCAAAAATTTTTCAAAAAATAGAAAAATAAAACAATAAGCGAAAATTGAAAATAGTGTTGAGATTGGAAATCTAAAGCCATATTATCGAATATTTATTATTTTTGCAATTTAAAAAATATAAATTAAAAACAAAAAATTATAAAAGGTTTCCAAAAATAGTGTTAGAAAAGAGAAAGACATCACGGTTTTTGTAGTTAAGTATTTACAATTTATTCTGTTTACACACACAAGCAAAAGCTAACCAAATTTACATAATAATAACAAACTTACATGAATAATTTAAAATTTATAAATTTAAGAATCTACGGTTATTTCAATATCGTCAAATATTTCTTCACTTTCAAGCTCGTCAATTTGTAGGTTCGGTGAACAATTCAAACAGCTATAACCGTAGCAGTGTATGCATGCGGAAGTACAAAATAATCCACTTTTCTTACACCCGCAAGCTGGCCCACATCCAGTTTTACAATTACAAAAAATAATTTTGAATAAATTATCTGGAGCTGGTGGTCTGTTCATCGATACTGGAACCAAAAAATGCCCGTCAAAATTCCACACCCATTTTTGCGGTGATATTTCAATGTTGTTCAACCACAGTTGCACTTCAAGGTAATGTTGCACTTGGTGGTAATGTTGCCAATTATACCGCTATTTTTTTAGCTACTGATGCAGTTTTTGCCGTTCAACTTCTCAAATTGAACTTTGCCCATACTAGACGCCATAACTTTTAAATAATTTTCTTTACTTCGTTGAAATTTTAACTTTTGCACTTTAATTCACTTTATCTTTACTTTATTTTATATTTTTACTTCCCTTTATTTATGGATTTCTTCAGCAGCATTATCTTTACTTCCCTTTATTTATACATTTCTTCAGCAGCATTATATTCAACGCGATCTGTCGTGTTATTCAGAAGGCATTTCTGGACACAGAAAATGTAATTTTGCCTCAATTATATATAAAACTTGGAGAGATGAAAAATTTCGCAAAAGCATTGGCAAAAGTTTCAAAAAACAAAGAATTCAAGTACTTAAGTATGAAGTACATAAAGACGTAGAATTTAAAATACAGAAAATTTGAAATGCTTTTCAAAATATTGTTCATGGCTTTTTAGGAAACAGGAAGAGAAATTATGGCTGTCAATTGATTTTAGAAATGATAAAAAATTTCAAGCAATTGGTGCACGCAAAAATGCACTTTCTATCATTATGACAATTGAAAGAAATGAGCAAGGCGAAAAATTTTACCAGGATATATCAGCAATTGAAAAGCGGTAATAGGGCGTTGGGATGAAGGAATGATGGGTGATTAGTGCTGGATGCAGATTCGGGAAGATGTATCATATCAAAAACGAAGAACTCTAAGTGAATAATAAAGTTCGCACAAGATTAAATATTTCATAATTATCGAGGAATTCTACCTTAACAGGATATCTAATGACGAATAAATGATACAGAATATATTTTATAGAAGTATAAATATTTAGATTTATCGATGTAGTTTATTGACTTCTTGGGATAAAATGTCAATTTAGATTTGTTAATATGACCTTCATGGAGGCATAATTTCTAGTATTTCATCCGCAATTTCGCACTTTTATTTTCACAAATTATAAAAATTGCATAATAATTAAACATTTAATTTATTTTTCAATTTCCATGAGTTAACTTCATTGAACTAGCTTTTTATAACTAATATTTATTGACATTTCACTAATACTGTAGCTGTAGTTGATCTTAAAGTGGCAAAAATCCGTTGAAGATTCTTCTACTTGCGGAGTTGTTCGTTTGAAATATTTCCTTTTGTCCCACTTATTAAAGTGGTCATGCTTTTATTTATGCAAAAAAACCTGTATCCTACTTCTGACAGGAATTTACTATGGGATTCTTATATTAAAACAATTTAGACAAGTTTTAAGATTAGAATGATTGTAGAATACTTTTTTTATAATTAATAAATTCATCATACGATAATAAGACACCACAATAAGAAAATTGAACAATAAGTTTTCAAAAATTATTTCATAAAAATTCACATCAGTTTTTCAAGTAGTTTGTCTATAAAATAAAAAATGTAAAATACTGGTAAATAATTGGAAATTTTAAAAGCTTAGCTTTATGATTATTTTTTAAAAATAAGAAAGTTCGAAAAATATATTTGGCAAAACTTAACTACGTTTACTTTTCTAGTGAAACTTAAATTTAAAAAAAAGTTAGTTTCTGAAAAGATGGTACGAGAGATGCGCTCGTATTTTGGAGTATTCATTTGGAGTGTTATGAATTATTTTAAAAACTGATAATAATACATGCTTTTGAAATATAAGTAATTATTAAATTAAATATTTTTCTTCAAAATTTGTTTAGACAAGAAAATAAACAATAAATGCTTATATTTAAGCATACAAAAGCCAAAACAAATCTCAGAAGACGGCAAACTACGTAATGTGACAATATAAAAATTCAAATGTGGAAAAATGACACTACTATACATACAGAAAATTTGCGATATTGAAAGTTGTAAATATAATTAAATCTGTTTTTGTAAATTAGGACTGCATAAAAGTCCTCATTTATAAAACATGTTAAAACTTAGGCAAAATAGCGAGGTGTTTCACAGACAAAATAAATAATTAAATTTTTTATAAAAAGACTTTAGAAAATTGAAATTCCTGATTTTAAAAAGGAAGAAATCTTAAAAATGTTGATAATTCGATCCAGATTTGAAACTATTTGCAACTTTTTTAAAACAAAACAGTCTTTCACTAAAAGGCACCCCAAAAAATACGAAAAATGATTCCCACTAAAACAGACAGATGCTACTACTCTTTTTGTATTCTTTCAAGCAACTTATGTATGGGTACCCATCCAGGGCCGTAGCGAGGGTGTTGAGCATAGGGGGGTGACGGGTGTAAGAAAGCCGATTTACCCAGAAAACTTGATGACTACTTATGTGGCATGTGGGTGGAAAAATAGTAATATCAGTGTGTTCGAATTAGCTTTTATAGAATTTTATTATAACAAAACAAATATAAAACAAATAATTACTCTAAAGAATTTTTTGAAATTATCACAGCTAAACGATCGCAAAAATAATTCTTAAAGAAAGTATTAAGTACACAATGAGCATTGTCTATAAGTGCTTCTTATCCATAGAATGATAGATGTCAAAATTTAACTCTGCGTTGTTTCAATACCGACCATTTCTCAACGACTTCACGCAGGCTAATTTTGCCAAAATTATCTTTTGAAGAATGTAACAACATGAACTTTTAATTTACTAACGGAATCACCTTACGCAATTTAAACACTATTTTAGAAATATCTCCAAAATTCGTACATTCTGTACATGAATCCAAAAGAATTTCTAATTCAGCAAGCAAGCATTCTGGTTCTTCTGTGAAAATGTTGGGTCTAATTGCACAATAGATTTGATTAATTTAATCGTGACGTTTCTTCTGTTAACTGGAAATTTGAAAATTTTTTGAATAGGTACAAACATTGTAGAAGTATCTTTCATATTGTAGTCAATACAGCTTGTAAAAACTTGCGAGACAGATCTAAATTCCTTGTTATAAACTCGAAATTAGTAGCTGTTTCTGGGTATTCATCATACTTTTTTGGTATACGACGTGTTTTATGATGCTTTGAAAAATTATGCTCAGGACTGATATCTAGTTCTTTCGCAAATGTAACTGAGCTGTTTATCAATTCAAACTGTGAATTTCGATACATTTATTCAATATGGAATTGAAAAACCTTTGAACGCCAAATTTCAAAATTTATTAGTAAATAACACAAGGTATGAGTAATCAAACGAGGCCATTATATCTACAAAATAGGAATTTTTGATAAGCACTTATTTTATTATTCTTCATCGTTTAGCACTTTCCAAATTGCTATTGCGAAAGTCTCTTCACTTACTCAATAAACTTTTATTTAGTCAGTGTTTTGTCACAATGATTTATGGTTTGAGTCACTGTGATTTAAAAACTGACTGCAGTGTTAATTCTAATAGAAGAAATAATCAGTGTTAAGTTTTTTATAATTACTACTTCCTCTCTATTTTGATTCACTTGGTATCATTTAATTAGCGCTTTCAACCAAAAATCTATTAGATATTTTGGGAAGTGCTAACTCACATATTCACAATCGAATGCAAAAAGTTTGAAATAAAAAAACAATTAAAGAAATCAATGTTACACCTATCATTCTTCATAAAATGTAATCTCAGAAACTCCAGAATTCGTGAATCCATGTCAAGTTAGTTTCATATTTGATTTGCACGATAGAATAACTGAGATTTGCCGACTGCCAACTGTTTTGGGGGGGTGTCACACCCCCCGCTCGATACGCCCCTGTACCCATTCCTTTAATAAAGATAAAAAAAAGCAAAGAGTTATTGTTTACTCTATACGGTCATAATGCTTGTCATTACACTACACTATTACTTTAAACTTTTATCGCCATAATATTAAAAATGTATTCTTTAAAAATCTAAAATAAATATATTGCAAAATTTCATTCGTAAATTAACGTTTTTACAAACAGTTTTTTCAAAGAGTTTTTTTAACCATAAATTACCGTTACTCCAATAATAATAATTAATGTAATATTACAGTTGGACACAAAACGTGCAAAAAAATTTTTTTACACTGTCCTTTAAGGACTTTATTCTAAAGTGGTTTCTGTAAATTGCTGTTTTATTATTTTTACGATTTTTTCTGTTCTTATAGTAAGCAACAGTGGGCTTATTCGGAATCCTTGAAAAACTCTGTTTTGTTTAATTTTCTCTGATGAGGCTACTGAATCCTTGTTGGATACATAACTATAGGCTTGGATTTTGCACACTATGTAGCTTTTTCCAACTTTTTCACAAATATCATCTACCTTGTTCAAAGCATTGGAGTAATTCATGAAAACACAATGTAATTTTCAAATAATTAATTTAATGTTATTTTAAAAGCAAACAAAGCCTGTAGCAATTTGAAAGAATTTTGACCATTCAATGTTTTTGTCACATCACATCACATCACATCGTGTCAAATCACGGAACAGTCCAAAATCATTTTAGGATAAAAAATGGTTGTGCAATTTATCTTTGGATCTTGTTTCATAACTATCAAACAAATTATTTATAATCCAGAAAAGTATTTTTTCATACATCTATACCCAAAAACATTTGTTTCTTCTGGAAAACTCAGATAACCATTAAAATTTTTCTTTTTTCTTGCTTTGTATAAAAATTTTTCTATATTTATCATAAGCTTGTTTACTATAAAAACTATACACAAGAGCAATGTTTAGTAATGAATAATCCCTTTTAGGTTCCATTCATTTGTAATAGTTTAATACAAAAGATTAAAAACTAACTCAACTTGTAGTAAAGATTAGATTTATAAATACTTCTTAATTTATTCTCCAACTGCTTTTGCAGGTTTGTTCTCATAAAGCACCGGCCAAACTGAAGGCTGAAAATTTTATTTTCAATGTAAGAGCATGAATTCAAAAACTACAAGGTTGGAATTATAAACTACTTCTTTATTAATTTTCAAGATTATTTTTTTGGAAAATTATTCTGATAATTGCCTTTAAAAAACTAATTATGTTTATCATTTTTATTCTTTTAAAACAAAAATTGAATTCAAAATGATTTTTTTTTTATAAAGCTTTAGTAAACTTCAATAACAATCCTAATAGAATTAGAGTAAATAAAATTTAAATATTTGTGCAGTGCTTTAACAAAAAAAATGTTTAGCAAATGATGTGGATTGCAGTCCGAGAAGGAACACAAATTTCTGTTATTAGGTAATTATTTTACCTCACAATCTTTGAGAAATGTGTTAAATATTATATTTATGAAATTAAATTAATCCCCATTTAATTCATCTCATCCTCTGGTTCTTTTTTGCTGGATTGTAAAAAATGATTCCGAACAAAATATCCCTCGGTTCTGTAAGGATCCAATTACTTTGACATAACAATGGGATTGAATTCTGATCGGTATATACTGTAACACAATACTAATTTATTGAATTAAAAAATTATATTTTCCTTAGGTAGAATAAATAAATAGAAATAAATACTTACTCTACAGTTGAATCTTTAATTAAAAAATTATCAAAAGTCCTGATTGGATTGGGCAAACAAACGGTGGCATAATTCCTTCAAAACAATGATAAACAAAGCAGAGGCTGATTGATGGGCATAAATTTACAAATACTATATTTAACTGGCTTTATATTAAATATTTCACAAGCTTTCTTGTCTTTTGGGGGGCTACATTTCCAAACCTGCATATCTAATGTAAATTAAAATCTTTTATTTAAGATCTTAAGATATTATTGAAATATACAACCTTAATTATTATTAAAGTTATTGACATTAGTAAAACGTAAAATAAACTTTTCATTTTACTTGATAAAAAGTAAATAAAATTTCATTATAGGACCTACCAAGAAAACCTTTTGGTAGATCTTCTTTGACATCTAGTGATAGACTGGGAGCCCGTGACACAAAGTGTGCACCCATCGAGTTAAAGAAAAATTCATATTTTTAGCGATAGTTTATAATTAGGATTAAAAAAAAGTTTGATCGGCCGAGCCTTACCCTGGTGGGATTCGAGTAGGGGGGAAAAAACCGAGGCTAAACACCCATCGAGTTAAAGAATGAAATTGGGTTTTTTCAAACATATTTATATAGCATATTAATTTAAGAAAGGTCGGCCTCGCGATATCTTGGTGGGATTGGCGGTATGACCGAATCATGTGGTATAAAAATAAGAGGCCTTGCACCCATTGAGTTAAAGAATGAAATTCATGCCAAATTAAAGGCTAAATATTCAGCTTTAATATTTTTTTGGTCGGCCAAGTGTTATCTTGGTGGGTTTTTTTTTGCCGAGCAAATTTATAAGGAAAAGTCAGAAGGCGCGTGGCTTAAACTATGCTCAAACTTTGAGTGCTTTGAGTGTGCTGTAAAAGAAAAAGTGTTTTTCATAATATATTTTAGTTGCTAAATGCGAATATGAAAACCATTTTTTTTTCTAAAATAAAATGTTTGAAATTTTCGCTAAAAACCTGTTTTTTAGCTCTTTTTAATATAATAACATATATCTTCAAAACTAAATCACATTACAAACGAAACCAGCGTTTTAATTAAAGGTTTTGTTATTTCCTTTCTAATAGTATATAATTTGTTTGAATTAATATAAAATTGTCGCCGTTGCTTCCAAAGAAAGTCGAGAAAGCTTCATTTTTACACATGCTTTAATATTACACATTTGCATTTGTTTTTTTTTTCAAATAAGAAAATTTAAAATGAAAGAAAAATTGTTTATAAAAATTTTGAGTCCAAAATTTCTACAATCGGCCGAAAAATAAAAACTTTATGGAGCATTGAGTGGAAGCACAAACCTAACATTTTCAATTTCTACAACGGAAGCTCAAAAGTTGCTCACATTAATGTATTAAAAAGTCCCCATTTGATGCATTTTTATTGTTTATAGTGCAGTGGTTCAATTATTTCAATTGTACAGGAAATATCTCTATGAATAATTTCAGAATTATTCTGGGTTGATAATTCACATTAAATTTGTATGTATTGTAGAAATTAATATATTTAAATAGTATAAATTCATATTAAACTTAAATTTGTTAAATAAAAGCCATTTTAATGTTTAAAAAAATCAATCATTTTTTATAAAAATAAATTTGTTGAGTTTTATTTATTCATTCTATACCAAAAAAATATTAAAGCTGAATATTTAACCTTTAATTTGGCATGAATTTCATTCTTTAACTCGATGGGTGCAAGGCCTCCTATTTTTATACCACATGATTCGTTCATACCGCCAATCCCACCAAGATATCGCGAGGCCGACCTTTCTTAAATTAATATCCTATATAAATATGTGTGAAAAAACCCAATTTCATTCTTTAACTCGATTGGTGTTTAGCCTCGGTTTTTTCGGTGTAGAAATAACCCCCTGCTCGAATCCCACCAGGATAAGGCTGGGCCGACCAAACTTTTTTTTATATCCTAATTATGAACTATCGCTAAAAACATGAATTTTTCTTTAACTCGATGGGTGCCCACTTTGTGTCACGGGCTCCCGATCTAAAATTTTTTCCTATAAATATTTACTTCGTATGTTCTACAATAATTACAAATTATATATAAAAAAAAATCATAACAAAAGCTGCTGTTCCTATAAATGGTTGTCAAGCCCACTGTAGAAAGTCAAGGTTGGTAGAAGTAATAACTTAAGTTTATTGCTGTAAAAAATACTGAATTGGATTTTATTTGAAATAAAAATAGTGTTAAAATTACCTACAATAATTGTGTTACCATTTCAATGATGTGTCCATGTATTGTTTGTAACAAATGCTAACTGAAAATTACAAATAAAAATTTAATAGATTTGGCATATTATATTTATTGTAATTAAAAATTTAAAACAAGGAATTGAAAGAACCGGAGGTTTAATCAAACGCACAAAACAATTTTTTATATTAATATGATCCTCAATGTTTAATGCAGTCCAAGGTCTTTTTTTAAATACAAAGAATGATAATTTATTGTAAATGTTAATTTTTATATAATTGTTTCATTACACAAATATTGAAATTTTCATTCATGATCTATACCAACAAAATTTGGCAATGCAAGCTGAAAATGAGTATTAAGAGCCAATTTCTAACGTATTATGTAAATTGAAGGACACAAAAACAAAGACTAGTTGGCGTTCATTAATATTTCTTATTTTTAAAAAATTTGCCGTTTTTTCCATTTAACGAATGCATTACCTTGTGCTTCATAAGAAAACTGTAGCCCTATTTCTAAATTAAGTAACATTTGAAATATTCGGCTTTATGGCATTGACTTTGTCAAGCTTCAAATACGACATTTCGTGTTTAGGATTGTCATACTAAATCCATTTTTAGGTGCCAATGAAAATAAAATTCAAATACTATAATTTTAAATATTTAATTTTAATAATTAGAATCAGGGATTACTGTAACTTGAGCAAATCATAGATTGATAATAAATAATAACTCACAAACTACTCAAAGTTTATTTTTTACAATTTTATTAGGTATCTATTTCTATATTTTACAATTAAAATTAATATATTGAATCCCCTTTTTTTATTAGAGATGCTATTTATGACATGATTTCTTTTTATATTATTATATTCAACGTCTCTCGGTTTCAAATCATGTGGCACGCAATTGTTGTGAATTCTAATGCTTTGAGTTATTCGGGAACTTTTGATCGGTCATCATTCAATGATTCTGTGAACTCGTCCAGCATTTGACATAAATTTTCAATTTAGAATGTCTCGAAATCTTCATATTCAAATCGTTTCACCAGGCGTGGACGTACTTTGTCTTCCACGTCAACATCAATAACTTTTAAGCAAACCAAATCCGAGACATTATTAAGTCAAAAACCATTGCCAAAGTATCACTGCATCAATACAAGTTTTCCAACTCTCTGTCTTTAATTTTCTTTTTTAATCAAAATCAATCCTATCCGGTTTTCCTTCCTTAAGATTTTTTTTTTGTATTTGGGGAAAAATTTAGAATGTGCTAAATTGTTAGAGTCAATATGTTACTTAGCTTCAGATTTCTTTTGCAAATTATAGAATCAAGGACACAAGGGTATGGACTCACGTAATATAAAATATTTACTTATGAAAAGAGTTTATTTTGTTATAATTGGATAGATTTGATTATTCAGAATAAAAGTGAAGTACTTATAATTAAACAATTTTTAAATATTTTATAACCCCAAAATTTATTTTTTTTATTACATAAATTGAACAACCATAAAAATAGATATTAAATAATTTTTAATACAATTTGTAATAAACAAAACAAAAAATTTCAAAATTAGTTGAACATGAAATAAAACTCATCCAGATGCTTGTTTTTGTTTAATTGTAAGGCCAATTTCCACACAAAACACATTTCTATTAGGTAAGGTTCCAATGGTTTTGATCTTCCAATATGATTCAGACTTTAGTGGGAAATTCTGTACAATAGTTCTAAATTTTTCATTTAAAAAAACACTATTTTTATAATAATATAAATACTTACTCTATATACGAATCCTTGATAAGATAATTGTTTACAGTATAGTGTCCAGATTGAATTGGACACACGAATGATGGTTTGATTCCCTCAAAATAAATATAAAAAAACGAAGGCTGATATGTAGTCATAACCTTACATAAATTATTTTTAATCGGTACTATAATAAACACTTCACAAGATTTCTTGTCTTTAGGACGAGTACATTTGAAAATATGTTTTTCCACTAAAAAATAGTTTTGTTTAATATACATAATAAATGTTTTGTATCAATTCATCTTTCTTTAGACGAGCATATATGGTCCAGGACATTTAATCTCCAGAATATCAATAAGCCCCAAAGTGTCTGATAAATTTATATATTTTAGTAGTTGGCAATGTCTAGGACCATATCCATCCAGCTATGTTAGATTTTATGAAACATAATGAAAATAGAACTTATTTCAAATGAATTTAATAAATAAAACCGATTTTCAATATTGATAATGTCTCAGTTTTTAATTTATCCACTGATTTGCAAACTTGAGTGGCTAAATATTTAAAATAACTTTACTTTGGAGACGTGCACATAAAAAAATTATTAAATCAAGGGATAATATTTATGAGGTTATTAAACTATGAAATTATGAAATTTCAATAAATGTTAAAGCGAATTCCTATAAAAATATATTTGACTTAAGACTTTTACCTAAAAACCCTTTCGGTAAAATTTCTTCAACATCAAGTTCACCATTTAAATAATAACTACCATCCTGTTCTTTTTTATTTAAGGTCCAGTTATACGTGTTAATTAAATAATTTTTATTTTCTTTACAATTATCAAAGAAGTCAATAATGTATTGCATTTTTTCAGCATTAATTACGCTAATACGAGTACTACCGAAAATAAAAGAAAGTACAATGAAAATTATAAAGTTCTTCATCTCGAATGTAACTCTACTAACAAAAAATCGTATATGTATCGATTTTAAATATAACTATCGCATTTATAGAATTTTTAAGATCATTAAAAATCAAAATACTTATACTTAATATAATTTGAAAATTCTGTTCCAGATATCAAGGAAAATTTTAATCACATTTTTCATGCATCTGATTTTCTACTCAGAAGCTAGCGTGATAACTATTTAGATATCTACACCCATTAGCTATTCGCGCAATTTATCAAAAAGTATAATATTTTTGCTGGTTAATACTAGCCATACTTACCAAAATTTGTTTTTTCTTCCTTCATTTTAAAAAGTAAAAAAAATTTTCAGCCAATAAATAAAAACCTTGAAAGAGAATATAATTTATAATATACAACAACCCACGATAGGTGGAAAGAAGTACAGTATAGACCAGTCATACTCAACGTTTTTTTTTCCGGGCCACATACATATAACTTACTATTACACACGTGCCGCAGGTTGGTAATAAAAAACTGATATGTATGAATTTATTTATTAAATAAACAATTTACTTTTTAATTTTATTTTTAATCTCTTGCGGCTTTTAAAATACAACTTTTAATAGAACTTTTGGAATTGTGAATTATTTTCAACAATTGCGTTGGTATCTGGCTGGTTGGTTCTACTACCAATATATCATCTAGATAAGAATCATCAAGCCTATTTCTATAAACATTCTTAGCATATTTTATTTTTGAGTAGGACAACTCGCAAAGATATGTTGATGTGAAATACGTTAGAAAAATTTGTGCACATTTCTGTACAGTTTTATATTGTTCAGGCACAATTTTCCAAAATTCTACCAACTGCATTGTCTCCCTCTTTTCTTTAAAAATAGCTTCTGGATGTGTTTCGTTTTTCATTTTAATGAATTCATCGAATAACTCAGCATAATAGCATCCAAGTACATATGCGATTTCCGATATTACTGGCAATTTTAAGTGCCAGGGGTTTTTCATAATCAATAACATATTCTTGACTTTCCACAAATCTTGAAATCTACTCTTGAATTCTTTGCATAATGATGACAAAAAATTTGACGTGATAATACAACCATCCTCTTCTTTAGCTTTTGTCATTGTTGGAAAATTGTGCAATATTTGATTTTGTATTTCCTCACAATAAATATTTCATTTTTCTTCAAATGCGAATACTTTTTTTGCCAACTAAACTAAACGTTCTCGACTAAACTTTACCACCAAATGGTCCATATTATATAAAAAATATCGTTTTCATCTTCCAGTTTACTACCAAATTACATATGGTGTTATATTTCAACAGGCTGTTTTTGCTTCATATGTCAATTTTGTTAGGAAATATTTTTAAGCTTAACAAAATTTTAAATTATTAAGTATATTAAAGATAATTAAATAGTTTAGTGATGAATAATCAAATAGAAGAAATAAGTGATGCAAGACTATCTGCAATAGTTTTGTGTTATGAAGTTCTTATCCAGAATAAAACCATGCAGAAAGACCTGTTTGATTTGATTATATCAAACATTTCAAAAATATTCAGAAAACAATTATGTTTCTGATAGGTAATTACAAAAAATGGTCATGGTCAATTAAGTGGAAAAATATTAATGATAATAATTTTAATATATACATAAGTAACTATGATTATCTGAAAAATAAAATATAACCTCAAAAATAGCAATTTCACTACTGTCAATGACTTTCGAAATACCAATATTTTAATTATTTCCGTCAGTGCTGCCATAGTTTTATCCATAGTTGGCAAAGTTTAGTAGTAAAGCTGCAAATGGGAACGTGCTATAAGCTAGTATTAAGATGGTTAAACTTATCGGTGATATCATAAAGAAAAACTAAAACACCCCAAAAGCCATCATTTTGTAAAATTACAAATAATATCAAGGTAATCTACGCCTCTTGTATGGGCTTTATTTATATTTTCACACCCAGGTAAAATAACTTTATTTGAATATTAGCACAAGATATTAGGGCTTTGAAGTTTAGTGGGAAATACAATTAAAACCAGTAAGATAACTTACTATCATGAATTTTTGTTTTTTGTGCTAAATATTTTAAAATATTGACTCAAGGACGCAGTGATTTATGGTTTATGCAGCGGGAACGCTAGAGCAGCAGCTGGTGAGTGGAAGGAAAAGTATCCGAGAAGAAGAACTCCAACCTACCTAACATTTGCAAGTATTCATCGCACAATTGCAGAGTATGGAATCCATACATCATCAAATAACTATCTTACTAAACTAAACATAAGCAAGCTACATTTTGATCGATTGAAATATTATTAACTTATATTTACCATGATCTATCTATGATATCCTTACAACAGATCTTAGATCTAGATACTTAAAAACTGCTTGAGATATCTTAATAAAAGCTAATTTAGAACCGTTCCTAAGAATAATAACTTGAAATGCAAATTGGCTAAATGAAAGAGCCCTAGAACTAGATAGTTATCTACACACAAATAACATAGACATAGCACTCATATCTGAAACGCATTTCACGCATAAAAACTATATCAAGTTAAAAGGATTTAAAGCCTACTGGACAACTCACCTCAGCGAAAGAGCTATAGGAGGGACAGCAATAATTATCAAAGACAACACTAAACATTACCAACAAGCAGATATACGAGAAAATCATGTACAAGCAACGATAATATCAATCAAAACCAATAAAACTAGCTTAAATATAGCGGCCGCATACTGCCCACCTAAGCATAAACCTTCAAAATAACAACTCCAAGAAATAATTGAGAAGTTAGGACCAAAGTTCATAATGGGAGGAGATTATAACATAAAACACACAATCTGGGGTACAAGAATTATAACACCCGGTAAAGGAAACGAACTGCTAAGAGTCATCAATGAAAACAAATGTGATTATCACTCATCCAGAAAGCCAACATACAGGCCAACAGACATAAGGAACACTCCGGATCTACTTGACTTCTACATAACTAAAGGAATATCGTTCAACTATATACAAGTCGACGATATACAAAATCTATCTTCAGACCATACCCCGGGATTGTTAGTGCTAAGAGTAAAGGTTAACGTCCACAAACGAAAAAAAAATATTACCAATAAATTCATAGACTGGGACGAATATAGATACTTTCTCGAGGAAAACGTAAACTTGAGAATAAAACTGAAAGGCAGGAAAGACCTAGACAAGCACACAAATCCATTCATGGAACTAATCAGGTCAGCGGCAAAGCCACACCTGAACCAAAAAAATGCGAACCCAAAGCGACGATAACCTACACTGCTGAAATTAGGGAAGGAATCAAAGAAAGAAGAAGAGCACGAAGAATATGGCAAAATACACGTAATCCTGCCGATAAAAATTACTTCAATCACATCAGTAACAAAGTGAGAGAAATGATCAAATTACACAAAACCGAATGCTTCAACAAATATATGAAAGAACTAGGTCCAGTGTAACGGACTCCTGCTCTAAAGCATGTCATTTAGACCTTCGTTTTTTCTTTTGGTGGAAATTTTGTAATACAAATTCTAAAAACAGAAATATGTTATTTAATATCAATTGGTGGGACGGCATTTGGCATCCTTTAGACATAGATTGCCTTATAATCGTGTAAGTTGCCTTGAAGTCAAAGGTGATGTTGATGATATACAGTTGATCAAATTATAGTAACAGAATATCCAAAAATATTACCAGGAACTGAACCAAAACTAATTAAAGAAATGGTAGCAACAGATAATTTAAACAGTAAAGGAGTTTGAATAAATGTGAATGTAAACAAAATCATCCATAAGATTTTAAACAAAGTCATAGCTCGAAAATTTTCAAAAAGATATCTCGTGTGTCTATATAACATTCATCGAAACATTAGTATATTATATCAATACGTAATACAAAAGCAAGAAAAAAAATGACGAACTTTAACAATGACAATATTAAAGTATATATGTATAAAATTATAAACATAAACTGATCTAAAGCAAAATATAAAACAAAAAAAAAATTTTAAAAATTAAATTATTTCCAATTGCCCTTCAATTTACAATCAGGAATGATAGCGGTGAGCTCGGTCAATCAACTTGTTAGCAAAACAAGTGGCAGGTTGACTGGGAAAAGCCGGTAAGTTTACCGCTTTGAGCTTGAAGTAAATCAAAATTTTTTTTTCTGGGGCAGAGGAGTTTTGGCCGATGTTGAATGTGGATGGTCGCGTTTTTTTTTTGAGAACGCGTTTTAGGATTGAAATTAACAGAAAAATAGTTTTGAATTAAGTGATAGCTCTGTTTTAACGATAATTATGTGTTGTGATTTTTATCATATCCAGTGATATGAAAGGGAAAAATTGGGTCTTACATAAGCTTATAAATGAACAAAGAAAACAAAGGAAAACTGTAAAAGTGTAGTGTCAATTTTTATAAACAAAATTTATATATATAACAAAAAAAAAACTATAGTGTAATGGAGTCGAATAGCATAATAGAATTTTAACAGAGAAAAATGAATGTGACTATTGGTCAATTGTAAGATCATTGGGTCTTTATGAAAGATAATTGTGTGTAATAATTAAGAACATGGGAATGATTTGAACATAATTTTTCTCTGAATATATATATAACAGTGCACGAACATTGAAACAACAAAAAAAAACCATTAGTCTAAACAGTTTGTGTTGAGTTGAAAAAAAGAAGGGAAGAAAATTACATGAGGACGATCACTGTGAGACAGCGGCTTTCTGAACCAGTAAGAAGAAAAAGGAGTGAGAAAAAAAGGAATGCCAAGTTTGGATTGTTATTAGTAAGATTTGATTAATAATATAATAATATAAATGACATTAGAATCAGTGGAGATCATATAACTAAAATTTAGAATGGTAATTTTAATAACGAATTCCATATGGTCCTCAAACTGTTAATAAAAGTTATTATCTTACTTAGAGGGATTTTTTTTTCTATTGATTTTTTTAGGAATTTAATTTTACTTAAATAGTCAATAATTCTTTGTAAATTTAATTTTTTTTAAGTTAAAACTTAATTAACATGTTAAACTGAAGAGCATCGCGTATGAATTCATTTTTTTTATTGATTGTAAATTAGGATGCTAAAGGTTTGATTAACTAATACATATATATATATATATAATTCAGTAAGAAAAAAAAAGGAAGAAAAGGAGCAAAATATTTATTTTCAGGAGGGTTTGCTGGGCCCATCAGACTTCAAAGAAAAAAAAGTAAGTATTTCTCTCCTTGTGTTTTCATGAAGAATAGTTTTTTTCTTTTATTTTCATTTTTTTTTGTAAATTACTTAAAATTAGATTTCGAATTCGTTTTCTTTAAGGCTTAAATTACAATTAGTTGGGGTTTTTTTTGGATATGATAAAACACAAGAATGAAATAGTTTTGGATTTTCTTTATGATCAATAATATAATTAATTAATAATTAACTTAAAATTTAGTTTTAGTTTATTTTTTTTATTATTCAATGTTTGATCTAGTAACTAGTTTTTGTAATCAATCATTAAGTTGGAATTAATTTTATTAGTTTTATGAATAAATTTTTTTTTAAAAAAATCTTCTTTAATAAATATTATAATGTTGTTTGAGTGATATCATTTTTTTAATTAAGATGTCCTAATCCAACTTTCCTTATATTTTCAGGTCAGCCGGCCCAGTTATAAGATGGACGAGCAAAGGGGCTTAACTCCTTTGTCTCGATTCTAGTTTAATTTCTCACTTTCTTTTTCATTTCTGCGGCCAATCCCTTGTTATTTTCGAGCCAAGCGCTCATTTCTTTGAAAATTCCCTTTTAGTAGCGAGAGTTTGGTCCAGCGTGTCGTTGGCAAGAGCCACCCCTCTAATTTTACCGCAATAGCCAGCTAGCGAGCTTGCTACGACTGCCAACCAAACGACACCTGGAAAATTGTGCCTATGTTTGGTCCTTAGGGGTATAAAAACATATGGTCACGTAACATCAGATAAGGATAAGCACTATACCCTTTGGAAAGCAACGCGTAATTTCAAACGCCCACTTATCAGAGTGCCTCCGCTAAGTAACGAGCACGGTAACTGGGTGCGTAAAAACGACGAAAAAGCTGAACTATTCACTTGTTACTTAGCAACTGTCTTCAAGCCTCATGATATAAAGTCTATTATAAAAACAGACCCGATATATCAAGAATATAAAAAAATAAAAAAATTCAATGCATATGAAATAGCAAACGAAATAGCCTAAACATTAAAAAAGCTCCAGGAGTGGACTAAATAACTCCAGGTCTACTAAAAGAACTACCAGCGAAAGCAATCTACATATTAACGCTCTTATACAATGCTTGCTTGGGACTACAACACATTCCCGAAAGCTTCAAAATAACTCAGATCATCATGATTAAAAAACCGGACAAACCTGCAGAGGAAGTCACGTCATACAGACCAATATCACTTATACCAACGATATCCAAGCTATTTGAAAAGCTGTTAATGAAAAGACTGAAACCACTTATGAACATCCCAGACTTCCAGTTTGGGCTCAGAAGTAATCATTTAACTATAGATCAGATTCAAAGAATTACCGACAAAATCGAACAAGCTTTCGAAGATAAGAACTACTGCTCTGCAGTATTTCTAGACGTCTCGAAGACAATCGACAGAGTCTGGCATGAAGGTCTCAGGTATAAAATGAGCCTAATGTTACCAAGCAACTTCTGCAAGATACTTGAATCATACATTCAAGGTCGCAAATTCAGAGTTCAACATGAAGATGCCACAACGAGATACTATCCAATCAAAGCGGGTATACCCCAAGGTAGTGTACTAGGACCGATGCTGTACCTGCTCTACACAACAGACTTACCAATATCGAAAGACACATTCATAGGTACCTTTACAGACGACACTGCTATACTTTCAATAGACAAAACGCAATCCAAGGCAACAGAAAAGCTTCAACTAATACTTGAGAAAATCAGTAACTGGACAAAAGACTGGAAAATAAAACTAAACTGAGGAAAATCAATACATGTAACATACTCTCTGCGCAAAACTGATGCGAACATGTCCACATATCTCACTGGTGAAAAAATCCCACAAGCAGACTCAGCTAAATACCTTGGGCTACACTCGGATAAAAGGCAAAACTGAAAACATCACGTAAAACAAAAAGCTAAGCAGATAAAACAATTAACTTACAAACTCTACTGGCTCATAGGGGAGTACTCTAAATTGAACCTCAGTTACAAAAGAACAATATACTTAAAAATCATTAAGCCAATATGGACCTATGGAATCCAGCTCTGGGGTTGTACCAGAAAGTCGAACCAAGTAATAATTCAAAGAAGTCAGAATAAGGTTCTTCGCCTCATCACAAATGCGTACAGATACGTGACAAAGAAGGAGCTGCATGTAGACCTGAATATACAACGGGTCGAAAAAGTAATATTCGAATATGCCATCAAGCATAAGAAGAGACTGCTATACCACTCAAACACGGAGGCCATCCTACTGATGAACACAACCGATAAAATCAGGCGACTACAGAGAAGCAAGCCATACGACATAACACTTGGAGACTGATCAATGGATCAACATCTCAGATACACAACAGTAGCATAAGCATTATAGTCTAGCATAAGTTAACATTACTAATAAATTAATCATAATTAGCATTGTAGTAAACAAACTGTGAAATAAAAAAAAAATTAATTACATTTAATTATATTTATTACCATCCCTCACATATAAAACTGAAGTATGTATTAAATAATTTATCCTCTCGCTCGTTTTTGTCGAATTGTTAACAAAGTTTCGACACAAAAAATATTTCGTTTTTGCAGTGCTCCCATAACTTTAATTCAATGCGATTCTTGATTACCAGGTAAGAATTTCAAGAAAATACTAAAATTGATCATTAAAAAAAATTATAATAAATATAAAACTTACTCTGTAAATGAATCTTTTATTTCGTAATCGGTAACAAGATATATTCCAAGTTTAATGGGACATGAGAATGGTGGTTGAATTGGCTGAATAAGAATGTAGTAATATCTTTTGAACGTGTGGCGAAAGTCATTTATTTAAATTTTAATCCAGTAGTTTTTGTCTTTATATGAAAAGTCAAGCAAGCTTTGAAAACTTACTTATTTGACTTTTCATTATCATTATGGAGAATAGAATATAATTTTTTGAATTGATTTAAGTTTGTTTTGAGTAAATAAAAATATTTTTTTTTATATAGTTAAATATTAGAAAGCTCTCACATTTGATGTAATTGTTTAATTGTTTATTGCTGTCTAATTACAAAGTTTTGTTAATAAAATGAAATAAAATATTACAAAGTGTTACAATTATTTAACTATAAACGTTTACATTTCAAAACCTGCATTTCCACTAAAAATTGTAGTCTTCATTTGTACTATGCACTATAGTATGATAGTGTAATTAAAAATTTGGAACAAAAAATTTTACAATTAAGTCTGTTTTTGTAAAGTGGGACCGCATAAAAGTCTTCATCTATAAAAAATATTAAAACTTATGCAAAATAGCGAGGTGTTTCAGAGGCAAAAGAAATAATCTTTTTTATAAAAAGACTTTATAAAGTTAAAATTCCTGATTTTAAAAAGGAAGAAATCTTAAAAATGTTAATAATTCGATCCAGAAAATTGCAATATATATAATTTAGTTCTATGTAGCCTTAAAAACTTTTGCATATTTTTTAAAACAAAACAGTCCTTCACTAAAAGGCGCCCTAAAAAACACCAAAAATGATTCTCAGTAAAAATGTTATGCATGCAGAATTTAGATTTAGCTGAGAAATTATTACATTTTGTTATCTGAGTATATTAAACAACAAACTGTATTAAGTATAAAAAAGTTACAAAAATTAAATAAAAACTTACTCATAAAACCATTTGTGAAAAGTTCTGAAACATTATAAGCAGAATTTACATAATATTCATTTTCCGTCCTTTTTTCTACTGTCGTGTTATAGTAGATTGGCCATTCCTTTTCTTTTTCACAATTTTCAGAAGAATGCATAATACATGAATCCAATTTTAGCATTAATTTCAATTATACTCTGCCAAATTATTAACAAAACTAAGATATAGATCTGAGACATTGTTTTATCCATTCCAATTTACAGCTTTATGCAGTTATATATGTATATAATCAAATTCCATTTATATAAATTTTTCCTAACTGTTAATTTGGATTAAACTTTCAAATTCCTAACTAGCTCAAATTTTTCCAATCTAGATTTTTGTTTCTCAAATTATAATTATATTAAGCTTTTGCGAATTTCTCGCTATAGTTTACGCAAAATTAAAAATTGTTTATCCTTTAAGCCTTGTACAGACCAATGCGTTTTTCATTCGCACGACGGACAAGGTTGTAAAACGGGTGATGTATTTGCTCTAGCCATAGCTAGAACAAAATTGTTTTGTTTTTGTTTTTTGTCAGAGTAAAAGGACACTTTATAGCCTTCAAAATTTTTGTTGTATTTTAAATTTTAGTTCTAATGGAAATTTTTGTTGTATTTATATTAAAAGGGATAGGAAATAATGATTTTATTACTTTTAGAGGTACACCAAAAGTTTTGAAGGCCACAAAATGCTTCTCTAAAAATAATAAAATCATTTCTTATCCCTTTTAGAATAAGCACAACAAAAATTTAAAGTAAAAGAAAAATTTTGAAGGCCATAAAGTGATCTTTATGGAACAAAAATTTTTGTTCTAGCTATATAGCTAGAGCAAATGCATCACCCGTTTTACAACCTTGTCCGTCGTGCGAATGAAAAACGCATTGGTCTGTACAAGGCTTTAGTCACCCTGAAAATAGTGTACATACTAATATATTGAAAAATATGAGATGCAGTTATTTTTTGAGTTACTTATATAGAAATATGTCATGTCATCATTTTATTAAAGAAAGATGTTATAGTACTAAAGCAATTCATGAACTTCATTTGAATCTTATGAAGAAATCGAATTATACTACCTCATATTTTAAGGAAGTAAAGTTTTTGTAGTTTAGAATTTACTATTCTATAAAAACCATTTCTACGCAGCAATAAGGCAGTAACGCAATTATTTGAATCATATCCAGAAAAAGTACCGAAATTCCCCAAAGATTTGGGAAGTATGTTTTGAAATTCGCATCCGCAGGGTAAATGAATAAAAATAGATAAAATAAAGATTTTTATTGTTCACACAAAAAAAGATAACTACTACTGATGTTTATAATGACAGTAAACTACAAACATACCAGCTTCAAAATATAGAAAACAGGGTCCGGGACTAAACTCACAAGGCGATTTAAGAATTGCTGCAATCTTTGTTGTTAATAGTGGCAAAAAGCCGATATTTAAGACATTTGCCTTGTAGGGCAGCTAGTAGTGGCTAAAAAGCCGATATTTGGTAAATAAAAACACAAGTTGTTTTAGTTTATTCATTGCCAATTGGGGCAATTTGTTTACTTAAATAAAAAGGAAGACTCACCTGCCGAGTAGGGCCGTGGTTTGTCTTTTAAAAATTTGTAACAAGAACTGATTCGACTATTAAAATTATTCTACTTTCATAGGGAATTTTTCATCCCACTCAATACAATTTTTTCATGTTCCATAGTATTTTTTGCGAAATCTGCAAATCAATCAAATATATTTTGATTTGCAAATTTCGCATTTAAAAAGTTCATTGATTTGGTTGAACTATATTACTATATAAAACTTTTCTTTTTTTTTCTTGAATATTATTTATGTGAAATCTGCAAATCGATAAAATATATTTCGATTTGCAAATTCCGCACTTTCAAAGTTTATTATGGTTCATTGTATTAAATATATCAAATTTTTATAATATGCATACATGCATATTTAATTAGAATTAATTTTTTTGTTTTTCTTTTTTTTTTTATCTTAAAAATTGAGAAAATATGAAGATTGAAGATCTTCATACCTAACAAAAGTTTCAAATCTATTTTTTGGTTTTAAATTTTTTATTATTTTAACAAATTCAATAATTATCGCAAAATCCCAGGGAGCATGAATTTTACGTAAGCACAATCTTCACTTTCACAGTAAATTTAATTTGGCATATATGTAACTTTACTTAGTGCTATTCGATAAATTTATGCTTCATAAAATATCAATTTAAAATTAATCAGTCGAAAATCCTGACCATGCTAACAAGAAATTATTTCAATCTTCATTACGTCAAAAAATATTTCTCATCTACATATGTACTAGACAGATAGATGCATACATTTATAAGAAAAATTATATATTTATAAGTCAAAAATTGTAATAGGTTTCATTTTGTGTCTTTTTTGACACATTTTAGTCTCAGTTACCACTTTGTGCCTTTTTTGACTCATTTTAGTTGCAGTTACCATTTTGTGTCTTTTTCGACGCATTTGGCACTTTGTGTTGCACCAATTTCGAAACACAGAGGTAACTATGACGTCATGGCAACGTAACTCTGTGGCATATTTGAAAAATTTTTAAACACGGCGATGTTGCTGTGTCTTAAATGTGTAAACTATTTCTACTTGGGAATTTACAAGAGTATCAAGTATTTTAGACACCTACTTAAAGGGCGGCCCTTCATTATTTTTACCGATCACAAACCTCTCAGCGTTTAGGCAAAAACCAGACAAGGCTTCACCAAAGCAGCTGTGTCATTTACACTTCATTGGTCAGTTTTCAACGGACGTTAAGCATATATCACGATCGTAAAATATTGCCGCCGACACACTCTATCGTATTAATGAAGTTACATGTGCCTCACCATCAGATTTCGAAGAGATTTCTAAAGCACTGACAACGGATGAGGAATTCAATAATTTATTGGACAAAGGATCACAAAAATTTTCAAAATTCCCTATTTTTGGGTCAAATTTGGAAATTTTTTGTGAAATTTCATCAAAGCGCATATGTCCTTATATTCTTATTGACTTTCGTTTCAAATTATTTAAGTCCGTGCATGAATTATCGCATCCTGGTATTAGGTCTACTAAAAAAATGGTAACGGAAAAATTTATTTTGCCTGCTATGAATGTAGATCTTGCAAGTCTTGCCAAAAAAGCAAGATTTGACGTCATATTAAAAACTATATTGGGATTTTTGAACTAATTTCCACTCGCTTTAACACTATTCATTTAGACATTATAGGACTGTTGAAACTCTTTGATAAAAACAGTAGGATAAATTAATTAGTTGTTTTTATTTCTTCAATATAAAAACAACCCGACTGGAAATTAGTTAGGGGAAACCTGAACTTGATCCGGATTGGATCAGGTTATACTTAATTAAATGCTTTGGATCATTCCTTGATCAGGAATTATCAACGCCTTAGTACAGACTGAATTCTTTCCGCTGATCCAATCCTGATCAGAATTGTATGAAGTCGATCTTGTTGCGATATATTTGGTTTCACTTGATCAGGGACACATCAAGAGAATCGCAAGTATATGTTGTGTTTTTTACTTGGGAAAATTAAACTTTTTATCTAAATTTTATCTAAAAAAAAAAGCGGATAGTACTGTTCTACTTCTTGATGGTAATATAGTTTAAATCCAAGAACTTTTTGTTACATCTCATAACAAAGTAGTTCACTTTTCTGGGACTATTTTGCAGAAAGTAAAGCCTATGTTTACATATCCTTGTAACTCAGATATATTGCAAATGTGGAGAGTTGCAAAAAAAAACAATGAAAAAAGTGTTGTATATTCATTGGATTGTGTTGAGCGTAAAACACGCTGAGTTTTGAAAGTGAGTCTGGGCCTGAAAAATTATATACTATGCCCCTTTTACATATGTAAGCTATAATCTCATTTTGAATATAAGAAAAATTAATCATTAGAAATAACTCTATAATATTTATAATATAAATAATATACAATAATTACCAAAATATTTACCAAAAAAAAATTAACAAAAAAAAATTTACAAGAAAAAAATTTACAAAAAAAATATTTAAACAAAGAAATTCATCTAACCAGCCAAAACAAAACAAAAGTACAAGCTGTGCTATATATGCCACAATGTATTGTGTTTTAAAAATTATAAAAAGTTTCCTGTATTTGTCTTATCTTTTATATCTCTTTCGCAAGGAACGTTATGCTATGTGAAACATGCGTCCCATTTATGATTGACATAGTTCCCAGTGATTGGCTTTATTGCGACAAAGATGATAATTTATTATGCCCTTTTGTTAACGATTTAACCGAAAAAAATAAAAAAGAAATAATTAAACTAGTAAAAACTTTAAGTTGTCCAGATAACTCTTGGAAAGCTTTCCGAGTAGATGTGGCCGGTACCGCAGGTAAGTTCGATAATATAGTTTTTCAAACTCTGATTACTTCATATCTATATTTACTGTTTTTATAATTGTTCATTTCAGATACTTATACAAGTGCGCAGAAAAAATTGAAGGAATTGACTGAAATTGACTTAAGTAATCCTTAACTTTATACTATAAAACTGACAACTGACAACTAACGACTAACAATCACATAATATAAAATCTTAGCCTACTACAAACATAGATTACTATGACTGATTCCAACACTCCTCCTTAATTATGTAATCCACAGAGCTTTACTAACTCCATATGCTTTGTTTTTGAAAGTAAAGTAAGAATGTCTGCTACCATTCTTCTTCAAAGACCCCATTTTTTCTCCTATGGCGCTTATCCAACTCGTTTTTTCAGAGCTTGTCAATGCCTCATGTAAAGTATTTGGCTCTGTAATTTTTTCTTGAACCTTATGTATTTCCTCTATTAACCGTTTAGGTTGTTTGCCCTTATTCACCCTTTGTGAAACTCGTCTCTCTAGTTCGGCTAGTGGCGTCTGATGAGTTTCTTCTTCATTATTAAAATCACATAAGTCTTCTTCAACTGTATTTAATTCTGATTCCCTTCCATAAAACTTAGTAGTTTTATCTTTAAGTGATACCTCATTTTCGACTCGCTTCTCAAATAATGGCAAATCAAATTGATAACTTGATTTGTAATTATTTACAAATCATACGTCTCGACTAATTACCAATTTTTGATTCCTCTGGTTAAAACACCTATATGCTTTTAAATATTCGTCATATCCAAGAAAAATCATTTGAACTGCTGTATTCTCTAATTTCAGCCATTTCTCTGGTGGTATATGCACAAAACAAGTGGATCCAAAAATTTCACAATGTTTCATACTCGGCTTTTTATTGTTCCATAATTCGAATGGAGTTCTGTCAACTGATCTGGTGGCAGTCTATTCTGCAAATAGTTTACCATGCTTACAGCTTCCGCCCAAAATACATGGGATAATTTCGCATCTGTTAGCATACACCTTGCCATTTCAAACAATGATCGATTTTTCCTTTCTGCCACACCATTTTGTTGTGGTGTGTATGGTGCAGTATACTGATCTTTTATTCCTTGTGTATTCAAAAACAACTTTGTCCTTTTTCCAATATATTTTCTCCCTCGATCTGACCTAATTACTTTAGGCTTGGTTGGTATATTGACTGCAATAATTACATTAGATGTCTTTTCAAAAATACAATTTGTACCTTTCAACAAATTTTATTGCTTTTGTAGTGTATTTTTATTTAAGGTAAGTCAATTCAATATAATAAAACTAGTTAAAGAGCATAAGTTATAATATTTTCAATAAAACTGTCAAATAATTTTTACATTTAATAAACTTCTGAATGTAACCTCGCCTCAGACAGATCACTTTTCAAATCGCTAGTCGAGACACAACCTTAAATCCTATTCACATGTTTTCGTTAGGGTTCAAAACAGGAGATCTTTACAATGCCCTAATAATGGTCCTTTCCCGGTAATTTGCTAAAAATCAAAATTTCTATACTCTTAATATTAAAGGGAAAGATTTAAGAATTTTTCTATAACGCTTAAAGCCATATTTTACAGATATTAAACAGATCACAACACTCCAAATAAAATTAACACCACTTCAAAAAAGTTTGTTTTGCATTTTAATATACAGGATCAAATTAGAACTGTGTATCATCGGATCTCAGATCCATCCCTTAACACAAACTAATTTAAAACTATTTACTTTTATCTAAAACCATTTGAAAAATCTGAAAATCGTAACTCCCACATTAGTTGGATTCAAAACAATTTATTAATTTTAATATATTCAAAAGCTTGTAAAAACTATTAGTTTTTTAAAAAATTCTTTTGGAGCATTTGTGAGCAGTTTCAAGATGGCTTGAAAATTTCTGTTTTTCTTGGCTATTTTCAATAAAAATTCGAATATATCAACTATTAAATTGAAAGAGGAAAAAATTAATACTTTTTAGTTTTGTATTAGTTTTAAGTAAGTTTTAAGTTGTGATTTTCAATGGGTAGAATAGTATCTTTTATTTTTGTCTGAGATCGTGCAATAATGTTCAAAGCTGGCTCTGTACTGATTGTATGTTGTTCTTTCAAAAGGCTAGTTTGAGGAAAGTATAATTGGTTTTTGGGTTCGTCCAAATTGTCTGTTTTTATTCGGCTAAGAGCATCGGCATTTGTGTTATATTTGCCGGGTTTGTATTCAATTTTGTAGTCATGTTCTGATAATTTATGGTGGAATCGAACTAACCGAGTAGTTGGATCCTTTACGTTAAATATGCCTTTCAAAGGCTTATGATCGGTATAAACCGTGAAAAGTCTACCTTGGAGGTAACAACGAAAATTTTTCACCGCCCATACGATGGCGAGTAGTTCCTTTTCTATAGTTGAATAATTGCGCTCTGCTTTGTTAAGAGTTCGACTTGCGTAAGCGAATGGCCGTTCCTTTCCTACCTCACCCTGTGAAAGGACCGCACCTAATGCTTCACTGCTAGCGTCAGTTGTCAGGTTAAAGGGTTTGGTAAAATCTGGGTACATGAGAAGAGGAAGTGAAACTAATGATTGTTTGATGGTTTTAAACGATTCTTCACATTTAGGGGTCCAGAGAAATTTGGTGTCCTTCCGTAGAAGGTTAGTAATGGGTCGTACTTTTCGTGAAAATTCGGGGATAAACTTCCGATAATAATTAGCGAGTCCCAAGAATGATTGTACTTGCTTCGTGCTTTTGGGGGTGGGGAAATTCTGCACACATTCAATTTTTCGTGGGTCTGGTAAAGCTCCGTTTTCCGAACAAATATGTCCCAAGTATACCACCTCCTTTTCTAAAAATTGGCATTTTTCGGGCTGGAGTTTGAGATTATTTTCTCTCAATCGATCAAATACCTTTCGAAGCTTAGTGTTGTGATCTTCAAGATTTTTGCCGTAGATCACTATATCATCAAGGTAAACAAAACATTCCAGACCTTGGAGGCCTATCAGAATATAGTTCATTAGGCGTTGGAACGTGGCTGGGGCTCCCTTCAGACCGAATGGCATGCGTTGGAACTCGTAGTGGCCATAGTTGGTACTAAATGCAGTTTTATCTCGGTCCTTCTGCTTTACTAACACTTGGTGGTAGCCACTGGCTAAATCGAGAGTCGTGAAGTAGCGTGAATGACCTAGCTGGTCTAATATATCTTCTATCCGAGGCAGGGGGTAGGCATCACCTATGGTTTTTTCGTTTAATTTCCTAAAATCCACTACCACCCGCCATTTTTTCTCACCATTTGGTCCAGCCTTTTTTGGGACTACTAATAAGGGAGAATTCCAGGGGCTTTCAGTGGGCAATACGATGCCATCATTTAGCATTTCGGTAAGTTGTTCATTTATAATCTGCTTTTGTGACTCTGGGAGTCTATACATTTTCTGATTGATGGGTGCCTGGTCTTGTATTAGCGGAATTTCATGGGTTATTGCATTAGTACAGGATAGTCTGTCTCCTTTCAAATGGAAAATATCGTTGCATTCGTGACAAAGGGTGGTTATACTCCTTTTCTTTTCGGTACTCAAGTTTTTATCTAAATTTAACTCTTCGATTAATTTGGTGTTTCGTGTGTCATAAGACGGGTCGTTTGGGTGAATGTAAGCTAAGAATGTCCTTTTTTTGGTTTCACAGGGGTTTGTATGTTTGATTGGTTTATTTGTTAAGTTTTTAGACGTAGTTAAATTCTTTGTTATGGGAGCATTTGGTGATGATTCTTGAAATTTAATTTTTGTGTGACTTGCAGGGTTTTTGATATGATCTTCAAAGAGGTTCATTTTTGTAGTTTAAGTTGTTTATTTCGTCGGTAGTGTGAATTGAATTTTTATTATTGTATTTAGTTGGACAATATTATAATGTTCAAAAGTGGTGGTTTTTAATTTTATTTCGTCGAGAGTTAGAGGTTTTACCGTTGTATTGAGTATTCCGATTTTCGTGGGTTGATTCCCTTTGGGTAGGAATCTATTTGCGAGAAATATACCTTCTTCAAACTGTTCAGCTAAGCAAAATTTATCTTCTACTAGATTAATGTGAATTGGAATGAACCCTTGTGTCCTTGCGGGGATACAACAAGGTTTATCGAATTTTATTTTTAGTATTAAAATATGATCCATTGTATTGTTTCTTATTAAGTTATTTGTAGTTATTGGAGCTGACAATTTGTTTGGAATTTCGCAACCCGATTCGTTTTTACCTGAATCGTTTATGGTTACCTCCGTATTGAAGTTTTGAAGACAACGTGACGTAGCAAGTTTGTTTGGAGTTTCGCAACCCGATTCGTTTTTACCTGAATCGTTTATGGTTACCTCCGTATTGAAGTTTTGAAGGCATAAACCGTCACTTGCGTTGTCTTGGTTGTTAACATGGTCTCGTTGTCTTTGTCTAATTAAGTCAAGTCTTTTCAGCGGAAACTTTAGCTCCTTTAGATTATTTTTAGTACGAGGAAAGCGTAGGATATTATTGGGACCTTCTATGATACAATTTTTTGACAGAAAGTCGTTCCCCAATAGTCCGTCTGTTTTGAGCTCTGGCATATCTTTTACCACTTGAAAACTGCAAGGAATTTTAGTGGGTAAGTTAAAGTTGCCTATGCAGCTACCCAGGGTCGTTCCCTTTCCGAAAGGAGTTTGAAGGGTGCAGTTGTTTTTGGTGTTTATTACTAGCTTTGGTTTCAAAGAGCGTTGTTTAATTAGGCTGACTTCTGCGCCCGTATCCACTAGAAAGTTGGGTATTTTATTTTGTGTTATGCCCAATGGCAGGTTTACAATCGAGGCGCAGGGCTGAAACGTCTGTGGTATGTTTTTTGTTTTTTTATTTATCGTCGGGCCGGTGGAGTTTGGTCCCAACGTTTGGGAGTTTCCCTGAGGAATGGCTTCCCACTTCCTTTTTTGGTAGCATTCTTTTACCGAGTGCCCTTTCCTGCCACAAAATTCACACGTTAAGTTTATATTATACACAGCTCGTTCTCCTGGTAGCGAGTTACCTAAATTTTGGATGGTGTTGATTAGGGGTCTATTGTTTCCTGTCTTTGGGGGTATTTTGAGTGGCTCGGAAGTGTATTATAATATTGGTTTATGGGGTTTCTTACGCTGTGTTTTTCATTGTTATTAAATTGTGGGTTGCTGGTGGTTTAGTGAGGCCAAGACGGATAATTTTTTAGTTGGTTGTTGTTACTTTGACGATTATTATTGCCGTACCATGGTCTTGCCACAGTATCAGAGTTAGGGTTAAATGGCTGTCTATTATAGTGCTGAATATTATCTGCTGGGTCATTATACTGCGGGCGTCGACATTCGCCAGCGTCGTGGTTATATTTTTTACAAATGTCGCAAAAAGGGGTGTTTTTTCGCTTTAGACAGTCCGAGTAAGTATGTCCCCGCCTTTTACAAAATCTACAAGTGATGTTTGCAGTTAGAGAACTTATGTTTTTACCCTCATGACTCGGGTTACTAGATTTATTCATTAGAGATGAGTTATGATTATTTTCCAGAGTTACTATATTTGGACTAGGGGCGAAATCAACCGAGGTTGTAAATAGATTTTGAATGCCCCCATCGTATCCATTTCTTTTTATTTGTGAGCCCAGTCGTTTAAAATTGTGGGCCACCAGGGGGTTTGTCGCCGATGGAGACTGGTATGCTAGTGGTAAGTTCAGCGTCGTTTGTTGTAAACGTTCCATGTCTAGTGCTTTTTGTATCAAGTTGTCAAGTGATGTGTCTGTAATAGTCAATAGATATTGGCATAAATGAGGATTACTTATACCTCCTTTAAGAGAATTGATACCAAAATCTTCCAGCTGAAGCTGTCACCTGACCATACTTACTTTTGGCAGCTTCTTTACATAATGTCAACTTATGTTTTATGCGAGTTACAAAAGAATTAAGTGGTTCTAAAGGAAATTGTCGTAATGTAATTAATGAATTTACTAATTCTTGATAGGTTTCCCTAGGCAAATAGGTTCGGTTAAGTAATCGTTCTGCATCTTCAAAGGTAGCCGGCTGATTAGATGCTACTAGTTGGTAAGCTTCCCCTCGCAGTCTTGTCGGAAAATTTTGAGCGAACACTGACTGCTCCTCTTCATTAAGACATTGTTGAACTCGTTTACAGCACCCTATAAATGTTTGCAATTCAGAAGTTAGTGTCGGGCCTTGGATACCAGAGAATATGGGGACGAGTTGGGCAGTAAGTTTGGCGACTTTCATGTAGTTGTCAGTCATTTTATTTTTAGGTTTAGTTTCGAGTGTTTCCTCGCCTTGAGGGTTCATTTATGAAGAGGCATCGGAGAAATTAAAAGTCGCGTTATACCAGGGGCGGTCGAAATCGGAGTCGGTTATATCACTAATACAAGTTGAACGTCTACTTAAATTTAAGTCACTATTGTTTGTACTTATTTTAGACCTTATATCAAGAGGGTGTGAGTGAGTTCGGATTTCTTGGACTTGTTGTTTAAATTTTTCAGTACATAATTCAAAATTTTTTATTTTAGCAAGCCTTACTAAATGTGTTTTGCTTAATTCTTTGTCCACAATCTCGGCTTGTGTTATGTTTATATTATTGCTCTCTCTCACTCTCTTTTCTATGTAATACAATATTTAGCGTAATTCTATAGATTTACCTGGTGTCGGTAGTATGGTACCGCTTCTCAGTTGTCGTGGTGAAAGACTGGTTCTTACAGTTGAACTGGATGATGTTGCAGAGGGTGAAATTGCTCTTTCCTCTGTATTTAGTGTGTCGCCGTTGTTCAATGCCGGATCTGATGATGTTAATTGGTGGTCCTTGTTCATAGGGTTGGTAATCCAAAGGTGGTTGAAATTTTGGTTCTTTAGTAGAATACTGGACTTTATCAGCTATATAAATAAAAATAATATTTATGCTGACCAGTATCCTATTGGCTGCGCCAGTTTTGTTATGTTAATTTTTTCTCACAAAGTGTTTTGTTTTTTTTTTTCTTGATTTAAAAATAAAATATATTTTCGTTTTACTTCAACCCCTTTTTTTTTTATTTAATAATATCCAAAGACAAGGACTTACAAAACGTTCCTTATAATCAAACAATGTTTCTTATTTTTATACCCTAAAGTTTATTCTCACCTTTTTTTTTTTGAACTAACAAAATTGTTTCTTATACTAAAAAATGTTTCTTATTTTTATACCCTAAAATTTATTCTCATTTTTATTTTTAATAACTAACAAAATTGTTTCTTATACTAAAAAATGTTTCTTATTTTTATACCCTAAAATTTATTCTCATTTTTGATTTTAATAACTAACAAAATTGTTTCTTATACTAAAAAATGTTTTTTATTTTTATACCCTAAAGTTTATTCTCACCTTTTTTTTTTGAACTAACAAAATTTTTTCTTATACTAAAAAATGCTTCTTATTTTTATACCCTAAAATTTATTATCATTTTTGATTTTAATGACTAACAAAATTGTTTCTTATACTAAAATATGTTTCTTATTTTTATACACTAAAGTTTATTCTCACTTTTTTTTTTAAAACTAACAAAATTGTTTCTTATACTAAAATATGTTTCTTATTTTTATACACTAAAGTTATTCTCACTTTTTTTTTGAACTAACAAAATTGTTTCTTATACTAAAAAATGTTTCTTATTGTTATACACTAAAATTTACTCCCATTTTTTTTTACTAACAAAAGTGTTCCTTACAAATAAAAAACATGTTTCTTATTTTAAATTTATTTCCACTTTTTTTTTTTTCAAACTAATTAATTTGTTAATTCTATCAAAAATGTGTCTTAATTTTAATTTATTTTCTTTTTTTTTTTTGTTATTTATTTAAACTAATAAAAATGTTCCCCAAAAGATAAATATTCGATATCACCGACTCACGAAAACCAACCTCGATCTCAACTCTACTGCTTCTAAAAAGACTCCCTCTCAAAAAAAACCTCTTCGAACTATTTTTAATTAGTCCCTTTTGTTTTTGCATGATCAGCTGTTGTTTTTTTTTTTTTGTTTTTATGCCCCTGATAGCGGCTAACAATCTTTGGACCCCGGTCATATAAATTACAGAAAAACAAAAAAAAAGTTTTTTCTGTTTATATGATCGACTCAAGTGTCAATCATATAAGCAGAAAAGAAAAACGCAAACAAAAACAATTCCAGCTGAAAATTGCTTAGAGGAATGATCGATATTTGAGTCGGTCATACAGACATTCCTCAGCATTTCCGCTGGAATAAAATTATTTGCCACTAAATTGCAAACAACAGCAAAAATAGGTAAGTTTATTAATATTTATTTAGGTTATTTTTTAATTGAGTTTTGGGGTAATTAAGGGGATGAAAATCGCGAAAATTATTAATTTTTTTTAAATTTTATGAAATTTAATTCAAAATTAGGTAGAAACAAATTTAAATCATAAAAATCTGAGTATTTTTAGATTTTTTACGTTTTTTAGGAGTGTTTTGCATCAATTTGTTGTAATATAAAAAAAATATGGTAAAATTGATGAAAAAATGGATAAATTATTTGAAAATAGGTAAATTAAAATCAATTCGGTTAAGAACGCATAGATTAATATAATTTAATTAGCGAAAAGGGGGAAAATTGATGCAAGAAATACGGGTAAATAGTAAATTAGGAAACATACGCAGATAATTTACATAACATACCTTCCACCCTTGAGGAAGCGAATCCCTGTGATTAGTGAGGGATTCTCTCCAAAAATTGGTTAGGATACCTTTTAAACTAGTTGTGTTGGTACGGTCTTGGGTATTATATAGGTTTTTATTAATAGATTGGTCTGATCGAGTTCAACTTTTAGAATCAACGGTAAAATATTTCGTTATCCTCCCATAAGGTGTTAACTGATTGTTGCTGTTCATAAGCCAATTTGATTTTATATACCTCTAATAAAGTATGTTAAAACCAATCAGACAGACTTGCACGATAAAGTCATATTTTAAATTCTATAATATTGATATCGCTTTGAGATGTGTTTACTTTTTAACAAGGTTGTTCAAGCTTTCTTATTTATTAAGAATTATTTTATGGCAAATAGTCAAATAAATTTACAGTCTGGTTTTAAACGCCAATTTTTGTTTATCTCGGAGAACTGAAAGATGAGCAATTTTTTCATTCTATAGAATACGGGGTTACAAAATGTTATAGTTGGCAAGTTGTTATAAAAACTTCACTTTTTCCCTTTTTATAGCTTTTTACGACAGACAGGTTTACCGTGGTCGGATTATAACAACAAAACAAGATTTCTAAGCAGGTCTTGCATTGTTATTACAATCGTACTCGATAAAATAGAAATCGAAGAAAAAAAAAAAATAAAAATAAAAATAAAAATAAAATAAAAAATAAAGGTTTAGCTTGTCACACCGCTTGACAATCAATCAGTGCGACAATCTTCCCAGAGGTTCAAATTTATACGAGTTGGAAATATGTTGCCCTTGGTACTGTAGTTTTAGAGTGTATAGGTTCAAGATTGATGATCTCATCGTTTGGTGCCTCTCTATTTTCAGTTTTGTTAGGTGGTTCTCTGTTAACTATTAGGGGTGGTTGATCGCACTTCTTAGGTAGGCATTTTCTAATTAAAACTGTAATAAGTATGGTCAGTAAAAACACCATGCATATACTAGTTTTGTAGTTAGGGATTCTTCTCTTGGAGTATAGAACAGAGGGTTTACCTATATGGTCTGTAGGTAAAACCAGAATATACTAAATTTAAGAGAGGTGCCTGTTAAACATGACGTCTGAAAATTCAAAAAAAAATAATAGTGATAGGTTATATGTATGTCGTTCTTTTAAGAGTAGTTTTTATGTGGAGTGGCTGATCTTTGTCATGACACTCGCTGATTATGTTCGAAATAATCGACGGTGTCTGCCGCCCACTCTGGGTTTTTATACCCTCAATTCCCATTCCATTCCAATTCAACACAATAGGGTTGAAGGTGTCATTGTTTGCATTTATTTTAAATGCATCCATTTTTGAAAGAAAAAAGAAAGTTAAGAGAGAGAAAAAAAAATTTTGTTGAAGTTGAAATTTTTATGCTATGAGGTCGTCGTTATTCAAAGAAGGGCTTAAGGCGATTATTATGGACATTCACCCGTCGTTTCCCTATTTTTATGATTGAATTTACTGGCCCTAGGGTGTCTTCAATTATATAGGGTCCAACCCATAGTTGCGACAATTTATATTTTCTGCTTTCATTCCTGAGCAGAACTTTGTCACCTATAACAAAATGAGATGGATGCAAATTTTTGTCATAACTTTCTTTGGACCATCTTTTACTTGCTAGAATATTTTTCCTGGCTAGATTATAGGACTGTTGTAATTTATACCTTAAGAGGTGATAATAATTTTCGTGATTGTATAAGGGTTCTGGTTCTCGTTTTAAATTAGAGGGTATATCGGACGTGAAACCGTATAAACAATCCATGGGGGTTAGCTTAGTCCCTTCATGTTCACTGTTATTGTACACAAAAGCTGCGGTACGTAGAAATTGATCCCATGTTTTAGAGTTATGATCTATTATCGTGCGCAGATATTCAATCAGGGGTCTATGCGCTCGCTCTAGAGCACCATTCGATTGGGGGTGATAAGCGGATGTCTGAAGCTTTTTGATTTTATGAAGTTTGCATACACTTTTAAATAAATCGCTTAAGAAATTCGACCCTTAATCAGTCACTATTTTCTGGGGAATCCGATATCGGGTAATAATTTGGTCAAAAAAAATCCGGGCTATAGTTTCTGCTTCAGCGTTTGGGAGGGCATACCAGTCGACAAATTTTGTAAGGTTGTCCTGAAAAGTTAGAATTTATTTATTGCCGAAATTCAAGAGGGCCTACTATGTCCAGGTAGATTTTTTCAAATGGTTGCTTAGCAATATCTGTGATGACCATTGGCATACGGGTTAAACGGGAAGCCTTCATGGTCTGACATTTCTTACAATGTTTTATATGGAGTTTTATATCGCGGAACATATGTTTCCACCAATATTTTTGACGTATTCTTTTAAATGTTTTGATGACTCCTTGGTGACCTCCAAAGAGAGAATCATGATAGTCTTTAAGTACTATTTTAATCTCTTCGGGAGAGGTTATAACTTCAACAGCTTTTCGTTTTCGATGAGGTGGAGATTCTGAATTTTCCATAGTTGTATTTTGTTCGTCAACTTCTGTCTCGGTTATTTTGATTTGGTCTGTCTCGGTGGGTGATTTGGGGGATTGTAGCGTTTGGTTTTTATTTTCAATGGGTAGAATAGTATATTTTATTTTTGTCTGAGATCGTGCAATAATGTTCAAAGCTGGCTCTGTACTGGTTGTATGTTGTTCTTTCAAAAGGCTAGTTTGAGGAAAGTATAATTGGTTTTTGGGTTCGTCCAAATTGTCTGTTTTTATTCGGCTAAGAGCATCGGCATTTGTGTTATATTTGCCGGGTTTGTATTCAATTTTGTAGTCATGTTCTGATAATTTATGGTGGAATCGAACTAACCGAGTAGTTGGATCCTTTACGTTAAATATGCCTTTCAAAGGCTTATGATCGGTATAAACCGTGAAAGGTCTACCTTGGAGGTAACAACGAAAATTTTTCACCCCCCAAACGATGGCGAGTAGTTCCTTTTAAGAGTTCGACTTGCGTAAGCGAATGGCCGTTCCTTTCCTACCTCACCCTGTGAAAGGACCGCACCTAATGCTTCACTGCTAGCGTCAGTTGTCAGGTTAAAGGGTTTGGTAAAATCTGGGTACATGAGAAGAGGAAGTGAAACTAATGATTGTTTGATGGTTTTAAACGATTCTTCACATTTAGGGGTCCAGAGAAATTTGGTGTCCTTCCGTAGAAGGTTAGTAATGGGTCGTACTTTTCGTGAAAATTCGGGGATAAACTTCCGATAATATTTAGCGAGTCCCAAGAATGATTGTACTTGCTTCGTGCTTTTGGGGGTGGGGAAATTCTGCACACATTCAATTTTTCGTGGGTCTCGTAAAGCTCCGTTTTCCGAACAAATATGTCCCAAGTATACCACCTCCTTTTTTAAAAATTGGCATTTTTCGGGCTGGAGTTTGAGATTATTTTCTCTCAATCGATCAAATACCTTTCGAAGCTTAGTGTTGTGATCTTCAAGGTTTTTGCCGTAGATCACTATATCATCAAGGTAAACAAAACATTCCAGACCTTGGAGGCCTGTCAGAATATAGTTCATTAGGCGTTGGAACGTGGCTGGGGCTCCCTTCAGACCGAATGGCATGCGTTGGAACTCGTAGTGGCCATAGTTGGTACTAAATGCAGTTTTATCTTGGTCCTTCTGGTTTACTAACACTTGGTGGTAGCCACTTGCTAAATCGAGAGTCGTGAAGTAGCGTGAATGACCTAGCTGGTCTTATATATCTCCTATCCGAGGCAGGGGGTAGGCATAACCTATGGTTTTTTCATTTAATTTCCTAAAATCCACTACCACCCGCCATTTTTTCTCACCATTTGGTCCAGCCTTTTTTGGGACTACTAATAAGGGAGAATTCCAGGGGCTTTTACTGGGCAATACGATGCCATCATTTAGCATTTCGGTAAGTTGTTCATACATAATCTGCTTTTGTGACTCTGGGAGTCTATACATTTTCTGATTGATGGGTGCCTGGTCTTGTATTAGCGGAATTTCATGGATTATTGCATTAGTACAGGATAGTCTGTCTCCTTTCAAATGGAAAATATCGTTGTATTCGTGACAAAGGGTGGTTATACTCCTTTTCTCTTCGGTACTCAAGTTTTCATCCAAATTTAACTCTTCGATTAATTGGGTGTTTCGTGTGTCATAAGACGGGTCGTTTGGGTGAATGTAAGCTAAGAATGTCCTTTTTTTTGTTTCACAGGGGTTTGTATGTTTGATTTGTTTATTTGTTAAGTTTTTAGACGTAGTTAAATTCTTTGTTATGGGAGCATTTGGTGATGATTCTTGAAATTTAATTTTTGTGTGACTTGCAGGGTTTTTGATATGATCATGATCTTCAAAGAGGTTCATTTTTGTAGTTTAAGTTGTTTATTTCGTCGGTAGTGTGAATTGAATTTTTATTATTGTATTTAGTTGTACAATATTATAATTTTCAAAAGTGGTGGTTTTTAATTTTATTTCGTCGAGAGTTAGAGGTTTTACCGTTGCATTGAGTATTCCGATTTTCGTGGGTTGATTCTCTTTGGGTAGGAAACTATTTGCGAGAAATATACCTTCTTCAAACTGTTCAGCTAAGCAAAATTTATCTTCTACTAGATTAATGTGAATTGGAATGAACCCTTGTGTCCTTGCGGGGATACAACAAGGTTTATCGAATTTTATTTTTAGTATTAAAATATGATCCATTGTATTGTTTCTTATTAAGTTATTTGTAATTATTGGAGCTGGCAATTTGTTTGGAGTTTCGCAACCCGATTCGTTTTTACCTGAATCGTTTATGGTTACCTCCGTATTGAAGTTTTGAAGACAACGTGACGTAGCAAGTTTGTTTGGAGTTTCGCAACCCGATTCGTTTTTACCTGAATCGTTTATGGTTTCCTCCGTATTGAAGTTTTGAAGACAGCGTGACGTAGAAACTTTGTTTGGAGTTTCGCAACCCGACTCTTTTTTACCCGAATCGTTTATGGTTACCTCCGTATTGAAGTTTTGAAGGCACAAACCGTCACTTGCGTTGTCTTGGTTGTTAACATGGTCTCGTTGTCTTTGTCTAATTAAGTCAAGTTTTTTCAGCGGAAACTTTAACTCCTTTAGATTATTTTTAGTACGAGGAAAGCGTAGGATGCTATTGGGACCTTCTATGATACAATTTTTTGACAGAAAGTCATTCCCCAATAGTCCGTCTGTTGTGAGCTCCGGCATATCTTTTACCACTTGAAAACTGCAAGGGATTTTAGTGGGTAAGTTAAAGTTGCCTATTAGGGTGGGTCAAAAAAATTTTTTTTCTAAAATACACTTGTAATAGTGAAATTATGTTGTCTTATTAGGTCAATTACAAGCCTGTAAAAAATTATTCATTTATCTTTAATTTAACAGCCCGCGCGTCGATCCCCAAGTTTGATACCAAACGTACACGTTATACAATATTGATATTAAACGTCAATGACTTTATTTTGTTAACTACGCATATGAAATGTACTCCGCAGAGCGTATTGAGTATTCAAACTATGGTTGTACGTGTGTTTGACATTCTTTACACTATTTTCTCTCAAATAATTTATAGGTTATTATGGAAACTAGAAGAAAAAGTTATCAGTGCCCTATATTCGGAAGTGTAGAAGATAAGGACAATGTATTACCAACCTACGAAGATGTCATGAAATGTTATGAATGGAATATATTACAACTTAAAATTAGCAGAAATACTATCAAAAAGCCATCATTTTTAGATATTGCTGCACTTGTGCTTAAAAAGTTGGAGATGTTTGGGGAAAATCATCCCTTCTTACAGTTTCACACACAAGAGTCATTCAGCTTTTAAAGGCTTATCATTTAAAATGCAAAAACTTCACCAAATCTTTAAAAAGATTATCTGCTGATCAGAAAAATAGTTTTATACAGCAAAGCAGAGTTCTATTTGACATTTGCTCATGTAAATGTAAACAAATTCAACTTTTTTGTTGTTCAAGAGATAATAAGGTATTAAAACCAGAGCAAGAGTTTTTGCTTGACCAAAGACAGGAAAGCAAGATGCGGTTTGGTGGAATAGACCACTTTCTTACAACTAAATTAGAAAAAAAGTTAACACGACAAATATATCGAATTCGGGCATTAACGAAAATCAAGAGAAGTGTAATACTGAACAGCAGGAGTTGGTATTATCATCGAGTGAGTCTGAAAGCAGTATTTCTTCACCTGATAGGCTAAACTTACCCTCTACATCACAAAAAAAAAGAAACAACAAAATTAGTAAAAAGTTTGATGAAAACAAGACAGTGAGGGAACTCGCTGCCAGGAGGATACTTAAAGCATGAAATTCACCTCATGCAGGAAAGCTACCGCGTGTATTTGAAGTGCCGAAAATCAATTTTGACGCCAATAGTTATATTGACCTCATAGACTGGCAACAAACATTTTTCGATCCGCCAACTCTTCGAGGCATCACTAATTAAGAAATAAACCAGGTTATTAAGTCTCGGTTTAACGAAAACTTAATTTTTTCAAAGCTACCACGTCATACGCAGGCAGTCGAACGTTTTGTGAAAATATTGATGGAAGCATCTATGGCCTTATGCAATCAGAAATTCAGAGAACCTTTAATACAAGCGAAATTTGCATCCAGAAAGCTTATGCCTAAATTTGAGAGCAAATGAGATTTTGTGGTGAAAACAGAACAAGTTCGATTTGTTTTTACCAGTATATTAATGTTTTCTATTACCAACTTTTTAATTTTATTTTGATTATTCATGCATTTTATATACTAATTTTAACTCTCTGTTAATATATAATTCTTTTTTAATAACATATATAGGCCTAACCAAACGTCGTTTTCTCGAAAATTCCCGAAACTTTGAAACACATGCGCGGGCTAAAGATCTCATATAATTTTACTTTTTATAGCTAATTATTATTTGTTTAGACCTAAGACAACATAATATTACTATTAGAATATGTTCAAATAACTTTTATTTTTTCCCATACATTAGTGACCCACCCTATTGCCTATGCAGCTACCCAGGGTCGTTCCCTTTCCGAAAGGAGTTTGAAGGGTGCAGTTGTTTTTGGTGTTTATTATTAGCTTTGGTTTCAAAGAGCGTTGTTTAATTAAGCTGACTTCTGCGCCCGTATCCAGTAAAAAGTTGGGTATTTTATTTTGTGTTATGTCCAATTGCAGGTTTACAATCGGGCCACAGGGCTGTAACGTCTGTGGTATGTTTTTTGCTTTTTTATTTATCGCCGGGCCGGTGGAATTGGTCCCGACGTTTGGGAGTTTCCCTGAGGAATGGCTCCCCACTTCCTTTTTTGGTAGCATTCTTTTACCGAGTGCCCTTTCCTGCCACACGTTAAGTTTATATTATACACAGCTCGTTCTCCTGGTAGCGAGTTACCTAAATTTTGGATGTTGATTTGGGGTCTATTGTTTCCTGTCTTTGGGGGTATTTTGAGTGGCTCGGAAGTGTATTATGAAATTGGTTTATGGGGTTTCTTATGCTGTGTTTTTCATTGTTATTAAATTGTGGGTTGCTGGTGGTATAGTAAGGCCAAGAAGGATAATTTTTTAGTTGGTTGTTGTTACTTTGACGATTATTATTGCCGTACCATGGTCTTGCCACAGTATCAGAATTAGGGTTAAATGGCTGTCTATTATAGTGCTGAATATTATTTGCTGGGTCATTATACTGAGGGCATCGACATTCGCCAGCGTCGTGGTTATATTTTTTACAAATGTCGCAAAAAGGGGTGTTTTTTCGCTTTAGACAGTCCGAGTAAGTATGTCCCCGCCTTTTACAAAATCTACAAGTGATGTTTGCAGTTAGAGAACTTATGTTTTTACCCTCATGACTCGTGTTACTAGATTTATTCATTAGAGATGAGTTATGATTATTTTCCAGAGTTACTATATTTGGACTAGGGGCGAAATCAACCGAGGTTGTAAATAGATTTTGAATGCCCCCATCGTATCCATTTTTTTTTATTTGTGAGCCCAGTCGTTTAAAATTGTGGGCCACCAGGGGGTTTGTCGCCGATGGAGACTGGTATGCTAGTGGTAAGTTCAGCGTCGTTTGTTGTAAACGTTCCATGTCTAGTGCTTTTTGTATCAAGTTGTCAAGTGATGTGTCTGTAATAGTCAATAGATATTGGCATAAATGAGGATTACTTATACCTCCTTTAAGAGAATTGATACCAAAATCTTCCAGCTGTTGTTTTACGGCTGAAGCTCACACCTGACCATACTTACTTTCCGCAGCTTCTTTACATGATGTCAACTTATATTTTATGCGAGTTACAAAAGAATTAAGTGGTTCTAAAGGAAATTGTCGTAATGTAATAAATGAATTTACTAATTCTTGATAGGTTTCCCTAGGCAAATAGGTTCGAATAAGTAACCGTTCTGCATCTTCAAAGGTAGCCGGCTGATTAGAGGCTACTAGTTGGTAAGCTTCCCCTGTCGCCGTTGTTCGATGCCGGATCTGATGTTAATTGGTGGTCCTTGTTCATAGGGTTGGTAATCCAGAGGTGGTTGAAATGTTTGTTCTTTAGTAGAATACTGGACTTTATCAGCTATATAAATAAAAGTAATATTTATGCTGACCAGTATCCTACCAGCTTCGCCAGTTTTGTTATGTTAATTTTTTCTCACAGTGTTTTGTTTTTTTTTTTATTTAAAAATAAAATGTATTTTCGTTTTACTTCAACCCCGTTTTTGTTTTTATTTAATAATATCCAAAGACAAGGACTTACAAAACGTTCCTTATAATCAAACAATGTTTCTTATTTTTATACCCTAAAGTTTATTCTCACCTTTTTTTTTTGAACTAACAAAATTGTTTCTTATACTAAAAAATGTTTCTTATTTTTATACCCTAAAATTTATTCTCATTTTTGATTTTAATAACTAACAAAATTGTTTCTTATACTAAAAAATGTTTCTTATTTTTATACACTAAAGTTTATTCTCACTTTTTTAAAAACTAACAAAATTGTTTCTTATACTAAAATATGTTTCTTATTTTTATACACTAAAGTTTATTCTCACTTTTTTTTTAACTAACAACATTATTCCTTAAACTAAAAAAATGTTTCTTATTGTTATACACTAAAATTTATTCCCATTTTTTTTTACTAACAAAAGTGTTCCTTACAAATAAAAAAAATGTTTCTTATTTTAAATTTATTTTCATTTTTTTTTTTCAAACTAATTAATTTGTTAATTCTATCAAAAATGTTTCTTAATTTTAATTTATTTTCATTTTTTTTTTGTTATTTATTTAAACTAATAAAAATGTTCCCCAAAAGATAAATATTCGATATCACCGACTCACGAAAACCAACCTCGATCTCAACTCTACTGCTTCTAAAAAGACTCCCTCTCAAAAAAAACCTCTTCGAACTATTTTTAATTAGTCCCTTTTGTTTTTGCATGATCAGCTGTTGTTTTTTTTTTTTTTGTTTTTATGCCCCTGATAGCGGCTAACAATCTTTGGACCCCGGTCATATAAATTACAGAACAACAAAAAAAAAGTTTTTTCTGTTTATATGATCGACTCAAGTGTCAATCATATAAGCAGAAAAGAAAAACGCAAACAAAAACAATTCCAGCTGAAAATTGCTTAGAGGAATGTTTATGTGATCGATATTTGAGTCGGTCACACAGACATTCCTCAGCATTTCCGCTGGAATAAAATTATTTGCCACTAAATTGCAAACAACAGCAAAAATAGGTAAGTTTATTAATATTTATTTAGGTTATTTTTTAATTGAGTTTTGGGGTAATTAAGGGGATGAAAATCGCGAAAATTATTAATTTTTTTTAAATTTTATGAAATTTAATTCAAAATTAGGTAGAAACAAATTTAAATCATAAAAATCTGAGTATTTTTAGATTTTTTACGTTTTTTAGGAGTGTTTTGCATCAATTTGTTGTAATATAAAAAAAATATGGTAAAATTGATGAAAAAATGGATAAATTATTTGAAAATAGGGGAATTAAAATCTATTCGGTTAAGAACGCATAGATTAATATAATTTAATTAGTGAAAAGGGGGAAAATTGATACAATAAATACGGGTAAATAGTAAATTAGGAAACATACGCAGATAATTTACATAACAGAGGTAAGGTTTGAAATTCTATTGACACTAAAATGCGACTATTTTGATATTTTTGATAAACTGTAATCAGTTTATTACAACGTCTATCAACATATTTTGAGTTTTTAATTAAATTTAATCAAGCTGTTTTACACATTTTTGAAAAAACTGTAAAATTGTTGATCTACATATCAAAGTGGAATACTGTCATATTTTTTATATATAGAAAAATTTTGAGAAATAATTTTTCTGTGAAAATTTTTTAAATAAAAGAAAGTATCACAAAATTGAAAAATGACACCCACACTTTAAAACAAAAATTAAAAAAAAAAATTATTGCTTTCAAATTTATCCTTGTTTACGTTTTCCTTTTACCTACTTTTATAAGTTTAATTAATGGTACGAACTAGCGAAAATATGCAGAAATTCACCATATCTCAAAAATTTATCATAAGTTTCTAAGTCATAAGTTTCTAATAAGCCAACTTGTAAACTACAAAGAAATAAAAACTACAAAAACACATTTTGATTACCATATTATATTGTTTTAAGCTTGTAACAATACTTTAGAGATAACACTTACTGTTTCTGATATCCTATATTGTTTGTATTTGAATCAGAGTTGATTTTTCACTCTTAGATTTTAATACTACGTCACTACGGTGACTGCCGTCTCCCGGAAACAAGATTTAGTAAAAACATTACACGTTCTTAATATAAATTTTATTCTCAACTGATTTTAATTCCACAGGAAAAACGTAAAAATGTGAAAAAGTTAAAATTTGAAGTAAAAATAAACTGTAATTTAAATAAAAAAGGAAAATAAACTATACATAATTCATAAAAATTCATTTGCTAAACTTTTCTTTTAGAATGATTTTACAACGAGTACATGTAATATCGTTATCATGTAAGCGAAATCTTCTACAACGAGGACATAGTGGATTCTTAATTTGCTCAAAATTAATTTCTGCTACTTGACTAGGAATAATTTTCACTGAAGAGACTTGTAATATTTCACTTAGTTCTGTCGAACATATTTTCTCATCAAATTTAGAATGAAGATCCTGAAAAACAATTATTGCTTCCAAAAAAACACCTTAATGCATTAAATACCTTTAAAATTTGAGCTATGCTAGGATCACATTTAATTATTACATCTAGAGTCCAAGAGTTTACTTCCTTTAATTGTTTGAATAACAAATAACGCATATTTAATGCATGATTAATTACATTTTCCATATGTTTATTTTCCCATTTTTCGGAGGATTTAATTTCGGATTTATAAAAAGGTTCATTATCTGTTAAAAAAGATAAAAAAATATTTTAGCTGAAATAGTTTGTCAAATCGTTAGAACCTTTTTAACATAAAATTTGTTAAAAACATTTAATACAAAATTATAAAAGCATTATACTAATTAATCAAAGTAATTTTTCCTTAGATTTAATAAACAACGACAATAAAAAAAAGAACTAATACAAAGGAAATATAAAAGGTGGGCGTCGAAAGTGGAGCGATTCAGTTAGTTTAGGCTAAGCACTTATACAAAATAACTGAAATAAAATGTGAGCTCGAAAGACCTTAGCAATTTTTATTAAGAGCGTTAATAGTCTCTCGGAAGAGGAATTCTCTTAAATTCGGTAAAATTTGCTTCTAGAAGTATGATAACGAAGCCACCGGAAGCAGTAACTGTTGTCGAAAAAACTGACGAGCAGTTGAAACGGGGAGTAGCTACAGATATAAACGATTGTTAGAGACAAAGAAAATTTAGAGACCGAAGAGTCAGGAAGTGAGCAGGTTGAAATCAAGCCATCACTTGATTGAGACAAAGAAAGTATAAAGGGCCTCTAGCAATGGATAACCCTACAACTATGCTGGAGGAAAAAAAAGATGTTTGCATAAGCTCAATGAAAAGCCAAAATGAAAAGTACTTGTATAATAAAGAAAAATATGCCGAAGAAACTAAATAAAGTGTTATATTATTTAAAAGAAGAGTATACACAAATAAGAAAAAATTGGATGAAAAATGGTAATCAAAGAAATAAAAAACTGAAATTTTTAGCGAGTGCACCTTATTACATTGTTATTAAAGGAATGAATCTTTAATCCTTATAAATCTCTAAAAGGTTACGAATGTTAGTGTCTCACTCGTTACCATTTACACGTAAGTGTGTTGAATTTATCAAAGATTTTGGTTAAAGGCTGAAAATGACAATACTACATAGTTTGTAACGGTTTGTAAAGAAATAAAATATTTCAATCTAAGGGCAAAAAAAAATTTAATTTAAAGGACTTCATAAACAGCAAATTACAATAATACAAGAAAGCAAATTTACAATTTGTGGACAAATAATATCTTAAAGAGGAATGGTACACTGAAAAAAAATCATCATCAAACTCATCACGAAGTTGAAAGATTTGTGATCAAATCAAGTTTATATAGATTTGAACAATAGCTCATATGTTAGTTTAACCTTATGAATATTCTTGTATCAACTGCACGGTGGGGTTGAGTGCGGTGTTTTATAATTCGCGATTTTGCAATGAAAGAAGGATATAAATACTTTTGAATTTTTTCAAAAGCTTTAACCTATATCATGGACATAAGTTAAAGGTAAGTGTATAAACTTTATGTATTTTATTTATTTAGGAATGTATTTTATTTTATTAATTTATTTATTATGTATTTAATTTATTTATTTCATTATTTATTGTCTGTTTGTTTGGTTGTGTGTATGTATACATATATCAATTCATGTTCTGTGATCGTTTAGAAATCGTAATCTGAACTAGATCATAAAATTTTATATATCTTTTGGATTTATGTATATATTCGATCCAGGTTGGATCAGAAAATTTAGTCCATGTTGGATCAAATGATCTGATTGAAGTGTTGTTTTATAGCATTTATATTAAATATATTAAATTATATATGTATATTTACTGAATAAAATAATGTATTCAAAGAAATATACAGTTTTCCGCTCAACTACATAGGTAGTTGACTGAATTCAGGCTACCAACCCCGTCGTAAGGTTGAGTCACTCTCAAGATTCCATTCGCCATATTTAACCTCACGGCGAGGTTGAAGTAATCACTGTTCGATTGTTGTTATGATTTCTTTTTTTCAGTGTAGGCAAAAGAACAAGAGAAAATAAAAAAAAGAAACGGGAGATAAATAAAAAAATTAAGAACATTCCTTTGAATTAAGTACCAATCTGTTTGCGCCGAGAGAAATGCTTACAGCGACAATGACTTCTACTATATCTTGGGCTATACAGAGCATTCTAATTCAAGCTATTTTTTCTGGAAGGAGTTAAAAAGTAAAGAACAATTATAACATGAAATAAATAAAAGAAATATATTTAAGACTGCATTTTTTCAAAAATATAAAAATCTGAATATTTTATATAATATAAAGCACATATATTTTCAACCCATATTCAAATACTTGAAGTCAATAGAAAAACATACCTACCATAATAACTCCAACTTTCTTCAATAAGAAAGGGAACAATAGGCCAAAGCGTTTTGCATAATATTTGATAGCATTGCGTTAAAACAGACTGAACACTATGAATATCATCATCGAATCCACAGTATAATCTATCTTTGATTAAATGCAGGTAGGTTGCAGATAAATCATTTACCACAAAATTTTGTATTAAAGCTGTAACCCTATTAAAATCATATGAAGCATATAATGCGTCAACCTGAAGAAAAAAATAAAAGCCATTTGATTCTAAAAAATTTAAAAATATATCTAATTTACATTTTTTTCAAAAAGGAAAAGTTTGTGAAGCATAAATTTATCCAAGCAAGATAATGAACAATATATTGTCTCAATATTTACATCATTCTGTTTTAGACATATGGAACCATTAAGATATTTTAAGGTACCACGAATTTTATATACACTCTCAGCAGCTCCTTCTAATAACTTATGACTGACTTCAATTAAAGAATGCTGCGTGGCATGAGAAGCTATCCACCATCTACAAAACAAATACTTGAATTAAAGGTTTGCAGTAAAAAAAATAAATGTATTTTCTACAAGAAATCAATTTAAGTAAACAATTAAATTAGTCTTTTAGATAAACAAAAAGATTCTATACCTCATTACATCGATCCCATATTTATCAATTATTTCACGTGGATAAATAACGTTACCGAGAGACTTGGACATTTTGTAGCCTTTTTCATCTACAGCAAAACCATGAACGAAAATTGACCTTTAATAATAAAAGTAATTAATTAAAAATTTTATTATGATTTCATCAAATCTTTGGAAAGGATCGTGAAAAAGATATTTCTATTGATTTTTAGTTTTGAGGAAATACATAAATATTTGATGTCCATAAGCTTAAGTTAGGCTTACAATATAATTATAATACATTACCAATTTTTAAATTATGATTTAAAATTAGGATAAAAAACAAATAAAGAAATATTGCAAAATTTTACTTTACCTATAAGGGATTTTGTTACGAGTAGCTAGACTAGTTAATAATGATGCTTGAAACCATCCCGTAAATTGATCTTGACCTTCCAGATACAAATCTGCAATTTTAGAGTTCTCTAACACAAATGACCATGATATACCTGAATCAAACCATATATCGAAGATATCCTAGAAAATAAGTATCCATATTGAAATATACTGCTCTTTATTAAAAACTTACATGTCCTTTTTCAATCTCTTCACTCTTTAATCCTCGTTCTGAGAGAAAATTTTCAGGCAAAAGTTTAGAAATTTCATTTGACCACCAGAAATCAATATTTCCATATTTTCTTATTAGTAAGCATAAATGATTAATAATTTTCCTTAAAAAAAGTAAATTAAGGTCCAATTTCTGATAAATTGAAATTTATGATTACCTATTCGTTAGTATATTTTTCGTTTTTTTCTCATAAAAAACAGGAATTGGAACTCCCCAAACTCTTTGCCTAGATATGCACCAATATGGTCTTTTTAAAACTTGATTACATAACTGCTTTTTACTAGAAACTGATGTTTTTTTTGGATAAAAGTTGACTTCATCAATCTAAAATTTTCTATTAGACGATTAAATACTAAAAAATCAATTTACTTTTTCTATTGCAATATTTTTAAGTATCCCTGTATTAAAAAACCACTGCTCGCTAGCCCGAATTATAACTGGTTCTTTAGTTCTCCAGTCAACGGGATATGAATGTACAATATCATCACTAAAAAGTATATCATTTTGGACATGATTTAAAACCAGAAAGTTTCCCTCGTCTAAAACATTTTTAGATCTTAAAAACGAAGGTGCGTCTGATGTATAGCATCCATTTTCATCAACAACACATTTCTAATGGAAGGAAAAAAAAAACTAAAATGAAAAATTTTCTAAACGACAAAGGGTTAATAAAAAAATATTTTTAAAAAGCTTACTATAGGGATATTATTTTCTATGCTAACAAGGTAATCTTCCAGACCATGCGCAGGTGCTGAATGAACTAACCCTGTTCCTTTATGCAAATCAACGTGATTTGAAGCCAAAAATGGAAGTTCAACTTTTTTGTCTAATGGGTGAAGATATGTTGTTGTCTTTAACATTCTTCCTTAAAAAAAAAGAAAACAGATTACAGATTTCGCAGAAAGTCAAAACTTTCGTTTAAATTACCAATGATTTCTGATATTTGTGAAACATTTCTTTTAGTTACTTCTTGGAAATTACTAATCAAGTCAGTAGCTATTATATACAAATTTTCAGAATCATCATTCAATCGTACAAAACTATAATTTATTTTGTTATTGAAACATACAGCTTGATTTGTTGGGAGAGTCCATGGTGTTGTTGTCCATACGATGGCGTAAATATTTGAATCCTTATTTCTAAAATTTTCTAAATCTTTTGGCACTCGTGAAAGTTTTAATCTTAAATATATTGAAGGGCTTTTATGATTCGCATCGTACTCTAATTCTGCTTCAGCTAATGCAGTTCTGCAATTTATTTGAATTCAAAAGGTGTTATAATATACATTGAGTAAATACTTACTTTGCTGTCGGAGACCAATAAACTGGTTTTAATTCTCTATATATTAGGTTATTTTCGTAAAGATTTAAAAAGAGATTTAACTGATTCATAATGTAGTTGGCATTAAAAGTTTTATATGTGTTATTTTCATTTTCCCAATTAGCTGTAATCCCCCATGATTCAAACTCCTTTTTTTGTGTAATCACAGCAGCAGCAGCGAATTCTCGACCTTTGAAATCCGTGAAATCGTTACTTTATTTAATTAAATATATAAAAAATACATTCCTTTTGTTTTTGCAAAAATTTTATTTGATGAGTTTTGTCATATTTTTTTACTCACATTCATTCCTTATTTGTAGTGTTTGTTTTTGGATGCCCAATGTAGTAGCTTTGAGCTCGATTGGAAGACCATGGCAATCCCAGCCCGGCTTATAGTGAACTAGCCTTTGATTCGTTATATTCATTTTAATAATAATATCTTTAAGTACCTGTTAGATCCAAAAAAAAATTATATATATTTTATAGCAATAAATAAAGAAACCTTGTTAACAGCGTGGCCAATATGAACCTCACCATTTGCATAAGGTGGGCCATCATGTAAGATAAACTCTTCTCCTCTATTAGTTAGCCTTTGATATTCATATAAATTTTTCAAGGGGCCCTTATTAATTTATTATTAACAACCATTTCTATAATAATTGTGTATTTTACCTCGATAATACCTTGTTCAATTTCCTTTCTTTTAATATAATTCAGTCGATTTGGAAATTCGGTCTTTGGAAGATTTACTGTTTGAGTATATTTGATCCTCTTCACTTTTGTATGTTGTCTACAATTGAGTATTAAAATAGTTTTATGGTTTGGAATATTGTATTTAAGTTTAAAAAGCATTTTCATTTCAAGGGCTGGTAATTTACTTCAACCACGTTTTTCTTCAAGTTGTTATACATGATACATAAATGACAAACATAATTTTAAATAGCATTTACAGGCTGTGTTTATATATTAGATTTTTGGAGTTCGCGTTTTATAGCAGTTTTGAAGCAACCCAGTAGGTAAGTAACTCTGTAGTATATTGACTGCAATAATAACATTACAAATCTTTTAGAAAAGTATAATTTGTACCTTTCAACTAATTTTATTGCATTTTTAATGGAGTATTATTTAAGATAAGTTGAATAAATATAATAAAACTAATTAGAAAGCAAAAATTATATATTTTCAATCAAATTATCAAACAATTATTGCACTCAATCAGCTATATTTGATTGCGCATCGTGAGACACCTCATTTTGTTTTTGGCTAGGGAGATACCAGGTAATAGGCGTTTCACACAGAATTGGTATTACAATTTCGATTCCGCCATTTTGTAAATTTGTATGGAAAATTCAATCTCCTCTATGTATTGTAATATTTCAATTGCAATATGAGAGCTGATCCTACGGCTTGTTAAAAATCATCGTTTCGTTTCCTAACGCGTTTCCCAAAATAGATTAAATTTGGTTGGAGTTTCCCAAAGTTTCTGAAAAAATGAAAGTAAATAATTTTTTAGTTTTAGAAGATTTAATAAAATATAATTATACACGTAAATTAATGAATAAGTTCAAAATTGTTTTCAATTTATTCTTTATCTTTTAAATATATGTTACAAATGGCTAATACATATGAAGACCGAGACGAGACGAAACTCAAGAAGCGCTGTGAAATACCGTTTCTCGAATTTTGTCAGTCTTGAGTCAGATTCTTGAGGCGCCGGCAAATATACCGCAAAATATTATTGAATATAATCGCGTCCCAAGAATGCTTATGAAAGTGCTGTCGAAAATGCTGATCTAGATACCAAGATACCATTGGAGCAAAATTTTAAAAAAGTAAAATAAAATTTAAATTAATGAATTGTGTAATTTTATATTATAAAGAAATTTAATCATAAACAAGAAATTATTTTCGGCTTTGAGAAATTTTAATGAAAATATAATAATGAAACTAATATATTTTAAAATGTTTGAAGGCATTTTGATAAAAAATCTCTTAGTTTTAGCCGCAAACTCTGCTTTCCTCCACAAATAATATGTGTACTTTTTTCATCAATTTTAATAACAGTTTCTTCACTTGGAAGTGATATTGTCATAGTATTATTCCCTGTTTGTTCCATCTTCGCGTCAGTAATTCCATCTTGCATAAGTTTTTTCAAAAAAAGATCTACATCAAGACTTCCCCATTCATATTTAACTTTTTTTAAAGTTTCTTCAACTGTTGGAGCTGATGAAGTTTTGATATCAGCTACATCTAAGTATTTGATATCATGTAGATTGTCTTTAACGTTTAATATTCCACTTATTGTTGACAAATTAATCCCAGGTGAAATTTCTTTAGGAATTATTGTTTGTGCTACTTCTGAAGAAACATAAACTCGAGTTTTTCTTCTTTTTAACGGTAGTTTTATCACTTCACCATTTTTAAATGTAATGATTTTGTCCTAAAATTTTCTGTAAATTAAAATGTTTGTTTAATTTCCCAATAAAAATTCCTACCAGCATTTGGTCAATAACCAAATCAACTTTATGTGGGGCCATTGAAGGCGGTTGTGTATAGCTTTCTGAAACCACTAACAAATTCGGTTTAAGTTCTTTAATCAACTTATTGGCTTGCTGAAAGTTTAATGATGTTTCTATAGGACAATAAACTGCTTTCATGGCTAATGGCTGAAAAGGCGCCAATGCTTGTAAATATGGAAAATCTGGTTCTAGAAAAAAAAAAAGCAACAATGTTCATTGACATAAATTAATTTTGTAAATATTACCTGTAAAAATTATTGTGTGCAAAGAATTATTACCCCATAATTCTATAAAATGAACAGCATCACCAAATCGAAGACTCGGATGTCCGCAGAAAACTACACAAGGCTACAAAAAGTGATAACTATATATTTATGATATTAAAAAAATTATATTTTATTATAAGTCAGAGTTGACTAATATTATCTGCATAAATAATAAAATTTCAAAAATTTAAAATATATAAAATTACGTATTTGAATTTCAATTTGTAGAAAGTATTTTTTAAAGCTAAAATAAAAACTTGCTGCTTACTTGTCGAAAATCTGTACTGAAGCCTTCTGAGTAAATATGTTTGTAATGTTTTAATCTTGCATTTTTTACTAAATATGCATGTGGAAACGGATCATCTGGAATGTATACTTTATTTTGCTTAACTGTACTCAACCATTCTGCTAAAATATTCGAATAAGCCAAAGAGCTATCAGCTACAGGTGAAATGAAAAACATTGGTATTTGTGATAAGCCAGCGTTATCTAAATTTGTTGATAAACACTCAAAAAGATCATAAACAACCCCAGAAGGATAGCAAGGTATTAGGACGGAGCCGCCATTTCTTAAAGTCAACGCTAAAATGTGATCTACATTAATTACAGTAACATTAAATTTAGAAAAATATTTTACCAACATTCATGCATAATTCTCCCAGCATTGTGTCTGGATTAACATGAGGTGCTTGTGTAAGTCCTGTCATTATAACTACATCAGCATGTTTCAAAGCTGATTGATTAATGGGACGTGGATGTGTGGTCAATGTTGATGATCCACTAACATATGCAATTTTTTCATGACCTGTAGAAAGAACCCAATTACTCGAACCTAAACAAAAACCGGAACTAACTGAAGTAATTTGAATTGCTCCAAATACATCCTTAAAAGTTTAATTACAGATTAAAAAGTAAAAATATAAATATAATATTTATATTTACCAGCTTTTCGTCATATCCCGCTATTTTAACACGCGCTAAGCTTTTATGAACATCCTCTGTTTTAAATATATGTTTCCAATTTTTGGGTTTATACAGATCACATAATGGAGATGGAAGTAACTGCACTACTTCTTTCCATTGATTTGCAACATTTGCTTTGGGAGATGCTTCAATAAAGTCAACAAGTTCTTCAAGAAAAAACCTCCCGATTTGTAATGTTGGTTCTGTGGCATAAACTGTACCAGTAAAACCTGTTCCTTCAGTAATATAAGGTAAAGCAAGCATATTCATATAATTGGAAATTAGAATGACATCAATTTCACTAAAATCAATTATTTTATTAAGTGGAGGTGAAAACTCTGGTGCTGAATCTATGAAAACTCTTCCACAGCATTCCTTTAATTCACCATCCATTTGCAGATCATGTTCACAATTGGGGATCCAATTTGGAAGTCCTGTAAGCTTGGCGCTTTGAACGAGAGGTAATGGTAAAAAGTTCAGGACGGTTTGAGCACTAAGTCCGCAATCTAACATGATTAGTAATTCTTTGAAACCGATAACATAACATGGTTTTGCTGGATCTCCACTTAAACAATACTATATAAACCTAACTTTATACGTTTATTGTTTTAGAAAATAAGATATACTTACAAACTTCATTTTAAAAATATAACCTGAATGTCCCAGTACCGTGTTAATATAAGTGTCAGTTATAAGATAATGGTAGAGTTCTTTTTTTAAAAATGATATCAACATTATCATATTTTAATGAAAAAAACACAGACTAATAGGGCTTGTTTCACAAATCCAGCAGATTTTGAGCGTTTGCTAAAATCTGCTAAATCAGCTATCTCTATTTATAAGAGATCAATTTTAAATAAATCTACAAATTTAAATATGTCAAATATTCTGAGTGGCCTTTTTGATAAAAAAAATATGTATATATATACATATACATAAATAGGAATTCACAAATGTATATTTAACGAAAATGTAATGATTGTAAATACCCAGTAGGAAATTAGGAGAGTTATCTTGGACTGGAGTATACTCGCTATGCGAACAAAATGCCTCCAAAGTAAGGCAAAGAGGAGTAAGTTTAGAGCTTTTACTCATTTACAGGGGCTCTTTTAATGGTGTGTATCATAATGTATATCCATGACTACGTTTGGTAGTGTTTGTTTGAAAGTTATAATTTTTGACATTTCGGGAAAGTACGCGTGTTATGTGATGTGTTAAAAAATTAAAATTAACTATATATATATTTAGGGAACTATTTTTGTTTAATTTATTTTATTATAATTATTGTCAATATATGGTTTATTTCATTTTCAATAAAAGAATAGTCAAAGTTTTGACTTTGTTTAGGTTAAGTCATTGTAGTAAATTTAAGTTTTTATTTTATAATTGTTCAATTGTGAATTCATATTAATGACGTTGAATAAATGAAATATTTGTAATTAAAACTATGTTTAATTTAACCAATTTTTAATTATTTTATAAATTATATATATTTATTTTCAGACTTACACTTTCATTAAAGAAGGATCATATGGCATATGCTATTTGATCACTATATGTGTTATATATCTATCCCAGTTTTACTTATTTTTGCTATATAATATTATTTCAAAGAGCTTTTAAATTAAAAAGCTTAATTATATTCCCCTATCCAAAAGTGCTACGCACACATATGCATCATTGGTTTGCATGTGTATTACTACTCCAAAAAGTAGACATTTGTTCTAGAAATGTATATGAATTGTCATAGGGAAAGGCAAGTAGTTATCCCGACTCAATGCATACATAGCAAAACTCTTCCTGCTATATTCGCATTTCCTACTGGGTAAATATGTTTTGCAAACAGCTATATTTGGCGACGCATCATGAGACAGCCTCATTTTAGTTCTTCGGCTAGCGCGACACCAGGTAAGGGGAAAATCCGGAATTTTCGAACTTAATTTTGAGACAGAAAGAATAACTAGAGTGCATTTACACAGAAGTAAGTTTTGTTTCTGACATTTACCGATTTGTATTGTATTGGTAAGTAGGCTTGGTGATGCAGCTATATTTCACGCATCAAATTTAGTCCGAATATTCCGAATTTTCCCCTTACTTGGTGTCTTTCTAGCCAAAAAACTAAAGTGATGCTGGGGCACCATGTGCTGTCAGGCATAGCTGAAGGACTCAATTTTACCCGAATTAAAATATTCCTTTGATCTTCTTTGATGCCTGGTACTCACTAGTGCTTAACGGCACAAAATTTAGCACTAAATGCTAATGAGTCCATTAGTCTCCACTGAATTGGTATATAGCCTAAATTAATAACACTTGAAAAACACTTTTTTAAATAAATATAAAGGAAATTTTACTTTAAAGCAAATAACAATACATACCCAGTAGGAAATTGACTAAGGCGCCGAAAGAGCAGCTAAAGAGGTTTAGGTTTAAAGTTTGTGTGTATCGATAATATCTCATACGCGTATACACTATATCTGCGCATGCCCTACTCAATACACACAAGGTAAGTGTATAGCTTTGACAATTGTCAAAATACACAATATAATTTTTGTTATTCTAAGTGGGCTTTATTCTTGGTGTAAAATAAAATAATATACTCTTTTTATTAAAGTATACATTTTTTGGCAACTTTTCTTTTACTTAATTACCTAAAACTAAGATTTACATAGTTTAATTATTAATCTTTGAATTCAATTTTAGGATATAATAAAGGAATATGCCAAGAGTTATTTACAAGACTTAAAGTTGGACAAGTCTCTGGAACAGGATACAAAACAAAGTTATTTAGAAATTTATAATGAACGTGTTAAAGATCTACTAGGTGCTCAAAATATTGGTCATGGACTTAGAGTAAGAGAACATCGTTATCATGGACCATATGTTGAAAATTTATCGCAGCATTCTGTCAGTGATTTTAATGAAATACAGGTAAAAGATTTTTTTAAATTTTATAAAAATTAAAATAGTTTAAATATTTAATAAAAAAGGAATGTATAAATCGAGGAAATATTCAGAGAACGACAGCCAGTACAAATATGAATGATACAAGCAGTAGGAGTCATGCAATTTTCACGATAACTTTTGTTCAAGCTGGCTTCAATAATAATATGCCCAGTGAAACAGTCTCTAAGATTCATCTTGTTGATTTAGCTGGAAGGTAAGGTAAGTTTTGTATTTTAATTTTTATATTTATATTTATATATTTATTTTTATGTATTTTTTTTTGCTTTTGTTAAGTGAACGAGCTAATGCAACTGGTGCAACAGGTCAACGCCTTAAAGAAGGCGCACATATTAATAAATCTCTTGTAACACTTGGCAGTGTCATATCAGCACTAGCTGAACAAACACATCGTCCTGATAATAAGAGATTACTTTATGTACCTATAGATTCAGTTTTAACATGGTTACTTAAAGACAGTCTTGGTGGGAATAGTAAAACGATTATGATAGCAACTTGTGATTATAGTAAAACTTTAAGTACATTACGATATGCCAATCGTGCTTAAAATATAATTAATAAGCCAACAATAAATGAAGATCCAAATGTTAAACTGATTCGTGAGCTACGTGATGAAATAAATAAATTGAAATCAATGCTTTCAAATGAAATTGTAATATTTTTTTTATAATTAATTTATTTTATATTTTATTTTAAAAATAATATATAACTTATTGTTTAGAATCCCGTTGAGCCATTATCAAAAATGCTTGAAGATTTATTACAGAAAGAAGCACGAGAAAAGGTCTTAACTAAAGAATGGACAGAAAAATGGAAAGAAGCACAATTAATATTACAATAACACAAATCTTAAAATCTTGAAAAATTGGATTATTTAAAGAATATGAAAGATTTCGCTATAACAAAAACTCAGGTATTGTTTGTATTACACTTTTATGATTTTTTCTAAATTTTGTTTAAAAATTATTTTATTTCTGTTGCATAAAATATATATGATGTTAAATAAGTTAAATTTATATTGTGTATAAAAATTTATATCAAAATATTTAAAAATATTTTCTTAAATAAAAAACTTTAATAAAATCTAAAAAAATTTTGAAATATCAACACCATCCAAAAATAATTCTTTAATTCTAAGCTGGTAATACTAAAAATAGTATGAGCATGCGCATTTAGGATATACGAACACATACGCAGTGAAATTGAATGAAATACAGGCGTATATTTACGCGCATGTATGCGTCGCACCTCTTTTAGGGGGACTGCTCTTGTAAAAAAGAGACACGAGGTATAGGAAACATATAGTACTTGAGCCCTCATTTTCGATGACCAAAAGATGAATATTTATAGACTCGAATTTCCTACTGGGTAAATCACACAAATCGAACTGTTATTTTGTCATTTTGCTTTCTGTCAATGACAACAGTAACGTCCCAGTAGGAAATGCGAATATAGCAGGAAGAGTTTTGCTATGTATGCATTGAGTCGGGAACTATACTTGCCTTTCCCTATGACAATTCATATACATTTCTAAAACACATGTCTACTTTTTGGAGTAGTATTACACATGCAAACCAATGATGCATATGTGTGCGTAGCACTTTTGGATAGGGGAATATAATTAAGCTTTTTAATTTAAAAGCTCTTTGAAATAATATTATATAGCAAAAATAAGTAAAACTGGGATAGATATATAACACATATAGTGATCAAATAGCATATGCCATATGATCCTTCTTTAATGAAAGTGTAAGTCTGAAAATAAATATATATAATTTATAAAATAATTAAAAATTGGTTAAATTAAACATAGTTTTAATTACAAATATTTCATTTATTCAACGTCATTAATATGAATTCACAATTGAACAATTATAAAATAAAAACTTAAATTTACTACAATGACTTAACCTAAACAAAGTCAAAACTTTGACTATTCTTTTATTGAAAATGAAATAAACCATATATTGACAATAATTATAATAAAATAAATTAAACAAAAATAGTTCCCTAAATATATATATAGTTAATTTTAATTTTTTAACACATCACATAACACGCGTACTTTTCCGAAATGTCAAAAATTATAACTTTCAAACAAACACTACCAAACGTAGTATATTCACGGATATACATTATGATACATACCATTAAAAGAGCCCCTGTAAATGAGTAAAAGCTCTAAACTTACTCCTCTTTGCCTTACTTTGGAGGCATTTTGTTCGCATAGCGAGTATACTCCAGTCCAAGATAACTCTCCTAATTTCCTACTGGGGTGCTAGTGAGTCCACTCAGTTTGGTATTTAGAAAAACTCTCCATTTTTACTGTGCTAAGTCATCTCCACACGCTAATGCCTGGGACTCACTAGCGCTTAGCGGGTGGAGACGACTTAGCACAGAAAAAATGGAGAGTTTTTTTATATACCAGTGTCGTAGAGCATCAGTGGAGACTAAAGGATTCATTAGCATTTAGCACTAAATTTTGTGCCGCTAAGCGCTAGTGAGTCCCAGGAATAAGCGCTATAGTGAGTCCAGGCATGAGAAACCGACAAGCTAAGGCTATATAACTATAGTTGCTAATTCAGGCTATATACCAATTCAGTGGAGACTAATGGACTCATTAGCATTTAGTGCTAAATGTTGTGTCGCTAAGCGCTAGTGAGTCCTAGGCATAAGACTACAACTTTTTAATATGTACGGCATTTGATTAAACAAAAATCTGGATTTTTGGTCTGTTTGACTAGTGTAGTTTTTCAATTTTCGATGCAAAGAGAAATGAAAAATATATTCCAGCTTGATACATCTGCTTAGTACAGCATATATGGAAACATGCTATATGCATGTGTTTTATCTATGAAATATAATAATATAACCAATAAAATGGTAGAAAAATGAGGTTTTATATTTTTTATGAATTGTATAGAAAAACGACCTTGCCCCATAAAAACAAAAATAATCATGGGTACCAATCAGAAAAATAAATAAATTGACAACCAAAAGCAAACAAATGATTTTTTTACCTTTTTTAATAAACAAAGAATTTTAATCAAAAAATGGCATCAAATGATTCCGTTGTGGATACAAGTAATGACAGCAATGACGGTAGTCTACCTGCAGGAAGTCAACAGTTTTGCAGTAGGCCTCTTAAAATTAGAAAGACACGCTATAGAACACGATTTGAATATACATACCTAAAATACCCAAATATTAATACGGCTTCAAAAGAGCGTAAACTGCGCCTAGCAGCCTCAACTTGCAATATAGAATTACTAACAAAACTTCTCGCAGCAGGTATTAATCCCAATTGTTCTGATGATCAAAAAAGGAGCCCTCTTCATTTGGCAGCGTGTCGTGGTTATACCGATATTGTTTCGCAATTATTAAGGTATGGAGCAAATCCAAATATAGTTGATTCGCTTGGCAATACTCCATTACACTTAGCCGTTATATCGGCTAGCTCTACTAATTTTAATTTAGTTGTTCGTATACTTTTACAAGCCGGTGCAAGTGTACACATATTAGATAAAAATGGAAAAAATCCTTTAGAATTAGCAGAAAGTAAATTACGCTTAATGAAATCAAGAAATAATACAACACAAGAAGGTTCAAAAATTCTCGAAGATATGTGCGTTTTAATCGCATTAATCTTACGACATTTTTGTAAACAACAAAAGGATATCGAAGACTTAGCAGCATTAGAAGCAAGATTACAAAATTTAAGCACAGATGATGAAGTGGTTAAAGAAGCCGATAGTCTTCTAGCTAGCGTTGAAAGACTTTCAATTAACAAATAGGTATCTAATATTTTTATCTAAATTGTACGTATTATTTGAAATAAACTTTTTTATAAGATAAATGAATGTTTTTAGATAATCCTTTTCTGGGATCTAAAGTGATTTATGCTGTCCTAGCATAATAAATCTACCTTAAAAACAATTAATATACATATTACTATTAGATTAGTGTTTTACCATTTGAAATTACTTTTATATCTAAGGGTCAGGCTCAAGCTTTAATTTATAAAGACATTTATTTATTTTCAAATAACTTTGATTTTATTGAAATAAAAACTCCAAAATTTTTATAAAATTAAAATACTTAAAATTTTTCAATTTTTTTCCCCATTTATGTTTTCAAGTTTTAATCATTTTATTTGAAGTTTACCTAATATAACCCGATGTTAAGGGATGCATCTAACACATCACCAATTTTTCTTATAATAATATTGAAATTATCATGGCGACAATATGGAAAAAAAATCTAAAAACGTTAAATATTTAATAATAAAAATTCAAAAATGTAAAAGTTACCATTGTCAATGTTACTATCGCTATTGGCCAAATTAAATAAAGTACAAATTTTATAAAATAATGAATAATATTCCATGTAATAAAAGCTAATGCTAATGCAATTAAAATTCCAATAAAATTAGTTGAGAACCCATAATTTGGATTTTGGAAATTATTCGAGATTTCATTTATTGTATCACGCTGAAAATTAATAAAATTCAAACTTTGTTATTAATTGCATTCGCTGACTTACTGCTCTTCCAATAAACATTGAATATTGGGGAAAGTATATGCTGCCAGACATCATAAATAAAATAAAAGTGTAAAAAATTTTTAATTCAGTTAATTGTCATATTTTCTAAGCATACTTATTCAAACTTCTTTAAATAAATAATATATTCATAATCGTAGACGTTCAGTAAAATATTACAAAACTTATTTCAGTTGATATAAAAATTTTTATAGTTTTAGCTGCCTCACACAATATTCTAAAAAAACAAATCAACTTAAATGTAACTACTTAATATTGATGTTGACTGGTGCTATAAAATTGCAAGCAAATGTCCATACAAACACTTCATTTAATCTTACTTGGTACGTTAATATAGTTAGAAGTTTTGCTCGTTAGTAGCTTGCTTCCATTTTATCTAGAAAATTCTAACCGTACTTTTCTTCAGAACTCGGACTAGTATCAAGGTGCGCGGTACTACATTGTGTCGATCCTTTTAAAAAAATGCACTTGTCTATCTTTCCAGAAAACAACTTAGCCTTACAAATTGGCTTCTTCAAAACCATTGCTTCCATTAGATTAAGTTTTTCCATCCAAAAAATAATTGTTAATTGTAATTAGAGCAGTGACTCCGCGGAACCCTAGGATTCCACCAAATAATATATGATTTTCTCGAAGAATCTGAAGTAGATTTAGATATGGAAATAAGTGATGATATAAAAACCCATCTGTCCAACTTACAGCAATCACTCAGTGATTACTTTCCAAATTTAGTTGACTTCGGATAAACAATTAGAAGCCAAATTTAGAACAATTTCATTAACAATATTCTGATCAGATGTATTCGATAAATATCGAAATTTATCAAAATTCTATTGCCGTTTGCAACCACTTATTTGTGCTAAACTGGGTTTTCAAAATATGTTGCGACAAAAACCAATTATCGTAACAAAATTGATGCTGCACCAGATATGCGTGTTCAGTTGTCAAACATAATGCCCAATTTTAAAAGAATCATGGAATCCAAGAAGCAGGTACATTCTTCAGATTAAAGTTTTTTCATTTATTTTAGTTTATGTTTTGTATTTTCATTCATTACTTCTATGATGAATTGTTTCCCATTTTTGAGTTTTGTTTAATTTAATAAAATCTGAAATATCAAAATAATACCAACAATAAGTGGTGTTAGGTATGGAGATCTTAAATCTTCATATCCCATTTTAATAAATAAGATAAATTTTGTAATTATTGATTTGGTAATTGCTTTGCAATTTTGCGTCTTTTTTTGGCGTTTCTCGAGGCAGAGGTGGGGTATTAAATTAGTATAAATAGAATAGTTAATTAATAGAAAGGGATTATTGTGAAAATTTGAATCAACTCATACCAAGCCCGCTTTGGCAGGTAAGTTTTGACTAAAAAATAAATAAATTCTTACCCCAATCGGCAAGACTTTAATAGAATTATATCTTTGAGTTTTTATTTAACATCTTGGCTTTTTAGCCACTTATTTCACTGCCCCACAAGGCAAAGGGGATGAGATATTAGTCGCAAGAATTCTTTGCAGTAATTTCCAACAATTACCAGTTCCTGAGACCGCTCTGTACGTTTGGTCCCGGACCCTGTTTTTTCTATATTGGGAAGTTGGTTTCTGTAACTAAGTAAAGAGAGTGCTAAGTACCTTTAGCAGACTTCATAACAGTGGTTGTTTAAAAAATATTCAGGGTTCCGCGCTCATTGTCAACAAATTTGGGGGTTCCACGACCAAAATAGTTTGGGAAACACTGTTTAGACAAACATATCATAATCAAGAATTCACCATCCCCGTCAGCTATATATTATTTTTTCTTTGGTTTTGCATTTATTTGATAATATTTCGTCTAATAAAGTTTATTTGATCAACCTATTCACTATTTTAAGATTTTCTTGGACCATATATACGGGTAGATACTCAAACTGCATTTTTTTAATAATATTTAAAATCTTTGGTAATTAATAATAAATCCATGAAGAAGCAAATAGAGTGCTGTTAGATGTTATTTTTATAGTAATATTTAGTAAGTTGTCTCCTTTTCCAACCTTTTTATTTCATCTTTAAAGCAAGTAATAAAATTAATAATTAATTAATTCATTAAGTACGTAATTAATGAATATTTTACGAGGAATCTATAATTGTAGTATTTGCACTGTTAATTTTAGTTAAAACATTTATACTTCTAGATTGTATTTATTTGTTTTTCTTTTCTGACATATTTTGATTACAGTTATTATTTTTCTTAAATATACATTTTCTTAAATTTACAGCCTTTTTATGTCTTAATATATGTATATTATTTTAACATGACTTACAGGTAAATATGTTCTTGCTTTATGTGTGGAATAAAATATATTTCTAAATATTTTTCTTTATTTGTTCTAATTAAAGATTTAAACTCATTTGATATTCAATAATCTTAAGGGCGAAAGATTGAAGAAATCACAAATTTATATTTTGTTAAAATTTCGATTTAATTATTTTAAAGAGCTTTTTAAGTTGTACATTGTTTCTTAAATTTTAAATACATTTTGATCGAATCCCCGAACACAAAATTAATACATCTTGTTAAACATTTAGCTTTGCATTGACAAAACTTTTCCTTGATCCGCGCTAACATTACGAAAACATTCATAAAATATTTGTTTGAAGAAATCGTTAAAAAATTTTAACATAGCGACTTTCAATTTGTATTGCATTCTTTAAATGTTAAAATTTTACTGAAAACCATACAAAGAATTGGTATTTTAAACAAATCACACACATAATTGAGTCGCTCAGAAGCCAATGTGGATAAGTCCATTTTTTCATATTTTCTGATTTTTGCAAATTTTAATAGAATAAATAATATATTTCTTAGTCCTAAAAGGATTTACTCATACTTTCATTTTTTGTAGATCAAAAAACCCTTTTTTTAATAGCCTGCGTATGTGTTATGTATTATGAATGCATTAAGAAACATTAAATTTCTCAGTTTGGATTTTTTGGACTTATCCACATTGGCTTCTGAACGACTCAATTATTGACAAATTCTATATTAGAATTCTACAACTTTATTTTATGAAAAAACAATAGAGTATATTTGCACTTATTAATTTTAACTCTTTTCACGGATCAAAAAAAAATTATCATAACTTTTTATAAAATAAAAGTTAAATTATATTAAATATATAGATCCTATAGCTTCTATTTGTATCAAATTTTTCAAAAAAGTATTTAGGCAAAATTATATTGGAAGTTTTATTTTGCCAAATATTAAATGAGCTAAGGTTTCAAAAAAATTTATTACTCAAATAAACAAAAAAATGTAATCCTTTATCAATAATTACTACATTCAGGAGTCCATACAGTGCACAATAAATAATTAAACTTATATTTATGAATATATAATTCGATGCACCATTTGATCATTGTACCGACTTTTAAATGAATACCCGATCCTTTCTTAAAATATGTGTTGCGCTTTATTTACGTTTAATACCTAAATTATTTTAGCTAATTGACTAAATTACATTATATATTACATTTTATTTTAAATATATTAGGAGATATTCTCTATATAGAAGTTTAATTGTTTTATTCGATAGATTATTTGACATCTTTTTGAATTTTTAAGAAATTATGTCTTTGTATTAAATATTATATGTTAACTTACTAAAATGTATTTTTATTGTAAAGTATCTATCTAATAACGTACTGAATTTATATCTATCACATGTTTTATTAACAGAATATATATGGGCTGCAAAAAATAAAAGAAGTGTGGAAAGCAAAAATTTATGCTATATGGTGGTATAATTTAAATTCATTTTGAAATAAATATTATTATTTATATGTAATTTTTAAATTCATTTTGAAATAAATATTATTATATGTAATTTTAAAATTGCATTTTTCAAGAAAATCTTTTAAGGTATTTATTAGCTAATTTTGTTTATTTTTGGTTTTTGTTAGTTCATTTAAAAAAAAATTTATTTTTTAGTAATTAAATAGTAGGTGTACACCTTTGTTGATTTACAATAAATGAGAATAATTTTGTTTAGTTGTCGAAAAATAATTTCGATGGGAATTAAGGTATTTATGACAACAATACTAATAAATAAGTTAAACTTTATTTACAAATTGAAACTAACGTCATAGAGTTTAAACGTTTAGAGAAAAATTTTGCTAATAAATAAATATTTTTTAGAAACTAGGTTTCTTAAAAGTAACATTATCAAATTTTTTATTAGTTCTTTTTACTTATATTAAATTCCTTTAATTAATGTATACTTTTATATTAATAAATATAATGTTTGTTGTACATTATTAAGTGTATATTTTTTTCTTTTATAAATATTAATTTAACCTAATTTGACACAACCGTATATTTTATTTCAGATGCCTCATTAATTTTAAATAAATGATATAGCATATATAAAAATGGTTTAAATTTATTAATAGCATGCCATTAACCATATAAATAATAACTAAATATAGAAAATAAAATATAAAATCGTAATTAATTTAACAAAATTACATTTATTAACAGCAAATTATATAACAAGGTAAATTAAGGAAAATTTTCCTTAATCAATATATTACACAAAAATTAGTAATTTTTGAAGTTAAATAACATATGAGAGAAATGGAAAACAAAAAAATAATAAAATTATTTAAAATGCTAATTTTGTATATACATTTCGTCTTTTTCAGTTATTGATTAAAACATTTTGAGCATACCAACAAATGTCTAGATTTTTTATACCTTGAAAAAAAAAACAATTAATTTTTAATTAAATTTAATAAAAAATGTATTCATTAAAAAGAAACCAGAAAGCCAAAATATTATTATATTATTATAATTAAATCGATTTTTGGTATTTTGTTCGTTGTATTACAAGGCATATTTTCAAATTTATTTGGAAAAGGGAGCCTAACCACTCGTTCCTTTTTATAATAATGATTTAATGGCACTAATTATAAAAGACTGAATTTATATATTTTATATGTAACAAATCTAAAAACTAATAACAATAATAAAAATTTAATATACTTATAAAACTAATAATTTTTATTTCCAATGATACCCTAAATTAATATAATGAATTATTTTCATGAAACCTTTTCAAAATTTTGTATATGAGCACATTGCCTAGTTAAACGAATCTTTCTCTATTCTTTTATTCATATTGTAACGTTTGTAAAATTTATCCCTACATTGATATTGTCACGAACTTTTTATAGATATATATATACCTAAAATGAAACTGAAATATGATCTCATTGGCAATGATTTTGAAAAATTTTCGAGTTATATTTTTATGAATAATTTGAAATGAATTGCACTGTAAAATTAAGAGTTAGGTGGATTATAATATTAACGATTTGAAGATAATTCTTTTATTTCTAACTAAATAATAAAAAAACCTAATTCTGTTTATTACTCCTTAAACAAATTTCATAATAATAGAATAATAACCATTGAAAACATCATTTCATATTTCATTTAAATAACTAGAAATATGTTATAGATCAATAAAAATTTTAACAATTCTATACAGTGGCTTTCTGATTTTCTATTTTAAATTAAAAACATTAATTATTGTCATTCCTAAAAAATTAATTTTATTATATCTAATATAATAAAAAATATTTTAGAAATTTTCTTGAAAAGCACAAAAAGCAAAACAAAGATATTAGTTACACTAATTAAAAATGTGTATTAATGCAACGGGTTTAGTGCCATATTGAGACATATTATTTAGTTCTTGCGGCATATGTTCTAAGAGCATAAATAGTTTTAAATTACTTTTTAATAAGTAGAAGTTGTCTAATCTTTTATTTTATCCTAAACACAAATTTCTATGTATTTTATTATATATATATATATATATATATTTAGAGCACAATTGTCAACAATATATTCTTTTCTAATATTTTCAAAATATCACGACTTTTTTTTAGTAATATTTATGATGTATATGTATTTAATATATATCTATATTATTTTATGTTTTATATTGCTTATACGTTCAACAATATTTAATTCGCATGTATACGTTTATATAAATAATTTATATTTTGAATTTTATTTAAATCGAAATTCTTTAAGTTTTTGTATATATTTAAGACTATAAAATAAAACATCTCAAAAAAGAGATGTTTTGTTTTAATAAAGATGTCAACATTTTCGTTTTATTATGTAGTCTTTACCAACAAATTTTCAATATTATGTCAACTTAGGACATTTTCGCAGTGTTACTATTTTTATATTTTTAACAATTATTAAACTTAAAAAGAATATTGCCCTTGCCTAAACCTAAACTTACACAGGCATTATTATTTTCTTATTATTCACTTCATATAAATCATAAATAACATTATTATTTATGATTTAATTATAAATACGCTAATTATAATTTTTGTTATGTGATGTGTAACAATCTTTGGTGTAGCCTGAAGAGTACCCAAAGCAAGAAGTTTAGTTTTTTTTGTAAATTAGCTGTTTTCTAAATGCTTTTTTAACAAGGATAAATACCTGAAATTAAAATTGATCATAGCTATTAAAAACGGCTTACAAATATTGAGTCCCCTCAGCCTGAAGATTTAATCTAAAAAGAATAATGATATTAAATAAAGAAAAAATTAAAATAAAATAAAATGAATTAATTTGCTATAATGATACTAATTTAATTGAATGTGTTAAAACTCAGAGTATGAATGAGTATTTACAGCATTTAAGTATAAGCCTGAATCATACATCATAAAAATGTATTAATATTGGAAAAAATCATTTCAAATAAAAGTAAATTACAAATTCTCTTTAAAAGAAAAAAATGAATTTATTACCTTGGTAATTTTGTGGCCAAATAGTGGGTACATTCTAAAAAGTTGAAATAATTTATTTCAATTGTTCTAATTCATTTAAATAAACCTACCATTGGCACACTGTAGTACTGGTAGAATGGCTGATAGGGCATTGATGGTGGATATATTGTTGGCACACCGGCTTAAATGATATATTATTATCTTTCAAAACATAAACAACAAAACTTACCTGGTGGATAAACTGCGGCGAATTGATCAATGGGCATATTGCCAATCTGAGCTGGAGGTGTAGCAGCATAATAAACAGCACCATTTGTGGCACAAACAGACTAAAACATAGTTAAAATATATTATAATTTCAATTATATATATTAGCTTACTTGTTTCTTAATTGCTGGAGCTATATTTAACTTCCTGTCACGCAATATAACACACTCACCCTAAAATTTAAAATATTTCAAACATTATAATTATTTGTATTAAAAATAATCTTGCTATAGAAAAAGTACGGAAAAGGCTAAAACGCTGACTGCTGTTAAATTTTAAACTTTTTAACAACATTAATCGTTGAACTAAAATGCAGTGAACGAAACATAACAAGTTAGTATAAATGCTCAATCACCCAGAATATCTGTGCTTTTGATAAAAATTTTCAAAATAAAATTTTGTAAATAGTGGCCTTTTTATAAATACAGTACTACCTCATTTTATTTTTGTATGCATATCATTGTTTTTTACTGAAATTATTGAATAAAATAAGTTTCAAAAAGATAAGGTGGCTTTATATTACAAATTGCAACTACTTCAACACACTGAGTAATATAATAGAATAATTTTAAAAATAATTTTTTAACAAGAAAATTGGTAATTATTTAATTCGTTTTATGCAATTATTTATTTAAATTAAAACTATTAAGTTTTAATATTATTGTAGCTGGAGATAAGTCATTCTCAATAGATCTTTAACATTTTTACAAAACAACCATCAATCAATAGTAAAGTAAAAAAAAGTCAAATTTATCTAAGCACTAAATTGCATAAAAACTTAAACTATTTAAATAGCGAAATAAATAAAAATAAAAATTTCTTATTTATTGGTGTTATACAAATTGTTCTATTATTTTAATGAGATAATACTATATTCAAAATCGTCTACATTGAAGAATTTTAAATCATATAAAATATAGCGGAGTGCAAAATATTGAATCAACCTTAACTGATTAAAAAAAAAAAACGTAAAAGTTTTTTTTAAAAAAACAAACAAAAAATATACATCAACGAATCATAATCAGTTTATATTCGAATGTTTTAAAATGAATAAAACTAAACAAAGACAATGTTAATCTTCCCTGAATGTCGACATTTTGTTATTCATATCTCACACAATTAGACAATTTATGTGTACCCTAAATAAGAGAACATATTTTTTAGAATATTAAATTTTTTTTAAAAAATACAAAAAGTAAAATTTCTTACTTCAGTTTGTAATCGTTGAGCCTCTTGTTCTGTTTCAAATGTTACAAAGCCATAGCCTTTGCTTACACCTGCTCGATCCACTATTATTTTTGTAGATTTAACATTACCATATGCTGAAAAAACGCGACATAGTTCAGATTCAGTTGTATCTCCACTAAAAAAAAAATATGTTTACAAAATAGGTAAGTAAATCATGAACTCTATAAATTTATTTATGTATATAAAATAATTTACCTTATACCACCCACAAAAATTCGATTTGGTATTAGCGTTCCATATTTTGGTGCAGACAACTGAGCTTCTAATTGTGCAGACCCATTAGGCGCAGCCATTTTTTAATTATTTCAAATTTTTAATTAAAAAGTTATTAGGATTTATTTTTCGCCTCTGAAAATCAAAAATTATACTTTTACACCAACTAAAAATTTAAATTTGATGAAATATATTTGCTTTTTTTGATTTTTAGCTAACCAATAAACAATTAATTTAAAAAGCATTTGTAAGTCAAAAGCTAAAAACTAATTCTAAAACTGATATTTCTAAACTAAATTAAATTTTATATAAAGTATTTTTTTTATTAATATTAAATTTTTATCTAATATTTAGAACTTCTTTTAATTGGTACAAATTCTTTAAAAATTTTCTTGTCACAAAACCAGAAATCACATTTACATTATTTATATATTCATTTAATAATTTTCCTATTTAGTTTGTGAAAGTTTTTTCATGCTATTTATTTTTATATGTATGTATTTTTTGTAATTAGTCGTTTAATAAATTTTTTTAAAAATCAAGTTGTTTTTCTTAAAATAATTTTTAAATTTGTATTAAGTATTAAGTTAAAATAACTAAAGACTAGCCGCTGACAAATCATATGCATATATATATATATATTCATATATGCATATATGCATAAATATATATATATATTCATGTATGCTGAATTCATAAATGGAACTAACTATAGCTAATATAGGTTAACCTTAACTTCGATATATAACGATAAATGTTCTAGCGAATAAAATATAAAAGCTTATAATTTTAACTAAAAATAAACATTTACTAATTTATTTTATGTAAAAACATAAAATTTCACTATTTCTACAACACCCTAAATGGATCAATTAACTTTATTTTACTAATGGATTTTTTTTTTCATTATAAATCACATACCTTCTTTTTCAATTATATTTTTTGACAATAAAAACTTAATACGCTTAATATCACTTATTTAAGTAAAATTTTAAATTTTAACAAATACACTTTACAAGTACATTTATTTTTCTCATGAAAATAAAAGTATCTCACCCCTCCAGCGTACCAAATGAAACTCAATATTCAAGATGGATTCTCCAACAAAGTATACGTTTATAATGAGTACTAGATAAAATTTAACTGTTCAATTCGAAGCTCAAGGCCAATGCAATTAATTTTCTTTTTTTTTGTATCAATAACATTTAAGAACTTTTAATAGTGTAGTTATTTGCTAAAAAAAAGAGTTTTATATAAAACTTGATTGTTTTTATAAACATAAATAACCATAAATTTATAATAATTCATTAACTTTTAGTAAAAACATCATTTCTAATTTCGAAATTTATGTTATACTGGCTATACTATAAATTTTGACATTTAGTAAAATTTAGAAAGGATTTTCTTAAAAATATCAATTTAAAAATGGTAGAGCGTCCTAATTCTAGAAGGAATGATAATATATCAATTGATGATCCGCCGATGTCAAGATTATTTATTATATATAGTAAAGGAACATTAACTGAGTCAGATTTTCGAAATTCATTTGAACAATTTGGTGATGTCGAGGATGTTTGGATTGTTAAAGACAGAGATTCTAGAGAAGAGAAAGGCGTAGCTTACGTTAAATTTAGTAAAACATCAAACGCCGCCCGTGCCCTAGAAGAATTAAATGGTAATTTATAATATTTAAAGAATTTAAATAAATTTATAATACCCCAGGTAGAGGTCTTGGTAATTGTGAGCGGCCTGTGAAAATTTTCGTTGCTTCAAGGTATAAGCGATAAATTATGTAATTTAATTTAATCCTTCTTATAGTCGCAGTAATGGTTCTAAAAAACAAATTGGAGATGAGCATGATAAATATTTAAGATTATTCCTGGTAACACCGAAAAATATAACGGAAGAAGAATTAAGAGATGAATTCAATAAATATGGTAATGTGGATAGCGTTTTGGTTATACGAGATAGAAACACGGGTCAGCCGAAAGGGTTTTCATACGTTAAATACTATAGGTATATTTAATTCACTTAATTGGCATCTTTAATTAGTAGAAACGGCAGTTTTATTAAGTATTTATGATTTTTTTCTTATTAAACATTCCCATTATAATATTTCAGCTTTTTACACGCTGCTTTAGCATTCGAAAACTGTCCTCCCAAGTATAAAGCCGTATTTGCAGATCCGAAATCATCGCGAAACTCATTCGAACAAATTTCAGGAAAACATGAACAAACTTCTTACACAAAATTCGGTCGCCCACAGAATGAAGTAGCAAGCTTTTTAAAAATGCAAAATGTTACAAATCAAACATCTTGCTTGAAAGTCATTTGTAGCAATGCAGTTAACCAAGATCAGTTATGGAAATTATTTGATATTGTTCCTGCTCTAGATTACTGCCGTTTTGTTAAAGATAGTAAGTAATACTTTTATGTTTTTTTAAGTTTATAAAAACAAAAGCATTATAGGTGGACAAAGAAATTATGAAGCTTGTGTTGTATATACTAATCCCGAGGCTGCAATTTACGCAAGGTTGAAACTTTATAACTTTTGTCAAAAATTTATAATTATATCTTAAATTTTGTGGTTTAGAGAAAAATTACATGGCTTTGAGTATCCACCCGGAGAAAGGCTTATTGTTAAACTATCTGGCCTTGACAGTAGAAGTGAATCATCGATTTTAGAAAGTAAATTTTCAGAAGGAAATAAGTTAAGTTTAAAACTACCTCTAAATTTTAGATAGTTGCAAAAAGGACTCCATCTGTAATGTTGAATTACCACCACCAGCACCACTGGTGCCAAATGCTACTGTTGCCCGTCGTTGTTTTATTGTTGTTGCTGTGGTAATTAATTCGATTATATCGAATAAATTTCATATAGATAATATTTTTAGAATCTTCCCCAATTGATTCTAAGAAATATATTCTGCACTTTTGGTAATTTAATTGATGTATATTTGCTGCCTAATAAAAATTGTGGTTATGCTAAATATGCGACTGAAGAAAGCGCTGACCGAGCGATTCAAACTCTTAACGGAGCTGAAGTTTGCGGTGTAAAAATAAAGGTTTGTAAAAAAATTATTCAAGTGAAGAAAATACGAATTATTATTGAAGGTATTAGAAGCTGAAGAAATCAGAGCAGAAGGACGTAAGAGGATGAGACGAGACGATTGAATTGTAAGTAAAAATAATAATTTTATTTAAAGTTCCAAGTAGTTTTTTTTGAAAATATTATATATTTAATATTTTATTTCATACTGTTTGATATTTTTAAGAAATTCGGGTACAAATATCATTTCTCATAATAATTTTTCGTATATAAAAGTTTGCGATGTTTACTTGCTAAATTATCGAGCCGAGTGACAAAAAGAGAAAGACCATTTATTGAACGCAAGTGAAAAACCAAATTACATAAATATCTCACGCACGATCAATAAATGATAGTCAATTCAAGTAATCAGTTAAATATATAATCAAAATTATTAAATTAGAAATGATAATGAATGTTTTATATTTTACAGGTTAACAAATTCGACAAATTAGCAAATTATTTCAATAATATTTAAAAAATATTCTTTTTAATTTCACAGTGAAATTAATACAAAAAAAATGACCATTACTGAATTTAACTAAAATTAAACCGCACAAGTGAGGACATTCTTTACACACAGACGGACGATTTGGTTTTGGAATACGAGCATATTTTTTTTAAAATGACATAACATTACTAATTGACAGTTAAGACAAAAGGGTTTTTGTTTATATTGAATAAATAAAATTTGTTATCTGAAATTTAACTGCTATTAATTTAATATTATGAAAGTCACCTTTTTTAATAATTCCACTTTTGCAAATTCATATTCTATGTAATCGATTTTTGTAAGTTTTTAAAATTAGTTCTCGTTTGTTTTATATAAATAAAGCGGTTTGCTTTCCGCTATGGAAATCGATCAAAGCCACCTTAGATCTAAATTTACATTGATATTTAAATTATTAAAATTACATTAATTATTTACAAATTTAATTGGTGCCTGTGTAAACCTACATAGGTTTACATGCTCGAGTCTTTTCGGTAATTTTTTTTTTACCTTATTATTATAGATATTAACATGAAAGTTTTTTTTACTTAATAAATACACTCTTGAACTAATGGAAAAATTTTTTATTATTAATTTTTTAGTTTTTCTGTGGCAGGTTAGTGTAATGTCTTAAAAATGGAGATGTCCCCCGTGGGGGTGATACGTCGATGACGCTCAAAATAAAATGAAAAAAACAAAAATATTTAGATGTAGTATGACTGTGGCTATCGTGTGAACCACAATCAATTAAATTTATTGATTAAAAAAAAAAAAACGGCTCTCTTTTTCACAGTTTTTGCCAAAAAAAAATAGTAAAAATCAAAACTTTGCCATGGTTGTGGTTCACACGATATTCGACGGCACTTGGACCGGACTTGGAATATCCATTACTGGATTAATTATGATTACTTGCACACTCATCAGTAAATTGATTTTTACTAAATTTACGTTTTTTACCCGATCTACTCGGACGGTAATTGGAGCCTCTTAGAGCCTCCATCGTAAATAATTAAAAAAATAACTAAGAGTATTCCCCCACTCGATTCTGGAGTCAGCACAGCCATATAACAAAATGTTTCAAAGGCATAATTCATTACACGATCCTGTGATTGTTAAATTCTATATAAAAAAGACAAGCAGTTGTAGTAGAGAGCTAGGGAGAAAACATTTGACAAAATGACAAAAATAATATATTTTGACTTCACCGATTGTTTTGAAATTTTAACACAATATTTTTAAGGAATTATACTTTCGAAAAATGTAAAAAAAAGAACCAATCAGTTGATCATCTATCATAGCTGCCCGTCCATTGATGGATAAATGGTGCTGAAATCTTGAAGGCCGAATAGCATGTAGGTTCTCTCTAGCCCATTTATGTAAAAGAAGCCTCATCCGTCCTGATTGCTTTTTTAAACTACCTGAGGTTATGAATTCATTAAATTTTGTAAAATTTCTTCAAAATAATTTTGTAGATTTATTAGAAGAGCTGGCGATTCCAACAAGTCTCCGGTTACACGGTTTTCCGGTTCATTTTCGCCTCATTTCTTCAGTATTTGGGCAAACACTTTCATCAATGGATAGGTGGAGGTAGAGACCTGTAGTTTGGCCTCAAAAATCTCCAGATCTAACCCCTTTGAACTTTTTTCTAGGGAAAAAATAAAGAAAATTCTTATTAAGTTATCGGGAAAGGATCACTTTGTAAGATTTTTATTGCACTTTGGAAAACAGTTAAGCCATTACAATGTACAAACTTTTTATTAGAAAAAATTTGTAGTTTAAGAAAATAAAATAAAAAACAAAAATTATTAGGGTGTTTTTTCATGGAAAACGCAAAAAACCTCAAAAAATGGCCGAGATTTTTACGAACGGTTCTACTTAAAAAATTTTTCCTCCACCATTTGTTATTATTTTTAAATTTTTGTTTTTTTAATAATAAAACAATTTTGTAAGCTATGAAAAAGTATATTTTTTTACTCATTATTACATAGATTCAAAAGTTAGAAGTGATCGAGTGCGTGGGGGTCAAAACGAAGCCTGAAAAATACAAAAGGCTGTAACTCGAAAACGAAAAAAGTTAGACCCCCACTTTTTGTGTTTTTTGTCGATGAAATTTCATCTACTTTCCGCTCTTAACGTTTGACCAGCCGATCTCGGAACACCCTGTATATATTAAGCAAAAAGGTTTTTAAAAAAATCATCAAAATTCTTCGCATCAGCGGCGCCGATCGGGGTTATGGTCTTTTGCAAACTCGATTTTATTTACGATGTGTGATAAGATATTTTTTCTCGGAAATACTTTCATAGGCTTGAAAGCTCCTCCACGAATAATTTTTAATATGAAACAACCAATGGATTTTTTTAAACTGCTTTTCATTAATGACATGGAAAAGATTATTTATGAAAATGCAAAACAAAAGGTCAGGTTTGCTCTGACAGAACAGAAACAAATATAATACAACCAAACTACTGATAAGCTAGCAGATTATAGCAACGCTGAAATCTGCTCGATATGTGAAACCAAGCCCATAATTTATATGTCTTTTTCAATTAAGTGATGTTGATACCATTTTTAAAAAAGAACTGCACCATAATTTTATACCTGACACTTATTAACATGGTACTCGCACATTCAGTTTATTTTTTAAATGAAGCTTGTAAGTTATCTTATTTTAAACAAAAAATAAACGTATTAAATTAGGTTTATGCACGGTTTCCATATCTTTCTTATGAAGTTCAACCTCTAAATACGTAAAAAATATCTAAAAAATTTTAAAAGTTGTTCCTATAGGGTTTTTCGGCACTCAAGTTCACCCCTATAAATCCTTATTCTTCTTTTATTTTTATTTAATGTTTTATTATTTTGTTGTTGATACACTTTTTATGCTGAATAGTTTAATTTTTATATTAAAAAAGTTTTAACTTCATTATATTTGTAAATTTTGTATTTTTTTTCCAAATTTTCTCACTAAAATTTGATTCTATTTGTATGGAAGATAGAATCAAGGTGGCGGGAATTTAGACGAAATTTGTATGAGAGTGACCGAATTTGAAGAAATGTTAAATGTGGCAGAATGCAACAAAGTTTGCATTTAAATCCTTAAAACATTAATAAAATAGAAGGAAATTGAAAAAAAACTACAAAAAATTACAATTTTAATTGAAAAAAAAACCTTACGACCGTTAAAGCAAAAGGTTTCTCTTCTTCTTCCCGTAAATGTTGTCTTTATTGCTTCATTTGGCTATGAAGGCTTAAAATTTACTATAAAAGACTGCATTTTTAAAAACCCTTGATATATCTTCTCGCAAGATTTCCATATCATGATCCACCAAATAATTTTCAGATTTCCTTGCGGAGACTAACCCGCTAATAAATTTTCTACATATTAAAAATTTTATGACATTTCTAATTGTAAGATAAAACTTTATGACATGTAAGAATGACATTCAATTTAAGATAAGATTTAAACAAGTTGTGTAAAATTATTAAAAGTATTGAAAGTATTAAAGGTATTAAAAGTGTTTGTTTGATTATTTAATTATTTAATGATGGATTAACATTTTCTGATTTTCAAACATCAAATGTTTAAATATTATTATTTCCGGTTTTATAACACACAAATATATTAAGACGTGCGGAAAATCTTTTGTTAATTCTTGAAAGATCAGTTATTAAAGTTTATTATTATTATTATTATAGAGAATAACTAAAATAAAAAAAAAAAAAAAAAAAAAAAAACATACAACGACTTAACGGAAATATAGAAAAATGGGTGTTAAGGATCTCTGGACATTTTTAGCTCCTTACTGTGAAAGACGTCCGCTTAACGAATTGAAAGGGCAAGTGGTGGCGATTGATCTTTCCGGTTGGGTTTGTGAAGGATTAAATGTAGTAGATTATTTCATACATCCGAGACAATATCTTAAGTATTTCAAATTTTTGAAAAATTGACATTTTTATTCATTTAAAATCACTTAAAGGAATCTTTTTTTTCGCTCCTGCTTTTTATTGCTTTCAAGGATATGCCCTGTGTTTATTCTAGATGGTGAAGCACCCGAATTAAAATATGAAACTATCTCCAAAAGAAATGAAATTCAATTCAGAGGAGCTAAGCCAAAAAGTGTGAAATCGAAAGGTAAAAACTCATATCCAATTTTAACTACTATAAACTAATAAAGTTTACAGATGAAAAAATAAAAACCATAAAGGGAAGAACACGATTTAACCATGTGTTAAAAAAATGTGAGGATCTTCTTACTTGCATGGGTATTAAATGCATACAAGCTCCTGGCGAAGCTGAAGCGTTCTGTGCTTATCTCAATAAAATGGAAGTATGCAAGCTGACAATTTTATTATTTTGACTTTTAAAAAATTTCGTATATTTCTTTGTACTACTTAAACTGAAATTTAAAAATTTGTTGGCTAAATATAAAATCAATACATTTGAAATACAGTTACGAATAGTAACTATTTATAATTTTCATAGTTTTTCTTAGCTCGTAGATGCAGTAATAAGCCAAGATTCAGATTGTTTTGCCTACGGAGCACGAAAAGTATATCGCAACTTTTCTATATCATCACAAGGTAGCTCGGCAGCGCAAGGAGGATCGGTTGATATATATGACATGGACTATATAAGCAGTAAAATAGGTTTAATTAATAACTTTGAATTACATGTTTTACAAATTATAATTTCAAGATTTTGGACAAAATAAAGTAATAACAATGGCATTATTGTCCGGATGTGATTATTGTGATGGTGTTGGAGGTGTAGGTAAAGATGCAGTCATAAAACTTTTTCAAAGATACAAAGATGAAGAAATCTTGCAAAGGTATATTTTACCGTCTAAAAATTTAAAATATAATTCCCAGCTTTTATAAATTAGAGATTAAATGAAATTAATATTTTGCTTAAACTGAGGGTATCTTTGCTTTTTTAAAAGACATTTAAATGAAAAAGATTTTAAACTATTTAAAATTCTTGTTTTTATTATTACACAAGTAGGTTATTTATTTTCCCTATCCTTGTTAATATATACAAATTGTTAAAATTTAACAGAATAAAATCTTGGCGAGAAAATCATTCAACATACACATCACTTGAAATGAAAGTTGACAGTAAAAATATTTGTACTTCTTGTGGCCATATGGGCAGGCTTGCATCTCATACAAAAAGTGGTTGTGCATCTTGTCATAAACTAAAAGGATGTGATTCTAATTTATGGAAGTAAAACACGATTTATTTAGTAATTAATTGTAAATAAAAAAATTTACTTTCTTTTTTTTAGAGAAGAAAGACTGTCAATAAAGGCGGAATTGATATTAAGGAAAAAAGCTTTAGCTTTTGAACTATTTCCATCACAAGATATAATTGATGAATTTAAGAATGAAATATTTGAATATCCTGAGTTAAATTTGGATTGGGGTAGACCTAATTTTATAAAATTTTTGAAGAATTTTTGTAGTTTGTTGCAATGGACTGAAATATATGGATTTAAAAAATTTTTACCAATTTTAACAAGATGGCATCTTATTCATTATAAATTTCAAAAAGAATCGAATCATTTGATTGGTATAGATTTTATCAAAAAGAAACGGGTTTTAAGAGGTAATTTTATTCTTTAAATTAAATTACAGCAAAGGCTTAGACTACCTGACTTTCAGGAATTACATGTTTTGAAATTGTTTGGAAAGATATAAATAACCAACTGGGTGGGATGATTCCAGATGATCAACTAAATGAATATTTAAGGGAAAACTCTGAAGAATTGCAAGGTCTCTGGAGTACAATAGAACCAACTGATCTTGTTGAGTCTGCGTACCCAACTATTGTAGAAGATTATTTAATGTCCAAGAGAAAAAAAACAGTTAATAAAAAATCTAAAAAAGAAGGATCTGGAGGAGGAAAGTGTAAAAACGGTTCTTTACATGACATGAATAGTATATTTGAGGCTACAGAAGAAATTAGCAAAAGAATTTTAAAAAAGAAAATTAAAGCTGGAAAGGGTTTACAAAAGTTGGATAAATTTTTAGTTCATCAAACCCCGAAAAATAGAAAAAATATCAATTTTATATCAAATAATTGTTCTACACCTAAAGCATCAAATATATCATTAGATTTAGAAGATCAGGAAGAAAACGAATTTAACTTTTCTGAAATAATCAAAGGTATAATATGTAAAACATCGCCACTAAGAGAATATGGTGCCAACAAATTATTATATGATAAAGTAAACTACCGAAGTTTTGATGATATGGATATTCCTACAAAACGTACAGCATCTGTTTTCTCCCCTCTTAGAGAAAATAAAAGGTTATTCTTAAGAAAATCCTTTGAAGTATTAAGTGAATCTTGTAATTATAATAGTTATTTTGATAAAAACATTTCTGTGGAGCATATCGATTATCAGAAAAATGATTCAATAGAGCTGAGAAATTCAGAAATAAAAAACATTAGTTTCTTTTTTGAGCGGAATCATAATAGAGATATTGACGAATTTCAAAAATCATTGGATTTAGAATATCAAAATCTTTCAGACTGAATAATAATATATTTGTAATAAATTTAACATAAAATATAAGCTTCATCAAAAGTGAAGTTTTTGGCTTTTTCTTTGTTGGTTTAGTAATTAAAAAAAAGGTATTTAACAAAGTAAGTAAGGAAAAACTATATTTATATACAAATATTGTATAATCTTGAAGTCGCTAATTCAGGCTATATACCAATTCAGTGGAGACTTATGGAGTCATTAGCATTTAGTGCTAAATTTTGTGCTGATAGGCGCTAGTGAGTCCTATTGTAAGTTTTTTTTGTTGCTAGGACAAAATATTTCTTCAGTATCTAATAACATCATTTCGTTTTAAGTTAAAATTAAAATGGAAGAATCATCTATAAGAATGAAATAAGTTTTTAATTACTTTAATATCAATTTCAAGAGATGGTTTTTTCAAAAATTATAGTATAAGCGGCGTCAGCTCGTTGCATAGAAAGTGAAAGCAGGATTGAGTTTTGCAACTTTCCAGTAGGGGCAAATCACCAAATGATTATAAAGCTGTAGACACAAATTGTTGACTTTCTGAAGCTATAAATTTATGTTAGTAAGGCCTCAAATGGCAACTTCCGAAAGAATCTCTAAGATTTTCGAATTTTCCCATTATACTTTTCACTTCTCTGTTCAAAAGAATCAGTATAGCTACACCGAGCGTAATAAGCCCCTATAAATGTGTGAGGCAGTAATTTTGATGCCTATCGTTCAACATCCTACTAAACATATATTAACGGACCCAAGCCTTATAATAATTTCATTTTACATAAATTGCTAATAGTGCGTTTTCACTGAACCTACTCAATAATTTTTATTGACATATTTGAGAAATAAACTAGAGATTTCTTTTATACGAGATTATTTTTCAATAATATTCAATATTTTTAGTTTTCAATAACCGTTTTCAATAGACCGTTTCAATAATTTTGCTTGGCAATTTTATATACCTTATATATTAGAGGTGGATTCGATAGTAGTAATCTATCGATTTTAGGTGCTGTGTTTTTATTAATCATTTTCGTTGATTTATTTGCAGGATCGCCATGTAATGTTTATTTATATTTATTTGGCATTACATTTATTGTTTGATAAACTAATATTATTTTAAAAAATTTAAACCGTGTGGAATTATATTATCTATATTATATAAAAACTTAATTTACTTATTTATGATAATAATAAAGTTTAGCTTAATTCTAATAGACAAATCATTAATATTAATACATATGTTTTTACTTTTATTTTTTTTTAATATAATTACGCACAACATCCTTACATATAATTCAATACATTATTTAATTATCAGTTTATTGTTGATTTATTTCAATACACATCTAAGTTAAAATTTAATGTCAAGCCCCAAATAAAATTGAAGAGAAAATATACAAAAATTAAGAAATTAATTTTCTTCCACTTATTTAAAAGATTTATTTCAAGTAGTTCTAGTAGTTGTTTTTAGTAGAGACACAATTCTCAGGGATTTTGAGGGACTTTTCTAGTTCTTTTTAGTATAGAGACAAAATTCTCAGGGATTTTGAGGGACTTTTCTAGTTCTTTTTAGTAGAGACTTTGACACGCGGTTTCTTTGAGCAAAATTTAACTAGTTGGCTCTGCTTGTGTAGCTTTGAAAGTTTTCTAACAGGCTCGCTGTTCGTTGAAAGATAATTACTTTTATGACGACACATTTGTTGTTTACTTTTCATGTTGTGTTGAAGAAAATATTTTCGATGCTTTTTTCATTAAAGAGTGTAATAAAGTGTTTTAAGTGGACTAATTGGATGTCTATTGAAAAGCGATCTTAAGGCCATCTGTTCGCTTTTGATAAAATACACCAGCTAGATAGCAGAGTCATCTCTTTTTTTGCTATAAAAGTCGGTAATATATGTCAACCGCGCCGCGTGCATTGTGTTAAGTATAACCGCGTTCTGGTTTTGTGCACAACTTCACAAAAAACCGCGTTTGCGCGCAAGCGGTGACAGCTGTCACAGCTATGGGATCTTATATAGCTGAATTTCGTAATTCTGAATGAAAACGCGTTCCACTTGCGCGCCGCGTACATTGTGTTTGCACCTTTAAATACTATTAGTTCAACACTCACTATAAGTTCAACACGGCACTTGTAGATTTGGGACTACCTATACTTACGCCGCCAAAAAATTGTCCAAAAATATATTTTATCTCATAGTTAATTAAAAATGATATATTAGATAAACCTAAAAACACCAAAATACCTTATTTTCTGGCCAGTACTGATAAATGACCAATGTTGGTCAGAAAGTACATGTATAAATTCTGCAATGGCTTTTTCTAGAACAAATACAGGGTATTCACATTGAGTCCTGGAACATTTAATTTCACGGTAAGCGGAGGTGAAAGGTAAGACGGAGTTTCGCAAATTTCGAAAAAGCTTTTACCCCTTCCTGAGGCAAAAATATTTCTGCCTCATGCTTGGTATCTTACTAATGCACATTTATATACACATGTTATCCCTGCAAACATTTTTACGAAAGACAATGCGAGACGAACAAAACCGCGAACTGTTAGAAAAGTACAAAATATGACAAAGAGTGAGAAGAGCCCAGCGGTGAATTTCCCCTTCATACAAATGTATGAAATTTTGATCACGAAAATATTCTAGGTCCTAAAGACTTAGAAAATTTCTGTTCAACTCTCAAAATTCATGCAACAAATGTAAGTCCTAAGATCTCTACTCTTTGACATTCTTAGTGTAGTGTTTTGTTTGCCTAGTCGCGAGTGTTTTAAATTTAGCGAATTTTGTTTTAATGTGTAAAAAATTTAAATAATTTATTTTTAATTAAATAATTTATATGTGATTTATGTGTTTAAGAAAAACAAATATATTGTTTATATAAAAAAGAAATGAGTTTTCTTTCCCCTAAAATAATTCATTTTCAGTAAGTGTGATAGAGAAACAAAATATATATAACCCCTTTAAGGTGCAAACACAATGAACGCGGCGCGCAAGTGGAATGCGTTTTCATTCAGAATTACGAAATTCAGCTATATAAGATCCCATAGCTGTGACAGCTGTCACCGCTTGCGCACCGCGAACCGCGTTCATTGTGTTTGGGCCTTTAGAAGTCATGAAGTCGCATGATATATTTTTGCATATTATAAGCTATAACACCTATACATTCAAAGAAATCGCGGTTTTCATCGTTTCTCGCATCCGAAAACGATGTAACGTTTTGTTCATTCTCGAATCAGTTCTCGTATCGTTCTCCGATCCGTTCTCGAACTATTTGTTCGTCGGAGCGATGTGCGAATGAATCCGTTCTCGTATTGAAATGTTTGCAGATCAGGGTATTCACATTGAGTCCGGTAACATTTAATTTAATGGTAAGCGGTGGTGAAAGGTAAGACGGAGTTTCGCAAATTTCGAAAAAGCTTTTACCCCTTCCTGAGGCAAAAATATTTCTCCCTCATGCTTGGTATCTTACTAATACACATTTATAAACACATGTTATCTGTAATATTTTCCAACACATATTCACATATTTTAGTGGACTGAGAATTGTAGGGGAACATTTCCGAAATGTTACAAGCCTCAATGTGAATACCCCCGATATCTGTAATATTTTCCAACACATATTCACATATTTTAGTGGACTGAGAATTGTAGGGGAACATTTCCGAAATGTTACAAGCCTCAGTGTGAATACCCCCATAGAACCATAAAAAATCTTTTCGTGCCTAAATGGGGGTAATCACATTGAGGCTTGTAACATTTCGGAAATGTTCCCCTACAATTCTCAGTCCACTAAAATATGTGAACATGTGTTGGAAAATATTACAGAAAACATGTCTATATAAATGTGTATTAGTAAGATACCAAGCATGAGGCAGAAATATTTCTGCCTCAGGAAGGGGTAAAAGCTTTTTCGAAATTTGCGAAACTCCGTCTTACCTTTCACCTCCGCTTACCTAGAAATTAAATGTTACCGGACTCAGTGTGAATACCCTGAATGACACTTTCAAATCAGCTGTTTTAAAAGTTTTACTGCGGGATAATTTTTTTATTGTAAAATATTATAAAACATTTTAAACACTTTAAGTAGCAAAATTTAATCATAAATTGTTATTTATTTAAATGGATATTTTGTTTTTCATACATTTGATGGAAAACGATTTATTGTTGGGATGCTATACATATTAGTTTCAATATAGTTATAATTAATAAAAAGATTATTACATGAGTGTGATAGAAAGATTAAAGAATTTAGATAAGTTGAATTAAATATTTTTGGAGATATTCACTACCCTCTCTTTTTTATGATTTATATAACCCAATTTTTTAACTGTGTAAAATTTTAATACCAAACTTAAATTTATATTCCACTATTAAAACATGTACGTAATATTATAATGCAAAAACTAATCAATCGGCAATATTGCATTAAAGCTTCTGTGAAGCTTACATCAAAAGAAATACGAAATAGTTTTGTCGATTATTTTATTAATAAAAATGGTCATATATTTATCCGGTCAAGTCCTGTTGTGCCTTATTGTGATCCAACGGTACCTTTTGTAAATGCAGGAATGAATCAGGTTTAAATATATAATTAATATTTTCAAGATTTTTTTGTTTACATTCATTAAATTCAGTTCAAATCCATTTTTTTAGGAAATACAAAAGCTCCAGCAAAAAAAGTTGTCAATTATCAAAAATGCATACGCGTTGGTGGTAAACATAATGATTTATCTGTAGTGGGAATAGATGGATATCATCACACTTTTTTTGAAATGCTTGGAAATTGGTCATTTGGAGACTATTCTAAGGTAATATTATTCTAATATCTAATATTTTATTTAATTTTCTTAACTAGTATGATGCCTGTCGAATGTCTTTAGAATTTCTCACACATTGTGTGGGAATCAATAAAGAACGTTTATATATAACTTACTTTGGAGGAGATGCTAATTTAGAAATGACTCCAGATATAGAATGTAGAGATATATGGAGGAGTTTAGGGTATTAATGTTATAACAATCAATTTTGATGTTTTTTCTTACCAATTCTTTATTACCTCTTAGAATACCAAATAATAGGGTTTTACCTTTTGGTACTAAAGATAACTTCTGGGAAATGGGATTTTGTGGTCCTTGTGGTCCCTGCACCGAAATTCATGTTGACACTTCTACAAATGCTTTGCATACAATTAGAGCCCGTGACATTAATTGTGGATATTCTGATTTAAAAGAATTATGGAATCTTGTTTTTATAGAATACAGTAGGTTAGCTATTACTTGAATATATTAAAATACAATCACTATCAATTGCACTTAATTTTTCTTAGGAATGAGGAAGGTGAAATAAGTAAACTCCCAGAAAAGCACATTGATACCGGAATGGGTATGGAAAGGCTTGTTTCTATATTACAAAATAAAGGTGACAATTATGGAACTGATTTATTTATACCTATCTTCAAAATTATTTCAAAGGTAATTAAGTAAATTGAAATGTTCCTAACAAATTAAAATTTCTCTTAGGTATCACGTTGTAATGAATATTGCGGCACGTTTGATCCAAAAAGTTTATCATATAATATCGATACAGCATATAGAATTGTAGCAGATCATTCAAGAATGATTACCGCATGTTTGGCAGACGGTATGCTTCCAGAACAAAAGTACATAAAAACTAATATTTTTTTTTAAATAAAAATAAAATTTTTAAATAATTTAGTTATAAACTGCGAAGAGTTTTGAGAAAAACAATATTAATAGGTGCTAAAATATTCAATGCGGAACATTTAATTCATGAAACTATTCCAAAAGTTATTGAAATATTAGGAATAGCCTATCCTGAAATGATTAAAAAGCAACGTACTATACTAGAAATTGTATCCTATGAACAGGAATTACTTAAAGAATTGAAAATGAAATTTTCAAAAGAGTTTAATATAATATTATCCAATACAACTGGATTAGAAGACATTGATATTTTAGATTCACCAGGATTTATACCCGCATATAAAGAAATAACTTCTTGTAAAGAAAAATTTAGTAATGGTATTATACCAGGCGATTTCTTATTTAAACTTTTTGATACATTCGGACTGAATGACAACTCAATAAAAAAACTATCATATAGTCAAGGATTAAGGCCTGATATGGAAGGATTGTACTTTGAAAAAACTAGGCAAAAAGAGAAAAGTAGGAGGACCTCTAATGTTATTTTTAATTTTACAGGAAATAAAAAAATTCTTGAAGTGACTAAAAGTTGTCAAAATACCGAAGATGTACATAAATATGATTACGTTTATGATTTGTCAAAAAATTATAAGGTAGTACCTATTATTGCAAGGATCCTAGCAATTTTTTCCAACGGAAAATTAATAAATTCAATTCAAGCCTCATCTTCAGAAAAATTTCAAATTATCACAGATAGGACAAATTTTTTTTCCGAGTCCGGAGGACAGGAATCGGATGAAGGTTTTATAATCAAAGATATACAAAATGGTAAACTTCACATTCAAATTGATAACGTCTGCTCACTAAACGAATGTACTATTCATTTTGGCCAGTTTGATAAAAAAGTAAAAGTCGGTAAAATCGCGATAGGTGATAAAGTTAATCTGATTGTAAATGAGCAAGTTCGAAAAAGAAATATTTTTCATCACACAGGTAACAGCATTAAGTTTTTTTATAACAAATTTAAAAATTTAGTAATCAAATTTATAAAAAATAAAGACTTTTATGTTTAATATTCTTATAATTTTATTTGGTTTCTTTTGCTGTAGCGAATCATTTATTAAATGCAAGCATTAAAAAAATCTGTAAATCAAATACTTACCAAATATCAAGTAAAGTTGATAGAAATTATTTAAAATTGGATTTATATATCTTGGGTTATAAATTGTGTGCTGAAAGTATAACCTCAATTGAAAATGAAGTCAGGTAGTTTTCGTATAAATGAAAATTATAAAATATTTTAATAATAATATAAATGTGTTTTACCCAAATAGGAAAGCAATTTCTTGTGAAATTCCTGTTACAACTTCTAAAGTGCATCAAACTGCGATTTGGGAAGATGAAGATATTTCTACGGTACCAGGAGAAATTTATCCAGAAAATGATTTGAGATTGGTTATAATTGAAAATAACGACTTAAAATATAAATCTAAAGAATTGTGTTGTGGAACGCATGCTACAAATACACAGGAACTTCAGGATTTTTGCATTACAAATTTCAAACAAGTTGGCAGATGCAAGTATTCCCTAACTGCAATTGCTGAAAATTTGGCTACTCAGGTGGAAAAATAATTATAGTTTTATTATGAATTAATTTTGTTTATATTTTTAAAGGCAAAGAAAAAAGCAGAAATAATAGCTTCTAATCTTAATGAACTTCAAAATGATAGTTTGAATATTCCTAACTTGGAGTTAAAATTACAACATATAAAAAATGAAGTATTGAACTCAGAACACACGCTACCATATACGTCAAAAATGAGTTTCCTAAATAAAATTTCTAATATTATTAAAAAAATAAAGCAATCTTCTAAAAAGAAAATTAAGTAAGTAAAATCAGCTCTTGAACAAAAATTCATATTTTGCTAAAAAAATTTTAGAACTCAAATTGAAACACAAATGAAAAATATACTACAAGAAAAACCTTTGGATAGTAATCCGTATTTGATTGAGGTATTTAATAGTAGTGATATTGAAGAAGTTGAACTTTTACATGCAACTAAGCTATGTAAAGATCGTCCAATAATAACTGTAGCGTTAACAAATCGAGGCCTGTTAAAGGCGAAATGTTCGGTTCCAAAGGTAATTTTTAAGTTTTAAAATAATTTAATTATCCTACTTTTTTTTTTTTATATAGGATAAAATAACCAAAGAATTTACAGCACAAGATTGGCTTAATGTAATGGCTAAATTGCTTAAGGCTCAGATTATGACACCAAAGAATCAAAATCCCTTAGAAATTTGTAATATGAAAATCAAAAAAATTAATTTGAGCACCCAAAAGGAATTACTTAAGGAAGCAATTGAAAAAGCAGAAAATTTTGCCCACCAATTTTATAAATATTAAGTTTATTTTGTGAATTTATTGAAATATATTGCGTTCCTGTTTATTAATTTATTATTATTAAATTTAAAATAATTTCAGTTTTTTTGAGAATTTCCTTATGGATGGTTTTTAAATCGATAAATTTAATTTATAAAATCTATTGCAGAATAATATGATTGTTTTGAAAAGCTGTTCTGAAAGCAGCACTGACAACCTTTTCCGAGGAAATTCGCTGGCACAGTCTTATTTATTAATATTTTTTATTTAAAATTCTATTAATTTTATATACAAATAAGTCTTCGCCATTTCATAACGGAAACTTTGCATTTATTTTAAATGAACGGTACATTATTTTACTTAAAGTATTGTCTCTTGTTAGACTTTATTTTTTTTAGAAGACTTCATCATCCAATCAATTTTTTGCTTCTTTAAGCGGGGTATTCACTATATTTCCGATCAATGATTCGGCTCTCTCATCCCATATAAAATATATGGTAACAACGAATTGAGAGAAGATATCCAACATGTTGGATATTTTCTCTCTTATTCGTGCTTTCCATATACTTTAAATAAGAACTAAGAGCCGAATCATTGATTCGGAAATATAGTGAATACCCCGCTTTACAAGTTGCTAAATGCTATTCAGAAATCAAGCCATATGGCAGCAATAATCAGACCGAAAAATATTTAATTAATATAATGGTTGGGGTAAGACCTCGCAATTAATTATTTTTAAGTAGTTCTCAACCGGAGCCGGAAAATGTGGACGAATATTTTAATGCAAGAGAATACTTTTATCGTATCTAAAGTACTAATAGGAATGTTTTTCTTTCGTAATGAGTTGCAACTTTTGTAGAGAGCCCAAGCAAAGGTTTCATTTGGTTCGATCAACTAAAAATATGGCCAAATATTTTCTATCACTTATTCTTACTCGGGTTGTCTTTTTGGATCCATTTGCCATTAACAATGAATATATGATGCAACGTACTCCTTCGTTTATGACTGTAAAGCATTTTTTTACATAAAAAATTTTAGCATTAAAAGTTTTACATTTTCAGTTCATATACACTAAATTTCTTGCTTATAAATGATGATCAATGTTTTGATAAAGTAGAAAAGTGCTCGTTGGGAAAGACAACTACAAATTTCTTTTACAAAATCCTCATCTCATCAAACGAATTTTCCATTTGTATGGGATTGATCGACATATTTCCCTCAAATATATGAGGTCAATATGTCACAGGTTCAAAAATCGCTTATATTCGTTGCCACTGTGTCCAAAGGATTTTACCAATGGTTTGATTGATATTTGTCGCACAAATATGTGGATTCCATCAGTCGCTTTTATATGGACCACAGCCTAAAATATGATATCATCCGACTAATTGTTTAGCGTTTAAAGAGAGTTGAACTTTTATTTTACTAATTTGCGGTCAGTTTCTAGAATAAATTTGTCTTAGGAGTTACCATTCACAAAAAGTTGTTTATAATGAAATGGACATAATTCTCAATTATGTTCGCAAAAAAATTGCCAAATAAACAATAAATTGCGTAATATTCATATAAAACTTCAACTAAGAAAGCTTATTTTTAAAATATTATTTACCTATATTAAATACTTTTGACAAATAAAATAATTAAATGCAAAGAAATTAAACTAGTCATCATCTTCACCAGGTTTCTTAAGATTTCCAAAAACTTTAGCTGGTATAAATTGTTTTTCAATAGGTATACCCTTAGCTACATCTTCTGATTCTACGATTTCCTCTTCACTTTCATCACTCTCATCGCCAATATCAATTTCATCTGGATTTATTATTTTATCTTTTTCACCTATGCCCTGTGTTTCACCACGTACAAACATGATATTATTATTAGCAACGGCTTGATTTTCTTGACGTTGTTTTGTTAATTCAGCTGCTTTTGCTTCAAGTAAACGCATTCCATCTTTAGCACCAGGCGCTAAATCTGCTATCGTACCAGACGATGAATTAACCATTTGTGCTGCCATCATATTAATTTGTGTATTATATGTAGCCTGTACACTACGTTTAATACGTAACATTTCTCTCATTGTATCCTCATTTCCATGTCTTACTTCAAACTCTTTCCATGTCATCCAAAATTCAGCTGTTATACGTGGATCACACATTTGGCTACAATGTGCATAGATTGCTCTTGCTCTATCAATTTCTCCAAGTTTTGTTTCCATGTCAGCAAAACGTATACACATAACTCTTGCATTTTCTTCAGTTAGTGTTTCAATTGCTTTTTCATAAATTTGTCTTGTTCTTGTTAAACCATAAATTTCTGCTGCTTTCTTTATATATATGCTAAACATATCAAACATTTCTTCTGGACGAACAGCTGATGTTGAACGCTCATAGACACCCATTGCATGTCTAGCAAGGCCATGTTCTTCCTCCAATTTCGCGTATAATAAATAAAATGGCTTTGCTAAATCTGGTGGGCAGTTTTCTAAACATTGTTCAAATAGATCTCGCGTCCTTTCGAGTTTAGTACCTCCATAACGTTTTAAAAATTTCGTTAAATATGTATTCCAAATATCAAAAACATTTGGCCATTTAAAAAGTGATATTCCCTTTTCATATGCCCTAAATGCTTCTTCGAAATAATTATGTTCTTCAAGGAACAGTCCATAATTCATTATTATTTGTGGAGTACAAATTTTTAAATCGATTATTCTATCGTAAACAGCTTTGCATGTTTTGAATGTACCAAAGCTTTCCTCAAGATCTGCATACATAGACCAAAGTTTTAGAGATTTATATAAGCGCATTTGTACAGTTTCACTATCATCATGATAAGCTACTTTTCTTTTTGGCATAACTGTTGCTTTTTGCATTAAATTCAATGCAAATTCATAATTCTCTTGACGTATTTCCATTTCAGCCCATTCACACCAAACAGATGCCAGTTCATCAACTTTTATATATTGTACTTGAGTTGACTTTTCAAAAATAATTCTAGCATCATCGATTTGAGAATTATTTTCATAAAATTTAGCAAATTCAACCCATAATGTATGCAATTTACCAACAGCTAAACGTGGTTGAACAGTTTGAACGGCTTCTGTATATGTTTTTATTATTTCATTTGGTTTTGATTCATAAAGTTTAACACGTTTATGCCATTCATGTACATTATGTGGATTTTGTCTTAATAAAACACTATTTAAAAGTAATAATCTACGTTCCATTAAATATTCAAATCTTGCTAGACGTAATTCAATATCAATATCATCTTCTTCTGTTGCTTCAGTATCATTTGCTACTATTTCCATTTTTTTACTAAGGCTAAGTTCTTCAAATTGAGCATAAGCATCAAATATTTGTGTAAAATCTCTAACTGTTGTCACCGTTTGTATAGCTTCTTCATAAATATCACGAGCTCGATCAAATAGTCCACTACGAACATAATAATCAGCTAGAGAATTCCAAAGATGACCAAGTTGATCAGTATATCTTTTTAAGCCACCTCTTATTATAGCATCAACATTTAATGAATGAACTTTATCTGGATTTTTTGAAATATGTTCACATAATTCATTCCAAAGTTGATGATTTGATTTACCATGTTTTGAAACGAAATTTTCATTATCAACTATATTAGCCATTTGTTGGGCCGCTTCATCTAATTTTTCAATACTTATTAAAAATTCAATATAATCTTCTGCATTTTCAGGAAATAATTTTAAATAACGACGATATACCCTTACAGTACTCTCTGGTACATTGAATTTTTTTAAAAAATCTAAAAATAATGGCCATATCCGTTGATGTTGTGTTATTGGCAATGCACGTAGTGCCCTATCAAAAACATGTCTTGTCTGTGTTATCTTACATTGTGATGTCAGAAATGTCCCGTAATCCATCCATATGCGTGGCATTTTATGCATGAATACCAAAGATCTTTCAAAGCAATTATTTGTTTCCTTAAACATAGGATCTGTTGGGCATTTACCTCGTACTTGTTTTCGCCGGGCACGCAAATAGTTATACCAAATTTTATATGAACCTGGTAATTCCTTAAGAGCTCTTTCATAAACTATATTAACGCTATTATCCAAGGATTTCGACTTATGATCAATATATCTTAACCAATGTTTAACAGAATAAGCATTTCTTAAAATTTCTTCTTCAAAAGGTACATCTTCTTCAGGCTAAAAATTTAAATCATTAGATGTCATATTACTGTTTTTAATAAATAAAGCTTACGAAAATTATATCCATAGACTCCATTTTATTCTTTAGGCTTCGACGACTATTCAGTTTTGATATTGGTAGTTCTCTAATGTAATCTCAAATGTAATATCCTTGGTGCGTTTGGACAGCGATTTTATATGAATAGGAATTTTGAGGCGCGGTTATACTCATAGTTTGTTTGAGTTTGACATTTCGATTGAAACTGTATAATTTATGATTTCTAACTAGTTTTATTATATTAAATTGACTTACCGTAAATAATAATGCATTATAAATGCAATCATATTAGTTGAAAAGTACAAATTATATTTTTTAAAAGGACTTGTAATGTAATTATACTATTGAGTATAACCACGGCTCAAAAGCGCCTATAAAAATGCTATCGACAACGCTAATTGAAAAACCAAGTGTAGAAGGGGAAAATACTTGAGCCAAAATAGTACTTTAAATGTCAATAGTGTTTAGTTTACTCTTGTTTTTAAGTATTTAAAGTTAAATTATATGTAACATGATTTATTAAACATTATTAACCTAAGCAAAAATTAAAATATATTTTCATATATATTAGATTCAACTGTATAAGTTTTTGAAAGTTTTTAAAAGCAAAAATGCATCGGCGTGGTGGAAAACGGATAAGGTATATTAATTAATTTTATGATATTAAATAGTAAGATTAATTTGAGTTATTTTATTTATTAAGGATGGATGAACCTCCTCCAGATTACGAAGACGAAAGGTATGTTTATTTTTTTAAGTTTGCGTTAGACTAATATTTTTTTTATTGAATCCAGGCATGTTTTTATTTATTGGCACCAAAATTTATTTTTCCATCGGAAAATTGAATGCATTTTTCCACTAATATTTATAAATAAATATATTTACAATAATATAATAAATAATATGCATATTTAGGCAAGAAGAATAACAATAATTTGTTATTTTGGCAATTTTATTGTTTACTTTCAAAGAGTTAATAGAGGGTTAAATTCAAACCCGAAAAACCCTATAAGGCAACATTTTAGAACATTTAAAATATTTTTTTAAATGTCAGGAGCTCCATCTCTATGCTATTTTTGTGCAAATACATTTTCTTTAACATGCATATATGTATTTGTTTTTAACACTAAATCTTTAGTAAATACTTCCACTTTATAACATCTCGTTTATTATTAACAAAATTTATTTATTGGGATTTAATTCAATTTTTTTAAAAGTTCTAGGTCTAAGTTGTTCAGTTCCATTTTAAGCTGTATATCTTCAATGTTTCTAAACAAATACTTAATTTTTATTGATTAATTATATTCCTTTAAAATAACTTATTTGTAGGGATCATATTAATGGTAATCTTTCGGATGGCGGGGAACTGGACTCATCAAAACGTATGACACGCTTGCGTGCACGTGGAGGGATACGTGATCGTCCTCCTATAATCGACGATGAAGATGAAGAAGAATTACCAGTAATTAAAAAAAGAAGGAACGCTCGCAAACCAGGAGTGGAAAAGCAACATAAATTTGAAAAGGAAAAACATAAAGAAATCGAACAGGAACGTATAGATAAAGAACGTGATATAACAACCGACGAGAGTAGCTTATACTATATTATTCGGCATTCTAAAGCTGCAATTGCTGTAAAAAAATTTAAAGCTAAATTGGCATATTATATTTAATTAATGAATTTTTAGAGCATAGTTGATGACTGGATTGAAAGCTATAAAGTAGATCGAGATACTGCTTTAATTGCACTCATGCAATTTTTCATTAATGCTAGTGGTTGTAAAGGAAAAATAACTGTTGAAATGCAACAAACAATGGAGCATACAGCTATAATTAGAAAAATGACTGAAGAATTTGATGAAGTATATAAAAAAAATTATATTATTACATATTTAAAAAAAATTAACTATAGGAAAGTGGTGAATATCCTTTAATAATGTCTGGAATACAATGGAAGAAGTTCAAAGCAAATTTTTGTGACTTTGTTCAAACATTAGTAAAACAATGTCAATATTCAATTATATATGATCAATTTTTAATGGATAATGTAATATCGCTTTTGACGGGCTTATCAGATTCTCAGGTTAGAGCCTTTCGACACACTGCAACATTAGCTGGTAAATAAGTTTTTCTATTTAATGGTTTTCATAAGGCAGAATATATGTATGAAAAATTTTGTTTCAAGTATAAAGTTCGTGGTAACCAATACCAATTTAATATTAAAAAACCTGCAAAACCAAAACTTATTTAGTTGTAAAAAACAATATTGTTTTCTTGGAGTTTTATTAAGTATTTTTAAATTACAGCAATGAAACTAATGACAGCGTTAGTGGATGTTGCTTTACTTGTATCTATAAACTTCGACAATGCGGCAAGGCAGTATGAAGCTGAAACGCTTAAAGTAAATTTTAAAAATAATAAAAAAACGAATACATTATTTACTAGTACTATTTTTACTGATAGACTCGTGATAAAAGGGCAACTGATCGACTTGAATCACTTATGGCAAAGCGAACTGAACTAGAAGAAAATATGGATGAAATTAAAAATATGTTAACATACATGTTTAAATCGGTTTTCGTTCATAGATATCGGTATTTTAAAATTAAGTTTCATTATATGGTTAATTGTGAAAGTTAAATCCTTTAGGGATACACTTCCAGATATCAGAGCTATTTGTATGGCTGAAATAGGTGTTTGGATGCAAAATTTTTCGCAAAATTTTTTAGATGATTCATATCTTAAATATATTGGATGGACATTGCACGACAAAGTAGGTGAAGTTCGTTTACGATGCTTACAAGCGCTTCTTCCTTTGTATGCATCAGAAGAACTTAAAGGAAAATTGGAATTGTTCACTTCGAAATTTAAGGATCGTATTGTTGCAATGACACTTGACAAAGAATTCGAAGTTGCTGTACATGCAGTTAAACTAGTTATAAGCATACTAAAGTATGAAGGTTTTATATTTCATACATATAGAATATAATATTTTATTTAAAATTAATAGAATTCATCCCGACATACTTACTGATAAAGACTGTGAAATTGTTTATGAGCTTGTATATTCATCACACCGGGGCGTTGCACAATCAGCAGCTGAGTTTCTAAATGTACGCTTGTTTAATCTTTCAGATGAGATAGAGGTGATTAAAACGAAAAGAGGAAAAGTACGTTTACCAAATACCCCATTGATAAGAGATTTAGTACAATTTTTTATTGAATCGGAACTACATGAACATGGAGCATATTTGGTTGATTCGTTTATAGACAACAATCCTATGGTAAAAGATTGGGAATGTATGACTGATTTACTTTTAGAAGAACCAGGACCAACTGAAGAACAACTAGATAACAAACAAGAATCAACTTTAATTGAGATAATGGTTAGCAGTGTTAAGCAATCAGCAACTGGAGAAGCTCCTGTTGGTAGAGGAAGTAATAGAAAAATGTCATTAAGTGCTAAAGAAATTAAACAAGTGCAAGATGATAAAATTAAAGTTACCGAACATTTTATCGTTACTTTACCACCTATGCTTGAAAAATATCAAGCTGATGCTGAAAAATTAACAAATCTTTTATCTATACCACAGTATTTTGATTTAGATATATATACAACATCAAGACAAGAAGGAAATCTTCAATCGCTTCTGGATAAAATGGGGCACATAATGTCAATGCATACAGACAGAGAAGTACTCGAAACATGTGCGAAAACCTTAGAATATCTTTGTTCTGAAGGTAGTGCAACATATACTCGTTGTGATGTAGCACGTTCTAATATAATTGATCAATGTGTAAATCGATACAGAGAAGCAATTGATGATTGGAGAAATCTTATAGCTGGTAAAAAATGATATACATGGCTAATTTATTAAGTAAATTTATTTGATTTTTTAGGTGAAGAAAATCCAAATGAAGATGAAATTTATAATATAACTATATCTTTAAAGAATATTTCTATATTATATTCATGTCATAATCTAAATCCATGGACTTTATTTGATCTATTATATCAAGATATTGATGATTATCAAACAAATCCTACCACCGAAAGAGGATTGCCACATGAAGCTCTTGTTTACTGTATTGAAGCTTGTTTTTTTTCAATTAATTGGGGATTATATTACATTGAGAATAACTGTGAAAAATTTTCAATTAATGAATCATGTGCCGAACTTAAGAATAATTTAAATAAATATATTAATGCGTGTTCAGAATTAGTTAAAGAAGGGCCCACTATACAAATTCAGGAAGCGGTAATTTAATTTAAAACATAGTTATTAAAAAAATATAATTTAATTATTTTTTAGGCTTATATGTCCATATGTGATTTACTTATTATTTTTTCGGATCAATTAGCAGTTAATGAAAATGCTGGTATCCACGCTCTCGAATATAAACCATCATCTAAGTTACATGATGCTTTGAATGCATTTGTTCAGCAATATGTGTTTTCTTTACAACAAGAAGGTAATGTATCTGGCGTTTGCATGCCTTAAATATAAAATTTGACAAGCAAAACACATTTTTGAACAAATCAATTAAATATACCCATGTTTAAAAACGGTTCTTTTTTAGTAGTTTTATTTTAAATTGAAGATTTTGAAAACTAAAAATTGTACAATATGTTTGGAATGACTAATAAATAGTCGCGCCCTTGGAAATTATTTGCCACTACTACTTCTGATCTGATCGTATACTCTTAATTAAAATGACATTCTTTATACTATAGAAATGCCAGTATTATTGCTTATACGACGTTGTTCTTTAAATTTTTAACTTCAAACCACATGTGGCTGGGTAATATTTTGTAATAGTGCGTTTCTAACAAGCCAAGTGAATGCAAAAATTTTTTGGATTGTAAATCACTTCATCTGCTTCCATAAAAGTATTGACGAATTTCTTTTTGATTTCCGTTGTTAACTTAATAAAATTAATGAAATTCTTAAAGACAAACTGAGTGGCACATCATCTTTATTAATTCATAGTAATATCGATTAGATATCGGTGATTTTTGACAAATGAACATTAACATTTTTATTTATATGGATTTAAATTTTAGAAGTTCATGATGAAACTCGTATTGAAGAACTCCATAAAAAAAGGAACTTTTTGGCAGCATACTGCAAATTAATTGTATACAATATTTTTCCAACTAAAGCAGCTGCAGATGTATTCAAACACTATTTAAGAGTGAGTATGTTTTATATATTTAAGTAAATATATTTGCAAAACCATTAATTTGAAAAAAAAAAAATCCAAATTTTAGTGTTATAATGAGTATGGAGACATTATCAAAACTACATTAGGGAAAGCAAGAGAAATTAATAAAATTAATTGCGCTATGACTATGTGTTTGAGTTTACTTAGTATTTTTAAGGACATACAAGGCACTAATAATCATTATGGTCTTAAAAACTTGCAAGAATTTTTAGATTTAAAGGAGTTGGCTAAAAGATTTGCCTTATCATTTGGATTAGATGCTATTAAAAATAGAGAAGCTATAATAGCTTTACATAGAGCTGGAATTCTTTTTGCAGTTACTGAAATACCCGATGATCCTTTGGCAGCACCCACTCGACTTGCTTTTCTTGAAATTCTAAATGAATTCACTAATAAATTACTTAAGCAAGATAAAAAAGTAGTCCTTAACTTTTTAGAAAGGAGAATATCACCTGGAATGCCCTCAAGTAAAAGTGAAGAATGGCAACCTTTAGTCATTTATAGAAATTCCTTGTTACACGGAGAAACAGATCAACAGATTGTTCAATCAAGGAAAGCTTATACTCGACGTAAAAAAGATCATGGTATTATTTTATGATAACTTTTTTGATTTTAGTTATATTAATAAAAAAATTTTAGATGATGACTATGAAGAAGAAGATGATGATGAAAATGATCCTGATTTTAGGGGTTAATTTCCTTTTTTTATATAGCAAAAATATTCCATTTGTGTGTAACTTATGTTTTTTATTTGTATTAGCAATTTTGAGTAGAATTACTTGTAAGCTTTTAAGAAATATGAAGTAAATATTATTGTATTAAAATAAATTTTTGAAATGTGTTTTTTTTTTTGAACAATTAAAGAACTATATCAATTTAGTTAGATACTCTAAAAATTTAAAGGTATAAACTTTGATGTGCCTTAAGACGCTCATAAATTATAGCCGACAGTGGCAAACAAATTTCAGGAAAACCTTGGGCTTATGCTTTATTTGTGCAGCTGCCATTTGTCTTAGTTTTTCTGTTCTTACCAGAGGAGATATTTTTAAATGACTTTTATTTTCGTAAGGTTAATAAAAAAAATTTTTTTTTTTGTTTTCAAGAATATTTTAGAATATATATTATCCACCTTTACTAAAAACATAGTTTGACTTAATCGAAAATAATTTTGAAATCTGTTACCGGAAAATAATTTCATAAGAAAATCCAATTTTTACCTGTAAATAAAATTATTGCAGGTCAATTGTAAGGTAGCAAAATATTTTATGTAACACTTCACAAAATTTATTTTTTAAATTAGCTTCTCTGATACATATATATAGCTTAAAAAGTTATCTAAACTCTTTTATTTAACAAATATTCATTATCAGCTATTTAAAGTTTTATGTATGTGTTTATTAATATTTTAATATCTTTATACTTTATACATTTGAAACTGAGATAAACTTAATAAATTTTCTCTCACAAACCTATTAGCGTACTCCTGCATACAATATAAAACCTAATAGTAATTAAAAAACATTTTTTAATACAAACCATTAAAATTTGCAGAAGAGAAAGGTGTCTCCATAAACTCAATTAAAATTTGAATAGAAATTAGGGTTACCTTGAGTGTCAAATTTGTATCAAGTAAATCTAATCGACCACATTTTGAAATTGGTTACTATTTCATAGCCATTACTTTTGTATATTTAAGTGAATTGATTAATTTAAGAAGATTTTGATTTTTCAATTAAGAATTAGTCATTGGCCATTTTATCACTTGGAAAAAATAAAATGTAGATGTTGAATTTTTCCAAAGATTTTATTTTCAACGGTTATCGAACAAGGCATTGTATAGTTCAAAAAATAGTGTTTTAATAGTCTTTTCGTAGTAATTATTTAATATCTTTATTAATTCAAAAATTTTAACACAGCAAAAAACATCATTTTCATTCTGAAGTAACTTACCATTAGCCCGCCCATCAATTTTCGCTTATACTATCTACAAATTATTAAAATTAGCTAATATATTATTTTTACATATGGTGCATTTTTATATAATGGAAGAAAATCTCTACTTTTTTGGTATTTATAAATATATATATATATATATATATATAATGCATATGTATATATTCATATATTTAGTAAGTTTCTTAAAGGTTTAACAAAAACAAATTTTAAATCCTAATTTTTTTTTATAAGTTATGTTCCAAATTTTCAACAACAAAGGTAAATATAAATTTAAGGTTATATTACATAGTCAATAAATAAGAGCCTTAATATTTTATATAGGTAAACAACTCCAGAATTAAAATTTAAGGATTCCTATAGTAAAAATGAGTATATCTCAAAATATAAATAAATTTTAAATAAATATAAAAAAAAATATTTTTAAAATTTTCTACTGATATAACGAATAAAATATAATTTCTAGACAGCGTAATGTTTAACTATTTTGGTTTTGAAGATTTATTTACGGTCTTCCTTTACCCGACAGTTGAATATCCATTATAAGAGAAGCTGCAGCTGGGGCAGGAGCTTGTGGTGCTACCATCTGGGGTGGTTGAGGCATCATAATTGGTGGTGGAGCAGGATTGTCAGCTGGCATGAATTTAGCTGTTTTTTTTGTTTTAAAAGTGAATGAATACATTCAAAAGAGAAAAAAAATCATTAGAAAGTTTGTTCACTAGAATTATTTATTAATAAGTGAAAAAAAATTTAAAATTAATCTTTTTTTTTTATTTAAAAAAAGACAGAACTTTAAATTTTTTTTAAAAATATTTTAAATTCATATAACTTATATAATAGATATCTACAGCACATTAAAATAGTGGTTGTATGTTGTATGCAATCCAGCCAATTATGTTTTTTTTATAGTATATATTTGTATTTAAATCTATTAGTACTAAAAAAAACTTGTAGGTACGTGACTTAAAAGAAAAATCCAGTTTTTGATGTTAGTGGGACACAGTGAGTTTTAAAGTACAACTAAGAAAAATAATTTTTTGATTTGAGTGGTGCTCCCTGTTTTCACTCGAAATTTATTTCGTGGGTTTTTGTGAAGTTATCGACATAGAAAAGTGAAAAAAATTTGAAAACTATAAATTTGTAGAAAAAAATATCAATATGAAAATAATAATAAAACTTACAGTTAAATTAATAATAATGTTTTAGAAAAATTGTTTGTTTTTATGGTGTCTTCTTTGGCTGGAAATTTAACTCATTTTCAATAAATAAAAAGCAAACTCGGACTATTTAGTATTAATATTAATTAAGAAAGTTCTTTTTATGTTTTCATGAATGCAAAATTTTAAAACCTTCCGCTAAATTAGGAAAATGGATAAAAATATTAACAAAGTGAAAATTTTTGGGCGTTTTTAATTAAAATATAATACCAGAAATACTAGATAGCCCTTAAAAATGAATTTTTTTGTTATGAAAAATTTATTTTTAATCGCAAGTAAAATATAAAAAAGATATGTTATTTTATAACGTATTTAAAATTAGTGTTGTATATTTTGAACAAATGTTGCTAAGCATCCAATTTAAAAAAAAAAAACAATGCAACAATCGAAATCACAAAAGCACATTTAAAGCTATATACAAAAGTAATAATAATTGAGAAAAAAACTACTTGTTTTGCAAAATCCTAAATATGTTTTAGGTATTGATTAAGAATAAAAACTCTGCAATTGATGGATAGACATAAACTAGGCGAATGAACAGAAATTGTTTTAAATTAACTCCAACATTACAGGCAACCCTCAAATTTCGTCCAAAGCAATGCTATAAATGCTGGTTCTAAGCATGGACATGAAATGTCCTAAATAATTTCCTCAATCATGTCATCTAGAGCAAGTTTAAAGGGTTCATGATTCAAAGCATTTAAAAAACTATTCAAAGAGTAACTTAAAGAATTTTATTAAAAGTTCAGTGAAAACATTGGAAGTGTATTTAGAAAAAGCAAAAGATACAATAATATTCTAGAGAAGCTTTTGCTTTGTTTTTCAAGTCCGTACTGCCAATAAAAAAAAAGGAAAAATGAATACAAAAAATTATTATTTCAACTTTAGAAATCCGAGAAAAGGGATCAAATTCACAAAAGAAAAAAAAATTATAGCAAAACAAACAATTTACTTCCTCATCCAACGCTTTCAATAGATTTCTTAAATTTAAGGAGATGTTTTTTACAGTCAAGTATTTTTAAAAATCATTTTGAAATTGGTTGGTCTTGTTAGCCGGAATGTTTTGTTTTAATTGGATTAAGACAGAAATGTCATTGTTGTTCTTTTTAACGGAATTAGAACCAACTTCGAATTTGGTCTCCTGGCCAGCTCGACAATGATATTATTACAAAGACCAAAATGAATATGTATATTAAAATAAAGGTTTTAGCACATTTTTGATAATATAATAAATACTCGACCTCAATAAATTGATGTTATAAGCAAACTATGAGTTTTGTTTAATTTCTTTTAAATAAGATGTTAGAAAAATGAACTGATATATGATGCAAGTAAAAATTCTAGCTGAATTCTACTATTTTTCGAATTTTAGTTTTGGAAATGCTTTCTAGCATTCTTAGTACACTTTTAAAAACTTTACATTTAATTAGATTAGATTAATAAAATTGGTATTTCCTTTCATCTGAGTAAATAAGTAAGTTATTATTCCATTTATTCACTCGTCTTTTTTGCCTGTAAGCACATTTAAATATGAACCCTTTTAACATAGAATATTGCAATAAAAAACAAATTGATGGTATTTAAGATATAAATGAAATAAAGCAAAATTCAATATAAGAAATTCGAAGTAAAATACACCACTCATATTTCAAGCAAACTCATAATTTAATTTCAGCTGAACTTAGCTAATTAGAAAATTAATATATTTTAACAAAGAAGACATCAGTTTTTTCTGACCACAAATTACATCAGCTTTTTTACAGTTGCATTTAAATATTTATTTACTACAATAATTAAGCAGTATTTGCTAGTTAGAAATTATTTCTTAATACTCAAAAAAAATTCATAATAAAATATCAACCAAATAAAGCAAAAATATTTACAGAAGCAATTTTAAATTTAAAAAAAATCAAATTTATACTTTTTCTGAAATAAGTGACAACATAATCAAAACTACTTAAAGATTTTATAAAAGAAAAAATTAACAACACATAAACTCGGTTCAGAAAAAGAACAAAAAAAAATTCGTTTTAATTTAAAGATTTTCTAAAATATATCAATTATCGAACCTGTATTTTATTAATAATTAGCATGGACTTAATTTTAGACGAAAACTGATGATTTTTAAAATTTTTTTTTTATATTTTTGGCATAGGTACATATATAGTATGATTTTTGCATATGGATTATCATTTCAGTTTTATTTTATTAGCCGCCTACATGAAGTTAGCTATAAAATTGAATAAAATTACTTTAATGGAGTTTTTCTAATAAATTTGAGTTTTTGTTTAACTATTTAATATTTAATCATACAACTAGGTATCATAGTATTTTTTTGATTGAATGCAAGTGAAATTATTTTTGTTTCAATGTATTTGTAAATAAGCTTAAATCGTTTATTATCTTTACTTACCTACAATAATTGCCAGTATCACAAGCCCAATAACACCCATTATGATCATCATCTAAAAAGATATGACGAATATGTAAGTAAATTAAATTTAAACCTATAAAATATTTAAAAAAGTTTTTAGCTTTTTAGCATTAATGCTCTTAGTTTGTGGTCCGAGTGAAAGCAACCTGACGACCTGACCTTTGAGTAACTTTGAGCTGTACTGGCAGTTTTTTCTATTTATATAGGATTTATCGATGTTTGTAACTCAAATTTATGAAATCAAAAAGTGCTCTATCTATTATTCTTAATGTTATGAAAAGATAGTAAGATATTATTGATTCAGATTATATAAACATAATATTCTTGTATATTTTGTATATTTTGTGTGTTTATAAGCGTGTATTATGTATATGCTTGAGTAAAAGGTATCTGCCGATTAAGTATTGAAATATTATTATCTAACTTTTTCATTTAACAATTAGTATAGATCAACTACAAAAAGCAATAACATTCAACAAATGCATCCTCATCAACTTATAGCGGTTGTATGCAATAGAATTTCTTAGATATTTTTCAGGTCAGAAAATTATACAAATTTAAGTACAATTACATTATACACATTGAAAACAAAAGTCAATAAAAATTATAACTATTTAATCGATAATGAGTAATTATTATCCAACAAAAGTTTTAAAAGAAATTTATATTTTGTTATAATAAAATAAAACCGAAAGCATAATTAATAAAAAAATAAATAGTTTTATTATTTGATATAATTATTTACCTTCAAATTTTGTAACCAAAACTTTCGCTTTAGTTTCCCAGCCTGTTGTTCAAATTGCGAAGCTCCTTGTTGTAAAGCATCAGCTCGATCATCCAGTTCTGATAACTTTTGATCTCTTTCTAAGACCTTTTCTACATTTGTTTTCATTATATCAACCACCTGCAAGCAAAAAATAATAAAATATTAGATTAAATATTTAGAAAGTTCATTTAATATAAAATGAAACTTACTTGATCTACTTGAGCCTGTGTCTGCTGTAATCTTTTTTGAGCAGCAATTTGTTGAGGATTCCGTGGTCCACCGACAATTTCATCTGAACCTCCTTCACCTCCTGTTGGTGCGGTGGCACCGCCATTTGCGTCAGCTGCTGACCTTTTAATTCAAAAAACCAAAAAATATATTTCATAATAATTATATCAAACTAAATTTTTCATAAAGGTCTGAACTTATTACCAAATTGCTTAGAATTTTTGATATAAGTCTTAAGTTTAAAGAGGGCATATTAATTTTTTATCTTTTTGAAATTGAGGTTTTTTTAATATTTTACTAGTTTACACACGGATTTTTAATGTCGAAAGAGACAAGTTAGTAAAATCAATTAGTTGAAATCTAATCCAACGTTTTAATGAGTGATATATAAATAATAGATTTTCATTTATTTATGGAAATTAATAAATTTAGTAAATTTATACCCCAACCTTGCAAATTTTATCCATTCATGAGTGTTGCACATGCTTATTCAAAGCTGTACAAAAATTATTATCATCTCAAAAATATGGTATTTTATTAATATCACTTTAAACTCGGCTATTCGATATATTGAGCTTACAAGCTATGCTATGTTTGCAAAAATCATGTTTTAAATATAAATTCGCTTATAAAATTCAATCCGGCAGTTTTATTAAAGAAATAATAATTTCCTTTAGGGAATGTTTTAGAACCTAACAAACTTCCCTTTGCATAAACTAAACATAAACTTTTTAGTAAAATTAATTCAACAATCCTTCAAATTCAATAGTCAGCTAATTTAAAACTGAAATTAATAAAAATAAACCGGGAATAAAAACTTTAAGAAACTATTTCCTTTCATTTTTTAGGGATCGTTTTGGAACAAGCACCACCTACGTTTTTGCTGAATACTAAAAGCCCATTGCCATTTCCATTGGAAAAGCACTACTGTCAAGATTTACAAAAAATCGATACTCTACTTACATTTTTTATATGTTGAAAAACAGTATCTAGTTCTGTTTTTAATTAGTTTCTTGTTGAAAGTTCAGCAGGAATTTTTTCCGTTATCAAATAAAATTATCTTTACAGAAAATTATTAATTTGATATTATTACTGAACAAAAATAATTTGAAATTTTAAATCTACAAGAACTTAGTTCAATGCAGCCAAATATAATATTGATTTCAGGGTTTGAGTTTTAAAGCTTTTACTTCACAGTTGGTTGAACAAAATTTTATTTCTAGACACTACAACTATAATATAACAGTTGAAAACTTAACTTTTTTTTTATTATTTAACATAATAATTTTTTAAAATAGATAAAAACTATTCCACTTTTATTTTAGGGAGTAGAATAATCGTAACCCACGTTCTTGTTGAAAATTTTCGATCGACTGGTTAACAGAATTCGAGTTAGTATTGAATAAATTGTAGCCCACTCAGTTAAAATTTATACTTAAAGCTTGCGCATATTTAAATTAATAATTGAGCTTTCAGAAAGCTTTTTCCATTCTGAAACAGCTGAACATTCACTTTTCTAGAATTAAACGTTATTTTTTTAATTGTATATATCCTTTAAATTAAGTATTACCGAAAGGTATTTTTCTTTTAATTTACGTGCGAGCAGAATAAATTTTATATAATGTAAAATAATATAATTATATTATTAGGGATTTAAATTAAATTTTTTCCAAATTATTTAAATGCTTGGCCTCCATCGGAAAAATTGTGGTTAGGACAGCATAATCCCTGTTATGGCTGTGTCTAGATTAGCGATACAATAGGAGGTAAAATGCAATATTGCCTTTTAATTTAACTGGTAATTTTTACCCAGTCAGTTTTGACTTTTGTACTGTACAGTACAGTACAGTACAATTTTTTTCATGTGCTAAAATTGTTGCATTACACAGAAACAGAAACAAAAAATTTAAATTGAGAATTGTTTTTATTACCCAAATGTATTGGAAGAAATATTTTTTTAAAGTTTAATACAGTAAACTTAAAATATATCTATATTTAATTTTAATGAAAATCAGAGATTCTAGAAATCTGCTTTTTATAATACTTTATAAGGAATGAAAAAATTTAATCGGAAAAATGTACGTAAGTATTGCCTTGCTCTTCGAGAAAAAATATTGTACAATCATAAAATGATAAGAAAAATAAGATAAGAATAAAATAATAAATCCTAGCTTTTATTACTGTAGTTTAAATTGACATTTTTGTTGTAGTTAAAGTTTCTGAGCGCACTATTATAGCACATTTTGACATTATGTTGAGCTTCTGAACGCACTACTTTCCAACGACTCCAAACGCCTCTTGCAAATTTCGTGAGCTTTAACGACCCCAAATGATATGGCATAGGAGTTTTGAGAAAAGTTTACACTTAGAAGTATATTACTGCAATAAATTACATTAAAAATCTTTTAGAAAAGTATAATTTGTAAACTTCAACTAAATTATTGCATTGCATTTATATAACTAGTTAATAAGCATAAGTTCTACCTTTTCAATTAAAATGTCACATACAAAGAAAATATTGAGTATAGCCGCGCCTCAAAACTCCTATAAAATCTCTTATAAAAGCAATGTCAACTAAACGTTTTCCGAAGAATTACTTGTTTTCTAAACGTTTCCCTGTGTACTTGCTTGTTTTCTAAACGTTTTTCCGAAGAATTACTTGTTTTCTAAACGTCTCCCTGTGTACTTGCTTGTTTTCTAAACGTTTTCCGAAGAATTACTTGTTTTCTAAACATTTCCCTGCGTACTTGCTTGTTTTCTAAACGTTTTCCGAGGAATTACTTGTTTTCTAAACATTTCCCTGCGTACTTGCTTGTTTTCTAAAAGTTTTCCGAAGAATTACTTGTTTTCTAAACATTTCCCTGTGTACTTGCTTGTTTTCTAAACGTTTTCCGAGGAATTACTTGTTTTCTAAACATTTCCCTGCGTACTTACTTGTTTTCTAAACGTTTTCCGAAGAATTACTTGTTTTCTAAACATTTCACTGCGTACTTGCTTGTTTTCTAAACATTTCCCGGCGTATATGAGGACTATTTTCATTACTTCAGTGACCTTATATTATATATTAAGCTAGAATTATAGGCGATATTATAGTAGTTCTCAGGCGCGGTTATACTCAATAGTTCTTTTTGAGTTTGGCATTTTGATCCAAAATATATAACTTACGCTTTCTAACTAGTTTCATTATATTAAATTGACTTACCTTAAATAATATTGCATTATAAATGCAACAAAATTAGTTTAAAGGTACAAATTATGTTTTTCGAAAGGACTTGTAATGTCCTTATTGCGCCCCAGATCGCCTGTATTTTCTGCTGCCCAAATCGCTAATGTAGATACCAAGTATGCATGTCAATGTATAATAAGCATATATATATATATATTTATTTCTCTTCTAACCTGAAAATCTCTTATAAATGAAGTGCTTTTGTAAAGTTGACATAATTTGAAATGTCAGAAATATTTGCTTCATACATAATAAGAATTTTCGTACTGCTAAATGTATATAAATATATAAAAAAATAAACTTAACTTGTTTATTATTATTTGTCGGCGTAAAATGAATGAAGAAAATATAAAAGATACGGAGTACACACTTGAACCCGATTCAGAATTAAGATTTGAAATTGAAACAAAGAATGAAAAAGCTGTTATTGAGGTTAGTTTAATTAAAAGACATTGAAATGTATAAATACTTTTATTTTCAGCTTAAAACTGGCTACGCTGAATTATTTGGAACAGAATTAGTCAAAAATAAGCCATATGAATTTTTTACAGGTGCTAAAGTAGCAATATTTACATATCATGGTTGCACCTTATTACTTAAAGGAAGAACTGATGTTAATTATATTTCCAAAGAAACACCTATGGTACAATATTTAAATTGTCATGCTGCTTTAGAGCAAATGAGAGTTTTGGCTGAAGAAAAAAATACACAAGGACCTATTGCAATGGTAGTTGGTCCAACAGATGTCGGTAAATCTACCTTATGTAAAATATTTTTAAATTATGCAGTACGGCTTGGCCGAAGGCCTTTATATGTTGATATCGATGTTGGTCAAGGTTCGATTGGAGTTCCTGGATCCATTGGGGCCTTATTAGTTGAAAGACCGGCATCGCTTGAAGAAGGATTTTCGCAACAAGCACCTATTGTTTTTCATTTTGGTCATAAATCACCTGAAAGAAATGATTCATTATACAAAATAACTATGTCAAGGCTGGCTGAGGTGGTCCTAGAAGGTCTTCAAGCTAACAAAAAAAGCAAGTAACATTTTTAATAACTGTTTAAAAATTTGTAGTTTTTGGAAAGCTCATATTAAATAGCAAAAAAGTAGGTGTTAAGATATTTCGTCGAAATTTACTATAACTTCGAACTATTTATGAATATTATTTTAGTTTAAAAAATATTATCAAAAAATGTGAATCTAGAGACTAGAAAAATTATATCAAAGTATTCATATATTTGTTATTTACAAAAATGCTGTCGACTATATAACAAACTATTCAAATTTTCAGCTAAATCATCAGGAGCAATAATAAATACTTGTGGATGGGTAAAAGGTGCAGGCTATAAATATTTATTACATGCAGCTGAATCTTTTGAAGTTGTTGCAATATTTGTGCTTGATCAAGAAAGATTGTACAATGAACTTTTACGAGACTTGCCATCATTTGTCAAGGTAGTACTACTACCAAAAAGCGGAGGGGTTGTGGAAAGAAGCAAAACGGCTAGGGCAGAAGCAAGAGATCAAAGAATTCGTGAATATTTTTATGGTAAAAGATCACCCTTATATCCTCATTCTTTTGATGTTAAATGGTCAGATCTTAAAATTTATAAAATTGGTGCACCAACTCTTCCTGTCTCTTGTATGCCAATTGGAATGAAAGTAAGTATATTATTTTCCGTTAGTTAAACATAAAAAACAAAAAATTTTCAGGCAGAGGATAATATGACTAAATTAGTTTCTGTTCAACCTGGATCGGGAATTTTAAATCATATTTTATCTGTTAGTTTTGCCGAAAATGTTGAAGAAGATGTAATACAGACAAATATTGCAGGTTTCATTTGCATGTAAATATAATATACTATATTTGGTTTTTATTTATTCAAAAGTAATTTCCTTTTAGCACAAATGTAGATGTTGACAGACAAACAGTAACAGTACTTTCCCCCCAACCAAGGCCCTTACCAAACACTATATTACTTTTATCTGAATTACAATTTATGGATAGTAATTAGACAAAAAATATTTTATAGTATGTATTTTTTACTATTGGTCCAGCATTTATTTGTTAAGAAAAAAAAAACCTAAGACGTTTAAATTGCGTATTTTTGACTTTTTCTTTGCAAATATCCAAAACTCCAAAAATAGGTATAATATTCATAAAGCCTCGCACTTTAATGGGTATATAATAATTTGGTTGACAAGTTCCTTTTGCTTTTTAGTGAAATATTGTTTATTATTGTTGACAGGTGTGTGGTTATTATGGTTCATATGAATAGGGTCGGCATAAATGATGGATCGATATTATCTATTCGATCAATAAAAATTAAATTTTTGAAGAATTTTATTTTAATAAAAATTATTAGTTGGAATACTAAAATTTTACATCTCTGGGTTTAATGTCATCCTGGTAGTCAGTATTCGAACTAAATATTGTCAAAAAACAAAATTCCTATGAATTTTATACTTCAAAAGTGAGTTTTTAAAGGACTGTTGTGGTCAGAATTGAACGAACTGAAACAAATAATAGTACTTAAGGAACAAATTCCAAAGATGTAAGTAAAATTTAGATTATATCAAGATTTTAACAAAAATTGAGTGAAATTAATGTATATATCGATTGCATGTTAAAGAAGTATAAAGGAAATATTGTATTTATATTTATATTTATACTAAACAATTGTAATTGTAATTATTTGTAAGCTGTAATTATATTTATGTTTAGTATAAACAAAGATATTAAAAAATGTAATGGCAATTATATTTAAAAAAATGGATTTTAAAAGTGATAATAAATTGAGGATAAATCTAATTTGTTGGATATATATTTGAAGTCTTATACTTTGTACTTAGAATAAACACATATATTTGATGTTTATTTATTATATATCTATTTGAACTAAAAACTTCAGCCAGTTTCAATTTTAAAAAAAAATTTATTATCACTTTCAGGTGATCCATCAATTTTCCATATATTTAAGATAATTTTCTTTATAATGCAGAGTTTGTAACATTTAAATTTTGTTTTCTTAGATATGTAAAATAAAAATATGCAGATGAATAATATAAATCAAGGAGGCTATAACCCGTATACGGGTTATAACCCGCCCAATGCTCCCCCAATTCAAAATCAACCCGGATATGTTGTACCGCAACCTGTAAGTTAATATTACTAATAATTTAAACTAACAGTTATTGGTAAAATTGATTACTTCTTTCACAAGTTATCGAAAATGATTATCTTTAATTTTTTAGAATCAGATAAGATTAGATTTATTCATACTTTCATTTAATCACTCTTAATCGTTTTAATTTATATTATTCTACCAGGGTTTTCAGACATCAGGTGGATACTTCCCACCTCAACAATATCCTCAACCAATAGGTGGATACATACACCCACAAGGATTTCAACCTATGCCGAATACTCAACCTATTATTGTAACACAACCCGGGCCAGGTAAGTGAATGCTTAATTCTATGAAAATAGTATTAGTCTTTAGCTAAAAAATGTATTTAAAAATATTTTTTGGTTAACATTATTAGTTAATTTATTGATTATTTTATTATAAAAAGTTGTTTTTACGACAATGGAGCCCACATTTTTCTTTGCACAACGATCAGTTTGAATTTTCTTTTAGCTTAAAATTAAACTAAGGGATATAAAGAGATGGAGGCTGATTATGACAATTCATAAGGCGTAATTATGAAAACATAAGGCGTAAGGATAAAGTTTCAAAATACCACAACGTTTGAAACACATTAACATTGAGCAACGTAATATTCAGTGTACATTTTCATTAAGATTAAGACACGCTTAATTTTTTGTATAAATACTCCGGTTACCAAACTTTAAAAAATTACTCATAATGCATTTTACGTTTTAAAAGACATTGATTAAAAAAATATTGCAGTCATTTTGTAGCATCACATTTATATATTTTCTAAACTGAAATCAAAAGTGAGACATTGTTTTGACTCATTGCTCTAATCCAATTACTGTCAACATCATCAGGGAAAATTACACTTTTTACTTTTTTTCTTATGAATTGCTTTGCTAATCATATTTTATAATCATAGACAGCCATTATAACAATCATTTTTATTTGCCTTTGATATATTTCTAAAAAATAAACAACGTTTATAAGAGAACTGCAAGTTAACTGATGAACCTTTTTATATATTGTTTTAAAATTTCAACTGTTAATGGCGTTTCGTTACACATTTTATCTTAGAGTAAGTATATATTTGAAAATTGGAATTTATATATTACTCTTGTAATCACAATCTTGATTTAATTACTTAAGATGAATGAATACAAAGAGATATTTATTCTCTTGATAATAAAATGTTTATTATGTCAGCAAATAAGTTTTTCTACTTAACAATTTCGACACAAGTACATAGTAGATATAATTGTACTTGACTTTACAAAGAAAATTTAAAGTAAACTTAATTTCTGCTGTAAACTTATCTGCTGTTCTTATGAATTATAACGATTATTATTTTAATTGCCCAAATTGATAGGTTTCGGCATAAATATCCTACATAAGTGCTTCTATCTTTGAATATTTTCGTTACTTTTTTTGAGACAAATTGATTATTTTGTAAAAATTTTTGATTAGAATCTAGGTTATAATTATTTTAAATAAATTAATAAAATACTTTAAACAAACTTTTCAAAGATAAATTTGGGTAAATTTTTAATAATAGAAGAAACGTAACGTAATTATTTAAATCTTAAGATGAAAAACACTTATTTTCTAACTCTTTTACAAAGAGAATTAAATTATGTACATAAATTTATATGGTAGGAAAATAAAATATAGTCAATTTAAAGTTGGTTGCTTAACACTAATAGTGCGTTTACAGTGGCCAAAAATACCAGAAGAATGTCTTTCTCTCCATATATAAAAATAAGTGTTTATACTGGGCACTGGTAAATTTTGATTAGTACATATTTTCATTTGCTTATCGTTGTTGTTGTAAGAAATATTTTACGTCACATTTACAGTCAAAATTAATCTAACTTCTACAATTATTCACTGTTATGGTGATTGTGTAGAGGGGCCATTAAACTATTGCCGAAAGAGAGATTTCGAAAAATAACTCAAAATTTCCTCTCGATACTGCTATGAGTTGTTTAGTACAATGAGCAATGAACTAGCAAAGCAAACTAGATTTAAATTAGTTTATTCGAGAAATATACTAGAAATTTCCCATACTAATTCTGAATTGGTAGTACATTTGTCTAGAATCTTTGGCCACTATTCTAAAAAAATAGTACAAGGATCAGTGAAAACGCACTATTAGTGACGTAGCAAGTATATCAAAAGTCTAGCAGCTCGTAGGAGTTTCGTTTATTTTTACTCTGAAATATTACTAAATACTTAAAATGGGCAGTAGTAGTCGAAACTGAGCATATAGTGGCCTTGTCAAAGCAAATATAAAATATTCTATCAACATCTTGAAACAAAATATCTTCCAAATAAAGGGTTTGAAAGGCTCCCACAACCCCTTTGTTTATGGTGATAAAATACCACTTTTTTATTATAGTTAGTTTGCTTAAAAAATTACGAATAATACTATTAGGGAAAAGGGTATAGAATTTGATCTAATCATAGGTAAAATTCTAAAAGCTTTAAAGAAAGACTTTTGGTTAAACTTACTAATTTTTCAAATATTGGTATTTCCTAGAGCTATGTCTCATTCTAAGTGGTTGAAATTATAATTATTTCAAAATGTGGGGAAAATATATTTAAAGTGGAATTATATCGATCGATTTTACTTCCTGGTAAGTCCAATTTGTTTAAAAAATTTGATATTGGCAAATATCGACGAAAAAAGCACTATATTAGTGCCGTTTAAATAAGCCTAGGCTCTGCTTTGAATAATTGACGCGTTGTTCTTTTGATGAATTCATAAGAATACGTGGTACCTAGTTCTAGAAAATCTTTTACAAAGGTGAGAGGACGTGGGGAAGAAAATTATCTTACATCGCTTTTTGTGCTAAGTAATACTCATCTTCTTTCTACTCTTACTCCTTATCTTATATTCTTGTTACACTCTGTATATGTATGTATATGTATGACTTCTAGAAAATAGAACAAATATGATTTTGGGATACTCGAACAATTTCGTTCATTGACTAACTTAAAAAAAGAAAAATTTTATTAACAGTAGATATTATTTTATTGCATAAATATTTTGACACCATATATTTTTTATGATTGTGTGGAATTAATTAATTATTGTTGAATTTTGCTTTTTGTAATAAAGATTGCAGCCTTACAAGTTAAAACAAATAAAATCTTAAAACAATATTTATTTTTCAAAAGCTACTAATAAGTAATTTAACTCGACGGTTTTTATAACTTCTTACTTTTTGTCAATAAAAAATTTCTCGGATTTTAAAACGAAATGGTTTTGTTTGTAAGCAGCAGTCAATTAAGTTTTTATTTCTAAAAAATGAGGTATTGCGTAATTTAAATTAAAAATATTCAATATTAATTACACGTATTTAATTTATATGTATAAATTATTTTGCTTTTTATCATTTAATACTTTTCTTAAAATGTTAATGTTTTTATCAAGATTAAAAGTAACAATTCGTCTCCGTAATATAATTTAAGTTACTTAACCAAATATAATTTTAAAAAAAACTTCGGAAAAATTTGATTGTAGGATTCAATTGACTTAATTGTTAGTAGACTTTAATTTATTATGAAAGATAAGAAAAATAATTGATTTAGCGTTGAGATATTAATAAATTTAATAAAAGGGCAGTTGAATTTATTATGAAACTTATTATCAATGCTAGGCTCAAGATAAGTAAATTTATTGTATTTAAAACTAAATTATTCTAACCTTCCAATCAAAACTTTATTGAAATAAAGGATTAAAATAAAGGAAAATGTTAGTCGATTTTTTCTTATATGATAATAATTATTATTTTATTAGAATTGAATTTTCATAAAAAAATCCAATTTTAAAACAGTTTTAAAAATAAAAAATTTATATTCATAACTCATCATTATTAAAAGACAATAAATTTTTATATATTTGAAGTGACTGATAAGAAATATCAACAGCCTCCAAGAAAGTTTTATCAGTTTTTGGTACAAGTAAAATATTTCAAATAAAACAGATAGCATTTTCATTTTGTTTTAGATTTCATTCAATAAAATTGTGCTTAGAGATCCCCAAAGACAGAAAACAATAATGTAACTTCTAAAGGAAACGCGTTCAGTATGAGTAACAATAATTCTGCTTGTAATTTAGTTATAAATATATTTAATTTTCTAAGTGAAAAATATTATCGATTTAAGCAAGTCAATTTACCTGAAGTGAAATATTTAACAAAAAAAATTAGAAAAAATTTACATTTGAATAAAACGCCAAAGAAGAAAGGTTATAAACGTTTTTTAACTGACGAGGAGATGAGGTATATTTTAATATGTATATATATTTTTTATTTGAAAAGTTTTTAAAATGGTTTACTTAATAAGTAAAAAATTTATTGATGCGTATGTAAATAATCATTGTTTTAAAAAAATAACTCAATAATTAGCTAAATCTACCTATTTGAAAGTGAAAAAATGAAAAGACTTGATTGCATTATATCAAATTAAACCTTAAAGAATATTATCTAGCTTAAAGAAAAAATTTTTTTTGATATAAAAGAAGTTATCATAGTTTTATTATTGCTTATTTTTAATATGTTCCCACCTTCAGCTCTTGCTTCTGCTTACTTTATGAGACTGTTTTAGGGTTTTTGGATACTTAAAAGTTATTTTGTAAAGAAAACCTCTTAGTAAAAGAAAAAATCGCTTACATAACAGATCTTTCTTGTTGGAAATTTCATTCAACTTATAGTTACATGGTAATAGCATGAATGTGATAAAAACAGTCTGTAAGTTTGACTTAGTTAAAAATTAAAAAAACTTAATGTTGGTTGCCTTTTAATATGTCTGGGTGAGAACATTCAACATTTAAATTTCCTGTGTGAATTAGAATTGAAATTTGTATATTATTATGTAATACTTTCTAGATTTTGAGAATATGACTTCGAAACGGTGGTTTGTGGGGACATATTTGAGGTAGGGAGGGCTGCTGTAAATAAACAGGAAAACAGTCACATGTAAAATTACATGAATTGAACTTTGTATTACTTCCGCATCCGTGGTTACTTGTAGATCTTAAAAAGATCAAATTAAGAAATCATCTCAGAAAGAGAGTTATTTTAAGACCGAAATTTAATTTTATATCCGGCTAATATGGAAAAATTTGAGAAGAATTGAAATCAAAGAATCACATCGTTGTTGAAGAAGATTTACTTATTATTACCTATGGTGAATAATGTCGAAAAAAATCGTATTTTTATGTGTAAGCTTTCTCGTAAGTATATTGGTTATCTGGATCAAAAGCGTATGTAACTGTACTATAGAAGAAAGATAATTAGCAAAAAATTTTTGGCCTTTTAAATAATAAATACTACATTTTGTTCCCAGCCATAATTTCACTTATATAATATATAATTCCTATTAAATGTAAATATTTTTTATATTATAATATAATACATATCCTTTCAGTCAAAAAAATGGATTTATAGAATAACCTTTGGTATCAAATAGTGTATTTTTTGATCAGTGATTTTTTTTATTTACTAAATTATTTAATATTTATCAATAAGATTTTTTTTTTGTATATATTTATACTTTACTCAGTAGAAGTGTTAATAATTTTAATATAAAATATTTTTGGTTTTGGTTGAACTTGATACTAGTACTGTCGTAATAAAATTTTGGTTATCATTGCTATGATAAACTTATGAACTTATTTTGAAAAAATTGATGCTTTCTTTAATGAAGAAATTGTATACTTAAAACTTCTGTTATATTGGTGTATTTTCGACGACCATTAAGCATAAAACGAACCATCATTTTTCAAATACCAACTTTTAACTTTCTAGTTAGAGTGCTTCTTAGATTTGACTATAATCTATAAATAAATACTACGTAATATTTTGGCAAATCCCACACCATTACTGTATTAATAAATGTAGATATTTATTTAATTCTTATGTTTTGCAATTGAAGCTTAAACGTTTATTTTTTAAAAGCTTTTATTTTATTTTAAAGCTTAAATTTTAACTAATTTAACTAATTGTCTAAAAAAAGTCTGTATTAATTAAAGTTTTTTTTATCAAATTTAGAATTTATTTTATTATTATGAAAAGTATGTATATATATACATAAAAACCAGCCGATAATCCAAAAAAATCATTTACTACTCTTAAGTTAAAATATTTATAACTGAAAAAATAACTTTGTTTTGTTTATAAAAATTACTAGGGAAAATGGTAAAAAGTTTTATTGAATGTGATTGAGTGGGATATCAAGTTTGCCAATCTATGAAATGTGGTTTTGAGCAAAACACGAAAGAGCAAAAGTCCTTTTAATAACTTGATTTTGACTTGCAAGCTTAAAATTGTAATAAAGTGGGAAAAAAATGAAATTTTAGATATTACTCTTAGTAATAATCTTTTTCAGATGGAACACAATCAGTCCAACACTTTCAAAATTTTTATTTCTGTTTATCAGTGGGATTTCTTTTGCATGGGCAGAATGTTCTGTAATAGCTCCAATTTTTTTTTCGCATGCTTTTCGATCTATATGGGGCTGTTAAACGCTTAAAGTCTGGCCTGAAAAATCTGTAAATGATGAAGAAATTTTAACTGAAAATCATTCAAATTCCATGATTGATACCATTGACTTGCGTCATTATGGCATCCCAAAAAATTATGACCTTAATTTCAACGGGCAATTGTTTGTTTTTTGGTCGCTTTGATTGGCCTCTATCAGCAATCTAAGGAACTGCATTAATGAATTAGTATTTCATTCATTGCAAAATTACATCGAAAAAATCTTCTATGTTGCCTTAAGCACCTCCACACAGTGCTTTGGTAACCAATATTTTCTTGTTGTAGTCTATTGTTAGCAAATACAGCACCCGCTTGATAAAACTTTTACATAATCAGTGTTTACAATTTTTTCAATATGGATTTATTGTATAATGCCTGGGACTCACTAGCGTTTAGCGTGTGGAGACGACTTAGCACAGTAAAAATGGAGAGTTTTACTAAATAACCAATCGGAGTGGACTCACTAGCATGTAACTGTTGTCATTGACAGAAAGCAAAATGCCAAAGTGTCAGTTCGATTTGTGTGATTTATGTGTTGTTATTTGCTTTAAAGTAAAATTTCCTTTATATTTATTTAAAAAAGTGTTTATCAAGTGTTATTAATTTAGGTTATATACCAATTCAGTGGAGACTAATGGACTCATTAGCATTTAGCGCTAAATTTTGTGCCGCTAAGCGCTAGTGAATCCCAGGCATAAGACAACAGTTTTGTGTCATGTTTAGGGTTTTAACCGATTTCTATAAACAAAAGTATATAACAATTTTTATAATATATAGTATAAATTGTGATATTTTTATTTTAAAGTGACTTACATACACTCATCCCTCGTTTTACACGTTAGAACCGTTATATGCTCAAACGAAAAAGTAGGATTAAACATAGAATTGTTCATTATAATAGTGTAGAAAATTAAAAAGTTTATCTAAAATATTGCAATTTCCTTCTCAATTTCTACCGCATCCGTGATTAGAAGTGGGAGTGGCTTGAGAGTTTTACATCAGTTTTTTTTAATGACTTAACATTTATTTAAGTAGTTTGTGATTTCAATAATTCAAATTTCAAAGCTCATTCCAGAGAAGGTGAAAATTCAATCACAAGATTTCCCCATTATTCGTACTCAAAACTGGTAAAGGATTAATTTTTACTTTTATAACAGCAATTTATGAAAAAATGGGCTTACACAGGCCAACTCACAGGAGAAAACTCACAGTGGAACCGGTTATTTTCATACAAAACTCACAGAATAAGCAAAATTTAAAGCAAATACCTCATCAGCAAGTACTTAAAACATCGATCACAAGCCTCTACAGAACAAAACGCAAAGTAAATAAAAGTCTAGAAAAATTTTAGTAATTTTGCCTTTTGTATTTATTTAAAAATCATATAATTGTGATTCCGTGTAAATTTTAATCCTATAAAAAACACTTCTGCGCAGAAACAAAAAGAGTGACGCAATTATTTGAATCATAACTAGAAAATTACTGATATCCATTTCTAGTGGCGCTTTTTATGTGTAAAAACAATTGCAAAGATTACAGTGAGCTATCAAAAAGTCAAAAACCCTAAATATCAATTCTCTTAAGATGTTTTGATATAATAAGGGTCTAATGAGGATTGTACCATATCAGTAACGATATAACGATGGACAATGGCTTTGACTTTTAACTTAATAGTGTAATTTTTTTCACATAAAAAGCGTCATTATTATCGTTAAAATTTAAATTAACTAACTAATTGTAAGTCACTTAGCGTTAACGGTAACGATACAACGATGGACAATGGTTTTAACTTTTAACTTTTGGATAACATACTGATGCAATCTTTTTAATTTTTTTACACATAAAAAGCGTCACTAGAAATAGATATCAGTAATTTTCTAGTTATGATTCAAATAATTGCGTCACTCTTTTTGTTACTGCGCAGAAGTGTTTTTTATAGGATATCAGATGTTTTGGCAGTACCATTTGTGCTTGTATCTGCTTTTATGGCATCTAAAATTTAAGCATAATATTATTAAATTCATTAATCATACTTAAAACTAAGTTTTTTATGTTTATACATAGATATATCTATGCATATATTCAAATTCACCTATTAATAGGACAGTTACACTTGTTGATCAACGAAATAACTTCATTTCAGTCGCTATCAGGCTCTTGATTCTCCTTTTTTCATGTTAAGACTTCAGTATGGTAAACAAAACAAGAATTTGGGAACACAATTATTTTAATAAAATTATTTCTAACGAAGGCTATATCCTATCATTTTATATGGGTATATTTGGCTTTGTATAGTTTAAGGCAGAAACTAATTAAAATTATACTCCATTCTGAAACTATTTTCCACAATCCAAAGATCTTATCTCTTACATTGACAATATGGAAGTATACATATAACAAGTGATCTCACAAATTTCAAATGCAAATACAACTAAAAAGCGAATTTTGCCAGATATAAATTTAAGAGTAATTTAAGCTTGTCATACAAAACTTTATGTAAAATATTGCTCATTCTTGAAATATTAAAATATGTGCATTTTCTGCAAAATTAAAAACTGGCGCCTGCACGTAACTACGAATTTTTCAGAAATTAAATTTATATGAGCTTGTTTTAATAAAATATTGGCTTAAAACTGATAATTTTTTAAAAAGCTCAAATGCAAGATTTTTTAGTAACTTTGCAAAATGTGAAAAATTTTTTCAAAATTCAATGAATCATAAAGAAACTAGCGAAAAAAAATTGATTGTTTGACAGCTAATTTTTATGCGTATTTACTTTTTCTTTCAAACCATATCTTATTTTTGAAGTTTTATTGATGGGCCGTACATTCCGAAAAAAAAGCTTAAAATTATTTTCGTTTAAATTTGATACAAAATTTTTCAAACCCTTATATCTTTTGTATTTATTAACCGATCCGAATGATTGACCACTTAAAAGTTTTCTAATATTTAGTTTAAGCCTTTTAGTGTTATAAATTTTTTTAACAATAATTTGCATTAAATACCTCAAAAATGTAAAAAACCAAACGTTGAAAAAAATCTTTTATGGGCCATAACTTGAAAAATAGTTGGAATTTGAAAATTCCCAAAATTTATTTTTCTTCCTATTTCATATTCCTCTCAACTTCAATCATAACTTTTAAGCCAACATGCACAGTTTCTGATATCCCAAATTTGCTATGTATAAAGAGTGTGGTTTTTTTCCGATCTTTACCTTTAATTGCGTCACTCCGGAGACTGCCGTCTCCTGTGATCAGTGCAAAACGAAGACAGTTGGGTAGGAAGAAATGACTTTCTACAAATTAATAAAATTCAGTGAAGTATTGATTGTGATCAGATAATCTTTTTCAAAAAGAAAGTTTAAATAACTGTTTATTGTAATATTTTATTAAATTTGATTAGTTTATATAGGATATTACTTTTTATAGATGGCTGGATGAATATACCTCAAGGAATGCCGAATTGTCCACCTGGGTTGGAGTATCTGACTACTATCGACCAGCTTTTAGTTAAACAAAAAGTTGAATTATTGGAAGCATTTACTGGATTTGAAACAAATAATAAATTTACAATTAAGAATAGCTTAGGTCAAAAAGTTTATTGGGCTATAGAAGAGAATGATTGTTGTACACGAAATGCATGTGGCCCATCAAGACCTTTTGATATGAAAATTTTAGATACATATAAAAACCAAGTAATACATTTATATCGTCCATTAAGATGTGATTCCTGTTGCTTCCCATGTTGTCTTCAACAAATGGAAGTTTCTGCTCCACCTGGCAATGTAATTGGTACTATAGAACAGGAATGTTCAATCTTTACACCACAATTTAAGATTAAAAATCATTTGGGTGATGATATTTTCCGTATTGAAGGACCCTTGTGTACTTTTAGTATGTGCGGAGATGTAGAATTTTCGGTAAGTAATTTTTGCTATTGTGTTTGTTTATTATTTTTAACACCCTTTAATTTATTTATTAAAAATATATTTCCATTTTTTTGGAAACTGGAAATCCAAATAGAAATAAATTTTGCACTTAAATTTACAATCACCTAGAAACGAGAAGAAAGAATTACATCTGTTGGTCTCGCTTAATTTCGCGCTTACATTCTCTTTCCAAAGTATATCAGTAAAAAACTTCTGTTCTTCTCTCTTGCGGTTTTTATATGTCGTGTATTTCACTTGAAGCAATGTTGTTTATTTTTCGTAACGCAGTGTTTTGTTATTTTTCATTTTCGAAAGAGAGTAATAATTGTTTGCTTGGCTTTTAGTTTGAATGGTAAAAGATTTATTTGCAATAACAAAAACAAGGAAACACAGTAATCGTATCACGAAGATCATTTTATCTAGAGTACCTACTTCAAAGCAAAAATTTTGCTTTGTCAATTTCTCTTAGAGTGACGTTATGCATTTATATTTGATTATTTTATTTACTCGCTCTATGCAAAATTTAAAATTCCAAATGTTTAAGGTACTTTCATTAAATGGAGAAAAAGTGGGAAAAATTTCAAAGCAATGGTCAGGCTTAGCTCGTGAGTTATTTACGGATGCAGACTTCTTTGGAATAACTTTCCCAATGGATTTGGATGTTCGCATGAAAGCAGTTCTTCTTGGAGCATGTTTTTTGATTGTAAGATTTTTTGATAAATACTTTTGAATATAAAATTTACTTGAGTGCTTTTAGGATGCGATGTTTTTCGAAAAGTCTGGAAATAGAGAGACTGATCGTCCAGGAATGTTTTAAAATGAACTATTTTTTTACTAATCAAAATAATATTTAACGCACTTTTATTCAAAGCACAATTTATATGAAAGAGAAATACTTTTAAAAAATATTATGAACAGCTTTTGCTGGTGGCATTACTAATGCGCTTAAAATTCTTGTTTTTTGTTCAACTTCATTTACTCAAAGTTCAACTTTGTTAGAAGTAATTTTTAAGAGTTTTTTAGTATATGTATACAACATTATACATTTTAAGTTAAAAGAGATTTATTAGTTCAACTTATTGATATAATTATAAAATTTTTTATATTTAATATACAAGCTGCTTTTTATGCCAAATATCACTATGTATAATATGAATACATCTAAATTTGTTATAAAATAAAAAGTGTTAAAAAGATTTTTATTATATATTCGTAAAAAAATAATTTCGAGTGAATTAATTTGATTGACTTATCCGAAAATTACTAATGTAAATTTTTATTTGAAAAATATTCATTTACAATTGATTTATTTAGAATTATTTTTTATAACTGTGTTATTTTGTTCGTTTCATTGCTCAAAACTTTATAAGCAAGCTGAACGTTATTTAATTAAATTTGATAAAAAATTATTTCTTAATTTTTTACAGTTACTATAACACACAATTAAAAACATTGCAGCCTCATAAATCATAAATACTCATTTATTTACTTGGATAATAAGTTATCCCAATGTAAAGAGGCGTATCCACTTTTATATATGAAATCCATTCGTACTATACTTGAAAAGATGAAAAATTTAAACAAAAAATCATACTCTACATTAATTAGCGATTGACCAATATTTTTTTTATTTTATGTTCCTGTCCCAAGTACAGTAAATTTGATTTTCTTTACTTATTATAAAATTGATTATATTGAATGTGTTTCACAAATCAACCAAGTTGATTTGGTTAACCAAATTGGTAGAAGGAACTAGAATAAAGCATCCTTATTTGTAAAATTAAAGATTTGTTTATCTGTAGAGACGTTCATTTCAATAAAAAATTTCACGTCAATACTAAAGATTATCTTAACCTGCTACCTAATAAATAACTTTATGCATCTAACTGCATTGCTGATAAATAGGTGCAATACATTTTTAGCTTATTTTCAAAAATAAAATATGGCACTTTTTTCACATTTAATGTTTTGTCAATCAACTTGGGGATTATATTGTATATATTTTGCCCGAATTGTTTAGTTGAAACAAATAAAACATCGGAATATCTAATTTTATATCAATTTAATAAGAAAGTTAAAAAGTTCTCATTCCTATTTACACGAAAAAAGGCCTCCATTAAACATTCATTCATGTTTTCATATTGATTTCAAATAGAAGAAGTAGATATTTTGGTTTTTTTTTTGTTTTTGGTTTGCTACATAAGGATTTTTTGAAGTGAAACTTCTATAGCCGGGGTTCTAAAAATATGTGACTAAAACCAAAGCGTTACCAAAATCGGCGTACAGGAGACCAAATTTTCTCTGCTCTGCTCTGAATATATATATATATACATATAATATGTTGATGTGGATATATGATACAAATGAAAATGAAATCTCGCGATAACACACGAATAAGTTTCACTTCCGTCGTGCGTCAGCTTGGCACACTCACTTTTTTCACTTTTCCATATTTAGTCCCGAATTTTACTTTATCAGAATCTATTAAGTATAATTCATTTTTACTTTATTTGAAAAATCACTATTAAAAACATCTACCAAAAAATCTTTTAATCTATATATATAAAATTGAATGTGTGTCTGGCCGTGTGTACTCGATTGATTCAAAAACCGTACATCCAATCGCCGTGAAAATTTGGGAAATTATTAGGTATATCCCCGGGAAGGTTTTTGCAAAATTTTTTTAAAATCAGAGTTGGTGTTCTAGGTGCTCCTGAAAAAATATTCAAAATTAATTTTTTTTTTTGGCATATTTTTGTTTTTTAGAAAGTTGAATGTTAAAATTAATTAAATAGAAAAATTATATACCATTATATGCATTTACCGCTTTTCAGATTATCTTTAAAATATTAAAAAAAATTTCGCTAAAGCATTGGTATTATACTTGAATGAATTTGCTTACAATATAATTTAACAGTTTAATTAATTTTTAAGAAATAAAAAGGAAAGAATTTATAAGGTGCACAAGGTAAAATTATTAATAATATTCAGACTTAGAAGAAGAAGGAACTACTAAAAAAAAGAAGCTCAGAACAAGATCAATTTCAAGTAAATTTTAATAATTATATTTATTTTATATAACCCATCTTAGAACTTATTCTAAAGTTAGTTTAAATATAAATTATTTGACTTTCCGTGGGCCAAAAGCTCAGCCAGACACCTTAAAGTGTGAAAAAAGTGGGAAAAAACAGCAAAAACGCCTTGCCAGGCGCCTTAAAGTATGAACAAAATAGTGGAAGCGTCCGCACTTTTTTCACAATTTAAGGTGTCTGGCCGAACTTTTGGCCCATGGGAAGTGTCTGGCAATGTCAAATAATGATCACTAATAATATTCCCTGAAATATATTTGAAAATCAGCACTTAGAAAATAAGGACGCTCTCGCTAATTTGTTCATACCTTAAGGCGTCTGGCTGAAGTTTTGGCTCACAGGAAGTGTCTGGCAATATGAAATAATGATTATTAATATTATCCCCTAAAATATATCCAAAAATCAGCTCTGAGAAAATGAAGCAATTTTCCCAAGTTTTTAAGCACCTCCCCTCCCCCCCCCCCTGATATCTACAAAATGGCCGTCTAGACAAATTAAGGAATATTCATACCTTCTTAGATACACTTACTACTTCTTATTCCCTAAATTTCGTTACTTCCAAAATGGGTGAGGTCTGGTGGCCCTGGGATCTTGGACTATATTTTTTATATTCCATCTTCGTTCACAGCTTTTCATGCCTCTTTCACCCATATATACCACATCCTCACACACTGGAAATAAGTTAGTTATTTTTTTCTACTAAAATAATCCTAGGAATAATTTATATTTTGCAAAACAACGTTTGCTGGGTCAGTTGCTAGTTTAATATATTTCTCACATAACTACCCATCCATTAAACTATAAACGTCGCATTTTCAGAAAGTTTCTTTTGATGCATTTTTACAAGCACAAAAGAAAAAAATTATATTTGTAGGAAAATTTTATTGAACACATTGACAAACCAAAATTAAATTAATTATTCATTCTCTTCATTCCTATAACATAAGTTATCACCGTTTTTTTGAGTTGAACTTGACCTCCCGCAATAAAATTTAATTCCAGCAGTTTTAGCAGGTTTCATAACTATTTTTAATTAATATTATTTACATCAATTAAATTCGCTTAGGATAACTCTAAGGTTGTGTCTAGCGATTTGGACAGCGAATTATAGGCGAAATTATAGTAGTTCTGAGGAGCGGTTATACTCAATAGTTTTTCAAAGTTTGACATTTTGATTGAAAATATAAAAGTTCTGCCTTCTAACTAGTTTTATTATATTAAAATGACTTACCGCACAAATTATACTATTCGAGAGAACTTATAATTTAATGATTGCAGTCAATATACTTCTGAGTATAACCGTCCCTCAGATCGCCTATTAAAAATCGCTGTCCCAAATCGCTAATGTAGACACCAAGTAAAGGGCACCCTTGACCAATCCAATCAAACTGTCAAAGCACTTTGATCATAGTAGTTTGATGAGTTAAGGGATATTCAGGTCAAATATACCTGTCATTTTGAGATAATTTGATGAATACTCATCAAATTTATATGCCACAATTAGATATATTTTGAGCAATTATTTGAATAGCTCCAGTTTTCATATTATCATAGTAATAGAATATATATTAAAATAAGTTTTTGAACTTTCTATTATTTTGATTTTTAAGTTGTTTTATGCAATTAAATTGATTTTTTAAGCATGTAAGTGCATACCTAAATCGAACAATATACATATTATATGTTGAAATTAGCACTGTTTTGTCACCTCCCACATTTCACAACATTTCCCACATTTCCCAACAAAAAAAAAGACCTTTGTTGCTGATTGTATATTTATTTAGTTTTCATTTAGTTTTCTTTTATTTTTACATAGCAATTGAAAATTGAATATTTGTAATTTTTATTCAGTTAAAAATAATCATTTTCTTAGTATAAATATAAATATAAGTGTGCAATTCATACACTATACTTTGATCAAATTTATTTGATCAGTTAAGGATCTCATATTGGGTGAATATATAATGCCGCCTCCACACATTCGCCGAATGAGCATGAACTTTTCAATTCTAGCAGATTCGCGAATGTGTGGATGGGTAGTTTGCTATAATTTAAACATTCAGTAAACATTTGTACAGGTTCGCCTTGATAGCGAACTTTATACCGAACTTTTACAAACTTTTCAATGCAAACGTCAAAAATGACAAATGCAAGTGTCAACAAAGTGTTATTTATGAGTTATATTTGGAAATAAATAACAACATGTATATATGTATATTTATTTACTTAATTTATTTAATTATAAATTAATTTTTATATTATTAATTAATTTCTTTTAGTATTTTTATTCTAAGGTAGATGTCAATTTACTCAAATGTCAAAATAACAACGCACGAATGTGTGGAGGGGTCCACGAATAACTAGTTCGGCTAACTTTACAGCAAACTTTGAATTGAAAAGTTCGTGCTCATTCGGCGAATGTGTGGAGGTGGCATAAGCAAAATTTGCTTAACTTTCATCAAATAACTTTGACAGTTTGATTGGATTGGTCAAGGGTGCCCTTAATAGATGTTTGAACCAAAATCTTGTCAAAAGTCCCTGAATTTACCACAAAAAATTCATTGTAGCTGGAGAAGCGGTAAGCTTTTTTACCGTTTTTTGATTGTTTAATCAAAAAAAACTGTTTTTATGCTCTTATTTTTACTAATATTTTTAATTATATAATATACATGTGTATATCTAAATTTGATCAACTATAACATCTATTTAGTTTTGGTAATTTTAACAACAACTATTATCATTAATTCAACAAATTATTAATTTTAACCAGTATTAATTTTAAATTATAATTGAAGATGACCAATAGATCCGCTTACTAGCAGCAACAACGAAAAACTGATCTCCAAACTTTTTGACACCAAAGCAACTTGTTGACACCAAAGCAACTTGTTCAACACAGCCTGTTTTGTATCAACAGGTCCCGTTCGTTGGCTTAACATCCTCCTCCCTTTGACAACCTGGTTGTGTTGTCAAATTATGTATAGGTAGACAGGCCAATCGCTGAATTGCTCGCCGAAGAGTTCCTGCCTTCGTTTTACGCACAACTCGTACGTGTCCATCCATCTCTTCCAATATGGGTCTTAATCACTCTGCCGAGCAACCATTTTTGAGGGGGTAAATTTTCTTCTTAGATTATTACTAATTGTCCTTCCATTAAGTTTGGGCATGGCGTATGCCATTTGTTTAAATTAAATATAAATATATATAGACTTAAATTAATTTTGTTTACTTAGCATATAAAACTTATGAATAATAACACTTTGTAAGCAAAAACAATAAAAATCATATCACACACGAGAATGTTGATATGATAAATTCTTTCGCGCTTAAATTACCATGCAGGTGGCCGGCTGATAAGCATTAGGAATAAACAAAAGAATGCTGATCGCGCGTAATATCGTGGGATATTAAAAACATTCTCATGTGTAATATGATTTACTTTGTTTTTGCTTCCTGAAAGAAAAAGAATTATATAAGGGGATAATCTAGAGCACTGGAACCAGTCGGCAAAAATCATAGAGAGAGAAAACATCGCTGTTGGTATTGTGGTTCATGAACCAGAATTACCATCGTCAATAGGTCAAGGTGTAGTACCTTGGTCCTCAAAATAATATAAAGGTTCAAATAAATATAATAATGAAATAATTGTGTTAAATAATTGTGCTAAATATATAGTAATATAGTAAAGTAGATTTTTATTAAGATAAAAGAATCTTAACATTTTTGGTGACCCCGACGTGATCGAATCTAAATACAAACGCATCGTAAATACGAAGTTTTCATCAGAAAAATATATGTTAAAAATAAATAAGAGGCAGATAAACTTTACATACCTATTAAATACTAGAAATTTATACATTTTGTTTAAATTTTGAATGAAATAATTAAGTGGAGTGACAGTTCATCATGAGTGACAGCCCAGAGGAATTGACGACGCGACAAGAGGAGACCGGAAACGAAATTAAAAGAATATCCACCAACTTTAAAAAAGAACCGAAATCACGCAGAACATCGGAAAATCTCAAAGCACGACTAAAAGCTCTGGATAAATTGTGGCAAGATTTTGAAAAGGTGGACTACCGAATCCGACAAAACTATGGTGAGGAAACTAATCATGTATACTTTATAAAGGAATATTACCAAGCCATAAAATCTGGTTATGAAAGTATTCGGAAAACAATAGCCGCCAAATTAGAAGAAGGAGGTTCGGCTACTATTTCAACACAATCAATAGATCCTCCACCGATCAAGCCACGTGACCTAACCGATAACACTATCAAAAGTGCAATGCAACAAACTCTTCTCCACATCACTGGAAAGAGAGAAACACATGATCATATTACAGCCTTGATGCAACAATTAAGACAAAAGATTCAGGCCTTGAACTTAGATACTCTGGTTCAGACTGCTGCTTATTATGATATCAAATGCCAATCTGTGTCTCAACATTGGGATGCAATCCAACAATTATTCAACAAAATACCACCTGAAACAAATGACAACTACATAGAAATCATGGAAAATTATTTTAATTTAGAAGAAATGGTGCATCAAACCATACTTGACTTGCAACAACGGTTCAATACCTGCGCAGCTCAACAACAGCAGTCTAGATCTTCATCTATAACCAAACCCTCCATGAAGCTACCAACAATAGAGCTACCAAAATTCGACGGAGATTACAGTAAATGGATCCAGTTTCGAGATCTGTTTTTGGAACTCGTCCATAACTAACCCATAGCTGGTTGTGAGAAAATGTGGTATCTAAAGGGCAGCCTTCTTGGAGAGGCACAACAACTCATAAAACATCTGACAACATCAGATGCGAATTACACTACAGCATGGACAATGTTAAACGAGCGATACGAAAACAAAAAACTGCTTGTAAACGCCTTATTAAACAAATTAATCAATCAAGTGTCGATTACAACGGAAAACTCTGCAGCAATTAAAGCATTGCATGACACCACACAAGAATGCTTGCTTGCACTGCAGAATCTGGAGCTCAATATCAAAGGTTGGGATCCAATCATGCTGCACATTTTGATAAAAAGGATAGATCGTACAACTCACACCTTATGGGAGCAATCATTAAGCAGACATAAGGAACTACCATCCTTAGATGAATTTTTAAGATTTTTGGAATTTCGTTTCCAATCGTTGGAAGCTATCAACAGCAGCCACAAGACCGAGACCAAACAAATTAACACACGAAAATCTCTCACCGTAGCCGTCAAAAACTATTGTGCATTATGCCATACAGATCATCCATTATTTATGTGCCCAAGATTTCTTCAAATGCCAACATCTCAGCGCATTTCAATCGTCAAAAAATACAATATTTGTTACAACTGCTTGAAGCATGGGCATAATGTAGGATCCTGTCCAAGCAGGGGATGCGTGAAGTGTGGAAAGAAGCACAATACTCTCTTGCATCTACCACCTTTACAAGCTAGCAATCAATGTCAACCTAACTCATTGCCTCTAAAGGTAACAGAATCAAAACACGCCTCGCTTGCCACTAACGCTAAGATAGGATCAAATGACAACTATATTCTACTGGGCACAGCCTTGGTTGAAATAATGGCAAAGAATGGCACTGCTATTAGATGTAGAGCAATCTTAGACTCTGGATCACAACTAAACTTCATCACTGAAGAAATCATCAAAAAACTTGGACTAGAAATAAATCGAACTGAGATCAGAATTGAAGGAATAGGAAAACAAAAGCAAACAACCCAAAGACGGGTAAACATTGTTTTGAAATCATGCATCAACGGATTCCAAACAACGTTAGAGACCTTCATTCTTCCAAACATCATTTCCCCGCAACCAGCAACAACTATTAACACGACGGACTGGAGGATTCCAGCTAACATACCCCTGGCTGATCCAACATTCAACCAACCAGACCAGATTGATTTACTTATAGGTGCGGAAATCTTCTACAGTATTCTATCAATAGGACAGATAAGAGTAAATGGCTCCTGGCCGATATTACAAAATACGGTATTTGGTTGGATAGCTGCAGGAAAAATACCCGATTCATCGAATCATTCAAGGACGACTTGTGGAATCAACATAAGTGATTTAAGCTTGGAAAAGCAAATCGAAAAAACATGGATACTTGAGGATTTAAACCCTCTAGAACGACAGTTCACAGCGATTGAAAATAAGTATGAAAATCACTTTGATCAAACAACCAAACGAGATACAGACGGTCGATTTATTGTAAAGCTTATGTTTCTCAAGGAACCACAAGAATTAGGCGAATCTAAGAACATTGCACTTCAACGCTTCATATCACTCGAACATAAACTCGTGAAAAATCAAGAGCTCTACGCTCAATACAAGGAATTCATGAATGAGTTCCTACAACTTAATCATATGAAAGAAGTCCAGATTAGTGAAATAGAAAAACCATACTATTTCCTGCCACATCATTGCGTGTTTAAACCGGACAGTAGCACAACAAAGATTCGAGTGGTGTTTGATGCCTCCGCCAAAACAACGACAAATATTTCCTTAAATCAAATATTAGCTACAGGGCCTACAATACAGGATGACATATTTTCCATTCTTATAAGATTTCGAATGCACAGATTTGTTTTTACTGCAGATATTGAGAAGATGTATCGACAAGTGCTTCTCAATAAAGATCAACAAAAATATCAGCTCATATGGTGGAGAGATAACCCGAATAGTGGTCTAAAAACTTACCAATTTCAAACCATTACGTATGGAACCACATCTGCACCATATCTAGCGACAAAATGTTTGCAAGCATTAGCAAAGCAACATCAAAAAGATCTAAAAGAGGGAGCTATAGTACTAGAAAGGGACTTTTATGTTGATGATGTTCTCACAGGAGCTGACACATTATCCACTGCTTTAGAAAAACAATCACAACTACAATCAATCCTCTACTCTGCCGGATTTAAATTGAGGAAATGGTGTGCAAACCATCCCCAGCTTTTACAAAAAATTCAACCACAGGATCAAGAAATCGAACTTGATTTTCACAACAAGACAGAAGACCACATCAAAACCGTGGGTCTCACTTGGCTACCCAAAGAAGACAACTTTTGCATCAAAACCACCTGGGAAGAGCAATTCAAGATAACAAAACGAACAGCGTATTCGGATATTGCCAGGCTTTTCGATCCTTTGGGAATCATGGGTCCAGTCGTAGTAACAGCAAAAATATTCCTTCAAAGGCTATGGGCTGAAAGGTGTGATTGGGATGCCGCGCTAACTCAAGAGCTGCATTCATACTGGAGCAATTTTCGAAAAGACCTGAGGATTCTCAACAACGTAAAGTTTCCCAGGCATGTTTTTGCAAACAAGATTCCAAAGACCACTCAATTCCACATTTTTGCTGACGCCTCAGAGAAGGCCTACGGAGCAGCAGCATATGTTCGAGCAGTAGATAAAGACAAAATTGTCTCGGTAAGGCTACTCTGTGCCAAATCTCGAGTAGCCCCATTGAAAACAACAACCATACCTCGTTTGGAATTGTGCGCCGCCAAGCTGGCTGCCGAACTAGCTCAACGAATAAAAAAGGATTTAAATGCAACAAACTTACCCATGTTTTTATGGTCAGATTCTGAAATTGTATTAAGCTGGATTCACTCACCGTCATCTTCCTATCAGACTTTTGTTGCGAATAGAATATCTACCATCCAACAATTGACTAGTGTGGAACATTGGCGACATGTCAAATCGCAAGAAAACCCGGCAGACATTTTGTCAAGGGGTCTTACTCCAGCAAAACTAGGAGAGTGTCAACTTTGGTTCTATGGCCCAAAATTTTTACATGGGACTGAGGAAATATGGCCTGCTCCATTCAAAAGTGAAAGACGATCAGCCACAACAACACTAGCAGCTGTGAGTCACGAGGATATTTTGCAGAATATAACGCAATCAAACTCCTTTCGGAAAATTCAACGAATTATAGCCTATGTAACACGGTTTATTAACCGCACTCGAAGCAAAATACCAGCCACAAGGGCAAAAAAAGAGAAAATTACCTCAATTTCTCCATTGACAGTTCTTGAGCTAAATCATTCATTCAAAATCGTTGTTAAAATCATGCAACAAGAAAAATTAAGGGAGGATTTGAAGGATCTCAGAAGAAGTGGGGAAGTTGCAAAAACCAGCAGTATCGCCAGCCTTACTCCGTTTTTAGACGCAGACAACATAATCAGAGTGGGCGGACGTTTACAAGAATCTTCCTTGTCATACGAAGCAAAACATCCAATACTCTTGCCGTATGATCATCATTTAACCAAGTGCCTACTTCATGATATTCACTTAGAAAACTTACATGTGGGAGCTCAAACACTTCTAGCTATCGCTCGGCAAACAGTCTGGCCGATCAAAGGCAAAACATTAGCACGTTCTATAGTTCAACACTGCGTACAATGCGCTAAAGCCAAACCACGACTATTAACTCAATTAATGGGTAACCTGCTAAAAGATCGAGTTCAGCCAGCGCGACCCTTTGTAATAGCCGGAATTGACTTTTGCGGCCCTATATGGACACATTTTAAAATACGTGGAAAAAAGCCACAAAAATCATACGTCGCAGTATTTTGCTGCTTTGCAACCAAGGCCACACATTTAGAGGTCGTAAGTGATCTAACAACCCAAGGATTTCTGGGTGCATTACGCAGATTCATGTCAAGACGAGGTCACTGCCGAACGATCTACTGTGACAATGCAACGAATTTCGTAGGCGCTAAAAACCTATTAGAGCTTCGAGACTTGCTAACTTCTGCTAAAGCAAGAGACGATATAACCAAGACCTGCAGCACAACAGGAATAGAATTCAAATTCATTCCCCCGAGATCCCCACACTTTGGAGGCCTATGGGAAGCAGCTGTCAAATCAGCCAAACAACTACTACAGCGAATCATATCTAAAGCATCGCTTACGTACGAGGAGCTGGAAACTGCCATCACCCAGATAGAGGCAATATTGAATTCTCGCCCGTTAACACCCATGTCAGATGATCCCAATGATTTAGCAGCACTAACCCCAGGTCACTTCCTGATTGGTGAGGCTATGACTAGTTCCATCGATTTCGTTGCATCACCTATAAAAACAAGTTTGATTGGTCGATGGAAGTATGTAAATCACATAAAAAATGAGTTTTGGACTCGTTGGAGTTCTGAGTACTTACACCAGTTGCAGCATCGATATAAATGGAAACAACGATGCCAAAACATTCAAATTAACGACATGGTATTGATTCACGAGGACAACATACCATCGCTAAAGTGGCCAATGGGTCGAATCATCAATATTGTAAGAGGAAGAGATGGACTTGTTCGTGTAGCTGACATTCGCACCACAAGTGGCACCATTAGGCGTCCTGTACACAAACTTGCTCCATTACCAATCGAAAGTTCTGAAAAAGAAGAAAGAGAAGGTCCTAGTACGAGCCGACAATCAGAAAATGACACAAACTCTTCAACCAATGAAAGCACTATTCCAGCAAAACGGATAAAACTGACATCGGCTTCAATGCTCATGACAATGATGTTAGCGTGCTTAATTTTTCCATTCAGCGAAACAGCTTCTGTAAAGATCAGCCCATTTGTAGATCAACCAGGAATCTACTTTGAAAATTTAGGATTAGCAAATATTGTTGCCAATGAATGGCACCTCATTGCCTTCTACGAAATGGGTCCGTATTGGGCGGAATATAACTTCTTGCATAACTGTACTCAAGAGATCATAAAAATTTGTCAGCAGCTTCAGCAAAAAAATCTCTGCACGTCAGTTGGCCAGCATTTGACTCAATATCAAAATCAGCTATCCTCCAATCACGTTCTTCTATCAGGTGGAATGCAACGAGCACGGAAGACCAGAGGAGCAATTAACATAGTCGGAAATGTGGCAAATTCACTTTTTGGAATCTTGGATTCAGATTATGCTAGAGAAATGTCGCAGACCATAAACGAGATATATAACGATGAAGACCACCTATTCGAACTGTTTAAAAATCAGACATCATTTTTAGACGCGACGTTAAACATTATGAAAAAGGAAGAAGAGTCGATCAATCACCAATTTGTTGAACTAGACTCACTTATCCAACAAGTCAACCAACACATCAATACTCTAAGCACAGATCTTCAACAAGAAAAACTTGCACAAGTATTAAATTCGTTAAGTATACTGGCGTCCATGAGTGCTTCAAGCTTATTTCAAATACAAGCCGATCTACTAAATGTATTGACGGAGACCAATCAAGGGCGTATCAGTCCACATTTGATAACTCCAACTCAACTAATGGAGGAAATAGCCAACATAAAGCAAGAACTACCACACTTCTTGCGTCTACCAATTCCAACCGAAGATATATTAAACTACTTTCAAATAATGAACATTGAAGGCAGAATACTTAGCCAACGCATACTATTCAAGTTAATTATACCCTTGACATCATTAGAGGACTTCGAACTATTCAAAATTACATCGATTCCCGTACTCATCAATGGTTCATTTTACGCCATACAACCTTCTACACAATTTTTAATTGTCAACTTATTTCGTGATCAATATTACCCGATCAATACGTTGGAGTTGCGTGACTGTCAAATAGTGGCTAAGGATAAACATATTTGCAATCAAAAACATGCGATTTTGCGGCGCACCTCAAATATAGCAAGATGTGAAATGGACTTCATAAATCACATGCCTCACCCAGCCTCTTGTCAGGTAATCAACATGACTGAAGAACCTCACTGGATTCAACTGTACAGTCCAAATAAATGGATTTATGCAATGAAAACACCAACCACAATAGATGTTGTCTGTGAAAGCAATATAACCCACAAAACTTTGATGAACACCAGAATCTTAGAGATACTTAACAGGTGCCTAATCAAACAGTCAATGATGATCATCCAAGGGCATAACACTTACCCATCAAACAGCCGGCTATCGTTCAACCCATCAAGCAATTTAACATTCCCAATAATAATGAACTCCACTCAGCCCATATCGTACACAAATTTTGCAATGCATCCCAACGCAACCTACAACTTGTCACATGCTGCTGAGCTAAAGGGTTTAACCGAACAATTAGATCACCTTAGGATGCAATCAATACATGAACACACGGTACATGACATCCACCAGTATGCAGTGGGATATGGAGCATTAACACTCACAATAGTTATGGCCATCATCCTGAGTTGGAGATCCCGTGAATGTCTTTATCCAAAAATAGTAAAAAAAAGTAGTACCGATACAATCCAACAACAACACATTGGCACTGAAAACGAATCATCCCGCTTCAACACAGAATTTATCTTTTAATAATAAATTATTAATCATTAGGAACTGAATTTACATTCAGCGGGGGGGAGAATATGTTTAAATTAAATATAAATATATATAGACTTAAATTAATTTTGTTTACTTAGCATATAAAACTTATGAATAATAACACTTTGTAAGCAAAAACAATAAAAATCATATCACACACGAGAATGTTGATATGATAAATTCTTTCGCGCTTAAATTACCATGCAGGTGGCCTGCTGATAAGCATTAGGAATAAACAAAAGAATGCTGATCGCGCGTAATATCGTGGGATATTAAAAACATTCTCATGTGTAATATGATTTACTTTGTTTTTGCTTCCTGAAAGAAAAAGAATTATATAAGGGGATAATCTAGAGCACTGGAACCAGTCGGCAAAAATCATAGAGAGAGAAAACATCGCTGTTGGTATTGTGGTTCATGAACCAGAATTACCATCGTCAATAGGTCAAGGTGTAGTACCTTGGTCCTCAAAATAATATAAAGGTTCAAATAAATATAATAATGAAATAATTGTGTTAAATAATTGTGCTAAATATATAGTAATATAGTAAAGTAGATTTTTATTAAGATAAAAGAATCTTAACACCATTTTTGTCGTTTGTGCAATGAAGGAAGATATTCCTTCGACCATCGCCGCCAGAAATGCTGTTGTAAGCTGGTTATATAACGCCAGTGGTTTAAATACGAAGTGACAGAACCCCCATCAGGGACTGCTGGCTCAACAATTGGTTCCAGAGGTCCTTGACACCAAAAATGAGTGGGTGTCAGCACACATTCATCATTCGGATCGTTGGAGATTTAAACGATAGGACGAGAGTTCAAAATTGCTTCGATTTGACAACATAGTATTGTAAGTTCTTCAAAATTCAACCTGGATTGATTTTAGGTCCTATATAAGTGGTGTTTTGCCCATTTCACTGCCGATTCCCATAATCCACCAAAGTGTGGATATCGGGGGGGAATGTGACGAAATTCAATGTATTGCTCCGAACACCATGTTGCGATTTCACGCTGGGTCCCCTTGCTTAAAAACAGTTCTCTCAGCTCCTTCAGGCGGTGGCTAGCACCTACAAAATTTGTAGCATTATCACAAAATAAGATTTTGCATAAAGTCCTTCTGGCGATAAATCGTTTTAGAGCAGCAATAAATGCTTCTGTGGTTAGATCCGACACAACTTCTAAGTGTATTCCCTTGGTCGAAAAGCATATGAATACTGCAATTTATGCTTTTATAGTAGCCCTTCCTCTTATCCTCTGGGCAATCATAACAGGACCACAAAAATCTACACCTACTGTGGAAAAGGGCATTGAACCTGTTAGTCACTCTGATGGTAAATTCTCCATTATTTGTTTTAAGAGCTTTGGTCGGTAGCGAATACAATGAATGCAACTCTTCAATAATTGTCTACAATAGTCTCTACAGTTTATTATCCAGAAATTCTGTCGTAAAAGTCCAACAAGTGTCTGTGAACCTGCATGTAGATTTTTTGTATGTAAATAATAAATATAATTGCGTACGAATGCATTATTCTTCGGAAGTAGAATCGGGCTTTTCGCATTGTAAGGAAGTTCTGCGTATTGCAGGCGTCCTCCAACTCTTAATAAGTTTGCGCTGTCAAGAAATGGATTTAGAGCTATTAAACAGCTTTTCAAATTTATTGGCTTGTTCCCTTTGATTGATTCCATCTCCTCTTTGAATTCAATTTGTTGGATAATCCAGATGATTTTTAAGAATGATCGTTCAAGTTCCGTGCCGGTTTCTAATTTGTTTGGAATATGTTTTGATTTACTTCTACAGATAAAACGTAGTACATAAGCAATAATGTGACGAATTTTCTTGAAGTTTGAATGTTGATAAACTTAATCTAAAAGTGATGATGGTACATGAACCAATAGTGCCTTCGTTAACTTTCTTTTCTCTGGTAGCTGTGTCTGATGTATTTGTCTCTTAGGCCAAGATTCTTTCGAGCAAATCAAGAACCATGGTCCATTTAACAATATTGATTTTCTTATGTCTTCAATGGTAGCACCCCTAGACACTAAATCCGCTGGATTTTGTTTTGTAGGTACATAATACCACTTGCAATTCTTAGTTAGGTTTTGTATAGAAGCGACTCGATTGCACAAAAAAGTCGTCCATCTGGATGGATGGGACCGAACCCATTCTAGTACTATTTGGGAATCTGTCCAAAGGTAAGTTTTTCGTATTTTTAGTTGTAAGCAGTTTCTGACTCTATTTAACAATTGCGATAAAAGTTCAGCAGCACATAATTCCAAACGAGGTAAGGTTTGTGTTGTTCTTGCTGGTGCTATCCTTGACTTTGCTGTCAACAGTTCAACAAAAATCTTTCCATTTTCGTCTTCGCTTCTTAGATATAGACAAAAACCATGTAGGTCTATGCTTATTAGAGATTTACTCACTATGGTTAGGCGTGGTATGCGAAATTGTTTGACGTTCCGTGGTTCTTCGATGAATTTGGACCATTGACAATGAAGTTCAATGGGTATAGATGTTATATATATAACTAGTCAAAAAATAATTAATCTAACTGAGCTAAAAACAAGTTCTTACGAAGATCCGGCTAATTTGCTTTTCAACCTCAGTTAAATTTATATATAGACAGTCAGTCTTAAATAGTCATTTGACTGTGTTGCGTGTATGGAAATATATATGAGTTAAAACATAATTACTAATTCTAATTGTTATAAAAGGAATAAATTCAATAAATATATATAAATATATAGTTATACGTATTGTTTTTTTAATAAATAAAAGAAATAAATAAAATATATATTTAGTAAAACATAACTGGCGCAGTCGGTAAAAACAACGGTCACTAGCGTGGCGTCAATAACAGTACAATTTTATATAAAACTAATTTAAAATATATTCAATTAAAAAGTGAACAAGTTTTTATTATAAATAAAGTGTATAGAAAAAAATTTACTACTAAAATAGTTAATAATAGTTAATAAAACATGCAAAGTAAATACTTTTCTTTGTTCTAAAAGACAGTTAGTTTTCTTTGTTACGTAAAAAGAAAAATCAAAACAAAAATAGTGCTTAAAAACAAATTATAAAATATTTTGTAACAGTATAAATTTAGAATAAAACTAATTGAAAACATATTTAATTAGAAAGTGAACAAAATTTTATAATAAATAAGTGTTAACTATACAAATTAAGGATATTGAATATAAACGAGTGATTTTTTTGTATAAATTTTTTTTTTCGTTATACATATATATATAAAAAAAAACACACAAAAGCAAAACAAAAAACAACGGTCATTAGACATTCAGTAGCGTGGCGTCACTAACGGTAATAATTTTGAATAAAACTCATTAAAAACATATTTAACTGGAAAGTGAACAAAATTTTATGATAAATAAGTGTAAAGGATATTGATTATAAACGAGTGATTTTTTATTTTTTTTTTTTGTTTTTTTCTCTCTCCTAATATATATATAAAAAAAAAACAAATTACAAAATATTGTGTGAAAATTGTGACAAGAAGGAAGCGATCTTTATAATTTTATCTCGTTAGATTGTACACATAAATAAACATTTAACAATAAATTAGTAAAAAGAAGAAAACTAAGGTAAAAGAAGAAAATAAGGTAAGAAGCATATTAAAATTAAATTACAATCAAAAAGATGACAGAAAATATGCATACTGCCAATTATCACAGTGCCGATTTTTATTCAAAAAGTCTATTTAAAAGTTTTTGATTTGCTATGATGAATTAGCCCAATCCATATTTTCCGACGTAATAAAATCAAAATTTAAAGGCAAAGCACGTGAAATTATTGAAATTAATAACCATGTTACTTGCTGACCTGAAATTAAAGAAATTTTAACTAATAACTTTAGTGTGCTAGCACAGAAGAATTGTTTGATAACCTAAGAAGTACACCTTTTAAAACAAACTGCGTAACCTTCTATAACGACATTAGAATTGCGTTGAGAAGACTGAACGTAAAAACAAAACTAACATTAAATAATGACCTCAACCTTCTAGAACAAACTATAACGAATAACAAAAATTCGGCTTTGAAATTATTTAAGAACAAGATCCCTGAGCCAATGAGGTTAATACTGTTTTGTCGAAATCCAGAAACATTGGAGACAGCTATGAATATTCTTCATGAAGCAGGTTATGCGTACTATAATACTAAGCCATTCAATCCACTAACTCAACCAACTAGTAAACCTAAGAATCTCTACAGCCGAGATTCTTTTAATAGAAATGCAAATGATAACAACTGAAATTTAAATAGGAACATTTATCAAAGCAATAGAAACACCCGTAAATAAGATACGAACAAAGAGGAAACTCCAATTATAGGACTCCTAATCAAGTTTCACAGCGTTTCACATGGCATAATATGAATCAAACTTCATACAATAGTTCCTACAAAAACCCAAACATCAACTACCTATACACTAGAGAGCCATCTCAAGATGACTCCTTTAATAAACATAGCTACGAAAAACCAAGCACGTCGCAGCAATTAAGAAGAATGCCTGCAGAAACAATTACTGCAAGTACTACGGAAACAAGTCAAGACAATCAATCTCAAAATTTTCCTTCGCAAGCCTCCAATCACAATTACCCCATATAATAATCAAAGACAAAACAAGACCGCTAAAATTCATAATCGACTCAGGAGCAACTCATTCAATTGTTAACCCGAATGTATGTAATCCTAATCTATTAACAACATTAAAAGATAATATTTTATTTAAAACTCTAAAAGGAGAAGTCAAAATTACACAAAAGGCGATAAGTCCCTTGTTCGAAGAATTAGGAGATGTAGAGAAAAAAATAGAACTCTATGTGTATCCTTTTCATAGTCAATATGATGGACTAATTGGTAACAATATCTTAATCCCTCTAAAATCAAAGATCGATTATGAAAATAATATTTTAAAAATACACCAACGAAAATTAAAATTGCGGTTCACCCACGAATCAAATGATTTAACTTACTGCTTAGAAGGTAATAGAGATTTCAAAGTTAAAATCCTTGTATTGCAAAGAGAAGGATTGACCTATTTGAAGGAGCAGAAGTTCTCAGATGGGAAAATTACAATAGACGAAGGCATTTATAGTGCAGAAGACTATAAAGTTGATGTGAACGTACATACTTTTAATCCATTACAAGTTGTAAGAGTCAGTATTGAAAATTTTCACATTATAGAAGAGAGAGAATCCATACCTATTTTAAAACAAATTCGCATTGACCATTCAAATGCTGAAGAAAGGCAAAAGCTTATTCAAGTTGTAAAAAAATTTTCAAATATATTCTATAAAGAAGACTCAAATTTATCTTTTACTAATTTCATTAAACACAATATTCTAACAACAAACGACGTACCTATACATGTAAAGTCTTACAGGTATCTGTTAGAATATACAAAAATTATTCTAACATATATTGTAGTAGGCTCAAATAAAAGTAGGCTATGAACCTACTCTATATAAATAGAGAGCTGTCAATAGTTTGTATAGTTAGTTTTTGTTTTGTTTTAATACTGTAAAGAGGATATGCTCTTACTAATAAAGTAGTGATAATAAAAAATAAATTGTGTTTTATTAATTAAATAACTTATAGGTTATGGGCCCAGAGAGCGCCATTGTTTATTAAGTGATTGATTTAAAAATAAAAAATAAAAACATAAAAAAATAATAATAATAAAAAAATTATAAAAATATTCTATTTAAAGTTTACACGTTGACCAAGCCTAAATACCGGTGTGAGGCTGCACTGGACGTGTCAACTTTAATAATTTATAAGAGGATAAAAAAATAATTGTTAAATAAATAATAATATTTATAAATTATAAACTAAAATAAACAGTAGTGAAATTATAATTTTTTTTGCTACAATAAGAATAAAAAAAATTAAGTAAAATTAAAATTAATAAAAATAAAATAAATAAAGGATTGATTATTATAAGTGATAATGAATAATTCAAAAGTTAAAAGAAACATAAAACTCTTTAATGGTGAAAAGTACAGTACATGGAAATTCCGGATTCGTGCATTACTGAGTGAATTAGATGTGTTAAGTGTGATTGATGATCAAATTCCAGAAATGCTAGATGCCACCTAGAATAAAGCTGAACGTATTGCGAAAAGTTTAATTGAAGAGTATTTATCGGACTCATATCTTTGTTTTGCTAAAACAGAGAGTACTGCAAGAGAAATATTGCATAGTTTTGATATAATATATGAACGTAAGAGTATTGCAACGCAATTAGCTATTCGAAAAAAACTACTTGGACTAAAATTGAGTGGTGATACGGTTTTAATTAAACATTTTTCCGTTTTTGATGATTTCATCACAGAATTATCTGCAGCAGGTGCACATTTAGATGAGACAGATAAAGTATCACATTTGTTGCTTACTCTTCCATCGACTTATGATGACTTTTAGACTATGAAATCAAATTACAGAAGAAAATCGTGAAACTTCTGGAAAAGTTCTTTATGTTGAAAACCCAGACAAAAGTTACTCTAATAAGAAATTTTATCGTGAAAATTCAAAGTCAACTAAATATAAACAAACAGGCAGAAACAAGCTCCAATCATCAAAACTAAACAAAGTATTATTAAAAAAATGCCACCACTGCGGTAGAAAAGGCCATATAAAGAAAAACTGTTTGTACTTTAAAAGATTAGTTCAGTACAATGAAAATCCAAACAATATTATGAAACGTAGAAGAACAGTTCAGACAGTACAAATGAGTCAGTCAGCAGCTGAAAATAATTCTAGTTTTGCGTTTATGATTCTGGAGCAACAGCACACCTTATAAATAGAGATGATCTATTTAGCAGCTTTAAAAATCTAGAACAACCATGGAAATTTTCAACAGCAAAAGTAGGAACCTATATATCTGCAACGAAGATTGGAACAATAAACATGACAAGTAATATGGGAGTTCAAGGAACCCTAGAAAATGTATTTTGCTGTCCAGATATTCCATGTAACCTGTTATCTATAAAAAAAATGCAAGAAGCAGGATTAAAGGTAGTATTTGATAAAAATGGTTATCAAATAAGTAAAAACGGTAAGATAATAACCAAAGGTGAGTCTTTGAATGGACTATATTCTATTGATTTTATAGTTAATAAGAATATAATTAATACAGAATATAGTATTAAAAATAATAATTATAATTTATGGCATCAGCGATTAAGCCATATAAGTAAATTAAAATTTTTAGAATTAAAAAATAAAAAAATGATGCTTGATATAAGTAAATCGAATCGATCGGATAACGCCAAATGAAAATTTCTGTGAGGCCTGTATAAAAGGGAAACAAGTTCGATTACCTTTTAATAAAGAAAAAAATAAATCTTATATAAAAAGACCATTATTTAATATTAGTTCTGTAGTTTGTGGACCAATCACTCCTCCTGCAATAAATAATAAAAATTATTTTGTATTTTTTATTGATCAATTTACTCATTATTGCATTACATATTTAATTAGTTACAAAACAGAAGTTTTTACAGTTTTTAAAGATTTTAAAGCTAAAAGTGAGGCACATTTCAATTTAAAAATTGTAAATTTATATTGTGATAATGGAAGAGAATATTTATCGAACGAGATGAAAGATTTTTGTGTGACTAATGGTGTTAGCTATCATTTAACAGTTCCCCGTACTCCGCAGCTAAATGGTGTATCTGAGCGTATGGTAAGAACGATTACTGAGAAAGCTCGTGCAATGATAATAGGTGCATATTTGGATAAAATATTTTGGGGTGACGCAGTTCTTACTGCTACATACTTGATAAATATAAGTCCATCGAAAGCACTTAAAATAAACAAAACACCATATGAATTGTGGCATAATAAAAAGCCACAAGTTAAGTACTTAAAAGTTTTTGGTAGTACAGTATATGTTCATAGTAAAACTCCAGTTATGAAACTGATATAACAAATAAAAGATTGAAATCAGTAGTTGATGATAGCTTTAATAAAACAGTCGAATTAAATAACGATTGTAGAACATATGATGATGGTACATATGACGATAAAAACACAGAGTCAGAATCTTTATCTCAAGATAAACATTCTCAAAATAAAACACAATTAGAACTGAGGAGAAGTAAAACGATAAAGCTTTTACCACATATATCTTATAATGAAAATAAAATTTTGAATGATAGTTTAATGAATGCTCAATCAATTGCTTGTAAAATTCCCATGTCTTATCAGGAAATTTGTGCTAGAGACGACCGAGTTAAATGGGAAGAAGCAATAAAAGATGATATTAAATCTCTTTTAATAAATAAAACTTGGACTCTGGTACCAAAACCAGAAAATAAGAATATTGTCGGGTGTAAATGGATATTTACTATCAAAAATGATGAGAATGGAAATCCATCAAAATATAAAGCCCGTTAATAGCTCAAGGTTTTAGTCAAAAATATCAGGTTGATTATAATGAGACATTTGCACCGGTTGCAAGAATTTCAAGTTTCAGATGTATATTAGCATTTTCAAATCAGTTCAATTTATTAAAAGTTGTATTATTAGTTGTATTTATATTTTTATATTAGTTGTATTTATATTTTAGATAAGGGGCATATTTCTAAAAATATTTATGTAGTTTTGTATGTGGATAATCTTGTAATATCCACTGCAGACATAAATGTAATGAATAATTTTAAGCAATACTTAATGAATAAATTTAGTATGGTCGACTTGCAAGAAATCAAATTTCTTGTAGGAATAAGAATTCAAAGATTTGATAATACAATTGTATTATTGTCGACACCTTGTCGAAATTTAATTGGTTGTTTAATGTATTTAATGGTATGTACAAGACCAGATTTAAGTGTTTCTGTTAATATACTAAGTAGATATTCTAGTAAAAATAACAAAGAATTATGGAATTGTTTAAAGAGAGTGTTAAGATATTTAAAAGGCTCAATTGATATGAAATTAGTTTATAAAAGAACTCAATTCAAAAATATTATTATTGGTTATGTAGATTCCGATTGGGGTGGAAGCGATAAAAATGATAGAAAAAGTACAACTGGATATTTATTTAAACTGTTTGAACAGTGTACAGTATGTTGGTGCACAAGAAGACAAGCATCAATAGCTGCCTCATCTACTGAAGCCGAATATATGGCACTATTTGAAGCAGTTAGAGAAGCTATGTGGTTAAGATCTTTAGTAATAAGTATTAATTTAAATATAGATAAACCTAATATAATTTATGAAGACAACATGGGTTGTATTAGCATTGCAAATAATCCTACATGTCATAAGAGAACTAAGCACATTGATATTAAATATCATTTTTCGCGGGAGCAAATAAAAAAGATTAAATAATACTTAAATATATTCCAACAGGTAATCAATTAGCTGATACTTTAACAAAACCTTTACCTGGTGGTCGATTCATGGAATTAAGGGCTGGAATAGGTATTCAATAAAAGACTGAAAGGAAATGGTGTGGATATACAAAGATGTTAAATAAATAAAATTAAATTTAAGTAACATTATTTGTGTGGTCTGATTAGGGTTTTCCTGGGGTTTCCTAATCCTTAGTAGCGAATGCTAGACCATTTGTATTTCCCAGAGAATAAACTGTAAGTAAGGCAAATCCTTTGTATAATATTTTATAATGTAGTATTATGTTAACAGATTAATTTTTGAGGTGGCGTGTTAGAATATACAAAAATTATTCTAACATATATTGTAGTAGGCTCAAATAAAAGTAGGCTATGAACCTACTCTATATAAATAGAGAGCTGTCAATAGTTTTTAGTTAGTTTTTGTTTTGTTTTAATACTGTAAAGAGGATATGCTCTTACTAATAAAGTAGTGATAATAAAAAATAAATTGTGTTTTATTAATTAAATAACTAATAGTATCCATTCGTTCATAAATAGGAAGTGAAAAACAAATTGAAGAAATGTTGAAGAAGAACATAATTTGACCCAGCAGCTCTCCTTATACGGCACCAGTTTGGATTGTCCCAAAGAAGGCGGACGCCACTGGTAAAGCTAAATGGAGAATTGTCATCGACTTTCGTAAATTAAACGAAGTCACTATTGATGACACTGGATCTCGCAAAAGGCTTTCATCAAATTGAAATTAATGAGAAAGATATTCATAAGACAGCGTTCACCGTTGAAAGTGGACATTCCGAATTTCTCCGTTTACCATTTGGCTTGAAAACAGCCCCTGCTACATTTCAACACCTTATGAACGAAGTTCTTAAAGACTACATAAATAAAATCTGCCTCGTCTACTTGGACGATATCATAATTTACTCCCCCTCGTTGGAAGAACATATTGTCTTTCTTTCGAAAATATTAAAAAGACTTGAAGATGTAAACTTAAAAGTACAACTAGATAAATCGAAATTTTTAAAAAAGGAAACTGAGTTTTTAAGACATATTATAACATTGGAAGGTATCCGACCCAATCCAGCAAATATTGAATGTGTGAAAAAGTTTCCTATACCCAAAACCCCTAAGCAAATAAAGCGATTTTTAGGCCTTACGGGATATTATAGAAAGTTCATCAAGGACTATTGCTAAGCCTTTTACAAAATGTTTAAAAAAAATTGAAAAAATCAACTTAAATGATCCCGAATATATAAAGAGTTTTGAAATGTTAAAGAGACTTTTGGTTAGTGAACCGATATTAAAGAATCCGAATTTTAACAAAAATTTCACATTGACGACAGATGCAAGTAAATATGCTTTAGGTGCCATTTTATCACAGGTTGGATACCCCATCTGTTATGCGAGTCGTACTTTAAACGACCATGAGCAACATTACAGCACGATTGATTACAGCTATTGTATGGGCTACAAAATATTTTAGACCCTATTTGTTTGGAAGAAAATTCATTATCGAAACAGACCATCGACCATTAGAATGGCTGTTTTCTATAATGAAACCAAACTCTAAATTAGTACGCTGGAGGCTCAAATTGTCTGAATTCGATTACAAAATAGTATATAAAAAGGGTGCCACAAATCGCAACGCAGATGCTCTGTCACGTATTGAAGCAAATTTTACACAAATATCAAATAGAAATAAAATTCTAACAAGTAAATCTCCACTCAACATTTTCAAAAACCAAATTGTATTCGAAAAAAACTCTCGACCACTTAAAATAAAGAATATAACTATTTTCAATAAACTGAGAAAAATAATTTACGTGAAAAATTTCGATGAAGGTTCTGCAATCACACTTTTAAATACACACTTTAAACAAAAAGCACTAAACGCAATTCTCGTAAAAGACCAACAAATATTCCGAACTCTTGAGGAAACGTTTAACAAGCACTTTTCAACAAACAATTTACTAAAAATAATTAGATGCGAAATATTACTGCCAGATATAACAGATGAAAATAAGCTAGCAAATCTTATTCAAAAGGAACACCTCCGCAATAATCATCGAGGTATCGCCGAAGTCAGCAAGGAGTTGCGGTCTAAATACTTTCATTCCAAATTACATGGTAGGCACACAGACGCTAATGATGATACTTTTAATTATCATATTTTGCCTCTAATGACAATATTTTGAAACGTCATATTTCGGAGGCACACAGGAGAATATGATAATATTATCATAACAGCTGATCATCTGTCAGAAATGTCATTTAAGTTTTGATAGTGCAAAATTTGTTTTTAAATTAATTTTTGGTGATAAATAATATTTTGGCTTGGAAATTAATCCCAGAAATTTTAAATAAAGATAAGTTTTAATTCTTAAAAAATTTTTAATACATATAAAAATTCTTAAAAGTGGCAAAGTTTTTCTTTTTTGTAAAAATCAGACAAACAAATATAATTTTTTGGAAAAATAAAGGGATTCTAGGACAATATTGTTAATCTTAGTTAAAATTATAGACTAAGGGATTGACGAAAATAAAGAAAAACTTGTATTCTCTAAAATACATCCATATCAACTTTTGGTTTGAATTTTATCCTCAAACTTGCTGAAATGCTTGAAAAGTATTCCTCTTTTGTTTCTTTGTAATTTGTTTATTTTAGTAGTTTTTTAAGAGAATTATTTGCATAGATAAAATTTTATATTCACTTAATTATTATTTACAGTTAATTTACTTAAGCTAAAAGTATTTTTTTTTTCAAAACAGTTTGAAATTTGAATTAGCAACAAATTTATATATGATTGTGCTTTCTTTTGCAGACTTCAGTTTTAATATAGCTTTTAAATTTAAAACAAGTTCTGATTTTATCTTTATGGCTACCTAAAACAGAAAACTTTGAAATTGGTACTGAAATTATTATTTAAAATATAAAGAAACACTTACCTATTATGTCTTTTTCAAACTTAAATCAAATCTATTGTTATGATACAGTTGTCAAAGTGCTACGGCGAAAAATAAATTTTCGCCTTTCGGCCTGCCAGATATTTATTTTTACGCGTATTACGTTACTGAACGTCATATTTCTCGTAAGATTATTGATAATATATTACGAAAGGATTGCAGACACACAGAGAAATGTTATCATGAAGGGCTAATCATCATTAGCGTCTGTGTGCCTACCATGTTAAATACAAGGGTGTCACAATTTATAAATAATTGTGAGATTTGTAATATCGAAAAGTATGAAAGGAAACCAGTGAAACAGGAATTTCAAATTACTCAAACCCCTTCAAAACCGAACGAAATAGTTCATATTGATGTATTCTACAGCTTGGGAAAAATCTATTCCTCACATTCATTGATAAATTTAGTAAGTTTGCCCAAGCGATAAAAATTAATTCCAGAACTTGGATAGAGTTCAAAAGGGCGCTTTTACAATATATTTCCGTATTAGGCAAAATGAAGAAAATCATTGTTGACAATGAATTAGGTTTTAAAGCTCTTTCTCTTAGCGAATTCTTAAGGGAAGAAAATATTGAAATTCACTTTACCTCAAACAATAATCATACTTCAAACTCCGATATAGAGAGATTACAATACAATTAATGAGCACATAAGAATCTTAAAGACATGATGTAAACAAAGACACTGACACAGTTCAAGAAAAGATTTTAAGAATAATAGGCTTTTACAATAATACAATACATTCTACCACAGATAAAAAACCCATAGATTTCAACAATGGAATAATCAAAAATGATGAATATCCAATTATCAAAGAACGAATTATAAAAATCAAGGAAAAAACTTGTAGGAAACAAAATCACACCAGAAAAAACGTCGATTTTGAATCAGGATTGAATTTTATAAAGGACCCACGAGGAGGAAAGAATCATTCTAAATTTCGAAAATTAGATATGGAAAAAATAGACAATAGTCATTTAATAGATAAAAACACAGGACTTAAATATTATAAGTCACATGTCAAACGAAAGAAAATATTCCAAAACAATAACAATCCGACCATTATTGCGAATTGTAAACAAACAAAAACTAAAAGGAGGATCCCTAATTGAAACCAAGCTTTTAGCAATAAAATAATAATAAAGTTTGAATTTGAAAAAGTACATAACTATTAACTATTAGGATAAGATTGTTTGAACCATTATTTAACTATTTTTTATAAATTTAATTCATATGGTTAAAGCAACTAGTGTAAATAAGTATTAAAAATCGTTGCATAAAATTAAAATATTTCAAAAAGTTGAATTTAAAAATAATAATTTTTTATAGTTAATTTAATAAAAATTTTTTTTTCTTAGGTTACTTATAAAATATACACATAAACACATGGATAGTTAATATTATAAATGAACAATGTTCCATATTAAATTTAGAATTTATGTAGAATAAGGAAACAATAAGAAAAAAGGAACCCCTTTGTCAGAGCCTCTGACGAGTGGTGGGGGTGTTATATATATAACTAATCAAAAAATAATTAATCTAACTGAGCTAAAAACAAGTTCTTACGAAGATCCCGCTAACTTGCTTTTCAGCCTCAGTTAAATTTATATATAGACAGTCAGTCTTAAATAGTCATTTGACTGTGTTGCGTGTACGGAAATATATATGAGTTAAAACATAATTACTAATTCTAATTGTTATAAAAGGAATAAATTCAATAAATATATATAAATATATAGTTATACGTATTGTTTTTTTAATAAATAAAAGAAATAAATAAAATATATATTTAGTAAAACATAACTTATAGACTCGTCGCAGGGTAATTTCAGTAGCCATAACTCTTGAAGATACATTTTTGCTCTGATGATCAACGGACTTATTAGTCCAAGGGGATCAAATAATTTTGACATTTCAGATAAAATCCTTCGTTTTGTGATCCTTGGTATAATTTCTTCAATCGCATCGTAATGATAAGGGAAATAATCCTCACTAGGTGCCCATGCCATCCCCAGAGTTTTTATGATGTCTGTATTGTCAATCCGCATTAATTTTTCACGAGATGTTTCGGGTATGCTTTGTAACAGTTTAGCGTTTGAAGACCACTTGTGCAGTTTGAACTTTGCTGTCTGCATTATATTGAGTATTTGGTTTTGTAGCTCTAAAAGCTCCTCTACTGTATTTCTTCCAGTCAGTAGGTTATCCACATACATGTCAGATTTAAGTACCTTAGCCCCTTCTGACATTGTGTCAGCATGTTTGTCAGCTACGTAGTTGATAAAGCGAGTTGCAAGAAAAGGTGCTGAAGAAATACCGTAAGTTATTGTTTTTAATGGATAGTGTTTAAAGTCTTCATTGGGTTTGTTTCTCCAGAGGATGAGTTGAAAGTTTTGATGATCTTCACGCATTAATATTTGTCGAAACATCTTTATTATATCAGCAGTTAGGACAAATCTCCAACAACGAAATCTGATTAAGATAGAAAAAAGATCATTTTGTACTGTAGGCCCCACCATAAGTATGTCATTAAGAGACACCAATGATGTGGTTCTACACGAGGCATCAAATGCCTACTCTTAATCTAGTAGAAGAACTGCTTGGTTTTTCTACGCAATGATGCGGAAGTAATAATGTAATTTTGGTAATGTGGCTGGTTCAACAAGTTCCATATGCCCTAAAGCTAGGTATTCCTCTAGAAACGCTTTATATTCAAATTGCAGCTGTGGGCGTTTCTTAAATTTGTTTTCCAAGCAAAGAAATCTTCTCTTTGCTGCCTCAAAGGAGTTTCCTAGAGTTTTCGGATTGTCCCTGAAAGGGTACGCAACAATGAGTCGTCCTCCATTAGTTTCAGCAATGTCCTTGCAAAATTTTTCTTCACACTTGATTTCTTCTTCACTGAGATTCACCAATTTTTCTTCAGCATTTTCTATTTCCCAGAATTTTTCAACCTGAGCATTTAGTGTATTATTCGTTGAAATGAGACTATCAGTAGTATTACAATGCTTATGTATTGTATTATTAAACGTTCCGCACACTATCCAACCGAATATAGTTTTCTGTGTGGTAGATTAGTATCTAACTTTATTTGACCTATACATAAAATTTCAAAAAATCTGTCGGCACCAATTAACAGGTCTACTGTATGAGGTATGTTGAAATTTGAATCTGCTAATTTTATATTGTCAGGAAATTTCCACTTATTGATGTTTATTATTTTTTCCGGTTGACAACCGGTGATAGAAGGTAAAATCCACAGATTCAGATTGGTTTCATAATCACTTAATCACGATTTTATCGTCGTTTGGGTTTCGTAACAAATTCTTGTAGAAGTATCTCCTATCCCACTGACTTCAAAACTGACAGGGTTTCGTTTTAGCCGAAGCCTTTGCGCCAAATTGTTAGTTATGGATTTTTTTATGACCCAGAATCTAGCAGGGCACAAGAAATGTGGCAGCAGCCAGATCTGTCCTTTATTTTTATGAGAGCAGCTCCCAAGAAGACGTGAACATATTCACCCTTTGGGTCTTCAGTATATGAGGACAGTGAAACATTTTTAGAACAATGTGGTAATTGCTCCTTGTACGTTTGTGAACTATTTTGATAACCAATTTGCTCTTGAGAGGTCTGTGTTGCACAAGTAGGATTAGTAATTGTTTGTCTTGATACTGAATATCTGTGGAGAAGTGTATGATGGGGTCTGAAACAGACTGTACATTTAGAAGATCGACATTCCTTTACTGTGTGTCCAGAATTTTAGGCAATTTATACACAACATGTTGCGTTTTGCCATCTCAAAGCGATGCTCTACTGTCAATGAAGAAAAGTGTCTGCATTGTAAAATATTGTGATCTGTTGCCTTGCAAACGCAGCAGGGATAATTTGTAATTTTCAACGAAGTTTGCTTTCTTTTGTTATGACCAAAATTCGGTTTGATGTCCTGTTGTCGAGGGTTAAGGTTTGTCGCAGCTTTATGTTCCCTAGCCTCAAGAAACTGGCATCTTCGATTTAAAATTATTTCGCAATCCTTCCAAGTTGTGAGACGTTCGTAATCTACCGCCTCCTCCCATTTGGTTTGTGTATCTAAATCTAGCTTTGACATTACTATGTGTATAATTATTGAGTTGGTTACATCTTCATCACTTCCTAGTAAACAAAGGGCACATAGGTGAGAGCTTATTCCATCAACGAGTTTCCGCAACTGTGCCGCATTAGCCTTAGACACTCTAGGTATTTCGAATATTTCGGAAATATGCTCCTGGAATATCAGATGTTTGTTGTCATACCTTTTTTTTAAAAGTTGGAGTGCTTGATGGTAATTATCTGACGATTTTCCTAGGGCTTCAATGGTTTGAAGTGCTGCTCCTGGAAAACAGTTACGCAAATGACTGTATTTCTCTGTGACTGATTTTTCTATATCATCGTCTACTAACTTATTGAATATCACAATGAAATTTGGGAGCTCGGAATATTTTCCTGTGAAATGTGGCAATCGTAACGGTGGCAGATTGGGCTTATTTAGAGGCAAAACATTTAATTCGGATATGCTAGGTCGTGATGGCATAAGAGACAATATTTTTACCTTAGTTTTGCAATAAAACCCCTCTAGCTCTCCTCTGGCAGCTGCTATTGTTTCATCATTAGGCGCCAGTCTTTCCAAAGAGGTTTGATGAGTATTTAACAATTTCCAGTATGACTCCAAAATCTCCAATCTACATTGAAGCTCGTTGATGTTTAAAGTTTCCGCTTTCGCGACGATATAATTCTTCACGTTGGTTATCGAGCGTTTTGCTACTGCCCTCTGCGATTTTAGTTCGTCGATTTCTTGCATTGCGAATGAATATATAAATTGTGTGAAAAATATAATTAATTAACTCCTATTGAAGAATTTCAGATTTGCTGTGAACGATGGAGTATGCACTCGCGGTGAATTTGCCTATCAACTGTTATTTATCAAACTTATAGAATCGTTGATCACACAAAATAGCTTCCACAATTTATGTAAATTTACAATTTTATATTTATAATTGTTGCGGCTGTCCTTCCTTATAAAGTATCGCGACGTGCCTTTGCAACGTATGATGCTATAGTTTAATGACCTTGAATTTGACTAAATATTATCTTTCCTTTGGTTAGAACTTGTATGTAAATTGCAGAACCTTAAATTATCTCGACTACTGTATAGAAACCTAATTCGATATTAAAGAATCTGTGCTGCAACTATTTTTTAAGCGATATTTAACACAAGTTTTTTCTTTGAGTCTTAAGGTTAAATAAAATATGTATTTAAATAGGTACTTTATTTAATTGTCAACAAATATGGCACAAGGCAACTTAAATGGCGTCACTTTGATCCGAGTGCAAACAAATGTTGTTATTTATTATATATAGACATATAAATATATGTTTATAGATAAATTCATGCAAAATATTATATATAATTTAATTAGTATAGATGTTTAGTATATATATAATCCATTTATTATAAAGGTATTTTTGTTTTAAATTATAATAAATATTTAATTATTATATATATTTCTATGTTAATGATATTTATATAAATCTTTTAATATTAATTTAGCAATACATATATATATGTTTTATCTATTAATTACAACAACTATATCACCAGGCAACTTTAGCATTTTTACAGTTGTTCTGTCACGGTCGCCAATGGAGAAGCGGTAAGCCTTTTTACCGTTTTTTGATTGTTTAATCACAACAAACTGTTTTTATGCTTTTATTTTTACTAATATTTTTAACTATATAATATACATTTGTATATCTAAATTTGATCAACTATAACATCTATTTAGTTTTGGTAATTTTAACAACAACTATTATCATTAATTCAACAAATTATTAATTTTAACCAGTATTAATTTTAAATTATAATTGAAGATGACCAATAGATCCGCTTACTAGCAGCAACAACGAAAAACTGATCTCCAAACTTGTTGACACCAAAGCAACTTGTTCAATACAACCTGTTTTGTATCGACAGGTCCCGTTCGTTGGCTCAACAGTAGCATTTAGAACTATTGAAAATGTATAGTTGTGAAAAATATGTATATCAAATTTCCGACTTTAGGTGATCAATAGATGAATAAAATTTTTACTTTTCAATATATTTGTGAATTATTAAATTCACATACATCTTTCCTATAATAGAATCTACAATAATTGGAAACTTTGTTTAAATTAAATTATATTAATAAAATTATTTACTGTTAAAAAACATCTATTTAAAAAAAAGAGCTATCTTTTATAATACGAACTTCGCTAGCTTTTTGTAACACAAATTTCATTACTAATAAGTTATTCTTGAATTGAAAAATTTTGAGCTTGATTTAAATACTCTTGATAAAAAAAAATTTTTTGTACCATTTATTTAAAATTAAACACAAATAAGCAATAAATATAAAAAATATTCTATGAAAATTAAATTAGCTAAGTTCAAAACCAGCCACTGATTGCATTGCGTATATATAATAATTTTTCTCGCATATACTTTTAAACGCTGGGAGTTTTAGAAGATTTGTGCGTGTGCTAGCAGTAGGAAGACGTTTATCATCACCAGCATTTTGTATGGTAACCCTAATACCCATTCTTAACAGGCGCTATGTACAACGTTGTAGTCCTCCATACAAAAAAATCAGTTCTTAACAGGCAAAGTCTGTAGTGACGACAAAAGAAACTGGCGTCTAAATCTGAAAACATATGATCTGAAATGTCGAATCAGATGTTGCAGATTGTTAAATGTTTGAAAAATTTTTTAACTAATAAAATTAAAGAAAAGCTTAAGAGTTTTTAATTTTATTCACATAAATTGTTTTATAAAGTTAAATAATGAATATTTTAAAGTATTTATTTTAAAGTAATATTTTAGTGAAGTAAACCGAGCTAGAGATACACAAAACAGGAGGATCTAATAAGAAAAATTCACAATAGATGTCAATTTTCTGTGACTACAGGGTTTAAAAGGCTGTAGTTACTACAGGATTCCAACCAGTTATGTACTCAGTTCTCCATACAAAAGTGGCTTTTTGTGTAGTTAGAAAGTCTGTGGTTCCGCCTGTTAAGAAAGGGTATAAGTTATAATATTTCAATAATTACATTGAAAAAAATAAAATATTTATATAGTTATATGCAAAAAAATCCCCCATTTTGATCAAAAGATGTTCTAATTAGCTCAGATAAAAATTCACGCAAAACTCCCCCACCACCAATGCCAACTTCATCAAGTCCTAAATTACTAATAAATTGCACACGAAATCTATGTCTTATGCCTGGTTCCAAAAATAATTTAACTTTAACAATTTATTATTTAAATTTAATAAATTTACCATTTTCAGGACGTAATTTATCAAAACTTATCTTTGTTACTAAATTTTGGAAATGTGGTTGAAAAAGCATAAAATTGTGCATCTTTCGATGTTTGAATACCTTAAATATAAAAAAAAGTTATGTTTTAGTTTTTAATAATTTCCTTTACAAAATTATTTGGGGTTTTTTTGACGGGATGAGCCCGTGGTTCAATGCCAAATAAATCATCAGTAAGTTGTGACGTGAAACGGAAAATTTGTCCGAAAAAATCAACAGCAGTGTCTCTAATTCATCGTAGAGGATGTAATGTTTCTTTCGTGTGGTTGATAGCAGAGATGAAATTCAAAGACTTTCCTTGGAGAAACACTGACAGTGGGAGAGTTAAACTGAGCAGTTTTTCACAAACTACAAGGCTTACGATGAAGTCACTTTTTTGAACTGCTGAAAGAAGAAACGATGTGGTCTATATCTTATAGTCCACGTCCTCCCAGCTATTTCTTCTAGACTGATGGCGATGCATTAAAAAAGTTCCATAAATGTGATAATACTCTCATATCTTTCAATAAATCTCGTTTCACAAAGACGAAGTAGTCGCTTTTTTTTACTGTCTAGAACATACTTTTCGACAATTTTTTGAAAAGTCTTGTTTGCACTCTCTCAAATCACTTGCGGTTTTCTTTGTATTAGTCGTTTACTAATACATACATACAAAAAAGTCATTTTAATTTTGCCTTCGAGGAGTGCACATCTAAAGGCCCCTGTAGAGGTCGGACATTCATTTGCCCGGACTTGTATTAGTTTTTACTATATATATAATTTATAGTAATAATAACATAAAGTAGAACTTTTAATAAAAAATGATTAATTATGAAAACTTTAAACTTTTGATATCATAATGAATCAGCTATGCCTGACGGTGCATGGTGCCCCAGCATCACTTTAGTTTTTAGGCTGGAGAGACACCAAGTAAGGGGAAAATTTGGAATATTCGGACTAAATTTGATGCGTGAAATATAGCTGCATCACCAGGTCTACTTACCAATACACAGAAGTAAGTTTTGTTTTTGACATTTTGACATTTACCGATAAAGTACATATTTACGCTATGTACGTATACGAGTGGTAGGAAGTAAGCACTTGTGTAACTCGTGCCAAATAATAAAATGACAGATATGACAAGCTTTAATTGTATTAGTATCACAATCTGTATCATGTATGTCCCAAATGACAGCACGTTTTACTTACCGCACCAACCCTTTGCCTGTAATTCAGCATTTGGCCCAAAAGCCAAAGATTACCAAAGACTACCGTGTATCATGGGCCAAAGAGTGTGTTTTTTTAATCAACCAAGTTGGTTTAGTTTAAAGGGCACCCTTCACAAATCCAATCAAACTGTCAAAGTTATTTGATGGAAGTTAAGCAAATTTTGCTTATACATACATTCACTCAATATGAGACCATTAAATGATCAAATAAATTTGATCAAAGTATAGTGTATGAATTGCAAACTTATATTTATATTTATACTAAGAAAATGATTATTTTTAACTGAATAAAAATTACAAATATTCAATTTTCAATTGCTATGTAAAAAAAAAAGATAATTAAATAAGTAATGGTAAAATATACAATCAACAACAAAGGTCTTGTTTTTGTTGGGAAATGTGGAAAATGTTGCGAAATGTGGGAGGTGACAAAACAGTGTTAATTTTAACATATATATATATTGTTCGATTTATGTATGCACTTGCATGCTTAAAAGATTAGTTAATGTTATTAAAGTTGCCCTGAAACAACTTAAAAATCAAAATAATAGAAAGTTCAAAAACTTATTTTAATATATATTCTATTACTATGATAATATGAAAACTGAAGCTATATTCACATAATTGCTAAAAATATATCTAATTTTGACATGTAAATTTGCTCAAAATGACAGGTATATTTGACCTGAATGCCCTAAACCCAAGTTGGTTGAAGGGAGAGTTCATTTGGTGAGAAAGATAAGAAAGTAAGTTTACCAAATTTAATATCTCACGCCCAGAAAATCAGTGCTATGTTTGCTTCATCTTATATATATATGACAAGTGTTTTCAACTATGAACCTTAGAAAAAATAATTTCAGAAGTACTGACAGATGAACACACTCATAGGGGGGTGACACACGAATTGTCATGACATGCACAACTTTCCGAAGTTACGGGCGAGAAGTACAAAGAGCAGGGATTTTGAAGCCGCTTTTTGAAACTAAAAAAAAATCCCATGTTAAAAATATGCTTCGGGTGGATCGCGCAAGAGAAGAGCGGTGCAATCAAATGGATGAAGTAGTCAAAGAACTTCTTAAGCTCAAAACCTATACAAATGAAGAAAAATAAACAAAAATAACGGCCGTCATTACAGTAATTTGGCATTTAGAAATTTCTACAAAACTCAAAGCTTTCAATATTTTTTTATACAATTTATTGTAAAAATCAATTCCCAAATTTGTATAATTTTGATTAAACATTTTCATATATATTTTATAAAAAATTGGGATTTTATTTTTGATGTACTTAACAACTACGCATACTTTACTTTCCAAAGAAATTTGGAAGGCTTTTTATAGTTTTAATTAATTAGAATTTCATTTGAAACCTTAATTTTCTTCATTTGAACCAAGTCACTGTGTCTTCTACAAAATGTTTTTGAGAACTGGGAGGAGACCAATTGCATTTAATCAATTTCGAATAGTATATCTCATTTGCACAAAATATAATCGATTTCAACTACTACATCAATTTTTAATAATTCTTTCTTAAATGTTTTTGCTACCTTGTATACTTTAAAATTAAACCTCTACTTTGCTTGAATAAAGTACTACTTAAATCTATAGAAAATTACCGATCAAAAATTAGAAATGATATGATTTGGTGCCATAATTCCAAACACTTAATACTCTTACAGCCAATACAGGCCTTTTTAGTGATGACGGCTTGTTTGATGTCATATCAAATTGAAGCAGCAGCTGCGTTTTTGGCTCGTGCCCTAGTAATTTTTTGTGTTTTTACTGAAATTTCTCTTGAAGGCCAAAAATACGTTGGAAAAGACATTTAATTTATAATTATTTGCGGTGAAAATATGAAAAAAAAAAAATTTATGATCATGAAAGACATTGAGAATATTTGATACTGTAAATATCCTAAGAATTTCTTTTTTAAATTAAAAAACGTAAAACACATTGTAATGTAGAATAATATATAACCAAAAAATTTAATTTTAGTAGTTTATTTTACAAGGTACTGATAATATAAAAGAAAATGACTTTTAATATGACAGAATATGGTTTTAAATTTTGTATTCAGACACTGCAATTAATAGGGAAATGTTTTCATATTATTGTACTTTTGAGTTCTTTTCGAATGGCTAGTCCTCAATCTCAATTTATTATACAAAAATCATTTATTATTTAAAATAAAAGCGAAATAGAATCAATTTAAATATAATGTTCTAACTTTTCGCATTTCTACGAAAAATGCATTTACTCCTCATATTTACATGAGGTTTCTGCCATATTTGAAAATTTGTTCATTTTCTTCCGTGCACATTATATTTAACTATTTACCCACTGGTATAAAGAATCACTTCAAAGAATATGTTTCATCTGTGAATGAGAGACAAATAGAGATATTCTACTTAGTTTCTGACCGTCTTCAATACAAAAGAAATTATCTGAGCCTAATTGCGAGACAATTGGTAATTAAATTTCATACTAATTCATAAAATACCTCAGCTAGCTTCCGCTGTTGTGTTATTTTTAAGAAACCCCATAAAACTGATGTATTTAGGATTCATAAATTTTCTTTAAGTTCCATCAATGAAAATATTCTTAATATTCCAATTTTGAAGTTATGGAATTACGCGTCTAAATCTTTCATTTGAATTAAATGGGTTCGAGCCTTGAGTCTCAAAGAAAAGTCAATGAAACCGGAGCAGTTTACAAATGTTCAATAAATACAAGGGAATGTATTAAATTATATATTCTCCATTTTGGTACAATACCTTTGGCTATCTTTTGGCAGGAGATTGAATTCATGCTTATCTTTATTGGTAAAAACTTGGTCCAAGTTATATTTGACGTTCTAATTTGAAGTGAAGGTCTCCTCGTCCAAAAACGTTTACAGAGACTGAAACAATTAATAGTTCAAAGATGCTAAATCTTTAGCATATGGTGGGTCTGATAGTATATTCCATTCAAACTTTAAAAACTTTTGGTGAGCTATCAAATTTGTTTGAAGTCTCGTATTATCGTTGTGGACCACAATACCTTTTCTATTTCAATTCAATCATTCAATTTGTCTAGTTGATCACAGGATATTTTAGAATTAATCGTGGTATTTTCCGGTAGAAACTTAAAAAAAAAACGACCCCTTGAAATCCCATCAGACAAATAGCATATAGCATATACATTTTTTTGACGTTTGAAAAGCATATGACAACCGTTAACGCGTCTATGCAAATTTCGTACTGTAAGAACACGTTGACCCTTGTTATGTAATAACAAACGCAGTCTACTAAATCGCTGCATTATCGACTGTATTAATGCATTAATTAGTATTATTAATTAATCTCGTCAGTCCAGTCTAGTGTGAACTGTTTCCACGTCAAGTTGAGCAAATCAAGTGAAGTAAATTATTTTAATATAATAATCAATTATTTTTAAATAACATAAAAATAGATGTTAAAACTATAATTAAGATAAATCGAAGTAAATTGAACGTGGAATAATTTTAAATAACGTAAAAATAGATCTTAAAATTATAATTAAGATGAATCGAAAAATTTAATGAAAATAAAATTATAAAAAAGAATAATTAATATATTTATCAAAATATTAAATAAACTAGATAAAAATTTAAACAGTGAAGTTTTTATTGACCCTAAAAACATAACATAATTGGTGTCAGAAGTGGGATCCGTTATAAAAAACACGCGGATCCATAAGGAAACAAAGGAAAAGTTATATAGTAATATTTATTTTGTGTACATCAAAACTTAAAGTATATAAAATAAACGGAAAATAAAAAAAAAGGAAAAAAAAATTTTTTATAGTTATATTAAAATTAAATAAATTGTGATAGAAAACAATAACGGAGGCATTGGCGTCCTAACGGTCCATACAACACAAAGCAGCAACTAGCAACCAAGGCATAGGCGTCATAGCGGTTTTTCAATAGCTGTAGCCAACAAAACCGTAAATACAACAAAAAAAAAAAAATCAATTTTTTTTATTTTTTTTGTGTAGTTATAATGAAATTTTAGTGAAAAAATATTTACGATAGTAATAAAATAAATAAAATAGTAATAAAAAAAAATAAAATAAATTTTAAAATAAATAATATAGTATCAACAGATATGAAAAAGTAGTTGTAAATTTAATTTTTATATAGTACTTATAAAAAAAATAGTAAAACTTGAACGTTTTAATATATATTTTTCAATTACAAAAAAAAAAAAATTTTTTATAAAACTAGAAATTATTTCAGTTAGTATTCTTAATAAACTCGAATATTTTTTTTTATATAAATTTTAATTTTATTTAATAACTTGAATACAACGAAATTAATAACATATTTTATAATTTATAATAAAAAAAAAAAAAAAAAAAAGAAGCCATATAGATTATTTAATCAAAATAAATTTTAAGTTCGTTAAACGAAATTAATAGAATTATTATTATATCTTAGAACAATTTTTAAGAGAGCTTCATCAACATTGACAGTTTACTATTTTAAATATTTTAGTGTTAATTTTTTTTAAATAAATATAGTTTAACAAGACTGTAAGAATTGTGGATTATAGAGGAAATATACTCAACTATATCCACTTTGCAATATTTTATTTATTGTATTGAAAATTTATGAAATACTTGAAAGAAAACACAGTTTAAATAAGTTTAATTACTAGTTTTGTGAAAAAACGTTCAATTTAGCTTGATGATATGATTATTGATGTTTAGAAATATCAAGATTTGGATTTACTTTTTTTATTCAATGTTTTAGAATAGAGTATATTAAATCAAAATTTTAACCAGGAAAATCCGCGAAAACAAAATACGTTCGAAAACAAAATACGTTCGAAAATACGTTCACACTAGACTCGGGTGAATAAATTCAAGCAAAAATTCTCTTTTCTTTCTTCTCTTCTTGCTAAATTCGAATAATTTCTCTTAGTCAGGTGATAATTCCACTGAATTAGTTTGCATTCGAAAAAAAAAAGGGTTCACTAATATTATAATTACCAAGATAACTACTACAAATAAAGCTTTATACAAACGTAATGCCAAAAACTCGCTACGGAAGTACCACAGACGGAAAATCTGAAAACCAAATCTCAGGAAATATTACAGATAATACAAGTTCAACTATGGCTTCAGATCAAAATAACGTATTATTATCTACGCAACCTCCTCCCGAAGAACAAAACATACCTAGTGAAAGGGTTTCGCAGTTGGTAGATCTTAATACACTCTTTAAGTTTATAAAGCCTTTTAACGGAGATAGAGACAAACTTATACCGTTTTTAAATACTGCGGATTCAGCATTCAATATCGCTACACGTGATGAAACTACTATCCTTCTAGCTTATACAATATCACAAATGACTGAAAAAGCTGAAGCAGCGTGCGCGAATCATGTTTTTGAAACATGGGACTCATTAAAAAATTTTCTCAAGACCATGTATGCCGATAAAAAACACTATGGGCATTTGTTAATGGAGTTACTAAATTGTAAACAAGAGGAAAATGAAAATATATCACAGTTTATGGTAAGAATTGAAACTATCCTGAAAAGTGTATTAACTTCTATACAGCAAACTAACAAAGACCCAATAGAGCTACCCGGTAGATTAGCCGCAATGACTGACATTGCCCTACATACTTTCGTTTTAAATGTCAAAGCTAATATTAGCCAAATGCTACGAGCACGAAATATCGAAACACTAAATGAAGCATTCAATATAGCGTTGGAGGAAGAGAAAATACAACTTTTAATAAGAGAACAGAAACTATTCAAAGGAAAACAAAATTCCAATTTTAGTCACAAAAATTTCAGTAGGAACTTTCATCCGACAACTAAACCAGTTCAAAATTCGAATTTCAAACCAATTTTTAACGCCACAGTAAACAAGTTTTGTCGTTATTGTAAGTTTCCTGGACACGATATACAAGAATGTAGGAAAAAGAAATATAATGACCAAATTGCTCAAAACAAAATGCGATTATTTCCACAACAACCAATTAATCAAAGAAACTCGGGAAACTTGCAGCATCTCGAGATAGAGGCAGCAACCTCTCGAGAAGAAAACCTTCTACCTGCCAAAACCCTAAATTAATACTTTCGCTAGAAAATACCATATTCATAAACACAGATAGCAATGAATCAAAAACAGGGAAATTGAAGTTATTGATAGATTGTGGAGCGAGCATATCTATTATAAAACGATCATCATTAGATCCAGAACTAATTTGCAATACAAACAAAATCCTTAAACTACGTGGCATCGATTGTAATGATGACCCAATCCAAACAGCCGGTTATACTAACATGAACCTGCAATTTAAAGATCAATTTATCCTCCATGAATTTCATATAATCACAGTACATTCAAACATTCCATTCGATGGAATTTTAGGAAATGATTTCCTGCAAAAAACCAATGCTTCTCTTAATTATTCTAACTGCGAGCTCATCCTAAATCCTCATGAAAAGGCCGCAGTCAAAGTCAGATTTCATCCCTCTAATTCAGAAAGAATTGTTCTACCAGCGAGAAGTGAGACAATTGTCGAACTAAACATAGCTAATCCAGATATTCAGGAAGGAATCTTACCTGAAATTAAAATTCTAGATGGTGTTTTTTTAAGCAAGGCAATTACAAAGGTAACTAAAAACTCAAAAGCCCTTGCTACCATACTTAATACACGGGAAAAAGACGTCCTTATATCAAATACTACAGTTACTCTCTTACCAATCCCGGAACAAGGTTACATATTTAATACTCTTGATGGAGATAGTTCCAATATCAATAGAAACGAAATCCTTTTATCCAATCTGAGAATGAATCACTTAAATCCAGAGGAAAAAGAAAGTATTATCAATATCTGCACAAAATTCAATGATATATTCTTTTTAAAGGGTGATCCTCTTACAACGACCCAAGCTTTTAAACATAAAATTAACACTCAGAACTCTTCTCCAATCATTAGTAAAACTTATCGATATCCCGAGGTCCACAAAACCGAAGTCAACAAGCAAATTAATGATATGTTGACACAAAAAATAATTAAACCTTCTAAATCTCCTTGGTCTGCGCCGCTTTGGGTGGTACCAAAGAAATCAGATGCTTCCGGAAATAGAAAATGGCGCATAGTAATCGACTATAGAAAATTGAATGATGTTACTATCGGTGACTCTTACCCATTACCAAACATTACAGAAGTTCTTGACCAATTGGGTCATAGCGTATATTTCTCAACACTAGACTTAGCATCCGGTTTTCATCAAATCGAAATGGAAGAAGCTGACAAGGAAAAGACTGCTTTTTCGACTCCATTAGGTCATTACGAATATAATCGTATGCCTTTCGGACTTAAAAATGCACCAGCTACCTTCCAGCGATTGATGAATACAATTCTCACCGGTTTACAAGGACTTATCTGTTATGTTTACTTGGATGACATCGTAATACATGCCATATCTATTAAGGATCACGAAATAAAATTGACCCAAATTTTTGAAAGACTACGAAAGAATAATTTAAAACTTCAACCCGATAAGTGTGAATTTTTACGAAAGGAAGTAGCTTATCTGGGGCATATAGTTTCACAAGAAGGCTTAAAGCCTAATCCTGAAAAGATATCAATTATTCAAGAATTCCCTATCCCTACAAACCAAAAAGAAATAAAATCTTTTTTGGGCCTAGTTGGCTATTACCGGAAATTTATCGAAAATTTTAGTAAACTAGCGAAACCACTGACTAACCTTCTCAAAAAGGGTGCCAAGTTTGAATGGTCTCATGATCAGAAAGCCGCCTTCGATGATTTAAAAGATAAACTTACACAGGAACCTATATTACAATTTCCTGATTTTACTCAAGAGTTCATAATTACGACAGATGCATCCAATTTTGCTATTGGAGCAATACTTTCCCAGGGAGCGATAGGCAAAGATTTGCCAATCTCTTACGCCTCTAGAAAATTAAATAAAGCTGAAATGAATTATAGCACAACAGAACGCGAACTTTTGTCTATTGTGTGGGCTGTCAACCATTTTCGACCCTACATTTATGGTCGCAAATTTAAGATTGTAACTGATCATCGACCTCTGATCTGGTTATTTAATTGTAAAGATCCTGGATCTAGACTCGTGCGTTGGCGTTTGAAACTCGAAGAATACAATTACGAGATCATTTATAAACAAGGAAAAGCAAATGGTAATGCTGATTGTTTGTCGAGAATAAATACGGAACTACCACGAATTAATATAGTAAGCACCTATAAAGATTCATATGAAGATTATCTTAAATTTCACAATAAATCTACTACACCCAAAATATTTGATTACTCTGAAACACCTACTCACTTAATTAACTCAATCGATCATATTGCATACATAACTAGTACCGATCTAGACGATAATAATAAATATATTTCTGATATTATTTCTCTCTTAAACAACGAACAACAGTTTCGAAATTTCCCGCATGTAATTCAATCAGTATTCAAATCAAGAAATACTAGTACCGACAAAAACATCTACCACTGCTTCATAAAAAATAATTATTGGGAAAAAGCTACTTACAAAGACTTTTTCAACTGCTTAAAGGCTCTTAAGGAAACCTTACTACGTGATGGAATCTATTCAATATCTTTACCAAATTTCGAAGAATCTTATAATCAATTTAATTACGAAAACATTAAGCCCATAATTCAATATATATTCCGAAATACCAAAATTAAGATACTTGTTCATCAAGGAATCATTTCAACTCCAACCTCGGATGAAATTCCAACTATTTTAAAGGAAAACCATGATGATCCTCACTCAGGTCATTCTGGATTCCATAGAACTTACCGTCGAATAAGACAATTATACCATTGGAAGAATATGAACAAAGATATAAGGTCATATATTAAATCATGCGAATCTTGTCAAAGGAATAAAACAATGCGAAAGAAATGTAAAGCACCTATGGAAATTACTACGACCTCTGCTAAACCATTTAACAAATTAAACCTAGATGTTATTGGCCCCTTGCCAATTACAGAAAATGGGAATCGGTTCGCAGTAACTATGCAAGATGACCTCACTAAACTCTCTCAAGCTTATCCGGTCCCAAATCACGAAGCAAGGACAATTGATAAATGCTTACTTCATTTCATAAGCCATTTTGGGATTCCAACCACTATTTTAACTGACCAAGGGTCAGATTTTTTTGTCGGATCTAATGAAAGAATTTGCAAAGCTCTTTCACATTAAGCAACTCAAAACTACTGCTTTTCACCCGCAAAGTAATGGTGCTCTAGAAAGGTCGCATTCTACATTAAAAGATTATCTCAAGCACTATACCAATCATTTACGAAATGATTGGGATGATTGGTTGCCGACAGCAATGTTTTCTTATAATAGTACCATACATACATCTACGCAGTATTCCCTATTTGAATTAATATTCGGCTACAAACCCCTATTACCTAGCGCTCTTAAACAGCCATTAGAAGTATCATACACTTATGATAATTATATTGATCAGCTTAAATACAGATTGAAGAAATCTTGGGAAGTCGCACAGGAACGTATAATTACTTGCAAGGAAAAATCAAAACGTTATTATGATACTAAAATATATAATCCCGAGTACAAAGTTGGAGACCGAGTCTATTTACAAAACAAAAGGACAAGGCTAGCGAAAAAACTCGATGCGCATTTTCTAGGACCCTATGAAATAACAAAATTAGGCGATAAACAAACCATTTATATTAAAGTGAAAAATAAAATCGTGAAAGTCCATAAAAATCTAATTAAACCAATTTCCTGATTTAATAAACTTTTGCCAATTTCAAATTTCGTTTATTTGCTTCCTTTGTTATACACACGAAAATTTTTTTTATGAAAAAAAAATTTTCCTTCCAAGGGGGAACGTGTTATGTAATAACAAACGCAGTCTACTAAATCGCTGCATTATCGACTGTATTAATGCATTAATTAGTATTATTAATTAATCTCGTCAGTCCAGTCTAGTGTGAACTGTTTCCACGTCAAGTTGAGCAAATCAAGTGAAGTAAATTATTTTAATATAATAATCAATTATTTTTAAATAACATAAAAATAGATGTTAAAACTATAATTAAGATAAATCGAAGTAAATTGAACGTGGAATAATTTTAAATAACGTAAAAATAGATCTTAAAATTATAATTAAGATGAATCGAAAAATTTAATGAAAATAAAATTATAAAAAAGAATAATTAATATATTTATCAAAATATTAAATAAACTAGATAAAAATTTAAACAGTGAAGTTTTTATTGACCCTAAAAACATAACACCCTTTATGTTTGAAATTAAATCAAGATGTATCACGTGATTATGAACGGATGAATTCGAAAAATTTAACTTCTGAGCAATCTCACGAGTAGTGGTTTGCATTCATCAATATCATTATTTTGTATTCATCGGCTTCAATAGACTTTCTGAAACGTGGTACATCTTCAACATCGAAATAGTCTGAACGTAATTTTGCAAACCAATTTCAGCATTGTCTTTTGGTCAATATATCTTCTCCATACATTTGTGAAAAATTACAATTAGATCCTCTACTAGTAAAAAACGGAACAATCCAATAAAATATACAAATACTTGGAAATTTCAATTGCTTTAAAAGATCTAATTATTTGTGAAACAAATTGACCCACAATGCGGTGCAGATTTTTAAAAATTTTTTTTAGTGATTCAAAATTTCGGTTAATCATTTACTGGCACTGGGACTCTTTAGTCGAGTAAATATTCTGCATCGTATTAACTTAATTTGTATTTTCCCCCAAAAGGAGTCTGGATAGTATGTGTTTGGATAATTGAAATTCTACTGTAACTAAATTTATACTTACTTTTAAAAGCTATTTTGAGAATATTTTAAAATGGTTTTCTATTATTTTTTAAAGGTTTTTGAAAGGATAGCACCAAGTAATAAGTTAAACAAATTTAAAGATAGTATACGACTTTTTATGCATCACTTTTTGCTGAAAGGAGGTAACAAAAGCAATATACCTATAGACAAAATTAATAATTAAAAGAAAGGATATCCTTGGCTGATAGATTATTGGAATCAATTGATTCCAAAGTCAAATTTTAAATATAGTGGCATTAAAAATTTTAAATTTTCTGAGTTTTAGTTTCATTTAATTTTTTAAAAATTATTTCGCATTTAATATACTTTTATTATTAGAATTCATGTATTTGTCGTCAATTGGTCCCTTACGGAGTTCCCTTTGGGAGACAAAAACTTAACTGTAAACTTTCTGCTTTTTGAAAGTTTAGTTTTCAACTGAAAACTGCGATGAAGAGAATATCAAGCAGTGGCTGATTATTAAGCAACAATAAGAAATGTTTACTGTTTCACTTAACTGCAATGGTAGCAGCTGTTCATTCTCTTCTTTAAACCATCTATTCATTTAAAAATAAGGATTTTCATAAATTTTTGGTATTAACACTTTGATATTTAAGTAAACGTGAGTGTACACATTTGTGCAGAGCTATATTTGGGATCTCATAAAGTATGTTTGTCAAGTTTCATACCCATAAAAATAAATAATTTGAAAACAAAAGTTTCTGGATGATAAGGGAGTGCTTCAGTAACTTATAACTATACAAGGAATAATGAATTATAAAATACAAAATATATTCAAGTATCTGAGTATGTAATATTTTCGCTTAAGTTTACTGAAGAAGATATGTATGTGCATAGATGAACTTAGTCATGCATAATTAATAATTTTACCTATAGGTAGGTACAGGATGGCCTTGTGCTATGCATGGTAGTGTTATTTGACCATTGAGTACAACATATCGTAGTGAATGTTTCTCTGCATTTATTCGTGGCTGTACTAATCCTTTAGGTTCTGTAACTATAATTCTTCCAGGATATGTAGATACTTGAACTTCACCTGTAAATTTAAATATTTTTTAAAAAATAAATCAAATTTCGAAAAGATATAAAAATCGTATAACATATTAACTATATTTTGTCAAGTTTTTTAGGAAAATATGTATTCAATGACTTGGAATTCTTTTAAATCTTTCATCTATTTACAGTTTTTATCTATTTAGACCTGTCCATATTAAGATTTCAAGTAGTTCAACTGCTTAAAAAAGTCAAATATTAGTTTGCATGACATATTACTGAGTGAAAAGTTTTATGAGAATATTCAGAAATTTTCACCAGAAAAATCAAGTTTTAATTTTAAATTATGCAAGAATCAATAATAAGCTATATATTAAATATTTCTACATAAAATTCTTTACTTTCTTTACTCCCAGAATAAAAATAATTTTTATAATAAAATTTGGATTTTTACGACCTAAATTCTTGGCAAATGTTAAAATTTTTTAATCTACGTAAGCTATAACATAAAGTGATTAAAAGAGTATGGTTTACATTCATTACATACATTCATAATTTATCAATTTTGAAGTAAAGTACTAAAATCTTCTAGGCTCTGTTCTAACTTAAAAAGTTAGTTTGTGTAGTACAAAGTTATTTGTTGAGCTCAAAATTTAGCCATTATTTTTAACAATTCATGTCATTAAACATTATATTGGTGAAACAGCTCTTTATGATTCTTTCAAAGCACATTATAGTAGTCGTTGTTGAAAACCGATAATATCAACTAAAATCCTTTTTCAAAATATTCGAAGAACAGAAGCATTCCAAAATACAAAACCTTTGAATGACTTCTAACCGACTAATCTCTACTCAATTAACTGCCGATTTGATTCCAAAGAATAATGTTGGATCTGTGTTTCATTTGTGTTGTTACTTTAGGTCAAATCTAAGGAAACGTAGTACCCCCATTGGGAACATCTTTCTATTTAATACGAGTATATTCTCATGTTCAATGAAGAATCAATATCTTTAAGAGGTCAATTACATATATTAAGTTATTAAAAATTTTATATATTAAGGCTATCTCTTTGTTATTACTATCTTAAGGAATATTAAAAATAATTTATAGGCTTGCTCAATTGAGAAATTTTAAAATTTTTTTTAAATATAAATTTAACTTTAGATTTATAATAAAAATCGAAAATATCTGCAAATATATATTTCAGCTTAGTAATAAAATTCTTATAAAAAAAGAGCATAGTAAAATTTTTAAGACTTAATGTTAACATTAATAAACAAAATAATAAGCATAAATACTTTATATTCTATTGTATGTAAGCTCATAGAAACTATTATAAAAATTAAATTGAAAAAGTTATGGTTTTTATTCTATTAGAACATTTTAAAGATATTAATATCACAATAATTTACTTAAATTATTTCTTATAACATTTCCAATATTTTCAATACTATCAAAAACTAAAATATCATTATTTATTTCATAGAGAATCCTAAAAATTGTAAATTATCTGGGTATGATTTACTTATAGAACAGAGTAAAGGTGCTCCAGTATTATTCTAAAAAAATTTTTGTACTAGTATTATTTTTCATTTTTTAAATGATAAATATTATAAGCATAATTTACTTCATAATTTTTGATATTTTCTACTTTGCCACATAAAGAATTATCATAATGGTAATTATTTCATTGTAATTAACCCCATTTAGCTTTATAACTGTAAGTTTTTGTGAAATACTAAAAATGTTTTTTTATTGAATATTCAAATATTTATAAGACGGAAACACAGTGCAAAAAAGTTTTGAGTCAGGAAAAAATATTCGCCTTCGGAACTGTCCTCAAACCACAACAAAATACAGTGAGTCTTCGTATACCTAAGTATTTTCGAAATAGCTAAATTTTTAAGGCTTTTACTAAAAGTTTTTTTTTAAAATAAAAACAGCAAAATATAGTTTATACTGTCCTTTATTTATCTATATATACAAAGTTAAAAAATAATCAACACAATAATTAAAAATTTAAATAATTTATTAAAAGTACCCAAAATCACGCGCAAAAAGTTTTCGTACACTTACTGTATTTTTTAATAAATAAGGACCAAAATCATTTTTAATATTTTATCGGTCCACCCTTAGCATTAACAATCGCCTGAAGTCTACGTGGCATGGAATCTACTAATTTTAAAGTAAAAGAATATGGGATTTTCGCCCATTCCTCGCTGAGAACTGTTTTTAAATCATTTTTATTAGAAATTTGTCGATTACAAATTTTTTTTTCAAGATAGTCCCAAAGGTGTTCTATTAGATTGATATCAGGTGACTGGGGAGGAGTTTGGAGGTATTTTGGTGTATTGTACAGCATCCAAATTTTCGTATTCCATGCAGTATACTCAGGATGGTTATCTTGCATAAATATCCAAATAATTTTTAACTCCATTGCAGTAACACTAACATGCAGATTTTTTTTCAGAATATTAATATAATTCATATGGTCCATAATATTGTTAATAAACACAATTTTCCGACACCACTGGCACTTATACCACCCCATACAAGCCCTGGTTCACCACCATGTTTCATTATAAGCAATCAATTTTCTTTACTTTATTATGTATTGCATGTATAGCATGCAGAAATGAAGACTTTGACTTTGGAAGAGACACGGCAATAATCATTCCAGATCACATGAAGTCCACAGTAGTTAATTTTCACCCTCAATATTTCTCGGCCATGGTAATCGGGATACATGTTCAAATGCAAGGATCCATCAGATCAATACTTCTAGCGTCTATATACCTGCCCTGCAACCCTGGGCTGATAAAGGAACTAGAACAACTCCTGGCTTTATCCAAAATTTATGATTACTACGTGTGGGGTGGAGACAGAAACGCCAGATCCCCACTATGGGGAGACAAAGCCATTTTCGAATTCAGCGACCCTAATTTACTTTAAAAAACAATTTTATTTTGAAGAGCATTTTTCGTGTAGACTAGTGTTATTAGACTGAATCAACTCATCAGTGCTAACACAAAAAAAGATCTCAACGCCTATTACCAATACAGAATTCAACATATAAAACCAGGTCCAGGGGTCTGGAAAGAAATCGACAGTTTGACAGGTAGAGCTGCTAGAAAGAGAGCTAGGTTTAATTAGGGGGTCTTAAATGACCAAAACAAAACACTAATCTCTATAGAAGACAAAATCATGGCGTTCAGTAAACATTTTGGAGAATTATTTAGAGAAGGTAATCAAAGCGTCAACCAAGAGCTAATTAATCAAGCAAACGAATTGGCACAATCTATTTCAAACACCAGTAAATAAACTCTAATGTTATTTACCTCACAACAAACAGCGAAGGGTATCGAGATCGAGAAGCCTTCAAGTCTTCAAGAAGTCTTCAAAGTTCTGAATAACCTCACTCCTAAAACGTCGTACGGACTGGATGATATATCCAACAAACTACTTAAATATTGCGCATCGTCTCTAACTACAATTCTGACCATCATTTTCAATAACTGTATAAATTTAGCATATTTTCCGGTTAAGTGGAAGAGCTAAACTGGTCCCCATTCACAAGAAGAACTCAACATCTAAAGTTGAAAACTATAGACCCATATCGCTTCTCCCTAATATAGGGAAAGCATTTGAAAGGATAATAAAGGACAGACTCACTTCGTTCATGTCAACTCAAGATTTGCTACCCTGGAACCAGTTTGGTTTTAGAGAAGAATATTCCACCAACCATGCATTACTCTCGATAGGGAATACGATCATATATAACTTAAGGCAAAAAAAATGTACAGTCGTATTGGAGATTGACCTAGAAAAGGCATTTGATAAGATCTGGAAAGAAAAAAAATTAAATACACACGCTTTTTCCTCGACGGCAAAAAAATTGAAGTGCGCAAATCAATCTCTATTCTGGGGGTACACTTCACTGAAAAATATGGGGCTAACAAACAAGCGATACATGCATTAAACAACGCCAAAAGGGCAGCCGGGACCGTCTTCAATGCTTTCTCATCTAGACATGAAAACTAAACTAATCATCTACAAAGCCATTATTAGACCAATATTAGGATACGCATTTCCGTGTTGGTTATACATGTCACCTACATACGCTAAGAAGTTAGAAATGTTCGAGAGGAAAATTCTACGGCTGATCATGGGTTGCAAAAGAAGACCTAACAAAAAGTACTTTCGAAATAGCACATTATACGAGTCCATGAATCTATGTCCACTCTTAACTTATCTCACTAACCTTAGCTATAGAACTCTATACAAAATTATGTTGCACTCGAATCTAGAGTTAAAAAATATCTGTTTATTGAATATGGAGACCTCCACATGAGATAACTTCTACCTATCGCCGTTTAACATGACAATTCAAAGCCCGATCTGAATATCGAGGTCTCTCAACTGAACTCTGTTAACACTACGAATTTCTACATCAAAGCCAACAGTAATAACCATCGTGTCTGAATCGATGTTAGAAGTATCTAGAGATAAGCGTGCAAGTTACTTAAAGTTAATGTAATTGTAGAGAAAACAGTAATGTTTGTCTAGTCAGTTTATATCGGTTTATTTGTTATAAATAGCTAATTATTATAAAACTATTATTTATATATAAAGAAAAAAAAAGTAAACCCTTTTAAACATATTTGCGCCAGAATGGGCTAAACACTTGTAACAGGCCACTATCACTTATGTCAGTTCTGTTATTAGGTCAGTAATAGTGGGTTCAGACAGGGCACTCACAGTCAAAACTCACAGCGATTCTCTGATTTTTGTATGGAAAAATGACAAATGTATGACTGTGGGGGTATTCACATTGAGGCCGGTAACATTTAATTTCCTGGTAATGCTAGGTTTCCACCAACCTTTTACATCTGTACTGTAATTTTTTTTGCATTGCCAGCATAGGAAAAGTACATCGCTGGCACAGATGTAAATACATCAAAAAATACAAATGTACTTTTGATTTTTCACGATTATCATACGGCAGCACTGAGAGATCATCTATTACTTTTTTATTTCGAATAAAACAAATAATATGAAACATTAAAATTAACAGATTAAAGTTTGTGATTCAGAAAAAATTGAAGAAGAGAAACTAAAAGCAAAATATCTAGCAAAATATCTACTTAAAAGACTACAAACGGGGGTAAGTTATTAAAGTAAATTTCAAGAAATAAAATTTCTTCTACTTATAAAATTTATATTTTTCAGCAAAAGTATTTTGATTCTGGAGACTACCAAAAGGTAAAAGCAAGCGGAGATGAAGTCAAACAATTACCTGCTAATAAAAATTCAAAATTGATTTAATTAGTAGTTTTAATAGTCCAAAATAGACTTGAAAAAAATGTAGGATAACAAACTAATTATGTTAATAAATCTTAATCATATTCAATTGATGTTTCTTTTTACTTCCACGTAGAAATTATGTTACAACTGATTTACTTTACCTTACTAGAAAGTAATTTAGAATTATACACTAACTTAAGACTTTATAAAACTATTCTTAGTGCATTATTCCTAACCGCAAAATATAAACCTAAAATTTTGTTTTGTAGTTATCAAATGTTAGCGTATCATGAATCTATCATTTATATGAATCTATCATGAACCATGAATCTGAATGAAATAAATTTGGAAATGAAATAATTTGATCGCAGGCATCTTGTTAACATTTCCAATTTCATTATGCTGTACATTTGATACAGAATTTTGCCCTTTTAAAATAGAATGTAGGCACTTTTATAATATGATTGATGTACGATATTATTAAACTAAGAAATTTTCTCGATTTAAATTTGAAAAATATTTATTAGTGAATGTTAAATTAGAGGTGAGAAATAAGTTTAGGTATCTCATAAAGATGCTTAAAGTTGCAAAATTGTTTATATTTATCCCTTTCAGATTTTTGACATTTCGACAAAAGTACATCTGTAATGTAAATACTTCAGTGGAAACGCTTTTTTTTTTATATGGAGTGAAAATGTATACAGTACAGATGTAAAAGGTCGGTGGAAACCTAGCATAAGCGGAGGTGAAAGGTAAGACGGAGTTTCGCAAATTTCGAAAAAGCTTTTACCCCTTCCTGAGGCAGAAATATTTCTGCCTCATGCTTGGTATCTTACTAATACACATCTATATATACACGTTATCTGTAATATTTTACCAACACATATTCACATTTTAAGTGGAGTGAGAATTGTAGGGGAACATTTCCGATTTGATAACGGCCTCAATGTGAATATCCCCTGTGAGAATCTTCGTTTCCGAACGTTGATTTTGTGAGTTATAGCAGTTAACTAATGGCAGCACTAATAGGAATTGTGACTATTGAAACATCGATGATTGAGGATGGCCATTTTGATAATTAAATAAATTGTTTTGTGAGGCTAAATCCGACAGGTTGAATATTGAAAAGGTAAGCATTTATTTATTTATTGTATTATTTTGCTAATATGGTGATTTTTTTTCAGATTTTAAAAATAAAATATAATGAGTGAAAATTTTAATAAAGTAAAAATCATTATTATCATTATCTTTATTATTATCAGCTGGACATCATTTATTCAAAAATGGTTATAATGATTTTAAAATATTAGAAGCAAGAAATCGTATTCGAGGAAGAATAACTACACTTGATTAAGGAGATAATAATAAGTGTTAATTTTTTTAATGGTTTTTAAAGTAAATTCTATAAATTAAAACCGGCAAATTTTTGGAATGATTATGTTATATAAGCTTAAGATATAAATAGTATTAGGTTTTTTTTTATAAATAAACTAGTAAATTTCATATGATGCTAAATTTATTAATCTCATTTAATTAATATTTGTTAATTATCTATTTAGCAATATTTTGTTTATGAATCTTTTATTTAGTTTTAGTAGTAATGGTATGCTTGAATATATACATCATTAAAATTCTTTCTGCTTTTCCCTTTTTAACAATGATTTGAACGATCGAACTTTTTAAAAAGGTCTTGTAAAATGTGTAGAAAAGAGGCTAGTTAGCTGCAATCGAAATTCAATGAAAGAGAATTAATTAATTCAATTAAAGAGAAGAATTACATTGAATATTTTACTAATGAGAATTAAACAAGAAACATTCATAATTACACCTAATATACCTGTAACATTCCAGTAACATATTGAATCAGATTGATTTTTTTGCTATACGATTTTATAATTCTTATCCATAATTATGTGTAATTATAATATTTTGTAACTCATTTTAATTCATATATGTTATTATTAATTGAAAAAGAAAGTTTTTACATTATATCTAGCTTTCCGAAAAAGTTGATTGCTTAAAGGTCTTTTAATTTAACTAGTTTCGGTAGTAAAAAGTTAAAAGAGCATATATAAATTTGTTTATATTTTTTAAGACATCAAAAAACTTCTAAAGTATATAATTTCATATTTAGTAATGCTGTTATTTGACAGAAGCAAGTTTTGATAGTTTCATATTAATTATTATGTAAAGAGTTTTAAAATATTTGGGCATTACGACAAATTCCAAGAGCAAATTCCTCTTCCTCAAACAATTGTTTTGCTTTTTGACCTGGACACTGTCGTAGCTCATATTTCGATCTTTTAAAACAGGGCATACAGTCCTCTTCCCTATACCAAATAAGCTTACAGTCCTCTGGTATTCTCCAGATGTTGCGAGGACATGCAAACCTATTGCAACTCTTTTGTCGAGCGGTATGACCTTACGCCAATTAGTGTCCTTTTTTAAAGCGCGGACAAATTTTCCACCATACTATAAAATCTGCTTCTATTGCACCGAAAGCAATTTTTAAACTTTTTCAGTAGAAAGGGGCACTTCAACTTCCCAAAATTTTGAGTTTTCAACCTTAAACGAATTGATTATTCATTAATTATTATTTTTTAACTAAGAAACTTTCACATGACCATGATCTCCGACTTTTTAAATATAAGAAAGTTGAGTTATGCGAATTATTTAACAATTCTGCAGCTTTAACTGCATTCTCTATTATAACCTTCAACAACTTAGCCTGTTGTTCAAGGACTAAAAGAATGCCACGTAATATTTCCTTATTTTCGTCAGATAATGCTTTTGCTATATTCATATTTAAATCGTTTTAATTAATTTTAATAAAATCATTCAGAAAAATCTTCACTTATTATGACATTTAAAGACAGTGGAACTTTTGATAAATGAAACGTTAACTAACAGCATTGGCGCTGTGATAACACCTTTTTTTTTATATGAACTCAATCGCTGTGAGTTTCTTCTGTGAGTTGGCCTGTCTGAACCCACTATAAGTCTCTAAATACTGTAATAAAAAGACACAATAAAGTGAAAGGAATTGAATTGTTTTTAAAAATAAAAAAAAAAAACAAAAAAATAGTTTTAAGAATTATGTAAATAATGTTAAAATTAAGTATAAAGATAAAAATCTACTTACATATTCTGTTAAATTAGAAATAGATACATATATGTATTATTGGATCATATGAAATTAAAATTTCTACTGTATATAAGGATAATTGCTACATATATATATATTATGTAAATAGAATTGTTCATTTTGAGATATTTTAGCTAAAGAGTCTGTAAATGTAAAAGTTAATATTACGATTTTTAGTCAGAAATTGGCATCATTTATGTTAGTAGAAAATTAAAATACCTAATGTATACCTTCTAAGTCTATCTTGAACTTTATTCCTAGTATTAAAAAAAAAAAAAAATTCAGTGAAAATATTGAAACTGGAAATATGTATTGATTTGCTAAAAATTTGGAAATAACCAATTAACAGTATTAATGTAAATAGTCCTTAAGTTAGTATATTTTAAAAAAAAAAAAAAACACTAGAAATGGAATGATAAGACTCATGTAAATACAGCTTTAGTATTTAAACCACTAGCATTAAACACACTAGCAGACATATTACATCGTTCAAGCTCTGTTGTACAGCCCAGAGCAAGCTGTCTATATCACTGTCAAATTAATACTAAGCAACCTCTCATTACAAGCGAGAAAGGTTTTAGTTTCATCTGGATAGGCTTATACACCTATATCGGGCCATATTATTGCATGGTGATTTATAGATATTAAAACATCTAAAAATTGTAAATCATTGTATATAAAAGTCTCAAATAAATATTGATTGATTGATTGATATAATCTTGTCTTAATATTCTAAATTCGAAATTATCAATTCAAACTTTAATTTTTTGTACTTTTTTTTTCAATTTCCTTCTATTTCTATTAAAGTGTTAGAGATTTGGAGCAAAATTTGTTGTATTCTGTCAAATTATATGGATTGGCGGAAAACGTGATCTATAGAATTTTTCTTCATAGAAAATATGCAGGCTATAAAACTTGTCTCCTAAAACTTTATAAAACCACTTTGGTTTTGTAACCTGAAACAATTGAAATCTGAGAAGTGAGGCTAGGAACGCATTAGTATTTTTTAAGGATAAGTAAATTTTTTACTTGAATTTGATACGTACACAATAACGTATCTTTTTAAAAATGAGTAGTATATACATTCAAGAACCGCCTACATCAGGAAAAGTAAGTAAATATATAATTTATTGGGCTAATTTTAATAAAAAAAAAGTGCTAGTAAATAAAACACTGAAATATTCATTAATTCATTGTAATCACTTTGTTTTCGCGTTAAGGGTTAATAATTCCATATCAAATACTCTAAAGAAGGTCTTAAAAACTAAAATCCCAACGATTTTTTGCATTAATAAAGAAAATGTATATTTTTGTGAGTGAATTAAATCTTAAGATTACTAGAGATATTTTTTTAATGTTGAATTTCTCGTTAAAAAGATCATTACAAATTTAAGGTCCTTTTAAAAACCAGTGTTGGCGATATTGATATTGAGCTTTGGTCCAGAGAATGCCCTAAGACATGTCGAAACTTTATCCAGTTATGTATGGAAGGATATTATAATGAAACAATATTTCATAGAATTGTCAAAGGATTTATTGTTCAAGGTAAGATCTTGTGTTTTCATTAAATTTTTTAATATATAGGATTGGGCACAATAGGTGGAGACCCCAAAGGAGATGGAACTGGTGGAGAGTCTATATATGAATCACCATTTAAAGACGAATTTCATTCACGCCTTAGATTTTCGAGACGTGGTTTAGTAGCCATGGCAAATTCTGATAAAGATGATAATGGTTCACAATTTTTTTTTACAATGGCTCCGACCCCTGAACTCCAAAATAAGCATACACTTTTTGGAAAAGTGACTGGGGATACAGTTTTTAATATGCTAAAACTTGAAGATGGCTTAATTGATCACAATGAACGGCCGTTATATCCACAAAAAATTATAAAAACAATCATTTTAAACAATCCTTTTAGCGACATTATACCAAGGGTAATTAAAAAAGTTGAAAAGAAAATTGAAAAAATAGTAAAAGAAAAAGGAGTCAAGTATTATATGTTAAAGCTCATATCACATAATATAAATAACATATTGATTAATTTCCAGAAATTTTGGACTTTTATCTTTTGGTGAAGAAGCTGAAGAAGATGAGGTAGAAACAAATGATTTTGTTCAAAAAACTGCAGGAAAACCAAAGTCTACCCATGATGTTTTGGATGATCCTAAACTAAGCAAAGAAACGCTATCAATAAATCCTAGAGGTACTTTTATTCAGATTTTTTGTATGAGTCCGTTTTTAAGAAATTACTGCAATACTGAAAATTTATTATTCTTCCTTTTTTATTAAAATGCCCATGCTTACATTAATGATTTTCTTTTATCTGTGTTTTTTCCTAATATAAGAAATACATTAATTAATGTATACTTCTATATAGATTCTGAGTCATCTGATATTGAAGAATACAAGAATCCGGAAGAAAATTCAGACATAGAAGAGCAAACTGAAAGAATCAAAAACAAGCTTAAAGCAAAATCTAAACAAAGCAGTTCCAAAATTGAAAAACTTATTCAAAAAGTAAATCATGACTCTGATTCGGATGATGATTATTTAAATACGGTTGAAAAAGAAAAAAAAATGCAGCGTGATAAAAAAGCGTAATTGTTTTTAAGTGATTTTATTTTAAAATAAATTGTACTTTTTAGCAAGGAAATAAAAGAAGAAATTCTCTCATTAAAAAAGGATTACAAAAAAGATAAAAAGGCGAGGGAGGAACTGCTGGAAAAAAAATTAGAGAATGTTGTAGAAGAGGAAAGTAACGAGTTAGTAAAAGAATATATTCAAGAAAAAGAAAAATATTCACATTTGAAAAGTAATCTTCATAAAAAAGGAACTAAAAGGTATATGATTCAAACACTTTTGCATAAAGTTTATTAGAAATTATTATTTAGGGAAGAATTTACTTTATCACTTTTATCTAAATTCCGAAGTAAGCTGGATGCCATGAAAGAAAAACTTCCCGAAGATAAATTAGAAAATAACAATGACAAAAATATTGAAAAAGAAATTCAGACAGATGATTGGTTATCTCATAAATTAAGTTTCGAAAATGAAGTTCCGGTTTTAGCAAAAGATGCTTCCTCGAAATCAGATGACTGGTATGATGTTTATGATCCGAGGAATCCAATTAATAAACGAAAACGTGGAGAAATTAAAAATGATGGAAATAAAAGAAATAAATTGTAATGTTTTTTATTGTTTTTTAAGGTTTACGCTTTATTCAAAATCTAAAAGTCACCTTAATGTAATGAGACAAAAAAAATACCCTTTAATCGAAAGTTATTGAAATTAATTCAGGCGCAAGTAAATTTTTTAAAGTGTAAACTTATGGTGGGTTGAGTACAATTTACTTGGGAGTAAAAACATTAAAGCTCATAATGCAAATGGAAAGTTCAGCTATGTATATATTATTTATTGTAAAAGCAGTAAGTTTTTTCTACCTGATTATCTTTAAGGGCTTATCTATTGATAGAAGATATGAAGATATTTCTTCACACCCAGGTCAAATAACTGTTTTATTATAAGTTTTGAAAGTATAAATTGTGACAAAAATTTGCTATCAAATGGAAGACAACTGTTTGAATAACAGCAAATAGCAAATAACCTCAAAAAATGCCAGGAATTTTTACCCGCGGTTCTACTTAGAAATTTTTTTCCCGCCATTTGTTACTATTTTAAAACTTTGGCTGCAGCTTGTTCCATAACCTTGGATTGTTTTTTTTAAGTGATATGCCAAATACAAGGTCTTAAAAATTAAACGTGTAATTTTAAGGAAAAAAATTTCTAACGGTTGAAATTAAAAATTAGCATAGATTCAAAACTACTTATCCAATTTTGTTAAAAAATATACACAAATTAAGGGTATAAAAATTTTCTATTTAATATAATATAAGTCAAATTTTTTATTTGGGCTTCCTAACGATAAATAAAACTAATTTACAAATTTTAATAACTGATTGTTTAATAGTAAAATTTGCTTTATCTTCTGAGTTTTTTAAAGACATAACTATATATATTAAATAAAAGTAATTTATCCAAAATAATAAGTTTAAATAATTAATGTGCAGTTTGCCGTTGTTGCAAGCAGTTTATCAATCATTTAAGTGCAATATCCAAAAATTACTTTAAACTTAAGAATTTTTCTGGTGAAATTTGAGTTTAATTTTTCATTAGGATTTATAGTTAAACATTAAATTTAAAGAATATCAAGAAAATATATTGAGTAATATCATTAACATATATTTTATATATAAAAAAAAAACTACACTTTTATTTAGATGAACTAATAAAAATATATTTTATTTTTTAAGTTTAAATATAAATATGTGACGAAAAAATTCAGTTGATATATTTCAGTTATATTAAGATATGATATAATTTAAATATCTCAGTTCATTGAAAAATTATTCAAATTAAATTATTAAAAAAGTGAAAGATGTTATATGATTATTCTTTTTAATTTAGCTATTAAAGTTTAGTTATACTTCTTAAAGTACTTCTTTTTATCTTGTGGGTTAGGTACAATCTGGAAAACAAAAAATGAATAAAAATTTAAATAAAAAAATTATGCAGTAATATTACCGTATCGCTTCCAGGCTTCCATCCTGCAGGACAAACTTCACCGTGAATATCAGTGTACTGAAATGCTTGCACTAAACGAAGAGTTTCATCAACTGATCTGCCAACTGGTAAATCATTCATAGTGATTTGCCGAAGAATGCCATTCGAATCTATTATAAATAGTCCTCGTAGTGAATAACCCAAATCATCTAAATAAACACCATAATCTTTGGCAATTCTATGTGAAATGTCACTCAGTAAAGGGATTTTTATATCACCTAATCCACCTTCTTTCCGTGATGTATTAATCCATGCCAAATGTGAAAAATGTGAATCCACACTACATGCAATTACGTGAGTGTTTATTTTTTGAAATTCATTAATTCTGTCGGAAAAGGCTAGAATTTCTGTTGGGCACACAAATGTACTAAAATTTGAGTTTTAAAATTTCATTACGTAAATTATTTAAACCTACAAGTCAAGAGGATAAAAAAAGAAAACTACATATTTTCCTTTATAATCAGAAAGTGCTATTTGTTTGAACTCTCCATTAATCACTGCAGTTCCTTCAAAATATGGTGCTGGCCGAGAAACTAAAAGAAAATATTTAACAATTTCGTAAGTCGTAAGTTACACACTTACTAACTGCTTTTGTAAATTGGAGCTGATGATTACTTTTTGAGGTTCCTTCGGGATAAACATTACCTCCACCGAAGGAGTGACATGATTCTTCGTTATTTGAACTGCCAAGTACTATGTACAATACCGAAATAAGAAATATGGTTTTCGCCATAGCTTGCTTCTTTAGAAAAAAATTAATTTAATGCTTTTTACTGCGAAGTATTGAAATATTTATAACTTGTAAAAATATTTACTGAAGCCAATAATAAATTTCAGTACTTCAATTTTTATCTGCAAGAAACACGTCAGAGATAACGGAATTCAATAATTTCAAGAAAAAATTTGGATAACCAACTTCTTTCAACTTAAATTTAACTTTAAAGGTTTTAAATAATTTATTAAAAAAAACAGAGGGTGTATTAATTTTGTTTTAATATCAGAAAATTCTAAATAAATAGATATTAATTACCGGGTGCCACAACTTTAAATTTGACGTTAATTCTACCCACAATTTTGCCCAAATTAGTTAATTATTGCCAGTGTGAATTTCAAAATATTGCCCAAAATGAGATAAGTGCTTTTATCTATTTCTTATAAGCAGAAAATTAAAATATTGGTTAATGAATTATTATAGACGAATTGAACATAAAAGAGTTAAAGGTAAAATAAAATAAAAATGTCGATTATGTATATTTTAATTTTTTTGACATACCGATTAAAATTTCGAGTGTTGGTACTAACTATAAGAGTGTGTTTTTTTAATCAACTCAATTTGAGTTAATTTAACTGAAGGAAGTGTTCATAAACTAAACGAAAATTAGGTCCATTGTCAAGTTAGCTGCCAATTTTTGTTTCGTTAAAATTTTTGTTTACAATTATTATTTACAATTTGTATGCTGAAAATAAAATATAATTAAAAATCAAAATTAAATAAAAAAATGGCCTGTAGGTAATGATCCTTTTTTGTATTTTAAATATTGTACATGTATTTCTTTTATAGACTACATCTATGCCGGGAAATGGAGCTCTGGGGACATTAATTGTCTCCTGGATTTAGTGCAACCCAGAAAAGGAAATCTGAGCTCATTCAAAAGAAAAGCACTCTTTATGGAAATCGCCAAAAAAGTAGAAAAAATTCGCGGGCGAAAATTCAATTGGCAGCAATGTAATTAAAAATTACTAAATTTATAAGCTATACTTATAAGAAAATTAAAGACCATAATCAATCCACGGGTAATGATCCCAAGCATTGGAAATGTATAAATATTTAAGGTCCGACCGAGAATGATTTTTTATTCTCGGCCAAGACCAAGACGGAGAACGAGAAAAAATATATTCTCGGCCGAGACCGAGACCGAGACTACAAACATGGCAGCTAAAATGGGTAAAATAGTTAAAAGGTAAAAATACAAAACTTATCATAAATTGTTATATTTTCTGTGTATGAGTATATGGGCATTTTTAATAACTTATTTGCACAGTACAAATGCCACAAAAAAAAAAAAAAAATTAAAGATAAATTAATATCCACACTAACTGGCGCCACGTCTGCTACTGATAGAGTGGCACGTGTGCAGTCTCGGCCACGGCCGAAAATCTCGGCGAATTTAAGCCGAGAACGAGAACCGAGATCTCGGCCTGGATTTCGACCGAGAGTAAGCCGAGACCGAGTTCTCGGTCGGACCTTATAAATATTAAGTTGAATTTTAATTTTTATTGATATTGATTCACTAAAAAGTCCACAATGCTGTCGCGTTTCTTATAAGTAGCTTTTAAATTTAGAAATTTTTGATTACATTGCTGCCAAGTGAATTTCTTCCCGCGAGTTTTTTCTAATTTTTTGGCGATTTCCATAAAGAGTGCTTTTCTTTTGAATGAGCTCAGATTTTCTTTTCTGGGTTGCACTAAATCCAGGAGACAATTAATATCCCCAGAGCTCCATTTTCCGCCATAGATGTTGTCTATAAAAGAAATACATGTACAATATTTAAAATAAACAAGTAATATAAAAAGAAATTTTTTAAAGTATATTCCTACTTGAGATTGTTTTTTCTTTTTTTGAATTCAGAATTCGTAATCTGTTGCATTCAGTTTTCTGAAGTTTTTCTCTCATATAAAACTTTAAATTAGTTTATTAAATATAATTAATGAATTAATATTTTAACTAACTCTATTAACATCAATTTTCATGCACTCCCAACACAACAAAATTTATTTGAGCTTGATTGGATAAATAGAAAAGGGTTAAATTAACGGTGGAAAGTTCCAAAAAGATTTTGGACATTATGAGCTAACAGTAAGAACAATATTTGAACTAACTGTATTAACACTCCCAACATAACAAAATTTATTTGAACTTGATTGGATGATTAGAAAAGGGTTAAATTAACGACTGAAAATTTGTAAAAGATATTGGACATTATGAGCTAACAATAAAAGTAATATTTGAACCAACTGTATAAACATCAATTGTCATGCACTCCCAACACAACAAAATTTATTTGAACTTGATTGGATAAATAGAAAAGATGTTATTAACAATCAGCTATGCCTGACGGTGCATGTTGCCCAAGCATCACAACTCTGAATCAAGGCAAAATGTCAAATTGTCAAAAACAAAACTTACTTCTGTGTTTTGGTAAGTAGATCTGGTGATGCAGCTATATTTCACGCATCAAATTTAGTCCGAATATTCCGAATTTTCCCCTCACTTGGTGTCTCCCTAGCCTAAAAACTAAAGTGATGATGGGGCACCATGCGCCGTCAGGCATAGCTGAGGTTTTTGAGCAAGCTAATAGTAGGAATATAAAAAAAGAATAATTACCTCCTGAACAGACAATTATTTTATTTAATTTTGATTTTTAATTATATTTTATTTTCAGCATTAAATACAAATTGTAAATAATAATTGTAAACAAAAACTTTAACGAAACAAAAATTGGCAGTTCACTTGACATTCGACCTAATTTTCGTTTAGTTCATGAACACTCAAATTGAGTTGATTAAAAAAACACACTCTAAATATATAATTAAATTTTGACAACTACAGAGCGTTGCAGTTTGGTTAAACGTCGTGAAGAGTAAATTTGGGTGTAATGCGTCGGGTGTGATATTTAGAGTTTGTAATTAAAGTGCTTTGACGTTTTTTATATAAAAATATCAAAATGAAAAAAATTGTGTTATTATTGGCATATATCTCTTTAGTGCAATTTTCTAATGGAGGTAAATAATAATTTAAATATGACTAATTAATTTTGGGTGGAGGCATATTATAAAGTGAATTTTAGGGAAGGGAGAACTGGGGATATTGGCTTTTATTATTGTTATTATTAATAACAAATATTGTTTTTTCCTATATCTGGCGACTATTATAAACAAAATAAAGAATTTGAGATTACTTTTTTTCGTAAAATGTGTAACAAGTGAATGGAACGTCATCACTAAAAGGTTATTAATGTATTTCTTCGAACTATATTTCATGATTCTATTCATAAATTGAGAAGGTATTCATTTAGAATTATAGCAATGTCTACTTTCAACATCAAGATCCCTTGTTAACTTTTGAAAAACTGCAGGTTTCTTATTAAGGTTATTAAGAATTATTTTTTTTTTTAATATAAATTGACAAATTTAAAAAAAAATTGTATTCAAATAGAACCCGTTATTATTTTCTTAAAGCAATATTTTTTTTATCGTAATCTTCCTTTAATTTAATGCCGGATAGTTTCTTGTAATTCCCTATTTCTAATCCCAACAAAGAAATCTGATTTTAAAGCTGATGTAATATGGAATCAAATAAGGATCATAGCTTTGGTATGATATCTTGTTCACATTTTTTTCAAAAATATTTCTCACCAGAAAATACTCCGAAAATTCTTTCCCATCTCACGGAATTTAAAAATCTGAATATGTGAAAACTCCTTACAGAAACATAATTTAGCTCATGAGGCTGTCATTTAAATTACATATGCTACCAATATTTAACATTTTAATTAAAATGGATTATTTGCTTGAATATGGTCAAAGTCGTTAGTAGTATGAAAGTTTCCAAAACTTGTTTGTATATTAGACACATTATTTTAAAATCCATTAAACTCTTTTAGCATATATGTATAAAAAATTATTTTTATTAAAATTATATAAATTAAGTAAATTGCAGAAGAAAAATAGAATTATTTTTTTTTTAACAATAGTTTTACCCTAAGAAAATCTAATCCTTTTTAAATATAGCTCAAATTTAAACCTATTTAAATATAGCTTAAATTATTTTTTGAATATTTAAATGTTTACCGCTAGATTTATTCAGTAAAAATGCTTTCCAATGTTCTTTATTTAGAGAAGATTTATAAAATTTACTAAAACTTAATAATATTTAATTTTGAGTTTCAAAGAGAGTTTATTTTGAAAAGTATTTTTAACAAAAATGGAATAGCTGAATAATGTTGTTTGTTTTTGACTTTATTCTACTTTTTAGATTCGTGTAAAGAATACTTAGCCAACTATGAGTGCAATACGCCACTTCTTGATAAAGCCGTTCTAATGGCAACCTCATCGCTAAGAGAAAGGGGTCCAGAAAATGCAAGACTGAATGGTGAGTATATTTTCAGTTTTGCTAGTAAAGGGCTAAACCCTTATAGAGTGCTTTGAAGTAGATATGTGTGAAATGATCTTTCTATTGGAAAGCCATCAAAACTTGAGGGCTTTTAAAGCTTAATCAGATTTCAGTTAATGATTTTGAGTTAATTTTCAATGTTAATATTATTTTTTATACATATAAGGAAAATTTGCAACAAAGCTTTGATTAATAGTTTCTTTTAAAAAATTTACTCTTTTTGAATATTTTTTCGATCTGAAAGGATTTTGTAATTTATGTAATGAACTCCATAAATGTTATTTGTTTGTAATATATTTTAATGCAGCATTTAATATGATTTTTTTAAAACTATTATATTTTAAAAATTTAAAGCTGCCCCAGGTGTTGCTTTGGTGTGCTCGAAGCATAAGAATTTGTCATAGTTGTTCGCAGTTTAAATGTTTAAAACAAATGTTTTTTATACTATTATACTATTGATGCAAAGGGGTGCAGTGGGTGATATACAGACCAGTGTATCATAGAAAATAGTGTTTATAGACATATTTTTGAGAAACAAATTCATTTCCGAAAAGATGAATTCCATCTGTAAAAGGATGAATTTCAGTTGCAAAAGGATGCATTTAATCCTGAAAATCTGTAGTTTACACTAAGCATTTAAGTGGAGGACGTCCACAAAACAGCTTTTTCAAAAAAAAACAAAAATATTGGTTCATAATATTTAACATGAACTAAAAATTGACAAAAAAACCGCATAATGGCATAACTGCATTAGTAAACTTTTCAGCATAAATTATGCATGAATTTATGGATAAGAAATTTAATGAAGGCGAGGAGTCGAAATTTTTTTAACTTCCTTTCAGTCTCTTTGATAAATGCGAATTTTGGTTAATCTCCTTTCAATCTCTTAATAAAGAATCGTCGAGGCAAGTTAAAGAATTATATTTTTACATTGCAAAAAAGTGGCAGTCGAATTTTCTTGCATGCACTGAGCATAAATGAAAAAAATTTAATCTTTATCATATGTAGAAGTTGGCTACACTGACTGTCAAGTCTTTTTTATATGAATCTCTATAAAATTGTTCTTATTCTAGTTATTTAAAAATAAAATGTGGCAAATAATTCAATACATTTCGTACTGAAATGAATAAAAAGAATTCATACATTCGATGGGCTTTTGATTTATCTCAATGGAGACCATCAAAGGAAGATTTATTGATTGCAATCGCACGTATTCAAGATGATGAAAAATCTAGACTGATTAAATTTCATTTTATTGAAGATTTTAAGGCATCTTTAATCGGAAGGCTGTTAATGAGAAAGTTTATAAGTAATTCAGCCGAAATTTCAAATAAAAATATTATGTTAATTCGTGATGCAAAAGGCAAACCTATTTTATCAGAAGGCTTTGATTCAAAATCAAATCAAATAGATTTTAATGTTTCGCATCATGGAAATTTCAGTGTTCTTGTTGGAGTTAGTGAAAAAAATCCTCTAATTAAAACAATTAGTGTTGGTGTTGATATTATGAAATTTGAATACACTGGTGGAAAATCACAAACAGAATTTTTTCGTATAATGCATCGTAATTTCGGAGATAATGAGTGGTCTTATATTAATTCACAAATAACTGGAAATGATCAGTTGAAAGCTTTTATGAGATTTTGGTGTTTAAAAGAAAGTTATGTAAAAAATATTGGAATAGGTATTACCGTAAAGTTAAAAGAAATTAATTTTTTTATAAAAAGTGACCTTAAACAAGGGCAACCCATTACAGATACAATTGTTAAGGTAAATGGAATTCATTTACCTGAGTGGTGTTTTGAAGAACATTTAATAGATTCAATGCATTGTACGGCAATTTCATTTAGAAATAAAATTAAAAGTGATAACAATATCCAACATTTTAAATTTTTAAATTTTAATGATTTAATAAACGATTTATGTCCTTTATTTCCACCTGATGAAAATTATTGTAAAGCAGTCTACCTAAAGCCAAATAAAACATGATTTTTTATTACTAATAATTTTATTTTATTAATATATTTACGAACATTTAAAATTTGTTTCAGGGTAGGCCTGCCATGTTTTTATTTTTTTGTAAAATAAATAACTTTATTCCTTTAATTTACAATTACAAAAAAAAATATGTAGTATGAATTTCGGGACCAATAAGTTTGAATAATTATAGTTAAACTTATGTGTATCATGTTTATCAAATGTAAATCAGAGAAAAGCAAAATAGAATCTCAAAAACTCAAAACAATTTTGATATGGTCATATAAATATACATTAATTAATCTTAGGTGGAATGAGCTTTTAAGTATTATTACATCGTGCTTCAGTTTCTAAGCTTGAAACAAGACATAACTTTCATAGTTATATTCAGTGGTAGATAGCTTATAAGAAAGGTATGCATAAAGTGACCATTTTATTCTTTTGTCAAAGCGGGACGCTGTAGGAAATTTCAAAAATCAAGGCTATTTTTCAAAAAAATTATAATGCTATTTATTCAATCACAAAGAGAAGTTAACTGAATTTCATTAATACGTTACTTGATATAATCCTACACGTTAGATTGCAGTTTTAGACGTATTTGTTTTATACTTGTCGGCGGAGCAAATCAGTTTCAAAATATTGGGTCTAGTGTTCAAATAAGAATGGAACTCATTGCATGATGCGTTGATGTTAGTCTTGACCGTTAAAATTGCTTTCAAAACTACAACACTTAGCTGTGATTTTTCACTTGTCCATACTTTATTCATTAGAGAAAAAACTCTTTCAACAGGTGCATTACTCCCTGGCAGACATAAAGCGTATTCAATAATTACACAAAAATTTCCGCAGTTCAGATTTTTATCACGGAAATATGTGAATAACTCCACCCAACGGTCTTCGGCAACAATATTTTGAATATTACAGCTTATTATTTTTTCATTTGTAACGTAGTTAGAAATGAGTGAATACTCGTCGAACACTTCCGTGTCTTGATTGCTGCTAAGAAATCCTTGCTTAATCAGCAAATCCACTACTTTCTGTACTTCCTCCCACGTAGGTACTTTTTTCAAATTTGTCCATTCAAACACATCTAACTCTGCATTGAATTGACACCACTGTTCTAAGTATTCTTTGCTGGTTTTATAAAATTCAGCCGCTGCAGTTTTTACAAGCTGAACAATAGCAGGGTCAGTTTCTTGTAACTTCTCCATCAGACTACGTACATCATAAGAAACGAAAAGCGAGCTCTCTTTCTGTGCTAAGTTGTCTCGAAGACGATTGATTTCCTTAGCAGATTGTATTGCAGACACGTGTTGTCCTTCAATTTTTAGCACCACTTGATGAAAAGTCGCTATCTGTGCATTTAAAAAATATAGCAATAGCTCAGAACAGGGATTTTCGAAAAATGTTTTCAAAATATTTGGGCATTTATCGATGCTCAGAAAAAAATGTTTCAAAGGCTGGAACATTTTCATAATTTTTGTAAGTGCAGGCATTAGCGCGAGCTACCTCGTTTTACTATAGCCAAGCAATTTCTGATACTCTGTGTCAGTAAAATCACAGAACTCTTTCAAAGCTTCCGTTCGAACGCTATAAATGTAAAAAAATGAATAAATTTTCACAGCGATACATTCAAAGTCAATTGGAAGACAATCTGAAGCTGTTTTGATCGCGTTATGAAATATGTGAGCTCCACATCCGATCCCAATAAGTTGTCTCCCGAGTAATATGTTCAATTTAGCGAAAACATTATTACTTCCTTTTCTATTCTTTCCTAAAAAATTGCTGTTTGTATTATCTCCACAAAATGCCACTATTTTTTTATTTAAATCGTTGCAAGATAAAATCTCTTTCAAATAATTGACAACGATATCCGATGTTTCACCTGGCTGCTCTCGAAACTCCAAAACCTTGACTTTCACTCCTTTATAAGGTAAGAAATAGCGAATCAACACAGGGAATAATTTTATCGAACCGTGATTTGAAGCATCCTTTAGTAGACTTATGCAGCGGGCTTTGTGAAGGTGCTCTTTCAACTCATCCATTAACATAGGTGCCAACACATTTACAACAATAGCCTGAGATTTTGTACGAGCACGCCTAAATTTTCGCTTAAAACAGAATTGAATTAAATTAGAAGCGCAGTCATTTGAACGAAAACTGTGACTTTCTTGCACCGTGTGATATGCCCACGCACCTTCCGCAGAAGCTATGTCTAAATCTTTTAAAGTTGGCAGATCAATTCTTTTGAAAAAAGCAAGCATTGATGAGCTTGAAGCAGCAGCTTGATCGGAAAGCCTGTGTTTTTCCGATTTTAAATGTTTCTCAATATCACTTGCACCACCATGTCCAACACTAAATTCTGCACGGCACTTATCACACGTAACGTCTGCACCACTCTTTTGTTTTATAAACGGATAGTTAGTTTGCAAATCACTATTAAAAGTACCCTTGCGCTTAGGCATATTACTAATGTCAATAGATATGGGTTAAAAATAATATGAAAAACTTTGATTTATTTATTAATTTGAGCAAAACACGTCTGTTTATAATAACCAACTCCAATCAACTAAATTAAAAGAAAAATACTAAATAGTACCGCGGCTTATTTCTATTCGACGGCAACATTATTCCTAGTCAAAAGTCTAAGAGACATGCACATATCATTTCAGACACGTGCTGTCTTAAAACGATTGCAAAAAATTCTGAAGAAACATAAATAAAAATTTTTGTGCGAACTTTTTATTACATTTTATTTGGGCAGTAGGTATGACACTGTCATTCTTTGCAATCATTTCTAGTGCGCGCGTCAGTTAAATAATTTAAAAATAAAAGAGATCTATAAATAATGATATTTTGAGTATTCCTAATTGTTTTATTAGTCTATTTACAAAAGCGGGACATTTTGGCTTTCGCAGGGGACAGCGGGACAGACCACCTGAAAGCGGGAGTGTCCCGCCTAAAGCGGGACGTATGGTCACCTTAGGTATGCAGGGCTTCGTACAGCATAAGTGATTTATGCAACAACCCTCATTTTATAAAAAAATTTCATACAGTCATACAAATTATTTGGAAAACTACGCACACACCCATTTTCGACATCTTAATCTCATCACAATGTGAAAATCCATCCCCCAATATAAGTTAGGTAAACTGATAGTTCCCCCGATAATTATTTCATGACTGTACGATGTCTCATAAGAAGTGAGCTCATGTAAAAAATGAAGAAATTTTTGACGAATGTCAAAAATTTGATTTGGTTATCGCTGAAGGCCTTTAATACTAATTTCCATTAAAGATGGATTGGCCTTCTATACCTAGTAGGAAACACTGTTTCCGAGTATTTTTAAATTTTGATATTAAAAAAACTTACACATGTATATGGATATATTCATGCAAATTGGAACAAAACAAAATTACTGTCCGTGTTTTCTCAACAATATAGTTTTGTATTTTAAATATTTTAAAATGGCAACTGGTTCAATAATACCAACAAAATACATATTTTCTATTAATTCCAAACATTAAAGAAGTAATATTATATAATAAAACTAAAGTGTGAACAAAATATATCGAATAATACACAAAGGCTGTTCTGTCTTTGAGGCAACACACAATTTAAAATTAAGAAATAAAAAAGCAATGAAATTATAATGTTAATCATAATATATTTGTAATGAATTTTTCTTGAAACAAAACATAAAACAAAGAATATTTGTTTTCAATAAAAAATGAATTAACTAAAATGAAATGCTAAAATTTTGTTAGAGCAAAAGAGATTAAAACCCCCTGATTTTTTCCCAACAATTGCATTTAACAATACTTTATTCCCTTTTGTTAGTTTCACCCTACTGAAAAACGTGTTAAGTATTCTTATAATACTTTTGATGTAAGAAAATCAATAAACATTATTCAATATATGAACTCGTTTTTTTTTTAACCATAGGAAGTCTTTAGGGAATACTAAGAGCGTTAAGAGGATTAACTTTTTTTTTATTTTTCTTACTTATCCTTAAAGTTATAGAAAGCTATTAGCTCTCAGTTGTTTCACATTATTTTATTTATAAAACATTTTAGAACGCAATTTTTTTCATTTAAGTTATGGCACCATATTTCAAAAATTACGGTTTCAAGACAATAAAATTTTGAATATTAACCGTGTCTATGATACCGGACAAAAACAAAACCCAACTTATTTGTAAGATAGGTATTTTAATCTATATTTACGTATGTTTAATATATTAATATGTTGTGAAGTGGCTCCTTCACAAGTTATGGCTCGTCAAAGTTGCTAATGTTCTACAAAAAATTTCAGTATAAAGCTCAAATTTATATGCTTACTTTTAAGTTTAAATTTTCATTATAAAGCAAATTTGAATTTGGTTGTGTAAGACTACCGTACCTTATATAAGTATTAATCTAGCGCCAGCCAGCTTAACTGTAAGACGCTTAGGAGATATAATATGTAAAAATTGGTAATTTCTTAAGAAAAATGATGTATGATGTAAATTGAAGTCCAATTTCTAATTTTATTGAATTGATTTCTAATTTAAAAAATAGAGAATAGAACACTTTCAACACATCATGCTCCTACCGTGAAAGCCACAAGAAAAATTTAGCAGCTACGGCTCGCATAACTAGTTCTCCATACTTTGATCTTATTCAAGGAGATTGTTAGACGCGTAAAAATTATTTTTTTAAAAATTTTTCACTTAATGTAAGATAATGATAAATTTTTTTCTAATTTTTTAACTGTCAAATAATGGCTAAAAGAAAACACGCATTGTATCAAACCCACTAGTTTTATGATATATGATTTGATGCTAATTCACAGTAATAAATTTTATTAGACTTTTATTAGGTTTTTAACAAATTGAGCCTTGTAAAATTCATAAAAAATGTCATAACATCAAAAAAATAACAATTTTTGATTCGAACAAATTTTCTACTAATTTAAATGCAGGATTAATATCTCAACTGACTTGTTTTCTAGACAAAACAGTTTTTGTCACGAAAATGACACTACCTGGTACAACAAAATTTATGAAAGGGGTTTATCGTGCACATCGATTTGGTTTTACATCTGTGTGAGCTTTGTTCAATTATTATTAATTTAAACTGAATTTGAATTAAAACACGATTTTAAAAGAAATCAAAATTTGATTTATCCTTTAAAACGATTTATTAGCTTTACGTTTGCTAGCAATTCAAAGCAATTCAAAACAAAAACTTAATCTAAGAAGTTTTAATAGTTTAGGGATTACGATGCACTGCGACAAATGATAACGAAATTTAAACTACTCGAGTAATGTGAATGGAAAACTCTAGCTTTTTAAAGGATTTAAGTCTAAGTCATACGTGCCAAACTCACATGTTAGGAATGAACTTCAATGTGCAAGAAATATAATTTTATTTACAAATGTATACGGACAAATGTCAAGGACATTACAATGTTTCCTTCTTGATACAGCATGTTAACTTTCTCCTCCCTTATTTTAGGGTGAATATAACTCGCAGTTTTTGCCTTCTAAAATGATCTAAGATGAATTTCATTATTTATTGATTTGACACGGATTTATACCCTTCATAAAATTTAATAATTTGTCGTAGTGATAAGAACTTGCAAGCAAAAACTAAAGGCCTAAAAAATTTTAAAATTCAGGTTTTTCAAATTTTATAAATTTTTTTTTAAAAATATGAATCGCGCTATGCGAGACAATCCAACTTTCCTAGGATAAATATTTATAGAGAAATAAAACCAGATTTCTTTGGTATTCCTTGCTAGTAGCTTCAACGGGCCTACTAGGTTATTTCCTTATTTTGAATACTGCCGTATTGTAATGAACTCTTGTAAGCTAATAATTCACCAAAATGTCTACAACATTCATATTACAGCACACTTTTGTTTTTGTTATGTTGGATTTAGTAAAATTTGAAGCTGTTGTTAAAAAATTGTATAATTTTAAAATTTTATAAGTTATCGTAGTAAATTTTACTTTTTGGAGTAGTTTTTTCTTTCAAATTTAATTTAAGAATAATTGAATAGGAACCATAAAAATTGCTTTAAATCCTTTAATATTTATAAGTATTTGAAAAGAGTAATATTTTTTTATGTCCATAAAAAGTTTGAATAGCTTAATCCTTATTTGAATTAATTTTTTGTTGCATTTATTTTTAATTTTGTAATTTGTATAAAACCTCATTTGAATATTATAAGCTGGAACTTCCTGGTCGGCTAAACATTCAAATTTTGATGAACATCTCACTATTGACTTAGGAAGTGTGAAGAATATAACATTTATAGCACTTCAAGGAAGACCAAATAGTATCGAGTATGTTACAGAATATTCCATTAGTTATGGTATCAACGATCTTGAATATGCTGACTATAAGGAACGTGGAGGTAATATTAAGGTAAGAGAATCAAAAAACTATTTACATATAACGACCAAAAAAAAGGTGATGGAAACTAATAAAGGCTTACGGTTTAAAAGATTAGTTGAAATTAATTAAGCACTGTGTATGAATTGGAATAACTTAAGGTAATTATTAACAATAGCACAATTTTAAATTAATTTTAGTTTGCTTATTTATTTTGCTAGCTCTATTTGTAGATAGGAAGGTTTGGTTGATTTAAAGTTTTTCTAGTTGTATTAAATATTTGATTTTACTTTCTTTTGCACTTAAAAAAAAATAACAACACAATTTTTCCTTTTATTTTCTTATCACAAACATAACATTTTAATAAATTGGTATTTGTAAAAAAAATAAGGTCGAGTTGCATGGACCCCAATTGAAAACACATATAACAACTTTTTAACTATTGACTTGGGTGAAAGGCAAAAAATAACAAGGATTGCAACAGCTGGACGTGCTGATACTAGAGAATTTGTAACTGAATTTATAGTACAATATTCTGATGATGGTGAAGCATGGCAAACATATTCAAATACAGATAATACTGTTCAGGTAATAAGTAGTGTTATAACATTCTTGTCCTACTATTTATATCAGTAAAAGACGTGTAATGTTTTTGTCTTGAATTTTGTTAAATTCAAAAGTTTATAATCTGATACAGTTCCTCCCAGTTCCATTCTGCACTTACAATCAAGAGACAGGGTCGTCTCGCAGCTAATTTTGAAATATTATGAGAACAATTATTATTATTATTATTACTATTTCCGCCACAACATGATTGATTTTTCTAAAATACCAGTAAAATAATTGTCAGCCATGATATTCAACTTTTGTTTAAATTAAAATTTGAAAAATAAGCCAAATAATTCTTATGAAATTTGGAGTAGTTGTCTTTGCTATTTATCACAGTTTTTGGTTTTGGCCTCTTTTGGTTTTGTATTTTTAAATGACTTTTGAATACTATTATTACTGTTTTTTTTTACATTTTCAATATTTTTTTTTGAATAAGATAGACCTGAGTATTGAGTACCCCACAATTATTGATAAAAAAAAATAGTTTTATTGCTTTGTTACTTGCAATTAGTTTTTTTCAAGTACCCAATTAATAATTTGTGGTGTTGTATTTTTTAATTGCTTCGAATGTTTGAGTCATACATAGGGATTTTAAAATTTGTTTTTAATATTGAATTGTGGAATGGGTTAAATATAGTTATAATATATTCACTATGTACTAAAAAATATCTACTAAAATTTAAAAAACTAAATAAAAATAAGATGGAAGTTTGAAACAGAAAAAAAAAGCAACTAAAATTTCAGATGTTTAAGGGAAATTCGGACAGTGATTCAGTTAGTTGCAATTTTTTTGAAGTACCAATTATTGCACAATGGATCAGAATAAATCCTACCCGATGGCAAGATCGTATATCATTAAGAACAGAACTTTATGGCTGTGATTATGGTAAATATAATTAAAAATATAAACGTTCCTTTGAACAGAGAAACTGAAATTTTCTTATTTAAAAAAAAAAAAAACAGTTGCTGAAAATCTTTATTTTAATGGGACTGGATTAGTTCGACTTGATCTTCTAAGGGATCCCGTTGTATCAAAACGAGAAACATTTAGTTTTCGATTTAAAACATCATCAGCAGATGGTATTATACTTTATTCAAGGGGAACACAGGGTGATTATTTAGCCTTACAAATCAAGGACAATCGTATGGTACTAAATATTGATTTGGGATCTGGAGTTATGACTTCCTTATCGGTTGGAAGTCTTTTAGATGACAACGTGTGGCACGATGTTGTATTTTCACGTAATCAAAGGGATATTGTTTTTTCAGTTGATCGAGTGACTGTTGATGACAGAATTAAGGGAGAGTTTAAAACATTAAATTTAAATCGAGGGGTAAGCAAAATTTCATTACGAAAATAGCAAAACTGACACTGTTTTTGTTCAGTATTAAGGATTCAATTTTCAGATTTCAGATTTCTGCATTTGTATTTCAGAATCCAGTTTTATATAAATGAACAAAATTATTTCATATATAACAAAAAGTAAATTTTCTTACAATCTATTTTCAGTTGTATATTGGTGGCGTACCAAATAAACAAGAAGGAATGGTTGTAACACAAAATTTTACTGGTTGTATTGAGAATCTTTTTTTAAATAAATCAAATTTTATACGTGAAATGAAAGATGCCTTTAGGTATGGTGAAGCCTTAAAATATGAAAAAGTTAATACAATATATGCATGCCCATCACCACCTATTTATTCTGTTACATTTCTTACAAGAAAATCTTTTGCTCGATTTAAAGGATATGAGTCCCAAAAACGAATGAATGTTTCATTTTATTTTCGTACTTATGAGGAAGTAGGACTAATGCTATTTCATGAGTTTTCAAATCGAGGTTATGTTAAAGTATTCATGGAAGATGGTAAAGTGAAAGTTGATCTTCAAGTAAATGAAAAACCTCGTATTATACTTGATAATTATGATGAAGAATTTAATGATGGAAGATGGCATTCATTGGTATTAACAATATCTCCAAACAAAATAATATTAGATATTGACCAAAGGCCAATGATTACAACTAAATCAATAGACATATTAACAGGTCGAATTTATTTTATTGCTGGTGGATCAACTAAAGATATTGGTTTTGTTGGCTGCATGCAACTCATACTGGTTGATGGTAATTATAAATTACCAAGTGATTGGGTACCCGGAGAAGAATATTGTTGTGAAGGTGAAGTAGTAGTTGATGCCTGCCAAATGATTGATAGATGCAATCCCAATCCTTGTAGGCATAATGGAGTTTGTCATCAAAATTCAATGGAATTTTTTTGTGACTGTCATAATACGGGCTATGCTGGTGCAGTTTGTCACACATGTAAGATTTATAACCTTGAAAAATTGTTTATTCATATTATTACAATTATAGCTCGTCATCCACTATCTTGTCAAGCGTATAGGAATGTACAGTCAGTACATCAAAGGAATAATATTCAAATTGATATTGATGGAAGTGGACCTCTCAAACCATTCCCTGTTACATGTGAATTTTACTGTAAAATAAAATATTTATAATTCGTCATAAGTTAAATTGAAAAATTCATTTTTGTTCAGCTGATGGTCGTGTAATAACAGTTTTACGTCATAGTCAAGAACATACCACAACAGTTGATGGATTTCAAGAACCTGGTTCATTTCAGCAGACTATTCTATATGATGCTGAATTTCCTCAAATTGAAGCATTATTAAATCGTTCACAAAATTGCTGGCAGAGGCTAACATATGCATGTCAATCTTCAAGATTACTTAATTCACCATGTAAGAAAATTTATTAATTTAAATTAAATAAAAGATTGTGTTTTTATTTTCATAACTTAATAATATTATAAATAGCTGAGGTAAATACATTCCGTCCTTTTGCTTGGTGGCTTTCCCGTACTTATCAACGTATGGATTATTGGGCTGGTGCATTACCTGGTTCTAGAAAATGTGAATGTGGAATTATTGGAAAATGTAAGGATCCAACGAAATGGTGTAATTGTGATTCAAATAGCCTTGAATGGCTAGAAGATGGTGGTGATATTAAAGAAAAGGATAATTTACCAGTTAGAGCTGTACTTTTTGGTGATACTGGTACACCATTAGATGAAAAACAAGGAAGATATACATTAGGATCACTAAATTGTGAAGGAGATGACTTATTTAGTAATGTTGTTACATTCCGTATAGCTGATGCAACAATTAATTTACCAAGATTCGATATGGGACATTCGGGTGATATTTATTTAGAGTTTAAAACAACTATTGAGAATGCAGTTTTATTTCATGCAACGGTATGTTTATTTTGAAGAAAATTTTTAATTTAACAAAAAGAATTATACTGTAATTCGTGCCCATAATTATGAAAGTGGTCTAAGTCATGAATAAATTAAAAAATATTTTTACATTATACGACCTTTTTATTTAGAAATTTATTAGTCTTGATTAACCGAACTTTATTATGAATATGAAATTTTGTGTGAATTTCATACGAAAGTGTTGTTTTTAAAGTTGGAATTGACTTAGACCATTTTCAAAATTAACTGAATGTCTTATAAGTGACTTAAAGCAATAAAGAACTATGAGTTTTATTTGAAACAATAATTTTAAAGAAAAAATTCATGTAAAATTATTAATTATTTTAAAAAAGGAATATCTAAATCAGGATTAAAGTATTTTCGCCAGAAGTATGACGAGCTCTGGTAGTGTGGCTCTTATATGCTGCGAAGCTTAAAACATGTTCTCGTACAGATTTTATCTTAATCTCTTGTGTTTTCCGTGAAGAATCAGGCATTTTCCCACGACGATCAGTTCCAGGTGTTTCAGCATTAAGAGCATCAGTTAACCGCCCTACAGAAATTTTATAGGGGTCTAAAAAAAGGTTCATGGAAACCGACACTTCTGACTTATTATTTCTTGACAGAAAATACTTGTAGCTGCATTTTCTTATAGGTCTTTCAAACGTTCTGGGTCACCGTTGTTTTATTAATCGTTAATGAACTGTAGTACACAGATATAGACATTCACAAGTTTTGATTTTTTTGTTGTGTATTCTTCGCCATTATTTCTCCTAATTTTTCTGAAATTTTGGCGTAGCTATATTCATTTCTTGCCCGTTTTCCTTTTTCATCTTTTTCTATCTGCACCATTTCTGGGGTTTCTAAATTAACAGTGAAGTCTTGGTATGATTCATTGAAGATGATAATTGTCTTACTCTTTTCCATGTTCCATGACCATTAAATTTCATGGAAGTATTACATGGTCTTATAATATCTGCATATCACATCATATCCGAATAATAATTAACATATTCATATAGTAAGTAAGCTGTCATTAACTTACCTGAACCGCTTTCTGTTGACATAGTGGTAAAATATATAAATTATTTTCCGCCAATAATTAGTTCGAAAGAGCCAAACTGACTTATATCGTGGCATCAAAGAGGGCCACGCGTCATTTTCAAGCTATATTTATAAAACTTCTTTAAATTTTTGACTTAGACCACTTTCATAATTAACATTAAATGAATTTCATATAATGTTGAAATTACAACCACCATCTAGTGGTTCATTTTTGACGATATCGTAAAAATTACATTAAATAAATTTAGTTTAAAATAATGTGGTGTAAAATAACTGATAAACTCATAAATTTTGACTTAGACTACTTTCATAATTATGGGCTTGACTCTAGCACTATTTTAGATATATAACCAGTGAATATTTCATATTCTGTGTATCTCTATTACCCGTTCTTCTATTCCATAATTATGTTAGTTAATTTATATTTTTTATGATATTCCCAATTACTCACAAATTGGGCTCTCATCCTTTCTGTTAGTAATTTAATGTGCTACGCTTTTATTAAACTTTTCTCGTGTAGAATATTTATAAAGTCCTATTAACATTTTCAGGGACCAACCGATTTCATTAAATTAAGTATTATTGGTGGCAAAAAATTACAATTTCAATATCAAGCCGGTAGCGGACCATTAGGTGTAAATGTAGAAACAAGTTATCATTTAAATAATGACCAATGGCATACTGTTAGCGTTGAAAGAAATCGGTAATTATTTATTATGAATAATTGAATTTTATATATTTAATTGTTGTTGATATTTTTAATTTCAGAAAAGAAGCGCGTTTAGTTGTTGATGGGTCATTAAAAGCCGAGGTACGAGAACCTCCAGGACCAGTTAGAGCACTATTCTTAACATCAGAATTAGTTATAGGTGCATCTACGGATTATCGTGATGGTTTTGTAGGGTGTATTCGAGCTCTTTTATTAAATGGTAAACTAGTAGATTTAAAATCTTATGCATTTCGTGGACTATATGGAGTGACTAAGGATTGTGTTGGTCGTTGTGAATCAAATCCATGTCTTAATAATGGTACTTGCTTTGAGAGATACGATGGATATTCGTGTGATTGTCGATGGAGTGCCTTTAAAGGTCCAATTTGTGCTGATGGTGAGATTTTGTAGTTGCTCTTATTAAATAAGTAATAATAAATTAATGTTTACTTTTAATTTTTTTTTTTAGAAATTGGAGTAAATTTAAGGTCTGATTCTATCATTAAATATGATTTTGAAGGATCATTTCGTTCAACAATTTCTGAAAATATACGTATCGGTTTCACTACTACAAATCCTAAAGGATTTTTATTGGGTTTTACTTCAAAATTAACAGGAGAATATTTAACTATAATGATTTCAAACTCTGGTTGGCATATAGAAACTGTTTTTATAAGAAATAATGTTAAATTTTTATTTATTTTATAGGACATCTTCGTGTTGTGTTTGACTTTGGCTTTGAGCGTCAGGAATTAATCTTTCCGAAAAAACATTTTGGTCTTGGTCAATACCATGATGTTAGATTTTCCAGAAAAAATTCAGGGTCAACTGTTGTACTTGAAGTAGATAGCTATGAGCCTCAAGAGTATCATTTTGATATCAAAGAGTCAGCTGACGCACAATTTAATAATATTCAATATATGTATATTGGTAAAAATGAAACAATGAATGATGGTTTTATAGGATGTGTATCACGTGTTCAATTTGATGATATCTATCCACTTAAATTACTTTTCCAAGAAAATCCTCCGAAAAATGTTCGTTCCCTAGGAAGTAAGTTTAATATTTTAATCACAAAATATTTGTAAATAATATATTTGTTTTTTTAGAAATTTTGACTGAAGATTTTTGTGGTGTTGAACCTGTCACTCATCCTCCAATCGAAATTGAAACTCGTCCTCCACCTTTAGTTGATGAAGAAAAAATAAGGAAAGCATACAATCAAGTTGATTCAGCTTTATTAGGATGTAAGTAACGTAAAATTTCTTATTTTTATTTTATTTGTTTTTCTGCTTTTTGCAAATAGAATTAATAAGAAATTTATTAATTTAAAAAGCAAGAAAATATTTGGTGAGATGATTTAGAGTAGTTAAACAAGGATGGGTCAAAATATTAACTATACTAAATATTCTAAGGATTAAAGTCTAAAAAAACTACCTTTACTAGCAAAATATTGTTTTAAGAAATTTTTTATTGTTTTTTTTATTCAACAGTGCAATACGAAAGTTATTGTTATATTGAACAATCTCTACTTAGATATTAGGGATAAAAATATAAATTGATTTTATCTAAATGACACCTGAGAATGAATTAAAAAATACAGTTTAAGAAGGTTTTAAAACTTTTAAAGGATTAACTTAGACCTAGGGCATAGTAAATAAATTGGTGGCCTACCCTAACATGCCAGGCATCAGTCAAAACAATTAAATATTAATTTTTTAATCACTAATGTGAAACTATCTTTGATTAATACACGCTAGAACTTAAAAAATAATAGAAGTAATAATGATAAATAATATAATTTCATATAGATTCCAGGAATGTCGTGTATTTTATTATTTATGTAATTAGTATTTTTGAAAATTAATAATAATGAATATATAAATTTCTAGCTATCTTGGCAATATTATTCCTGCTTCTTGTTATAATGGCTGTTTTAATAGGACGTTATTTAGCCCGCCATAAAGGTGAATACTTGACCCAAGAGGATAAAGGTGCTGATGTTGCTTTAGACCCCGATGAAGCTGTAGTACAATCAGCCACAGGCCATCAAGTTACAAAAAGAAAAGAATGGTTTATTTAATTTATGAGTACATTTTTAGAAATAGTATTTAATAAAACAAAAACAAAAAACAAACAAACCAAAATAATAATTCCGTTTAAAAGTTTTATATTTACTTGTTATTTTGAAAATTACGACAAATTTTAAAAATTGTTTACACTTAAGTTAAAATAAGTTTTATAATTTTAGCAAATAGAGATGTAACAATAATGACTTAAACCTTAAATTTATATTAAGGTGACTTTTAAATCTTAAATAAGTTTTAATAATGCGGTTTGCGTATGCAATGCATAATAAAATTTGTATTGTTTTTTCCCGTCCATTTTTGTAATTTTAATTTTTTTTATATATTTATTCAAAACAAAAACTACAAATTTATATTTCAATAGAAGTACTATACCAAAAAAAGGCAATTATTTTGCTTTTAAAACGTATTAGCATGAGTTAAATTAATAAGTATGTTTATTTCCAAAAATACAATAGAAGAATGATTTGCTATAATTTGATAAAGCCAGCTAAAGGAATACACAGGAATAATACTGTAAAAACTCAATAAATTTTGAAGCTAAATTTAAAATTTTCGAAATATAAAAACGTCTATGTTAAATAAATTTTGAGATACAAATTGTATATAAATATATAATAGTATTTAAATGATGAGATCATTTATAGTAGTTTTCTAAACTATTTATAGTAATTTTTGTATCGAAAAAAATTGAAAATAAAAACAATAAAAATACTAATACTAATTTTACTAATTTTAAGTTTGTTGTGCACTAGATGAAAAAAATTATTACTTCTATACATAATTGGGCAAGATATGTGAGATATTATATATATGTATATTCCATTCCTTAATTATAATTAATTATAACAGAAATCAAAGTCTTGCGTATGCCGCAGACGCAGTTGGGCAGCATCATTAAATATTTTAAAAATCAAAAATGAAAAGGAATAATGATTTCATGTGATTTGGAAATGTTTCATTTCGACCTTTTATTAATAGGATAAAAAAAATATTAAATATAAATTTATTTGTCGAAGATGTCCTCTTAGATTTGTCGATATCAGCCACAAGCAGTTGTATGATTGATACATATAAAACTATTCTTTCTATAAAGACTGTTTCTCCTACCAACTCTTTAGTGTGTTGAGATAAAATATCTCAATTTTACTTTCCCGAAATCATATATCAATACATACCTATACAGTGGCTCTCAGAATTATTTGTAATCCCCCGAACTGATAGAGTTGATGTCTACATGCTTGGCTTGGGGAAGCAAACCCCATGCTTTGTTTGTGCATTATTTTTTTTAATCAATGAACTCCAGAAAAAAAGTGAAAATGCTTTCTTTTTATTTTGGTTGTTTTGCCTGTCAAAGAAGCATTTACTTAATATATCATTTACCATCTTATTCTTTACCATTTATCCAGCGGAAACTCAAATTGGATGAATGTTTTAGTGAAAATAAAACATAACTCAAAAAAATATGTTTCAATGAAATATTTATTCTTCTATTATAATTTTGTACGAGAAACAATGTTTTCATGCATTTATTAATATTTAGGGCTAATAAGTTATATATTTAGCTATTTATGCATCAAATGTAAATTCCGGATAAACAATATTACTTATTTTGTTTCAACTTCATTCATTATTACTTATTCATTTTTAACAGTTTTAATGTTATAGTAAATTGGTATATAATATATAACCTTAGAGAAATGAACAAATTGCAAATAAAACAAATACAAAAAATAACATGGTTATAATATCCTTATGAAGATTTCTATCGCGGTAAAAGGGTCGGGTTAAGTATGAATCTTTACGAGTTTGTCGATAAAGCCACAATGGTATTGTCATTTGTAATAGATCAGGAACCATTAATCCAACATCACGAACAATTTGATGAGCATATCCTTCTCCTTGGATAACATTTATTATAAATTGATCCAGACTACTGGCCGCTATATGTAATAATGAAATACCAACAATACATAGTATTTTTTTCGAAGTAACTGGATTGTCTGAATTAGCTAAATGCATTACCATAATTGTCGATGCTATTTCAGTTATCTAAAAACGAAATAATTACAAAAAAAAAAAATTTAAAATATTCATAATATGTTTTATTTTGAGCAAATTTAAATTATTTTCATATTAACAGAGAGAATTAACGGAAATTAAAACTTAAGTTTCAGATATACAGATATACTGTTTGGTTATGACAGCCGTGGTGGTGATTATAAAATAATAGGTCCCTTAAAGTAAATTTAAAGCATTTGAAAGTGAAATCTTTTGAATCAATGATTGTGCTTTTTCTCGCACATTTTACTATGGATCTAACATTATATAATATGTAACCATTCAAAGCATTGTCATGTAGCTTAGGTCTGTTATACGTAATCATATGGAGAGTCCTGCAAACATACATATATTGGTCCGTAAAAGGATTGATTCAAATATACATATATACATTGTCTATATATCCTTCGGTTGTGATACCGAAACAGACAAAACGTATTTAAAAATCGGATATTAAGTTCAAATCGTTTGCTAATGGTTAGGTTTGCATAAAATATATCGTAAGAAATTTAAATTAGGGCCAATGTTTTATTTCATATGCGAAATTATGCCTCTGATTTAACACGTTATTCGCCAAGGCAATTTCAACAATATTTCCCCCTGGGCCATGGTAACTTTATTAAATAATTTAGATACTTAGCCTGAAAGAAATGAAATGCTTTATTGCAAAAAGCAAAATTTCACCAAATTTTTCGGAAAAACGATAGTTTTCGTTTCAACCATGACTGACATGGCCTAGCATAAAACATTATTTCTCCATATAATAAGCTGTGTCAGTCATATAGTGGAGACATGTTTTTTACAACAACACTAAAAGAAATGTAATTTGTAATAGGAAATAAGTGGACACAGGTGTGAAAAAGTGTCCGGGGCGTAGTTAAAATCATATTAAATATTTTCTTACCGTAAAAAAAAGTTGATGGCTCCATTGATCATAGTAATCATCGTTATAATAGTTAATATATGCCCACCATGCGTAATAATGGGAAAATATTGATAATGTAAACAAAAAAACCATAGAATATCTAACTCGATGTTGTAATATTAAAGCTATCAGTCGTTTTATACATTCATATAATGATATGATACTAAGAACAGTCAAGATCCACATTTTCATTGTATTTTGTGTAGCATTAAAATACATATGCTTATAGGCGGCTATACCTGATTCATATGGCCCCTTAAAAACTGTATCCCAGCAAGAGCAAGAACAAAATCTTTTATCTACATAGCGTGCATAGTTTTCCCAAAAGTACCAGAGAACTACTATATGTGCTGGTGGAATAAGGGCTGGTGCTAAGCTGCCGCATGCTTCAGGTAACCATCTCGCATCTATCATTGTGTTCCCTGAAAATTTTTAAAATAATCTTTAATAAGTACTTATTAATATTAATTCTAGTTACAAAAATATTGTTAACAGAGTTTGTTTCGACTTGATAATACGTTACTACTGTCTCTGGATCAGAATATATTTCTTACGGGTAACTTAAATCAAGTTAATTTTATGGCGATCAAAAAATCTTTTCATTAGATATGGGCCGATAAAAGAAAATGAAACAAAACAGCATCTTATTTGGTGATATCTTTTGAGCGCTTCAAAAGAACAATAACTATAATAAGATTGAGCGACAATATAGTCACTTCAAATATTAATTTAATTATTATATTTAATAAACTAATTTTTAGTTTTATATGAAAGAAAAACTTCAAAAAACTGAATGAAACGAATTCTGAATTCAGAAAAAAGAAAATACAATCTCGCTGAATGGGAATGAATGAGAAATATAAGTAGGAATATACTTTAAAAAATTTTTTGTTATATTACTAGTTTAATAGACCAGGCGCCAGACGTGTGAAAATGAGAAAAAAGATAATAATTCGTTACAGCAAACTAATGATGCAAAGGGTGTTATTAGCATGAAAAACAACATAAATCGAACAAGTGGAAACCTGCCGTTGCGGAGAGGGGTGCGTTTTAAGGGGGGAAAACGGTTTTTTGTTATTTCTGACTAAACTACGCGTCCAATCAAAAAAGTTTCAAAGTAAAAGTTGTAGATAATAAAAAGATGTACAACTTGTCCATAGAACATTTTTTTATTTACCCTATGCTTTGATGAGTAAAAAAGTAAAAACGCTTTTTTTGTTTTTTAACCGCTTTTTTCAGAAAAATGATTGGATTTAGATCAAAATTAGTAAAAACGTATCTTTTAGTATTTTAAGTAATTTGTATTTTTTTTAAAAAAATTAATGCAGAATTGTTGCTAAATTTGACTAAAATATAAAAAAAAAGGGTTTTTTCAACTGAAATTTCTAATAAAATGAAATATCCGATAGAACTCAATCTAGCTTCATTTTTTTACTTCATACTTTGCCTTTTAAAAAATAAAAGAAAAATAAAACTTTTAATGAAACAAGCCCCAAAAAAAGTGAAAAAACTGAAAATATGACCTTTTCCATTACACATTTTCTGATTATTTTCTAAAAATTTTTATTACTAATTAAAATTATTATAATTTTGTAATATAAATATATACTAAAAATAATTAGTAATTTATTTATTGATTACTTACATCGTTCAACCACGCTGCGCAATAAGTAGGCTTTGGTTTTCTATGTCATCGCCTGTAGTAGGTATAGTTGGCTGCATTGATAACACTTACAAATTTTTAAATTTTTTCGTTAAGCTCGACAAAAAGATGTTTTTTAGGGTAATTTTAGGTCGCTGAATCCGAAAATCACAATCATTTTTTTATTCAAAGAAGCATTTGTGAGATATTCCCAAAAAATGTGTTTTTTGGGTGTATTTTCTTTTATTGGTCTGTATCCCAGAAAATAAATTTTTGATTAGCTAAAGCTCACCGGTTAATAAAAGTTATTATTTTGTTCTTTTATTTGACATATAAAACGTGTAAATCAATATATATTTGACAAAGTTACAGGAAATCCAACTTAAAAATAAGTGATTTTTTTCACCTTTTTTTAAAATGGCCCATTTTCATTTGCTTTTTTTTGGTTGAAAAAAGTTTTTAAGTAATTTTTTTAAGACTTTAATTGAAAGATGAATTTCAAGCAAAAATTTTGGTTCTAAAATCTTTAAGATCCAATTAAAACTAGAGTTGTTACAGATTATTAATAGATTAATAGATTATTAATATTAATTAAATTAAATTATTAATATTTGTAGCAAATTTTTCCTTCATTTAAAGTCTTAAAAGTTTCACTTAAGTACTTTTTTCAACCAAAAAGAAGCAAATGAAAATGGGCCATTTTAAAAAAAGGTGAAAAAATCACTTTTTTTTAAGTTGGATTTCCTGTAACTTTGTCAAATATATATTGATTTACACGTTTTATATGTCAAATAAAAGAACAAAATAATAGCTTTTATTAACCGGTGAGCTTTAGCTAATCAAAAATTTATTTTCTGGGATACAGACCAATAAAGGAAAATACACCCAAAAAACACATTTTTTGGGAATATCTCACAAATGCTTCTTTGAATAAAAAAATGATTGTGATTTTCGGATTCAGCGACCTAAAATTACCCTAAAAAACATCTTTATGTCGAGCTTAACGAAAAAATTTAAAAATTTGTAAGTGTTATCAATGCAGCCAACTATACCTACTACAGGCGATTAGTAAAAACGTATCTTTTAGTATTTTAAGTAATTTGTATTTTTTTTAAAAAAATTAATGCAGAATTGTTGCTAAATTTGACTAAAATATAAAAAAAAAGGGTTTTTTCAACTGAAATTTCTAATAAAATGAAATATCCGATAGAACTCAATCTAGCTTCATTTTTTTACTTCATACTTTGCCTTTTAAAAAATAAAAGAAAAATAAAACTTTTAATGAAACAAGCCCCAAACATACCATACCAAACATAGAAAACCAAAGCCTACTTATTGCGCAGCGTGGTTGAACGATGTAAGTAATCAATAAATAAATTACTAATTATTTTTAGTATATATTTATATTACAAAATTATAATAATTTTAATTAGTAATAAAAATTTTTAGAAAATAATCAGAAAATGTGTAATGGAAAAGGTCATATTTTCAGTTTTTTCACTTTTTTTGGGGCTTGTTTCATTAAAAGTTTTATTTTTCTTTTATTTTTTAAAAGGCAAAGTATGAAGTAAAAAAATGAAGCTAGATTGAGTTCTATCGGATATTTCATTTTATTAGAAATTTCAGTTGAAAAAACCCTTTTTTTTTATATTTTAGTCAAATTTAGCAACAATTCTGCTTTAATTTTTTTAAGAAAAATACAAATTACTTAAAATACTAAAAGATACGTTTTTACTAATTTTGATCTAAATCCAATCATTTTTCTGAAAAAAGCGGTTAAAAAACAAAAAAAGCGTTTTTACTTTTTTACTCATCAAAGCATAGGGTAAATAAAAAAATGTTCTATGGACAAGTTGTACATCTTTTTATTATCTACAACTTTTACTTTGAAACTTTTTTGATTGGACGCGTAGTTTAGTCAGAAATAACAAAAAACCGTTTTCCCCCCCTTAAAACGCACCCCTCTCCGCTACGGCAGGTTTCCACTTGTTCGATTTATGTTTTTTTTCATGCTAATAACACCCTTTACCATATTGCATCATTAGTTTGCTGTAACGAATTATTATCTTTTTCAAACCCTCTGGCGCCTGGTCTATAAATTAATAAAGTCAAAAATTTATAAAGACAAGGATCACCCAGTTGTAGAAATTCGACCTTCTAACAATGCATCGAAAAAAAAAATGGAATATATTCTTCGCTTGAATATTATTTCGCTCAGTTTGTATAAGTGAAATGTATATTGAATTAGCGAAGAATACCGAGTTTATATTCATGTCTCTGCTTGCATTGATTGGCTAATGGATCATTGCAATTTAATTAAGGAAGGCCATCAATTTAGTTTGTCTGTTTGCTGCTATTACTTGATTCACTTGTCCCTCTCTAAAATATACAGTTTGTTGATGCGGCAAGTGAATATCAAGTCTATAAATGATATGAAATTGAAAATGCATTGGATATTCGTAAATTCGCCACATAGCTTCTGTGTAACCAATAAAACGACCACTCACAAAATTTGACATTTCATCAATTTCGGGAATTGCAACATTTTGGTTCACATCATTGGGTGAATCTCCTGCTTGAACAGTCACACTGTCATAACCTTTGTACACGTATCTATAAATGTATTTTACGCTTCGAACAGTGGTACAAACTTCGACATTTATATTACAATTAATTTTTGCAAATAAATACGGATTATATGGTACAACGTATTGATTATTCATTAGATTTCCTTTGAATTCAACAATATCACCAGTATTATATCTTCTGTGCAAAGTATAGCCAATGGACAGATTCACGTGTAAATTCATTGAATTCTTTTGGAGAATTTTTCGAACACTTGTTTTTTCTCAAATGGACCATGCATTATATTTTATAAAACATATTCATGCAATTTTGGTTGTGTGTATTAAAGGGGAGTTCAGCACACTCAGCCCGGTCAATGTCACATTGAGCAACAATTTTACCTTTTCCTTCTAAAGTTATCAGAATGACGACATGAGGCAAAACTCATTTTTTTTTTTTTTTTTTTTTAAACATTCCTTTACTTACTACAATCTTAATCTTAATTAATTTATTAGTATTATTGATAATTAGCTATATATTACTTAAGTTATTGTTAAGTGTGGGAGTTCTGTCCAGTGATCAGTTCCCTATGATAATGTTACGTTTTATATGTTAGTTCATGTGGCTTGGTGCGCTGAAGTCTTCTCAGTTGTCCAGTTATATCAAGTAATTTAATTGCTTCTATGTTGGTATGATGTAGAAGCCGTGTCTCATGTCTGGTCGCATATTCGTGAATGACCTCTTCAACCCAATTAATTTTTAGGTCATGATGGAGTTCTTTGTTGGTTATAAATCTGTACGCGTTCGTAATCAATCTCAAGAACTTATTTTGGCATTTTTGGATTATTTCCCTGTTTGATTTGCGTGTACATCCCCATATCTGAATACCATAGGTCCAGATTGGTTTAATTATAGACAGGTATAACAGCCTTTTGTTTTTTAATTCAAGTTGAGAATGTTTCCCAATTAGCCAGTATAATTTGCTTGTTTGATGTTTAATCTGTATTGCTTTCTGCCTCACGTGGTGCTTCCAGTTGAGTTTAGAATCTAGGTGGAGGCCCAAGTATCTAGCTGATTCAGCTTGAGGGACTCGTTCACCGTCAAGGTATATGTTGAGGTTATTGTTTTTCCTCTTCAGTGTGTATGTCACTTGGACTGATTTGGTTCTGTTGAGCTTAATTTTCCAATCATTGGTCCATTTGTTGACTTTGTTTAATGTCCGTTGTAGTTTTTCCACTGCTTTGACCTGCGACACATCGCTCGCTAGGATTACTGTGTCGTCTGCAAATGTACCCACGAATGTATTTTCTGAAGTAGGTAGATCTGTAGTGTATAAGAGGTACAACAGCGGACCTAGCACGCTACCCTGTGGAATTCCTGCTTTCATAGTGTAAGTGTTTGACATAGCCTCTTCATTTATTACTCTATATTTGCGGTTTGTGATGTAGGATTCTAGTAGTTTACACAGATTCCCTGGCAACAGCAAGCTCATTTTGTGAATCAGTCCTCTATGCCATACTCGGTCAAATGCTTGAGAAACGTCTAGGAATACTGCAGTGCAGTATTTTTTTTCTTCGAATGCTTGTTCGATTATACTCGTGACTCTATGAACTTGATCAATGGTCGAATGTCCACTTCTAAATCCGAACTGGAAGTCAGGAACGTCTATGTATGGCTTAAGTCGTTTTATTAGTAGCTTTTCGAACAATTTTGCGATTGTTGGCAGAAGCGAGATTGGTCTATATGAGCAGATGTCCTCAGCTGACTTATCTGGTTTTTGTATCATGATTATCTTGGCTGTTTTGAGGCTTTCTGGAACATATTGAAGTCTTATGCAAGCGTTGAAGATGTATGTGATCAGTGTAATTGCTTTTGCAGGTAGTTCTTTGAGTAGTTTGGGAGATATTTCATCCACTCCGGATGCTTTTTTAACATTGAGATTGTTATCTATCTCAAGAGCTATTTCTGTGGCTGATATTTTTTTAATTATTTTTGATGGTTGGTATATTGGAGTTGTGTTTACATTGGACTGTATGTCATGTGGAGTAAATACTGTTGATATATTGTGTTGTGCAAATAGCTCTGTCTTTTCGTTGTCGTTGCAGACCCATTTTCCTTGCTGATTCCTTATTGGGGGTATTCTACGTAGTGGGCGTTTGAGTTTCCGTGTAGCTTTCCATAGGGTGTATTCCTTATCTTTGTTTGGACCTATGTTTTTAATGTAGTTGTCGAAGCATTCCATTTTATGCTTTTTTAAGAGCAAGTTCACCTTATTGCTGATATTATTGAATGTTGTTTTATTATTTGGGTCTCTAGAGGCATGCCACACTCTTCGCGCTCTTCTTCTTTCCTTTATATACTCTCGTATATCCGGTGGATAGTTAATGTTTGAGTAGGTTGATTTTTCTTTTGATTCTTTGGTGGCTAAGATTGCTGCCTCCCTAATGTTTTTAATGAGAGTATTTGTTTGTTTTTCTATGTCGTTCTTAGTTTTCAGCTTGACTTTTGTGTCTATTAGTTCCTCTAATTGTTTTCTATACAGGTCCCAGTCTGTATATCTGTTAGTTAAGTTTCTTTTATTTTCTTTAATCTTTATGTTAAGTGCAATTGTTAGTACTACGGGGGTGTGATCCGAAGATAAATCGTATGTTCCTTCGATTGCTATATTGTTATTTGGAATTCCTTTGGTTACGTAGAAGTCAAGCAAGTCTGGGATTTTATTCAGGTCGGTGGGCCAGTAGGTTGGTCTGTGTGACGAGTGATATTCACATTTACTATTTAGAATAGCTCTTAGGAGTTCATTGCCCTTTCCTGGCGTTATTATTCTTGATCCCCAAGCTGTATGTTTGATATTGTAATCACCTCCCATGATGAATCTTGATCCTAGCTGATCGAATATTTCTTGGAATTGTTGCATATTCGGCTTATATTTGGGCGGGCAGTAGGCAGATGCTATTTTTAACTCAGCATTATTCCATTGAATAGCTATTATGGTAGCTTGTATGTAATTTTCTCTTATGACTGGAAGTTGATGGTGTTTTATATTATTTCTGATAATCACCGCCGTACCACCTCTAGCTCTTTCGCTAGGATGGGTTGTACAGTAGGCTTGATAACCTAAGATTTTGATATAGTTTTTTTCAGTGAAGTGTGTTTCTGATATAAGTGCGATATCTATATTGTTTGAGTGGAGGAAGTGTTCCAGTTCTAGGGCTCTTGCATTTAGCCCGTTTGCATTCCAGGTCATTATTTTGAGTGATGTTTTCATTTTTGTTTATTCTTGCTTCTCGAAGTTTTCTTATTTTCTTTTGAATCTTTTTGTGATATGGTATGTTTTTCTAAGATATCCACTCGTTGATTTAGTTGTATGAGGGCGCTCTGAATTTGTTGGAGCAACGTTATGATTTCTTTATCATTTGCATTGGACGAGTTGTCATTAGTTTTTACTTCAGATTTTTCATGATTTCCCTCTGTATTGGTTTTAGCTACTTGTGCATAGGTTATAGTTGGTGTTGTAGGATTGTCTGTGGAAGTTTTTGATGCTTGTATTCGTTGCATCACAGTTGTTTTAAATGATTTATTATTTCTGACCCTGGCTTGGTATACAGAACAGCCTTTGTAATTTGCGGTATGCCCTGTTTCTTTACATAGTACGCATGTAGGCGTAGAGTTTGGTTTTTTCTTACAATCTTTGTAGTGGTGATTTTCAGCGCATTTAACGCATCTTGGTGCCCTTTTACAGAAGCTTTTAGTATGTCCTAGTTGCTGGCAATTTGTGCATTGAGGTATGTCTCGTATTTTTCTTGGTGGCTCTATGGTTATCTTGCAGTGCGCTATGTTCTTTATGTTGTAGATGTCTTTATTGTTATCTTTAGGATCAATCTCGACAGCGAACAAGGGGAATTTGATTATCTCCTTGGTGTTGTCTTCTTTATTTATTGTTTTGAAAATGTTTGTTATTTGCCTGACTTTATGACCCAAGTTCGTAAGTTCTTCTTTGATTTCGTCGGTGTTCATGCTGCTAGGTAATCCTCTGATTACAAATCTGAAGGAACGTTCCTCTTTTAGCTGGTAGGTATGGTATTCAATCCTACTGTTTTTATCATTAGCACTTGTAGTTGCTTCACTTTTGATACTTTCAATCGTATTTTTCAGCTTTCTGTATTCTTCTGCGTTAACAGTGGTTATCTTGATGTTGTTATTTGATAATGCCTTGAATTGTATTGTTTCGTACTTTGTGGTAAGTATCTTGCTTCTGAATGCGCTGAAGTCATTCACATTGCTTACAAATATCGGAGGAGGCATTGGGAGTTTTGCTTGAATGATGTTTTTTTCTTGGTTGACGTTTATGATTGGTTGGATATGTGGTTGTTTCACTATGGGTATGCCTTTAGGTGGTGACTTGGTTGCGGTTCGCCTTCTTTTCTTTAGTTGTTTCGATTTTCCTCCTGAAATTTCTCTATCCAATTCCTCTTCATCTGTAGTATATTCAAAGGAGACTGGTTTCTCCGATCCTGAGGTTTGTACGGTATTTAGCCGACTTGGAGTTAGAAATTCACTTATTTTTTGTTGTTTCTTATCTTTAGATCTATATTCTTCCAGTTCAGAGACTTTTTTGGACAATGACGCTATTGTCTCTTGTTGATTTTTTATTATAATTTGGAGCTCTTCAATGCTGATATCAGCCATTTTATATTTTCACTGGTATTAATAATTTTTCAAATAAATGGTATAAAAAGTTAACGCAGCCTAACAAAATATTTTTTACGTGGCATTACTTTTGTTATTTGACAAATGGCACTTAATGCACTGAGCTATATTTATATATATATTATTTTTATTTTTATTTTTATGTTTGTGATTATATCTAAATTGAGTTTTAATATTTATTTAAAATTAAAAGAGAATTAAATTTTTAATAAGCAATCTAAGTTCAAGTTCAAGTTCACGCACTTGAAAACACTGTAAACTGTTTCCTTTTTTTGTTTGTTCAGCTTCAGCGAGATTTCGCTTTGCTGATAAACAATAAAGCACACCTATAAGTGTCAAAACTCAAATTAACCCTTGACACTTAACTATCACTCCTCACAGGTATTTATCTTAAATTTTTTGCTTTTTTACACAATTTATACACAATTTAAATTTCCTTTGTTTCAGTTAAACTGTACACACGTCTATTCGCGCGGAGAGTTGAACTCATTTTTGAAATTCAATTGTATATATCAGTGATTTCACTTTACCAAAAACTTCTTTCTTCAATCATTACTGAAATGAGCTCTTTTAATTTAGTATTGAATACGCACACAATTACCTCTTGGCGAAAATTTCTACTTTGTACCATTACAGGAAGAAGTCTAACAATTTCTGGCCATTGCGGGTTGCAAGTCATTGTTACAAATAATGAAGGTTTGCCAAAAATTTGAAAAATTGACATCGCATCCAAATAGTTCTAATACATATTTCTTGGCGAACCATTGAATGAAGACGGCAAAATGACTCTTTGACCAACATTTTGAACATCTACATCTTGACGATGCAATGCCAAAAAATCAGTTAAGTTTTTATATACTTCCGCTCGTAAGATTGCCTGATTTTGACGAATAAAATATAATCTGATGGTGCCTTCAATACGCACATACATGTCGACTATACACTGTAGAAATAATTTCTGCCAGTGATGCAACAAACTAAAACCTTCTCGAAGTGCAAGTCTATAAAATGCATATTGTAACATCGTAGTTTTAGTTCTTGGCCGTCTTGAAGTGGACGCTGTTGGTATATTATGGTTAATATTAATGTGCCACCCTATATCTCCATTTGGAAATAACAACGGATAAGCTAATGGATCAAGTGATGGAACGAGAACAGAAACATGACGTACTACACCATTCGTTTTTGAAAACATAATGTTTCGTTCAAAAGGTGGATCACCCTCAACAGTATTAAAAATGACATTTATATCTGTTGCAGCGTCATTAAATTGATTCATATCTAAATTATGATTTACTTTAATGAGTAAACATATCTCTTTGCTTCGGTTTGCAGGAAGATTACAATAATCTTTCATCGTAATAAATTAACAAATAAAAGGGTTGACACCATGCAACTCAACAGATATTACACGTATTAAGATCTTATCACATGTAACATTTACATTTTTACCGAGCCTGTAGTTTACAGTGGTATCTACGTACTAAAAATACAACTGTGCATAACATGGATCATACTCACGTGCAGGAGTCATTGGGCCATCTTCGTGATAAAATGGGTCATTAATTTTGAAAAAATACGGACCCTGTCTTCCAACATCTATAATTTTCGCTTCAGAACTGATCATTGCAAATGATGAAGTATATTTCCGTATATTTACGAATTCTCTGATCAGCTAAATACATCATACAGAGCTTTGAAAAAAGAATTTTCAATTAATGGAGCTAACATAACTTCCCTTTTATAGCAGCAAGAAGTGAAGGCGGAAGGCGGAAGGAAGTATTCTGAGTAATTTCTGATTGAAAATGTTTGGATTTACAAAATGCACACTCTAAGTTCATCAACCAAATATCAAAAGAAACAAAATTAATTGGTATTGATTCTAAAGCAGTCTTAAATTCATCCCTCAAATTCGCATCATCATTTACTTTATGTTGAACCAAACGCCTATTTCTCAATCTCTCCCTATTAAAATTTCTCCCTTCCTGATTCACCAAAGATAAACATTTAGGCATTTCACTATTAAATGAGCGAAAATTATAAAAACCGAACAAAGACAATTTTGACATCGCAAATTAAAGCAACTTACAATTAGACACAGCAAACTTGTTTGATATCTTGTTCAATTTATCCAATTGTTAAAATCAAGTAATTGGACACAGTAAACCTCTTATCATATTATATATACTGATTATATATGATCAGTGGATTATTTTATTCTGAAATTAGCTTCTATCGTTTATTTTTTATTTACGTTTTTACATATTACCCAATATACACTTTGGAATAAGAACGCGCAAAATGATCAACACTTTCATTCTATGCGATGAAACTAATTTTAAGAAACTGCATAGTATATTATACAAATAATAATCACCACAGATTGGCACAGATCGAAAAATTTAGCACAAATCCCAGTAATTATGCACTTAACTAATTTATTCAATTATATTGAAATCAAAACTTTTATCCAAAACGCAACTATCTACCTTCATTGCGAAGAATACCGAGTTTATATTCATATATTCATATAAAAACAAAATGGGTCCGCTTTGCTTTTATATTGTTGTTGTTTTTTTCTTCCATACAATTTATATGGGAAAAAGCATCACTCATTTGCCAGTGACATCTGTAAAATTTTAAAATAATTTTTTCATTACGCACATTTTGGCAGAGTCACCTTTCGAATGAAACCACTTTGAGTAAAATCGGTTAAGTATAAATACCTTAAAAAGGGAGTACAAAAAAACGCCTTGGGTATTAATATATAGATAAGTATTACGACTTGATTTCTTTAAACTGCTCATTTTAAAATCTTTATTAATTTGAATTACAGGAAAAATAAAAAAGTACGGAGGATAATAAGCAAAATTTTTACTTGTTTTAACTCTGTTTTTGATAGGATTTTATTAGTGTCGCTACCATTAGATATGCAGATGCACAATAGATCTTTTAAGACTAAACTTCTAAGAATTGAGTAGATATTATAATATTTTCTTATCTTCAAGTTCACACCGCATAAATATTGTTGCCAATTCATAGATCTACACGTATTTGTTTAACGAAAAGTCTCTCAAAAAAATATAAGTTTTGTAATGAGTTCTAAAAAGAATAAATTCAACAATTGCTACCAAAATCATAACACTTATTAGCAAAAATAAAAAAAGTTAATGTTAAGTGGCATAAATCAACACTAAAATTAATAGTAAACAATAATAACAAAAAGTTAATAATATTTAAGTATAATGAACAATAAGAAACAAAAATTAATAATAATCAACAATAATAAACAATATTTCACTAAGGTGGCTTACCTACATTCAAAACCAAATTTTGATACACACATTAAATAAAGCTGATGACTTGTAGTAAAAAAATTAAAATCCTGTGAAATAGTTCCAGTATGTTGCCTAGCAGTAGAAATTCCATAGATGAGACATTGGATGCAATATGTGAAAGAGAACCAAGCCGCCCTTATACACCAACCGAAGAATGATGTTTTTGATACACTGATAGTAGGTAGGCGCAATGAATCCCAAGTAGAATAATCTGCATATGATAGTTAGTTGGAAATCCTGCCTATCATTGAAAATTTTAAAAATTCAGAAGAAGTCCCTAAATGACTTCGGGAATCAAATGGAAAAATTAAACACAAGTTTCAGAGATATTGATTTCTCAACAAAAACGGGCTTAAAAATTTTCCCTTTTAAAAATGTGGACGACCTGAAAGGAATCGATCAAAAAAATTAAATAAATTCCTGGCCACGAATTGATTGTTTATAATAAAAATTAATAAAAGTATTTCCATGATATTTCATATTTTTAGATATTACAGATTATACAATTAATGGGAAATACACCAATATGTTTGGAATAATTTATTCTTTGATGATAACATTCTACTGAGCTTAAATTAAGATAAACGTAAAGCCTTGTACAGACCAATGCGTTTTTCATTCGCACGACGGACAAGGTTGTAAAACGGGTGATGTATTTGCTCTAGCCATAGCTAGAACAAAATAGTTTTGTTTTTGTTTTTTGTCAGTAAAAGGACACTTTATGGCCTTCAAAATTTTTGTTGTATTTTAAATTTTAGTTATAATTGAATTTTTTGTTGTATTTATATTAAAAGGGATAGGAAATAATGATTTTATTACTTTTAGAGGTACACCAAAAGTTTTGAAGGCCACAAAATGCTTCTCTAAAAGTAATAAAATCATTTCTTATCCCTTTTAGAATAAGCACAACAAAAATTTAAAGTAAAAGAAAAATTTTGAAGGCCATAAAGTGATCTTTATGGAACAAAAATTTTTGTTCTAGCTATATAGCTAGAGCAAATGCATCACCCGTTTTACAACCTTGTCCGTCGTGCGAATGAAAAACGCATTGGTCTGTACAAGGCTTAAGTAAAAATTGAGTATTTATAATTTGAAACTATTCAACACGTATTTATATGGTAAAATATGTTATTTAAAGCATTCAATATATTTTACTTTAAAACAAAAAACCTTCTTATAGAAATTTCCAAAATAACTGAAAATTCCTGCTCTGCCTTTTTATCGACAACCAAATTCATCCTTTTTTTCAAACTGCTTCTGACGCGTTTGATTTTTGTTTGGGTTTTATTTTTTCAACAGTGAAAACAAAGATGAAAGGACACAGGATAATGCTGTGTGCTGACCTATTTTAAATAACATAATTTTTGCTCTTTTTCATAACATTCAACTCAATTCAAGCAAAGAAAAGAACGTTAACTAGTTCAATACATTTCCTGAAAGTAATTTTAAGTTGAAACTTTTGTATATGCAAATATATTTACAATCTCTTTCGATAAAATTTATTATAATGAAAATATCAAAAGTTCAAATGACCAGACGAAAGGTGCTACTTTCGTTTTTGAACAATAAAATTAATCGATTCATGTTTTTGCTATTTCTAGACAATTTACGGTTTCAAGAAGTGTTCATACGAGTACATCAAAGAAGCTACATTTTCAGATTACAAAACTTCTAATTTTAGTATTAACAGTAAATTGCAATTAGACAAAAACAGAGTGTAAATACCATTGCCAACAAGCGGCATATATATTTATATCTGCATAAAAATAGCTAATATTATATTAGAAATAAAAAAGTAGAAGTTTATGACTTCTAAATTCCGCAAGTTTTTGGATAATAATCTGACAATAGAAGACTAAGAGCATAAATTTGTCACATAGCTAATATTCGTGTATTAAAATGAATAAAATTGCTTATTGCTTAGATGAATAATTTGGGGTCAAGGTCAAGAGGTGTTATATATCATTATACAATGGCAATCACTTAATAAGTGCCTTCAACAACTCTTCCAACATGAAAAACCGGTGCTTGCAGTCTATTCAATTTGTAACACGATTGATATCCAGATAACAGTTATTTGAATTCAATATAATGAAATTAAAATTTTTGGTAAGCTTTAATTTTAGGTTAAAATTAATCAGAGAAACTACTCTAATTTTTGTTGTTTTACTTGCAGAGTAAAATATAATTAAAACTACTGGTTGCTTCATCTTTAGTTAAAGATATAAAAAGGAATAAGTGGCTGTTACAGCGAGACGTACTCGAAATAAATATTCAGACAAAGCTTAGGAAATAGAAAAATTGTTACTTTAAGACCTTAAAACTATACGGTCTTTTATGTTGTTGTCAATGCCGTCACTAAAGCACCAATATTTCTTCTAATTCTTTAATACGTTAAAGACAGTTTTTTCTATTTCGCTTCATCCGGTGGCAGTGAAAATCATACTTTGCTTTATTTGGCGGTGCCTTGCACAAAATGTTGTTTAGCAAGAAATTAAAAGTTGATTTTAATAAAAAAAATTATTTTTAACCACATAAAACTTTTGTCATTTATAAAATTATAGCCGATGTGGACCATCGGTGGTACACGCCGTCCTCAACGTATTAATAATGTTTTTACTGCTAATAACAATCTTCATTTCTGTTCTTGTAAGGGTTCTTTGATATTCTTTCTTGAATTGGCTATGTGAATTTCCTTTTTTTTCTATGAAATTTACTAGCAAATTTTATCTGAAAAAACTTAAGATTTTATTACTCATGTAACCATTTATGAATCACATACATATTTTATTATTACTTATCAATAAATAATAAGATCAAATAAAAAAATATAATAATGACGAGGTGTATAGAAAGCAGTATAAATTCTATATATATTATATGATATATATAGTTATCTAACTATGTATCTAGTATTACGTAAAATCTTCAAAATTTCAGTTTTGGATTATAAAGATATAATATATATTAATATTATATGACATAGAAGCTAAGTTAATTAAAAATATCATACAAACTCACACAAATCCTTTGAAAAGTCCAATACATGAAAAAGTGTCTAAACATAACAATAAAATTTAATCAAACACCAATTTTACAAACCTCCTGCAGCTAGACTAGCTCTGTAAAGCTAAATTGTAAAACAAATTTCCAAATTGAAGTTAATCACTGACAAAAGCACAATTACATTTCATTTTTACATTATATTATCTGGTGAAATCTTTCAATTTTATTATTACCAAAAATGTTCAGTTGACAGAAAACTTTTATCGCGCCATTTGTTCAGTTTATATTTTATAATCGCATATATACTTTCACTATCATTGGCAAATCAGAAAAATAATTATTAATTAGAATCAGTGAATAGATTTACGACCCGGGTTTGAGCTTGTTTGCCGGGAGTTGCCTCAGAAAATTGCATCGACTTAATAATATCAGGTGCGATTGTATGCACCTGTCAAATGGTTTACCAATAGGAAAAATTATTCCTCATAGAAAGGGGAACTGACGACTATACAAACATAATGAAAATCGGAATATGTCTAATTTTCTTGTGTAAGTTTTGTTTATGCGCAAAAAATTTGCAATTGATGCGCTAAAATTTTTAGTATCTTTTGAATCTTTAAAAATGCTAGATTTAGGTACATATATTTGATGTACTAGATTTTTCATAGTAATTTTCAAATTTCTTTAAAAACAACTTGGATTTATTTACCTTATTATTTTTATTTGGTATGTTGGTGATTAAGTTAATAACTTTATAAATATTGATGTTTTCTTAACAATTTTGGAATGGAGCTATGACATGATTATGATATGATTTTGTAAAAAACTAACCAAGACTGGCACTTAAATGATGCAGACGTTATAAATCACAGTAGAAACTACTGAAATGTAACATAGGATTAAAAATTTGAAGTGAGTATTCAACTTATACGTTACAAAAAAATTAGAGAAAACAAGAAAAACCTTTTATTAAATATTTAATTAGAAATAATTTTATTGATGAAATATAGTTTGACACCAAATGGCATATTTTGAGAAAAGTTTTTAGTTTTTGAATCAAGTTTTTGTTATAAAAATTAAAAAGTATGATTGAAAATATTCTTTTATGGATTATAGTGACCTTAAAAGAAAAAAATAAAACTATAGTTTCATTTTCAAATTATTTAAATATCTTGCTAAATAAAAGAATATATAAAAGAATATAAAAAACGGCTATTTTTTACTTAAAAAAATAAAATAAATGCTATGGTTTACTGTTTCATCTGTTTTAATTGTTTTTACATTAACGTATTATACGCAGCGTTGTGCGACGTAATCTACCTACATCATGTAGACTATGCCATTCTTTACACGTCAACAATTCGATGTAGACAATAATTTACTGTCTACATTCTCTACGCGTAGACAATAAAAATGGATTTTGGGTGAAAATATACTAAATAAATCAATGCTAATAGAAGACTTAACTGATGAAATACACTTTTCATATGCCTTATCAAGTGAAGTGCTCGATAATGTTTTTCTTCCAGAAATTTTCTATACATATGTTTTGTTACACAGGTTATAAACAACTGAAATCCTAGTTCTTCAAAGCCTTTATTTTTTATGTCGGCTCGACATGTTTCAAAATTTTTTATGAAATCGAAATTAAATTTGTGTTAAAATATTTTATAATTTTGAAAAACTAAAAGTCTAAACTATTTGCAATTTCACTTAAAATTTAGACAGTTAATCAGGCCTAGATCTGTGGTGGGGGGTGGGGGGTGGGCAATTGGGGGTGCCTGTCTGGACGACAAATTTAGAGGGCGCTAAATTCATATTTTTAAGACAAAAAAATATTTCCCAACGCACCATTTTGCAGCTTTATTATAACTATTAGTAAAAACCAGTCATTTAAAATATCGTAACGGAAATAAATCGTCAACAGGAATAACAGGTAAAAAAGAATTCATGTTAATTTATCGGTCCAGACAAATAATTCCAAAATTATATGAATATATCACCTAAAATTAAATTTCGAAAGAAAATTTTAACTCTCTAAAATATTCAAATCAAGCATAGGCTTGATGTTTAATACGGTGGGTGAAAGAGTGATAGCAATATAAATCAAAAAAAATTCTGAATATATAATTGTTCAATCTCCAGAAAATACTATTTAAGTTCAAACTGCATTAGCCTTACCTATTTTGCCAAAGGGAAGACTATAAAGCATATTAAGCTCTTTAGCGTATAGTAATAGAGTTGTAAATGTCGTGTCAATTCATGATCGGTTTTCCACGTGTTGTGTTACGCCAATTTCTGTTGGCAACTAACAATAAGTGACTATATATATTTTGTAACTATTGTGTGTATTTGAAAATATTCAAGCGTGTCCTTACCTGATTGCTGGTGCTGCGGATTTATATTTTTTTTAGTGATTAGTGATTAAGTTTGCACCCACATATTATTATTTCATTGTTGTCAGGTATATACATTAATTTTCATGAGTCTTATATTTTTCATATACTGACTTGTTATGTCTTGTATTTAACACCACAACTTGTGTATTTACTAGACTTAAAGTATATTTAATTATATTGTTGATGAACGCATCTAGAAAAAAGCTGTCTGGTGATGAAAATAGAACAAGAGCTACGGATAAAAATGAAGAAGTAAATACATCGGCTTCGAAAATGAAAAAATGGCTCCAGAGAGCAGACGAAACTTTAGGCCTTACTTCCGATAGTGGGATTCCAGGTAGTTCAAATTACTGGAATTTGGCCATCCAACTGTGTCCGTTGAATAGTCAGAGCTCCAAGGTGTAACGGACACCTGCTCAAAAACAGATAGGATCGACTAAAAATTATAGTAACAACGCCTTTAATGTCTCAAATAATCCATTAAAATGTAAAGGAAATGTATATGTACTTTAAAAATGTACAATTTAAAATTGCATAAAACATATTTCTTTTGCAAGTACTTGAAATTTAATACAAATGACATTTTTTGAAATATCTTAAAATTATCTGACATTAACACAAAAAAAAAATTGTCCTAGTAATAATAATGATATATATCATTTTATACCTTTTTGTTTGTTGTTTGAAAGAAAAAAGTAATATATTAAATTAAATAAAGATTTGTTCATGGAAATAAAAAAGAAGTTAAAAAAATTGTTTTTTGTGTGACGAACACAGGAACGAAGATAAGTGGTGGTTAGAACTGTTAAAATTCTATTAAATAACTTTTATTTGAAACAAAATCAATAAATAAACATTTTTGTTTAGTGCAAGTGAGAACTTATATTTTAAAATTGTTTTAATAAAAAATTTCACCGATTTCATCTTAATAATTATTAAATTCAAATCTTTTAGTTGAAAGTTATATCCGGCATTTACTCTTAATTGACGGTACTATGATATAAACCAGGGACTCCCAACCTTTTCTGTCTCACCGCCCACTTTACGAAGAAAAACGGTTTCAACGCCCCCCGCCCAAATATTAAAAACTTATTATATTTTATCTACAATTTGTTTCAAGAATTCCAAATTAAAAATTACAAAAAGATCGTCAAATGTAGTAGAACATGGTTTATTAAAGTTTAAAAACAGCACAAAATAGGCTTTTTGATAAAATTAATGAGATTGTTGAGGCTGGTGAAAATTTACAAGTTTGTGAATGTGGGGTTCCAATTTGTTTAACATCAGTCGCAAATCGACACGCTCAGTGATATGCAGTCTATTCCTTTTTTTGGATAGTAAATTCGTTCGTTACTGCACTAAAGCTACGCTCAGCTAAATATGACGAAGGAAATGCAAAAAAAGTCCATCATTCAATGAATTTCTTCTTATCTTATTAACTGCTTCTATAACGATTTGAAGTGACGTATGTAGACGTTCATTAATATTTTTTGCTACCTAATGCTGACGATTGATTATACAATGTACGGCGAGTACATTTCGTACATTTAAAAAACGCTATGAAACCCTTATGAAAACCTGTCAGACAGAATATTATGAAAAGGAATCTCTTTCTCTTGAAAAAAAATTGTTCATGGTGTTAAATATGGATTCTCCCTTTGTATAAGTTTTCATTTTTTTAGCAAACAATAATTCTTGACAAATTTTTTCTTCTTTTATGAATCGTATGATAAGAGTAGTGCTTCATTGTTCGGTAAAATTGATTGATCGAGTTAAATGGAAAACTTGCAATTCTTCAAGTAATCACATAATGTTGTTTCAACGTCACTAGCCATTAGCCATTAGTTATTACTCAGAGGTGTTTTCCTGATGATATCTGATGGTGTCTTATGATGGAGAACAGTTGTTAAAACTCATAATCCCCATAAATATTAATAATGTTGTAACGAATTTTGATTTAGTATAATAATATACATACTTATTTATTTATTTATCTATTCTTTTTAATAATGAAAACAAAATTTAATTAGCGTTTGAGTATATAATATAGATATTGAAGATACATTGGTTTTGTAATCAAGTATAGCAAACTACTTTATTTTCCTCGAAATATACTTGACACTTTTACTAGCTTGCAAAAGCTAGTGACAGAGGTAGAATATCCACCACAGCTCCTTGGCTGCCCCAGCGCCCCCCAAGGTGCGGTACCACCCTCGTTGGGAATCCCTGATATAAGCAAAGGAAAAACAGAAAAATGAAGTCAAAATGGTGCTTTATGCCAAAATTTTTCATTTTTTTTAATCTAAAACATTCAAGAGTTATCAAAAAACAGAAAAGTGCCTACTTAATGGTTTGAGAAAAGAAAATATATAAAAAGAAAAGTGAAAAACTGTATTATTTATTTTAGTGAAAAAAAAAATTAGGACAGTAGCATATTTTACATGAAAATATGAGTCAGTTATAAACATAAGTTTTTTTTCTTCTTTTGTTTTTACAAAGCTGTAAGTACATTTATCTTTAAAGTGGATAGTGAAATTAGTTTAATATACCCTGCAAACATTTCCAAACATACATAGTTTATAAACAATTGGCTTTAAAGGGAAGAGAAAAAAAAAGAAAATTTAGTTCTTCAACTACAAATTTGGATTTCTATACGAATTCAGTGGACGAATCAATTCAACTTACATATTTATCAAAACATGGAAATTTTAACAAATTATTAAAAAAAAAAAAACAAAAAATAAATTGAGTAGATTTTAATGTAAAGGTGTTAATGAAAATCAAAAACAAAAAAAAAACATTGAATATGCTGAATTTAGCTGGAAAGTATTTTCAAGGAAATTTTTCAATTAATTATAAGTCTGAAGCTCTATAAACAAAAGGAAAGAAAAAAAAATTACTAGTTAACATAATTTCTTTATTTTTTTCTCTCCTTGAATTGCTAATATCCTATATTATTTTAATATCAAATACCTATAACCAGGATCTTTTTATTATCTACAACTTTTACTTTTAAGCTTTTTTGATTGGACGCGTAGTTTAGTCAGAAATAACAAAAAGCGTTTTCCCCCCTAAAAACCCGCTCCTCTACGCCCCGGATCATTTCCACTTGTTCGATTTTTGTTTTTTTTATTGCTAATAATACGCTTTACAATATCGCATCATCAGTTTGCTGTAACGAATTATTATTTTTTTTCCTCATTTTCACACGTTTAATGCCTGGTCTATAAGTAATGTAAGTTATAGAATATTTTGACACAAGAAAAAAAAACAAAAAAAAAATCAGTGAATACAGACAGCAATATAGCCACAATTTCATATTTAGAAATAGTTTAAATAAGACTGGAAATTAGTTATCTGAACATTTAGCAAATTTTGTCACTAGACTAATTTTTTTATAATTTGTTTTATTGATAAAAAGGGGTTTTCTTTATATGTTTGGTTTTTTTTATTGAAAGTTTCTTTCAGGATGGAGTTTGCTGGGCCCATCAACCGTAAGGAAAGAAAAAAAATTTTTTGAAGAAAATTCCACGTAAGTTTATATAATATAAATATATAGTTTTATTTTTTTGGGTGCCAGTTTTTTCTTCCCAATTGAAATTGAAAGTTTTTTGTTGTTATATTACTATATATTTGGTATAAAATTAAGAAAAGAAAATGAAATTAAATTCCTTACCTAATTTTATTTTAATTAGTATCTTGGTTTAAATAGTTTTTTTTAAAGAATTAAATAAATGTCATTCAAATTTTTTCATATATGCATTTAATTTTTTTTATTCGATAAGTTGCTTAATTTTTGTAATGTTTTTTTTATTTGATTTTAATAAATATTATAATGTTTGATTAAAATTTTGTAATAATGGAGTCCTAATCCCCCTCCTCTTTTTTTTATTTTGCAGGTCAGCCGGCCCAGTCATGAGGTGCATAATCAAAGGGGCTTCACTCCTTGTTTTTCCACTTATTTAGTTTTTTCCGTTTCTGCGGCATACAGCCCATTTTTATTTCGAGCCTCGGGCTCATTTCTTCGAAATTTCTCCTTTAGTAGCGAGAATATGACCAGGCTGTCATCAGTCAGAACCACCGATCTAATTCTACTGCTGTAGCCGGCTAGCGAGCTCGCTACGACTGCCGAGCAACGACACTTGATAGATCGTGTCTATGTTTGGTCCTCAGGCCCATACCCTTACAAAAAACATATGGTCACGTAACAAAGGCTTAGATGAAGGAAAAAAGTATTCATTGTTGGCAATATCTCAGCTGCAAGATGACGTTGAGCTAGCACCTAGTGACTTATTACAGATCGTGTAATGTACGAATCCAGGTACATGGTCCTACCATGAAAAAACTACAGATCAACAAGGGTCGTTCTTTAGCAAACAAGCTGTAATGCTAAACGATAAACATCCTGAAATCATAGACTTCAGATCCACCGAGCGAAATGTAGGTGTTTAACATATTTAATGTGGTTCAGAACAATAGCTAATGTGGAAAGTATTAAATGATCTTGGTTTTTTTATTCCAAAACAAAAAATACAATCTACTGTATTGCCTGCAAGCTGCAAGCAAGTAATTCTGCATCAGCGTTGGATAAAAAGGGTCTAATTAATTAGAAAAGAGCTACTGAAAGATTAAATGTTCATGAAACATTGCCAATGCATTCCATTTAATAAGAAGACATGTCTGTAGCACATGTAATCCTGTCAGGATTTTGATCGTGACATGGAATCTGCTAATTCAAACCGAAAAAAAAATGGAGACAAATTCTACATGTTATAATGGATGCTATCCTATTTCTTGTTATAAACGGGCTTTCTTTACGAGGTTCCAAGGAAACACTTAGTGATTTCACTGTAAATTTCCCTCAACCAAGTCAAGGAAATTTTTTAATTCAATTACTCTGCTCGTCAAATATAATTCCACTCTCAAATATCAGTTAGATGTTAAAAAGGGACAGGTATCCTATTTGTCAAAGACAATTCAAAATGATTTGATCGAGGTAATGGCAGATAAATGAGATTAAGGAGGCCAAATACTTCACCATCATGTTTGACTGCACTCCAGATTTATCTCACACCGAAAAAATGAACCAAATGATTCGATACATTAAAATAACAGACTAAAATATGAAATAAAAGAAAGTTTTATTGATTTCATAGAAGTTGATGGAAAGACGGGAAAATATATTGCACAGTAAGTTCTACAAAAATTGGAAGCTGACGGTTTGGATGTGCAAAAATGTCGTGGGCAATCGGTTCTAATATGACCGGCATATATAAAGGAGTCCAATCAAGAGTCATTAAGATAAAGGACCTTGCAGAGTTTGTGCCATGCCTGGCACACTCCTTAAATCCGCAAATCAGTTTTATCATTTTCAGAAGCATTTGGCCTATTTGGACTTGGACAAAAACTGTTTCTTTCCTGGATCCACGACCCAGTAGAAAGTAATGCAGAAGTATATGATTTTCCAATTTAAAAGGAAGCAGCCAAACAAGATGGTCCGCAAAACACCTAGCTGTAAAAACGCTATTAAAAAATTTCCATGAAGTTGTCGAAGCTCTGAAAAGAATTGAGGAAACCTCTTCTACTGCAGAATCTAAGTATGAAATTGATCATCTATTACATGCAATGATGGATTTCAATTTATTCTTAACTTGACAATTTGGGCTAATATTCTTCGACAGATTGATAGAGTTAACGTCGAAATACAAAAAGAGGATATCATTATTTCCCATTCTGTGGTGATAATGCAAGGTCTTCTTAAAATCTTGCAAGAAATGAGAGAAAAACCAACAGATCACTGGATCGAAGAAGCTACACCTTTATCAGAAAAAGAAACGAATTTCTAGGAAGAAAACACAATATGATTAAATCTGCGAGGACGAGTCTAAAACACTAGACCCAGTTCAACCATTTTCTAAAGATTTAAAAGTTGTTTTTGGCAAGGTTTCAAAAGAAATTGAAATACGGATAGAAAGCGCGAAAAGTTTAAATAAAAATTTTGGTTTTCTATGTGGTCATATATTTTTAAGCAGTTCAACTGAAGATCTGCAGAAATATGGTGCTAGCACGAAAATATTTAAAGGATTTTTGTGAAGAGCTCGCTATATTCAAAAATATAGTGACAGCAATTAAAGAAACTTCAAGTGATTCAAACCTCTTACAGCTTCTGTGTAAGCACGACTTTTAGTATAACTCTAAGAATATACTGCATATTACCAACGACATGTGCAAGTTGTGAGCAAAGTTTCAGCAAACTCAAAATAATTAAGAGCTATCTACGTTCAACCATGAGTCAGGAACGTCTATCTAGCCGCGCAATATTAGCCATTGAAAACAAAACTGCCTATGGCGAACTTTGATCAGCTAATAGAATCTTTTGCAGAAAGGAAAGCACGTCGTGTAAGTTTGTAGTAAGATAAACCAGAAAAAAAATGTTGGAGCCTATAAATTGAAGATGTGTATGCTGTTTTGCTTGTCTAGTAGGTAATTTTTATTATGTATTAAAGAGTTAAAATTTATTATAGGGTTCTTATTTCCGATCATAAAAACCCTACCCAGTATTTTCGTTTTTGAACTTTTGAAGTCATATATTTCAAGACTAGGGTGGAGGGGGCGCCACTACAAGTATCTGCCCCGGTTCAGAAAAATCGCAGATGAATTTAACATTAATCATTTTTAAAATTTTGCATAAAAAAACTTATAATAATAAACAAAAACTAATAATAATCAACAGTAATAAACAATATTTCACTAGGAAAGCAACCTACATTTGAAAGAAACTTTTCAACCAGATTTAAATACACCCATTAAATATAGTTGTAGCTCAGGCCTGCACGACATACGGCCCGTCTGGTGCTGGCTAATGGCCCGCGTACATTTTTATATACATGAATCAAAAGACTTCATAAAATTTCTAAAAATCCAAGTTAAACAATATTCTTGTGTTTGCCATTTTGCTATTTGATCGCAAAGTCTTTTTTGCTTGTTTTTCAACATGTATAAAGCGAACTATTGTTTTAGGGAAAATATGTACAGGTAAGTTCTTGTAAATTTCCGTAGCGTGCATATGATTTCTCAATTTTTTAAGGCCTAGACATAACTAAGACAAATAATTTTTTCTGAATATTCTTCTGGAGAATTTTTTTTATTTATTGCATATACATCTATATTTTTGTTTTTTTGTCAAGTCTTCTTGGGTACTTTAACCTTGTAGTCATTTTAAAAGTCAAGCAGTTGTAAGACAACTCAGTAACAGTGAATATTATTATTTAGAAATCTATCTCAAAATAGTTAGAAAACTAAAATTAATAAATCGACATAATCCACATTTTTGGTTTTAATAGTTGTGAAAAATATTTTTTTTTGAGAAAATGAAGCAAAAAATTGAAAGGGAACGCAGAGTTTTCAATGCCGAATGGACAAACAAATACTTTTTTACAATATTTCAAGAAAAAATAATTTGTCTTGTGTGTGGTGAGACATCAAATCCTCACTAAATTAGATGAAACTGAGTGAGAAAAAAATTAAAGCGGCTAATTTGATGGCATCTATATGAAAGGAACAGCAATTTTTTAAGAAAACAACAACTGAAAACAAAACAGCTCCCAAGGTAGGCTTCCAGATTTCAAGAGAAATTGCTGCTGCTGTATGTTGATGTCTGTTGCTGAATTATGTCCGGAAAAAATTCGGCTGTTTGAGAATATCAGTTTGTCAAGAATGACTATAAAGCGAAGAATAGCTGAAATTTCAACAAACCTTAGTAATCAGCTGAAGCAAAAATCTCGAAATTTTCTGTTTTATAGTTTATGTATGGATGAAAGCACAGATTTACAGGATACAGCACAGCTTCTCATTTTTATTAGAGGAGTTGATAAAAATTTTGAAATTACAGAAGAGCTTGCTGGTTTGTGCTCCTTACCAAGCCGCACAACAGGAAAGGAGCTCTTTAGTGTAGTAAAAACATTCATAACTGAAAAATTGGGTTTCGAAAATGTAATGAACGTAATAGTTTCCATTGTAAGCTACATCCGATCTAGAGGACTCAAGCATAGGACTTTTAAAGCCTTTCTCGAAGAAGTAGATGCTGAGTACACCGACGTACTTTACCATACCGCAGTGAGATGGTTGAGCCGTGAACGTGCTATCCAGCGTTTTGTTTCATTGAAAAAGGAAACATTTAACTTCCTCGAAAATGAACCAAAACAATTTCTAGAGCTTCAAGAAGAAGTATGGAATAGTGACCTGTTTTTCTTTTGCGACATTTCAAAACATCTAAATGATTTGAATATTCAGCTTTAACGGAAAAACCAGCTTATATTTGAAATGTTTGCAGCAGTGAAGGGTTTCAAAATAAAATTGAACCTTTTCAAAACTCAGCTGCTGAAAGGCGAAATAAGTCACTTTCCCACTTGTGCATTGCATATAGCATAGGGTCAGCAATTTTGGGCAAAAATATGTAAAACATATTGATTTATTAATTGAAGAATTTAGCAGAAGATTAACTTTGTCCAACGAAGAAAATATCAAATTAAAATTAATTGAAGACCCTTTTTCTGTAGATCCAGAGCAAGTACCGCTTAATTTGCAGATGGAATTAATTGAACTTCAATGTTCTGTAGTGTAGCGAATTTATCATAGAGAAAACACTTTCCACGATTTCTACAAAAGCTTAGATTGCAAAAAGTACAAAAGTCTCATAGAACTTGCTATGAAAATGTTTTGCATATTTGGAAGTACAGCAAGCTCAAATATGACACCTGAATATGAAAAACTTGTTGACGATAAAAAATGTAATATTTCTCATTAATATTTTCCATCAAAAATTTTAATAAAAATAAAAAACACATGTATCTTTACTAGGAAATTTTTTTTAAAAATTTTATTTAGCAAATACTTACAAGACATTTTTCCCTCTTCTAAGCAACAAAAATGGAAAAGCTCCGCTCCAGAATGTGTCAAATTTATTTATTAATAAATATGAACTTTATTTAACATAATAATGGTTAATTACATATCAGCAAACTTAGGAACTTTTTTTATTTGTTAATTAAAATGTGTAAAAAATATTTAGCCTCCCTGCGGCCCTGAAGCATTTCGCTTGAAGCTTATATGGCCCTCAACACCTTCGAAGTTGTGCAGCCCTGTTGTAGCTGCTACTGTAGCAGCGAAATCGCTTTGGTCTGCGCTAGGCTTTAGTCATACAAAATTATCAAATGCACATTAACTAAAAGAAATTATTTATTTTTTAAATTTAGTAGAGTTAATATATTATAAAAAAGGTTTTCCAAAAACTTTAGGGAATTATTGTAATATTTGTATCGATGGAATAAAATGAAAATCATTTTGGAGCTCTTTGAAGTATGATTCTAAATCAAATAAACTTCCATTAGTTAGTGTTTTTGTTTGTAGAAAAAGGATATTTTTTTGGAGTGTGTTGAGAATTATTTGGTTTTTGTACTATACAATTTATTCTTTTAATATAAAACATATATTCATATTTTCAACCTAGAATATAAAATTCAAACTTTTTATATGTTAATACAGATTTTTTTACAAAAATTTCCTTCTTTTTTTAATTTTAAGAAGGCTGTGGTAATGTCAGGGTGTAATCAAATTTGTACCAATTTATTTTGGTCGATTTCTTGCGCTTTGTATTAAAATTGATATAGTGAAAATATAAATTTTTGCTATCGTTGTGTTTTTGTATATGTATTTAAATATATTTCAATGTATTTCATCTCGTGAGAAATTTTAAAATGTGAAAAGGAATATATTATTTTTTAAAGACACAGTCATTAAATCAAAATTTTATTGATTTTCAATGTTAAAAAAAATTTCTTTGTCAATCTTTGAATAAGAAAAAAAGATCGGATGGTTTGTATTTTTCACACAAATAGTTTTCATTTCCATTTTCCACTTTCTATCAATTGAGTAGAACGGGATAAATATAATTAAACTAAAGTCAAAAATTTGTTCTCACAGTCCATTTTTGTAAGATTTTTTCTATGTAATATATGAAATATGGTAGTGTATAAATTTTTATATATAGTTAAAATTATCAGGTAAAAAACTAAGAGAAAATAATGAAAATAATATGCAAGTGCTATAAGGGCTTAAATATTAAGGTAGTTTTTAATAAATTATGACCAAATAGTTTTCATGACAGAAAGAATTCTGGAAATTGAAGTAGCTCATATCTGCATATGTACAGGTATTCCCAGTTAAAGATGTTAACAGAATGAAAGAATGATCTATATGGAAATGTGTTATACGAAATTACATGAAAGACGTGTATGACTGAAAAATTAGGTCGGGAGGTTTTCAATAATTTTTGAATTATGTTAAAGTGAAAGCGAGCTAAAGAAGTTCTGCATAATACGAGGATTATCTGTATACATTTTACAGTCTTATAGGTATGCATTTTTATAAGGCAAAAAGAAAAGAAAATTAAAAAGTAAAACCATGTGAAATGAAGTTATTTATTTTAAGTGGATGTATTTGCTTGATCAAGGGAGGATATCTTCGTAAGTTTGTAGCATTTTTTTCTATACAATCTTATTTGATCATTATTAAAATAATAAAATTTTCTTTTTATAATGTATTATGCCCATTTCTTTTAAAAACTGCTCTAGAAATTCCAGAATAATTTTTAAATGCAGTTCTTTTCCCTGTAAACTTTACAAATCAACTAGTGTGTTGAATAAGTAAACTTCATACAAATTTGGTTACACTTTATTCACAGCCTAAAAGTAAAGGATATTTGCAAGTCTAATAAAAGAAATTATAAATATATTTTTTAAATGCTGAATTTAAAATGAATAAATGAGCCGTTTATTTTGAAAGTGGCCAAATTCCATTTTTCAGAAAAATTAATAATTACATTTTAACGTTATCTTTACATTTTGCAGCAAATTGTACAAAATTTGTTTAAAATCATTAAGATTTTTAATAACAAATATTAGTTGTTAACAAAAAATTTATTTTGAAACTGCTTAATTCCAATTGTAAGAGTTATAGAGTATGTTATACATGTAGAAATCTCTACAAAACCTGTTTTCTTCAATTCTCACCCGAAGAAAAATTGAAAAATGAATTTTTCTAAGCGATCACATTCAAAGTTTCTCTGTGTTTGAATCTCACTATACTAGATTCCATAATCCTAACAGGAAATTCTTGCACCCTGAAGATAAAGAAGATGTTTGATCTGTACCTCCTTAAATGTAAAGATAATAATACTAGCAGTGTTAATGAATATCAAAAAAAGACTTTAACTTGCATTTCCATCAGCCGGGTAAAGATACTTGCGAAAATGCGATCGGTTAAAAAATTAAAAAAAAAAATGACGCAGTGATTTTCAAATAATATTTGCTATATGTTGCAGGTAGAATAGGGTAAGACTAAAAGAAAAATTCTTAAAGTTTCAAACAAAAGTAAAATTGAAAGAATTATAAATATTTTTCTTATATTTTTACTTTTAAATATGATTTTAACTTTACATATCAAAACATGTATCAAAACATTGCTTTATAAACCCAGCTTGTTTTGACAAACTCATATGTTTTCATAGATGTGCACTCCTCGAAGGTAAAATTTAAATGATTTTTTTACTGGTATGTATTAGTAAACGACTAATACAAAGGAAACCGACAGCGATTTGTGAGTAAAAAATTAAACATATTTAAGCTAAATGAAATAAAACGAGAGGATTTCATTTCAACTAAGCCTCTTGAAAATGTGATTTATAGAGTTTTAAAGAATGTTAACGGAGAAAAGATAAACTGGCTAAAAATAATTTCGATGTCATTTTTGGGAACTGAATCATACAAAATATTCTACAAGAAATTAATGGATGATGATGCTCCATTCAAAACTCTAGATTTGCTACCGCGTCGAGGGAGACAAAGGAAATTTAGCAATATTAATTGACACTATTATACGAAACCACAAGGCTGATAAATGATAAGTGGGATGATAAATTAAACACTCTTAGAAACAAAAAAACATTACAATATTACTTTATTAGTTACCAATATTTTTAAATTTTCTAAAACGCAAACTCTTAAATATCTCGATTTTAACATTAATGGAATTAGGCCACTTTCAAAATAAACGGCTCAGATTACAAAAAATAATTAATATTGATATGAGAGATTAGTTGAACGTTTTGGTGCAGTATCTCTAAATAGTCTATTGAATTCCCTTCTGAATTTAGGATGTGTTATTGCATAAATATAGGGATCAAAACATGCTGATGTCTTACAAAAAATTGCTGGTATCATTGTTGATAATGGTGTTATTTTATCATCATAGCCTGATATTCCTAATAATGCTATAATGGCATATGGTGTCCATGCCAAAAACCAAAATGTTACAATAAATATTACAATTAAAGTTAATTTTGTTTCCATTTTATGTTTGTTTTTGTTAGATTGTATTCTATTTGCTTTGAAAACAGCTTTTATAATATATATATAACAATAGGTCATTATAAAGAATGGAATTACCCATGCAGCAATAAAAAATACAAAAATAAAAATTCGAGAAGGAAGTGATTTTGATAAATAATCAAAGCTGCATGTTGTTAAATATCCTTCTGGTGTATATCGACTTAATCCAATATTTAATGCAGGTATTACAGCAAAAATGAAACTGTAAGTCCAAATACAAATAACTATAATAATGGCTCGAGGACTAGTTGATTTAAGTTGTAAATCAAGTGGATATTTGACAACAATATAACGATCCAAAGATATTGATGTAAGAGTTGCTATAGATGCTACACCACTTAAACCACCCATGAAACCATATAAACGACATCCTTAAAAGATTTTAATAACTTTTCAAACTATATGTTTATTTATAAAAAAATTACCTATATCACCTAAAGCTGGACCCTTATGAAATCCATTGTAAATAGCAATTGGACTTTTGATAAGCATTAAAAAATCACTAACTGCTAGATTCGTGACAAGGACATTAGCTGATGTTCTTAGTGATCTATATCTAAAGAAAAATTATTATTTATATTTTATTGATTATACTTTATTTAGTGAAAGAAAAAACAAATAGTCTAATAAAATTGCTCAAGTGACATTGTTTTTATTTTAAGTTTATTTTGATTTAATGAAAACCGAAATTGTTTTCATGAAGTGAAAAGGCTATGATTCTTATGGAAGAAACTTCAAGCAATATTGTAATTATTTCTATTTGCTTTGGAATCATCAACATTTCTCAGTAGAGAAGTTAAAGTAAAGTCAATGACAGAGAGCTACTTTTCAACCATAACACCCAGTTTCTTGGGGAAAACATCAAAGAGTTTTAATAAAAAAGGAAATCAAAATTTGCCATCCAGGCTAACGGAGTTAATTTGGCATTAGAAGTTTCTCCGTGAGTTCCTCATCGCTAATTACTAAATAAAACAGATTACTTGCACTACATTAATTATATTAAAGTAAAATAAATTTGTATTAGTATCGAACAAAAAAAATATTTTAAACAGTACACTTTTTCTAAAGTATATAATTATACAGCTCCAATCGAAATTCTCTTAAATCAGGTTTGTTATCTGTAGATACATATAATGTATATATAATCTGTATGTATATAATGCAAAATATGATAGCAAAAAGGTTCTTAAAGGGTTTGTATAAATGAATAGGCATTTGGACTTGGCGTAAAGCATGTAAAAATGTCGCTGTTTTCGTCAGTATATTCAGTATTTCTAAAAATTTTTGATAAGAAATTCTAAAACCCCAATGCCTAGTATATTCTAATACTTATCACGTGTGCGCTGAAGATATATCCTAAATATATGCCTAAGCAGGCGTGGGAAATGGGCTACAGAAGCCCAAGGTGAAATTCACGTTTCTTATTGGAAAATCATCGAGATTCAGTACTATGTACACCAAATAAAAGGAGATCATTTCTTTAGCTGTCACAAACGTTTTAATTAGATATTTCGGTTTTAATTGGTTTTTTTTTTTAAATTAATTGTGTTATATTTTTCTTTCCAACTATATTAAAATTAATTTTATTGACTTAACACATAAATTAATATTGAGAAATGTACAAAAGCTACCTTGAGTTTGAAAACTGAGACAGGATTATCAAGGTATTTTTCACACACTTATGTTGCCTCTTACAGCCTTTCAAGATAGACACTAATACACAGAGATAATTTTTAATGAAGAATCGTGTATATAGAGACTGTTGGAATTGTATAGATAAATAAATCCTTTAAAAGCTCTGTATAAATGAAAAGTTGTAACTTCATAAACAATAGTTTCATTTACAATTGGTTGCATCCCTATTGTTTCGAGCGAATTCAAAAATTCTGTTGAATATTTAATCATTTCATTTGTTTTTGAAACTTCATCAACGACGTTGTGTGTAATTATCATTTGAAAGGCAAACTGAATAGTATTGTTCACTCCGTAGACGACCTTCATTTTGATGTAATTGTGGGCAAATGGGTGATCCGAATTTAAAAAAATTGCTTAGGCAACCATCAGATATTTACTAAAGATTTCAGGAAAATCTGACTTCATTTCAACTACATTTCGAATTTTGCGAGGACAAACATACGCAACACGAATTTGAATATAGGGATGTAAATAGATAGTTTAAAAGAAAAAAAAATTTCGTTTATATTCTATTAAATTTATTTTTAAGCTTCTTTAATTAAAATTTAAAAAAATCAATAGCTCAGCTCTAATTTACATTTAAATGTCTTGTGGGAATTTATATCATGATAGTTGGAAATAAATTTTGCAAATTAAATTTCTTTATCGTGCAAATAAATCAATATTATTATGAGATGCAAACCTTATTAGCATAAATATGACTAAACCGTTTCCACTACAGCCAAAAATCATTATAAGAAGATAAATAGTAGCAAAAGTATAGTGAGCTTTTGAACTTGGTGGATCAAATTTCAGCCAAAAATCATTTATTTCATATAAAGTTGTTGGATGCAAAGAATCAGCAATTCCTCCAATTGTTGGATATAGTCTGTTAATGAAATAGTTACTGTAAATAATTATAAATTTTTTTATTTATTTTATATACTTTATTTGTTCTGTTTCAGTTACACTGAAGTTTGAAACTTTTGTTGTATCTTCATACTTGAACATTGTCCGTGGAATTTTATACGATGTATCGGATTCCATTGCATTGTCACATTTTCTGATAAATAAATATTTAAAATATTTAAATTATTACATGGAATTAATTTACAGTTCTTAAATAAATACTTTAATTTTATATATGTCTATTTTCTAAATTTAAAATCAATATATGCATAAAAGTATCTTAAAATACGTGAAACTAAACTTAAAGTGCTCACAATCAGTCATTGGAGCAAATGAACCATTCAAATTTCTTAATGACATCATTGTGATGTCAAATTATTTTTTTGGACTGTTTGCTACAGTGATCCATATGAAATGTTTTGCTATTGTGTTTAACAGAATATCTGGTTTTATTTATACGTCTACGTCACTCCTTTCTTTTGCAATAGATTTTCACTCAAATACTTGCGATAGAAAAATTCAAGACTAGTATCGAATAATAAGTACAAACTAACAATAAGTACAGACTGTAGGTAGTTCATAGCGAATAGCGAAAGCAAAGTAAAATAAATGCACACGAGCTGGTCATAAAATATTATTTTCTTCTGGGTTCTGGGATAGTAAAGATAATTTGGTATCGCTTGTACAATCATTAAATAGCAAAAAGTAATCAACGAAATATTTTTATATCATATAAAGAAAAACAGGCTGACGTCATTGTTTTGAATTTAAATTTTAGATAAGGATCATAAAAATATGAATTAACATATTGGAAAAAATAACTGGGATAAACAAAATTTGCTTTGTAAAAACAAAAAAACTATGAGAAATTTAAAAGAAATTTCCCTTTAACATAAATGAAAAAATTCTCTGCATTCAAATAACGAAGCAAGATATCTAAACATTTTTTAAAATTCCCTTGTAAACAATTTTCAGATAAATTTTCAAAATTAAAAACCTTATTTCTTGATAGTAGTCAGGATTAGAATGAAATAAAAAAAGTGTATAAAATTATTTAGTAAAGAATGTTGTTAGTGGAATTTTAGAGAAACAATGGCAGAAATTTTTTATTTTTACCAACATAAGAAGTACACAGACAATTAATAGATAAAAAATTCAGTATATGCTTTTTCTTTAGTTTTATCTGTTTTCGACCAAGTTCTGAATTGTATACTTGATGGCATTTAAATAAAAATTGATGATTTGGGAGCTTTAAATAATTTGAAATTTTATTTTACACAATTTTGGACTTTAAAATTGGCTACATTTGTATTACTTAATACCTAAATAATCCTATATAAAAAAAAAAATAACAATATTTGGCAAATTTTATTTATGTAATCAAAATTATGCTATTATGGTTCATTCAGAATTCCCAAGCTCTTGAACTGAAATCAAAGCCTGGAATACGAAAGAGATAAAATATGTATGACTAACTTCTATAAAACAATAAAGAAGTCACAGATTGCGTCTACTCTGTACTCGTAGAAAGTGCTCCTGATTTTGGACCAATTATATGTATTTGAATTTTGAAATGACATTTGATAAAAACTGCGAACCAAATGCACAAAAGATAAATTGTAATTTTAGATGTGTCGCAAGAACCCCCACCATTCTGCTTCTTACTAAAATTTAGAAAAAATTAATAATACTCGAATTTTACATGTCTGGGTTGACACATTTTAAAGTTATAGAAAATAAGCTAAAATTCGTTCTCAAAAATAAAGGTAAACTATGAAAATAAAAGTTGCACAAATAAAAAAGTTTTCAAAGCAAAAATTTTACTTTTAGCTTTTAACATTTCATTTAAACGATTTCATGAAAATGCTTCCAGTTACCATTTCAAATCTGAATTATTATTATTTGGAAGAAGCTATACCCTAAATGCCAATTTTGTTAATTAATTTTATAAACTGATAAAAATTGTACTTCAAAAATAAAATTGAAGTTTTCAAAACCTTGTAAGATTTAATATTGTAGCTTAAAGAGAAATATCCTGGTTTAACATAAAATATATAAGGCAAATGCAAAAAAAATTATATGTAGAAATTATCAATGTACTCTAATTCTAACTCTTCTCCAAATTATTTATATCAGTCAGGTGGCATAATTTACTTTTGGCGTTGGTAAAGTTCTATATATTAGCGATGACTTCTTCGTTTGAGCTAATCTCTGAAGCTTCGTTTTATGAACAATCAAAGGCACCTGAGGCTAGATCGTATGGTGATTTCAAAGCAGTTTGAAGTTTTTTTGGGTAATTTGCTTTCTTTGTATATTTTCAGGTGAAACATAAACATTACATATCTCTGTGTGAGTAGAAAAATAAAAATATATAAAAAAAAAAGAAATGACTTTAAATGAAGGGGACTGAAAATACTCTGAACATTTTTGAGTTAATAGAAATAAAAAGCGTAACGATATGTTTTAACACAAGAAATTTGGGGTAAGTGCTCAGCAATATGAAAATTAACTAATAAAAAAAATACTCAAACACTAAAGTAGCACTAGTGGTAAACATGAAATATTTTCTCAGTTATAAGCTAAGAAAAAAAGATTGATAAAAGCATTGTAAGCTCACGAAGAATTTAGACTTATGTTGTATAGCAAGCAAGAGTTCAACTCTGTAAAAAAGTGTAAAATATTGTTATATTGTATAGGAATATTTATGCTTTCAAGTTTTTTAGTAGACAAAGACTTATTTCTAAAGACATTAAAATTTAACTAAATTGAAATATTTGAATCTCCTTTAGTACTTTTAGCTGAATAATGTTAACAAGCTTAAAGTAGTTTCAATTTCTACGTTGGTGCACTTTGATAAATTAAAATATTAGATTTTTCATTAGTTGTTGAAAGAAGATTGACAAGAAATATCATTTTTTTTACCTTTTCAATAGAAAAAGATAATGAAAACATATAAAAATAGAAATTTCTATAAAATGAGGTTTTGGTTGATAATTTTTAATTAGTTAAAAAATTAAAACAAAAGAAATAATTAGTATAATCACAGTTAATAGTTGTTTTGTAGTAATGTCTGCACGCAATAAGGTGGATAATTTAAGGTACGTAAAATATACAATAAAATGAAATTTACTGCTTCTTCTGTTTTCCGCCACGGGTGAATAATATCTTTCAAATTATACGAAAATTTGAAGACTCGTAATTTACGGAATTATGAACAGAACAGAAGAATTCAATATGTAGCATGAATTTAAATGTATGTGTCTTATATATACATGCCAGGAATTTATAAGCTACCAAATTTTAATGAGATCGATAATCACATCTTTGTCTCGAACCGTAAAAGATGCAACGCTTTAAAACTTAATGCATACAATTTGCAAGATTTTATTTTATTTTTGTTTGAATGCTGAATGTTAACAATGTCTTTTTTTTCAAAATCTGTTCAAATTTGTTTTATTATATTATATATATTAAAATCTTGAAAACATCACCAAAAAAGAAATATGCTTTAGAAAAATATGTAAGAGTTTCAGGTGCATTAAATCTGAAGACATCATAAGTGAACCCACATAAATATTATAAACACTACCACACATTCTAATCATACCGGACGTTTTAATCTAGTAGCAATATATATAAATGTTTTCCAAAAAAAAAAAACTAATATTGCTGATAGTTCATTTGGCTTTTTATTGACTTATTAAAATCACAAATTAACTTCCAGGGGTACAAATTTTCTTTTATATATGTACGATACCCATTAGTCAATCTCTCTAAAAGACGTATGCGTGTCTTTCTAAATTTACAATTGGAAAATAAGGAAAACTTAGTTCTTTTTTCCAAATTTTCAAAGGAAAATTTTTACTAAGTCTATTTGACATTTTAAGTTTTGGTTTTATTTTTAAAGTGTTCTAATTTGTGTTCTATAAAATATAAAGTTTTGTGTTATTATTTCACCACAGTTTTACTTAAATTAATTTGAAAAAAATTAAATTCCTTTTATTTTTATTACTTTAAAATTCATTACAAACATTACAATGCATAACATTTTCTAGTGCATAAATGTATATACAATTATAAGTATTATGAATTAGTAATAGAAAATTAACTAAAATTAACTAAAGAAGAAAATAAGAAATTCCCCTCATAAACGCTCTTTATTTATGTACCCTGATTTCACTTAAATTTCATTTTTTGCATGTTATTTCTAATCTGATCGCAATGTTCAATATCACGCCTGTTGCGAAGATTAAATTTAATTGCAGTTTATTTGCGAGTTTGATTTTCAAAATCAAGCAAAGTTTGGATTTAAATTGCATTACGCACATAGTACGAAGGGAATCCATTATATTTCAAGAGAACTTCATTGTTGAGGAAGGTTTGCTTTAAGCATTACTATGTTTTCAGTCTAAAATAAAATCAGACAAACAGTATTCTTAATCCAAAGCGAATTTATTTTTTATCAGAGAATTAAAATATTACAGCATTGAATATTTTGATTATAAAATCCTAGACTTTAAAAATAAAATTGAAAAGATATTATAACAAAACATAATGATGACATGCCATTTAAAAAAAAAAAAATCCTGAATTCGGAGTTTATGGGAAAAAAAATTTTTTTGTTTGTAACCAAAATGTATTCTAAAAAAAAAAATTTATTGAAATTTTCAAGTTATAAATTGAAACTGAAAACTTATTTCCCGTTTTTATTTCACTTGGCTAAGTAGAAAAATTGATAGAATAACAAGTCTCCAATGCTTTGCTTGGAAGCTTGGAAAGATAATTCAATTTCCTTGATCAAAAATAGTTGAAAATAATTTACCACAAATAACAATAAGAAATTTGATATGTCCAAACACAATATAAAATTTTCGTTTGATTGATATCTTAAGGATAAGTATTCAACTTATTGAACTTGCCGAAAAATTTTTATATCTTTTGAATTTTTCAACAAATTGAAAATTTACTATAAGCTTGTTCGTATGAGCTAATACTAACAAAAATATTTGTACTGATTTCATTAATATTATTTCTATAAAAACCAAAGTATAGAATATTTAAATGCGGCTTAAGTCCAACTAATAATATAATCGGTTTATTTATAATTTATTACTAGATAAAGCATTTTGCTATTTTAGAAAAATTTCATGGGCAGAGAGGAAATCGTAAAATGTTACAGATTTCAAAGAAGTGCCTTTTTAATTTCAATACTAGGGCAGATTTCTGAAGATTATAACAAATTATTTCAAAAATTAATAATTTCTCTATAATTAATAATTTAACGGGGTTGACTGTGACCTTCAAGATTTATTGTACTAGCCAGCAGAAACACCTAATAGTCCCTCTACACATTCGCCAAATCACCACCGAACTAAGTTTGCTATAAATTCGTCGAATTAACACTACGTGGACCCGTCCATACATCCGTGCGTTGTTATTTTATCATTAGAGTATTAAAGTAAAAATATAAAATATACCTATATATATAATAAAAATATCCTTTTCCATATTTTGACATCTGCATTTGTCATTTTGGCATTTGCATTGTGTAAATTTGTATAAAGTTCGCCTACTAATACCCATTCTCCAGCGAAGCTTATACTCATTATTACAATACAACGACGGAAATTTTGTATGGATTCTTCATACTTGTACAAATTCTATAAATTCTAGCAAACTAAGGTAAATGTACCCGTCCACACATTCGCGTATCTGCTAGAATTGTAAAGTTTGCCGAATGTGTAGAGGGGTTATAAGATATATAGTCAATCCAAAGATCTTGTGACATTGCAAAGTTTGCTTGAATTCAACTTTTTCTTCTCTAAAGAGGGTCATTTCGCCAACCACCCAATGTAATTTATGAGCAGGTGAGTAAATTTATTTTAAATTTCTTGGCAGAATCTATATCTATCTCTTGTTATTTAAATATTGTTGTTTACATATTTATTCAAATTTTAAGATATATTTATTATTGTAATAATCCATGTGATTTCAGCTTAACTTACTCGCTTCGTCCAGATTTTTCTTCTTATTTAAATGATGTCTTGCCTTAACTAAGCAAATATATTCAGAACACAATACGCCAATGATTTTTTTGGCCTGCTTTATCATGTAATGCTTGAGTATGTATATTAAGATTTACAGAATAGGGATAGGCACAATACATCTTTTGCCTGATCCTATTCTGGGAAATAAGCCTTTTTCTTTCACTCAGGTGTTATGTAATGATATATATATAAAAGTATTCCAAGTTGGCTATGAATATGTTGTATTTGAAGTTCTTTTGGCTAAAAAATACTTTTAACATAAAAACATTCTTAAGAAAGAAATATTTACTTTAGCATTAGCATTTTCATGTTTTTACTGTTACTAATCTAAATTATCCTTTTTCTTCTTCTTCTTCATTATTTTTTTTGTTCATTTATCAAAAAAGCATGATTATATACCTTATATTAAGTCTATTTTAAAATATCTACAATTAATTAAAGTGCTGGCAGTAATTATTTTCTAAGTAACTTATGTTGCCGTATAGAAATAACAAGCTTTAAAACATAATGAGGAAAATTATCAACATCGAGGCACCCTTTGGCACCTGGCAATCCTAAGCCTGCGGCCCACTGAGGGGTTGCAACCTTTATATTTTCTTTTTCTACATTATTTCCTTTCAAATGGCCTTGAAACTTTAAAAACTTATAGCTACAATTAGTCGAACTAACTTCAATTAGTCGAACTAACTTCAATTAATCGAACAAATTAGCCACAATATGTATATTAAATTAAAGGTGTTTGTGGTCAAGTATTTCCATGCAACCCTCGATAATTATAATATTCATTAAAATCTAGTTTCATTATAAAAACTGATACCTTTCAATATAAGCTTCAGGATTGTTAAACTTTAATAGCCGTTTTCAGATAGTTTGTGTTCGAAGGAACCCGACTGTCAATATTCCTTCGCGTTAATACGTGCATTTTACTCATTAATAGAAATCTTAGTTTGAAGAAAAAAAAAAAAAACAAAAAAATATTCTTTTCTGTGTATTTGTAGTACATGATCGAAAAATTTTTTACAACATAAGTTTTAATTTTATTAAATGGTTAAGAATCAATAAACCTTATCAGATTAAATGTTTTTTAGGAAGACAAAGTACTTATCTGTGTCCTTGAATTGGTAAATTCTACTTCAATCAGATAGAAATAATTAAGATTATTAAAGAGGCTTTTATTTTATTTGTAATTAGGTTAATAACTAAGGTACCTATCTAAAAATTAAAAATCAGTTTATGTCTTTCATATGTTTAGATTTACCGACTAAACTACCCAGAATTGTGTTTTTGAAGTTTTATAAAAACTAAAATGTAAATTTTATACAAATGGAACCAAACCTTACAGAAAAGTTTTTCCATAAATTTTTTTTCAATGTAATAATTTAATTTTATCGTTGTTCAACTGTATGAACTAGAGAAATAATTTTATTTATATTTTCTTTGTTCTTCTCGACATACATATATTCTAGAGTCTCAAAGTTTTTTTGACAATCGTCTTAAACTGCATTCAAAAAAAAATATATTGGTGTTCAGATAAACAAAAGTATTATTTTTCTTTTAGTTTTAATTTTAATTTTTTTGTTTTCCTTTATATTCAAAAAAATGTAGTTGTCTTATTAGCTTTTAAGCTTGCATCTATAGTACCGAAAAGCTTTAACTACCGTATTATTGATAATAAGGCGACTCTGGTTGTTCACTTATCACAGGTGACAATATCAAAAAGTAAAAAAGCGGCATTGCAGTTTATACACAACAGATTTGTTTTCAAGTGTATTATACTTGTATTAGACTGTTGAGGCAATAATATTTGAGCCAATATACTACCTTGATCAAAAATTTCCTGGAATTAATAAATTACGATATCTGAAGTTACTTATTATGTCATGAGGGGAAATACAATACATAGCTAATACGCCATAAGATATATAAATCCACATAAGGACCATAATATTTACAGTTATTTTTTTCTAAACTATTTCAATTGATTAAAATTATTTTCTACAGTAAAACGAATCCAGAAGAAATGGAAAAAACAATCTATGTCCTAAAGGTCCAAATTGATTATAAAGTGTAAATATGTCAATTCCATTCAAAAGTTAAAGAATCAAGTATCTTTGAAAATAAAGCCTTTTTCAAAACATACGATTAAAGAAACTGTTTAGACTTAGACCACACCAATTAAGAAAGTTTTGGGAGCAAGAGGAATGTTCCAATATAACAATGATTAGCTAGATTGACCAACGTTGTGAGGACTTCTTCATGGAAACAATTTGTAGAGATGAGACGAAGATTTATAGTAAGCATGCCAATTTTCAGTAAACCGAATCTTTTAGGAGATTCATTCAAAATGGCTTACAAATGATTCATTAATATAGAGAAAAAACTTGCTAAGCACCGATCACATATTTTCAATTGAATACTGTCACTTATGGTACCAAGGCAGCTCCGTACTTAGCCACTTCATCATAATTGTGGTTCTGGGGTCCTAGCTTTTTAAAGGAGCCAAAAGAACAATGGCCTACAAGTCAAGATGATGTTGTAAGATTGTCTGAAGAGGAAAGAAAAGTCAAAATAGTGCTTCTAATACACATCAAGATCACTTCATAGCTGGAATCAATCATGGCAATTCTTTTGAAAAACTACAACGTATCACTACAACGGTAATCTGCAGCACGAAATGATTCAAGAAACCATGAAGATTCGGAACAGTTCCAAATTTCAGAAGCATAAACATGACAGGGTAAGCCCCTTAAGAATTAAGGAGTTAGAAGAAGCTCTACGAGTGATTGTAGCATCCATCCAAAGGGACGCATTCCGTGGAGAAATAAGAGACCTACAGAAAACAGTTATGGTTAAACCTACAAGTAAACTAACGTCATTGACCCCACTAACCATCATCAATGACTACATATACCCAGCCATAATATTAATAATTTATACAAGATAATGAGTGTTAAATGCAGAGTATCACGAAAATTTACCTTGTTTGTAGTACAGCTGCCGCTGGTGGCTCGAATTCATTTTGAACTCCATAGACTTATACCACTACCAATTGTTGTCAATCAATCATATATATATATTTCACCATCAGCCGAATCCTTAATGACCGACTTGCAACGAGAAATCTTCTACGCTATGACATCAAACGAAGTTTCAAGATGCATAAGTATACAACCAAGGAACTACTTATGTTCACAAACCAACCCTTTATACAACCAAAATTCAGAAAATATACGATTCGAGGCAGAAATCATAAATACTTAAAGAATGTCAAGAGCATGTAATTTAAGAAGGAGTAATCCATAAAAAATGTGGATTCAATTATCAAATAAAAATCAATGCCTATTTTCATTAGATCAGGAATACATATTTAATCTTGTTTGTGAAAACCTTGCCTTTCAACGATCATTAGCAGGAACTGGCCTTTTGATATTTCACAAAAGATGTGTGATAAAGGATGAAGACACCATAATAATGTCACACAGTATATGTGAAAGTAGTCTTGACACAACAACAGTTGGAAGACTTCAAACAGCAGTCAACCTTACAGATGAATTACCCAAACTTCATAGAATAAAGGAGACCCGAGTTGTTACATCGGTTACCAATAACGCGAAGGAGTTGAGTTAATTAAAGGATAAATTAGAATACATCAGGAGTCAAGAGTCCATACAAGAATTATCAAGGCATGATATTCATCAATATAGTATCGGCTACAGTACATTTGCTATAATCATCCTATTGTGTATATGTATTGGATATAATCTATTAGAAGTGGAAATCATTCAGATTTACTATACCACCATCAGTTCAGAAAAAGTCACAACAGACCCACAAGCAAGGATCTACTCCTAAACCCCGAACTACGAGCCAACCATTTGCAATGGGGGATTCAGCAAAAATCAAAATAGGGCTCTAAATAATTACTGAACATAAATAAATAATTCTATTTCTTTGTTTTAACAAATAACACATATTTATGAAATCTATGTGTGTTTATATATTTATTTTTCTCGTATTTTTATTCAAGAAGTCTTCAATGCCATTGTCAAAATTGATATTATCTGTCAGTTCCTTTTCTATAGAAAGTATCTCTAGGTTTCATAGTCAGCAATCAATCATTGTTGAGCGAAGATCATTTTTAACTAGCTTTAGTTTCGAAAAGCTCCGTTTACAACTAGCGACACTGAAACCTATTGTTAAAAAATTCTTAACAGTATTACTATGTTTGGAACAGAGTTTTCCAACCTATATTGTTAAATGAACATTAAAAGTTGAAGAGGCCCTTGCTTGTTTTTCAAACGGGTTGATTGTTGTTGTAGAGCAGGTACAGACATAAAGTTTTGAAACCTTTTCCTTTCCATATAAAACTGTTCTTCGTCAATATCAACAAAATTATGAACTAGACATTCAAAACGTTTAATAGATTAGCTGGTAGAATGCAGGAATATTTCGCAGCAAGAACACGTAAATGTTCAAATCCTACTTTTATTTCCTGGACAGCTCTATCGAATGATAAAAACATTTCTCTTCCTATTTCTTCTTCTAAAGTAAAGTTCGATGAAATTGTATATAAATGCGATAAAAAACTTTCCAATCTTTGGTCCATGGAACTGTATCAAGGTCATGACTCAAGAAGAACTACATATTGTACCTACCGATGGGGTTCAACGTTTTTACCATAGTAGACGGGAAAATCAAACAATGCTTTCATTATGGAACGGGTTTATCCGTCTTTTTTACTGTCTGATACTTATTTAAGAAAAAATTTCCAGTACGTTAATGAAGCCAAATCTGCCCATGGAGATATATGTGCTGCAAGATGTACTTTGCCTAATGGCAAAAAAAAGTATAAAAAAATGCTGCCCCTAAAATATTGCCGCCCGGGGTGGACCGCCCCTACCACCCCCGCCTAGATACGCTACTGAGTAATATGCTACTGAGTCCACTCCGATTGGTATTTAGGAAAACTCTCCATTTTTACTGTGCTAAGTCGTCTCATACGCTAAGCGCTAGTGATTCATAGGAATAAGAAGCTAATAAAGAAAAAAGTGGTCAGTCGAAATTTGGTGTTTTACTCAACAAATTGAATTAGGCAACCTAATTCAACGCAAACTATTGTAAAATTATAATTAAAAATAAGGGTATCTTGTTTTACATATTACGTTTGGTAATAAGTTTTGAAGTATGCAATCTGATTCATATTATTATCAAACAGAAACCCTTAACCCAAATTTCGAGACATCCTCGAAAAATCATCAGGTATATGCAAAATGCTATTATTCTTTATAATATTTTTATCCTTCAATAATTACGTCGAAGCATGGACCTAGAAAATATTTCTAAATTTCATCGTGCAGAAAGCTTTTTAAAATTCAAGAGCCTATGATAAGAACAGAAAGTTTAAGATGAGGAAAGTGTCAATCACTTAATGCACTATAACCCAACGGTACTATGATTAGCAAGTTCTAACTTGAAAAAATTTCTATAAGACTACAAAAATCAAACTAGAATAAAAAATGAAGGGATGCACATTTTTTTATTTACTACGCATTCATATATAACTATAGAGAAGTCTTTAAGTAAATAAAAGACTAAATAAGTAGTCTGCAAACGAAAAAGAAAATTTTTTTTTAGTTTATATTCTAAAGTTTTAAAACTGCTGAAACAAATCTATATTAAATTTTATAAGCATTGGACTCCAAGTAAATTTGTACTAAAAATATCAGCATAGCCGATAAAAGTTTACTAGTTCACCGAATACTGAAAAGTTGAGCACAGTAAATTTTTTGATAAGCTTTCGATATTTTAAATTAAACACAAAAGTCAAAAAAAAAGCAAGTGTTTACCAGTCAACAACAAAGTAATGGCTATTTCTAATTTTGTCCTTATAAAGGCTATTATTAGCTGCTTATTACTGCTAAGTTGAAAAGTAATTTGCATTTATTTGTACTAATTTTCTTTTATTGTTATTGAATAAAGAAAATATTCAAATCGCATAAATTTTTAATTATATTTTTTTTATGGAAAAATAATAAATACTTGGATTCACTTGGATTGAAATTACAACTGCAATCAAATGCCCAGCGGTCAAAAGAAGGTTTTAACTGCACCATAGGGTGAATATTAGTCCTTTGAAGATAATAAAGGTTGTGGCTACAATCCAAAAATGTCTCTGATTTATTTTTTAAAGTACTTGTGGTCAATAAAAGAAGGAAAATATTAAAGAATCTTAAAATTTAAGATTAGTCAAAGCATTATTGTGCCTTTGGCCGTGTAAATAAACAAAAAATCTCTTTCTGTTATTTTCGCGGCCAAATTTTAGTTCCTAGTTTCCTCTTCTTATTTAAAAACCCATTAATATGTTGAAATTTTAGATGCATTAAGAAAATAGTTAGTAAACCCCAATAATATCCTAATTTTGTTCGTTGTAGCACTTTTTTAGGGTTTTCATGCGTCCCATTTTTACGTTTTTACAGTTTTACTACCTTTTACAATTTTACAAAAACAGTAGCTTTTAATTAAGAATTAGAAGGTTTGTGAATGTCGATGCGGGTAAATTTAATCAAAAATTTGAAGTGAGAATGTTCAGAATTTTGTAATTAATATGAAACTTTCTTTTATATTGTAGAAAAACGTAAAAATGGCCAGTGATAAAAAAACCCAAAAAAATTTGAAAAGAAATCTAAAATAACAAAATTAAGGTATTGTCGGGTTTTACTAGTTATTTTCTTAGTGCACGTGAAATTTCAAAGCATTTGAAGGTGTTTAAATAGGGAGGCCTCAGATACCAAAATGTAACCATTTCCACGACCGATATAAAGGTATAAAACAATTCAGACATATGTCTAAATGACATTGAAAATTACTTTTGAACATTATATTTTTCGAAAAAGAAAGTAAAAGAAATAATATATAAATGCAAAAAAAATTAGAAAAATCATCATATTAAATTTATATTATTTTCTTTTGACAGTAATTTACATTTTACCAAAAACAAAATACTTAATTATAGTTTAAAATTTTAGTAATAAAGTAAAAAATTTTAAATGATTGCAATTTATTTAATTACACGAGAAAACTTTACATGGGAAAACCATAAAAACTCGAGCGTTGTGCGTGAAAACCCCCTTAAAGTTTCCAAATAGGTGTTTTTTAAATGACACGGTTAAATACAAGCCTTAAAAGGCTGTAAATAAAAGAATAAAAAAACTCGGTAGCAATCTATAAAAAACTTTAAATCACTTTATGATACGTTGCAAGTCAATTCTATAAAATTAATCCTTTGTAAATACCACTAGAACATTTCTATTTAATTCTTCATATCACAAAAAAAACTCCCATAGGTAGTAAATTATGATCAAATAAATTATATTTTATTGAAATTCCTTAGAAGTTTGATATAATTAACTTACAAACTTTGATTCCAATTCAAACTTTGGTGCCCATTTTGTCATTTAAAAAATAACAAAATAATTGTATGAAGTAAGAACTAATTTTAAAAGAAACTAGAAAAAAATAATTGCAATTCTTTTTTTATTTATTACACATATGCAACAATTCCCTGAACAAAATAAAATTAAGACTAAATTAATAGCGAATATTTTCACAAACTTTCGTTTTTCTTTCAATGCAATATGTGCAAAAAATACAAAATGAATTTGTTCACTAATGTATTTTATTTTATTTTTTATTTTATTTAATATTTACATCATTAAAACAGATTGAGAAAAAATATACAACACAAATCTTTGAAATTCATATTTTCAATGCAGTGCCAAAAATTTTATTCAAAATATGAATAAACTGAGGAAGACGATAAAAAACTTCTTATTCAAATTCTTCACAGCACAAAACTGAACACTTGTCGATTTGTAAATATTTTTTGACGGTTAGTAGAACTACACAAGAAATTTATTTTCTATGAACAGCGCATTAGCAGAAGTTGTAGATTTTTGCTTATAAGGAGCTTACGGGATATAGCAAGTGATTTAGAAAAAAATTTTAAATTGATCTTCAATGTATTTAAACTGAGTATTACAGTATTACAGTAGTTAAAAATGTTAAAATACAGGATAGGATAGCATGGCGGACAATAAGTTATTTGGAAAAGTTAGTTACTAACTAGTAACTAGTGATAAATAAGTTAATATGGTTTTCCATTTATATAAAATGAAATGTTTGGAAGGTTATATTATCAAAAGGGTCCAACAAAAAATTTAAGAATCTCATAGATGCTTTCTCTTGAGAAAATTGTGTTTTTGATAATTCGAAATTAATACAAAAATTGATCGGTTTTTTATGTTAGAGAGTAAGAACAAATAATTTCCTTTAGTTTTTTTTTAATATTAACTAATCCCACTTCCAACTTCAATTTTTAAGACTTTCCTTTATTGGAAATTACAAAATTAATCATATGTGAACAACAAGTAAAAAAAAACACTACCTCTGTTATTCATCGACAGTTTTATTATGTTTTTTAGGTTTGTCAAATTCTTCTCTTCATATAAGAGATCATCATTATTTTGTTGGGTATAAATAATTTATTCATGTATGTAATATCCTGGCTTTTAAACTTAAATGGTAATATAATTTCTTCTGTTATTCATCACAAAAGAATCTTTCATGTTTTGTAATTTTCACTTTACATGATGAGCATATTTTTAAATAAGATGTCTACTTTGGGGGCCAAATATTTTCGGTATACATATGAGCATTTTTCCTGGAGTTTAAGATAATTTTAAAGTGGTTGAAATAGTATCACACGTTTAGTGAGCAGCCTTCATATTATGACATACATATATGTATATTTATTAAATTAATACTTCACCAAAAAATCAATCAATAAAATAGATTTTCAGAAAGATTTCTTCATTAGTATAGCAACAAACACGAACACCAAGGAAAATGAAATTGAACTCGAACTTATCCCAAGTTTTAAAGTTATTAACATATATTGAACACAAATTTTATAATAATTTAAAAAGTATTAACTATTAACTATTAACTATTGTTAACTATTGTTAAAGAAAGATATTGAAACTTATAATTAAAAATGCTTATACATTAATTTTGTTTTAATTAATTAAGTTTTTTTGTCAACAAAAAATAAGAGAGAAAACCTACAAAATTTTTACTTTCATATTACATAAAATAGTTTATTTCGTATTTTGTCAATTTTAGTCTTTTTTTAAAATTGGAACTTATGTTGAAGGCTCCTGTCGATATAACGATAGTAATTAACAGTTATTAAAAAGTAACGCTTAATCCTCTAACTTAACGATACTTTATTTTTGGAATTTGTTAAAGTATATTTACAGTACAATATTATTTTCAAAATCTTTTTTAAAAGCAATCAACTAGAATTTTAGTCAATCGTCATTTCAAGATAATTTTAAAATCATTTTAAAAAATTACTTCTTAACAAGAAGCTTAATTAAAAATAAGAGCACTCCCACTAAAATTTCGTAGAAAAATTTAGGAAATTCTTTACAAGTTAAAATTTTTGTTTTATTCCTTAGAAAAGGGTACTCAACATATTTCAAAATAAAAAAAACAGTTATTCTTTTGAGTTTTATTATAAATTGAAAATACTGAAAAATTATTTACTCGGTTTTTTAATCAATTTTACTTGAGGCTTTAAGGTCACACTAGTAAAGTGGAGCAACTCAATTAAGAAAAATTTTATTTTTTTACTAATGAAGAAAAAACACATGCGATAAAAAGGAAACTGCGAATTAATTTAATTATCTATTTTTTATAGTAATTTTTAAAGGTTGTAAAATTGTAAGAAAATTAATGCTGACATTTTTTGTTTTTGGTTATATTTAAAATATTTATTTGGGTATATTTATGCAATCATAATTTTTAATTATTACAGGAAAGATATTGTAATTAAATTAATTGCTTATTATAAAAAAAGCTAAACTGTAAATATAAATTCAGTTATAATTTTTAGCTTTGATAGAAGATATTTATATGGCCGAAGAATTCACAATTCTGTAATAGCCCGTTGCTTACTATGAGATTAAGTTTTGGATTTGAAACGTAGGTACTGCTGAGAAAGCCATTGTAACAGAAACATCACCTGAAAAGCTCTAAAACAGGATCAAGAAATCGGGATTATGAAACCATATATAAAATAAAAGAGAATATTTGGATGAAATACGATGATAAAAAATTCAAAGAAATAAGAAAGCAAAATACAGGTTTTCCATGCCTGCATACGTTTATACATATTATATATTGGATGATAATTTATAATTGATGATAATTTATAAATAACTCAGTATTAAAATACAAAATCATGGTTTTTTATAGAAATCTTTAAGAGATCATAATACACAAATAATTAACTTTTGCATATGATATGACAATGGAATTTGTTAGATAATTTTTTAAATTCATATTTCTTTGAAAATTTGACAAACACCTATCATTGAAACTAGGAACAAACTGGGTTTGTTCGGTTTACGTTGTAAATCGATAGCACATAAAACAAGGGTAATATAAAATTAAACCTAAAAACTAAAAATCTGTTTATGTTTTACCTTTTCGTTTCAAATACGCTCACCAATGTAATAAAAAAAATATTTTTTAACGAAATTCATAAAACATGTATAAAGCATCATAATTACAGTCCCTCATAAATTTTTTTTGATAAAAACGATCATTATTTGGCTAAGAAATAATAATTAAATTTTTGAATCGAAAAATTTTGACTAGAAATAACTCTTATAGCTCTTAATATAGCTCATAAGGGGAGAAGTGCCATGAAAGAGCTATGTTTTGAAAGAGCCACGTTCATTAAGCGGGGTATTCACTATATATTTCCGAATCAATGATTCGGCTCTTAGTTCCCATATAAAATATATGGAAAGCATGAATAAGAGAGAAAATATCCAACATGTTGGATATTTTGGTTAAATTGTTAAGTGGTGTTAGGACATTACTAACACACATACGCGAAAAGTTCATTTCAATTTTGCTTTCCTGCAATGCAGTTGAATACTTTATCATACGGAACTGTCAAACTGGTTCTAAGGCAACAACAAATTATATGGGAACAAAACTCTCACACACATAAGGAAAAAAAACGTGTATGATACTGTAAAATGAATTTCAGGAGGAAAATATGAGAGCCGAATCATTGATTCTGAAATATAGTGAATACCCCGCTTTAATTCAATTGATTTGCATCGAACCCTATGCAAGTTTCTATTTTTAAATGGCAGCACCAAAATAAAATTAGCAAATGTATAACGCTTTTAAGTCAAGTTTCGTCAAAAAGTAAATATTTACGATAATTTTATTTGTTTTTTATATTCAAGTGCTTTCAGATAATATTAAAGTAAGTATAACATATTGGTTAGCAATATTTTAGGCTTCTTTTAGCGTTATCATTTAAATGATTTATTCTTTTATTTTGCAAAATTTTTCACAATATACATTTAATTTGAAAATGTTTTGAAAGAGTCAGGCATGGGGTCATGCAAGAGCCGGCCTTTTAATATTTAATAAAATTTAAATTGTTGCATTTATCCAAGAATCCTGGTCCAAGAAGAAATATATTGCGTAATAAGAGAAAAATGTCTTCAGCAATTATAACAGACACTCCTGAGAAGGAAAAATTGAAAGAAAAGGAAACAAAAGCAAAGCGAAAGGGAAAGAATACCCGGAAAATGATCACCAAAACTGCTTTAAAATATGAAACAGGTTCAATTTCCGACAGCATAGTTTTATTGAACCTCAAAAAAACTTTTCCAAGAAATAAATCTAATAGGGGCTATTCAATATTTTTTCCGCTTGACGTCAAACCTTGCTTACCTCCTACCACTCGTATACGTACATTGTAAAATATATGCTTTAAAATAGTGTGGATTAATTCTATAATTGTGTGTGTTTATTTCAGAGAGCTAGGCTTTGACATCTCAATGTATAAAACTTTATAGGTTATGTTACCATAGGAAATCCGAATACTTTTTCTTAAATTTTGTAAAATAAAATATTTAGGTGAAAAAAACGAAAATATTTTTAGGTGAAAACACTCTGTAGAAAAAAATAACATCAATTTGTTTTAAGTTTAAAGTGTTGTTTTTGTGAAAAATAATGTTTTAATCACAAAAATGTCGCAAGTATTTTCTAGTAATATTTGCCATATTTTGCAAGTAAATAGGGTAAGACTAAAATAAAAATTCTTTAAGTTTCAAAAAAAGCAAAATTGAAAGAATTATAAGTATTTTTCTCAAATTCTGTTTTTTTAAATGTAATTTTAAGTTTGACGTATAAACGCATACATCAAAACTCTGCTGTAGAAACCCAGCTTGCTTTGGTATTTTCATATGTTTTCTTAGGTGTAAACTCCTCGAAGGCAAAATTAAAATGATTTTTTGGCATGTATGTATTAGTGAACGACTAATACAAAAGAAAACGATAGCGGCTTGAGAGTAGAAAATTAATCATGTTTAATTTTTTACTCTCAAGTCTGCCATTTCCATTTAATTTACATTGAACGAGAGAGTGGTTTGATGAGTTGAAAAAAATAGTGAATAGCGCCTATAAGAATATCTACATCGTTTGTAGTGGAAAGTATAAAAGTAGTAAACAAGAGTGGTTCAGTGTAAAATATTTGGTTGGTTGGTCATATGAGTCATGCGCTATCAAAGGATTCAAGAACTATTTTTGTCAAAATTGTTTTTAAATTCTTTAAAAAAATTTTATATTGTTAAGTAGATTTTATGTTTACCAGCTTATTTTATAAAAACTGTACCTAGCATTAAGAAAGATATAGAAAAAATAAAAATCAAAATAAGAATGTATATGCATTATAATATATTGTTATTCTTTGCAATATCAACTTGGCTCTTTCATAACCACCCAGCGGGAAAAAGAATGATTCCTCAATGCATTCGTAATCCATCCCTGGGAAGCTATGAATCGATTCTCTTTTCATCTAATCATAGCAAATTTTAACCAAAGCATGATCGCAGTGAGAATCACTTACTAACACATGTAAGAAAACTGCGTTAGTATTGTACCCTTCATATATGAGCTGTTATACCTTTATAAAGTGTTATATTTTATATTTCATTAATAAAAGAGGGATGGATATATAACACATAGTGATGAAGCAGCATATATGCTATATTATCACAATGTGTTACATATCCATCCTTCTTTCACGTAAGTGTAAATCTGAAAAAATATATATAATTAATAAAATAACTAAGCATGGAATAAATTAAACATAGTTTATAATTAAATATTTTATTTAATTAACACTATATATTCACAATTGAACAATTTATTTACTAAAACTTAAATGCTACAAGACTTAAACTAAACAAAGTCATAACTTATTCAACTATTATTTTATTAATCTAACTTATTTAATTATAATTTTATTAAATTAAACTGAACCATATGTTGACAATAATTATATTCAATTAAATAAAACAAACATAGTTTCCTAAAGATATATATATTTAATTTTAATTTTTTAACACATCACATAACAAGCGCACTTTCGAAATGTCAACAAAAACTTCATTTTAATCGCACACTTATAGTTATTGTATATTTTAAAAGTGTAATAACTTTAAATGTGTTAGTTTTATAGGTTTGAGTATGAATAAGTTGTATAAAATACAAGAATTGCTTACAGCTGCATTCTGTAGAATCAAATATGAAGCGATCCATCTGTCATTCTTTTAGCTTCTGATTCCCGATTTCCCACTGGGCATGGTTGGTTCTTTCATTGCCTGTAGGCATTGAAAGAGCTGAATCCTCCTCTTTTTTTTTAAATAGAATAAAATCAATTAATCGTTGGTTTTTATAATTCTGTTTATGTATTGATGTACTTAACAAGTGAAACAATATATTAACTTTAAAATCACCTGCATTTTGATTATTTAGTTGTATTTTGTTAGAGCTGATTTGAAACTGGCTCTTTCATGCCACTTCTCCTCCTGTGAGCATATAAGTTCTGGAAGTTATGTCCAAACGAAATATTTTGCTTTTAAAGTTTTGGACTTAGAACCTATGAATATTATGACCACCATATAAAATAAAAGCTGTTAAAATATCATTGATATTGTGGCAATTGTGTATATTATCATTTCCTTTCGTTTTTTCAAAATGAAATAATAAATGTTTATTTTTTATAAGTGAAGTCCTAGCAATCACTTTATTTAGGCATGAAAGTTTTTTCTTATGAACCATAGAATTTATTAATCAGATGCTATCTTATATGAAAAATACAAAACTTAAAATAAATTATTAAAATTAATATCAAGTTTTTGTCTAAAGCGCAAAATTTAATGAAAGACAAATAATATTTAAAGTGATTTTAATTTAGTACCTATTAAATTTTCAGGAATTTGCTTAATATTTTATAAAAAGAATTTATGTAAGTTCATGAAGAGTCATGTAAAAGTATACAAATGAGCATGCACCAAATAGTGGTCCATACATACCACAGTATTATAAACATAAAAATTATTGAAAATATCTATTCTTTAAATCTACTCCATTTAGGATATAACCCCGGTCATTAAGCATCTGATAGTTAGGGTGTTTTTGTCACGTCCTCTCTAGCAATCAATTTTATGATATGATTAATCACAGCTCTTATTCGTTTAAACAATGAATTTTCAACAATTAATTTTCGAACCTAAACATTTGCTGATATAATAAGAAAATGTATCAAAGTTAACTTCATGTGTAATTTTGATGATTAAACACCATTAAATAAAATAATTTTTCCGCTCTAATATGAAGAACCCGGGTGAAATTTTATCTAATTGGGTGTTATATGGTTACAGCCCAATGCTGATTGAAAAAATAGATGAGTAGCCTATCTAGAAAATCTTTAGATAGATGCTTAACAATAGATGTTGAGTGTATTTTGTTTGAAATTTTTTTTTTACGAATACTTGTTTATTTTCTAAATATGGATGCTCAATGAAGAAGAATAGTAAGCTTGAAGTAGTTTTACGGAAGGGATTAAAGGACTATTAAAACTTTTTTGGATAGGAACAGAAAAATTGCTGGGACTGCATATATATATTTATTATAAGATTAAAAGTATGTAAATAGTAATTGTTGTAAATGTTATTTAAATAAGTCTCCTACTTATGTGAATTCCTATGAGAAAAGAAACTTTTTCAATAAGTATAAATCCATTTATTTGCTAAATATTCAATCGATTTATCGATTGTTTTCAACAAAAAAAATCTAGCATTTTCAATTTCCAAAACCCATAGATCAAACGTCAAATATAAGATTGAATTGATGTAGGTAAAGCTGGCATAGCCATTTTAGCGGGCACACTTCAAAATATGTGGATATTCAAGTGCTAATGAAATGCTGAAAATAAAATTTTGTAGTCCTTTGGTTTTTGAGGAATTCAAGTTTCTGTTAGCTTTAGGGTAAAGCTAGCAAAGCCATTTTATTCCAGCCAAATGCATCATGCAACCCTAATAAAAAGTGCTGCATAATTAGGTAATAATTAAGTGCCCCGGGAAAATACAAGTTTTTGTTAAAAAACCTAACAGCTTTTCTGCAATAAGAGAAAAACCTTTTTGAACTGCGTGAAAACTTAAAATGATGAAATTTCAAAAGAAAATCTCTTATTTGTTTTGGATGATCTATTTTTTAACAAACCACGAACATCACTTATATTTTTGCACACAAATGAATGAGTTTATTAGTTCTTCCCTAACTTTTTTCCAAATATTACTGTGTTTGGTAAGTACTATATCACCTAGTAGAATTATTTGATCGTTGTAATCTAAAAGATTATTAACTGCAGTCGACGCATCAAATCGTCTCGGTGCCCCAGGTCTTTCATTTTAAAATTCTTAAAGCACTGTATCTTAAAAAGTCACCTGTAACACTGATATAATTGCTTTGAAAAATATCATCTAAATAACATGCAACACATGTATTCCTTTAAATTTTTATGCGATAGTTAAATTGAAAAATAAATACGTCTATGACGGTAAGCGTTACATAATAAGGCTTACAAACAGCTTTTACAAAAATAATTTTCAAGGATTTTAGAATATTATTTTAATTTTTATGTATTATTATTTCATAATTTTTATTCCATGTATAAATGTAAATATGTTTTGAAAGTCTAAAACCTTTTTGTCCTTTACCGCTTATTAATAATATACGTTTTCTGCATTCGTAATCACTTCCTCTTACTCATTTATATCTAGTTTATTTCAAGGTTAGTCTTCCAAAATATTTATAAAAATTTAGGAATAGAAACACTATTCTTTGTTCAATTGAAAGATGCTTTCCTCATAGAAAATTGCTAATAAGTTTACCGGGATCCTTTTCATGTTTATTGCTGCTACTAGAATCTTTACTTTATTATATACCATAAATGAGAAAATATTTTACATTTCTACTTTTTTCTAATATCAACGTTTTTACTTTTCACGCAGTTCAAAAGGATTTTTCCCTTATTGCGGAAAAACTGTTAGGTTTTTTTAACAAAATACTCTATTTTTCCGAAGCACTTTATTAGCACTTAATTATGTAGCTTTTTTTATAAGGGTTACATGGTACGTTTTGCTGGAATAAAATGGCTTTGCTAGCTTTACCGTAAAGCTAGCAGAAACTTGTATTCCACGAAAACCAAAGGAGCACAAAATTTTTTTTTGGCATTTAATTAGCACTTAATTATCCACATATTTTAAAGTGTGCCCACTAAAATGGCTCTGCCAGCTATACCTACATAATGAATTGAGCTATACAACCTGAATAAAATATTTTCAAAAACATAGTGAACACGAAATTCAGTATTTTTCCTTTGAAAAGTTAATTACATTTTTTTCCTAGAAAAAGAAATGTATTTTTTTCAATATACCAACAATATTTGGATTTTTTACAAAGATTTATTTATTATCGATGGGTGTCAGTCACCGAACAAAATTCAAGTCAAAATTGATTACAAATTTTGCTTTGCTTCCTTTGATTTGGATTTTTGTCATAAAAAAACTTATTAAAAAACCATAGCTATCTATAGTCATTGCTTCAAAAATTTATTCATGAAATTATATAAAAGTTCTATTATTTTTGTTATAAAATTAATTTTGAAATTGTTTATTTCGTGTTAATATAGAAAAACTAATGAAATTTTAGGCAAATTCCATTAGTGAGAGCAAATTCCTTGCTAGTACCTGCCTTGCTTACAGAATTGCAAGGAATCTTACTATAAAAAACTACATTTATAATACAAACTCTTTATAGTAATTACTTACGCTCTAAGTATTTTACTTATATGACAAAGCATCTGCTAAATAACATCGAAGCTATCAACAAAATATTATGTCAGGTAGTAGCTAATCATTGTTTCATATTTGAAATACTATATCATGCTATTTTGCATATGTGTTTAAAAAAGCTTCTAACGTAATAACATAGCTTCCATACTTTATGCTACAATTCTAAAAAAACAAAATGTCATTCGAATAGAAAACTTGCTGTTTGGACTTACTGATATTAAGTTTAAGGGGGTATTCTGGTCTAGAAATTTGAAAATTTTTTTCTGCATATTTTCAAAGCATACGCCTTTAAGAAAACACTTTTAAAAGGATCTTACAAAATTCAAATTATTTTTGGAGCTATGGCTGTTTTAGTGACGTATGGCTCATACTGTGCCTAACTTTATCCGAAACTTCTGAAGGCGTTCCTCTCGAAACTACTTTTTCCAAAGCGGATTTCATCAGCCTATAACTTTTTGGATGTTTGATTTTTTCAATTTTTTTTTGTTTTTTGTTTAGGAATCAATAAATATTATACAAAATAACGAATACTAAAAATATTGCTCCTCAAAAAGTACCTAAAGTACATACCAGAATACCTCCTTAAGCTTTTGCTGAATTTATATTCTGATTTGAATGAAATATATTATAACTAGTTTATATTTGATTCAAAATCAATGTGACTGATTTGACGCAAAAACTAAAGCAGCAAGAATTTTTTGAAAACATTGTCAATAAAAAACTTAGAACTAATGCGATATTAAAGTGTGAAATATATCATATAGAGTAAATACAGCATGCACCTCAAACATGCTAAAAATTTTAGCACTCTCTTGTGACAAAATGTAATCTTCAAATCAACTAGTTCAAATAAAAGTTCAAATCATTTAATATTAAAATTTCTTGAAGAAACTTTGTTAAATGCATTCAGCACTTTATAAAATAATTTTAATTATTCATGAATTATGAAAATTCGTTTAAAGCAGAATATCTGGTTTTAATAAAATAAAGTAGTTTTTTATAATTTCAATTTTGTTGGAATAATCTATATTTATGTATCCAAAAGTTATTTGGATGCTTTAAGGATAATATTCATTTTTTAACTAAATCGGCAAAAGAAGTTTATATATTTTGTATATATTGGATCCTGTAATAATCCTGTACAATCCTTTTAATTCCTTTTAATTACTTTTTTTAAATTCTAGCTAAAGGGCTCGCTTCTTAAAGTGACTACAAACAGAGCGAAACTAACATAACGAGAAGCTAAATTGATGTCATATGATCTGGTTCAGCCTCTCATTAATGTTCTTCCTTTTAGGCATATATGTAACTATACAACCTGGAATGTTTTATGTTCATACTTTGTTCTTTTGCTCTTGTAAAATTTTACTGTGATATGAGTAAAGTTTGTTTTCTGTTATTTTTTTACATACATGGCAATAAGGTTAATCCTGTTGCTTGTTTATAGAATTGTATATAAAGAGTTTATACTTTTGTATAAGGCAGAAGTATGTTTATTTTGTTAAAATATTAATTTTTTTTGTAATAAAGTTTAACTCTCTGCACAAAAAAAAAATAAAAAAAAGCATTTAGAAGTCAGGGTATAGTAAAAGAAATTTATTATTTGCAAAGATTCTGAAAAATAAAAAAAATTATATCCAGGCAGTAAAAATAAAAAAAATTTTCAACAAATTTTTCTTAATGAACAAGACTTTTAAGATCCATCCCTTTTTTATAGATACAATGATCAATTAATTTTATACTAATTTCTTTTCATTCAATAATTCCGATTTAAACATTAATTTTTCATCTTAAATTAATAAACTCTTATTAATCTAATCAAACCTTATCAACCATCAATTAATTTAAAAACTAAGAAAACGGCTGTGGTTTGAAATCCCTCCAGTATAAGCGGTACTTTTAAGCGAGATATTCAAAAAAACTAAACAGCAGAACCCGTTAATTTAAATTTCTGATTTATTTTATAAATTGTAGAGAAGCATTGGCAGATGTTCTGAAAGGTTTTTTCGTTTAAGCTTTAGCCCGAGGCTTAGAATTTTCAAAATCACTATTGACACTAGACTATACTTTTTATTATTTCTCTCTAAACATGTGAACTCTTTACGCCTATATTCTCATCGTGACAAAGGATATAAGTATCAATTTTATACACGAATGAATGACAACTAAAACGAATTCTTAATTGATTATGCCATTCTAAAATATTTTCCAAAATCACCCCTTCCCCACGTCATCAACCAACGCAATGAGCTATGATAATAATAATGATAAAACTTAACCAATATCTGTCTTTCCTACTCATATATTTTATTATTTTGTAAATTTATGTGCAAAAATATTGAAAGCTCGTAGGGATGTTTTGAATTTTAAATGAAATGCACGATATTGTAACTACCAACAAAATTTTATGGATAACTTAGTTTAAAATATAAGAAGAAATATTAAAAAATATCAAAGAAATCTTTATTACATTATTTTTCTTAAGGCTTCAACATTTGAAAATGAATAGGTTGATGCAAATATAAGCAAAAACAATGAAAAAAGGACAAAAGCGTTCAAATCGAGTTCTTGAATTCTTGAAAGGCAATTCCAGCCAGCATTTTATATTAAAAGTTTTTTTTTAATCTTGCCGAATATCAGATATTGGATTACATTCAAGATTTTTAAAGTTTTGTAACAATCTTAACCGAAAACAATAGAGAAAAAGAAGAACCTAAAAAAGGACCCTTCTTTTTAACAATTCATTGTTTTTTATAATATTCTTTTTTCTTTAAATAAAAAAATTTAGGTGAATTTCGATTTTATGAATTATTAAGTTTGGTACGTTGTTAAATTTGTGGAGTTTTGATTCTAGCACATGTTTTCAAATTTGAACCTTTTTTTTTTGTAACATAACATACCATTTTGTTATCATAGGATCGAGATGAGTAATGGTTTATCATTTGCAGGGTTTCTATTATAAGGCTTTGCTTTTGTTTAGTATAAAACGACTGGAAAATTTTTCTAGCTTTTTTGGGTTTTATCGACACTTACCACTCAAACGCATGACGTCGGACGATTAAAAGTCTCTTCCATATGCAGCTTAATATTGGAGCTGACAAAATTATTGTCTCACGATACAATTATTATTTGTTTATTTTGTCAGCCTATTTTTTTTTAAGACGTAGTCAATACTTTGAAACTCAGGCAACTCGCAGATACTACATTTACTTATAAGCGTAAGCTTATGTAATACTTTTGAAAATCTGCATACCATTAAAAATGATAGAAAATTTCATGTCAGACTTTGCGAGTGCATAAAAGGCCTACTTTGGTGTTGAAATGAGCAAGCGATGTGCAATGACATTACTTTATAATGGATTTATTGATACGATCTTAAACGAAAGGCAAACAAATTTTTGCTGTCTTTGAAAGGGTTGGAAAATTTCAAAAGCCCGCCTTGCCTTTTACTTGTCCCATTGGCCGACCGCCAATTGAAGTACTTCTAAAAGAATATTATTATTAAAATTTACCTTCAAGTTAATGTGTAAATCATCGATAAATAAGTTTCGAGATTTGATTCATAAATCACGAGGATGACAAGCAAGACAAAAAATGATTTCGTAAAGTTTTCAATTGAAATATAAAGTTTTTAATCAATTTTGAGAATCAAAATTTTAATAATGAGTTTTATTTGGTAGTAGATTTCTTAGTTATGAAGTACTCATGAGTCATTTTAGACTTTCAAGTTATTAGGTTACTAAATGTGTTTTAGAGTTTAAAGATAAGCTCAAAATCGTAGTACAAATCGATACTTTTTGTAATGCCAAGACGGTGGTTTTTTGTGTTTAGCAAAATGAAGAATATTAACATATTTAAAAATATAAGTATTTTCATTGAATAAAGTTATACAAACCTGTTAACATTTCATTTTTAAAGATGCTGCTACTCTTTAAGCTAAGCTTTAAGCTACTATGTTTACTCCTTTAAACCAAAGTACTTGAAATTTTTGTTGTACCTCAAATTCTTGTTTTACTTTAAATTTTCCTTGTACTTGTAGAAAACAATGATTTTATTACTTTTAGAGGTACAATAAAAATTTAAAGTATAACTAAAATTTTAAGTTCAAAGACCTTTTTCATTTTTCTAGGTTTTTTTAAATTAAATTTATTAGATATTTAAATGATATTGTCAATTTACAAAATTCTTCTGAAGGAATAAATAAAACTCAAAAAATTATTTTTATAATAAAATGATTGATTTTTTTTAAACATTAAAATGGCTTTTATTTAACAATATGGATTTATACTATTTAAATATATTAATTTCTACAATACATACAAATTTAATGTGAATTATCAACCCAGAATAATTCCGAAATTATTCATAAAGATATTTCCTCTACAATTGAAATAATTGAACCACTCAATATAAACAATAAAAATAAATCAAATGGGGACTTTTTAATACATAAATGTGAGCACCCGTTGTAGAAATTGAAAATGCTAGGTTTGTGCTTGTACTCAATGCTCCATAAAGTTTTTATTTTTCGTCCGATTGTAGAAATTTTGGGCTCAAAATTTTTATAAACAATTTTTCTTTCATTTTAAACTTTCTTATTTTAAAAGAAAAACAAATGCAAAGTGTAATATTAGAGCAAGTGTAAAAATGAAGTTTTCTCGACTTTCTTTGGAAGCAACGGCGACAATTTTACATTAATTCAAACAAATTATGTACTATTAGAAAGAAAATAACAAAACCTTTAATTAAAAGGCTGGTTTTGTTTGTAATGTGATTTAGTTTTGGAGATACATGTTATTATATCAGAAAGAGCTAAAAAACACGTTTTTAGCGAAAATTTCAAACATTTTATTTTAGAAAAAAAAAAAAGGTTTTCATATTCGCATTCAGCAACTAAAATATATTATAAAAAACACTTTTTCTTTTACAGCACACTCAAGGCACTCAAATTTTGAGCATAGCTAAAGCCACGCGCCTCCTGACTTTTCCTTATAAATTTGCAAAAAAAAACCACCAAGATAACACTCGGCCGACCAAAAAAATATTAAAGCTGAATATTTAACCTTTGATTTGGCATGAGTTTCATTCTTTAACTCGATGGGTGCAAGACCTCCTATTTTTATACCACATGATCCGGTCATACCGCCAATCCCACCAAGATATCGCGAGGCCGACCTTTCTTAAATTAATCTGCTATATAAATATGATTGAAAAAACCCAATTTCATCCTTTAACTCGATGGGTGTTTAGCCTCGGTTTTTTCGGTGTAGAAATAACCCCTCTGCTCGAATCCCACCAGGATAAGGCTCGGCCGACCAAACTTTTTTTTATGTCCTAATTATGAACTATTGCTAAAAACATGAATTTTTCTTTAACTCGATGGGTGCACACTTTGTGTCACGGGCTCCCAGTCTAATAGGTAAGTTGATGCAAATCGAATTAAAATATTTATTGCTATTTTTTTCAAATCGGTATATTCACTTCCAATGGATAGCCAGAATTTTTGACATGATTGGGGCTTGAATTGAAACCGTAGTGCTTCATCATTTGAAATATTAATTAACTGTTCTTTTTCATTCACAGGAGTATTAGAATTTAAAAAATATCGAATGAGAATGGATTGGAGATCCAACCCAATGTATTAGCTGGAAATTTTTTAAACCTTTTTAAAAAGTTTTCTCCCGTTTTCATCATATGACGGGAAATTAATTCTTTAAGTAACAAAAAATCTATATTATTTACTTTAATGAAATCGGAAAAGCACGGGAATATTTCTATATTGTTTTTGTTTAATGCACTTTGCCAAAGTATCAGTTTGTTCTTAAAAGCTTCAATTTTATTGCTTAATATTAATATGTTTGTGTTTTTCGAAGATATCATCAACCATGTAACTGAGTTTTCCGAGCCAAAGTTCATTACAGAATGAATTTGATAATATGTTTTTTCTCTTCCAAAAAGATTACTTCGAGATACACTTCGTTTCTCAAATCAAAAGTACGTCGCAGTATTTTGCCTCTTGAGAGCCATCTAACTTCGGTATGTAGTAATAATGTTTCATACGCAGAACCCATCTCAGAGTACTGAAAAAAGATGACTATTTAGGGCGTTGCTTTTAATGTAATTAATTACAATAACAACATCCTGCAATATCGTGTAGTTCTTCATCAATGTTTTTTGCACTCCATCTGTTCGCTAACCGATTGCTATTAGATACTGATATACCAAATTATTTTCGTAAAAATTCAAGATCTATTTTTAAAATTACTTCTATTTTCATATTACCCAATTTTCGTTGAAGAAAAGTCTTATATTTGTTAAATAACAAATAAATTTATGAGTCTTCGGCGACCCTCGAAATTTTTCTAGCGACTCCTTAAGGGGTCGTATCAATAATTTTGAAGAAAATTAAAAAAAGAAAAACTTCGTCGGAGCCTCAGACTAAAGGTGGGGGAGTTATAGATGATAGAGCTATAAAGGATAACTTTATAACTCATAATGCTATCATCTAAATATTAGGATAAGAATGCAATATGTATTCAACTAATCATTTTAGGATATTTAGAATATAAGAATTCAAACAAATATTAAATAAGAGGACCATATGGTAACATATGTAAAGAAAATACAAAAATATAAAGAATTAAATTAACTAAGAAACAAGTAATGTAAAAAGAATTTTTTAAAGTATATTCCTACTTGAGATTATTTTTTCTTTTTTCTGAATTCAGAATTCGTAATTCGCTGCATTCAGTTTCTGAAATTTTTCTCTCATATAAAACTAAAAATTAGTTTATTAAATATAATTAATGAATTAATATTTGAACTAACTGTATTAACATCAATTGTCATGCACTCCCAACACAAAAAAATTTATTTGGACTTGATTGGATAAATAGAAAAGGGTTAAATTAACGATGGAAAGTTCCAAAAAGGTATTGGACATTATGAGCTAACGGTCAGAATAATATTTGAACTAACTGTATTTACATCAATTGTCATGCACTCCCAACAAAACAAAATTTATTTGAATTTGATTGGATGAATAGAAACGATTTTATTAACAATTCAAGGTTTTTGAGCAAGCTAATAGTAGGAATATAATAAAGATTAATAAACAAACAAACTTAAATTTTGATATAAAAGCAGAAGACTTAGGTAAGTCTAGTTAGACTTGTTTTGTTCTTAGTAGAAGTTAGTTTGAATTAAATAAAAATAAAGGATTTTTTTTTCTGTCTAAAAGTTCAATATCGCTATTGCTGTCCATCAACAGGACCCACACAGGAAAATGTTGCAAGAAGAATGTTGCTTAGAAGAAACCCGATTCCACATTTCAAGCGAAAATTTAGCCATATTTTAAGCCGTCACCGACCAATTTTTGACAAGATTTGTTACAATGGACGAAAGCTGGAAACACCACCTTAACCCAGAAATCAAAAAACAATCCATGGCTTGGAAGAGACCTTCATCTCCGACTCCAAAGAAGTTCAAGGTGTCAAGCTATTACTGCCGAGCCGAGAATTTTGGGATGCAGAAGGAATTATAATGATCTTATATTTGGAATATGGCAAGACAATAACGGGTCAACTATATGCAGAACAAATTCGGAAACTACGTGAAGCCATCAAAGAAAAAAGCCACACGCAAACTTGCGTAAAGAGTTTTGTTTCATCAAGACAACACCCCGGCACATAAGTCCAACGTTGCGATGGCTGCAATCGAGGATGCAGGCCTCGAATTGATGAATCATCCACCGTATTCTCCAGACCTGGCCCCGAGTGCCTTTCATCTATTCTGAAAATTAAAAGAAGTAATTCAGGGAAAAAAATTTGAGAATGAGATTGAAGTGTGGCTCCTGTTGAAGCCTTTTTTGAAGAGCATTCTATAATTCTATAAAGAAGGGATTTTAACTTTAGAGAAAAGGTGGATAAATTATATGGACCTGAAAGGAGACTATGTAGAAAATAAATATTAATTTTGTTGCTATTGCTTTTGTTTCTCATACAGAATCATTACTTTTTGATCAACCCTTGTACTTTAAGAGTATTAACGCGCTTTAAAAATCCTCAATTTCAGTATTTTTTGTCAGTGTAAATGTTTTCATTTTGTATATTAATATTCAATGAATAAAGCTTTCATGTTTAAGAGAAATATGGAGGAAATGATTTCTTCATATTTTATATCTTCTTGAAAATTTAATTATTTTATGTTAATGTAACAAAAAAAGTTTTTGTAGAAAAGTTTCCTAAAAACTTTGTCCACAAAGAATACGAATCATATCTTTCATTCTAATCATTTCAAGTTTTTTGAGTTTAGACATAAATATAAGAATTTTTGGAATTAAACGTATAAAGCTTCCTTTCCAACTTTCCTTAAATTTTTGTTTCTTTTTGAAGAATTGAATTTGATTTCTAATCTAAAAACTTCAATTCTTTTATCAAATATAGGATCTTTAATTAATGCGTCAATATTTCTAATTTAATTAATAAAACATAAAAATTTTTCACCTACAAGTGAATATTTTTACGATAGTTCAACTTTAAAAAAAGTTTATCTTTTAGTAACTCAAAGATAATAAGGGTTGATACAAAATCGTCTTGATAAAATTATAATTTTATTAATTAAAAATCGATTGAGTTACTCGTGATTTAATTGCAAGTCGATAAAGGATTTTTAACACAACTAGTAAGAGTTTTAATGATCTGAAAACTTATAAAACTTATAAATTATTATAAATAATATTAAAATTACAGTTTTATAATCTGACATTTAGTAAACGTTTGTAAAAGAAAATTTAAAAAAATTATTTGGCCAAATATCTCAAAAGTTATCAATTTGCATAACACTTAGGTGTAATATATTCAACATTTACATAAAACAAGGAGTAAAACTTTCGGAAAAAAGAACAATTAAAATTTTACAATTCCAGAAAGGAAATAAATAAGGGTAATTTTTTCTTAATAGAAAACAAAAAAAGCAAGTGTAACCAGGGGCGGATTTAGGATTTTGGCGCCCTAGTCTTTTGAGCCCATACCGCCTTTATCATTAAATAAAACTGACGTAAGAATCAAGAATACTTAGAAAATTATAGAAACGATTTTTCATTTATTATAATACTCGTTGCATGTAATATTTATTATAGAACACAGTAAATGTTATTGATTATTTCTATTTATTCAAACACAGTTTTTAAAGTTATTTTAATTATATATTAAAACATACGTATATAATAATACCCATAAATGTTGCGTGTATCATTTGGTAAAACTTACATTATACAATGACGCGCCTTTCCTTTTGCGATGCAAAAGTGTTGATCACATCATCATAATCTAACGATCTCAACAAATCTGACTCAATATTTAGTAAAGCTAGAGCATTTAGCCTTTCCTCTTCCCTCTTTTGAACGCAAATAATTTTTAACTCTTCGCAAACATGAAAAACTATGTTCACCTGAGCAGTTGGAGATCGGAGTAAATGCACACATCCGAAGTGCGATTTCAATGTTCGGATAGATAGTTTTAAGTTATTTTTTTTGAATCCATTTTGATAATTTCAAAGTCGTCTTCCATTTATTTTCACTTGAAGAGCAGTGTGAACGGAAATGAATACACTTATCGGCAAACGATTTTTCGAGAGCGTGAAGCTAATTGAGCATCAAAGCTTCAGCTTTTTATTTATTATAGAATTGTTTGTAGGCTTCACGTCGTTTACAAAGCTCGCAGTAAAGATTGTCAATAATAATTTTAAAAAGTATTGACTCTCAAATTTTTTTGACCAGTCATTTCTACCCCTCCTGTGGTCTCATCGACATACTTTTCGCTTCACATCTTTTCATATTCCTTTACTTCGGACAAATTCATTGTTTTTTTTCGAAACAATCAAAAGTTTCTCGAGTTTCAACAATAAGTGATATAAGTGCTAAGACTTCTTTATAGATGTAACGCCAAAACACGCCTGTCGCCGGGTCTCTTAATGGTCTGATAACGAGAACTTGACTCCATAACATAAACTTACAACTATAGACGTCATCACTAAATAAAATTATAAATTGAAAATTGAGAGATATTTTGGCTTTCATCGAATCATAATTTCTTGCTTTATTATAAAATATTTTCTTTTTCAAAAATTTTCCGCCCTCATAATTTGGCGCCCTAGGCTGCAGCCTACTTAGCCTATACATAAATCTGCCCCTGAGTGTAACACATAGGAAAAGAAATCTAATTTATTAGGCAATAAAGGAATTTTTCTTAGACACAAATTTTTTCTAAAATCAAGTTTGCTGCACGGGATATATAAGCGGATCCATCAAATCACGCCATTTGATGGAGGTGATTAACGATTCAGTTGGAACAGTCACCTCCTCTAATTGCTACAACTGTTTTATGAACATGTATACAAAATTACCTGCTGCCGCAGCGGGAGAATCGCTTTAAGTTTTATTAAATTTTGCTAAGCATTTTGATTATTACTAATGTTTCAAAACTTATAGCTTCAATAAAAATCATCAAGATTAAATTAAGAGTACTATTAATACAATAAATTCCTTTTTTCTTCCTTTTTTTTAAATATTAAATTAAAATCAATTTAAAAAAAAACTATAATTTCAAAAAAAAATAAAATTTATTCGATAATTTAAAAATTTCCAAATATTTTCTGTCATATTTTTTTTAAATATATTTATGAAAATTTAAAAACTTGTTATCCTGGATGAACCTCATTTGCAATAGGATGAAGTCAATTTGCAAAATGGATGAAACTAATCTGCAAAAGGATGAAGTCAATTTGCAAAAGATGAAGTCCATTTGCAAACGAATTAGGTCAATTTGCAAATGGATGAAATTATTTTGAAAAACCTGTAAGCAGCGAGTGAATATATCATTTTTAATATAGTTTATAAAAGTAATATAAAATATCATTTATATTTGATTTGGTGAGTAGAAAACAAAATAAAATAAATTATCAAATTAAAAATAGTTAAAATAAAATTAAAAATTATCGATGATATGCAATAAAAACTCATTAATTACACAAACTTATGCGTATCAAATTCTAAAACAAAGACATTGAGGCCGGTATCAAATCGGAAATGTTCCCCTACAATTCTCACTCCACTAAAATATGTGAATATGTGTTGGTAAAATATTACAGATAACGTGTATATATAAATGTGTAGTAGTAAGATGCCAAGCATGAGGCAGAAATATTTCTGCCTCAGGAAGGGGTAAAAATTTTTTCGAAATTTGCTAAACTTCGTCTTACATTTCACCTCCGCTTACCTTAAAATTGAATGATACCGGCCTCAATGTGAATACCCTGATTAACATTTTTCTTTTAGGGTAATATTTTACAAACGTACGTCATAGCCTGAAAGCTAAACCTAAAAAATGCACTAAGAACCGGGCATTCAATTTGAAAACCATTTTTATAATCTAATCCAATAGATAAGTGGCAATGTATCATTAGAAGAAAAACTATTCGTAAAGATTAGAAAAAATCCTTCTTTAAAGCATCAGTAACTGTTTGCGTTTAGTTTCTTTGACGCGGTCTCCTACACTCTTTCTGTATAATCTTATGAAGTGTAAAATGACACCACCTAAAATTGACATTTTCTTGTATAAAATTAATCCGTGGACTACATTGTCGATTTTGGGTTTATCCGATTCCGAAGATATCCGCTTAAATGAAAAGCTGTATAAAATTCTAACTGGAGTTACGAAAGACTGTGAAGTCTCTACTCTGAAAAATAAACCCCGAAAGAGGTACCAAACGACAATCCGAGCATGTAATCTATAAAATATCATACACCGAAAAATTATAGAGGCTAATATTTAAGAAATTATTATTATATGGGTAAAGATATATAAAATTTTAAAATGTAAAAATTTTATTCATTGATTTGTGTGTGTATAATTTTAAGTTACTGATAAGAAATGCGTCAAAAACCATGCGAAACGTCTCGAGCTCCTAGTGTGCCGCGAGAAAAAGTCCGCCAGTGCAAAGGGTTAATCCATAATATTGATACCTAATCATCTTTTAAAGTTCTGAAATTAACATTTTATTCTATCTTGAAAAGGTATATGGAAATTATCTACCTGTTATTTGGAAAAGGCACTCTTGGTAATAAAAATAGCAAAACAGTATAGGTATTAATAGCACAATGCTTTTTTAGTTATTCAAAGATATCTTAGCAGCCTGGAATTATAATTTGCATTATTAATAAATTTAAATTATAAATAAATTTAAATTATATTTATTAAAAATAATACTCACGACTTCTGCTAAGAATTGAAATAAAGCAAAGTATCACAATAATACCCGACTCATGGACTCACTCAGTTTACAAGAAAAAGATGACATATACCAAAGTATACGAAAGTACGCATTTTTCAGGAGAAAGAGGTTCAAAGAAGGACCAAAATTTTGACTCGGGATTTCATTAATAATAAGAGAACGAAGTGTCATGGATTCATATTAAATGCACAAATATTTTTTGAATTAAATTTATAATTTTATTCGTGATTTATTTATTGGGAAAAAATTGAATTAAGTATATTTAAAATAATATGAATGTTGATTTTTTTATTAAATTTGTAGCTTGAAATCTTGTTCAAAAAAGAAATTAAAGGTATCATAGATGGTTTAGTATTTTTGATTTCGTTAGTTTTTTTTTTAAAGTGAATCAAATTTTACCACATATTAAATCTATTTTGAATCCTTCAAAGGCCATAAAAAAGTTAGCTTTTCTTTAAAAATCATCAGAAAATATATCTTGCGAAATACCATATTTCATGCTTTGGAAAATTTTACAATACATTCTGTACGTTTTGACTGCATATCTCCCGCATTTTCACGGTCCGTATACATATGAAATCTCAGGTGCTATTTAAACTATATGTTCTTAAAAATTTAGTATTACTACAATAACAAACATAAATTAAGTTGTAAGTGAAAAAATAATCTATGAAAAAAAAAATTATAATGAAAAAATTTCTCATGGTATAAGATTTTTGCTTTTATAAAATATTAAAAGACATTTCCCGCATAAATTAATTATAGAAATCTATAAATTATTTACACTTTAACTACTGGAATTCGCTTAACCATTATATTACCATCATCACTACGTGACCTTGTAGTTAAGTGGCATTTTTATTCATAAAACAAAAGAGCTTTAAATTCTTGTTTAATAGAATTTAATTGGAGCAGAGATATTAACAGTATTGTATCTCGGTGGGAAAAGGTTTTTGTTTTAAGTGCTTCATCTGCACTTGACAATGATGCCCCATGCATAATAAGGAAAAAGATGTTAGAAAAAATTAACAATAAAAACAAAAAACAAAATATAGTAACATATCTTTGATCATGCAAGGTTGTTTTAATTAAAGTTTAAGACGTAGTATGCGTTTTTTGTACATTTAATGCAATCGTAGATGAATGATGTACAACAATGTTGGTTACTGAAAATTTTATTAAAATATAAAAAAAATTCATTATAATTAAGATTCTAAAAATTATTTTAAGGTCAAAATCATTGAACAAGACAGCCTTATCAAATTATTTAAAATTAATACTTGCAATTTATTTTATGATTTCAAAGCATCAATATCAAAAAATTTACCAATTGCTTGAAGGCGTCTATAAATTTGTTGCCCAATATTTGAAAAATTGTTGCCAAACTCACTTATTTAATAGGTATGGCTATTCGTCTCCACGAAATTAAATTATCTTTGATATCATGAAACTTGGATAGACTGTAATTTACTTTATCGAAAATACTTTCAATTATTTCCACCTCAAAAAATAATTCAATACTATAGAAATATTTCGATTGTTTCAATATAAGTTGATTGTATTTTAAAATTTGATTTATTTAATTTTATTTTTATTTACACTGTAAATTGTAAGTACTTTTTTTTTCATTTTAAAGCTTTTTAAAATTAATTCAATAAAAGTCAGGTTTATACTCGAATATTTGTAGGTAAAGTGAATTTTGGAAGTAATTTGAAAATGTCTTTTTTGCAACGAACCATTTTTGTTATGTATTTTAGCCAAAGATAACAATTCGTTGTTTACTAAGAGCATTTTGACTCCTAATCGTACTATTATGTGACTCAAAGTCACATTTCAACTTTGAACTTTAATCAAATTTTTTGATTATTTTGAAATGCATCTGAAAACAGTTTTTTAGGTTTTTAATTTAAATTAACAACTACCATTAAATATTTAAGTATTGATAAGGTTGGAGCTATTTATGGTATCGAAATTGATTTTTTTAAAAGAAATGTGTATTTTTATATAGCATAAATGACCAAACAGATTTAGGACGTAGGTAAAATTAGCAGTATTTTTCTATAAGACCGCTTCAGCTAGGTAAATAGTTACAGTGTCTTAAAAACCCATAAAAAATGTTTCATACTGTTTGGGTTTTACAAATTCTAAGCTTATGTGAACTTTACGGTTAAGCTAGCAGAGTGCCTCAATAAGACAAGAAGCTATTAAAAAATAACCATAAAAGTGTTCACATAGCAACAGTCTAATTATAGGCTCTTAGAAATAAAAGAACAAAATTTAAAAAAGCTAATAGTTAACTGCTGCAGTTGAAAACAGCGCGTTTATTATGCTAAATTTAAGTGAGCTGCTGGAGTTTGTGCAATTTCTTTTGAAAAATAATTGCACAGCAATTGCAGGCTAATTACATAACTCCAAGAAACAAAATTAAAAGAAAAATTTGAAAGTTTGTGAAAATTACACTTCTTTGATGCTAAATCTACTACTTAAGTGTGCCTGTGTATTTTTCCAATTAAACCTGTTGTTCACCAATAACAGGTAAGAAACAAATTTTGAAAAAAATAGTTTCCGTTACAAGCTGTGATCAACTTAAAAGCGTTTGTGGCGACATATTAATTTTAAATTTATTGTTTTTTAAATTAAGTCAACGAATCGTAGTAAGTTTACTTACATCAAGTAAACATGGAAAGTTTACTTGAAATATACTTTTGTTGTTGTCAGTTAGTTTTGTCTGTCAAATGCAATAGTTGTAACTCCTTTTATAAAATTATTATTATTAAATTAAAAAATTACAATAAAAAAATAAATAAATAGTATTTTAAAAACAAAGTAAAAGTGTGGAAATTATAATAAATGTCAAAAGACTCAGATTATAATTAAATAGATTTTTTATATACAGTGCTGGGAATAATTATATAGAACCAAGGTATTTTTCTGGGTCTTGATTTAGAAGTAAAAATATTTTTTTTAGCTTCTATTGCTTTTATCTGAGATACATTTTGCAAGTAATTAGTTCTATGCATGTGTGTGGATATTTACTAAAACGGGTTTTATGACTAAATTCGTACTCTTAAACTGGAAATAATTATGCCAACCTATATTTCCAATTTTTTTTTCAGCTTGTTAGTAGTTAGTTTTGTTATCTCAATATTGATATTTGTACTTTAATTAGTTACTATGGTCTTTTTATTTTAATAAAAATATTATACTAGAAAAAAATTCATTCATCAATATATATTTATTGTGATAAAGGGTAATTTTAGTGACAAAAAACAGCTTAATCTTGGAGGTCCCGACGTTTTAAAACACTATAAGTATGATTTAAAATAAGAAAAGAACGGTTCATTCCAGAAAAGTTTTAGGACGATGCTCTGTATGCGCAGCTTTTAATCGGAATAGCAAAACTAAAATGGCTTTCATAAAAGGCAAAATAAACGCAGAGGTGTATGAAGCCATATTAGACGACTTTTTGTTGCCATTATTAGAAAATTACTGGGATTAACTTAGTATATTCCACAAATTAAAGCATGGTTTTCAGAAAAAAGAATTTCTTTATTGGTTGGCCAAAATTAAGTCCACATTTAGAACTCATACACATACATAGAGCTAATTACTTGCAAAATGTAACTTTGATCAAAGACAACATAACCTGACAAAATATTTTTACTTCGAAATCAATTATGCCCAGCACTGTGCATATATAAAGTAATAATGCATGGCATTAAAAATTAGTGCACTTCCTTTTTGTCTAAAGCTTCGGTACATCCCCCTTTCTTGGATATATGGCTACCTAGTTCAGGGTTTCTTGTTGAAGTGCTCTTACGTAAAAACCACTACTAAACTTTGAAAATAACTATCGCTTTTTTTTATTCCCATGAATAAAATTAATTTTACAGTTTTTATTCTTAATTTGACCGTTGTTTGACTGCGATATCTACAAACAGCTTATTCAAATATCAAAAAAATTGCCTAAACAACCATCTCAAACCTATATTAAAGATTTCCTGACACTTTGAGCTTAATCTATTAATTTTTGAGTTTTTCGTGGCCAAACATACGCAGGCCAAACATACATACGAGTTTTTATATATATAGAGCCATAATTTTTTTTCTTATTATTTCAAAATTTAACAAACCTTGAAACTCCTACTCTATATGCCGAACGAAATTCCTTTAAGTAGTCGTGTAGTACTAAGGTAATTGTTCCTCGTGTGTATCCATTAATAAATTAAAGCTAAATTTTTCTTAATGAAAAAATTTGGCAGCTGTTTAAAACGATAAAACTACATCGGAGATGACAATAATATTACTAAAAATGTTCTAAAATTAAATTATTTTAAAAATAAACATATGTTTGTAATTTTGATGCCATAATAAAAAATATTAATAAATATAAATTCGTAGCTATTCCAAAAAGAAGTTGTAGTTAGTTAATTATTATAAGTTATTTCCAAATTAATTCATGTTATTAATAAAAAACTACCATAATTAAGTACTAATTTCAACCTATCCCAATACATTTGTAAATGACAACAAAAAAGTAATCATTTTTTTGATCGATATTTAGGGCCTTTGTCACCCAATTTCTACAATAGTTCAAACTTGTAACTGAATCGTATAAGAATCTAACTAGCATTCCAAATTGGAATAACTCGTAAAGATATTCAATGCAATGAGAATTAACATTTGATATTATTGAACTCTATTTCATTATCACTTTCTCAATCGATTAAACCAGAGTATACTGTAATTAATTCAAATATTGTTAGTGATATACATTAATTATAAGGTTAATATTTAATTAAAGAAAATCAAATGTAAAAATTCTTAATGAACTTCAGATGTGAACTTGAAATAATTTGTGACAAGAATAAAACAGCTACAGCTTTTTTGAGCGCATATTAGGCTGGGAAAAAAATACTAAATTTTTTTTTCACAATGTTATTTCTATCCTCAAACCGAATGAATGAATGTAGCGCGCTTCAAGCTAGAGACTTGACCATTGAATGAACTACAATTGCTTACTTGGCTTACTTCGAGTTAGATGAAAATTGAAGTTCAACAGTGAATCACTAAATCAAGCGCTCTTATCCCAAAACCGCGTTGTCAAAGATATTAAAATTGAATGCCTTAAGAGTTCTTGCATACGAATATTATAGTGTTGTTATTCTGTTTATTTTTATTATTATTTTTTTTGTTTTTTTCTCTTTGTGTATAGCACAAAATAACAGTTAAAAGTGAAATTTTTGTTTTTTATAAATTTTGCATCTTAAGAAAGTGTAACTGAAGCATAACAGCTCATTGTGTTGTATTTATTTTATTTTTTATAAATTAAGGATGTATCGATATTATAGAGGATACTTTGCTGTTGCTTTTATTTACTATGCCCTTGGTAAGTGGTCTTTAAACAAAGCTAACAAAATATAATGCTTCTATTTATTTTCTTAATTAAAACTTATTATTTTTAATTAGTAATTACATAAGGTTAAATTCTGTAGATTTTTTAATAATCAAATTTAATCAATTTTTTTAAAAAAACTATAACAATAGCAGGAAGAGGTTATTGTTTGTTGAGTTATTTAAGAATATATCAGAAAATGGGAATTTCCGTTTGATGATATTGTGTTAAACTTTTATAATTTTTTCTTTGCTTTACGTAAAATGTATCATCGGCATTGGAAGTGAAATAGTAAAAACTTATTTCAATTCTACACTTTTAGAAAATTTTTTTAATTATAGTCATAAATAAAATCAACAATTTAAAAGTCAGCAATTATGCTTTAATTTATTAAAAACATTTTTCTACTTTTCCTTTCCACTATAAAAAAGCACATGCATTAGAAATAGTAAAGTGCGCATAGTATTAAATAAAAAAGGAAAATTAAAATCCGTGTTAATTACACACGTTAGATATTATTATGTTTATACTGCTAATTAATTGTATAAACTATGGGTATAAGTTTCATAAAGATCTCAAAGAGCTTGTAATTACATTCGCAAAATGATGGTTGTACACGTCAAAAACAAAGAAAAATACATTAAATATAACAAAACAAAAGGGAAATTGAAAGTTTACAATATATTTTCATTTATAACAAAAATGACTAAAATAAAAAATTTATTCATTGGATGCTACCGGTCTTTAGCTTTTGAAGGCTGGTTTTATTTTGCAAATTAAAAAAACATTAGAAATATAATTTTTTAGCCATACCAATTATATCTTATTAAATAATTTATTTAATTATATCAACAGAGATACGATTTTTCATTAAGGAATTCTATTTGAAAATGTGATTCTCGATATTTGTTTTTTTTAGCAATACAATAATAATATTGGGTTCTTAAATGCAATTTAATTATTTTTATTATTTAAAGAATTTTTAAATTCTTACCCCATTGCTAAAAAGTAAAATTGATTTTTTAAAGATTTCAATATTGAAATTTCAATTGAGAAAACTGATCAGGTTCTTGCTATACTTTTTCTGCCTTATAAGAGTAAAATTTTGTTTGGAAAATTCATATTTGATTGAAAAGTGTCAATTATATTCAAACAAAAATATATTTGAGATAAGTGAAATGAGTGTAATAGGTGACAATTGAAAAAAATTAGTCGATCGCGATTAATTACACGAAAGATATGTTTCTGAGACAATTATATAAACCAAAAGAGGATACAGTACGCATAAAAAATAAAAACATTAATGCAAAATTTCAGGAATGAGAGATAATAATTCTTGCTTAACATTTCAGTACTGCCTTTTTAACTCATGCGAGCCAGAACCGCATTTTTTTTAAAAGTAAGCATAAAAATGAAAAAGTAATTTTACAATCTCACGAAAAACAGAATCTTGCGCCTGTAAAAAGTCCCTCTTCGCGTGACATGAGAACACCAAATTGTTGCGAAAAATGTAAACTGTCACTTATCCGTTCCTTGTGTACGCGTAAATACATAAAAGTACGTATAAATCTTCCGCGGTTTTAGAGAAATTAATCGCAAGAGTGTAATTTATTTTAAGGCTGAAATTTAGAGTACAGGAAAAATAGATATAATGTTCGTTTATTCAAGTATGTTTGCATAAAACGGAGTTCATTGCTAATATACATTAAACTTACTGATAAATGAAGATAAAAATTTAGTCTAAATAAGACAAAATGTAGAGAAAAAGGGAGTAACTGCCAAAATACTATACTGTACAAAAGTTTCTCTTGCAACAATCGCATTTCCTACTGAGAATTACAAATAGCGCAAATTTATTTAGCCTTGACGTTAATTTTATTATGATTGTTATTAATTATTATTTGCCACATCCAGTACGTGGCTAAAATGGGTCTGGGACCTACGTACATAGCCAAAAATATTGTTGCTCGTTTATTTCTATTTTTGAAAAAGTATGGGAACCAATTTTTTGAAAAAATTTCTTCTATTGTGAACCAAAGTTTTAAGGTACATAGGTGTACACTGAATAGATCAATAGTAAATTTTTGCACTAGTATATTGCAGTTTTAATAACTTTAACTAAGGTGTGATAAAGATCTCTTTAAAAGTCAACATGGAACTTAGCTTTCAGAAGAATAAGATTTATCATCTCATAGATCTCTTTTTTGCTTAAATTATAGTTTTTATGTTTAATTCTAAATATTTAGGTATTATAACACCTAAATTACAGCCCATTCTGTTATTGTTTTTAATTAGCTAAACTATTTGTATCTAAATAAAATCCAATTAATCTTTAAGCTTACATATTTATGTATGCGAAGAGATGGAGAAAAGGCAAAATGCAATTTCCTATTAGTTGCTATTATGTATTATAAATAAAAAAGCTTCAACAGAGTTTTAATCATAAAAAGTAAAACTACGGCAAAAACATACATTGTGATATATCCACGTGAAATTTTCATTTCTATATTTGCAGGTTTGCATCAAATTCTCTGCGTAGCTCTAAATGAGACGCTTCAATCAATTTTGTTTTATTGATTGTACAATACTCATCTTTAATACAATTTTGGTTTTTACCACCAAAAGGTTATCTTATATATTTTAAATTGCTTTTCTAAAATACATCTCAAATTAGAATGTATTTTTGACAGCGATTCTTTAAATCACAGCAACAAAATTATTCAATATTGGGATTTTTTGGGATAAAGTGAGATACCCTCTTTTCAGAGAGTACACAATTTCTGAATTAGATATCAAAAGAATTCGAGGGTGACTGTGTCATTTTACATAAAGTAAATTTTTTAAATTGAAAGCTAAAAATATAAGATTTCCTTTTTTGTTTTTTAAAAATACAAGTATAAAACTTTTTGTTTAGAACCTCAGCATAAATGATTTCATTCAACATATTTTTAATATAGAGGATTCCATTCAAAATTTATAAAAACGTTTTTCTTAAATTTCAGTTGATATTTTCAATTAAATCATTCTCGGATTTGTTACGATTTCATAGAACAAAAACGTATAGTATCTCTCTTAAATTCAGGAGGTCTAAGCTCAAGAATTTGTTTTTTAATAAATTAAAATATATTTTATGTTTTTGTTAAATAGTTTTATTAAATTTTGTTAAAAATTTTAATTTTCTTTTTATTTCCATAACTTTAAAAAATTGCTTGAAAATTTTTACATCAGTTATAAGCAGGGTTGGTCCTTTAGCGTAAACAACGCGTAGACAATTAAATTTGGCGTAGAAAATGCCAACTATGTCGACAATGACGTATACAATGTAGATAATACAATAGGATCATATTTCATTGTTTATCGTCATACAAATTGAAATGTCAAATATGATTGAGATCGTTCATTTGACAGCCTGTATTTACTGTACATATTAACTTTATTAATTTAATTTTGGCAAATTTCGATTTCATAAAAAATTTTAAAACATGTCGGGCCGACATAAAAATAAAGGCTTTGAAGAGCTAGGATTTCAGTTGCTAAAAGTTAATAATAAATATATCGCTGTTTGTAACCTGTGTATCAAAAGATATGTAGAGAAAATTCTTGGGAGAAAAGCATAATCCAGCACTTTACTTGGTAAGGCATAAGAAAAGTGTATTTCATCAGTTAAGTCGTCTAGTAACACGCATTTATTTAGTACATTTACACCAAAATCCATTTTCATTGTCTACGTGTAGAGAGTGTAGACAATAAATTATTGTCTACATCGAATTGTTGACGTGTAAAGAATGGCGTGGTCTACATGATGTAGATTACGTCACACAACGCTGGTTTTAAGAGTATTTACTTTGAATAAATTTCGTACAGATTTTTTTTTTTTTTTTAAAGTTATGATTACTACAATCTTAATTATTATATTAATTTATTAGTATTGATGACTGATTTTTGTTATATTGATATCGTTGTTAACAGTACTCAGTGGCTGCGTCCATTGATCCTTCCTCCTTTTTAGTTAATATGGTAAGTCATGTGGTTTACTTCTTTGTAAACGTCTATTTTTGTTTGTTGTGTCCAGCAGCTGTATAGCTTCAATGTAACCTTTTTCATGTGCAATAGCATAGTGCTGAATTTCATCATCTATCCATTTTATTTTTAAGTCATCATGTAGTTCTTTGTTAGTCACGTATCTAAATGCGGAGGATCTTGTTTTGGCTTCTTTGAATAATTTCTCTGTTTGATTTACGAGAGTACCCCCATAGTGGGATACCATACGTCCAGATGGGTTTGATTATTGCCAAGTATAACAGTCTTTTGTAACTGAGATTCATCTTAGAGTATTTGTCAATAAGCCAGTTCATTTTCAGCATTTGCAGATTTATCTGCTTGACTTTTTTACGTACATGATGTTTCCAATTCAGTTTGGAGTCCAGGTGTAGAGAAGATGAATCATATTACATTTTTAAACTAACACATAGACGATCGCTGTTGTTTTTCAAATGAGGTCCTGAGTTTGTAATGCCACTTAAGTGGAGCATTCAGGCCTTCTGTGAGCGGCTTTACAGTATGAAGACTTGTACAATCCCTTTCCAAAAAGAAGACCGAGAAAAAAGCTTAGCCGTTGGGTTAAATCTTTAATCAAAAATATATCAGAATTTGAAATATGGGTAAGTAGAAGGTTGTTTATATTATCAAGTGAACTTATTGACCACAACTAAAAATATTTCTAGAAAGAAATTTCGAGGCAACAAAGAAAGAAAAATGATTTAAAAAAATACCGATAGAAAATATTTATTTAAGACTATGGCGACACGGCACGAATTTATTTTCTTAACTATTATAATTACTTTTTAATTAGTTAACCATTTAAATAATACATTTGAGTTTTGTATAGTTTAATATTTAATTTAAACAAAAAAAACCGATTGAATTGTTTGTAGCACGTCAAGCAAGCAAACTTTCAGAGCTTGCTTGACATATTACGTATATATGTATGTGCGTTTTGTTTGTACTTTAATTTAATTTAATTTTTTTAATTCATAAATTCGTGTCATGTCACCATAATAATACTCCCCCACTAGACAAATGCAAGTTTGACTATACAATTCTGGTTACAACTTTTTAAGATCAAAACGAACCTTGTTTTTTTTTTGACTCAATCTTATCACTGAAGTTATCTTTTAATGAGTAACAGGGTTTCAACCGCTTAGCTGAAACATTAATGGCTTTATTTTGAACTTTAATGGTGAAGTAATTTGATTCACGAGAAGTAATGGGAAACGGGCCATCATATGGGGGTTGCAATAGTTTTTTATAAGCAGTTCTTATGGAAACATGAGAACGATTCTCCAGCTCTTTAAACTTTAAACTTTTACTATTTGAATGATTAGTGCCTGAAAATGGCCGAATTTTTGCAAATAGTGCTCTGAATTTATTAATAAATTCAATTTGAGATACTTTTAACGATGGTTTCTTTAAGAAATCTCTTGGGAGTCTGATTGTAGTTCCGTATACCATTTCTGCTGAAGTAGCTTACTAAGGTCCAGAAGCACAACAGGTAGTATCTTCGACCAGTATTGAGAATTATATCTCATTAAAGTGACTTTGAGTGTCCTATGCCATCTTTCAATTGACCTATTAGACTGGGGGTGCTGTCGTACGATTTCTTTTAAAACCTATGGTTTTGGTTCGGTAAATAAACTAGACTCGAATTGTCTACCTTGGTCAGTTATAATTGTATTAGGAACGCTAAAACGCACTATCCATTCTTGGCATAAAGCTTCTGCACATGTTTATGCAGAGTTATCTGGCAGTGGCATAGCTTCTGGCCAACGCGTAAAACTATCGATTATTGTTAAACATTATCGGTGATTTTATGATGTTTGGGGGAGTTCTATTAGGTCCAAATAAATGGTATGAAAACGTGTGCTACATGGTTCGAAAACACTTGAAGTATTTTTAACATGTCTTGAAACTTTACTTCTCTGACATGACAAACAAGCTCTAGACAATTCATTGCAGTCTTTATTCATCGATCGCCAAAAGAATTTCACAGTAATCATTTTCCTTGTTGTTCCTAAGTCATGAATAGATTTAAAAACTAGGTTTTTTGGTCGTTTGGTATGTAACAATAACGATTTGTAGAGTTTACACAAAACAACTCTTTGTCTGAAGCAAAAATGCATCTACGAAAAGAGCAAGCTGAGCTGAAGCGTCAGTAATAGCTAAAAGTGTAGCTTCACATAGTTCGTTTTTGATTGCCTCAAAAGATTCGATTGACTCAGGATTCCAGCTGATCGTTTTATTGCCATATTTTTTACTATAATAATTAATAAAGTATTATTATAAATTAAAAATATACTTATTTATATACTACGCAAGTAGTAAAAAGAGTGTGGGAAACATTTAAGCTAATTTATACTTAAAACCCATCAAAGACGAACAAAAAGAATATTTTGGGTAAGATATCTTATTGTTAGATAAACTGAAGAATAACTCTTAATCTTAAATAAAATAAAAATAATATTAAGTTATTAAAATATTTACCCACAACCGAGCCGAGGCACTTTCAAAAGATTCTCTTTTAATTAAACGTCAAAAGTTTTTTAATAAATGTACTCTAATTCTTCCAAATGATGAAAAATTATTGCAAACATAATTTTCACATTTCCTGTTTTTTTAAATTTCCATCAAACCTGCCATGAATATAAAAAGCTAGACACAGTAAAAGTGAACATTTTCATAAAAGTATATTAAAATATAGAAAAATTTTGTCTATATTAGTTTAAAATTTTATGTAGTGTAAAATCTATTTGTAACAACTTTTCTTGGTTTGTACTTATTTTATAAATATAAACTTATATTTTGCCCTTGAAATTTTTTAAATAATTTCCACTTATTTTACAAATGCGTAAATAAAAGTGTAGCATGCACAAAGAGTTATGAATCAGGCATGATAATATGCAAAACAATTATAAAAGGTGAAAAATACTAACGTCCTTCGTCCAAGAATCTTTAAAGTAGAGCAAAAAAGTAAAAAATTATAATTTTGACACAGACAGATGCCTTGTAATTTGTAGATTGTAGATGCCTTGTAGATTTCTAAAATATTTTGAAAGGAATGACAAAAGAACAGTTAAAAGGAAAAGTTAATACGAATAACTTGTAACATGAGAAATAATTTTTCAAAGAATTTATCTAATATCATTTAATAAAAAAAGTTTTTTATCATGTGATTTACTTGAACTCAATCGGTATTAAATTTCAAAGCGTTTTTTTTCATATTTAAGAAAAAACCGATTACACAATTGAACTAGATAAGATATATTGCAATTTGACAAATATTCGCTGTCTTTTGTGGACGTCTGCATGAAATGCTCAAATGTATACATTTAAATAAATATTTATTTTTTTTTTTTTATCTATTTGATGATTTTCATTTGTTCTGAAAACAGTGAAGTCGAGAAAAATAACTCGTTTAAATTTTATTTTTAATAAGCCAAAAAAATGTGAAACGCACTTAACAATTTACAAGTTAATCGAGTTTGACTTTTCATATTTAATTATAACCATATTCCCTGTTGTTTACTTGCAAGACGCTTTTTGCTAGATCAGAGAAGATTACTTATTATTTTAATATTATTCATCAAACTTAAATAACTTTTTGATTTGAGAATGGTGAGCACTACCCTATGGGTCAGTATCATCGTCAGCAACACATTTGAATCAAATTGAATCATCAAAATATTCACTTATGATAAGCCTTTTTTGCTCTCAAAATTTCTTATTATACACTTTTATTTAACTTGCTTTTTGTTCTGTAGGGGCTTATGTTTGTTCGATCTTTAAAGTTTTGCCGATGAGCTATTTGCTTCAAATTCTGTTTACCTAAACTTTTTCCATAACCCTTTCTCATATCTGGACACGAAAAAGAGGATTCTTGCGACTGAATTCTCACCAACCTTGGGATGAGCTATTGAGATTCAAATTAAAACAAAAAATTAACCTGTTCCCAGTTCCAGGGCAAATTAGAGCAAGGCCTTAAAATTGAGTAATTGGATAACACAAACAAATTATGTAACATCGATGCGGTGTTAGAAATAGATAGAATGCGTCCAAAGGGATTTAGAGCAGATAAAATTATACATTAAGTTGCAAGTATTATAAATGAAGGCCACCCTAATGTTACTATAACACATAGATATTAAAAGTAAGTAATAAATATAACTGAAAAGAATAAAATAAATTAATATAAAAAAAAAACAGACTTTTATCTATGATCATTTCATTAAATTAATGAACTAAAATGAGAAATATTTATGTATTAGTACGCGAAGCGTTTTTTTGTCCTCCCTTTTACACTCAACCGATTTCACTCAAACTGGTTTCATTCGAAAGGTGACGTCGCCAATATGTGTGGATTGAAATTATTTCAAAATTCCACACATGTCACTCGCAAATGAATAATGTTTGTTCCATATTTTTTCCCATATAAAATGCATGAGAGAAAAAACAACAATATAAATGCAATGCAGAGCCGTTCGGTTGCCATATATTTGTAATGCAAGTAGAGATATGAATATAAACTCGGTATTCGTGCTAATACAGCACATTTCACTCATACAAACAGAGTAAAACAATATTCAAGCGAAGAATACACCCCATTTTGTTTTTTTGGATGTATTGTTGAAATGTCGAATTTCGACAACTGGGCGAAACTAGTAACTTTAATATCGGAACAGAATAATAGTATAAAATATACTTTTAATGAAAATTCATTATCAATTTTGTAGCATGAAAAATAAAAGTGTGTTAGCAGTAAAACTATGCAGCCCTTTAAAAAATTATGTCTGGAATTTATCTATCTTTGTACCTAACACCAAATAGTTTTAATAACAGCTTATTTACTGTTTGATTCTTTTCTACTCTCAGAATTGTTTAAATAATTTTGATTTTGATCGCAAAAAACAAAGTTTTTTTTTCATAAAAAAATATGTTTCAATTTATCAACTTAGTAAATATATGTAGGTTACATAAAATTTATTCAAAAACTGGTGCTGGATATTAGTTTACGTTATATACAACGTCTGTTCATCATACTAAAATTGTAAATTGGTCAACATTCAATTAAAAAATAATTGTTACGTTTCCTCATAACTAAAATTGATTCCGCAATCAAAGACCATTTATTGTTTAATAATAGCGGCTTTATTTCATGTTAAGTTTAATCTGCAATCTTCCTTGTAAAATAATAATATTAGTTCCAATTAGAGTGATTGAACTTGAATATTGCTTTCTATCTATGACATGAAAAAATGATGAACACCAATAAACACGAAATTATATCTCATAAAATTAACTACAAAAAGTTCGGTAAAAATTTTACTATTCCAAATTAGTATTTTTGTTTAACTACTCAAAAAATTCTTTGATTTCAGTACAAAAAAATTTCTAGTTCTTCAACATTTTTCGATTAATTGTTTATTTATTCGTTAATTGATTTTTCTTATATATTTAAATATCTTTGTTTACAAAAAAGAAAAAGCAAATAGAAATAAAACATAAAATAGACCACAGAATTCACAAAAACTGTTTAATAATAATTTATTATTTAGCAAATATCACCGAATTGATTTCTTCTAAAATCTTAATTTTGTCTGGTAAAGATGATTTTTAATAATTTTACTAGTATTTTTACCAATGGAAAACTCATACTGCTAAATTTACCGTTTTTCTCTTAGTACACTTAAGCTACTTTGAATCACATTTTTCCTTGTTACTCCAATTTCATCCATCAGCATTGCATATCAACCTTCAATATAAATACAAGTCCAAACGACTCCTTAAATCCCGAACAAACGAAATTTTCTTATGTCAAAAATTACAAATTTCTTTTTTTTACACTCAGATTCTTTGAAATATATTTTTTGTGTATTGGTGAACACAAATACAAAATAAGGCCAAACTAATTATCAAAGATTCAACTGTTTACCATTAATAAATTTGAAGAGTATTCATAAACCAAGTTCTTCCGGAAGCTTTTAATGTATTTGTGACAGGTGCTAAAACTTTTTTTATAAATCGAGAACAAAAATTAGAAGGAACGAAATTTCATCATTTCTTTTGCTATAAATAAATTATATTTATTTAACCATAAAATTAATAAGTAAATGAAGTAAATAAAAATCGAAGGGTGTTTGCATTTTCAAGCTCATCAAAAAAAAATCTAATTTAAATCTGTCATTCAACTTTTTTTAAGTTAAATAATGAAATCTTCATTTAAAGTATTTTGAATAAATTTGACAATTTGATTTTTGTTAGTAAATAGCAAAAAAACAGTTTTAATTAATATAGCTACAGAGTTCATATAGAGAGATTAAAAACTTTATAATTAAAATAGACACTTAAAATTTATACCATAAAAAAAAAGGATTATAAAAATAATTCTATTGGTCTTTTATTTTTTGTCTTTGTTTTTCGAACAATCCAGAGCAAAAATCTAAATTAAGTTGTTAGTGGCATGAATGTTCATGCACTGCACATCTATAAGAAACACCTGAGCTATGCGATAAGGATTAAGGACTGAATTATATATAGATCACATATGAAGTAAAAATTAAATCAATATAAATATGAGGGTTAAAAGTTAAATTAGACAAAACAAGTATTATTAATTAATAAATTTTTTTTAAATTTCTACTAAGCCTGTTACACTTATACAATTCTATGCCTTCCCCCACTGCACATTTATTTGAAGCAGGTGGCATAGAAAATGGCAGCAATTATGATAGCTTCGGGACGTACTGGCCCCCGCACTTGAAATTTACTAGCGTACCCGGGAAGATTGGTATGCCCAGTCAAGTAATTAAAATGATTAACCACATGGATTGAAAAACAGACTGTAAAATGAAGTTTAAAGTCCAAGTGGAGTCCAAAGATATCATCAAGGATAAGCTGAATGATATTCCGCGACATGCCTCAGTTTGGTACACTGATAACGGATTAACGGTGTGGGCTACAAGGGTTTTATAGTTCTAGGTAAAAGCTTTACTGTTTTCCAAGCGGAAACTGTTGCTATTGAGGCCCCTGCAACCCAATGTACGACAAGGGGCTTGAAGAAAGCTCATATATATATTGTTTGGGTAGTTAAGCCGCAATAAAAGCCTTAGCAGCACCAAACTTCACATCAAAGTTAGTTTGGAGCTGTTATAACAGCCTTCAGTGCTTTGCAGAAAGAAACACAGTTATCTTAATGTGGGCTCCTGGCCACGAAGGCATTGAAGGTAACAAAAAGGCTGATGGACTGCCAAGAATGGGCTCAAGCAGATGCTACATTGGCCTACTACCCAGCATCCCTTATTCTGTGAGTGTACTCAAGCAGTACCTAAATAACTGGTCAGGCGACTACAGTGCTAAGACATGTCATCTGACTTGTTGCAGTACAAAGCATTCTATAGGTACAGGGTAAGGACTTAGCCGAGGCAAGAAGTTGGACAAAGAGTTCCTTAGAATACTAACAAGGTTTATCACGGGACATGGTCCTTTTCTTAAGTACCTACATAGACTAAGAAAATCAACAACAACTCACAAGAACCATTAAAATTAATAATACTAACATTTACCAAAAGTCACCTAATTATCAAAAATTTACTGTTGTAAAAACAGTCCGAATTCACTCACTGTTGTTGCAAAATTTTACAAAATTGTGGTAACTACTATTGCAGAAGCAATACCAAACTTTACCAACAAAACCATACTGTCAAACTTACTTTTGCATCCGAATGTCAAAATATCCAAATAGCACCATTCATCAAAACCACCAGCTGACACTGTCTGAATTTATAAGAACTGAATTAATTATAACAAGCTACTAAAATTACCATTGCAAAAATAGCCCCAAAAATATCAGGACTAACATTGCATAAATAGAATACTGAAACTAATCAAAACCACTAGACTGTCTCAAAGCTACTACTTGCCGAGTTCATATCAATATTGAAAAAAATCTGCAGTCAGCCTTGAAAATAACCATTCCATTTCTTTATTTCTATGAATAAAACTAAATAATTAATTTTTGATAGTTTTTTGAAAATTTTCATCCCAGTTTTCTGTTTGGCGACTTGTTTATCTTTTTATTTAAAATGCAATTGCGGGCAAACGGTTTATTCAAATATGAAAAAATTCAACTATCGCGGACATACTACATTATGTACAAAATTTGAGATGAATCAACTGCATATAAACTTTTTTTTAAAAATATGCTATCAAAAACTTTTTGACACAATTAAATTTATTATGTAAAAATACATTAGTTGTTTTTTTAAATTTTCTTTTCACCTGCGAAAAATACACAGACTCTTTTTAGTAGACTCAAAAAAGTACTTTGAATAGTTTTAAACTTTTATCTTTCTACTTTAGGAGCCTATAATTAGCCTGTAATTATTCAATCACCTTTATGGATATTTTATAATAGCTTCTTATTTTAGGGGGACTTTGCTAGCTTAACCGTAAAGTTGACATAAACTTAGATTTGGTAAAAACCAAAAAAAGGCTGAAAGTTTTTTTGTGTATTTGAGGAGTTTGTAATTAGCCTATAATCATTCATCGAGTTTCAAACAGTTCTATTATAAAGCTACTTCTAATTTTACCCGCAAAAATAGTCTATAATATACCATAAGATAGATTCAAAGCTTTGGAATGCCAAATTATTGATAAATTTGAGGTTTTTGCCACATTTTCTGCCAATGTTCCACTAAATCTTATCACTACCATCATAGGAAGAGTGTACTAAAATTATAGTCAAACTGAACTTAATCTGCTTGTAATGCGCTAAGTGTTGATAAGGAAACTACATTTTTGGAAAAAATATTTTTTCATTCGTTATCAAAGGATTTATGGCATAAAATGGCAACAAAGCCAATTGATAGCTTCCAGAATACAAGTGTATATTTTTCAAACGTAGAGTTATACAACTTTGTCCGATATACCCCTACGAATTTAACAAACATTACATTTTTGATAAAAATTTTTAGTTTGAAACAAATATCCATTTTTGATACATGAGCCAATAACGATAAACTAGAAAATATTAATTTTTAGATATTTTAAATTAGTATTCGTCTCAATTTTCTCTCATAAAGAATTCCCTTTTTTACTAACATTTAAAATTTTTTTGAGGACCATCATGAATATATTTATTAAGTTTTTCACTATTAGTAAATGTAGAAAATTCTTTACCAAAAATTTTAGTTCGACAATAAAACGGAACAACGCAATTATCGTTTAAACTGTTGAATAGAGAACAGAATAAGAATTTCAAAATAATTTTGTGATGTGAATTTTTTTTTACAGTTTTGTGGTAAAAGTGTCTAAATGCCTTTGAAGACCAAGGTTCATTTATTTTATGTAAACTCGGGGTTTTCTATTGCTCGAGGTTTTTTATACATCTGACATTTATGAGAGGTATAAAATTATTTTTTTACAAAGAAACTAGCCCTTATTCGGGGATATATACATATATATATATATGACAAACTATGCAAAAAAAATCGTTATGTTTACAGAAAATTTTGGGAAAGTACATTCTATTATTTCTAGTATTTTCTAACTCTAGAAAATTTCTAGTATTGATTCTTTTCAAGAATTCTGTATAGAACGTTAATTTATTTACTAAAGGCTAAAAAAAAGAAAAAAATCTGGCAGAATACTATATTTAGTTTTATGCCATTAACAGCAAAAATAATAAATTTGCTTCGTTTGCGAAATCATGGAAAATTTAAGTATTCAATAAAAAACATATATATATATATATTGGCAATATTAATTTAGATTTTTGGAGCAAATTGAATATACATATCTTATATTAATATATATACTATATTAATTTCAATACAAACGCAAGTCATGTAAGCAGTCCGTATTTGGGCATTATACTTTTTATTTATTACTACGTATATAGATATAAAAACAATTTTAACTAATTATTTATGATATTATAAGAATATTAGAAATGATCAAAGAAAAATGATAATTTTCATTCGATTATAGTGCCAGATATAATTTTATTATAGTTTTAGCTATGTGTCCTTATTAAAACTAACTTAATTTTCAAATTATGCCTGAATTATGAATAATGAGTACTAAAACAATTTAATTTTTTGAATTTACAAGAATATGAAAATTAAGTTCAATTTAATAAAATTCATTAAATTTTCGATTAATATGTGGATGATAAGATTTAAATCCAATTCGAGGGAGAAATTCAAATAGTTGACTTCGTAATCCTAATCTCTTTCTCAATTTACAATTCTTTATTTAATATTAAGAAAAAAAAATAATTTATTACAAGACGACCTTTTTTCGTCTTTATTCTAAATAATTTAATTTAATTCACATTCAATATTAGGATGATAAATTTTCGGAATTTCGTATATTATTCCACAACTGTGGGAAGTATTTATAGAATAATATGGGAGCGAGAAAGCTTTAAGCTATCGCTAAATTCTTTTAAAATTAATGAAAAATGTGTAATACCTCGCTTTAATTTACCTTAATTATGGTTGCAAGTGCTTAAAACAAGCAAAAACTCAAAATATTATTCATAGTAAATATGACAAGCTAGTTTGAAAAGCAAATATGTAAATAACATAGGAACTACATTCTCTAGATGTCCTACTATTACCGTATAATGATTATATATCAAATTATTTTAATAATTTCAAGTATAGAATGTGAATATTTTCGATATAGAAATCTTTGAAAGGTCATGCTTTTAATCAAGGCTGTCTAAAGTTTTCTTAATACATTAATTCCTACACCAAGTAGATCGGGTTGATGTCTATTAACATCAATGTTTTATTTTCATTATTTATAGTACACAAAAGTTAGTTCCTTATACACTTTTAGATTACCATGATTATTATTTCAGATAAATTTTACGGTATACTTAAAGATACATAATTGAGGGTTATCAAAGCAATATGTATAACCTCAATAGATTTTCATTTTATTAATGATTTTAGTGTGTAACTTAATAATTTTAAGCTATATAAAATATTGTTAAGATTTTAGAAACTAAAAAGATATACTATTACAATCGAGTCGGGAAAAATTTCTATTTTCCAAAACCTAAGTAAACATCTGGTCTGGTAATAATATCGCCTACTCGTATTTCCCATTTTTTACATACTGCCCCTCTTATATGTTTTTAAATTCAACATTCTAAGTTAATTAATCCTTATCAATTTCCGGTTTCTTAAAATCAAATCTGCAACGAAAACAAGCTTCAAACAAGCAAGCAGAAAAGTATTCTCTTGGGAACATATTTCTTTTCCAATAAAAGTAACAAAGTTAACAAAAATGAAAATAATATTATTTTAATGAAAAAAAATTACTCTTCTAAGCAGAAGTTCCAGAAATTTTTTAGAAGAACTACACTAAGTAAACTAACAAATCAATTATAAAAATGTCTAAATAGATTGATTAATTTCAGTTTAAGATTAGCAAAAGAAATCCCAAAATAAAATAAATTAAATTTTGAAAATAATTCTTAAGTTTAAGTTATAAGCTAATAAAAGTATCCAATAGCCAACACATTGATTATGCAGCTTAATTAATTTGAAAAAGACAACATTCGACTAAAAGTTACCAAGAATACTTATACAGTATATATATTTTTGATAATATAATAAAGGAGTTCTTGGGGTCTTTTTAGACAATCTAAGCTGAAGACTTGAGTTTAGAGCTAATAAGGCCTCTTTGTTGAAAAGTAAACAGGACATAAATCCTACTAACGATTTAATTGTCTCGCTGAAGCCATAAAAAAAGTCAGCAAATAGCCATTTGTGTTTCACACAAAATATTGAGTTTAAATCGTAAACAATACATCATTTTTGTTTCGCCATTACGAGATATTACCCACTTAAAGCAGAAAGTAGTGCCTAGGACCGATACTGTACCTGTTTTACACAGCAGGCATACCAATCTCGAAGAATACGTTTATATGAACCTTTGCAGACGACACAGCTATACTGGCAATAGATAAAACTCAAGTTAGGGCAACAGAAAAGATTCAACAAATGCTTGATAAAATCAGTAACTCGACCACAGACTGGAAAATAAAGCTTAACAGAGACAAATCAATACTAACATACTCTGCGTAAAATAGATGCAAATATGTACACATATCTCAATGGCGAAAAAATTCCATAAGCAGACTCAGCTAAATACCTTGGGTCTAACCGAGCAATAATTCAAAGAAGCCAGAATAAAAGAAATAATTACCTACTTAAGTTACTAACATCTGGGACACACATCAAAAGCTGATAGTAATTGTAAATGAATATCATGTTCATTATGCGGAGTGCATGTGTAAATGATCTCAAATAAACACTTACAAATTTACTTAGATCAAACATCCTCAAATAATTCTTCAAAACCTGGAATCATCTCTTATACCCTTTCTTCACAGACGCTAATATACTGTATATAACATGTTATAACCATTCACAGTCTCTAAAAGGTTGTATGAAGGAAAATTTGGGCATTTATTGTGAATTTACAGGTTGTCCAACAACATAAAAATTAGGTCTCACATTATTTTGCCTTTAAACATGTTATTTATTTAATTATCTAAATTATTTTTTATTATTTTGTCTTTATGTAATTTGATTAATTAATTTTAACAATTTTTAGACACTTCCATTATATGTTCTAATACAGTGTATTAGACGTCTGATCACAAAGGAATTACCAGCAACTTATACCCACCCTCCACCAAAGCTTATACTCATTATTAGCCTCCCGTACAAAAAAATTGATTCTCCAATGAAAATTGTTTGTATTAGGAAAATTTGATGGAAATTTCAAAAAAAGTGTCATAAAAGTAAACATTAAACTATTGAATCTGTGAAAATACACAAAATAATTTCAATGTGCTTACTCGCAAAACTAGTATTAAAATAACTTCTAACTATTATATTAAAAATAACCTGAAAAAATAATTAATTATTTTTAAATACATAAAATAATTTAAAAATACTTATCAACATGCCACCATATAATTCCTTTTTGACACATAAATAGGGGAATTTTTAATGTTAGACAACTCGCTAATGCACAATAGATGGCAAAATTTCTTTTATGCAGCCCTTCAAAGGCTGTATTTTATACAAGATTCCGACATGCTTAATACGCGTGTTTTACCTATTTCTCCATACAAAATTTCCGTCGTTGTATTGTAATAATGAGTATAAGCTTCGGTCGAGAATTAGAATCGCTTCAACTTGAAAAGCTTCGAGCTTTTTACTTGATTTCATTTATTAAGATATTATTTTGGTTGCAATCTAAAATAAAAAAAATTTGTTTTTCAATAAGTTAGAGAAATAAGTTCTTATAATGGCTCAAAATTTTTTAGATATTTTTTCAATGTTCAACTCTTCAAATCTTCAACTACCACTTTTTTAAATTAATATATTTATTAGTTTTTCTACATTGAAAAAAACTATAATTGTTTAATTGGGCATGACAGGCAATGTCCTCAATGAAGATAAGCTACCTAAATTTAATTTAAGTAATTGACAAAGACAAATTAAATCGCCTTGACGATACACTGTTAATCTGTTACTGCAATAGCTTAAAAACCATAGATTTTTGATTAGTTAACAGTTTCTATTTTTTTATATATATAAGAATGTCATTGAAAAGTAAGCACTATACCGCAAAACCAACTTTGATGTAAGACTTAAATTTTCTCATTAACGTATTATGTATTAGCAATTAACTTTTTAGATAAATTGCAATTTTCATATATATATTTTAGTATAATAATAATAGATACTTACATTAGTTGGTGTTAAAAACAGAAGAGATTTAATCTGGTAAATAAAACCGCTACTACTAAAGATGAGGAATTTTTAAAACATTTCTTTAGTATTTATTTTTTTAAAAGGTGTTGACAATTTTAATAGTTAAAATTTTTCAAGGTTCTTAAAGTTGCGATATGGAAATACAAAAAATCAAAACTTTTTAATCAATTAAAATTGGTAAAAAATCAAACAACAGTTTCGATGAAGGATATTTTTTTACTTGCTATTTAACTGTCAACAGTCTGGAAATTGTTTGATTTCATGAGCCAAATGCTATATTAGACATTTAAAAGACAAAAACGTTTTTTTTCTTTTTTAGTAGTTTTTGTATCAAAAGATCACCTTAATGTTAAATTGAACTAAAAGCTGAAAAATTAATGAATATGAAAACTTTGTTATAGTTGAATAAGGATGGAAATATTTAAATACTAAAAATATAGAAAAAAGGCACAAATAATGTAAGCTTATAACGCGTTATATGAAAAATAGTAGCTCATAAAAGTAGACCCCGTTATAACTCTATATTAAAATAAATTTAATGAACTCGTACAGCATCATACAGTATCTTTGAAAGAGATAACACGTGTCCAGAAAAGTTTCGGACTGATACAGAAATGTCATCTCACAAAAATAATCCGTACTATTTTCAAAAAGAATCTAAGCCTAAAAAAACTGTCCAAGTTTTATACAATTCTAATAACTTTTTATCCAGTTGTACTGCTTTAGTTCTCAATAACTTTCTTATTGAGTAAAACAAATTTAGTAGTTTGACTATATATTGTATTTTGACAGTAAAAATATGACATTGAAACAATTAAGTGAAAGTTACATAGGCCCATTTCACATGAGTATTTCTCACTGTTAATATTTTATATATACATTATAACTGGAAATAGATTAACGTTATTTAAAATGGGTTTGCTTAAAATGGACAAAAATTAGAAGGACACAGATGTTTCTCAGCACTATTTAGAATTATTTAAAATCAATAAGAATGACGTTTTTAATTGTATGAAATTCGATGAAAGAACTGATGGTTATACCCATTCTTATAGCCATTAAGGCTTATAAAAAGTGCATGGAAAATTGGATTAAGTGCTAGCATAGACATATACTTATTTTTTAATTCAGATTATTTTGAAAGGAATAATGAAGGAATACAATAAAATTATCATCAAAAACATAAATTTGAAAAGCAGTTGAGGCTAGACATTATCTAAAACAACTTTAAGTATATGACAAAAAAAAACGGTTTATTTTGATTAAAGGGTTTTCCTTAAAATTTTCTTTGTAAAATTTGCACGTTGATTGCAAATTTAGCTAATTTTTCATAAGGTTGTCAAAGTGCGTTATCAGCAACCAAACTCATCTTCTATTCGACCTCTTGAATATCTATAAAAATAAAACAAAACTACAGAAAAAAATATTGAATATATTCAATGAAATAAATTACATAACAGAATATATCACAAGGTGGATTGAGTAATAAGATAAAAATCTGGAAAGGACGACTAAGAAATATGCCAAAAATATGACTAACCCAATTACATTTCATAAAAGAAAAAGATAACCAAGGAAATATATATTCATGCTTTTTCAACCAGGTAATTATTTCTTATGATTTTATTATAACTAATATTGTCAAAGCCCTAAAATTACCAACAAATATATAATTTTTTCTATGTATAGCGAAATTTATTAAAAATTCTTAACAAATGACAATTGAATTTTCTGCTTCGGAAATCAATTATTTGAAATTCAATTACTATTGAATAGTTACACAATGCCTAATGGAAATAAAAAACACAATAAGTTAATATGTAGGTATACATTAATTTTTTAGTTAAATATTTTTCCTGCTTTTTTGTTTTGTAACTAGAAAAAGAAAATTTTTTTTTTCAAAAAAACAACATTCCTAAAGCCTATCAAATGTTCCTTAAATATGATTTTAAGAAAAATAAACAAATAAACAGAAACTAAGCAAAGTATAATTTTTAATTAATTCGTTTATTCAATCTTTCAGAAATTTAGTCTAATAAACTTAGAGAGTCCCTTATTTTATACGATTAATTTAATAATTGCTAAATATGTTTAGATGAAAAGAAGTGTAACTTTTTTTCAGTAAACTAAAAAGTCGAATATCGCATTTTATTGCTAATGGTTTTATGATTAGAAATTTGCACTTTTCTATCACCCATAAATTTAGAATGTCTTATTCGAAGTTAGAAACAAAATTTTTGGATTTTTGAAAATAAATGTCAGTCATCGGATATTTTTATTAAAAATACTAAAAGAAAGATAAGATGCCAGGAAATATTTTCAAAATTTTTTGTGTAATACAATCGTTCTTTTTGTATAGTTAGTAGAACCATCCGGCGTACAAGTGTGATGGCAACATAGAGTGTCTAGAACCTAATAAGCCAATAAACTTTTTAAAATACTAACAAGGAGACCGTACAGCTGTTGACTCCGCGTTTTGGCTCTATATTTTTTTTGGTGATAGATCTCACTTAATATAACATAATTTTAAAATATTAGGGCGCACTATTCGAAATATTCCACAAAAACACGGTTTGAATTTTTTGGTGCAACATATGTACTTATATTATTTTCATTCTCTATTATAATATTTCTAAAATTTTTTTGCATTAAAGTATGTAATTAAATAAGTATTACATTACTGCATGCTATATGTATACATATATGACCATATATATATATATATATAATATATACTCATATATATATATATACGTACATACATATATGTATATTTTTAAAAAATTAATAAAAAATTCTGGAATTTATAAAGCGCTTACAAAATTGCAGTTATTTAATAGAGGAAAATCGTGAAATTAATTCTAGAGAAGATTGTATTAAAATACATTCAATTATTCATCATCAGTTATCAACACCAATATTCTGTAACATGATAAAATATGCATGGTATGCTTTAAAACTATCGAATAACCGAAATATCTTTATGAATGTAAATCAAGTATGTAACGGATGCCTTAAGAACCCCTTGTGATTGTACAAAATCGGCATTTATATGTTGTACAAGATGCCGTAATAATTACTGTTTTGTGTGTTTCTATGACAATTATCATTCGGGCTGTTGTATATAATTGTACCATTAATAAAAATTTAATTCCTTCTAGTTTATTCCAGAATTTTTTATTAATTTTTTAAAAATATACGTATATGTATGTATGTATATATATATATATATATGAGTATATATATATATATTTGTTCATATATGTATATATATAGCATGCAGTAATGTAATACTTATTTAATTACATACTTTAATGCAAAAAAATTTTAGAAATATTATAATAGAGAATGAAAATAATATAAGTACATATGTTGCACCAAAAAATTCAAACCGTGTTTTTGTGGAATATTCTAATGAGTGCGCCCTAATATTTTAAAATTATGTTATATTAAGTGAGATCTATCACCAAAAAAAATATAGAGCCAAAACGCGGAGTCAACAGCTGTACGGTCTCCTTGTAAGCAACGATTGGCTGGTAGTGGGCTTTTAAAAATTGAATAAGTGGTAAAGTGATAAAAGTGACTTCGAGCGACTAGCGACATTTCCCATTTGTATGGACCTTATCGACACTTGAATTATCTTGAATTTTACCAGTGAGCCAGTATTTCAAGCCTTCTATTAAACTTTTTCATTTTTAAGCTTTCAATTTTTGCAGATAGGCCAGAACGAAAAATTAGGAATTAGTTTCTAAAAGTGGACGAAACCCATCTTTTAATAAATTCTCTACAAAAGTCCCAGTTCTTGCATCATGTATGTTTTTGCTTCGTAAAAATAGAGAATAACACTCTATTCTATTGGCCAAACTACAACTTCAAGTATCGTTCAATTTGTTCTCTTTAATAGTTTATAGCAGATTATACGCTTGTTTTCCCATCAACATAACTCAAAATCTTCCCGAAACCAATTTTTAACAATCTAGCAGACTTTCCCGTCTTTAATGGAAGGATCGGTAATATAACGTCATTTATTTGTCATCTTTAGTTACAAAGCAGTCCAAAAAGATATATTTAGATGAAAATCATGAAGTGAAGATTATATTAAAATTCTATTTATTAAATTTTCCTCGCTCAACAAAGCGCTAAATCAAGCATTTTGCAACGCTTCAAAGCATTTGTAGGAGGAACAAGTCTAAGCCCAAAAATTAAGGGGGTATAGACAATTATTTTATCTATTTATAATATATTAATTATTAAATATTTACAATATTGATAATAAAATATTTTCAATACAAAAACTCAATTCAAACTCAACTTAAAACTGCTCAACTTAAAACTGTTCTATTTATTTAAATTCGGCATTTAAAGCATAGCCTAGTTTGCTTCAGCGCCAACTAATTCAAAGAATTGCTGTCACCACACTAGCCCCTCCAGAGACTGTGTCGTCTTCGGCGATTTGTAATGTTTATTTATTCTTTATCCAAAAATAGTGCCTTTAATTGGTCATTGCCACATTTTTCAGTTTGTTATTTAGCAATATCCTATAAAACGTTTAATAAACTGGAAACGTCCATCATATGGCTGTTGTAATGGTTCTCGAACCGTATCATTGCGGACGACAACATCTTTACAATCACTAATTTGTTTTTGTGTTATGTGCTGTCTGCTATCAAATGCCGGAATTTTTTTATAAATTCTGTTTCTCCGCTGCATGATTTTTGTTCGATGAAAAATTCTACAGGTAAACGCAAAGCTTTCCCGTATACTATTTCCGTGGCTGTTGCTTGAATATCTTCCTTGAAAACTGATCTGTGTCCTAATAAAATCAAAGGTAGTTCTTTTGAACAATTTTTGCAATTTTTGCATTTGATTGATGTCTTAAGTACTCGGTGAAAACGCTCGATAACTCCATTTGCTTGAGGATGAAATGCTTTAGTACGAAGACGTCGTATTCCAAGCCTGTTATTTAACTGAGCAAACAAATGACTCTCAAATTGATGACCTTGATCCATTGTGATTTTTGACGGAGCTCCAAAACGAGCTATCCATTGCATTAACTACTGTTTCTGCAGTCATATTTTTTACCGGTATAGCTTCATGGCATAGGGTAAATCTATCGATGATAGTAACAAAATATTTATTTTCATTAGATGGTGGTAGCGGTCCAACGATATCGATATTGATATGTTCAAAGCGATTTTCGGTCATTTCATATCGACCGAGTGCTGCTTTGTTATGAAAAAGAACTTTTGACTTTTGGCAATCTATGCATTGCCTGTTTCAAGTTGAAATATCTGCAACCATGGAAGGCGAAAAAAATTTTTCTTTAATCAATTTAACTGTTTCTCGAATTCCTAGAAGTGATAAATTGTGAAACCTTCGGAAAAGTACCTTTCGGTGAGAGTGTGGTACAAATGGTCGTGCAATATTTTTATGTAAATGACAATAAATTAATTTCCAATTCCAGGGTCAAATTGGCATTTTAGTTAAAGAAATGCTAATGTTTTTGTTCTTTCTCGCAATAATTCCTTTAATTTCTTCTCTCTTCATTGATCTGTAGCTACAATATTGTAATCAATATGGTCAATATAAATTTCTGCAACGTATGATACTTCTTCTATGCGTGAAAGGTAATCAGCTACAACGCTTTCCTTCCCTCTCACGTGGCGGATATCAGTTGAAAACTCACTAATATAAGTTTTAATCCCAATTCCAGATTTTTTAAATGCGAATGTGATCGGCATGTGATCTTTATAAATCACACATCTTTTACCTTCGATCTCGTCTTCAAAATGTTTAATACTCTTAAATATTTTTTATTCATTAGAGCTTGTTTACTACAATCTTAATTTAGTTACAATTAATTTATTATTATTATTGACTTATACTATATTATGAGACTTACGCTACTGTGAAGCATGGTTTATGATCCATTCTTAGTCCCCATATGGTTGTTCGTGTGGCTTGACTCGCGGAAGTTGCCTGATTTTGTCGGTAGTATCCAACAATTGGATAGCCTCCGTGTTTGAAAGGTAGAGTAGTCTTTTTTCATGTTTGGTGGCATATTCATGTTCATGAGATATATATGCATGTCGTTATCTTTTCGACGCAATGTATATGTTACATGTATTGATTTATTCTTGTTTAGTTTTATTTTTCAATCTCTAGTCCAGTTACTGATTTTCTCAAGTATTAGTTGAAGCTTTTCTGTTGCCTTGGATTGCGTTTTGTCTATTGAAAGTATAGCAGTGTCATCTGCGAAGGTTCTAATGAACGTGTCTTTTGATATGGGTACATATGCTGTTAAAGTAGATACAGCATCGGTCCTAAGACACTACCTTGTGGTATACCCACTTTTATTGAATAATATCCCGTAGTGGCATCTCCATGTGATACTCTAAATTTACGACACTTTATGTATGATTCCAGTAGCTTGCAGTAATTGCTTGGTAGCATTAGGCTCATTTTATACCTTAGACCTTCGTGCGAGACTCTGTCAAATGCCTGCGATACATCTAGGAATAATGCAGTGCAGTAGTTCTTTTCTTTGAAGGCTTGTTCAATTTTATCAGTAATTCTATGTATGTATCTGGTCTATTGTTGAGTAATTACTTCTGAACCCAAACTGGAAACCTGGGATGTTTACAAGTGGTTTAAGTCTTTTTATTAGTAGCTTTTCGAATAGTTTTGAGATTTCCTCAAATGGTTTGTCAGGTTTTTTTATCACAATGATCTGTGATGTTTTAAAGCTATCAGGAATTTGCTGTAATCTCAAGCAAGCATTGTATAGGTACGTAAGCATGTAAATTGCTTTTGCTGGTAGTTCTTTTAGTAGCCCTGGTGATATTTGGTCCACTCCAGGTGATTTTTTAAGATTGAGGTTATTTTCTATTTCACTGGCTAGTTCATATGCAGTGAACTTTTTTATTTTTTTATATACTTGGTATTTCGGTCTTTGGTATGATCTGTGTGTTTGCTGGTTAGATCTGTTTTTCGTTTTTTATATTAACCTTTACTCCTAGGGTTAGCAATACCGGAGTGTGGTCTGATGAAAGATCATGTATATCATTTATTTGTATATAGTTGGACGAGATCCATTTAGTTATATAGAAGTCAAGTAGATCTGGAGTTTTCCTTATGTCAGTTGGCCAGTATGTTGGCTTACGGGATGAGTGATAATCACATTTGTTGTCATTGATGACTCTTTGAAGTTTGTTTCCTTTACCGGGCATTATATGTCTTGACTAGAAAACTAGTTTCGAAATAAACGCGTTTAAAGTTTGAGGTCAAAAGGGGAACGATTTTGTTGACAAGTCACATCTTTGAAACCGAAAAAAACATTGAACTACGATTTATTTATCACAATCAGGTGAGAACAATGAGAATGGACAATATGTATAGTTGCATGCATAAAAATGGACACAACTTTTGGTTACTAAAAAAATAGCAAAGCGAACACACATAATTTTCTAAGGTTCTAACTTTTAAATAAAAGTTTAGTACAATTGTTTATGATAAAATAAGATTTTTTTTAAAATTACAGTTAATTATAATAATTTCCATATATCTACAGCAACTAAAAGCCTTTTAACACATTCGTCTACAAATACAAATTATTTTAAATATTTTGTTTACTTAGCAAATTTTTGCATCTAAAATGAAATTCCTACCATATCAGTGTTAATATGATATAATATAATCTCACGACAAATTCTACAAAACTAAATTAGCTCCTTCAACCAATCCTAAAAATTAACTTAACACTCATAACAGATTTCATTTAGAAGAAAGCTACTGTGAATTTATTTAATTTATTTAATCCAACGATTCTAAACAGAAAAAAAGAACACCGAAAAAGCATTTAAGTTAATATTTTTTTGAAAAATATGCTACATTTTTAATTTTTCCATATCCCACTTTGTAGAACTAATAAATTATCATCCATAAACAACGTCAAAATCTGTTTAAAGCAAACAAAATCCTCAATTTACATAAGAATAAGAATAAACATAAGAATTTATAACACTTGAAATAGAGTTTACTTTAAAACTTTGTAAATTTATTAATAGTTAGTAGGCTCTTCCGCCCCCATCTCTATCAAAAGTTAAATATCGTAAATATCTGAAGATTTGTTCAGATAAATGTTGACTATTGTAATATTTCTACTAAATTGGTAAATATTTGTTGAAGGGTAGAAAATACGCACAGTATTTCTTTTTCGTAAAACTGTTGCACACGCAAATATTTCAATTTCAAAAAGTAATTTAGTTTTAAGCTAAGTAACGAACATGTTTTACTTGAAATCAAAATAAAATCGATTTGTGTCAATGTTTTTTTAATAATAAAAGCCAAAATAACGGTTGTTCTTGTGGAATTATTTCTAGTACTTGAACAATAATTAGTTATAGTTGTGTAATTTAAGTTATTTTTAATAAATTGATTGCATAACTTAATAAAAGTCCATAACTACGAAAAATTTACAAGCAATAAATAAATTATTTAAATTTTATGTGCTTTAAATAAAGTTAAAATTTCGTATTTTAATTCACTTTTCGGAAGAATACTTTTTATTTTCTTATTGTTAGATTTACTCTTCTCTTCTTTTATTTTTTCTAAATTTTTCTTATTTCTGAACTTTGAATTTCGTATTTTTTTTGTATACACTCCCAATCATTAGGATAGGTTCACAGAATTTTTAAATGCCACAAGAAATCTAAAGGTATTTTATGCGCTGCAAAGCCTTTAGAACAATTAGGGTATCAAGAGTAAATATCTATATAACTTATCGGGTTTTTCCGAGAAGTGTGTAATCCCTTTAATGAGGCTTCTAGTAACAGGAACCCTGTATGAAGGTGGCAATTACTATCCTTTTAATCTTGCGTGAAAAGTTTTTTAGACAAACGAGCTTTCAAGCTTTATGTTATATTAAAAAAGTAAAATACACACAGTTGAAATTATTTTCACGAAGTATAAATCATCAGAATAACATAAGTACCAAGTGAATGTTTATATTGCTTTAAAAATATTGTGTGACTATAATCTAAAAAAAGGCAGAACAAATCCTTGAAGAAAAGGATAAAGAATTTTTTATTCACAATTTTCAGGTTGTTCCAGATCGCACAACGTTGGAAAGTGAATTATAAAGTCTTATCGGGAAGATAAGAATCTCGCCATTATAATAAAATTTTAGATAAAAATTAAAGATATGTTTTTTAAGAATTTTGCTGTTGTTTCCGATACCATGAAATCAATACTAAAAATACCTAATTTAACATTTCTGAAGTATCAAGCAAATAAATTTTTCAAATATATTACTAAATTGATTCAACAAATTAAATATAAACTATTGATTTCAGTTTCATGTTTTGGAAATTGTCAAGATTTTTCTTATGAAGGAGACCATGGTTTGTTTTATATTTATTCCAGTTATTAAAATTTGTTAAATAATTTTATTATTTAGGCCCAGAACATTGGGGTAAGCAATACAATGAGTGTGCTGGAAAATATCAAAGTCCAATTAATATTGAGTTGATTCGTTCACGAAAAATTTCATTTCCTCCAATTATACTGCAAGGCTTTAATGAAGAACCAGAAAATGCAGAACTTAAAAACAATGGACACACAGGTTTGTATTAATTTTTATATTTTGAATAGAATTCTTATTTGATTATCATTGAATTTCTATATACAAAAGCCCCAGAAACTTTTTCTGCAAGATAGAAATAACATAAATTTTTTAAAAAGTAAAAATTAATAGAAATCGGTAAATATTTTTGAAAACAAAACAAAAAATTAGAAGCCAATATATAATTCCTCCATTGATACTGTGGCGGAAATAATAATAATAATTATTATTTTCTTATAATTTAATTTTTTTGTTAACAAAACAATTGGATGAATTACAACTTAAAGTTAACCGTTCATATCCAATAGTTAATTCTAGATCTCGATCTAGAAGTAGAAACTCATCCAATAACAAATTTCGTCGTAAAAAATCGGGCCTATGTTGCTATCACTTCCGATACGCGGAAAGTGTATTCAACCTGTTCCGTTATTTCCAAAACACTTTCAAAGAACTAAATCGTTTTTCAACTCAAACGGTGGTTGATAAACATAAGGTTACAAGCCGTTTACATATATTTGACAGATCTACAAAACTCAGTTTTTTAGTAGATACGGGAGCAGATGTATGAGTTGTCCCAGCACCTTCAACAGGTAGGCTTCAACCCACAGGTTTCAAACTTTTAGCCACTAACTGATACTTATGTTCATAAGTGTTTAACCCTTGATTTAGGACTTCGACGAGAGTTTTTGTGGAAGCTCATTATTGATGTAGGAAACCAATACTTGGAGCCGATTTTCTTTGCCATTACGGTTTACTGATCGATATTTCCAAAAAACAACTCAGTGATCCGTTGACCACTATTCCGTCAAGCGTCAAGATTGCATCAAGTTCTGACTCAAGTTTATCCGTGCTATTTGATGACTCATATAACCCTAGAATTCAGAAATTACTTAAAACTTGGTACGACATAACCATTGATAATAATTTTAATAAGCCTATGAAACATTCAATTTCTCATAAAATTCTTACTACAGGAAATCCAATTACTTCTAAATGCCGAAAATTATCTGCAGATAAATTAATAGTTGTGTGGCGGAAGTTATTTTATTTTTTGTTTAATATTCTATTAAATAATCAAATAATTTAATTTAAGCGCAATAGGCTAAATATGTCAAGTAGGCTAAGAAAGTTTACTTACTTGTCATATTTAGAATTGTTAGTTTAGTTTGTAGTTTTGAGTTTTCGTTTTGGAGAGCACGAGATAATCATTAATTTAAATAAGTGTGAATTTTTAAGGGAGACTATTAATCTTGGGACATTCTATCAGTCCAAAAGTTATCAAACCTTCATCTGATAGAATAGAAGCAATAATTAAATTTAAAAAGCCAGAAACAGTTAGAGAACATCGACGATTCCTGGGAATGATAAATTTTTATCGTCGATTTCTTCCCAATGCAGCACAACATCAGTTGGTCCTGAATGAGTATTTATAAGGCAGTAAAAAAGAAGGAAAGAAAAAGATCCTTTGGAATACTGTTACTCCTAAAGATTTTGACACAGAGTAAAATCAACTGTCTGAAGCACCTTGTTAGCTTTCCCATACTCATCACACGAGATAGCACTTTTCGTAGATGCTTCAGATACAGTATTAGGAGCAGTGTTACAGCAAAGGAATATAAACGGCTGGCAACCTTAAGGTTTTTACTCTGTTAAGTTGAATTCCGCACAACAAAAGTATAGTTCGTATGGCCGCGAGCTTTTAGCCATTTATAAGTCAATCAAGTATTTTCGACATTACATCGAAGGTCAAAATTTTATTATTTTTACAGATCACAAGCCACTTACTTTCAACTTTAACAAGAAGCCTGATAAAGGCAGTGGCGATATCTAGATTTTATAGGTCAATTTTCGACCAATATAAAACATTTCTCAGGCGCGAACAATGTGTTAGTGCAATCGCATGCTCTCTATATGTGAATTTTGAGGCAATTGCTAAAGCTCAAGAAACTGATAGTGATTTCGAGAATCTTAAGAACAATAAGTTATAAACATTTTCTAAGTTCTCACTTTTTGGATCAAGTACTGAAATTTTTTGTGAAACATCTACAAGTAACATACGACTCTACTTTCCAAAAGATTTTAGATTTGAAGTGTTTAAGTTAGTTCACGATTTATCTCATCCAAGTATTAGATCAACAAATAAAATGATTACTTCGATATACTTTTGGCCAGCAATCCATAAAGATTGTAGCAATTGGTCTAAATTTTGCTTAGCGTGCCAAAGAATAAAAGTTCTCGGCATGTCAAGAATCCCTACAAAGTCTTTCAAACAGTTTCTTGCCGATTTAGTACTACTCACATTGACATTATTGGGCCTCTTCCAACTTCCGAAAGCTTTCAATACTGTTTACAAGATGGCCCGAGGTAATTCCTTTAGTTGATTGTACGGCTGAATCTTACACTGAGGCTGGATGGCACGCTTTGGAGTACCACAGCAGGTCATAACTGACCAGGGTCGACAATTTGAATCTACTTTATTGCAGGAGCTTGCAAGAATACTTGCAAAAGGCTTCGTTCCACCCCTTTATATCCTAAGAGAAATGGTTTCATTGAATAGTGTTACAGGCTTCTCAAAACTACTTTAAGAGCTTATAATAACCCCGCATGGTCAAAGTCATTACTCTTCGTGCTTTTAGGTCTTAGGACATCAGTTAGAGAGGAATTTGGTGCTACTCTGGCGAAACTAGTGTATGGAGAATTGTTAAGGCTACATGGGGAGAAAGAATCTTTGAAAGAAAAATTCAGAAAGAATCTTTGATAAATTTATCTCAATCAGATTGCGTTACTAAACTACGAACTTTATTTTCGGATCTTCAACCTATTCCTACTTCGGACCATTCTGACAATAAAATTTTCATATTTAAAAAGCTCAAATTATTCACATGTTTTTGTGAAGTCCCCTCATAAATTTGCTTTTAAAAGTCCTTATGAAATTACTTTACTGTCAGAATTGAAAATAAAGACGTTAAGATTTCTATTGAACGCCTCAAACGTTATTATCTTTGTTTAACTGAAAATGATATAAACAACACCACACCAAAAGCTAGGACACAAAAATTTTAAGATTTGGCCTTAAACAATAATCTACCAAACAAGAGCTTGTATCGATCATCCTTAGGTTAATCTGGTATGGAGTGATGTGGCGGAAATAATAATAAAAATAATTATTTTCTTATAATTTAAAGCAAGGTTTTAGCGTAGTAGGTTTGCTTTTGAATGATATGTCAAGCAAACCAGGATAGTGGCTTGACATGTCATTCAAAAAAAGTTAACTTTAGAGAAATATATAAATTAAATGTTCATTTAAATTAATTAAAAAATATTTTCTTTTATGTATAAACAATATTGTAAGAGTTATTATTAATTAATTAGTTGAGAAGTGTAATTAGTCAGATAGTTGCAAAAATAAAAGATATTTTAATAAAAAAATTATTTCAATTAAATATAATGAAACATTGTGATAAAATATCAAATAAATACCCACAATACTTTAACCATAATTTTGATTTTTGCTTTATATTAACCTTCAGACATCTGTTGTAAAACAAACCTGCTCACAACATATGGGAAAGAGAATTTAATAAATCAGAGAGTTGAAAATCAAAACCGACTTAGCGGTGAAACTCTTTTCAAATTCGATGCATCAATTCCATATCCGCGATGTATAGGATATTTTGTCTTTTATTTTGATTTCTTCATGTCTTCGTTTTTTTCTTAAATATTTTTAGAAAATTTAATACGTATTGTTAGTTAAAAACCATAAGTTTTAATTAATAACTAAAAGCTATTTCCTTCTTTTTAAAATGCTATAAAACTTTTCGTGTAGAATAGGCGATGTGCTTGGTACCCTTTTCGTGTGAAAAACTTCATCGGTGACTTTGCAATCTCGTCGCCGTGTTAAATGCGATGCATAGCCCCATATATATGGGGGGGATATGCGATTTCCACGATATCGTGAAAACTATGAAATTAGATTTATCGGTGACCCTACACATCGCATCTTCTACGGAAGAAAGAATTTTCACCGCTAGGAAGTTATGAAAATTCGAAACAGCTTTTTGGAGTAGCTAAATTGTTCTCACTCGTTTAACAATTACCAATACACATTTTTTAATCTAAAGTTGAGAAACCCCGTAAGAAAAAATGATCATCTCTGTAGGCCTTGGACGATGATCACTTGATAGGTAAATGTTCATCGCCTTTAACATAGCCATGCATATCTTTTTTACATAAGCTTTGCCGATGTGTACAATACATACGCTTTAGGTTTGCGTATGTATTGTATCTGTATATATTTGTTATGTGACCATATGTTTTTTTGCAGGGGTCCATACCCCTGGGGACCAAACATAGGCACGATTTACCAGGTGTCTTTTATGTGGCGGCGTAGCGAGATAGCTATGCGCGGCTATTGCGGTAGAAATAAAGGGGTGAGTGTTGCCACAGACACACTAGACTGAATCTCGCTACTGAAATTTGAGAAGTTTCTAAGATAAGAGTGCGAAGCTCGAAATTGAAGGGGATGCAGACCGCAGAAAAAGAAAAGAACTAAATAAGTGGAAAAAACACGGACTTGATACAAAGGATTCACTCCTCGAAGAGCACATCCCTGCAAGTGACGTTGATAATGAAGCAAGTATCTTCTAAGGACAAGATTAGTATTTCTTTAATAAAATATCACTATTATCGCAAATAAAAGAAAATTGAGCAAATTAATCTAGCAAGTAAAAGAGGATATGGTGTTTCAACGAAATTGCATAAATGTTATAACTGTAGTTGGGCTCACTTGGACTTGCTAGCATTGGCACCACTAAATTTGGTATTAAACGCTAATGAGGCAAATGGTGTAAACTAAATTGGTATACAGCCCAATTAGCGTCTAGTTATCGCCAGCGTATCGTTTGCTAAGAGAAAATCAAAAAAAATTTGTTTTTATAACATTTTACATGAGTTATGGTGACACGTGGGAGTATAATTACATAAAATACTATTTTAGTAACATTTGACAGTTGAGCTTGTTATCATTTATATACTGTCATGAAAACAAGAACGTTGGTTAATTTGATTCGATAGGTTTTAAGTGTAGAAGACTGAAGCACACACTAACATACAAAGGCGAAAAAAATAGTAATTTTTTTGGGATCCAAACCTGTAGTTTTATGCTTTTAAAACACAAATTCATTATAGAAATTCAGTAGCACTCATAGCTATGCATTCCATGTAAAATATCTCTGCCTTATCACTCGATACAGCTTTGTTTTGCTCGTGGAATAGAGTTGATATAGGGAAAAACTAATATCCAGCCTGAGAGCAATATAGAAGCTAAAGACGCTTTTCTTAAAGGCCACTCTGGATTTATCAAAATATACACCATCCTGACTTGTATATGAGTTACATAAAGAACATTTTTTATCACAGCAACTCGTTAAAATTGACTCATTGCTTTTTTGGAAGTGGAGCATATATCCATAAATAAATATACATAAGGAGAATTTTAAGCTCTCTCTAATAAAAGTTAAACAACGAAATACCTCATAGAACTAATTAGTTAAACAAGTAACACCTATAACTTCCGACTACGAGAAATAAACCAAGTCAACTTTCCAAGGCATAAAAATTTTTCATTTTATTCTCTTAAAATTTGTATAAGTCCAAATTCTTATTCCCGTAATTTTTTACTTAAACTCAAGACTTATTAATTTAGGAGAGATTAAATGGCGGGTTAGGATTGAATTTTACTTATGTCGGAGACACACACATCTCATAAAGCAATTATGGACATTAAGTTAATATTTTGTATAGAAAACTAAATGTACTTTAAGGGATATATATGTCTCTCGCTTTACCAATGGCCTAAAACTGGATACTTTTCATAAGAAAAATAAAAAAAAACCAAAAGATATCTGGCTCAATTTTTATGGCACAGACACAATCTTCAACGGAAGCTAAATCTAAGTAGACCAAGAACTAAGGTTTTACAAACTTTCCATAGTTTCCAAATGATTTAATTTACGTAATACATTATAAAATAAGCAGTATTGAAAAATGTGTGTCAATTGACTCATTGTAATAAAAAAAATATATGTAACGTACGTGTAGTTTTAGAATTAATAAAGATTCCCTTCCTTTTCAAAAGTCATCACATGAACTTTTTTTTTTTTTTAATTATTTAGCCTACTACAATCTTAATATTCTTATTAAAAGTTCACATGAACTGATTTTAGAAATTGTATAAAGGACATGGAACACAAAAAGAAAGCAGAGTACCGAAAATTAATTTTCAAAATCTACAAAAGAATATATCTATAATGGGCTAAATATTAGCCTTAAAACGCAGATAAAATTTAATTACTATAAGTCGAAAAACAACTATTATTACCCTTGAAGTAAACAGAAAACTTTTAAGAATATTTTATTGATTCTTCCAAAAATTATTGTTAGCTCTAGGCAAATCAACGGAACGGAAACGGAATTTTATATTGTGAAAAACTTTTGAAATTGTAAACAAAATCTTTTAAATCTTTTAAATGCTTAAGATATATACTTAGAAATAAGGACATTTTGGCTTTATAAAGATTAATATTATTGGAATATACAAGAAAATTTTCTTATTTATTTTGGCTATGGAGGCGGAAAATTCTTTTATTCAAATTATTAATTTTCAAAAAAATAAAATTTTACCCGCAAATAAGAATCCGTTTTGAATTAACAAAAAAAAATGGGGGTTGATTTTTATCCAAGGCTTTAAAAAGATTTCTTTCAAAATCTAAATATCATTTTCTACTATTTGATTTGATTCTATTGAAAATTAATGTAAATAAATTTCAAGGTTTCATTGAAGAATTTTGTCATTTCAGTTGTAGTAACATTAGATTTTAAAAATCATCCAGCAATTAGCGGTGGACCATTAATAGGAACCTATGAGTTTGCCCAGTTTCACTTCCATTGGGGAGATAACGATACATATGGAAGTGAGGATTTAATTAATAATCACAGTTTTCCAATCGAACTGCATATGGTTTTTTATAAAGAAAACTATGAAGATTTTTCTAATGCATTACGATTTCCTGATGGTGTTGTTGTATTGGCATTTTTCTATGAGGTAATCTAATCTTTTTTTTTTGTTGTTAAAATAAAACAAAACAAAAAAAAAATTTTTGATTTAATTATATTACTAATTAGACTTCAGATAAAATCAATCCTTTTTATGAGGAATTTACATTACTACTTGATCAAATTATACATCCAAAACAATATACACATTTCTTTGAACCCCCACCACTAAAGGATTTAATAACTAATAATTATATGAGATATTACGCATACAGAGGTTCATTAACAACGCCACCTTGCAGTGAAGTAGTTACATGGATTGATTTTGCAACCCCAATTCCAATATCATCACATCAGGTAATTAATGTGTTATTTTTATATTTAGTATAAAGTTTTAAGACTTAAGGAATTCCTTTTTCAAGTTATTTTAAAATTCGAAACATACAAGTATGTTTATTTTATTATGAAAATATTTAGTTAAGTTCCCAACGATACAATACACAAATAAACTGTTCGATAATTTTATAAACAAAAATCTAGAAGAGATATTTCTTTTTATTATTTTATCACCTGTAAAACAAATTTCTTAACTTAAATTGAAAATTTTTGTTTGAAGTTACAAAAAAGATTTATGTTGATGTATTTTGCAGGATAAAATTTATTTTACTGGTAATTCTAAGTGATTGACCAAAATTTTTGGATTAGGGGTATAAATACTTGATCAAAGGAAGGATTTTAAAATAAATATGAAATTTATCGAATGTAAACAAACAAAAGGGAACATGATTTATTTCTGTCGTCTTAAAATTTTTGTTTTTATGACTAAAGAAAATTGTTTTGTTTTAAGTAAATTTTAATTTACTTAATCATTTTAAGTATCTAAAATTTAAAATTAATCCTTAGCAATTTTAAAAATTTCTCAAGTAGGGGTTTCAAAATTGATCAATGACCCTACACGTGTTTTATAATTTTCTTTTCAAGCAAGATTAGTACGTATTCAATAAATCTTTGTGAATGGATTTTAAGTATTTGTTAGCAAAAATATTAAATTGCGGATGAAATGATACAAAAAAAACAATAATTTGTAGAATCTAATTTGTTTAAGCTTAACATAAACCAAAGTGACGGCTGGGTTTATTAAAATTTGGTTGAAAAGTTTATCTTGAATTTTGATTGCTTGATTGCATGTTTAGTTAAATATCTATATATTAATACGCAAGGTGTTTTTTGCACTCCCTTTTTAAGGTATTTATACTTAACCGATTTTACTAAAAATAGTTTCATTCGAAAGGTGACGTTACCAAGATGTGCGGAATGAAGAAATTAATTCAAAATTTTACACATGTCACTCGCAAATAAGTGACGCTTTTTCCCATATAAAATGTATGGAAGAAAAAAACAACAACAATATAAAGGCAAAGCAGAGCCATATTTTTTTTTATAAATGAATATATGAATATCTATATATAAATGGCAAGGCGTTTTTTTGCACTCCCTTTTTCAGGTTTTTATACTTCACTGATTTTACACAAAATGGTTTCATTCGAAAGGTGACGTTGCCAATATGTGTGTTATTATAATACCTTTATGTTGTTGTTGTTTTTTTTTCTTTTCGGGTCTATTCGGTTAAAGCCCTGTTCAAACCAATGCGTTTTTCATTCGCACGACGGACAAGGTTGTAAAACGGGTGATGCATTAGCCATAGCTAGAACAAAACTTTTTGTTTCATAAAGATCCTTTAATGGTAAAAGGATACTTCATGGCCTTCAAAATTTTCTTTTTACTTTAAATTTTTGTTGTGCTTATTCTACAAGGGATAGGAAATAATGATTTTATTACTTTTAGAGCCACACCAAAAATTCTGAAGGCCACAAAATGCTTCTCTAAAAGTAATAAAATCATTATTACCTATCCTTTTTAATATAAATACAACAAAAATTTGGTTTGAACAGGGCTTAACTCGTAGATAAGCCAAGTGTATATTTACGTTTCAGATGCCATATATTTGTTTTGAAAGCAGAGACATGAATAATAGAACACATTTCTCTCAAGATAGTTCCAAATAAATAAAATACCTTAAATATCAAAAAAACTTTATAGTAAAAGTTAAAAATAGTGAAAGATTTTAGGGACCATCCATAAATTACGTCACACGAATTTCATGATTTTTCAACCCTCCCCCCGTCCTTGTCACAGCTGGTCACATTTGTGAGACCCCCCCCCCCCCTTGCTAGTGTGACATCACATATTTTGAAATTTTACACAAAGAAAATTAAATTAAAACAGCAATGTTCCGTAATTATTTTTACTTCAATTTAAATTATTTTTTAATAAAATGGATATCAAATAGTCACATCGTTCTTATTTAGACAGTTAACACTCATATGAGGTTCATATGAAAAAGGAGCTCAATTCGAGCGCTCGGATAGTGCTCTGAATTAACATGGTGACAAAGCGTTCGAATTGAAATCGGTATAGGAGCTCTCCGAAAATTTCCCGCTGGGGATGTCTTCTGCAACATTTGCTTTTGATTCAAATAAAAATTACAGCAAAATTTATCCTAGATGTGATTTCTATTGTTAATTATTATTATTTTAAATGGATCTTTGGGATAATATTTTAAAAGAACATACCTAACGTTACAATAGGTATATGGTTCAAATTTGGATTTTTAATACTTAGATATATTATATTTTGAAATGTGATGTTACAAAGTTTGCAACACCTCACCACCCCTTGTCACGTATTGTCACACTTCGTCAACACCCCCTCCCCTCTTATCGTGTGACGTAATTTATGGATGGCCCCTTACATATATAGCATAAAATAATTATTAAATTGCTTATATTTCAGATTAAGCGATTTAGACATCTTACAACGCATGATGGTCGGCCATTAACTCATAATTTTCGCCCAACTCAGCCACTTAATGGTCGTATTATTTATCAAAATGTTCCAATTGAAGAAATTGATTTTCTGGAACATACAATTGAAGAAGAAAATGCAAATTATAACGACATAAGAAAAGTTTTTAAACAAAATCAAGAAGATAGCGGCATCAATATTAGCCCACAAAGAGCGCAAAGTTCTAGTATACAAAATTTAGGCCAAAAAATTACTAAGCTTATAAGTGTGTGCATTATAGTAATAAAAATTTTAAATAATTTATAATTATAATTAATAATTTATAATTTAAAAAATATATAAATAGACATAAAAATGATTATTATAAGAAAAATTTATTTAAAATAAAAATTATTATAAAAACCTTTATTATAAAACCCTTTTTTTTGTTCTATGCCAAACTGCCCATACAGCTTAGAAAGAAGACAGAATAACAAAAAATGGTAGCCATGAAGAAACTTAAAAATCCAAAAAATTTTAAGCAGAAATCGTGCCTTAGTATATAAATTTAAAATATAACTAAAAACGAAATACATACATAAAAATTCTTATATATAACTAAAAATTAGTTTATTAAATATAATTAATGAATTAATATTTGAACTAACTATATTGTCATGCATTGCCAACCCAACAAAATTTATTTGAACTTGATTGGATAAAGAAAAAAGGGTTTTATTAACGCTTGAAAGTTCCAAAAAGATATTGGACGTTATGAGCTAACAGTAAGAAAAATATTTTAACTAACTGTATTCCCGAGTCGAAATTTTGGGCCTGAATAGCACCTGATGAGCCTGAAATTAACCTGATCTCGATCTGAATGTACTGATTTTAGCCTGAATTGATACTTAATATGCCGAAAGATGTAAATTTTTGCTTAGTTTGAAATCGAACTAAATAAAAATGAACCTGCTACGAACTTGGTAATACTGAAAAATTACTTTGTTCGTTCAGAACATTTCTTATTTGAACCTGATTTCATACTGGATGTACCGAAAATTTAATTTGAGGTTAATATTTGAGAAAAAGTATGGAATTTTAGATGAATTTTAGATGATGAATTTTAGATGCGAGATGAAACGTTGAGAAAGAGAAGTTGTGTTGAAATATCAAAAATTTATTTTATTTTCGTTCATATATGTCTGCGTCGTATTATTTTTAGGTTATGTAGTTCTATCTCTCTTTATGGAAAAATTTTCTAAGTTCAATTTGACATTTAGTTGACATTTAGCTATAACTAACAAAAGATGTGATTTTTTGTAGTGATTTGTTTTATATTTAAGATTTATTTATAATGAAAAATATAGTGTAGATATTAAGTGTAATAGTTTTTCTGTAAAATAAATATATATCTTAAAGAAATAAAACATGTAGTTGTGGAATTTTGTTTACTTTTTTTCCTAGTCTTTCCTACTGTCAGTAAAACTTGCTTTTTTTTCAGTGATAGTTATATATAAATTATTGTGACTATATATATATATATATAATAAATGCTTTGTTTTTGAAATTGTGTTTAATTTTTTTCCTTTTAAAGTTATTTATTTTCAGGTTGGTTTGAAAGTAAAATAAAGATAGATTTATAATTGAAGAAAAATATATGCAGTGTTACAATTACTCAGAATTGATTATTTTAAAAATACATTAAAAATATCAGTTTTCAACTGTATTTGTGTTTCCAAAAGACATAATTTCAAAAAGATTGTATTTCATTATGTATTTTCGAAATAATTAATTCTGAATAAGTGCAACACTTTGCATATTTTTTTTCCATTATTAATCTGCTTTCGTCTTGAGTATACCGTAAAATAAAGTTCTCTTTGAACCTGAATGGAGCCTGATAGTACCCAAAATTAAATTCTCTTTGAACCTGTAATGAACCTGGTTATACCGAAATGGGTCTTTTCTAGGTGCATCAGGTCCATAACAGGTTCAACTTTATAAGCGTAAATCTGAAACATTAACCTGAATTGAACTTGATCAACCTGCTATTAAGCAGGCCCATCAAGTTCAATTCAGGTTTAATTTTTCGACTCGGGTTAACATCAATTGTCATGCACTGCCAACACAACAAAATTTATTTGAACTTGATTGGATGAATAGAAAAGATTTTATTAACAATTGAAGATTTTTATGCAAGCTAATAGTAGGAATATAAAAAAGAAGAAATTTCAGGAAAATATTAAAACCATAATATGATTGAATAACTTAACAAATTCAACAAACAAATTATTATAAGCAAGCAGAAATAAAAATGAAATTTACTCAACATATTTAAAGTGCTTCGTGATAAGAAGTTTATAATGGGCTCACAATATAGATAAATAAATAGTTTACTGTTTTGTATACTTGCTTCTTATTACATTAAATACAGCTACTTAATAAAATAATATTTGGATCTATATTCTTGCAGAAGTTAATTAAAATCACCCAGCAAACTACCCAGTAATCAGTGAATTTTTAATGCATGGAAAAGTTAGGCAATGGTAAAATCTTAATAATAGTCATGACAAACTACTTTTCAATACATAAATTAACCAGGCCGAAAATTCAGGCGGATTGAATTTCTAGACAAAAATTTATGCATATACTCCTCAAGAATACACCTTTTTTTTCACTGATTATGTATCTCTATTTCTCTACTGCGTTATATACAGTGTTGTAAGCCTTACTCAACCTTCGGATATATACTACTAAATATGGGTAACGGAGGCCAGTTTCTTTACCAGACTTGAAAATATTTCCACAACCTTCAAAGAAAAGACTGCTTTTGGGACGTTTGGCTTTCTAAAATGTATTATGAGGTAACAGTCAACCCTTAGATACTATTTGCCCTAAACGGCATCCGTTTAGTAGCTCACACAACAGAAACAATTGTCTTCCCTTAAGTTCGACCCTGCCGGACTTAAGCTCACCCGAGTCGAAAAATTGAACTTGAATTGAACTTGATGGGCCTGCTTAATAGCAGGTTGATCTAGTTCAATTCAGGTTAATGTTTCAGATTTACGCTTATAAAGTTGAACCTGTTATGGCCCTGATGGACCTAGAAAAGACCCATTTCGGTATAACCAGGTTCATTTCAGGTTCAAAGAAAGCGTTATTTTTCGGTATTACCAGGCTCAATTCGGGTTTAAAGAGAACTTTATTTCACGGTATACTCAGGACGAAAGCAGATTAATAATTTAAAAAAATATATATGTTAAATGTTGCACTTATTCAGAATTAATTATTTCCAAAATACATTATGAAATATAATCTTTTTGAAATTATTTCTTTGGGAAATACAAATACAGTTGAAAGCTGATATTTTTAATGTATTTTTCAAATAATTAATTCTGAGTAAGCGCAACACTGCATATGTTTTATTTCAATTATAAATCTATCTTTATTTTACTTTCAAATCAACCTGAAAATAAATAGCTTTAATAGGAAAAAAAATTAAACACAATTTCAAAAACAAAGCATTTATTATATTAATTATATATATAGTCACAATAATTTATATATAACTATCACTGAAAAAAAAGCAAGTTTTACTAACAGTAGGAAAGACTAGGAAAAAAAGTAAACAAAATTCCACAACTACATGTTTTATTTCTTTAAGATATATATTTATTTTACAGAAAAACTATTACACTTAATATCTACACTATATTTTTCATTATTAATAAATCTTAAATATAAAACAAATCACTACAAAAAATCACATCTTTTGTTAGTTATAGCCAAACGTCAACTAAATGTCAAATTGGACTTGTTAGAAAATTTTTCCATAAAGAGAGATAGAACTACATAACCAAAAAATAATACGACGCGGACATATATGAACGAAAATAAAATAAATTTTTGATATTTCAACACAACTTCTCTTTCTCATCGTTTCATCTCGCACAATAAAATTCCATACTTTTTCTCAAATATTAACCTCAAATTAAATTTTCGGTACATTCAGTATGAAATCAGGTTCAAATAAGAAATGTTCTGAACGAAGAAAGTAATTTTTCGGTATTACCAAGTTCAAAGCAGGTTCATTTTTATTTAGTTCGATTTCAAAATAAGCAAAAATTTACATCTTTCAGTATATTAAGTATCAATTCAGGCTAAAATCAGTATATTCAGGTCGAAATCAGGTTAATTTCAGGCTCATCGGATTCTATTCAGGCACAAAATTTCGCAGTGGCTAAGAAACCAACGTTCTTCTACGTTGAAGTTGCCTTGTAGGGCAGAGTTAAGGTGGCTAAGAAGCCAATATTTTTCTACGTTGAGCTGCCTTGTAGGGCAGAGTTAAAGTGGCTAAAAAGCCAATATTTTCCTAAGTTGAAAACACAATTTTGCTTCTATTTTTCTTTATTGCTGATTGGGGCAATTTGTTTATTTATTATTTAAAAGAAAGCAAACTTACCTGCCTAGGTCTGGCGTGTCAACTTGCTAAAAAATTTCACAAAAAACTAAAACTCTATATCTAATTGTTTTTAATTTATAGAACAATTTCTTCCCTTTCTCTTATTAAAATCTTCATTACTTTCTATATTTCTGCAAAATTAACAATTTAATAATTTTTAATCAAATTGCGAACTAAGCGTTTCTTTAAATTGTTAATTTTGCAAAATTGACAATTTAATAATTTTTATAGTTTTGCGAAATTAACAATTTAATAACTTTTAATTAAACTGCTAATTTCGCGTTTCTTTAAATGAAAGTTCTCGTAGGTTAAGCTAGCAGACCAATTGTAGCAGACTTAACTCAAATTAAGTTAATAATTATGTGCTAATTATGTGCTCCTAAAATGCAAAAGATGGAATTTTTTGCTCTGTCCGTTTGCCCAAAAAATTAAATTTAAGGACAACTGCACGAAAATCTGAACGCGTTTCTAGATCGTGTTCAAAATTATTCTTAGCTAAACCTGAATTTTGTGCTCTGGAAATATTAAAAAAAATTCTTAAAAAACTTTATAGTTTTCGAGAAATTCAATAAAGAATTTGCAGGGAGAACTGCTCGAAAATTGGAACGTGTAGACTTAATTTATTGAAATTCACACATGATCAATCATGAATTATGTGCTCTGGAAATTAAAACAAAAAAGTTTAAAAATGTTAATGTGTTCCTAGATATTCCTGAAAATAGATCGTTGCAGCAGCACGAAAAGCCATATCTCAAAAACTAGCGAGCAGACTCTTTTCAACTTTTAAAATTATTTAATACTATATAACTGCTAAATACACACCAAAGATGGAATTTTTTGCTCTGTCCGTTCTCTCAGAAAACAAAATGGAGCTCAACTACCAGAAAATTGCAACACGTTGGTATAATTTGGTGAAATTCACATATGATTGATCATGAATTATGTGCTCTGGAAATTAAAACAAAAAAGTTCAAAAATGTTTATGTGTTCCTAGATATTCCTGAAAATAGATCGTTGCAGCAGCACGAAAAGCCATATCTTAAAAACTAGCGAGCAGACTCTTTCCAACTTTTGAAATTATTCAATACTAAATAACTGCTAAATACACTCCAAAGATGGAATTTTTTGCTCTGTCCGTTCTCTCAGAATACAAAATGGAGCTCAACTACCAGAAAATTGCAACACGTTGGTATAATTTGGTGAAATTCACATATGATTGATCATGAATTATGTGCTCTGGAAATTAAAACAAAAAAGTTCAAAAATGTTTATGTGTTCCTAGATATTCCTGAAAATAGATCGTTGCAGCAGCACGAAAAGCCATATCTCAAAAACTAGCGAGCAGACTCTTTCCAACTTTTAAAATTATTTAATGCTATATAACTGCTAAATACACACCAAAGATGGAATTTTTTGCTCTCTCCGTTCTCTCAGAAAACAAAATGGAGCTCAACTACCAGAAAATTGCAACACATTGGTATAATTTGGTGAAATTCACATATGATCAATCGTATATTAACTTCTCTGGGAATATTAAAAAAAGTTTTTTAAAAAACAGAAAAGAAGTTTTCTAAAAAAAAAGTTTTTAAAATAAAATTTTTTTTTATATAAAACTTGAAGCTGGAAAAATCACTAAATGGCAAAATGATCTTTTGTGCAATATTATTACGTTGGCTTAGAATTGGTTTCCTCCTAGTTTCATCCACAAATATACAAAAATTTTATGTACTAAACTAAAACCCTTGGTAAAAATTTTCGTAAAAGCAGTTTGTTACTTTTATTCCTTACCGCGTAAGTTACATCTCAACTTACATCCCATTTAACATCATGAGATTTCCAATAAATTATATATTTTATGCCTTTCAGATTAAACAAAATAATTCTTGAGACCAATAATTTCAAGTAATTACATCTTGAGACTACTTTTCTTTAACAAACACATTTTTTTTAGAAATTCAAAGTAATAATTCAAACCCTTAAGTATTAAGTACATTTCCTAATAATTTTATCTCAATAATTTAAACCCATAAGCACTTAATATCGCTGACCACCCAAAATGGACCAAATGGAAATACTTGACATTTGGTCACAATTAAAAAAAATTTAAAGGAAAAGCAAAATAGAAACAAAGTAATAAATTATTAGAAAATAAACAACAACCAAAAATATAAATACTTCCTTACAGAAAATAAAACAGTTCAGTTCAGAGTTAACTAAAGTTCAGAGTTAAACTAAATTGTGTAGATATCTAATTCGTATTATTACCATTTATTGCCTTTTGAATTTATTTAGTATTGCGTTATAAAAGTATTTATTTTTAAATTTAATTTGTTCGTAAATTAAAGATTTTAGAATGAATCGTAGACCTGGAAGACCTAAGCGAATTGATGCGTCAGTTGTAATTAAAACATTATTAAATTACAAAGACCAAATAATTCTACCAGGTGATTTAATTATTTCTAAAACAAATGATGTGTGGAAGAAAACTTCGAATGAACTAATGAATAGAAAATCGCCCTTTTCCCTTTATTCATTTGTGTGTAATAATTTATGTGGGGTGCGTGATTTATTAAATAATAGACCTCTTAAAATTAATAACGGCATTTTAGTTGAAGAGAGTGATGTTTTAAACGAATCAACTGATTTCGAGATATCAGATTCCCAAAACAGTTCCGCTGACAAGGATTTTCAGGACAATGTGGAAACAGTTTTTTCTTTAAGCTTAAAAGAGTTTTCTGAAATTGTTATTGAAAAAAAATATAAGTCAAAGGGAACAAATCAAATAAGAATTAGGAAAAAACTTGCCCCGGGTATATGGCAAGATCGAGTGAGTGAAAAATAACTACTTAAGTGATGACGCTTCAGCTGGTTCAATTACTGGTAAATATTTTTATTATAATAGTAAAATTTTACTTTTGCAAGATAAAAACAACCTCTTTATTTTCAAATAGCTAAAATGTAATATATACATATTTAAAGTATTTATTTAATATATATATTTAAATATTTATGATTTTTAGGAAAGTGTAAATGTGGAAGCATTTTAAATATAAGGCTTGAAGCTTCTGAAAATTGCGTTAAGTTCTATTGTACAATAAAATGTAGGAGTGGTACTTGTGGTAAACGTTATTTAAGGGGCACAAAAAGAAAAAATGTTGGAGAGCTACTGGAGTTGAAATCAGCTTTACTCTATAGAAATGAAATGGCCAACAAACTCATGTCCCTTGGGGATCCAGAGCCATCACATTTACCTAAATCTAGTGTTTTGAAGGTCGTTAAATCAGAGATCTCAAAGCTAAAATATTTAGATAAAGATCCAATCAGAGCATTGAGCATTTTAAAACGATGTGAAAACTTAAATGCTATCAGATGTATTGGGTATGATCCTTTTTATGTCATGTATTGCACTGATTTTCAAAAGCTAGTTTACAGAAAATATGCACAAAAAGAGCCAGCTGTCTTAATGATTGATGCAACCGAAAAAATTCTTAAGTGTGACGCAACATTAGGTAGTCACATCTTTTTGTATATAGGTGTAATTAATATTCAAGGATCCCAATTTCCTGTTACACAAATGCTTTCGGAAAGTCAAGATGCCGCTACGATTGGAAGCTGGCTAGCACAATGGATCAGATTGGGGGTACCATATCCTAAGGAAACCGTATGTGATTCATCAAGAGCATTATTAACGGCTTTGGTCAAAACATTCACAGGGTATTTGACAGTTGAAAAATATTCAGATGCTCTTTTAAAAGAAGATAATTTGTTCAACAAATTGCCTGACTGCTATATTCGTATAGATGTGGCGCATTTCATTAAATCTTATGCAAACTTCTTACGTGAAAAAGCCAGATTGGTGAACCAGTTTTATTTAGGCATTATAGGACAACTTATTTTATGTCGTAATGAAGAAAATGCAAAAAAATTAATAAAAAGTGCATTCATAGTTAGAAAACAAATGTCAAGATTCACCCTGTGAAGAAAATAAAGAATTTTTATTTTCTTTAATTACAGGCAAAAGTGATTTACATGACGAACTAGAGAACATAATGCAAGAAAAAATTGAAAATGAAGAGGAAGAAGATGAAAACGAGAAAATATTCAAAACTTCATGGACAGAATGGGGCAGTAAAATTATTATGGAAGTTGAAACTCTTCTTCAAGAGGGAACAAGAGTTAATCCATACTATTTCCCAGAGTTTTCAAAACGTTTAATGTCAGATATTCGTCTTCTTCCTTTATGGTCTTGTATTTGCAGAGATACATTTGGATATGGTCGAGTTCCTGCATCAAGTGCTGCTGTTGAAGGTGAATACAATAAACTAAAAAATGTATTTCTCAAGCAAGAAATGAGCCATTTAAGAGTAGATGCATTTGTTAAAAAGCATATTGATATTTTGAATGGAGAAATGATAATGGCAGCCCCTAAAATAGATAAAATAAAAAATATGACAAATCCAACTGTGCAAAACCTGGAGGAAAACTCTCTTTTCTAGATTTCAAAGAAGAAGAAAGTTGGAGAGGTGAAAACAAACAGAGCAAAGCAATCTGTTTGGGCAATCCAAGTGCTGTTTTAGATGCATTTAATTTTGAAAAATGCAAAACTTTGCCAATAATGAAAAATGGTAGTACCGGAACCGGAATTTCAATTATTAAAAAAAAATCATATCTTTTAACAAACACTTGTGCTTTCGATTCCTTACTACAAATAATGCTTGTTGGTGTGTCAGAGTATGAAGACTTAGAGCAAAATATTCGGCAAACTACAAATAGGTTTTTGCAGCTGGCTCTTCACATTTTAGACAATGGATTAGTGTCACATTCCTACCGATTGCGTTCCCAAATATTACTTGATATATACCAGGATGAAAATAGAAGGTTTTCCAGTGTAAATAATTGTATTCTCTTCGACTGCGAAACCAACATTGCATATTTGGCTTCTAAATTATTTAATGACAGTCCCAGCTGTACGGAAATTTCAACTTGTAGTGGTTGCTTGCAAAAAAAAGAAAAGAAAAGGGTTATAATTGGCTTGCCATATACAGAAATGTTGCAGGTTGATTTTAATCAAGCTGTTAAGAAACGCCTAAATTTGGACAGTAGAAACTGTAATTTGGTAGGCTGTAGTTCAATAGTCAACACTGAGATTAGCGAAACGGGTAAAAAAATTTGTTGTTGTAAGATGAAGTATATATTTTATTTAAATTTTTATCTTTTTAAGGGAAATTCATGATTTTTGAGGTATACAATGTTGAGGAACAGGTACCAGTATCACTATCATCAATAAAACGTGAGTTCGAACTTCATATAAATGATAAGACATGTCATATATATAGTCTTTTGGGAATTGTCAACTACATTTCACCCAAAATGAGCACATCTAATGCAAATGAAAACAAAATTGGTCACTATGTAGCCATATGTCCGAGAAAAGGAAATGTTTGGATGGAGTATGATGATACAAGATCAAAAGTGAAACGAAAGAATTACTTTGATACATCATGCCCCGTTTTATTAATTTACATACGAGCAACACTAATAATGAAAGAATAATAAAACAATTTCAAAAAAAAAACACAATTGTTTTTTTTAAAAATCTTTTTTAATATTTCCAGAGATCTTAATTTACTATTGATCATATGCGATTTTGCATATAATCGAACAAAGTATTTTAAAGTTCGCGTAATTCGTCCTTAAATAAACTAAGACAGATACTTTGAAAGAACGAACGGAGCAAAAAATTCCATCTTTGGTGTGTATTTAGCAGTTATTTAGTATTGAATAATTTCAAAAGTTGGAAAGAGTCTGCTCGCTAGTTTTTGAGATATGGCTTTTCGTGCTGCTGCAACGATCTATTTTCAGGAATATCTAGGAACACATAAACATTTTTAAACTTTTTTGTTTTTATTTCCAGAGCACATAATTCATGATCAATCATATGTGAATTTCACCAAATTATACCAACGTGCTGTAATTTTCTGGTAGTTGAGCTCCATTTTGTTTTCTGAGAGAACGGACAGAGCAAAAAATTCCATCTTTGGTGTGTATTTAGCAGTTATATAGTATTAAATAATTTTAAAAGTTGGAAAGAGTCTGCTCGCTAGTTTTTAAGATATGGCTTTTCGTGCTGCTTCAACGATCTATTTTCAGGAATATCTAGGAACACATAAACATTTTTAAACTTTTTTGTTTTAATTTCCAGAGCACATAATTCATGATTGATCATGTGTGAATTTCAATAAATTAAGTCTACACGTTCCAATTTTCGAGCAGTTCTCCCTGCAAATTCTTTATTGAATTTCTCGAAAACTATAAAGTTTTTTAAGAATTTTTTTTAATATTTCCAGAGCACAAAATTCAGGTTTAGCTAAGAATAATTTTGAACACGATCTAGAAACGCGTTCAGATTTTCGTGCAGTTGTCCTTAAATTTAATTTTTTGGGCAAATGGACAGAGCAAAAAATTCCATCTTTTGCATTTTAGAAGCACATAATTAGCACATAATTATTAACTTAATTTGAGTTAAGTCTGCTACAATTGGTCTGCTAGCTTAACCTACGTTGAAAGTTCATCGATTCCTAATATGACCACATTTTAATTTATTAAACACGTATGTGTTAATAGCCGTAGTGAATTAATTATATTTAAAAAATTAACCAATAATTAAGTAAATTAAATTTAGTTAGTTAACTAATAACTATTACCTAATTTTATTTATACGTAACAACAGGAAAAAAAATATACATAAAATAATTGACCATTTGTTGAATGAGAATATAGATTCATGATTCATAACATGTTCGAACATTTAAAGAATAAACTTGAGCATCCTGAGGCACAATCTGAAAAGATAATCAATATTTTCTTTTCCTCTTTTCTGGATTTTTATAAAATCTGTTAAAATCTGTTAAAATCTAATTTAGCAAAAGGAAGTAAAAAAAAACAATTCATATTTAATTGGTTCAATTCATGAATCCTCTTTCATTTTTTTTTCTTATAGGGTAGGGTAAACCCCAAAAACTTGGACTATAAAAGTTCCAAGCACGGTATGTTATTTCGCCTCTTTTTTTCTCCTTTCCTTATGCAATCCACAAAAATTCATATTATGCACATATCCACTTCAAGGATGAACCATGTTGTCACCAAATATCCTTATATTTATTTATTTACTTTTAAGAATAATAGAAACAATAATAATACACATAAAATATATATACCTACATATATTTTTTCGTTTTCTTTTAAATGTTTTTTTTCTAAGTCAATCAAGCATCTTTTTTTCTGTTTTTGTTTTACTGTTCTAAATTTCTTACACTTTCATTTAATTTTAAATTGGTAAAAAAAAAACTTATTATAATATATTTTGTGTAAATCAGTTCCAATATGTACTGCAGTGTGCATGACACAGTTTTTTACAATTTGTTTTCTTTTTGTTGTTTATTTACTTTTTTTTACTAGGCAAGTTTTATATATGTAGGTATATTAACCAAAAAAAACAAAACATAAAATTACGTATCAATTATATATACATATATAACCAATTCAATTACTTTATTATTCCTTCTCAGTTTACTGAACACAAATTACTTCCAACGTCCTATCACGCCACAGTCCTAACAGCACCTCTGCCACCGACTAACTCCACTCGTGATCTGGCCCCGACTAACTTTCAAAAATTTTTTTTCATCCTGCATCGCGATCCCTCATATTATATTGAAAAATTAAACACAAAAACAATAATAATAGCACGCGCAACACTGACACGTGCGGGTGCTATTTGTTATCATACGATTCGCCCTTTTGTCGCTTAGCACCATTCTTGTTTTTAAGTCGGCGGCGCATATGTGCATCAAAGCTAGGCTTATTTGCTGGCGACAGCACAAGCAATGAGTCAAAATAAACATTAATTATCTCACTTAAGAAATTAATAATCTTTCAACTAAACAAAATCACATTTCTTTTCTATTTGGTTTTTTTTCCAATTTTGAACCAATTTTAAATTAATCACTTCATTTTTTTTCATAATTGCTATTTATTTAAAAACTAAAATAGCATTATTTACTTTTATTTATTTTAACAGAAAGCTCTACAACCCAAAAAAACCAAACTCTCGCTGTCAGAAATCAACTCCAAGTCCGTTCAGAAAAAAAAATTTACCGTAAGGTCAGAGCCCCAACCATCAGGGCTCTGCCTTCTATCAAATCCTAACACTGACTGACTACCTATTCTCAGGCAAAACAACTTGCTTTTTTTCAAACTAGATTTCTGCCAACGGGATACTGATAAGAGTCCCCTTGACAAACATGGATTTTTGAAACAACCAAGTTGTTCCCATGCAAAAATATTCTTATTAACATTCAAAAAACAAAAAAAAACATGAACAGAAGTCTCTCTCCACCTTTTTGGTCCTTTTGGAAAAGAAAGCTTCCAATTCCTATCTTACTTTCATCACACTGGATGTAGAAACGCTTCGTAAAATCTGGGTTGACCAACGTGGGTCCTCTATCAATTTTCTTTTCAGGGTATCAAAAAATTGTTGAGCTTCCTCGTTCGAGTTAAATCCTTTTGGTCCCCTAGAGCCCTTTAACAGATCAGTTAATGGGCTTGAGAAGGAGGAATACTCGGCAACGAACCTTCTATACCACCCAGTCATTCCCAGAACCCAAAGGAGTTGTTTCGAGGTCATTGGAACTGGTAACTCTTCCATGCCGAACGGCATAACTTTAAATTGATAAAGAGGTCTTTCTGGTACTGTAAAAGCTGTTTTGTCTCTAAATGCTTTTTCCAATCCTATCTGCCAGAAGGCATCCTTGAGGTCTAAGCTTGTAATAAATTTGGAATCGTGAAGACGACCTAGAATACCTTCAATCATACCAATAGGGTATGCATCCTTTTTCGTGACAGCATTGACCTTGCGAGAGTACACATTAGAACCTTCCCAGATTTCTGAACAAGGACTACTGGGGAGTTCCATGCACTTTGACTCTCTTTGATGACTCCTCAATCCAGCATCCTATCCAACTCAGCGTACATTATTTGTTGAGTTGCAGGAGAGATGGACAGTGACGTCGCTTAATAGGGGGCGAGTCCCCAACGTCGATGATATGCTCCTCCAGGATGGTCCTACCTAACCCTTCATCCCTGTAAGAAGGAAATTCCGATATCACTGCTGTTCACCAGCAAGGAAGAATTAGGTAACCTAAATTCAACTTTAAAAACGCTACTGTTTTGACAATTGCAGAATTAGGTAGCCTAAATTCTAAATTGTTAATTTTGATGATTTAACTAAAATAACTTTTAATCAAATTCACAAAACAATAACTAACTTTATTTTTGTCATTTTCTTGCTTTATATAGCTGTCTTTCAAAGGCAAATAAGTTTCAAAGCTTACATGTTTAAAATTTATATTTCAAAACTACTTAAATTAAATAAAACATATTTAAAATTTTTTAAATTATGTTAATTGTATTAACAACTGCGTTGAGAAGCTTCCTGTCAGCAGGCGACAAGGAGTGCATAAGCGGGTCAATACTCTCATCAGGCCGGATGGGGGATGATACTTCTTCCAGAAAACGGGTGCTAGTCCTGCCTTTTTCAAGATATCTATTCTCAAATAAAGTGATTGTTGAAGGCTGGGAACAATAAAAAGATCCATCAATACAGATTTCCCTCTAAAGGTGAGATTGTTGCCTTATGATTCTCTGGCCCTTACTGTCTGCATTTTTAATCTTAGAATGCATAGGGGTCTACTTAAGATATAAGCGACGCAAAAGATCTTTACATCCTACTCCCAAACAGCTAACACAAGCTCCACTGTCTAGTAGGCCCGTAATATTTTCGTCCCCTATTTGGACATAAAAGCTAAAAATGGACGTATGTCACCATTGTATCCTAATACTGCTTCATGTATGTTTCGCTGATGCTACGAGCTCGTTTATTTTTGAATTTTCCCCTATGTAATGAATTCAAGTCTGGGTATGTGTCAGCGTCAGCCGAACCGAGTATCCTATCTCGAACCTCTCAGTAAGCCTTCCAAGGTTCATGGAACTTACTAGGAAGAGTTTGCACTACCAACGGTGGCTCTGACGGAGCGGTTCGACGGAGGATAGTTAGTTTTGGTGATGTGTCGGCCATTATTTCTGTTCCGAGTGCGGCGGGCCATGGATCTTCCATTAGGGGCGAGTTTCCCGAACTACATCTTGGACAGTGAGGTTTCATTACTCCATCCTAACCGCAGGAAAAACAGAATTTTCATTTAATTTCCTCGTCACAATCCATGAAACCATGGTCCGTGCGTTGGCAATTCCAACAAGTCCATGTACGTTAACTCGCAGCTCGGTCATATTTGTTGTGTTGAACCTCCTCTGTTTCCAAAGTTTTAAGGCTGATAGTTATCATGCTGTAACTCTTGGAGGTGCCTAGGATTGACATATCTAGACCGTCCCGACTAATGTCATCCTTCTCTACCTTCAAAGATTAAGCATCTGTGTCTCAACTCCTCTAGAGTATTTATGTATGAAATGTCTACTGGATACGCTATGTCCCTCCATAATAATCAATATAGCACCTTTACGAATTCTTTTTCGGGGATTGGAGTGAACATTTGATGCCGTAGACCCAAAACCTTTTCAATGTAGTCATTGACGGTCTCGTGATTCTTTTGTTTTACATTCATTATTGTCATAGTAATATCCAGGTCCGTCGCACGAATCCATACATTTGGAGTAAGGCTCTTTTAGTGCGAGGCCAATCACAAGCGGCCTCCCTTACCATAAAGTCGAGGTGCCAACGTAGTGTTGGTCGTTCCAGTAATAGATGAAAATTTTGATTAAGATGTTAAGACTTAAATTTTCAGCAACTCGCACTTTCATATACGACAATATGCTTTTTTTTGTTTTTGCTTTTCTGTGCTCATTTACTATATCATATATTCAATAAGTACTTTTGCTAAACTAGAAATTCTGAAGGTTTTTTTTTTTCTACAGTTTGATTTTCAGGTGGAATGAAGGAATTTAGCTAAAAAAAATACAAAAACAAAAAAATTTATATTCTTGTTGATTTAAGAAAAATAAATGAATTAAATTAATTAATAGAATGGTAAACATTTGGACATTAGTTGTGTGACGCCTAAATGAAATTCGCACTCTCAGGTTCGTTGCATAGTAGCTAATTTTAGACTGCCTGAGTTTTTATCATCATTAGTACTTACGTTTAAAATTTCTTATATATTTTTTGATCATTTTTATCAACTTTACATTTTAGAGTAATATTATTCTAATAATAATGTTCTTTTTTGGGCTTTTTAAAAAAAAGTGCTTACTTTAAGCCCCTTAAATGTTAATTTCCACATTGAACAATCACTTTATTATTTTTATTTAAGGATAATTAACACATAGATCTAATTTCGTATGAAAGATGAATTTTTTGTCAGCAGTCAAGCCATGCATATGATCATTAATGAATATAAATATGCGGTATCCATGGTAGTTAATTTGTAATAAAAAACAAGCTAATTAAAAGTATATACCAGTCATTAAATTCAGTCTGAAATCTTGACCATATATTCCATATCCTTGTTAAATTATTTGATTACTTTTCTTCTATCTTTACTTATTAAAACTTACAACAAATACTAATATTGAACTTTACGTAATAAAAATAACTCTGTTAAATCAATTGCTTTCAATTTGTCTTCAACAAATTTTGATTGATATAATGATCCTAAAGATGATTCCTTATTAAATTTCATTTTTGAAAATTTTATAAATGAATTATTTTCTGTTACTTCAATACCATAAAGTTTACAATCAGATATTAAATCGATAGTGTTATCATAAAATAAAAGCCTTTGAATCCATTGTATAGGTATTTTCAGATTTTTGCTATTATATGCATAAGAAAATATTTCGAAAGTTCTCCTGAAAAAATGTAAACCAAAAGTTTAAAATATTGATTTGATTTCTTTTCTGACAAAAAAATACCTTCGTAATTTTGGAACTTTAGTAAATGCAACTGCACACAAAATGTGTGGTAACTGATTCACAATTTTAAATACTTTATAGTAATATGAATTTAAAAAATTCAACGATAGCCTCTGCGATAATATAAAAGTTTCATCACTTAAATTAATAAATCATGAAATATATGATAAAATAAATTTAATTAAAGAAATACCATATTTTTTTTGGTATATGAAAACTTCTTTCTAGAGATTCAACAGATCCGCAATTAAAAACTTGATATAGTGATTCAAATAAACTACGATGCTTTACAGTGTAATTAACATAATTTTTATCTAATTCATCGTAATTGTATAGAACTCGTTTTAGGCATTCTTGTAAATGCTGCTCACATATTTGTGGATCATAATGGTTTATAGTTTCATTGCAAAGCCTAATAATAAAAAAATGTTTTTGGTAAATATATCTGTATTTATCACTTGCATTTATTTATATTTTGCCAGTTTAAATCAGTTGTAAAAATCTGATAAATTTTATATTATAAAAAGCATACAAAGAAGTCAATTTCGCAAAAAAAGAACTAGGTTTATTAAAAACTAAACCAATAAATTATAAAAAAATTTTTCTGCTTTATTAGGACTGCTTCCAACCAACTTCGAGCTAAAGCTCAAATAGCACATGGAGAATTAAAAATGAAAATGTAAAGAAATAGTTTGGAAGTCATAGTTTCACTTACCGAAAACTACTATAAGCTAGAAATAGTATTATTGGCTGCAATAGATCAATTGAATCTTTATAATTAAAATTTTGTATAACGATTTCCTGGCGTACACAACGTAAACGATCAAATATGAAGTCATATACAAAAAAAAATGGCTTCCGCTTATCATTTAATATCCTAAAAATATTAAATCTAATAAAACGCATATTGGTTAAAAAACAATAAAAATTCCTACACCGTCAAAAGATATTCTACAGTTTTGTGAAGAGCTTTTCTTGTCCGTAAATTAGGTTTTTTGGAAAATACTGTACCCGCAGCAGATCTGGAAAATGATTTAACAACATTATGTGGTGTATATTTCCCATCATCTTTTAGCTCAAAGAAATGAAGTAGCCTTTGTCGTGTCCTTCTATTAAACAAAATTAATTATTCAAATTAACATCATTTTTAAAAAATTCTTAGATATCATTTGAACAGCATTGATTAAAACAGATTTGAAATGTAGAAATATCGTAATGGAAGTATGCATATAATTAATATTAGGGTCATAAATTACATGCTTACAAGTATTTTTAATTTTAATAGAGATATCATTAAAATAAAAATTTATTAATTTATTGCTAAATCAAATAGTTGGATGACATCGTTTCTTCATTAAGAAAAAGAAATATTTATTATTATAGCTACAAACTTTTTTTATGTATAGAATGATGTATTGATTTCTGTAAAAACTAATACGTACGATTTAACTTCCGATGAAGGGCACATCTCTCCACAAATACCTTGCACAAATTCAGTCATTTTATATAATTAAAACATTTAATAACAAAGTTTTAAGAATAGATCCAACAACTTCAGTACCTTTTTTGACAGCAAAGTCAAATTCGTCCAAAGCAAAAGTCTGACATATGTGATGTGTTTCACAAATTTAGCAAGTTCCCAAGGCAATTTAAATGGTATAATACATTTTAATAAATTGGTATAATACATTTTAATACATACAAATAGAATAGTAAGAGTAACATTTACATAAATCTTCTTTCATCTGCTGAATACAATGTAGAACAATGCAGACTTCTATCATTCAATCACATTCTTCGCAGAACTTTACGGGGGGGGGGGTGTTAGTTGACTTACTAGTAGACACTACATGTAGCGCCCAAGAAGATAATATAGTTGTAGCACTACCGACATGATTTGCAGAGCTATCTATTTTCTTTAAGCAGAAATTATTGCTCCTCTAGGTACATTTATCATGCTTTTACTGGCTATACCATTCATTCTATTTTATCAGTCCTCATACCCTTTTTTAACAGGCAAAGTCTGTACATGACGACAAAAAAAACATGGCGTCTAAATCTCAAAACATATGCTGTCAAATGTCCAATCAGATGTCACAGGTTATTAAATACTTTAAAAGTGTTTTAACTAAAAAAAATAAAGAAAAGTTAAGAGTTTTTAATTTATTCATGTAAATTGTTTTAAAAAGTTAAGCAATGAGTATTAGTGAAGTAAATCGAGCTAGAGATACACAAAACAGGAGGATCCAATAAGAAAAAATTCACAATAGACGTCAATTTTCTCTGTCTACAGACAATGAAAGGCTTTAGTTATTACACAGTTCCAACCACCTATGTCCATAAAAAAGTGGCTTTTTAGGCGGTTTACACCGGCAACGAAACCATAGTGGGAAAACCACCAAACTTGATGGTTTTGGAAGAGGGTTTACACTGACGCAGCATAGTACGGAAACTATGTTAGTGAAATGAAACTCAAATGTCAATATATTGTGGAATTTGAGGTTAAGTGTGCAAGTTTACTTAAAGTAAGTAATTTTTCATGTTGTATATTATCTTTTATTATTATATATTAATATATTATAAATTTAATGTTTATAGATGGATAGAGAACAGATGCAATTGTTGATGCAATATTTGGCACTCGATATGCTTATACCGAAGATGTGGGTTATTTAACACGGATAACACCAAAGCTATTTTCGAAATGTTACACAAACAATATAAATTTGACATCATAAATATATATTCTTCAACAATGGTTCCATCACCAATGATGGATACTGATATTGAACTAAGAAATAATGATTCAAGTCCTGCAAATACAATATCATCAGCAAATAATGAACCAATGCATATTGGAATATCTGAAGATGAAACGGACAATGGAAATCATGTGGTTGAACAGAGCCCAGTGGGAAATGTCTTGCTAGACACCGCGCGGTGCCTTGCTGGTTTTGACCAGCACAACACCAGTTATTTTGCTGGATTCAGCGCAGTTTTTAACATAGTCCATCGCAGGCGACCAGCACTCTCTAACACATATGCATTAATCTTGTGAATGTAATATAGGATACATTTGAATTTTTGCCTGTGTGTGAATACTTTTTATCAGCGCTTATATATATTGATGTTTCTTATACGAATTATATTCGAATCGCTTATAATATATGATATATAGAGCTCTTACCTGCTTCATTTCTCGAACTATAATTGAAAAACCGCTAGACCGAATTCCTACTAGGAGCTTTCATAATAATTTATTAAAATTAAAGCATACTAAAGGACAAATTGAAATGATGCAAACACAAGAATCAGATAATAAAACAAATAATACCCATTTTATTAAAAATAATAGAAGTTAATGGTGTAGATTATAGAAGTTAATTCATAGTTTTGAAAGCTTTCAAATTTCAGTCATATATGTTATAATATATATTCACTATATGTTTATAATGTTTTACTTACTAAGCGTAAAGTATATATGTAATAATAGCGGAATTTTTTAAAAAATGGAATCATTTACTAATTTAATCCATATCAATTCTATCTATATATACACCAAAGGGTTTTTGTCTTGCCCTGACAAAAAATAAAATAAAAGTAAAGCAGTTATTAATCAAATTTATTTATTAATCAATAATCTAAAAAACAAAATCAAAACTAAAATGGTATTTATTTTTCTAAGTTTACAACACCCTGTGTTTAAACAGGAAAAAATACTTTACTGTATTGTTTGTATTATTGTTTAATTAAGAAAAAAAACTAAGTTAGATTTTCTCTTTCTTTTTATTTATTAGCAAAGTACAAAAACCACTCAAAAACAAAATAATTGAATACAAATAATTGAATTGAATAAAATTAAAATATATACGCGATTGACAACTTCGTTGTCCTAGGTGTACTTGTGGACTGCGACCCTCTCAAATTTTATAAAATTTATGCCCAGCCAAATATGCTGAGCCACCGAAGTGGCATCCGGTGGCATAAACTAATTTCTTGTTAGTTTGCTTACATTGCGTCTTGTGCGCAACAATGTAAGCAAACTAACAAAATTTTGCTGACTTATTAAATGAGGCTGATTAACCGTGGGAGCAAAGTCCACGGTTAATAAACCTCAAAGTTAAACAAACTCCCGGCGAAAGAAAGTAATCACATTGTTATTTTGTTTCAAGTAGTAATAGAAATTCTTAACATCTATAAATGTGGCTAAACAATCCATTTTTACATTTACAACATTTGCAATGGTAATTTAGCACTAACATAAATTATAAAAGGATAATTTTCTAATTCTAGTAGCTCTATTATTTTCAGAAGTATAAAATGGCTTGAGTTTCTAGTTGTTTTTTTTTTTTGAATTATAGTATAAAATTTGATTAAATACAAATAACTGACATATTTTTAATTCAATTTAATATTTATGTTGAACTTAAGATTTTATTAGTATACCATCAAATAATGACAAATATTTGGGTTTATAATTGCTTATATTTTAATTTAAACAAAAATTTTTATAAAGTTCTATTAAAAATTCTTTAATACACATATTTTTTTTTTGAAATCTTGTATAATTTTTTAGATTAAATATTATATTATGCTTTTAAGAAAATTCACTTTAATTACGTATAAAATTTTTGCTATCTAAACAAAATTAGAAATAAATAATTCTGCATACAGCTTTGAATATAACAAAATAGAACAATATCTAGAAATTTGATGGTAACAAATTATTTTTTTTTTCTATATAAAATTGTAATTATAACAAGAACACAAGAATTTAATGTTTGAATTTGGAAAATGAGAAGTAATGGTGATTTTGATTAAAAAATATGATTTAAATATGCTTACAATTGGATAAAATTAAAATAAAATGTGGATAAATTGTAATGTATTAATTGCTTTAAGTATTCTTTAAAGATCTTCGTTATATGCAGAAACTCTGTCCCCAAGCGCTTGTCTTCTTTTATTGACGTAGTCAGTAGTCCATAAATGCGGCTTAGCATCCATAGCTGTTAGCTCTGAATTCCGTGCTGCCCTTTCTAGCAGACGCGAGTGTCGACATTTTATGAATATAATGCACATTATAAGCAAGCATACTGCACATACAATTGCAATCATAATTATCCAAGAACTAGGCGTCCAAATATCCACGTCGTTCCATGACTCCAGTTCGTTTTTCATAATTTTTTTTGATGTTGCGATTTGAACATCTGTTATTCGGATATTCTATCAAAATTTGAGGCGGTGACAGGTCCGCAAAACTTGCAATGGATGATACATTAAAACTAACAGTATAGTTCGTAGAACTTTGTTTATCGATTAGTGCTGCATGCTTCTCGTTTACAATGGAACAGGTGGTCAACGAAACAATTGTTGCAGTTGCGACCACGTCCTGAGGAGTACTGTTATCACATTCTGCAATTAATTTTTTCTTGAGTATATTTAAAACCAGTACTAAGTTTCTTCCAAAAGGGTACACTCCATCGTTCGCTTTTTTAACATGTGTTGAACAATTTGTTCTTATAAATGATATATTTGATTTTAGTATGGCTGCTGTACATGAGTGTAAAAGGTTATGATGCCACGTCTCCAATATATCCTTGTAAGAAGGGTTGGTGTCTTTAATAGGTACGATTTGTGTTTTATTTTCACTATCTACAATTATGCTCTGTATATTTTTGCCATTCTCTAGTATGATATACTGCCCATCATTATCAGGTGTACTGACAATAGTATACTCAGTATATGTTGTAGTGTGAACTATAGGAATTGTAAATGTTACAACAACTAAGTCATTCTTAATTGTTTTCGCTGCTTGGTTAAATAGAAACCAGTCCTCAGGATTGGGAACGGACGGTAGTTTGCCTTGCGTACTGTAGTTTTGAATAAATTGCTGAAGCTCCCTTACTGGTCGTATATTTATAATGTTCTGATGTACATTTAGAACTGAAGTAATTAAAAGATGGATATTAGACCCATAATCAATAATTTGCTGCTCCAAATTTAATAATTGTTGTTGTTTGTATAGATCATCAATGTGTAATTCTACCTCTTGATGTTCTAAGTTAGTTAGATTAAAGATGATTTGTCCAATTTTGGTTATTTTATTTCGAGCAGTTCTCATATCCTGTTCTAGTTAATGCACCTGAACGGTTTGAAATATAAGACCTCCGGCCATGAGAATTTGTGGAGAATATTTGATTAATGTCGACACCAGGGGAGCCATACGCTCAACGCACTCTTTCTTCCTATATGAAGACAATAGTTTTGTCTTGACATTGGCTGATGTTGCTCTTATATTTTGTTCAATGGTGTTGCAATGTTTGTTTAGAGAGGATTCTTGGTTTACGTGAATGGTACTGCAAAATTTACGAAGATCTTCAATTTGGTTGTCGATAATTTCTATATCACCGGTTAAGTTGAGTTGGGTTGTCACTGAGAAATTAAGTTCGGATTTGAGAAGAGATATGTTTCGATCGGAAAATATGTGAATCCCTGAATTAATCGTATAAAAGTGGAACCCTGATGTTAGATTCGGCAAAAATATCATGAAGCAAAAAAGCGTTGTTAGTAGGGCATTAGTTCTTTGCTTGAGTCGGTTGCTCCGTCTCAAAGTCTGAGTTGTTTGCTTTCCGTTTGTTTTTTTCGTCTCAGAAATAGGTGGTATGGATGGTGAAACTGCTTTTGGTTCTTCAACATGCAGGTACTCCTTTCCTTCCATCACTAAAGGGACCAATGAGTTTGTAGCACGATGAATGGTATCATGGTTTACGGTTTTGATATCAACTCTTCGTGTTATGTTTGTTACGTCTGGGTAACATTTAATCACTTTCCCCATTTTCCATTCATTTGGCTTAGAATTAGGATCTTTTATTAGGATAACATCTCCTACATGAATTTTTCTGTCGTTCTGTTTCCACTTATACCTCTTTTGAAGCCAATATAGATATTCCTGTTGGTATCGTTTCCATATTTGTTGCTGGATGTCATGTACCTGGAGCCATCGTTTCGTTACAGGTCCAGTTTGTGGTAGCATTATATCTGTTGAAATATTTTTCATTTGCCGTTGAGTGATCAGTTCAAAGGGTGTTAAAGCTGGGGCTTCAGATGGATGTTGAGGTCCTGGATACAATGGCCTACTGTTCATAAATCCTTCAATACGACAGAGCAATGTATTAAACTCTTCCATTGTTATTTTACTTACAGTATCCATTCGTCTAATGAAATACTTCATTGTTTTGACTGTTACTTCACATAAGCCGTTGAAATTGGGACTGTACGCCGGAGTAAGATGCCATGTTATTTGCTGAACTGCTTGTCGATCTTTACATTCTCCTTTAATTTTTTCCCAAGCGTCATGAATTCGATGTTTCGCCCCAATAAAATTTGTACCATTATCAGTTTGGACACTTTTAGGTACTCCTCGCCGACTTGTAAACCTTGAAAAGGCAGCCAAAAAATTATCAGTACTTAGATCTGACACTAGCTCCAAATGTACTGCCTTAGATGATAAACAGGAGAATACTGCCACCCATACTTTTATGGACCTATCAAACTTGAGAAGACTAGGTTTTACATTAAAAGGTCCAGCTAAATCGACAGCGATGTGACTAAAACTGGGTGAAAAATTTATTCTTTCGGCTGGTAGACTGGACATTTTAGGCTGTATAGAACGGGCTTGCCACCTGATGCAAGTAATACATATACGAATCTACTTTTTAATCCGACTTTTTAATTTTGGTATCCAATATTCTGAACGAATAAGTCTTTCTGTGAGGCCAATTCCACTATGACCATGCTCTTCATGAGTACTTCTTATAATAAGATCAACTAAATGACACTTGGTTAGCAAAATTGGATGTCGTTGGGCTACAGGAATATCGGCTGCTTCTAATCGTCCACCAACCCGAAGAATCTCGTGTTCATCTAAAAAAGGATCTAACGAAGTCAACCAATGTTTATCTAGTAAGGCTTTCTTGCTTCGAATTATCTTGAGCTCACCCTTAAAAACTAATTTCTGCTGTGTTCTAATTAGACCAATTTTTGCATCTTGGATTTCTTTGGCAGACAATGCTGTGAATGTTATGTTTAACGCGGCTGCCTTAGACCATTTATTGTTTCCTTTATGTCTTGAGGTTTTAACAGCCGCTTTCAAATTTTGAATGTATCGTCTGCAGAACGCGCTTACTCGTAACAATTTGTTTAAATTTGAATATTTCTGTACAAGTGTGTTATCAGATTCTTTATTATCATTAAATAGAACAGTTGCTTTTTCTATAAAAGGGGTAAGAGGTAAGTGTTCATTTTTCATCCAAGGTGGTCCATTAAACCATAGTTGGCATTGAAGAAATTGATGAGGAGTTAACCCTCTTGTAGCAGGATCAGCAGGATTGTCTACAGACTTTACATAGTGTAAATTTTCTGGTTGTATTACCTTCAGTATTTTAATTACCCTTCGTTTTACTGATTTATTTATAATTTCTTTCTTATTTCTGCACCATGCCAGTGCTACTTCAGAATCCGTATATGTGGTAAAGCAAACTGCTAGGTCAGAGAAGCAATTTTTTATGCTTTGATATAGTTGAGTTAGTAGTAAAATTCCTTCTAGTTCCATTTTGGGAATAGTTCATAGCTTACTTTCCAAATTAGTTTTAGTTTTCAAAGGGGTAACTCTTCCTTTTGCAGCAATTAGTTGAAGCTCAATTTTATTATTAACTTTTATTCGGCTATAGATGACGGCGGCATATCCTTCTCCACTGGCATCACTGAAACCTACCAGCTCTAATTCCGAGTCCTTAGTAAATTGCATCCATCGCACAATTTCAACTTTTTTCAGAAGCTGTAACGATGAAATACAGCTCATAAATTCTTTTTTAGAATTGGAGTCAATATTATCATCCCAGTCCATGTTTTGCTTCCATAAATTTTGCACAATTATTCTTAGCTTCATGACTACAGGAAGAAGCCATCCTAAAGGATCATATAAGCTCGCAGTGGTAGATAATATTTCTCGTTTGGTAAATACAGTAGTTTGATGCTCTTTGACATTAAACGTAAAAACATCCTTTGAAGGTATATAAATCAGTCCTAGTGTTTTTACAGTGAGGTTGTCCCCCCCTAGTATTATATAAGAATCTATTTTATCTTCAGGAGATATTTTCTCTAAGACACGAGGGTTATTTGCCATCCATTTTGTAAGCCTAAATTTACCGGCCCGCAATGTTCTGGTAATCTTCTCAATTTCTTCCTGGCATTCTTCAATTGAGTGCGCTCCATAAAGTAAATCATCCACATAAAATCCCTTTTTGATTATATGAACGGTTTTTTCGTCTGGAGCGTTATCAATAGCGCATTGGTGTAATGTTCGTATGCTTTGCCAAGGGCTGCAATCACAACCATATGTGACGGTATTCAATTGGTATTCACTTACTCGAGCGTTTCGGTTTGGTCGCCATCAAGAAGGAGCAACTCGCCAAGACAACTAAGAAGTGGTACGATACTACCGACTCAAGGTATCTTAATAAATTTAAGAAAAACGTTAAATTGTATTGAGAAGAGAGTGAGAGAAAAAGATTATTTTACAATACAGCAGTGTGATTTAATTGATCGGGAGTTAGAAAAAAACCGAGAAATTAGAAGCGAAAAAATTAGAAATTTAAAAAATCAGACGGAACAGTTTAAGTTTGATATAGCAAGGTTCAAAAATCTCTCTCACCCTCTTAAGTTAGGACAAATAAATTTAAAAAATGATAATGTAAACTTAAGAAATGATTTGTTAATAAACTATAAGTCGAATCGAGCCATAGGTTTAACAGACTTACTCTCAAACGACACATCTTAAATTTCTTTCACTTTGAGCGATTCATTTCAAGCCAATTCCACTTTTAAGGACTCTGATTTTGAACTCCCTTGCTTGAGTGCTATTCTCGAAAACTCTGAATTATCTATTTCAGACCAATATTTTAATAAAAAACCGGAAACAAAAGAAAATTTCAATATGGCAAAGAATTACATTAAAGTAGCCAAACTGACATTTCAATTAGTACCTGTATTTTCCGGTAACCAAAGTCCTACACTAGCTTCTGAACTACAAACTTTCATCGGTTGTTGTAAAAGGGTATTGCAATGCTTAACAGTACCAGAACAGTTAGTATTTACGCAAATTTATCCCACCACTTTACGTGGAGAAGCCTACCAATTAGTTGCCTCAACCAGCTACCTTTGAGAAAGCTGCCGAGTATAAGCGCCGTTCATTCCTAAAAAATAATATAAAAAAAAACGGTAATAAGCTTCAATACATGAGCACCGCTCCTCCCTAAAAATAATATAAAAAAAAAAAACGGTAATAAGCCTTAATATATGAGCGCCGTTCCTCCCTAAAAATAATATGAAAAAAAACTGTAATAAGCCTCAATACATGAGCGCCGTTCATCCCTAAAAATAATATAAAAAAAAAACGGTAATAAGCCTCAATACATGAGCGCCGTTCATCCCTAAAAATAATAAAAACAAAAAAAAAACAAATAAAAAATAAATAATAATAATTATTGCACTATTATTACTCTAGGTGAATTAAAGTTTGAAATAATAGTAAATATAAATAAGTCAAAATAAATGTCAATTTAAGTTTAAACTTAAAACGAACAAAAATAAAGAAAATTTTTTTTTATATATTTCAATAATAAAAACATATTAAAAAACATATTATACAACAAAACAAGGATTGAATCAACAACACTTCATCAGGCCACACGTAAATAGTATAACCACAGCACATCAAAAAAACTCAGCCTAAACAATTCGGCATTGAAACCACATTACAAATGCAAGAACTACCACAACATTGCAATATAGCAGGCCCAAAGCAACTCTTACAGTTTCCTCGCACGGAAACTAACGTACAAGAATTTACGGTACCATTAACTTCGCCCGACAGCATCTCTCCACAGCAAGCATAAAATAGTGATCATCTCTCAGGATTAGTGGACTGGAAAACAGTCGAATACACAGCCTGTGATACCTTAGACTGCCTTACCGTGAGAAATGAAGTCGGCCAACAACAAGGAAACCAAAATATCTTAATTGACAGGCCACCTAGCAATCAGTTTGATTTAACAATTTCCAAGATGAGGGTAACCGATAACGATACATTCGAAAGTGAATCGGGTAGCGAAACCTCAAAAAATCTTTCTCTTAATAAAAATTTGCCAATTTACGAGGCGGGGGTAACCGATAACGATTCACTCGAAAGTGAATCCGGTTGCGAAACCTCAAAATCCAAAACAGTAAATCAAGACTGTGAAATATCAGGAAGTCCAATCAGACAGCCGATTTTAATTACCTGTTTAGCCACAATTTTATCTGTAAGCTTGGATAAACCCTATAATGTCCTCGCAAGGACCCAAGGGATAATACCTTTCAAAACCAACTTACAAGAAGACATGTTCTGTTTCGCTGAAGAGATAAACGAAGGAATATTCCTTGCCAATAGTTTTCTTGGTGATTTAGTTGTTGATATTGGTTATTATACGAAATAACGAATAAAATAGAAATAGAGAAATAGAAATAATAGAAACAGAGTGGAAAAAGGCCTTGCCAACTGGAGATGTAGATACTGGTAGTTAACCCAGCGGCTAACCATTAATTGTTGATAGTATTGGGCTAGCATCCCCAATTATACAAACCCAAACACATGATATCAACTCCTATAACAACTTCTAAACATAAAAAACACAAAATTAGTGCAGTCTTGTTTAAACTCAAACCCCAGAAGGACCGGGGATTCTAGAATAGGTCTTCGGTACACCTCACCTGTCGTACGAGACGACTAACACTTGTTTGAAATCTTTTCCGTTTCTTTTCCAAAATTTTTAAATTTTTTGGCCTTATCACACCTTGAGTCTTATGCCTTTTTACCTGTTAAGATTTAAGATTCTTTTTTTACTTCAAAACAAGTTTTAAAAAATTAATCTTTAATTCTAGATATTTTGATATTGTTTTAATATTTTAGCTATTTTGATTCCCTCACCACTCTTTTTAGAGAAACCCTCACTAACCGCAGTGATTCTCTTCCTCAAGGGGGGAAGGTATGTTATGTAAACAGTGTGCGTACCCTGATTTAACGCAATTTCACTACCAATCACTCAATCAAACATTTATAATCACTAATCTGTTTTTATTCTTTTTGGTAAAAGTAAGTCAAAAAAAACAAACGGCTCCTCTCAACTTATAAATATTTTATTCATTTCATTTACAAACCTATTTCAATAAAAATAGCTATATTTTTTATAAATTATTATAAACTTAAGTCTGATTTTAATGATAATAATAAGTGTTTGGAGCCAAATCAAAATTCCAGCAGTTTTCTTGACAAAATTATTTTTTATTATTTTTTTTTTTTTTTAACAGTGTAGCAATATTTTTAGTAGTGTTACCGCATCGAATCTCTGAGCACATGGTCAACTTGACATGACGTCACAAACCAAACAAGTAAGTATATTATATTATAATTTGATTTATTTGGTATTGGTAATTTGGTCTGTTTGATATTAGTGTACAAAATAACTCCGCCCACTGTATTAATCAGTTGCTATGGAGTTATTACTGTACAGATAAAACCTGATAAGCTCGATCATGGGAACTGAAATTTACAGTTCACCTAGATCCAGTTATTCTAGTATAAAAATCATGCACTTGCTGCAATGAGTTAGTATGCCTTTTGCTCTTCATGCTATTAGTTGTGATTTAAAATTCAAATATCCAAATTTTCCTCTAAACTCAGGGTTTTTGACTTGAGTTTTCCTTTAAATTCTCAGGGTTGTGACTTGAGAATTTTCTTAATTATAATATCATGGTTCTGACCTGATATTATTATTTCAAATTCTATTTCTTTGTCGCCTCTAAACTCAGGGTTTTGACCTGAGTTTCCTTTAAGTTCTCAGGGCTTTGACTTAAGAACTTTTCCAACAAAAATATCAGGGTTTTGACCTGATAAACTATAATCTCTGCGTTTTGACTTGAGATTATCCTAAAATGTAATCTCAGTGTTTTGACTTGAGACTCAAATCCTTTTATAGTGCAGTATTAAATTATCAGACAAAAACATAAAACATAAAGTAATTTATATTTTTTCTTAGTTTTTTACTCAACGTTGGAACGCGTTGAGCAGGTAAGTACTTATAATTTAATCAATTTTAATATATATTTATATATATATATAACAAACTTATTGAATTAATATTTATTTTTCTTTTGGTTTAAATAAAATAAATATACAAAGTGTTAATGTGGTATTATTTAATATTAAAAACCCATTCCTAATAAACTAAGCTCATGCAATTGAAAACGGAACCCTTCTCAATTTATAAATGTGTTGTATTTTTAAAATACACCCAACATTTTGGTCCTTCGAGCCGGATTGTGTGATTGGTTTTATAAGGTAAGTTTACAATATATTTTAACAAAATGCCTATTAACGCGCTTATCGACAAACAAACAGTTTTTTCCAACCTTATTAATAAATCTATCGTCAATTTCAAAAAAACAGCCATTCAGAAACGAACAAGATCTTTAGCAGAAGCTCGATTATCCGCTGTAGAAAAACTATGGGAATCGTATTCTGCGAATCATTGTGAAATTGAAATTTCTGCTTCACAAATATCTACCGAAGAATTAAATAAATATGAGTACTTTGCTAAAGATCAATATTCCGAGCAAGAAGAAAAATATTTCGACTATGTGGCCACGTTGAAAGATTTAATTAATTATGATCAGCACACTAAAACGTCTTTTAATCCCAACTTAAGTTCAGGAATACCCACAAGTAATTTACAGTTACCAAAGATAGCTATTCCTAAATTTACAGGTTCATATGATTCTTGGACTTCTTTTCATGATCTCTTTGTTGCTCTAATTCATGAAAACTATTCACTTTCACCCGCACAAAAACTACAATATTTAAAATCAAGTCTTTCTGGAGAAGCCGAAACCTTAGTCAAATATTACAAACTTTCTGATGCAAACTATGAAATTGCGTGGAAGGTACTTCGCGATAGATATCATAATCCACGAGCACTAGTTAAAGCACAGTTAAAATTAATGTGTAATCAATCTTCCTTGTCTGTTGAAACTGCCAAAAGCCTAAAAAGTTTATTAGACGTCACGATAGGATGTGTATCAGAATTAGAAAATATGGGGGTATCTACGAACGGTTGGGATCCTATATTGATTTTCATAATTTCACAAAAATTATCCCGTGAAACACAATCCTTATGGGAGGCTGAGCTTAAAGGCAAAAGTGAACTACCAACATTCGAGCAGTTTAAGTCATTCTTAGAATATCGTTTTAGAACACTTGAATCTATTTTAACAACCAGGTCTTCTGATTCAAAACCCCATGAAAATCTTTTCTCACCACGAAAAGCGCAATTACATACTCACAATAGTTACTCTGCTCCTTTGCGTACAGTGTGTAAGCAAGATCACAATATATATCAATGTTCTAAGTTCAAAAACTATGACATTGAATCACGAATCCAATTCGTCAAATCCAAACGTCTATGCTTCAATTGCTTATCTAATCGAAAAAAACTTTACAATCTCTCTACAACTCTTTCAATCGACAAGCCTTGTTAGGTACAGCACTAGTTGACGTCCATTCTACATCAGGGGAAACATTTACATTGAGAGCACTCATTGATTCTGGTTCTCAAGTTTCCTTCATTACCGCAGCCGCTGCAGCTAAACTCAAGCTCAAAAAACATAAGTTATCCTTGCAGATAACAGGTGTTAATAATTCGAAAGCAACACATGTTAAGTATAAAGTAGCATTCATGCTACAATCTCGCTATGTTGCAATAAACAAAATCCATCTTCAAGCAATGGTAATTCCAACCATCACAGATCTCGCACCACCGCATATTATCAACCGTCAAAAATTGACGTATTTACAAAACCTTCAGTTAGCAGATCCGAATTTCTATCAACCAGGTAAGGTTGACCTACTATTAGGAGCAGATGCATACGGTAGCATCATCCTAGATGGTATCCGCAAGGGTCCAGCTGGCACACCTGTAGCTCAAAACAGTATGCTAGGCTGGATTCTATTTGGCAGCACTGAAAATTCTTCTTCAAAAAAGGTAATATCATTATCAAAGAATTTAATACCTCAAAACGAAGGTAGTCTGGACACACTTTTACGCCGATTTTGGGAAATAGAGAATATACCGAGCTCACCAAAATTGACAAAATCGGAGCAAGAATGCGAAGAATTTTATAAACGCACCTACAGGCGTCAAGATGACGGGCGTTTTGAAGTACGCCTTCCTTTTCTAAATAACGAGCAACCAGACCTTGGAAACTCATACTTCATGGCCTTACGAAGGTTTCTTAGTTTAGAAAAGCGCTTACAACGCGATCCTGCCATTAATAATGAATATAAGGCTTGTATCGACGAATATTTAAAATTAGGACACTTGGAAGAGGTAACTGAAATGGTATCAGCAAATAAGTGCTATTACATACCGCATCATGCTGTCTTTAAGGACAGTACTACTACTAAGCTCCGCATTGTTTTTTATGCTTCCGCTATTTCTTCTAATGGCAAAAATCTTAACGACCAGCTTCATAATGGTAAAAAACTACAATCTAATTTGTTTTCAACCATTTTAAAATGGAGAAAACACCGGTATGCTATGTCTGCAGATATTGAAAAGATGTACAGAATGATTAATTTAAATAAAAATGATCATAACTATCAAAGAATTTTATGGCGAGATCACCCTTCAAAACCAATAAAAGACTACGTTTTGAATACTGTCACATTTGGCATCAAGCCATCTCCTTTTTTATCCATCCAATCTTTGCATCAATTAGCCAAAGATGGAGCAAAATCACATCCCTTAGCATCATCAGTCATAGTAAAGGATTTTTATGTTGATGATGCAATAACCGGGGCATCTTCTCTAGAACAAGCACTAGAAATTCAGTCCCAGCTCATCGACCTGTTGAAATCGGCGGGATTTAATTTAAGAAAATGGGTTGCAAATGATCAAAAACTTATGAAAAATATTCCCCACGAAGACAGAGAAAAGAAATTCCCATTAACGTTTTCAGATGATGAGTCAATCAAAGCATTAGGTATCCAATGGTACCCATCAACTGATATTCCTACTATTCAATCTCCGAAAACTGATAATGGTCCAGTAACAAAACGATTTATATTATCTTGCATAGCCAAACTGTTTGATCCTTTAGGTTGGATATCACCACTAATCATAACTGGAAAAATCTTAATGCAAAAGTTATGGTTATCGGGATGCTCATGGGATGATCCTATATCCGAAAATTTAGCTACTGAGTGGAACAAATTCAACTCTGAGCTATATTATATTAATCAGATTCAAATTCCGAGATGGATACATCTAACTTCATCTTATTCCAATTGTCAGCTACATGGATTTTCTGACGCTTCTATACATGCATACTCCGCAGCTGTTTATATACGTGTTATCGATGATTGTGGGGAAATTCATGTTAATCTTGTTACCGCTAAAAGCAAGGTTGCCCCGACCAAGCCAGTCACTTTACCCCGTCTAGAGCTCAATGGAGCTGCTCTGCTGTCTATGTTAATAGTTCAAACCCAAACTGATTTGGAGCTAAAAAAACGTTCCAGTTTATGCATGGACAGATTCTACTATTACCTTATCCTGGGTTAAAAGTGACCCCAGAAAATATAAAACATACGTTGCCAACCGAATAGCAAGTATACAAGAATCCATACCTATAGAAGCCTGGAATCACGTTCGATCTAAAGATAATCCTGCTGATTATAACTCTCGAGGAATTGAACCCTCCACACTAGCTAATTTACCCTTATTGTGGCATAGACCAACAAACCTGAATCTCAATGGGTTATTAACAATCAAATTCATGCAACCTCTGTCGTTGAAGAACAAAAAAGACTTACTTTAAATTGTCTTTCTACCGAATTTATTGATAATCTCTTTCTTAAATTCTCAGCATTTTTCCGTCTAATAAGAACATTATCTTACTCCTTAAGATTTTATTACAATCTTAAACTAAAACGTTTTGAAGACACAACTGGTTTTTTAACTTCAGATGAGCTTCAACAAACGAAAATTCGAATACTGAAACTAGCTCAAATGTCTGAATATTCATCTGAAATACGAGACCTTCAAAACAATAAGTCTGTAAATTCAAAAAGCACATTAATCACGTTAAATCCGTTTCGCGATCACACAGGGCTACTACGAGTTGGTGAAAGAATTTCTAATTCCAACCTCTTCTATGCTACAAAACATCCCATAATTTTGCCCAAATCTTTTAACCATATTACCTCATTGATTATACGCCATTTTCATCATCAAACTCTTCATGGCGGAGTTGAATCAACCTTATCTGCTCTTCGGAATGAATATTGGTTATTACATGGAAGAAGAAGTGTACGACATTTAATACACCAGTGTGTTATATGCTTTAAACAAAAACCAAAATCTAATACCCAATTAATGGGTAATCTACCTGCATGTCGCATAACTCCTTCACGTCCGTTTTCACATACAGGTATAGACTTTGCAGGACCGCTTAATATAAAAATGTCAAAACATCGGGGAAACCGTCTATACAAAGGATATATATGCTTATTTATATGCATGGCTACAAAGGCAATTCATTTAGAACCAGTATCAGATTTAAGTTCCAATGCATTTCTTGCTGCATTTCAAAGATTTATAAGCAGACGAGGCCTATGTACAGATATTTATTCCGACAACTTCGTTGGTGCAAAAACCCTTTTAGATAAAGATTTAAATGCTGCAATAAAAACAGCAAAACTTTATACCGCTGAACAAATTGCTAACAAAGGCATCACTTGGCACTTCAATCCTCCGTCAGCCCCTCATTTCGGTGGACTCTGGGAAGCTGGAGTCAAATCCGTAAAATACCATCTAAAAAGAATACTTGGTAATACTTCATTGACCTTTGAAGAATTATCTACAGTATTGGCTCAAATCGAAGGATGTCTTAATTCACGACCATTGTGTAGACTTTCTGAAGACCCTAATGATGATCAAGTACTTACTCCAGGGCATTTTTTGATAGGTACTTCTATAAATACATATTCTGAGGGACCAGTCAACATAAATTCACATCCAATCTCTAGGTGGAATTTTTTGAATCAACTAAAACATCATTTTTGGCAAAGATGGTCAAAGGAATATCTTGTTCAACTTCAAAATCGGCCTAAATGGAAATCTGAAGAACGAAATCTCAAAATTGGGGATATCGTCATCATTAAAGAAAACAATATGCTCCCAGGTAGGTGGCCCTTAGGAAAAATTGTAAGCACCCATACAGGCCCAGACAATTTAATTCGTGTAGTCTCTATACAAACTCCAACTAATACAATCATTAGACCGATTCACAAAACTTGTTTATTCCCTAGCAATAACAGTTGCTCTGATAAATAATTTCAATTTTGTTTGTGAATTTGTCTTAAAATTTCAAATGTACCGTTTACCCTTTTTTCTATAAATAAATCTCTTATAATAAACACTGATTAGTTGATCTTCAAAAGTGCTTAAAATAACAAGTGAATTCTAAAATATTCAATTTCTTTGTGTTTTTTATTAACATTTTCAATCTCATTTTCAATATTAAATTTCTTTGTGTTTTTTATTAACATTTTCAATATCAGGTAATTAAACCATTTCCTAAACCTAACTTATTCTAATTTACTTGTGTTCAGAAATGTCAACACCTGAGACTTCTGATCGGCCTTCAACGCCGAGTCAGAATATTGATCGGCCTCCAACGCCTGGGCGAAATATCGAGCGGCTCTTCATACAAGCGCCAACCACCTTAGCTACAACCCCAATAATTTCAGTAACTAGGGGTTTGAATATAATGACGTTAAACAAATCAAATGTCATCGTTGAAATTTCGGATGACGAGGATACTGCATCCAATCGCACTCATAGTAGGACAGAAGGAGTCAAAGGTAGAACAAACACTACGCAATTTAAGGGTACCCCTAAGGAGGTCAGAGTCCTAAAAAACATGGTCATCAGGCACGCTGATAAAAACCCTGAAGATCGTCTGATGATCATGGTAGAGGACGGTGGGATAAGGTATCCAGTTTTCATTCCTAAGGAAAAATTATTAAATTCAAAAAAAAGAAAATATCGCACCAAGCTGCCAACTGGTCGTAGGGTGAATGTCAAAATGACGAAAGAGGGCAAAATAAAATTTCTATTACCCTAATTTACTTTTTATTTAACCCAACTAATCCATATTTTTCTGAATTTTTTTTTTCGTTAAAAAAAAAAAAAAATAATAATAATAATAAAATCTTTCAACGGGGCCCAGTATGTTTGGAGCCAAATCAAAATTCCAGCAGTTTTCTTGACAAAATTATATTTTATTTTTTTTTTTTTTTTAACAGTGTAGCAATATTTTTAGTAGTGTTACCGCATCGAATCTCTGAGCACATGGTCAACTTGACATGACGTCACAAACCAAACAAGTAAGTATATTATATTATAATTTGCTTTATTTGTTATTGGTAATTTGGTCTGTTTGATATTAGTGTACAAAATAACTCCGCCCACTGTATTAATCAGTTGCTATGGAGTTATTACTGTACAGATAAAACCTGATAAGCTCGATCATGGGAACTGAAATTTACAGTTCACCTAGATCCAGTTATTCTAGTATAAAAACCATGCACTTGCTGCAATGAGTTAGTATGCCTTTTGCTCTTCATGCTATTAGTTGTGATTTAAAATTCAAATATCCAAATTTTCCTCTAAACTCAGGGTTTTTGACTTGAGTTTTCCTTTAAATTCTCAGGGTTGTGACTTGAGAATTTTCTTAATTATAATATCAGGGTTCTGACCTGATATTATTATTTCAAATTCTATTTCTTTGTCGCCTCTAAACTCAGGGTTTTGACCTGAGTTTCCTTTAAGTTCTCAGGGCTTTGACTTAAGAACTTTTCCAACAAAAGTATCAGGGTTTTGACCTGATAAACTACAATCTCTGGGTTTTGACTTGAGATTATCCTAAAATGTAATCTCAGGGTTTCGACTTGAGACTCAAATCCTTTTATAGTGCAGTATTAAATTATCAGACAAAAACATAAAACATAAAGTAATTTATATTTTTTCTTAGTTTTTTAATCAACGTTGGAACGCGTTGAGCAGGTAAGTACTTATAATTTAATCAATTTTAATATATATTTATATATATATAACAAACTTATTGAATTAATATTTATTTTTCTTTTGGTTTAAATAAAATAAATATACAAAGTGTTAATGTGGTATTATTTAATATTTAAAACCCATCCCTAATAAACTAAGCTCATACAATTGAAAACGGAACCCTTCTCAATTTATAAGTGTGTTGTATTTTTAAAATACACGCAACAATAAGAATAATGATAATAATAATAATAATGGTAATGAATAAATAAAAGGGGCAAAGTATATATTATATATTTAATAATGGGAGATTTTCACTATTAGCATGTTAAGTTAAATAAATAAATAAATATTTGTATTAACAAAACTAAATTTTCGTCATAATCAGTAATATTTTCGGAAAAAATTGGTACATAAGCACGGAAGAGAATGATCGATGATCATAAAATAAATACCAAAAAATTGAAAAACTTATAAAGATTTGTTAAACCAAGAGTGAAAAAAAATAAAAAAAACTTAGAATAATTTAATAATTTCAATTTAAAAATTTATAAAGACTTGTTAAACCAATAGCGAAAAAAAACTTAGAGTAATTTTATAATTAAAAAATTTATGAAGATTTGTTAAACCAAGAGTGAAGAAGACTTAGAACAATTTTATATTTTCAATTGAAAAACTTATAAAGATTTGTTAAACCAAGAGTGAAAAAGACTAATTTTAATTGTGTAATTGGAAATAAAAATTCGGGGACAAATAAAAACAATAAAAACTTAGAACTATTTTTAAATAAACAAAAAAAAGAAAAACTCAGAATAACCTTTAAATAAAGATTAATTGTGGAACTCTAAAAAAGTCCAGTAACGTATACTACCATTTTCATCACTTGACGAAAATTTTGGTTTGAATATAAACTAAAAAATAATTAAAAGAAAAATGAACGTATGTATACTAAATAAATAAAAGTAAACAGTTTAAGAACCTATACATTATTTCACTTCTTACGAAATAATAATTTTTTGCATGTAAGCTAAAAATTATTGGATCAGCCCAATAAGTTAAATAAAAAAAACAAAAAAAATAACAAAAGCAATATTGCTTTGCAATTGTAGCATAAAACAATATTGCACTACAGAAAAACCAAAAATTGCATGACAGAAAGGTACTATAAAAGAAAGTACTTTTCTTTAGAATAAAGCAGTCTGTTGTAATTTTTTGGTAACTGAGGTTGTTTTTGTGGGAAGGTTAAGACCGGCCGAAACTGGCCAAGACTTTAGCTTTTTCGCAAAAACAAGACTTAGAAATAAAAAATCTTTTCAAGTGCGACCGGCCGATACTGGCCAAAACTGAACTTGAAAGGATTTTGACCATTTTGTTTATTCTTATTTGGGACTTAGAATAATTTTATGTCTTCAACTAAAAACATAATACATAAAGATTTGTTAAACCAATAATGGAAAAAAAAAGCTTGGAATAATTTTATAAATTAAAATTTTAAAGACTTGTTAAACCAATAGCGAAAAAAAAACTTAGAATAATTTTATATCTTCAATTGAAAAACTTATAAAGATTTGTTAAACCAAGAGTGAAAAAAAATAAAAAAAACTTAGAATAATTTAATAATTTCAATTTAAAAATTTATAAAGATTTGTTAAACCAAGAGTGAAGAAGACTTAGAACAATTTTATATTTTCAATTGAAAAACTTATAAAGATTTGTTAAACCAAGAGTGAAAAAGACTAATTTTAATTGTGTAATTGGAAATAAAAATTCGGGGACTTTCGTCTCTAAAATGTTTTTCCATAAAAAGACTTTCGCAAAATTCATCATCTAGTTGTTCTTGTTCTTCTCTAGAGACTGGCATATCCCAGAAGTCTATTAATTGTTTTTCCAGCTCGGCTAGTGTAACATGAGTGGATACAACTGCACAAATGTTTTGTGTGATTGGTCCGGAAATGATCCATCCAAGTTTTGTATTTTGTAGAAGCAAGCCATCTACCTTTTCTACTCCTTCTTCAAATAATTCTGGTAATATACCAGAACCCAATAACATGGATATTTGTGCAGATTTATAAAACTGAGTGTCAGCTAGTCTCCTGCCATCTTTGCTCCCGGAAAAGGTTCCAGAAATAGCACTTCGAGAAGTTATACTTTTGACTATCAGTGCTGTCATCTTGACGGTAGTTTCAGTTAAAGGGTTTAAATTGATTTCTAGAGTTGCTTGTGCTCGCACATGGCCACTAATGCCATCTATACCCATCGTTTGTATTCGAATTCTTCTCTTTGGAAGGTGTAGTTTTTGTACAAGGTATTCGGATACATAGTTTGCCTGGCTGCATTGGTCAATTAAACATCGTACAGGTATCAATTCTCCCTCTTTAGTTTTGATTTCAATAATTGCGGTGGGCATAATAACCGATGATGAATTAGTAGTTGGATTATTTGTTAAGTGTATGTTCGTAACTCGTTGTTTGTTGATGTCAGTTGTTAAGGCTTTATGCATCTGTGTTATGTGGTGTTCCTTACATCCCGGCACTTTACATATTAAATATTCACGCGAGCGGCATCGAGGTTTGATTGAACTAAATTTATGTTTCACGCAGTAAAAACATACCTTGTAACGTCGAAGTAATCCTAAACGGTCTGACGAATTTTTGAATTTATCACACTCTAATATTTGATGTGTGTTATTTTCACATATTAAGCATCTGATTTTATTCTCCTTAGAGAATGAAGTTGCGTGTACCCGAGCTGTATTTGGATTGGCTTTTCCTTTTATTGTTACCACGTGAGGCTCATTAGAAATAGATTTAGGAGTATTGTTGTACTCATTGCTCAAAAAGCTAGTAAGTTGAGTAAATGTAGGTATACTAGTTTTATTCTGGAGAGAATCAATTAGACGACTTTTATGTGGTTCCGGCAGGCGATGAACACAAATCATAGTTACTAAATTCGCAAGTGTGATTTTTTCCCTTTCTAAATTTGCGTTTATGCCTTGAATATCACAAAGATATTGCAGTATTGAATCCTGATCACGTGGTATAATTTTAGCGTCATAGCAGGGTGTTTGGATACACGCCTCTAGAAATTGTTTTGGGTTTTTAAACCGATCATCAAAAAGGGTTGAATTTGATTGCTCTTTTTCATAATTTAATTTATTTGCCGGGCTGGTACCTGCATCATTGCTAACTGGTATATTGACGCTTTGCTTTTCTTGTGGAGTATCCAAGTAAGAGGCTTGTTTCGATGTGAATGATTGCATTATGGTCACAGGTTGGAGGTTTCCGTTAGGCAATTGTATAAAAATTGGTCGACCCGGGTTGGATTCAAATCCGTTTACAATTGATTGAGGGGGTGCTACCAGCGTTGGATGGGGTGTTGTCACATTCAACGCATGACGCTGGTCTAAAGTTAATGAGTTAGTTGGGTGGTGCGTTTCATGATTTCTTTCCTCAGCCATAGATGGTATGTCTGCTTGTGGATTTATTCCCGCCGCCTGGTTGTTAAGGTCTTGAAATCCTTCTTCACTTGAAATTGTATTTTGTTCGGGATTACTTGGAGGATCATATTCAGCTTGTCCACTGGTAGAACGACGAGTACCTTCCAGGTAGATCCAAAGCGGGCTTATCCTCGCGTTTGTTTACATGTATTTCCTTGAGTTCCGGAGAAATTTTAAAAATAAATGTTCTTGTTTGATGTATAACCTCATTACCCGTGCTTAGTAAGTCATCAGCAAGTGTTAAATCAATATCTGCCTTGGATAATTCCTTATAATAGTTGAGAATTTGATGTTCCCACAATTTTAGATTGTCTAAGCACTGTGACAATCTTTCTATGCTTCTTTTTTGGGTACTTAATTTCTTGACATTTGTGAAGTTTTTTGCTAATAAATCTACGACTTTACGTAGTGATTTAAGGGTGTCTTTCGGGTCAGCCATATTTAAGCAAAGGGATTGCGTTTATCAAAAAACGTCTTACAAAAGCAAATGTAGATTGCATTTTTTCCAACAAAACGGCTTATAAACAAACGTAGATTGCGTTTTCTCCAACAAAAACGGCTTATAAACAAACTTAGAATGCGTTTTTTCCAACAAATCGGCTTATAAACAAACGTAGATTGCGTTTTCTCCAACAAAACGGCTTATAAACAAACGTAGATTGCGTTTTCTCCAACAAAAGCGGCTTATAAACAAACTTAGAATGCGTTTTTCCAACAAAACGGCTTATAAACAAACGTAGATTGCGTTTTCTCCAACAAAATGGCTTATAAACAAACGTAGATTGCGTTTTCTCCAACAAAAACGGCTTTTAAACAAACGTAGAATGCGTTTTCTCAAACAAAACGGCTTATAAACAAACGTAAACTGCGTGTTCTGCAACAAAACGGCTTATAAACAAACGTAGAATGCGTTTTCTCCAACAAAACGGCTTATAAACAAACGTAGATTGCGTTCCTGTAAAACGGCTTATAAAATTAAACTCAGATTGCGCTTTCTTCAAAGAAAACGGCTTATAAAATAAACGTGGACTATTTATTTAATAAATATTTTATTGCTTAAAATGTTTATTTAAAATAAAAACTTTTTTAGAAATGTGTTTTAAAAATGCTTTTATTGTTATTATCATATTTTGTTTTTCCTAGTAATATTTTCTAATAATAACTGAAATTGAAAACATATACCTTAATAATACTAGATATTACACAATTCAGCTGGGTGACTTTTGAGTTTTTTCCAATTTTCTTTGATTTCCCACTTTCGCTCAAAAATGTTGTTGAAAAACACTTTTTCTAAAGATTATTAATAATTACTTTAAAAATGAGAGTTCATGTTTACTTTTTAAACAAAATTATTTTAAAAAAAAACTAAGTTAGGTTTTCTCTTTCTTTTTATTTATTAGCAAAGTACAAAAACCACTAAAAAACAAAATAATTGAATACAAATAATTGAATTGAATAAAATTAAAATATATACGCGATTGACAACTTCGTTGTCCTAGGTGTACTTGTGGACTGCGACCCTCTCAAATTTTATAAAATTTGTGCCCAGCCAAATATGCTGAGCCACCCAAGTGGCATCCGGTGGCATAAGCTAACAAAATTTTGCTGACTTATTAAATGAGGTTGATTAACCGTGGGAGCAAAGTCCACGGTTAATAAACCTCAAAGTTAAACATCCTGTTTTTCAACTTGCTCAAGCAAAGATTGAAGTTTGATATCAAATAATTCAGAACGAATTTGTTTGGAGCAATAATGTCAGTAGGCTTGTGTATTAAGTAGGCTATGAAAAATTAACTTAATAAGTCAAATTAGTTATTAAAGTCAGTCTCTTAATAAACAGTGTATAATTCAATTAAATGTTTTATTAATGTTTATTGAGAACATTTTGGCGCCCGAGCAGGGACCAATACAAAAATTGTGAAGTATTCATATTAATCAAAGAAAAACAAAAAAAAAAAAAAAAAAATTGAAGAATTAAAAAAGGGACCAACACTAGTGAGCATTGGTATTATTTGAAAAAAAATAATATGGAAGCATCTATGGAGGATTTACGGAGAAAATGAAGTACGATCAAGGCAAGTATCTCCAGGTTAGATACTTGGTTGAGCAGGGTGGAACAACTGTCCATTACACCAAATGAATGTCTCGGTAGAATGGAAAGATTAGGAAAGTTGTTCCAAGAGTTTGAAGAAACTCAGCAACACATTCAAAATTTATTAAATGAAGAATCCTTAATCGAGGGGGGGATCGAGTATAGGGAAAATATAGAAGACAAATATTTTGCATTATATGCAAAGCTTAAAGATAAAATGAAAACAGGTAGTAATTCGCAATCCACAACATCAACATTGGAATGTTGTAATCAAACACAGGCAAGGTTACAGCTGCCAACAATACAGGTGCTGACATTTAACGGGAACTTTCAAGATTGGCCATCATTTTATGACATTTTTAATACGATGGTGAATAACAACCAGCAGTTAACGGCAATTCAGAAGTTTCAGTATTTGAAGATGTCATTAAAGGATGAAGCAGCATCAGTAGTGAAACATTTAAATATTACTGATGCCAATTATGAAGTGGCATTAAACATTTTAATAAAAAGATACGATAAGGCAGACGTAATTTCAGAAATCCATTTATCAGCAATGATGGAAACTCCTACAGCTGGATATCCATCAGCAGAGTCTTTGAAGATTATACATAGCACGTTTGATGAAAACGTGCGAGCGTTGAAAGCAAAAGGTTTACCAACTGAACATTGGGATTGTTGGTTAAACTTCATTATTGTCAACAAGTTAGATACAGAGTCTCAACAACTGTGGAAAAGACAATGTGCATCCATATCAAATCCAACTTTTTTAAGTTTACTGGATTATTTGGAGAGAAGAATTTTTGAGTTGTCTGGACTTCAAAAGGAAGTCATACCAACAAACAAAAATACCACATACTTAACAAAACAGAGCCTACCAAAGTATTTATCTAATTTAAAATGTATTAAATGTAAAAGGGATCATTATGTTTTCAACTGTGCAGAATACTAATCGATGACTATTAAGGATCCTAAAAACTTAGTGATAGATAAAGGCTTATGTTTTAATTGTATTAAAGGTAAGCATAGGTTAAAGGAATGCAATTCTCAAACAAGATGCCGTATTTGTAACGAGAAGCACCACACTACTCTGCATCCAACCGACAAAGTTGGACTAAAGAGTAATCAATATCATGCAGTTAAGAAAAAACAAAGTAATAAACATTTCAATTCAGCTACAGCCATAAATGTTTTACCCACCGTGGTAATCGAGGTAAAGGATGGCATGAACCAAACGAAATTATGCAGAGCTCTATTAGACAGTGGTTCAGAAGTCACACTAATTTCTGAAAACTGTGTTCAACATTTAAATTTAAATCGTAAGGCTTCTGCAATAACAATATCAAGTATAGGTGAGAAAACTGATAATTATTCCCGAGGCGAAGTTCAGTTAACTTTAACATCGAGGTTTGCTAAAGATATAAGTTTTAATACAACAGCGTACATTTTACCTAAGTTAACAAGTCAACTGCCTGCACAAAGGATTCCAGTGTCTGCCATAAAAAGGTTTAAGTCTTTGTCTAATTTAGCAGATGAACATTTTGATCAACCAGCCAAATTGGATATGATTATTGGTTGTGATATATTCTTCGAAATAATTTCAGGTGAAAAATTTAGTGATGAGAATTCTTGTTTAAAGGCTATTAATACATCTTTTGGATGGATTGTAGCAGGTGAAGTAACTACATCAATGACAAAAAATTGCTTATTTGCAACAATGAGTTTGGAGAATTCATTAAGGCAATTTTGGGAGTTAGAATAACTTGAGTCAAATCAGGCGCTTACCCCTGAAGAAATGGAGTGTGAACAGTACTTTGAATCAACTTATAGTCGTCTGGCGAATTGAAGATTTGTAGTACGCTTACCAATAAAAAATTCTTTGGACAGATTGGGGGAGTCACGATATAATGCATTAAGAAGGCTTCAAAACATTGAACGACGATTTGCAAAAGACAAAGAACTTGATTTGAGATATCATCAATTTATGGAGGAGTATGTTGCACTTGAACATATGCAACTAGCCAATACAGATTCTAAGAACTTGGTTGTCCAAGAGGACTATTATTTACTTCATCATGGAGTTTGGAAGGATAGTAGTACCACGACAAAACTTAGAGTAGTATTCGATGGATCATGTAAATCTTCTTCTGGTCTTGCACTGAATGATAGATTGCATACAGGGCCAAAACTACATAATAACCTCTATGATATTTTATTGAGGTTTCGTTTAAGGAAAATTGGATATGTGGCTGACATCAAGAAGATGTTCAGGCAAATATTAATCAATGAGAAAGATAGGCATTTGCAGAAGATTCTTTGGAGGAATTCAGCGAAAGATGAAGCAAAGACATATGAATTAAATACTGTTACATATGGTACAGCTTGTGCATCCTATTTGGCTATTAAAACATTGTTACAACTGTGTAAGGATAACACTAATGGATATGATCGAGCAACAAAGTTAGTAACAAATCATTTTTATGTAGACGATTTATTAGCGTCAGCTGATTCGCCAGAGGAAGCCAGATTATTTATTTCAGAGTTAATAAGATTACTAGAACAGGGAAAATTTGAATTGCATAAATGGGCTTCAAATTCCAAAGATGTTTTAGAATATGTTTACAAGGAACGGAAAATTTCTATTGAACAGAAGGTAAACATTAATGAGAAAGACAATTGCATTAAAATTCTGGGTTTGAATTGGTTTACAAAAGAAGATAAATTAGCATTTACGAGGCAAGGGACATTAAGCTCAACAGAAATATATACCAAGCGCAAGGTGTTGTCATTAGTTGCGAAATTTTTCGATCCAATTGGGTTGCTCGCACCAGTAATAATTAAAGCTAAGTTACTGATTCAAGAATTATGGAAAGAAGGAAAAGGTTGGGATATACCATTGTCTCCCAATTTAAGCATAATTTGGACTAATATATTGCATCAATTTGCAAGTTTAGAACAGTTACGTATTGATAGATGGGTACGCATGAAAGGTCATATTAAATTAGAATTACATTGTTTTTCTGATGCCTCAGAAAAGGCATATGGTGCTGCAATATACGTTCGAATTTGGGAGAAGACTAGGTATGTTGTGAACTTATTGACAGCAAGTTCAAAAGTAGCTCCAATCAAACAAGTTTCTTTACCACGACTCGAATTATGTGGGGCATATTTACTAGTCAAATTGTTAAAACGAGTCATTTCAGCATTAACACCAGAATCAATAGAAATTTATGCTTGGACAGATTCAACAATTGTATTTGCTTGGTTGAATGATTTTCCGAGAAGATGGTCATGTTTTGTTGGAAATAGAATAGCTATAATTTTAGAAACTATTCCAGCCAATAGGTGGAGACATGTGAATACTTCAAACAACCCAGCTGATATAATTTCCAGAGGTATATTTCCAAAGGAACTAATTAATTTAGAATTATGGTGGCATGGACCTAATTTTTTGCAAGACGATGATTGGACACATGTATCAATGCCAAAAATACAAAATATAGATTTAGAGAGAAGAAAACAAAATTATGTAATTCAAACGAATTGTAATAATGACTGCTTGCTAGATCGATTTTCTTCACTAACCAAACTATTAAGAATTTCAGCTTGGATATTAAGATTTATCCGTAAATGTAAAGGAGGAGGTGATCCTGTAATAGAGGCCACAGAATATTTAACTACGGGGGAATTAGATCAAGCTTTGAGTTTATGGGTTAAATATGAACAAAAACTAGCGCTTAAAACAGAATATCATTCATTAAGGTGAAACATGAAGACATTGATAGGGAGCAAGTTATGTTCATTGGAACCATTTTTGGATACATGTAACGCATTATATTACAGTGGGAGGGCGATTAAGTCATTCAAATGTTAATTTTGATCAACAGCACCCTATAATACTAGACAAGACAAACAAATTGAGTAGAATGATAGTTCATCATTACCATCACAAGTTGTTGCACGCGACAGGCAGATTATTAGAAACCACTATTAGACTAAAATTTTGGATCGTAGGTGTGAAACGACTTATCACATCTATTGTGACAGAATGTGTAGTTTGTACGCGCTATCGAGCAGAAGCATGTAAACAAAAGATGGGAGAGTTACCTTCTGAGCGAGTAACAATGGCCAAGCCATTTTCCAACTGCGGAGTGGATTATGCTGGACCTTATACAGTAAGAACATGGAAAGGAAGAGGGGCTAAAAAGGAAAAGATATATATATGCCTTTTCATTTGTATGGCGACCAAGGCAATACACTTGGAGTTAGTTACAGGCTTAACTAGTGAAAGTTTTATTGCAGCTTTTAAAAGATTTGTAGCAAGAAGAGGAGCAGTTAAAACATTATTTGGTGACAATGGTACTAACTTTCATGGAGCTTTAAGGCATATTAAAGAGGCGTATCAATATTTTAGTGATAAATCTCACAGACATCCCATATACAGTTATTTAACAGAAAATCAAATTAATCGGAAATTCATACCTCCAGGAGGACCTCACTTTGGAGGTATTTGGGAAGCTGGAATTAAGAGTGTCAAATTTTACTTGAAGCGAGTATTAATAGAAACATACTTGACATTCGAAGAAGTTCATACCTTATTGTGCCAAATAGAATTCCAATTAAATTCTAGACCACTTATTCCATTATCAGGCAACAAAGAAGACATCGATGTATTGACACCAGGACACTTCTTAACTGGAGCACCGTTAATGGGTTTTCCCGAAATAATGCCAGAGGAAGATATTAAATGTTTACGCTCCCGATGGAAAGTTGTACAACATTTACAGCAAAGTTTCTGGAAACGATGGCATCGAGATTATTTGACCACATTGCATCAAAGATCGAAATGGTTGAAGGAAAAAAGAAACTTACAAATTGATGACTTAGTTCTAGTGATCGATCAAAACTTGCCTCCGGGAAGCTGGTTAACTGGGCGAATAGTGGAGGTGCATCCTGGCAAAGACAATCTAGTAAGAGTAGTCACCTTAAAAACAAAAAATGGGATTCTCAAAAGACCTATTACAAAATTATGTTTGCTGTTACCTCAAGACCTAACATTTTGAAGTGCACAGCCCTTCAAGGTGGGCGGTATGTTTGGAGCAATAATGTCAGTAGGCTTGTGTATTAAGTAGGCTATGAAAAATTAACTTAATAAGTCAAATTAGTAATTAAAGTCAGTCTCTTAATAAACAGTGTATAATTCAATTAAATGTTTTATTAATGTTTATTGAGAACAGAATTGGCATTTCTAGGGCGTAGAAAGGACTTTTCATTACATAATCAGAATAAAGTTCGTAGAATTTTCGTAATAATATACACAAACAGTACGTAAAAGTATTACAGTATAAAGCAGGGTATTCACTATGTGTGAATATGTGTGGGCTTGTACTACAAAGTTTTTTTTCCAGGTTAAATAATAAGCAAATTTATTTTGTATTTTTTCTAATGGATTAAGTTAGTATACAAATAATTATTCACTTATTTAATTAAATAAATAAATATTTATTAAATGATAACATTGGAGAAGATACACATGAAAATATGTTTAATATTTTACTCACAAAAGATTCAGCCATATATTTTACATGGCCGAGTCATTTGATTCCGCACAAGTGAATATCCTGCTTAAAGCATTTGACAGATTTCACTAGCAAATCGCAATTTCGAAAGCTGGGCTGGGATTCTTTCTCGGTGATAGTGCGTTCCCACCGCACGAGTTTACTGAAGAAACGTCAAAAGTGTCAATACGTATTATTAATAAAAAAAAAGACAGATGATTATGTTTAAAATTTATCTATTTATAAAGAAGGCACCGGATGATACAGCAGCCAAATAATTCGTCTGATCAAAATGGAATTGAAATTTGGAATGCAATAAAAAATTATGTTGTGATCAATAAAGCCGGTGGGCATTGCTTTTATTATTTTTCTTTGTTTTCTTTGTAAGTTTATTGCAATTACTTTTTTCAGACTAAAATTTGCTATACTAAGACAAATACTGTATTCAAAGAAAATTAAGACAGCGTCTACCTCCAATATAAAATTCTAAAATAAGTTTATTGTTATTCATTGATAGTTTTGAGTTTTGTTTTGTGGTCATTTATTGGTAATACCTAGTTTGAAAAAAATATAAGTTTTTGGCAACTAACATACCTCAGAATGGAGGCATTAAAAAATTAATATTATGATCATTTTCCAAGAATTCTCTTCTTTGGCCTTTAGTTTTTAGTAACATGATTCTTATTAATAATAATCAGTAGTGAAATATTCGAAGATTATCAGAAAAACTTGATCAAACCTTACAATTGATATATTTGACAACTGCTTTAATTAAAGTAGTTCTATTATATACATGGTTTTATTCATAATAATCAAAAATATAGTCATTTAAGGCACTAGGAATTTTTTTTGTTATAACATCACACTTATCAAACTCTTATACCCTTTCTTAACAGGCGAACTACACACTTTCCAACTACACAGAAAGCCACTTTTGTATGGGCGAACTGAGAAAGTGGTTGGAACTGTGTAGTAACTACAGCCTTTTAAAGTCTGTAGTCAAAGAAAATTGACATCTATTGCGAATTTTTTCTAATTGGATCCTCCTGTTTTGTGTATCTCAGCTCGATTTACTGCACTAATATTCATTATTTAACTTTATAAGACAATTTACATGAGTAAAATTAAAAACTTTTAACTTTTCTTTAATTTTTTTAGTTTAAATACTTAAAAAATTTAATAACCTCTGTAACATCTGATTTGACATTTCAAATCATATGTTTTAGACGCCTGCGGTTATGGCAGGGCTGGTACTCCTTTTACAGGGTTGGCACTACTGCCACACAGCCCCCCGGAGACTGGGTCAGGTAGAGACGCAGTCGACTCGGAAGACGGGTTCGCCGTCCTGCTCTTGTTATAACTGGTTCTCGTACTTGGTTATTGTTTCTTGCCGCATCGGGCATTTCTGGTGTTTGGTCCGGCACTGCATGTGTATTCTCGAGTAAAGCAGCTTTTAGTCGGTCGACTGATATGTTCCGGCATTTGCCGTTCATCAGGATTTTATAAAATTTTTCGTATCGCTTCAGAACTTGATATGGTCCGTCATACGGTTGTTGTAGCGGGTCCTTTACGGTTGTGTTACGTATAAAAACATTTTCACTTGTACTTAAGCTTTTTTAGATGAATGGTTTGCTTATATTTCAATGCGCTGTTTGTGTTGGTCTGATCAATGCAATGGTGCGTCGGAAATTTTGTAAGAAATCCGTTGCGTTATCGTGTGGTTTTTTATTAGTGAAAAATTCGGATGGGAGTCTTAGACTCTTGCCGTAAACTAACTCGGCTGGTGTAGCTTTGATGTCTTGTTTGAAAGTCGTCCTTATCCCAAGTAGTATTAAAGATATTTCGCTTGACCAATTGACTATTTCCTTGCATTTTATTGCTGCTTTTAAAACCCTATGAAAACGTTCAACTAAGCCATTTGCCTGTGGGTGGAAAGCAGTCGTACGTATGTTCGCAATCTATTGTTTAATTGAGTAAATAGTTGGCTCTCGAATTGTCGTCCTTGGTCGGTGGTAATGCGGTATGGAACACCAAATCGGGCTATCCAATTGTCTATTATCGCCGAGCTTACTGTTTCGGCTGTAATATTTTTAACTGGTATCGCCTCTGGCCATCTCGTGAATCGGTCGACCATATAACGATTGTCGTTTGAAGGAGGTAACGGGCCAACGATATCCACATTTATGTGGTCGAAATGAATTTCTGCTACCTGGTGTTTACTTAAAGGTGTTCTGTTGTGGCGATGGATCTTCGATTTTTGGCAGTCAATACACTGTTTGGACCAATTGGTAATATCTTTTCCCATTCCTGACCATATAACTTTTTCTTTGATTAGTTTACATGTTGCCCTTACTCCCGGATGAGCTAAACCATGTAGAGCTTGAAAAATGCTTTTTCGATGTGCTTGTGTAATGAATGGTCGTCCTATTCCATTTTGTATTTGGCAGTAAATTGAACGATTTGAATTTAAGATGGGCATTTTAGTCAAAGAAATGCTGATTTTTTAATGCTATGGGGTTATAATCTATTGATGCATGGTGAGCTACCATGATATTTGTGATTTGCTCGATATGTGACAAGAAGTCTGCTACTACGTTTTCCTTTCCGCTTATGTGCCTTATGTCCGTAGTGAATTCGCTTATGTATTGCAGTTGACGTAACTATACTTGCTCTATTTTCTCTACTTTTGTAGTTTTTGTGGTGAAAGCGAAAACAATAGGTTTGTGGTTGGTGTAAACCACACAGTGCCTGCCTTCTTTTTGATCTTCGAAGTATTTTATCCCTTTGTAAATGGCCAACAATTCTCTCTTATAAGTGCTCCAAGCTCGATTAAATGCTGCTGTTGTTTCTTCTGTCCATTGGATTATTCGCTTGTCGTTTTTAAAGTTGCCAATGATCAGTGTTTGGAGTACGTTCTGTGTTTTCGCAGCTTCTGGTATGAAACGTCTGTAGAAATTGATCATTGCCAGGAATCTACGTAAATCCCTGACTACGGTTGGTTTCTTGAAATCCTTGATTATCTGAACTTTTTCGGGTAATGGTAGGATACCGTTTGGTGTTACTAAATGTCCCAGGTATCCCAAAAGTGCATTTGTTTAAATTTATGGTGATGCCATGTTGCTTAAGTCGTTCGAAAACCTTTTCTAAGTGTTCAAGGTGTTGTTGATCATTTTCAGATGCTATGCATATATCGTCCAGATATTTTATTACGAAATCTAAGCCTCTGAGGATTTGGTCTACATGCCGTTGAAAATTATGACCAGCATTACAGAGTCCGAAAGGCATATATATGAATTCGAATAAACCAAATTGCGTTATTATCGCTGTCTTGGGTATGTCGTCAGGATGTACTGGTATTTGGTGGTACGCCTTTTCTAAATCTATTGTTGAAAAAATTTTCTTTCCATGTAAAACATGGTGGAATTTTTGAATGTTTGGTATGGGATATTTATCTTTCTCCGTTACTGCATTCAATGCTCTATAATCCCCGCATGCCCTCCATGAGTCTTTTCCTTTAGGTACCATGTGAAGTGCGGATGCCCATTGGCTTTTTGATGGACGACAAATCCCTTTCTTCATGAGGTATTCGAAGTATGTTTTTGCTTCTTTGAGTTCTTCGGGCGTTAATCTCCATGCTTGGGTGGTGACTGGAGGTCCATGAATAACAATGTGGTGATATGTTGTTGTTGTCGGAATGGTTTTGCCTTCCGGTAATGTAAATAATTGTTGGAAATTATTTAATAATTTCTGATACTTGGAATCAATGTTGATAACTTTGATAGTTATTGCTTGAGTCCGCCTTACCGTATCTATCAACGAAACTTGAGTTTTTGTGTCTAATAACGCTGATCCTTTCAGGTCGATGACTAATCCAAAATAGACTAAAAAATCAGCTCCGATTATTGGTGTGCGAATGTCGGCAATAGTAAACGTCCAAGTAAATTTTTGCTGTAACCCCAAATCTAGGCTTATGGTTTTTTTGCCAAAAGTTTGTATTATTAAGCCGTTTGCTGCGAAAAGTTGGTCGGTTGAAACTTTTGGATTATGTCTTTCATTTACTGATGGTAGTAAAATCGAGATGTCAGCTTCTGTGTCAACCAAAAAACGTTTTAATCAAGATTTGTCGGTAACGAAAAGTCGAAGGTTTTTATTATTTGATATTTGATAATGACCTATAGTACTATTATTTGCTTCATTTAAATTTGTATCCCTTTTAATCCGAATATCCCGTTTATTATTTTTTAGAAAACGTGATGGTAAATTTGTTTTAATATTGTTACGAATATCTCTTGTTTCTAAATTTGATTTACCTTTATTTAATATAATTGACTGTTGATTTTTTCTTGTGTTGGCTAGTTCACTGATCTCAATGTGAACTCGCGTGATTGGTTTTTTGAATTGAATTTGCATGGTTGTTTGCACTTTTTAGCTTCAGCACCAAAATTAAAGTGTATTTTGGTTTCGTGTACGTGTTTGTCGTTGCGAGCTGGCCAAACGGTGTAAGATTTGATCAATTTGTGATTGCATACTGTCCAATGTGATTGTTTTTGTTGTTGGAGGTAATTGACTACTACTTTTTGCTGTTGGCATTTCACTGCCCACGACGTTTATATTTGAAGGTGAAATTCGCGTTGCCTCCATGATGCGGTCTGCAATGGCTGCTGCTTCTGACAGCGGGATTTTATCACTAGTTGATAATATCACCCGTATTTCATTAGGTAAGTTTCGCAACCACAAAGATCTCAGCACTTCTTCAGTCACTGGTGCATTTGCGGCTTGCGCTCGCATTTCCGCAAGTAGCTGGGATGGTTTACGATCACCTATTGACATGTAACTGAGTATTTTGCTTAATTTTACTTATGTACTATCTGCAAATTCGCTACTAAGCCTTTGTTTTAAGGTAAAATACAATGTGCCTGATGGTGGTGGGTTTGCTTTTAAATCTACCACCTTATACATAACACGTGTTGGAAGTTGTCCAATAATTGGATTGTATTTGTTCCTGTCGGAAGTTATATTAGCAGCTTCAAAAGTGGCGTCTACCTGCCAAGCCCATAATTTGATATGTTTTTCCAAAAAATCGGGTAGTTTTATTTTTGTATTATCTATTGTGTTGACTGATACCATATTGCTGATAGATATAATATAATATAATAAATTGTTTGAAACTGAAAAGTGTTTTATAAAATAATTAATTTTTTCAGGTTATTTTTAATATAATGTTTAGAAGTTAGTTTAGTACTAGTTTTGCGAGTAAGCACATTGAAATTATTTTGTGTATTTTCACAGATTCAATAGTTTAATGTTTTCTTTTATGGCACTTTTTTTGAAATTTCCATCAAATTTCCCTTAACAATTTTCGGTGGAGAATCGATTTTTTTGTACGGGAGGCTAATTATGAGTATAAGCTTTTGTGGAGAATAGGTATAAACCACCTATCTGCGTAGTTAGAAAAAGTGTATATCCGCCTGTTAAGAAAAGGTATCACACTTTTCGCTACGTATAAAATTGGAATATTAATGTGGAAAGCGGATTAAGCACTGCGTTTGCTATGTTTGCTCCTCATTTAGACACAAACTGTCAAAGAAACAAGTGTATTTAAGAACGCAACGAACAGTTGACAATTTTTAATTACTACATTTGTTCTTAATCTTCAGGAATCTGTAGAAATTGGTAAAAATTAGTTTAAAATAATTTTTTATAATAAGAAATAAAGATGAATTCAATTACTTTACTGGATTTGCCTGATTGCATGATTGAACAAGTATTTGAGTTTTTAACGTACGATGAAATTGCTAAAAAGCGCATGGTAAGATGTTCTTATTAAAATAATTTCTGAAGTAAATATTACGATAATTAATTTTTAGGTATGTAAAAAAATAGATAGAATATGTCAGCAGTTATTAAATCGAGGTTTTACCAAAATGATGATACGTCACAGCCATAATTTGCGAAGAATAAAATCACTTCTTCCAAGACGAGAATCTGAACGAAGGTTTTTTGTTTACTAATTTTAAGATTTAAGTTGAATAATACATGATCAAGTTAATTAGCCAAAATTTTATGACAAGATTATAGATCAATCGATTTGAAATTTACTTATTAGCGAATTTTATTACTTTTGTAAATCAAATATATGTCAAAAGGCTATCATATTAGTGAAAAATCTACATTTCTAGCAATCATTAGTTAAAATGTTTTCTCCAGCTCAAGTAGGAATATAATTTTTTATTTTTAAAAAGTTATTAACATAGTAATATTTTAATAAGCTAACACTACCTACTAGTGATAGAGTAATTAGCCATAAATGAAACTGACATTTTTCATTAAAAAAATGAAGATATACGAAAAAATAAACAAAACAAGCATGCAAAGGAGAAAAACAAAAGGTTGTTTGGGTGAGTTTGATGAAAAATTTGCCACCCAAAAACTTTTTACTTTACATATTGTTTCCACTAATGTGAGTCATGCTTTTATACGAAAAATTCATACGCATACATGAGATTGCTTATAGGTATAGAAAATAATTTTCAGGTAAAATAAGGCTGCCTGAGAAGAAAAATAACAAAAATTTATTTTTTGCGTCGGGCGAAAAATATAAAAACTGCCAATTCGTCTTTCCTGATAACAAAAAAAGAAAAGAAAAATGGTAGTAACAAAAGAAAAACAAAAATAGATCATGCACCAGTATCACACGAGTTGATTTATCAAAGTTAAAACTAAAATTTGTCACTTACTACTTTTTCTCTTCATCTCTAATAATATTGAATTGGTATAATCGCTGCTGTTTTTAGCATCGTTTCTTATACTTTTGCATATATCTTAAATATCATTTTAATGTGTAAAAATTTTTTACATAATATTATTTAATAATATATTTCAATTTAATTTTTTAAGATCTCATCCATTGGCACGGCACGCAGATGTCTTAACTTGTATTGAAACAAGAATATCAATGTTATCGATGACTTATACAAAATATATGGACTTAAATTTATGCTGTTTTATACCAGGCAAAGTTATTGATGAAGTATTAAATATACTTCAATTAATTGAAACTACATCAAAGCCATTACGAGCCCATGAAGTTTTACAAGAATTAAGAGATATATCTTCGATGGCAATTGAACATTTTGATGAAAAAATTGCACATTTATTAAAACAAGCTTTTAGTTCACTGAATACACAACCGTTTTCATCGACTGGTAATTTGTTTGTTTTGTTTTACTTTAATTTATTTTTAAAGCGTTTATTTTTGATAAAATTTTGAAGCGGATGATTTAATATCTGTACATAGCCATTTAAGTCCAGAAGATTTTCATTTTCGTTTGGATGTACAGCAGCGCTGTTTGGATGATAAAAAATATTCATGTGCAATAAGTCAAATGGAAGGCAGATATAAACATACGATAAAAAAGGTGAAATAAATGTATTTAATTTTTATTTAACCTAAAACTTAAATGAATATTGAATTATTCTGAATTAAAATATAAAGTTTGTTTAAAATTTTCAATAGATAAGTATTTACTAAAATAATTATCATATTATGTATAGCATAAAAATCATTAAAAATTTTTCATTTGTAGTATGAGCATATGAAACATATTCAAAATAAACAAGCACGTCAATTACGTAATCAATCAGTTGAAATATGTGAAATGCGTTCACAGATTGTTGAATTAAAACGTCGTCTAGAGGAATCAGATGCCAAAAATCGTGAGATTTTGGCAAAAATTTGCCAAATTACATTAGATTCATCGACATCATCAACATCGACATCTGAGAAAACGACAAGAACTGCTCGTACTGCAACTGCAATACTTAAACGTAGAATTAATGAACCTATTCAGTTAACGGATGATATTATAAAGAAAACCAAAATATAAAAATTTAACATAAAAATGTATATAAAAACACTGTTTTTTTTTTGTTTTTTAATATTTTGATTATGTTTAAATATGGGAGATATTAAATTTAATATAAAAAATTTCAATTTGATTATTTAATATATAAATTTTCAATCAAATATTAAATAATCTTTTTAGATATAAAAAAACAACTAGAAAATAAAACATGAAAAATGACTATAAGTAAAACATAGCCATTCAAATTTCTAAAATTTTTTGTGTTACATTTTGTTAAAGGTTGAAAGATTCAGATCAAAAGTTTAAAAAATTATTGGTTGCTAGAAGTTGAGTACAAAAACAAAAGATGAGTATTTGCTCATGGTCGGTACAAAAAACTTAAGCTAAGTTTTAAGTTTGAACATTAGTGATTAGTAATATTAAAGTAAAGTCTTTTTGAACTAACCTAAAGCCTAATGCAGACCAAGAGACAAACTGAAAGATATACATTAATAGTTTTTGTATTTGCAACTATACGTGCATATAACGAGAAATTTTATCAGTAGACATCGAGAAAACACTTCATAATTAATATGTTTATTCAAATTAGATGCGATATTTCAATTACTAAACCAGATCTCTAGTGTCAATATTTTAAACAGGATTAAAGAAATAGAATTCGTTTTTATAAAACTCATTGTCTTTTTCTATTTGAAGTTTCTCTAGCATAAGCCATCACTATTTTTAGGTATAATATGCTAGCAGATTTGATGTGAGTTCAGTTGAATTTTCGAATGAAATGTTTTTATTATTAAAAAATGATTATATTGCGCTTTTCTTGTTAATGTTTTATAAAACAATCTTTAGTCACCATGATCTGGGTGTGTAAAAATTTGGCTTATATTTATTACTTTTAATATCTTACAGTTATTATTAGGGTTTAGTAAAAAATTAATTTTGTTCTTATGCTTGTATTTATTTATTATAAAAAAAAAACACATATCAAATATAAACAGTCAAGAAAATATGTTGAGTGTTTGTAAATTAGTAAGAAATACATGAATAAACAAAGCGTTTCAATTGACTATTTTTCATAATTTGTTACTAAATTTGATTGTACAGTCTTCGAAGGAGTAAATCCAAACATTTTTGCAGTGATTGCAAGTAATACTGTATAATTAAAATACCAAAATAATAAAAATGTAATTAGGAAAAGAATATCTAAAAATAAAAATTGTATTAATATTATTAAAGTAACTATGAAAAGAAAATAATTACGAATTGTGATTCTTTCCCATTTTTCTACCATATATAACTCAGTCACCATTAAATAACGAAACCACCAATAATTTATGAAGTCATATACAGATCGTAGTAGCATCTTGTGTAAAAATCTTCAAAAATCCATTAAAGTAATTTGATATAAGAAATTATAGGTTAGAAGTTTGACGTTTAATTTAAGTATGACAAATAAACGGAAAAAGTTAGTATTTAGGCTGTGTCTAGATTAGCAATTTGGACAGCGAACTGGAAAGCGATCTGAGCCGTGGTTACATTCAGAAGTATATTCACCGCAATAATTACTTTACAAGTCATTCAAAAAATACAATTTGTGCCTTTAAACTAATTTTATTGCATTTATAATGCATTATTATTTTCGAAAAGTATATTTAATATATTAAATTAATAAATTATTGCGGTTCATATACTTCTAAATGTAACCACGCCTCAGATCGCTTTCCAATTCGCTAATCTAGACACAGCCTAAAGTTGTATTCCTAAAATTACTGAGGTACTTTATTAAACACAGCCCCAATTGAAAAACTAAAGCTATGAATTAAGAAACTTGTTGCCATCATGCTTTTGTATTTGTCAAAATATTCTGATTCTTTAGTTTTATTGCTAAAGTATTTTTTTCTAGTGTGTTAATATTTGCAAGTTAAAGGATTGTAAACTGAAGGTGGTCACGGTGTTGTCTAACTCGCTTAAAAAAATTCGAATACTAAATAACTGAATTACAAAAATTTAAAGATTTATTAATATTTACATCCTTTTAGTGATTATTTATCTTTTATACACATTTTTGTGTTTTAACATTGCAAGAAATAAACTTGGCGTACGTGACTCTGTGCACGTACCGTAATGGCGCAGTAGCCATATCAAAGCAGTAATAGTGAAACACAACAGTGAAGAAGTTCATATGCAAAAGCCTAGCTTAATTATTGATTAAAGAAGATATCTATTGAAAATTTTGGAACAAAGTCATCTGCTAACTTATAGTGAAGAATAGACCAGCGTTTGGCCGCCATATTGCCGTCTGGCTGTATGACTGCGCGTGTTATCAAAAACATTATATTTGGTCTGTGTGCTCCACGAGCTTCTGTGAGTCTATTGAATATACTTTTGGCTGCATCATTTGCTTTAATTAATCGCAACTACAAATTCAAATACAATATTAAATATTTGTGTGGATATACGAGAATAAGTTTGCCATTTTATAATCTGTTACACTGGATTCCCTATTATCATAAGAATTTGGATTCCTCATCAACTGAATCAAGACTTCATCGAAGGCATACTTCCTCCACAAAGGAGTGAATCTTGAGGATCTCTTAATTTTATTAAGCGCTTTCATCTATTGTACTCTTACACTAATGTTAATTTGTTTAATGTGTTTAATTTTCTTTTTAGCTTAAGTTATAGAAACATCTTGAGGATATTGGCCTTATCTCTAATCAACTGCATAATAATCCTAATTTTAAATAATTAATTTGAGGTTAAGCAGCTAGCTTTGTTTTGTATAACAACGGTCCAGTGGCATATATCTGGTCTACTCTAATTGACCACTGAGGTGTTAACTCATACTATATTTCTATTTTCCGGTGTGTATAAGTTTCTACTATAGTTTAACTGGCTAGTTCTAGTGGCATGTTTCATTTATGTGGAGCGTCAGCACACACGCTCTAATCCGCACTAACTCTAGGCTTAATTTCACATAGTCGTCACTCTGGCGTTATAAGACACGTCTTGCAACTCCAGTATGGGTAAAGGTAGGAAAAGAAAGTCCAGTCAAAATACCCCAACCTCCACTCGTACAACTAGGCTGCCGCACAATGCCAAACAGGTTTATAGTAACTCTGAGGAATCAGACATAGAATCCTCCGTTAGAAAGGACAGAAATTTACTCAACCCTAGAACCCTCTCGCAATCATATGATTGTGTTAACCCAACTTCCACACGAGACATTAGAGCGAATCTTCGCTCCAGGACAGCATCTAAAAACATGTCAAATTGTTTACCCCTAAATCATGATGTAACTACTAACAAGAATAACAACAGTTCTTTTGAAACCCTAGCGAGAATAGCCTCGGACAAACTCTTAAACAGTCCCTCCTTATCCCAGCGCGACGCACGGCTTCCGTCGGAACACAATTACGCAAGCATAGGTAGAAATAGATTCAAAGATCTAGACGAAATAATTCTTAATCAATATTCTCCTACCAAGAACCAAGGTATTGGAGACAAGCACTCTATACATAATATCACTAATGCACCAGCTGCGAATCCCAGAGCAGATAGCCCGGTGGAGCGTAAATGTCCACCCATCATTGTCGCGGACTTGGATCTTATGGTCATCCGCAACAAACTAAAGAACCTCGTTTCCAACCCTGAGCAAAAATACTGGCTCAAACTGTCAGGCTTTAACAAAATTACTGTGAATGTCAATTGTATGGTTCTACATGAACGCTGCTTGAGCTGGCTAAGAGAAATTAAAGCCACGGCACATACCTTCTGCCCCCCGGATAAGAGAAAGAATTCCATCTTAGTTAAAGGAATAAACTCTAACGAATCCACGGAGGACATTTTAGAAGATCTTCAAGCTCAATGCCCAAATACTAAAATCGCTAAGGTAAGCAATTTCACAACAGTTAGATCTAAGGCCAAGGGATATAAGCTTAATGCCTTTATTGTACAACTCGAAGAGGGTTACAAGTTAGATGAGCTCAAAATGGTTAAAGTTGTTTTATTCCAAAAAGTCAACTGGGAGAAACTATTCAAGAGAACCGTAACAAGATGCTATAAATGCCAGGGTTTTGGACATACGGCAAATTTCTGCTGTGCAGACACCCTTTGTATGCTTTGTGCGAAACATCATTCTGGCTTGAATTGTCCCCTGCTAACTGATAATAACACTACTGACTACACCACCATTAATCCGTCCTTGCTCAAATGTGTCAACTGCAGCAGCACAGGGCATGCGGCAAACTCGCCTGACTGCACTGAATACAAAAGATATCTCCTCAAACAACAACAACTTAGAGATAGGATTAATAACCGTAGGGAACTCATTCTTGAAAAAAACAGAGCCAAACTTGGCTTTGCCAGCAGGAGGGTAACGCCACTAGTCACTTATGCAGATGCAACTAAATCGAACACTGGTGATACAGCAATCCTGGATGAACTACAAGTACTGTCCTCTGTAGCGAACCCTCTTAAAACCCTGGTCACTGAAATTTTCTCACTCTTTGGTATGAGTGTAAGGGATCTTTTTAATAAGATAAATAGCGTTTTGGATAACGTCAATAAATGCACCTCTAGAATAGACAAAATGTCTATATTCTTTGAATTTTTTGCCTCCTTTGGGGATAAAGTTACGACCCCATAATGCACAACACCGTTAACATAATAGCAGTAAATGTAAATTCTATCATAGCCAGAGAACGTAGGATCTTTATCCAGGATATTATCAATACACAGCGACCCTTTGCAGCGTTTTTAACCGAAACTTGTTTGTCTGCTAAACACAATATAAAGTTCGATAATCTTAAATGCCTTAGAAATGACAATATTAGAGGCACAGCAGTTGTTTTGCCAAGCATGGTGAAAACTAAAGAGGTGCACTTTAACCCTCGGTTCTTCTCAGCTACAGTCACGATTGCATTTTTGAATATTAAAGGAAAAGTTCGCTCAATTCTTCTCGCCGCTGTCTACATCCCTTGCAGAAGTGATCCCAGGGTAATTGATGAGCTCGATCACCTATTATCGTTATCTAAGACAACTGACTATTTCATTTGGGGAGGGGACCTTAACGCGAGGGACCCCCTCTGGGGGGATAAAACCACCAACCAGAATGGTAAGCTAATCGCTAATTGGTTAAAAGAAGAGGTATGGTCTGATATTAGGATCGTGGCACCTTCAACGCCTACCTACCCGAAAGCGGGATCTTTTCTGGACCTTTTTATGATATCGCCTAAGTGGTTTGATGTCTATCTCAATCCTGACATCGACATTGACTGTCACACTTTTTTCGGCCTCTCAGACCATTTAGGTATCAAGCTTTATATCAATACCGAAAACCTCCCCGAGCTCACCTTACCTGTACTAATATGCCAGCTGGATGGCATAAATTGGAAAAAATTCAACAAGAGGCTTGCCAGCCTGTTAGATCACTACATCTGCAATCATTCAACCTACTCATCAGAGGAAATTGACGACTTAATCATACAACTGACTAAAATTATTTCGAAGACGATGGAAGAGTTCTCTGTTAAGCGAATCCCCACTGCTAATGGACACTTAGACTTTATAAGCTCGCTTACTTACAAACTTGTCCTGGCCAGGAAAACCTGGTGCAACAAATTGCATAATACTTACAAATTGCATCTGAATACTTCGGACCCTTTCTATATAGCACTCAAAAGTCAGATTACCAGTTTGACACACTTAATCAGAGAAAATGTTAGAAATGACCTCAATCAGCATTTCCAAAAAAGGATTCGAATGATTCAACCAGGCCCTGGAATGTGGAGTGAGATTGATAGGTTAACTGGGCGCTCTGCGGTTAAAAGAGCTAAATTCACCACTGCTGAATTAAAGTACAACGATAAAATATTCCATTCGACATCTGAGAAATTAGAAGCTTTCAAAAATTACTTTGAAGTAATATTCAGAGAGAGCAACCAAAGCAACGATAGCTCACTCATTGCTGATTCGGTCTCACTAGCACACTCACTCCAGACCTCAAACAATGAACCTCTAACATACTTTTCGTCGAATTTAGCATCAGACAGTGATGCCCTTAATGACCCCTACTGTACAGTAGAGGAGGTCATCTCAACACTTCATCATCTCACCCCAAAGAAGTCGTCTGGTTTAGATGGAATACCCAATAAACTGATCAAGCACTGTGCTCAGACTCTAGGTAAACCTCTAACTTGTATTTTTAATAACTGCATAAACATCGGGTACTTCCCTAACGAGTGGAAAATAGCGAAACTACTTCCCATACATAAAAAAGGCAATACTTCTGACCTAGGGAATTACAGACCCATTTCTCTTTTACCCAATTTGGGTAAAGTCTTCGAAAAAATTATAAAATCTAGAGTCACCAATTTTATCGAAACTCATAACTTGCTGCCTTGGAACCAATTTGGTTTCAGAGAATCGCACTCCACCACTCACGCACTGCTTGCAATGGGAAATACCATAGTACATAACCTAAGAGTCAACAAATGCACGGTCGCACTCGAGCTAGATTTCGAGAAAGCTTTTGATAAGATCTGGAAAGAGGGAATTGTACTTAAGCTTCACAACGCTAACTGTCCTCTTGCTATTGTCAACCTGATCAATAGCTTCCTCAGCAATAGATACTTCAAAGTCTGCATCAATAACGCCCTATCTGACCTAGTAGCGGTCAACTCCGGGGTTCCACAAGGATCGGTTTTAGGGCCTATCTTGTTCACCTTTGCTTTACATGATTTCCCCTTCAACTCAAATGACTTGAATAGTATACAAGCGTTTCTGTATGCGGATGACATTGTTATCACCGCTGGGGATCCCAGACCGCTTAAGGCACTAGATACACTTAAAAACAACAAACCAATTCTAGAGAGATACCTCAGCAAATGGGGCCTCAAATTAAACCCAGCAAAATGTAAGATAATTGTTTATCGCAACGCTAGTGGTCGTTGCCACAAACTATGCATAAAAGAATCTAAAATGATTGATTTCCACTTATTTAATAGTAAGATCAAAGTACACAATGCTACCACCGCTTTGGGTGTCCACTTTTCAGAAAGGTTTGGTTTCAACAAACACGCTTCTAGCACTCTGGTTAAAGCTAAATCGGCTGCCAGTACGATTTACAGCGCGTTTTCTTCTCCTTATTGGTCAGCCAAAACAAAGATGCTCTTGTATAAGGCAATTATCAGACCTATCATCAGTTATGCTTCTCCAATATGGTTTGCTATGTCACCAACTTATGCACAGAAGCTTGAACTATTTGAAAGATCGATACTTAGAAAGATTACTGGCCTCAATCGTAGGTCTAACAAGAAATACTTTGCAAATCGCAAGATTTATGCTTCAGCAAAAATTACCCCTCTACTGAGCTATCTTCTCAGGCTTAGCATGAAAACTCTAAACAAAATATCGTGGCACCCCAATCTGACACTAAAAAACATTTGTATATCGAATGCAATGGCTTCTATACATGACAATTACTACCTCTCACCATTCAATATTCTTCATGACGACTCTAAGAGAGACCTCAACTTCACTGATGATCCTGCGAACCAAGCAGAAACTCCTCATTTCTACGTCAGAGCGAGCCACTCTAACTATAGGGCCTAAAGATACTCTCTTTCTTTCTCTTTCTCTTTCTTTTCTTCTTTCTCCCGCCCAATGGTCAATGCACAGATATTTTAACGATATCAGTCGCTTAGTCGCAATATTTTCGGGATTTGCTGCTGGATTGTTGGCTATTCATACAATTTCTGAATATTAACATTCTTAGTTATTCTATACATACTGCCTAATAACTTCCTTAGTAGATTAAGTCAACAATATTTCATAAATCTTTATTGTTTTGTTATTGAAAAAAAAAAAAAAAAAAAAAAAAAAAAAAAAAAAAAAAAAAAAAAATATATATAAAAGAAAAATCAAAAACAACTTGAAATTGAAAGATAAGCAAAATGTAAATATTTGTAAACTGGCTTCTTAGTTATCTAGTTTATTTAATTTTAATCTAGCTATGAACTGTATATATAGCAATGTAATTTGTTAATTGATAGTATTATAATGTATATATTATTGTTACATAGTTCCTATACATAATAGACGTTAATTACCAATAAGTAAATAGAATTCTAAGGATAAATCGTCTTAGTACATATCGTAATCATATCCATTCTCTCGGCAGCCGGGAGCAAGCTGCGTTAATAGTTTACATCGACAACAATAATACTTTGCACTACCTACTTACTTTATGAACGTGGGTTTTAATGTCACACCAGAATAGGCTTATACACTTATTTTCGGGCCAATATCTCTCAGCACTATTAGATCGTAAGACTCTAAAGTTTTTTTTTATTTTCTGTATAAGATTGTATTCAAAAGTCTCAATAAAATTTGATTTGATTTGATTTGATTGCTAAAGTATTTAAAAAGAATCATGACAACGGAATCAGCAAAAATTCAAAAACAAAGTGAAAAACTAATTTCAGAATTCCAAACATTAAGAAATCAACAGAGAGCATGTGTGAATAATCTTAATACATTAGAAATGGAATTAAAAGAACATAAGTAGATAAATTATATATATATATATTTATTAATTTTAGTAATTATTAATTATAATTAATTTTTAGAACTGTGATAGATACACTCAAAACAGTAAATTCAGAACGAAAATGTTTTAGATTAATTGGAGGTGTACTCTGTGAACGTCAAGTCAAAGATGTTCTTCCGCAGTTAATTGAAAATAGAGATAATTTAGAAAAAAGTGTCATAATTGCAGCAGAACTACTAACAAAGAAGGGAATAGAAATCAATAAATTTAAAGAAGAACATAATATTAAAATAAAAGGACAAGAATCTATGGCAGCAGCTGCAAAAATTGAATCAGAAAAATCTGATGATAATACCGCAAATAGGAATATTTTAGTTGTTAATAATTAATGAAATTTGATTTCTGGTTTTCGTAATTGCTAAAAAATTTTCATTTACAGTGTTTTGTTTTAGAAAAAATATTGAATGTAACTTAATTTTATATCCTTTGATTTAAATACTTCATTTTTTTTTATATCAAATTTTTTGAATTCATTTTTTCAGCAAAATAAACTAAAACTTTAAAAAACTCCTATGTAAGATTCTATTTTTACTTAGAATATTCGATGAATAATGTTTGAAGCTTTGTATCGGACATAACCCGAAAATAAGTACCTGTAATAAGTGTGCTTATTTTATAGATTTAATCATCGAATTAGTTAAGCTAAATTAATTTTAAAGAAATTAGGTTCAAATTAGAGATTAAAAAGTTTAGATATTTTTATAAACTGACTGCCCCTTTAAATATAACTACCTAAATTTTAAGATAAATATTATATACCTATCCGGGTTATAATTTATTCCATAGGATCACTTTTGGTTGAAGACGGGGCTATAATAATACACCTAATTCTCTTTTTACACGATAGATACGTTCCCAAAAAATTCGTGTAAAAAGAGAATTAGGTGTATAGTTTAACAGCACGTGCTCGAGACTCAACAACTAACGACCAAACTAAAAGACTTAGAATATTTTAGCAACAGGAAAATTTCATATATGCTAAAAAGACTTTTATTATTTTTTTGTCCTCCTAAATGCGATTCATGCATACGGAAATCGTGTTAAATCAAAAAAATTCGTGTAAAAAGAAAATTATTTTTTCGTTTTAGCTCGTGTTAAATCAAATTCGTGTAAAAAGAGAATTAGGTGTATTCAAATTGTTTTTCGTTTAAATGAAAATTTATTTAAAAAATGCTCTTGTTTAGAAGACTTAGCAACAGACAACTGGAACAGAAAATAAAAGATACAAAAATATCAAAACAGCAAAAATTAAGACGCATTGGTAAACTTATTCGACTTCATGAAAACTATTTCCCACAATAGTTTTACAGTAGAGAAGTCAGGATGCTGAAGAACAATCAATATCTATGTTAAAAAATATGTTAAACTGAATAAGATGTTAAAAATCGCTAATAAAACTTAAAAAAAAGCAGTTAGAAAAAATGGAATTTCTACCTTGATAATTAAAATTTGGATGTTGCAAAGACCAAACTTCCACTAAATTCCTTCCCACGATATTATTTAACCTAATCAATCAAAATTCGCTTTGGTCCAATTCTCTTATCTTAATTTTTCCCATAATCGATAGTCAATGCTGAATCGGAGCAGTTGTGCTAAAAGCTTTTTAAAGTTAAAATGAGATATGGTGGTTTAATTTAAACCCATAACTCTGGCGATGTGATACCATTTCTTCCTCTAATATAAGCTACAGGAAACTGAATTTCTTCTTTTTTAAGTGCCATAAAAATTAGCCCAGGTATTTTTTTGCTTGCCACTAACGCTATGACAAGAATTAAATTTTCGTTAATATTTGAAATTAATAAAGTAATTTCATAATTCATATATCTGTCGGAAAGACATGTACTACTGTTTTACTCTCTCTATTATATTGATGTTCATCCAGTCCATTAATTTAGAGCAAGTAATACTCAAAAATTAAACAATTATTTTTATATTGAATGTGATTTAAAAATAACAACACATTTTAAAAAATTTCGAGAGAATGAATAAAACACATAAAAACAGGAATTAAATTTAGAAATGTATATATATAAACATAATATGTATGTAATAACAATATATTATGTATTAACAAAACTTTTTGTTGACTTAAACTAAACCCTAGCACCTTAAAAATATTCTGGATAAAAAATTTCTTTACAATCAATTGGTTCTTTCTTATAATTCAATTTAAAATCATTTATATTTTCATTTCGTTTAAAATCACTTTTACCTCCAGTTTTTGTAATTAATTTAATATCATTGATAATAATATCATGAGAAACAGCCTTGCACATGTCATAAATTGTAAGTGCTGCAATAGCTACAGCAGTTAAAGCTTCCATTTCAACACCAGTTTTCCCATCACAATTAACCATTGATGATATGATAATTTGATTTTTTTTAAAATTTAATTCTGTATTCAATTGAATTGAAGAAATATTTATATTATGACATAAAGGAATTAATTCTGATGTTTTTTTAGCACCAATAATACCAGCTATTTCTGATATAACTAAAACATTTCCTTTAGTTATTTTATTTTCATTAATTAATTTTGTTATTTCTGGACCAATATTAACAGTTCCTTGAGCTTTTGCATGCCTTACAGTAATATTTTTATTATTTATATCAACCATTTGTATTTTTCCCGTTCTATTTATATGACTTAAAGTTGTGGTAGCATAAAATCTAAGTAAAATATTTGATTTTTGTAGTCGATTAAATAAATTAAGTTGTCTTGGAATCATGGTTGAAAATTTTGTTACTTTTAAATAAATTGGTTGTGATTCTGTGAAAAAATAAAGTCTAAATGATATACAAAATTTTTAAAAGGTCAAAACTTATGGAATAGATATTTAATATGTGAATTGATTTATTGGGGCTTACTGCATGAAAATTGTAAAATTTTTAAATATTAAGGAAAAGACAAAAATATATATGGGATAACATGCTTAAAAGTATTGTTAATTTATGTATATACAATGGGTATGTGCTAATGTATAAGAATAGTAGTGATTCACTGGTAATTAATCCGATAGAATTTTACTGGATATCCACCTTACAGTGAGTTTACACAGGCCAATTCACAGCAGAAAACTCACAGCGAAACCGATTATTTTCATACAAAAGTCACAGAATCGCTGTGAGTTTCTGCTGTGGGTTGGCCTGTGTAAACCCATTCTAAGAATAAACTAAAGTAAAACGCAATATCTTTACTTAATAACAGTAAAGTAAATCCATACTGGAGATAGTTTAAATATTACTCAGCTCTATCGCACATTTTATTCACAGAATTCCTCCTTTTTTACATTTCAAAGATTCCTGAACTGGATTTTATATTAACTATCTATATTAACAGTAATTTTTGATGGTAATGAAACTCTAACACGGTGGACGTTTTTTTACGTACCAGCGTCAAATTCCATTTGAATTTTTACTTCAATTGGAAATTTTTAAGGGGTATTATTTTATATAGTTATAAACATTAATGAATAATAACCCTACGAGTGGGCTAATTTATATTGTTGATTAATACAAATTAAATAAGAAATACTACAATCGAAACCAAATCCGTATGGGGCTTAGCAAAGAAATATACCTTCAGTTTATTCAAATTCTCATGCATTCAAGCACTTTTCAATATTTATATTATAAACAATGCGAGCAGTCAAATGAAAAAAATAATTATTGGTTTAAAATGAATGCGTATAAAGCATGAAAAAAAATAAAGAAAAGAGCTGTAAAAAATGTACCTTATCTTGCTCTAAGCTGTTTCCGGTTTTTCTTAAGTTTATCCTCCAATTAAAATCATTGGTCGATTTTTCATTTGTGATAAATTTAACATACCTAAAATTAAAATTAACTGTTTTTTACTATTAAAAAAATTTATAAAGATATTTACCTGCATGTTGTTTTTTTTTTCTTTTAACTGCAGCCTCAATTAAAGCAATTAAATCTTCTTCCGAACACTTTGAACGTAACGCATCCCGTAGGGATATTTCTTTACTGCCAAAAAGACAAACCTAAAAATAAAAATAATTATATTTGCTTGACATTTTTTCAAATATATAACATCATGAGAACTGTAATACAAAAAACAAAATTCAACGAAATAATATAAAAAATGACTAAGGTGTTTACGCAAAGTATAGGTTTATTGACATTGGATTGCATTTTTGTTGCAACGGATAATAAATCTTTACTCAACGTAAATCGAAATTAAATACTTAAAACTCATACTTAATATTTAATTTTTACTCTTGCTTACACTTGCGAAAATTAGCACTAGTTATTTGATAGTTGATATTTGATAAAACATGTGCTGGTGAACACATAAATAAATACGAACTTATTGCAAAAATAATAAATAAAAAAACCGCGGTTTATATCAACCTCGAAGGTTTTTCAATTAGCTAGTCACACATTTTCCTTGAAATTTTTTAAAATATATTTTTTTTATCAATATATACCATGCTAGGCTTCAGTTTATTATTTTTTTCCTTATGATTTTACCAAAAAAATAGGCAACAAAATGCATGGCGTCAAAAAAATCTGAAGATTTCAAAATCCTAGCATCAACCAAATCATCAAAATTTGATACCTACTTTATATTTTCTTCGCCTTCTCAAAGGCTTATCATATATTTCTGGGATATCCTGCCTAAAAATTTGATTTAAGATTTTGAATTTCTTGTTATTATTTATTGCAAAAGAATTCAAAAGGGAAGACGGTGCAAATGCGAGTCATACCATTAAAAGGAAGTTAGAGCAGTCAACGGTCGTATTGCTTACCCCGTAATGACAAAAATCCATTTGATTTTTACTATATATGATATTTCAGTTAGAGAAAAAAAATTTCGATTGCGTAAAAATACTCAACCGCGAATTTTTAAAATTACGAACAAGAAACTATAATATTTGCCTGGCACGTTGATTAATAATAACGGCTTCAGTTTAAAAATTAGAGTCATATAGTTGAAAAAGGCAAGAAGTAGGAGTAAAAGTAAAAACAGAAAATATAAGTGAATGAACCACAAAACAAATTGAACCAAAGTAACCATTTTAATGATATGAAATATCTGACTATTGTATGAAATGTTTTAAATTGGTACCTTCAAATTTCCATCCGCTGTTATTCTTAATCGATTACAAGTTCCACAAAAATGGTCTGTCATAGAAGTAATAAACCCGATTTGTCCTAAATATTTTGGGATTGCATATGCTTTTGATGTATCATTTGGTCCATTAGGAAGAGATTGAATTTCTGGCCATTTATTTTTAATTATTTCCATAGTTTCTCTATTTGAATAAATTTTAAATTATACTTCTTTTATGATAGTTTAAAATTTGAACTCACTTGAACGATATCATTTTATCAGTTTTCCATTGATTTCCAGTAAATGGCATATACTCGATAAATCTTATATCAACATTTCGATTTTTTGTGAAACTAACAAAATCCAAAATTTCATCATCATTAAAATTTTTCGTAAGGACACAATTGATTTTAGGTTTATAACCTAATTGTATAGCTAAATCAATTCCGGCAATAACACGCTCCCAACCTTTACGTCGTGTTATAATTTCAAACTTTTGTGCTTTTAATGTATCCAAACTAATATTAATAGTATCAAGTCCAACTTTTTGCATTGGTACTAAAAGACGTGTTAGCATAAGTCCATTTGTTGTGATTCCAACACTATTCAGATTTGGTATTTTTTTTAAATTGTCTAAAATAGAATTTTAAGAAACTTCAAAAATAAATTATTTATCCTTACAAGGATGTACCAATTATATTGACAATATCTTTTCTTACAGTCGGTTCACCACCGGTTAAACGTATTTTTCGTACACCTTGACGTACAAAAAGTTTGGCTAAATATAAAATTTCGTCTGTTGTTAAAAGATTTTGATTTGGGGTTAGTTGAATACCCTCGGCAGGCATACAATATTTGCCTGTAAGCATTTTATAACTTAATTCAAAAAATAGTTCTTCAATTTTAATATTACATCTTAAATTACAGCGTTCCGTCAATGATATCCTTAAATATGAATGAAAACGGCCAAACTTGTCTATTAAAGAAAGTTTATTCATCTGAAAGTAAAACTTGTTTTCATACATTTGCATATGTAATTCAAAAATAAAACAACAAGTAGCTAAATTATAGGATAAAATAAATTATGCAGAGACTTTGGTTAATAAGAGATCGAATATTGGTGGTTAAGGAAAAAAAAATATTAACAAAGCTACATTTCTTATAGAAAAAATTCCTGGATACAAGGCCAAAAGTATACAAACAAGTAATGAGTTTTTTTGTCTGAATATATTTGCTGAATGTATTCAATGTCAGTAATATAAGAAAAAGAGATTTTCCATGTCACTGTAATAAATACTCTAATTGAAAAAAATTCAAATTTTTGATGATTTATGATAAATTACACGTACATAATTTAAGTAAATTTTCTACAATCTTAATTATCGCTGGAATAGTCAGAAATTAGAAAATAAATCATTTTAATTTAAAAAACTGGTATTAGTATTGACCTACCTGTTAAGGTCATCAAACTTCAATAATGATGCGGTAAGCAAAAAAAAACTCTATAGCACACGCGTCTATTTTTGGTAGTTAACTAACCAAATATTGAGTAATATATTAGGTACGTACTCAAATTAAACGTGATTTTTATACAATTTATTACTCAGATTATTTAATAAGTGATCTTTAAATGTCTTATGTGTATATAAACTTTATCACTTTAAAAAATTGTATCTAGAGTTCTAAGTATATCATCAGTACCTTATATAAAATATTTAAAAATATCTTAATTCCACAGTTGATATATTCAAGTTTACTAACCTGATTCAATATTATTTAATTTTAATTAAAAGGTTTTACTTTCCCCTTAACGTTTGAAATGTCAGCTTTAGTATGAAGACTGTGTTTTTTTAATCAACTATATTTGAGTCATTTTAACTCAAGGCAGTGTTTATTTGGTGAGAGTGATAAGAGTTCAGAAACTCAACAAAAATATCCAAGTTAGCATTAACTGCAGTTTTATTAGCTATATGGCAATATTTCATTACTTTACATTGTATATTAACTTTTTTGATAATAAAAGCTAATAAATATATTACGAAATTGTTAAATAATTTCTGTCTCTGTCTATCTACCAATCCACTCTCTCTATGTCTCTGTCTTATTATATATCCACATTTAGAAAGCGTTCGTAAAATCAAACTATAGTGTCAAAAAACGAAATAAATTTAAACCAGCCACCAAATATACATATTTACTTTCATTTAAAAAATGAAATAAAGATTATAAAATATCTTCCTTTAATTTATTTGTTGACAATTAGTTTTTTTCTAATTCTGTTAAATTTTAGCTTACATCAAATTTAATGCTTTTACTTGTAAATTAATTAAAGGTGCAAGCAGTGGTGCGGTGGAGCGGATATTTGTGAAGTTGTACACAAAACGAGAGCGCGGAGTTTTAATACAATCACGCGGAGCGGTTGACATATATTGCCGACTTTTATAGAAAAATATTTTTTTTTTGTTTATTGCTATTTAGCTGGTTTATTTTATCAAAAGCGAACAGTTGGCTTTAAAATCACTTTTTCAAAAGTAAAACAGCTACTCATACTCATAAAAAAAACATTGAAAATATTTGCTTAAACATATAGCACAACCTAGTAAGAAATATCTTGCGGTAGCAGATTTGCTCCCAAGCTTTCTTGCTGATTTCGTCTTCTACTAGACCGAATTCCTACTGGGAAACTATGGAATGTAAGCAACAAATATGGCGACATAAAAATAATTATCTTGTAATGGCCCCTCTACACAACCACCGTAGGACCGCCGAACTCGAGTGCGCCGATTGTGTGGACGGGGTATCGGCGTGAGTTTGGCGGTGATACGTGGAGTTTTTGGAAGTTCGCTTTGTAGGCGAATTTCACGCGAACTTATAAATTAAAAATATATTTTCCACTTTAATACTATCAAAATAACTATAAAAATGTCAAAAACATGCCTATTGGACCATTAAAACTAATTAAAGATAAAAACACAGAAAGTAGTTATATAATATATATTTACTTATTTATTTTATTTATTTAATTATAATCACATTAGTATTTAATTGTTAAAAATTATTATAATTCTAGCTAATTCCTTTATTTTTACTCTAATTCTCTAATGTCAAAATAACAACACACGAATGTGTGGATGGGTCCACGTAGAGTTCGGCGACTAAACATCAAACTAAGTTCGGGGTGCTACGGCGATTTTGTAGAGGGGCCATAAAGATGATGTTTGTAAAATGGTCCTATTAAAAACTTTTCAAAGCTACAAAAGCAGAGCCATCGATTCTAATTTTGCTTAAGCAAACTGCGTGTTAAAGTAGAAATAATAGGTCTACTTTAGCTGTGGTTTTTTTTCTAGTGCGGTTCGCATTGTGTCAACTCCCATTTGTTTGTATAGATTCTACTATGCTGTCACCGATTCCACTCCGCAAACCGCGTTTGTGTTTGGGCCATAATTGTTGGTAAACATGAAAGTGAGGTAGTTTTTCCAAAAGACATTTTGACAGCTGTTAAAATTATTCTGAATTTCAATATTTCACTAGTTTCATCAATTAAATTATTTAGATTTTCTAGTTTCTTTTTGAATTCTTCAATCTGAATTTGAAGCAATAATCTTTATTGCATTCTGTCAAATGTCATTAAAGCCAGAAATTTGTTTAAATCCTTCTAATCCATCGCAATTTTACATATTTCGTTTCTATTCTTTATACAAATTTGCAGCTATAAATTCACCTTAAAAACTCGAAATAAAGGATGTGTTTCACTAATCTAGTAAGTTGCTAATACCCACTCTCCATTGAGGTTTGTACAGTTACCTCCCATACAAAAAAATCGTTTCTAAATTGGCAATTATGTATTTGTTTTAGGGAAATTTGTTGAAAATGTCAAAAAAGTGTCATAAAAGTAAACATTGAATCAGTGAATCTATGAAATACACAAAATAATTTCACAAACTAATTAAATATACTTTCAAAAATGCCACCATTTGATTCCTAATACTAAATTAGGTGAGAGATATGAGAGTAAGAATAATGTGTTCCCAGCGGTTAATTTTCGCTCTTTAGATGCTTTTTGAATGCAAATTTGAGGCGAGCGTGTTAAATTTAGGTATCCCAGCATGCAGGAAAATTAACATTGCGACCGGATAGGAAAAGGCATGCTTAGAGAGGATTTTATGCGCTCTCCGGATACACAAATGGAGAGCGTAAATAAGAGAGATTTTTGTTTTTCTTTTATATATTAATTTTTAAAAATTCTTTCATATATATATGTATATACACACTACGTAGTGTGTAGTACGTATTATACATATATGCTTATGCATAACGGTGTGGTATATATATATCCCTATTTGTACTTTGATGTTAACCTGAAAAATAACTTGTGATAAAAAGGGGAGAAAAGAAACACAATTTCTTAAATAAAGAATTTTATTAATTAAAATATCCATCAATAATCACAATATTAATATATTATTTAATTAATATTAAGTAATACAATAAAACACAAAACAATCTTAAATGCTACACACTGCACACGACTACCAACAACTAACGACTGAACGACTTAGAATATTTTCGCGACAGAGCAAAATAAGACTTAGAATATTTTTTTGTCCTCCTAAAATGTGTGTGGTCGCAAATTGACAATGGCTTATAGCAGCGTTTTAGCATGCAAAAGTCATGCATACGGTAAAGAGCGCAAATTAACGAAAATTAACCGCTGGGTTCATAAACATTTGAAAACTTATGTACAACAACCGCTTTCAAACAGCTTTAGTTAGTTAAATAAATAACATATTTAGAGGCAAAATAATATGCGAGTTCAGTTTTTTACCCTGCACAACCTGAAAATTTTAAATAACGCACCAATTTTTTCTGATGTACTAGATTAGAAGAAAAAATGATAATGTAATATCATCACTGTCATATCTAATTTTATCATACAAAGAAAGAGGTTTATATCATTTTTTCCTCTTCATTCTATCAAGCTACTAGCGAATTGGATTGACAATGTCACAAATGGTGGAAAACCATGTCAAAATTTCATGAATTAAACTTCAAGATGTTTCTGCATTTGCGTTAATCTGTCCCCAGTGAGACTACCAGCAGATCATAATAAAATTTTCCATGAGTAGAAGATTAGTAGAATTATGTTAATGAATAACGTCGAATTTTTCGAAAAAGTGTATTATTAGTTATCATGGCAGAGATTTAATGACCGATGTGCTAAGTACGTGCTTCAATGGTTTAAGGAAAAATTGGAATCTTAATTTATTTAAAATTGTAGTGAAAATATAAATTGCAGAAAACAATAAATTTAAATTTGTATTTTGTACATGGATTTCCATAAAGTTACTAATTTGATAATCATTTTACTTATGGTACTTGAAAATATAATTTGAAGAGTTTTCTTATCAACGCACAAAAAGGTCTTTAAAAGGTCATTAAGTCTTATCTAAAAATCGTTATTTATTTACAAAAATATATTTGGTGATAGTGCGTTTTTACTGACGTTAGTACTTAGTATTTAGTACTTTTTTAAAAGTATTTTTATTGGAAATCTCTAGCTTAGTTTTTAAATATGTCAATAATAATTATTGAGTAGGTACTAGGCACTAAGTTCAGTGAACACGCACTATTATTTGAGAAATAAACTAGAGATTTTCCCTAAAAATACTTTTAAAAAAGTACTAAATACTAAGTACTAACGTCAGTGAAAACGCACTATGAGCAGAGGACTCTTTAGCAATGCAACAAAAGATACAAAAAACGATAAATATCGATCTTCTGGATTGTTTATTGCTTTAGTAAGAATTTGATCGATATAAAAATATTTATCACCATTTAAAAAAAAACTTACAAAAAATTGAATAAATTTTTGAAATTACAACCTAAATACGTCAAAATTATAGCCTAAGAGGTCAAGATAATTGCTAAAATTTAACAAACCTTTTTTCTTTTTTTGAAAAAAATTTCTTAGCTTCACACTTTACACAATTTAAGTTTTTTTTGAAAATAACGAGTTAAACAATGCAACATGTAAACAAATTGACAACTTGTGGCTGAAAGCTACTCCGGAAAATGATAAGAAAATGTTTTTTAAATATTATCTTAAGTCGTGCGTTATAAATTAGTCCCACTTATAATGATATAGCAGTGGGATTGAATATTTTGTTGAAAATTATCAATGAATGATAACTAGAAATAAAATCAAAAATTAATTAAATTCAACCTTCAGAAAGATAACTGACACAGTTTTATTCTCTAGTGAGTTTTTTCGTACAAAAAGAAGTACTTATATTTTTTTGAAAATTATTTCAAACAATAAAAAAATTTAAATAAATGAATTAAGTGATTCTTTTTCTATATAATTAATCATCGACAAAATTATTTCTGTTAACTAATCGACGTGAGCCTTTTTTTTAGCGATGCTCAAATTATGTGGAATGTACCGAAAACCCAGTGGTTAATGTTTAAATAAATGTTATAACACTTATTGATAATATATTTTAATACAGTATATTAGCCTTCGTAGAAGCTTTTTTTTGAGTACAGCAGTGCATCAGATGTGGAGGCAGGGTATTAGGAGAAAAATATCGCAAGTTTGAAAAAATTTTTACTGAAATTTTATGCTTTTTGTTTGAAGTACCTGCTCATATGAGCAATTATTTTCAAGAATGAAAATTAACAAAACGGCTTACAGATCCAGGTTAACTGACCAACATCCAACTTCTATAATGAAGATTATATGTTTTCAATCAATATATTTCAGTCAAATAATTGAAAAGGTGTCTAGCTTCTAGCAAATAAATACCTGAATACGTTTTAAATTACATATTTATTTTTTGTATATTTTAATAAATAAATATTATTTCAATTAAATATTATACTGTTAGACTAACTTAATTTCATAATTTATTTTATTTCTACATTTTTCATATATACATAATATTCTTATTAGTTTTTTAAATGGTTTGCTTGCTTAATGAGTTTGACACAGGTGCCAGCTTTAAACTATATTTTGTTTAAAGTTTAACAAAAATCATTTTGAAACGTTTGAAGTAAAATTATCTTTAAAATACTTATACTCAAAACAGTATTTTTTTTAAAACCATGAACTTAAATTTCTAACCCGTTATTCTTGAAAAATAAATTATATAATAAACAAAAAAACTGTTGTCAGCCGTTTAATTTTCTGAAGGCCTTTTTCTTTATACTTTTCGGCGAATTAATATTTATATGAAGGTGTAAAGTACATTACTTTAAAATTCTCTTATCAAACTGTAACTTACCTTTCCAGGTACTCTTCTTTTTCTACAATCCATAGCGAATTAGACAAATTTTGAAACAGAAGTAACCATGGGTAGTCGGCTTTTAGGCTATTTAAAAATCATAAAAATCAAATATGAGGATAACAAAAGTCAAATACCAAGGATACTTTAACGTCATGAAACTAGTATCCTTATAAATTACCTACAGAGGCGAATCAATAAACTGAAACAAAAGAATTTGACTGACATTTCTTGCTTTTATCCACTCCTTCAAATTTTTAGTACTTGACTTTTTAAAATTTATGACTATTCGATTGTCATAGACGATGCATAATGCCGACAAAGTAATAAGCCAATTAGGACCTCAAAGATACCGCCGTCAAGGACTTTAGTTAACAATAATGTCGACTCATAGAGCTATCCTTTTAAAGAATAAAGCTGTATAGTTAAATATTGCAATGATTTAAATCTGGATAATTTTTTTTGGTTTTCTTCTTACTTCTCACATTTTCCATTTGTTGTAATTAGTGGGTATATATAAATATATATATTTATATATATCCCTAAAGTTTTAAAGTGAATATAGCAAAGGAATAATTTGTGCCGCTATCAAGTGTCAAATATTTGATTTACAACTAGACAAAGTCAATTAGTGTGTAGGTCGGTACTTTTGTGATTAGAACAAGAGAAAGCGGAAAATGCGATTTAATGGGAAAATTTATGGTTCAACCTACTAGAGGTTTTACAAAATGATAAAGTGTGACGACATTTGAACACCTACCACATATGAAATATGAAGTTTAAACAAGGATTAAGTAGAAACAATTTCGTTTTTGTTTTTTGTCTTAAACTATTCTCGTTTATGTCTCATAAAAATTATTTATTGATAGGAGGCCATTATAGGCGGATATGGTAAATTTTCGAATTTGTGCTGATAAAAAAAATGCAGTCATATTAACGTTTTATTTTTATTTTTTTGAATTAACGCAAGAATAGGATTTTTATATTATATTGTAATATAATTATTGAAATATCAGTCATAATTCTATAAAGATGATTTATAAACAATTTTTTTACTTAATTTCAGACATTTACGCCAGGTTTCACAGTTCATACTTAACTTTTTGCTCAGCTGACTTTCTTAAAAGACGTAAGATTTTCTTAAGAACTGGTACTGCTTCACAGTTCATTTTAATGATCTTCTATTATTGCTGAATTTTGTAAGACATTTTTACGACAAATGATCATAATCTGTCATATTTTCTTCATAGAGATATGTTACAATAAGTGAAATAGCGATAAAATATAAACACCATTATTTAAAACAAACTAATCAGTAATTTTATTAAAATGTAAATATTATTTGTGCTTATTATAAGGAAAACTAATAAATATTTTTCATATTATTGACAAACAAAATGATTGACAAACTAAACAGTTGTAGTTAACGTGATGTTAATAAAAATTTGGTATCTAGTGATAGAGAACTATTGCACTTTTATTTATTAACTACTACTTCAAAATTAATTTAATTTGTATGCTTGAAAATTATTATTTAAATAAAGAAATTCCTTTCGAAGGTATTTGAAATAAAATTTAGTAAAATTAACATAAATTGTACTATAGCAGGGCTTTTTAAACTATGGGTCGTAACCCCAAATGGGGGTAGCAAAATTCTAAAGGTCGCGGGAGATTTTATAGTCAAATATTTAAATACACGATTTTATAGTATCTAGATGTGTATTTGAGCAGAGTCACACTCGCACACTTTCCTAAAACTTTCCTATTTTTTTTATCTCTAAATGTGTGTAAATTCATCTCTTTAAAAAAAAAATGCCCCTGCCTGTTTGTTTTGCCAAAATCAAAACAAAGTTTTACAACAACAACAAAATATAATTAGTGAAAATATATTTTTGCAAGCGCAAAAGCATTGCTAAATCAAAAAAAAACAATAACTACAAAGGGTATGTACACATGAATTGCACGCTAAAATATACATATTTGCGGGGGAACAGAATTTAAGAAATAACGTGAGCCTATGATGTCAAAAAATTTACCCGTGGAGATATGCGCACTAAGTGGGTGGCGACCTTAATGTGAACTAGTGTAGTATTGACGCCTGTAGTCAATTGTCAGTATTCCGCCGTAATGAGATTTTAGTTTGTTTTATTTATTCGGTAAAATTAATAAATCAATTATTATATGCAATATTTAATTTTTATACATTTATGGTATTTTAGGATCAAAATAATTTTGGCCATGGATAAATGGCTGAACTTAAATAAGAATGGTAATGATGCAGATGGTAATGCTAGAAACTCCATCAGGCAGGACAAAATATTGAAAAAAAGGCATTTAATGTGCGAAAAAGAAACATTTCAAAATTGTAAAGGTAAGGAACATCCTCTTTGTTTGATCTGCAATGAATTATTGGCTCCAGAGAGTGTGAAACTATCCAAATTAAAACAACATCTTGAATGAAAGCATGTTTCGTATGCAAATAAAACAAAAGAATATTTTGAAAGGCTCTTTATATCTTTAAATAAAGAAAAGAAATCCTTTAATAAATTTATAACCGTTAATGAAAAATATTTACTAGCGTCATATGAAGTTTCCTACTGTATTGCTAAATTGGCTCAGTTGTTAGTATATGTCAGGTAGGTTTATAAAGAAAGCGTGGAGGAAGAATGGTTATTTTGTCGTCCTATGAAAGACCATACTACAGGGAAAGACATATATTGTAAAGTTCCACCAAGATTTAATTTTTTATGCAATAAAACACAGGCACATCCATCTCATTAAATTTTTTCCTTTAATTTTAATTTAATACTTACCACTCAACGACTGCGTTCCAATATATTCGAGCGAACTAAGACGGTCAGAATCCCCTTTTTTTTATATTATTGCAAAAAATGATGAAATTTGATGAAAAATAGTGCATATAATTTTTGTAACTATAATGAATACAATTTTACATCTTTTTGTGCAATTTTTAATTTCAAATTTTTGTATGTTTCTAAACAAATTCGAAAACTGTATATTTTCATATGTATATGTATATGTAAATTGTTCCCTAATAAATATATCATCAAAAAATATTAATTTATCTTTCCTTGATATTTATCTGGGGTCGCCAAGAAACTCGCAATCATAAATGGGGTCGTGAATCAAAAAAGTTTAAGAAGCCCTGTACTATACTGATAGTTAAGTCGAATTTAAGCCGTTAAAATTGGGGACTTAACTTAGGTACGAAGGAAGAAGTGCGTAATGCAAAATCTCCTTAAGTAGAATCTTAGGTTGACAGATGCACTAAGGAGCCCTTACCTATGAACTGTGAAACCGGACGATAGTGTTTTTGTTAGTTATAATTTTAATTGTAAGTTATAATATTTAATTTGAATAAATGAAATAAAATATATTAATAATATAAACGTTGAAATTCACTATAAATCTTTTTTTTACCGTGTATGCGATATATGCATACCGTATGGAACCTCTAATACCCTTTCTTAACAGGCGCTATGTAGAACCTTGTAGTCTTCCATACAAAAAAATCGGTTCTTAACAGGCAAAGTCTGTACATGCCCAGCAGGAAATCTGTCATGATGATGGCATGTTTTAAACAACCATTCATCGTAATCATGTCATCTAGGTTTTAGATTTTATAAGTTTATACTAATACTGTTAAATTCATCAGCGTAAGTATTCGTGCTATGCGTGGTTTTTATATGCCGGTAAGTAAAATTTTGGTTAGTGTATGTTTTAAGTTAAAATGACAGATGGAATGAAAAAGTACTTTGGAAGTTTTGTGAGTTATAAATCGATTAATAACAAATTAATGTAAAAAAAACTCATTATTACTCAAATTTCGCTGACAAGTGTCAGTTTAACTTATGAAAAAAAAAGTTGTTAAAGTCTTAGGTTAAACTTAATACTTTAAAAATAAAATTCATAATAATATGATATCCGAGCAGGGCCGTAGCGAGGGTGTTGAGCATAGGGGGGTGACGGGTATAGAAAAGCGGATTTACCCAGAAATCGTGATGACTGCATATGTGGCATGTGGGTGGAAAAATAGTAATATCAGTGTGTTCGAATCAGCTTTTATAGAATTTTATTATAACAAAACAAATATAAAACAAATAATTACTCTAAAGAATTTTTGGAAATTATCACAGCTAAACGATCGCAAAAATAATTCTTAAAAAAAGTATTAAGTACACAATGAGCATTGTCTTATTTATATAAGCGCTTCTTATCCATAGAATGATAGATTTCAAAATTTAACTCTGCGATGTTTCAATACCGACCATTTCCCAACGACTTCACGCAGGCTAATTTTGTCAAAATTATCTTTTAAAGAATGTAACAACATGAACGCATTTAAACGATCATGACTCATATCTAGTTCTTTCGCAAATGTAACTGAGCTGTTTATCAATCCAAACTGTGAATTTTGATACATTTATTCCATATGGAATTCAAAAAACTTTGAACGCCAAATTTCAAAATTTATTAGTAAATAAAGCAAGGTATGAGTAATCAAACGAAACCATTATATCTACAAAATGGGAATTTTTGATAAGCACTTATTTTATTATTTTTCATCGTTTAGCACTTTCCAAGTAGCTATTGCGAAAGTCTCTTCACTTACTCAATAAACTCTTATTTAGTCAATGTTTTGTCACAATGATTTATAGTTTGAATCACTGTGATTTAAAAACTGACTGCAGTGTTAATTCTAATAGAAGAAATAATCAGTGTTAAGTTTTTTATAATTATACTACTTCCTCTCTATTTTGATTCACTTGGTATCATTTAATTAGTGCTTTCAACCAAAAATCTATTAGATATTTTGGGAAGTGCTAACTCACATATTCACAATCGAATGCAAAAAGTTTGAAATAAAAAAACAATTAAAGAAATCAATGTTACACCTATCATGTGATAGGTGTAATCTCAGAAACTCCAGAATTCGTGAATCCATATCAAGTTAGTTTCATATTTGAATTGCACGATAGAATAACTGAGATTTGCCGACAGCCAACTGTTTTGGGGGGGTGTCACACCCCCACACCCCCCGCTCGATACGCCCCTGTATCCGAGTTTTATTTGATGAGTCAAACAAAATGCCAAAAGGCTAAATAGTGTTATATGATTGTGATTAAGCCAAATTTAATTTTTTTTAGAATTAAAAAAGAAAAACATATTAATGTTAAATTTTATTAAAAATATTATAAACAGCAAATAAATAGAAGAAAACAATGCTGTAAAAATTAATAAATTATTTTTAAAAGTATTATTTAGCTGTTTAAAAAAATAAAACTGCTCAAGATTATTCCATTTACACAATTCTTTTTATTAACTAACTTACGTTGAATTACGTTGAAAATATTTATAAAAGTCAGTTGAAAAAGAGTTTTAGTTTGGGGCAGAGTTGAGCTCCCAAGTTAATACAGTATTTTTTAAATATTTTTCAGTATTGCTTTTGTGTTAATTCCTTTTCAATAATAAATGATCGGAATTAACATTTTAAAATAGTGATAACTAAATAAAAAGTCAGGTTAATTTCCACAAATTGGCACTTGATTATAAGAAAATTATAAAAACAACAGAACCTGTTGGTCTTATCACCTTGTAATAGTTTTTAAAGTTCAAATCAAAGTGAAATTGAGATTTCATTTTATTTTAATTTTATCATTGATATTGAACATTCGGTGACTCCTCTTAACAAAATTAAGACATAAATTTATCTTTCTCACGACTAATTTATTTTCTTCCGTGGTTAATTTCAATATTCAGACCTATCACAATTACATAAATTTGTTGTTTTTTTGTTTTTGAAAAAATTTCATTTATTCATTTCTAAAAACATTCTTTGCGTCGTCTTCTCATATAATAATTAATTATAATGAAGTTGTTTTTAAAAAATGGACAAAAAAAACTATAATTATATTTTCAAAGAAGTGCAGAATTAATTTAAGAAAAATTCATTTAAGATAAGAATGCAGGCTGATCGGTATTTAATTCTTTTTATTTCTCGGCTATAAAAATTTTATATGCTGATTAATTAGATATATATGTATATACATATTTTTTTAGTAGTATTTATTATTTAAGTCCGAAATTACATCAGTGATATTTTCCAGGTACTAAAATTCGGCAAATATTAAATCAAAAGGAACTTACTTTGCAGTTAGTGTGTCAAGAAAATGATAAGATCTGTCTGTGGTTAAGCATAATAAAGGGCTCTTGTCCACAACTACATTTTAATAGATCAATATATTTATTTTATAATTTTAACTATAAATCAAATGACTTTTCAAATTGGCCAAATCTTTGAAATTCCCATTTGATATATATATATATATATATATATATATATATATATATATATATATATGTATATATATATGTATATATTATGTATACATAAAATTCATGAATATATATAAAACATGAATTTCTGGGTATACTAGTCTTATTTAAGACTTTAAAGGTGAGTAGGCATCCCAAGGCTCTCTGTCAGATGAAATTTATAATCGTCGATGTACTCAAAAGGAAGCCGAAATTCTTTGATTGCTCAGCAGATAAAAATCACAACATGAACAGGATATTCTCCTAAATTCTTTTGATATGCGCCGAATTTAAAATGCTGACAATGATGAAATGAAAATGTTTTGATAATATTTATGCCGCCCAAAAGGTCTTATACTCGTGTTTATTTAATGATCACACAACTATAGGACAAGATTTCTTTTGTACCAAGATTAAGACTTATTTAAAATTACTGTATATCAAGAGAAAATTAAACATAAAAAAATTTTATTAAAATTTTATTAAAATTCTTTTTCAGTTTTAATAAATTTAGCCTATGTAAAAGGCAATTTTTTTAAATATATTAAAATTTAAAGTCTTCTTTTGAGTATTTTTTCAGGTGAGTCATACAAATCCTCAATTAAGCATATTTCTATTAGTTAGTTAATACCGTTGACAGCATGTGGCCTTATATATAGTCCATTTTCAATTTAACATTGTTCGATAGTTGGAAGAATCCTTATTTAACAAAATTCCATTTAAACATGTTTTGATTATTTCTAGAATTTAGAGTTAGTGATGAAACAGATTTGGTAGAAAAGACATCTGAAATTAGCAAGGATAATTCAAAAGAAGATAGAAATAATCACATAAGAACGTTGGCTTGGCTCTAAAAATTACAAAACTATTCTTTTACTTCTTGAATAATCAATATTTCAAGTTATATTAAAATATAACAAGAAAACGAAACCTACTACTGCCGACTTTTCTCTATAATTCCTAACTAAACTATCATACAACTTATTTCATTTTTATTCCTTTCTCTAAAGTTCTTGAGCTATCACCTGTGAGGCGGGGTCACCAATTTTATAGTGGTCAGTTAAGAAATTTCACCACTTTGCAGCTAATTAACATACTATTAAGCCAGAAGGTTTGTTAACTATTTTATTGATTGTTGACAGAAATTTATTACAATCATTTTATGTAAATTACAATTATTTTATATAAAATTAAAAACAATTATTTTATGTAAAAAATTAAAAACAATTAATCTCAAAAACTTAAAACTTAAAACAAAATGACAATTGTCAAGCAAGTCAACTCTCATGACTTGCTTGACTTATTTGATTTTTACTACAGCCTACTACGTGAAATAGTTTAACTTATGATCACAGATATTTCTCCGCCACAGATCTTTTGAGGCTAAGCATCCTCTTTAAATATTTGTTTAGATCGATGCTTGCACCAATGCTAAAGTGCCGCATTCTAGCTTTTAACTAGCACCTGAGTAAACACCTAGATTATGTACACTACTTTTATTTTACCTTTAGGCAAAAGTTAATCTATAAGGGTACCGCTTTTAAAGGTTTTATCAAATTTTTTCTAACCATAACTTCTTTAGTTTATTTTATAATATTTAAAATATAAAATAACAAAATAGTTTTATGTGTGTTTTAAGCAATTTTATTTAAATACTAAAAATACTTTAGAGATTACAAATTTTTACAAATTCTAATATTTTAAAAACTGTTTAACAAGTTATGCGAAACAGTTTAATTTTTTTATAAAAAATTCCAAATAAGAAACCTTCATGGAAAATGTTCAGCAGGAATATTTTGTTGCCTACAGATAAAATGAAAGAAATATAAACTAAAACATTTTTTTGATAATTGTTATTTCCTAAGACGATAAAAATAAAATTATATCAATATGTATATATGTACATATATATAATAAAAAAGGATGCACTAATACAGATGCTTATAGACTACGAAACTATTGAACTAATTAGAGCAAATAATATTACAGTAGTTATACTGAACTTTTCTTCGAAAATGTCAAATTGAAATACGCTTGAAACTTCCTATTGGGTGGTGACACAAGAGTTGTCATTACATGCATAACTTTTCGGTGGCAGCTTTTCTTTTAGCTGACACACGAGGATGCAGTCCAATTTCAAATATAGAGTCATTAATGTGTGCGTGAATTGTTGACATTTTGCAACCAAAACAAAACAAGCGGTAGGTTAGCAATTAATTTTATTTTCCATAAAATTAAAAACAAAAATAAATATAACTTATTTTACTTAAATTAGCTTTAATATAACCTCAATTTAAAATTTTCAACAATGACACATTTAAAATGTCAAAACAACATTTGTAAAACTGCCCGAGAATGCACTTTTATATGGGTTTCTTTTTGTTCGTCTGAAGATTCCCTGTACGAAATAAAAATTAAAGGAAAATTTAGCTATTGGTAAAAGTAGCTGAGAGTACTATGTGCTTATTAATGGCATATCCCATGCACCCATTTCTTTAAAATTATTGTTTAATAATATTCTTGGAGTGCTTTATTGTTAATCTAACAAAAATAATTGACAATGATACAAAAAATTAATTCATGAATGATTGCATAGATAACTGAATAATATGCTCAGGCCTTAACATGAACTCTCTTTGAGCTTACATAAATTAACATACCTAAACCGAAAACTCACTACGAAAACAATTTCAAATTGCACTTAATTTGAGAAAAGTACACCAAAAGATCCATTTTTCTGGGCTAAAAGGGTCAAAAGAGTTTCATATATTTTAATTTAAGGCCTAATTACACTATTCAGTCATTATTGAAGTTATCCATACTGTAAGTTTTACTTAAGCTTATAATAACTTTCTAAAGTAAGATTCAGAAACATGAAAGGTTTTTTTTTATTTAAATTAAAAATAAAAATTATTATGAAAATAAATATGATAACAGATGTTTATTACTTTTATTCTAATAAAGAAATAAACGGAAAGTAATTTTCACTTTCTCACTTTTAAGTCACGCCTAAGTCAAATAACTAACGGAAAGTTTAGTGATTTACCCACTTTTGAAAAATTGTTTGTAAGTAGCATAGATATTTTGATCGGAAGTTTTTAAATTTTTAACATCATTTAGATAATATGGGCGTCGATTATCTGATGATTATATATTTAGAAATGATCTCATCTTAATTTCTAGACATGAACTATAAGCCTGTGCCATTTATTTATACATAAAATATGATCATCGGTATAATTCGTTTGATCACTAAGCTAAATTTTCTAGTACTAACAACATGTGATTTATAGATTGTCATCTTCATCGCCTAATGTATTTATTAAACACCAATAAGACACGGAGTGGGTATTTCATCCAATATTAATATAAAAAATATTTTGAAAACAGTGGGGAGTCTTAAGTATCAATTTCATGTTAAAAGGACCAAAAATATCATTCAATAGCATCTAAAACAAGGTATTAAATTTGGTGTTGGAGCTTCTACTGTTGTAAATCCAATGTTCGGCTCCACAAAGTAGTATATTTTTATGTAAATAAAAATCAATTATCAATCGTGTTTTCTGATAAAGAAATATGTAGGATATTTCATTTTGCCTGCGTTATTATATATATTCGAGGAATTTTTTCTTTTTTTGAATAATTTAGTATCGTTGTTGATCATTGAGACAGACTTTATAAGTTCAAAAGAGCAGCCGCTAGCTAAAAATTATTGCCATACAAACAAAACAACGATGTGAAGAGTATCCCATATCTTTGGATAAGTAAATAAAATTAAAATCTTCTAATTTGAATATGACCATAAATTTTATTGAATTGAAATTAAAGTAAATGAGCAATTAATTAAATTGAATCTGAGATACATAATTTTTGGATATGAACACTAATTCTTCGCCAAAAAAATTAAAATAAAAACAAAAAAAAAACAATGTGAAATTAAGAACAAAATTATTCTCATCTATCTCTGCTGCCCAACATATTAAATAGATATAATCAATCTGTTACCGAAGCAAAGCTCATGCAAGCTAATTTTTGGAATCTAGTCAGCTACATCAATAAAATCAACAATACCACAAGATTTCGTTAATACAGGTGCCAGATGTGTACAATTTATTATTTTTCAATGAAATTATAATAACTATTAACTAAGCAGTACCCTATTTGTTCTTCTTCAAGAAGAAAGAATCAAGAGACTAGGTCGAGTCTTACAACTAGTTATAAAATATACGTATAACATATAACAGTTTTTAAAGAATCGGCCAATGTATGTATATTATATAGGAAGCAAAAGAATTTTGGATTGCGTAACATTTGATTTGGACAAATACATTAAAAATATTGCATAATTGATCCTTCTAAAGTACCGCAATATTTTTTTTTCTTTTCAAAATAGCCAAAATTTACGAGTAAAAAGTTTGTAAATTAATAATATGCTTTTGTACTGCGTGAGGCATTTGTTAGATTTGTCGATGATTAGCTTCAAACCCACTAATAACAGTAGTTTACAGTGATTTGTATCCTCAATATTTTGCAGTCATTTTTTATGTAAAATGGAACGCTAAAGCTAAAAATGAGGTCCAAAATAATTGAAGTAGAACGGATTTTGAGATATTTGGATCGCGGTTAACTAATGTCCCAAGAGGCTGAATTTTACGATTTTTATATTTAAATGTAGGTAACCAAATTTTGCATTTTTCATCAATATAAAACTTTCCCATAAACTAAATAGGGTAGGAGCCATACATGCGTTTACGGACCATTTTCCGCTATTTTTACCAAATTTTTCATAAAAATGTACATTTTACTAAGGATTACACTATGAAGAGCTACTTTTTAATTCTCTTTAGAACATTAAAGTTGAATTGATTGCAAACAAAATAAGGTATAGCTTGTTAAAATTGGTCGAAAATCACGGATGTAATAAAAATTTAAGGCCAATCCAACTACAAAAGATAAAATTGACCGGTGACCATGTGCTATGACTATTTTAAAAATAATTATGGGTAGGTTTGCTATTTATAATTATTTAATTGAAAAGAGCAATATTTGGATTTTTTATAGTTTATTAACATTTTATAACATTATTTAATATTTAAAAATGACTTAGGTTTGATTTTTTTCGGCTTTTCGATTCATCCCAAAATTCTTGGTAATGACTTTCCATTTGCTTCATTTGTTGATGAAAGCCTTCACCATGTTCATCGCCTTCCTCACCAAGATTTTTACGAAAAAAATCCAAATTAGGGTGTGAAAAATGTATTTTTAAAGACATTTTGACACCTGTTTCAGAGAGAAAGTGAAAATTAGGAAAAAAGTCGGAAAAGTAATGCAATTAAATTCATACCTATTTTATGTTAAAACACTATGAATCCATACTGTAAGTGTAAAGGCTTAATGCACTAAACTTCAATGTTAATCAATCTGCCTATGTTTATCTTAGAAACATTTTTCGACAATGTAAAACTTCAAGCACTAAATGTGCCAACTGATTGTTTTTCAGGCTGTAAAAAATAAATAAAATAAATATAATCATTGTATAATAATAGTATAGCTAGGGTACAGTTTTAAATTTGTCGAAATGTCTAACTTATTTAAAACATTTAGTTTTCTTTATTGAACTCTCTTTTTTTGAATGTTTTTGCAAAACTTTTTGAAAATTATTATAGATGTATATTATTATAGGATTAAAAACATATGACATTGTTGAAACTAGCAAGGTCTTTGTTCTATTGAGATGAAGACAAATTATGTTTCTTTAGTTTAGTAGAAATTTAACATACTATAAACCTAATTCAAAGAACTCTCAATAAAATAAAATTAAAATTCAGCTATGAAACCACTTCCTGCTAAAGGATAAATATTAACATCATCAGTGGATAGTACTAAGCAGGAGGTCTGTTCAAACTCATTAATAATACGAAGAAAAAGATAAATTGCCATCGGATGTAGCACATGTAGATTAAAATGAAATCTTTTAAAGTACATTAAAATACCAAAAATGAAAAATTTTCATAGAATTTGTCAAAATAAATATATCCTCTTACGAGGAATCGAGCTGTAGGTAACGATTCCGATATTAGCATAGGTGGTCCATTGTATGACAACTGAAAATTATTTTGTATCTTTAATTGCTGCCAACTTAAAGTAAATAAAGTGACATCCATAATAATAATAAATCACAGCGGCAGGCGTGTTACGTTTTCAGCATTCCATCCTGCTGTTAGGACCTCCTCGAATTAAATCTTAAGAAAAAAAAACAAAACAAAAAATTCACTGAATAGGAGTGAATTTTGTCATTCATTCTATTTTGACAGCTTACCACTTCTCTGATCTTTTGCTTTTAGCCGATAATCGAGTGACACTTTTCAATATAGGTATAGTTTTTCTTTAAATTTTATTTTTCTTGGTTTTTTTTTTTTTGTTTTTTGATTAGTACAATTGAAAGCGGCCACCTTTGAACTAAACAACAATTTCCCCGAATATTGAATACTGATCGAATGTTATTTGATACCAAAATGTATTCAATATAATAATATAACTAAAGATTTTCCCATGATTTACAACAAATGATGTCAAATACATGCGTAAAGGCGTGTTAGATTTCATGATTATCGATTAATGCTGATCGATCATTTCCAGTTTTGAATAGAAAGATCAATCGCGTAGGATTATATATTCTTTTGATCTATGCCGTTTAATTAAATTAATGTGTTGTCATCAATATATGCAAAATGAATAGTTTTAAAGATAAATGAAGAAAACTTTGAGAAATTAATTTTAATAAACATTTTGTCATCAGCATTGATCATAATTAAAAAAAATATTTGGATTTTGGCCTTTGTTTTTTATAAAAAATGTTAAATTAAAAATTAATAGTAAAATGAAAATTATTAATATATTTTCTCTTTTTTGTAAATTTCTGAAATACAAAATAATGAGCTAAAGACAAATTATTTTATTTTTTGGAGATTAATGGTTAGTTTTTTTATATTTTTTGCTTTTATTTTACATTATAAAGAAAGCTTTCAGTTAAAACAAAATTTTCAAAATAGAATAATAATGTCGGAATGACCAACACATTCATTTTTTCAATTTTTTAAACCTCTTTTAAATAATATTTAATTGATAGAACGCATTTATACAACGCCATGTAGTTATTCAGCATGAGTTCACGAAATTGCTGATAGGATTGCAAGACTGTTCAAAAAATATTGTTTAGACTTTAAGTTCATTACCATTAAAATAAAAGAAGAATGTCGTGACATGTCACTTGTGTTAACTCATTCTTAGTCCACAATAACAAAAGTGTCAAGTTACAATGTGCTAGACCAGTGATTCTCAACCTTTTTTTTTGTTGCGGCACACTTTTAATGATTTCAAAATTTGGCGGCACACAAAGAAAAAGTTTTTGTACGTAAGTGACAAGTGTGAGCCGACTTGAGGCATAAAAATCAGTTTATGGTTCTAAGGCCAAGATTATAGTGAAAGCAGCTAGCAGAGTGGTGAGCAAAGCTGTTTATACAGTGAAAAAATAGCTCGCCCGCGTATTAAATCGCGCTGGTCACCACTTCCAAAACAGACATGTTTTATTCGGGCTATACCGCTGCAGTAACGCTCTCTTCTCCGCTATGTAAAACGCTTTTCTATAAATGCATGCATTTATGCCTATTGGTTTGATTAAAATGCTATGCTCGCCGCTTCACTATAATCTGGCACTAAGAAAGAACGCGGTGCAAAACAAATAAGGAAATAATATAAAAATTTTTTATGGATTTAAATCTCTATTACTGTTAACACGTTGAAGACCGCATTGAAAAATCTTATTTCTCACATAGGGACCGGCATTTTTTTAACCTCTAGATTTATTTCAATTAAAGTGCCCACGGGTGATCACCCGGGCCCAACATGTAAATTTACTCTCATAGACCGCATGCCCACCGGTGCCCATGAAAGAAGTTGAAGGCCAGAAAAGGCAAACAAGAAAAAGATGCCGTCTTTGCTACGAAAAAATGTCCATTTCCAAAGGATTTGCTTATGCTCGTAAGAATGCCAAAAAAATTAATACAATTTGTGAAAAATGCAAAATACCAATTTGTATCGACTGTTTTCAAAAATATCACAAAAATGTTGAATAAAAGACTTACTAAATAAGCTGTAGCACAAATATTGAATATAATATATATTAAAAGTTGTGTTTTAAATGATTTTTTATTTTTATTTTATCTTGAAAATCTTAAAAACTCATCAATTTTGTTTGATTTAAAAAAAATCGTTTTAAAATGAGGCTATGTCAAACCAACTAAGTCCGCTATATCAATTTTGTTTGATTTAAAAAAAATCGTTTTAAAATGAGGCTATGTCAAACCAACTAAGTCCGCTATATGCAGTATCTCTTCGAGGGACCGGCGAATGGACTACTGTACATAAATTGAATTTAAATCATGCCCACCGGTGTACAAGCGGTCCCCAGGTAAAACATGTCGTGTGCCCACCCGTGAGCACGCGGGCCGGTAATGTGCTTACACCCTAGTCACACAGAAAAATAACCAGTTTCTTTTAACCTAGTTCTTTTGTCTCAGCCAATCAGAAGTCGAAAAAACCACGTCATCGTGACTTCTGATTGGCTGAGACAAAAGAACTAGGTTAAAAGAAACTGGTTATTTTTCTGTGTGACTAGGGTGTTACGGAGTGACCCACCGGTGGGCATGCGGTCTTCAACGTGAAATATTTTTAAATCATATTATTTAATAATATTAACATTATTATATATCTAACATTTGGTGGCACATTTTTAGAATTTCGTGGCACACAACCACAGTCTTTTAGTCAACAACTTGAATTAAGCAACCTAATTCAACTCAAATTATTATTAAAAAATAAGGCTACCTTATTTTATATTCATGTTTGATACTAGGTATTGAACTAGTCAACCTGGGTCATATTATTATGAAACAAATAAAGTTATTCAGTGTATAGCAGCGTTAAGTTAGCCATACACATACAACAATGTGTTGACGAATTTTTCCTTTTTCCCATATAAATACCTGTTTTTAAAATTTTTCTTGTTGATATCAAACATCATATAAGTTCTTTGGGTTATCTGCTTATTTTAAATGCATCTCAGGAAAATTGCATTTTCCAATTTTTCTTTGAGTAGTGCACGTCGGCCCCTTGCCATGTGATTTGTATTTTTATTTTTTGTATCATCTTCCATACTGACATCGTTTTTTAAAAACTGGAACTGTCTCTTAACAGAAACTTAGCTTGCTTCTGCTCTGAACATTTCGAACTGATTTGCTTGATTTTCATATAAACCATATTAAGACTTCAGCTAAGGAAATGTAAGACTATATTTTAATGATATTGATGTTGAAAATAATGACCAAATGACTGGCTCACTGGCCAAAAAGAGCAAAAATAATCGGAAAAAGGAGATGCATCGCTTGAAATTTCTAAGTGTTAGTCTTTACATGAAAACTAAGATTTAATATACCAATCGATCATCATTTCTCTACACAGCCAGCAAACGACCAAAATACGGCTAACACTGATTGGTCATATGATGGCTAAAGTCTAATAAAACAATGGCAAATTTATTTTGATTTCTTTTTCCAAAACATAAAAAGTATAATTTTGTCTTTTACTATTTTATATTATTTATATTCGAATAAATACTAAAGGTGATGAAATAATTGATGAATCCAAAATAGATTTAAATGAGAAAGCCATATTTAAAGTACATAACCAAAAAACAATCACAATTTATATTGTTGATATAAAAAAATTAGAGTATAGATGCATCTTGACTAGCAATCAATTATTTTTGCTTGCTCAAAGCAGGATTTTTCAAAATATGATTGAAAATGGATTCTTTAAATAAATGTTGCTAGTTTTTATTTAATATTTTTGTTATTTGTATCACTTATTATTTTTTATTTTTGTGGTATTTTACTTTTTAAATTAATTACCCTTGCTAAATTTGGCATCTAATTGTTGTTCAGATAGTTCATTTTCTTGTTTATCAGCTAATTCTGTTAAAAGTTCAACTGTACATAAATTCATTGTTTAAATATCTGTTGCAATAACAGGATTTAAAATATTAATTGATGTATTCAGTTTCTCGTGAAACCTTCAATTAATAAAAATTATTTTAATCGATTAAATTTAAGAATATCAATTCCAAAAATTTACTCCAAAAAGGTTTCATTGCTTCACTCCTTAGAATTTTACTTAAAACATGTAAAGCAGCTTTAACCACTTCTGGTACCAAAGATTTCAACAAATTAAGTTAAATTTTCATAATTAATCTTAAATAGGAGAATGTATTATAATAAATATTAGATATAATTATTAATAAATATACTTACTTGAAATTTTTATCAGGAATTTTACAATTTCCATATTTAATACATTTGTGCTAAATCTGACAATACTGAATGTGTATTTCCCTAAAACCATCTAGGAAGTTATTAAATTTAGAATATTTCTAATAGGTTAAAGAAAAAATTAAAATGAAGTTCTGCTTACTTTCAATAATTAACTCTACATTTTCACATATTGTATATTTTGAATATTTTTGTATTGATGTAATTTTATGGTTTTGCACTTCTATTCCTTCTAATATTAATAATATCATAATAATTTTCTAATAATATTCCTTCAAGTGTATTAGATTCAGTTGTATTACTGATTGTGTTTTAGACGCATTACAAGAATTTTCTTTGTCCAAGCTTTATAATAATAAAAATTTGTTTATAAATTTAAAAATTATAATTATGATTACATACCCACTATCTCTATCTAATTTTGATTCATAACTATAGCTTTGTATTTCAGCTGTTGTGGATATGTTTCGACAAAGAAGTCGATATGAACAAGTGTCTAATAAAACTATATTACAAATTTTATTACATATATAGTTGACTGTTAGATTTTATAAAATATATTATTTAGTTAAAACTCTATCAACAAATCCTTTTAATTGTGTTTGGAGCACGATTTTCTATTACATTAACGAATTAAATCTATGGCTATTTAGAAATAAAAATTCATAAAAAAATAAACAAAAGAAAACAGAAAAAGGACTGATGAGTTGTATAGAGAAGAATTTGACGTATTGTATAAATTCTTTAAATATTGACTAGTTTTAGATTACATTTTTCACTTTAGTCTTCATTTGTTATATTTTTAAAAATACTCATTTGATATTCGAAATGTAATTTTTGATAAAACTATACTCAGAATTGATTTATACTTTTTTTAAAATTAGAAAAAAAGCGGTAGCTTTGCACTAACTTAAGCAATATAAAAATTAATATGTTAAAATAACCCGAATATTGATATCAAAAAATAATATAGATTTATGGAAAACTTTTGTTCTTTCAATGTATGAATACAGCAAATTCTAAACTGTATATTAATAATATTAAACTAAAAGTGGCAAAGCAGAATAAAGTTTCATGAATATCAACTTTATCATCAATATTTTAAAAATATTATGCATAAGTTTTCTAATTTCTTTAAATTTGCTACAATGCGATAAAAAACTATTATAGTGATATCTAGAATTTTGTATATGATTTACAAAAATATGTCAAAAAATGTTACGAAAATAAATATCAAAAATAGAAGTTGTAGATGGTTTTCAATGTCTTAATCAATTTTAAAGAATATTTGCACGTAGATAGATGCAATGTGGCAATATTTTATACATACGTTTATATAGTGATGTACACAGAAGTTTTTATAACTATCATGTGGCAGCACTTGGCAATAATTTATAAGTTTTTTTAAGCTAATCATTTCCCCAATGAATATTATCCGCTTTCTCGGTGCTATTAGTTTTAAAATATTTTATGGGGACTTTTTTGACTTATTAGAAGTAAATTGGACAAAATAACAATAATTTAAATTTTCCTTTGGATTTTGCTTAAGTTTTTGATTTGAATTTAATAATAAAATCTACAGAAAGTTAAATCAACTTGAACACAGGAACAAGGACAAGAACAGCTTGGCATCTCATAGATTACTCATGTATACGGAGCCCAGTGGAAACATTGTTTTTTTACTATTCTTTTTTTTTAAAGTCTACAATATTTGGAGGGTTGTGTTTTTTTTTTTAATTGGATGGTTTCCTTGTTTTTTTCGCTTGTCATATATTCTACTACATAGTGTTTTAAAATATTTTATTTAAGTTTTTTTTCTTTATAATCAAAGATCTCAGGTTAAAATTTTAAAACGTTCTCATTGCATATGATAGTCATTTAAAAAATGGAATTTTATTATTTTTTTAAATATTACTACAATGTTAAGTTAACAATTTATAAATGCAATTAGCAGATTGGAGAGAAATAATAATTTAAATACCTATAATTTAACTAGAAACTTATCAAGCCTTAATTTTTAAGTATTCCAAAAATCGATGCCCCTGAAATGTGGTAATAATGTCAAAATAATCGAATTAACCAAACTTATCTAAAACATAAAATTTATAATATATACATATATATTAAAGCTATACATAAAAAAATAAGTAAAAAAGAACCTTCTAATACATTGCTTAAGCGGGCCGACAAAGAACACTTGAGACCGCCATTATGAACTATTATACATTCCCATTAAATGGATAAGATGATTTTTTATGTCATTTAATGTACGATATATCCCCGAAAAGCAATGTTTCTTAATCTCTTCCTCTTTAGAAAAAAAGAGAAGAAATTAAAAATAAAAACTAAATAAATTTGACTTTTATTATAACTAAAGAAGTCTCATTTGTGGCTATCCATAATGAATTGGCTACGGAAGGTAAAAAGGTAGCACCGACAATGCAAAAAAAGACGAAGTAAAAATTAAATCCATGTCAAAAGCAATTTACCATCCCGAAGGCTACTGTGATACGCGCAGGCAAAGCCGTTTGATGTCCAGCTTTGCCGACTGTTAAGTTAATACGCTACTATACACTTTAGGCAATAAACTACCCTAAAAAACTGAACGAAGGAGAAGAAAAAAAACTAACAAAACAAGAAGAAAATAATACGATAAAAAAAAGGTTTATCACTAATACGCATGAAATCACCAAAGAAAGTACAAGAAATCAAAGGTGATCGTGCCTGCACGCTTTACCAACGCCGAATATTAAAAAGTGCGGCTGGGCACATGTCAATTTGGCTAAAATTTTCATCCATCTTTAATTTTATAAATCACATATGCCAGGATTGATATGATTAGTATTTTTCATTGAACACAGAAATCAAATAAATATCAAAGCAAGTATCTATATCTTTGAGCAACATAATAGTGGTTATGTTTAATTTTAGCTTGTTAAATGACGGCTCATCATTAATTAGTCTCAAACTTAAAATTTTGAAAAAGGGGTTTAAATTTTATTTGTTTAAGCTTACTGCCAAACCGAGTAGGGATTTGCATTTATTTGTATTAATTTTTCCTTCATGCTTATTACATAAAGAAACATTATTCCAATTTCATAACTTTTGTTATTTAATTTTAAATTGTTTTATTTTGATAACAAAAATATATTTCAATTTACATACCTGTCGATTATAGTTTTTTCTGAAAACATATTTAAATATTTTAATTTTTCCACAGCAAATTTTGTATTATAAATTTAACACTTTTCCCAAATATAAATATTATGTGGGGAGTTCAGCTTTGAATAGTTTTTAACTTTCGAAAATTTATTGTTAACTTCCAATACTATCCCATGAGATATTGAGGGCAATGATAGTTGTGACAATGAAACTATTTCTGCAATATATCTTTTAGAATATTAACATGGCTCATCAGCGATTACGATTTTACGAAATATCACAATGAAGCATCGATACCTTGGAAAAATAAATTTTCTTAGATGCTCCAAAGAAATATTCTTCCGTATTTCAAAAAAGTTTACTTAAGACTTCTAAAAGAAATTTCTGTATGAAATCCAAAGCATATTATTTTGAAATTCTAAAGGATTTTCCTTTGAAACTATACTCAACTTTTTTTTCAAAAGTTTCTAACTTGATATTATTATTTTGGTGAAGGAAGCATAACTTGGAATTTATTACCAATTATTTTTGATAGTAATTTGTTTTCAATAAGGGTATTCAGAGGTATTCTAAAAGGCATACGAAAAAATTTTCAAAGGAGCTTTAAAGCGATTTTCTGAAGAATTCTAAAAATAATTTTCTTAAAAATTCCAATAAAAACTTCTTGGTAGTTCCAAAAAAACTTTCAATATTAGCTTCAATTATTTTTGTGGGGTTATTTTTTAATGTAGTAAAGAAATTTTGGTGCAAGCCTCTATTGAAATCCAATAAAATTGCTCGTTGAGCTTTATTAAATGAAAGTATGTTGACCTTAGTAAAGAATTAGACAATGACCATCATTTTCTGTTAGGATTTCAACTGAATTTAAAGTCAAGCACCAATAAGCTTTTGTTCATTGGTGTGCTCTGTCACAATTTGGAAGGGATATCATTGGGGATCCGATTGAAACAATTTTTCATTAACACCCAAAATGGTTTGACCATAATCAGCTTATAATTATTGTTATTTTGTTTATTTTTTTTTTAAACTTTAGGCGTATGCTTAACAAAAAAGTTTGAAAAGTAGTGAAATACTTTTTCTTTTTTTTTAAATGCCTATTTTTTTAAATATATCCTTAAATACTTAAATGAATTTTGTTATTTTTTAAGTGCTATTTCATATTTTTAATTCTATAAAAATTTTATTTCAATAATAAAAAGCATAGTTTTAAAGTACATAAATAGCTTAAAAATTATAGAAGCCTACTAATTAAGAAAAAAACAATTTAGAAGGAACAAAGTTTACAGTTAATTGTTAAAAGCAATTCTAAAAGATATTGGTCCAAGGCAATATATTGCGTTCTTAGGCCGGATACAAATTAAAAATCAATTATAAAAAAAAAATTTCAATCTCTAAATATTAAGTTAAACTTCAAAGCTCAAATATTTTCACGTTTTAAGTGCAAGAATTAAATCCATTGGTATATGTATACACATGCATGTAGTATTTACTAAAATTCATCTCATAAATTTTGACTGACAGCACCTCAAATGGACCCTTGATTAAAAGAGATTGGACATGGCTGGCATATAACCTCTACTTTGCAATGAAAACTATATTTAAGGCATTTGCCTGTTCAATAGTACCCAACCCATTTGTGCATCACAGGTTATAATCAGTCGTAAATTTACGTAAGTAGTACTTTTTTTTAAGTAATGGTCTAGTCTACTTCAAAGGTAGCGTCATCCTCAGATGAGTCTAAAAACTGTCATTGTCGGCTGATATCAAAGCATTCATAAAGAAAAACACTTTTCGTGGCTCTACGCTATTATCGCAATCTTATATATATAGATAAAAAAAAATAGATTAAGTCGTGAGCACGCTGTCCTAGAAAAGACGCACAGAAAATTACATTTTTTTTCTTCACTTTTAAAAATATAAATGCCGACCCTGAGGATTTAGCACACAAGTTCAGGTACTGAAATGAATTTTATATATGATTATACGCAATAAATTTCAGGTAAGTAGCTATAAAACATTACCCGCACACCTAAAAATCCTTAGTGGATTGAAGAAGGATATGACTATTATCTATGACAGGTTTTTGTGAATTTTAAATTAATCCCCTTTTTAATTAAAGGTATTTTTGTATTTATTTATTTCCTTTAATTAAAAAATTCTAAAAAAGGCAAAACCGTTCTTAGTTTAAAACAGAAAATAATATCTGCCTATCTAATTTCTTTTTAAATTTTTTGTTGTAAAATAATTTAAATTTCAGGTTTTAAAAATAAAATATTTAAATAAAACGAGATATTAATTCTACGTTTACTTATTGTTAGAACTTTTAGAAAAGCCTTGTTATTCGTTACTGTTCTAATATAGCCGTAAATCACTGGTAAAAAGTTATTAAAATATTTGCTGCTATTATAAGCTGTATACTAGACTTAACTTAACTACCTAAAGAGAACAAATAGCGTAGAAAGAAGAGAGATTGTGTTTTACGATATCGATTAGCTTCTCAATAATGTTCTCGTTTTGAATGAATGGATTTCAACAAAAATTTCTTTATATTTTTGCTTTGTTCTTCTCATTCTTGCTGAGATTTTTTTTTTTATTTTATTAATATGTTTATATAGTATATAAAATAGCAATTTTCAGAATCCGCCATATTAGTAAAAGAAAATTATTGTCCAGCAAAGTTTGAAAAAAAGCACATAAGATGTCCTCAATGGAGTGAAACGAAGCTCCACTGTTTTTTCTTAATACCTCAAAAGTGCTTTTATGAAATTTGCGCAATATTGCTCAATGTATTCTTTAAATATTTATATACCTAAATTATGACTAAAATTTGAAGAAATTTCAAAAAATCAATTTTAAAACGATCTGAGTAAAATTCTTATTTTATAGGGTATTTTATAGGGTATTTAGAAGTTCCGCCCTTTAGGCCACGTGTTATTTAAATGTAAAAGTTTAATCGCTTTTTTCTCGAAACTCTATTTTTGAAATAGATGGTCAAAATTGCTCAAAAAGTTATAAACCGATCTTTTTCCAATTTTGCACACTTCTTTATTTTCTACTGCTTGAACGAAGGATTTTTTTCTCTCTATTTTAAGTAATTTTTCAAGGTTATACGGGGTGCAAATTTTACTCAAAAATGAACGTTTGGTTCACAACTCTGTCGAAAATGCAACTTTCAATTAACAGAAATTTTTAGTTTTTTTAGTTTTTTTAATTTCAGATGAATCTGTCATGAGATATCCTGATCATGAAAAAATACCTTTTTTTAAAGTCACAGGGAATCAGGTCCCAATGGTTGAAACTTCAAAATTTTTTAATATAAATATCAGAAAGTATAAGTAAAATATTTATCTTTTATATTGTAAATCGAGTTAATAAAATATTTCATTTGATATATGAAAAAAAAAAATCGTAAGAATGTACACGTTTTGAGTCGTTGAAACCCACCTAACCCCTAAAGATGTCAGAATTATTTGATAGTTTGTCCCTTAACCATGAAATTAATTTGAATAAAGTACCTTGGTAAGAATCAAGAAATGAATGAATTATCAGACAAAATTTTCTAGTTTTTCAACAGTAGCTTAAAGCTAGGTGTAAATAAACCAAATGTTAAGCATCTAGCAGTAATCGTTTGTATTGGATTACTTATTATAGTTATTAACGTGTTTTTAAAATATCAAAAAATTATATTTGATTTTTACGGTTTCAAAGCTAACTTAAAATAAAATATCATACATAATTATAATTTATTATTCTTTTTAAACTCAGACAACTATCAAAGTCACTAAATTAGCAATTTTTGTTACCGGATTACATAGCAAGTTATATGAAATTAAATATCAGGATATAGCAAGGAGGTCAACAAAAATCGATCATCACAATGAAAAATATCTGAAAATCTATTGAACAATGACTTTCGAAAATGCGCAATCATTTAAAGTCAATGTATTTAATTTCTTGGGATAATTTTTTTATATAAAAATCTTTTTTCAAAAAAAAGCAGTATATCGTGTTATTACGTAAACAATTAGGCGGCAAAGATCAAAGTGATCTTTAACGTCGTCTCATTAATTGATATTTCAAAGCACAGCTTCTATTTAGAGGAAGAAGCAAAAGGCTTATTAACCGAAACGAATTGTAAATTATCAATAAACCTATAAAAAGTCCATTTGAAATGGATTTTTAAGAAGATTGTTGAATATCATCACGCAGTTATGTACAAGTAATAGTGTCCAATCAGTAGCTAAAAAGTCAAGCATAAGATAATGTCTGTATGTATGTGTTTGAAGTTTGAATACGATCATCTTTTAATGTTATTATATTTAATACTATAATAAACTAAAATGAGATGAACAGGGGACTAGGTTTCATTTCTGGTAGTTTAAAAGTAAATCTTGAGTTTCAATGAATGTTAGCAGGCTTTTTGGAATTTCTGGAATCAAAGCTTCTGAGTTTGTGGTTGAATGAATGATTTTTATGATATTGACCTTATTTCTGCTTAAATATGTAAAAAAATAACAAAGTAACAAAACAGAGTATATTTTGAACTTTTAATTACTCAAAAATTTATTCTTTGAAACTTTAATCTTTTCTCTTTGATTTTCAAATGAAATGAGGAATGAATTTCCTTTGATATAATGAAAATTTATTAATAATAATTGAAGAAAAAAAAACAACGAAAAATTTTTTGCTAGCTGTATTCTTTAGAAAATACTAAGAAGTTTTGGAAATTTTATTTATACGTTTGTTTAGGGTATTAATACACATTTTATGGTGCTTATGTTGAATTCTTCTTTTAGGTTTTCTTAAAAACGAAATTAAAAAATGGGAGATTAAGTAAATTTCGAAATTTTTTGATAAGGATCTTATATTTTTTATAACAGTTTTTAGTTTCCAAAATATTTCAGACTTGATTAAGAAAATATGGACGAAAGATAAAAAGATATGATATTGGAAGAAATGTCAATAGGAGCATTTTCAGAGCAGCAGCGTTAAGCGGAGCTCTAGATATAATATGAAAATGGTTTTTTTTTTCAAATATATTTGAAATTATTTGCACATATATTAAAAATTCATAGTGTGGTAATAACGTGTGTGATATTATTACCATCAGCTTGTGATGTGTGTTCAACCTATATGATTAATCAACACACTAACACATTAATTGTTACATAAAAAGTGTAAATTTTTCTTACTGAGTAAAAGCCAAAAAATTTAACTTGAGTCATAATCTCTTCTGATACATAAAGAAAACACTTGCAAACGAGTTAAACACTAAAGGATGGAGCAACTTTGTTTTCTTTTTTTTGCTTTTTAATATTTTTTTAAAAATTACCCAGAAAACTCAAATTGATCTTTTCTCAAATTAAAATATTTATAAAATCCAAGTTCTAAAGTAAAACTTCTATGAAACCGATAAGGGAAAAAATTTGATAAATAAAAAAAGCATTTAACTCAAATAAGTCGTTGCATATAATTTCTAGACGTCTTTAAGTCTGGCAATTTCAATTTGTCTAGAGTGAGATCATGTTATTCTGTTATGGATTCTCCATCCAATAATAAACGAACTTGTAAGGAATTCGCCGCATGGCTATCCATAAGAATCTTGGATCAGTGATGTTAAACTTTTATGACACTTCTAAACCATAAACAAGTCAAGGTCGGTGTTGAATGCAAGAAGGCCGTTGTGAATTTTCTTTTTAAAATTTTATTCTATTAATAAAGAAACAGAAACAAAAAATATAACCAAATAAATTCTTTTCTTAGATAATGCTTCATGTAAATAAGTTTTCGGAAAAGAAGAAAGACTATCAATTGAAAGGAAAGTACAAAAATATATTCACAGCTGCTTCTGCTGCAATACACCAAACAAAGCGGCTTCTTTTTATCCCGTCACTCTATTGTTTCCGTATCAAAAGGCCACTATTATGTAAACAATCGGCAACTTTGAAGTTAACCGCAATCTAAAGGTACCGACATATACACAAGATACTCGAACGCTTATCTCACTTTTGGAGCCCTCTTCTTTGTAGCCCTTTTTTTAGTTTTTTAGTTTACTCTGTTGCTTCAATTTTTGTATATTATCAACCTGCTCTTAATATTATTACCTTACCTTTGTGAGACATGTTTTGTTATCACCTGCCTTTGTGGTATCTTACTTTAGCGCGCTCTTTCTTTATAGATTAAGATGCTTTGCTGAAATCATTCTTTTATGTGAGATCACTTCCCATTCCGGCATACTAAAATGGAGATCTCTGATATCTTTTCCGATTCTTTTTATTAAATGCTTGTAGATATCGATCACACAAGAAGTGCCGATCAATTCTCATTTAAGACAAGTGACCCGATGAAGAAAGCTAGGATTATGCTGTCAGATTGAGATACGTATTCAATTTCTATATTTTATTTAAAGAATGCATAAGAATCTTACAGCTCAAATAACATACTCTGAGTGATTAAAACAACAAGTTTTGAATTTCATATAAAAAATCTGGAAATTTGGGAAATACGTTTGAATTTAAAAAACAATATTTTCAGTTAAGTTGAAAATAAAATCTCGCAAATTTTGTAGTGTTACTTTTTTCTCACAATTTTTAAGAATATTTTAGTTATTCACCGAATTTTTTCAACAATTTTAAATGGTACAAATACTGAAAGAAGACCAGTAACGTATGTATAGGAAAAAATTTAAAAGATTACTAAGAAAAGAAAAAGGCATTTAAAAACCTGAAAAAATAGCTGAGAAACAGAAATGGTTAATAAAAAAATAAGGAAAAACAACGATGTAATAACACTTGAAAAAAAAAGGAAAATTAGAAAAAACAGAAGTCAATAGACAAGTGTGGAGGCAACATCTATTTTAAATTTAAATTTTTAAAATTTAGCACAACGCAGCAAGCAAGCCTTTTGAAATTACTTTCTTGACATATTGTTCAAATGTAGTTAAGTTTAGAAAATTACTAACTTGTAAAAATAACTTAAAGTATATTCCTACTTGAGATTGTTTTTTCTTTTTTCTGAATTCAGAAGTCGTAATTCGTTGCATTCAGTTTTCTGAAGTTTTTCTCTCATATAAAACTTAAAATTAGTTTATTAAATATAATTAATGAATTAATATTTGAACTAACTCTATTAACATCAATTGTCATGCACTCCCAACACAACAAAATTTATTTGAACTTGATTGGATAAATAGAAAAGGGTTCAATTAATGATGGAAAGTTCCAAAAAGATATTGGACATTATGAGCTAACGGTAAGAATAATATTTGAACTAACTGCATTAACATCAATTGTCATCCACTCCCAACACAACAAAATTTATTTGAACTTGATTGGATAAATAGAGAAGGGTTTAATTAACGATGGAAAGTTCCAAAAAGATATTGGACATTATGAGCTAACGGTAAGAATAATATTTGAACTAACTGCATTAACATCAATTGTCATGCACTCCCAACACAACAAAATTTATTTGAACTTGATTGGATAAATAGAAAAGGGTTTAATTAACGATGGAAAGTTACAAAAAGTTATTGGACATTATGAGCTAACGGTAAGAATAATATTTGAACTAACTGCATTAACATCAATTGTCATGCACTCCCAACACAACAAATTTATTTGAACTTGATTGGATAAATAGAAAAGGGTTAAATTAACGATGGAAAGTTCCAAAAAGATATTGGACATTATGAGCTAACGGTAAGAATAAATTTTGAACCAAATGCATTAACATCAATTGTCATCCACTCCCAACACAACAAAATTTATTTGAACTTGATTGGATGAATGGAAAAGATTTTATTAACAATTTAAGATTTTTACATACTTTTTGCAAGCTAATAGTAGGAATATAATAATAAGTTTTTAGTTTAAAAAAAGTAAAAAATATTAAAAATAATAATTATTAGTTTTTAAATAATGGTTCAGAAATATGTTTAATGTTTAAATAAAATATTTTTCTTTGTAAAGTAAATTAATAATTATTAAAATAAAACCAGAACCCCATACAAGAATAAAGGATTAACATAAAAAAGGAAAAGAGCGATGAATGAAATGGAAGATTGAAAAATTAAAAAGGAATTGGGCTGGTAGGTCCATTGCTGCTGCGGCTGCTACATCGGGATGTGCTAAGTTTTGACGTTAAGAGAAAATCAAAAAAATAATAGAAATATTTAGAATAGGACCGCAGAACTAAAAAATAAAGGAGAAAATGGTAATGGAAAACACTTACAGCAATTGAAAAATTGAGAAAGACTAACAAACAAAGAGAGAAACTAAGGGGAAAAGGAAAAACTATTGAAAACTACAAGCCAAGAAAGAGTCAATAGTAGAAAAAAGTCGACGAACTAAAAATTAAAAGACGTATGTTGACGCTCAGACTAAAAGCCTTAGGTTGTCTGTAGAGTGCCGGCTTACAGCCGAGCTGACGCCAATTCCGATACCGAAGACTATAAAGCCATTATGGGTAAATCAATAGGAATTTAAGGTCCGACCGAGAATGATTTTTTATTCTCGGCCGAGAGACTGAGACCGAGACCGAGAAAAAATATATTCTCGGCCGAAACCGAGACCGAGAACGAGACTACAAACATGTTATGTTTTCTGTGTATGAGTATATGGGCATTTTTAATAACTTATTTGCACAGGACAAATGCCACAAAAAAAAAAAAATTAAAGAAAAATTAATATCCACACTAACTGGCGCCACGTCTGCTTACTGATAGACTGGCACGTGTGCAGTCTCGGCCACGGCCGAAAATCTCAGCAAATTTAAGCCGAGAACGAGAACCGAGATCTCGACCTGGATTTCGGCCGAGACCGAGTTCGCGGTCGGATCTTAAGGAATATGCTTATGTTTTATATAAAGTCGTTATGGGTAAATCAATAGGAATATGCTCAAAGTGTTCAGAGTGCAAGCCTACCAAAGATTAGACTATCTTTATGGAAATCGGCGTCAGACCGGCTGTAAGCCAGCACTCTGCAGGCAGCCTTAGGGTTATGCATACGGTTGAGCATACAGTTATTTTTTTTATACCGTCACCCATGCAGTTGACAATCCTTTTCTATGCGATCATCCTTGGTCTAATTGCTTGTTATTGCTTGTTCTTCCCAAGTTTTCTTTTTTTTGTCATAATTAAAAACCTTAGGGATAGTTAAAATTAGCAAACTAAAAAACAAAGAATAGCAGCCATATTAAAAACATGAAACGAACAATTGGTGCATTGCTAACCGCGTGGAAGACGGTATTGAAATCAAACGCCTAGCGATCTCAGAGCTTAAGTTGAAAAATAACGTGTGGCGGAAAATGTTGTCAAACAAAAACAAAAAGCGATTTGATTTGTAGTAAGTTTTAAGTTAGGCAGGCTTTCGTTTGAGTTTATCTACTAATTGACACTTAGTCAATGAGAAGCTATTATGTTTCTTTAAGTCAACGTTAATAAATATTGTGTAGTTTTATTATAAATACACATAAAACTATCCAAATAAAATTAAAAATACAACTTGAAAATAATTTAGATTAAGATGAACAAAGTAGTATATAATATTAAATAAACATTATAAGTTGAAAAATGTAAAGTAAAGCATTAAATCTTACTTATCTTCACACAGGTCTGAGAAAGTATAATGAAGCCAGCTCAAACATTTTATGAGTTCAAGAAAAGATCATAAAAAAGTTCTTTTTTTGTCATTTAGCCCTGGAAATTTTCGTGAAGTTGTTGTTTCCTAGTCAATTAGTGTTTATTAAATCATTTTTTTAAATTTTACATAGCTAAATATTAGCTTATGTAGTAAAAAAACATATACTAACATTTAAAGAGTATAATTTCTCTTGTTACGTACATAAGAAAAACATTTTATAACTCTTTCTCGAGAATCAATTGATATCGGTTAAATAACTGTGAATATAATATAAAACAATTTTTACAACGACAAACAATAACAGATTTTTCACAGATAAAGATAACTAATTTTTGAATCACTAAAAGCTCAGTAGAAATTCCATATGGAGCCTATTTTAGTCATACAACATTATAATCTTCCAGTGAAAAATTAATCAATTTAAGTTTTATTTTCGTATTCTCAAAGCAATTTGATACAGCGACCGAATTGAAAAGTAAGGAATAAATATTTTTCTTCTATTGGGCAGAATTAATGATGCACCAACGTCCAGTACACTATTTCTAAACCAAATAAAGAATTGAAGATTACCGCTTTTAATTTATTAGTTTAATAATTTCCAAAAAAAAAAAGTATATAGTAATTTTGAGTTTGAAATTCGACCAAGCTAGAAAAATAGCAAGGATTGAAATTTTATTTCATAACTAGTAATTTTACTAATGAATTCTAATTAAAGCCCATCTTTGTAGGTGACGACTCTTAATAAGAATAAAAGAATGATTTAATTATGAAAATAATATTTGATCCATGTACAGAATATTAAATAAAATGATGTTTTTGTTTTTTGACTCCTCAATTCTAATTTCCTTCAAATAATCAAAACCCTCTTTCCCTTTTCATATATGCCGCCAAAATCATTTAATCACGAATTGTAAGTCTACCTGTTGCGTAGAGATGTGAGATCGCACCATGTGCTTAGAAGCAATATTTAATGCTGAGTAGAAGAGTTCACTGGCACCTTCCCCGCGGTTATCGTATAACCATTCGTTCATCATTGTTTTGTTTGAGTAATCCCCAGTTTTGGGTATCCTAAAATAACACATACATATAATATTTTGAATTATATTTGATTTCCTTTGGCGCATTTTATTCTCGTCTTCTTTATGAAAAACCTGCAGGTTCTTGCCGAAAGAAAATAAATTTGTCGGTTTACTTTGATCATTCGAATGGCGTGTGCCGTAAGTACTAAGATTGAAATTTGATTATGGCTTGGCCTTTGTGGAAAATGGACTTGAATTTGGCTTGAATTTAGATTTTTAATTATAAAAAGAAAAAATTGGAATTTATTTATTTTTACTGAACAAATTGAATTAACTTCACTGTAAATTTTTTTGAGTGAGCAGTGTTTATGAATTTTTCTAATAAATTTCATTAAATCCACCCACCAAAATCTTTAAATCTTTTAGGGTTATAATTATGTACTAATAAGAAATTAATCACTTTTTTTGTGTATAAAATTTTTTTTCAGCTGAGGCCACTTATGAAATGCATTGTTGTTAGGGGAATATTAAAAAGTGTGATCCCGTTGATGATTAGATTAGACGATTAATAGGAGCATTATTCTGATTTGGTGTATTTTTAGCGAAAGTTAAAGTATGGTTAACACAAATTTAATTAAAATTCTAAAAATTAGGGATTATTTATACAAGAAAATTCTTATATCTAAAAACTAAAAGAAAAAATAGTGTTCGTGTAATATCTGTAAATAATGCAGGTGGGGCTAAACACGCCGGGTGGTTACTAGCGCTAGTGCTAGTAAAAAATTTGACTGATTATTGGGGGAAACTATTAAAAGAATAAATTCAAATTTTGGAAAAATATATGGTTTTCAACTTTTTAATTCTAAGAATTTTTAAACGAGGTATTGTATGTAAATTTCAACCAAAATAGATTTTTCTTTCTAGTTATAATACTAAAATTTAAAAAAAAATTTTTTTCAATGGAATGCAAAACTATATTAAATCCTTTAAAAACTTTTAATTATTAGTAATATAGTTGAAAATTAAAAAAAATCAGATCAATAAGCATATTAACAACAAAAAAATGCTAACAACACCAACTATAGTATTATCAAGATTTTTCATCATCAGAATCCAAAATGAAAACAAAACATTAAAATTAATTAAAGAGAAAATGTAACAATAACAAAAACAATAACAACAACGAAAACATGACAATAGCGTAACTCGTACAAGATCTGAATTAGCCGCACGATCATTTTGTGTAACGATCAAATTACTTTTTGCTAATTTCCGTTCCATCATTTTCGCTGATAATTTTTAGTAAAACCGATCGCGTGCAGCGCCAAAGCAGATTACCTTGCTGATCTGAACACAAGAAGTCATGTACCTTGCCCATAGTAGTATTAAAATAAAATTTAGAGTGTACTTATTATACATTATACATATATACATATAGTACCTCCACCAGATGTGTTGTGTGTTTACATATATATATATATACATAGTTTTTATGTCAATTTTATTCGTGTGGGAGTACAAATCTATGGTTAAGGAAAGAGAACAAAATCTTTATGCTGCCAAAGAATCCAAAACTGATCTTTAACTTAAAGGTAAACTCTAAAAATCTTGTAGATTTCCCTCATTCCAGATTGATCACTCGATGAAATGAGGTGTTTGCTATATGAGTCCGGTCAACTTTTCGAATTTCACGTTTTGTTTATATTTAAACGATCGTCTTTGGTATGTTATACCAACATTCCATTGAGGATAATGGCGCGAAATTCTATGTTTTTGGAAATTAAAAACTAGGACACTTAAATAATAAAAAACTAGTGTTAGAATTTTGTTAAGTGAACAAAAAAACGAAAAAAAAGATATTCAAATATTTTTTTTTCTTAAATTTTTAAATTTTTATGTTTATAAAAAAATGTTAGCTATTTTTAAAAAAAATTTGTTAAAACAATACAAAAGTGACTTATTTATTCAATAAAATTTATTAAATAGAGAAGTGTCATTTAAATATTTTCTCCTAATGTAGTGAAAGATTTTTGTGATTTTTATTTTTATATTTTCAAAATTCAAAATTACTCAATAAATTTTTACGATGTGGATTAGAGTTACAAACTTTCGGGTAAATGTCTTTTTGCTTGTTTATAGGTGTTCAAAAAATATAATCTTAAAGTTTTTATTCATTAGTATTATTAATAAAATGAATTTTTCTGTACCATTGCAAAGTCAAGCCTTTAAATTAAACATGCATAAAAATGACAGCGAATTAGTAATATTACTCTGTAAAAGTAGATTCATTTTTCTAAAGGAAACGGGAAGAAAAAAAACCATTTTTGAAAGGCTAATTGATTGATTTTGTAATTTTTATTTGGGTCTTAAATGCTTAAATTGACAATGTTTCCCTTTTTTTATGATTTAGTCAAATTATTAAAAGAAAAACTCATAATTTTATATTAAATCAATTTATAGCTAAAGATAATAGTTTACAAAATCCACGCCAAAAGAATAGATACCATTTATTGCGTGAAATGTGATGGTACAAAAAATTTTTGAAAATTAACAAAACACCAAGACAGGTGTATTTTATTAATTTTTGAAAAATAATCACTTTAGTTAAATATTTTAAGTTTAATCCTGATTCAGAACGTGGAAAAGTATCTAAAACAAAATACAAATGGAAAAATGTAATCATGAAGTTTTTTCATAATTCAAAAACTCAGTGAAAAAACACAAAACACTGGTAAACTTGTAAATACTAAATAGGAGAAAATGATTGGTTTCTTATTTCTGATGTTCTTGTCTTAGAATTTGCTATATTAAGGTCTAAGTTAGAATAAACTCAGTTTTAGTTTTTAATTTTTTAGCATATATTAATATTTTTGTTATAAAGAAAAATTATTCCGACAACCACGCCACTTAGGATGAGTAATGATTTCTCTTCATTATCATTGTGCATACGAGGGGTAATGTTTCAACACCCTTGTAACACTGATCAAACCTTGATACGAGTGTATCTTCTACTATATTTTTGTGCTCATGTTGCAGCGGTTTTAATAACCAAAACGTCATTACACATCTGCTTTTGTTATTGCACAAAAATGAGATTTATTTGAATTAATTATCGCTTAAATTTGATTTAAAGCAATAAATTAAGGAGCAAGGAAATTTAGTTATGAATCAATCAATCAATATTAATATTTATTGAGTCTTTAAATACAAATATTATACAAACATTTTAGAATTTTAAGCCAAACAAAAATGCGAAGAGTTGTTGGGCCGTGATTAAGTATATAAGCCTATTCTGGTGATACAAAAATAATACCTTTTGTCACCCCTGTAATGACAGAAGGAAGTACATAAGAAGAGTGTGTTCAGTGCAGCTTGCTCCCGGCCGCCAAGTAATTTCAGTTATCAAACCCTTTAAAATATCAAGATAAAATGCATCGTTAATTTTTTGAGCTTTTGAAATGAACTGAAGCGAATATATCTTTTACTGTCGAAGAATGCAATGACCATTTTTTTCATTTGTTTAATTCAATATTTTGATGCTTGGATTTGGGATTTTACCGAAACCAACCTTTATTTTCACCCTTAACCTTTGATTTTAAATGATAGCTGAAATGACCTCTTTAGCATAATTGTTATGCACTGATTATTGGCTTTCCATCAAAATCTTAAGTATAAATTTTTAACATATCTTTATTTTGTCGAAATTCTAGAAAAAAACGGTGCATGTTTTTGATGCATATTTATCAAGTTTGCTTGGAAATTAATAATTGTTCTTTGTTGTTTATTAGAACTGTCATTCTATGTGTCAAATGGTCAAAACTAAATTAATATTACCTAAAAGGAGAATGTCACAGCTTTAAACTTAGGTCTGTTAATGTAGATAGTGCTGCTAGTTACCCAAATATAGAATTTTAAAATTTTTTTAGTGTATTTCTACCTATTATACTATGTATAATAACTTCACAGGAATTCATTTTTACAAAGTTAGAAAGCCATAAACAGTAATCGTGAACTTATGTTCAAACATGCCGTTGAGTTTTGTGGTATAGATTTTGACAGGAAAATTAAAAGCCAAGTTATAACCCGTAAATTTTATCTTGTGTTCCTGTGCTCGAAGATATTTAAAACCGTGATCGAATTGCATTTGCAGCCTGAAAAAGTTCAAAAATGCTCCAAACTATATTAGAGTTTTAAATGCACGAATTTCATTGCCGAACACACCTGTTATTAAAAACATACCCTTGACCTATGACCTATTATTTTGATGAACGCTGCCATTCTATACAGACCTTACACTCAGTTTTAAAATAGGCCTAGTTTTATTATATAAAAAATTACACCGTAAATGTTAATAACATTAGAAATGAACCGAATTTACAGTTATATTTTATTTACCGGAAAAATGTCTTCAAAGCTTTTAAAAATTCTCGATTCTCCACATAAAATTTCATTCCATGTATTGTAATACAGTGTATAAGCATCAATGGAGAATGGCTATGAGGACTGGGGAATATACTGATATTTACTATCGTACAAAATATAATCTTCCAAAAATTAAAACATATGGTGGATATGTCACAATAATTGTCATAATAAAAAACTATTGTCTACTGATCCAAAGTAAAGTTATAAAATTATGTAAATAAATAAATAACATATTTAAAGGCAAAATAATGTGGAACTAAAAAGGATACAGTGTTCTTCATACAAAATTTATTTTTGGGTATAATCCGTTAAATATAAACTCAAATCACAAATTAGTTTTTCCTGATAATTTTTTCATTTTCTAAATTTCTTTGAAATATCTAGAGCTCCAAAAAGTAATATTGGCCTATTTACATAATACCTTTAAAGTTCATCTCTGTAATGAGGCTCGTAAACGAATCCTTGGCCATTCATTATAAAATTATAATTATTATTCATTATTTTAGAACTTGAAGAAAATATCGAAACAAAAACGGCGACAGAAACTATAGAAGAAATTGATTTTATTTATCAAAAAGATCAAAGGAATGCCGTAACCGCTTAATAAAACCACACAAATAATTCTTAACTTAAGTCTTAGGCTACGGTCCATATGGTAGCGAATTCCTGCGACTAGCGTCATATTATTAGCATATTAGCATATTTATATTAAATATTTTACTTATAATTAAAAATACTCTATTGTATAGTAAGTTTTTCATTTTAAAAATTGGTAGAAACCTTAATTTATACTTTTCATAAAAAAAATTTCTATTTGTAAACGCATGAAAAAAAACGATATAAATTATTTTGACAACCTGCGATAAATGTCGATCAGTCCCATCGATATGGGAAAATTCGCTAGTCGCAGGAATTCGCTACCATATGGACCGTAGCCTTATACACTTCTTTAGATCATTGAAGATTTGGTTAGCTCTGAATTTTTTTATTTTTGGGAAATGATAAACCCAAAGTACTTTAAAAAACAAAAAATAAATGAAAATATTTGAGTAATTTTAACCATCTGGTTTAATTTTCATTTATTTATTTATGCACATTTTATTTTGCCTGTGTGCTGGGAATTAAATTTTTTTTCATTTTGAACAATTTGTGATAGTTGAAAAGGCATCAAACTTATTTTCTTGATGAAATTATAGCCAACGTTCGATATCAAAAATATTGCATTTTATTTTGATCGCGTGTAACTAGAGAAATTTAAAACGAATTTAGAAAAGCGCCAGAGTCTGATAATTGAATAAGCGGCATACCGCAAAGTAATTAAGAAATTTCCTCGACGTCATAATTGACAGGTATTTCCCGTTTGGCGCCATTTCACTTTATTGCCGTCCCAAATACAGCATTGTCAGCATCTTTTCTTTTATATATGTATATATATTATTTGTATAAAATACATTTACAATTTCCATTTATATAGGTATATTTTGTTTATATATGTATATTAAATTAAAATGAATTGATTACATAGCGGTATGCGCGTCCATATTTATCATTTGTTTATGTTTGCGACAGTTTTATTACAAAGTTATGGACATGATACATGGCTTCTGTTGGGTGTGATTGATGGACTTGTATAGTAGAAATACGCTGGAAAAACAAAAGAAATATATATACATAGATATGCGTATTTTTTCTTTAGGCCATTGAAAGAAGTAACTTGATTTGCTTTTCTGTCCACTAACTTCAATGTCGGACATTTATTACAAAAGACTTTGGCGGCAAAATGTTTTGATGTAGAAATGTTGGGTTTTCTTCTTGTCACTTTTTTTATGATTGAAAAATATTCTTAACTTAAGCACAACCAATGGTAGAATTACTATCAATATAATTAGTATTGACAGGTTTTCAATGAATTTGCTTTTTTTTGTATTTTCCTTTTTGTAAAAAACCACGGTGTCGGAAATTGTGCTCGTTTGATAATGAATCTAAAAGCCGAATACACATAATTTTATAATGATCTGGCGCTTGTTAAAGAAGATAATTTATTTTATTCCATAAATAAAACTAGCCATTATGGAAATAAATAGCGGTAAAATTGAAAAGATTTATGCCAATCATCTTTGTAGTTAAATTATTAAAATTAATTTAAAATTTATTCCTTGTTTGTTTGTGGAATAATTGATATATTTTTTTTATTTTTAAGGCTGCCTGCAGAGTGCCGGCTTACAGCCGAGCTGACGCCGATTCCGATACCGAAGACTATAAAGTCGTTATGGGTAAATCAATAGGAATATGCTCAGTGTTCAGAGTGCAAGCCTACCAAAGATTTAACTTTGGCAATGGGAATCGGTGTCAGCTCGGCTTTAAGCCGGCACTCTGCAGGCAGCCTAAGACTTAATACATAGTCATTAATTTTTATTTTTACTAAAATACTTATATCGGTGTCACTACTAACAGTAGATATAAAATATTAAATATGAATTTTTTATAAACAATATTATTCAGAGTCCTTTCAAAACTTTTTTGTAATCAATTTCTATCTGCCCTAGCATTTATTAATAATATAAATCTTGTGAAGCGTGTGTTTTCGTTGATTTCGTTGCAATTGAGAAAGAACGTTAAAAATAAAATTAATTTATTTTTTAAATTGCTCTTTTCTTTAATTTATTTAACAGCAAATTTGACAGTGTACCAGATGATATTGGAGTATACAAATAACTTCCAATAAGTTCCAATAAGAACAATAAGAAATTCAAGAGCATATACATATATAGTGACAACACATAGGCAAACCTAAAGCCTAGCGCAGACCAAGGCGTCTGTAGCCGATTCAATCATATTGAATGGGTGTATCAAAATCTGGTTGACAAGTTTTTCTAAATGTAGGTTGCTTTTTTTAGTGGAATATTGTCTATATTATTATTGATTATTAGTTTTGTTTGATTATTATTGTGATTTTAACTTAAATATAGCTAAATTTTGTTATTACTGTTTAAAGTTGATTTTTTAGTGTTTATTTATGTCTCTTGCTATTCAGTTTTTTTTATTTTTGCTAATAATTGCTATGATTTGTAGCAATTGTTGAATTTATTTTTTTTATAGATCTTTTCTTTTTTTAAATAAGACTTAAATTCTAAATATTATTTTATTAATTAATTTTCTTCAATATTGTGAAGATGCTTTAACAATGCTATTAACGGATTCAAATCCAGAATCTTCTTTGAGTTATTTTGATAAAGAAATGGAAAATGGACATCAAAAAATTAATTATTATAAAAATTAATTAAGTAGCAGCTACAAACGCCGCTACTGTAGCGGCTACAGACGCCTTGGTCTGCGCTAGGCTTAAAGCGTATGGATTGTGCACATCGGAAAAGCGGCATGCTTATGTAAAAAAGATATGCATGGCGATGTCAAAGGCGATGAATATTTACCTACCAAGTGATTAGCGCCGAAGGCCTACAGACATGATCATTTTTCCTACTGGGATGCTATGGTCCATATTTTAGTGTTTTCCTTCTTCCAAGTATTCAACTTAGCTGCTGAATTTTTTCTGATAGCCAAGTTGAGTATATTTGCTTTTAATGGGTATCTGTTTTTTTTTAACCTGTCACATCCCAGCGTAAAAAAAGGAATTCACGAGCGCTTGTTTTGAAGCACAAATCGCCTACTCTCCAATATGTAGTCTGTGTAGTCTTTTAACATATATGCGATAGCATTGGAGTAACGCGCTTGAAATTGAGCACTTCCAGGCTATTAAAATTAAGCACTTTTGAGCGATTGAAATCAAGCACTTTTGAGCGCTTTAATCCCAGCAAACCTAAAATCCTAAACCTAACCTAACTTTAAATCATAAATTTTCATAATTAGATGCTAAGCATCCAAAAACAGACTAAAGAAAAAATATATTTTGATGACTAAAAAAAATTTTATTTTTTTTTATTAATGATAATTTCATACAAATAAGAGAATAATAAGAGAAAAGTAAGCTTTCGATTACATTGACACTACATTTTCTATTTTATATCATATGAAGTACCTTGTGAAAGCAGATATACTTAAAAATGAAAGTATTTTTCAAATATTGTAATTAAAGAAGTATAATTTTATTTTTTATTTTTAGGGGACTATAAACTATATGAGACTTTAAAAATTTGTAATTTTTATTTATCATTTCCTTGAAACTATCTATAAACTATCTTTATCTTAGCTGACATTAGAATCTGGTTTTTTTGATTTTTAAGTTTCTTTTTGTAGTAATACAATCCAAACAAAAACTATGATTAAACACTAATTGAAAAATTTTTTAGCTAGGAAAAAAGTAAAAGAATAATAAATGATTATTCACTTTCATCTAAATCTAAGCTAATGTGATAACGAATAAGATTTTTACTTTGGTTTCCCTTGTGTTTGCTTCTCATCATGCGTAATTTTGTACTGGTGATTTGTGGCCATGCGAAAACCTTTCCTCATTGGCTTCCTACTTTGTTGGCTTTGATAGCTTCTGTGAAATATTTATATAAGTTATATATAGTTATATAAACCTCACACTTTCATAATAATCAAATGGGTTACCGAAAAGAAAGAAAAACTTATTGTTCTTCACAGCCCATTCCAATTTATTTTAAAAATTCTGAAAATATTTTTTAATTTGTTCTTTTCGATTTGATTTTAATATCAACAGTTGATTGGCCTTGAAAACAAGCAAGTACACTGGGAAAAGTTTAGAAAACAAGTAATACTTCGGGAAACGTTTAGAAAACAAGCAAGTACACAGGGAAACGTTTAGAAAACAAGTAATACTTCGGGAAACGTTTAGAAAAACAAGCAAGGTATTTTTTATGGAAAAAGTGACATTTATGATTTTTCAAACCACATTTAGTAAGTAAATGTTATTTTTAAAGAACATTTGCTCTCTCAGAGCTTTTTGACCCCTTTGCTGACAAATTTTTTGGAATTCAGCGCTGCCAGTTTTGTTTTTAGCTCTATAATTCAAAGCTACAAGCAAAAGTGACAAGTATGGCTACAATATTTTAAAGTTGTGAGTTATATTTTGTGGGTTATTCAATCGATGTTAATATTCGGCGGTGTTTTCGAGCTTTTATGTCTGTCAGGGCCTAGTTAAATGCTTAAATGCTCATTACTAATGAGCATTAAGAGCTATGCCTGTCTCCGCTATTACCCTCCCACACTAAAGTTTCATTTCATGGTAAAGCACAAAAATGGAAACTTAGCTTAGTAACAAAAACAAAAGAATCGAAACTAAAATAAGACTAGTGAAAAAAAAAATGTTTTTTCTTTTTTTTCTTTTCTTGAAATGCACCGCTAAGTTAGCAAAATCAAAAGATGCCGGCACGGTTTAATCGTGCACAAAGGAACGTGAATAATAATGCAAAAAAAAACAAGAAAATAAGAGGAAGATTTACTTCCATGCGGACATTAAAGTGCGGAAAGGTGCACCACCTGTTCTGCTCTTGTTACATTATTGCTACCTTAACTACCTTTAATGGTGAAGATTTACGAAATAAGAAGATGAATGGATCAGAAAGGCGACTAAAAATATTGTTTAAAACTTGAAGCAATCTTTCACATATAGGCTACGAATTTGTAATTGTGTTGTTATTTCTCTCGTTTATATTTTTTAAGCAACAAAGAAGTTGCAAAAATTGAAATTCATGTCCTTTCACAAAAAAAAAAAGAAAATATAGTAAAATATTTGTTGTATACAAATTCATGCATAATTATGTCAAATAGATATCCTGTATTTATTATATTTATGATAATATGAACCGTGTAATTGAAAATTGATTAAATATTGTATCTTTAAAACATATTTTTTGCATTATAAATAAATATTAGTATTCCTCAAGAACTATTTCTTACCTTGAGCTTGAGTTTTAGTACTTAAATAGAAGATAAAAATGTTTTTTTGCATATGATTTACTTTAAAATATAAAGATTGCTAAATCAAATAAACTTTGCTGCTATAGCAGTAAAAAATAACTGAACTTATTGCTAACAACAGTAGCCCTTAAAAATACTAAGTAAACTGATTCTAGATTTTTATTGGCGAAAAGTTTATTTATAACAAAAATGAATGAAGGGACAAGATCATGAAATATTTTGGGAATTTTAAGTTAACCTTATATAAACTTGCAACTATTTTCACAGCTGATGTAGCTTAGGTGCTCCCTCAGCAAAATGCCACTTTACTAGTTTTATTAATAAAAATATTTGTCAGGATAACACTCCTTTTTTTTGTAGATTCTCATAAAGGGCACGTAATATACGAAAATTCATTATACATACTAAGAGTATAGTATAATCCCCCTTAAGAGGAAGACTAGTTCAAAAATCAGATTAAAATTTGTAGTTAATTATTACGAAGCTCTTTAATTTTGGATAGTTAGTAGCCAGAGATGATTATTACTAGGCTGCTTTAATGCAAAGCCAAGTCAAATGATCAAGTTCGATGATGCACACTTAATTTTTTAATGTTAAATGATTTATTATTGCATAACCAAAAGTACTTTTTATTTATATTTTTGATTAACAATAGAATTTAAATTATTTTCAAAGTTTTTGCTCGCTTATATATTAATCTCAAAAAACTTGAACCAAGATTTTGAAAGTTTTCATTAAGGGAACAAACTCCTGTTAACTAATAAGTCTATTTGAATAAGGTTATAATAATCTAATTTCATTGATTAAGGGTACATTTAGGTAAAAAATGATTTAAGTTTTTTCACAAAGATGTTGCATTGTATTCAGCAAAAAGAAGAAGATTTTAATGTTACTAGTAAGTTTTTGTAGTTTGTATCAAATAATAACGTAAAAATCAAGTGGAAATCTGTAACAAAAAAAGATGTAAGATTTTAGGGTTTTAATTTGTAAAATTACATTGGAGGTGAGGGTTAGTTGACCTAGTAATGGACACCATATGTGGCACTGCTTAAAGTTTTTCAAATTTACCTGTTTTGTTTGATAGCTCTCTCTCTCTCTCTCTCTCTCAAAATCAAATAAAATACTTCTATCAAGACGGATTGACGTAAAAATACAAAAAAAATTTAATTATTAGTATTTCGACCACGACACCAAAGATCATCACATCCACTTATAGACCCACAATGTATACATATATTGTTAAAAAAAAATATTATTCTCCATGCATAAATGGCAGAAGACCGTTATGTTCTGGACGCTTTTAATAACTTTTAATAACTTCTAAATTTGAATCTTTATTTTTTAGAAAGGAGTCCAGGGCTGGGATTCTGTCTCCATGAGAAGTCAAAGTGAGAATGAGAATGTCAAATTATGACATATTTGCCATACATTATATGTCAAAATCCAACTTTCTCATTCTCACGCTTACTTCTCACCGAGATAGAATCCCAGCCCAGCTTTCTAATTAATTGATAAAGTTGAAAAATATTTTAAAATAAATAATCCTAAATTTATTTAAAAATTACTTGGGATACAGTGTACAGTTTGAAAAACAGAAAATGAAACTTAATTTTGATGATCCTAAATTTTTGTTTGACAAACAGATGTAATAATTCAAATGCAGTTAGTAAACATTTAAAAATTAGTCAGTCTAATTACATCACTGCTTGAGGGTAAAGACAAACAAAAACGAATATAATAATAACATAAATTTCACTACACTACACTACAACACCTTAGCAAGATAATTAATGCTTTTGACTTTTTTTTATCTTAAGGATAAAAAGCTGCACTAGATGACGGTAGTAAACACAGAGGCCGCTTATGCAGTTAAAATCAAATTTATGCTTTTGCTGTTAAATATCTTCTTTCCTCTAGCCAATAAATTTCTTGACAACTGAGATGCCTTCCACCATAATCGCTAAATAATAGGTCCAATGATCAAGCTACGGCATATATATATACATTGCATATATATATATATATTTATTGATGAGAAAAATGCACGTGTTACATACAATAACACTGAGATGACGATAATCATTGCCTATTTGCTGGGCCAATGCTGTATAATCCATTGATGTAAGAAAGTCAATAGGGGCGCAATAATGCCGACAACACAAACTATAACTAGAATCTTAAGTGGAGCTGGCGGTACAACAAGGATAGGCCTCTTTTGGTACCAAAGTGTGATAATTGTCGAAACGAGATGGAATTACCTTTACGATCACTGTTGCTGTTTATTTCTTTTATTTTGTTCACTTGTACTTAGGGGACATTTGTCAGACATTTTGTTGTTGCTGTTCTGTGCTGACCAGGGTTTTTGTTTTTATTATAGGTATCTGTATGTCGGCGAAATTTCTTTGATGTGATCGCGCAATTCTATGCTCGCATTCTGATCAAAGAGATTCCGCCAAAATAGTGTGTTTACGTTTTTTAAGACTTAAAGGCGAAATCATCATTGGAGTGCATCATTCCTCCAATACCTTCCGGCCTTAATCGTTTTGTATTTCTAAACAAAAATATATCTAATGAATGAGTATATATAGGTATATATATATAAATATCTGTATATACCGTCATTTTAATACAGGATATACATATTGTATAGAAATGCTTCATAATTTACACATGCGTATATAAGATAGTATAACAAACTGTAATCTAACCAAAAAGAAAACAATCCTCATTATTATGGTAATCCATTCTTAGAATTACAAATGCATCGACATGCAAATTACTTCCATTTGAAGGTTGTTTATCATGTGCGGCTAGTTCAAGGTGTTATCTAGATATTTCATTGTTTAGATAATAGTTTTTCTTCTGAGCCATTTAGCAAAGCATCTTTAGATTAATTTTTAACTTGTTTTGTTGATAACAAATACGGTAATTAATTGTTCCAAAAATTAAGCTTTAGCTTTGTGTAATTTTATAGTTCGTAATTAATTTCTATTCGATTTCGATTACAATTTAAACTATTGTCGGAATTCATGAAAAAAAAGGATTATCAAATAGAGATTTCTATTAGCACAAAAACAGGAGACTAATTTTAAACCTGATTTTAAAAGAATCAAAAAAGAAGTTGGGCAGGTGTCTCGTTAACCAATTTGCACCTATATTTTGCTGTTGTCTCTATTTTTTAAAAATAATCATCAAGGGCCCGTTATAAGCAATGTAAAAATAGTGGAAATATATTAAAAATCTGCTGGAATTTATTTATTTTAAAAAGCTTTGGTTCTTCATAAAAGATTAAATTATTGATTTTTAGTTTTTTTCTTTTATATAGTACAAGAATAAATTTAATAAAAGTGAGATAATTTTATTTTAAAGATATTGGATATAAGCTATGATATTATTTAAATTAAATTTTACTAAACTTTTGTAATATCTATTGAAAACATGGTCTACAATGCTAATCGTGTTTTATCTTTTGACTTTAAAACTTTTTTTTTTTTTAATTATTTAGCTTACTACAATCTTAATATTCTTATTAATTTATTAGTACTTATGATATTAGTGAGTTGGTAGTGTGCCAGTGATGACACCCATAATGCATTGATATTGTAGAATTGATATTAGATTGTCAATTCATGCGGTTTTACTCTGCACAAGCGCCTGGTTTTGCCAAATGTATCCATCAGCTGGATGGCCTCAATGTTTGGATGAGATATAAGTCTTCGTTCATGCTTAGAAGCGTAATCGCGGATAACATCCTCTACCCACTTGATATTCAAGTCATCGTGAAGTTCCTTGTTTGAGATGAAGCGATAGGCGTTGGTAATTAATCTTAGTACCTTCTTTTGACTTTTCTGGATGATAGCTCTATTTGAGCTACGCGCGCACCCCCACAACTGCACTCCATAAGTCCAGATGGGTTTAATGATAGAGGTGTATATTGCCTTTTTGCTTTTGAGATTTAGGGGAGAATTTTTCCCAAGTAGCCAGTAAAGTTTGATTAATTGTTGCTTTATCTGTTTAGCTTTTTGTTGTATGTGATGTTTCCAATTTGGCTTAGAGTCTAGATGTAGGCCTAGATAGGACTTTAAAACTCAATTAGTTATGTCGATACCAGCACAGCAAGCGATACTTAAGAATTCTAGAGTTTGAAAATTTAAATGAAAACGCCTACAGCAATACCAGTTATATCGGTAAAGTGAAATAAAAAATGATTTAACCGCTATTTCAGTGGATTAGGGGAATTGCCAACATAAACAGAAAGAATGATACCACTTATCAGGCATTCAGTTTATACGATATTTTTATTTGATTTTGAAAAACTCCAAGCATCGAAAGCCTGATAAGATGATAGAAAAATAGGAAACCCGCAGAACTTACCTAGCAAATTTCGTATAGTATATTTTGTTCCGTATCGTAGCAGATGATTAATTATAATAAAATATTATGAAATAATAAAATATTGACTAATAATAAATTTTGACTTAATATATTCTTAACTTAAGAAGATATAAAAAATCCAAATGTTAATTACATTTGTATATCAGACGGTCACAAATCATCAGTAGGCAGAATGCTTCATAAAAATTGTGAACATATTATAATACGAAGGGAAGGGATGTAGATTTTTCATATATAAAAAAAATCATATCACAAAAAATTTCAATAAAGTTATCAATAGATTAATATATTTGGCTCTGAATACTTGTACAAATTGTAGAAATACAGGCAACAGTATTAACATATCAAGAAAAAAAGGAAAGTAATTAATAATAATACGGTTAAAGGGCATTATTGATGATTTCAATACATTAATCAGAAAAAAATTACAAAGAACAAAATAAATTTAAAATTCATTTGTAATAAAAAGGGAAAATTGATTATCCTAAAAATTAAATGCTTTGAATAAATTCTTGGCAAAGAAACATCAATTAAAATAGAACTTGGATATAGTTCCGATGGAAAAACACGCCATAAAATTGATTATTTATACATTACTTAGTATTGGAACTGAATATTGTTCATGTCAAAGGAAATTGTGAATATCAAAATTAAGTAAATATTTTTGCTTAGCAAAATAAAATTGCTATATATGTACCCAAAGAAAAGCAAAGCAATAATTAAATTCCTAGAATCTGGGAAATACCTAACGCCTTTGGTTGTTGGACTGAATAGTGTAGAAAAGCATTCCGTATTTTGTCCTTTCATTTTTCTTGCTGTACAGTCTTAAGAATCGTTTGGAAAAACAAGTTTTGATAAAAATTAAGTTAGATCTATTTGTGAAATTAGTCAAGGAGCCAAAGCTTTTACAGCCCATAAATTTTACAAGACTTGAGTTTGATGTTTGATATGATAAAAACAAACTAATGAGTAATTTTAGTAAATTGACATTGATAACTCAAACAAAATCATCATAGATAACTATAAAGAAAGTAAATAAAGATCCTTTTCTGTCATATCCTAGCTTAGATAAATGGAATATATATGTACGTGCGGAACCAGGTTAGCTACAAGAGGTTTGGTAAAAGGGAAAAAGGGCTTGAAATTTTTCAATTTTATGCTTAGCGCTCAATTAAACTTCCCTTAAAATATAATTCAGAGAAAAATAAGTTTAGCCTGTATCAACTGAGCGAAATTCGTTTCTTTCATCACTAATGTATATATGTTTGAACCATCTTCTAGAGTTTCCATGTGTGATAGGTCAATTAGTTAAATATATTGAATAACAAGTGCTAGTAGTCTTTTATAAAGAACACTGCAAATTTTTTAATTTTCAGAGTAAAAATTAAGTAAAATCAAAAACACGGAAACACTTTTAATTTTAAAATAATTTTCCATGCTTAATCCTAATCCCAGCTGTCTTATATTCCTTTTTCTATCAAAGCGTTAGATAAATCTAATTTTTGAAAAATAAAATAAAATTATTTCGTTTTATTTATAACTTCTTTGTTTTTATATACATTTTTCAGATAATTATCATTGTAAACGCAGCACTTCTTATTCTTAACGAAGTAGAATCTCGTGTTTTGGCTGGATCGAGTACAAATTTAACGAAACCAAAGCTGCTGATTGAAACAAATTCAATACAAAGACTAATAGTCGATACACAACTCAATAGCGATTCAAATCGATCATTGAAAAGAGTTTTCATATCGAATCGTACGATTCGATGTAATGATGGATCACAAGCTGGTTTTTATTTACGAAAATCATCTGGATCAAAAAAATGGGTTGTTTTTCTAGAGGGTGGTTGGCATTGTTACGATATCAAATCGTGTCGTACTAGATGGTTAAGATTAAGACATTTAATGACATCAGCTCAGTGGCCTGATTCAAGAGATGGTAAGGCAATAACATATTGAATTCTTATTTATTTCTTTTTTGTTTTATAAAATTTGCGGTTAATGTTTTAAAATAAAAAAAATTTCATAAAAGTTTTACTTACTGCTAAATGAAGTATAATTTGTAGAAATGGCTACTCTTCGGGCTCAAAGAAAAACGTTTTAATAAATTTGTAGTTTTTACAAATATTTATAAAACTTATATCAAAACAAAATCAAAATTACATTTGAAATATGAGCCTAAAAAATATTCTTCAATATTTAATTACAGTTGGTGGCATTCTTTCTCCAAATCCAGAGGATAATCCATTTTGGTATAATGCAAATCATGTCTTTGTACCATACTGCAGTAGTGATTCTTGGTCTGGTACAAAAATGAAAGCAGACTCAAGAGATGGATGGCGTTTTATGGGTTCATTAATAATACGTCAAGTTATTGCTGATTTAATACCACTTGGACTTGGACAGAGAACAGGTTCAGAATTATTACTTGCTGGATCATCAGCAGGAGGATTAGGTGTTATGTTAAATTTAGATCAAATCAGATCATTATTAAATGTTGAAAGAAAACTTAAAGTAAATGTACGTGGTGTCAGTGATTCAGGCTGGTTCTTAGATCGTGAACCTTATACACCAGGTGCAATAGCTGCATCAGAAGCAGTTCGACAAGGCTGGAAAATGTGGGAAGGTGCACTACCTAAAGCATGTGTTAAAGAACATCCAATTGAACCATGGCGTTGTTATTTTGGCCATAGATTATATAACACGCTAAGAGGTAAAATAATAGAGTTTTATTTTAAAAATGTAATAAGAGAAATTTCTTTTTTCGTTTTAACCAGCACCACTTTTCGTGTTTCAATGGTTATTCGATGAAGCACAAATGCGTGCTGATAGTGTTGGAGCACCAGTTACACGACAACAATGGAATTATATACATGATATGGGTGGAGCTCTTAGAGCATCATTAGATAATGTTACTGCTGTTTTTGCACCATCATGTATAGGTCATTCGGTATTAACAAAACGTGATTGGCTTAATATTAAAATCGATAATATTTCATTATCCGAAGCTTTAAGATGTTGGGAACAGTCATCACGAAAGAAACGCAAAAAAGCTCGTGATATAACAGAAATAGAAACAGTGAAAAAGAAAAAACATAAAAACCAAAGAAGAAAAAATAATAATAGAAATTTGAGAAAAAAACAACGTGAAGAACGACGTTGTCGTAATGAACGTAAACGTAATAATATTAAATCGCATAATACTCATAACTCTCAACAATCCGAAAGAATTTTAACAATTGAAGAATATCGAAATTATCAAAATACTCAAAAGAAGAGGCGTAAAAATACAACAGTTAATTTTAAAAATAATAATAAGCAAAGGGAACAAACAGAACATTTAAGGCATTTTCGTGAACATCATCGACGAAATAAACAAAAAAATTTATCAAATTTCAGAATATCAGAACCAAAACGATGCTCATTACGTTTACTTGAAAGGTGTAGTTGGCCACAATGCAATCATTCCTGTCCAACATTTACAAATCCTTTAACTGGAGAAGAAATGCGTTTTCTAGAATTACTTGCATCATTTGGTTTAGATATTGAAGCAGTAGCAACTGCTTTAGGTGTTGATATGCAAACTCTTAATAATATGGAGCATACAGAATTAGTAAATCTTCTTACACAACAGGTTAGCTAGAATTAAATTTTGTTAAGTATTTGTTTTGATTTTTGGTTTTATTTCCAGTGAATGTTTAGTTTATTTAGTGTAAAAATTCAGCAATCTTAAATTTGTAAATAATTGTACTGCGCTTGAAGTTTTTGAGTTTATATAGATATATCAGGCGTTTAAAAAAGTTTTGAAAATTGGTTCGATAAATGAAATAAGAAAAATAGAATGATCTCTTAACAAATTTTACTGACTATAAATTCTTGGCATTATGATCAAATAAAATTCAAAAGAAGAGCCACTAATTAAAGTTAACTAAAAATAAGTGAAAAATGCCCTGCTGGTATTCATATAACATATAAATATTTGCATACCTCTCTCACTTTCCACATTTAAATTACAAAATTTATTCGTGCCTGTAAACATTTTTTATAACCTCGTTTGAGGCGAACCAAATGTACAAAAAAAAACGATATACGATTAAGGTTGTTATTCTTATATCGAGAAGCGATGTGATTTTTCAAATCAAATCAAATCATGTATAAAAAGAAATTATTGTTACATGTTTCTTTAAATTTTTAAATTAACAAAACTGAAAACCCGCGCTTGAAAATGAAGTTGGAAACTACGCGAAGTAGCAATAGCAATTTATTGCATAGGAAGCAAATTTGCCAATTTTCAGGCGAAAAATATAATTGCATACTTTAAGGATAAAAGATAAACTATTATTAGAAAAATCTTGAAATTAAATAAAAAATATTTTAATAAAAAGGTTGTGCTTAAGAACGTGCAAAAGAAAGAATATATAAGAAATCATTATTTGAAAATTTAATTTATGTAACCTTTTACTTTATAGAACAGAAATTTCTTGTAAATTGTATATAATTTTATTAACAAAATTCAGAAAAATCAAATTTAAAATTTAAAATAGTTAATCAACAAGCTAAAACTAACTGTACAAACGTTTGTAAATAGGATATTTAATTGTGTTATATAATGATATATATATATATATATCATATATATATCATTTTCTTACATTAACAATTTAATTAATTTATTTATTATAAAATTAAGATATAATAATTTTTAAAACTGAAAAATAACTATCAAAAAATATTTAATCTAAATTTTATTTTTATTTTTGCAAGCACTGTATATAGACCGATCCACCGACTTTTCTTTGTTTGTTTTAAAATGAAATATGCTTGCACAGATTACTTAGATTTATTAATTTTGCAGGCTTTTGTGTTCAATGCTTAAAAGAATTACAATGGCATTAAAATAAACAGCCTATAAAATATGCATTCTTTACTACTTTGAATTCTCGCAACTAATTAAGGAAAACTGTTTATTATGTAGACACTGTCCCGTCTCTACTTTTATTTGAAATACTGTTAAAGTTTTGTAAAATACTATTTTTATCCTTTTGAGAAATAGCTGACTCAATTTCCTTAATCAAATGTTTTCTCTAATTTCTAGTCAAATTTTAAGCAGGGTATTCACTATATTTCCGAATCAATGATTCGGCTCTCTCAGCCAATATAAAGTATATCGCTGAATAATATGTGAGTAAAATATTCAACATGTTGGATATTTTCTCTCTTATTCTTCATTTCCATATACTTTAAATGGGAACTAAGAGCCGAATCATTGATTCGGAAATATATGGAATACCCTGCTTTAAGAAGATCTTGCATCGTGGCGTGAAAATGCGAAACAATTATGAATATTTAAGAAATATTAAAAGAACTTTTTGTCTTATCTTTTTACTTAAATTAAAGCTTTTAAAAGCTCTAATTGAGAGCTCACTAAGCCACTAACTGTCTACAGGATAACATTACCTCCACATAGTCAATAATTTACTAAGAATCCCTTACTAAATCAACTTGAGGTTGCCTTTTAAAACCAAAACATCTATGCTCTTAATTGCTTATAACAGAGTTTTACTTAGATTGTATTAAATACACAATAATTAAGTTTTTAGTATATATGTAGTTTGAAACTTTTTGAAAATAATTTGGGTTTTGATTTAATACAAAAAAAATACTCTAAAAATAAAGAAATATTCTAAAATAAAAAAACACAAAAGCTGCAAAAGTTTGAATATGAAACTACCTCAAAATAAAAAAAAATGTAAATATTGAGAACAAGAAAAAATTGTAAATAAAAATAGAATCCCAGTAAGATAACTAATTAAAAGCCTTTAGAATCAATTCTGTACCTGTTTTAGCTCTGTAATACAAGAATCGTTTGTAGCTCAATATTTTCAAACAAAATAGTACATAATTTATTTATGCATTCCATGTTTTATGCTTTTTAGAATCCTATAAATTGTATTTCTCATTGTTAGCTTTATTTGAATTATATTTTTTTTAAAAAATTTTTTAATAAAAAACGAAATTTTTGTTTTAATTTTCAAGTAAAATTTTCCAAATACAACAAAACTACTTTAGCTTAAGTTATAAACCAAAACATCTGTTTTATAGGGGATCTGATTTCCACAAACGTTAAGGTAATATTGATAATACTTGAAGGTTCAAGACAGTGTTGCACTGTCCTGAAGCCTTAGTAAATGGAAGTATCTACGGTGTTTCACGGTAGATATTCCGTATAAAAAAATAAACTGTTCTTTCAATGATACGACTTGTTTGATATCTAAAACTCGACTGCCTTTATTTCTCTTAAACTTACATTTATATATTTCTAAAAGTGCTTACTAATTAATTTAGTTATATTGCTAAGTTTATCTTATCAGAATATTCCCATGTTTCATTAATGCATGAGAATATTCTGATAGACATTATAGAATGCAGTAATATCTGATTACACTGATATTCTGATAGACATTATGAATGCAATACTATCAGATTACACTGATAACTTAATGCAATCAGACAGTAGTGCCTGCACATATGTGCATTCGATGGTATGATACATTATTTTTGCAGACACAACATCTTTGAAGAAATGCTATTTTTATGCAGACTCAACATCCTGGGCCCCCTTGAAGTCTTGCACTTCAAAGTTGTATTCCTGATCCTTGACGTGTGTTGGATGATCTTTGTCAAGATTATGTTGTCCATTGCGTCCTTGCATAAGCTTGCGTGATCCTTGTTTAAATTTAATTGTGGCGTAAATCAGTATTATTAATATCAGGCCAACTGCTGTATAACTAATTTCGAACTGGTGGATGTCATGGGGCTGAAGATCGTCTAATTGAAGCGACTCTTCTCTCAATTTTTTGATAGCCTTAGTTAAATTGTCTATTTCGCTGCCATGATCCTTAAACCTTAAGTAATTTACGACTGACGTGATTTGATATAATGAATTGTTGTTTGTATTTAGATTGATTTCTGGATGAAATGACTTTGTGTACAGCTGAGAATGAACCTTGATACTTGATTGAATGAAAGCTTCCTTGCTCTTCATTCGACATCCTTCGGTTAGAGTCAATATTCCCTTTACCCCTATACCCTTTAGTGTCACTTTAAAGTAATTTCCATTACATATGAAGTCGACGGATTGTTCTTCCGTCAATGTATATATCCACTTATTAGGAGCTTGTAACTGTGTCCATACATTATGAGGTGTCATGAGGATCACGTTGCACATTGATGAAAGATTGTTCTGTATGAATAGTTCAATTTCACATATTGGATTGTTCTTATTTTTTAATAGAATTGGTTGATGTTGTAGGCAGATGTATTGTGTGAGTGCTAATGACTTACAACTGCTGAATTCTAGTTGGTTCATCAAATAAAATTGGTCCCGAAATGAATTGGTGAGTAAGTAATCATAGTTGGTCTTAATTGTGAAAGATGACTCATTGTAATTATGTGAAAACGGTACAAGATGAAACAGTTCAAATTCTGTAGAGCTTATTAGTGGTAGCCGTAGTCCAAATAATATGTGGTTGTCTAGTAGGATGGACTGGATATCCATCAATCTGTAGATCATTGTTAATTCATCATGACCATTGAAACTAGGGAGTGCTGTTCCTGTAAGTAGATTTTTCTTGATATCATGTAATTGCTTGCTTAGTTGTAGAGGAGTGATCACAAGTGCATTTACGCGTCCGTGGTGAGTGTCAGTCAGAACGTCGTGAATGGCTCCTTGTATATGTTTACAATCTTGGATTAATGATATTACTGCAATTGCCAATGTATGGAATGTTTGAATGTTGTTTCTGTTGCTTAAACTCGGAATCCATGAATTGTAACCTGTCATAAACTTCATCCAGTTCTTTGGTTAATTCTATGGCTTGCATCTTCCGCTCAACTTCTGTTTTATTGATTATGTTGATCGTAGTTCCTAGCACTGAAGTTTGTTCTTTCAGAGTGGAGGCTAAATGGTGTTCATTGTATTTAATCCTCTCAATGATAGATGTCATTTGTTCCAAAAAGTGATCTGGCAATATTGCCTATAATTTCTAGCGGAGCTCTCTTATACCTATTGATTGTTGTATTTTCTTGGCCAAATGATAGTATACCACTTCTTATTCCATCTAATTGGTCAGCAAATTGCCTTGTAATTCCTTGGAACTGGTCATTGTGAGTTATCGCCTGAGTTATATTTTGCATATGCTCTAATAATATATCAATTGTTCCTAATGTAGCCCAATAACCCTTCAAGTCATAATAGATTAGTAAATTCCAATTGGTTGGTGATATTCTTGCCCTCCCTACTTCCTCAAAGTAAATTCCAACACTGGTATTGAAATTAGTGAATTGGATAACGTCCTTAAATCCAGACTCTGTACGAATAAAGTTTGGTAGAAGTAGTAGAGTCAAGAGCATAATCTTGATGGGATTTAATGGAATTGTCGTGTTTTTACGTTTGTGATTCCTTGACTGATGGTTGGTAGCATTTATCTCAACTAATTCACTCTCTGTGGCATCAACTTCTTCTTGGTTTGGCAATGGTGCTAATTGATGTATGGCTCTTCGGAAAATGCCAGTAGAGGTTTTTACGTCTGCGATTCTTGCTTTTCCGTCAGGACCAATTAATGGCTCGATGATTCGTCCCATAGCCCACTCAGAGGTGGTAAGTTATCATCCTTGATAGTAACTAAGGTACCTGCCTTAATATTGGGAGATTCGTTTGTCCATTTTCCTCGCCTCTGCAGTTCATTCAGGTATTCGTTATGCCATCGTTTCCAAAACTCGCCCTTTAAATAATTTACTAATGCCCACCTCGACATCAATGACATCTTAGTATCCGGATTATGTGTTTCAACAAATGATGTCATCGGTTCACCAATGAGAAAGTGGGCTGGTGTCAGGGCTTTGACATCATTGTCATCATTGTCATCATTGAAGATCATTGGCATTGGATGATAGTTGTGTCAAGGGTCTAGAATTCAGAATTGCTTCAATCTCAGCAGTGATTGTGCAGAGTTCTTCATAAGTCGGTGAAGCTGACAATAACGTTTTCCTCAGTAAGTTTTTGGTCGATTTGACTGCGGCTTCCCATAGACCGCCAAAATGTGGTGCTCGAGGAGGTAAAAAATGAAATTGTAGTCGATGATTTGCACATTATCTGATAATTTTCTCCTTTGAACTTGAACTATTCATAAGGTTGTGAACTTCCTCTAACTGATTTCGGGCCCCAATAAAGTTGGTTGCGTTGTCTGAGTAAATATTCTCACACAATCCCCTTCTGGCAATGAATCTTTTTAATGCTCCTAAGAATCCATCTGTAGTCAAATCAGAAACTACCTCCAAATGGATTGCCTTAGTAACAAAGCAACAAAAGACTGCTACATAGGTTTTTTGAGGTCGTTTTCCTCGAATTTTATAATGTGTGTAAATAGGTCCACAAAAATCTACTCCACAGTTGATAAACGGCCGGGCACGTTGGACTCTCTCAGCTGGCAAATTACCCATTTGTTGTTGACTTAACTACGGACGGATCTTAGCGCATGTGACACAATTAATAACTACTGCTCGTGCTAAATTTTTTCCTTGTAGCACCCAAAAGCTCTGCCTTGTAATGGCCAGCAACGCCTGTGGGCCCGCATGTAAATTAGAGCGATGAAGCTCTGTGACAATCAGTTTTGTAACAAAATTGCTTGCTGATAGTAATGCTGGATGTTTGGAATTGTAGCCAATATCAGCTGCTTGTAGGCGTCCTCCTACTCTAATGATTCCCAGATCATCGATAAATGGGGTTAGTGTAGCTAATTTACTGCTCTTTGGCACCTGTCCAACCTCATTTAATTGCCTAATATCTTCTGCGAAGTCCATCCTTTGTATTTCCCGTATTATGCTGGTAGTTGCTGTTTCCAGTTCACGAGGTGTTATCCAAATAGTATTAGATTTTGTCTTCTGCCTGATGTTAGTGACGAACCTTAATATATATGCCATGACCCGCTGCAAATGTCTGAATGAATTACGATGGTCAATATGATACATGGGATGATTCTGTTCTATTGTACTTGTCAAGAAAATATTCCTTTTTTGTTTCTCTTCATCTTTGACTCTGGTTACTTCGTAACCATCTTGTGGCCATTTGCTTTTATTATATTTTAAAAATTCTGGTCCTTCAAACCATAAAGATGATGACAAGAGTTGCTGTGGATACATGCCTCTAGAAACGATGTCAGCTGGATTATCCTTAGTATTTATGTATCGCCATGACCTTCCTTGCGACAATCCTTGTATAACAACTATTCTATTGGCTACAAATGATTTAAGTAGTGCTGCATCCCTCTTTATCCAGGATAATACAATTTGGGAATCTGTCCAATAATAAATATCCTCGATCTTGATATCAAGTATTCCTTTAATGCGATTACTAACTTGTGTGGCAAGCTTTGCTGCACACAATTCTAAGCGTGGAATAGTAGTGGGTTTTACAGGTGGTACACGTGACTTGGAGCATAGCAAACGAACTGTGGTAACTCTTGATTTGTCCACAGAACGCAAATATATAGCACAGCCAAATGCCTTTTCACTTGCATCTGAAAAGGCGTGCAATTCTAATGACAATATTTCATGAGATTTAAACATGTATCTGGGAATTTTGATTTCACTAAGCTTGTCTAGCTCCTTTCGGAATCGTAGCCATGCTGATCGTGTATCAGCTGGGAGCTCATCGTCCCAATCAAAGTTTTCCTTCCACAGATGTTGTATGAATATCTTACTCATCACGACAATTGGGCTAAATAATCCTAATGGATCAAATATTTGTGATGCTTCAGCAAGAACTGTGCGTTTGGTGATATTTTTAAAGCTTCTTAATGTTGAAGTAACGTTGAATGTGTCAATGATAGAATGCCAGACTAAGCCTAGTGTCTTTACATGGTCATCACCAAGTTGGGAGTAGTTGAACTGAGTTTCTAAATCTTCATTAGGTATGTTATTGATTAATTTTGGAGGATTAGCACACCATTTCCTAAGATTGAAACCAGCCGAACTAAGCAAGGCCTTAAGTTGCTGCTGTATTTCAACCGCTTCTTCTATATCATTGCTTCCTGTTAAAACATCGTCGACATAAAAGTCCCGTATTGCTCTTGATGCTAAAAGAAATTGATCTCTTCCTTCTGTTGCTAGTTGTTGCAGGCATCGAACCGCCAAATAAGGAGCTGATTTTGTGTCATATGTAACTGTCCAGAGCTGATAATATTCCATTGCACTAGTTGGATTTTCTCACCACATGATGAGTTGTAAATTCCGATCTTCGGTTGATATTAGAATTTGTCGATACATCTTGGCTATTTTTGTAGTAAATACATAGCGCACCAGGCAAAATCGTAAAATTATTGAAAATAGATCATCCTGAATGTTTGGGCCGTTTAAAAGCAGATCGTTCAAGGATATATTTGTTGAGGTCTTAGCTGACGCATCGACTACTACACGAAGTTTTGTGGTGGAGCTTGATGGTTTTTGTGGAGACTCATCCACTGACAGTAAACGCAGCCCGCTGAATCAAACACAGCCTACGACTGACAACCTAATTGACAACCAACTAACCCTCCTTGATCACCACGATGTCGAGAGCTTCAACAATGGCGACCTCGGCAAAAAAGAAAAATTTTTTTTAACATGATAATTTAACTAGTTAATTAATAAAACATTTTTCTTTTTGTGCATTTGTTATAAACACAAAGTGAAATACATACTTTTTTGGTTAACTAATTAACATTGTGAAATTATGAATAAGTGAAATTATCATCATAACTGTAAATAAATAAAACAAAAAACTTTTTTGTGCATTTTACAAAAGGGATAAGCGAAATGCACGCCTTTTTAAATAAGTGAATAAAAACAAAAAAAAACATTTAATGATTTTCATATATTCATAATATATTCATATTCATATAATACACATATTCATAAGAAATATATTTTTAGATAATGATACATTCAGGAAAACAATTGACCAAGTAGACATAAATATAAAAGATTAAATATTTGAAGTCGATAAAACTTCAACAAATAATAATATCACAACCGCGATTGGCAAACCACACAACAAAAATGTCACTACATAACGAAAAAAAGGAGGAAAACCCTAACTCCACGTTGAGTAGTCAACCCGAAAACAATTTCGAAGCGCAAATCATTTCCATCAAGATGCCACCCTTTTGGAATAACAGACCGGATTTATGGTTTTTACAAATTGAGTCCATTTTTCGGGTTAAAAAGATCACTTCGTCAAACACACGATATGATCATTTGGTTGCATCTCTCGACTTAGACACTATGGAATGAGTAGCAGACATAATCTTAACCCCACCAACATCAGACAAATACGAAACTTTAAAATCCACTTTATTATTGCGTACTCAAGAATCTGACGAAAAAAGGTTGGATGTACTACTCCATTAAATCCATCTCGGCGATTACAAACCTTCTGAATTGTATAGACATATGGAAGCTCTCACCATCAGAAATGAATTGATCAACAAATCATTATTAAAAAAACTATGGATAAATAAGCTACCAAACTACGTGCAAGCATGCATCATATCCATTGAAAACTCTCAAACGCTTGAAGAAATTTTCGCAATAGCGGACAAAATTTACAACTGCATGCCATCCGCCCGAATTGCGGAGACACGAAAACAACCACCAAACGCAGTCGACATGCTCAGTAACATCTCTACCCAAATAGAGCAACTATCTAGGGGAATACAACGTTTAGAAACAATACCTAAGCAAAACTCACAATTCATAAAACCAATCGCCAGACAATGCTGGTTTCATCAACGTTTCGGCGATCAAGCAAGAAAATGTGCCCAACCCTGCACCTACACACTGCCTCCAAAAAACTAAATGGATCTACGTCGATAGCGGCATCGAACGTAGCACAACCATCACGCCGCCTCTTCATTTTTGACAACACAACCAACCTAGAATTTCTAATTGACACAGGCGCAGAAGTTTCTGTCATTCCAAAAAGCAAATTTCCATCATTCAAAACTCAACAACATTATAAGCTAAGCACAGCAAGTGGTTCCCCCATCAACACTTTCAGCACAAAATAACTCACCGTAGATTTAAATCTACGACGCAAATTTGATCACACTTTCGTGGTAGCAGCCGTCGATCATGCTGTTTTGGGAGCCGATTTTCTCTACAAATACAACCTCTTAGTGAACATGAGAGATAGAAAATTAAAACACAAATCAAATTCACCTTGTGTCAATTGCGTAGCACGATCAACCAACCCAAGTTCGCAAAAGCCACACATCTGTAACGATCAATATGGTCAAATACTAGAACAGTATCCAGCTCTCAAAGTTCCTCCCGATTTCACGGCAAAAGTCAGCCACAACACAGTTTACCGCATAATTACAAACGGGCAATTACCGGCAGTGCGACCACGAAGACTAAATCCAATGCAACTTCAAATAGCAAAAGCAGAGTTCGAATCAATGGTTCGCCTAGGCATCTGCCGCCCTTCGTCTTCACCTGTAGCCTCACCACTACACATGGTCCCAAAAAAAGATTCAACAAGCTGGAGACCATGCGGCGATTACCGACAATTAAACTTGGTAACACAATTCGACAAATATCCCTTGCCGAATATCAACGACTTAAACATACAACTGCATGGTTGCACAATTTTCTCCAAAATAGACATCGTCAGGGCATATCACCAAATTCCGGTAGCACCTGAAGATATATTCAAGCCCGCAGTTACAACATCATTTGGATTATACGAATTCGTACGAATGCCATTTGGGGTAATGAATGGCGCCCAAACCTTCCAACGATTCATAAATGAAGCCTTACAAGGCTTAGACTTCCTGTTTGTGTATGTCGACGATATTCTTATTGGAAGCAAATCACCGGAAGAACACAAAAGACACCTACACCTTCTATTTTCACGATTGATAAAATTCAGAATTTGCCTCAACCCCGACAAATGCATACTGGGAAAATCAACTGTTGTATTTTTAGCACATCACATAACAAAAGAAGGTATCCACCCATCGCTGGATAGAATCAAAACAATCACAGATTTCCCAGCACCAAAGTCAGCAAGAAATCTGCAACGCTTTTTAGGAATGATCAACTTCTATCATCGCTTCATCCCACACATATCAAGTATAGCAGCACCTCTATATGACCTCATAAAAATCAACAGCAACAAAAAAGACCAAACTACCTTCGAATGGCACAGAGTTCACGAATCAGCTTTCAACAAGCTCAAAGAAGGTTTACAAAAACACATCCTTCTAACACATCCAAATCCAGAGGCAAAGATAAGCATATGGGTGGACGCTTCCACTGACGCAGTTGGCGCCATTCTACAACAAGAAGAAAACAATCAATGGAAGCCCATCAGCTTTTTCTCCAAACGACTAAAACCTCCAGAACAAAAATACTCAACCTTCGACAGAGAACTCCTAGGAATCTATCTGGCCGTTAAGAAGTTCAGATATTACGTAGAAGGAAGAGCATTCGCAATTTACACGGATCATAAACCGTTGACGACAGCAATATCCACATTATCGGAAAAAACTCCAAGACAAACAAACCATTTACAATTCATATCACAATTTACAAACGACATACGTCACATAAAAGGTTCAGAAAACACGGTAGCGGACACCTTATCAAGATCCCACATTAATTCGTTAGAACCAGTCGCAAAGTACAATCTCAAACTACTCGCTTCCGCCCAAGAAAAAGATGATGAATTAAAAAAAATGTTAAGCAATAACAAGAAAACCAGTTACTCTTTGGAACTCGTGCACTCGTCACCTGAAGATGTCAAAATCTGGTGCGAGGTTTCCACCAACACTAAAAGGCCATACTTAGCCGAAGAATTACGACGGCCGATCTTCGAACTCATACACAACCTTTCGCATCCGAGCATCCGAACAACACGTAAATTAATATGTGCAAAATACTTTTGGCCGAACATGAACAAAGTTGTAAATTGGTGGACCAAAACCTGCCTAAGATGCCAAAAGGATAAAGTACACCGACACACCAAATCTCCACTTGGAAATTTCGACCCTAAGAGAGCAAAATTCGAACATATACACTTAGACATAGTTGGTCCGTTTCAAATGGACACAGCTACATACTCACTATGAAAGACCGCTTTTCACACTGGCCTGAAGCCATACCTCTTCGAAGCATCAATACCGAAACCATAGCAGAGGCATTTCTACGCAACTGGATTTCTCGATACGGAGTACCCAGAATCATAACAACCGATCAAGGCACTCAGTTCGAGTCTCTCTTGTTCAAGGAAATAAACAATGTCTTAGGATGTCATAGAATACGAACCACCGCATACCATCCGCAAGCCAACGGCTGCGTCGAACGCTTCCACCGCCAGCTTAAAGCAGCCATAATCACCAGCGTAGAACCTAAAAGGTAGTTTTACTTACCGTGGATCCTTTTAGGCCTACGATCGGCATTAATAGAAGAGCTCAATGTCGCACCAGCTCAAATCGTCTACGGACAATCTTTGAGACTACCTGGCGAGTTCATAGCATCTGACTCAACTCAAAATGTTCAACTCACATCTGCAACAGCAAAAGATCTACTAGCATCCTTTCAAAACGTGGCCCCAAAACTCAAAAATCATCGGACACAGCCGAAATTTTTTATACCACAAGATCTTCAAACATGCACACACGTTTACTTGAGAGAAGAAATGCAAAAAGGAAAACTAAGCTCACCTTACACTGGTCCATACGAGGTAATCAACAAAACGGAAAAAACCTTCACCTTACAGAAAGGTCTTAGGAAGGAAAACGTTTCAATCGACAGATTAAAACCCGCTTTCTTAATTAACAGCGAAGCAACCAGAGCACTTAACATAACACGGCCCACACCCAAGGTCGCCCTACACTTAAACTAATTAATTTTTTTTCATTGAGAGGGGGAGTGATGTGGAGACTCATCCACTGACAGTAAACGCAGCCCGCTGAATCAAACACAGCCTACGACTGACAACCTAATTGACAAACAACTAACCCTCCTTGATCACCACGATGTCGAGAGCTTCAACAGTTTTAAAACGTAGTGATGAGGTAGGAAGCAATGTGTTTTAGTAATTTTGCTTAATGCGATCTTCTGCATATGACCCATTTGAATATAATCCTTCATGAATTCAATATATTGATTCTTATGCACGCTTTCCTTCATCAATTTACGTTCAATACTCAGGAGGCGTTTGAAGGCTATCTCCCTGGATTCGCCGAGTAGTTCAGGGTCACCCAACATTGGTAGATTGACAACAAATCGTCCTTCGTGGTCACGATATGTTGTTGCCTTGAAGAAATTCTCACAACGTTGATCATTCTCAGATATAAAAGGTCTCTCCAATGGTATGTCTTCTAGCTCCCAGAACTGTCGTAATTGTTTATCTAATTCGAAATTTGTAAGACCACAGAATGATGATTTATGATCTACTGCTGCTACCTTGCCAAGTACTATCCAACCAAAAACTGTGTTTTGGAGCATTGGAAGATCTTCATGAAGTTTGTATCTGCCATCCCGTGTTAATTCACCATAGTATTTGGCACCCAATAATATATCACATGCTTGTGGCGTGTTGAAGTTTGGATCGGCTAGTATAATGTTGGCTGGTATTTTCCAATCCTTTATGTCGACATGCACTTGAGGATGACAAGATGTTATTTCCTTAATAGTATTGACTTCTACTTGAATAGTATAGCTCTTGTGCTGAGCCTTAAGAGTTATAATGTTGATATTTGGATCAACCTTTATTGAAGTATTCCCGATTCCGTTGATTGTTTGGGTGAATTCTGTTGCAGGAAGTTTCAATTTCCTTCTGAGCTTGGCTGTTATTAAATTCATTTGAGCACCGGAGTCTAACAGAATACGGCATTGAATCATCTGATTGTCTTTATCGAGAACATAGGCACTAGCTGTGGCTAATAATACATAACCTTGCATTGTGTTGGTATGTTGTATTGCTAAGGTTGCTGGTGGCTGAGTGCTGGCCTCATCTGTTGTGGTTGCAATGACCTTTGTTAATGTTGCCCTTGGTGAGGTTCTTGTTGTATTTGATTCTCGTGGTCTTGAATCCTGATGTAGAAGAGTGTTGTGTTTTTTGCCACATTTCAGACAATTGCGTGACTGGCATTTTTTAACTGTATGTCCCTTTTTCAGGCAATTGATACATATGTTTAATTCTTGGGCCTTAATGTGTCGTTGTGTTGGACTCAAATTAAGAAACTTATTGCAGAAGTACAATGCATGTCCTTCCTTGCAGTACAAGCATTCATGTTTATTAAATCTCTCGGTTGTTACGATGCTGGGTCTTGTCTTTAATGTTGCTGACCTTTGTCCTACGGCTTCAAGTGCCTGAAATCTTCTTTCAATAAATTCCAACAGTTTGTCTATTGACAGTAAATCCCTTGTTGAATTCAATGATTGTTCAAATAACGAGTGAGTTGTTTTGTCCAATTTTTTCATTAAAATATGAAATAAAATTGGATCCCAATTTTCCTTAACTGCCAATCCCATATTTTGTAGGCTTATGATGCATTCAGATGTTGTATCATGCAATGCTTTAAGAGATGCCGCTGAATCATTTGCAACTGAAGGTTGTGCCATGAATTTGTCAATTATTGCTGTTACTAACAAGCGTTTGTTATCATATCGATGCTTGAGAATTACCCATGCTGCATCATAATTGTCCTCTGTGAGTTGTAGATGTTTAATCAACCTTTCTGCTTCTGAAACTACGTTCATTTTTAAATACCAGAATTTCTGAATTTTCCCAATGTTCTGGTTGTGAACCATTTGCATGAAAAGATCATGAAACTGCTGCCAGTTAAGGTAGTTACCATCGAACTTTGGTAAAGTTACCTTTGGTAATCTGGTAAATGAATTATTGGTTGTGTTGCAGTCTCTTGAACTCAGGTTTAACGTTGATAATTCATGAATGGTATTTGACGACAATCTTCCCAAAACTCGATGTAGTTTGATTAATGTTTCTTGTACACTATTTTCCATGTCAGTATATGTAGTCATGCTATAGTTAGTTACGGTGGCTTCTGAACCTTCCCATATTGCCAATTGCTTTGCTCTATTTGAATCCAATAATTTTTAATGGAGGCAATTTTAAGTTCACAGAATTCCCTTGAATCCATTTCTGTTGAAGGAATGCTTTGTAAAATGTTAGTTAAAGCCTACATAGTGGCCTTTTGACGTCGAATGAGACGTTCTGTATTTTTTTGTTCCTTTATGCCTTCGATGCCTTGCGCTAATGCAGTTGAAACAGTGGCTGTCTCATTACGTGAAGCACCCTTTGAACCCTTTATCGTGGTACTTTGAGTAATCACGTTTGATATTTCTTGCTTCAATGATTCATACCCGGTTTTAACCTTGTTGTAATAGTCTGAACTGAAGTAAGAATGATAACTTAATGCAATCAGACAGTACTGCCTGCACATATGTGCATTCGATGGTATGATACATTATTTTTGCAGACACAACATTTTTGAAGAAATGCTATTTTTATGCAGACTCAACAACATCGGTAACACAAATGCAAATAAAAGTAATTTTGTGTGGTATGAAGTTAATGCATTACTCCAACTAGAAATATCATATTTGGGGGCACACCAGGAATGGTTAAAAATCTTGGAAATTTGGAAATTTGGAAAACATTGCTGACATAATTAACTTGTTCTTTAATTAAGATTTTTTTGTATATTTGTGCCGTGAAAAAAATAGATACTAGCATTAACAAAAACATGGGCGTAAAATTGAGTAAAACACATTGAAGTGGGTTGATGACACTATTCCTGAAATGAAGCGATTTCTTGGTCAGGTGAAAAAAGCTACATTACATAGTTTTTGGTCAACAGATCTATTGATTGAAACACTGATTTTTGGAAACATTATGAGCCGTAAAAGGTAAAGGGTATAGTTGGTTGGTTGAGAATTCAAAAACTAACAATAAGTAAGAAAAACTTGATTCATATTTTGCCTGGTAAATAATAAGGTTTGTTAGTTTTTATCTGACGCCCAAATCTTCCTCTCTCTTTGTTAAATTTATTTCTTTATTTTCGCTTAAACGAAATTTTAACTTCTGAAAATTGCTTCAGCTATATCATGAATGCAATATACTGATCAAGATTAAGAATTCTTTAGCCGTAAAATAATTTTTACCATAACTTTCTTTAAAATATTTACAAAACATTTCTTAATTCTACTAAAGACTTCATTGGGTTACTAACTAAGTTTTTTTTATAGCTAAAGTCTTCAGTTTAAGCCTTCATTTAAAGGGAATATTTTTTAACTTTTTTATCCAACGAATAGTAACCCACATTTCTTTATTTTAGCAAAAAAAGATGGCACATTGCAAGGTTTTTTGTTACTTTAACTATGCTGTCGACAACATTATGAAAAATTTAGAGCAAAGCTTTTCTTAAAATTTAACGAAGCACTCAAAATTCTAATATCGAAATACATTATCAAAATTTTCTCAGTCTTTGGGCCGATTCATATGTAATGTAATGCAAATTTTTCGATATTTGGACACAATTATTGTTCGGAATTAGATATTTAAATTTTAATATTGGGTAAATATTTCAAGTGATTAGTTTTTATTTAAATTTTTGTAATTGCCGTCTGAGCCAGATTAAAAATTTGTTAAATAATTTTTGGATAGTAATAAGACGATTACAAGTGATTTTCAGTGACATTAATAAATTTTTTCAAGCATCTGGAGAACTTCTCATATTAGACTTTTATAGTTTTCCGTTAGGTATATTTGAAAAATAAAAATTTTGCTTTTAGATAAAGAGTATTAATTTTTGAAAGTCCGGAGCGACATACTGAATTTTTTTAAATTTTATAAGAGAAATTGGAAAAATTTGTTTTAAAAAAAGTCATACTTTTACTACTATCAAATCTGATGAACTAACCATAAATACAATATGAAACCAAGGAAAATATATTATAATTTTGTAACCATTTAATCAAATTCCGCAATCTGACACAGGAAATAATAAGACTTGTCGACAAAATTTAACTTTTGTTGTGCCACACGAACTTTTTTGTTGTTTTTATAATAGAGGCTGTCATTAGTAAAAATGAGCAGTTTTAAAGTTTTCATTACCCGTCAATTTTATTTGGTGGAGAAACATTGATTTTGAAGAAAAAATAACATTTTTCGAGACATATTAATAAAAGCACAGCATGGTAATTTATTTTCTGGTTTATATTATGGTATAAATATTTATTTATGTAAGTGTTTATTATTATAAATTAATGTCTACGACTTTCTGGAATATTTAGCTTTTAGTTGATCCCTATTGATCGTCCAGCAGTAGTCAGCCAACATCCTTACAATCCATCTACCCTGATAACGTTTTTCTATCTTTGAAATGTCCCAGTGGAACCTTTCTCCATGCTCATCGCTTACATCTCCCAAATTTTCAGGAAAAAATCTAGGTGTGAGTCCAGGAAATGGATTTTTAGTGACATATTGCAACCCCACAGTAGACTGATGTATAGATATAGCGCAGAAGTAAAAATTATGGGGCCGGCGGCATAAGATGCAGAAGCATTAAAATAAACACAAAATTATCACAAAAAAACTGAGGGTGACTGAATCAAATTAAGTTCATTTTCGTAATATGGGTATGTAGGTAATTCTAACAAAATTACATACCAAACTTTGTGCGGCAAAACCACTGCTGACCAGTGTAATTTTACAAAAAATTTACTGAAATTTTTAGATATGTTTAGACATACTAATTAGATTGCATGCATATTTTATTCATTATATTTCGTACGGAAAGTACAAAAGTTTGAGTTTTACAAATCAACATTTTTTGTTTTGGTCCCATTGAAGTAAATCAGTATTTAATATTTTTTTTAGAAACTCTATTTTTAACTTTAAATGTAGAAATATTAAAAACAAAGTTCCTTTCACTGTAAAATAACTAAATACGAAAGTATGATTCCCAAAAAGGTGAAAAAAAGTACATTTTTTAATACTTCAATTGCTTTTTATTTGATCCACCAAAATTTTGTCTTTTGAACACAAATACTATAGACGCACTTCGGGAGTAATTACCTTTCGTATAAACTAGCCCAATAGTATTTAACTTTGATTATCTACTTAACGTTGTAAGGATATAAGAAAATCTCAGAAATTAACATTTCACACCACCTTGTACGATATTGGCAACCTTTCAACGGTCTTCATATTTAAGAATATTGGTGTACTCAGTGCATGATATTTATTTTCTCTAACATTAATATTTTCACTTACTTAAACTATAAAAAAAATTGCTATTAGTAAAATATTCATTTATGAGGTGCGGTTTGATAAAAAATTTCTGATGAAAGATTGAGTTTATGAAAATTTTAGCCAACAACATTATTTGATCATCTTGGAAAAAAGTTTCGACATTACATTAAATTCAAATTCATCAGGAATATTAGATTATCCTCCAACAATATTTTCTCAGGAAAATAATAAATTCGTGAATGACGAAGTTTGGACATTAGACATAAAAAAGGACTAGGATGAACACCTGTATGTATCAACATTTTTACGAGGGATGAGCAAAAAGTAATGGTTTAAGCGCTAATGAGTTTTCGATCCTTACACTGAACTACGTCGATCATATCAATTAGGTTTAAATACCTGTGCATTTCTATGAGTTGTAACACGAAAAGAGGTTAGAACCGTCATGAAATATCTTTGTTTGAAAAAGATATCACCTGTGGAAGTTTATACTGATTTAAAAAGAACATTAGGAGAGTCTACTCCACCATATTCAACCGTCGTGAGATGGTGTCGAGAGCTTAAGCTAGGATGATTCACCGGTCAACAAAAAAATAAAAAATTTTTGCGCATGGATTTTATTTAATATATTCTGATTATATAAGCAAAAAATATACAAAAAGTGCGATTAGTCCACAAAAATATTTTCTTTTAAAAAATTTATAGTGATTTAAACATTTTTTATTTTTGCGCCCAATTAATGTCGTTATTTGCGCGCTGTTGCTGTCAAAACAGAATTAAGAGGGCGGGATATATGCAACAGTAAGTGTTTACATATCACAGAGGCATAGCGTGTGTTTCATATTTCTTTCCTGTATACTAGCAAACTGTACGAAATGGCTTCGAGAATTTGTAAACGAGACGTTGACTTATTTTGCTATGTTTGCGGCGAACCTATTAAAGTAATAAGAGAAAGAAAGTATGATTTAAGAACAAATTTAAAAATTTGCGAAGCTTATCATGCTTATTTTAAACGACCTGTTAAAAATCAAGACAAAAAATTGGTGCCATATGTCTCATTTAACTCGTGCAGATATACTCTTGAGGATAAGTTTACTTTTTCTTTTTTTAATTGTTTTGTAACCATATATTAGGTTTTATGTTACTTATGTTTTATTGTAGGCTGGTATCGAGGTGGAAAAAGAGCAATGAAGCTTGCAGTGCAGAGAATTTGGAGGGAACCAAGTGACAGACAGATTGTTATTTTTGCATTGTAAATCCACTCAAAGGTAAAAATTCGAAGAAAACATATCATCCTGGTTTACCACCGACATCCGCTCCAATACTACATACAGAAGAATTTCCTGTACTCCTCCTGTGTTGGAAAATCAAGAACTCTCTCAAGGTCCATCACGGAGTTTATCTACGTCCGTACATTCCGAATTCATTGAATCTTACCTAGAAATACCTCATCAACTCTGAAGATCTCAATGACTTAGTAAGAGGCTTGAATCTACCAAAAAGTTAAGCAGAGTTAATGACATCGCGGTTAAAACAATGGAATTTACTTCATTTTGATGTTCGAAGCGACGTTCAAAGAAAACGACATGAAGAATTTTGTTGTTTCTTCACTAAAGAAGATAGGCTCTGTTTTTGTTATGACGTAAAGGGTTTATTTCAAGAAATCGGTATTCCATGTCATACAAAGGAATGGCGCCTTTTTATTGACGGCTCAACAAAAAGTAAAAAAGCTGTTCTACTACACATTGGCAACAAATTCCCACCTATTCCATTAGCACATTCAGCACTTCTAAAAGAAAATTGCGACAGTATTAAAATGATCAGTTTTGGTATATAATGGCCGAAGTGTATAGACGTGTTTTGTGTGCGCTCTAGGTTTTTCGGTTCCAAGTGTCGTATTTTTTAAGCTACGAACTTGAGATTTATACTGTACGCAGATATACTAAATTACTATCTAAAAACAAAGTTTTAGTGAAATCCAACGGTAAATTCTACCGCTAGTGAGAAAAAACCGGTTTTTTAAGAACTTCCGTTATAATAACGGTACGGTCGGGAAATTTTGTTTGGTGTGCGGACAGTAATTGCTGAACAAGTTGCCAAAGTTTGGTTAAATTAGCGCCATTACTTTGGTCACAATCGCGATTTTAATATTTTTTAAATTGTTGTTGCTCTGCTATAGAAAGTTGTTTATCATCTAAACTTGTGCTTATTTCGAGGTCATCAAGTATTACATTAAAAATATATATTCTGAGTGCACATGCACTTGAAATATTGCATGATATAATATAAATATCATCAAACACAATTGCTTGATATAAATCTCATGATATTTATATCATGGGAGAAATATCATGAGAGCTGGTAATACCGAAATTACGATCTATAAGACGTGTTTATAAGTGCTCCTAGTTTTTTTTTTTTTACACTACACTACACTACACTACACTATACTTTTTAACAACTTAGTGAAAGTGTGTAAGTGATAGCAGCAGTCATGTCTGGTTCTAGTAACCAATGTGAAGAATTACGGCAAATAATTGTCAACCTGCAAGAAATAATACAAAACCAGTCCAGAGAAATCGAAGAGCTGAAGAGCAGCATTACAAACTCATCCGTAAATTCATCAGCAGAGAAAAGGGAGCTAATATTACCTCCGCGCCTAACTCTATCCTCAGCATCATCCATGATATCCATGGAGTATAAAACGGATGAGGAGGAGCTAGAGCGAGAAATAGGATCAAAAAGTATTCAGAAACAGATTAAAAAGAGACGGCGAGTTAAAACCAAGTCGCCACCTAAAGAAGCTGATCTGCCATTGATAAACAATGATAACGTGGTAAATAAGAGTATCAATGATGATAATCAGGAAAAGAGAGTTCCTCTTCCACCGCCAATATATGTAAGCAACATCAACAATTTCAATTCATTCCGCATGAGAATCCTAGCTACAAAAGCAGGAACAGTGCCATTCAGAGCACTATCAAACAATAACCTTAAAATCACAGTGACTAATACTGATGAATATAGAAGCATCAAAAAGGTGCTTGATGATATCAAGACAGAACAAAAGAAAATAAATGAGCAAGAGCTGCAAAAAAATGCCTCAGCAACTATGTTAAAAGTGGTCGAATACCACACTTATCAACTAAAAGATGAACGTACATATAGGTTCATTATAAGAGGCTTGCCAAGCAGCATGGACCAAAAAGAGATCAAAAAAGAACTCACACTCCTAGGCCACGAAGTCAAATACATATCAAATATATACAGAACAATAACTAGCAAAGACAACCAAAAAACAAGAATTGAATATCCACTGTTCGCAGTAGAAATTGTTCAAAAAGATAACAACAAGGAGGTTTTCACCATAACCAGATTAGTACACTGTAAGGTGTCTGTGGAAGCGCCAAAAAAGGCAAGAACTATCCCCCAGTGCACTAACTGTCAGCAGTTAGGACACACAAAAAGCTTCTGTAGCAGAGAATCCAGATGCGTTAAATGTGCTTCTAATCATCACTCAACAAAGTGTACCAAAGCTCCAAAAACCACTCCTACTTGTGCTCTGTGCCAAGAAGCTGGACACACAGCCAATTATAAAGGTTGCTCAGTCTACCAATCGAAGATCAAAAGTCTAACCACAACCAAAACAACAACAGTTCAACGATTACAAATAGACAAACTCAGAACGCAATCGTCAACATCAACACAAGAATCAGGCATTTCATACGCCCAAGCTGCTAAATCTGCAATAAGTGCAACCAATGAGTTAACGACGAATAGCAACAAAGCTGGTGGAAACACTAACGAGACAAGCAATACTGACATAGTGCTAATGCTTAAGCAAATACAAAATACATTAGCACAATTAACCAACCGAGTAGAAAACTTGGAACTCCAGTCGAAAACTCAACTAAGCCAAGGGAAGAAAAAGAATAATACAAAGTCCAAAAAAGTCAGCAAATGACGAACTCGTTACTAAAAGTAATGACATGGAACGCAAATGGACTCAAGGCACGAGCCCATGAATTGGAAAATTATCTCCACACAAACAATATAGATATAGCCCTTATATCTGAAACCCACTTTATTAACAAAAGCTTCATAAAAATAAAAGGCTTCAAAATCCACTGGACAAATCATCCTAGCGAAAGAGCTAGAGGAGGGTCAGCAGTGCTGATAAAAGACAATATAAAATACTATCACTATGCAGATATTAGCAAACCTCATTTGCAGGCAACAGCAATAACAATAGAGTACAACAAATCCGAACTAAACATGGTAGCAGCGTACTGCCCACCAAGGCATACACCTACTCTACATCAATTCAAAGAAACCTTCGAAAGTCTTGGCCCAAGATTCATAATAGGCGGGGATTACAATACCAAACACACAGCGTGGGGTTCAAGACTAATAACGCCTGGTAAAGGAAATGAACTCCTAAGAGCAATTAACGAAAGTCAATGCGAATATCATTCATCACGAAGACCAACGTACTGGCCTACAGATACGACCAAGAACCCAGATCTACTTGACTTCTTCATCACTAAAGGAATCTCAGCAAGATACATTGAAGTTAATGATATACAAGACTTATCATCCGATCACACGCCAGTTCTCCTAACCATAGGAATAAAGGTCAACTTAACCAAACGTAGAATAAACTTGACTAATAAAAATACTGGTTGGGACGCCTTCAGAAGTACACTCGAAAAATCTATCAACCTAAAGGTCAATCTCAAAACCAGAGACGACATTGAGCAACAAACTAATATGATAGTAGACAATATAAGGAAAGCAGCAATTGCATCCACACCAGAAATTAAAGGAGGGGAGCCTACTACAGAAATAACATACACTGCAGAAATAAAACAATCCATTAAAGAAAGGAGGAGAGCTCGAAGGCTTTGGCATTCAACCAGAAACCCAGCCCACAAAACCGAATTCAACCGAGTTAGCAACAAAACAAACCAACTCATAAAAACATATAAGCAAGAATGCTTCAACAAGTACCTAAGTGAGTTAGGACCTGATAAAGACAGGAACTACTCCCTGTGGAAGGCAACTCGATATCTTTAACATCCAGTTGTTAGAATCCCCCCGCTGAGGAATCCTCAGGGCGACTGGGCACGCAAGGATCATGATATAGCTGAACTCTTCGCACAACATTTATCGTCAGTATTTCAACCACATGACATTCAGTCCGGTATTTCAACACACCCAAGGTACCAGCCCTACAAAAAAATCAAAAAGATCACTGCCTTTGAACTTGCCAGTGAAATAGATAACAACTTGAATATAAAAAAATCGCCAGGAATAGACCAATTATCTCCCCGCCTACTCAAGGAATTACCAGCAAAAGCAATTAAAATAATAACATGTATATTCAATGCCTGCATCGAAACACAATATGTTCCGGACAGCTTTAAGATAGCTGAAATCATAATGATAAAAACACCAGATAAACCAGCGGAGGAAGTTACCTCATATAGGCCAATTTCACTCCTCCCAACACTATCAAAGATATTCGAAAAGCTGCTTCTAAAGAGACTAAAACCTTTAGTGACCATCCCTGACTATCAATTCGGATTTAGATCCAGACACTCAACAATTGATCAAATTCACCGAGTCACCGATAAGATAGAGCAGGCACTAGAAGAAAAGAAGTACTGCTCCGCGGTATTCCTTGACGTAGCACAAGCGTTCGACCGAGTCTGGCATCAAGGGCTTTGCTATAAGTAAAGCATACTCCTCCCAGGCAACTTATACAAACTACTAGAATCATACTTAGCCGATCGTAAGTTTCAAGTTAAACATCAAGATGTCAAGTCAAATATTTACTCAGTAAAGGCAGGTATTCCTCAAGGTAGTGTGCTGGGGCCACTTCTATACCTGATATACACTGCGGACATTCCAACTACGGAAAATACATTCATCGGTACTTTCGCTGATGATACTGTCTTACTATCAATGAACAAGTCTCAATCCATAGCAACGGAAAACCTCCAAAGCTCACTTAACTTCATCAACACATGGACAAATAAATGGAAGATAAAAATCAATAGCGCTAAATCTGTACACGTAGTGTACACACTAAGAAGAACCAACAACAATCTCCACTTATACCTAAACGGTGAGCAAATTCCAAAAGCGGAGTCGGCTAAATATCTGGGCCTACATCTGGACTCCAAATTAAACTGGAAATTTCACTTGCAGCAAAAAGCAAAACAGATGAAGCAACAAATTATCAAACTTTACTGGCTACTTGGGAAAAACTCCCCCCTAAACCTTAAAAGTAAAAAAGCCATATACATATCTATCATCAAGCCCATCTGGACTTATGGAGTGCAGTTGTGGGGTTGCGCTTGTAGCGCAAATAGAGCGATCATCCAGAGGAGCCAAAATAAGGTATTAAGAATAATCACTAATGCTTACCGGTTCATCTCGAATAAGGAGCTCCACGACGATTTGAACATCAAGTGGGTGGAGGATGTTATCCGAGACTACGCTATTAAGCACGAACAACGACTCATACACCATCCTAACATTGAGGCCATCCAGCTAATGGATACCCATGGTAAAATCAGGCATAGGCGAACTAAACCACACGAATTGACAACCTAGCTTCAATTCAACACCAACGCACCTTGGGAGTCATCACTGGATGTTAGCCCTCACTTATCGAACTACTATCAACAATACCAACACATTCAAAAATACTAATAAATTAATTAAGATAATTAAGATTGTAGTAGACAAATACTTTAAAAAAAAAAAGTATTAAAATGATGTTAACTGCAATTAAATATATGGAATACAAATGGGAAGTTATTGGATACTTCAAAATGGTGTGTTTTTTAACTGGAATGCAAGGTGGATATACTAAATACTCCGGTTATCTTTGCCTCTGGGATAGTAGGAGTGATGCAGCTCACTACCGCCAAAAACATTGGCCTGAACGTACTAACTACGAAGTAGGGAAATGCAATATCAAATGGGAAGCACTTGTCGATCCCAAAAATATTTTAATGCTGCCATTGCATATTAAATTGGGGCTGATTAAGCAATTCGTAAAAGCTCTTAGTCATGAGTTTGAAGCTTTCAAATATTTGAAGAATTTTTTTCCAAAGCTTTCAGAGGCGATAATGAAAGGGGTCCATGAACCACAGATTAAGAAACCCTGATTTAGAACATGCCAACAAATAACTATATGTAGCACAAATTTCCAACAGGAGAAAAATCATCAAAGAAAAAAGGTGAGGCAAACTTGCGCAAAGTTCTACATTTCATCAAAACAAAACAAGTTCGACATTTCGATGGCTGCAATCCGTAATGCAGATTTTGGATTGATGAATCATCTATTGTATTCTCTAGACCTGGCCCCGAGTGCTTTCATCTATTTGCAAAAGTTAAGTAAGAAATATGGGGAAAAAAATTTGAGGACGACAAAGACGAGGCTGCTGTTGAAGTTTTTTTTGAAGAGCAAGATAAAAAATTTTATAAAAGAGGGATTTTAGCTTTAGAGAAAAGGTGGATGAAGTGTATTGACTTGAAAGGAGACTATGTAGAAAAATAAGTATTAATTTTGCTCACACCGCTTTTGTTTCCCATTAAGAATCATTATTTCTTGCTAACCCCTCGTATTTTTCATTAAATCATAATTTTAAGTATCAGCAGCCAAAAATATCAACAACAAAGAAATGAGCTAAAATTATAAAATCCTAATTTTCAAATTTGTTTAATGGACCATGGAACTTAATTGAGAATGTTATAAAGTAAATCGTCATAAAGTCCTTAACATATTTAATAGAAATTTGACTAATTTTGAAATTGTTAAGTGAATAAATTAATAAATTATTGCAAAAGATAAAATATAGTTTTATATTATTTATTAATTACAGATACTGATACTGTTAGGATATCTTACTGTGTATCCGTTAACTCAGATACGGTAATTAAATCACATGAGCTTAGCCCCTAGTTTTGGAGGAATTATGTAAAATTAATAAAACACAGTTGGTTAAATTTTTATTAACTTTATTTGGTTTGTCTTTTTTTTTTTGCATAAGATAATTAAAGAAAAATTCCTACTCACCTGCTTAACGCGTCTCTAGCGCTAAGATAAATCACAAAACCAAAATTTACAATTAAATTTACTGTCACAATTTTGCACTTTAGAATTAGGATAAAATAATTTCAGATCGATACTCTGAATTTAGGATATTAATTTTGGTCGATACCCAAAATTAAAACAAAGGAATTCAGATCGATACTCTGAATTTAGGATATTAATTTTGGTCGATACCCAAAATTAAAACAAAGGAATTCAGATCGATACTCTGAATTTAGGATCTTAATTTTGGTCGATACCCAAAATTAAGTTGTAGGGAATGAAATTCAAGTCGAAACCCTGAATTAGGAATTAATTTTGGTCGATACCCAAAATTAAGTGAATAGAATATTTGGATTATTTTGAATTATTTTGGTCGATACCCAAAATTATGAATGCAGATCGATACTCTGCGAGGAACTCATGTGGAATGAAAGAAGAAAACGTGTAGCAAGTGCAAGCTATTTAAATAAAATTAACGGGACTATGAAAACTGTATATTTCAGTTTACACAATCACGCCATTGTTGTTTATTCTTTGTACTTAGCATTTACTACTACCAAATAAGATGATAGCAGTAAATTACGTGTACATGGGTTATACTTACTCGGTACAAACCTGTTTGGTTATTCCTCCTTTGATGGGCGTGTACCTCAATATGACAGTCTGGATAAAAAGTTAATTAGATAATGCAGTTCTGCGCGAAATATTTAATTAGTAAAAGTAGAAATAAAATAAAATAGATAAATTCAAAATTGTTCGGTCCGAACATACTGGGCCCCGTTGAAATCTATTTTCAACAAAATCAAAAAGAAATATATATATAATCAAATCTAAAACAAAATAAAATTGACGACGGGAAAGTTAAGTTTACTGGGCCCCGATGAAATATGTCATGAAAATAAACGAAAACAGGAATACCGTCTTTCACCACACTTATAAGGTAATAATGAAAAATATTGAATAACATGGATAAATGGTTTTTATTTGTCCTTGCTTATTCATTTTAAAGTTAACCCTAAGCCCCATTGGGGATGTGTATCTTTGCTTTCTTTTTTTTTGATCTGGCGAAAGCTGCCTTTGACAAAAACACTGGAATGTCAACCCCATGATCCTTAATCCATACCGTGATGCGATCGTCCATGTTTCGGTCAGCGTGCCGTATCTTCATATTTTTTAGTATACGACACTTTGTCTGTGCTACCGGTTTTGACGCATCCTTGCTTGATTCCAGACTTCGGGAACTAGTAGGCTGGTTTCTCTCAATTTTTTTTTCGGGGGACAAGGATATAGTCCTTAATTGTTTTGTAACCGCATTTAACGGGAGTGAACCAGTGGAAGGTGCCTTAAAGGTGTGATATTCGAATAAAGATTCGATGTCCCTTCCCGGAGTTGGTGGACATTTTGTTGCTTGAAAAAATAAAGATTTATATATATATATAAAAGGATGGTAATCGATCTATTACCTTGAGAATGTTGAATGTTTTCCATATCCAAATTGAATTGAATTGAAATAAATTTATAACTACTTGGTTTGAAATTGCAAAACTGATTGATAATAGCATTAAAATCAATGCCTTTTATATTTGAGTTTTAACGGTAGTTTAGAGTTGATTTAAATATTTAAGGCGCCTGAAAACTGATAAACATGTGGATTGAAAAAAACTGGTTTGGCTATTGTCAAATAGAAAACGATAATTTTTAGTATTACTATATGAAAATGTTAGAAAGAAATAAAAATTGCAACACGCTATTAGACTTCTGAAATGTTATCAATAATTGGTAATGGGCATAATTTGTGTATAGGTCTTGTAATAGTAGTTGTGGTAGTTTGAACTGTTACTACTCGAACCAGTTCATCAGGTCCCTTGTGAATTTGAACTATTTTCCCTAAAGGCCATTTACATAAGGGAGAATTGTCTTCCTTAATTAAGACAATATTTCCAATTTTAAGATTTTGTTTTTGTTTTTGCCATTTGTGCCTGGTTTGAAGTTGATTTAGATATTCCTTAGACCATCGATTCCAAAAATGGTACATTAATTGTTGAATAAAATTTAATCGGGTTATGGGATGACTATTTACGAGTTGTGGTCTTTCAGGAAAGGCCTTCAAAGAGGTGCCAATCAGAAAATGAGCAGGTGTTAGAATATGATCATCGTTAGAATCATCGGAAAGTCTGCAAAGGGGTCTTGAATTAAGGCATGCTTCAATTTGAGTTAATACAGTTGATAGCTCTTCAAAGGTTAAAGATGCATTTCCTATTATTCTTTTTAAATGGTATTTTACTGATTTTACTCCGGCCTTCCATAGTCCACCAAAATGTGGAGCAGATGGTGGATTAAAATGCCACTTAATGCCTTCATTTGCAACTCTTTCGGCTGCATAGGATTCCGCTAGCTTAATCATTTCCCTTAGCTCCTTGTCTATTGTTCGTTTTGCTCCAACAAAGTTGGTTCCATTGTCTGAATAAACATCACTGCATAATCCTCTTCTACTAGTAAACCGTCTAAAAGCGGCAAGAAAGGAGTTGGTAGTTAGGTCAGAGACAAGTTCTAAGTGAATGGCCTTAGTAACCATGCATACAAATAGGCATATATATCCTTTATATGATCGGTTACCTCTATGTTTTGACATCCTAAGACTTATGGGTCCAGCATAATCTATGCCAGTATGCGAAAAGGGGCGAGCAGGCCTTATACGATGCGGGGGTAGGTTTCCCATTAATTGTTGTGTGATAATTGGTTTCTGTTTGAAACAAGTGATACAATTACGTATAAAATTGCATACACTTCGTCTTCCTTGTATTATCCAATATTCACTTCGAATGGCGGCTAGTGTAAGTTCAACTCCACCATGCAATATTTGATCATGAAAATGGCAAATAATTAAAAGAGATAGACTGTGATTTGATTTTGGTAAAATAATAGGGTGCTTGGTTTCGTATGTAAGATTTGAATTCTCAAGTCTTCCTCCGACTCTTAATAGTCCTACATTATCAATAAAAGGATGCAAGTTAAACAAAACGCTTTCAGCATTTATAGGCTTCCTAGCGTTTAAAGCCAGAATTTCTGCAGAATATTCCTTATTTTGTGATAATTTAATAATTTGTAATTTAGTATGGTTGAGTTCTATGGTAGTTAAAAATTCAGTAGAACGACTCGCTCTTTTGAGCTTACAGTTTTTAGTAAATCTGAAACAATATGAGATCACTCGTATTAATCGCAGCAAAGTAGAAAAACTTTGCAACAATTTATCCAGAAAAGTATTTGGTAGCGAAGTACAGGTAACGCGCTTTTCTTCTTCCTTTACTGAATTTGAAGTAAGAATAAGTGGAGTTGGCCATTGATCTTTTTGCTTAGTTAACCATGATGGTCCTTTCCATCAAAGTTGTAAATCTTTGAGTAAAGATGGTTGTATTCCCCTTGAATTGTAATCCGCTGGATTGTCCTTTGAACGGACGTGATTCCAAGAATGGACTGTAAGTCTTTCTTGTATTATAGCAATTCTATTGGCTATATAAGTTTTATATTTACGTGGATCGCTTCTAATCCAACTTAATACTATGGTTGAATCCGTCCAAGCATAAACTGGTATATTATCTAATTCCAAGTCCTTCTTGGTTTTTGTTAATAAGTCAGACAAAAGAACGGCACCACTAAGTCCTAATCTGGGAAGGGTGAGTGGTTTCGTAGGAGCAACTTTACTTTTGGCTGTTAAAAGACTAACATGAACATTGTTTTTCTCGTCCCTAACTCTAAGATAAATAGTAGCGGCATACGCATAAGTGGAAGCGTCACAAAATCCGTGTAGTTGGCAATCATTAGATGATGGACTCAAGTGTATCCATCTAGGTATTGAAATGTGATCAACCATATGAAGTGTTGATTTATATTCTTGCCATTCATTAGCTAAATGTTGGGGTATTGGACCATCCCATGAACATCCTGAAAGCCATAATTTTTGCATCAGAATTTTCGCTGTAATAATCACAGGTGATATCCAACCTAGAGGATCAAATAAACTGGCGATGTTGGATAATATAATTAGTTATTGTGGTATTTTGAAATTTAGGGGACTGAATGTGAAGAACATCAGTTAATGGATACCATTGGATACCTAAGGCCTTGATATAATCATCACTTGCGAATGTTAATGGAAAAGTTTTTTCCCTATGGCTTTCCGGAATATTCACAAGGAGTTGATTATCATTCGATACCCATTTTCTCAAGTTAAATCCTGCTGTTTTGAGTAAATTAATTAGTTGAGATTGAATTTCCAATGCCTTCTCCACCGAGTCTGCTCCAGTGATAGCATCATCTATGTAAAAATCTTTTAATATAATGGAAGATGCCATCGGATAAGCTCGTTCTCCCTCCTTTGCTAGTTGTTTCAAGGTTCTTAAGGCAAGAAATGGTGATGCTTTAATAGCAAAAGTGACAGTTGTTAAAACATAATCTTTGATTGGTTGAGTGGGATTATCCCGCCATACAATTCGTTGATAATTCTGATCATGTGGATTTAAACTTATCATGCGATACATTTTCTCAATGTCGGCAGACATAGCATATTTATTTCTTCTCCACCTTAAAATAACCGAAAATAAATTAGATTGCAGTTTCGGTCCGTTATACAGTTGATCATTGAGGCTTTTTCCGTTTGAAGTTGGTGCTGAAGCATCAAACACAATACGCATTTTAGTCGTAGTGCTATCCTTGAAAACTGCATGATGCGGTATGTAATATGAACTTTCAGTAAACAATGGCTGTTTAATCTCTTTCATATGCCCCATTAAAAGATATTCGTTTATACAGGAAGTATAGTTTAGCTTAAAAGTTGGATCACTACTCATGCGCTTTTCCAAATTTATGAACCTGCGTAAGGCCATTGATCGGGAGCTCCCGAGATCAGGTGGTTGGAAATTTAAGAATGGAAGACGTACCTCAAAATGACCATTAAGAAGGCGTTTGAAGGTAGTGTTATAAAAGTTTTCGCAATCCTTTTCTGCTTTAGAAAGAGATGGTATGTGTGGAATATTTTCTATTTCCCAAAATTGCTGCAAGGTTTGTTGTAGGCTATTTTCGTTCTCAGAAACTATATTTGTAGATAATGTAATAATACTTTTATTAGACGAATTTTCAATATTGCCAAACAGAATCCAACCTAAACTAGTGTTTTGAGCAACAGGGGTTCCCCTTGGACCCTTACGAGTTCCTTCGCTTATAATAATGCTATAAGCATCAGCTCCTAGTAACAAATCAACTTTTCCAGGCTGATAGAATGTGGGATCGGCTAGTGGAATATCTTTGATATGTGACCATTTTCTATAAGGAATAATATGAGGTGGTGTGAGATCAGTTATAAGAGGAATAACTAATGTTTGTAAATGTATTTTGTCTGTGTTTTGGTTTCGTGAATAAAACGATAGTGTTGTTTTATGTCTAATGTTTGACGCTCTTGAATTATTTACCCCATTTATTTGAAGGGATACATTATATCTCTTCAATTTAAGTTTTGTGGCGGCTGCGGCCGTTATAAATGACACTTGAGATCCTGAATCAATAAGGGCTCTCATTGTATAAATTTCACCCGTTGGAGATTGTACATCTACCAATGCGGTGGCTAACAAGGCTTGTGGATTAAAAGAATTAGTATTATATAATGATTGTATTGTCCTCTCATTGGGCGAGGAACTAGCGAGTGGGTTGTTAGTACTAGGTTCCAGAAGGTTATTTTGATGCATCGAATTTAAGGAAGATGCTGTTCTATACTTCTTTGATTGATTATGTATATGTAAGAGAGTGTGATGAGATTTATCACACACGAAACAGCGTCGTTTGCTTGTACATTGTGACATAAGATGTCGATTGGATAAACATTTGATGCATAATTTTTTCGATTTAGCAATTTGTATTCGAGTATTGGTATCATTGTTTTTAAACTTTTGGCAATGATATAAATTATGATTTCCCTTGCAAATTACACAGGATAAGTTAGAATAAGTGTTATGAGAATACATGGACGAATTTTGAAATGGAACAAGTCTTCTTTTAACTGAAGTTTTGGCAGATGAGATTGATTCCAATATTCTGAATCTTTGTTCAATAAATGATTTGAATTTATCGAAAGTCGGTAAGTTATTTTCGCCCTTCAAATCTGATTCCCATAATGACTGCGTTTCACATGATAACTTTTGTGAAATGATATGAATCAAAATAGGGTCCCAACCTACTGTGGATACTCCTAAATTGTTTAGTTCAGATAGGCAGCCCATTGATATATCTAACAAATTTTTCATGTTAGTAGCGTTTTCAACTGCAATTGACGGTTGATTACATAGAAGTTTTAATTGTGTTTTGACTAGTATTCTTGGATTATGATATCTTTCCAAAAGGGCCTTCCAGGCAGTATCATAATTAGCGTCAGATATTTTATAATGTTTGAGTAATTGTTTGGCATCTCCTGAGATGCTAGATTTCAGAAACTGTAATTTCTGTGCAGGTGATAAATGAGTATTTTCATGAACAAGGGCAACAAACAGATCATGAAATGAGATCCATAGATCATGGGACCCACCAAACTTAGGAATAGAAATTTTGGGTAATTTAATATTGCTAGAAGTGGTATTGGATTCTAAACTTTGTTTTATTGGTGTGTTTACAAGCTTGCATCCTATAATGTCCGTTAACATAGTAACATATTCAAAATACCGTTCTTCTTGCTCAGAAAAGTAATCATTTTTGATATATTCATGTTTAGCAGTTTCTTCAGCCGGTAATTTTTTTGCAAGAATTTCGATTTCACAATGATTAGTGAAAAAGTTTTCCCATAGTTTTTCCACAGCATTTAGCCGGGCTTCTGCTAAAGATTGGGTGCGTTTAGCTGTAGCAGTTTTTTTTAAATTCACTACAGATTTGTTAATTAGGATAGCACATGCTATTTGCTTATCAATTAGATCAGTTAAAGACATTTTATTATAAGTTTATTAGGTTTTGACACAATTTCTAATACAATTTTTAACACGATTTCCCCAAAACAAAGGCCAATCACGTGATCCGGCTCGAAGGACCAAAATGTTAGGATATCTTACTGTGTATCCGTTAACTCAGATACGGTAATTAAATCACATGAGCTTAGCCCCTAGTTTTGGAGGAATTATGTAAAATTAATAAAACACAGTTGGTTAAATTTTTATTAACTTTATTTGGTTTGTCTTTTTTTTTTTGCATAAGATAATTAAAGAAAAATTCCTACTCACCTGCTTAACGCGTCTCTAGCGCTAAGATAAATCACAAAACCAAAATTTACAATTAAATTTACTGTCACAATTTTGCACTTTAGAATTAGGATAAAATAATTTCAGATCGATACTCTGAATTTAGGATATTAATTTTGGTCGATACCCAAAATTAAAACAAAGGAATTCAGATCGATACTCTGAATTTAGGATATTAATTTTGGTCGATACCCAAAATTAAAACAAAGGAATTCAGATCGATACTCTGAATTTAGGATCTTAATTTTGGTCGATACCCAAAATTAAGTTGTAGGGAATGAAATTCAAGTCGAAACCCTGAATTAGGAATTAATTTTGGTCGATACCCAAAATTAAGTGAATAGAATATTTGGATTATTTTGAATTATTTTGGTCGATACCCAAAATTATGAATGCAGATCGATACTCTGCGAGGAACTCATGTGGAATGAAAGAAGAAAACGTGTAGCAAGTGCAAGCTATTTAAATAAAATTAACGGGACTATGAAAACTGTATATTTCAGTTTACACAATCACGCCATTGTTGTTTATTCTTTGTACTTAGCATTTACTACTACCAAATAAGATGATAGCAGTAAATTACGTGTACATGGGTTATACTTACTCGGTACAAACCTGTTTGGTTATTCCTCCTTTGATGGGCGTGTACCTCAATATGACAGTCTGGATAAAAAGTTAATTAGATAATGCAGTTCTGTGCGAAATATTTAATTAGTAAAAGTAGAAATAAAATAAAATAGATAAATTCAAAATTGTTCGGTCCGAACAGATACTGATACCATAGAATCGCGTATTTGGTATACTTTCTGGTATCAATTCAACATCAACTTTTGAAATAATAGTAAATGTAAAAGATGATACTGAATTGATACTGGTTGTACTGGTAAAGTGGTAGGATGAACAGTATCAATTCAATATTTCAACTCGAGCGTCATGATTTTGATTAAAACTGTTAATATTTACCTAAAAATAAATGAAAATAATAATTAGTTTAAATTTAAAACTTGCTGAATTAAGCAAATTATTATGGTGAGAAGTAATAAATGTCATAATTTACCTTTAAAAAAATTTAAAATACTCGTAGTTTAAATGCCAAGTTCTATCTAGAAGATTAAATTAGCTGTGCAGGATAAATAATTTAAGGGAACAAGTTAAGTAAACTACATGTATCTTAAGATCTTGGCGTGGTTTGTAATTGGCAAAGATTGTGTGACCTTCTAGAGCAAAAAAGTAATGTTAAAACTTTATAAATTCTGTCAGGTCTTAAAACTAACTTCCCAATAAGTAATTTGAGAAGGAAAACAAGGTATATTCTGTAAAGTATTATAATAAAAGTAGATACTTTAATAACATCATTTATTGAATCGTATAGAACTCTGTTACAAAACTGAAACTCTTACTTTTTAAGTTAACATATTTATATCTATTTTGAGAAAGTAATTTAAGTAACCCATGACCAATTGATAAAAATGCATTTCATTAACCTATTACTAATTATCTTCCCTTATGACTAATAATGATATGCATTACATTAACCTATTACTAATTATTAAACTATCTTACCTTATGATTAATAATATTATATTATCGTATTACTAATGATTAAATTATTTTATTTTGTGACTAATAATTGATATTGTATATTACACCTTCACCCTGTTTTTTTTAAAATTATTAAATTATTAAAAGTATTATAAATTTAAAGTTTGGCATAGTTTTCATTCGGTGTACCCATTGCTTTTTACCTGTTTATAAGCATTTCCACTCGGAATTAAAGTAGTTTTTATCGGTCACTACATATGGTCCTGAGTAAATTGAATCTAACTTTCTTTTATTCTTAGTATTTAGAAACACTTTGTCGCCTATTTTTACATTTGATGGGTTTGAATGATCATTATCATTATTTTTTCTTTTGGTTTTATTGTTTAGTAGATATTCTTTTGCTCTTTTTGTAGTTGTTTTTATTCTGTGTTGAAGTTCTTTTGCATAATTATCAACATTGTACACAGGATCAATTTCTGAAGTAGAAGTATCAAAAGGTAGTAGAGGTCTTTTTCCGAAGACTAACTCATAAGGTGTATAATCATGCTCTACACAGGTGTTGTATTGTAGGCAAACTCATAGTATTTTATCTAGTCATCCCAATCATTTTTTGTGTCGTTTACAAAAGACCGTAAGTATTCGTTCATGCATCTATGGTTCCTTTCGATTCCTCCCATTGTTTCGTGATGATATACATATACCAAGGAGTTCGCATATTTCCTTGATAGTACTGTTTATGAATTCTGTGCCCATATCAGTCTTAATTTTTGATATATTTCCAAAAATCAGGATAAAATTTTCGACAATAGCTCTGGCTATTGTTTTTGCACTTTTATCTTTAGTAGGGATAAGGCGAATATATTTTGTGAGTTCATTCTGAAGACATACGATATATCTATTTTCTTTTTCCGTTATGGGAAAAGGGCCGGCTGTATCTATGGATATTTCTTCCAAGCTATATGATGGGGTAGAAGTGATCAAGAGTTTTTCTTTAATTTTGTGGTTATTATGTTTATTTCGTTTACACGTAATGCTGTTTTTCACATATTTCGCTATGGAGTTTCTCATGTTTCGCCATTGATATTTTTCTCTCATTCTTTTATACATGCGTGTAATCCCTGTATGGGCACCTATAGGTTTGTCATGGTAGTCCTTTATTAATTGTTTGATTTCATGTGCATCTGTTAGTATTGTTTGTGGGTTGTATATAATTATTTTAAGTTTTTGTAAGTATCTATTACCAATTTGTTTTAAGTGTTCCTTCTTTACGAAGTTAAATATCTTATCCTTGTTGGATAGATACACTTTATTTGAATTCAATTTTACCTTTGATTGTAGTACTACATTTTCTAAACTATGAATGGCTTGCGCTAGAGCAATGTCCATTCTGCTGTAGTTAGTTAAATCCCTTGTTTTTATTTCTGAAATTTTAATATTTTTTATGCACATAAAAAGGGCGTTAGGCTTATTCTCTTCAAAGTAGAGTTCACTATTACGTAAATTTTTTTGTATTTGAGTCGTTTCGTAGACTGATATTTTGCCTATTGCATCGGTTTTACTGTTATCTTCTGGTTTTTTGTTTCCTTTATAATTTTTATTCATAGACCTTGTTTGTATTGCAAATGTATTCATTTCCTTAAGATTGTCGGAATTAATTGATATTCTTGAAAGGGCATCGGCACCAAAGTTCAGGTTGCCTTTGATGTATTCGATGTCGAAATCGTACTCCTCTAGATCTAAACGTATTCTTGTCAGTTTTGAATTTGGATCTTTCATACCAAAAAGATGGACGAGAGGCTTATGGTCACATCGAATAGTAAATTTTTTTCCTAATAGGTATGGTCTGTAATGTGTGATAGCCCAGTGAATGGCTGTAAGTTCTTTTAAGATTGTGGATTTATTACTTTCACCTTTTGTAAATGCCTTGCTAGCATACGATATGGGCATGTCATTATTGTCGATCATTTGTGATAGAATGGCTCCACATGCCACGTTAGATGCATCTGTAGTCAGGTAAAATTGTTTTGAGAAATCTGGGTAGCATAGAATCGGGGCTGAGATCAGTGAGTTTTTTAATGCTTCGAAACTAATCTGACATTGCTGGCTCCATTCAAATTTAGCATTTTTCTTCAGAAGCTTATTTAACGTATTAGCATAGAACGCAAAATTCTTGATAAACCTTCTGTAGTAGTTGCAAAATTGGACAAACCGACGTACTTCATCTGAATTCGTTGGTTTTGGATAATTTTGAATAGTCTCGTATTTAGAAGGATCCGGTATTATACCTTTGTTTGAAATCTGATGGCCAAGGAAGGTGACAGAGTTCTGTAGAAAATAGCATTTTGCAGGATTTAGTTTTAAATTGAAATATCTCAGTCTATTGAAGACATTGACAAGGTTTTGGTTGTGGTGTTTAAGTGAACAACCATATACGATTAAGTCATCTACATATAAGAAGGCTGCCTCTGGAGTAAGGCCAGACATTGCAATGTTCATCATACGTTGAAAACTATTGGAGCTAATTTTCAGGCCGAAAGGAAGTCTTTTAAACATGAAATGTCCCTCGTTCGTGGAGAAAGCTGTTAACTCCCTTGAGTTTTCATCGATTTCAATTTGATGAAATCCACTCTTCATGTCACATACAGTGAAAAATTTAGCTCTTCCTAGTTGATCTAGGATTTCCTCAATTCTTGGTAGAGGAAATTTGTCACCTATTATTTTTTTATTGACCTGTCGAAAATCGACGACTAGACGCCAGTTATCATCACTAGTTTTTGATTTTTTTGGTACTAACAGAAGCGGGGAATTGTATGGTGATACCGAAGGTTCAATAATGTTATCTTTTAGCATTTTTTTAACTTGTTTCTTTATTTCTTCTTTATGCGCATGAGGTGTTCTATAGTTTTTAATATGAGTTGGTGTTGGATCGGTGACTTTGATGATTTGTTTGTAGAAATTATTGGCTTGTAGGTTATCTGTGGATAGATTAAATATATCATTGTATTGGGTAAAAATTTCTGTTATTAGTTCCTTGTAGGGTTCTTCTAGGTTGTCTAGATTCAGTTCTTGTTTTAATTGTTGTATTCTTGAGGCTGCCATTTTTGTGCAGATTTTGTTTTTATGCGGTGCTATAGTATGAAATTCAGACAATTGCCTTAGTTTTGGTTTATATGAGTCTAATATAGCATCTTCTGTAGTAAGATTAATAAGTCTTATAAGTGGGTTGTCAGATGTTAGGATTTCAATTTGGCAATGAGGCAAGTTGATTTTGAATAAAAATGTATCATAGTCTAGGGTACATCGGTATTTAGTAAAGAAATCTCTACCCAAGATTCCATCTGATGCAATTAGGAAATCGGAGTTCACTATTTGGACTTCATGAATGATCTCAGTGTCCTCGTTTAGTTTTAATTTAGTATTAGTGGGTCCAATTGTTTTAGTTTTACCGGCAGTCACTCCTAGAATAACACAACATTCATCTCTGTATATTATTTGTTTGTTTCTAACTTTTTCTTCTTTAAATATTGAAATGTCTGACCCGGTGTCAAGCATGAGGGTGTTAAGACTGTTGGTCATAGTTGTAAAAATTTTTATGAAATTGCCTGAACTTGTGTTAACTGCCTTAATTTCTCGATCTTTTAATGGGTATTCTCTATATCTGCCCTCAACTCTGTTCCCACTCGACTGAATTGAGGGGTTGTTTGGTTTTCCTGACTGGAAATCTTTCTAGTAAAGTTATATTGTTGTCTTCTGGGATAATTATTATTTTTTGTACTGTTATAGTTATTGTTATAATTTGTATGAGATTGATATTTGGCTGGCTCTCGATACCTATTGTGAAAGTTATATTGATTTTGTTTTCGTCGGGAAGAATAATTTGTTCTTTGATTATTAAAAAAATTTTTATTATAATATTTAGTTTCCTTGATGTTTCCGATGAACTCAAATTTCTCTTCCTTGGGTAAACTGGCCTCAGCTTCGAGGGCTATGGGGATAGCTTCATTCAATGTTTTTGGGTTTGCTGCTAGTAGGACACTTTGTATTTTGTTATTTACACCATTTTTGAAGACGTTTAGTGCATATTGCATGTTAACATTTGCTACGATAGTTCTGCCGCTTTCGTCTAATTCCTTAACTTGAAGATTTGTTATTTTTCCAGTTAGTAGTTCTATTTCTGACGCAAATTCACTAATAGACAGTTTATGTTGTTTGTAATTTTGTAATTTATTGTTTAACGCATGTAGAGTTAGTTTTGGGGCGAAACGATCTCTTAGTAGTTTGCTTAGTTCAATAAAATTTTTGGGGGTGCTTCCTAAACTGATTTTATTTTTAGCTGCTCCTTTTATTTTTACCTTTAGTACAAAATTTAGTAATTTCGGTTTTCCCGTGTCGTCCAACATTTCATCATATAATTCAATAGCATCTAGGAAATCTTTTAAGTCGGCTTGTTCACCATGAAAGTTTGGAATTATGTTCGCTGCAGTTTTTAAGTCAAATTGCTCCATTTTTTGTATCTGGATTTCTTTAGATATGTTTCCTTCCTTTTTTTGTATCACTTTTGTGTTTTGTAATTTAATTTTAGCTTCCGTAATAACGTTCAGAATTTTTTCTCTTTCCGATATATATGTATTAATTTTAACTTGGTCTAAGTTATCTACTGCATGAGAGAAAAGATCATTATAATGGTTTTGTAAGGTATCTAATTCGTTTAATTTTTCTTGAATTAGTTTTTCTGTTTTTGGTTTTGTACCGTCTTTTTTTAGATTAATCAGTATCCTATTTATTTTCTCTGTAACTTCCGTTAGATTTTTATCCATATGTTTAGATAAGGGTTAGCAATAGGTACGCGTTTATATTATGAAAAATTTATATCATATATATATATATTCATATATATTATGAAAAATTTATAACTAGAGGGTGTATATTGTAATATATCGATATATGTATATTGATTGATATTGATTAAAATAAAATAATAATTATGTTTATTAATTGAATTTTGTTTAATCGGAAAAATGAATTCTTATTGTATCTACCATAAGATCTAGTTTTTGTTACAAATGTTATTTTAAATAAATTCTTAATTTTTATAGTTATAAAACTTACGTGTAGTAATTACTTTTGTGCGTTTAATTTATTCTAAACGTTTCCCGTTTTAGAAAGTTCGTTTCTAATTATACTTACTTTAATTTGTTCTTTGAAATACCTTGCTATCAATTTAGATATTGCGGCTTTCAATAAAGTTAACACTAAATATGTACAACCTGATATAAGTATGATGTTAGATGTCGATGGTTCGTTGCTTGAAGTCATGTTCGCTGATGCTGCTCCTACGTTAATAGTTTCCTGAATCTTAGATTGTGGTTGTCCCATGTTTTTTTTTTTTTTAGTTCTTTCCTTTGTTTCACTATTGATAATAAATATATTTATATTATTTTAAACCCATTGATTAATTCATTTAAAGATTTATTTTCACTGCATTGTTAATAAATATTATATTATATCTATTCATTAGTTCACTCGAAGATTCACTTTAACTTAAATATATTTATATTATGTTAACCCCATTCATTAATTCATTTAAAGATTTTCACCGCATTGTTAATAAATATATTTACATTACATTATAGCTATTCATTAGTTCACTCGAAGATTCACTTTAACTTAAACTTCAATTTCAGCGAAACTGTCACGGTTGCCATGTAAAGTATTATAATAAAAGTAGATACTTTAATAACATCATTTATTGAATCGTATAGAACTCTGTTACAAAACTGAAACTCTTACTTTTTAAGTTAACATATTTATATCTATTTTAAGAAAGTAATTTAAGTAACCCATGACCAATTGATAAAAATGCATTTCATTAACCTATTACTAATTATCTTCCCTTATGACTAATAATGATATGCATTACATTAACCTATTACTAATTATTAAACTATCTTACCTTATGATTAATAATATTATATTATCGTATTTCTAATGATTAAATTATTTTATTTTGTGACTAATAATTGATATTGTATATTACAATTCTTTTTAGTTGATGTCAGTGCTCAAAAGGGTTTTAGCAAAAGATTTCAATCTTAAGCAACTTTTTTATCTTAGGTGCGGCAAAATACACAGCACTTCAATACATTATTAAACCCAATAGCTTGCAATGAAAAATAGTTTTTTTAATTTAATATTTATTTGCAAAATTTTCCTTACAATCTAAGCTAAAATGGCTTAAAAATAAGTTAAACAAACTCCTAAAAATTTAACATTTTACAAATCTTCTTCTTTCTTATGCTCATATTTTGATATATTTTAGTCATATATACATAATATACATGTTTATAACGAAAAATAATATATTATTAAACTTGTCAACACAAAAGAATTATAATAAGATGTGTTAAATTTAATTTGTACTTGTTTTATTACAAAAGCAATGAAATTTCTTATATTAAATAAAAATTTAAATTTTTTTCAATATTCCAATTCGGAAACTTTATTATTAGTTTTAAAAGAACACTACTTTTACACTATTTACTTTTAATATGTTAATAAAAAAACTGTCACTTAATTCATAATTTTTGTTTTATTTAATTATTAACTAAAACTATTCACTTAAGCTACATTAATTTTAAGGACTATCACATAATCACTGACTTTTGTAAAATAAAATGGCCGGAACTGTCACTTTGCTTTAAGAAAAAATATTTCATACAGCAAGAGAGATATATTTTACTTCGTCATTTCTGAGTAAAACGTAAATGAAATGGAAAAAAATACGTCCAGTTGCAGTTACCGCACAAGCAACTTCTCTTGAGAAAAAATTATTTTTTTAATGTTCCGATACCTCGAATTGGCTGCAAATGATGCTCCAGATCTTGAAACGTAAGAGATTACAAAAAATTAACTATTTCAATTTTCGTACAAATTATAGTAACTTTGAAACGAAGCTCAAAATTAGAAAAAAAAACTTTTCAACATTACACAATAATTTATAATCATCTACCTGAAACTCCGCTTAAAACTAAATTTCCTCCAATTTGAAGAATTTTTCCAAAAAAAAAATGACGTCATATGGGGTCCGCCATCTTGAATTTTTAAAAACTCATAAATGATTCAAAATCAACACCTTCGAAAACCCCCATGTACCCCTCGATACTTAGTAGTTTTTGAGAAAACGAATCTCATAAAATAGCTCACATACATACATACGCACACACACACACACACACACAGACAGACATCACTCTAAAAATGATTGCAAATGATTCTCCAGGTCTTGAAACGTAAAGAAAACACAAAATTATTGATTTCGATTTTCGGACCTATTACAGTAACTTCTCAAGAGAAGTTAATAAAGTTGATTCTGATTTCATACTCATCATCCTGAAAAGCAGAAGTTCACATCTTTCAGTACATTCAGTATGAAATCAACATCCACTTAATTCCAAAATGCTGATGTTGATTTGATACTGATCATCCTGAAACACAAAAGTTCACATCTTTCAACACTTTCAGTATCAAATCAGGCTCAATTCAACATTATCAGTATCAAATCAAGATCAACTTTAATTCAAAAGGCTGATGTTGATTGGATACTAAACATACTGACACGCGAAAAGTTCACAACTTTCAGTATATTCAGTATTAAATCAGATTCAATTCAACACTATCAGTATTAAATCAGGATCAATTCAGGATGAACAGTAAGAATTCATCATCAAAAATTTCGACTCGGGAAAAAACTAAAAGTTTCTGATAGGATAAGAATTGCAAGATTTTAAAATTTTCAAGATTCAAAGTAAGAATTCGTCATGCTTTAAATAGATAAAACTATAGAATCTGCACATGCGGCGTAGATTCAATAAAAATTTTGTATATTATAGTATTTGTACACAGTAGACAATAGACCAGTTTTAAATGTTTAATGACTTGATTGGGGAGTGTTTTTTTATTTTTACTATGGTCGTAAAATAACTACGCTTTAGAGTTTACAGTTAGAGGAAGAAAGCAGCACAAATATCCTTAAAGCTATTTTAAAGTCATCAATGGTTACAGTGACGTAAGGATTATGCGCTTTTAGTGCTTTATTAAGCATTAACATTGATATTAATGTTTCCGTCTGTTTATATAATTTAGAGTTTATTTATTCGTAATATTAGTTTTTTATGATTATAAAAAATTTTTTGTTAAGATAAATTAAAATGTGTACACTAAAATTTGCTTAGATAACCTTTGATTTAAAGATAGATTCTAACTTATGGGAGAACAACAGTTCAAGAAATTCTTTTAAAAGCCTGCACTACATTAATCGAATGTGTTGTATTTATTTGAAAACTGAAGACACTTTAATATCATCAAGTATAACAAATATTAATATCATTTAAATTAAAATAAAATGAAAACTTAACAAAATGTACTGAGCTCTTAAGAAAGTTTCGCATTATTGCCAGCAAAAATTTTCATATAAACATTTTTAAAATTTGACTGAAATTCCAGCCTCATAAGATTTTTAACAGCTTAAATCCCTATATATAAGCTAGATGAATTGATAGAATCGGCGCATACGCAGGACAAGTATCATTGTACAACCCTGTCAATGCTTACACAAAGGATAATATTATCGTGAGTAATTAATTTAAAGCGATTAACTTTAAATTTTACTTTGGCTGGATGCCTATTTAGCCTACAAATTAAGAGTATTCCAGGCCATATTTTTTCCCCGCGTTAATAAGCCCATAGTGAAATTTATAAAGGAAATCGCTCAGTTAAGAATCTCTCAAATAAATCGTTGCAAATTAGCTTTCTCTTAATTTTCGCATATCACGACGAAAACTACATTTACATTTAGAATCTGGACTGCTGAGGTACCTAGATAAGACAAAGCAACTACTCAGTTTCCAAAGGTTTCCATTCAAATAAAAGACAATAATTTTTTGAATTATTTTTAATTATTTTTTTTTTGTCCAATTTAATGAATTATGATTTAAATCAGCTAACTTTGGAGTTTTAATAGCTATAAGTTAATTTCAAGGAAAGTTTACTCTAATAAAAGTAAATTTGCAAAGGAAGTTTGCTAGAGTTTCCAAAGGTTTCCATTCAAATAAAAGACAATAATTTTTTTAATTATTTTTAATTATTTTTTTTTTGTCCAATTTAATGAATTATGATTTAAATCAGCTAGCTTTGGAGTTTTAATAGCTTATAAGTTAATTTCAACGAAAGTTTACTCTAATAAAAGTAAATTTGCAAAGGAAGTTTGCTAGAGTTTCCAAAGGTTTCCATTCAATAATTTGCGGTTAAAAAAAAACCAAAGGATGACACGAGATCTAAAGGGGTTCATCTTGGACCACATATTATTTGAAAAACTAGTTCCTAGCCTAGGTGAATGAAAAAACAAACATTCAAATAATTTAAATTAACCTAAAAAATTAACAGAAACATTTTGAGTTTCATTCACAAAGTGCCACTTTTTCTCTCATATAACTTGCGACTTAAGACCCCATTAAATTTTAGTCTTGAAATTTAAGTTATTATGACCACCTTAACTTTCACATATATTTAATCTAAGTAAGTGCATTGAAATAATAATTGAAAAAACTTTAAAAAATCTGTCAACGTCTAGCGCCGTTTTTATTCTGTCAAAGTGATATGCAGCCGTTAGGAATGTAACAGCCACAACTTGGCACGAGGCCCATTTAAATTGCAGCAATTAGCCGAAGGTCACGTTCTTGCACGAACGTTTAGATCAACTACAGAGCTACAGACTGTTGGATGTTCCCAATAATAAATTTTGCAAACATCTCAATTTAATGTATGTAAATCAAATGTATATATGTATGAGTCATGTATTATAAATTGCGTATTTGTATACATACATATTTATATGTATGTATATAGTAAGAATTAAAAGTAGAGATGACCCATTCGCTATTTTAAAAAGAAGGATAATTATGGAACTATCTTAAACAAATGTTAACTTAATCATTAATAGATCTACGGAATTTCACAGTGTTATTGGTTTTGTTAAAGGTTCTTTTACCTTTAATTTGTCTTTAGATGCACTAGTTATTCAAATACAAAAAAAGGTTCAATTGCACAATAATACGTAAAGATATATTTCGTTATTTTTATTAACACACAAAAAAAAAGAACAATTCTTATAATAAATTTACACAAAACTAATTAAACTTAAGTTGAATGATTGTGACCAGGCTTTTAGCCGAGACACCTTGAAGATCTGCTTGAGGCGATTGCACCCCAACAGAATTATAATATAGATTTTGTATGTTGTTGATCATGCGGTCTCTGCCAGAATGACCAGAATGTCGAACCCCTTTCCTTTATATAGACTTTGTGTGAGAACAAATGTTTCTTATCTTGACCAGACGACACACAACTCCTTTGCTTACGCGACAATTCTTGCTATAATGTTTCCGGGCTAATGTAATTAAAATCAAAAGTAAATTAAACGTAAACACATTGTGCTGATATGACGAGATCGTATTTTATCGCGTAAACAAAACAGTTGTGTGTTTATGCTGTGACAAATATAAAAGACATTGTGATACATTGTATTAAATTACAATATGCCACAATGTAGTTCAAGATATATATATATATATAAAATAAACTAAAAGGTAAGGGATTCAACATTCTCGCCCCCTGCTGAATGTATATTCAGTTGATTTTTATACGAGGAATTCTGTTTCGAAACGGGATGACTCGTTTTTATTGGTGGTTGGATCCTGTCTGGCGATTGTGGGCCTTTCATTAGATGATTTTGCACATAGGTGTTGTCGAGCCTTCCAGAATATAAAGGTTATAATTAGTGTTATTAGCGCTAATGATCCATATCCGACTATGAATTGGTGTGTATCATGCACTGTGTATTGTTCCCTTGATTGCGCCTTAAGCTGATCTATACGGTTTTTTAACTTTAGTAGTTCTTCCCTGGTTGAATTATAAGTTGCGTTATCGCTGCCATTATTTTTGTTTTCAACTGCTTGCATTGTATTGAATTCTATCGGTAAGGTCAAGTTGCTCGCAGGTGTAAATGATATTCGACTGTGTGAAGGGTACGTGTTGTGTCCCTGAATAATAAATGCTGATTGTTTAATTAAGCATTTACTATTTAATTCCAGAATTCCTGTTTCGGTCAGTGTAACATGGGTTATGTTGTTTTCACAAATCAGATCCATCGTGGTTGGTGTTGACATAGCGTAGAGCCATTGGTTTGGGCTGCAAAGTTGAACCCAATGGGGTCCATTATTCATTTTGATTGTATTACAGGTGTCTGGGTGTTGAATGTGGTTGAGCAACTCCATTTCGCAGCTGCTTGATGTGGAGCTTCGTCGCAGCACGGCGTGTTTTTGTCGGCAGAGATGATTGCCGTTTGATGCCATCTGGCAGTCATGCAGTTCTTGTGATTTGAGGGGATAGTATTTGTCTCGATACAGGTTGACTAACAAAAATTTTGTCGATGTTTGTAGGGTAAAGAATGAGCCATTACTTAGTACTGGTACTGGTGTAACCTTGTAGAGTTCAAAGTTCTCTGATGACACTAACGGTAACGTGAGTTTGAAGAGAATGCGGTGTTCTAAGATTTTCCCTTCAATACTCATGAGCTTGTAATAATTGAACACGTCTGCTATCTTGAGTGGTAATTGCAAAGTGGTGGGTAACTGTGCCTTTATATAGGTTAATTCTTCCTTCATTTGACTCGGAGTTATTAATTGAGCATTGATTCGACCCTTATGGGTATCTGTCAATACTGACAAAATATCAGTTTGTGCCTTAAATAAACTGGAAGCACTAAGTGACGCCAATATGCTTATCGAGTTCACTATCTGGGCGTATCCTTCTTGTTGAAGTTCAGTGGTAAGCACACTAAGGCGTTGATTGGCTTGCTGGATGTGTGAGTCTAACCTGATAAATTGTTGATGAATCGAGTCTTCTTGTTTTTTTATTATATTAGCTGTCGCATCCATTATAGATGTTTGATTTTGCAATAAATGATAGAGGTGATTGTTGTTGTCATTTATTTCGTCAATTGTTTTGGACATTTTCTCCGCGTATTCCGAGTCAAGGATGCCAAATAACGAACTGGCTATGTTACCGATTATATTTATCGCTCCTCTTTTTCTGCGTGCGTTTAGATTTCTACCTGACAGAAGTAAATGGTTAGCAGCCAACTGATTTTGAATCTGCTTGAAGTGCTGTCCTATTGATGTACATAATTCTTTTTGCGAGAGCTGCTGGCAGGTGTTCATGATTTCGTGTGTGCAGTTCCTCAAGAAGTCATATTCCATCCAGTAAGAATTCATGTCGTAGAAAACAATGAGCTTCCATTCGTTAGAGATGATGCTTGCTAAACCAAGGTTTTCAAAATAGATGCCTGGGTTATTTACAAATGGTTTAACTTTAATTAGATGCGCTGTGCTAAGTGGAATAAGTAGAAATGCTACTAATATTGCCAAAAGTGCTGATCCAATCGATGGTTTCTTCTTTTTTGGTTGGGTGCATTGGTCGTCGAGACTTGAAGCTGTACTAGGCCTTCTGGAGAGGTTAGTTTGACCTTGAGACGTGCATGGTTTTGATTCTGGATGTTCCTCTTCCTTCATGCCCTCGATAGGCAACGGAGCTAATTTATGTATAGGACGCCTAACTATACCCTTCATGGTGCGAACATCAGCCACACGAACCAGCCCATCTTTACCACGTATGACGTTTACGATTCGACCCATGGGCCAACTTAATGATGGAGTGTTTTCTTCATGAATAAGAACCATGTCATTATTTTGGATGTTTTGACACTTTTGTTTCCATTTGTACCTATATTGCAATTGGTGCAAATATTCGGTGCTCCAGCGAGCCCAAAATTGATTCTTAAGTTGGTTTACATGCTTCCATCGACTGATTAGGTTGGTTTTGACAGGAGATGCAATCACGTCTACTGAACTAGTTAAGGGTTCTCCTATGAGAAAGTGTCCTGGAGTGAGTGCGGTCAAATCGTTTGGATCTGATGATGTAGGTGTCAATGGCCGCGAATTCAATATGGCTTCAACTTCCGTAACGGCTGTCTCGAGTTCTTCGTATGTGAGCGATGCCTCTGATATGATTCGTTGAAGTAAGTGCTTAGCTGATTTGACGGCGGCCTCCCATAGTCCACCAAAATGTGGAGAACGGGGAGGAATGAACTTGAACTCTATTCCCTTTGTGCTACATTTAGTGATGATTTCGCTCTTGGCCTTGTCAGAGGTTAAGCCTTCACGGAGATCTAGTAGGTTCTTGGCACCTACGAAATTGGTAGCATTATCGCAATATATTGTTTTACAATGTCCTCGCCGCGCAATGAATCTGCGCAATGCAGCTAAGAATGCTTGTGTAGTTAGATCGCTGACTACTTCGAGATGTGTTGCCTTTGTGGCGAAGCAACAGAAAACTGCAATATAGGCCTTTTGTGGTCTCTTCCCACGAAGCTTGTAGTGTATCCATATTGGTCCACAAAAATCAATTCCGGCTATGATAAAAGGCCTGGATGGTTGAACTCGATCGCTTGGTAGATCTGCCATTAATTGTGTCAGCAGTTTTGGTTTTATCTTATTGCATTGGATACAGTTATGCACAATTGAGCGTGCCAAGATCTTGCCTTTAATAGGCCAAACAGTTTGTCTGGCTATGGCGAGAAGAGTTTGAACTCCCACGTGTAAGTGCTCCCGATGAATGTCATTCAATAGAGACTTCGTCAAGTGATGATTGTATGGTAGGAGTGCTGGGTGTTTTGCCTCATATGATAATATTGACTCTTGTAGACGGCCACCTACTCGAATGATGCCTTCTGCATCTAAAAAGGGGGTAAGACTGCTGATGCTACTGCTTCTGGCAACTTCCCCAGTTCTCGCTAGATTTTGATAATCTTCCTTAAGTTTTTGTTTTTGCATGATTCTGATTATTGCCTTGAACGATCGATCTAGTTCAAGGACTGTTATCGGAAAATTGCTTGAGTCCTTAGTCTTCCTTGTTTGTGGTGCATTGTTGCGTGCACGCTGAATGAATCTATATACGTAAGCGATAATTCGTTGTGCTTTCTTGAAAGAGTTAAATGACATTACTCCGTCTAACCCAGTTTCCGTTTCTTTTGCTACTAACATAGATGCAGATTTCCGTCTCTCGGTTTTAAATGGCAATGGCCATAGCTTCTCTGAACCGTGTAAAAACCTTGGCCCATAAAACCATGCCTGGCAATCCATGAGTTTGGTTGGCATAATTCCTCTGGAAAGCACATCAGCTGGATTATCTTGGGATCCTACATGCCGCCATTGTTTAGGATCTGTTATTTGTTGTATCATTGATATTCTGTTAGCTACAAACGTTTGGTATGATGACGATGGTGAGTTTATCCAGTTTAACACAATTTCTGAGTCCGTCCACAGATATATAGGTGTGTTGGTTAACTGTAAGTCTCTTTTTATGCGTTCAGCTAATTCCGCAGCTAATTTGGCTGCGCACAATTCTAAACGTGGTATGGTAGATGTCTTTAATGGTGCTACACGAGACTTTGCACATAATAATCTCACTGTAGTGACCTGTTCCTTGTCTATTGCTCGTATGTATGCTGCTGCACCAAATGCCTTTGCCGATGCATCAGCAAAAAGGTGTAATTGGGTAGTTTTCGGAGTTTTTGATGTAAAAACATGCCTGGGGAATTTAATGTTGTGTAGTTGCTTTAACTCTTGACGGAAATTGCTCCAATAATGATGTAGTTCTTGCCTAAGTGCTGCGTCCCAGTCACATTTTTCAGTCCACAATTGTTGAAGGAAGATTTTTGCGCTGACTACCACTGGAGCCATGATGCCTAAAGGATCGAAGAGTCTGGCGATGTCAGAATAGGCGGTTCGTTTTGTGATCTTAGGGCAATCCTTCCAACTGGTTTTAATGCAAAATTTGTCCTCCTTAGGTAACCAAGTCAACCCTACTGTTTTTATATGATCTTCTACCTTATCGCAAAAGTCAAGTTCGATTTCTTGATCGTGTAATGGAATTTTGTGTAAAAGTTGAGGATGATTGGCACACCACTTTCTAAGTTTGAATCCTGCAGATCTTAGAAGTGTTTGCAGTTGTGATTGTATTGCTAAGGTTGTAGTTAACGTATCAGCACCTGTAAGAACGTCGTCCACGTAAAAATCTGATTTCAGCACCTTAGCTGCTTCAGGGTATGTCTCTGGGTGTTCTTCAGCCAGCGATTGTAAGCATTTTGTAGCTAAGTATGGTGCAGATGTCGTGCCATATGTTAGTGTGGATAACTGATAACATTTAAGCTCATCGTCAGGATTGTCTCTCCACCAGATTAATTGATATTTTTGTTGATTTTGATGAACGAGAACTTGTCTGTACATTTTCTCGATGTCAGCGGTGAAGACAAATTTATGCATGCGGAATCGTAATAAAATAGAAAATATGTCATCTTGGATAGTAGGACCCGTGGCTATTATATCATTTAAGGAGACGTTTGTTGTCGTTTTGGCGGAAGCGTCAAATACCACTCGAAGTTTTGTTGTGCTGCTAGTTGGCTTAAATATGCAATGATGTGGTAAGAAATAGTATGGCTTTTTGATTTCAGAGAGATTAATTTCACTCATGTGATTTAGTTCTCTATATTCATTTATGAATTTCTTGTATTCAATGCTAAGATATTTGTCTTTGGACAGCTTCCGTTCTAATGCCTTAAAGCGCTGCAATGCCACGTCCTTTGATTCGCCCAAGCTTGTAGGCTCCTTGATGAACATTAGCTCTACGATGAATCGTCCATCTACATGTCGCCTCATAGTTCTTTTGAAGTGTATTTCACATTGTTCCTCCGCCATTGTAAGTTTTTTGGTTTGCGAATCCACATTTTCTAAAAGCCACGTTTTTTCGATCTGTGTTTCTAAAAATTCTTCAATAGTATTTATTCCACACGTTGCCATAGAGTGACACTGTGAATTATTCACCTTCCCTGATACAGTCCACCCAAAAACAGTGTTTTGCAATATGGGTAGTGAGTTGCTTAATCTGATTTGCCCTATGGATAAAATGCTGTAGTATAGTTCCGCCCCAATGAGCAAGTCTATTGGTGATGGTTGATGAAATGTTGGGTCAGCGAGTGGTATGTTAGCTGGTATGTGCCAATTTGCTATATTGATTTTAGTTGAAGGTTGTTCTGAGATGATATTTGTCAGGATGAAAGTTTCCAATGACGCTTGGAAACTATTGATGCAGGATCTTATACTAATGTTGACCCTTTTCTGAGTTGTTTGCTTTAAAGTCCCTATACCTTCAATTTTGATATCGCTCTTTGCTGTCTTCAGTCCAAGCTTTCTTGCAATTCGCTCTGTTATGAAATTTATCTGTGACCCAGAATCTAGTATAGCTCGGCATCTGATACTAGTTCCGTCATGTTTTTCTACTTCAACTATTACGGTACCAAGCACAACATAGTTTGCGTTTGCCTCTGATTTGAGGTTGGCAGTAAGTGCGGCCTGCTTATGTCTTGATGTACTGATAGCTGTTTGTGATGCAAGAATCGGTGCACTCTTTGCTAAGTCAGATTGATGCGGTTCGAGGTGTGTTATGTGTAACAGGGTATTGTGCCTTTTTCCGCATTTCAGGCACCCCCGGCTTGGGCAGGAAAATAAATTGTGTCCACCTTTGAGGCAGTTTAGGCACAAATTGTGTTTTTTAACTTGTTGAATCCGCTGTGCTGACGACAACTGCAGAAACTTTGGACACATAAATAATTGATGTCCAATGTGACAGATAGGGCAGTAGATTCTGACTGTAGCTGTTAGTGCCTTACGGCTGGTTGATGATTTCTGCTCCACTTTGTGACTGGTGCCGATTGCTTCTAACGATTGAAACCGATATTCCAAGAATCTTAAGAATTCATCAACAGATGGCAATTCCCTTGGTTTCGTCAAAGATTGTTCCCATAATGAATGGGTTGAACGATCTATCTTTTTAACCAGAATATGCATCAATATTGGGTCCCAGTTATCTGTGTTGATCACTGAGTTGCGCAGAGCAAGCAGACATTCCTGCGTGGTATCGTGAAATGAACGAATTGCAGCAGCGGTTTCCATTGCTATTGATGGTTGAGATAGCAGTTTATTGAGCAATGCGTTGATTATCAATCTATTGTTCTCATAACGATCGCATAGTATTTTCCAGGCAATATCATAGTTGGCATCAGATGTTGATAAATGTTGTACAAGCTTCTGTGCTTCACCTACAAGACTAGACTTGAGATACCAGAACTTTTCACAACTAGCTATTGATTGATTGTGTACTAATTGTAAATATAAATCACGAAACTGGATCCACTTAACATAATCTCCTTCAAATTTGGGTAAATCTATTGTGGGAAGCTTCATGACTGGTTTAACTGAAGATTGGGATACGAGGGTTTGCTGCTGCCTCGTGTCTGCATTAAGCCCTTGCTGTAATTCCAATAAGGTTTGATGCACTAACTCTTCTAAGTTGAAATAGTCCTCCATAACTGTAAGGAGGCTATCATTCGAGTTGCTTGATGCATCGTTAAATAATTGCTGAATTGTAGTCCAAAGCTGTGTCAGGGAATTGATTTTGATGTCGAAATACACAGGCGATTGAGAGTGTTTGTCGTAGTCTAGTGTCTTGATTTTCTGCCTCAATTGTTGCATCAAAGCTGTAAAGAATTCAAATTTTGTGTCATTGGTTGTACGGTGATGTGGTTGTTCCGTGAAGTCACGCGGCTTAATTGCAGGAGGCTTTGGGGGGTCTGTGGTGGTATCTGTGTTTTTTTCATTTAGTTTAGAAGCGATTAGTTCTTTAATGCTTTCATATCCCGATTTTATAGCCTTGTAATATTCCTTCGCGAAGTATGGATGGTTACATTCATGACTGTAATTTTGTTGAATCTGGCGATCTACACTGTCGAAATCCTGCCATAACAATTCTAGATTCTTGAGCCGTGACTTCAAGTTCTCTGTTGTTTTCCGCAATGCGGGTTCTTTCTTGAAATTGCTTGCAATGCGCTTTATTTCATTACCTGTTTCCTCTTGCTGGGAGGCTAACTCCTCTAAATTAATGCTCATGTTGTATGTTAGTTGATTATAAATTGTAGGTACCACAAATGAATTAGTTTTATTCTTTCTTTAAGTGATTTTATTAATTCACAGATTAATTTAATTTATAACAACAAAAAAAAATCACGTCGGGGTCACCAAATTGTTAAAGGTTCTTTTACCTTTAATTTGTCTTTAGATGCACTAGTTATTCAAATACAAAAAAAGGTTCAATTGCACAATAATACGTAAAGATATATTTCGTTATTTTTATTAACACACAAAAAAAAAGAACAATTCTTATAATAAATTTACACAAAACTAATTAAACTTAAGTTGAATGATTGTGACCAGGCTTTTAGCCGAGACACCTTGAAGATCTGCTTGAGGCGATTGCACCCCAACAGAATTATAACCTTTATATTCTGGAAGGCTCGACAACACCTATGTGCAAAATCATCTAATGAAAGGCCCACAATCGCCAGACAGGATCCAACCACCAATAAAAACGAGTCATCCCGTTTCGAAACAGAATTCCTCGTATAAAAATCAACTGAATATACATTCAGCAGGGGGCGAGAATGTTGAATCCCTTACCTTTTAGTTTATTTTATATATATATATATATCTTGAACTACATTGTGGCATATTGTAATTTAATACAATGTATCACAATGTCTTTTATATTTGTCACAGCATAAACACACAACTGTTTTGTTTACGCTGTGACAAATATAAAAGACATTGTGATACATTGTATTAAATTACAATATGCCACAATGTAGTTCAAGATATATATATATATATAAAATAAACTAAAAGGTAAGGGATTCAACAGGTTTGTTGCCTAATTAATTTAAAAAAATGTCCTCACGGTAAATTCATTAGACGATTTCATTACAACGAATATGTTAAACGGATTGTTTAATAGTAGAGGAATAACTGAGCCGAAAGTAGAAATGTGCAATGCCTGCTACTTTAAGAGATTCATTCAAAAAATTATTCAGGATCAGGGAAAAAAATTTCTACTATTCAAATTTAATAATAAACAAATTAATTCAATAATTCGTTTTTCTTTGTTTAGAATTCTACTAATGTCTTTTGAATATTGATTTATAAATAAGGAATAAATTGTAAGAAATTGGTAAATATGCTACGTACACAGTTTATGAATTAGATGTAGTAGTTTTTTATGTTATAATCGACAAAAATGGTAAAATGAACAAAAAAGAGATAATTTGTGTTTATAACAATGAGTAAATAAACCGATGTTTGAGTAAGCGTATGTTTGAGCCATATGTTACAATATGAGTCAACTGTATGTAGTACATCTATACATTTAATGTGTATTTCTTATGCTAATTTCTTGGTGGTTGCAATGATTTAACACAAAATATAATTAAGACATATTTTTAATTATATGTAACCGCGTCATTGTGTTTGCACCTTTATTGTGTTTGGACCATGAATGAAAACGCGCTCCGCACGCAAACCGCGTCATTGCGTTTGCACCTTAATTTCTATTTTGTACTCGATGACAAATCTGTCGGATTTTGACATATATGTCAAAATGTCAAAACTGGCAAATATGTCAAAATTTGTACCCAAAAGCATCTCTCCTCATCTAATATATTTTTACTAAATATACATTTTTTATCACGTCCATTGTGCCAACACTCGCATTTCACTATGCGTATAAAAATCGAATACTAATTAGGAGTTAATATCGCATTACGTATTGCGTCCAATGTGTTTGCTCTATAAGCAACGTTGACAGTAATTGCAAACGTCAATCATACTGAGGAATGGATTTGAACACACTATGCGTTGCATGATGGCTTCGTTAGTTATAGTTTGAATGTTCAGATATAATTTTTTAACCAATTTTACCTTTAAAGTCACTACGTTCCAGTGGTTATAAAGGAATAAACTTTCCCCTGAGGAGAGAGCATATTACCACCAATTAGTTTCTGCATATCTCAGGCATATTTGTCGTAAATTATAAGAAATTTCCTTACCGCTACAAAATAGACTATTTCAAGCAAAGTTTTATTAAGTTCATTTATGTTAATCGTGAAATACTAGCTAATGTTTATTCTCTTGCAAGTAATAACAAAACGTTGCCACATGGTCTGATGCTTCAGCACAAATCTTGCAATGATCAATTAAGAGATTCAAGTAAATTTTGTGCACCATTTTGCATTTATCCCATAGCAAGAAATAAATATTTCTGCATATAATCAAATATGTTTATGTTATGTTATGTTAAATTCTGTAAGCTAACACCTTTTTTTTAAATGAATTAAATGAGCTTCAAATAACTTGCCTTAATTAGCAACTCCAATTTATACTTGAAATTGAAGCTTCATGGAATTCTTAGCTCTGTTCTACTAAAAACGGTAAAAGTTTTTTAACCTTAGGTTTTCTAACTGTGGGTCCAATATTCGATGTGATGAATCATTTAAGAAATTGCAACAAGTTTACTTCAATTGTTTCCTTAAAAGAATATACATATGAGTTCTAAAACAACAAAAATATATTTGTTTATAAAATTGAATAAATAGTTAACGACTTTACCAAAAAATAACTATAAAGTAATTGTAAATAAAGTTTAAAGTTGTTAAACATACACTTTTTGTATCATAAATTACATTTATACAAAAAGCTTAACAATGCCTACAACTTACCAACGCTTGGCGGCTTAAAATTTGGCACAAATACTAAAGAAGCCCTTGGTCTCCACTTAATTAGCCTGAATTTAGTAAACAATTGAATTTAAAACGTATTTTATTAAAATAGTTTGAACTGTAACACTATTTTACCTAGCAAACACAAACCTGGCTCTATACCATGTTTAAGACATTAGTGAATAAATATTGAATTAGACATTAAATATAAAATATATTTTATGTAATATGATATATTTTAGGTATTAAAATAGCTCTCATTTCCTTGTAGATTTCTTCATTCGAACAAATCACATTCTTCAGTGCATCACTTTAAGATCCCAGAACGACTTGCAGCGTCTGGCAACCAGATTTGCATGTAAGGTGCACACGGAAGTTCCATGCCTGTAATTTAGCTTTCTTTTTAAACGACTTGTGATATAATGTTACAAGTTTCAAATGTCTTGGAAAAACAGCACTTATTTCCCTACATATGGGATAATTTCTCTACATTGCCAAAATTAATAATTCATCAGTTCAGTTCAGTAGATTTAGTAGTAGATGAAGATTTTTTTCACAAATATCCTTTGACAGCATATCTAGCCCTTTTTCAAAACAATATTTCCGGTGATCTGAGTTTACGCTTTTCAATTTAATTTAAAAATAACTTATAACACTTAAAAAATTAATGAAATAAAAACTTGTAATGATTTTGTCTATTTTATGAAGCAAAAATATACACTTTACATCTCTATATAATCACCATGAATTTGATACTGTCTTTTATTTTAGTCTAATTAAAGTGAGTCCGTTGTTATTTTTTGAAGCACTAAAAAATGAAAAAAATGCATATTAACATATCAAAAATAAACAACTTAAAAAACTAATTATTAACATAAACCATTTTATTCCTAACTAAGATCTAGATCAATCAAGGCTACGTTATTCTAAAAACTTCCGCTGATTTCAGCTCTGATTGATTACTGAGGTGGTCGAAATTATAATGTACAGTTATCTAATATCACAGTTATCTAATAGCTGACCTTTGTTACAATTGCATATGCTTTATTTATACTAGTTAATCAAAAAAGTGACAACATTTAATATTTTTTTTGCAAGTTACTATAAGAATTAATTTAGCTAAATTATTTTTTTCTTCCAGTTTTTTGTAAATGGCCTTTGGCATTCATAATCTTTACAGCGGGCTATGAGCCTTAAAATTTAGTATTGTGGTTTTTCAAGTTATCAAGATCCAATTTGATGATATAAGAATATTCTAAAAATAAATAATTTAGCAATAAGAAAATGTAAAGAAATTAATTTTTAGAATAAACTCAAACCAGGAAAGTCAAATTGTAACAGCAAATAGCTTATTTGTTTATAACATTTTTTGAAGCTCTTTTAATTTTAAGCTTTAAAGCCCATAACGATCCAAATAAAAAAAAAAAACATCAAGTAATTTCTCTTTGAAGACTTCTTAGAAAAGTGTACCCAGTACTGTCATATTTCATTAAACCAGACCACGTCCGTTCTAGAATATAGTTCTATAATATAATATAATTCATAAATATTATTCTCAAAGAAGATATGTTAGAACTGAAAAGTATCTCATTTTTACTGCTGATCTGGTTGAAGAAAATAAAAATTTATTAAATTTTTATCCTGTTTTCTTGCCTGAATTTTGCTATACATTAAAGTCTTCCGTCGTTGTATTGTAATAATGCGTATAAGCTTCGGTGGAGAATAGGTATAAGAAATCTTGAGACCAAAAAAAACTGCATCACTATCGAGACTGTCGTCTCCCGTAATAACAGCCCTGTTTTTCTTATGTTGGTTTTCTCCACAAGTTTATATTTAATAGATGAATTTTTCTTTATCACCAAAATAGGGTTTAGTTTTTCCACTTCAACCATTCAACAAAATTTTCTTTTACACATCATCTTTTTAAGTCTTAAACGGATATTAATTCCTGGGTATTAGATCTAGAGATAATAATGAATGAGTGAACTATTAGTGCTATAAATCCTTCAATTTTTCTATTAAAAACATTTAGACCATGAAAGTTATTAATAATTATTTATTTCTCATTGTAAACATAGCGGTTACATCTTCATTAATAACAAATGCTGATGGAAGGCTCCTGTAAACGTTCTACTCTTCAAAAAATTCAAATTATTTTATGACTTTACTAACAATCTAAGATTTATGTTTTTATACCAATTAAAAAGTACCCAGATAAAAGTTTCTACTGTTACAGAGTACTAACTTTAAATATATTTTCGTGAAATTATAAATGAAAGTAGTGTTTTTTTAAACTTGTAAAGCTGTTTTCTACTACTTCCATCATTCAGTAAATAAAACAACAAAATGATTACTTTCAAATAAAAAAAAAACCCTTCTAATGTTAAATAAAACTAGAATGACAGCTTAACAAAAATAAATATATGTATTTTGTCTCTACGTTATGCCAGCACTGTACCTGTGCAATGTTTTCAAGCATCTTTTAATGTGAACAGTAAAGAATGAATTTGTCCAGTTTTTAAATTTCATTTCTTGCTAAATGAATTTAAATCAAAATAACAAAAACTATATATTCAATTTAATAGCAATTTGTCATGAATTTATTTTTCACAATAAATACAGTTTTAGATCTAGAAAAGAAAAAAAACAAATATTCACTCAAAATTTCCATTTACTTTAATTTTAATATTATTTAATTAATTTAGATAATTATTAACCATTTTTTAAATAAAAAAAATTTTTTAACTGGCGCCCGTGTCTTGTAAAACAAAATAAAAAATCATTAAATCATTAAATAAATGAATTATTCTTTTAATCTTTATTAATATTATTATTTGCATGTGTTTCCTTTATATATATTATTATTAAAATACTGGTATATATCATTTATACATTTAAAAAAAGAACTGTTTTTTTCTCTCTCTCTTTAAAACACGGGCGCCATCATCTAAGACACTCTTGTAAAATTTTTTGAATGTTTTTATTAAAAACAAAAAAAAACAACAAATTTGTGCAGTTATATAAAATTATAAATTTAAATCTACAAAAAAAGTTTCTTTTTAACACAAGTAAAGCTGTATATATATATATATATAAAGAGTTTTTATTTTGTTTGTTTTTTGTTTTTAAGAGAAATAAACTCGCATAACATCTGTAAACGATTTTCTGCACATCGGACACTTAGTAACCGAGGACGCACATTTAGCGCATGCAACCACATGACCACATGGTAAGAATGCTGTATTATATTCATTTGCATAGCATATTTTACATAATTTTTCATCATTTAATTTTTTTTCATCAGATTTTTCATTTCCTACCATTATATCAATAATTACTTCATCTTTGTTTTTACCTTCTGTATCTAAATTTTTAATATCAATATTTGATGTCTGTTCTTTTGATAATAAATCATCTTTAAATTCAAGATTGTTAATATTTTTATGTTTAGCAATAATTGTATCAATAAATGTTTTGCCTTTAATTAATTTTAAATAATGACAATTACTAAGCCATAATGCATGCTGTTCCCATGGATCATCGGTTTCATCCCAATCTTTGAGTCCACCACCGCAACTAAAACATTTAACACGATCACCAATACCAGTATAAAAGAAACCAGCTTCAGCTAATTCTTTTGGTTTTTGTTTCATTGTACGAGGCCATTCACTAAATGACCGTAATCTAGCCGATTCAATAGCATATTCTGGATGATCAGGATATAAATAATTTGATGATTGAGTTGGACTAGCAATTGCACTTTCAGCAAATGCTGCTGGTCTTATATCTATTAATTCATTAGCTCCACAAACATCATAGCTAAGTGGTGGTAGTGTACGATCAAGTGAATCTGTATCAATTGGAATGTTATTTGTTTGACGTCTTCTAAGTAATGGACAATTTGGTGACCATCTCATATGTTCAGTAACTGGATGATCTGTTACTTCCCATCGTCCAATTTCGACACCACAAAAATAACATTTAACATTATCATTTGAACCGCTATAATACATTCCAGTTTGTGCTAATACATGCATATCCATAAATCTTAATGGCCAACGATTTTCAAATGTTTTAAGACGTTCCTCTTCACGACACAATAACTCACTCATAATATTATTATTAAATGTAGTTGTCACATTGTCTTTATAGACAAAGGATTGATTATTATCACTTGTTTTATTATCAGTGACATCTCGAAATAGTTCTGTTGCTAAAATTTGTGTTAACATTTTCAGTAAAAATGTTAATATCGAGTGAATTATAATGTAGAATAAATGCTGAATTAAATCCAACAGAATAACGAGATTTCTGCAATAAAAAATATATTTTTGGTTTTTTTTTCTATATTTCAAAATATTTAGAGCATTTTTTTATGTTCATTTTATAAAAACAACATGCACTAGAAGAACAAATTAGTATTTAGGATTTAAAAGTAAAGTAAATAAAAAGTGCTTAACAAATTGTTTTTTTAAATATGAAAAATTAAAATGTTTTTTTTTTTAAAGTTTCGTAGAGGCATAAATAAGTAATATTACTTTAATATTTTTGTAAAACCACCAAAGCAAAATTTTTTCAGATTTAGCCTTCGGATTTTGTGGCAAATCAAAATGGCAAGAGTTCGAAAAAAAATAAAAATAATAAAATAAAATGAAGCAAACTACAATTTAAATATATGCTACACCAGGTAATCTACCCACACAATTTACGTATAAAAGTCGTCATCATTAATTGAGCCGCTCAGAAGCCAATGTGGATATCTCCATTTTTTCATTTTTTCTGATTTTTGCAAATTTTAATAGAATAAATAATATATTTCTTAGTTTTAAAAAGATTTACTCATTTTTTTTATTTTTTGTAGGTCAAACAACCCTTTTCTTTATAGCCTCTGAATGTGTAATATAACAATTTCAGAAGCCATTGAGTATAAGTCCACTTCTTTACATTATTTTCTCACATCAACTTTAAAATATAACAAAACTTTTCTTCTTCCTTCGATATATTTTAGTAACAATCAAACAACATCAATTTATATAATAACTATCTGTTAATTCCACTTTCTAGAACACAGATTTGAAAAGAACGCCATTTATTTTGAGTTTTATGTACATGCTTTCTTTTACTACGTAATATCTAAACTTTGGTTGAAAAGTAATATTACACTGAAGTGTTTGTGAATAATTGTTTTGCTGACTTAAAATAATACAAATTGATTTATTGTAAGGGTAGGAAAAATTAGGCTCTCGAGGTTCACAAGAAGTGTCATCGTGCCTAATTAAACATATTGAATTACATGCAAAGGATTCCCGAAAAATAATAATGTATTCAAATTCGTGTACCGGACAGAACCGAAATATAAAAGTTGTTTTAACTTCGCTGAAATTGATTCAGAGTGAAAGCATAAAAGCTGAATCAATTAAGCAAAAATTTTTGCTAAGCGGACACATTTTTTTGCCCAACGACGCTGATTTTGCAGTCATAGAAGCTCATGCGAAAAAAAGCAGTATATTTATAATTCAAGTGACTGGTATCACATAATTCAAAACTAACAGTCAATTGGCTCAATATGTGATGGATAAAACTAGATTAAGTTCAAATATAATTTTGACGAGGATTACACCTTACATGAAATTGTCATAAAAAAAACCAAAAAAGCTAGCGTTAAAAAATATAAATCAACCATTATTGTATCCTAATGGTAAACAATTTCAAAAGAAACAAAAAAAGATATGATGAAATTATTAAAATATATACCTCCAATAAAACACGACTTTTACAGGACATTAAGGACAACACGTAGAGATCAAAATTTGGAAAACTCGGAAGAAGAAGATGTTTGTTATGATGAATAAATATAAAACTGATGACAATAAATGGTATTGTTTAATTTTCACATAAATTTCTTAACTTTTTCAGTTGCCAAAAGGTATAAGTCCATAAGTTTTTATAATGCTGCCATTGTCCCAATAAATACTTACGTTTTTATTTACACATTTTTAACATATCGCATTTTATTGTAAAGTTTACACTTTTGTGATCAAATTAATATACCTTTTGATCAAAATAATATACCAGGAATTTTAAAAATGAATATATTAAAAAACATTAATTATCTCAATTTCGATTTTTTGGACTTATCCACATTGGCTTCTGAACGACTCAATTATAAGAAAACTTTTGTGCTAGCTGGTCTTGACCATTACTTTTTTTTCTTTAGTATACATTAATTAAATTAAACCAAAATGATGATATGATTTTTCAATGCAATTAAGAGAACCAAGGTTCCATAAGTTCCATAAAAATGAAAATGAATTTGCAAAGGCATTGTAAGAGTTCCATAAGTTCCATAAAAATGAAAATGAATTTGCAAAGGCGAAATAATAACACCAATAAAAATGGTAAAGAATTGTTAAGATGTGTTTCCATTTTATAATTAACGTATGTGTAAATTTGGTGCCCGAATTTGGTAATAGTTATCTATTTAATTTTATTTATCTCAATTTTTCTTTAAATTATGCAAACGAATGCTTAATTTTGTCCTATATTAAAAAAATTTTAGAATATTTTCTGATATAGAGCTAAAATTAAGATCAGTTATCATGAGATTAAAGTCAATCGTACATAAAACCCGATAAGAACCCAGCTTGGCTTACTTTGAGTGAAGACCTTACTCAAATAGGGGATAAACAAGCTTTATAAAACGGACTTATGGTATGTAAGTCACTTAACATCCTTAACATCTTCATCATTGTTCATGGATTCTTTAATAAACATTTTAACAAAAAAGAATACATAAGATTAAAGTTAAATTAAAGGAATATCTACTGTTATTGGCTTTGATTGCATGGCGTTAATTTCAAAATAACTAAATCACCTTCTCTTATGACTACTGTTACCAGAAAAAATGAAATTGTCAGTCTTAAGAAGATTTTAGCAAAGATTCGGCATCTAAGATACATTTTTTATAAATTAAAGGATATCTTAAACTCGAAAAATAACCTGGCAAATTAAAAAACATAATAATTTACAAAATTCTATCGTAATGCATCGAAGGACTTTCATCGACATTTCTAAGTCGTTTTTCTGAAGGTATGTTAAGCCTACCCCTACCCCTAAACAATGTAAGACCTTTGCTGTCTACAAGCCTAGCATTTATTTTTTTGCTAGACTCTAGTCTCGAAAGACCAAGCTACTTTAATTATATAAATATTTCAACTTGCATAGTTGCGTGCAGGATGAAAGCAGTCAACGGTAATGTTTACGTTAATCTTTTATCACTCAAGTATTTTCTCTCGTGCCCGATAGATTAAAAACAACCAAAATTCTTAACCTCACAACGTCTTAAAAACATCAAAAACATTCAAAAAACTTGAAAAACAATCTAAAATGTTGAAAATATAAAACACGTTTAAATTACTCTAAATTACGAAAATTACAGCATCAAATTTTTATGAACAGCAAATTTAAAATGATTTCAATTAATTAACTAAAAAGTATTAAATTGAATTTAATTTCTATAATTTTGCAATAAAAAAATAAGAAATAAAAATTAAAAGCATGGAAATACACGAGTTATTTACTTCTGTAGAAAAGACGGGCAAAAAAATAAGCAATTATGCATTAGAAAAATAAATAATTAAAAAATAAAACAGAAATTCTCTGAAGTAGGTCATTGCTTCCCAAAATTGACTCTGCAGCAAACTAATTGATAGCGCGAGTGAGTGAACGTACTGTGTGACATTTTCTGTTTTACAAAATAATTTGTTATATTACACAAATTCTGTTTTAGTACCCACAGGAAATATTGTTTTTCCTGAGATTCCGTTAAAAATCCGGATAAGAAGATGAATTGCAAATATATAACGTATCACATCTATTTATATTATGAGAAAATTATTTTTTAAATTTAATAATTGCTTTTAGGAATTTATACTTTTATATAAAATCCAACAAATATTAAATTATTAAAACAAAATATAATCCTGTTCCTAATAATTAATATAATTTAGGAATTAATAAAACATTTAAAAATTTGTTTGAAAATTTAGTCTACTTGAAATATTTTTTGTTTCAAAAATTTCTCTGCATTTCTTCATTTTTCAGGTGGTCAATTTACATATCATTTTATATAAATATATGCAAATCCGTATTGATATCTGACCATATGGAGAATTCACGACTTTTTTCCAACTCTCTAAAGGTTTCCTTTTTCTAGATTTCAGTTTTTCAACTGAACAACAACAAAATATTGGCAAAAAAATTTTAACAGCTCTGATATTCATAACTTAAAGAAAAATTTATTGCGTAGACTTTTATTCCCTTTTGAAACTTTAGAAATGTTTTTAAAATGGATATTTTTTGAATAAAATTTTAAAGTCCTCATTTAATTTTTAAACTTCATCTTTGTATTCGCATTTAGTACACAATAAAATAAAACAAAAAACACGCTATGAAAAAAAATTGTTTTATAAAAAAACATAAATAACAATATAATAAAAAAAAATATTAAAAATTTCCGCGGAAATAACACGAATAATTATAAAAAAAAACTAGTTTTATTAAATAACTAATTTAGATATTTTTACCATTCTTTTAAATATTTTTTTCTATTAACTATTCCAATTAAACTGCATAATAGTGAACGAACATATATTTTGATCGACTAAATTCTATTGAATAAAACTACAAACTGATTTAATATTTTGAAATGCAGACCACAAATAAGATAAAACTTTATATAATAGATTTACGTAAACATCTATTCATTAAGCATGAAGGCCATCGCTATTGAAAACAAGCAAAACTATGAATCAACTAATGATCTCACTTCTAATTTCTAAAAATCCTCCTATACCAAAATTTTTCTAATGTAGTCAGTCAAACAATATCAATCTTTTCAGCTTTAGATATGAAAAACTTGTTGAAAATAATTAAAAATTTTTGAAATTTTTATACTAAAAGCGTAGGAGAATTGTCTTAGCTAACATTTTATTAATATTCATTTCAACTTTTTATATTGATTTGTTTTGCAAATCGTTACTGAGAGAATATCCGGATATAATTTTTCCAGATACATTAATTTGATTAAATTATTATTTAAAAGAATTATATCCAGAGAGTTTGCCAATATATTTAATTGATGAGTACGTAAATATAAGGGTCAAGCGGTCGGTGAATTCCAATCGCCTCAAAAAACCTATGCAAACTGCCTTTCGGGTAATAATATCCAGCTAAATAAATTTTCTATTTTGATGACCTGACGTGTCCGTATGTTTTCTTAGAGCTTTTTAAATAAAGACTGCTATGCCTGGGGAATCAATATATAGCTGGGCACACCTTTGTAGCTCATAATTTCGTCTTTATAAGCTAGAACTGTCTGAAAACAGATTATAAGAATAAAATTTAGTAGGATTAGAAGATTAATGAAGACTAAAACAAGTAATACTATCCAAAAAAAACAATGTGAAGTAGAAGAGGTCTTAGATCTGAAATAGTAATACAGTCAAAACCGCTTAATACGACATCGGTTAACACGACCTATCGGTTAACACGACCTATCGGTTAATACGACCAACACAAATAGTCCCGACAGAGTTCCATATAATTGCACAATTAATTTACCGCTTACTACGACATTGCATACAACGACATACCGTTTTGAACGACCACTTTTTCTAATATTTTCTAAGAACTTAATCGGTTATAACAACATGCAGCAATTTTTTACATTTTGTGTGTCTATTTTCAGAAATTTTATTTTCATAATTAGTAAACGTGTAGCTCAGTTATAGCCAATAGGCGTCCTTAATAGATTTTTAAAAAATTCACTGTGGGCATGTTTGCACTAGATATGGTATAGTCGTCAAATGAAATAAGAAAAAATAGTACAGGAAATTACTGTAGACATGGAGCCATAAGCGCTGTTACTTTACTTTGATTATGAAAATCACGAATTTTGACTAGCTTTTCATCCCAGTAAATGACTAGAGTCAGTTTGACTCTAACACACACGCTTAACACATCGGCTTAATTTTTTATAATTTTTCTCAAAACTTATATACTTATACTTATCCTTATAATAAAACTTTACAAATACGTTCCTACATTTTTAGGCAAAAAATAATGGTACCCTTTTTACGACTATCGGTTATTACGACTGAAAATAATGGTCCCCTGGATGTCGTATTAACCAGTTTCTACTGTACAGTAAAAAAAAATTATTTCCAGAAGTGTGCATTAACTATATGTTCGTGATTCTTATGGAAGAGACTTTATATATTTTCGCAACTTTAGCGACAAATGGCTTTTACAAGTGCATAGGATTGATCGACAGTTGTCGCGCTAGGATGTCTAGAAGTTGCTTTTATATGGATCATAGCTGAATAAAGCGTTAGGTTGCCCACATAGTGCCGGCTTACAGCCGAGCTGACATCTATTCCGATTGTAATAGTCTAATCCAAAGTAAGCTTGCACTCTGAACACTTTCAGCAGATTCCTATTGATTTATTAATAACGACTTTATAGTCTTCGGTATCGGAAATTTAGTTAAATTATAAACGTTTTAGGTCTCACTTTAATTTATAATATATTTCAAAACTATTTGAATACCAACTAATTGACCAACAAACTTCAATCATTTCAACTAGGTTTTAAAGACTAAATATTTTGCCGACTAACTTGTTCAGTGCAGCAAATGTACAATAAAAGAAAAAGAAGATATTATTTGAAAGAAACTATTGTTAAAATTACTAAATAATTTTAGAAAAAATTTAAGCAATGTATCTTTACCTTCATTCATAAACTGCATTAATTGATTATATTTAAAATTAAATATTTTTTAATGTAATTTAGAAAAAAAACTGTTATGTATGCATAGATTAAACAAACAAAAAAATAATAACAATTTTAATCATTTGATTCTTAACTCGTTTAATGAAAAGAAAAAAACTAACAGATCTAGTTTTATTATCATAAAAAAATTAAATCTTAAATTCATTCATTTAAGCAACTGGATAAAAATTGTTTAACCAAAAAAGAAATAAAAAATAGCACAAACGAATTACATTCAAAAGCAAATAAGAGCACCTCAAAAAATTAATTGTTTTAGGCAAAGAAATTTTAACTGTATAATGACTGTTTTTTAAGAAAGTTTAAAAACTTACGAAGTTAGTGAATTAAATAATTCTCCGTTAATAATAACACCTCTTCAGAGTTATCAAATTAAATGGCACATATTATTCAATATTTAAATTTAAGCAATTAAATAAACCCATATCAAAAGTTTATTTTACTTTCTAATAATTTTGATCAAGTTTACATGGCAAACCACATACTTTAAGGAAATAAATACTGACTGCCTAACGAGGTTTATTTTTTGACTTTGCTTTGGTTTTAAGTTTAAAGCAAGTTAAACCTGTGTCATTTACTTTTTTTTTATAAATTCCTAAATATATTTGGGGCTTTTGACAGTCAAATAACTTGACAGCTGTTTCCAGCTTATAAAGTTGAATATAAAACTGATTAAATGGTTACAAAAAAAATCCTAATATGGTATTTATAAGAACACAAATTTAAAAAACTCGATTTAATTTTACTACTTCAGAATATCTTCTAGCCTGTATTAATAAATCTAGGGTAAAAAAAAAATTAATAAATAACTAAAAATTTATTCAATTAAGTTTTCTCAAGCAAAATAAAGCAAGTAAAATTATAGCAATAAAAAAATCCTACAGGAAATACTACAATTTATACTATATATCAATCAGTTTGAATATAAAAGAAATTTACATACTTAAGTGACTTGTTCTTAACTTCAAACTTCTCATATTCTTAAAATCCAATGTGCATTTATTTCGATAAGTAAAAACAAATCAAAGAAAATAATATTTTATACAAATATTATACAAAATATTTAAATTATTATAGCAGAATGAATAAAATATAAAAAATTGAATTTGAAAAATATTGTACAATTTTTAATCTTATTTCATACTGAAATTTCATAAATATTGAAATTAAGAAATGAAATTTTGAAACACCGCTCCTAACCTTTGAAGAATTACCGCTAATATTTAACATTTTTTGTTAGTGTTGTTGTTTTCAATTGAAATTCCTTATAGTATACAGATTATATAGCCACTCGGCTTATAAAGAAAAAATATATAACAAAACAAGACTAAAAAAATTCTTCTGTCAAGACCCTTTTTCCAAGAAAAACCTGGCAATACTTTACAACCACATACCGAGAAAACTGCTGAAACGACCTCACACTACGATTACTGGTTGATTGTATTGTCATAGCCCTTCTCCTAAACATATCTAATAAACATTTTGTACTTGGGCACTGTGAGAAAGTTAGAATGGAATGCAGTCTGACAACCTCTTGACTGCAAGAAATAAAAAGACATGTAATAAAAAAAGACTATCAATGGAAGCGAAAAACGAGACCTCATTTTATGAAGGAACCACAGGGAGTAAATTATATATATATATATTTTTTTTTGAATATAGCAACATACATAAATATTATATCTTAGCAGTGATCTCAGAATCATAATATAACAAACTAGAAATAAAGAGCAAAAGATCAAAGCTTATTTCCGCCTAAAAAATTTGTTTTGGTAAAACATGGATTACTTCCTACAATCAGCTTCGCTTACACTGAGAAAAAAAAAGAAAAAGATTAATTTATATTGTATGCATATGGAAAAGAAAAGAAATTATAGCAAATTAAATGACGTTTATTATCATTTATGGATTATTCAGAAAACCTTTTTAGGTTAATGTAAATTAATTATTTTACAATAGTCTTTGTTTTCATTGAATTATAGACAAAAAGAAATCAACTTTAGTCCAAAACTGGAACTACGTGATGCAAATTATTAATAAACAAATGCATAGAAATCAATTTTACAAATTAAAATAACAATACTACACTTCTTTAATATATTCACCAATTACTAATATAAATACTTAAATATTACCACAAAACTTAATAATTAAGAAATTAAACATTTAAAAAGTGAAAAGACAGAATATCGATTTTTTTTACAAAAGGCAGCCATGTTAGTTGTACAACACAATTCACTAATTGATAACATTTTCTACTTTATAACATACCTCTTTAAATCAATTTTGTACTAGATCCATTTTAATAATATTTATAGAATAAAAGATCACAATTAAATTTTAAAAATTTCTAAAACTTTACAGATAATTTAACACTGAAAATGCCTCGAAAATACTTAAATTTTTAGTGGAACAAACCCACTTGTGATACGAGAGACAGTTCACACATCACACAAAAGTCGTATTTTGTCTACAAACTACAAGCAACGTACAATTACTACTACTCTCGTAGTCATTTTATTACATATGTGTATATACAAAATGGGCATAGGCTGTGGGAACCAATTGATTCACGAAAGATATGAAATTTATAATGTGTGCACACGTATACATATTGTTTGTGCACATGCTATAAAAAGTATACTTTAATATTTTATGTAAGTAAAAGAAAAAGGCAATCGAAGAGGGACTTCATTAAAAATTCCTTTCTTCAGTGTCGTGTGAGAGGCAATTTTTAATTTTATTTTCTATGAATTTTGCTAAAACAAAAGTTTACAGGTAATTCAAAACTTAAAAAATTAACAAAACTATGTTTGTAAATACATTTTAAGAATTATCTCGAAGCAGAATTAGCATTTTTAATAAAAGATTTGTTAAATAATTTTTGATTTGGAACTATAGAAAATTATAAATATATATAATTAAAAGCTTTATAAAAAACTGAACTAGCAGTTTATTATAAAATCCAAAAATTAAAAAATTTTAAAGAAATAGTTGCATTGGTTGTTAATAAAACTTCAAAAATTTTGTAAGACAAAAAAAATGTTTTTAAAAATATTAAATTTTTGCTAGAAAATATTCATCACGCCGCCAATGCTTTTCCACCGTGAATTCATTCAATATAACATATATGACACCAACGTATAAAATCTTGTTTTTGTATGTAGCGTACGGCCTTTGTTATATACATGTACATATATATATATATATAGTATATATATGACATATTAACTTATACATTTATATTTACCGTCTGCACGCACATTTAATCAATTTTTTCATATAGCGCATGGCACGCAATAAAAATTCCGTATGGAGCAGCTGTTATTGTTTTTTTAGATTATACTTTTTGCAGTTTGGGTGTCTTCTCTTTCACTCCCAAAAAAGAATGCGAAATACTAAAAAAATTTATGCAATTTTATGTGTATCAAAAAAGACCAAAAGAAAAATAAATTTTTATGTAATTATTGTATTTTTTATGCCATCTGACGTCATTTGTTTATATTTTAGTTACATACGTAAAATGTTTTACTTCTACCCTTGAAAACGTATTTCTATGAAAAATTAGCTTAGAGCAATTTTATACATCCCTCATTTTAAGTTTAATAAAAATAAGTGGGAGGGTTATAAGGGCAGTTTTTTTTTCATGTTTGCAAAACTAAAAATTCTAGCACTGACAATGAGTTCAACTTCAATAATCAGCTGCCAGAAACATGTGTACACAAGAGTTGTTTGACAACAAAATTCTAACTAAATCTTTTTTTAATTTACTTAAAAACGTTGCATACGGAAAATTAATAAAGTAAATATCTTTGTTGAATTTTTCAATGGTGAAGTTTTCCACTACAGGCATGCATGGATTCCAAAAGAACAAAAATAAACTGAAGACATTCTTTCAAAACCTAGGCCATTGCACTACGAAAGAAAATTTCCAAACCCTCATCTCTTTTATTTAACAATAAATATTTTACTAAATTTTTAATTAATTTATTGAATCAAATAATATACTATTCCGATTTTTAGACAAGTTCCGAGTATATTTCGTTAGATTATTTACCCTGCAATAAAGAAACTAAAAGAAATATATTAGATTGAAAAAATATAATCATCCTGACAGCCATAAAAGCCTACAAGAAAAATACAGACGAAATTCATTGAAGCGCGAGAAAAGTTTTTGTCAATAATAATCAGCAGAAGCTTAAGACAATTTGGTAACAGCTGCAGTCCAGCAGATGTTTTTATCCCCGAAAAAAAAATAAATACAAACAACAAAATAAAGCAAAACAAAAAATTTCAAATACTTGAATAGATTTTTAATCATCCCTTAGAGCATGTGCTACGATAAGGTCGCAGGTATTGTGTCAGGGCACGTGATTTTGCTTAAATTTTCTTAAATTTCTTTTATATGGGTACACATACTTATTGTTAGTTAAAAATGTAAATATAACAGATGCACTTTGAAGACTTTTTAAAAATTTCATTCTAACACAACTTCACCAGTCTTAATTTCATTATTAGTGCAAAATTTTATTTCCAATTACATTACATTAGATGCAAATTTTAGCCAAATGAAATTTTTACCTCGGGTATATATTAACGTTCCCAAACTAGTTTAACAAAATAAGACTTTATTTAATTTTTGTTTGAGATTCAAAGGTTTTTCTGTAAAAAAAAACACAATTTTTTTTACAACTAGGTGAGTCATCGATGAAACATTTTGTTTTTTATGACAATAAGAAGCGCCGTTTCATTTCTTACCTGTTAAATTCCTAGAAAATAACTATCCAAACTAGGCTTCTATTTTTTTTTTGGGATTCTGATCCTAATGATGGATGATGGATAAATGTCCTGAGGACCAATTAAATTATGTTATAATTTGAAACTTGACTGTATAATTTTTGTGTTAACAGCTGTAGAGTTTAATTTTGAAAAATTTAGATATTTATTTATCCTATTTAATTTTAACGAGTTTTTGAAAGTTTTATAGCAATATTATTTATATAATATATTTTTTATTGTAACAGATAAATAAATAAAATAATTTCTTTGATTAAAAAAGGGGTCACATTTGGTTAACTAGTTTAACGATACTTTGTAGTAAAAACTTCAAAATACTAAGCCAGAAATTAATTGTTTTTATATTTGTAAACATATTTGTTCCTTTTTCGAATTAACATTTATTAAAGAATTAATTTTTGTTTAATAATAAATAATATATTTCAAATTAGAAACTAGAAGATAATTTATAATAATGCATAAGTAATATTTTTTTATGTACAATAAACTGTCTGTTTTGCAACGTGTTTATGATTTCTAAGAATTTTTGATGTTCACTTTCAAACTTATTACTATCAAAAGTACTTATCTAGATTAGCTAGATTGTGTTAAATTACATCTGCCCAGTCTAAATAAAAGAAGAGCCAGGGTAAACTTGTTTAACCGAAAGTTATAGGTTTTTTGAATTCACAGTAGTAGAATAGTTTATTGCGAACTTTACAAAACTAAATCAAAGGTTTCATGTTTTCGCTGTTATGCATAAACTCAAAATATTATGAAAATGTAGCAATAAATAGCCAATATTATATTTTAACCTGAAATTACCTATTTTTTAATAATATAAAAGATTATATTTAAGAAAAATAACAGAATCAATTATATATAATTCAAAGTCCAAAAAAAATAATATAAAATGCACGATATAAAAAGTGAGTCATTACCCAAAAAAAAATTTACAAATTGGATGACATTCAAAGCTGAAGAGCTTCAGATACCCAGATATTAGATATCAGCGCTAACTTGTGATAAGTTCTTAACAGCACGCTCTTGAATAAAACCATTCGCATCTTTGAAATGATCAGCTATATTTGATATAGATTTGATTATGATATCTACCATATATCCCGCTAGATGTAATATTAGTATATTGCAAACTAAAAGAATCAGTTATTAAAAAATGAAATAACTTTTGAGATGACTTTTTATTGGCTGCCAGATTGAGTAATACTGAAATTCTGTTTGGAATTCTGTGATAACTGTTTTTTTCCAAATATTTCTAATTGCTTTGATAAACTTCATTTTATACAAAACACAAAATCGAACAATTTCAGGTTTGCAGGTCATTCTTGTTCTAACATACCAAAAATAAAGGTTTTTGGTACGGCAGAAGTCTGGTACCCGACAAGTCCTTTCTGTATTATTCTCTAATTTATGGTAATGGGGTAGGTGCAATATTTTTATTAGTTGGTCCACTCCTTTTTGTTTTTCAAAAATAGCAATTAATTATTCAACAATAACAAAAAAAAAAATAATTACCTTTTTTTTTTTACGGCAGTTTTTCTTTAAAAAATTATAAGACATTCTTTTGATTTCCCTTGAATTAAACACCGGAAATTTCTATATAATAAATAAAATAATATAATTTATCTATCTCCTATATATATTAATTAAATTTATATAATTAGAAAAAATTATAATATTTAAAGCATTTAAAGTTTATATTAAAAAATACTTGACTTTATAATTGCCAAATCTTTGATGGTATTACAAAAAACAACTGCATTTGAAAATTATTTGTATCATAGTTTTTTGTTATTTAAAAAGACTCCCTAGGAAATATAAGTATAAAATAAGAAATAAGCAAAAAAATTTATTTAATTAATATAAACAAATTAAAAATATTATCAAGATAATTTTTATTAAATTACTTTAAAAAAATATACTAAAAATTAAATAAAAAACATCATATTTTCAAATCTTCTTTCTGTTGAAGACAAAGTATGGAATAGTACTGATATATTTAACATAATTTTCAGTAAATTGGATGCAAAAACAGTTCAATATATAAATACTCAACTCTTCAAATGTAATAAAATCATTTTAAGTGAATTACAGACAAATTTTCCATGAAAAGTACGTATTATTATGTATATTATTATGGAATTATGGAATATTATTATGGAATAGTACACACTAAAAATTTTTGTCTGAAGCTAGAAACGTTTTTTATACATGCAGTCTTGTCAAAATTTAAGGGCACACTCGTTAATTATTGCTTCAAGAACCTGACTCACTTTGGTTTTTTAGGCTAGTTAGAAACCAGGTAATACCACGTTCGCACAGAAAAATTACTGACGAATTTACTGACGTAATTACTGGCACTACAAAATTTTGTATGGGAAATCTATTAGTGTAACAAGGTAAATTACCGATGGAATTTCATTAGTAAATACCCAGCGGGAAAAAGAATGATTCTTCAATGCATTCGTAATCCATCCCTGGGAAGCTATGAATCGATTCTCTTTTCATCTAATCATAGCAAATTTTAACCAAAGCATGATCGCAGTGAGAATCACTTACTAACACATGTAAGAAAACTGCGTTAGTATTGTACTCCTATATATGAGCTGTTATACTCTTATAAAAAGTATTATATTTTATATTTCATTAGTAAAAGAGAGATGGATATATAACACAGAGTGATGAAATAGCACATATGCTATAGGACCACAATGTGTTATATACCCATCCTTCTTTCACGTAAGTGTAAGTCTAAAAATAAATATATAGTCAATAAAATGATTATAAATGGAATAAATTAAACATATTTTATATAATTAAATATTTTATTTAATTACAACACTATTTCATAATTGAACAACTTATTTAATAAAACTTAAATTTACTTAACCTAAAGAAAGTCCTAACTTACTTAACTATATTCTTTTGTTTAAAATTAACTACATCATATTTTCACAATTATATTCTTTTATTTAACAATATTCTTTGATTTAAAATTAACTATACCATATTTTGACAATTTATTAAATTAAATTAAACAAAAATAGTCTCCTAATATTTAATTTTATTTTTATACACAACATCACAACACAACGCGTACTTTCCGAAATGTCAAAAAAACTTATTCATTTTAATCACACACTTATAGTTATTATATTTTACGTGTGATAACTTTTAATGTGTTAGTTTTATATTTCCTATATAAACGAATAAAAATGATTATTTGCATGTGTAAAACGTATAAAATACATGAATTGCTTACCGGTGCATTCTGCAGAATCAAATATGAAGCGATTCATCTATGATTCTTTTAGCTTCTGATTCCAAATTTCCCGCTGGGTAATAATTTACTGATGAATCATGTGGCAGTACGCAGGGGAATTTTCATCTGTTTAGACCAAAAAACTTAACGAAAGTAGTTTTGACAATAACTAAATATAGTTTTGTGAGGTTAAATTATTAAACACATGCATTATTGAAGGTAAGAGTTTTATATTAATCATTTTAATAATCTATATTGTTTTTGCAGCGACTAAAAATTGATTAAATGAAGAACAGGCACTTTACAGAACGTTACAGAGTCAAGAGTATTCAACCAAATTATAAATGAGTGCATTTGAAAAAAAAAATTGTAAAACGTGTAATTCAATAAAACTAATTCAATAAAAACTACTTTCTTTTTTGCTAAAACTCTTAAACTAATTGTAATTAAATTCACTTCACAAACCGAATTAACATACAAAATAATAAAACTTTTGACATATGAAGTCATCAGTAAATATGTCAGTAAATTCAACTCAGTGCGAACGATTTTTTTTTATATGGAGTTTTTATCAGTAATTTCGTCAGTAAATTCGTCAGTAATTGTTCTGTGCGAACCTGGTATAAGAGGAAAATCCAAAATATTTGGCCTAAAATCCAAAATGGGGATGACACACGAGTCGTCATGACATGCACAACTTTTCGAAGTTACGGGCGACACATAAAGAGAAGTTAGTTTTCAGGGAGATCTTTATACGTCTCGCCAGGAACTTCGAAAAGTTATGCATGTCATGACAACTGGTGTGTTACCCCCCAAAGTGAGTCAGGTTTGAGGCACCCCATAAAGCGGGGTATTCACTATAAATATGAATCAATGATTCGGCTCTCTCAGCCCATATAAAGTATATGGCTGAATCATTTGTGAGTAAAATATTCAACATGTTGGATATTTTCTCTCTTATTCGTGCTTTCCATGTACTAAGGGGAACTAAGAGCCGAATCATTGATTCGGAAATATACTGAATACTCCGCTTAAGAATACTGTTCGGGATAATAACATTTTTTTATAACGATAAATTTATTATTTATTCTTTTTATTGTATAATTAATTTTTTTTAATTTTAAATTTTTAAGGAATAACAATATATTAAAATAGCTATTCCTGAAAAGTTTGTAAAAGTGTGAAAGTACCCTATAATTAAGCCCATAACTTGGTGTCTACATTAGCGATTTGGACAGCGATTTTTTATAGGCGATCTGAGGGACGGTTATACTCAAAATAATATTGACTGCAATTATTAAATTATAAGTTCTCTCGAATAGTATAGTTTGTACCTTTAAACTAATTTTATTGCATTTATAATGCATTATTATTTAAGGTAAGTCAATTTAACATAATAAAACTAGTAAAAAGGCAGAACTTTTATATTTTCAATCAAAATGTCAAACTTTGAAAAACTATTGAGTATAACCGCTCCTCAGAACTATGTACTATAATTTCGCCTATAATTCGCTGCCCAAATCGCTAATTTAGATACAGCCTACGTAACGACAGGTAGAAAAGACAAATCAAGTTATCGGGAAGGCTCACTTTGATAGATTTGTATTACACAGTTAGCTCCCTGCAAACTCCCTGTTCTTTACACGTCTCGCCGGTAACTTCAAAAAGTTATGCATGTCATGACAACTCGTGTATTACCACCCAATCGTAGTAAACAAGTCACTAAAAGCCCTATCGGTAATCCATCAATAAATGTTTCAAGCTTGAAATATTTATACAAATATGAGTTAAATTCTGTTCCGTGATATTTTGACTCCTCAAACCTTCGAGAAATGACTCAGCTGTGTGCGTTGTGTGGAACAAAAGACTTTAAATTTGAGATTACTAATCAGGATAGAAATATATTCATTCTTTGATGTCATAAGGGAAAAGAATCTTTGCCTCTCTTATCACAAAATTTATACTTTCAAAGCCTTTGGGGGTATTCACATTGAGGGAGGTATTAAATCGGAAATGTTCCCCTACAATTCTCAGTCCACTAAAATATGTGAATATGTGTTGGTAAAATATTACAGACGCTACGTCAAAATTTATATGTATTAGTAATATGCCAAGCATGAGGCAAAAATATTTCTGCCTCAGGAAGGGGTAAAAACTTTTTCGAGATTTGCGAAACTCCGTCTTACCTTTCACCTCCGCTTACCGCGAAATTAAATGTTACCGGCCTCAATGTGAATACCCTGTTTGTAAAGGTATTATTTCAACTGAACCTGTAGTCAAGATGGACTAAAGAAATAATTTCTAGTAACTCCCATAATTTTAGAGTGCAGGAAAATTGCTCTCGAATTTCGAGAGCTGGGCTTTACTAGTATACTTTAAATGGGAACTAAGAGCCGAATCATTGATTTGGAAATAAAATTGGTTAAGGTAAAGTGGTTAAAAAGAGAATTGAATTTTAATGTTAATATTTTTATTATTGCATTCTAACAACATTTCTCATTTCTCCACATTGGTCAAAAACCTTCTCATTTGATTCAATTTGCCGCAATATTGATTCTATTTTTCATACAAATATTAGATCTAAAATATTAGAACCAAAATTTCTATATGAAAAAAAAAAAAAATGAAAATTTTTGGAATCAACTGGATTTTAGTTCTAAAAGTATCCACAATAAAATCTGAGAAGTAGAACTGGGCAGGTTTGATTTGTTTGACATTTGTTTTGATATGACATATGTTTGTGCTTGTTTTACATGTTAATAATTTATTTAATATTATTATTATTATTATTATTATTTATGGTTTGTTTGCATATTAATTATGAATGCAACAGATAGGATAGAAAAAATTAATGAATATTTTTGAAGTGAAATTATATTTTGTCTTTGTTTAACTTTATTGCTAGTCATATAAAAATGAGTTTGAGAAAAGTTATTTAATAAATTAAAAAATATAATAATAATAATAAACGTAGTTGTGTTTTGTCAGTGTTAATTTCTTGCTGTGCATTAAATTTATTTTCGGAAAAATTTTGTTTTCGATACTCTTTATTTTAATTTGTAAAAAACTATTTTAAATGTTTATATAAAATACGGTCTTTTTTTAATTAAATAAAATTTTTAAGAAAAATATTGTGCTGTGAAAAAAATAAGATTTTATAAATAAAAATATTTAAAAAGGTATGGCATTAGATATACAAAATAGTTCGGCACTAATGAAACGTGCAGAACAAATAAAACGATGGGAAGAATCTGATACAAATAGAGAACCAGCATATCCAAAAAATGAAAAAAAACGAAAAATAAAGTTTTCACCAGGATGTGTGTTTTTAGCTGCTTGTGTTGCTGGTGATAAAGATGAAGTTGAACGTTTATTAGAATCAAATGCAGATATAAATACCACAAATGTTGATGGTTTAACTGCTTTACATCAGGTTAGTACTTTTTAATATTTTTATTTATTTTATTTTCCCCACCTTAACTAGTTGCTGATATAATTTCAAAATGAAATTGTCAAAGCAATGATTTTATAATTTTTGATTGTATGCACCTGTTTTAACTTGTTTTTATAATATTAGCTGACCACAATTATAAAACCTTGGCACAGAAATTCGATTTAAATCATGTTAAAAATTTCAGTAATTCCGTCAGATTAAAAGACAATAAATATAATAAAACGAAAGAACAAAACTAAAATCAAGGTGCGTTATTTAAAAAAAAAAATACTAGACACCATGTACCATATATAAAAAAGTCATGGCCGATATCGATATTTTATGTTCATTTCATTTAATTTTTTTCAATATTGTTTTGCTTTTAATGATATTGCACTAATGTACAAACGAATAGTATGCATAAGTCAATTAAACTTTTAAGGCAAAAAGGGCATAAACTTTAAATGAATGGTCAATTTTTAGTGGAAACTCAACACTTAACTATATTATCCTAGCAAGGATATCGAAATTGATTATCGAGTAATTGATACTTGGTTTTTCGGTCGACATAAGGAATATTAAGGAAATCGGTTAATATTTCAAATCTGATGCTATCCTTAAATATCTGAATGAATTAAGAACATCTTACATGTTTTAATCCGAACAATTTTTGGTTCCATATTCACCCGCCTTAAAAAAACTTTTAGGGGATTTTTGAAAATTCCATTTCCTTCAATTAAACCTTAAGGTGGGCACCCACTTAGTGCGTATATCTCAGCGGGTAACTTTTTTGACGTCAAAATGACGTACAAATGAATTTCACGCTGAAATATCCACATATGAGGGGGAACTTTAGCGTGAGTCATAAAAGTTACCCACTGAGATATAGGCACTAAGTGGGTGCCCACCTTTAGGTGTAACTATGTAATGATCTGTCCAGGCTTGAAATATTGTTGCACGCAGTGTCTATATCCATGACACAAAAAAAATTTATTTGAATTAAGCCATATAAGGCAGGGAAAAAAGGCTCTTTTGCCATTGGGGATAAATAAAGTAAACTATTTTTATTTTCAAAACAAACAAGGGAGATAGAAGCATTTTACTTACCTTGGAGCGCTTAACGCTCACCTTGAAAGTAATGCGGAAAATAACTATCGCTGATAACTGATTTTTCACTTGTTTAACCATTGGCTATGTGTTTATATATGCTGAAATTAATAATTCTCATGAAAGGTGAGTACTATGTGATTTTTAACATTTAGGGGAAACAAACCAACAGCTCATATATTTGTGTCAGAAAGGTAAGAAGCATTCATTCCAACTGAAAAATTACACGACAAATATTCGTTTTAGATGATGATCATCTATCTAAATACAATCTATCTAAAATAAAATCTATTCTTGTTATTTTGGAGTTAAAAGAATTAAATTTATTAAAATATATATTTTTTAATTAAAAAAGATTGTTATTGTAATTATTATCAATTGACAAGCCTAACAAATATATTTATATACATATATACAAAGTTACTCCGTCGGAATAATCCCATATGTAATACTGAAAATGTTTTTCGACAATATTCCGTGGTATGCCTCCCCTAAATGTAAGGAGATCCAATTTCCTCATGTTTCTTAATTTTTCTATTTTCAGCTCATTTACATTTAGAATACTGAAAATTAACAAATTTAATTTCTTTTGGAAAATTTGCAAAATTAATTGGGTGGAATCAACTACTATGGAAACTACTATACTACTTTTTTTAAACTTAACAGCATTAAATTTTCGAAAGAAAGCTGAACAAGTTCAATTTTAGGGTTTAAATTGATGAGAAGTTAATCTCGGTAAATGGCTAAACTTGAACTGGGAAGTGCAAATGTTTCTTGATCCAAGTTTAGACTGACATATGATGCTAAACTTTAGTTAAATTTGCACTGTGAAACCAGCCATATATTATTAAATATTGTGAATTATACCAAGCAATATGTTTTCTTAGTTTATTTTTTTGTGTTTTAGTTTCATTTGACCAATCAAAATCAATTTTTTTGGCTGCATTTATATAAATTTTTAATTAATTAAATAAAACTGATTTATTTATTTTTTATTTTAGGCATGCATTGACGATAATTTAGAAATGGTAGAATTTTTAGTAGAATGTGGAGCTGATATTAATCAGCAGGATAACGAAGGCTGGACACCATTACATGCTACAGCATCATGCGGGTAAATATTTTAGTATTTTATATCATATATAATTAAATTGATGTTATTTATTTTTATCACTTTTAAAGATTTGTTAGCATAGCCAGATATTTAGTAGAATATGGTGCCGATGTAGCAGCGGTAAATAGTGATGGTGAATTAGCGTTAGATTTAGCTACATCCAGTTCGATGAAAGAATATTTACAATATATTATTGATGAGCTTGGTATTGATTGTGAGAATGCTCGTTTAGCTGAAGAACAATTAATGCTAAGTGATGCCAAAAAATGGTTAAGAAGTGATAGTTCTGAATCTGATAGACCACATTCGAAAACTGGTGCTACTGCTTTACATGTAGCTGCTGCAAAGGGCTATACAAAAGTTGTTATAATTATTTAAAAACAATTAAACCATTATATTATTTTGATTTTTATAGGTTTTAAGCCTTTTATTGGCTGGTAGAGCAAATGTTAATAAACAAGATAATGATGGCTGGACTCCATTACATGCCGCTACCCATTGGGGACAAAAAGAAGCTGTTGAAATGTTATTAGATTCATTTGCTGATATGGAAATAAAAAATTATTCTGGACAAAGTCCAATTGATGTAGCTGAAGAACATATAGTAAAATATTTAGAGGATATTAAATTACGTAAAAGGAAAACACGTAGAAGACCAACTAGTCAAATCAGGTAGTATATTGCTTATAGTGCCAACAGTGTTCTAAAAGTAAAATTTGGCAAGAAATTTTGCCAAAAAAAATTATCTACTAGTAAAACTCCAGCTTACGAAAATCATTGTTAACGTACTCCATTCTTTCCTGATAGAAATAACAAGAATCTTGTACTGTATACACTGCTTATTTTTACAACTTCTAAAAAAGAAGAACAAACAATTTAAAACTGCGTCGTTTCGGCGAAGTTGATATTTTAAGTGCATCAATTTGATGCGAGCTCCTTTTTGAAAGATTTTTAGGGAATACTACAAATTATTTTATCGGCTGGAATTTGTAATCAGTATTCAATAATCTAAGCTCTTAGATGTTTTTGGGTATATAGTTCCTTACTTGCATATTTAAAAAGGTAGACATGTAAAAAGCAGTAAAAATTACGAATTTCGTGGATAATATGAAACAAAAAATATTATTCTTTACAAGCAGTTTTATTAAAATTAATAAAAGCACCCTTATCAAAATTTTTTGGTTATGCTAAATATAAAATGTGTTAATGCTTATATATCGCTGTAGTCTTTAATTTTTTCATGATATATTTTTAACTCTATTACAGTTTTACCATGAAAGCTAATTCTGTAATAAAACAACTTTTAATATGACTTTATGAAAACTAATTTGCGTAACGGCCAATGATTTTTAAAATGTTTAAAGAATAATATTTTAAATTTAGAAAAGTAAAAATTTAGTCTTAATATTTTGTTTAAAATGTTTAATTATTTTAGGATTTCGGATGCAACTGAAAATAATAGTGAAAGCCCCTCAAAGATGACGAAAAAAGAAGACACAGGTAAATATTTTTTTAGCTTTGTAGCATTGTAGCGAATTAATTTATGTAAAAATTGCGTAAGAATACGTTTTTTTGCGTTAGAATTTTTAGTAAAAATATAGGTCATTTGAGGTAAACATAGAAACATTTATGAGATAATTAGATTTTCGGTATTGTCTATTGTGAAATTAAGCTTGAAGTTTATAAGGGACATGTTCGCAGAATAATAGTTTGTGAATGAACAACAAGAAATGGTTTCCAAGCGATTAAATATATAATGAATACGAAAACCAATTTAAGTAATAAGAATGTGTTTAAATTAATATTTGATGATATTATCTAATGCTAATATATTAATTTGTTGATATTCTAGTTTTTTATTAAATACTTAGTATCACTGATTACCAATTAAAGGATTAATTAAATGACTCCAAATTTTGACTTGAGCATATTTCATATTTAATTATAATAACCCTATAATATTAATATTTAATATTAATTCACAACATACTATATTTTTTATCACATTTTTAGAAAGTTACTTTGCTAATGATATTTTTCAGAAGATATTTAAATTTCAATTTTTGTATTTTATCCCTGAATCATAATAAATAAAGCCGTTAGAAAGTGATAAAAAAACGAAACCAAAAAAATCAATGTAAACCACAGCTACCAGATTATAAGAAGTAATAAAATTTTTTTCCTTTAAATGTCACCCAAAAGTATTCAACAAGCCACCAAGATCGAGAACAAAATAACAAATTCTTAATATTTAATACAAATTATTTTCTAGATATCATATATGTATGTGCAATCATTAAATGTATTCCCAGTCAATTAAAGCAGCTTAGACTACATTATTTAAACCTGAAGTGTGTATAAATTACTGTAGAAGCTATTTAAGGAGATACATGGATTTCGCAGACTTTTATTCTGTATTTTCTCTAATATGACAAATGAAATATTTTTTTCAAGCTTTTAAATGTAAGAAATTATAACATTTGGTAAATATTTTGTAAAATGTTCATTTGAAAATTTTCAAAATTTAGCGAATGGTATCGCCCTAAAGGTGCAAACACAATGAACGCGATTGCGTTGCGGAACGCGTTTTCATTCTGAATTCTGCTTTACTGTCACAGCTGAATTTCAGAATTCTGATTGAAAACGCATTCCGCAACGCAACCGCGTTCATTGTGTTTGCACTTTAAGGCTCATCAAAATTGTCGTTTAAGAAAAACTCATGATAGATTCATCTGAATTCTAAAAATCAAATTATTTGTGTGAAATTCATGTAATTAAGGCGTTATACTGAATTTGTAATAGCATAACAAGCAAATATTTTCTTTAAATCGCAAAAATTATGATGCTTTATTTCCGTCATGTCTCTTTGCTTCTATTTAGAATCTCTGCTATTTGTAGCATTAGTCAACGAACTTAAAAAATAAATTATTCAAATTGAACTTAAATTTCTTACTAAAAACACTACTATTAAGAATGTTAAGTAGAGAAATATAGAACTTTGCATGCTAATTAAAGTTTGTAAATCAAGGAAATTAAGAACTTACGAAATCAATTTAATATAACTTTTTTTTTTTTGTTTTTTTTTTCAAGAAAATTCTGAAATTTTTAAAGATGCAGAACCAACAATTGTACAGGATATAATTGAAGATAATTCAACTCAACGGAAACGTGGTGGATCAACACGATTAAGAAGTCAAACAGAGAATCTACCGAAAACAAGTGGGTTATGCATGAGTTTATTTTTTTTCATAGCTAGATAAGTTTAACTGTGTAAATATTTAAAAATATATTTTTTTCTATTTTTTACTTTTTGGTTAATACAAATGAAAATGAAAAATATTATACATAATCTTCATTACCAATTACATTATGTTATTCAAGAATTTAGCTAAATACAATGTCTTGCTCTACCTATCAGAAGGGCAGCATAACATCTACTAGATATATCTAGCTTTTTTCAGAATGTTGTCATTTTTACAAAAATGCTTTAAAGAATTTTACCCGTAAATGTTTCATTACTGCTACGACTCAAATAATAAAAAATTTTTCTATATAACTTGTATCTATATTTCTAATAATGATAAACCACTAAGAATCATCACATTTAAAGGAAAGTTCAACTATTATGTATTATATATTGCACAAAATTCAAAAGAATTTTATGTATTTATATATAGATTAAGTTCTGAAAAATATCATATCAGCAAAGCTCGGTGCGATAATCAAATCCAACCCGCAACAAAAAATGTTACTAGTCTACAAATACTTTTGCTGGTATCCTATTGCTGCAGCTTGTTTTGCAATTATAGATTCAAAGTATTGTTATATCTTTTATTCTACTGTTCATGTATGAAGCATGAAGCTTAGCACCAAAATTTTTTTGACATTTTGAATCTATATTGTATCTTACTTTTTTTTTCAAATATGAGATACATATATGTACTTGAAATAGACTTAAAATGAGCCAGACATCTTGAAATTCTTAAACCATAAAGATTTTGTATATCATTAATGTAATTGCAGATATTAAAAGATATTTTATATTTCCATTAAATAAGTCAAAATTGTCTTGATGAAATCGACTTTTATTTTAGATAGATGTAGGTAAACAAAGTTCATTAGTTCAATCGAATAAAATTATTTGTTGGCAATTTTTTTTATAAAAGCCCCATACAAAAATGGCAAATATGTGGTAGTTAATTTGAATTTATTTGAGCTTTCTTGTAGGATTGTATATTTTGTATTAGCCACCTTAACGCCTATATGATAATAAATTAATTAAAAACGTTTTTTGTAGATGCTTCTGATCAAGATAAAAAAAATAATGACAATGAAGTTATTTTACGACGGACACAAAGCTTTGAACATGATGAAAAGTAAGAAATTTAAGATTTTTTAAATAGAATTTTTAGCAAATTTATATTTATAAATTTAAATTATGTCTAAGAGTGGGTCTACACAGGACAATTCACAGCAGAAACTCACAGCGATTCAGTGAGGTTTGTAAGAAAAATAACCGGTTTCGCTGTGAGTTGTCCTGTGTAGACCCACTCTAAAACACAATCGTTTTTTTAAATTTTCTTTATTATGTTGATTTGTAGATGATAAATTATAAAGTTTATAATAATTTTTACTTCTAAATATTCAAAGATATTGTAAAATTTTAATGTTTTGGTTTATTTTTGTTTGTAACAATTATAATTTTTTTTTAAACAACTAACTATTCATAAAAATGCAAGCTTTTAATCCAATCTTAAGTTATTGATTCATAACTAAATTTTTATAGATTCTATCGAAAATATCATGAACTTCGTGCAAGGATCAAAGCAAATTCTTGCCCTCTTATACAAATAGCATCAAACATAACTAACGATTTAAGTAATACTGATGACTCATTACTAAAACCAATTTTATCTCAATTTGATTCAAATAACTCCAGGTATGGTTATTATTTTTTAGTTTATAATAAATACATTTTATAATTCTTAAATTTTTTGGTTTGTTTAGGGTGAAGTGTGGCACATATTACTTTTTTATGTGTTTGAATGAATATGAATTTTAGATGATAATGAAAATTAATATTTCGTTCATTTATTTACAAAACCGTCAATCAATTTTCAAGGACTTTTATTATTAACTCAATTTGTTTTATCTCTAGCAGCTCTTTAATGTAAGCATTAGCTTTTGAATATGATGAACACATTCAAGTTTTCACATTTCACATTTTGAGTTTATTTAACTTTTATTTTCTGATATTGCGGGGAACTTTTTAGTACCATTGTGATAGACAATCTTGCAAAACAAATTTTTTAATCATTTCAATTTCTTTATCAATTTTACAGTTTGTTAGCAACCTCTGAATGCCATGCGTAAATTTTCTTAGCTGCTTTTGTTATTTCGTAGATACACAGACATGACAAGAAATGGATAATAAGAATAGACCCGGTACTGAACAATAATCAAGAACATCTCTTGCTTCCGAATTCAATACCAGAAATATTTAAATAAGTTATTTTTTTATTATTTAAATCCTTTACATCCATTCCTGTCTTTTTTAAAGCAATATTTGTATTAGAAACTCACATATTTTCAAAATAGGAGTGCTAGATATTTCTTGACCTAATTCCTTTATTCTACAAAATAATATATAATTCCTTTGAGTATAACTTGTTAAAGATGCATAGTAAGCACTAGTATTTAAAAAAATTTTTTACTTTTCGGTAAAAATTTATATTTTAACTGTAAAGACTAATGCCCAAGTCTTAAATAGTAGTGACTTTTAAACTGATTTAAAATCATTTTGTAAAACCGATTTGTAAATCAGTTAATTTTTAGAATATTTGCATGAATTCCTTACAGTACAATTTTTAAAAAAATTGAAAGAAAACGGATTTTTTTCAAAATGACAAAGTGGAAGCTTAAAATTACTTTTGAAGTGTTTTGGGTTTTATATATTTGAAAAACTGAAATCTTCAATTCAAAATTTCCCAAAACTGGAAAGTATTCTCTTTCTCTCTTTTTCGTTTTACTTTTCATTGTCAATATAAATATTACTATAATTTTAAACTTTAATTAAAAATTTAATTTTAATAATAATTTTTGATTTTTTTCAATAAATCCATTTCATATACTGTTATTTAGTTTTTTTTAAATTAAATTAAAATAAACAGTTAAAAACAAAAAAAATTTTTGATTTAATTCATGTATAAAAATTAAAAAATGATTTTTAATTATTTCAATAAAAGTAATTGAATAAATTATAATAAATTAATTAAGTATTATAAATTGCAATTTTTTTTATATTAAAGTTTTTAATGTTTTTTGTTTTTTTTGCAGTGGTATTACGTCAAGTGTATCTGACACTTCACTGACACATGGCTCCGCTCAAGTTAGAAGGTAAAAAATAAAAAAATACTATGAACTAATATATATTTTCATTTTTCTTATTGTAAAATAAGTTATTATTTAGGCAGTTTGATTAGTAAAGGTTAAATTACGATTTTTTTTCATTATTTGGTGTTGAGCTTTAATTATTCATTATTCTTACTTATTATTAAGAAGTCAAAAACAAAACTAATTCCTGTATCGAAATACTTGCTGGAATACTTGTCTTGTGTTAGCGCTCACTGAGTCAGTTAATACTTCAAATTTACCAAGTCTGGCACAAATAAAATTGCACTATAAAGCTCACTCAAATTAAAATCAATAAATATGTATTTATAAAATTTAATGAAAAATTTTGTAAAATTTAAAAGTCTGTGTTGTCTTTCACCTCTCTCAATTGTAAGAAGAAAACTACTAGTACAAAAAAAAATATTTTTAACTAAAAGATACAACAATTAAAAATAATAAGGAACCATTACATTTTTGTTACAGAATTTTGGGTTAGAATTTCGTGTAAGGATTTCGTGTTAGAATTCCTTATATGTCATTAATAATGTTGGCTCAACCCTCATATAAAAACTCGTGATAAGGAACTTCGTTTGAAAAATCTAAACAGAAGAAAACCGCGAAAGTGAAAGAAAAAGCAGAAGTATGAAATCGAGCAATTTTCCTTTGAAAATTATCAATTTTAAGTGAACAATGTTAACAAAAAGTTAAGCAAACTCATATGTCGTTGACTTTAATAACGTAAACATGTTCTTTCTTCCAAGTACCCATGTTTTTCATCCAAATTAAAATCCTAGATAAAGTTTCTATTGATGTAATGAAAAAAAGTTACCCTGAACACTTTGCCGACCGTACGAATTATGCCTGGGTTAACTATTACGCATTTTTTTTACAGCTAAAGTTAATGAAATTCCTAAAGTACGCAAAAATAAAGTTTTTATTAATATTTGAAAAATAAAAATAATTTAAATCAGTTTTTGCGGATTTTTTAGGATTCGAAATTTTTCTATTCAAAAGAAACAAATAATAATATATAAAATATTCGTATTGTATAATAAATTAATCAAAGCGATCAAATGTATTAATCTGCTTTTAAAAATAAAATTTTTTTGTATAAAGAAAGTTTTACTTCTTGTTTTAGACATATTGGTTAACAAATCATCCCAAACAGGGAGTATGCGGAGTTACAAGGGTAAAAGGCCTTTTTTATAAAGAAAAAAATATGTGTGCCTTCTAAAATGAATGCTGTGCTCTACTTACTTGCCTTGGTTTTTTGTTCTTATTTTGTTTCTGCTTTAAACACTAACTAGTCAGATTTTTTTTTTGTTTTTTAAAAATTATAAAATTACTATTAAAATTTGTTACAAATAAAAATTGTTTATAATTGTTAATTTTTTTTTTTAGATCTGTTGTGTTACCAATACGAGATGAAGAAAGTGAAACCCAGCGTAAAGCTCATGCTAAACGTGTTAGAGAGACCAGAAGATCAACACAAGGGATTACATTAGATGAAATTAAAAGTGCTGAAGAGCTTGTCAAAAAACAGAATTCACCAAGTACTTTAGATAGCTTAGGGGTAATTACTTTTAATGAAAACTTTTTGTTAATTGAGTTGATGTTTTTTTTTGACTACTTGTTAGCGTTATGTTTTGTCTTTGAAGGTTTATTCTCTGTTATTATTATATTCCTACTATTAGCTTGCATAATCTACAAATTTTCAATCGTTAATAAAATCTTTACTATTCATCCAATCAAGTTCAAATAAATTTTTTTGAGCTGGCAGTAGATGACAATTGATGTTAGTACAGTTAGTTCAAATATTATTTCTATTGGTAGCTCATTATGTCCAATATCTTATTCAAATTTTCAATCGTAAATGAAATCTTTTTTATTCATCCAATCAAGTTCAAATACATTTTTGTGAGCTGGCAGTGGATGACAATTGACATATAGTTAGCTCAAATTTTAATTCATTAATTATATTTAATAAACTACTTCTTAGTTTTATATGAGAGAAAAATGAATTCGAATTCAGAAAAAAGAAAAAACAATTATTAGTTTTATTACTTATTTTAAAACACAAAGTATTTTATTTCAAATTATTTATTAAAACTTTAAAAAGCAAATCCTCTTTATAATTCTAAAACGTGACTAACGACAATGTTGACAGATTCTTATTTATATAAGGTTCACAGCCTACTTTGTTTTGAGCCTACTACAATATATGTTAGGATAATTTTTGTAAATCCCGACAACAATCTCACTGAGTGGGAATGAATGAGAAGTATGTATTAGTAGGAGTATACTTTAAAAACTTTTTTTTATATTACTTGTTTTGAATTGTTGCTAATAATGGTTAAATGTAATTTTTGGTTTTATTTTTTTAGTCTTTAATTAAGAAGAATCGGCAGCTGCCGATTATAAATGGCAACAGACACTGAAAGGCAACAAATTACTATTCACTATTCACCTTGTTAACAAAATGAATATTTTTTTTTCTTTTCTTTTTGATGTGTTAGTGGTCATGCTTCTCTGTTTTATATTTTCTATTTTTGCTTATATTATATCAAACTAAATTCCTTGGAAATAATTCAAAATGTAAGAAAAATCGTTTGACATGCATAATGGACGATCGCTTAAAATATAATCCATATATAAAGTAGCAAGTATATAAGTAATGTAATTAAATTGGTTGATTGAACTTATTTAGTAGACCGGAGCATTTGGGTTGTGTAAGGAATAGAGTCAAAAACATCCTATGCCTAAAATTCTCTATTTACCTGAAAGTGTAGCTTTTCTATTCAATCCGAAAAAACCTTTCTTACACATCCTCAATTGAAAATTAAATTGAAACTAGATATACTAAATGACTTGTCCTTATTTTCAGTCTGGAACAAAAATTTTCACTAAAAAATAAAAACTACGCAGGCAAGTGAATTGATTACCGTTAAAATGTTAAAATTAAAGGGCTTATCTTACTTAAGCTATAGTTTTTTTTAGCGATATGATTCTTTTTTTCTAACTAAAGAACAGTTTCTTATAATATATTTATTGAATTTGGTTTCTCATTTTAGATAAATATAATTATTTTATAAAAAACTATTTACTAATTTTTAATTTTAATAAATTCTTCAGGCTGAAAATCCACAACTGTCCAAAGAATATGAATCTAATGAAAGAGAAACTGAGCAAAAGACTGAAGAAATCTTAGATACAAATACAAGTAAAAAATTATGTAAAAATAATCAAAATGATATTTTTCTTGAAGAACTTTCATTAAATACAATTTCAAATAAAATAATTGAAGAAAATGATATAAATCATAAAGTGAAAATAAATGATAATGAAAATAATGAAAATTTATGTAGCAAACATGACACAAATTCCACAAGACTTGCAGAAAAATTAAAATATCAAGCAAATCGATATAATGAAATAAAGGAAATATCAAAAGAAATTGTTATAAGCGAAACGCAGAAATGTAAATTAATTCCAAGATGTCCAATACACGAAGCTCCTATTGAAACTTTGGTCACAATCTTTACAAAAACAATACAAGACAGATCGGTAAGTTGTGCACGTTTATATTTGTACTTGCGCTAATTGTGGGAGTTTTATTTATAATTAGAATTTTTAAGTTTGTGATATTATTTTTGAATTAAATACTTCTTAAAATTTTTAGTTTAATGATACAAATTTTTTAACGTTAGAATGATAATTAGTATCTTACAGATAAAGTAATGAGCCATCGATTTGAGGTTTTCAAATCTAAAAACACTTACACAAGTTATAAGCCGCTTTTACACGTCGTGTTTTAGGCTTCAAGTATGCAACGAGCTTTGTGCAAATTTGCGAGCTCAAAACTTTTATTGTGCCCCAAAAGTCTCATTATTGGCTTCAATTTTTAGTTGTTTTTAGTTACAAACACCATCAGCTGTCCGCTTAGCTGTGCTAATTAATTAGCTAAATAAATTAAATAGTTTTAAGAAACTTGTTTACTTATAGCTATATAATTCGAACTTTCTTGCTTATACAGTCCATTCTATTTTCATTTTAAGGGGCACAACTGTGTAACCATTTGAAAAAAGTGTGATTTTTGTGAATTTTTTAAAATAGAACTATTGCATTAAATGTTTTGAAATTTTGCAATTTTGAGTCTAATTGAATGATGATTGCACAAATGAAAAATACAATGTAATCTTTTGAAATTAAAATATTCGCTTTTCAACAAGTTATGCACCATCCCCTGAGTCTTAAAAATAATTTTCTCCCACTGCTGCAGTGATTCAGGCCTTCAGAGTGCTCGAAACCAAAAATAACAAGATCGTTAAACTAGAAACTACTTCCTATACAATAACCCTCGATTGTTTTAAAAAATTAAAATGCCACAAAATGGCGGATTTGAGAAAAAAAAATTTGAACTTGATTGTTTTTGGGCTGGCAAAATTATATTTTTCATCCAATCATAAAACTAGAGGGTCATTGTATGGAGAAACAACGGCATTGCTAAAACAAGAATCAAATCGATCGGATGATTTGTGCTGTAGCAGATTTGAAAAACGTAGTTTTAAGAAAAACGCCTTTAAAGACAAGCAACATGCCTTTCTAAGAGAGGAGCAGCTGCTCTTTAAAAGAATGTAACTCAGAAACTATTCGAGATTTTTACTTGAAATTTTAATATGTTACTTTTAAAGCTACAAGTTATGGAAAAAAACAAAAAAAAAAAAAATAAATAAATAGAGATTTTAAAAATTTTACACTAGTTTTGCCCTTAACATCATATTCAATAACATCAATAAGAGTTAAAAAACAAAAAGAAACTAGTTATTATAAAAACAAATTTTTTAAAGTATATTCCTACTTATATTTCTCATTCATTCCCATTCAATGAGATTTTTTTTTTTTTCTGAATTCAGAATTCGTCTCAGTCAGTTTTCTGAGGTTTTTCTCTAAAAATTAGTTTATTAAATATAACTAATGAATTAATATTTGAACTAACTATATTAACATCAATAACCTTGATTAGATAAATAAAAAAGGGTTAAATTAACGATGGAGTGTTCCAAAAAGATATTGGACATTATGAGCTAAAGGGCCCCCTAGACTATCAAGGATCCTTGATAAGTAGACTTGATGGAATGTGAGCAAAATTTGCTCAAATAGTTGCTAGAAATTTTGCCACTAACTATCAAGTCTACTTGATCAAGGAAATTTGAGCTAATTAATGTCAAATTTGTTTTTACTAATGTCGATCATTTTTAGATACGTTAATTTGATGTTTTTTTCTGATATATTTTGCTGTAAAACTAAATGTATTTAGTTACAAACATTTTATATTAAAAAAATTCGAATATTTTTTTTTTATTATTAATTAAAAATAGCATGTGAACTCTTTCGAAGTGTTGCTCAATACAATATATATCTGCCAAAAACTTTGATGAAATTTTTTCAAAGCTGTCATTTCTACTTGACCAAATCTCCCTTAACTATCAAGTTTACTTGAACAAGGCGACTTTGATCAAGGATCCTTGATAGTCTAGGGGGCCCTTAACAGTAAGAATAATATCTGAACAACCTGTATTAGCATTAATTGTCATGTACTGCCAACAGAACAAAATTTATTTGCACTTGATTGGATGAATAGAAAAGATTTTATTAACAATTTAAGATTTTTACATACTTTTTGCAAACTAATAGTGGGAATATAATAAAATTTAACATTTGATTATTTCGTTTTTATCTCTACCAAATTAGTAGAGCTTGTACAACTTGTAAAAATTGGTGTAGCTTGTACAACACATGAACATGATATCATTGTACGTCCAGGAATATCAGATGAAGATATTTCTAGTTTATCAATTTCGGTTTCTAAGACCACACAGGCCAACTAACAGCAGAAAACTCACAGTGAAACCGGTTATTTTCATACAAAACTCACAGAATTGCTGTGAGTTTCTGCTGTGAGTTGGCCTGTGTAGAATGGGTCTAATGTTTCTATTAAGGTGTAGCGAAAAACATTAATATGAAATCTAAAATGTCACAGAAACTATATTCAAATATTTTACTGATATACAAGTCTAATTATAGGATGTTGTTTTCTTTTGTAAACCATTAATTCTCCTATACAATTTTTAAACTCTTCTTGTGCCTTTATGAGTTTGTGCCTGTTTGCACTTTGGAGGAAACACACCACAAAATTCTGTTGAAAAATGTTTTCAGCATTATGCATTTAGTTGAAATTTTCAATTTTCGTTTAGATCAGCTGAATCAGCAAAGAATTATTTAATAGGAATAAAATTAAAAGCTATCTAAGATTTATTACTTATTCCTTATCTACTTATTTACGTGTATAATTATTTTTTATTAAATCTTCTAATAAAAATTGAAGAATTTATTATTTTACTCTTTTACACAAATGAATTTACGTTTTACGTTATCCGAAGCAAGCTAATTTTAAACCAAAAATAAAACTTTAAAAAATTATATAAAAAATATATAAAACTATATAATTTTAATATTTCTATTGATTCCTTTTAAATCAAATATAACACATAAATGCGCAAATTAAACTTAGTTTTAAATTAGTAACCATAGATTATGGTTTATTTTTAAGTATCTGAAACGAAGAAAATATAAAAAATAGTTATAAAATGGATATAACACAAAAATGTTCTACACCAGTTAAAATCTCATGTGTTTTTTGTTTAGCATATACATACATATATATGGCAGATTTGGGCCATATGGTCATATAAAATTTGTATGCTTTTATATGGCATTTGTTTGTCATATAATTGTATAGAATAATTTTAAAATATTTATTTTTCGATAAAAAAACGGTTTTCAAGGCAAATAGTATGGTAATATTAAATATATTTTCAAGGAAAATATTTTCGAAAAAGTTATTGCGTTGAAAAATTAATTTGATTCTTTAAGGACACTCCTCACTTTTCCTTACTTAAGATCTCGAAATATTTTTCCATTTTTCTTCTGATGATGGAAACAAATTAAATGAAACCATTTCTAAAAAACCACATCAAAATCTATATAAAAACAGATGGATTCCAATTCTAACCTTCAATTGTCGATCTTTCAGTTATTCAAAAATTGCATCGCATATCTCAAGCACAATTTTGGTTGAGAAATATGAAACATATAGGAGAGAAATTTGAAACTGTCACCTAAGGTCCGACCGAGAACTCGGTCTCGGCCTACTCTCGGCCGAAATCCAGGCCGAGATCTCGGTTCTCGTTCTCGGCCTAAATTTGCCGAGATTCTCGGCCATAGCCGAGACTGCACACGTGCCAGTCTATCAGTAAGCTATCATAAGCCAGCAAATTTTTATCAGCTCCACTGATAGGCATTTCACACAGGCTCTCATATTGCAATTGAGATATTACAATACATTAGAGGAGATTGAATTTTCCATACAAATTTCCAAAATGGCGGAATCGAAATTGTAATATCAATTCTGTGTGAATTCTATGACTAGCGTTGCGACTTTTTAGTAGAGGTGGGCACCTATATGGTGAGAGGCGGCACAACTTAAAAGGCGAAAACCCAGAAAAATTACTGTTTTATTTATAATATTAGCTTATTTAATTTTGATTATTAAAAATGTCCATATACTCATACACAGAAAATATAACAATTTATTGCATTTTTTGCACTTTTAACTATCTTACCCATTTTAGCTGCTATGTTTTTAGTTTCGTTCTGGGTCTCGGTCTCGGTCGAGAATATATTTTTTCTCGTTCTCGGTCTCGGTCTCGGCCGAGAATAAAAAATCATTCTCGGTCGGACCTTACTGTCACCAGTTGCCAAATATCTCAGAGTAACCAATAAGCTTTCGCGTGGTGAAATCGCTTCTCGAAGAATTGTGTCTTGTTAGAACTACACTGAAGCAAGAATTAAAATTATGTGTTCCATTTCAATGAAATGCATGAAAAAACTGGATCGCAGAACAAATATATAAATTTAAAAATTCACGCCTGTCATATTTTTGTAAGTCATACGCTGCCATACTAGTGTGATAGGCAAATTTAACATTGTCATATATATGAGCAAAACTTGGGTCATGTTTATATGGCATAGTGTCATATCCTTTGTAAAAATTTTTTGTCATACAGACATATGAGCCATATTTTATATGACAGTACATGTCATATTTATATGGTAGTGTAATAGCAACTTTAATATCATCATATCAAATGATATTATTGATATATATTCATTTGGTAAAATATCTTCTGGTTTTAATTCAGAATCACGTATATCATATTTTTGTGTTCTTGTTATTGTTTTCATTTTTAATTCAATTTTATAAGAAAGACCTAATTGTACATCTCTTTCTAATTTAATACTATTAAGTAATTCTAATTGATTTAATTTAGATGAAGCTGATAACGATTCAATTATACCAGGAGTTTTCAACCTTTTAGCTTCCCTGGGCCACATTCAAAGAGAACGAACTGTTTTGGGCCCCACAAAAATATACCTACCATTAATACGGTACATACATTTTTCGCTGGGTTGTGTTTTCATGCTGTTTAATTTTTGTATACATAGTCGTGCCATAAGTTCTGTCTCTTGACATTTTTTTCCGCTACGTGAATCTTATACGTACAAACAATATTACTTAGCTTTAATAGGATGTGCGCTATCAGAAAAACATCATTAGTAAATTGTCGTTCGAAGAAGTAACATGGAGTGGGGCGTCAAAGAGCACAGGATCGCAGTGATTGCGCTACACAAATGCAACAAAGAACCAAAGGAGATATATGAACTCCTCCAGCCCCTGCAAATCACGATGAAATTCGTGTGTCGTACTCTTAATCGATACATCGAATCTTCTACTGTGGATGATCGACCAAGAAGTAGCAGCCCTCGCACCAGTCGAACAAAAGATGTCGTTGAAAAAGTGTGTCATTTAATTCTTAAAAATTCTCTCCGAAAACAACAAATCATGGCACGTATGTCTGTCTCTGTCCTTCATGTCCATTAGGAATTTTTTATATTCCCATTTTATATAGTCCAATTTGTATATTGACATGCCCCTTCAATATACAAATTATACAAAATTGCACACGCAAATCAAAACAAATGACTTATCTCTGTTCATTTATGCCTAGTACCCAGTTTTCAGATTTTGTCTGATTTATTGTTCAAATCATTTAATATATATGTATATATATATATAGTTTTTTTTTTCAACCATAAGATAGAAAGAAAGAAAACATGCTTTCCAAACTTTCCTAAAAATATATCCTCTTTATACTGCATTTGCATTTTCAAACAGCATTTTTGCGTTTCAAATTATCAACGCGTTTCAAGAACACGTGAGTAAGGGGGTATTCACATTAAGTCCGGTAACATTTAATTTCTAGATAAGCGGAGGTGAAAGGTAAGACGGAGTTTCGCAAATTTCGAAAAAGCTTTTACCTCTTCCTGAGCCAGAAATATTTCTGCCTCATGCTTGGTATCTTACTAATACACATTTATATACACATGTTATCTGTAATATTTTCCAACACATATTCACATATTTTAGTGGACTGAGAATTGTAGGGGAACATTTCCGAAATGTTACAAGCCTCAATGTGAATACCCCCTAAGGAAAGCAAAACTTGCACTTGTTTTAAGTCCAGTTTGGCGAGTCCAAATTTCCATATAAATTTCGTTTAAATTAGACTCACGCGAAAAACGCGGTTAATTTGCTCCCAGACTGCTGACAATAAATTTGAATTTTTATTTGAATTTTACTGTCGAATGGAATCAACTTGGATATTATTTAAATGTTATTTTTTCAAATCAATTAAATAATACAAATAATTTTTAAAAATTTTTGTCCACGATATGGGGGTGTTATTTGGGCCGAGTGTTTTGAGCCATGTGCTTTTAACAAACAGCTTTTTTGTGGAAGTGAGCTTTAGGAGAAATCATATATGAAATCATATGATATTTTATTTGTTACTAGATGGACGTAGTGTGGACGTAGTAGGAAATTTTAAGTACAGGCGCGCATGGTTAGCTAGAACGAAATTTGTTTATGACAGTGAATGTCATTTGGACATTTGTTGAATATTTTTATGGTAAATTAAAATTCGTGTAAAAGATTTTTGACTTACATCATTTGTAATACTCGGAGAATTATATGCATTTTATAAAATACAAATTAATAAAAATGATTTTATTGAAATTATACAGAACAAATAAAATTTTTCACATCTATCTCGGATGCAAAAATTATTATTGAAAATGTTGTGTAACTTCTATTTTTAAGAAAAGTGGCGGTGACCGCTTTAGTTTTTCTGGATAAAAATTGTGAAAAATTTAAATTAAAAAAGTTTTACAAAGTGAATAAATCATAATATAATTTAAATACATATATAAAAATGTGTGGATTTTATTATACATAATATTAAAATGAAAAACTAATTTTAATATAGGAAAAAAATTACATATATATATATATATAAATATTTTTAGTTTTATTTGGTTTTTTTTTGTTGTTGATTTGTTAAAAAATTCTATGTGAAAAAATAATTACGACTAGAGTAATGTCTTTTGATACCAGAAATAACTCGGCGCTAATGAAACGCGCTGAACAATTGAGGCGTTGGGAAGAATCTGATACAAATAGGGAACCAGCATATCCAAAAAATGAAAAGGGGCGTAAAATTAAATTTTCACCAGGATGTGTTTTTTTAGCAGCTTGTGTTGCTGGTGATAAGGATGAAGTTATACGATTATTAGAATCCGGTGCAGATATCAATACAGCTAATGTTGATGGATTAACGGCATTACATCAAGTAAAACAAATTTATAAAATTGTTGATTTTGTTTTTTAAAACGGAATATTAACTGCCTTCATCTTTTTTTTTGTTTTTTTTTTTTTCATTTTTTTCGAAAATTAATTAATTGAAAATGACTAAATAAGACTCATGTATATGCCGTAATTACTGTTCGTTGTGCTACAAGAACTATTTATATCGGCATTAAATTCTATTTCGATGTATTCCCTCAAAATATGTAGAACCGCCAAGCATGACTTGTCCTTAACATTAAATTTGTCTATCTGTTAAGAATATAAAATTTTTTTATTTTGATTTTTATTAATAATATTATCATTCATTTATTTTAAGACAATTCTTTATCATATACAAATTATTCAAATTTTTCTAAAAAAAAATAAAAAAAGTTTTTGTGATATTCTTTTAAACATATTTGCATATTTAATATGTTCTGGATGATTTTATTCTTCCGGGTTTTATTTTCTAGTTTGCTGAAAATATTCTTAGATAACTTGCATTTCGTCTTATTTTCTTGCGGATTCTATTTTACTATAAGAAATTCAAAACTGTTTAGTCTATAGACTAAAATTGGCGTCGTTTAAAACAAAAAATCAGGCCATACTAGGGTGAAATCTATTACAAGAAATTTTCTTTTCATTTAAAAACTAAAAATAAAGTTGAATCTATTTTCAATTAGATTTTAATAGTTAAAGTGTACAAAAGATGATTTTTTTGCATTATCTGAAAGAATTTTTCTTGAAATCATTTCAAATAAAACATTTTTTCTTAATATACTACAGGAAAGGATTTGCTAAATCCATTGAAAAAATTTCTAGACCAGTGTAGCACACGATCAAATTAACAAATTTATATTTGAAAATTTTTAGAGGAAAAAATTTTTTTCTACTTTTTGTTTTTGATACTGACGCAAGATTATTTCGTTAACATTTAGTATGACGATGAGCAAATATACCAAAAATAAACCTGGAATAATTTATTGATAACCTTGTATTTGAAAAGAATGAATTAACTAGAAAATTTATAACAAAATTAGGAAGCTTTGAGGTGTTTTTGTCGTACAACAAAATTTTGTTACTTCATTAAATTTAGTTTTAAAATTTTTTTAAAAATTATTTTCCTGATAAAAATTTATGAAGATTTTAAATGAAAAAAATTTCTATTCTGACTTAAAATTTATAGAGGAATTATGTTTGCATTTTATTTTTATTTTAGCTTAAAATAACGTCTTAAGTACCGATTAATTCCTAAAAGGTTTTAAAGTTTATAGAATTCGGTGGTCTTTAGTTTTGTTTTCTGGATTAAACGCCTTTACAATTGGCCGGATCATAGAATACTTTCTATTTAATAATAAACATTCACACAACTAATTTCAATAATTCAATACATCCTTAAACCTTTTAGGGTCATAATGCACCAAACACAACCTAATTACACCAAGGATTTTTTTAAAAGCTTTTCAATAGATACTTGAATAATTAAGGAAAAGTATTATTTAACAAGACTAACGATGAGAATAGGTCCACACATACCTGAGAAATAGGTCCAAAATTAGAAAATATTTCAAAAACCAAAAAAAAAATAGATATTAATTATATGCACAACGAATAACAGTCACATTAATGTGTTCATATGCGATTCATAGCATATTTTGCATAATTCATAGTGCAAAAATATATTTAAATAAAAATGGAGAAGCAAAACAGTAAAAGAAAATGAAGAACTTCTCAACAAAACTGCACGTTAAAATATTTTTCCCACATGCTGCCCAATTAATTCACTAGAAAGAGATTGCCTTCTCGCCTCTATAGCTATATATAATGCCTACTACATATGTGTGCGCAAAACTAGCTATTTTTATATATATCATATAAAAATTATTTATAATTCTATAAGTGTTAAATCTTAGCTCAAACATATATTTATATACATATAAAATGATAGACTTTTATTTGGAAATTCTGTTCAAAGATTTTATTTAAGTAGAAGCCAAGCCTTCAATTTCTTTAAAAATTGATCGTTTAATGTCGCCATGTGTTCTGAATTGAATTGAATAATTGAAACTCTAGCCTGCCTGGATAAGAATTAGATTGGTATCAAATGTATTAATGTTATTGGATTTTTTATTAATTATTAAATTGAGGCTTTTTTTAAAATTTTACAAATCGGACTAATTGGTTTAACTGTGCAATGGGGTGGTTGCTCTAAGATGATTAATAAAGATTTTGACTTTATTAAAATCAGAAAAAACAATAAGAAATTTGAAGATTAAACTTTTTTCGTATGCTTTAAAAATCAAAAGCGATTTCTAGTTAGAGCCAAAAATATATTTGTTCTCTTTGATTAAATTAAATGCTGACTGACCACTTTATGGGTGTTATCTCTTGTTTTTTTTTAAATTAAAAGCCATAAGAAAAAAAAAGAAATATATTAATTTTGAATTTATAAAACTAAGCAAATTTGTTTAATATGTATTTAGAAATGTATTATTTTTATGGCTTAAAGTTTTTGCAAGCACTGCATTAAAATGCTCATTTATTGTTTTAGACATAAAATCATCGTTCCCGTTGCTCTAGATTTGGAAATATAGGCGAATCATATTAAGTTGATAATTTGGTCCCTTTTAGCCACGAAAAGTATGACACAATACATTAAGCATATTTTCTACCTGCTTTTCCATACAATGACTTTTTTTTATAAAAACCTCCCGTTTTGTTGCATTTTAATTTTTGTTTCACAATCCTAGTTCATTATATAAGCAATATCTTTTAGTTAAAGGATCTTTTCGTTTAGTTTTATTTCGGGCTCTCTGAAGGCCAGAATCACTGTGGGAGAACTTTTTATTTTTGAAGACTCAGGAGATAGTGGATAACTTGCCGAAAAGCCAATATTTTTATTTCAACAAATTTCCTTTTTCATAAAGAGGGATCAGCTTTTATATTTATTATAAGAGCTGTATTATAAAAAGTAAAAAAAGTTTACTATATGATTGCGCTATAAAATAAATTTTCACAAGTGAAGTTTTCAGCATGATTCATGCATGGGAAATTCAATAATAAGTCATTTTTCTTATTAATTAATATCTGTTAAATGACAGTTCCTTGGTTTAAGCTTGTAGATGACTAAAATCAGGCAATGAATGTGCTCCTGTACCCCACGACGACTAAAAAGTTGTGGTCCTTATGGACTTTTTTTCGTGCAGGTAATCGAAATGAAGTCATTTAAAAGCCATGAGACCATACTAATGAGAAAAATTGTTAGTCGAATGAAGTCCTGCAAATCTTTGAATTTGTTAAAGTCATTTCAATTTTGGTTTCTATTTCGTTTTATTATGTCGGCTAATACTAAGTTATTGTTGCAATACATTAAAGTAGCCACATGCTTAAACTTTATCTTGATAAAATTTTACACGGTGGCCACTTTATGTTCAGAAAAAATGCTGTACTTATCCCAAAATTAAGTAGTATTCTTAAAAAACGATCAAATTGTACTGGATAGGGTTTAAATGCCACTTAAATTTTTTAGTAACCGTGTTCAAAAAACTACATCGTAAAATTTTACCAGGTAAAAGTGTTAGTTTGTCTGTAGCGTTAATCACTAAAATATATTTAAACTTTGATTTTACATCCAAAATAAAATATCTAAGCAGTAGAATTAAATGAAAAATTTATTTGAATCCACACAAAAACACAAGAAAAATCTAACAACCTAAAAATAGTTTGACTAATAAAAAAAAAGGAAGATTTAACATAAAATTTTGGCTGGATTGAAATTTTTACAAAAAGATTTACTTAATTAACTAGCAATTTGTTCTATGTTTCTGTTTATATTCTTACTATTAGCTTGCAAAAATTATGCAAAAATCTTAAATTGTTATTAAAATCTTTTCTATCTATCCAATCAAGTTCAAATAAATTTTGTTGTGTTGGGAGTGCATGACAATTGATGTTTATAAAGTTAGTTCTAATATTATTCTTACCGTTAGCTCATAATGTCCTATATCTTTTACAAATTTTCAATCGTTAATAAAGCCCTTTTTTATTCATCCAATCAAATTCAAATAAATTTTGTTCGGTTGGCAGTGCATGACAATTGATGCTAATCAAGTTCAAATAAATTTTTTTGAGCTGGGAGTGGATAACAATTGATGTTAATATAGTTAGTTCAAATATTAATTCATTAATTATATTTAATAAACTAATTTTTAGTTTTATATGAGAGAAAAACTTCAGAAAACTGAATGAGACGAATTCTGAATTCAGAAAAAAGAAAAAACAATCTCACTGAATGGGAATGAATGAGAAATATAAGTAGAAATATACTTTAAAACATTTGTTTTTATATTAACTAGTTGTTAGCCAAAACGAAATGAAACCATGTCATTCAATTTTTAAATAAAAGCTGCTATAAGTACTGCTGGAAGAAAGTTTTTAATTGTCAATTTAGGAAAAAAATTTATGTGACAGTGGCTGAATTAAACCACTAAAGTGTCCTTGAATTTTTAGTAGTAAAATTGTAAAAATATTTCGTTTTAGAGAGCTGAGATTTCATGCAGAAATGTTGATTCTTTTATCTTTTCTGGCAAAGAAAGCTTGGTGTGCTTAATGCTCTTTCTATCGATTTCAAGCAAAAAACTCTAGGCACTTAGACCAGTTTTCATTTGTAAAATATTTATAAAAACCTACTGCAACCATCTTTAAAGGTACATATCGCTTGTATTAAATAATTTTTTTCAACTTAGTTACCACTTGTGCGAAAAATTTTAAGCAGTAGGTATAAAAATTTCCCTGACATATCTGCAAAAATTCCAAAAACAGCTTCAAGATCTTCCTTGTAATGTGGGGCATTTTAATGCAAAGTATCTAAATAACCTTATGTATCTCATACGATTTACTAATACTACCACTTAAACTTTCAACAACTTGGCAATTACTGAAAATGATTACTATTTTGAACCTAGGTCACGTAGACTTCTTTTTTTGAAAGGTTTTGTTGAAATTACATGTATTGAATTCCACGCTTAGAAAAACAACCAAGAAAACGACCAAAATATTGGTAATTTTATAGTGAGAATCATTAATATTAAAATTCATATTATTAAAATTAAATTTTCTGACAATAATCCTTGCTTGTTGTGCTTTTAATCGATGTTGGATACATTCTGCCCAAAGTTTTTATAGTAAATTTTTTTTAAAAATATAAGAGATTTAAAATTAACTTTAGATTTGAAAATTGTGATCACTTTACTTATAAAATTAGTAATTTAGGCATGGCGTTTTTCTAGATAAACAACCAACAAAAATTCCAACCTCAAAAAACAAAAAAATCAACGTAAAAAGATAATCTGTTCTGAAACCAAGAAGTCATGGATACAAACAACATATAAAAGATAAATATTTAATTGTACTTTGTGAAATTTATATTAAAAAATTAATATAAAGAAGTGTGCAAAATTGGAAGAAAATCGATTCATAACTTGTGGTAAAATTTTGACTACGGATTTCTAAAATAGAGTTTCGAGAAAAAAGCGATTAAACTTTTCCATTCAAATAACAAAGAGCGGAGCGGAACTTCCAAAACTTTTTAGAATTTTACTCGGATCATTTTAAAATTTTAGGAGAATATTAGAATGCTATGAAATCAAGACTAATTAAAGTTTGAAATGATATCAAAAGTTGTAACTATCTCTTAAGTAATTCATAAAAAATAATATTTTTATTGAAAGTTTTATACGATACGGCGGAGAAAATAAGTATGATAATTTTCTTTGAATAAATTTATTCAAATTAACACATATGATACAGTAAAAGGTCGACAATTACAATCGTTTGTGTTTGCATGGTTGAAAAAATAATGCTTTACTCCTTGCCTTTATGCAGGGTCTTTTTATTTAAAAGGAATCACTTTTAACACAAGCAAACCCATTTTTTACGATAATATCTGCAGGTCTAATGGTTTGAATGATTCAAAATTAGGATGTAGTCTATATTATCACTAACGGGTAGTATATCTTCTAAGATCAAAAATTACTAAACGCAGGAATTATAAGAAATATTTTGCATAAAAGTAAATTATATATTTTTTTGAAGTGAATAACTTCTTTAGGCGCACTGAATTTAAAATCGATGTAACGAAAAAGCGACACTTTTTGTTACACTAAGCTATATGTTTATAGCATGTGGTGATGGATATATATATATATATATATATGTGTGTGTGTATGTATGTATGTTTGTGTGTGTATGTGTGTGTAGGTATGTATGTGTGTGTGTGTGTAGGTGTGTGTATGTATGTATGAGAGGTGAGCGAAGCGAACAGGGGGCGGAGCACACTATAATATGTATATATTTTAAATATCAAAAATGTTTTGAAATAGTAGGTAATCAGTACAGTAAAGTTAAGATGGGTGACACAAAGTTAAGCAGGTGCCGATATATATTTGCTGAGTGAAGCGAAGCGGGGGTGGGTGAGCGAAGCGAACAGGGGGCGTAGCCCACTAGTATATATATATATATATATATATTCTAAATATGAAAATGTTTTATAAACACTATTAAGTTTTCACTTCTACCGTGTGGTTTTAAGCACACACTTGATTTTTTTTTTTTTTGTAGCTTACTTTAACAGCATGACAAATTTCCTAAACCTCATATGAATTATTGTGCTCATTTCTCAAATCAAAAATTAATTGCTTTGCGACGTTTTTTGCTATTTTGAGAAGGTAAAAAAATATTTATTACGGTATTTTGGAGGAATCAAAAATATGAGAGTAAAATGTCACGTGACCTGAAATGCTTTAGCTTCCTATATAATATATAGTGCCGGAAAAAATAGTAAACTCCAGTTATTTATTTTGGGCTTTTCCATATATTTAATTTATGAAGTGAAAACAGTAATATTGCCTTTTATCTGAGATCCATTTTGCAGGTAATTAGTTCTATATATGAGTCGTTCAGAAGCCAATGTGGATAAGTCCAAAAAATCCAAACTGAGAAATTTAATGTTTCTTAATGCATTCATAATACATAACACATACGGAGGCAATTAAAAAAAGGGCTTTTTGACCAACAAAAAATGAAAATATGAGTAAATCCTTTTAGGAATAAGAAATATATTATTTGTTCTATTAAAATTTGCAAAAATCAGAAAATAAGAAAAAATGGAAACTAGGAAAATTAATGTTTCTTAATGCATTCATAATACATAACACATACGGAGGCAATTCAAAAAAGGGTTTTTTGACCTACAAAAAATGAAAGTATGAGTAAATCATTTTAGGACTAAGAAATATATTATTTATTCTATTAAAATTTGCAAAAATCAGAAAATATGAAAAAACGGACTTATCCACATTGGCTTCTGAGCGACTCATATGTAGGTGGGTATTTACTTTAAATTGGTTTTATGACTAAATTCCTATTTTGAATATGGAAAAGAATATAAACTCACCTCAATTTTTTAATAATTTTATTTAATAACTAGTACATTTCCCCTTATTTTTATGCTATTATATACACAGTAATTCTCTAAAAACAATAACATAAAGTTGTTTAATATATCTTACTCCTCTCTCTGCGCTTACTTTGCCATTTTCGATTAAAAATCCTTTTTCTTAAAACTCGTTCGAAATGAATCGTTTTTTTGGTTTTCAAATTATGCCAATAGTGTTTCAAATCATCGGGCCATCAAGATTTTTTTCGTCACTAAAAATGAATCTTGATCACAAGAAGTTGAACGTATATTTTTCCGAATTGCAGCCGAGTCATGGTATAGTAATTTTTTAAAGTTTGAACTCGATAAACTTTAGACTTTTGTGTCACTAGCCCATTTTCTAACGAGACGCGAACTACATTCTAGGTTGAAATGTTGAACAATTTTTCGAAGATGATACTTCAGTTTCACTGATTTTCTGTAGAAATGCCGGATTCTTTCGGTGAGAAAACTTGAAAGGTAGATCGCTTCTATTTCCAGTTTCATACTTTTCTAATCCGAAATGTATTCAACACCTTTTGAACTATTCACCTTTGTAATTATTTGTCTTTGTGACAAACCAGAATCATTAAAATGTAATATCATTTGTTTTTTAATATCTGTTAGTCTGTTATGCCTTGCGCATGTCTACAAACAATTAATATAATTAGTTGAAGATTTTATTGATATTAAAACACAATAATTGCTTGAGTTTATATTCATTTCCTGCACTGTACATCGGTTGATTCTCAATCAACTTTCAAAATATGTTATACGTATATTAAAGACTAGCTGCGAAACTCGGCTGTATCTATTGATTAAATCAGATGACATTCATAAATGGTTAAATAATATTTAAATTATTCTTATTATTATTAAAAAATTAATAGCAGTGATGAATTAATTTTGCTCCCAATCGACCTAAGCCGTTTAAACCTTATATTTCTTCTGTGATTTGATTAATTTTATAAGCCAGAACTCAAACTGTAGACTTGTTTTTATTTTAGTTTTAGAAATAAAAATATACATTGATAACATAACCTTGTAAAAATCATTTTTCTAGCACGAAAGTCCTTGTATAGTAATTTAATTTTAATTATGTACAAGATTTATTTTTAATTTTTTCTACTATAATCAAAAAAAAAATTCCATATACGATTTTAGGCATGTATTGATGACAACTTGGAAATGGTTGAATTCCTGGTAGAGCATGGAGCTGATATTAATCGACAAGATAACGAAGGGTGGACACCTTTACATGCAACATCATCCTGTGGGTAAGTTTTAGTTTATTGTTAATAAAAAAAAAAAACCTATAAAATTATATATTTATTTATAAATTCAATTTACAGTTTTGTTAGTATAGCAAGGTATCTAATTGAAAATGGAGCTGATATAACAGCAATAAATAGTGACGGTGAGTTAGCTATAGATTTATCATCAACAAATGCTATGGGTGATTATTTACAAAATTTAATCGATGAACAAGGAATTGATTGTCAAAAGGCAAGACAAATTGAAAAACAGCTTATGTTAAATGATGCCAAAAAATGGCTACGTAGTGATGCATCTGAAGCTGATAAACCGCATCCAAAAACTGGTGCAACTGCTTTACATGTGGCTGCTGCCAAGGGTTATACTAAAGTAAATAAAACCAAAACAAATTAGATAATATTGAAATATTATATAAATTTTTAATTTAATTGCTGTTATTATTTTCTTCTTTTTTTTCTAAAAGGTTTTAAGCTTTTTATTAGCTGGACGTGCAAATGTTGATAAACAGGATAATGATGGCTGGACACCATTACATGCAGCTGCACATTGGGGACAAAAAGAATCAGCTGAAATGTTAATGGATGCAATGGCTGATATTGATATTAAAAATTATGCTGGTCAAACACCTTTAGATGTTGCTGATCCAAAAATTATAAAATTTTTAGAAGTATTAAAAGCAAGTAAAAAGAGGACGAAAAGGAGGCCTACTAGTCAAATTAGGTAATTTTAGTCATGTAATTTTTTCTTTATATAGTTTTAAGATTTTCGTTTTATATTTAACTAACGCAGTCTGACAACAATTGGCATTCAAGTTTTGTATAAAAAATAGATAAAGAAAATTTTGTTGCTTACCTTTTTTGAAAATAACTCATAAATTTTACTTTTGAAAAATGAGTTTAGCATGAACATGTAAATTAGAATTTTCTATGCAAGCAACATTCAGTATCTATGCCTAAACCGCATTATTCAAAACACTGATAGCAAAGGTTATTAATTTTGACTTCAAATGCCAATTGAATTGCTAAGTGAAATCCAATCTCTTTATTAAAATGAAATTTTTAAGGGAATCAAAAGAATGAAGAACTGTTTTTTCTACGACATTGTTCACAAATGGCTACCGCAATTTGGATCTCATTCCAATGCTGGCTGATATTTTGCAAAAAAATTGGCAAGCCAAATTTCAATTGCGATACGTATGGAGCAAAAAAAATATTTTTTATATTGTTGAATAACTTTTTTCTACAAAAATTCTATAAAAGAAATAAGCAAAACATTTCTCAAGTCGTCTTTCAAAAAAGCCAATTTACTGTGATGAGCATATCTCATCCTAGAATTATCTGAAATCAGAAAACCAAATTGATTTAGCTAAAATATATGTTTTGCTCTTCTCCAAGTTCTTTTTTAAGTATTGAATTTTACATTTCAATTTGTTTTGTGTTCTTTTGAAGTCAAAAGGGTGAGTTTTAACAAAACTTTAAAAATTTTTTTTAAAATATTCATACAATAATTTCTAATTAGTTGTATATCTTGTTGTATTGTAATTCTTTTCAGTTTGTTACAAAAATAATGTACAAAGCAAGTGTTCCCTTTTAATTCTAGAATTTCCGATAACATAGAGAATAGTATTGAGACGCCACCTAAAGTAATACGAGTAGAAGTTAAATCTGAACAAAAAGATTCTGGAAATGGTATGTTAAATTAATTTTAACCCTGATAACTAATAAAACTAGTTAAAGTTACTTTGTTCAACATAGACTGATTTTTTTTGCAAGTAAATATTAAAATTTAATTTAATTAGAAACAAAAATACATTAAATTCTATTTTCTATGAGTATTAGTATTTTAATCATTTACATTTTTCTATGCTGCTTGTAAATACTTTTAAAGAGGATGTGCTTAGCAGCTTAGAGAGAATATCAGAGTCGGAGGAAACTGATTCTGATGTGACTGATTCTACTGAGAGTTCACATTCTACTAGTGTATCTGAAAGTTTAGGTAAAAAAATGCTAAAAAGAGAGTTAATTGAAAAAGGAAAAGATGATGTTTACAAATGTCAATTGTTTTGTTATTTGTATGTCAAAAATAGTAGTTTTTTTCGTTAATATTCACTTAAGTGTATAGAAAATATGTTTCAATTTTCGTTATGCATGCATTCGATTAGAAAAATTCCATTGAAATTTCACGTATCAGGTGACATTAAGGATCTTGTTATAAAATCGAAAATATTTATAAAATAAAGAGGCATTATGATTACAAATTTCTTAATAAAAGTAAAACAAAATTATAAATTAAAGTAATAAAAGTATTGTCTATATCTGTACATATAAAATTTGCATGAAAAATTTAGTTCTTTTTTATGGAAAAAACTCACCAATAGAAAACATTTAATTTTTTTACTAAATTACTATTCAATTTTAGATGATAAACCAAAACAACCACCAGAAAATATTCCTCCAACTCGATTACAAGATTTAAGTTCAGGAGATGATACTCCATGGAGGCGGACTGGATCTGTGCGTACTAAAAATCAACAAGATAGTCCACCAAAAACACGTAAGACGTAAAATTAAATGTAAAAAATAAGGCTTTTGAATTTTTAATTAAAACTATTTTTCTCACTATTTAACCACCAAATCTGTTTTATAAGCGTAAGTTATAAATAATCGCTGATGCAGAAAAGTTAAATCTATTGTATTCGATCAATATTGATAAGGGTTCAGTTAGTTTTTAGAGAAGTTTTATTTTTGATCCCTAAAATGAAGAATAAAAAAGTGCATTATTCTTTTACAAAGCGAACACCTTTTTGAATGACACGTTTTTGATTTGGCTGAATTTTTTTTACGGGTTTTACATTGAAAAAAAAATATACGTGTTTGAGGATTTTTTCTTTTTTATATATATTTTAGGGGATCAAAATTTTGGGAATTGCGCGGTTTTGACTTGAAGAGTAGTTTAAAAAAATTCATAACTTCAGTTTTATTGAGGCTAGGAGCTTTTTGTCTTGTTTGTTTTGCAGTATTTTTAAAAAAAAAATATTTCAAAAAAAATTTATTAAAAAATTTTTTTTGCTATAAAGAAATAAATTGTTTTTATCGATTTTTAAGTTTTATACCCTCGTCGTAGCTACTTTTTAGTGTTACCATTGTGTTCACCGGCTGATTCTCAACGAAGAAAGTTTTTTTAATTAATGGAAAAACCATTCCTATTACGCTCCATTGTGTGTGCATTTTTTTTAATCACACATTGTTTTCTTTTGTAATACAAATGTTTATCCTATATTTTTTATTTTTTTTTTTTTATATAGAAATTGAATACAATTATTAATAACATTAGTTATTAACAAAAGAATCTTAATGGAAAATGGAAGGAAATAAATAAAAACTTTATTTTAGCCAATAAAAAATTAATTTTTCAAACTTTATTTTTAAATATGTTTTTTATTATTATTTAAAGAAGTAGTAGTAGCAGTAGTAGCGAAAGGGAAACAAGATGCACCGCGACCAATTTGATCTATTGTGCTCCCCGCCAGACATGCTACTGTGGGAACCTGATACCCAGGCCCCATGCCAGAGCTGGGATCTCTCTAAGACCTATTTCCAACCCCCCTGTGCAGGTTACTTGTCGAGTGAGAAGATGCTTCACCCTCTTTGACATCACCCTACCACATTCAAAGAGTAGGTGAGTAGGCGTCTCCTCTACCTCGTGGCAGAATCTACACATTGGGGTTGTTGATCTTCCCAATTTGTAGAGGAACTTAAGAAAAGGGCCGTGTCCCGTTATGAACCATGTCAATACCCTAAAGGACAGTTTGTCCAACTTCCTTGCCTCGTCTAGGTTTTTTATTTTAAAGCTATAGAAAGCTTTGGACTGCACCAAGCCAGATAACTCGGTCCATGTCCTTACACTGTAGTCATTTGACCATTTGTTTAGGTACTGCTTGAGTACACTAATGGAATAGGGGATGCTGGGTTGTGGGCCTATATAGCAACTGCTCGAGCCCATCCTTGCCAGTCTATTCGCCTCTTCGTTGCCTACAATTCCCTCGTGACCAGGAGTCCACATTAGGGTAACTGCGTTTCTTTCCGCCAAGCTCTGAAGACTCTTGTAACAGCTCCAAACCACCTTTTATGTGAAGTTCGGTGCTGCTAAGGCTTTTAATGCTGCTTGGCTATCCGAAACAATATATATATGAGCCTTTCTAAAGCCTCTTTTTGTACACTGGATCGCAGCGGCCTCAAAAGCAACAGTTTCAGCTTGAAAGACGGTAGCGCTATTACCTAGAGCCATGAAGCTCTTGTAGCCCGGACCGTTAATCCCTGCTCCTGTGCCAGAGTCCGTTTTGGATCCATCAGTGTACCAAACTGAGGCATGCCGCGGAATATCCTTCAGCATGTCCTCGACAATATCTCTGGATCCCACTTGGACCTTAAACTTTCGTTTACAGTCCGTTGTCCGGTCCATGTGGTCTAGCATTTGAATTATTTGACTGGGCATACCTATCTTTACCGGTTTGCTGGCAAATTTCCTATTGTTGGGACCAGTACGTCCCGAAGCTGTCATAATTGCTGCCGTTTTCCATGCCACCTGCTTCAAATAAATGTGCAGTGGGTGAAGGCATAGGATCTTTTCAAGTGTAGCCGTGGGTGCGGATTTCATAGCACCCGCTGCACACAAGCAAGCAGTTCTTTGTAATTTTGACAGCATTTGTTGCGTTGGTTTATCCTCCGTCTTGTACCACCAAGCCACTACCCCATAAGAGAGTATGGGTCTTATGACTGCTTGGTATATCCAGAGAGCCATATGAGGTTTTAGACCCCAATTTCTACTAACCATAGATTGGCAAGCAAATAGGGATCTAATGGCCTTGTTTGTAACATATTTTATGTGAGGGGTCCAGGACAGGCTTTTGTCCATGATTACTCCCAGAAGTTTAACCTCATCACTCAAGCCAATGCTGACTCCATCTAGCTGTAGTGGGTTAAATTGCAGTTTCCTCCTCCGAGTGAAGGGAACACATTTTATCTTGTGCGGGTTAACAGATAACCCCACGGTTTTGCACCAATTCTTAACTATGTTTAGGGCATGCTGCATGCACTCTATAAGAGTGTTTTCAAAATGTCCTCTTACTATGATTGCTATGTCGTCAGCATAGCTCACACAGCAAAAGCCAGCTTGTCCTAGCCTGCTAAGTAGCTCGTCCACAACTATCAGCCAAAGAAGAGGAGAAAGAACCCCCCCCCCCCCCCCCCCCTTGGGGGCATCCTCTTGTCGTACGTACTGATATCTTGTCATGAACTAGCTCTGCAAATATATTTCTGCTATTCAGCATATTGACTACCCACCCTACGGTGGTGAGATCAAGGTGTTTATCTTTAGCACACCTCTTTATAACTTCATGTGCTGTGTTATCAAAGGCTCCTTGTATGTCAAGAAAAGCCACTAGGACTACCTCCTTAACTCTTAAGGATTCTTCAATAACATTGACTATTTCGACTAGGGCCGTGTCCGTGGACTTCCCCGTCTGATATGCATGTTCTGATCCATGCAAAGGGTTGTTATGGAGGATTTTAGTCTTCATATGAAGACCTAGTACTTTCTCCATAGTTTTAAGAAGAAAAGATGTTAAGCTGATAGGCCTATAGGCCTTTGCATATTTATTATCTATTCTCCCAGCCTTGGGAATGAAGATCACTTTAACATTTCTCCAACTCCTAGGCGTATATTCCAAGCAAAAGCTTGCTCTAAATACTTTAATCAAATGGGGGCAGAGTATATCCAGCCCCTTTTGTTTTAACACGGGGTAGATACCATCTACTCCTGGGGCTTTGTAAGGCTGAAAAGAATCAACAGCCCATTTGATAGTACCCTGTGAAAAAATTTCCTTTGCAAGACGGTATGATCTATGCCCTACCGTCCTAGGGTGATGACAGTTCGACTCTGTACTGTCATTTTGCCCCTTGTTATAGCAACCTGGGAAGTGACTCTTCAGCATTAGCTCTAGAGTTTCCTTTCCCGATGTTGTTTCTTGTCCATTAGGCTTTTTAATTGAGCCTAGAGGATTTTTGTGATCTCTAGATAGAATTTTGGCTACTTTATTAGTAGCCGAAATATCTTCCAGCTGCTCACAGAACTTGCGCCATTATTTCCTTTTATTGGCTCTAAGTTTTATATTATATTTAGTGAGAGCGCTGCGGTATGACTGCCAGTCTCCCGTTCTTTTGGCTCCATTAAAAACTTTTCTTACTATTTTCCTCTGTTTTTCGAGTTCATTATTATTCATTATTATTATATTATTTAAAGAAAGACTTATTCTTAATTTTGTCATAAAATATTTATATTTATTGTTAACAAATAATATTTCTTATTTGAAAATATTCACAACATATATTGTTAGTTATAAACTTCGTTTATGTCGTAAAATTTGTTAGTTTGCATTAATTTAAGAAGTGTTTGTGAAAACCCTAGTCAAAATTTGGAGTCTCCTTTCATCCTCTTCTCAAACACGTATATCTTTTTCTTCAATGTAAAACCCGTAAAAAAAATTCAGTCAAATCAAGAATGTGTCGGTCAATTTTTTTCGAAATCGGTTTGTAAAAGAATGCCCCATATTTGTGATGTGACTGATTTGGAATTCTAACGAGGCAAAATAAATAGATATTTTCTCTTACGGTAGACTCCCGCAGAACGATTACTGACGTGGCATTCAGAAATTACATATGAAAAATAAATTTTTGGACGCATTATAGAAAATTACCATCTGAGTTTTATCAGTACTCGATGTTAACGAATGTGGTAGTCTTAAATTAAAACTGTTTTACCCAAGAAATCATGTAAAATTCAATGAATACGATCTTCTGAGACTTATTTGTTTGCGATACCACTAAGTGCATATGCTTCAATCCATAATTGTTAAGAATGTACATAACAAATCTTAGAGAAATAAACATATAGAAAATGTTTTTATTATTTTTTGCTTTAATAACAAAAACCAAAAAACAAAGCTTCTCTTTTAGTATTTAATTCTTCTTTTTGAAGAAATTTGAAGAGTTTTTGGGTTCCAAATCTAAGGGTTGGGTATTTGGTAATCCAAAGTAATGACATGTATTTTTCTTATTTTTAGAAGTTCCTGATAAAGATGTTAAGTCAAACGATACAGAAGTAATTCTAAGGAGAACACAAAGTTTTGAAAATGATGAAAAGTATGTAATTTTATTTCTTAATTCTAATTTTAACAATTGTACATAAATCTAACTTGTGTGCACAACCGTTTATTATTCGTTTTATTAATTTGATTTTGATTTTATTATTTAAAATACTTAGAACACATTGAAAAATAGTAAAAACTGCTTTTAACATAATTGTTTTAAAATAGTTGAACATAATAAACGTTCTTTTAAAGATGATTGACATAAAGGCTCAAAAATATCAATCAGTGATCTTGCGGTCACGGTATGAATTTCTTGCTTGCATATAGCCCAAATTCTAATAATCTTTAATAGTTATTCGAATATGCAAATGGAAAACAGCACTTCAAATTCTCTTCAACTTTTTGGAATCAAATAAGCCGCATATATATTTTTTCCAGATTAGTTCATTGCTCAGCAACCTAATTTTATTTTAAGGTGTAGTAGCTTGACCATTAAGTGTACATATGGTAGTGGTTTTATACATTGGCCCGATTTAACGTATCCAACAATTTTTCCTATTTGTATAGAATTGCCATTCAAAGGTTTGAGGTCCCTACGTCATATGATCAAAAGTTGTTATAGTTGTTTCTCTAAGAGCCACAACATAAGTATTTTCCTGAAGCCAAATGAAATTTGATTTGGTAATAATTTTGTTATATTTAGTGTCTGATATTAAATAAAGTAAGGTGAACCTAGTAATGTTACTAATCCCTTTAAAAAATTGTTTGACGCTAAAAGCTTAGCATAAGTGTGGAATCGCTAAAAGTAGCTTGAAGTTGCTTCCATAAGTATCAGGGGCTTAAGAAAACTTCTTATTGTCTTAATGTATTTCGATGTTCTTCAATTGCTTGAAAAATGAAATCATCTTAAAAAACCTATATATGTCGTTCTTTTTGCACTTTGTTAAAGCTCGATGTGTTCTAATTTTCTTTAAAATTGGTACCGTCTTACACTTTTATTTTTTGCTTTCAACTTTGTTTTTATTTAGCTATTTTAACAATTCTAATTTTTTTTTCTTTTTGCACCATGCATTTTGTTTGCTTTTTATACATTTTGTTAATAGATTCTATCAGAAATATCATGAGCTACGTGCAAGAATAAAAGCAAATTCATGTCCAGTTTTACCAGCTACAAAAGCAACTATAATAGGTGCAATAAATACACCAAATAATCATACTGTACAAAGATCAGCTTCACTTAAAGATCATAGAAATAACAGGTATTTTAACAATACTTCTAAAATGCTGAATATATCACAATAGTCATAAAGTACTTTATTTTCTATATTCAAGTATGTATAAATTTTTTGGGCAAATAATTTTTTTTTTGTTTTTAATTTAAAGCTGCATGAATTTCTTTTTATGATAATATTGCACTATTAATATTTTATTTGAAATAAAATAAAATGTTTTAGTGAATTTTAAATTATTACCGAATTTTTATTTTAATTTTCAGAAATGTTGTTTCACCTCCTGTGAGTCCAAAGTCTCCAACATCAAATCCTAGTAGTGCTCAAGTTAGAAGGTCAGTAATAGTATTTTGAAAAATCACAATTGAAAAATGTATTTTTAATTCGTCTTACTTGAGTAACATAAAATTTATAAATTAAATTTAAACGAAATATAAATTTTCAATATAAATATTTTTAATATTAAAATAGAGAAAGGCTAACTAAACACGGTCTTTTGAGAATTTTTATCTTATTAAAAAGATTAACATTTCTGCACAATAATTGTGTAAAAGGTTCATCAAGAAATATCAAACTATAGTCGATTGAATGTTTCTTATCATAGTGTTGAGTTTTAAATGAAAGGGATTTGAACCTTGACGACTTTATATCCTTAGATTAATCCTTGATCATTGTTTGAAACAACCACATTCAGATTCAAAAATAATTATCGTATCCTCAATTAAACGATCAAAACGAAAGATTAATTATTTATATTTTTGGTTATTAGCTAAAGAACTGAATTTCTTTTCTTTGCCTTATAATATTTTAACTGTTTGTATCAGAATTACAAAATTTTCGTATTCATTTTATTAACTTAATGAAACATTTAACTAAAGTATTCTTCGATTTGGCAGTTTTTAAATTTAAGTTCTTTTTTGTTTCTTTTGAAAAAAATTTCAAGTAGTTCTCAGTTCATGTTCATGTTTTAAAAATATGTTCATCTTATAGCGGATGTTTAAATCGGGTCTCATGATTGCTTATAATTAAGCATTTCAAAAGGAAGGAAAACATTGAATTTTATTATTTCAAATTTCTGTGAGTTGAATTCAAAAATTTTTTTCTTGTTATATTGAATTAAGCGTTTAAATATCTTACTTTTAAAAGTTTCATATATTTGTTAGTAATTTTGTTTTTTATACTTTTTTTTATGTTTGTAACAAATATAGTTATTTCAATTGTGATTTTAATTTTTTATTTTTGAGTTCATATTTTACTTTACCAGCATAAAAAACCGATTTTGTTTTCGAATTATTTAAAATTCTTTACATTCAAAAAAATATTAGTTTCAAGCATTTATAAATGATTCATATTATTAATTGATACATATTATTCGTTTACATGATTTTACCCAATTCTCTGTATTTCCATTTCTTCTAACTTCTAAACTAAAACTTCTAACGTTTTTTATTTTTGTGAACAAAATATTTACATTATTTTATTCTTCAACAGAATTAATATATTCGCTTTAATTCCTCACCCATTCTGACTAGTCAGTGCAAAAAACTTTTTTAAACAGTTCTCAAACATTTTTGAATCATTTATATTCACCGCTGATTTAACGTGGTTCAACTTTGGAAAACCACTTTTTCATGGACAAATGTTCATGAAAGATGATGAAGAAAATCTTTATTTATATTTTTAAGATGCAAGCTATTTGCTATAACTTCATTTTTGGAAAGGGTTTGGAAAGGCTTTTTTGATGTAACAAACTCATTAGAGCATTTGACATTATTGGTTATACGGCTGCGTTTAATGAGATGAAACTAACGTTCTACAGTTGCTGTCAATGATGCAAGGGTCCAAATAACAATTATTACTTTTCTCCGACAGTATTTTTCCCATCAAAAAGCAATTGTTAGTTGCGCACTAGGCAGTGTCATACTGAATCGAAACTATTCCAGGTTTTTGTTTTAATTGGTGAATATATAAAACTTCATCTACACTGCAAAAATTCCATTTTTTTAAGGAATAAAATTTACATAATATTCTGATGTCAAACTAATATATAAAAGGTTTGAGTGTATTTCAAGCATCTGAAGTAGAATGACTCTTTAATATAATTTTCTATTTTTTCATAATCATAAACAATTGAGGAAAGTAAGACAAAAATTTATATTATTATTATTATTATTAACTTATAGTCAAAACTTGGTGAAAAACGATGATGATAAACAAAAAACACAAAATTTGTCGGCAAATTATAACCCTAAAAATGAAACCAAAAATTCTGATTACGGAAACAATCGCAATAAATTGTCACCTGGAACAATATTTAAAAATTTTTTCAAGTAAATATTAAACTAAAAGATTTACAAAGTTTTTTTTTAACAAATATAAATAAAAGTTTAATTAATGTAGAGAAAAGCTAGACTAAAATTAATCGTTTGTTTTTGAATAGCAAAGTTTGTTATAGAAGGCAAGACATTGTCAATGAATTTAGTACTTAAAATTAGTAAAACAATCAATTTACTAATAGCAAATAATACATAACATTACCTAAAATAATTTTTATAATTAATTTTTAAAAGCATTATTATTAATTATATTAGTAGATAATTATACTAAGTACAAAAACATTGTTTGCAATTAAAATCAGTTATTCCATATAATATTACTACACTGTTACTACAGACATGAAATATAACACAAACACGGTTTGTTTATGCTCATTCGAAATGACAATGTCGTAATGTCTTTGCTATACTTTATAAATATTGTAGCCTAATCCAATTCGTATATGTGTGGTTTGCCTACTGATAAAAGCATTGTGTTCATTTTATTTTTTTATGATTAAATTTAATAAAATCTACATTTTATTAATTTTATATTTTGCTAAAACCAATTAAATTTTTGTTTAGATCATTTGTTCCACCTGTTCGTGATGAAGAAAGTGAAACGCAACGTAAAGCTCATGCAAAACGTGTCCGAGAAACAAGAAGATCGACACAAGGTGTTACATTAGATGAAATAAAAAGTGCTGAAGAATTGGTTAAAAAGAATAATCTTAATAATAACAACAATATTAGTAATAGTGTAAGTATTAGTATTTTATTTTATTTTTGATTTTCATTGCAAACTTTGAGTGTGCTTAGGTGTTTTCAAGAAAAGAAACTGAAGTTTGCTATAAATTATTTTTTGTTTGTTTTTAAACTTTTTCAATACAAAACAATTCCAAATTTTCTTAAAATTATATTGAAGCATTTGGTTTTATATATATATATATATTTTTTTTTAGTTGGATTAGTCACATATGAGAGTCTTTAAAATAATTAAAAAGTAGTTGTTTTCATTAATAGTTTAATTTATCTCAATACATAAGATATTATACATAGGTCATATATTTTTGATTTGGAATTATATAAAATACAAAAAAATATGCATTCAAAATATAAGAAAATAACTATTTTGTTAAAAAAATTTCTGCATGTAATCATCTTTGTTGAATGTTCGGTGCATATATTTTTTATAAGTTACAACATTGCTTTGACACCCCTGATTTTTTCGGTGGACACATGTGACAGCGCAGCGACAGCTAATGTCGGTTGATGTATTTAGCTGGTGTTCCACTTCCATGGTAGTGGATGCGTGTTTAAGAATTTCGGGTACGCATGCAACAGTGGATTTATTCAAGGATCGAGCGGCGCTGTATGATAAATCCATGTTATGTTATGATAACTCCATGTTATGTTATGATAAATCCATGTTATGTTATGATAAATCCATGTTATGTTATGATAAATCCATGTTATATTATGATAAATCCATGTTATGACCATTGCCTGAACCAATTCTTTTAAAATCAAATTGCGTTGCAGTTTTGATTTTGAACGATTCCAATTCGGATAAAAATTTAACCAAATGATTTTGGCTGCTATTGCACAGACGTCAATCAAATTATAAAATAGGATCATTCGCCACATATTAGCTTTACGTCTTACTGTAAATGAATGCGCTATTCGATCCAAAACATCAACTCCTCCTTTTGTTGTATTATAAAATGTGTTGATTTCAGATTTTTTTTTTTGCACCAATTTTCGTGTCGTGTTTCAATGTTTATAGTAAAATGACTGCCTTATTTTTTGTTGGCAGTTAGCTTACTAGCGTAATATATTTCCTGAAGCCAACTAGGTTACCTTCCACTTCTTGCTGTTTGTGCGGAAAAAATGAGGCTGGAACGCCTCTTTTATTCTTTCGTAGAGTGCCAACGTTGTCAAACTTATTGAGTTTATCTTTTGGTGTTGTGTACATCAAATATATATTCCTTATTTGAATATGCCTCAACAAGTATAATCCACATAAAAGTTGACTTATATTGACTTAATTAATTTAACGTAAAATTATAAAAAAAAAATTTGGAAGTGCAATATGAAATAAGACAAAAATTCAAAGTTCAAATGTGACTCAGAGTCACATCCCACGATAAGAGTTAAAAAGTGATAATACTGACAAATTTTCTATGCATAGTTCAGGATCATAATCTTAGCTAAAAGCTATTAACACTTTTTTTGCCTTTGTGGTTTTTTTAAATATCATAAGAAGCAATTTTATTTCTCTTTTACAAATCTATTACACCTGATTGTCTATTCTCTACTTCCTTGAAAAGTAAGTTGTTAAATTGAAAATATTAAAAACACGCGTTTTGAAAAGTTTATTGTATACGACCAATTTTATATCTTTAACCATGTAAAATGTTTCAATTAATTCAATTTTATATCTTTAACCATGCAAAATGTTTCATTAATTCTATTTTACTTTTGAAAAAAGCTAATGTGATTTGAATATTTGGAATTGTTTTGTTTAAGCTTTGTTTTTGTTTTTGTTTAACTACAAATGTGGCAAAAAATGATCCCGTTTTTATGTGCCTTGCCAAATATTAAATAGAATGAAGTGCTAATTGTCCCAACAACAACAACATCAAAGTGTTCAAATAATGATCGAGTTTCTATGACAATTACAACAACGTCAGATGATTTAAATTCAACAAAGATCTCACCCGATAAACCAAATAATGAAGAAATGTCTGCTTCATATACGATTATAGCTCCGATCTCATCTAAATCAAAAGATTTAACAATTGATGATAAAAGTATTAATAATAAAATAAGTGCATCATATACAATAACACCATTACCATCAACAATTTTTACAACATCAAATCCATCCTCAATAATAAATTCTATTAAAAATGATAAAAAGGAGAATATTGAGCAAATCGCAAATATTACCGCCACTGTTAATGTGCCTAATACAAGTATTAAAAAGACTGAAAATTATTTAGAAGATTTAACTACTACAGCAACTGGTACAGTTATAACAACAAATTTTACTTACGATAATAAATCACGTCCAAATAAATTATGTGATAATAATAATGATAAAACTTATGAAGATTCATTAGAAAAAAATAAAAGTAAAGAAAAAAGATCAATTTTAGATGCTGACAATATGAGTTCATTATCTTTAGCTGAAAAATTAGCACAAGAAGCAAGTAAATATAGTGCAAATGAATTAATCAAAACAATAAATGATTCATTAACAACTGGATGTAATAATAATAATAATTATAATAATAATAATAATAATAATAATAATAATAAAGGTGATTGCCAAAATCAAAAAACAGAAATTGTAACTACATTAACATCACCTTCACATAATTCAACAAAAAGGAGGCCATCATGGAGACAAAAATTTGAGGATAATCTTAAGGTAGGTACCCAAAACAGACCCAAGCTATTTATTAACTTATTTTTAATTTATTGTAAATACAATTTGTTAGTCTTTTATGTTTTGTGTTCATATTTATTTTTTAATTTTGTTTTGGCATTTGATATTTTATTTAAATTTATTTTTAAATAAAATAGTATCAATTTACTCTCATTTTATTTATTAATTGCTAATTACAAATTTTTAATTATATTATGATCTGATTATTTAAAATGGCTGAATAAGTTTTAAGTCAAATCGTCCTTAATGCTCGTTCTCTTTTTGTTTAAATAACAGAAAAGAATATTATGTTTTTTATAAATGATTTGAAGATTTGAATGTATGCTTACTATGAAAGTTCAAATGTGTAAAATTTTTCCAAAATTTTACCTAAATCAAGCAAACGTCAGCATATTTGTCACAAGGTATATTCTGATAACCATGAATTTCCTAAATTTAAGGAAGTTACATTAAACAAATATTCTTCGACTTAATTGATTTTGCTCTAAAGGTAAAATTACTAGAAGCTGTAATCGTTTAAAATAGAAAAAAAATTTAGTCGGAAGCATTATAATACGTATAAACGTAGAATTAACACATTATTGCAAAAAGTGAGTAAATTCCCTTCAGGTTTTTGCTAGAAAATCGTTCTCTCTACCCATTTTAATATGCTCTACTCCAATAGAAACAAAACCATTGAAGCTAAAAACATTTTTTATTAATAATTTTAATGATTACCTAGTATCAATAATTCCATGTAATTATTGTCTTCTTTACTATATTAATACATATTATTTGTCCGAGGAATAGTATAAAATGTTATCATAATATATCCTCACATAAAACAAACTTTTTCGCCATTTTTTCACTAAAACGCTCCTATTTATTTAATAAGTCATCACACATAAGACAAATAACAACAAAATTATTAGTCTACATATATGAATATTTCAAAAAAAGTAATGTTTCAATGAGCATCTGTCCAAAGGAGGAAAATTTTAATGTAATGCAAAGCCCAAGCAAAAGATTTATCTTCAAGTATGCCAAATAAAAAAAGCTTAATTTTTGACTGAAAATATTTACTTTGAATGAAGAGCATGAACGAGAAGCTCAGCGAGATATTTTAACATCACGTTTAACGCTATTTGATATAATATGGATGTATGTGCTCCAAGGGTAGCACGCTTCTTGCATGTTTGCAACAACATACGTGAATTTAACCGCTCTTCCTATTTTTGATCTAATCCGATTCAGTCCAATTAAAAATTGCTTTGCAGTGGAAATTTTTTAACAGTAATTCGAAATTTAAACTGCTGTCAATGTTTCGATATTGAAAATCAATTATTACAATTTTTCAAGGTCATGACATTATTTATAAATTTGGAAATGAGTACATTTTTCGATATAAAGTTAAAGATTCTTCTCCATTTCAAATATAGTTTTTATTAAATTGAACTCTCAATTTAAACAAAATTACTTTAGATCAATGTTTTAATATGTTTTATTTTTTTTTTCGTTGTTTAGGATGGGGATGCGGAAAATCAAGAAAAAAATTTTGAATCTGAGGAAAAAGAGGTGAGTGCATTTATTTTAACTTTTTTTAATTTACAATATTGGTAAGTATTGCTCTTTGTTTTGATCCATCTTGAGTAAATTTTGAAAAAGTAGAAAATTATTCGCGTTGTTCTTAGCTTTGTGTAAGATAATTGTCTTTATTTTTAGTAATTTTAGTAAAAATATATTAAAAGATTTTTTTAATTCAGAGTTGGCTTACCAAAATATGGCTCGAGCGACCAAGTCATTTTGCATGTCCTCGATATCGGCTATGTATAAAATATAATTTCCAATTTTTTTTTTTGAATTAATAAATACCTCTCTATTCCAATTTTAGTTTGAAAATGAGAAAATAATTTAACTTTTCCTTTTGTAGTGTGTATCAAAATAGCGTATCCAATCAATCATTGGTGCATGAACCACCAAACGAAACGAAGAATTTAAATTTAGATACTAAATAAATATTTATAGGTTTATGAAATCATTTAATAAAATTTATGTAAAGTTAAAATGAACAATGACGATTCGTTTATTACACGCCGTAATAAAGCTTACGTAATTAGTTAACCTTGTATTTTGGTTCAGACTGACATAAATATAGTAATCAATTATAGATTCTAAATATTGTTCTCTTCAATATTAATTTATATTCAACCTTCAACATTAAGTGGATTTGTTTTAAAATGAAAAATTACCCTTAAAGCAAGCTACTTAGAAACAAAAATAATCAAAAGAGTTTCAGCTACAGGTGGACATCGGTAAATTGTTTATGTTTGTTTAATCATCTTTGAAAATTGAATACAAATCGAAAATACATCGGCCCTAATATAAAATGAGCAAATATTTTATGTTTGTGGTGTTTATTTTTGTACATGAACATTTGCAAATAGACTACAATTATATAAATTGAAGAAAAACAATGAGGAAACTTTGTCAGAGCATATTTTTGAAAATGTCAAATAAGTCTGCGGTCATTTAGCGTTGAATTTGCGTTGTTTATTTTTGTTTTCGACTGTTTGTTTTAGAAACAAATATTTTTGTGATAGAAGAACTTATTGATGGAATATTATTTCTATTAATAAATGCCCTGTTTTTTTTGTTTTAAAAAAATATTTTGTGAGTAAAAGTTGACAAGCTGTCTGGTAAGATATTCTTCAATAACTCCCAAGCCCGCTAGAAAGCTTAAGGTCTCTCTGTTTTGGAATGCTAATGATATTGTTTTCATTGACCTTTAGACCTTTTGACCTTTAGCTAATTTAAATCTAGCCTTCAGCAACTGTGCTAGATGCAACTAGCTCCAGGGAAAAATTTTCAGCTCAAATGAAGGTATCCTTGTCAAGACTGAAGGATATTTTAAGGAAAAATTAAACGTTAAGGACCATCCATAACAAAGCGTTTTTTCCGTTGTTGCATTTTCCAACTCATAATTTCTTGAGGCAAGGTGCTATCCTTTTATTCATTTCTAGAACATAAAGACAAAATAAAAACCAAAGAGTTTTAAAATTGTATTAGATAATTAAATAAATAACAGCTGTTATAAATATCTATATAATATATAATATTATAAGTTATAATAATCTAGATTATTTATAATCAAAATAATTTTGTTGCATAACTTGAAAATTTAAAATGAAGTTCCAATTTTCCCTGTATTCAGGCTTTTAACGGCGATATGCGATTTCAACAGTCTGTTTACGCGGTTCTTCATGCAAAATTACCTACAGTGTATTAGCATCAGTAATTATTTGTTAGATTATAATTAAGTTACTAGATTAATAAAAACCTAATTCTCAATTTCTCAATAACTCAATTTCTATTTGTAACAATCTCAATGACGTCTATGGCTGGAAAAATTAATAAACACCCACACGCCTACTAATATATCATAACGATTCCACCATTTTTCGCGAATTTATAGCCAAAATTATTACTTCTAAAATATTTTTAGTTGATTGTATTTTAATTTAGAAATGAACTCAAAGAAAAATCTCATTGTGGCCTAGTTCTGTACTATTAAAAGGCACCAATGGGCCTCGTTATGTGGAATTAAAATCCCTACTTATAGTTTTCATTGATATATGCGCTATTAACTTAATAATAAGGAAAAGGTCTAATAAATTCAAAAATTTTTAGAGTTTCCAAATTTAAAATTAAGTGTAGGAGAAAGTATTTAAAACTAAAATTCAATTTCAAAATTATAGTAAAATAAAGAAAAATCAAAAAAATGTAAATGAAAGTTTGATTTTAGATAACGTAATATCTATTTTAAAATAACCGCCTCATATAAAAATATTTTTTGATCATCTACGAAAATAGTTTTGGCATCAAAAATTCCCAAATGTTCCATGTACACGTGAATCTTATTGTTCACTTAACTAACCTAGCTTTCATTTTCATTTAATATTAATTTTAAGACAATATAAATTGTTTTTTTATTATAATTAGTTTATCAATGTTAAATTCAGGTAAACTGAATTTGTGTTTTAATTAAAATAATCAAAAAATATAGTAAATTTGTAAAGATTAAAATTTTTGATTTTTTTAAAGGCATTTTCAACAATTATTTTATCTCGTTTTATAAATTTTTTTATTATTTTTAGTTTATCTGGTAGGCAAACTAAATTTCAGCCCAAATATTTGATCAATATTTAATTAGAGCATCAATCAGAAAGTAAAAGACTTTGTGGTGACTATAAGAACCTTATCTAAATCTATTTGTAACTTGAAAATATCTGTTTTTGTTCGTCGTGTGCGCCCAAATGTAAATAGGTTAATTCCGACTTCAGAAAATCGTAAATATTTGCTTTAGGTTGTTTCTGTAAAATTTGTGGAAGTTTTAAACAATTGTCAAATTAAAAAAAATACTTGAACCGGGAAAAACTTATACTTTTTTAGTACGTTTTTACTGAAATTTTTGTTGAAATATTAAAATTGCCTCCGCCTAAAAAAATGATGTGTCTACTGGGCCCTTAGTAATTTGAAGACTTGTATTCTTTATCTATGTAAAATTTCTTATAGTTTTTTGTTGTAAAAAGTGTTTTACACTATATTCAGAGTCAGATTAATTCTACCTTTTACCTACCTTTTAATTCTGCCACTGTCAAATAATTCTCGAAAGAGAGAGTTAAAAAATTACCCAAAACTTCCTCTGCTTTCTGCCACAAACTCTTTAGCAGTCTTTGATATTGCTAACATGGTAGGCCCACAGGCGCTAATGGCCATACTTTCAAACAACATATTTTGCCTCTAATGGCCATATTTTAGGCCATACAATTTCGGTGGCACATAGGCGAAACGTAATATTTTCAAGGCAGCTGATTAATGTCATTTGAGTTTACACAGTGTTTTATTTCGCGGAATTTGGTTACTTTTAAATACTTTATAGACTTAAAACGAGTTGTTTAATTTAATAATTGGTTTTTTAAAGTGTTTAAAAATATATTATAAAAATGTATAATATAAGGAAAGAAAATACATATTCGTAAAATTGTAGCCTCATATTTATCAAACTTAATATATGTTTTTTCAAATATTTTTAATAACTGAAATTCAAAAACTATAATTTGATCACTGAAAACTATAATCTAATCACTGAATTCAATAAATACAGTAAACAAAACTTACCGCTTAAGATGCATAATATTAATATATGTTTTTTCAAGTAATTATGAATCATAGCAATATGGCTACTGCAAAAAGAAAATTTTCGTCTTTAATGTTGCCAGATGATCATTTTGAAGCTGATGGCCATTATATTGCGTTCGTGAATACCATATTTTTTTTAATATTATTGACAATATATTGCGAAAATATGGCGTTCACACAGGGAAATATTGCCATTAAGGGCTAATGGTCATTAAAAGTATGGCTACTAGCGCCTGTGTGCCTACCAATTCAACATAAGCAATCCGGCCAATGAAAACGCACTATAAGTGTAGTTCTAAATACAAATTCTAATTCAATATTTTAGGCATCTTTTTAACCATATTTATCTTTAAATTCAAAAACATTCTTTGAATTTTTATCTTTTCCAAAATAAAAAATGACTAGTATTCAAACAAAAAATATTTTATGTAAAGAAAACAAAAACTTCCTCAATTTTTATATTTATAGAAATTTAAATGAATGAAAAAAAATTTCTTTAAAATAACCACAAAAATAAATGAAATTTTTACCTTTAAAAAAATTTTTTTAAATAAATTCAAGGTAAATTAATTCTGAAATTATTTTATTTATTTTGATATAGTAAAATCCTTTTCCGGGTTTGTGCTGACAACTGATGATATTTGATAAATTTATAGTATGAAATTTCATAAATCGCTTTGAAGATTTTAAAGGACTATCCCTTTCTAATTTCAAAAATTATTTAGTTTTGTGTCGTTTCATAGCTACCTTCGCGAATAATTTTTGGTGCTCACGATATTGATTTAGTTTGAGGAAGACACGCTTGCTTGTCGGACTAACACCTTTATACAGCTCTTATCAAATCTAAATACAATTATTCTAAAATTATTAAAGAAAATTTTTAGTATCGGTAAATTGAGTATAATTAAAAGTGAGGTGAAATAGAAGTGTTTAATTCATTTGAGGAAAATCATTTATTTTTTGTACAAGGTCTCTAATTCTATTTTTGATTATAAATCAAAAGTTTTATTTTTAGATATTAAAAATTTTAATTTTTTTAAACTAATTGTTTATAAACAGCTATTGTACCTGTTAGTTCTATATAAAAATAAAATCGGACAATTTTAAGTGTTGTGCTTTTCAAGCAAGTCGTTGACTTTTGTCGTGTATTTTGCCAACTATTTTTACATGCCAACAAGGTCGATACTATAATTTAAGTAATTTAATAGGACAAAATAATGCTTTAAAACTTTTCCTTTATTTTTGATCAAGCAGTTTTTTTTTTAAATAAAAATTTAAAAATATTAAAATTTAGAAATTTTTGCTAAGGGTTGCAAGAATATTAAATTAAAATTATATCAAATTATTGTGATACGAAAATCCAAAATTCCTTAATTATGGGAAGTTTCTTTTGTTTAATTTATGGTCCGCAAAATTTAAGTCGTCTTCAAATGTCATCTATAACTTCGAATTTAAGGCATATCGAACGAGCCGGCGAACGTGAATTCATTCCCAAAATCTATTTGCTACTTTTTGGTGAAGTGTATTGGCACCATAAAACTTCAGGAGAAAATTTGATTCAAAGCTCGAGTTATATTTTGTTATTCAGATAAAACAAAATTTTATTTATAGAAATTGACAAAGCTATATTTTTTTTAAAAGTACATACATACTTATATTTAAAAAGCACAAAATTATATCATAATAAAACATTAAACTAATACAAACTTATAACTTTTCAAAAAGATACAAATATTTGATTTTTGAAGTAAACCATGACATTGTATCAGATTTGCATTTTGACATTTACGAACTCATGACATTGTATTGTTGCGGCATTGATGCATTTCAGAACTCAGCCATACTCATGATCTAATAACTCAGAATATATTCCAACTTTACCAGATTTTAAAAACCTACCAAATATATCGGATAGGAAATAATTCTTAATATCTTCCGCAGATATGTATATTTTACGACTTTTGCCACGAATTTCCGTGTCTATTACTTTGTTGGTAACTAGTAAAATTTGTGAAGGAAATCGGTAAACGACAGTGTTCAGTATATGAAAATGATTATTTTGGTCCTCTTCTTGAGAATGGATTTTAGCATTTATCGGCTTGTAATTCCTCCATTGGAGTTTTAGTCTCTTTTGAGGCTTATTCGATTAAGTCAATTTCATCGGTAACTTTATTAACCAGTTAACTGCTTTTGACGTGTATACAGGTCAAACCAAATCTCTAAACTTTTTAAGAAATAAATTGTTAAATTTTTGTTAAAAAAAACTTCTTCGTTTTTCATATATTAGAACCTTTTTGCCCTGCGTCCGACGTGTATACAAGTCATCGCTTGATTTTAATTCCGCACACTATGAGGGGTTTTTAAAATTAAATTTGACAGTTAATTGGTCAATCCTACTTAAAAAGTCTGCAGCTTTGTTTTCGTTACCTTTAATATAGTTAAAGTTTATGTTATATCCGCCAAATTTTAAAATCCATCTCTGTAGCCTTGGGTTAATGTATTGCAACAACTTAAGAGGTTGATGATCTGTCATAAGACTGAATTGTCTACCATAAATGAATGGTCTAAAATAAATCACGGCCTAAACGATTCCTAAAAGTTCCTTTTCCGTTGTAGAATAACTTTTTTCATGATCAGTGAAAACTCTGCTTGCATAATTTTTAGGCTGATTGTCCTGTGTACGCACGACTCCTATAGCGTAATCGCTTGTATCTGCATTCGAACGAATTCGTAATATCCTAAAGATGTTGAGAAAGCTGTTTTCTTTCGGTCACTGTTTTTTTTTTAAATCAGGATCGGATGAAATTCTTTTGCAAGGTCAAGCGTAAAATATTGAGCTCTACTCAGTTTGTCTAAAATATTTTCAAAATTTGATATAGGAATTTTGTCGTCAATTGTAACTTTATTGAGCTTTTTATAGTCCAGTCCTTCACGGACTTCATGGACATAGGTTCCATAGGTCTTATTTGTGTAGAATTTCTATGGTTGAAATTGTTTGCGGTGTTATTGTAGTTGTTACTTCTCCTGTATTATACTGAATTATTATTATTATTAATCTATAATAATAATTCAGTATAATATCAAAGTTTCTACGGAAATTTCCGGTATTTCTGCTATTAAAGCTATGAGCCGGATCTTTATTGTCAAAAGGTCTAGATTGATAGTTCCTTTGGTTAACGTAGTCGTTTTGTCTAAGCTGTCTTTTTTGGTCGTATTTTAAATTTTTCGTAAAATTTCTATTTTTATAGGACTTAATTATTATTACTGTTTCCTCTAAAGCATTAAATGCTTCACGCAAATGTTTCTACTATGAATTATACTTGAATATTGTTGATCAATATTATTTAAAAAGGTGTTTAATATAAAGGTGGGCACCCACTTAGTGCGTATATTTCAGCGGGTAACTTTTTTGACGTTAATATGACGTACAAATGAATTTCACGCTGAAATATCCACATATGAGGGGGAACTTTAGCGTGAGTCTATGACGTCATAAAAGTTACCCGCTGAGATATACGCACTAAGTGGGTGCCCACCTTAATACATGCGTTTCATTCGGGGGAAAATTCAGCAAATTTTTCTTTATCAAATCTGGCTTAGTATTATTTAATAAGCTTATCTCATATAGTTTTTAAGTATTCGATTACTAGAACAAATTTTATGGGAGAAATCCATTTATATATTTAAATACCAACTCCAAAATATTAAAGTTTCCCAAACCTGACAATATTAAATCTATTTAATTTTCAACATTTGTTGTAGAACTTCATTTCATTTTCACACTAAGGATCTTTCAATACAACATCAATTCAATACTATTTTATTATGTTTGTCTTAATTAAACCAAAAAAAACCATCACCTTTTTTCCTGTCTCTTTGTTGTAAATCAAATAAAGCAATTATCAGAGTTCAAATTTACAAAAAAAAAAAAGAAAACAAAAAAATTCTTTTTGTTGTTGAAATTTTCTATATTTAACTTTTGGTAAGTTAATTTTGTTTTTCTAGCTGCTATTTTTCTTCGATCAAATTTTAGCGCTTACATAAAATTTCTTTTTTCGTACTGTGATAGAAATTTCTCGACAATAAAAGGAAAAATCGCCTGCAGTTGTGTGTTCTCTTTTAAGAAATGAGGAAGAGACCTATTTTAAATGAATTTACTGGAAAAAATCTATTTTAGGATTATGTAGAGGTATCATTTTCTTATTCATATAGAAAGTTGTTTTGTGATCAAATGTTAAAAATTTTTTGTTTTTAATTTCAATTTTAAATTTTGTTATATTTTTTTAATGAAAAGATTAATAACGATAAAGACTTTTGAACTCAATATATTTAACATCTTATTCGCTTAGTTATTGTTTTTTTTTATGCAAACAGTACTTTTTTTCACTTGGCAAAAGAAAATTAAAATATACACAAATGCTATCATTAAGTATCATAGTAATTCACATAGTTCACGCACTGGCTAATTCACTTTTGTTTTGTGAATATTCAGGCAATCGTGAAATTTTCTGACTATGTTTAGCTTTTCTGATTTGGATATTGATTGGCCCAGTAACCAGTAGACTCTAAAACTGATTTGCAGGGATTATTTTAGTAAATATTACTTTAAAAAATTAGTCTGTCTGGCAAAAGTTTTTAACTATTTCTTTCTAAAATTTGTCGAAATAGTTTTAGCTTTAGTTCTTAACCGGAGTTTAACAAAAAAAAATTTTATTTGTTGTTATTTTAGCGAGCAAGTAAATAGATATTCATTTGTTCTTATTTCATTTTAAAAGAAAAAAGTGATGATAACTAGTGTATAAAATAAAAAAATTGAAAATAATATACTCGAAATGTCTTTCCGTTCGCGTTCAAGGAATATTCAAACCGCTCCTACCCCTAGACGGCGTTCGCTTTCTAGCTCACGAGCTCAAACTTCATCAACGTCTAGCATACCCTCATTGTATTATAATGGTGGTAATCAATCATATTTAAATCGACCATATAGTACTGGATATTATTCATCATCTCAAACAAATAATCCTCATCAAACATATCAGAGCCCATATTTCGGATCACGAGATAATATTTACAATCATTCCACAAGAAATGGATTATATAATACAAATGGTAAACACATAAACAAACAATTAATTCAGTTTTGAAAATATAATAAGAAAATATACATAAAACCAATTATTAGGTGCTTATGAAAAACGTCACGGTTCTAGTACATATGGGTCAGATAGATATATTAGTCCTTACAGTACATATGATAATGGAATAACTACAGCTGGAATAAGTCTCGGCTTATCCAAAAATCGATATTCACCAAACAAAGTTAATAATTATACTAATCGTGATTATAATAAAACACGTGATCCTAATATTCTTTCATCTAAACCTTTGGCTACATCAAATACAAGCTTAAATTCATATCCTGTATCAAAAAATAAAGTTTCAATTGGAACAAATACTCCAGCAGCAATAGTTACACGAAGTCATTCATTAAGGGAACAGGAAAGGAAAAGTCGTAACCGAACTCGTAATAAATCAGTTGCAGCGCGTTCAATAAGTGCATCTTCAGAGAAAAGTGAAGGATATGAAGTAAGAAATCCTTGTTTTTTTTGCATTTTGTCGCTTATATTTTTTTTAATAGAGAGATTTAAATGTTTCTTAAGAATATTTATTATATTTATTATATTATATATTTACTTTTCCAGAGTGGTAATGAACGAAATTCACGCTCAAGAATAGGATCAACAAATTCCATTGCCGATTCAGAACAGAATGAAAGCAATAAACAAAATGAAGATTTGATTAAAAACGGAGAATTTATTGACTATAAAGCACTTTGGGAAGCAGCAAAGTAAATATTTACTTAAAAAAATTACATTATCTTCTGATTATTGTTTTGTTATTATTTTTGATTTTTAGACTTGAAAATGAAAAATTGAAAACACATCTTAAGAAAAAGGACGAAGAGCTTACAGCTACTAAAAGTGCCCTAGAAAGATTTACAAACGCAGTAAGTTTATGTTTTTCTTCTTTTTTTTTTGACTTATTTAAATTTAACATGACCTAAGTAATATTTTCTTAATTTCTTTCTTATTTTATATTACTTTAGCTGTTTTTCTAAATTCAATTAAAAAAAGATTTTTTGTTATACTTATTAATATGAGTATCTATGTAATTTTAAACAAGCCACTTTTTTTTTTGTTGTTCTTCTGTACTATCGAGTTTAGAGAATCGAGTCAAACAGCTGATATCTCATTTTTTATTTGAGTTTAGAAAAACATTTTTTATTTATTTGAATAGTTATGAAAAAAAATCCACGTAATTTTTATGTTTAACACGTCAAGGACGTCGCAGTTTTTTTTATTTTCCTTCAACCAGCGGCAGTGAAATTGTTGTTTATACAAACTGTTACAAATAAAGATTTGGCGCGTCTTGCACAACATGTTGTTTAACAAGAAATTAAAAGTTGATTTTAATAAAAAGCTATTTTTATCCACATAGTTTTTTCATCTACAAAACTAAATCCGATGTATACCAACGGTGGTATACGCCGCCAGATAGAACATTCGCGTGTGTACCACCGGGGGTACACCCTTATCAACGTGTTACATAAATAAACAATTGATTTTTATATTCCACTTTGATTGATAGTTAGGAGTATTAAGTAGGATTTTAAATAATATAATACAAATAGCGTTTTAGTTATATTTAAACATGAAAAAAGGAATTATTTCCGCGCGGAGAAATTTGTAAAATTGAAATTTGTTTTAAAAAAATAATTAATAGAACAAAATTAGGTTTTAAAAACCAGAATAATTTTTTATTTATTAATTAGTATAGCGATTTAAGAATACTTAAATTTTAATCATTACATCTAAATTATTTTTCTATATGGGTAATCAATTCAACTTATTAAACTTTTAATATTTCATTCATTTTTGAATTTTTTTTTAACAAATATATTAGAATAAAAATAATTTCTTTATTTTTTATTATGTATTAATCACCTTATTTATTATCAATCTCCCATAGCAGGAATTTTATTTAAAATTTTTAAGGAACATACTTTAACAAAATTAAATTGTAAGCTAATATTAAAATTTCATAATTAATTTATTTTTAAACTACTTCAAATTAATCTAAATTGGAAGTTTTATATAAAGATTGCTCTTTCTCTCTCTGTATCTCCAGTACAAGAATAAAATATTGATAATTATATAATTATTGATACAAAAAATAAAAAACAATATTTAAATGAATTAATTTGTGAAAATTTTATAGACAACAAAGAATTCGCTAACCGAATTAGAGAAACGTGAGAAAAGAGCAATGGAACGAAAACTTTCAGAAATGGAGGAAGAACTCAAGGTACAAATATTTGTTGATATATTTTATATTGATTTAAAAAATAATATCCAAGCAAAAAAAAAAATCAAAATATATGTTTGTTATATAATATTTATGAAAAAAACACAAACACGTTTTCTATGTTTTCAGTTTTTGCGCAATTTATAATAAGCATCCAAGTTCTAAGGATATTAAAGAACACACTAACGATTTATTTGTTCCCACTCAATTTGAATTAGTTTTAATTACAAAAGAAATGCTATTCAATGCATTTGATTTTTGTTAAGATTGGATTAGAAATATTTTTTTTTTTTTTTTTGCAAAACCGAATTTTTTATTAATTATGTTTAAAAGCATAAATATACTGATGCACACATTTTTTTTGTCTTGTTTACGTCAAGTTTTTTTGAAAGTGATAATTTTGTTATGGAATCTTATTTTGTTGAGCATTCAATGTACAAAAATTTCTTCTTTTATGTATAATATTGCCTTTGGTTCAAGATGATAAAAATTAAAATTCTAAGTTTAAAAATGTTTAATTATTTTAACTGTTAAATTGATGCATGCATGCGATATATAAATTAAAGCTTTTCATTTATTCATTTATCAAATAAACTTGTTCACCTTTACTTTTCTTATAATTTATGGTGGAATTAAAAAAACTGCACTTTTATTAAAATTTTGAAATCTGATTTAAGTCATGCTCCATGTAAAAGCGAATTTTGATTATGTGACTTCCATTTAAGTGATAAGTTTTAATAAATGCCTTGTAAATAACGAAAATTACTGGTTGATTAAAGTAATGGAAAAGTATGAATTTACTAAAAACGGTTTCCATAAGGACCACGGCATGATATCGTTTTCATAACAACCCCAAGCTTGTGCTTCTGAGTTCATTAAACTGTTGGCAAATGTATTTAAAATGATTAGTTTATAATTTGCATCCTTTGATTTTTGTAAATTCAACTCCTAATTTTAAAATAATAAATTTATCATCTTGAACAAATCTATCAAAATTAATAATACAAATGAATCATAATTTTTTTTTAATGTAATGGTTTAATAGTCGTTTTTTCTTTTATTCTATAATGTAATTTGAAAGTTTTCATTTAAAAACAAAAGAAACAAAAATAATTGTTAATGTTATGAGTTGTTACTTTAATTATAAACAAATAATAGCAAAGATTAAATTTAATAAATTTTTTAATATAGCTTCTACAAAAATATAAGACTGAGAATGAACGTTTACGTGCTGAGAATCGTGCATTAACACGTGTCGTATCGAAACTTACGACTTCAGCACAAAATCAACTTCACAACAAAAAGTAACGACAATAAAATATAAAAATTATAAAAAGAAAGCAAAAATGAATAATTAAATAAGTTTAAAAATTAAATAAAAAAGAAAATTTTGCAACAATAAATTATATAAATATTCATCAACACAACCATCTGCTTATATATTCATGTAATTTTGCTGAACAAAAATTCTTTTTCGATAATGAACTATAAAATATAATAATAATAATGAGTAATATACACATAATAGAAGGACACCGATCACATTTCTCTGTAAGCTTTGGTCACTTTTTCGGTATGGAAGCGAGTTTATTTTTTTTTACTTTTAGATGTTTGGTTTATTACGTGATTTGTTTTGATGTCCTAAATGTTGTTTTCTTGTTTTGCTTGTTTTAATTATTAAAAAATTTAGACAACTGACATTGAAACATAAATCATCAAATATGTAAGAGGGGCTTATTAAATTTAGAAAAAAAAAAAGAAAACAAAAAGCTTTGATTTTCCCACGAAAGAGTGTTCCAAGCGCATATAAATACAATATAAAAACTAACATTAGAAATATAGTAATTTTTATTTTTATTATAGAAATGGATAATTTTGTTTTCTTTTTACACTTAAAACAATTTGTTTTATTAGATCGCATTTGATTTTTCTCTACAAATTGTTCTATATTTCTATTAACAAACAAGTTTTTTCTTAATATATTCTAGAAACTTTAATAGAAATTTTTTACTCGTACTCAAGCTACATAGCTAACGCTTTTCTAATATTACAAAATAAGGAACTAACATTGGAAACGAAAATGCTGCTTACCACTAATTATCCAGCAGACTTACTCTTATTGTTATTCTTCAACAAATTGTTGAAGAAAGTTAAAAAGGTGATTAGTTTAACTTTCGGCTTAGTTTCAATTTCTAAAAAGCTCTAACCATTAATCACATTGGAGTTATTTACATTAAAATAAACTTATCGCTGAGTTATTCTCTATTTATATAAAGCGGGGAATTCACTGTAAATGTGAATCAATGACTCGGCTCTCACTTCCCATATAAAATATCTGGAAACCACAAATTGAGAGAAAGATATTAGATAAAGGAAGGGTGTGAAGCAAAGAGAAAATGCAAAGCTCCACGGTCTTCTCTCCTGTAATTTTGAATACTCCAGTATTAAGCTGCCCTTCTTATAGCATATATGTATATGCTCATCTACTTTCTTAATTTTAAATTTAGCTATAACTTTTTTTAAGGATATTGCTAAATTATTTTATAAAGAATTAGAAAAATATATAAAAACATCCTTATCATCAAGGTTTTGGTAAAATTATAGCCAAATATTAAATTTAAAAGAGTTTATCTGTAAAACTTTTATTGAACGCACACAGCCTTAAGTTTACAACTGAGTAGTCGTACTCAAATCAAGATATTATTTTGACAATTCTAAAAATATAATTTTCGATCATACAAATACTGCCAACGATTTGAATCTCAACGTAATAGGGGCTATTCACTATTTTTTCCAACTCATCAAGCCGCTCTCTCGTTCAATGTAAATTAAATGGAAATGGCAGGCTTGAGAGTAAAAAATTAAGCATTATTAATTTTCTACTCTCAAGCCACTATCGATTTCTTTTTATTAGTCCTTCACTAATACATACATGCCAAAAAATCTCCATACAAAATTTCCGTCGTTTTAATAATGAGTATAAGCTTCGGTGGAGAATGGGTATAAGAAAACATAAGAAAATGCCAAAACAAGCTGGGTTTCTACAGCAGAGTTTTGATATATGCGTTTATACGTCAAAGTTAAATTACATTTAAAAAACAAAATTTGAGAAAAATACTTATAATTCTTTCAATTTTGCTTTTTTTAGAAACTTTAAAAATTTTTATTCTAGTCTTACCCTATTTACCTGCAAAATATGGCATATATTACTGGAAAATCTTTGCGACATTTTTGTGATTTAAACATTATTTTTCACAAAGAAAACACTTTAAACTTAAAACAAATTGATGTTATTTTTTTCTACAGAACTATTTAAGTGTTTTCACCTCAAAATATTTCAGTTTTTTCACCTAAATATTTTATTTTACAAAATTTAAGAAAATGTATTCGAATTTCCTATGGTAACATAACCTTTAAAATTTTATAAATGGAAATGTCAAAGCATTGCTCTCTCACACACAAACACACAATTATGGAATTAATCCACACCATTTTAAAACATATATTTTACACTATGTACGTATACGAGTGGTAGGAGGTAAGCAAGGTTTGACGTCAAGCGGAAAAAATAGTGAATAGCCCCTATAAGGCTAGATTACATTAACCCTCTCACTAATATTAAAATTAAGAAAAGTTATTCTAAATGATTCTTACTTTCTGTTGTTAAATTAGTAGCAACCAGAAAATGTATCAAATCGACAACTTTCCCTCTTATTGAATGCATGCAATTCACGTACAATTATGAAAACAAATTCGTTTAAGGCTTATTGCGCAGTTAGGTGTAAAATAGCCTATTAATAAAATGCAACAAAGCTCTTGTACTCCCACAACAATTGCAGGATGTCGTTAAAATTTTGTTCATATTGTAACAAAATTTGTGTGAATTTAATAGTCATGCGCGTTTTCCTGAAATTGGTTTCATTATAAACACAGCCTAAAAAATTTGTTGGGAATACTTGTTTTAAAAGTTTTTTTACTTATCAATGAAAAAGCTGAAATGATCTATGAATTATATTTATTGTAAGAAAATGTATTACTTTTTGATGTCTTCAAATTATTTTTCTCTTTCCGTTTTTTTTAAAATAGCGAAATAATGAATAAATAAAATCATATCAGTTTATAATAGAAAATCTTTTTTTTAAATATAATTTTTGTAAAAAAAAGGATTAATCGTAGGCTAATATATTGGGAAAAACAATTTTTTAACATATCGAAGTGAAAACATACAATTTGTAAAGAATTTTAGAATCTCGATAAAGCGCATTACGATACATTGAGTGAAATTTACAGAAAAAAAATTATTATCATTTTGAAATTATTTAGTCCTGATTTGGAATATAAAAGAATGGACTATTACGTGAATTATTTTTTTTCTAAATTTCTGAAGAATTTACTTAATTTTTTAATTAATCTGACCTAAAGACTTAGTCTCATTGAGGCTTAAACTATTTAAACCATAATAAATTTGCAAGACTGCCTTATTTTTATAATTAATTTAATTTAAGATTATCTTCTAGAATTTTTCTTATTCTGTTGTAAAAAGGTTCAACAAAATATTTAATTGAAAAATGAATTTTTTTTTTTAAATGTGAGTTGTCTAAATTTATAAAAAAGTAGTTTGCCTAACAAATTGGAATGCAATTTAGTTAAAATCATTTAATTATTAAATATTTCTATAAAGCTTAAAAGGACGGATGTAAATAATTAAAAAAATAAATAATAAAAACAAAAATGTGTGCAAATATGTCATACTAATGCAAGAATGTACTTTTCTTCTTTTTTCTCCGTATAAACATTAATTTTTATGTGTACTGAAGTTAATTGAAAAGCAAAAAAGTTTTGTGCAATTTAATTGAATGAAATGTGTTACTTATATTTAAAAGCAAATTCTTTTTATTCACAATGAAATAACTTGTTGAAAATTTATTTAAAATAAAGTAAATAATTTCATTGTAATATATTGACAAAATCTTTATATTTTATTTTTAGCATTTGGATATCTTGAAAACTGAAAATCAACGTCTCAAAGAAGAAAATGCAGCTCTAATTAGGGTTATTAGCAAATTGAGTAAATAAAAAGTAGCTTTAACTGTAATAAAGGACATAGTTTTCTTTTTTTATATTCTTTATATATTTATAAATAGATATAAATTTATATTTATAGCATAAATAATGACAATTTTCATATAAATTAAAGTCGAAATATTCAAAGAAAAATAAAAATTATTAGTAAAACAGTCAACATTTTGGCATAGAATATTTTAATTGATTATAGAACTGAGAAATATTTAGAAAAAAAATTACTAATAATTATACTGCTGTCAAAATAGTTTTTATAAAATACCATAATTCAATTTTGAAGATAGCTTAATGTTCAGACTAACCTTCCAGATTTGACTAGATATTAGGTTTTGTTTTTAGTTCAAAAATTTTTGGTTTTTTATTTAACTCTTTTTTGTGTATATAAATAAAATGAATTGTAGAAAAATAAATAACTATTGATAAATTAAAAGAAAAAAACAAGCTATCAACTTTTCGAGTCAATTAATTATGTTACAATTATCATTATTATTATTATTAATATTATTATTATTATTATAAAATATTATTAAAACTCGTATTTACATTTTTTTTATTCAAGAGAAATAGTTGATTTAATTTGTTTTTGAAATGTCCCTTGTTATTTATTCTATTTAGATTTATTAGATGTAATAAGCTCATTGTAATGTTTTATTGTTCTTATATTTTTCCTTTTGTGGTAAGCATTACACACATTTAATTTTTACTATTTTGATTTATAAATTTTGGTTTTTTATTTTTATGACAAATGATTTTTGTACAATGCCTTTTAATTATTAATATTATTATTTAATTTTTATGAAAATTACAAAAGCAGTCATAAGTAAGTGAATGATTGGAAAATAATAATAAAAAAAACAATGTTTTGAAGTATTTTATTAATTTTGTTAAATATATCTTTCTTTCTTTTTTTTACTTTTGTAGTTGTATTTGAATTGATGTATAAAGAAAAAGAAAACCCATAATCTAAACCAGGCCTGCACAACATACGGCCCGCGGGCCGCATGCGGCCCGACTGGTGCTTACTAATGGCCCGCGTACATTTTTATATACATGAATCAAAAGACTTCATAAAATTTCTAAAAATCCAAATTAAATAATATTCTTGTGTTTACCATTTTGCTGTTTGATCGCATAGTCTTTTTTGCTTGTTTTTCAACATGTATAAAGCGAACTATTGTTTTAGGAAAATATGTACAGGTAAATTCTTGTAAATTTTCGTAGCGTGGATATGATTTCTTAATTTTTTAAGGCCTAGGCATAACTAAGATAAATAATTTTTTCTGAATATTCTTCTGGAGAATTTTTTTTATTTATTGCATATACATCTATATTTTTGTTTTTTTGTCAAGTCTTCCTGGGTACTTTAAACTTGTAGCCATTTTAAAAGTTAAGCAGTTGTAAGACAACCCAGTAACAGTGAATATTATTATTTAGAAATCTATCTCAAAATAGTTGGAAAACTAAAATTAATAAAACTACATAATCCACATTTATTGTTTTAATAGTTGTGAAAAATATTTTTTTTTGAGAAAATGAAGCAAAAAATTGAAAGGGAACGCAGAGTTTTCAATGCCGAGTGGACAAACAAATACTTTTTTACAATATTTCAAGAAAAAATAATTTGTCTTGTGTGTGGTGCGACATCAAATCCTCACTAAATTAGATGAAACTGAGTGAGAAAAAAATTAAAGCGGCTAGTTTGATGGCATCTATATGAAAGGAACAGCAATTTTTTAAGAAAACAACAACTGAAAACAAAACAGCTACCAAGGTAGGCTTCCAGATTTCAAGAGAAATTGCTGCTGCTGGGAAATCTTTTACTGAAGGCGAATTTATTAAGAACTGTATGTTGATGTCTGTTGCTGAATTATGTCCGGAAAAAATTCGGCGGTTTGAGAATATCAGTTTGTCAAGAATGACTATACAGCGAAGAATAGCTGAAATTTCAACAAACCTTAGTAATCAACTGAATCAAAAGTCTCGAAATTTTCTGTTTTATAGTTTATGTATGGATGAAAGCACAGATTTACAGGATACAGCACAGCTTCTCATTTTTATTAGAGGAGTTGATAAAAATTTTGAAATTACAGAAGAGCTTGCTGGTTTGTGCTCCTTACCAAGCCGCACAACAGGAAAGGAGATCTTTAGTGTAGTAAAAAAATGCATAACTGAAAAATTGGGTTTTGAAAATGTAATGAGCGTAGTAGTTTCCATTGTAAGCTACATCCGATCTAGAGGACTCAAGCATAGGACCTTTAAAGCCTTTCTCGAAGAAGTAGATGCTGAGCTTACCGACGTACTTTACCATACTGCAGTGAGATGGTTGAGCTGTGAACGTGCTATCCAGCGTTTTGTTTCATTGAAGAAGGAAACATTTAACTTCCTCGAAAATGAACCAAAACAATTTCTAGAGCTTCAAGAAGAAGCATGGAATAATGATCTGTTTTTCTTTTGCGACATTTCAAAACATCTAAATGATTTGAATATTCAGCTTTAAGGGAAAAACCAGCTTATATTTGAAATGCTTGCAGCAGTGAAGGGTTTCAAAATAAAATTGAACCTTTTCAAAACTCAGCTGCTGAAAGGCGAAATAAGTCACTTTCCCACTTGCGCATTGCATATTTCTCAGCATAGGGTCGGCAATTTTGGGCAAAAATATGTAAAACATATTGATTTATTAATTGAAGAATTTAGCAGAAGATTAACTTTGTCCTACGAAGAAAATATCAAATTAAAATTAATTGAAGACCCTTTTTCTGTAGATCCAGAGCAAGTACCGCTTCATTTGCAGATGGAATAAATTGAACTTCAATGTTCTGTAGTGTAGCGAATTTATCATAGAGAAAACACTTTCCACGATTTCTACAAAAGCTTAGATTGCAAAAAGTACAAAAATCTCATAGAACTTGCTATGAAAACGTTTTGCATATTTGGAAGTACAGCAAGCTCAAATATGACACCTGAATATGAAAAACTTGTTGACGATAAAAAATGTAATATTTCTCATTAATATTTTCCATCATAAATTTTAATAAAAATAAAAAACATGTATCTTTACTAGGAAATTTTTTTTAAAAATTTTATTTAGCAAATACTTCCAAGACATTTTTCCCTCTTCTAAGCAACAAAAATGGAAAAGCTCCGCTCCAGAATGTGTCAAATTTATTTATTAATAAATATGAACTTTATTTAACATAATAATGGTTAATTACATATCAGCAAACTTAGGAACTTTTTTTATTTGTTAATTAAAATCTGTACAAAATATTTAGCATCCCTGCGGCCCTGAAGCATTTTGCTTGAAGCTTATATGGCCCTCAACACCTTCGAAGTTGTGCAGCCCTGATCTAAACAAAGCTTACCAAAAAAAACGGATTTATTAGAAAATGAAAAAATATTGTAATTGGGATATCAGAAGTCTTAAATTAGTTACCAATACAAATCAATTATTAAAGTTTGAAGAATGGAAAGTTAAAACTCAGGAAATATCCCCTTTTTAAATCTTACATTCGGATTAGATGGAATAACCTCCATGTGAATTTTTAAATTTTAACCGACCATGGTCTACGTCTGTTTTCTTTCTTATTAGCGAGACGCTTGAGGTAAATTTATATTGAATTAATTTTCTCCTATGGAAATTCTAATGTAATATTTAAATGAAGTTATATTTATTTTTTAATTTATTTAAAAAAATTTTTAACTATGCATTAGTAAATTTTGTAGTAAATGCTCTACATATAAGTGTTCATCATAAGAGTTTTGTTATGAGAAATTTTATACGGGAAATTCGACAATAAGGAATTTATTTCATGCATGAATTTCAGAAGTTAATTAAAAATTCGCTGCAGGACAGGAATTGTCAGTGTTAGTCTTCGTTTTTTTACTATAATTACTATTAATGTTGTTGAATATTTCTCATCGTGGAACCTGTAATACTATTTCAATAAAATTGAAAGTGCGAAGTTTTTTTTTTGCTGTTTATGTTACTTTTTTGCTTTTAAAACATTTTAGTTCATTGAAAATTCAATACTGTCCCGAATTTCATTTATTTTGCAGGAACAAGTCATATAAAAACAAAAAACTTTAAAGTCTTATGAACAAAAATGAAATTATCATTGATTCACATTTATAGTGAATACCCCGCTTAAGAGTTCACTTTGAAGATTTTAATTGTGCTTTTAAGAAAGAAAAAAAGGGCAAAAGTGAAGTAAACTGTCACCTATAGAGGCATCTGGTCTTGTGATAGTCGACCACAGATATGTACAGCCAATTTATATAACTTAAACAAATATATTCTAATGTTATTGCTTCAAATTTTATTTTCATTTAAGAACAAAAAACTCTTTCTCAATAAAAACAAAGTTGTTTTTCTTTTTTCATCATTGCGACAAATATACTTTTTATAAAACCTGCTAATTTATTGGCTTTACTGATTTATAACTTTCTTTATTTAAAAAGCCGAATTGAGATATTGAGACATAGATATTGTTTTATTGGTGGAATATAATTTTATTTTATTTTATCTTAATATTTTTAATTGCCAAATTTAAAAAAACCTAAGAAAGATAAAAAGAAAATTATATATTGGAAACATATAAAATAATCATGGGGAAAGAATTTGTGCCAGTTTTAATTTAGCACAACAACTTTGTTATAAAATTAAATAAAATTACTTTTACCAAAATGAAGTATTTATTAAAATTATTGATAATTTTTAGTTTGAATTTTTATCAAATAAATACACAGTGTAATATTTGTGGATCTTTGTCTGGAGTTGCATGCATAAGTGAAACTAAATTTAATTTTTGTTTTAACGGTAACCTTTTATATAACTTTCAGATCTCTCAAATCCATGCAATAAAAATTTAAATTGTTAAACATTAAGAGTTTATACGCAGTTGCGAAGTCGAAAAATGACGTTTTTTTACAAATTTTTTAAAAGAAGGTGTTTTATTGAATAAATACAAACGATAATTGCCCAAATAGTGTCTAGTTTTGATTCACTAATGGTAGTTCTGATCTTCCGAAGGTCCTCCAAAAGAAAGCGTTTTGTAACGGACACCTGCTGATAAGCAGGCAGAGAAAAAATGTTCCCATGTAAACATATATATATCTTTTCTGTTTGTTGCGGATTGGATTTTTGGCAACGGGAGATTGATAAGGTTCTCGTTGACAAAAAACTACTCTGATACGAAAACAAGCTTCAGTTTTTGGGCAGTCGGCGTTAGGGTTTGGTAAAAGGCAGAGCCCTGGTGGTTTGGGGCTCTGACCTTACCGTAGAGTAATTGCTTTTATCCGAGCTTCCGTAAAACACAAAAAAAATTTTTAAGGCATTCTTGTTTTTAGAATAAAGTTTTTAAGAGATAATAAACAATTAAAAAAGAACTTAAATAAATTTTCTAGTTGATTTTAAGAATTGAAAGTGGTGAACGGGTTTCTTGCTGTCAGAGAAAAGATTTTCCCTGAAAAAAAAGAACAAAAAAAACAGGAAAAAACTCTTTATAAATAGGTATATGTTTGCTTGGTATAAAGTCTTAAGTTTGTTTTAATGTTGTTGATTTATGATTACATATATTTTTTTTCCAAATTTTAAATTATAATTTTTTTTTATTAAGATAAGTAATAAATATTTTTTTTTATATATTAAGGGAATAAATAATGTTTAATTAAATAAAATTCTTTAATTAAGGGGGCAGTAAGGCTAATTCGGCCAAAAAAACGCATATTTTCTACAATTTTTTCTGAGGATACAATTAATATTTATTTATTTCTATAATTATAGTATAAATATATGATATTTAAAGAATATTCTGTGAAAGTTTCATTAATAAATATTAAAATTGAGCCGATGACAGCGAATCTCCGCAGACGTCTCAAGAAAAAGGTGGTTCGCGGTGAACCTCATAACTCATTAGTAGGTCAACTGAAATTAAAAAACCAAATTGTTGAGATTAGTTGATAAGTTTCTTCAAGTAACGCTATCGAGTTTTTTTTTTTATTATTGGTTTTTCGATTTTTTACAAGGTTTGGAAATCAAAATACTCATTTTTCATAAAAAACAACAGAAATTTTTTAAAATATGTTTTAAAAATGTTTTAAAATAAGTTAAAATTTGAAAAAAAAACTTTACAGCGTTACCTAGTAATTTATGTAAAGAAAGAGTGTGCGAAACTTTACAATAGAGTACGGTACAGTAGATTTGGAGTTACAGAGTTCACCCACTTCGAAAAAGCTAAGTGTGAGAAAAACACGTTCAAAGTTTCACAGACTTTTTTGTCGAAATATTTTATTCAACTTTGAACCGGTATTATTTCGATCGCCTCGGGTAATTTTTTTTGGTATTTTGAAAATAAAAAATCCAAAATCACAACAAAAAATAACACAAAATTGCGACTCACGTGTACGACTATTTGGTAGAATGTAACGTTTTCAACTGAATTCTATTTTATAAAATACATAAAATAAAAGACTTACAAGTGTATATCTCCGTTAGTTTTACTTCAATTGCTTTCAAATTTTCACAGAATAATCTTAAGATGTTGTACATCAATAAAAAAATATTTGGAGTGATGAAGTTCAGCTTGTGAAGTTGGTCTATGGGTCAAAACGTATAGAATTTTTTTCCAAAAAAAAAAAAATGAAAGGACTGGAGTATGTATTTAAAAATTTCAAAAAGGGAGAAAATTTAAGAAAATTTTATTTACTTGAGAAGCTAAAATTTATAAAAGAGAAAAAAATAATTGCGCTTTATTTGTAAAATTGTATATTTTTTTTTTATTAAGAGTTTAATTAAATAAATATAAATTCTGTTTATAATTTTTTTTAAGAAGAAAAAAAAAGAAAGGAAATCTATATACTTTTTTTATAGGATGATCTGTTCAGTTTTTTAGTGGCAAAACCCACCCCATTACTCTTCGGCAATAGCCGCGCATAGTGAACTCGCTACGCCACCACATAAATGACAACTGGAAAATCGTGTCTATGTTTGGTCCTCAGGGTTATGGACCCCTGCAAAAAACATATGGGCACGTAACAGCTTTGCGCCTTCCATAGTATCCATATCCCCTAAAGACACGGTTTACTTACATGACTGCGTACTCATGCTGAAAATATACGTAAACACACGATGACTAAACTTAAAAGTTTTGCACGCGAGTTACGTCATAATGACCAACAACCTATTGAAAACCATTCACCTCTTCAAATTTAGACAATATATACAATTATTAATATTTCGGCCAATCACCCTAAATTATTAAAATTAATTATTAAGTTTTATATTTCGGCCAATCAGCCTAAATTATTAAAATCAATTATTAAATATAACTGTTTCATATTTCGGCCAATCAGCCTAAATTATTAAAATCAATTATTAAACATAACTGTTTCATATTTCGGCCAATCAGCCTAAATTATTAAAATCAATTATTAAAAATAACTGTTTCATATTTCGGCCAATCAGCAATGCTGTTAACCCTAAATTATTAAAATCAATTATTAAATTTAACTGTTTTATATTTCGGCCAATCAGCAATGCTGTTGACCCTAAAATATTGAAGTTTATTACTAAGTATATATTTCGGCCAATCAGCAATGCTGTTGACCCTACAAATTACAAATTGTATTAAGAATAAAATAATTAATAATAAAGTTAGTGGGATTTGGGATTTCAACAAGTAAAGGTGTTTTAATAAAAAAATAAAAATAAAATCAAGATCATCCGGAAACCTCCTAACTGGCGCAGTCGGTAGGATACACAAGTATCCCCGGTACATTTTTTTTTCTTTTTATTTAAATTTTCATTAAAGTTTAAAGTGAAAAAAAAAATAAATAAATAATAATAACAATTTTTTTTTAAATTTTTAAACATAACCGAGAGCATATCGGTGAATGAAAAAAAAAAAACATTAATAAAAAGTGTACCAATATAAACACAGTGATTATTGTGTAAAAAAAAAAAAAAATATAGGGGGTTATAGCACAGAAAGCATTGCAAAGGAATGCAAAGTAGAACGAGTCCTATACTGGCCAACGCTTCATTCAAGAGGGGAGGAGTTACGTCATAATGACCAACAACCTATTGAAAACCATTCACCTCTTCAAATTTAGACAATATATACAATTATTAATATTTCGGCCAATCACCCTAAATTATTAAAATTAATTATTAAGTTTTATATTTCGGCCAATCAGCCTAAATTATTAAAATCAATTATTAAATATAACTGTTTCATATTTCGGCCAATCAGCCTAAATTATTAAAATCAATTATTAAATATAACTGTTTCATATTTCGGCCAATCAGCCTAAATTATTAAAATCAATTATTAAAAATAACTGTTTCATATTTCGGCCAATCAGCAATGCTGTTAACCCTAAATTATTAAAATCAATTATTAAATTTAACTGTTTTATATTTCGGCCAATCAGCAATGCTGTTGACCCTAAAATATTGAAGTTTATTACTAAGTATATATTTCGGCCAATCAGCAATGCTGTGGACCCTACAAATTACAAATTGTATTAAGAATAAAATAATTAATAATAAAGTTAGTGGGATTTGGGATTTCAACAAGTAAAGGTGTTTTAATAAAAAAATAAAAATAAAATCAAGATCATCCGGAAACCTCCTAACTCGCGCCAGATGATAGATTCATCAATTAATATCACTTGTCCAACCGCTTACTTAAGTTTTTAAAACAGTTAACATTGCCGAACTGGATAGTTGATTTTGACCATATCCCAGCTTATAACTGGCTCGTTTGACTTGGATTACCCCAAAATAACTAAAGCGGCTGTTAGTATTTTTATTGATGTTCAAAAAATATATTTTGATTTTTTGAAAGCTGTCTAAATAATTTAATTGCATTATTAATTGAAAACTCTCATTTCTTTGGCATTATTTGAAATTTTTGTTTTAGGTGTAGAAGACACGGATTCTACAACAGAGTGTCCGCCTGGTACATTTTGTGTTGATGATCCTTCGATTTGTTTAAAATCGCAACCAGCATGCAATTCTTCTTGCGGTCAGTGTGATATAACTGGCCGTTTTGCCTGTCTTACAGAAAATACATTTGCACTTTGCTTTGGATCTAATATTTCATCAAATATTACACATAAATGCCCTGCTGGGCAAGTTTGTAATCTCGATTCTCCATATTTTTGTGTTGACAAGGTAAAGTTTATTTTTTTTTAAATTCTTTTATTTTTGACTTTAATTATTAATTTATTTTTTCTCAGATGGCAACATGTACGGGTATACCATCAATGCAATCAAATTCAACAGAATTGTGTACAGGTGTTGGCAGATATTCTCTACCTGAAGATAATACGTGCAAAAAGTATACTGAAAAATTTATCCAATTCAAGTGACAGTTTTTAACAGAAATTTATGTAGATATATATACTGCTATATGTTTAATGGAAATCTGCGAGGAAACATCTACAATTGCCCTGGTAAACTTCTGTTTTCTCCGTTACGGCATTTATGTATATCCCCATTTAGTTTTAGCTGCCAAAAACAAAACAAAAATGAGTTGAATGATATAATAAATTAAAAATATTATTTTATTTAGCATTTCTATTCATTAACGAAAATATGATCCAATATTTCATTTAATGAATACCCGTAAATTTAAAGGGGTTGACCCTCGAGGTTTTAAGGTCTTTTTACAAAAATTTTTTTGTTAATTAAATAAATACCTTAAACTATACTAAGAAACTTTGTTAACTTTATTTTACAATTTTGTTTATATTTTTCTGCTATCAAAATGAAGCAAAAAATAGGGCGTATAGATCCACACGATTACGACGATTGTAATAATTTGAAACAATCTAATTGATTATTGTCTGTATATTTGTTGCTCTCGTGCTAAACTCGAGTAGAATTAAAAAATCTTAAATTATTTAGTAAAAAATAAGTTAAAAAAAGAAAAATCTTGACAAGATCAAGGGGCAAAAGTACGATTCCTGCCCCCGCTATATGATTCATTTTTTTAAGATAAATATCGACCCCCTGATTAAACCCCGAGTTAAATCTTTTGGCAAGAGTGCAATTTCTGCCCCCGTGAGACCGGGAAAAATATTTAAAAAATTCTAAAATGATGCGTTATATGTTTTTTTCGATTTCAAAGTTTGCCCTATTAACCCTGCCTAAAGTTCGTCTGTCATATCAATGAAACTCTTCTCTGCGCATGTAGACTTATGTATGGAGACTTTGTTGATTATACCATGTGAAAGGCTAAATTTGTTGTGTGCAACAATTGGTATAATATTATACCAAAATTTATTATACCAAAATGTGATATAAAAATTAAATTAAATTTATATAAATAAGAGAAAATGGAAAGTTATTTTCTTAATTTTTGTAAATTATATTTTGTTATACCTGAAATATATGGAAAAATTACTGAAATTACTGAAATTTATTGGAGAATTGGAGTGTATAGACAATTTTATTAAAATATTTGTGTAGTACCCAGCGGGAAATTAAACACTCAAAGAGACCTATTCAAGCGCTCCTAAATCAATGCCGAGTGCTCCGCCTTCATATGAGCCTTCACTACTTGGTGTCTACAAAATTTGCAAAATGTCAAACTTTGAAAAACTATTGAGTATAACCGCTCCTCAGAACTACTATAATTTCGCCTATAATTCGCTGTCCAAATCGCTAATCTAGACACAGCCTTACCGATTTTATACTACGTGTCCGGTTTTCAACCGCTCGGTTAGAGGGATTTAGAAGCACTCGGGTTAGAGGGATTTATGAGCTCTTTAATTTTTTTTTTTTATAAAAATATTTTTATGTAATAATATTTTATACGGTATTATACGGTAGCTGATTTTCTATAGAAAAAATCATTTAATCAAAAGGCTTTGATGAAACTCGCTAAACATTGCATCTTGTTAATTCGACATATTTCTTTAAAGGTTTTTATTATTTATCAATAAATTAATGTACTTTTCAATCCCTACAATTAAGTTGAATGTATACGTAGGCTGTATGTAAAACCAAATAAAATTTCATAAAACTGAAAGGAAATCATATTGGAAAAGACGTAATATTATTATTAAATTTGTTTCCATTAGTCACTCGAATGTAGTAAAATTATATTTGGGTCAAGATTTCGGTTTTGCTCAGAATTTCATGTGACTCTACAATTAGAGTAGTCTGTCCAGGCACTTAGCCAGGGGGGAGTGCTCGAGGGGCTCGAACTGACTGTGATCGGTTATCTGTGACAGTGAATCTGAAAATTTCTACAAAAACAGCACTCAAGAAATTGTTGAGAGCCTATGGAAAGCTAACCAATTTGATATCGGGAAAGCAAATCGCGATTCTCTAGATGATATTATGAGAAAAAATAATTTAACGTCACTTTTACTCCCTAAACTTCCCCACAAATTTCCGGTTACAGTCGGAAAATCATGCAATAGAAGCTTTCAACCTAAATGGATAACCAAAGATGGCTTTGATTTTTTTGGCATACTCAACGAGTGAAGATGGCGTATTTTGCAAAAAATGCTGATTATTTTATCATGAAGGATCTAGGGAAATTAGTCACCATTAGTTTCCGAGATTGGAAAAAAGCCATAGAATCTTTTAAAAAACACATAAGCATGGGATATCATAAAGAATGTGATGCGCGAGCCACCTCATTCCTCCAATTAGCATCCAAAAAGCAACTTGATATTTTGTCTTAATTAGATATTCAACGTGCCAAAGAAAAAGAAGAAAACAGGGCTGCTCTTAGACCAATTATTGAAACAGTATTATTTTGCGCAGAGCAGGAATTACCCTTAAGAGGAGATAATTATACCGGTGCTTTCTCTTTGAAACAACGTGAAAAGAAAGATGGAAAGTTTCAGGCTCTTTTGCGATTCAAAATTAAATCTGGCAATAAGGAATTGGAAGAGCATATTACAAACAGCGCAAAGAATGTTACCTATTTAAGTTCTCAGATTCAAAATGAAATCATTCAAATATCTTCTGATATCGTGGCAGAAAAAATCATTAATAAAGTCTCCAATACTGACTGCTTCAGTCTTCTTGGCGATGAAACCATGGATGCTTAAGGTACTGAGCAAGTATCACTATGTTTGCAGTACGTCGATTTTTCGATGGATCCATCTACTCCAGTAATAAGAGAATACTTTGTTGGCTTCGTCCCCATCGAAGATCAATGTTCTGAAATTGTAACTAATATTATCCTGCAGTGGTGTAAGGAGCTTAAACTAGACATGAATAAGTGTGTCGCACAAGGATATGATGGCGCCGAAAATATGGCAGGTCATGTAAGTGGAGTTCAGAAGAGAATAAAAAATAAATATAATAACGCAAGATATTATCATTGGGCAAGTCACCGTTTGAACCTTGCGGTTCCGAATGCGATGTCAATCCCCGTAATTCGTAAATGTCACGGGATTGTTTGTCAAATTGTAAATTTGCTTAGAAACTGTTCAAATGCAAACAAGACTTTCCGAAAAACTGTCGAAAAGCATGCTCCAGACAGTAAAAAAAGCGACTACTTTGTCTTTGTGACGATTTATTGAAAGACATGAGAGTATTATAACATTTATAAAGCATTTTGAATGTATTACCATCAGTCTAGAAGAAATAGCTAGGAGGACGTGGTCTATATCTTCAACAGCATCTGTTCTTCTTTCAGCAGTTCAAAGAAGTGACTTTATCGTAAGCCTTGTAGTTTGTGAAAAACTTCTCAGTTTAACTCTCCCACTGTCAGTGTTTCTCCAAAGAAAGTCTTTGGATTTTATTTCTGCTATCAACCACACGAAAGAAACATCACATTCTCTACGACAAATTAGAGACACAGCTGATGATTTTTACGGACAACTTTTCCGTTTCACGTCACAACTTGCTGATGATTTATTTGGCATTAAGCTCCAGGCTCCAATATATCCCGTCAAAAAAAACTGTGCAAATCCGCAAACTGCATCAAATGAAGCTTATTTCCAAACCACAGTATTTCTCCCGTGCATCGACGCTTTAGTTCAAAATTTGACAGAACGATTTCTTGAAAACGAAGATATTCTACCAAGCTTCCAACGTCTTCTCCCAGGATTTGCCGATGTGAGTAAAGCGGATGAGTTAGACAAGTTAGCTCCATACTTTGGCGATGAGATGTCATCGTTAGCAGTAAAAGCAGAATACAGGTTGTGGTGTACAAAAATATCAACGATCAACTGTTCAACTGAAGTTCTCAAACTGTTGGAGTATTGTGATGGAACTTATTTTTGATCTATGAAGCTTCTTCTCACCATTTTAGCTACTCTTCCAGTGACAGCAGCTAGCGTAGAGAGATCATTCTCTACAATGAAAAGAATAAAAACGTTACCCCGAAGTGTAATGGGTCATGAGAGACTAAGCTCGCTTGCTATGATTTCCACTCACTGGCATAGTGAAGCTGATTCTGACGACGTCATTGACACCTTAGCGATAAAAAAAATCAAGAAGATTACTTTTATAATACGATACTTTAATAAAAAAAAACGAATTAAAATTTATGCTTAAAACCATACGGCAGAAGTTTTGATTCAAAAGACACACATTAAAATACTATCAACAAATTATTAAAACTAAAACATAATATTTATAATCCGCTTTATTAAACTTGTATTCCGTTTGGAAATACTTGTGATCCTAAAACTTCAAAAAAAATGTGAAATAGACTTGGTATGAAAATGTATTAACCTCAATAAAACTCTAATAAAACTAATGCAAATATATATACATATATTAATATAAAACCAATCTTTAAAAACCCTTAATTTTGCAAACAGACTCTCTTGGATTTAGCTCAAAGTTCAAGAAAACGTGTCTCTTAGTATTTTAAGTAACCTGTCCTTTTTTCAAAAAAATTAATGAACAATTGTTGCTAAATTTGGATTTTTAATCGAATTTATGCATAAAATCAGGGATTCCCAACCTTTTCTGTCTCACCACCAACTTTACAAAAAAAACGGTTTCAGCGCCCCCTCCATAGTAGTTATACCAAATATTAAAAACTTATTATATTTTATCTACAATTTGTTTCAATAATTACAAATTAAAAATTACAAAAAGATCGTCAAATGTAGTAGAACATGGTTTGTTAAAATTTAAAAAAAAGCAAAAAGAGGCTTTTTGGTAAAATTAATGAGATTGTTGAGGCTGATAAAGTTTTACAAGTTTGTGAATGTCGGGTTGCAATTTGGTCAACATCAGTCGCAAATCGACACGCTCAGTGATATGCAGTCTTTTCCTTTTTTTGGACAGTAAATTCGTTACTGCACTAAAGCTACGCTCAGCTAAATATGACGAAGGAAATACAATTAAAAATTTCTGCACTGCTTCCCACAACTTAGGATAGAGCGCTGGTATTGATTTTTGAAGCCAGTACTCTTAATATCCATTTTTGAATTTTACTTTTAGTTCCTCATTTGTTGTAAGTTCTATGAGTTCCTCTTCTAAATTTGTCGATTCCATTGTATCTTCATTTGTGAAAGGGTCTAAAATCCAACTTGGTATATTCATTTCCAAGATATCCTGGAATCGCTCCTTGAAATCAGCAAAAATATCCTCCAAGTGTTGGCAATAAGTAAGTAAATCTTTACCTTTTGCTGGAGACAAAAGTAGAATATCCACCACAGCTCCTGGGTTGCCCTAACTGTAATGGACACCTGCCCTAATAAATTTAAATTTATGAAAAAAAAATAAAAAAATAAATAAATAAATATAGATAAAAATTAAAATTGTTTATATTTTTATTTAATTAGAATTTGATTTTCATTTAGTTCAATTTTATTTTTATTTTAGAGACAAAAAAATAATACTATTAGTTAATTAAGTGATTTTAATTTTTTTTAAATAAATTTTGAAAATGATATTACAAAAAAAAAAATCTTTTGGGTGCATCCGCACTCATTTCTGTCAAAAAAAATGCAACTTAATGCAATTGGAATTAGATGGTAGCGGTGAAAACAAGTCTTTTACCGCTACAATATACAAGCGGTAGTTAAAATTTTAATTTTTCAGTCAGTCGGTGATTAGATTTTGTGTAAGGCAGAGCCCTGGTGGTTTGGGGCTCTGACCTTACTGTAGTTTTTTCAAGTTAGATTTTTGGTGGCAGTGTATGGTAGCATGTGCAAAAAAAAAAAAAAAATATTACATTTAGATACTTATTATACAACAAAAATATAAATATAGATGTGTATTGCAAGCTATTTATGATGTGTTATAACTTTACTCTAATTAGCGGTGGAAAACGTGAATCAAGACAGGGCTGAGGTTAAATTTACAACCAGGATATTTTATTAAATATATAAAATTAAATACATTTAAAGTTAAATCAAAATAGGGTTGAAGAAGCTGCACTGATTCTAAATGGTGGTGAATCGAAAATTGAAGCAGGAGGAGATTCTGCTGAAACGACGCCATTACAAAAAACAATCATTAAAATTAGAAACTAAAAGTGATCCGGTTAGAAAAATGATAGTGATAGTGTTACGGACTTAGGAAAACGTATAATTCGACAAATTGAATATTATTTTGGCGACGCTAATCAAAAAAAAAAAAATTTTGATAGAACAAATTAGCCCTAATGCCATTTTTTTTTATTTTATTTAGACATTTAGTTTCACTTTCTAGTGATGTTGATACTATAATTACGGCTTTAGAAAATAATCTGAAGAAGGTTGAATTTAAATTAGTGAAGAAAAAAAAACTAAGAAGACATTCTGAAAGGCCATTACAAGAATTAAATGAAGGAAGACGTGAAGAAATTATTTCAAGTACTGCATATGCTAAAGGATTTCCATTAGTTATCGAAATCCCACATTAATTGATTATTTTAGTGGATTTGAAAAGGTTGTTAATGTTCGTATGCAAAAATATCATGAAAACCCAAAAAAACTTATAAATTTATAGATAGTGTATTTGTTAAATTTCAAACAAAAGAAAATGATTTTGTCAAAAAGACAAGGTGGAGTATGAAGGAATGAATCTTGTTCATTAACCCCAAGATAATTATTTTAAATTTAAGAAGGAAGTAAAGATAAATAAGAAGAAGAAAAAAATGAGGAAGAAACAGGGAGGATAATTGATTTTTGTTCGATTTTTTTATAAAATATTATTTTAAGTTTATATTTTTTTTTGTAAATAAATTTGGGCCCATCAACCCTCAGAGAAAAAAAAAGAGAAAAATAATCATGTAAGTTTTTTTTCTTTTTTATTAAGAATAGTTTCGGTTTTTTTGTTTTTTTTTTTATAATTCTTTCACAATTAAGTCTTTAATTTTTATTAGATAAGTTTATTAGGTAATTTGTTTAAAAATAGTTCCTTAAATTTGTTGTAGGATTTTTTTTGAATTTAGAGGAAATTTTTTTTTGATTTTTTTATTAAAATTTTTTTTTAATTATTACCGATTTACTATTATTTGTTTTGATTACCATATTAGGTAAATATATAGTGTTTGAATAAATTATGTTATTTTTTTGAGATGTCCAAATCCTCTTTCCCAACCCTTCTAGTGTTTTTTTTTCAGGTCAACCGGCCCAGTCAAAGGGGCATGAATAAAGCAGATGAGCAAAGGGGCATAACTCCTTTGTCTCGAGTTCCTTTTTTTTTATTCACTCAGCTAGTTTTTCTTCTTTCTGCGGTCTTAACCCTCTTATTCGAGCCTTGCGCTCTTTCCTTTGAAATTTCCCCTTTCAAGTAGCGAGATTTGGTCCAGTGTGTCAGTGGCAAGAACCATCCCTTGAATTCTACCGCAATAGCCGGTGTTAGATGTGTTTTTTTTTTTTATTAAATTAAAATAAACCTTCCGTTGTTAAATATTTAATGTATTTATTGAAAAAACATTTATTACAATTATAAACTCTGCGTTGTAAAATCTTTATTTTCTAAATTTAATATTAAACTTAAACTGTCATTATTAATACAAAGTATATATTAACAGTTGAACTCTCATAATTAATACGCTGACTGTCCACTTAAAAATTCACTATTCTTTTCGAACTAAATAAAAATCTAACTCACTCAAATTCTACTAAGAACTACTGCTTAAATTATTACTTATTTGCTTATATATTAACTATGTCTTATTTCCTATTATTATTTTTTCTATAGTATTTTATTTCATAAATAATATTTACGCTTAAATTTACCGGAAGAATTTCCAACTTCGCGAAACGCATACCCTTGAAAATAAGGCAGGTGTTTCGCGAAATTAGGCAACTTCCGCGATGGCTTGCAGACTATTTACGCAAGACATCGAAGAGTTTGCCTTCCGGTATATTGCATGAAACATGCAAGTGTTAAACTTCCGCATGTTTCATACAATTTTATAGTACATTTTGTTATCTAACGTTAAATTGCATGAAATATGCAGGTGTCAATCTTCCGCATGTTTCGTACATTTTTATTATATGATTTTGGTAACCTAACATTCCTCCCCCCTTTATTAAAACTTTTCTCAGGAAGAAGAAATGTTTTACATAAAAAAAAATTCTAATTTAATTTATAGATAATTTTTATATAATTCCCTTTTTTTCTTTTTTACTTTTATTTATATTTTGGGTAAGGTCAATAATTACCTTGAGTATTACGAGTATATCATTATATAATAAAAAATTATTTTTTTTTTGAGTAACAAATAACGATTTTCTACATAGCGAGAATTGCCGTGGCTTGCATTTCTGTTTGCTTTTAATTTGATTTATATATATTTTGGTCAAGGTCAATTATGGTGTTGCCTTGAATATTTATATATATATATATATATTTATTATATTGATATAACTAAAAGTAAATTCTCTAAGAAAAAAAAATAACAAAATTGTATTTCTTGTTTTTTTTTGTTTACAAAAAAAAAATAAAACCATGAGATAACTTAAAAAAAAAATACTTTATATTTACAATTACTTTGTAAAACTATGTTAGATAAGATTTTAGGTATTTTAGGTTTTACTAAAAACTAATTGAATCCTATTAGTATTAACAGATGGCAGTTATGTAACACAAATACCTATTAAAACTAAATGTTGTAATATCTATTTAACTAGTCATAAAAATGATAGCACTTATTTTTATTAATTATTTAAAAAGCTAGGAGAAATTTTAATACAGATTTGCTGCCATTAATTGTAAAAAGAATTGTGTAAACATAAACTGGTTATTTTCGATTTTGATAAAAAAAAAATAAAGGAATATATTGCCGCAAATTTAACGCAAACCACGCTCTGCTACCAAAAACAATAAGCTTAGGGTGATTTTGAGTTGAGCTACACGCAGCTGTTGGTATTTCATAATCTTGAACGAGTTGGTTTCTTCGTGGGATAGTTATTGGGGATGATATAACTTTTATCTGAGGGATTTCTGGGGGTGGTGTTGGTGGTGTTTTGTTAAAAAGAGGTTTGACAATCAGTAGTATGATAGTTAGGACTAATAAGCAACTGCCACTTCCGAGTACTGTGTTTGTTTTGATATTTGGTGATTTGACTTTTTCGGAGGTTTCTAAATTGTGTAAGGACTTTTCAAGATTTTCAGTGGTGTGGCTTTGGGCTTTCAACGTTTTTGTTAAAGAAGATGCATACAGTATTTCCAGCTTGGTCTGGTTTATTTTGTTGATTAACTTTGAGAAATTTAGTTGGGTATTAAGTGTTGGTGGTTTTTCGGGAATGTGGAATTTCAAGAGGTTAACGGCATGTTAGACACTAATTGGTCGTTTTTGCATATAAATGTGGTTTCGTTTAACTCTACATAGTTTTTTTGAAATTGAGGTTCGGTCATCTCGAAACTCCTTTGAGATCGGGTAGAGTTGGCAAAATAAACTATATTAGATTGAATTAGCGAATATCCTCCGTTCTGTAAAGGTATGGGGATAATATATACTTTGTTCAATGTCACTGGATGATTCTCTAATAAAGGAATTATAATTTTATATTAGTATTCTCCCATGTTGTGGCTGGGAGTATACTTTTGTTGCCATTCTTATTAGTGGAAAAGAGTAATCCAAATTTTCATGAGGGATTTCGGTAGTTATATTTTTGTAAAGTTCTTCAAATTCTTTTAAAGGGATCATGAAAGGGCTGAGCTCATGTCGACTTGCTGCTTCGAGGGTAAAAAATAGTTGGGTGGTAAGGTCAGAAGATTTTTGTATTTCGTTTAAAACGAATAACGCTAGTTCATTTACTTCGGTCTTCAAATTTAGATAACTTATTTCTTTTGTTTGGTTGTTTACTACCTCATTTAGGAGGTTATTGAATTTGTTTGTTTTGTTTGCTAAATGATTGTATTGCCATGTTAAATTTGTAATGGTTTCACTTAGAATTTTGTTATTTGTTTGTAAGAGGGTAAGTTGTTGCTTACCTAAATTTATATGGTTTCTATTTTCTTTTGTAAGTTCTTCTAACTTGGTGTTGATTAAATCCGAATCTTCGTGATCCATGGTTCCAAATAAGAATTTGGTAATTTTTCCTCCTAGATCCAACAATCCCCTTTTATTCCGAGATTTGGCTTGCGTTAGGAAGTCAATACTGCTCATTTTATTTTTTAATTTTCTGATTTGGCTATTTATTCCTTGTTTCCATTTGATGCAATTGCTTTCGGGGGTTATATCATTTACTTTTTGGCAAAGCGTTGCAATGGTGTCTTCACATGATTGCAAAAAAGAAAATAAATCGTCCCACTTTGGTATTTCTATATTTGTTATAACTGTCCAGTGGTCACGAAATACCTTAATATTTCCAATATTTTCAAAGATAATCCCAGTTGAATTTAAATGGTGATTAATGACTGGCGAGCTTGCGACTATGCTAACCAAGGTGGTGTAAATGATGATGAGAAATCGCATTCTGTGGAAAGTAGATTCTCTATTAATTGAAAGGTTTTAAACGATTGTTGTGGACGCGAAATTTTCGCTTCCCAACTTTGATAGTGCTATTGACTGGACTATCGATTTGGACAATATTATAAGGTCCTAGCCAATACGAGGAGAGTTTGTTTTTTCTAACTTCATTTCTAATTAGAACTTGGTTTCCGAGTTGAAAGTTAGCTGATTTGGTATTTTTATCATAGTTATTTTTTGAAACCTCTTTGCTTTTTATTAGATTTTCCCTTGCTATTTTATGTGCTATTTGTAATTTATTCTTTAAGATTAGGGCGTAGTTTTCTATATTATACACAGGTTGTGGTTCTCTTTTGAGATTGTTAGGCATCCTTGAGAAAAAACCGAATAAAAGTTCCATGGGAGTGTATTTGGTGGAGACATGTATGCAGTTATTTCGAACAAACATTGCTGATCTCAGAAATTCATCCCATTGGTTTGGTTGTTCGCCTGCAAAATTCCTTAAATAGTCAGCCAGTGAGCTGTGGGATCTCTCCAGTGATCCATTTGCTTGGGGGTGGTAGGCCGTAGTCTTTTCACTTTTAATATTTTGCATAGGTGTTTAAAAATGTCTGAAGTGAAATTACTTCCCCAATCTGTAACTAAAATTTTAGGTAATGTGTAGTGGCTGATGATTTCTTCAAAGAACTTTTGGGCTACTGTATTTGCGTCAATTTTTGTTAAAGCTACCACATCCATAAATTTAGTTAGATCATCTTCGAAAGTCAAAAGATATTTTGAACCGTTTAAAGTCTCAGGAAGCGGACCCACTATATCCAAATAGACTTTGTCAAATGGTTTTAAAGGAGTATCAGTTAGTATCATGGGGTATTTGTTTTGCTTACTAGTTTTATTTTTCTGGCATTTTTTGCATCTTTTCACATGTAAATGAATATTGTTTCGCATCCCTTTCCATTTAAAATCTTTTCTAATTTTTTTATAAGTCTTAAAAAATCCTAAACGTCCCCTATTTCTTTGGGGTTAGTAATCAGTTCGGCATTGTCTGATTCTTTGACTAGTGGGTTCGAAGTGGACTATTGGTGTTAGCGGGGGTAGTTTTTATTTTAGTTTCTTCATTAACTTGTTGTTTCTTATTTTGGCTTCTGGTTGTTACTAGGCAGGCGGTTTTGTCTGTGGGTGGTATGCGGCTTAAAGCATCGGCATTATTATTTATTTTTCCCATTTTGTACTCGATTTGGAAATCGTACTCGGATAATTTACTCCATAAACGAATGATTCTACTGGTAGAATCCTTAATGCGGACGGCACCTCTTAAAGGTTTATGGTCAGTATATATAGTAAAAGGTCGTCCATATAGATAGCACCTAAAATTTTTCACTGCCCATACAATTGCCAGAAGTTCACGTTCGATGGTGGAGTAGTTCTTTTCTGCTTTATTTAAACTACGGCTTGCGTATGCAATTGGTCTGTCTAAACCTGGTGGCCCTTGCAAGAGAACTGCTCCCAGTGCCTCCCTACTTGCGTCAGTTGTTAATAAGAATTTTTCTGAGAAATCGGGGTAGGCTAGTATGGGGGGTGTTATTAAAGATTCTTTGAGACTCTCGAAAGCCTTTGTTGTTTCCTCACTCCACCCATAATGAACATCTTTCTGTAATAATCTAGTGAGAGGTTTTACTATTTTAGAGAAGTTTGGAATGAGCTTCCGATAGTAATTGGCAAAACCTAAGAATGATTGTAATTGTTTTATTGTTTTGGGTATAGGGTAATTTTCAACGCATTTTACTCTATCTGGGTGTGGCATAACTCCTTATGTAGTGTATTTATGTCCTAAAAAAATAATGTCCTTTTTCATGAAATTACATTTTTCCGGGCTCAGTTTTAAGTTGTGAGCCTTTATTCTTGTTAATACGGATCGTAGCTTTTCTTGATGTTCATCTAGATTTTTAGCAAATATGACTGCATCGTCTAGATATACCCAACAAGAGATACCTTGTAAACCTGTTAGAACGTAGTTCATGAGTCGCTGATATGTGGCGGGTGCATTTTTTAAACCAAAAGGCATTCGCCGGAATTGGTAGTGTCCACTCGGGGTTGAAAATGCTGTTTTCTTCTTGTCCTCATCCTCTACTTTTATTTGATGATAGCCACTGGCCAAATCTAAAGTAGTGAAATATCGTGAATGCCCTAACTGGTCCAGAATATCTTCGATTCTAGGCAGTGGGAATGCGTCACCTATTGTGATATTGTTTAGTTCTCGATAGTCTACTACGACTCGCCAACGTTTCTGTCCATCAGGTCTTGGCTTTTTAGGGACTACTAAAAGTGGAGAATTCCATGGACTATTACTAGGTTCAATTATTTCTCCTTCGAGCATTCTTCCCACTTCCTGGCGTATTATTTCTTTATGCTTCTCAGGGAGGCGATACATTTTTTGATTAATAGCAGGTTGATTTGCTTCTGTATTTATTAGGTGTCTTACACTATTTGTGAAGCTAAGTTTATCATCCGGCAGGTGAAAAATATCTTCAAACTCTTCTATTAATTTATAAAGTTCAGTTGTTTCTTCTTGGTTTAATGATTCATTTATTCCTACCTCTTTTAGGATTTCTATTATTCTTTTGTTTTGTTTTTTTGAAATAGACGATATATTTTTTCTGACTGTTGGCTCTTTTTTATAATTTTTAGTAATATTTATCTTTTTTATTAAATATTCTGGGGAAATTTCTTCATTTGCACGAATGATGTGATAATCATTTAAAGGGACGAATTTAGGGGATAAGTCCCGTAACTCTACTTCCTCAGCTCGCGTGTTGAGAATATGTATTATTCCTTTACCTTCTCGAGGTCTGACTATTGTATTACCAACGTAAACACTATCTTGTATTTCTTCATGTAAACAGAGCATATCTGCTGGGCTATTTACTTTGACGGCAACGTTAATGGCTACTCGTGGAGGTATTACAATATTTTGCGGGTTCAAGTGGTCTGATTTGTTTGTGCAGATTGGTGATATTCCCTTTTTTTGAAGATCCTCATTGGACAATGCATAACTGTTTTCGTAGGGGAAATCAGACATTGCTTTTGAGGGGTTCTTGAAAATTTTTTCAGAGGAAGAAGAGATTTCTTTTGTATTTGTAGCTTCAAAAGGTATGCTTACTTTTGCTCCCGTGCGAGGGAAACTAATAAGTTTTTTTGGTCCTTTTATATTACAATCACATAAAAAATTGTTTTCTAAAATTCCATCTGAAAACAGATTCAGATCTTCTACGATATGAAATTCGCAGTCAAGGAAATTTTCTTCTGCAATTTTTAATTTGCCTTTGCAAGCTCCTGAGGTTGATGCCTCACAATTTAGTGTTTTTAGAGTCATAGTTTTTTTGTTATTAATAGGAATATCTTTTTTCAGTGTTTCTCGTTTTAATATACTAACGTCAGCTCCAGTGTCAACAATGAATGTAGATTTTGCGTTTTTAGCGATGCTCAGCGGCAGCTTAACAATTGGGGTAGTAGAATCTGAGGTACACTCTTTTTTCTCAGTATTTAGAGGCTGGCCGGGGTGTTGTCGGCTGCCTCTTTCGAGTTTTCCGTTTCCAGGGCTTTAATTCGCTTTTCTAACTGAGTTTTTTCCCATCTTTCTTTAGCGTAACACGAGCTTATGTCATGTCCCGATAGCAGACAGAAATTGCAAGGAACGATTTTGTCCATGTGGTATATGTTTCTACTGTCCTTGTTTTGAGGATGTTTCAAAATATTTGTCTACTTCGACATTCATTAAAAGTATGACTTCTTGTAAGTACTTCTTGCAGGGTATGCAAACACTTTGTCGGAGATCGTTCGCCGCGATACAAAGCGCGAAGTGTTAGAAAAGTACAAAGCATGACAAAGAGTGAGAAGAACCCAGCGGTGAATTTCCCCTTCATATAAATGTATGAAGATTTGATCACGAAATATTCTAAGTCCTAAAGACTTAGAAAATTTCTGTTCAACTCTCAAAATTCATGCAACAAATAAGTTAAGATCTCTGCTCTTTGACATTGTTAGTGTAGTTTGCTTAAGTCGCGAGTGCTTGTTTTAAATTACGTGTTTTAAATTTAGTGTTTTTTGTTTTAATGTGTAAACAATTAGAATAATTTATTTGTAATTAAATAATTTATATGTAATTTATGTGTTTAAGAAAAACAAATATATTGCTTATATAAAAAAAAATATGAGTTTTCTTTCCCCTAACATAATTCATTTTCAGTAAGTGTGACAGAGAGACAAAATGTATACAACCCCTTTAGAAGTCATGAAATCGCATGATATATCTATAATAGATTGGCTATAACACCTATACATTTAAAGATATCGCGGTTTGTATCGTTTGTCGGATCCGAAAATGGACTAGCATTTTTATCGCGTGCGAATCCAAACGCGATACGGTTCTGGATCCGATTTCGGATGATTTGTTCGTAGAAATGATACGAAATCGGATTCGTTTTCGTATCGCAATGTTTGCAGGGATGATGCACAATGGGATGCACATGTATGTAATACGTGTATGTGCGATTGTATATTTTTGTTTTGACATTTCCCGTCAAAAACACAAATTTATACACTCTTTAAGTTTCAATTAAATCAAACGTTAAAATTCAATAAAACAGGGCAATTTTTTTAATTTTAATTATTTATCATATGAAGAATATAGAATATAATAAATGTTATATAGTTTTATCAAGATTCAGGGTATTTTTTTTGGTTAAATACTTTGCCTTGTATATTTTAGTTTTAGCCATGGATATGCCTTTTTTCGTGGCATCTTCAAATTCTTTGAATCCTGTGATTTTCGGTTTTGCAGTTTCTGAAAAAAATAATTACTAAAAAGGGGAAAAACATTATATATATCTTAAGTATATAAGTGATTAAGTATATGCTTAATCCCATCATAAGGTATGTGAAAAAGCAATACCAAAAAGTATACAGTACTACTACATATATAAAAATATTTCATTTAAGCAATACATATGCACTTCAAATTCGCATATGTGTTTCCTCATACCACGCAGGGACATGACAATGTTAAAATGAGCACTAAATGATTAGAAAAGGTATGATTAAGCTCATGCTTTTAATATCATACTTTGACTAATCATTTTATCATCAACTTTCTTATAGGGTATTAGATCGTAAGATTCTAAAGTTTTGTATATAATTGTAATTCAAAAGTCTCAATTAAATTAATTGATTGATTGATTGATTGACTCATCTCTAGTAGTAACTATAACCTTTTAAAGTCTGTAGACACAGAAAATTGAGATCTATTGTGAATTTTTTCTTATTGGATCCCTTTGCTTTGCGTATCTCCAGCTCTCTTAGCTTTATTAATATTCATTGCTTAGCTTTATAAAACAATTTACCAAAATAAATTAAATTTTCTTTAGTTTTTTAGTTAAAACACTTTTAAAAAATTTAACAACCTGACATCTAGTTGACATTTCACATCATATGTTTTGGGATTTAGATGCCATGTTTAATTACTGTTGATATTTATTTACAAGACTTACCCCCGGTTTCACAGTTGACACCTCAGTTTTTCCTCAGTTGAGTTTCTTAAAAAACTTAAGTTTTCCTTAAGAACTAGAAGTGTTTCACAGTCCATTTTTATTATCTCCTTAACTCAGCATTTATTGCTGAATTTTGTAAGCCATTTTTAAGTAAAATTATCATTACCTGTCATATTTTTTTCATAGAGATATGTTACAATAAGTGAAATAGTGAAAAAATATAAGCACCACTATTAAAAACAACAACTAATCTGTAATTTTCTTAAAATATAAATATTCCTTGTGTTTATTATAAAGCAAACTAATAAATATTTTTCATATTATTCATTAAATCTTTTATTTCTAATTAAACTTAACAAAATGATTGACATACTAAATAATTTTTTTAATGCCGAAAATGTTTTCACAAGATATTGTAAAACATCTTGCCATATATGGCAATACCATTTCTGTGGCCATTCTGGGTAATTTAAAAATTATAATGCGGAAGGGTAATAAAATAATTAGTTATTTTCGGCATTGGCGTCCTTTATATGGTTTCAACAAGTGTTTTTGGAAAAATATAAATAGTTATTATTGAAAAGTCAGTGTTAAATTAATTTTAAATAAATTGTAATAAAACTTTTATAATGTTAATGATGTTTAAATATTTTTGTACAATTCAACTAAATAGTTACTTTTCACATATTAAAACTAATACGTGAAATAGTGCATTTCTTATACAACACTATCAAATGAAAATTGCACTTTTATTTATTAACACTAACTTTAAAGTCAATTTAATTTTTATTCTTGAAAATTATTATTTACATAAAGTAACTTTTTTTGACATCAAATTTAGTAAAATTGACACAAATTCTACTATTCTGAAAGTTAAGTCTTGAAAATTGGGGACTTAACTTAAGGGAGAAGTTAAGGCTCCTTAAGTGTTAAGGAGGAACTGTGAAACGCAAAATCTGCTTAAATACATTTTTAAGTTGACAGATGCGCTAAGGAGCACTTGTGTATGAACTGTGAAACCGGGCGTTAATCTACCAAAACTCTAAAAACAACTCCCCGTCTAACTTTTAAACTCATCTATTTATTCTAAATATTTTGTTTATTTTTTGTATGTAATTTTATTTTTTTTATGCGAACTAGGTTACGATTTCATATATCATTATTGTAACCTAGTTTTCGCAATATAAATGAATTTGCTGATTGCGAGGTCCGCAATATTTATTTACTTTCCGGCAATCAGCAAATTCCTTAAAAATTAAGTAACACAAAAATATTAAGCAGGTTACCAATATTGCATTGGTAACCTACTTTGTAATCGATTGAATTTCGTCATTAATTTTGATTTTTTATAGATTCAAAGTTTGATGCAGATTCTTATAGATGTTGAAATCTGCTTCACAACATTCCTCCCCCTGTAGAAGAAAACATCACCTGGGGAGATGTTTATATTCTTTACATTTTTTTTGTTATTTTTATTTTGTTTTTTGTTTTTTGTTTTTTTAAATTAAAATTTATAGAATTCAAAGAAATTAGGTGAACAAAAGACTATTATTTGTTCTTCTTAATAATATTCTTATAAATAATAGACTTGAACAAATTTAAAATTTGGAAATATGGGGATTACGAAATATTTGAGTATTATGTTCTTATAGAAACAGTTGGCTACTGTTTCGGCCTCACAATTTTTAAAGGAAAACAATCGAGTATTTTGGTGAGGTCATCTTGGTATGTGAGAATGTACTTGTTTCCCAGATGCGTAATTGGGAGGGGACCAACGATGTCCAAGTATACTTTATCAAATGGTTGGTCGGCCGTATCGCTTATTTTCATTGGCATTTTGAGTTGCCTTCCTGTTTTATTTCGGTGGCATTGCTTACAGCTTTTTATGTGCTGGCGTATATCGTGGATCATGGTCCTCCACTTGTAATGCCGTCGAATTCGCTGGTATGTTCTATTTATTCCGGCATGTCCTCCCAGCGGGGAATCATGATAATCCTGTAATATTATTTTGACGTTACTGGGGTCAGTTACTTCTTCTACTTCGTCGTCTGGTCTGATGAAATCTTGGATGTTGTTCGAGTCAACTTCGGATTTCGAGCAGTTAGTTTCCGCATCCTTTGAGTTACTATTCGTAATTCGAGGAGCAGCTTTAGTTGTTTTGGCAGCCAATTTTGCTTGTCTGTGAGTGGTTACTAAACAGGTTTTGTTTGGCTCCAGCGAATTATTATTGATACTATAGGTGTTGTTTCACGTTCATCGGTAGGAACGCGGCTAAGAGCATCGGCATTTTTATTATATTTACCTGGCTTGTATTCAATAGAATAATCATATTCCGAGAGCTTATGATGGAACCTAACCAGTCGGGATGTCAGATCTTTGACGTTGAATACTCCTTTCAACGGTTTGTGATCGGTATAAACTACAAACTTGCGACCATACAGGTAGCATCGAAAGTTTTTCGTGGCCCAAACGATGGCCAATAATTCTCTCTCAATTGTGGAGTACATTCTTTCCGCTTTATTCAGGGACCGGCTTGCATATGCTATAGGCTGATCTTTTCCTGCTTCACCTTGTGACAGGAAGGCTCCAATCGCTTCCCCACTTGCATCGGTAGTTAGCAAGAATGGTTTGTCAAAACTAGGATATACTAGAAGGGGTGGATTTATTAGAGCACTCTTTAATGTGGCAAAAGCTTGGTCACAGTTTTCAGTCTATTTGAACTTGATGTCTTTACGCAAAAGGTTATTAATTGGTTCCGCTATTTTTAAGAAGTTCGGTATAAATTTTCTGTAGTAATTTGCTAGTCCTAGGAAGGACTGGACTTGCCATATTGTCCTCGGTTGGGGGTATTCCTGCACACATTTAGTCTTAGCTGGATCGGGTAGGGCCCCCTTGGTTGAACATTTGTGCCCTAGATATATAACCTCCTTCTCAAGAAAATGGCATTTTTCCGGCTGTAATTTTAGATTATTTTCCCTTAACCTTTGAAATACATCTGCTAATTTCTGATTATGATCTGTTAAATTTTTTCCATATATGACTATATCGTCCAAGTATACAAAGCATTTATATTCTTGTAAACCGCTTAAAACGATATTCATCAATCTTTGAAATGTAGCGGGTGCACCTTTTAGCCCAAATGGCATTCTACAAAATTCAAAGTGTCCTTGTGCTGTACTAAAAGCAGTTTTTTGGCGATCATTTTCATTAACTAAGACTTGGTGATATCCACTTGCTAGGTCAAGGGTTGAAAAGTACCTTGAGTGGCCTAATTGATTAAGTATGTCTTCGATTCTTGGTAGTGGAAATGCATCACCTATGGTAAGATCGTTGAGTTTGCGAAAATCTACCACCACTCTCCACCGCTTTTCTCCTTCCGCTCCTTCTTTTTTGGGTACTACTAGTAGCGGAGAGTTCCAAGGACTTTTACTTGCAGTAATTATGTTATTTTTTAACATTTCCTCTACTTGGTCTTGAATTATACCCCGTTGTTTTTCGGGTAATCTGTATGCTTTTTGGTTAGAAGGCACTACATCTCCATTTACTGGTATATCGTGCGTTAAAGTGCTGGTATAAGTTAATTGGTCACCCGGAATGTGAAATATTCTGCACCTGACGTAATTCTTCTTTAAAATATTTAATGTTCTTTGGGTCTGCTAAATTATGGTGATATTGAGTTTGTACCAATTGTGAGGTATCGGGGGCCAATTTCTCTGTGTTGACTTTTTCGTGTAATGGGAGAGTGTATGGAGTCTGGTGATCTGTTCGAAAGAAAGAAATATTTTGGGTAGGGCCCTCAATATTGCAGTTAGTAGAGAGAAAATTATAGCCCAATATACCATCTCCTGGTATTTCCACTTCGTCATTTAGTATGTAAAAATCGCAAGTTAGGGTAGGATCTGCCAACAACATACCTGTGCATTTTTCTTTAATTGATCCTGCTCCAAAAGTTGTGGAAGTTGTCATAGTTTCTGGAGTTGTAGGGGTGTAGGGTTTTAATACTTTTCTTTTTAGCAGACTTATCTCGGATCCTGTGTCAATTATCATGTTCACTTTCTCTCCTTTTACTATGTTTAAGGGAATTTGGGCTGTGCAGATTTTAGGTATTGCTTTGGTGATTGGGGGCTGACACCTCTCAATGATGGATGGCTTAAGGTGACAGCCCATCCTTAGTTTCCCGTCTGGTCATAGTTTGATAGGGATTGCTTTTGGGAGTTCGATTCCCATAGCACTTTTGCTCTGCATTTGGTAATATTGTGACCTGGTCGTTGACAAAACCCACATTTTTCTTCTTCGTTGCTTCTTGGGGCTCGATTCTGTATGTGGTGAACTTGCTCGTTTACTTTTGTGGATTCAGCCCGCCTGATTGTACATGCTTGTACATGATGTCCATAAACTTTACATTTCTGACAATACGGAGTATTTTTTCGTATTCTACACTCAGCATAGGTGTGGTTTAGTTTGTTACTGAACCCGCAATTTAACTTGAACGTTATTTTTGGGGTATGTGGTGCCTGTTTTATTGGGTGCGACCAATGTTTGAGAAACCTGTGGGACGTTGGGGTAGTGTGGGCTTAATTCAACAGTATGGTTTTGAGGGATGTAACTTTGCGGTATGTAGTAGTTGGGGTTTGAGGGTTGGAAAAAGGTTTTGCATATTATCATTTGTTGCTCCACCTCTTCCACTTTTTTCGCTTTCTCTACAATGGATTTTAAAGATTTTTCTTCACATTGTTAAAGATACAACTTATGATTAGGGTTTAAAATTCCCGTTTTAAAAACATAGGCTGCAGTATCTTCTAAATCTAGCTCTACTGCTTTTGCAGCTTCGCCTGTGTGTCGTTCTCGGTTTCGTGTGCAACAGTCGTTATAAAGATCAGTTACCCTTTTTCTAAATACAGACAGAGTTTCTTCTGGAATTTGTCTTAAGAGACGAATATCGTTGACCATACTCAGGTAGGGTTTTATGTCTAATAAATTTTTTCACAAGAGTGCCCCCAGTTCTTCTACATTCCGGCATTCTCCTTTCAAGGTATGTTCAACCCTACCTCGAAAACGTATTGGTAGAAGCTGTAAAAAAACTTTAGCTTCTTCAGAGTTAAGGCAGGCAAGGGTATGGGTGACACAGATTAGAAACCTTTTAATTTCGCTTATCAAAGTTGGTCCATTTTCTGCGGAGAGTATTGGTATGCCTGTGCATATTATTTGACTAATTTTGCTTACGTCTACTGACATCTTAATTTCTAAATTTTTCTTGAAACTAATAACACTTTTATTTATATTATTTAATTTCTTTGACTTACTCAGTGATGCTAAATCCGTTGGGGACTTGGAGCGCCTTTTTTAACGTCTTCCGGATCTTAAACAACCGGGTTTGTTGATTTCTGGTTCAGTTGTCTTTGTAGAAGTCGTTGTTTGAACGTTTTCCGGGCTGGTCATGTCGAAGGAGAAAGAGTCGATTTTTTGGGAGAACTCTAACAATGCTGGAGTTTTTGGAATATTCGCTTTTCGTCTAGGAGTGGATGAGATCCTAATGTTTGTGACTGATGTCTGCATAAGATTTATTTCTTTAATAATTTTGTTATAAGGTTACAGGTTTTCGTTAACCTTTTTTTTCTATTTTAACTTGAAAATTATTAGTAATTATTATAATAAGTAGTTAGTAGTAGTTTTTTTTTTTTAAAATAAACGTGAAAATTTTTAACAAATTTAACAACTTTTTCTTTATTTATAGTAGTATTGATGAATTCCCCTAATAACAACTACATATAGCTTCTTTTCTTTGTTTTGTTTTTCACTAATTGTAAGTTCGATTGGATCAAGGGTAAACGCGAAATACTCATCTTGATCCTGCCGGCTGCGCCAAAATTGTTATATATTATATTGAAAAGGTTATTATAAGTATAAAGAAGACATATTATATTAAAAAAAACTGTTTTTTATTTATTTTATTGATTTGACTTGTTTAATTACTGTTGATATTTATTTACAAGACTTAATCTACCAAAACTCTAAAAACAACTCCCCGTCTAACTTTTAAACTCATCTATTAATTCTAAATATTTTGTTTATTTTTTGTATGTAATTTTATTTTATAATAATATATATTTTTTTTATGCGAACTAGGTTACGATTTCATATATCATTATTGTAACCTAGTTTTCGCAATATAAATGAATTTGCTGATTGCGAGGTCCGCAATATTTATTTACTTTCCGGCAATCAGCAAATTCCTTAAAAATTAAGTAACACAAAAATATTAAGCAGGTTACCATTATTGCATTGGTAACCTACTTTGTAATCGATTGAATTTCGTCATTAATTTTGATTTTTTATAGATTCAAAGTTTGATGCAGATTCTTAAAGATGTTGAAATCTGCTTCACAACACTTATGTATTAATTTTTAACCCAACATCACGATACATTAACGTATATTCTAACTGCCTGTACGATGACTTTTGGTCACAAAGGCAGAATTATAGGCGATATTATAGGCGATCTGAGGCGCGTCCATACTCAGAAGTATATTAACTGCAATAATTATATCTTAAGTCCTTTTGAAAAGTATAATTTGTACCTTTAAATTGATTTTATTGCATTTATAATGCATTTATGGTAAGTCAATTTAATATAATAAAACTAGTTGAAGAGCATGTTATATATTTTCAATAAAACTGTCAAATAATTATTGCAGTCAATTAACTTCTGAGTGTAACTGTCCCTCAGATCACCTATAATATCGCCTATAGTTCGCTGTCCAAATTGCTAATGGAGACACCAAGTGAATAGCACCTTTATTAATTATAAAATTAACGAGTGTGCCCTTAAATTTTGACAAGTATACTTCATGTATGAAAAACGTTTCTAGCTTCAGACATAAATTTTTAGTCTCGGGCAGTGGGGCGCTTGTTACAGTAAAAACCAAAATGGATGCTGGTTAGCAAATAGAACAAAATATCAATATTCGAAGTGTGTGTAATGAGAATTTAGAAAATTCTTTGCTTTTTTTTAGTAAAAAATTTATTTGATAATATACTAAATACTCTTAATGCAAAAGAAATTTAAAAAAATAATACTAAAGAGAGACTTAAAATTCACATTTAAAATTGTAGTGTTGTAAAATGAAGTGTCAAGTGCAGTTATGTATACATACTCTAATACAGAAGAAATCTCAAATATTTAAGCGTAAACTAGGATAAAAACTATTTAAAATTTTCGGTTTTATTTAACAACCGAAGTCAAATTTTTTTCAGTTTTTTTAATGTTTGAAGAATTTAATTCATGCATGAAAAGGTATTATTTGCTTTGCTTTCGAAAAGTAAAACTTTTTTGGTTTTTTTTTGAGGAATTTTATTAAAGTAAATATAAAAATTTTAAATTTGTGGGGGTTAATTGGAAATTTTTAGTAAATTTTGGATATTTTCTCAAGTTAAACAAAAAAGATTTTATTTTATAAATTTATTAAATCCTTAAGAATTTCGAGTGCAAAATTTAATTAAACTCAACAATTTCAGTTTTACTAACTATACAATTAATATTTTTACCTTATTTATTAATAGAAATATATTTCCAAGAGTTTTAAGACTTATGCAAGTAATTTAGAAAAATTTCTTGATTAATTAGTTTCTTGATAAATTGTTAATATCCAAAAGTTCAAAAGGCATGATTGACAAATAATTGCGATGCACTCTTTTTCTTTTTGAAAAGAGCTTAAAATCTTTTTAACAAAAATATAAAAATCAATGAGTCAATTGAAACGTGAAAATGAAATTATGTTAATGTTGATGTTACAATTATACAATAATTTTTGTCAATAATAATTAAAAATCAATTTGTCATACAAATTATCTTAGTATATAAATTAGTATTTTTTCCGCGTCTTTCTTTTAGATTGAACTTATTTTAAGAAACTTTTGGAATTTGCTTTAGAGAAATATATTTTTCAGAAAAAAAAATTTGTAAGTCTAATGAAGTACTTGTGATTCTTTTGTTCATTATTTTGTTTTGGTCGTTTTAAAAAAATTTTTTTTACACTTATCATTTTAACGATTATCATTAATGTTTTTTGTTTTTTCATACAAGAACGTTTGACTTTTTAAATTTTTAAAAGAGATTTTCTTAACAAAACTACCAAAAAAAACAATTCTTTTCTAACCAAAAATTTATAATTTTTACTATATTAAGCAGTACAAATACCCTCCAAAATTTTAATATTTAAAAAGCGGTGAATTTTTTGAAATTATTTAAGGGGTTATAGGGTAATTGGTGAAAGAAAGGCATGTTTTCAAGAATTTTTTATTGTAATTCAGGTAGTTCTACTTTATTTTATAAATTTTCTATATAATTGAATCAATTTCTGAATAATAATAATATAACAATATTTAGAAAAATATTCTTCTTAATTTTCATTGCAAACTATCCATAAATCAGCGAGTGGCAGTGAATGTCTGACGGGCCTTGAAAATAGTTATTTTGCGGTCTTCATCATAATTCGAAACAGAATCATCAAAAACCAAAAAATTAAAAGTTATATATTAAAGTAGATATTTCTCGAGGTAACAAAGAGGGAATTTTTTTCGATTTTTTCGTTATCGCAAGCCTTTTGAAGCCAAAATACCGATTTTCGCTTAAAAAATCGACTTATTTGTAATTTTAAAATTAATAATTGCTAAAAAAAATCCTGCCGTTGATACCTGCTGAAATTTGTGAAGAAGTACTGTGCAATATTTCAAACGATCAGTCCAGTAGATTATGAGTTATTGTGAACACCGACTTCCAAAATACCGAGTTTCAGGAAAACGCTTTAAAGTTTTGCTCACTAAAAATTAAAAATAAAACTCGACAATTCTTTTATACTCATACAGAGTCTTCGAGGCCAGGTTCATAGAACAAAGAGCTTTCATCAAGGAGATCTAGAGAATCTTTTTGTTGGGGTCTACGCAAAACTCTTTCTTTACTGTCGTGTACCGCTTGTTCCTCTGCTCTACTAATTCGCAACGCGTCAGTTTGTTGCACCCATTCGTTAGAGCTTGGGGCTACCAAAGCGATGTGGTGACATGCATCTCTTGATTAAAGCTCAACAAAGCAAATTAACCTTCATTGAAAGTAAATGCAGCTACGTTAGGTGTGATTTTACAATTGTAGAAGTGACACTCACAGACTATGGAGATATATTCCAAATAAGTTGATTGAGTTTTTTATTATTGTTTTGCGTAAAACCACTAAGGCATCACTTCTAAACTGCTTCCTTGCTAAGGTCCTCGTAAGTAGGCTTTATGCCTTGTATAACACCTACAGGAAAGGCTGTGTTGCTTTGGTTAAATAAAAATAATAATTCTTTCACTAGACAAAATTAAATGAAGCTTTTTACACTTTTCACATTTAACTTTAACGTCAAAACTAAGACCTTCAATTTTGCATGGTTGGAATGCAACTTTTCCATCATAATGTCATAAAGATTTCGTCCAGTAATTTTCAAGGAATATTCAGAAATATTCAGTATATTCACAAAACAATTAAACACAAACTGTACAAAACACATAACACATGGGCTGAAAAGTTCCGGGCCTAACAAAGAAAACACGGTTTTATTTGTTAAAAATTGTCTTTATATATCAACGTTATCTCCATCAAGAGCAACACAATCATTCCAGCGCCGCTCTAACATTTGAATACCACTTTTGTGGTAATCTGGCGAATACGGTGGATGTGGGAGCAATTCGAAGTTCAATTCATGTAGTTTTGTAATTGTTTTGATTGACTTGTGACACGGTGCGTTGTCTTGATAAAACAAAATTTTTTTCTTTGCCATATGTGGTCGTTTCTTACCAAATTTGGCCTTCAAACGCTCTAATAACGCTATATAATATTTACTGTTGATGGTATTTCTTTTCTCAAGATAGTCGATGAATATTACACCACGCACATCCCAAAATACCGAGGCCATACCCTTTCCAGTCAATTTTTGTGCTCTTGGGTACTTTGGACGAGGTTCATCAGTTGCGGTCCATTCACCTGGGTCTTTTCAGCCCATGTGCTAGCAATTCTAGGTCTAAAATAGTAAAAAATTCCTTATCAGTAAAAAAAAATGACACGGTGGCTCTCCTCCACAAAAATAATTGAAGACATTCAACTGGGAGGTTCTTGTCAACTGTCAACTTTCTTTAATAAATAAATAAATTTGTTTTTGCTCCGTTTTTTTATCAAAGAAATGAAGAATTTAAGTTTATACACTTGGTATAATTGGACTTGAACATTAAATCAAACTTCGAACAAGTTACTGCGAAAAAGTTACAAGAATTGCATTTGGAATCAAGTAGGTAAACGATTTAATTCTGACAATGCTGGACATTTTATTAATCTAAAGACTAATGAGGCACACGCCTGTGTTTCATGTCACCGGCCTGAACAATTTTCCACATAAATTGCAAAAGTTTAGTTAATATTGTTGCATTATTTGATGAATAAAATTGAATTCCTTCCATTTGCAGTTATCCACCAACTTTAGTTCCACCTGATATTATTTTATTAAGTATTATTTCAAATAATTTTAATTCAAAATAACCTAAAAGAATTTTTTTATATTTTTTTTATCTAAATTTCAGATCGAAGAACAAAATATTAACAGCCGCATAGTTATATAAAAAAGTCCAATTAATGGGTAATGGCGGCCTCCACTCAGGGCGAAATTAGAGTGGGTCCCGGCCACCAGGTAAACGATGTCTATGTACGTAAATCACATAATCACGGTAACAATTCCAACCTCAAATTTAAAATTAAATAATTTACATTTTTTTTTTGGTTTATTTTCTTTGTATATTAAAAAAAACTAAAGAAACAAAATTTATTTATTAAAATAATTAATTTTTGTTAGATTTTAATTTCATACTTAAGCTAAATTCAAACTAAATTATTTAATTGAAAATAATGGTACATAAAACAAATTTAAATTTAAATGCATTCATGTCAAATGAAGGGCTTTTATTAAGCGAATTGTTACCATCATTATTTGGATCAATGCTGTTGGTTGTATTTGTTGTTTGAATGATGAATTTATGAAATTTTATAGGAAGAGCTAAGTAGTAAAAATTATGTTATGTAGTCGCTTGTACAGAAAGAGAGACTTTGTCTTTTTTTTAAGTATAATGCCAAGTAAAATAAGTAATTGCTTTATTTTCTTGTATTAGTTAAAGATTTCTTAAAATAGAATTTTTAATGTGTTATATTTATTCTCAAATTAGTTCCTGGCTCTTTGCTAAACGGAAAAGTAAAGTACTCTTAAAAGGCTTTCACGCAGAAACCATATTGGATTGTTATTATTTATTTTTATTACCAGGTGTTATATTTTGTATTGAAAATTTGATCGATACTAGAATGTCGGTGTATTTAACTGCGTTTAAGGTGTTTGTGTGAATTCACTATAAAATGCAAAGCGAATTTTGTGATTGCTGTTATTCATATAGTGGCTTTCTAATAGTACTAGGTGTAGTTTGGGTACCAAGTTAGATCTACTCTTCTCCTTGATAGACCTGTTTTGTTGGAAAGTTCATTCCGAAATTTTTTTCGAACTCAAGAATATTACTTAAACGATTCTCTCTTCTATTGACCTGTGACACGTGCAAAAAGAAAAAGTGCTTCATTTTTATCGGCACGAAACTACCGTGTGTGGATAGGTGTCTCTTCTTCTTCATGGCAGTATTTCTGCTTCGGTGTTATTCATTTTTGAAAAGAAGATAAATAATTCCAGAGAGAATTCTGTCCAATTTCCTTACATCTTTAAAATTATTTATCTTGTACTTAAGAATGCTTTTAATTCAACCAAGCCAAAAGATTCAGTCCATAACTTACCATTCAAATGTTTGGACAACTCGTTTTAAAGGATTTCTAAAGCAATTAGTCGCTAGTAGTGCTTCATTCATGGAGATGAATTAATTCATTAAAATGAGCACTTAAAAAAAATCTGTTTTGCTTATTAAAAAAAAATGTAAAAAGGATTTATAGCCAAGATTTCAGGTTAAACATTGCTACTTTTTAAGATGAAGTTTTGAAATTTTCGAAACTTTCAAAACAACTGACTATAAACTATAACCTATCATTTATACTTATCTTCAAAAAATACGTAATAATAAAATAGTATACGTAATACCGTTAACTTTTCAGTATGCAGTGGCTCTTCGCAAAAAATGTGAAGATTTTCGGAGCCCAAGATGTGACAGTTTTGTTTATTGTCATGTATCCCCTTGTTACCACATTTTTTGAGATTGGTATGTTGCGTTTCATTCAGCACAAAGTTGATATCGGCACTGATACCATAGCTTCTTTTTAAATGAAATTTTTGTCAGATTCATTTCCACAAACAACTTGAAAATACACTTCCAATTTCTCAAATATTGTCTGGATCGGTATTTCCTAAAAAGATAAATTGTTTTATTGACGGTAGTGTAGGATTAAGATACGTAAATATGACATATCTACATATAAAGTTTTATATTTGTCCCCCGTAGATTCAAAAAAAGCTTTAGTATGGAATGAAATGTGTTTGTTTATTACAAAATTTTCATTATTTTCCGTTTTAGCAGATTAAACTAAAATTATGCATCACTAGTTTGGCTAAGATTGAACTTAAAATAAAGTAGAAATATTTTATTTTTATTTTTTTATAAGATTTTTAATTTTTTTACTATTTAAATAAAACGATTTCAGAAAATGCACAAGACACGCTTTTTTTAAGCAAAATTAAAATTTTTTGTAAAACAAAAGCTAACAAAGCTTACACATAAATTAAAATGTAGAAGAGATGGCCAAGAAGTCTATAGCCTAGCGCAGACCAAGGCTTCTGTTGCCGCTCCAGTAGCGGCTTCAGCTGCCGATTCAACTATATTTAATGGGTGTATCAAAATCTGGTAGACAAGTTTTTTTTTTAATGTAGGTTGCTTTCTTTGTAGTGGAATATAGTTAACTTCTCTTAAGAAGTTATTATAATAGGTCCGAAAATCGAAACTAATAATTTTGTGTTTCCTTTACGTTTCAAACCTGGAGAATCATTTGAAATCATTTTTAGAGTAATGTCAGTCTGTGTATGTATGTGTGTGTGTGTGTGTGTGGTTGTATGTGACCCTTTTTATGAGATCCGTTTTCGCAAAAACTACTGGACCCAATTACGTTTTTAACATATCATATCAATCGATACGCCACATCATGACTTAGATCTGAAAGGAGTGTGAGCGAAGTCGGTACAGCGGTTCGTTTTTTATTGATAAAAAACTGACTTTTTTAAGCACGCAAAAATGAGATTCGAACACTCAAGAACTACTGGACCTAATTACGTTTTTGACCATATCAATCAATACGCCATATCATGAATTCGATCTGAAAAGAGTCTGAGCAAAATCGGCCCAGCGCTTCGTTTTTTATGAATAACGTTCTCAAGCATGCAAGAAAAATTTTTATGTAACCATCATATTCTAAGTATCGAGGGGTACAATGGGGGTTTTCGAAGGTGCTGATTTTGAATATTGTATGTGTTTTTTAAAATTCAAGATGGCTGACCCAATATGACGTCATTTTTTTTTGTAAAAATTCTTCTAAACTAATTTTGGGCCGCTGAATCTGAAAATAATAACCGTTTTTTCTTTTAAAGAAGCGTTTTTGAGATATTTCCAAAAAACCTTTTTTTTGGGTATGTTTTCTTTTATTGGTCTATATCTCAGGAAATATTTTCTTGATTGATTAAAAATGGCATGTTTTGTATATCAAATGAAAGAAAACCATTATAGCTAAGCTCTCAATCTCCTAAGTTAGAATTTCCCAAATTTTTTCGAGCTATGGCGCTTTTTTTAAACACCCACGATGCCCTATCTCTTGTAAAAGTATAAATAGTATAAGTAATAAATGAGATTCATGTCTTTACTCATGTAAAACTGAATTAGAGAAAAGATTCGCAAATTTTTTTCAAGGAAAACGATATTTTGCATTAAATTTTTGACATTTCAGTTTTTTTTAAAGCATCATCACATTAAACAACAACAACACATTAAAAATTATTCATGTTTTGGAAGTTTTTTTTTTTTTAAAGATTTCGAATGAATGAGTTTTTATCAATATGATTTTCAAAATTGCTAAGAAAAATTTCTTATAAAATGAAATTTTATACTTAAATTAACTAGTTTGAAATTTTAATTTATGTTTAAATAATAATTTGAAGACAAAATTTATTTTGCAAAATACTATCATTTATCTTGTCTTTTAGTTTTTGTAGTAAATATGATTAATACAATTTTGGTATATACATATATATGTATATATAAAGATGAATATCATGTCGTGATAGTATCATAAAAAATTAATTAGTTAAAAATAATTTTTTTTATTTAATTTTAATTAAAAAACACTTTTCTAATGAAGTTTAGTTTTAACTCTAAACCTTCAAATGAACAAGTAATTTAACAAAAAATTTTTTAAAGTATATTCCAACTTTATTTATCATTCATTCCCATTCCGTGAGATTGTTTTTTCTTTTTTCTGAATTCAGAATTCGTTTCATTCAGTTTTCTAAAGTTTTTCTCTCATAAAACTAAAAACTAGTTTATTAAATATAATTAATGAATTAATATTTGAACTAACTATATTAAAATCAATTGTGATCCACCCCTAGCTCAAAAAAATTTATTTGAACTTGATTGCATGAATAGAACAGATTTTATTAACGATTTAAAATTTGTAAAAGATATTGGACATTATGAGCTAACAGTACGAATATTATTTGAACTAACTGTATTAACATCAATTGTCATGCACTGCCAACTCAACATAATTTATTTGAACTTGATTGGATGAATAGAAAAGGGTTTTATTAACGATTGAAAATTCCAAAAAGATATTGGACATTATGAACTAACAGTAGGAATAATATTTGAACTAACTGTATTAGCATCAATTGTCATCCACTGCCAACTCAACATAATTTATTTGAACTTGATTGGATGAATAGAAAAGATTTTATTAACAATTGAAGATTTTTATGCAAGCTAATAGTAGGAATATAAAAATGAGACTGGTCGATAAGGTTGTAACGAGTGACTGCCCGAGTCGAAAAATTGAACCTGAATTGAACTTGATGGGCCTGCTTCATACCAGGTTGATCAAGTTCAATTCAGGTTAATGTCTCAGATTTACGCTTATAAAGTTGAACCTGTTATGGCCCTGATGGACCTAGAAAAGACCCATTTCGTTGTAACCAGGTTCAAAGAAAACGTTATTTTTCGGTATTACGAGGCTCAATTCAGGTTCAAAGAGAATTTTATTTTTGGGTATTACCAGGCTCAATTCAGGTTTCAAGAAAACTTTATTTTACGGTATACTCAGTACGAAAGCAGATTAATAATTGAAAAAAAAAATATGTTAAATGTTGCACTTATTCAGAATTAATTATTTCGAAAATACATTATGAAATATAATCTTTTTGAAAGTATTTCTTTGGGAAATACAAATACAGTTGAAAACTGATATTTTTAATGTATTTTTAAAATAATTAATTCTGAGTAAGCGCAACACTGCATATATTTTATTTCAATTATAAATCTATCTTTATTTTACTTTCAAATCAACCTGAAAATAAATAGCTTTAATAGGAAAAAAAATTAAACACAATTTTAAAAACAAAGCATTTATTATATTAATTATATATATAGTCACAATAATTTATATATAACTATCACTGAAAAAAAAAGCAAGTTTTACTAACAGTAGGAAAGACTAGGAAAAAAAGTAAACAAAATTCCACAATTACATGTTTTATTTCTTTAAGATATATATTTATTTTAAAAAAAAACTATTACACTTAATATCTACACTATATTTTTCATTATAAATATAAATAAATCTTAAATATAAAACAAATCACTACAAAAAATCACATCTTTTGTTATAGTTATAGCTAAACGTCAACTAAATGTCAAATTGGACTTAGAAAATTTTTAAAGAGAGTTAGAACTACATAACCAAAAAATAATACGACGCGGACATATATGAACGAAAATAAAATAAATTTTTGATATTTCAACACAACTTCTCTTTCTCATCGTTTCATCTCGCACAATAAAATTCCATACTTTTTCTCAAATATTAACCTCAAATTAAATTTTCGGTACATTCAGTATGAAATCAGGTTCAAATAAGAAATGTTCTGAACGAAGAAAGTAATTTTTCGGTATTACCAAGTTCATAGCAGGTTCATTTTTATTTAGTTCGATTTCAAAATAAGCAAAAATTTACATCTTTCGGTATATTAAGTATCAATTCAGGCTAAAATCAGTATATTTAGGTCGAAATCAGGTTAATTTCACGCTCATCGGGTTCTATTCAGGCACAAAATTTCGACTCGGGTGTTTATTGCAAACAAAAAAAGAAGAATTTGCATAATCATAAACTGTTATATTTTACTTTCTTTGAGTTTCATTTCAAAGGAAACTGGCTAACTTAATCCTAACACAGTTATTTTTCAGAGTGAAGCTCAAAGCAAGTTGACAATGTGAAGCCAAAGGAATTTTTATCCGGTATTCCTGTTGTTTTAAAACATAACTAATGTGGTTGCAGGCAACAAGTTTATTTTCAATCAATTGATAGAAATGAGTTGTGGTGTAAGTCAGTGTACCAGACATTTGGGTTTTTATCTTATGAATTTTTTGATTCATTTTATTTTCTAATTAATAATCGTATATTCCATTTTTATGGAATATATTATATTATAAAAATTAGAATATGCTTTTTAACAATGCTTTAAAGTACCATAAAAATAAGCTCCGTTTATGCTAAAAGACGTTCCAATCTTTTCTTTTCTCATCAATGCCTCTAGATATGAAGAGAGATGTACTTTCTCTAGTTCAGATAATTATACTTTTCAATCTTTCGTATTAAATCTAACCTGCAATTAAGAAAAATAACAATCCCTAACTGCTCAACTGTCTCATCTCGGGACACTACAGTTTTTGTTTTTGTTTTTGGTTTTGACTTGTCCAGAACCATCATTCTAATGATTGTTGTCTGTTTTTCTAGTCTCCAAATCTAAATTTGCTTGCGTTAGAACCCAGCTCTTATATAGCTCTTTGCGGGGTTTTGATTAACTGCAAAAATTTTAATTGTTGTCGCAAAAAAAAAATGAAATAATGGCATGAAATTTCTTTGATTTTTGTAAATTGAAGGAACCTTAATATTTTTCTTGACTTTATTCTTTTGAATTTTGTTCTAAATATCTTTATGCCATTTTTTCATTCTATTGTAGCTATCAACCTTGCTCTAATTAATAACACTGGTCAACAGTGGTTTTGCCACACGAAGTTGGGTAAGTAATTTTGTTAAAACTACCTACCCATATTACGAAAATGAACTTAATTTGATTCAATCACTTTCAGTTTTTTTGTGATAACTCTAAGTTCATTTCAATGCTTTTGCATCTTATGCCACGGGCCCCATACTTTTTACTTCTGTGCTATATCTATACATCAGTCTACTGCGACTTTAAAGACTCGTCCAAAACAAGCTTAAAAGCAGCTATTCTCCATAATGGCAATGTACTTCCTTCTGTTCCACTAGCACTCGCTTTTAATATGAAAGAAACTTATGAAAATATGAAACTATTTCTTAAAAAAATCAAATACAAAATTTGGGGTGATTTAAAAGTTATTGCCCTACTATTTGGACTACAGTGGGGTTTTACTAAATTTTGCAGCTTTTTATGCGAATGGGACAGCAGGGACAAAAAGAAATCATTACATTGAAAGAATATGGCCTGTGCGTGAATCTCTATGACCTGGGCAGAAAAATGTGAAGGCTTTACTATTTGTAAACTATTTTGATGTACTTTTACGACCACTTCATATCATGTTAGGCCTTTTTAAAAATTTTGTAAAGGCAATGGATCAAAATGGAAGCAGATTTTTGTACTTAAAAGAGAAATTGCCCAGAATAAGTGATGCCAAAATCAAAGAGGGCATTTTCGTAGGACCTCAAATCAGAAAATTAATAAAAAATCCAAAATTTGAAGAAAAATTTAACGTTATGGAAAAACCAGCATGCCAATGTTTTAAGAATGTAGTTGCAAATTTTTTAGTTAAACATAAGAGTGATAACAATAGAAAACTGATTAACGAATTGCTTTTGTCATATAAAACTTTGGGTTGCAATATGTCGCTAAAAATCCATTTCCTGGACTTACATCTAGATTTTTTCCCTAAAAATTTGGGAGATATAAGCAATAAACATGGAGAAAGGTTCCACCAGGACATTTCAAATATAGAAAAACGTTATCAGGGTAGATGGAGGGTAAGGATGTTGGCCGACTACTGCTGAACGATCAATAGGGATCAACCGAAAGCTAAATATTCCAGAAAGTCGTAGACTTTAATATATAATCATAAATACTGATATAAATAAATATTTATACCATAAATTAAAACAGAAAATAATTTACCATGCTGTGGTTTTATTAATTTTTCTAGAAAAACGTTATTTTTTCTTCAAAATCAATGTTCCTCCACCAAATAAAATTGGCGGTTGATGGAAACTTTTAAACTGCTTATTGCTAGTGACAGCCTCTATTATAAAAAATACCAAAAAGTTCGTGTGGCACAAAAAAAGTTAAATTTTGTCGACCAGTGTAATTATAATAGTTTTATTAGGGCTCACTTGTATGTTGTTATCTAAATCAAACGCTCAATAGTGTGAAAGTATCTTTGAACCAATAAAATACAAGTGATTTACAATGTACAATGAATAAATGAAAAACCGACAATTAACACAAAAAATTAGCATAGTGAAAATTAAAAAATTAATAATAAAAATTACTCAATGTTTTTATTTTCCTTTTAATATCATATTTATATAGAGGAATTTTTTCTTAATTATTTTAATTTATCCCATCCTAGCTCTCATTAAATATCATCAAAATGCTTACAATTAAAATAAAATAATAATTATTACTATTATTATCAAATTAATGTGTTTTGTTTAATACTAGGCCAAATTACCAGATTATAATCCAATTTCAAGTTTCCCTGTTGATAAAGAGTCTGAAAGGGAGCTAGAAGACCCTAGATGGAGTCCGGGTGTCGTTTTAGACGGCGATTTGCTTATGTATTTAAGAGCGGCACGCTCAATGGCTGCCTTTCAAGGTAAATTTTATAAATAATATATATACACTAATAAAATATAACTTTTAGGAATGTGTGACGGTGGACTTGAAGACGGATGCTTAGCTGCAAGTCGTGACGATACAACAATTAATGCACTTGATGTGGTATTTTATTTATTAAATATATTGAATTTTTAAATTAATATTAAATATATTTAAAATATTTAATTTAAGTTACATGATTCAGCATATGATCCTGGTAAAGCATTACAGGCATTAGTTAAATGCCCAGTAACTAAAGGTATTGATAAAAAGTGGACTGAAGACGAAACAAAAAAATTTATTAAAGGATTAAGACAATTTGGTAAAAATTTCTTTAGAATACATAAAGATTTATTACCACACAAAGAGACACCTGAATTAGTTGAGTTTTATTATTTATGGAAAAAAACTCCTGGGGCTAATAATAATAGACCGCATAGACGTAGAAGGCAGGGCTCGTTAAGAAGAAATCGTGTAACACGTGCAAATAATACACCTCCAAAAAAAGAGGAAACACCTGAACCACAAATTGAATCAACACCAACACCGATATCAAAAGAAGAAAATAATTCTCTAACAGAAGACGAAGCTAGTGAATGTGATAGCGATTCAAGTAAGCTAAATTATGTTAATTGTGTATATTATAAATTAAATCATATTTAATTTTGATTTTATTATTAATTTTCGCGAATATTTACTGTCATAAGGGTACCAGTTTGATTCATTTGGCTAACAGAAAGTTAGTTTTTAACTTTGTAAACAAAACAAAAGCAATAATTTAATTAATAAATAAACGAAACAAAAATTTATTAAGGACATATGATAAGACTTAAAATTTGATGCTTATATCTTTTATGCATCCAAGTTGCTATATTTGAATTATTTATAATTTATGTTGTTACATAAGTATGTAACTACTTTACATAAATATTTTTGTATATTTATTTTCTAAAATCACTTAGGTCCACTAAGTGGAAGTTTTGTTTTATAAATTATGCCTGGATGATGTCTTCGATGAAACATCGTCAATAAGTCCCGAGGCTGAAAACTGAAATTTTTTTTGCCTCTATTCTAGTTTAATAATCATATTCGCCTTCAAATTTAATACTCTCATTCTAATGTATTCTAAAGTTTCCTACACCGTTTTTATGGAATAATTCAATTTTTAGCCCTAAATAGCTATTACGTTACGGTGATAAATTCTTGAATTCAACAAATTAAGTTTTTTTTTTGATGTTTCATCTTTTAAAGATATGTGAAGAGCCAGTAGACAAAAGCAACTGAGAGCTTAGTATATGTAGATTAGCTATCCTTTTCAACAATTTATGATATACGTTTTATTGTAAAAACTTCTGTTTTCTTCTTCATATGGGGGTTATTTTTTCGTGGTTTTTTCCTCAATTGATCTAAAAATGAAGTGTAATTTTCGCTGCTGATAATTTTTCCATTCCGTGTAAAGCTAACCTATATATAGAGGCTATAATCTTAGCAAATGATTATTGCGTTTTTGTCGCTTTGAGTGCTTTTAGTAGGCTGCACTCAAATCATCTGGCTTTTAATTTGACAATGGGGTTTTGTATTGTTTCAATTTTTCATTTACCGTCACATGTTAAACAAAACATTTCTTTGATTGTGCCTAAACAGCTCTCATCGTGCTCATAATTATCTACGCGTTTTAGTTGTTGGTATGTGATGAAATGCTGCACACATTTTCAAAAAAAATTTCCCACTGACAGTTTTTGAAATAATATGATGAATGCACGGGATATTGATATCATAATGGAATTAAAAAAATCGTTCTGTTTATGCTTGACAAGCAGCATTTCACATGTGAAAAATTGGTATCCAGTATTTCTTGGATTCAGTTTATATGGAATTTGAAATATATGAAGTTTCAATAAATCTAAAAGATTATAAACTGGTTGTCGATGTTTTATATACATCATGTTTCATTTTGTTCAAAATTAAGTATAAACTCAGACAAAGTAGCAAGATACAGAAGAAACTATACCAAAGCACATAAAAATGAAAAACTAACGAATGTAATTAAAATTTAGCCAAAAATCAAAGGCTACATGGCCCGTATTTTATATGCTCTACAACCAGCTTGAATGTATTTATTACCTGAGTTAAAGTTTTAAAAAATTTACAAAACAAATAACTTAATTTTTTTTTCTATAGATCCCGATTTCTAGCTTATTACATATTAAGATTAAAAAACCAATCATAATTATTAATTTTTTACAAAATTATTATTCTTACTCTGATCTAAAAGGAGATGAATCACCATCACGAATGCGTACTAGAAATAAACAAACAAAAGATATGCCAAATGGTAAAAAGCCAAAGCGAGGATCTGACACACCAGATGTTATAGATCCTAAGACACCCACAAAATCAGAGAATAAAAGGAAGGGTGCTAAAATTGATGCTGCAAATAAATCGAAAAAACGAACAATGGATGTTGATGGTGATGTCATAGATGAAAAAGAAAAAATAAAACGACCTGAAGTAATTTTTCATTTTTTATTTTAAAGAATAATATATATCATTTTTATTAAATTTAGAGTCCTACTGAAAGTATAAATTCTGATAGTAGACCAGATTCTATCCTTGATGAAGGTGATAATACAAATGAAGCTACAGATCTTGCACCAATCATATCTACACAAAAAGAAGACGAACAAAAATCATTTGAATCATTTTCTGTAACAAAATCAGAAATACCATCAGTTGTTTCAGATGAAAAAGAAATTCAAGATGATAATGAAATACAATTACCAATTGATAATCCTGTATCAATTTCACCTGATATAGAACAAACAAATGAAATTATTGATGGTCCTGAAAAAGAAATTCTTGATAAAGTATCTGAAGAAATTTCTGCACCATATATACCAAAAGAACAGGAAATGCTAACAAAAATAGCAAATATGAAACAAGAAATAAATATACCACAACCAATAAATGCAATTGATTTTACACCAAAAGAAATTTATATTAAAAAAGAACCAATTGAAGATTCAATGGATGCAGTTTGTAATCAAAATAGTAATGAACCACAGGATTTGAAAGTTAAAATTGAAGTTAAAAGTGAAGTTAAAAATGATATTACTGAAACGCAAACTGATGAAGAACGTAAATATGAAAGCCAATCATTTGAAGGACATATTAAATATAATGATGGTGATATAAAACCTACATCTGAAATGTATATGAAATATAATGAACCACTTAAATATTCTCAAGAGAATTTAATTAAGTTTTCATCAGATATTAAATATCAAACACAAGGTGTACCAATTAAATATGCTCATGATATTGGCAAATATGATATTAAATATATGGATCAGGAAAACAAATATTCAAATGAATTATCTGGAAAAACATATCCTGAACCGTTAAAAATTCCTGATATAAAATCATATCATTCAGATAGTGAACAATATAAATTTAATACAGATACAACAAATATGCTAAATAAAAATCATTATCCTCAAGAACCGCAATCATTAACACGTTCGTCATTTGATGCTAATTTAATGATGAAATATGGTGATCCATTAATCAAATATAGTCTACCACCAGTTCATGGTCATGGTTTACAACCACAAGATCTTAAATATCATGAGCCAGAGGCACCTATAAAATCTGTTTATCATGGAGAAAATTTAATTAAATCATCACCATATTCAGAAAATAATAATCCTAAATATATATCATCAGAAAGCCCAATTGATGCAACAAATAGAACAACACCAAATCAAGATAGCCAGAGTAGTAATAGTAATTCACAGTCACAATTTCATTCTCCACATATGTCGCAAAATTCATTACCAATTATATCACAAGTACAAAATCAAACAAATCATCATACACAAAATTTGATACAATCACATCCTGGTTTACCAATTTCAGTACATCCGTTAAATCATTCACCGCATGTATCAACAAGTACATCATCTACAATAGCTTCTAGTCATAATTTATCAACAAATACTAGTTCGCTATTACTGCCACCAAGTACAACAAATCAAACTGCTGGAACATTAGTGTCAGCATTACATTCACAAAATTCATCAATTGTAACACCACATGTTCCATTACATAGACCACATCAAGATATTCAATCGGCAATACATCATACACCGAGCTCTTTGTCAATACAAGGACATGGCATACAACAAAATCATCCATCGTTTACTAATCATACAAGAACTCCTTCACCTATTCCTCAACGAATTGATAGCAATAATGGAAGTATTGGTACCTCTAGAGATTCAAATCAGATTCCACATCGTACATCGCCATTAACTGGGCTAGTACCAAATGCAAACAGTGTGCTTGGACATCCTTTACCATTGCATTTGGGTGCAAATGGACCCCAAGGATTAGCTTTACCGCATCCTACACATCATCCAGGTCATATGATACCACCATCTATACCAGTTGGGAACACACCTTTATCATTAATCAATAACTCATTAAATAATATAAATGAAAATCAAACTACACGAAGAACTCCGCCTACAGTTATACCCTCAACAGTATGTGGAACAACGACGTCAAATGCTCCTGCATCAGCATTTAGCAGGACTAGTCCGAGTGTTCAGGGTCCTATTTTACATAGTAATTCAGCACATCGATCTGGGTCACCTGCACAAAATCCTGGAAATATAAGCCGCGCAAGTCCATTACATCCTGTGCCACAGAGTCCATTAGGGCATCATCCATCAGCGTCAGCATTATCAGCTGCTGCTGCTGCTGTAGTTGAACGGGATCGTCATGCATTATTACGACAACAATCACCACATATGACACCACCTCCAGTATCTAATGCATCTGCTTTAATGGCAAGTCCATTGAGTAAAATGTATGGATCTCAAGTACAACGTGGCTTAGGGACATCACCGCCACCACATCATTTACGTCCAGGTGCTTCTCCACCTGTTATTCGTCATCCACAGATGCCACTTCCTTTACCATTAATTGGACCGGGAGGTGGAATGCCACCTATGGGTGTACATCCTGCTCAAAATCCTTATCCCCATCATTTATTACATCCATCAATGTTTTATTCACATCATCATAATCCATTTAACTCTCCCTATCCTTATCATCCATATGGACCTGGATTCACATCATATATGAAACCTCCACCTCCAGCCAGCCCTCTTGAACCAGCCGTTATGTCACATCATCCGAGTATAACATCAAGATCTGAAGAAAGCTCTGCACATGTTGAAAAACAAATGACTATATCAAGCTCTCAAAATGTTCATAACAAAGTATAACTTTTGTGTTTGAAATAAATTTTATTTTTTTTTTAATAAAATTTTCAATAAAACTTAGATTAAGCCACCGGCACCAAAGACTCCTCAAAATAATACCAATGCCCCAAATACAAACAATGCACAATATCCAAGCAGTCATCAATACCCACAGCATTCATCATTTCCGGAAAATCAAATTCCAAATACAATACCAAAACCAACGAGTCATATGGATGCTTTGAGAGCACATGCACATTCAGCAAGTAGCAATATGAGTAATCATCATCCAACAGAACCACGTTTGTTTATTTAAATAGTAATTAATATTTTTAATACAAATATTGATTTTTATAGTGCCAATTGATATTGAACCTGATCCTGAACCAGAAATTCCTAGCCCTACACATAATATTCCTCGAGGTCCAAGCCCTGAAGCTAAACCCGATGATACAGAATGCCATCGATCACAGTCTGCAATGTAGGAAAATAACTAAAATTTTCTTAATTTAAATGCTTAAAATTTAATTCGTTATTTTAGTTTTGTACGTCATATTGACCGTGGTGATTATAATTCATGCACAAGAACAGACTTAATTTTTAAACCTGTAGCAGATTCAAAACTTGCTAGAAAACGGGAAGAAAGGGATAGAAAATTAGCTGAAAAAGAAAGAGAAAGACGTCAAGTAAGTTTTAATTGAATATTTCAAAGAAATTATAAAGTATATGACCGTAATTATAAAAATTTAATTGCTCTTAACCCATTTGCGACAATTTATCAGTCAGTATGGAAGAAGCGGCTGTTAGAACAAGACTTGTTTGAAACAATAATTATCCTTGAAGTGTGAGAAAATTAAATTTGATTTAGGTTTCAATTTAGCTCCTAAAATGAGTGATTCAAAGCCAGAACCATCAGGATTGCAGAAAATGAGTGTGATAGTCTCCAAAAATATGTGCTGTCTCGAATGGGTTAAGGGGGCGATACCTTTAGAGCATGCAAAATTGGTCATTTTTCGTGATTTTTTTTCAAGGGGATTAAATAATCAGATTATTTTAAAATTTAAACATCATTTTGTTACATTCTTAAATAATAGAAAAACATGTGAGTTTTGTTTTTTTTTTAGCAAAATGGCGGCTCTGCAGATCATATCTTCATTCGTCCTATCCAAAGACATTGAAAACTGCTGCAGCTGTAAAATTTTTTCTATTGATCAGAAATAACAAGTGTTTTTTTATTCAATTACTGATATATTTAAGGGAAGGATAAACTAATAAAATTATGAAAAAGTAAAAAACTTAAATTTATATCGGCTGTTTAATCAAAGGTTCTAATTTTTGACTATTTTTTCGTCAGTTTTTACCCCAAAAAAATTAGTTATTCATGCGATATATCTAAAACTTTAAGTTCATCCTTCCGGTAATGCTATAGACAAAAACCTCTCCAAATATCAGCCAAATTGATTAATACCTTTTTGAGCTACAGCACGAGCAGTTTTTGAATATACAGTTTCGAGATAATCTCGTTTAATGTTTCAATGCCAAACTGTCGACTATGCTCATTACTGCTCAGATAGTGCAGTAAAAACTGTAAAAAATTCAATAATTCTATATCCGTGCAAAGGATTTGTACAAATATCGTCATTAGTGTTGGTCCTTAGTTCTTTTTTTACTTGTACTTGTACACCTGTACTTGACTAGGCATGGTATGTGGGCCCTAACCCCCAAACGTTTTTGACAATAACTCCATAAATATTCAGTTTTTCGATTTTTCGTTTTTACAGTATATTCTTAACATATACTTTGAAATTATGAAAAAAGAAAAAATCGATTTTTTTTACAATTCTAAAGGTATCGCAAGATATTTCATAATTTTATTAATAAGTTTTGCGCAACGCACATTAAAACTATCATTTTATGTATAGAACTACTAAATAATTGTAAATTTTAACTAACAAATACAATTAAATTTGAATGAGTGAAGCAAAGCATATATTTTATGTATGTTTTGTGCTAAATTTCCAACTATTAATATTACTTTTCATTTGAAAATATTTTAAACTATTAATATTAAAAATTATTTTTTTGTTCAAAATAACAGTGATTTTGAAATATTTAAATTATAGCAGCAACAGCAACAACAACAGCAACAACAACAGCAACAACAGCAGCAGCAACAACAACAACAACAACAAGCACAAGCCCAACAGGCAGCGCAACAAGCTAAAATGAAAGCGGAAATAAAACCGCCTTATGCAGATACACCCGCTTTAAGACAGCTCTCAGAATATGCTAGACCTCATGTAGCCTTTAGGTATTTTAATAAATTCAATATTAATAATATATATATCTAAATATTGAAGAAAGTTTTTGAATGTAATAATTTTTGTTTTTCGTTTTACTTTTTCTTATTTTTCATATTTTAATATAAAATTCGATTTTATTTATTTAGATGAAAATATGTTTATGTACTTTTCAGCCCTGTTGAACCGATGGTACCACCATATCATCACCCAATGGGGCCAATGTATAGTAGAGAGAGGTATAGTTTATCATTAATTCGCGCTTCATTTATATGAATTTATTTATTGCATGGTCTATTATTAAATAATTATATAATTGTTAGGTTTTTATAGAGTATATATTAAATATGCAGTATTGCGTGTAACTTTAAGAAAATAGTAGATGAAATTTATATTTGGTTTTTATTAATTTTCAAAGACTTTAATATGGGGTGTCCGAAAAATACGTGTTAGATTTATTTTGTTATTAAAATCTGTGATATTGTAGAACTTAGTCAAAGTTTGACATATTTTAGAATGAAATCATGGAACTCTGTACGATCAATAAAATGTATCCAAACAATATAGAGCTTTCTTCAAAGCTCTAAGTCAGTCACTATTTTAATCCAATTTGCAAAATAATAATTATCAAAGCTCACTTTTATTTTGGCCGATACGTGAACAAAAACAAAAACAATTAATTTGGGACCTCAGAAATATGCATTCAGTTGAACAGAAATTAATACATCCTATCCCTGTTTGTTGTGTATGAATCAGTCGATAAATAGTTCAGTACTTCTTCGAAAACTATAATAGCCAAACATTTACTTTTAATATAGCCCGATATCAAGAGATGTAGGAGTGCTTTTTGTGAAAAGAATACAAAGTTGACATTACATTATTATATTTAATTCTTCGTAAATATTAATAATATCAGATATATTTCAAAGGCTTAAATAGATACAACAAATGGTTGGATATTTTTTAAAAGATAAACATGAAATTTTAGTTTTGGTTTTATGGGTAATTTTTTAGATTAATTTATATTCTCAACTGTATGTATAGTAAAAAATCACTGAAAGTCTAAAAAAACGCTATGTAACACTTTTTGAAAAGTAAATGTCTTATAAATTTTTTTAATTTAATCAAACAGATTTATCTATTCGACGTTTTCCACAGTAAACGATTGCAATATATTTCAAATATAAGCCAAATTTTGTGAGTTCGCGACATTTCCGTGTAAGAATTTACGTGTTTACACTCCTGTCCACCCCTTATATCTTTTAAAGCGCTTTCATTGGTTTATTGACGCTCATCTAATATTTTACAAGCAAGATATTTCATCGGGCGGGACATTTTGTTTTTTGTTTTTTGGACTACTATCTCATATAATTATCACCAATACTGCTGATATTTATATATATATTTTTAAAAATATTTTATTAAAATTAATAATTTTATTTTTGGTTATGGTGTACAAAATCTTAGAGTCGTAAACTTACCTCTATTTCAATAATCAATTTCATATACATTTTAGTAATAAGATTTTTGAAATTATTGAGAAAAATAAGCCTTTAATAATTAATTTTTCAGGGAACTTGAGGAACTTAAAAACGCACAAGCAGCTGCTGCTGTGGGTCAATCAAGATTAGATCCACATTGGATGGAATATTATAGAATGAGGTAAACAGAATTTGCTGAATCGAAAAAAATCGATTACGTACTGTTTGACAAATTTTCCATACTGATTCAGAAGTTTTCTGTTGTAGCTTTGACTTATTTAAAATAATTAGCAAAATTCTTTGGACCTCTCCAAAAATCCTACATATTATTTTAATGCCAGATGAAATAGAATTCAACTTTTATGTTTTCAAACTACTAAGCTAAATGATGTTTATTTTGTAGGGCAGAGATTCCCAATTTTTTAATACTTGCGACGCCCTTTACAGACTTCAACTTTTTCGCGACGCCCTTCTTTAAAAAAAATTGTGCTTGCTCTAACATGCATTACTATATTTATTATTAAACAAAACTCAAAAAAACATCTTATGATTTATTTTTCTTTCTAGTATTCTTTATTAAAAAATATAATAGCACATTTTAAAATCAATGAGTAGGATAACCTTGCTTTGCTGAGCACAACTTCTCTAATCTTGACTCAAGTTTAGGAATTGCTGCTCTCATTTCTTTTTCTAAATTAATTTGCGACCTGTATTTTGATTTAATAACTGCAACTGCAGAAAAGCCAGTTTCACACAAATATATGGTGGCAAACGGTAAAAGAGTCTCCAAAGCTGTAGTACTTATTCTAGGATATTCTTGGTTTACACTGCTCCAAAATTGCATTAATCTGTCTTCGTCGAATCCTAGTTTTAGTTTTGTATCACAAAATAACTCTATCAGTTGTTCTTCCTCAACTACTGAAAGTGTAGATGGGAGTAGGTTTAATTGGAATGGATCTCTAATCCAGTCATATTGATTAAGATTATCAGGAAAATATTTATCAAAATGAGTGCTTAAGGTTGATAAGTCTTGAATTAATATCAACGCGTAATATCAACAATTAACGCGTATAACTCACTTTCTTAATTTATATACACGAGAGAGTACGTTACCTCTTGGCGACCAACGAGAATTACAAAAATAAAGTAATGATGTATACTCCGCACTTAAATCTTCACAAAGCTTTTGAAAAAATCTTTCCTTCACAGATCTTGCTTTTATGAAGTTGAACACTTTAATAATTATGTCCATTACCTGATTTAATTCAGGTGAAATAGTTTTTGCAGCCAGGGCTTCCCGATGTATGATACAATGCGTCCATGTCGCATTGGGAGCTTTAGTTTTAATCAGAGCTTGAAGTCTACCGTAATCTCCCGACATTGCGTGAGCCCCATCTGTACACACACAGTTTTCCCATTGAATGTTATTTTCTACCATCACTTTCATCAAATTACTAGATTTGCCAGTATCAGTCATTTTTTTGCAAAATAATAAGTCCTCACATAAATTTGTTTTTTCCATGTACCGCACGTAACATATTAATTGAGCATCATTATTATTGTTGGTCGCTTCATCCAACTGAAAGGCAAATAAACCAGAAAGTTTTTCCACAAGTTGCTCATTAATGTCATCACCTATGTCATGAATTCGACGACTAATCGTATTATTATGTCTGGGACTCACTAGCGCTTAGCGGCACAAAATTTAGCGCTAAATGCTAATGAGTCCATTAGTCTACACTGAATTGGTATATAGCCTGAGTTAGCGACTAGTTAACGCTAGCTTGTCGGTTTTTCAGAGAAGATCAAAGGAATATTTTAATTCGGGAAGAATTCAGTCATTGAATATTAAGATTTCGTACTTAAAGCAAATAACAACACATAAATCACTAATAGAACTGTCACTTTGGTATTTTGCTTTCTGTCAATGACAACAGTAATTTGCTTGTCTAGTGAGTCCACTCCGATTGGCATTTAGGAAAACTCTCCCATTTTACTGAGCTAAGTCGTCTCCACACGCTAAACGCTAGTGAGTCCCAGGCATTAGACAGAGGAATATTTTTTATATTGTTAGCTGCATATTCTCCAATCATCACTGATACCATATCTTCTGCAATTGTGTGTGTGTTTTGGCATTTAGCAATTCGGGTGAGCGACCTTGTAAGAAGCTAGAAGTGCTTTGAAAAGATGCTCTGGAAAACAATGATGTCGTTTGATGTTTCAACACTCGCAATTTTCTTACAAAAAAATCTCGCGGTTTTCCTTGTAAATTACTGTGCATTGTTTTTAAATAAGGTGCCAATTTATTGGGAAGCATACTTTCAGCAGCCAACGCCATATGGCATACAAAACATTGTGGTAATCCCAAATTTGCTTTGCTAACGTAGGTAAATCCTAAATCTAAATATAAATATAAATTTTTCCACTACTTTCTTCAACACACTTTCTCTTTTCTTTAATAAAGTTATCCATTTTACTATGCGTAAATACAACAAAATTGAAATCAAAACAAAATATATAGACGCTTGTAACCGATAAGAACACAACACCGACTGAATAATAAATGAACGTAAGAGAAAATGAACAAAATACACCCAATTCCGTTTTTACATGACTTTTTTTACACAACTTATTTTACAAAATTTCGATTTAATATGATCTGAAATCTAAAACTAGTTTTCCTTTACACGATCCAAACTAAAAAATTTCAGTAATCAGTTCAATTAAAAGTGTGCAGCTCCAAAAATGTCTTTTAATTTTCAAAGTGAAAGCATCTTTTTGTATTTAAATTAAAGTTAAGAGTATGAAATTCTTACGTAAATAAAATTATTCAATTTTATTTTAAAATTGATAAATAGTAAGTTGATTGATTTTCAGTCATTTGTATTATATTTATCACATAGAATAAAACTGATTGAAAGCTTGATTTTCTTAGCATAACTTTAAAAATCCAGACTGACCGAACGATAAATAAACAAAAGAGTAAGGAAATGAAAGAGCGGGAAGCAAGGTGAAAGAATGTTCACTCATTATGTTGCGTGCAGATAACCTGCACGTACCGTCTCGCGACGCAAACTTTAGGAACCTCTGTTGTAGGGTATAGTGAAAAACTCAAGCTTTATCCATAGTAAAAAATAATCTTTACTTCGATCCTTTCAGAAAGGATCCCAACATTCTTGTAAAAATCCCTTAGGCATTTACTTTTGGTCGCCAGTTAACAAATTTCTTTGCAAAAAGCGTCTTTATGCTTGTGAAATATATTTCACTCTTTTTAGGATATGCTTATTGTTTTAGCTAACTCAAACACCTTCAAAATTGACAACTATCTAAAACAATATTGTGCACATTTTTGATGTTGATATCATCATATAAATTTTCATTGAGTCGTTTATTTACATAGTTTAACAGAATTAAACTAATGCTGACCTGGCCTGTAAGATATTTAAGCCAACTTCTGGTGTCTAATCCTTAAGGCTAGGAACATATCTTTTATCACTTGAGTTCTATACTCAAGTATTACTACTACTTGCTCCGGTTGGTTCTATAACAAGTCGCTTTACTCATATAGTCTCAAATAATCAAACAAATTTATAAATTAATTTTTTAATTTTTGTTAGGCTACGTTTCCTTACCAATTCGAAACTTAATTTTATATTTATTACACTGTATTTATTTTATTTTATGCTCAGACGATCAGGCACAAAAACAAAAATGTAATGAAAAACGGGAAGATACAATCGCAAATAATATAAATATATTATTTTTGTGTTTACTTATTTTTCAAATAAAAAAACGGAACTTGTGCATAATATATATAAAATGAATGCCGCAAGATAGGGTTAAATGCTAATCCTTTTAGAGGATTTAGAAAATTTAGGTGTTATTTTCACCCTTAGGCAGCTATTTTTTGTCTTTTTTTCTGTTTAAATTTCTTACTATACCTTTATATATTTCAAATACAACGACTTTAAAATATAAAAATAATTAATGGGTTTTAATTTTAATTTTTCTATTTTTAGGGGCATGCATCCATCTCAATTTTCTTTATATGCTAATCCAGCTGCAATATCACAATTAGAAAGAGAAAGATTAGGTATACCACCACCACATCATGTTGGATTAGACCCTGGGGATCCAATGGTAATTAAAACAATCTATTTTATTTTAAAAAAAATTTTTTCAATCGTATTTGAACATAATTTTAAAAGAACGATTTTAATTAATTTGTCTTATGATTCAATTGAAAAATGGTGAGAAACGCTAACAATGTAATTAAACGTGAGTTGGCGTGATTTTGGCAAAACAAAAACAACGTAATCAAAAAAAAAAAAAAAAAAAAAAAAAGAGAAAAAGAAAACATAATTCAAGTTAAAAATTTGCTCTGTTAAAATGAATTACAGATACGATTGATGGGAGAATATCATGCACATTCTCATACTCATTTACATTTGAATTCACAGCAACAACAGGAAGCTGGATTTCAACTGCCACGTGAGTTTGTATTAAAAAATAATTTGATTTTAACATTAAAATCAAATTAAATACAATTTCAATTAAACAACTGCGCTATCATTTAATATTATTTTAAATTTTAAAATTTATAGCAAATGTTCAAGCATACCCCCGACCAAATATGTTGATACCAAGAGAACCACATTCTGATGTACTATTAAGAATGTCTTATGCTGATCAACTTCAGGTTTATCTATGATTTTATTAAAATTTTGAATTTTTAAAATGAGCTATTAGTATTTACAGGCTGCCGAATTCCAACGACAATCACTGGATCGAGCACATTCTTTACATGAACAATATTTCAGGTATAAATAGTAAATTATAATAAAATTTTGATTTTTTTAGTTTTATTAGCAAGAAAAATAGAAAAAATTAATTTTGTATGGGATATTAAGATATTTTAATAATATCAAATTTGAAAACTATTACGCGGAGCAGAATATTTCATGAATTATATTAAGAATTTCCTTATATTGGTTTCTTTTTATTTAAAGGCAAAGACCGAGATAAGGAAATCTAGGAGAGTGTAATGACAATTATTGTAAAAAGGTAATCAGTTTATTATTCAATCTGATCTATTTGTATACTTAGTATGAAAATTATTGTAAAATAGTTCTTTTTCTATCGACCTTTGGTCGCAATATTAAATCTAAAAATTGAAAACTTTAGCTGTGTTTCTAGTACTATATTTTTCACTAATTATCATATCAGATTTGTTTTCTTTATTAACGAGATGGCTAAAAAAAAGAAATCCCGGGTGCCTTTAAAGCTGGCTTTTCATTTCAAGGCAGCTTAAATTCACAAATGCTAAATTTTATAAAAATCGTTAATATATCATTTTTAAGTATATTTAGCCCTCAATGGCAAATGATAGATGAGGGGATATCTTAAAACTCTCGAAAAAATGAGGCAGCTAGGTGTATGTTCTATATCCTAACAAAATTTCAACCTATTTGTGAAAAGATCCGTGACGCGCGATAAATGATATGATAGCAAAGCTTTCTCGCCTCATCCAGACTATTTCTCTTGTATTTGAAGAACGTCTAAATTAATTCATTCTGACCATGACTAACAATAAGATCGAGCTAAGTAGTGTGGGATACGTCCCTCTATAATGTTTCCAAAATAAAATTGATTCAATAAATTATGGCCTACAGTGATGAGTAGTTTTCTGAAATCAACAATAACGACTCATACTCATCACTCATATAATTCTATAAATAATTTCCTGGAGAAATATCTTTATTGGAAAAAATATATTCAGGTATAAATTTATTTATTGTTTATTAGGTCCAGTATTTGAATAAATAGATAATGCAAAAAGTAAAACGGCAATAGTTTTACAATGTTTTTTTTTTGGGTAACAAATTATTTAATCAATACCAATTAAATTGTACTGTGAAATATAACTTGTTTATTTTGTTTCAGGCGATTTTGATAATTTTTCACAGAGCTTTTGAGGATTATCTGCGAAAATTTTAAAATAATGTGTTTATTAATTAGAAATGTAAATAATTAAATTATTTTTATATAGAACTGATTTAGATTATTAGTAATCTTCCATTAGTAATCAAATCTATATTTATAGAAGTAATAATATTAAGTAATATAAAAAATGGGGAAAAAAATTATACAAAAAGTAGTTTGCCAAATCCAAAACAAAAAATGAGAAGAAAAAAAACAAAAAAATAAAAATTCTACTTAATCAAGCACCTTTTTAGATTTAAACGTATTATTATTTTTTTATATAAAAATAAATGTTAACAAATATTTCTCAATATAAACTTAAAAACAATAATTTAAATGGGACTTTAGTTTGTGTTATAATTGCTTTTTGTGATGTGCTGCTTGTATTTAACTTAATTTACTTAATAGCAGGTATAAAATTATTTTTATACGAATTTGTCATTGATTGAAAAATACAACAACTGATTCGTAATTTTTGGTTGTTATATGTAAACCTAATTTAAATTTAATAAAATAAAATATCCAACTTTTCTGGATTAAGAGTAACTATGATTCAGAGAAAATAATATTATGTATTCGAATATTTATCTATGACTCAAAAAGAATTTTATTTATAAAAGAAAACTAAGGAGAATGTTTATTTAATTTTCATACTTAATTGTTAGTTTTTTGTACACAAATTCTTAATATTCAAAAATCAAATTCAACTATACAAAGTTTGTTCAAATTTTATTATAAGTACTTGATTTAAATTTGTTTTTTGTTATTACATTAGGCAAATTATTTACAAAATAGAAAAATTTTTGGATTAATTTTTTCTTTAAATAAATAATTTTATTTATTTTCTTTAAATTATATATATATTTTTTTCATTTGAAAAAGCTTTAGATTTTAATTCATTACTTAAGGGTTTATATGAAAAATAGTTTCAGTAATAGTATAGTTTCATAGTATGAGTTAAAACATAAAGTAGTTTGGAGTTATTATATCAAATTTTACTTATTGGCTGGAAAAAAGGGAGCTACTATGGGCTCACTAAAAAAACGAAGGAAATGATAACACAAATCGATGTGCAGTGATTAGTTTCAATAAATAGTTAACAGAATCCAATTCTAATCTACCCAATGTGGTCTTCATACTAAATGAAAATGCGTTAACAATAGGGCTAACTAGTTAAGCGCTAAGTAAAGGTCTAAATAAATTATTCTCAAAATGAGTGATAACGATTCCTTGTGGAAGCTGGTAGGCTTCAAAGGGCAGTATATGGTTTAGAAACAACTAGGAAGCGTTTAGACAATCTAGAGTTACGATGGCTGAAAAGTTATATTTAAACCGACTTTAAATCAGTCTGCTTAGTCCCCAGTATGTAAAACTAAAATTAAATACAATTAATCTTTGTTACCCATTAAAAACCTCCTAAAAGGAGTATTAAATAATTTATTATATAAGCAGCTTCAATATTATCAAAAAAAATTCGTACCAAAAGGATTTGATGAGATGGCTTGATTGCAAATTTTTTAACGGTTCCTTATAGCAGTTGCATTCACATAGATAAGTTTTTAAGTCGAACTTTACTTCTAATGTCTAAAAATTTATCAGAAAGAAAAATATAAATAAAAATTTAAATTTTATAGTAACAAAATTTTACTCAACAATAAATAAAAAATCAATATAAATTCAAAAAACTGTAAAAAAAGTAAATGAGATCTCTAGATACACTGGGAACGAACGAAGTTTCCTACCCTATAGCAACCTACCCTACCCTATAGCAACCTGCTTAATAACCCTATTTATTCTATTCATACAATTATCAGTGTTTTAAATTATATGCAATAACTGTTTTTAAGGGGGTAGTAAAGTTAATTCGGCCGAAAAAAGGTATATTTTCTACAATTTTTTCTAAAGATACAATTAATATTTATTTATTTCTATATATACAGTATAATTATATAATATTTAAAGAATATTTTGTGAAAGTTTCATTAATAAATATTAAAAAATGAGCCGATGGCAGCGAATCTCCGCAGATGTCCCAAAAAAAAGTTGATTCGCGGTGAACATCATAACTCATTACTGGGTCAACTGAAATCAAAAACCCAAATTGATTTAATTAGTTGATAAGTTGCCTCAGGTAACGTTGTCAAGTTTTTTTATTGATTTTTCGATTTTTTACAAGGCTCGGAAGTCAAAATACTGATTTTTCATAAAAAATATCAGAAATTTTGTTGTTTTAAAATAATATAAAATTAAAAAAAAAAAAAAACTCGACAGCGTTACCTCGTAATTTATGTAAAGAGTGTGCGAAATTTCATAAGGATCGGTTCTGTAGATTTTGAGTTACAGGGTTCACCGACTTTAAAAAAGCTAAGTGTGAGAAAAACGCATTTGAAGTTTGAATTTTATGTTATAGAGTACATAAAATTAAAAAGATTTGCAAGTGTATATCTCCGTTAGTTTTACTTCAATTGCTTTCAAATTTTCACAGAATAATCTTAAGAAGTTGTACATCAATAACAAATAAATAAAAAAAATGCAAAAAAAAAAAATACTTTACTACCCCCTTAAGATACGCAACAGCTGGTGAGGTAAAAAGTAATTTCAAATGTGTAGATTTTTTAAATCTTATAGTAGACAGACGGTTGTCGAAAAAGCTTTGTATCAAATGGTTTAGTTTAAGTGGAGATAAATAAAATAAAATAAAGGTTAAAAAATATTGATGAGACCATTGCGGTGAAATTTTGATCGTTTCTGTATGTACGTATTATGTATTTTGGTTTAACTAATAAAACACTCAATTTCCGTTCAAGTTTTTTATTAAAAAAAATACGGAGTGTTCTTAACTCGATGTGGGAATTAACAAAACTAAAACTTACATCTAAATGCTACGCTTTTATATAAATCCAAATCTGTTTTCTGAAGGCATAAAAAATTACTTTAACTCAGAAGGAATTTCGTTACATTTATGCACTTCAGATAATATAAAACCAGTAACGCCGACATTGAAAGGCTTCATATACCCTTAACGAACAGCTACGGGTAATCAATAACAAACCTTATGAAGAAAAAAAATATCTCAATCCTATAGTGAAAGCAATTATAACATACAACCGTACAAGTCATTCAACGACAAGGATGAAGCCACAATATCTTCATCACGAAAAAGATCAAAATATATTAAATAGGACTTTGGAAATTATTAATAAAAATAAACAAAATAAAAAAACGAAAATTCTACAATTCTATTATTGAATAGACAAACAAGCAGATTTTAATAATATGAAGAAACATAAAATACGGAGCTGTCAATTATTAAATAAACAACTTCAAGGAACAAATAAAACTCTTGTTGATGCAAAAGCGAAGATATTTGGTTTCATTACCCTTATTGAGTTATGTCAGAAATATTTTAACAATAGAAACTTTGAGCAGTTTTATAGGCTCCAAAAATGTGAAGTGAGTGATACGGCTTTACTTGTTATTGTCGATCATTCTGAGAACTACCGTTTCCAAGTTCATATTTAGCTGAATGTGGATTTAGTGCTGTAAATGATTTACTGGTAAAAAAAAGAAATCGTCAAGATATAACACAACGGGGAGACTTGAGACTGAAGCTAACCAAATTGGAACCTAACATAAAATCTCTTTGCAGCAAGCATCAAGCGCAAGGATCTCACTAAATTAAAATATTAAATTACATATTATAGAAAAATCTTTATTAAAATTATTTCGAATTTGAATTTGAATTTTTCATTATATGTTTTGAATATTCACTTACTGTATTTCGTTAACAATTTCCTAGTGATTTCTTCCTAAAATCTATCATTAAGTTTCTTAAGTGACCAATTTAATTGTTTAATATTAAAATTTATGTGTATGTTACATAGGGGGGCATAAGAACTTTAGAAAGACTTGGGTGGGGCATGGAAAAAAAATGGTTGGGAAACACTGGTCTAGAACAACCATGGAAATTTTCAACAGCAAAAGTAGGAACCTATATATCTGCGACGAAGTTTGGAACAATAAACATGATAACTAATATGGGAGTTCAAGGAACCCTAGAAAGAGTATTTTATTGTCCAGATATTCCATGTAACCTGTTATCTATTAAAAAAATTCAAGAAGCAGGATTTAAGGTAGTATTTGATCAAAATGGTTATCAAATAAGTAAAGATGGTAAGATAATAACCAAAGGTAATAAGTCTTTGAATGGACTATATTCTATTGATCTTGTAGTTAATATAAATATAATTAATACGGCATATAGTATTAAAAATCATACTTATAACTTATGGCTTCAACGCTTAGGCTATATAGGTAAATTAAAATTTTTAGAATTAAAAAATAAAAGGATGATGCTAGATATCAATCGAATCGATCAGATAATGAAGATTTCTGTGAGGCTTGTATAAAAGGGAAACAAGTTCGATTACCTTTTAATAAAGAAAAAGATAAATCTAATATAAAAAGAGCATTATTTAATATTCGTTCTGATGTGTGAACCAATCACTCCTCCTGCAATCAATAATAAAAATTATTTTGTATTATTTATTGACCAATTTACTCACTATTGCATCACATATTTAATTAGTTACAAAACAGAAGTTTTTACAGTTTTTAAAGATTTTAAAGCTAAAAGTGAGGCACATTTCAATTTAAAAGTCGTTAATTTATATTGTGATAATGGAGGAGAATATTTATCGAACCAGATGAAAGATTTTTGTGTGAGTAGTGGTATTAGCTATCATTTAACATTTCCCCGTACTCCGCAACTAAATGGTGTATCTGAGCGAATGGTAAAAACCATTACTGAGAAAGCTCGTGCAATGATAATAGGTGCTTGTTTGGAAAAAATATTTTGGGGTGACGCAGTTCTTACTGCGACATACTTGGTAAATATAAGTCCATCTTATATCTTATAATGAAAATAAAATTTTGAATGATTGCCTATTGAATGCTCAATCAATTGTTTGCGAAATTCCCACGTCTTATCATGAAATTCATACTAGAGAGGATCGCGTTAAATGGGAAGAAGCAATAAAAGATGAAATTAGCTCTCTTTTAATAAATAAAACCTGGACTCTGGTACCAAAACCAGAAAATAAGAATATTGTCGGTTGTAAATGGATATTTGCTATCAAAAATGATGAGTATGGAAACGCATCAAAATATAAAGCCCGTTTAGTACATTGCTCAAGGTTTTAGTCAAAAATATCAGGTTGGTTATAATGAGACATTTGCACCGGTTGCAAGAATTTCAAGTTTTGGATGTATATTAGCGTTTTCAAATCAGTTCAATTTATTAGTCCATCACATGGATGTGAAGACAGCATTTTTAAATGGAATATTAAAAGAAGAAATATACATGAAAACTCCAAATGGAATCATCAGTAATAATAATCAAGTTCGTCGTTTAAATAAAGCTTTGTATGGACTCAAACAATCAGCAAGATGCTGGTTTGAATTCTTTGAACAAGCACTTAAAGATAAAGGTTTTAAAAATTCTTCAGTCGATCGATGTATTTATATTTTAGATAAGAGGCATATTTCTAAAAATATTTATGTAGTTTTGTATGTGGATGATCTTGTAATATCAACTGCAGATATAAATTTAATGAATAATTTTAAGCAATACTTGATGAATAAATTTAGTATGGTCGACTTGCAAGAAATCAAATTTTTTGTTGGAATAAAAATTAAAAGAGTTGATAATAAAATTACTTTAGATCAGAGTACATATTAAATAGGTTTAAAATGGATGTTTGCAAACCCATTTCTACACCTATGGAAAGTAAACCAAATTATGAAGCATTAAATTCTGATGAAATATATGATGCACCCTGTCGAAATTTAATTGGTTGTTTAATATATTTAATTGTATGTATAAGACCCGATCTAAGCGTTTCTGTTAATATACTAAGTAGATATTCTAGTAAAAATAATAAAGAATTATGGAATTGTTTAAAGAGAGTGTTAAGATATTTAAAAGGCTTTTGGCGGAAATATTTAATTTTAATTTTATTAAATTATTTAAATTATTTGAAATATTTTTTTAGCGTAGTAGTTTTAGACATGTACGTAATATGTCAAGCAGGCGTTGAAAGTTTACGTGTTTGACATATTACGTACACAAGTTCAGTTAGTGAGTTGAACAGTTTTGTGAACTTATTTTAAATATTAAGCTCATATAATTATTATTGTATAAATTAATCTTTAATAAAAGTTAAGTTTTAATTTAAGAAACATATTTTTTGGTGAAATAATATTGTATATAAGTTTCATGTGGTAAAATAATTAAACCCGCTACCACATATTGGTGACCCCGACGGAAAAAAAGGACAACTAAGTTAGATTCCGGGTGTATTTATCATAACATATTGGTGACCCCCGACTAAAAAATAACAATTAAGTTAGATTCCGGGTGTAGTCATCTTAATATATTGGTGACCCCCGACTGAAGCAAATCTTCAACTTTAAGACCATTGTTAAGTATTGCTGATGAATTGGTTAATTTAGGAAAAATCAACCATCTATTCAAAATTTCTTCACTACCATTACGAAGTTTAATACATTGGGTGATCTCGACTGAAGAGAACCGTTACCACAAATTGGTAACCCCAGCTCAACTCAACACAACTCAACTCAACTCAATCAAAAATCAAGATTTATTCTCTCTCAAGAATTCTTCAAAATAAAGAAAAGCAAATATTTCAAGTGAAAATTCAATCAAGAATCAAGTGAAAATTCAATCAAGAATCAAGTGAAAATTCCATCAAGAATCAAGTGAAAATTCAATCAAGAATCAGGTTTTCAGCTTTTTCAAGAAAACTTATACTTTTCATTAGGTAGTTTTGAGTAACAAAAATTTAAGTTTTTTTACACGGGACCAAACCTAAACTTCTTGATGTGAGGCTGCATCAAGCGTGTAAATTATTCATAAGGAAATTATATTATACTTTACCATAACTTACTTAAGATTTAAATTCTTCATTGTAAATACGCTAAAAAATATTAAACGATGAATTCTCAGAGTGGAGATCATAATGAGAACGCTATTTCCGCCATTTCAGTTAAGCCCCCTCCGTTTTGGAGGAATACACCACAGTTCTGGTTTGATCGCCTGGAGGCTCAATTCAGACTTGCGGGTATCATATCACAAAACACTAAATTTAATCACGTTCTTGCTACTCTCGAGAGTGATGTTATAAGAGTTGTTAGTGATATAATTAGAAACCCCCATACTACTGAACCATACGATAATTTAAAAACAAATTTAATCAAAAGGCTTTCCACTAGTGAGGTAACTAAATTAAATCAATTATTGAGTGAGCTCACTTTAGGTGACCGCCAGCCCTCTCAATTGTTGCGTGAGATGCGAGAGTTGGGAAGTGATAGTGTCTCAGATGAGCTGTTAAAATCATTATGGCTCTAACACCTACCTGAAAATATACAGGCCATACTTGCCTGCACTCCAGGAAATCCAAGCGAATTGTCTGTTTGCGCAGATAAAATAGCGGAGGTGTATACCAGACCCAGCGTTTTTGCATATTCCACCCCGACCACTAATTCTCAGTCTAGTTCTATTCTGGAGCGCTTAGATAATTGAGAAAGACAACTTAACAATTTACAAATGAAAGTTAAGAAAGGATATTCTAGGTCTGATTCTAGATCACGATCCAGGTCTAAATGCCCCAATGCCCTCAAGGATTCTAATAATAGATCAGACCTGTGTTGGTATCACTCTCACTTTTCAGATAAGGCTACAAAATGTGTTCAGCCATGTTCCTTTACTTCGATAAAGGATACTAAACCAAAAAACTAAATCGTTTATCAGCTCAAACGGTGGCTGATAAACATAAACATGCAAGCCGTTTACACATATTTGACAAATGTACAAAACTTAGTTTTTTAGTAGATACCGCAGAAAATGTGTCGGTTGTCCCAGCACCTTCAACAAACAGACTTCCACCCACAGGTTTCAAACTTTAAGCTTCTAACTCATCAAAAATCGATACTTATGGTCATAAGTATTTAACTCTTGACTTAGGACTTCGACGAGAGTTTTTATGGAAGTTCATTATTGCTGATGTAATTAAACCAATATTAGGTGCCGATTTTCTTGGTCATTACGGTTTACTAATTGATATTTCAAAAAAACAACTCATAGATCCATTAACCACTATTCGCTCAAGCGGCAAAGTTACATCAAGTTTTAACTCTAGTTTATCTGTATTATTTGATAACTCTTACGATCCTAGAATCCATAAATTACTTAAAAGTTGGTATGACATAACCATTGATAACAATTTTGATAAGCCTATTAAACATTCAATATCTCATAAAATTCTTACTGAAGGAAATCCAATAGCTTCTAAATGTCGAAGGTTAGCTCCAGATAAATTATTAATTGCCAAAAAAGAATTCCAAACTCTTCTTAAATTAGGGATTTGCAGACCTTCAAGCAGCCCTTGGTCATCGCCTCTTCATCTAGTAAAAAAGAAAAATGGTGAGTGGCGTCCATGTGGCGATTATAGACGCCTTAATTCTATAACTATTCCTGATCGTTACCCGATGCCTATTATCCATAATTTCGCACACTAATTACAAGATTGCTCTATATTTTCAAAAATAGATTTGGTCAAAGCATATCACCAAATCCCAATTAATCAAGAAGACATTCCGAAAACGGCAATATGTACGCCTTTCGGACTATTTGAATTCACAAGAATGACTTTTGGATTATGTAATGCCGGTCAAACGTTTATCCACAGTGATCTTAGTGGCTTATCATGTTGTTTCGTTTATTTAGACGATGTACTAGTAGCTTCTAAATCTGAGGAAGAACACTTCAACGATCTCGAACAAGTTTTTAAACGTTTTCGAGAGCACGGACTAATTATTAATTTAAATAAATGTGAGTTTTTAAACGGTCTATTAATTTCTTAGGACATTCTATTAGTTCAGACGGTATCAAACCTTCCTATGATAGAATAGAAACTATAATTAAATTTAAAAAACCAGAAACATTTAAAGAACTTCGACGATTCCTGGGAATGAAGAACAATAAGTTATTAATAAGTTATTAAAATTTTCTCAGTTCCCGTTGTTCGAATCAAGTGCTCAAATTTTTTGTGAAACATCTACAGGTATTATACGACCCTACATTCCAAAAAATTTTAGATTGGAAGTGTTTAAGTCAGTTCATGATTTATCTCATCCAAGTATTAGATCTACAAATAAAATGTTAGCTTCGAAATACTTCTGGCCAGTAATCAATAAAGATTCTAACAACTGGTCTAGAGCTTGCTTAGCGTGCCAAAAGAATAAAATTTCTCGGCATGTCAAGAATCCACACAAAGTCTTCCAACCAGTTTCATGTCGATTTTGTACTATCCACATTGACATTATTGGATCTCTTCCAATTTCTGAAGGTTTTCACTACTGCTTAACTATCATAGATAGATTTACAGGATGGCCTGAGGCAATCCCTTTAGTTGATTGCCCGGCTCAGTCTTGCGCTGAAGCATTGTGTCGTGTCTGGATAGCACGCTTTGGAGTACCAAAACAAGATCAAGGTCGTCAATTTGAATCCACCCTATTTCAGGAGCTTGCAAGGTTACTAGGTTTCAAAAGACTTCGTTCCTCTCCTTATCACCCTAAGACAAATGGATTAATCAAACGTTGGCATAGGGTTCTAAAAACTACTTTAAAAACCTATAATGATCCCGCTTGAGCAAAGTCATTACCGTTCGTACTTTTAGGCCTTAGAACAACATTTAGGGAGAAATTCGGCGCTACTCCAGCAGAGCTAGTCTATGGAGCATCTTTAAGATTACCTGGCGACTTTCTTCAAAAAGAATCCTTGAATAAGTTATCTCAATCGGATTACATTGTCAAATTACGATCTTTATTTTCAGACCTTCACCCTACTCCTGCTTCGGACCATTCCGACAGTAAAATTTTCATTTTTAAAGAGCTCAGCAATTGTTCGCATGTTTTTGTAAGGTCCACTAATAAAGCTGCTTTCAAATGTCCTTATGACGGACCTTTTCCAATTTTTTCGCGAGACCAAAACTGTTTTACCGTCAGAATCAAAGATAAGGACGTTAAGATTTCAATAGAGCGCCTCAAACCCTATTATTTAACTCAAGATGATCTACACAGCAACGTACAAAAACCTAAATCACACACAAAAAATTTAAGGTTTAACCTTAAACCTTAATCTGCCAAATCCAGAAATTTCATCGATCAACCATATGTTGATCTGGTGGGGGAGTGATGTGGCGGAAATATTTAATTTAAATTTTATTAAAATATTTAAATTATTTGAATTATTTTTTTAGCGTAGTAGTTTTAAACATGTACGTAATATGTCAAGCAGGCGTTGAAAGTTTACGTGTTTGACATATTACGTACACAAGTTCAGTTAGTGAGTTGAGCAGTTTTGTGAACTTATTTTAAATATTAAGCTCATATAATTATTATTGTCCAAATTAATCTTTAATTAAAGTTAAGTTTTAATTTAAGAAACATATTTTTGGTGAAATAATATTGTATATAAGTTTCATGTGGTAAAATAATTAAACCAGCTACCACAGGCTCAATTAATATGAAATTAGTTTATAAAAGAACTGAATTCAAAAATATTATTATTGGTTATGTAGATTCTGATTGGGGTGGAAGCGATAAAAATGATAGAAAAAGTACAACCGGATATTTATTTGAACTGTTTGAACAGTGTACAGTATGTTGGTGCACAAGAAGACAAGCATCAGTAGCTGCCTCGTCTACTGAAGCCGAATATATGGCACTATTTGAAGCAGTTAGAGAAGCCATGTGGTTAAGATCTTTAGCAATAACTATTAATTTGAATATCGATAAACCTATTATAATTTATGAAGACAACATTGGTTGTATTAGCATCGCGAATAATCCTACATGTCATAATAGAACTAAACACATTGATATAAAATATCATTTTTCGCGAGAGCAAATAGAAAAGAATTTAATAATACTTAAATATATTCCAACAGGTAATCAATTAGCTGATACTTTAACAAAACCTTTACCTGGTCGATTCATGGAACTAAGAGCTGGAATAGGTATTCAGTAAAAAGAAGAAAGGAAATAATGAGGTTATATGGAGATCATAAATAAATAAAATATCATAAATATAAGTAATCTTAAGATTATATTTAGGTAATATTAAGTGTATGGTCTGATTAGGTTTTTCCTGGGTTTCTCTAATCCTTTGTAGCGAATGCTAGACCATTTGTATTTCCCAGAGAATGAAAGCAAATCCTCTGTATAATATTTTATAATAACTTTATGTAAGTAGATTAATTTTTGGGATATGCAAAAATTATCCTAGTAGGCTCAAAACAAAGTAGGCAGTGAACCTACTATGTACAAAATACGGAAATGTCAAAAGCTAATTTAGTTGAGTTTTAGTAGTAAAGAGGATACGCTTTCCAAATATTAATAATAAATTGTTTAATTAATAAAGTAGTTTGTGTTTATTTATCAAAATAACTAATAATTAATTCATTAATTATATTTGATAAACTAATTTTTAGTTTTATATGAGAGAAAAACTTCAGAAAACTGAATACAACGAATTCCGAAGTCTTAATTATGAATTCAGAAAAAATAAAAATAAATCTCAAGTATACTTCAATATACTTTAAAAAATTCTTTTTTATATTACTTATTTTAAAACACATATTCGTTGAAATAGAAGCAAAGGATCAATGGGTGCAATTTCATTATGAACTCTTATGTTGCTAGATACTGCTAAAAGTGAATTCACTTTATTTTTTCTAGATAGTTTAAGGTGTTTAAAATTTTCCACATTTGTTTTATTCAAAATTTTAATACTTTTTTCAATTGCATTACAGCAATTAACCTCTTCACCATCTGTTAAACCAGTTGAAATTGATAAGAGAGCATCAGCATTTTCTGGTAATGAATTGTGTTGATTGAAAAATTTCTCCATTTTCCTTACATCTTTATCATCTCGTTCTATTAGAGCATCTGTCGGATCTGCATGCTGAAAACTTTTTTGAATACATTGCAGAAACTTTCTATTCCTTCAATAATATCTTTCGTATAAATAACACCTTTAATCCACTTATAGATGGCACTTTCTGTATAACAGCGCTTAAAAGGGCCACCTTCAACACTCATTGTTTTCATTTCATTTTCGGTTTTCTCAATTGTTTGATCGGTAGATATTCCCGTGAAAAAAATAGCTAAACGCCTGCCTGTAAAATATCCGTCTGTGAATTTTTGAAACTCCACTGGGTTGATTTTTGTAGGTAGTTCTCGCATGTCTTGCTAATAAATTTGAGAAGCTTACCAGATGCGTGACAGAATGGTGTCATTAGTTCAATAGTGTCCAAATGTAAGCTCCATTCACCTTTCCGGTCAGCAGCAATAGTCTTTTAGTATAGATATCATTCGGAAGTAATTTATCCACAATTTAGAAGTTTTATTTTTACTCGAAAGTTAGGTTTCGTTTTGTGAATTTGTAAAATAATCACATAAAAATAATCTTAAAAATAATTATTACAAGCCTTTAAGAGTTTGATAAATTAGATGCTTACTATATGATTGATATATAACAAAATTAGATTAAAAATTTTTCCCGATTTGATTTTATAATAAATATAAACTAAATGTCTTTTTTCACAAAATCAATGAATTTTACTTTATAATTTTTGATTTTAAAATCTTTCTTTCAGCTTAGATGCTTGAATTTTGGCTGTTTTTTCGGACGCCATAAAAAAGAACCAATAAATATTTTATAGAAAACTAATAATATTACAAAAAAAATCAAAATTGAAAATACCAGCCAGCAAAGTGGGGGCACTTGAAAAATGGTTGTGTCCTGGTGTAAACGATTTCAGCCTTTTCAGTAATCTGAAGAAAAAAATCTTTCTTAATTATCCAATGAGACGAATCTAATTATAGCACAATGAAGAGTTTTTTTAAAGAAAGTTCAATTTAACAGTTGCAAGAAAAAAGGATTAGGCTTTGAAATCCAAGTTAAATGGTCCAATTGTGATTCACGCTATATATCGTCGAGTGAAAAAATCAGCCATCGCTATGAAATCTATACTCGATTTGCTTTCGTAATACGTACATTAGGTTTGGGCTTAGCAGGCTGCAATAAGTTTTGTGGTCTAATGGACATTTCAAGTAATTGTCTAGCAAATCATCTTCTCATTAATAATAATGAATGTCAAGCCAATCTCACTGGACCATCGGGTAACATGGAAGCGTGTGCAGTAGTTGAAATGTTTTGTCGCCTTTTCATTAGGTTTTATTGTAGGTGATTGCTTACTAGACTTAGGCTTGCTAAGAGAATCTTGTGTTTTTTGGCTAGAAAGGGTTATTGGTGAGTCCCTTTCAGATGTAGTGGTTATATGTAGAAGAGAATGATGAGATTTACCACAATGGAAAGATCGTCGTTTACTGGTGCATTGTGAGAGCTGATGGCGATGAGATAAACAGTTTAAGCAGAATCCTTTTTTTTGAATTAATATTATTCGAGTAGTAACGTCAAAAGTTTTAAATTTTTGGCAGTTATATATATTATGATTGAATTTACAGATTGTACAGGACAGATTCGAATAACTATTGTGAGAATACTTTTGCAAATTTCGAAAAGAAGAGTGTTGGCCTTTATTTGAGATTTTGGATGAAAGAATGGATTCAAGCACTCTAAAACGTTGTTCAAGAAATAATTTGAATGTTTGGAATGATGGTAGCTCATTCTTTCCCTTTTGCTCTGATCCCACAATGACTGAGTTTCACCAGGGAGCCTTTGCGAGATAATATATATTAAATTAGAATCCCAGCTTGTTGTGGACACTCCCCAATTTTCTAATTCCGAAATGCAGCCAGTTGATATATCCAAGAGATTTTTCAAATTGGTTGCGTTTTCGAATTGTATTGTAGCTTGGGTACATAATATGTTTAGTTGTGTTTTCACTAGTGTTCTTCGATTATGATACATATCAATGAGAGCTTGCCAGGCGATTTCATAATTTGCATCAGATATTTTATAGTGTTTTAATATGTGCTCTGCGTCACCACAGATACTTGATTTTAAGTATTGGAGCTTTTGAGCGGGTGATAAAAATGAGTTCTCGTGTACTAAGGCAATAAATAAATCATGGAATGAAATCCATGATTCGTAAGACCCAGCAAATTTAGGGGTAGACACCTTAGGTAGTTTAAGATTACTAGAAACCATACTTGAGTCTAAATTTCAATCAATGATTTCTTTAAGCGTTGCAATACATATACTCAAAATATCTTTCTTCATGTTCTGAAAACCAATCTTTCGCTAGATATTCATTTTTGCCATTTTCCTCATTTGTTTGGTTTGCTGAAACCATTTCTATTTCACAATGGTTAACGGAAAAGGTTTCCCATAATTTTTCCACAGCACCTAAGCCAACTTCTGCTATAGATTTGGTACGTTTATCTATTGCAGTTTTCCTAAAATTCATTATAGACTTATTAATTAAGTTAGCGTGCGCCATTTGATTGCTAATAAGATCAAGTAACGGCATTTTAACGATAACGCTAACGGTAAGTTTTTCACTGGTTTATACTTTCCGAAAATATCAATCACTTAATCCGGCTCGAAGGACCATATGTCGGGGACGTTTTTCTTTTTTTTTTATATATTTTTGAATTAAATGAGCTTCATATTTTACTTTACTATTATAAACCTTATTTTTACTATACTAAAATATTGGCAGCAGTGCCAGCCATGTATGGGCAGTACCAGCCCTCTCGCAGCTGCAGTGTTACCAACCAAGAGAACGCAAACATCGCTGATCGAGTTTTAGAAGCAACCAGTTCAACATTTACACATGCTAGTGAAGTACGAAGCTCATCACCTTCAATGAACAGCGTCGACCAGCAAAACTTGACACCCGTATTACACGATCTACAAAACCAAATGAATAAAATTTTAAAATGCATCCAGAGACTTCCAGACAGGCGGTCCAATTCACGGGATCGACAAATCTATCAGCGCAGAGGTAATACACCGAAACGCCATGAGTACACCGCCATGAACAATACAACCACACCAACATCACGTTTCGATACTTGTTAGTGGCACCTTAAATTCGGGGATATAGCTCGCAACTGTAAAGCACCGTGTAAATTTTAACCAAAAAATTAGCTCACCGAGCTTCCCACACAGTTGGCGAGCTCGGTAACCACAACTATAATACCAAACTGGAAATCAAGCAGCCCAACCAGCAAACTACCAACCTACGTCTTTTTGTCACCGACAAAACGGACACAACATCGATATTTAATCGACACTGGCGTAGATATCTCTGTTATACCCCCAATGCCAAACGACAAAATAACACACCGAGATAACCCTATGGGACAACTTTTCGCCGCAAATGGCACACCAATAAAAATATTTGGAAAAAAAACGCTCACCCTAGACTTAGGACTACGACGTGAATTCAACTGGACGTTCACCATCGCACAGATCCAGTCACGAATACTAGGAGCAGATTTTTTGGCCCATTATAACCTATTGGTCGATCTCAAGGAAGGTGCTCTACGCGACAAAATAACTAAACTTACTGCAAGCTGCATCGCCAAGCACCACACCACAAATACAACTATAAAAGTTATAAATAAAAATAACAGATACCAGGAGTTACTCCACATGCACAAAAATTTGTTTAAACCAGCAGAGAACAAAGCCATCACGCCAGCCATCACACTACACTACATAAACACACACGGTCGACCAGTAAGCGCGAAAGTCCGGAGGCTAACACCAGAAAAGTTAAAAACAGCAAAAACAGATTTCGAATAACTATTAAAAAAAGGGATCATCCGCCCATCCAAAAGCCCGTGGGCATCTCCACTCCACATGGTATCCAAAGCAGGAAATTCTTGGCGTTCATGCAGCGACTACAGAGCTTTAAATGCCATAATAGAAAACGACAAATACCCCATTCCGAACATACAAACCTTTCACAACATACTATACGGGAAGAAAATTTTTTCGACCATTGATTTGGAAAAAGCTTACTATCAGATACCAGTAAATCCAACAGATGTTCCCAAAACAGCTATAATAACACCATTTGGACTCTATGAGTTCCTTTACATGCCTTTTGGACTGTGCAACGCTGGTCAAACATTCCAGCATCACATCGATCAAATATTAAGAGGTTTAGATTTCACAATCCCATATATAGACGATATCTGCATCGCATCGGACAACGAGCAACAGCAACAAAAACATCTAAAAATAGTCCTCGAACAACTTCAGCGTTATGGAATGTCCATAAATATTAACAAATGCACTTTCGGGAAATCCCAAGTGAAATTCCTGGGGCACCTCATAGCACCACAGGGAATATCTCCATTGCCTGAAAAGATACAGCTAATACAACAATTCAAAAAGCCAACTATCATAAAAGACCTCCGCCGTTTGGTAGCGATGGTCAATTTTTACAGACGGTTCATAGAAGGCGCAGCCGAAATACAGGAGATACTGCAGAAACTGATGCCTGGAAACATAAAAAACGACAAACGAGAAATACAGTGGACACAGGAGGCGGAAAGGGCATTCGAAACTTTCAAACAGAAATTGGTCAACTCACTCACTCTCGCATTTCCAAAAGAAAACGCAACTTTAATTATAACAACCGACACATCCGACACAGCATTAGGAGGATGTCTACATCAATGGAACCACAACAAATTGGAACCATTAGGGTTTTTTTCAAAAAAATTATCTGAAGCACAGCGTTCCTGGAGCACATATAAACGTGACGAGGAGCTCCAAAATATTCTACAAAAAAAAAACTCAAAGGCAACGATACAATTGATCAAAATACTGCTCCCTAACTCAGACGCATATTTGTATTGCAACATACATAACAACAGAACGAGACCTTTTGTACCTAAATCTCACTGGAAGTTAATTTTTCAAGCACTTTGTGGCGGAAGTTATTTTATTTCATAAATTATATAAAACGCAGTAGTTTTTAAAAGGTACGTAATATGTCTAGCAGGCTTTGAGAATTTACTTGCTTGACATATTACGTACAATAGTCAGTAAGTTATATTTTTTGTAATAAAAACAATGTATTTTATTTGACACGGGACCAAGCCTATATTCCAGTGTGAGGCTGCACTGGCGTGTCAATTGTTAAATAAATAACAATACTTGTAAATTCAAAATTAAATTAAAAATAGTAGTGAAATATAAACTTATTATACCTACAATTGGTGACCCCGATAAAGAAGACCACAGGATGCGACACATTGTGAACCGGACAAAAATTCAACTCCTGGTGTAGCCACCACACCAATTGGTGACCCCGGAGAAGAACATTTTCATAATAGTTGGAACCCGACGTTTAACAACAATTAAGCTGGCAGATATTCCTCGCACAATTGGATGGATTGCAATTGCTTTAGCGCCAAATTTGTATATTCCGTTATTTGGTAGAATATTAACTGTCTGCCATCGGAACAAGTCCAGCTATCGTTTATATAACAGAAGTTACTGGCCTAATCTGCAAAAGCTCACTTATTTCTTCTGCACCTACAGCTACTTCATTTGAGAAGATAATGAACCAAACAATGAAGATGCATTTCGAGAAGTTATTACAAGCTGCCGTTCACTTTCAAAATATAAAATATAAAAAGTGCAATTCCACAAGCGTTTGCCGCAATCATTGTTGCACGTTTCCATGCAGTTATTGGTATATGATTAGCATCTTCAGCAATATTATTCAAAGTCGCAATCAGCATTTACTTCAACGTCAATAATTGAAATAACAAGTATACTCTTTTATTTTATTTAAATAATTTGTAGTTTAAGTTTTTGTAATTTAAGTACTTGTTTTGTTTGTAAGCGTTTTATATAATTTTTTTTTTTCTCGATTTATAATTTGGTTAAATGACTTCCTTATCCACTGTTTCTTTCGAACCTCCTCCTGTCTGGAAAAATGCTCTACAGTCCTAGTTGTACAATATTACAACTCAATTTGAGCTTACAAAATTTGGTCTATAACAAATACCTGCGACCTACTGCAGTTTTACCAAATTTTGTTTATACCAAATAGCTGCGACCCACTGCAGTCTTATCAAATTTGGTCATTCTAAATACCTGCGACCCACTGCAGTTTTACCAAATTTGGTCTATATTATATATTATATATTTGGTATATGTTCACAAAAAACTTTTAGCTGTTAAAGGGATTTTCATTTTCATAGTCTCCACCCTTTTCATCTTTAGAAAGAAAGATGACAGGTGGCTATAATTTTTTCTCCAGACATTAATTCTATTCCTAATGTTTCGTCAGATCTTTGATCTAACTGGTGGGGGAGTAATGTGGCGGAAGTTATTTTATTTCATAAATTATATAAAACGCAGTAGTTTTTAAAAGGTACGTAATATGTCTAGCAGGCTTTGAGAATTTACTTGCTTGACATATTACGTACAATAGTCAGTAAGTTATATTTTTTGTAATAAAAACAATGTATTTTATTTGACACGGGACCAAGCCTATATTCCAGTGTGAGGCTGCACTGGGCGTGTCAATTGTTAAATAAATAATAATAATTGTAAATTCAAAATTAAATTAAAAATAGTAGTGAAATATAAACTTATTATTCCTACAACTTCATGGCATATCACATCCAGGAAAAAGAGCATCATGCAAGCTCATCAAGGAAAGATTCGTATGGCCCATGATGGAAAAGGATATCTCATGTTGGACTCAACATTGTATACAATGTCAAAAATCTAAGATAAACCGACACAACAAAACACCTTTAGGGAATTATAACATTCCGGAGAATCGTTTCGACCACGTGAATATCGACATAGTGGGACCCCTACCACCTTCCAACGATAACCGTTATTTGGTAGATAGACCGTTACACATGCTGGCCGGAGGCTATACCTGTGACTAATATAACAGCGTAAACTATTGCTACCACTATCATCGAGCATTGGATATCACGATTTGGAGTACCACTCAGGATCACAACCGACCAAGGACGTCAATTTGAAAGCCAACTTTTCGCACAATTAAACAATAGACTAGGCATTCAGCATTTAAGAATAACTGCCTATCCCCCACAGGCAAATGGAATCATTGAACGTTTCCACCGAACTTTAAAAACAGCCATCAAATGCCAAAACAGCCAAAATTGGTCCAGAGAATTACCACTAATCCTACTGGGATTATAATCAGTATTTAACGCCGATATCCAAGCTACGACAGCCGAAATGGTTTACGGAAAACACTTCAGAGTACCCTCGGAATTTTTCCTAGAACAAAAACCATACAACTAGGAAACAGAATTTATACAACAGTTCCGAGAAACAATGAACGCAATACGTCCAACTTAAACATCCTGTCGTACAAATAAAAAACCATTCATCCAAAAGATGCGAGAAAGTGCTCGTCCGAAGCGACTCAGTACTAAAGCCTTTGCAGCAACCGTACGACGGCCCATATCAAATCATCAAACGAACACCGAAATACTACAAGGTACTAATCAATAACAAACCACAAAATATTTCCATCGACAGGTTAAAAGCAGCTTTTACTACCGACATACCTCCATCATCTGACCACAACGCACCAGATGACAACGTAAAGCCAGCAGTAACCACCAGGTCAGGACGCATCGTGCGTTTCCTCAGCCGACTACGCCCGCTATCCCAAGAACACCAAAATTTTCCACCAAGAAAACTGCGTCGTTGAAAAACGACACACTCTTCGGCGGGGCTGTTGTGGCAGCAGTGCCAACCATGCATAGGCAGTACCAGCCCTATTGAAGCTGCAGTGTTACCAACCAAGAGAACGACATCCACATGTCTTTTTTTGACAGCTATTATATATCTCTCTCGTTAGCTACAGCAAATATGGTCGACATGCTACTTTGTGTTTTTAAATTTAAATCTATAATTACTAGAAGCATCCGAAGAATTGTATTACTTATTTTAGTAGGAAAATAATTAAATGTAAATAGCAAAGAGTGTTTGAGTCGTATTTTATCCCTCAAGCACCAAAAAATAAAAGAAACACTAGATATTCACTTTTAAAATTCTTTATTAATTTTCTCGATAAGATTTGATAACATTTTTTACTCCACTTACCTGCGTTATTCACTGGTAAAGTTTTGTAACAATGTAAGATGTAAAACACTAAAAACTTAGAAAACTGAGAAAAACTTAAGATATTTTGGTCGATTCCCAAAGTATCTTACGTTTCTCATGAAAAAACACAAAACTAATAAGAGCAAATTTTCAAAATGCAATCTATTTAAAGAAAATTAGCGGGATTATGAAAACTGTATTGTACTTAGCAATTTACTACTACCAAATAAGATAGTAGCAGTAATTAAATTACTTCTACATTATGCATACTTACTTAAGGTGCTATTACACTTTCATATAAATATGGAAGAAATGTCACATTCGATGTATCATACGAGTGTGATAGCCATATCTATATGTTAAAATCTGTATAGTGTAATAGCTCTTCTTAAAAATTTTTTTCAGAATGATATATGTATCATATTTCAAATGTCACTACCTCTCACTACCTCTCTCACTACCTCTCACTACCTCTCATATATGAAAGTTTAATAGCACCTTTAGTGCAAACCCGTTTGGTGACTCCTCCTCTGATGGGCATGTACCTAATGTACCTTATTTGGTGACTCCTCCTCTGATGGGCGTGTACCTAATGTACCTTATTTGGTAGTAGTAAATTGTCCGGATAAAAGTTTACAATACAGTGTATCACAGCAAGCGAAATTATACACTGCATTAAAGAAAGCAAATTTAGTACAGTGTATTAAAGAAAGCGAATTTAAAATATGTTCGGTTCCGAACATCAGTAAGAAGCTTAACCTTAGTTCACTCATGTTCAGGCCATTAAAAATAATGTAGTAAGCCCATTAAGTTTCCATTAACTTAGTGTGCCTGAATTTAACAAGAGAAGGGCCACTTTTTCAGGCGCCGCAAATATGCACGCGAATACACGAGTATTTGTAAATGCATACGTATTTATTGGCATAATCTCAATGCGCATGCCTATCCTTAGTGTTACCAGCTTAGAATTAAAGATTTTTTTTTGGAAGGTGTTGATATATCAAAATTATTGTAAGTTATAATTTTGCTATTTAAGAAATATTTATTATATAGTTTTATATTAATTTTTTTTTTTTTTATTCAGTGTTAAGTTTACTACAATCTTAATTTATACAATTAATTTATTAGTATTTTTAACAAGATCCTGTCAAGATCCAAGTAATGATCCTGCCATCAGTTCCCTATTAGTGTTAGTTTTACTATCATTATTACTAAGTTAGTTCATGTGGCTTCAAACGATGCGTCTTAACTGGTTTGTTGTGTCCAGAAGTAGTATGGCTTCAATGTTGGGGTAATGATGGAGTCTTTTTTCATGTTTAGAGGCGTGTTCGTGTATAACTTCTTTTACCCATTTAATTTTTAGGCCTTCGTGTAACTTTTTATTTGTCACGTATCGGTATGCGTTTGAAATTAGTCGAAGGAACTTACTTTGACTAGTTTGAATAATTTTTCTGTTGGATTCATGCGTACATCCCCATAGTTGTATTCCGTATGTCCAGATTGATTTTATTATTGCCAGATATATTATTCTTTTGTTCCTTAGATTCAGCTCCGAGTTATATCCAATTACACAGTGGTATTTCCTTGTTATTTCTTTAATTTGTTTGGCCTTCTGTCGCACATGAAAATTCCAGTTTAATTTAGAGTCCAGATGAAGATTTAAGTATTTAGCTGATTGTGCTTGCGGAATTTCTTCTCCGTTGATATATACATGTAAATTATTGTCTTTTTTCCTCAGTGTGTATGTTACATGAGTTGATGTGTTATACATTATTTTTGTTTTTTTTTTTTTTTGGTGTTTTGGTAGATCCTGTTTTATTTTTTTGACGTTTAGGAGAAGTTTTTTTTTTAAATCCTTGTCTAAAGTGAGGTTGATAATGCGGTGCAATTGTCCTAGTTTTCTTCTGTTTTTTACTACAAATCTTGTTTTTTTTTTCGTTTTTGCTTCTATTAAAGTGGTTCTTTCTTGTTGAATGAAAGTTGGCTTTGGTCCACTAGTTGGATTATTCTTGATTTCTTCCGCTAGTTTATCTCTTTGTCGTTTTACGTATTCCTCGCATGTTATCTTGTGGATTATTCCTTTATTAAAATGTTCATTTGGTACTTGGGCAAATAGTCCTTTTCTTTGTTGCAGGCTTAATTTCCCGAATGGGGTTTGTCCTGTTGATTTTTGGAGGACTGGATAATGCGGGATCGACTCATGCAGAGTCGCCATGTAATTATCCTTTCCTAGATGCCTGAGCAGGCAGACGTGCATCGTTGCGGACAAAGTAGACGGTGGCACTACTGCTCATGATAAATAGCATTAATTAATTTTTTAGATAGAATTTTGTATGGCCAGAAAGGCCAACTTATTACCTGATGGCCACAGGGCCTAGCTTGAAGAAAGAAAAGATGGTTTTTCTCTTTTACAAGAAAATTTATTATTTTTATTTTTAATTCACATAAGCTCTATCTAAATGGAGCTATTTTTAACTGTTAACTTAAGCTCAAACTAAATGGAGCTTCTAATCACTAATGACCCTTGAGTACTTTTTATTACAATATTTATACTAATTTTATTAATGGGATTTATTGCATGAGATAGCAATTTCCATGCTAGTAATTCATTGATGGGTAATTACAGCAATTCCCACGCCAATGCTCGACATTATGAAATTGTAGTATTAGCAATTTTATAATGTAGAACATTATGTCTTAAAGTTAATGAACTTATATACATACTTAAATGTTAGTTTTTTGTACATAAATTCTTAATGTTCAAAAATCAAATGCAACTATACAAAGTTTGTTCAAATTTTATTATTAAGTACTTCATTTAAATTTGTTTTTTGTTATTACATTAGGCAAATTTATTTACAAAATTTGACCCTAAATATTTAACTAAAATCAAAAATCAAAACAAAAAAAGAAGAAAAAATAAAAAGGCTATGAACACATGAAAATACAATATACATTTTGCTAGTCAAGTCAGGCCATTGATTAATTATGTCTAGCTTACTGGGTTACATAAATTTAACAAGTTAAGTTTGATTAGATCTATGTTAAGATAGATAATTAAAGTTTTAGTTAGTAGTTAAAGTTTATTTGGCCCTACTAACTCTATAAATATTTAATTAAAATCAAAAATCAAAATTCAAATATACAAAAAAAAAAATATATATATATATATATAAATTGAAGGCTATAAGAACACATGTACATACAATATCTATAGTCATTAAGTCTCTAATAGAATCTACAGTTTATACAACGTCATTTATATCTCTAGACTGCCGGGAGCAAGCTGATTATTTACATTGTCAAATTTCATTCTAAAAAGACCCCTCTTGTTATGTTGTTAATGTAAAAAAAATGTTAATAAGTTTAAAATTTGTTAAAATTTGTTCTTATTTTAGTTTCATTTACTTAGCATTAATGTTATTAGTGAAAAAAAATATCAGTTCAGTTCAATTCGGACGGAAGTGCTTCTTAAAGGTATTGGATCTTTTCATAAATATTTCTATAAAATACAAAATTCAGCCAATAATATTTATAGCATATAGCATATTTAAGACAACCAATTAATCATCTTTTCTGGTTCATCCGTTTCCTCGTCACCTTGCAGTAGGATGATCAACGCGTTTTTTTATAGAGGTGCCCCCAGGAGGCCTAATCCTCTTTCTAAATAATAAACATAATAACTTACTATACTAATTATACTAGGCTATATACTATACTACTATACTAGGCTATTTATTATACTCGCGCGCGTCCCGTGAAATCCCTTACTCGGTGTCAGGGTGTATACTATACTTTATATACTAGGCTTTATACTATATACTAAGCTTTATACTACTATATAAATACTATATGCTACACAAAGTAAAGAAAGTAGTTTAAATATAATTAAATGAAATTCAGGGTGGGTAAGAGTCAGGGTAATCAAAGTGCTTTGACATTTTGATTGGGTTGGGCAAGGGTGCCTTTTACAGTGAACTTCTTAAGTGTTTATGATTTTTTATAATATGTAACTTAATTACCATCAATCGAATGCTTTGAAATAATCTGTAAAGTGTTGAATAAGCGCATGTTTAATTATGATTTTATCGTTCTCTTAAATTAAAAATGCGCTTTATTAGAAAATTTAAAATAGCATGATATAAAAATGTATGACTGAAGGTTAATATAATAGAAATCTGAAAATAAAATAATAAATTCACAAATATTAGAAATTATTTGAGTTCAAATTTCTGTAAGTGTAGCAGGATTAATAAATATAGTTATAATTTTGCTGCACTGTTTTACAAATAAATAATAAGAAATAAATGTATTAAAATATTACCTAGTTTATCAACACAGATACATTATTTGCAATTTCTAAGAATAAATTTGTTGCTATATAACATGTTTATCATTATGTTTACCGCTTCAAAGCTATAAACCTTTTCCTTTGTACATTTCTTCTTATTAAACCTAGAAAACTTTGATGCTATAATTTTAGAGGAGTTCACCTTTGTAAATACTGTGTATGTACATATATTTTGATATTGAATATTGTTAAGTATCCCAATCAGGGTATTCACATTGAGGCTGGTATCATTCAATTTCAGGGTAAGTGAAGGTAAAATATAAGACGGAGTTTCGCAAATTTCGAAAAATTTTTTACCCCTTCCTGAGTTAGAAATATTTCTGCCTCATGCTTGGCATCTTACTAATAAACATTTATATATACACGTTATCTGTAATATTTTACCAGCACATATGCACATATTTTAGTGGACTGATAGCCTTTTCACATTGAAGCCCATATCACGATCTGGGAAACAACGTTGTATAAATTTGTATACAAATTTAGCTGCAATTACGTGTGGCAACAAATTTTAAATTACTTATCTTTACCAAGCATTTTTTTTTACTATAAATTGTCCTCTAGAAAAGTAGTGAAGGCATTCGAATGTAGAACTAGGTATTGGCAAGTATTCGTCACATTTTTAGCGGATTTTTAGTAATAAAATAAGTGAAGTGAAATTTTTGTTTAGTTAAAAAAGTTATTTAAGTAAGTCCGGGCAAATGAATGTCCGACGTCTACATTGCATTTACCCGGACAATGTCCGACGTCTACTAGGGCCTTAAGAGAATCTCTTAAAATAAGGGCTTGGTTAACCTTACGAAGTTTTTAAATAGAGAACCACTTTCATTAAAAGCATCTTTTAACAAGTGGGCTTCCAGAACATAATCTTGCCTTTTCGACAAAAAGTATTCACCAACGGCCGTGGAGAACGTTTTAATTTTCTCATAACCTCTAACTGCGTAATTGTTAAAACTGTTACGATTTTTATTATTTTAGCAAATTTTTCTATATTATTAAACAACACATTTATTTTTAAACTTAATTTCTTAAATATGAATTAACTATTTTAAACCAAACTGATTTAAAACTTTTACAACTAAAATATAATTCCTCGAATAAAACTGTCAAATAATTATTGCAGTTATATACTTCTGAATGAAACCGCACTTCAGATTGCGTTCCAGATTGCTTTCTAAATTGCTTTCCTTCCTAGCTGATTATTATTTTACAAAAAAGTAAGAGGTTGGTAGAAGAATTTGTTTTATGTTTAGGGGAGGTTTCCATTAGTGGGGCCACTTTAATATGTACTTTTTCCGATTACGCTTGACACCCAAATATCGGAAAAAATAGTAAAAAAATTTAAAAAGTTGCCGTAATATGGTTTTTTGATCTTTAAAGTTTACACTAAAACCTCTTTAAAATCATTAAATTGTCAAGACATTATATTCTCTTCTTCTTATCGTAAAAATTACCCATATTCCTATGAAGGCTTGCAATTGACTCTTAGTTTCAAGGCTGCATTTGTTGTTAAAGATAGATTTTTATTCGGTTGAAGGCTGAAAAACTCGTTTAAACGATTTCCAAAGCATGGAAAGGGCCTGTTCTCTTTTCCATACAAAAACTGTTTCCTAGAAGTTTTCTGGCTGATATTAAACATTTTTGAAGGTGGCTATAGACTACAACTAAAAGTGGACAACTTTTGCTTCCTTTTCCATATAAAAACCTGTTTTCTGTGACTTTTCTGGCTGATATAAAACATGTTTGATATTTTTCTGATTTTTTCATACTCTGCATTAATACACTCACAAAAAAATTCATTTTTCAATTTTTCTTCGAGTAGTGCACATCAGGCTCTGCCACGTGATATATTTAAAGAAATGGGATTGCAGTACATGGGGGCTTGTACTGCAAAGTTTTTTTTTTAAGTTAAATAATAACCAAATTTATTTTGTATTTTTTCTAATTGATTAAGTTAGTATGCAAGTAATTATTCAATTATTCAATTAAATAAATAAAAAATGATTAAATGATAATATTGAAGAAGATAAACATGAAAATATATTCAAAGAAAATAAAAATTTGGGCAGCTAATTAAACATGTTTAAATTTTTACTCACAAATCGCTATCGGTTTCTTTTGTATTAGTCTTTCACTAATACATACATGCCAAAAAATCATTTTAATTTGGCCTTCGAGGAGTGTACATCTAAGAAAACGTTGAAAATATCAAAACAAGCTGGGTTTCTACAGAAGCGTTTTGATGTTTGCGTTTATACGTCAAAGTTAAGATCTTATTTAAAAAGAAAAATATGAAAAAAATATTTATAATTCTTTCAATTTTGCTTTTTTTTGAAACTTTATGAATTTTGATTTTAGCCTTAACCTATTTACCTGCAAAATATGGCAAATATTATTGGAAAATGCTTGCGAAATTTTTGTGATTACAAAATTATTTTTACAAAAACAACACTTAAAATTTGAAAGAAATTGCAGTTATTTTTTTCTACAGAACTATTTAAGTGTTTTCACCTAAAAATATTTTAGTTTTTTTCACCTAAATATTTTATTTTACAAAATTTAAGAAAAAGTATTCGAATTTCCTATGGTAACATAACCTATAAAATTTTATTAATTGAAATGTCAAAGGGTAGCTCGCTCTGAAATTAACACACACAATTATAGAATTAATCCAAAGTATTTTAAAGCTTATATTTTACACTGTACGTATACGAGTGGTAGGAGGTGCGCAATTTTTGACGTCAAATGGAAAAAATAGTGATTCAGGGTATTCACATTGAGTCCGGTAACATTTAATTTCTTGGTAAGCGGAGGTGAAAGGTAAGACGGAGTTTCGCAAATTTCGAAAAAGCTTTTACCCCTTCCTGAGGCTGAATTATTTCTGCCTCATGCTTGGTATCTTACTAATACACATTTATATATACACGTTAAGGCCCCTGTAGACGTCGGACATTTTCTGGAACAGTGTCCGAGTAAATTATGTGTTTATGCGGACATAATGACAGCTTCATACATTTTTAATAGCACGAAGATAGTAACGATAGATTACAGCACAAAATAACATTGCTATCCATTACTTGGTGTCTATATTAGCGATTTGGACAGCGATTTTTTGTAGGCGATTTGAGGGACGGTTATACTCAGAAGTATATTGACTGCAATTATTAAATTATAAGTTCTCTCGACTAGTATAATTTGTACCTTTAAACTAATTTTATTGCATTTATAATGCATTATTATTTAAGGTAAGTCAATTTAATATAATAAAACTAGTTAGTAGGCAGAACTTTTATATTTGCAATCAAAATCTTAAACTTTGAAAAACTATTGAGTATAACCGCTCCCGGAACTACTATAATTTCGCTGTCCAAATCGCTAATCTAGACACAGCCTTATGATATCAAAGGTTTAAAGTTTTCATAATTAATCATTTTTTATTAAAAGTTCAACTTCATGTTATTATTACTATAAATTATATATTTGGTAAAAAATGATACAAGTCCGGGCAAATGATTGTCCGACGTCTACAGTGTATTTACCCGGACAATGTTCCGGACAATGTCCGACGTCTACAGAGGCCTTTATCTGTAATATTTTACCAACACATATTCACATGTTTTAGTGTAGTAAGAATTGTAGAGGAACATCTCCGATTTGATACCGGCCTCAATGTGAATACCCCCTTTGTTTCTTTTTTTATAATAGAAAGAGAGAGAGATAAAGATATAATTTATTTAATTCTAGAAAAAGAAAAAAGAAGTAAATGTCAGCTATCATTTGGTATTAGGAGTCAGTGCATTTTTAAATAATTAAAATAGTTTTTTTTTTTAACTAAATTGCTGTTTTTAAGATTTAACTTATGGTCAAGGACTTAAAAGACGGTTTATTGGGTTGTCTGGCTGGTTGTTAGTAGTGAACAACAATCGTCAATTTTGTTTAAAAAACATACGTTTTAATAAAGCTAGAAATGAGTTCATTGTCATGAATAGATATAATTTAAAAGTGGTTTTATTAGGTGAAGGATGTGTTGGAAAAACTTCAATTGTTCAACGATATGTGGAAGACAAGTTTAATTCGAAGCACTTAACAACTCTTCAAGTACGTGTGTATAACCAGCATTTTTGGTCCAAAAATTAGTTTTTAGTATATACTATGTATGCTTAATACAATAGTAATTATATGAAGTGTTTTCAAATATCCCACTCACAATTGAATTACCAGTTGTTAGACTAAATGACCTAAAAAAAAACAGGTTAAATATTCAGAAATATCTCACGATGCCTCACTTTCGTTTTTTTAGATTAGAAACGAAAAGTAGTTTTTTTTTTAGAAGAGTTTCGGTAAACTAGCCGTGCTACATTTTCAGACCCATATTTACTCCAAATATTTGAAATTTTCCCTTACATGCTTTCCACCTAACCTAAAAATTAAAATGACATTGGCATCGATTTTCTATTTCCAAATGCATATAAATGGAAAAGTGAGCATGAAACCGGCACTCAATTTAGCCTTAGAAATTGAGTTTGTGAAACACCTGAAATATGTTTTTTAGAATTTAAGGAGAAAAACATGCATTATTGATCTTTATATCTTAAATTGGTTTAAAATTTCTTAAACCGAATTTAAAGTATGTATTAAATGGGCAGAAATTTTCGGGGATATTGTATGCATGCGAGTAAATTAAAAAACTATTATGAGTATTCATCTTATTTTGTTTAATTCTTAAATTCCTAATTTGGCTTACAATAATTCATGCTTGAGCAGTGTTTTCATTTTATTTTAGATGTTTTAAAACTTTACAGAAGTAACTATTATTGACCTACCTAACAAAGTTCTTTGAAATTTAATAAGTTCTATATCCCTAGATTTATAATATAAGCAGAAAATTAAATAAAAAAAGCATTTTAAAAAATAGTAAAATTAGGTTAAATAAGAAAAGTTAATTTTGGTCCTTAATATACAATGGTAGATATATATATTTTTTCGGTAGTAACTTTTAACTTGTAGTTTTTTTAATTCGTTTTTTATTCTTGTAGTCCTGAAATTCTTTACATAAGAAATCGTGTTATATTTTAAGCCAGAAAGAAACACATGATTGAATTCGAAAATTATATCTTCCGAAATAAGATTGATTCTTATTTCTGACTCTTTGAAGATATGAAAATTGTTTACAGGAAAATTTTATAAATGATTATTAAAAAATGAGTTTTCTCATTTTTAGGCGGCATTTTCAAAGAAGAAAATTTTTATTGATGGAAAGAAAATTCAGCTTAATATATGGGATACTGCCGGTCAGGAAAGGTAATAAAAAACAGTAAACAATTATTTTAACTGATTGTTTAATTGTTTTCAGGTTTCACGCTTTAGGTCCGATTTACTATCGGTCCTCGCATGGTGCTGTTTTAGTTTATGATATTACAGATGACGATTCTTTTCAAAAAGTTAAAAATTTTTGCTTAAATTAACTTAAAAACTTGCTTTTGTTATTTTTTAGGTAAAAAATTGGGTCAAAGAACTGAAGAAAGTGCTTGGAAAAGACATTGTCATTATTATAGTTGGTAATAAGACTGATTTAGAAAAGGATCGCAAAGTTTCAATTACAGAAGCGCAAAGGTAAAATTGAAAGTGATGATACATTTTTTTTGTCGTTGGATACAAATTATCACTTTTTTTTTTTAAGTAAAAACAGGTTTAATTTTACAACTAAAGATTTTTATTTTTTTAGTTTTAGTTACATAAGTTGGGATGAAAATAAAGAAACTGAGTTCAAATATCATCTTTCCATATTTTTTCTAAGACATTACTTACATATTTGAATTGTTGAATCAATACGCTTATTGATTTCTAGACCTATCAATAATTATGACTTGATAACATTATTTATTTTAATTGTTTTTTAAAATAAATTCAGTTCAATTTGACAAAATAGAGTTTAATTTTTTTTTACTATAACCGCCATGATATTACGTTAACAGCTTGCCTTTTGCTAATACCTTTTAGATACGCCCAGAGCGTGGGAGCTAAACATTTTGAATCTTCAGCTAAAACTAATAATGGAATCAATGAAATGTTTCTCCAACTGACGGAAATGGTAGTTATTAATGTATGTGTTACTGTTTTTAAAAAATTGTATATTTTAGATGACTGAGGTTGAAGATCGAAAAGTAAGTCATACAGTAAAAAGAACTGGCTCTATTAATAAATCAAATCCATTAATCATTGACGATTCAGAAATAGATGTATCAAAAGCTAACCATGATCAAAAATGTTGTGGAGTGGGGTAAATGATTTGAAATTATTTGTATATAAAGATCTGAAAAAATTATTGTAATTTAAATAATATTGAAATATCAATTTACTAATGTTCAAATCAGGAAGCAAAATATGACACTTGCTGTAAATGAAGTTGTTTAATTGAAATCAATTTTTTATTGTTAAATTTTAAGAAGGTCGATTTTATATTTGTATTGATACTGTTCAGTCAGTAATAATCTAAATCTAAATAAAGCAATTGCTTATAATAAGCGAATCTTTCTTTCAGTTTATAGTCGGCTCTCTTAGTAGTTTTAATGTTTATCTAGAAAGCAGTAACTTTTTGCGTTGATTGAAAAAATTGGTACAATTTTAAATTGTTTTCTTTATAATGAATATTTATCTAATATTCTATTCTGTCGTTTTTGAGGAAATGATTCTTAAAAAACTAATATATAATATTTAAAATTTTATTTAATATGTTTACATCTTTCATTACACATTTTCAGCTTTATTTTAGGGTAATTTAGGGTAAAAGATTTGATAATAAGTAAAAATAAAGCTATCTAACTTTGTTTCTTTGATTTAACGACTATATTGCAATATGCTGTTAGCTGATTCAAAGCAATCACTATAAAAGCAAAGTATACTATTACATTTAACCGATAAATTTCCTCACGGCAAAATAATTTGCAGACTATAGCCATTGCATAAAACGTTAACGACATCAATGTATAACCATTTCTAAAAGAGATAAATATTAGTTATTGACTGATCAAAAATTAATATAAAAACTAATTTTAATTTATTCATCATACCATACCTTTAGAGAAGGAAATAATAAAAAACAATTTAGCGTCATTTTTTCGTAATATTTTAGTTGGCGAACCCTATTTGCTAGCCTCTTTGTTTCAAAATATAGATAACGTTTTGACCAACTGAGAATTGTCAAGTTTTCCGATGGAGAGATAGAAAACTTGAAATCAAAGAAAGAAAATTTGGGCACTCAGGGCAGAACAATAATACAAGGTGTAGTCTTTTTGACCATAATGATATATACAGGGTGTCCCAAGATTGATGGGAAAAATTCTTAGGGTAGAAAGAAGATAAAATTTCATCGGTAAAAAACACAAAAAGTGGGGGTCTACCTTTTTTCGTTTTCGAGCTACAGCCTTTTGAATTTTTCAGGCTTCGTTTTTACCCCACGCACTCGATCACTTATAACTTTTGAACCTATGTAATAATGAGTAAAAAAAGGTGGAGAAAAAAATTCTTAAGTAGAACCGTCCGTAAAAATCTCGAGCAACGTTTTTTGCTTTTTTCTTAAAAAACACCCTTATAATTTTTTGTTTTTATTTTATTTTCTTAAACTACAAATGTTTTCCAACAAAAAGTTTGTATATTGTAATGGCCTAACTATTTTCCATAGTGCAATAAAAATCGATCACAGTGAGCCTTTCCCGATAATTTTCTTTATTTTTTCCCTAGAAAAAAGTCCAAAGGGGTTAGATGTGGAGATCTTTGAGGCCGAAAAAAGCTAGACCCCCACTTTTTGTGTTTTTTGTCGATGAAATTTCATCTACTTTTTTACCCTAAGAATTTTTCCCATCAATCTTGGGACACCCTGATAATAAAAATGAAAACAGTGTTACATGCGTGCTCTTTTACAAAAATTAATAGGAAATTACTATTAATTTTAGTTGTTTTATAATATAAGTTGTGCAACGTACTACACAAAAGTGCTAAATAAATAAAATAGGAAAAAAAAACAGACCAATTATACTTTGAAAAAATGATATATTACAAAATAATATTTATGAAAGAATTAATTTTAGTGGTTAAAACAAAATAAAAGCAAAACAACAGCGAAAATAAAAAAATTAAAAAGAAAAGTGGTGAAATTGATGAATTAAACATAATGCTTGAATATACAAAGAACAAAAAAATGAAATAGTAGGTTACGGAGAAATTTTGAGTTGTCTACATCCCGTATTGGATTAAGCACTAAGCAAAATAGTTGTGTTTTAGAAAAGAAGCTAAGAAAAATGAGAGAGAAATTCTTAAAAGTAAGAAAAATCAAGGGGAAAAGCTTGAAAATTTAAATTCTTAACCATGATAATAATCCTTTTCATGATTATTAAGCAGTATAAGTTGAACAATTAAGATAGCAAGAACTAATGGGTTGAGTATGAGTACAAAAGAATATTGGTTGCAAAAACTGGATTCCAAATAAGTTTAGTATTTAACCAATTTTAAAGTATAGAACTTATCGTCACTATATTTCTACACCAGTATCAGTGGATAGTGTTTTAGGTTATTTTAATACTTTTAAGCGTCACTAAGGAGTTAAACAATGGCAGAAGGAAGAAGGCTAAAGAATGAAAAAGAACACTAATTGGTTCCAAATAATAGAGAAAAAAATTACAATTTTTTCTTTATTTTAGTTTAGAAAAAAAAAAAAAAATAAGAAAAATCCTGCATTTTTATGATTTTATAGAAATAAGTTAGTTAACAAAATCAAAGATGAATTTTTTTATTTGTTTTATCAAAAAAAAAAAACAGCTATTTTTTTTTAAATTTTAAATAAAGTTTTTCTGAATTATACTTACATAACTTAACTAAATAAGGATTTATTATATAATTTAAAGAAAAGAGGTTTATAAAATGTTTGAAAATTGTGAGAAAACAACAGGTAACATATTAAAATCAAATGTAATCTACATATATATTTAAGAAATTGACTGTTTTTTTCTTTTTGTTCGAAATTTAATGAAAAACTTTCGATTTCGTATTTATAATTATCTGTTCTCAATTGACGTCCGCTTTTTTTATTTTGTAATAAATTAAATGTAATTAACTTAAAAAAGAATGAGATAAAAAATTGTTTATTTTAGTGTAACTATAGTGTTGTCTTTCTCGTGTAATACTTGTGTTTTACTCTATAATACTTGCACCAATATTAAGGATATTTAAAAGAAATAATGTAATCAATATTTGATTTTTTCGAGAATGCGTAATGAATTCGTTATATCCAGCTTTTCCACGCCAAACCCAAAAATAATTTGCTAAATCAAATCAATAGTCATTGATTTTATATTTCAGATCATAATAGGTGATTCAAAATAGATAATGAAATAGCGCACCGTTTTCCTGCAAATAATGTCAGAGTTTTGTATCAACAATTACGTTACATATGATTTTCATTGTTTTTTAACTTTTAGTTTCTTGTGCCGCTCAACAAGGTCCTCTTGATACATTCATTTGTTTTAAGTACGAAAACTATCTCTTATTTCCACCACATACAAAGTTTTCTCTTATCAACCAATTCGTAAAAGGTTATATTTTTTATTTCAATTTTGAGGCAAATTGTCATTTGATGCATCTACAGTTTGGAAATAACCAATGAATCACGCTGTTGATCGTTACTTTTACTTGTCCAAAATAATGCATTACGGACTTTCACTATACTGTTGATTATGCTCAAAATAGGAGCGAAAATTTACTAAATCACAAGTCATATAAATCGCGTGCAAATAGTGAGCAGGTAACAGAATATCCAATGTTCAATTTGATCTCAATGATTTATTAAAAAACTTAAGTATGAAAGAACGTATTACTTTTAAAATTTTTTTAGGAATGCAATTATAATGTTTTGGCTTGGGAATGGTTGAAAATTACTTGAAAATTCGATTAATTCTTACTTGCATTTGTAAACACTATCTTAATAACAATTTTTACAAAAGAACAGAGTAAAATTATGCAATAATCCATATGGTTTGAAAACTTACAAATTATCTGTGGTATTATATTGCCATATGAAAGATAATGACCCAAGTACAATTAATGATGGTATAAAAGATGAATCAGGAGAAAATCCTCCAGGCAACCTTAAATGTTTCAAATAAAAGTATTTCAGTTTAAATGTAATATAAATTTCTAAGTAATAATTCACTTAATATTTTGCGCCCAAGATATTGAAAGAGGTAAATTAAATGTTGCTATGAACAACAAGAGTAGAAATAAAATTTTATAAAACCTGAAGCGAATTTCCTCATTATAAATCCAAAGAACATTTCTACAATTGCCTTTCGATTCAGCTAGGTATTTATTGCGTCGAAAATCATTTTCCTCACTAAATTCATATAATTTATAATTCAATGCATGGTTCTTCCCTTTGTCACTCACTTTGTTTTCAAGTTGGCATAGTTCTATTAGTTGATTTTTTAAGTTTATTGTTGTTTTGCTTAATATATTGACGTACAACCTTAATAACTGAAGTATCAAAAAATATGTTTAAATATATACTGATTGAAGGAAATTAATACTTACATATAAAAATAAAATAAGTACTGCAACTATCATAGACACTCCACCACAGGTATAAACAGATATCACTATTAATACACTCGTTACTGAAATAGGCAAAATTTTTCGAAAGTATATAATCGCAGATGATAAATGTAGTGCAGGTAAAATGCAAGTCAATCTACAAACAACAAGGGATAATTATATTTTCGTGTAGAAAAATAAAAAAAATACCTCTTCATTAATGTCTGTAAAAAGATTCCAATTGTATGTATAGTTAAATTCAAAAGCATGTTTATTAATATTAGGAGGGCTATAGATGAAGTATATATGATGAATGAAACAAAAAACGATATTTCATAAATACTATCTGCTAAAATTAGCTCCAACATATTAATTGCTGTAATACAAATTATGGGTTTACTGAAAGATAATAGTCATACTTATTTTATTAACATTAAAAAATTATTTAGAAATTATCTTAAATACACAATAATATTTATTTCAATTTTTTGAAATACAGAAACATTTACATATTTTTATTTTTGTATAGATTTTTTAAGGTTTAAAAAAAAGAGTATTTTATTGTATGCAGATAGAATTTGTGAAGGTATAAAAAAAATGTAAGTTTTAATTTATCTCTTGGATGTATTTCTAAATATAACACAATACGCTTAAAATAACATGCGCTTAGCTCAATAAGTTTGATTATCGATAAATTCTTTTAAAGTATTTATTTATATTCCATAAAAAAAAATAATTCATGGATTTAGCTGTTTTTAATTTATATTATATTATAAAAAAACACATGTGTGCAATTCACACTCGGTAGAAGTAAAAACATACGCAATACAATAATTCAAAACAGTCATTCCCCAGCGGAGAATTTTCGGAACGCTCCTGTACCGAGCTCCATTCGAGCACTTTATCATCATATTAATTCAGAGCACTATCCAAGCGCTCGAATTGAGCTCCTTTTTCATATGAGTCCTCTATGCTTTTTGTGTACACGTGCTGTTTTTTTGGAGGTTTCTGGACAAAGAAAACAATTCTTTTCTGATTTACAGCAAAATTGGACAAGAATATTTAGAATTTTGCATTGACAACTTGGATTTATCAGTCGAAGGTGTAAGTCGGTTTTTTAAGTGTTGTGATAGCAGTGTTAATAAAACTTTAGAGTATTTTTAGGGAGGACATTTTGGACAATAGTTTTATTATAAGTTAATAAAAATTCTTTCAAAAATATTTAATTAGATTTTAAGTATTTTATTTTGTATATATATGGGGCTTTTGCAAACGAGCAACATTGTGACCGAATACACCATTGTGGCCAAAAACTATAGAAAGAAAAATAGATGAGTCCCATGTATGTATTCCTAAAACATAACTGTCTCTTTAATTTATAAAAATCTATTTTTTACCAGGATAACCATGAAAAACGCTTACTTATATAGTCACAGCAATATTGAAGTAATTCAACTCTTTGATAAACATAAACGTATACAAGAAAATTATAAATTTAGAACTAAGCATTATTAGTTCAACAAACCTGCTCACGTTTAGCAAATTTCTTTTAATAAAAAAAAAAATAAAGTGCTCGTAAGTCTCTGTAAACCAAGCGCTTTTTAAGTCCTTCAAATGTTATGATCCCATGATATTTTTTGTTGCGTGATTGCATAAGGAAAACTTTAAAGCCTAGCGCAGACCAAGGCGTCTGTAGCCGCTACAGTAGCGGCATTTGTAGCTGCTACAGTAGCGGCGTCTGTAGTTGCTACCGTAGCAGCTTCAGCTGCCGATTCAATCATATTGAATGGGTGTATCAAAATCTGGTTGACAAGTTTTTCTTAATGTAGGTTGCATTTTTTAGTGGAATATTGTCTATTATTATTGATTATTAGTTTTGTTTGATTATTATTGTGACTTAAACTTAAATATTGCTAATTTTTGTTATTACTGTTTAAAGTTCATTTTTTAGTGTTTATTTATGCCTCTTGCTATTCAAGATGTTCTTGTTTGTCAGGTAAGTTATGTATTTTCAAAGAAAGTCCCGCAACAAATAATCCTTTATTACTTTATTACTCATTGCTTGCAGGAAAGTGCAAGGAAAAAAAAACAAGAACATCTTGATAGGTCCAATCAAAATCTTTACATAATTTTTCTAATAAATGTGTTTGATTTATTTTAATTTTCAATTCTTTATTCAATTTTTTATTATTATAGTAAAAACAAACTGAAAATTATTTTTACGTTGAAGTCTAGCATCCCGTTTACATAATTCAATAAAATAATAGCATTTCAAGCGGTTAAGCAACTAAGAAATTATTTGGCTACAAATATGATAAAAAGATAATAAAAATTTACCTTTCTTTATCATAATTGAATTTATAATTTGTTAGATAATTAATTGTTTGATGTCCATTTTCCATTTCTTTATCAAAATAACTCAAAGAAGATTCTGGATTTGAATCCGTTAATAGCATTGTTAAAGCATCTTCACAATATTGAAGAAAATTAATTAATAAAATAATATTTAGAATTTAAGTCTTATTTAAAAAAAGAAAAGATCTATAAAAAAAAATAAATTCAACAATTGCTACAAATCATAGCAGTTACTAGCAAAAATAAAAAAAAACTGAATAGCAAGAGGCATAAATAAACACTAAAAAATCAACTTTAAACAGTAATAACAAAAATTAGCAATATTTAAGTTTAACTCACAATAATATCAAACAAAACTAATAATCAATAATAATAGACAATATTCCACTAAAAAATGCAACATACATTAAGAAAAACTTGTCAACCAGATTTTGATACACCCATTCAATATGATTGAATCGTCAGCTGAAGCTGCTACTGTAGCAACTACAGACGCCGCTACTGTAGCAGCTACAAACGCTACAGACGCCTTGGTCTGCGCTAGGCTTAACACAGTGTTCAAATAGAAAGTTTAAAGTTTTTTTTTTGAACGGTAATCTAACATTGAAAAAAGAAAAAAAAAACAAAGAAATAGTTATGTGGGAAAATAGCAATTCTTTTTGGAGCTTACGCAATTTCTTTAATTTTTGAAAAAAAAAAAAGGAAAAGAGTAGAGTTTGGGTGGAGTTTAAAAATGAAAATTAAGTTTATAATTTCCCGTTAAATTCATAGTTGAGGAATTTATAGAAGCATTAACATAAATAAGTATTACAAATCAACATAAATAAAATAAACATAATTCGGAAACAAAAGAAAGTTTTTTTGGGTTAAGAAAAGTCAATGTTAGAACTTTATATAGAGTAAAAATAAATATTATAGTTACAATTTGAAATTAGCAAATAAGTTGTTTTGAAATTTTAACAAATAAGATTTTTTTTAATGAATAAAACCGCACACAAGTAAGACAAAAAAAAAACAATAATAATACAATAAAACAATATTAACTAAAATGAAACATCGTATAAAATGATGATTTTAAGAATTCACATTAGTTTTAGTGAAATTGAAAATCATAAGGAATTTAGGTGATCCGAACAAGAAAAGGATGCATATTATGAACAGGAAAATGGCTGCATATCATGAACAGGAAAATGGCTGCATATTAAAAGTTCAAAGGTTGCATCTTGGTTGAAGGTCTTGCATCTTGGCTTAACTATTAAATACATATATTCGGGTTTTATATTTTTACATGAATTAAGAATGAAACATAAATTAATTAATTTTTTTTTGCTGGAATTTTGGTAATCTTATAGTAAATAATTGTAGATTTAATAGATTTGAAAAAAACAAATTTTTTTTGATATTTCTGAAGAAGAAACATTCGCACTATTAATTTGAGTATTTAGTGGTATAAAATAATAACAAAAAAAAAGGAAACGAAAATATACGAGATCTTGAAGTAACTTTTCGAAGAAAAAAAAAGAGGTGGAATAAATAAATTAAAATTTTGTTTAATTTAAGGGTATCATATTTTTTGGAGGGGTTGCTGGGCCCAACAAACCTGAAGCAAAATAAAAGGGCTGAGTAAGCATAACTTATTTTTGTTAATAATTTGCTGATTTCTTTATCTTATTTTTTTTGCTTTCTTTTTTCGTTTTTAATTTTTTTAAATATATGATTTCTTAAATTTAAAAATTTTTTTATTTGTTTTGAGTATTTTTATATGAAAAATGGTAAACGTATACTATGGTAAAGCACGGCATATTTTTTTTATTCATAAATTTTGTGTGATACTTTTATTAGAGACTTTTTTTTTGTTTTACTGTTTTGCTTTTCTAGATTTTGGTTAGGATTATAAATTTATTTTAATAGTTCAATACGAACTAAGATTTGTTTTTTTTTGTAATTTTTTGATTAGTTTTTTTTTTTAATAAAAAAATAATGTTTGAATAAAATTTCTTTTTTTTAAGATGTCCTAATCGCCCTTCCCACACAATGTTTTTGTTTTCAGGTCAGCCGGTTCAGCCATAAGATGGACGAGCAAAGGGGATTAACTCCTTTGTCTCGATTTCCTTTTGCTTTTCACCTATTTTTATTTCATTTCTGCGGCCAATACCCTGTTATTTTCAAGCCAAGCGCTCTTTTCTTTGAAATTCTCCCTTTCAGTAGAGAGATTTAGTCCAGTGTGTCAGTGGCAAGAACCACCCCTATAATTCTACCGCGATAGCCGGCTAGCGAGCTCGCTACACCGCCACTTAAACGACACCTGGAAAATCGTGCCTATGTTTGGTCCTCAGGGGGTATGGACCCCTGCATAAAAACATATGGTCACGTAACATGTGTAACGGACCCCTGTTCCAACAATTTGGTTGTTGGCCCCGAAGCAGCTTGTTTGCTTCAAAAGTAAATTTTGTCAACGGGATTTTTATCAGTTTCCCGTTGGCAGAATTCTATTTTGAGGCAAACAGGTTGTTTTGCTTGTTAATAAAAGGCAGTCGGCGTCTAAGTGTGGTATGGGGCAGGTCCCATTAGGAAAATTGAAATTGATTTTAATTCTGATGGAATAAATTGAAAAATGGATAATGAATTTTTTTAATTGAATCAAAAAATAATAAAAATAGAATTAAATAATTGATTTCTTGGGAATTGCCGATCAATTTAGTGCATGATCGAAAAATTGAAAAAAAAAAAAAAACAACTTGAGTGATAAGGTTTGAGGACCTAGTGAAAAGGAAACAATACAAGTTAATAGCATTACTAAGTTCGGGAATCTCAGAAAAATTAAAGTGTTCAAAAAAAAAAAAAAATTAAACTAAATACTGTATTTTATGGAAGGCAAATATATACATATCTAAATACTAAACGCAATTATAGCAGTGGAAAACTATGGAAAATTGCATAATTGAGAAGGCTTTTGGATTAAAATTTGGTACCCGAGCTATAAAGTTTTTTTGAAATGAACGGTGGTAATAAACAACGTTCACACAATATACACAGTATCTTTTTTTCTTTTTTTTGCGAATAACACATGATAGAAGAGTGTTTGAGAGCTATAAAGGAAATCTATTAAATTTTTTTTAAAGAAAACGCGTTTAACTTAGATCAAGAAAATTTGTTTTATAAACTATTAATTGCGTGAATAATTTTATATACATAAACTTAGAAATAAAAGAAACTATAGTGAATTATGGCAGCAATCGACATAACTACTTTAGCAAATTATGTTTGTGAGTTCAATCACACCTGAAAATTTAATTCAAGTGAATTATATCAACGCAACCGCACTGAAAAATTACAAATTACATAAACAAGAACAACACATTTATATAGTGTTAACTAATAAACAAAAGAAAAAAAAAACTCTTGAAAGAAAGTGAAAATATAGCTAGATAAATAGTTTTGAGTAGTTCCATAAAATTTTGGAATCAGATTTAGATATAATAATTACATTAGGATTACGTTTTTTTATATACCTTTAAATAAATAAAAATAATCATTAGATCTGGGACTTTACCATATATATATATATATTAGTAGACAATATAAAGAGAGAGAGAAAAAAAACAAAGTTTTTACTATTATTTTTAATTGATTTTCGTTTTGATTTTATTTTTTTTCCTATTTTTTTTTGCTTAACTTTATTTTATTATTATTCTTTTTATATTCCTTTTGTTTATATATAGGTATTTATCATTGTATTTCCTTTTTTTTTTGCATAAATAAACACAATGTTTGATTAAATAAGATTTTATTTAAGATGTCCTAATCCCCTTTCCCCTAAATCTTTTTTTTTAGGTCAGCCGGCCCAGTCACAGGATGGACGAGCAAAGGGGCTTAACTCATTTGTCTCGAGTTCTTATTTTTTTTCTCATTTAGTTTTTTCTCTTTCTGCGGCCTTAACTCTCTCATTCGAGCCTTGCGCTCTTCACTTTGAAAATTCCCTTCCAGTAGCGAGATTTTGGTTCAGGTTGTCGTCGGCAAGGACCACCCTCTTAAATTCTGCCGCTATAGCCCGGCTAGCGAGCTCGCTACGACTGCCGAAGACACGACACCTGAAAGATCGTGCCTATGATTGTTCCTCAGGGGCATGGACCTCTGCAAAAATCATATGGTCAGGTAACACATGGATGAAAATCACCCTAGAAGGCGATAGTTACTAGGAGTTGGATTACTTCCATAAACATTTTAGATATGTTTATTCTTTTTCTGCGTGGAGGTGTTATGATCATAGAGTCTGTGAGTTCTATCTCACCGGAAATTACCATAAATAAATATGTTCAAATAACTATTAAAAAAAAAGGAGAACATCCGAAACTAACAATAAGTAAACACCCGAAACTAACAAGAAGTAAATATCCTGTCGGCGATTATTTTAAGACTTTGTAATGTTAAGATTTTTATGATAGTATTTTAAGATTTTGTAATTTTAAGATTTGATGATATAATTTTAGGATTTTAGTAACATCAAGATTTTATAATGTTTATTTAGGATAGATGATAGATCCAAAAAGGTATATAAGAATAAGTTTAAGAAACCTAAAGGCAGTGTGTTTCGAGATTTTTATAAAAGTAGTTCCTTGTATCTTACTTTTAAATTATCTTTTTGTTTTTAAATATTGAAATAAATTTAATAAAAAACTAAATTTCTCTGTTTTTTATTGTACAACAATTTATTTAACGTAAAGTAAGTGACGGTTTAGTGTTCCTAAGTGTAGTAGAAGCTAAAACTGGTCTCCAAAATCCCAGGCGAAAGGACCAGGCGGGCACAACTAAGGTACAAGCATAACAAATTAATTGGTGGCAGCGGTGGAATTCAGATTATCAACGATCTAGATTATCAAGGATTCAGATTATCAAGAATTGAGATTATCAAGGATTCATCATATACAGCAGTGACGTCAACTCCTCTTGAGAAGTAATCAGCAAAGATGTCCATCCTACTAATTTTAACCGTCTTATTTTCCATGTAAGTACTTTGATTTTTTTTGTAGTTCAACATTCGGGTAATTAGTATAATGAATGATTCGAAAAAAATCATAATTCGCGACTTAGAATCTAAAAAAGAATACGAAACCACTCATAATTATATCGGGTCTAAAAGTGATATTAAAGGCAAAGTGTATCAAGTTTTTATTAACGAAAAGTTTATATCTAGAGAAGAATATCTAGAAAGTTTTGATAGGAAAGAAAGTACCACCCCTGCCTAAAACAGGAAAAACACGAAAATGTAATCCAATTTACTCAACGTGCAGAAACATTAAAACGAAGGATGTTACAAAATCTCCTTTCAGCAAATAACCTAGAGTACGTACAAGGACAGCGTATCTATATTCAATCAAATATTTTGAATGCATTTATAAATGGATTGTGTGAAAATTTAGCCGTTTACGTAATTACTCAAAGACCGGCTGACTTAACTGCAGCCTCACGTTTTGCTTGTGAGGAAGAAACAAGGTTGAAAGTGTTGCATAGTAAGCCAAATTTTATTAAAGACTATCACAACAAAAATTTAAACAAATGTTTCCATTGTCAATCTAGCTAAAAGTCCTCACATTAAGGTTATCTATGATAACAGAGAATATAATGTTTTAATCGATACAGGTGCAGGAGTGTCTTTAATAAAACAAAAGGTTATATATGAGAGTAATTTAGATAAACAAGAGACAATATTGATGAAAGGTATTGGGAAAACAAGTAGAAAATCCTTAGGAGTTGTTAGGATCCCTATAGAAATAAAGTCCCAAAATGGTTTAACGAGTAAACAGTTAGTTAAATTTCGAGTCGTGCAAAATGATTCATTTTCTGAATTTGATGGTATATTAGGTACAGATTTTATACAGAAAAACAGTTACGTTATTGATTACAGTAACAAGATGCTCAGAAATAATTGGAATAATATTCGCCTAATTTTTGGAAATGAAGTTGAGAATATTTCATACATTAATGAATCATGGAAAAGGTGAGAAATTGTTAAAGATGGTTTGCGACTTAATCATTTGCTAAAAGAAGAAAAATGTGCAGTATTAAGCACCCTAAAAGAATTTGTTAAATTTTTTAGTATACCCGAAGAACCCCTTACGTGTACTAATGCGACAGTTAATAAAATAAGAACAATAAATGAAGATCCGATTTATACAAAAACTTACCGGTATCCAAAAATTCACGAAGAAGAAGTAAGAAAATAATTGCAGAAACTAAAAGAAGATGGAATAGTTCAAGATAGCCAGAGCCCATGGTGCTCACCATTATGGGTTGTTCCAAAGAAAGCAGATGCCAGCGGGAAAGTAAAACACCGTGTTGTGATTGATTATAGAAAGTTAAATAAAGTTACACTAGCTGATAATTACCCCTTACCTCACATTAATGAAATTTTAGATCAACTAGGCAATGCAAAATATTTCTCAACTCTGGATCTTGCTTCAGGGTTCCATCAAATCTCAATGGATAAAGAATCAATTGAAAAGACTGTCTTCTCTACCTCGTACGGACATTTTGAATATACTCGTATGCCTTTTGGCTTGAAAAATGGTCCTGCGTGTTTTCAACGATTAATGAACAATGTTCTGAAGGATATTTTAGGAAAAGACTGTTTCATATACTTAGATGATATAGTTATATATGCACAAACTCTTGAAGAGCACAATAAGAAATTGTATCGAGTACTCTTAAAATTAAAGGAAGCTAACTTGAAACTACAACCTGATAAATGCGAGTTTTTAAAATTAGAAGTTGAGTTTCTAGGGCATATAATAAGAAACGATGGTGTTAAGCCCAATCCACGGAAATTAGATGTAATCAAAACTTTACATGAACCTAAAAATAAGAAAGGCGTAAGATCTTTTATGGGTATGATAAGTTACTATCGGAAATTTATTCCCAACTGTAGTAAAATAGCAGCTCCGCTTAATAAACTTCTTAAGAAGAATGCAACTTTTGTGTGGCAGCAAGCTAGTTTTGATAAACTTAAAAATGATTTGCAGAACTTTGTTACTTTACAGTATCCCGATTTTACAAAGACATTTATTATTTCAACTGATGCGTCCAATCAAGGGCTGGGTGCAGTATTAAGTCAATCCTCTGACCAAATATATAAACCGATTCAGTTCATATCAAGGGCATTGAATAAAGCTGAACTAAACTACAGTACTACAGAAAAAGAATGTTTAGCTATCGTATGGGGTGTAAAGTACTTCAGACCATACATTTATGGAACCAAATTTCTTATTAAAACAGATCATCGCCCACTTACTTGGGTTTTTAATGTAAAGGATCCAGGCAGTAGCCTGGTAAGATGGCGACTAAAATTAGAAGAATACGACTATGAAATAGCATTTAAAAGAGGTAAAGATAATGTTGTGGCGGAAGAATTAAGTAGAAACGTTCTGATTCTACAGCCTGAGGAAGAAGATGAAAATTATAGAGAAATTCTTGATCTACTGAATGAACAAGACATTACAGTAGAAAGTAATGAAGTAATCGGGAATAATACAAACGAAGAAACTCGTGATAGCAATGTAAAAAGCAATAGTCAAGAATTAGTAGTCGATATCGATGCAATAGAATAAGTTTTTGACAAAAATTTACAGTTAAAAATAATCAAAGAAAACCATGAAGGTATAATAGGTGGTCACACAGGGCAAAAATCAACAATAGATAAAATTAAGAAGAAATTTTATTGGAAAGGCTTAAATAGGGATGTCATTGAATATATTTCAAAATGCCAGAATTGTATTAGTGGAAAAATCAAGTAAGTCTTGCCGAGAATACCCTAGAAAAAATTCACATGGATCTGACTTATCCAAATACATAATGATCATCCCAATAAAGAGTAAAACTGCGAGCTCCATTGCTAAAGTATTTTTGGAAAACTGGGTATTAAAATTCGGACTACCGAAGTACATTTTAACAGACAACGGTACGGGATTCTGTAACTCTCTAATGCCTGAAATTTGCAAATTATTAGAAATAAATCAAATAACTACAAGCACCGCATATCCTCAGTCAAACGGTTCTTTAGAACGAGCTCATGCTCGAGTAAATGAGTTCTTGAAAACTTCCAAAGCAGCAGAAAAAAATTGTAAAAATTTGGTCAAATACGCTGCATTTAATTATAATAATGCAACACATTCAGCGACGGGATTTTCGCCTTACTTCATTATGTTTGGGCGGGAGGCAACCATCCCTTCGTCGATAGAACGAGCTACACGTGAATTAACCATTTACGAAAGAATGGTCAAACAAAGATATGATAAAACACTCGGTAAAGTGCCACAGATCAAAGTTGACCAAGAAGTATTCGTTAAGAGCCCCGAAAAAGGAAAGCTTTCATCTTATATGAAAGGTCCATATAGAGTACTTAAAGTGTTTGATAATTCCGTGTTAATCCGTGTTAATAAAAAAGCTGTGCGATTATTTTAAGACTTTGTAATTTTAAGATTTATATGATAGTATTTTAAGATTTTATGATATTATTTTAGGATTCTAGTAACATCAAGATTTTATAATGTTTATTTAGGATAGATGATAGATCCAAAAAGGTATATAAGAATAAGTTTAAGAAACCTAAAGGCAGTGTGTTGCGAGATTTTTATAAGAGTAGTTCCTTGTATCTTACTATTAAATTTTCTTTTTGTTTTTAAATATTGAAATAAATTTAATAAAAAACTAAATTTCTGTTTTTTATTGTACAACAATTTATTTAACGTAAAGTAAGTGACGGTTTAGTGTACCTAAGTGTAGTAGAAGCTAAAACTGGTCTCCAAAATCCCAGGAGAAAGGACCAGGCGGACACAACCAAGGTACAAAGATAACAGTATATATCCATATGAACATATATATATATATATATATATATATGTATATATATATATATATCGAAATCAACATATGTCCATGTAAACATATATATATATCCATGGTGTCGCTTTTTCGTTACATCGAATTTCAAATCACACCGATACTAAAGAAGTTTTCACTTCAATAATTAAATGTCTATTCACTTGCTCAACGCATTCTAGCGTTAAGTGAAACAAGCAAATAAAGATTTAATTCAAGTTTTTACTTTATAATTTTTTATGATATATAATAAACTAGCACTACATTGCACTATGGCAAAGGATTCAAATCTCAAGTCGTAACCGTGAGATTAAAGTTTGAAAAGTTCTCAAGTCAATACGCTAAGATTAAAGTTTAGAAAATTTTCAAGTCAAAACCCTGAGAACTAAGGGTATCTCAAGTCAAAAACTTGAGATTGTTGATGGAAAATAAATCCCAAGTCTAAAACCTGGAAATGCCAAAAAGCAAAAGAAGCTATAAATTGTCATTCGACCTTTGTTTTAAGTAAACACGGTCATTTTGATTGTTTACAAATTGCTCAACAGGAAAATTTTTCTCGTCGGAAAACACAACGGAAAACAATATTTTTAATTTTTAAAAATATTCTTACATATACCTCAAACCTAATATATAGCATAATCAAACACCTGCGGGGGCAAGAAGGATTTGAACTATCAGGAATGGCTTCTATTTCCTCAACGTCTGTTAAAAATCTCCTTTTTAGTCAAAATTTTATTTATATAACTCTAAGCTATTTGTATATACCATAATCAAACACCTGTGGGGAGCCAGAAGGATCTTCATTATCAGGAATGGTTCGTATTTCTTCAACGTCTATAAAAAGTTTCTTTTTCTATCAAAATTTTATTTATGTTCCAGTATATAGTTGTCTATTTCTGGTAAATGATAACCGCCAATAAACTTTAAGCCAGAAAGACTTTCGCTTAAAGACCTTTCACCGTGAAATTTACTTCGCTAATTGACACAGCAATGTGGGGTCCACCGCTAGTCTTCTAAAGATTCGTTCTTTCGGGAACATTTCCCGCGGGTTTTTTTGATATTGTCATATTTATTTTTAAAAACAAGCATATCTCTTTCAATATGCCCGCACTATTTAACACATTCGTAATTTTTCTCCATGCTCCTAATTCTTTACCTCTTGACGAGCAATGTTTTTTTGTTCTAAATAAAATTTTTATATTTAGAAACTAATTTTACTAAACTGATTTCCTCTTCTGAAGTAAAATCAGCACTTCTTACTTTTTTTTCCATTTCACTTTCAACTTAATAATAACTTTTAATATTTTTTTAAATTCAATTAAACTCGATCTTTTTTGTATTTAGCTAATTACTAACTTTTTATATATGTTTAAAATTAATTCAACCAGAAGTAAAAGATTTAATCAATAATATAAAGAATATTTAGAAATATATCAAAGAAAATTTTATTTTTAAAAATTACTGATTAATTATTGTTTTTAAAAGTGTCAACATATCTCTATGTAGATTGATAGCAAAAAATGTGAGAGCTTATGATCATCGTCAATTCGTAAATGGTAACGATAACGTAAAAATGACTTACAAAATTACGTTTCTGGCTTAAAGAAAAAATTCAGTCCAAACATATAAATATAGACATATATCTCGGTTTAAATAGCAGAAAAAGGATCTGATCCTATTTTATTTGAAGTTATTTCCACAAGCAAGAGTCGCGGTCCTTGCGGAACATTTAGGCATCGTTATAGTTTTCCGCTCGAAACTTAAACAGCACAAGACAGCTACCATGTACATAGAGGAAGAAAATGAGAAAGCAGTGGACATTGCGCTGTTTTAATAATAAAACAAAGACAAGTGCAAATTCCATCAAGGCATTTTTTATAAAAACCAAAGTTGATATATATGTATAATATACCTTATCTTAGTGAAATAATAACTTACCCATTTCAAAAAAAAGTGTTGAAGTTTTCAACAAATGTAAATTTAGGTCACAACAAACAAAAGAGGATATTTTTGAAGACGACATGCCCAAACTTTGATGTCCAAACGCTAAAAATATAAGAGCGAATAAATTTGATATGAATAAGTAGTAATATTGTTGCACAATTCGCGACATAGTATCTCCAAAAGACATTTGATATCTAAAACAAGGTGAAAAGTAGAATTATTTACTCAATTTTTTGATTTTATTTACGTTAATGTGTAAATGCAGCCAGGTTCCATAAAAACATCCACTTCAATGTTGTCTGTTGAGCTATAATAAGTAGGTTTTGACATACTGGTAAAAATTTTCAATGGACTATGTTGATTGGTGCTAAAATATTCTTCAATAAAAGCTAAATAGTAGCATTAATATAAACAATTACGTGAAATGGAAACTTTCACATCCTTTAATCCAAGGAATACATACTCTTGATATTACCAGGTAGTTTTTATTGCCACATCTGTTGGGTATTATATAAATATCTATTGCTTCATAAGATTTTTCCAAGCCTTTAAAAATAAATTAATAAAATGAGTAAGAAAGCTATTTCCATTAACTAATAAAAAAAAGTGCAGGTTACGACAACGCAACACCTCTTTTATATACTTTATATCTATATATATATATCCAAAAAACATAATATCTTACGCTCCGTTTTCCATACATATTTACACGTTACACGATCTTACAAAAACAAATAAATTTTTTCATTTTCTTCCCTTAAAATCTATCTATCATATATTTACAATACTAAACTAGAAAACACCTTAAAAAAAGGCTTAATAGGGGAAAATAATTTCCGCTTAAAAAAGAGACGAAATTTACAGTAGTCTACAAAAATATAAATTTGTTACAAAAATTTTAAAGGTAAAATCTTTAAAATCGAAGGAAAAATAAAAAAGTTATAGATCATTAAGTGGGGACGTGATCAACTTTCTGTTGAGGTTAACAAAAAACGTTGAAAATTTGTAGAGTAGTAATTTGTAGCCTCAAATCCACAGAGTTCTTAAATTGCATCAATACCCTTTTGAGCAAATGCTTGAAAGAGTATTTCTAACAGTAACCACTTTAAAGTTCAACAGCTTATTGACTTATTAAGCAAAAAATTGTCTTATGTCTATATGTTAGGGAAACCATTTTTAACCAGCAATTTTTTGAATGAAGAGTAATTTAAACCTTTTTACTTACCTGCCAGTAGAATACGATGAAATGTTGTCTTCCCGTTGGTCTGCGCTAAAGTCAACGGAGTACTGAAAAAGTTCCAATTTGGCTTATTTAAAACGAAAATTCGCTCTGAAGACTGATGAATATCAATATATAGCGACATCTATTCAAAAGAAAAAATATTAATATTACTAATAATACTAATACTCGCTTGGTATACAAACCGAATTACTTGAGGGTTGCAATTTTAATACCAGGTGTGTCAGCGATTTGTATGTTTTTTTAAGTTTATGTAGCTCTAAATAAACAAGCTGTCGATCAAGATAAGGTGGCGGTAGCTTTTCAGCTAAATATGTTAAGGATAACTGTTTTTCACTAAAATAAAAAAAAACCCAAAACACTTCTCAAATTTGTCTTTAAAATATTTGGTTTTTGTATTCTAATCAAACAGTTAAATGTTTTATGGAAGATTATTTACCAACAACAGAAATTATCTTTTACTGTAAGCGCAGAGCACCCTAATAACCAATTCTTATATTTCACTCCGATTGCTTGTATAGCCAGCATCTGTAATTAGTTAGGCATATATAGTTTTAACTTAAGAATAATAATAATAATAAACTTGATCGTAAGAAATGAACACAAAACCAACCAAATAAACAGAATAGAGAATGGAGAACTTTGGCTACTTTTTTGGACAAATTTATTTTTTTATTTTTTATGATGTGGCGTTAAAAAATACATACAACCTTAAATTTTCACTCTTTTACCATCAACCCCTATTTTTGAATAGCGATATTAGTAAATCAATAATTTTCAACCCCAGTCGATCACTGATCAATTATCACTTGATCAGTTATCTCCGCCAAGTGTCACTTCTGATCCATTAAACAGCACGGAGTAGGGATGAGCTCTCTCTCACACAATGAGCCGTTTCTCAATCCCTACAGTTTTCGGCCATTATTATTATTGCTTGTGCATCAATCGTAATAGTGACGTTTACAATTATCATTTTACTATTTCAGTGTTATTTTCATTAACTTGCAGAGCTGTAACTATTTATTCCTATATATGAACTTATTAATTTTGAGCGTAGTTCTCAAGTTCAGTTAATTCAGTGATTTCATTTAACCTCAAAAGTACTCAACATGTGTCACGAGCTCACACCAATGATTTTTATTGTGTTACATGCATCAATTATTCTGATTGTCAGTGTGTGTAAAATTTTGTGAAATCATTTCAAAAGAGAAATATTGGGAAAGGTAGGTAAAACAATAAAAGAAATATACACGATATACACTGAATAACACTAAATATAATATAGATGGTAGAAGTGAAATTTCTTTATGAAAAATCTTTAAGTCAATTCCATTAATTTTTCAACTATACAAGTTTTGAGTAAATAATTGAAATTATCTATTTAAAGTAGTACAATCATTAAATGACTGCATTGATTTTTTGGTATTCTAAAGAATGAATAAATAAAATAAAAACGAAAAATTATTAAAAATGCACGTCTACATATGTTTGCCTTTTCTAATCGTGAATTATTTTATTTATAAATTAGTTAATTTGTTTATTTTGTTTTTAAAATTAATTAATGTTTACTAGATTTACAGTAAGTTTAAGCTAAAATAAATACATAAATCCTAAAATCACTGCCACTTATTGTTGGATCTATCAAAAGAAAGAATAATTATTTTCAATTTTACTATACATTAACTTGATTTAGAATAAGTCTTTTTATTCAATCACTTTATTAAAAAAATATTATTTTTGACATCACTACTGAATTTTGGTAAAGAAAATGGAGCGTAACTGAAAAAAGTGACAATTTTTTTTACATTGCTATAAATTTTCTCTCATACGTCGATAAAGAAGTTTCATTTCTATACTTTTTTTCATTATAAAATAATTCAATTTGTTCTATTTATGTGTTTTCTGAACAGTGAACAATGCCAAAAAGACGCATAGACGAATTAGGTATATCTTAAAATAAAACATTTATTGCCAGGGGACTTGGTGTCATACAAATCTATTGATACAGTTTGCAATGCAACCGAAGCTGTGAATTATCTAGCAGAATTTTTAAACTCATTAGATATACCAGGCATTGCGCCGCAAAATTTACAACTGAAGGTTGGATCCCCGCTTATTTCGCTTCGTAGTTTGAACCCACCACGGCTGTGCAATGGCACGCGGTTAGTTATTAAAAAATTAATGAAAAACGTTGTCGAAGCCATGATTTTAAATGGCAAATTTCGAGGTGAAAATATATTACTACCACGGATCTCTATTATATCCACAGATGTGCCAATTTAATTCAAACGTCTTCAATTTCCAATAAGCTTGCATTTACAATGACTATCAATAAGTCTCAAGGCCAAACGATGTCTTTTTGTGGCTTAGATTTGAGCACACCATATTTTTCACACAGACAATTATACGTGACATGCTCTCAAATGGGCAAACCGTCCAGTTTGTTTGTGTTAGCTAAAGATGGGATAACAAAAAATATTGTACACTTTATTGCGTTAAGGGATTGATATTGTTTTTTAGTAAAATTATTATAATTAGCGATACATATAATTTTCAAAAATAAATTACAATGAATTAAAAATATAAATGTTTTGTATTGGGTTATTTTTATATTCCATTATTCTACTAAAATAATCCTAGGAATAATTTATGTGGCAAAACAACGTTTGCCGGGTCAGCTAGTAGAAATATAAATTGCTTAATAAAGTATTTATGAATATTATATAAAAAAAATTTGTTGTAAGGATAAATAAAATAAAAACACTTGGAAATTGTCTTTCGGATACAAGGCGAGTGGATGCTGAAAATAGTATCAACAAATTCCGACTGACTAAAGCTTAATGAGCTACTAATTAAAGTGGAAAAATTGAAAAGTAGTTTTTCGAGATCTAATTTCCGTTCCAGGTTTTAAAGTTTAATGATACACATTCAATTTCTAAAATAAGGCCGCAAAATGTATCCAACCTTTTACTTTTATCTCGCAGTTTCAATAAATTTAGTGGGCGTATTCTTTTCATTGATACAAAGAGTTCTTGTGTCAGTAATTTCAGCATCTTCTACTAGTACTTTCTGTAGCTAACCTTCCTACGACTAATATCTCTCTCATAAGATTTTGACCCTTGATTTAGGACCTTACCGAAATTTCGCCTGGAATTTCATTATTGTGGTTCTTATTGACCTATTATTCGTTTGGATTTTTTTTACGCCATTAAGTTTTATTGATAGATTTAACAAACAAATTGACCGTAAATGCTTTATCAACATTAAACCCTATATGTTAAGCTTCTTAAATTCCTGGTGCTATTGTTATTTGACAACTCATAAGATAACTCATTAACATTATAAGTTTGAATTCAAAATTGTCTATAGCAATTAAATATAAAGTAATACACCGTATTTAGGAAATTTTCCACTGACAATTTAATTTTCGTTAAAAAAGCATTCGACAAGGTATTTGCAGACTATTCAATAGTCATTGGTCTTCGCATTTATACACCGTAAAAAAGAAAGTCGGCCTTGTAAGGACTACAGAACTCTTCACTCAAAATCTTCAAGATCACAAAATTTGAATTCACTCGTGTGAACTTTGAAAAATATTTTGTGGAATATGTAATAACTAAACGTGTTAGTGTGTTAAGTTAAAAAAAATCCTCCAATTAGTGGTCCGAAATTAGCTAAATATGTAGAAAATAGTTTTGACAAATCTGTTAGCGCTGAAACATGCCAAGTGGTATGGAGCTGTATGTCGACAAGTGGAGTTGGAAATCTGGAATTTATAAAAGGCATAATGAATAAAAATTCAGACTTTTTAGAAAAAACCTAAGTGTAAGTGTTTCATCCGAAATAAAATAAGGATTAAAAAAAAATTTTTATTTTCAGCAAGATAATGATCCAAAGCACAAAGCTAAAATTGTGATGAAGTGGTTCATAATACTCCAAATCCATTACAAACTTTGCGACATATTCCATATATTAATCCAATAGAAAATCTATGGGCTGAAATGGCGAATAAATTGGGGGTTTATGACTAGTCAAAAAATAATGAAAAATAAAATATTAGAGGTGTGGAATAGTATAAAAGCCAGTGATTAAATATTTATAGTCTTAGTTCAAAATTTACAAGTAATTGCAATATTTAGAAAAACGTGTAATTACCTGATTTGAAGACGAATTCGAAAGGAGTATCATTTGGAATCTGGTTTTATTTAAGCCATTTGGAAATTGTAGTTCGTAACTTCTCCTAGAGTCTTCAACCCAATGACCGCTACAATCAATACTAGTAAGATTTGTAGTACGCAATGATTGTATTTTCAAATGAGGCCTCTTAAAATTATTTGTTAAATTGTATCATAAAAAACTCAACTATCATTACTGTAAAAAATTCTAATGATTTTGATAGTAAATCCTTTTTTTTCCAAGCATTTTCATACATTTGGTTTTCACTAAGAGTACTATATAAAAACCGATTTATTGTAAGTACAAGTTGCAGACACCATACTGTGGCCAAGTGATCAGTACTTATTCTAACGGTGGGAATAGCGGTTGTCTAAAATTTAAAAAAATGTATTAACAACACACGGAAAACTAAAACTAACAAGTTTTACCAAAACGTTAATATCGCTATTTGTAGCATATGCCAAGCCTTCATTAAGAAGTTTATCCCTACTTCCTCCGCCTATTGTTATGAAAAAAATATTAGAAGTATTTAACTCCAGGAAATGAACCTGTTGCTCATGGCAAAAGTTAATTGCTTTTTCGCTATTTCTGTGTGGCTTTTTATTGGTTTTTTTATAAAATTCTTTGAATAAATAATCAAAGTAGAGAGGAGGCTTGTTTATTGGTGATGCTATTGCAATTATAATGCTAATCAATTTTTCAAATTTTACATCACTTATAAGTGATTCAGCAAGTTTTCCGCCCATCGAATGTCCAATTAAAGCAACCTTGGAAATTTTTTGTTTTTGTATCCCATAAAGATTCAAAACAGTAGTAATACATTCTTTTAAAAACTCTCGTTGTTTGTACAAATATCCTCCATACAAACCAGAAAATTCTTCATTAAAATTAACTGAAATCAAAGATAATATTTTTGTAAAAAACTGAAAACTTGATAAAAACTAGTGAAATTGTTTTAAGGGGGTATTCTCTTGTGATTTTACGTATTTTAAAAATAGCATTTGTTACAACTATACTGTGAAAATTATATTAAGTATTAACGAAGTCATAGCACTTAAAGTTAGATATTAGTGCATAGCGATTGCCGAATGTCGTTCTTTGTCTAGTTTTCAGTTTTAACTTTTAAAAATTACGTTTTTAATTTTCGTTCCGTACTATGTGCTACGTTTTAAAAAGACAAATAAAAATTTAATTTTTAAAACTAGTGAAAAAGATGCTTACGAAGAATCTGAAGGTTGCATGCACCAGCTGAACCAGTATAAATTCTCTATGAAAATTTTGTTCTTAAAGCTTAGAACGTGTTTTTCTCAAAACAATGGTTTCTCATATACCCTACAAACTTCAAAGAAATACATAGGACCGATTTGGATAAAATTTCAAAGCACTATGATCAAAAATCGCTTTCGTGTAAACCAGAATTATTTCTTTTTAACGATAATTGATATTCTTTTTCATCGTTTTTTGTTTTTTTAAAAGAGGTGATATTTTGAATTTTTTCTATGAAAGTCCTCTATGTTATAATTAATTGATGAAATTGTTTAATTCTGCTTCGCCTTGGAACAAGAAATACACAAAAAAATAATCGATTTGATTTTTTTGTGTCAAGCTAAGCATTAACTAGCTTGTTTAGTTATAAAAACTCTTAATCGAAAGACTATTACATACATTTTTTTATATTTATTTTAAATGGACAGATTTACAACGGTAATGAATATATTGCCGTTGCTTATTTGAAATTTAAACCGTTCTTGTTAATGTTATTCAAAGCAAACATAGAATGTTCAATAAGTTTATTTTGCTCGTGAATAACTACTTCAAATTACTTCAAAGAGAAAACTAAAAAAAAATAAGCAGTAGTTGAGTCATACATTATTACATTGTTAAATATTACTGGATAGCAGAACTTGAACTTTCAACTGATTTAAAAATTAGCAGATATGATATATAGCGATGTTGACGCAAGAATAAACAGGTGCTTGTATTTTCAGATTCAAGAGAAAAGCCTTATAAAGCAGTGACGCTGGAGGGTACGAATACTATGTGTAAAATCATGAGTACCTCCAATAAAATTTTTAACTCTGTTTCGAGAATTTTTGTATGATTTTAAGTGGGAAAAACATTAAAAAATGGTTTAAATGACCAATAAGATGTTGACGTTAATAACTCACTGTAAAGCCTAGCGCAGACCAAGGCGTCTGTAGCCGCTACAGTAGCGGCGTTTGTAGCTGCTACAGTAGCGGCTACAGACGCCGATTCAATCATATTGAATGGGTGTATCAAAATTTGGTTGACAAGTTTTTCTTAATGTAGGTTGCTTTTTTTAGTGGAATATTCTCTATTATTATTGATTATATTAGTTTTGTTTGATTATTATTGTGAGTTAAACTTAAATATTGCTAATTTTTGTTATTGCTGTTTACAGTTGATATTTAGTATTTATTTATGCCTCTTGCTATTAAGTTTTTTTTTTATTTTTGCTAATAATTGCTATGATTTGTAGCAATTGTTGAATTTATTTTTTTTTATAGATCTTTTCTTTTTCTAAATAAGACTTAAATTCTGAATATTATTTTATTAATTAATTTTCTTCAATATTGTGAAGATGCTTTAATAATGCTATTAACGGATTCAAATCCAGAATCTTCTTTAAGTTATTTTGATAAATAAATTAAAAATGGCAATCAAGGATTAATTCTAACACTTTCTGAAATGTATAATGAATAAAGCGAAAATGTAGATATATTCAATTATGATAAGGAAGGGTAAATTTTTATTATCCTTTCATCATATTTGTAGCCAAATAATTTCTTATCTGTTTAACCGCTTGAAATGCTATTATTTTATTGAATTATGTAAACGGGATGCTACACTTCAACGTAAAAATAATTTTCAGTTTGTTTTTATCATAATAATGAATAATTGAAAATTAAAATAAATCAAACACATCTATTAGAAAAATTATGTAAAGATTTTGAGTGGACCTATCAAGATGTTCTTGTTTGTCAGGTAAGTTATGTATTTTAAGGAAAGTCCCTCACCAAATAATCCTTTATTACTTTATTACTCACAGATTGCAGGAAAGTGAAAAGGAAAGAATTTTTTAAATTTGGGTTTTTCTAAGCCATAAAACAGAAACACATTTTTACTAGTTTTATGTTTCCAAGTATTTTATGGCTTAGAAAAACCCAAATCCAAAAAATTTTTTCCGTTGCACTTTCTTGCACTATATGAGTAATCAAGTATGTAATAAAGGATTATTTCTTGCGGGACTTTCTTTTAAAATACATAACTTACCTGACAAACAAGAACATCTTGATAGGTCCAATCAAAATCTTTACATAATTTTTCTAATAGATGTGTTTGATTTATTTTAATTTTCTATTATTCATTATTATGATAAAAACAAACTGAAAATTATTTTTACGTTGAAGTGTAGCATCCCGTTTACATAATTCAATAAAATAATAGCATTTCAAGCGGTTAAACAGATAAGAAATTATTTGGCTACAAATATGATGAAAGGATAATAAAAATTTACCTTTCCTTATCATAATTGAATATATCTACATTTTCGCTTTATTCATTATACATTTCAGAAAGTGTTAGAATTAATCCTTGATTGCCATTTTTAATTTATTTATCAAAATAACTTAAAGAAGATTCTGGATTTGAATCCGTTAATAGCATTATTAAAGCATCTTCACAATATTGAAGAAAATTAATTAATAAAATAATATTCAGAATTTAAGTCTTATTTAGAAAAAGAAAAGATCTATAAAAAAAAATAAATTCAACAATTGCTACAAATCATAGCAATTATTAGCAAAAATAAAAAAAAAACTTAATAGCAAGAGGCATAAATAAATACTAAATATCAACTGTAAACAGCAATAACAAAAATTAGCAATATTTAAGTTTAACTCACAATAATAATCAAACAAAACTAATATAATCAATAATAATAGAGAATATTCCACTAAAAAAAGCAACCTACATTAAGAAAAACTTGTCAACCAAATTTTGATACACCCATTCAATATGATTGAGTCGGCGTCTGTAGCGGCTACAGACGCCTTGGTCTGCGCTAGGCTTAAAGTGTTCTGAAGCTTCTTACCGAAAACTTGTAGCACTAGAATGAAGATAATTATTACTAAAGCTATTTTGATATTTCAATTTCGGAAATATTTCTTAAAATGAAATTATTCCATACTCCATATTCCATTATTCCATACTCTATATTCTATATAATTGCTTTTAAGTAAAATTTTTTTGTGACGTATAACGGTAATAAAAAGGATTAAATGCTGACACTTTTGATAAATACGTTATTACAGCTAATAGTAAATCAATAAATTTCAATCGAATATAAACAAATATTTTATAAACCGAAAATACATTCTATCAAGAAAGTTACGAGAATTTGTCCTTTAAAAAGCCCGCCTAAAGGGACTGTCAAAATTCTTTTTGTCGGCACAATTGTCTTCTATACTGACTATACTTCTAGTTTCAGCATCATCTGTCATTTAGTTTGCGTACAGTACTCCATTTTGTCAGTTGATTTCAGGTGTCTTTGCGATTTTTGTAAAGATTAAAACAGTCGAGCAAAGAATTTGTCTCAAACTTTGCATTGGAATGGGATTTCGTGTGCCGAATCCCTGAAAATATTGCAGAAAGCTTACAGTGAATCCACTTTATCAAATACATGGATATATGAGTGGTACAGTGCATTCAAAAGCGATCAAGATGTGGTGAAAGATTTGCCTCGCTCTGGTTGGTCATCAATGTCTTCATCATAAAATAAATTTGGATGTCTAATAAACATTTTGTGTTTTATTGATCAATTGCCTGAACTTTCTTGACAGAATGTACGTAACGATCAAGTATATACCAACTTCAACAATTTCAATTAAAAATACCTGTAAAATAATCAATATATTTTGTATAGTTTAGATCCATTCCCTTTCTCAAGGCAGTTGAAGCCAATGATCGAGCCTAAAATGTTAGGGAGACATTGTTACAAAAAAGCACATTAAGTAAATTTACCTGTTTAAAGGAACCACGATTTCCTGGAATGAAAATAACAGGAAATCCTGAAAATTTCATTAGTTTAACTTCTTTGACTAAAGAACCTTCCGAATAAGCATAAAGACCATATTGATAAGGATTTTTGGCTTGTTTGATTTTTATTGGCTACAAAATAAGAAATTAACCTTCGCAAGTTGTTAAAAATTTGAACATTTATAGAAAAATCGTTAAACTAATATAATTTAGTCCGGAATATAGCTTCTTATAGTACAAAATAGTATTGAAAAAGTTTCATTTCTCACGGACATTCTTTTTTTTACAGAGAGAATAAATATCAATCGGATTTCTCCATTTAGTAGTTAATTTTTTTTGGTGTATTGAGCTTTTAAAAAAAGTTCTTGATTATCATACAAAATTTTCTGATCTGACAAGAATTAAAAGTAGGGTGTACAATATCACTATTAAAAATGAACCGATTGGGGATCTTGATTTCGTACATTTTTAAAAAAGAATGTCAACTAATAGTTTTGGAGGCAGCCATTTAAGAATCATCATTTGTTTTCAATAGTGTGCAAAACTAAGTTAATTTACTCAAAATATGTGATATATTTTTATTTAAAATAAATAGTTAAATGAACATTACCACATATTTGGGACTTTCAAACATATAAGTCATATGGCACTTATTTTCCTCCGAATTTGTAATAAATTTAAAAAGTCCAATTAACACATGTGTAAAACAAAAAAATGTTATAAAAACAAAAACCTTTTGAGTCATTTTTCACAATTATATTTATATCACAGAAATAAACTATCGGTGGAATTCGTTTAGTTTACTTGATTGTAATTAATTTTCGCAACAGCTGATTGGAAAATGTCAAATTTTGTGCATTTTGAAGCATGGAAGTAAACTATACGAAAGCAAAATAGTAATAAATTATTAATAATAAGAAAAAATTATTGAAATTTTAATTAGGGATAGCATTGAATTTGTATAATTTTGAATAAAAATTTAAATTAAATAAATGGAATTATTATAAATAAATTTCTAAAGGCCCCTGTAGACGTCGGACATTGTCCGTCTCCAGGGTAATTTCACTCGTCTACAGCAATGTCCGTGGACCAATCTGCAGGACCGCTGCAATGTAAAAGTAAATTATGTGCTTACGCGGACATAATGACAGTTTTATACATTTTTAATAGCATGAAAGATTACAGCATAAAATAACACTATTAAGGCCCAAACACAATGAACGCGATTCGTGGCGCGCAAGCGGTGACAGCTGTCACAGCTATGGAATCTTATATAGCTGAATTTCGTAATTCAGAATGAAAACGCGTTCCACTTGCGCGCTGCGTTCATTGTGTTTGGACCTTTAGTCATTATGATATCAAAAGTTTAAAGTTTGGAAATAAGTGGTTCTATTAATTAAAACACAATACTAAATTTTATCAAATGTATTATTTAATTTAACTTCAAAATGATCTGCACATTCATAATAATAACAAGAGAAAGAGGAACAACCCAGCGGGAAATCGGGAATCAGAAGCTAAAAGAATGACAGATGGATCGCTTCATATTTGATTCTACAGAATGCAGCGGTAAGCAATTCTTGTATTTTATACAACTTATTCATACTCAAACCTATAAAACTAACACATTTAAAGTTATTACACTTTTAAAATATACAATAACTATAAGTGTGCGATTAAAATGAAGTTTTTGTTGACATTTCGAAAGTGCGCTTGTTATGTGATGTGTTAAAAAATTAAAATTAAATATATATATCTTTAGGAAACTATGTTTGTTTTATTTAATTGAATATAATTATTGTCAACATATGGTTCAGTTTAATTTAATAAAATTATAATTAAATAAGTTAGATTAATAAAATAATAGTTGAATAAGTTATGACTTTGTTTAGTTTAAGTCTTGTAGCATTTAAGTTTTAGTAAATAAATTGTTCAATTGTGAATATATAGTGTTAATTAAATAAAATATTTAATTATAAACTATGTTTAATTTATTCCATGCTTAGTTATTTTATTAATTATATATATTTTTTCAGATTTACACTTACGTGAAAGAAGGATGGATATGTAACACATTGTGATAATATAGCATATATGCTGCTTCATCACTATGTGTTATATATCCATCCCTCTTTTATTAATGAAATATAAAATATAACACTTTATAAAGGTATAACAGCTCATATATGAAGGGTACAATACTAACGCAGTTTTCTTACATGTGTTAGTAAGTGATTTTCACTGCGATCATGCTTTGGTTAAAATTTGCTATGATTAGATGAAAAGAGAATCGATTCATAGCTTCCCAGGGATGGATTACGAATGCATTGAGGAATCATTCTTTTTCCCGCTGGGAATAATAATAAAGAAGCCTAAAACTATGACGCACTAGTCTATATTACATTTATACGCAACAACACATTATATATATGTTTATTCAGAAACAAACTTAACCCCATACACGATCCCAGCGGGAAAAAGAATGATTCTTCAATGCATTCGTAATCCATCCCTGGGAAGCTATGAATCGATTCTCTTTTCATCTAATCATAGCAAATTTTAACCAAAGCATGATCGCAGTGAGAATCACTTACTAACACATGTAAGAAAACTGCGTTAGTATTGTACTCCTATATATGAGCTGTTATACTCTTATAAAAAGTATTATATTTTATATTTCATTAGTAAAAGAGAGATGGATATATAACACAGAGTGATGAAATAGCACATATGCTATAGGACCACAATGTGTTATATACCCATCTTTCTTTCACGTAAGTGAAAGTCTAAAAATAAATATATAGTCAATAAAATGATTATAAATGGAATAAATTAAACATATTTTATATAATTAAATATTTTATTTAATTACAACACTATTTCATAATTGAACAACTTATTTAATAAAACTTAAATTTACTTAACCTAAAGAAAGTCCTAACTTACTTAACTATATTCTTTTGTTTAAAATTAACTACATCATATTTTCACAATTATATTCTTTTATTTAAAATTAACTATACCATATTTTGACAATTTATTAAATTAAATTAAACAAAAATAGTCTCCTAATATTTAATTTTATTTTTATACACAACATCACAACACAACGCGTACTTTCCGAAATGTCAAAAAAACTTATTCATTTTAATCACACACTTATAGTTATTATATTTTACGTGTGATAACTTTTAATGTGTTAGTTTTATATTTCCTATATAAACGAATAAAAATGATTATTTGCATGTGTAAAACGTATAAAATACATGAATTGCTTACCGGTGCATTCTGCAGAATCAAATATGAAGCGATTCATCTATGATTCTTTTAGCTTCTAATTCCAAATTTCCCGCTGGGATACTCCATCACACATATATATATATATACTTTTGAACGTATGCATTATGACATTTCAACACGCCCCCTCAAAAGTAAATATATTTTTTTTGATTAAATTGACAAATTAAATCTACTAACTATTAATTAATTAATCATAATATTTCTAATTATTTAAATATGCAGAATCATCCTTTTATGCAAATCTGGGAAGATACAAATATGGTTCAACATTTGTTGCTAGGATTAGGAAAACCCAGAAAAACCTAATCAAACCATTTCCTTAATGCTAAATAAAGTTTAGTTATATATTATTATTACTCCACTCCCCTTCCTGATCGAAGTTCCAGGAATTTTATTGCTGGTAATGGCTTTGTTAATGCATCTGCTAGCTGGTTATTTGTAGGAATAAACTCGAGTTTTATTTTCTTCATCTCAACCAGTTCCCGAGAAAAATGATATTTTATATCAATATGTTTTGATCTCTTATGACTATTAGGATTATTTGCTATACATATGCAACCATTATTATCTTCATAAATTACAATAGCCTTATCTATTTTAATATTTATACTAGCTACTAATGATTTTAACCAAAGTGCTTCTTTAACAGCTTCATATAATGCCATATATTCAGCTTCAGTTGAAGAAGCTGCAACTGATGTTTGTCTTTTAGTATTCCAAGTTATTGTACAATGGTCATATAATTTAAATAAATAACCAGTAGTACTTCTCCTATTGTTATGATCACTACCACCCCAATCAGAATCTACATAACCCTTCAAGATATCACAATTATTACCTTTTTTATATGTTAATTTAAGTTCAATTGATCCTTTGAGATATCGTAAAATCCTCTTTAAATTTTGCCATAGCTCTACATTATTTTTATTTGAATATCTACTTAAAATATTTATTGCAATACTTAAATCTGGTCTAGTACATATCATGATATACATTAGACATCCAATCAGATTACGACAGGGCACATCATAATGTTCATCAGAATTTAAAGCTAAATAGTACCATATAGCTTGCTTTCAGTAAGGAAAATGCGGCAGTGTGGCATGCAAGTCATTTTTGACCAAAATGGTATTAAGGTAAATAAAAATGGTAAAATAATAATGATAGGTAAGCCTTTGAATAATTTAATAGTAATTGTCTTTGAAAGTAAAAGTAATTTAAATGTTAATATTTATAATGCTATGAAAAATAATTATTTGATATGGCATCGATGTTTAGGGCACATAAGTAAATCGAAGTTTTTGGAAATAATTAATAAGCAAATGGTGGATGATATAAGCCATATTGAAAATATAAGGCCTAGTGATGAATTGTGTGAATCTTGTATAAATGCTTCAGAACAATAAAGTTTATCTTCTAGTGTACCCTGTATTCCCATGTCACTTATGTTACATGAATTATACCCTTTTTTGTCGCAGTTATAAAAGTTTCATTTTTCGCTATGGTAATTTTGATTGGTGGATTTAATTCTATGTAACTTTGGAAATAGCTGTCATTATTAATTATATGATCCGATGCTCCAGAATCAAGTATAAAATTAACTTTAATTTTATTTTCTAATTGAAAGTCACCTGCCATAAATGCAAAACTTGAAGTATAATCATTATTAGAAGACTGAGCTATTTTAAATTGAGCTTTGGCTGATTGAACAGTTTTCTTTTTATCACAATTATAGTTTTGTTTTTTTTTACTATAATAACAATCCTTAATTACATGACCCTTTCGTCTGCAAAAATGGCACTTTTTGTTATTATTAAAATAATTTTTTTCATTATTAAAGTATTTCTTTTTATTATGAAACCTCCTTGAATTTTTCACAAAATTAGAAGCATTATTTTTTTTTATTAAAAACTGTTATTTCTTCTTGATTTACTTGCAACACTTTAGTACATATTTCATTATTTCCATTATTTAATTTAACTTCATGATCAAAAAGTCTGGTTTTAACAAAAGCTAAAGTTAAATTATCCTCTGATAGAGTTTCAATTGCAGTTATTACTCCATCATAAGATGCAGGTAAAGTTAATAATAAATGTGAGACTTTATCAGTCTCATCTAATTTAGCGCCAGCCGCTATTAAATCATTTATCATTTCATCAAACACTTTAAAATGTTTTGTTAAAATTATATCACCTTGTAACTTTAGACCGAGCAATTTCTTTCTTAAAGTCAATTGCGTAGCAAAACTTTTACGCTCATAGATTACATCTAAGCTCTGCAAGATATCCTTTGCAGTACTTTCAGGTTTGACATGTCCAAGAAAAGAATCAGATAAATATTCAATAATAGTACCTTTAGCAATTCTTTCTTTTTTCTTCCACTCTGGAGTAATTAAATCAGAAATTTCCTCATCAATTACCTTAAGCACATTTAGTTCGCTTAATAAAGCACGTATTCGAAATTTCCACACACTATAATGCTCACTATCAAAGGCTTTAATTTTCCTTTTCAACTTTAAACTTTCCATTTTTTTTTTTTAATTTAACTTTAATATATCAAATGTTTAGCACTTTTTAGTTTTCATAATTAATCATTTTTTATTAAAAGTTCAACTTCATGTTATTATTACTAGAAATTATATATTTAGTAAAAACTAATACAAGTCAGGGCAAATTAATGTCCGACGTCTACAGGGGCATTTAAGATACAAACAGCTGTTTTTTGACATCTGGGTTCAAAAGATTAGATTGCTTTGTGTGTCATGGCTTAAAATAACCCGAGTTCTTTTAAAAACTTAGATTTCAAAGAACCCGAGTTCTTTCGCCTGTGTGACTAGGCTGTTACGCTGTGTCTAGATTAGCGATGTGGACAGCTAATTATAGGCGAAATTATAGTAGTTCTGAGAAGCAGTTATACTCAATAGTTGTTCAAAGTTTGACATTTTGATTGAAAATATAAAAGTTCTGCCTTCTAACTAGTTTTATTATATTAAATTGACTTACCTTAAATAATAATGCATTATAAATGCAATAAAATTAGTTTAAAGGTACAAATTATACTATTCGAGAGAGCTTATAATTTAATAATTGCAGTTAATATACTTCTGAGTATAACCGTCCCTCAGATCGCCTATAGCAAATCGCTGTCCAAATCGCTAATGTAGACACAAAGTTAGCGAATTGGACAACAGCGAATTATAGGCGATCTGAGGCGTGGTTACACTCAGCAGTATATTGACTACAATAATTAAATTACAAATCTTTCGAAAAGTATAATTTGTACCTTTGACCTAATTTTATTGCATTTATAATGCATTATATGATTTAAGGTAAGTCAATTTAATATAATAAAACTATTTAGAAGGCATAACTTTTATATTTTCAATCAAAATGTCAAACTTTGAAAAACTATTGAGTATAACCGCCCCTCAGAACTACTATAATATCGCCTATAATTCGCTGTCCAAATCGCTCTAGACACAGCCTTAGCTTTTAATCGCAGCTTCGGCATGATGTCAAGTATTGCTATTTGGGCGAAGAAAAGATGTCAGCTTCTGCAAATTTATTTTTGTCATTGCAGCTGCGCCCCTCTATATTTGAAATAACTGCTTCTGAACTTATAGATGGAACTATACAAAATGCACTCAGAAATGTTTTACATGTAGTTTTTATTACTTATCAATACATTTTTATTAAAAAATTTAGTTCTTGAGGTTAAAAGTGTCATCATACGACGGGTATACAGACGAATGGTGCCTAGGTATTTCTAGTATATTGCAGGCTTTGTATTTCTGGAAGAAAAGTAAGTCTTTGCTTTTAAACCCAAAGTGAGTTTTTGCTTGTACGCAAGAAAACCAAAACCTTTGAATCCTTTAGGAATCTTATAATTATCTGCTAGTTGTACAGATTGATTATGTTCATATATTTAAAATTGTTGGCATTAATATGTTATTTATTTCAGACGCATCGTTTGGTGAGAGTTTTTATGGATTGCAAAGATGTGGTATGAATGTAAAAGAACTAAGTAAGAAACAAAAACTTTTGTCTTTAATGTCGGTTGTTCTAAAACCATATATGGAATATAAATGCAAATACTTATCCGATTATCCAATACTTAAAGCGTATTACATATTTAGTGGAGTTTCGGAATGCTTGAAAATATTACACACAATCGGATATTTGGCTGAAGTAACATCAACGCATTCTCCTCTAATGCGCTGGCTGCAAGTTTGTTATGATTATGCTCATCCACTCTCCAAAGAAGAAAAATTTTTGTAATTTATTATATATACACTAAAAACTCACAGTAAAACTAGCCAATTTTAGCACTTTTGTAATAAACACGTTAGAAATACTTGCATTCTGTATGGAATTCACTAAATGGTGGGGGGTAAATAGCACTGTAAGATCGTTTAATGTAACAAAGCCAAAAGCTCTTGCGAAAAAAATTCATTCATCATATTTGTGTCCTATTTGTTTGCAAACTCCTACTATACCTACAGCTAATTCTGTATCTGGGTAAGTTTGTAATTTTTTATTTAAAATGAAATTGATTAAAAAATTTTTTTTAGATATGTTTTTTGTTATAAGTGTATTACGAATCATCTTCAGTCTAAGAAACTTTGTCCTATAACGAATTATGCCTTTGACTTTTCTGATTTGATACGTATTTATGAAACTAACAAATGAATGTATAATATAATTTTTTAAATTTGTAGATAAACAATATCAAAATACATTTTTTTGTTATCCTGTTTTAGTTTTTTGAGATTTATTATATTTGTGACTTGTTTTTAATCAATTGAAAATTTTTGGGTGTGGGTGTTATTTTGGTTGCTATAAGACAAAACAGTTGAATCGGCTTCTGTAGCATCAAAATCGCGTTGGTCTGCGCGAAGCTTTAGACTTTTCTTTTAAATTAATGTAAACACAAATTACGGTGGTCCTTGGTCGATGTAGTCACACGGAAAGAAAGTTTAGAAAAAAGGACTATACTTACCTACACCTCGCTCAATAACAGAAACATCACAAAATCAAATTTATTAAATGCATTTTTTGGTCCTCCGTCGGGCGCTTAGCTTTTGAACCTTCACTCATTTTATCTAAAATAAAAAATTAATTAAAGAAGTTTAAATTTTAATAAAAACAAGTTCTTACCAAAAATTAAGTATAGGAGTATTTTTTATTGTAGAAATATAAAAAATGATCCTTGAGTCATAATCCTAAACTATAAGAATTAATTTTATATGTTTTATATTATAACAATATAACAAAGTACAAGTTCTTACAGGAACGTATAAAAATATTTTTTAAGAATATAAAAAAAATATACTAAAAAAACTGAAATCCAAGATAAATTTTATTCAAAACGTTTTTGTAAATTTCATTTTACACAATTTAATTTAATTTGGTACTTGAAAAATATGAACGAGAAAATTGAATAGGTTATTTATTGGTCATATTCAAAAATGGTGCTGTCATGGATATAAAATGACTCGTCTTCGTTAAAAGCAATTTTAATTACAAGAGTGCAAATAATATACCTTTGATATACGGATATTTCTTGCATTAAGTAAGCCCAGGAAGGTATACTTTTTTTTTTACTAAAATAGGTACATCATTAAACGAATGTTGTAAATATACAACACTGAAAAGTACCCTCCGTAGGCTTAATGTTGTAAATCAGTACACTAAACAAAATAGCATCAGTTTATGTCAATTTTAAAATAATTAAAGTATTCTTCTTGATTACAAATGCCCTTATCTATTTGTTAATTTCATGATTAGAAGCATTTCTAGAATGTTTTTTTACGAAGGGTTCAGCTACACATATGTGGGGTGGTACATGTTGACGAAAATAGCTATAAACATTTTTCCGTCAAAGAACTGCAAATCAAAAGCAAGGTTTATCATGGCATTTTTTTGAAATAGAGGATAAAATCGTTTATCCATTTGAAGTCACCACAATATTATTCATGAGCATTTGAAGTGATTTTTAGTAACTGAAAACAACACTCAATGCTAGCGCTCTATTCACCACCCAATACGCAGTACAGATATGCTAAGCAGGATCATTTTCTTGTAGCCTTGAACGTTTAGTTTCTAAAACTCTGGTGCCTAAACAGTAAAAGGCTGAGTTTTATATACATTTGAAGAGTGCTGCTTGGAATTATAAATTGTACTTTACATATTTATTAGGCACTGTATTTATCTTTTATTAAAATATTTCTTTTCCTTGCAAAAGTGGAGGCAGCTTTTTTAATTATTATAGGTCACAAATATCAGATTGCCTTGGAAATTTCTTCGAACCTACTTGGAACACTACAACCTGGGTTTCCTTTTAAATAGAAAAGCTGCCCATTAACTGTTATTATGACTTTTTTAAAGTATTCATCCAAAAATTTATAAATTACCATCTGCCGTACTTATGGTATTATTTACGCTGTAAATTGTGATATTCTTTTTATGTGAATAAAAACTTTTAATAATAATAAACTCTTATAAATTTATAAGTTCATAGTAGAATAATAAACGTTTTGAATGCCATAAAGTACATAAATCTATATAATGGAGTCAATAGAGCATTTTACCTCGAACTTCTAAAGAAGAACTCCGATTTTGATGATTTTTTTTTAAAAAATTACTATTTTTATATTTTTTGAAATCAGAAACATTTTGGAGCGGGGACGGAATCATTTATATTGTTTAAACAATAATTTATAGTTATACAGGATGACCCAAAAATGTGTAATTAAATGCTTAGGATAGAAAGTAGATGAAATTTCATGGACAAAAAACACAAAAAGTGGTTGTAACTTTTTTCATCATTAACATAAATAAAATAAATAATAATATTTATAAAAAAAAATATCATAAAGAGTTGATTTGGTCGTTTTCCTCATTCCAGCGTTATCAAAAAGAGAAAGCGGATAGGGGGCCAACTGGTAGTCAAAATATTGCCGAAGTTCGTCATTACTTTTTCTTAAAAAGCATATACGTTGAAAGATTAAATTTGGATCAATAGCAATTTCTATATTACTTATTTTAATTTTGCTGCTCATGCTTAATAAAGATTTAACGGTATCTTTTGTGATTATTTTTATATCTTTGAAGTTTAAACCGTTCATTCTATTTCTCAAATTAATTCCAACATCAAATGCTTCATAACAATTGATAGTTTCATTTCCTACGACCCCGGTAGAAATTGACATGACTTCCTGTACATTCGGAAAAGGGTTGTGAATTTTGAAAAATTGTACAATTTTATCAACTGCCTTAGAATCTTCATTTATTCTGCTATCAATATGCCGTCAATATGCTGATGTGATGATTGAAAGGAAATATTACAATATTTTTCCATTCCATCCACTACCTCTGTTGTAAATCACGCTGCTTTTATCCATTTAAAAACCACACTTGGTGTTGCTCCACGTCTGAAAGGACCACCCTCTATTTTCATGGACTTCATTAGTGTTTGTTCTATTGTCTGGTCAGTGGAAATTTTAGCGAAGTACACATCAGATCTTCTAGCACTATAGTTTTGCTTGTATGCTTCAAAATCTTTTTCACTTAGTTGTTGTTGAAGTGTGCGCATTTTTTGTAAATAAATTTCACTAGATTTAGCATAAGGAAAACGTCTTACAGCGTGAAAAAATTGAATCATTAACTCAACAGTTCCCAAATGTAAGTCCCAATTCCTCATTCTCTCTGCAGCTATGAAATCTTTGAGGAGAAAAACCATACGAAAGTACGTAATCCACAATTTGCATGTATTGCCTCTTTTTTCAAGCTCAAGTATTTTCTGTTCGAAAAAGTTTTTTAATTCAATAAACGTTTCATTATTTTCTATTTCAGTATAATTAAAGGAATGAAATAATGAAGAATCTCTAAAACCTTCTTGGAACGCAGCAAACTCTTCATTATTTTTAAGTTCTTCAAATATGATTTTTGAAAGTGCTAGTTGTACCAAACTGTGAGCACGTACAGCTCTTGAATAGTTGTGTCCTGATAATATTTGGTTACATGTTTTATCGAAATATTAAATTGCCAGTACTTCTTTCAAACCACTTCCTGCCATAATGCTACCAATCCACCCAAAGAAAGATAGCACATATGAAATGCTCCTAATTTTATTATTACAAGATCGTCGGCTAAATTTACAGCAGAAACTATATCTTGCGCTTTCATATAAAGCGGTTGGTCGAAAGTTATTACACAAGCTTTCATAGCAGCAGATCTAGCTTTGTGAACTTAAAATCTGATAGCAGTAAACAAAGTATTGTGAGCACTTGGATTTGAATTAAGAATACGATTTTTGACCTTTCATACTCGAAACCAGTGGTCAGGTTTTGTATAAAAGCGTTCCATCCGATATAATTTTTGGATTCAATATGCTTCATGAACATCCAAAGTGTATTCAAATGTGTTGTATAAGTGGCTTCAATCCCACATTATTGTCTGGTATTTCAGCTATCTCATGCGATCTCCTTATCCAGATTGTGATATAAATACAGGAGATCTTGGCATAGAGATTCAGTTGCCAGTTAAACCTTAAAAGCGGCGCTTGCGCTTTTAGAATAGTAATAAAAATCTGTATTTATAAAATAAATTCTTAACTTAGAATTATTTTATTTCTGTCTTGAATAACTTAGAATTGTTTTACTTATGTCAAGAAAAATTATTTTATAATATTGTGCTAAATTAGAAATAAATTTTTTAATTAATTATTATTAAGAATATTTTGTATTACATATTATGTTAAAACTAATTTAATAAAATTTTATTGTATTATTTGTTAAGTTAGAATAATAAAAAATTTATATAAATATATAAAGTATCAATTATAACCTAAACTCATTACATGGCGATCCTGCCGAACTACTAATGTATAGGCCTTACGAAATAGATATACCAAGGTCAACGAATAATTCAAAAACAAGAAGCAATAATCCTGCTCCCGTAGATACGCTTGACCCACGTCTACAAAAAATTTTTCAACTCAATAATTTGTGTTCAACCAAAATACTTCAACTGGCCAAAAACCAATCCATCTTCTTACAGAGGAAGACAAAACAGGGCTTAAAAGCCCCTCACCATAGAAGAATATAAAAGAAGGCAAAAAAAAATAAAGCCAATTCAAATACCTCAAGCAACTACTAAAAAGAAAAGAGGACAACGTGGAGAAAAGGCAGTAAAATTCAGACAACAGATAGCAGAATTATACAAAGTAATTCCGATTGCACAAGGGAAGCAAAAAAGAAAACTCATCGAACAGCAAAAACACCTACAATGGGAACAACGGCAACAAAAGCAGAAGAAATTTCTCTTGTAAAGAGTTCTTTAATTACTCTTCATTATAAATAACAATATTATTCTTCTAAAGCAATAAAAATATTTCATAAAACAAATATATAAAGAAAAGTATGGAGAATATTTGAATAATGTTTAAATAAAAACTATATGAAAAAATTAAATCTTTTTATTGAAGAACTACAAAAAATTTTTAATACCTTTGTGAAAAACCCAAATAGAAGATGCACACCTGAAAACATCCTCAATAAAGCCACAAGGTTGAAAGAAATAAAAAAACTTTTCGCCGAAGAACTACAAAAATTAGAAGGAAAGACATCAGATAAAAAAGATTTAAATGAAACAAAAATTATTTTCGGAGAACTAGTAGTTAAAATATCCACCATTATCAGCAGGAAGAATAAAGAAATTTTTAAACAAACCAAAAATAACTCTAGCTCTGAAGAAGAGTATAAACAAGCCTTAGGATTACAAGAAACTTTACCTAACATGGCTCAAGGCACTGTATTTGACCTATCATTAGCAATTAAAATAATTCCCGAATTCAGCGGAAACATTAGGGACGTTGAAAATTTTTTAACAATTTGTGATCTGTACCATAACACCCTAAACAATGAAACAAAAGAAAGACTTATCGAATTTATTTGGTGTGCCAGATTATCCCAAAAAGCACGCAACAAATTAGCTGCAGTTTCAAAACCAACAACAATACAGGAGTTAAAACAAAAACTTAACGAATCCTTCAAAATAATGACCACACCTCAACAAATACACACACAATTATCTACGCTAAAACAAACGAATTTGAAATCTAAAGATTTTGGAGAACAAATTTTTTCGCTATTAGGAGATCTTAACAAACTACAAATACAAGAAATGGGAGAAGCAAATAGAGAAACTATCAGCAAATTAAATGACAAAATTGGCCTGAATACATTCCAAAATGGACTGCAAGAACAACTCAAGCCAACAGTTCTGGCTGCGCAATGCAAAACCCTCAGAGAGGCGGTAACTTTAGCAGAACAAATCGAAAAACCAATTTTATCCAACCAACGAATCTTTCAATTTAACAAACGGCAAAATTTCTCCAGGATGCCAACCCAAAATAATAATAATAATAATAATAATAATAATAATAATAATAATAAATATGGTTATAATAGCAATTATAAAAAATATAACAACTATAAAAATAATTTTAATAGAAATGCTTATAATGATCAAGTTAGACGTAACGATAACAACAGATTTAATAACAGTAATAGATATTTTAATAACTACAGAAATAATAATAATTATAACAACAATTTTGCAAACAATAGAAGAAGACCAAATAACCCTCAATACAGAAGAAATACTATAAATTTTCTGCAGGACTGCGTGAACGAAAGAAGCCCTTAGCAAAACCAGAATTAAATAATAAACATCTTCAAATATATCACCTAGAGAAAAATAACACGAATTACATTAACCTTTTAAATCCAGAAAACAATATCCAATTATCATTCTTGATCGACACAGGCGCAGATACTTCAATTTGCAAAAATAAATCAATAGAACATAGATTCGATAACACCAGTCAATGCAAAATAACGGGCATCACAAATTACGAGATATATTCACTAGGAAAAAGAAAAATTGACTTAGTCTACGAACAAATGGAAATAAAGCATGAATTCCACATAGTAAATTCAGATCTACCATTACAAACAGACGGTATTTTAGGAAGAGATTTTCTGATGAATTATTTAGCCAAAATAGATTATGGCACTTTCACATTACAAATTATAGTAAATAATGAAATGGTAATATTACCTATGAAAAGTAAACTTAAAAACGCTATAGAAGTTCCAGCTCGTTCGGGAATTATTCAAGCAGTTTCAGTACATCTAAAAGAAGATAGTATAATATGCAACCAAGAAATTAGAAAAGGCGTATTTCTCGCGAACACAATCGTTCCAGCCAAAGGTATCGCACACATAAAAATCCTAAATACCCTAGATCACAGTATAACATTGAGTGAATTAAAACCGGAGATTCACCCATTAAAGGAATACAACATTCTATATTATGGAAAGAACCCACATCCATCAAACAGAAGATTTCAGGAAATAATGTCAAAATTAAACTTAGATGGAATGGATGAAAACGCAAAGAATATAATAATAAATATTTGTAGAAAATACCAAGATATTTTTCACCTAGGCAATGAACGCCTAACAACAAACAATTTTTATGACCAAAAAATTGAAACAATTGATAACACGCCAATATATATAAAAAATTATAGATTACCCCATTCACAAATTGAGGAGATCAATTTGCAAGTCAAGGACCTACTTAAAAAAGACATCATAGAACCGTCCGTAAGCCCTTATAATTCACCATTACTGATAGTTCCAAAAAAAAGTAATAACAAAGACAAAAAGTGGAGACTAGTTGTTGATTTCAGACAGCTAAATAAGAAAATACATAACGATAAATTTCCTTTAACAAGATTAGATGATGTACTAGACAGCATAGGAAGAGCTAAATATTTTTCCACGTTGGATATGACGAATTCCTTTCACCAGATAAAATTAGACGAAAATTCTAGACATTTAACTGCCTTTTCAACAAATAAAGGCCACTACCAATTCAAAAGACTACCATTTGGTCTAAAAATTTCAACGAACAGTTTCCAAAGAATGTTATCAATAGCTCTGAGTGGTCTAGACTCAAATGCGTTTCTTTACGTAGACGACATCATCGTTTACGGGTGCAGTCTACAACATCATAATCAAAATTTAGAAAAAGTATTTGCAAGACTTCGGAAATATAACTTAAAATTAAATCCAAATAAATGTAATTTTTTGAGACCAGAAGTTGTATATCTAGGTCATTTAATAACTTCAAAAGGGATAAAAACAGATCCCAATAAATACGACATAATTAAAAAGTATCCAACACCACAAAATGCAAATGAAGTACACCGTTTTGTGGCATTTTGTAACTATTATAGGAGATTCATGCCTAATTTTGCTCAAGTCGCTAGACCTTTATACCAACTACTAAAGAAAAACATGTAACGGGCCCCTGTTCACGTTTTTTTTTCTTTTCAGTATATATGACTGTAGCAAAATAGCTTGTTTGTTTCGAGATCAAGTTTTGTCAACGGGACCCAAATGAGTTTCCCGTTGGCGGAATTTGATTTTTTGAAGCAAACAGGTTGTTTGCTAGTGAGAGAGTGGCGTTGTCGATGGTAGCATCGGCAAAGCCAAAAAAATTTCAATTTTGATATTCAAGCAATTTTAAATCACGGTTTAAATCAGTATAAATAAAATAATAAAAAGGTTTTTGTGATATATTTACATGATGTAAAAAGGAAAAAAAAGACTATGAACTGGAATATAAACTGGAAATAATGTTTTATAAAATAATATTTTATATAATAAAATATTAATATATTATAAAATATTATATATTACACAATCACAATATTACAATAAATCACAAAAACCTTTTTTTTTTTTGTTTTATTATTTTATTTATACTGATTTAAACCGTGATTTAAAATTGCTTGAATATCAAAATTGAAATTTTTTTGGCTTTGCCGATGCTACCATCGACAACGCCACTCTCTCACTAGCAAACAACCTGTTTGCTTCAAAAAATCAAATTCCGCCAACGGGAAACTTATTTGGGTCCCGTTGACAAAACTTGATCTAGAAACAAACAAGCTATTTTGCTGCAGTCATATATACTGAAAAGAAAAAAAAACGTGAACAGGGGCCCGTTACAAAACAGGTATCCTTTCACTCCATCTCTCGCCAAGACTAAGCGAAAGGATAGCTGGAGGAAACCTGTCCACTTCCAAAAGTCTATCCCTAGGTATAAAGGCTGTCGAAGTGAGGGGACTAGCAGGAGTGTTATAAGCAAGTCCCTCCCTCGAAACCCAAGACGTACGTTCACACGTCCCACAATCGTCTGGCCTTCTCCACCAGCCGTCTGGATGCTGGCTGTCATACAGTGAGCAGTATGCTCACTCACTTAGTACTTCCCTAATCCCACTTTATTACCTTTCTAAGTTCCCACATTCCATTTCCATCAAAGATTAGGACATCTTAAGTTATTTTATGAAAAATTAATAAAATGCCCATAGACCATAGCCCGACGAGAGTCCCCGGTAAAGGAAAGACCGGACGCACCGTTTCAACTCGCAGCCAACAGGCTGATGATGAAGAGTTAATAGCAGGTGCTAAAGAACTTTTAGGAGCGGTCTCTCTAGTCAGAGAGACAAGTGACTCCCAACTTGCACTAAGCCTTGAACAAAAACTGAATAGAAAAATCGAAGAAGCCAGTGCGAAAAATTTTGAAAGTATGATGTCGGTAGTGGACCAAATGTTCAAAAGGTTAGAGGGTACTCTGGAGAAAGTTAAACCTGAATCGATTCCTCCACCTGTGGAAAGCGTATTGATTGCACCAAAATTAAGGAACCCTGATAGTAATAAATACCGACTGGATAGATGGGGGATATATTTCGAAGGTCCAGGAGGAAATAAATCCATTGAAGATTTCATCCGTCATTTCGAAGCATTGAGCACCATGCATGAAACACAATGGGAACAGCTGCAGACCGATTTCCATCTGCTGTTAAAAGGGCCAGCTTTAGACTGGTACTTAGATTAAAAACTAATTAATTTCTCATAAGTTTACAAAAAATAAAATGAAGGTATTATATAGAACTAAATATTTAATATAAAAAAAATTATCAAAGCAGATAACAGGTTAATTCAAAAACAAAATATTTTAAAACCTAGTGGACAAAATTGTTTTTTTTGTTATTATCAATTTTTTTTAAAACATACAAAGTAAAGATCCACAATCACATTTAGGCAAAATAAGTTTATTTATGAAATGATGATTTATTGTGCTATTCATTAAAGACAATTAAGTATTTTAACAATATTTCAAAGAAAAAAAAAAAAATCGTACTTTTACTGAAGGCCGAATTATGCGATAAGGATTACGAAAGGTTATTTCGGACCAGTTAAAAGAAAAAAAAAAAACTTGGATGGCAACTTGGGTGTTTCAACGTGACATACCGTTTGAATCTCATGCAACCGCTAGAGAGTTGAGTGTTGTTCATCATACTGACTAGAGAGTAAAGACATCAGATCGTGCTAAATTTGTTTATTTTTAGATACTTTTAGAATTGTGTATTTTCTTTTTTTTAGTTAAAAAAAAAAAATTTATTTATTCTATAAATAAATTTAAAGATTATAAATAAATATTTATGATAAATAGTTGATATTGAAAATAATTAATAATAATCGAAAAACTACAAAAGAAAAAATAGTGTAACAGCTGGTCGCCGGCTTTTATCAAAGCGTTAATATCATATTCAACGGTCTTAGTTTTATTTTAAAAGTGCATTTATTTTTATTACTTATAATTTTAATATCTAACTACTATTCATATAAAATTTGGTTTTTTTTATTTTTTTATTTTTGTTATTTAATTAATAATAATTTTTTTTTTTTGAATTTTTTTTATTTTTGTATGGAAACATAGGTATAAATAAATATATATATATATTTATAAGAGGGAGAAAGAAAGATCTCAAGGATCAAATTAAATTAGAAATTATTTGTTTTTATTTCTATCTAGGAATCATTCCTTTTAGATTTCGGATTGCTGGGCCCATCAACTCCGTTGCGGAGGGAAGAATCCACGTAAGATTTTTTTCTTTATGTTTTAATTTTATTTATTTTCTTTCTCATATGAATATATATAGGCTTTATATAAATAAATATATACATGGGTTTTTTTGATATATGTATTTTTACAAATAATTGGTAAACATTTTTTTTTGATAATTTTAATTTGCAATCTTTGTTGTGAATAAATAATTCTCTTATATATGTAATTTTTTTTTGATTAGTTGTGAATATATTATTAATGTTTGAATAAATAAAATTTTTTTATTAAGATGTCCTAATCCCCTTCCCCCTAAATCTTTTTTTTCAGGTCAGCCAGTTCAGCCATAAGATGAACGATCAAAGGGGCTTAACTCCTTTGTATCGAATTCTCTTTTTTCGCCTGTTTAGTTTTTTTTCTCTTCCTGCGGCATGCAGTCCTTTTTTTTCCTCGAGCTTAGCGCTCCCGTCTTTGAAATTTCTACTTTCAAGTAGCGAGATTTGGTCCAGTGTGTCTGTGGCAAGAACCACCCCTGCATTTCTACCGCAATAGCCGCGCATAGCGAGCTCGCTACGCCGCCACATACAGGACACCTGGTAAATCGTGCCTATGTTTGGTCCTCAGGGGTATGGACCCCTGCATAAAAACATATGGTCACGTAACAAACACTCTCTTCAGCGGGACACAAGACTGTGAAAAAGCTTTCGAAACGCTTAAAAATGCATTAATATATCCACCGTTGCTACAATATCCTGACTTTGAAAAGCCATTTTCGTTAACAACAGATGCCTCAAACTTTGCTTTAGGAGCCATTTTATCGCAAGGAGAATAGGAACAGATTTACCTATATCCTATGCCAGTAGAACACTCAACAAGCATGAAATTAATAAATCAATTATAGAAAAAGAACTGCTCGCAATACATTGGGGTATTACCCATTTTAGGCCATACCTATATGGCAAAAAGTTTACGGTTATTACAGATCATCGACCATTAGTAAGTTTATTTAGTCACAAAAATCCATCTTCTAAATTAACGAGGATTCGACTAGACCTAATGGATTACGATTTCGACATCATATATAAATAAAAAGGTTTTTGTGATATATTTACATGATGTAAAAAGGAAAAAAAAGACTATGAAAAGTGCTTTAATATAAACTGGAAATAATGTTTTATAAAATAATATTTTATATAATAAAATATTAATATATAATAAAATATTATATATTACACAATCACAATATTACAATATTACAATAAATCACAAAAACCTTTTTTTTTTTGTTTTATTATTTTATTTATACTGATTTAAACCGTGATTTAAAATTGCTTGAATATCAAAATTGAAATTTTTTTGGCTTTGCCGATGCTACCATCGACAACGCCACTCTCTCACTAGCAAACAACCTGTTTGCTTCAAAAAATCAAATTCCGCCAACGGGAAACTCATTTGGGTCCCGTTGACAAAACTTGATCTAGAAACAAACAAGCTATTTTGCTGCAGTCATATATACTGAAAAGAAAAAAAAACGTGAACAGGGGCCCGTTACAAAGCAGGTATCCTTTCACTCCATCTCTCGCCAAGACTAAGCGAAAGGATAGCTGGAGGAAACCTGTCCACTTCCAAAAGTCTATCCCTAGGTATAAAGGCTGTCGAAGTGAGGGGACTAGCAGGAGTGTTATAAGCAAGTCCCTCCCTCGAAACCCGAGACGTACGTTCACACGTCCCACAATCGTCTGGCCTTCTCCACCAGCCGTCTGGATGCTGGCTGTCATACAGTGAGCAGTATGCTCACTCACTTAGTACTTCCCTAATCCCACTTTATTACCTTTCTAAGTTCCCACATTCCATTTCCATCAAAGATTAGGACATCTTAAGTTATTTTATGAAAAATTAATAAAATGCCCATAGACCATAGCCCGACGAGAGTCCCCGGTAAAGGAAAGACCGGACGCACCGTTTCAACTCGCAGCCAACAGGCTGATGATGAAAAGTTAATAGCAGGTGCTAAAGAACTTTTAGGAGCGGAGTCTCTAGTCAGAGCGACCAGTGACTCCCAACTTGCACTAAGCCTTGAACAAAAACTGAATAGAAAAATCGAAGAAGCCAGTGCGAAAAATTTTGAAAGCATGATGTCGGTAGTGGACCAAATGTTCAAAAGGTTAGAGGGTACTCTGGAGAAAGTTAAACCTGAATCGATTCCTCCACCTGTGGAAAGCGTATTGATTGCACCAAAATTAAGGAACCCTGATAGTAATAAATACCGACTGGATAGATGGGGGATATATTTCGAAGGTCCAGGAGGAAATAAATCCATTGAAGATTTCATCCGTCATTTCGAAGCATTGAGCACCATGCATGAAACACAATGGGAACAGCTGCAGACCGATTTCCATCTGCTGTTAAAAGGGCCAGCTTTAGACTGGTACTTAGATTAAAAACTAATTAATTTCTCATAAGTTTACAAAAAATAAAATGAAGGTATTATATAGAACTAAATATTTAATATAAAAAAAATTATCAAAGCAGATAACAGGTTAATTCAAAAACAAAATATTTTAAAACCTAGTGGACAAAATTGTTTTTTTTGTTATTATCAATTTTTTTTAAAACATACAAAGTAAAGATCCACAATCACATTTAGGCAAAATAAGTTTATTTATGAAATGATGATTTATTGTGCTATTCATTAAAGACAATTAAGTATTTTAACAATATTTCAAAGAAAAAAAAAAAAATCGTACTTTTACTGAAGGCCGAATTATGCGATAAGGATTACGAAAGGTTATTTCGGACCAGTTAAAAGAAAAAAAAAAAAACTTGGATGGCAACTTGGGTGTTTCAACGTGACATACCGTTTGAATCTCATGCAACCGCTAGAGAGTTGAGTGTTGTTCATCATACTGACTAGAGAGTAAAGACATCAGATCGTGCTAAATTTGTTTATTTTTAGATACTTTTAGAATTGTGTATTTTCTTTTTTTTAGTTAAAAAAAAAAAAATTTATTTTTTTTATAAATAAATTTAAAGATTATAAATAAACATTTATGATAAATAGTTGATATTGAAAATAATTAATAATAATCGAAAAACTACAAAAGAAAAAATAGTGTAACAGCTGGTCGCCGGCTTTTATCAAAGCGTTAATATCATATTCAACGGTCTTAGTTTTATTTTAAAAGTGCATTTATTTTTATTACTTATAATTTTAATATCTAACTACTATTCATATAAAATTTGGTTTTTTTTATTTTTTTATTTTTGTTATTTAATTAATAATAATTTTTTTTTTTGAATTTTTTTTATTTTTGTATGGAAACATAGGTATAAATAAATATATATATATATTTATAAGAGGGAGAAAGAAAGATCTCAAGGATCAAATTAAATTAGAAATTATTTGTTTTTATTTCTATCTAGGAATCATTCCTTTTAGATTTCGGATTGCTGGGCCCATCAACTCCGTTGCGGAGGGAAGAATCCACGTAAGATTTTTTTCTTTATGTTTTAATTTTATTTATTTTCTTTCTCATATGAATATATATAGGCTTTATATAAATAAATATATACATGGGTTTTTTTGATATATGTATTTTTACAAATAATTGGTAAACATTTTTTTTTGATAATTTTAATTTGCAATCTTTGTTGTGAATAAATAATTCTCTTATATATATAATTTTTTTTTTGATTAGTTGTGAATATATTATTAATGTTTGAATAAATAAAATTTTTTTATTAAGATGTCCTAATCCCCTTCCCCCTAAATCTTTTTTTTCAGGTCAGCCAGTTCAGCCATAAGATGAACGATCAAAGGGGCTTAACTCCTTTGTATCGAATTCTCTTTTTTCGCCTGTTTAGTTTTTTTTCTCTTCCTGCGGCATGCAGTCCTTTTTTTTCCTCGAGCTTAGCGCTCCCGTCTTTGAAATTTCTACTTTCAAGTAGCGAGATTTGGTCCAGTGTGTCTGTGGCAAGAACCACCCCTGCATTTCTACCGCAATAGCCGCGCATAGCGAGCTCGCTACGCCGCCACATACAAGACACCTTGTAAATCGTGCCTATGTTTGGTCCTCAGGGGTATGGACCCCTGCATAAAAACATATGGTCACGTAACAAACACTCTCTTCAGCGGGACACAAGACTGTGAAAAAGCTTTCGAAACGCTTAAAAATGCATTAATAAATCCACCGTTGCTACAATATCCTGACTTTGAAAAGCCATTTTCGTTAACAACAGATGCCTCAAACTTTGCTTTAGGAGCCATTTTATCGCAAGGAGAATAGGAACAGATTTACCTATATCCTATGCCAGTAGAACACTCAACAAGCATGAAATTAATAAATCAATTATAGAAAAAGAACTGCTCGCAATACATTGGGGTATTACCCATTTTAGGCCATACCTATATGGCAAAAAGTTTACGGTTATTACAGATCATCGACCATTAGTAAGTTTATTTAGTCACAAAAATCCATCTTCTAAATTAACGAGGATTCGACTAGACCTAATGGATTACGATTTCGACATCATATATAAATAAAAAGGTTTTTGTGATATATTTACATGATGTAAAAAGGAAAAAAAAGACTATGAAAAGTGCTTTAATATAAACTGGAAATAATGTTTTATAAAATAATATTTTATATAATAAAATATTAATATATTATAAAATATTATATATTACACAATCACAATATTACAATAAATCACAAAAACCTTTTTTTTTTTTGTTTTATTATTTTATTTATACTGATTTAAACCGTGATTTAAAATTGCTTGAATATCAAAATTGAAATTTTTTTGGCTTTGCCGATGCTACCATCGACAACGCCACTCTCTCACTAGCAAACAACCTGTTTGCTTCAAAAAATCAAATTCCGCCAACGGGAAACTTTTTTGGGTCCCGTTGACAAAACTTGATCTAGAAACAAACAAGCTATTTTGCTGCAGTCATATATACTGAAAAGAAAAAAAAACGTGAACAGGGGCCCGTTACAAAACAGGTATCCTTTCACTCCATCTCTCGCCAAGACTAAGCGAAAGGATAGCTGGAGGAAACCTGTCCACTTCCAAAAGTCTATCCCTAGGTATAAAGGCTGTCGAAGTGAGGGGACTAGCAGGAGTGTTATAAGCAAGTCCCTCCCTCGAAACCCAAGACGTACGTTCACACGTCCCACAATCGTCTGGCCTTCTCCACCAGCCGTCTGGATGCTGGCTGTCATACAGTGAGCAGTATGCTCACTCACTTAGTACTTCCCTAATCCCACTTTATTACCTTTCTAAGTTCCCACATTCCATTTCCATCAAAGATTAGGACATCTTAAGTTATTTTATGAAAAATTAATAAAATGCCCATAGACCATAGCCCGACGAGAGTCCCCGGTAAAGGAAAGACCGGACGCACCGTTTCAACTCGCAGCCAACAGGCTGATGATGAAGAGTTAATAGCAGGTGCTAAAGAACTTTTAGGAGCGGTCTCTCTAGTCAGAGAGACAAGTGACTCCCAACTTGCACTAAGCCTTGAACAAAAACTGAATAGAAAAATCGAAGAAGCCAGTGCGAAAAATTTTGAAAGTATGATGTCGGTAGTGGACCAAATGTTCAAAAGGTTAGAGGGTACTCTGGAGAAAGTTAAACCTGAATCGATTCCTCCACCTGTGGAAAGCGTATTGATTGCACCAAAATTAAGGAACCCTGATAGTAATAAATACCGACTGGATAGATGGGGGATATATTTCGAAGGTCCAGGAGGAAATAAATCCATTGAAGATTTCATCCGTCATTTCGAAGCATTGAGCACCATGCATGAAACACAATGGGAACAGCTGCAGACCGATTTCCATCTGCTGTTAAAAGGGCCAGCTTTAGACTGGTACTTAGATTAAAAACTAATTAATTTCTCATAAGTTTACAAAAAATAAAATGAAGGTATTATATAGAACTAAATATTTAATATAAAAAAAATTATCAAAGCAGATAACAGGTTAATTCAAAAACAAAATATTTTAAAACCTAGTGGACAAAATTGTTTTTTTTGTTATTATCAATTTTTTTTAAAACATACAAAGTAAAGATCCACAATCACATTTAGGCAAAATAAGTTTATTTATGAAATGATGATTTATTGTGCTATTCATTAAAGACAATTAAGTATTTTAACAATATTTCAAAGAAAAAAAAAAAAATCGTACTTTTACTGAAGGCCGAATTATGCGATAAGGATTACGAAAGGTTATTTCGGACCAGTTAAAAGAAAAAAAAAAAAACTTGGATGGCAACTTGGGTGTTTCAACGTGACATACCGTTTGAATCTCATGCAACCGCTAGAGAGTTGAGTGTTGTTCATCATACTGACTAGAGAGTAAAGACATCAGATCGTGCTAAATTTGTTTATTTTTAGATACTTTTAGAATTGTGTATTTTCTTTTTTTTAGTTAAAAAAAAAAAAATTTATTTTTTTTATAAATAAATTTAAAGATTATAAATAAATATTTATGATAAATAGTTGATATTGAAAATAATTAATAATAATCGAAAAACTACAAAAGAAAAAATAGTGTAACAGCTGGTCGTCGGCTTTTATCAAAGCGTTAATATCATATTCAACGGTCTTAGTTTTATTTTAAAAGTGCATTTATTTTTATTACTTATAATTTTAATATCTAACTACTATTCATATAAAATTTGGTTTTTTTTATTTTTGTTATTTAATTAATAATAATTTTTTTTTTTTGAATTTTTTTTATTTTTGTATGGAAACATAGGTATAAATAAATATATATATATATTTATAAGAGGGAGAAAGAAAGATCTCAAGGATCAAATTAAATTAGAAATTATTTGTTTTTATTTCTATCTAGGAATCATTCCTTTTAGATTTCGGATTGCTGGGCCCATCAACTCCGTTGCGGAGGGAAGAATCCACGTAAGATTTTTTTCTTTATGTTTTAATTTTATTTATTTTCTTTCTCATATGAATATATATAGGCTTTATATAAATAAATATATACATGGGTTTTTTTGATATATGTATTTTTACAAATAATTGGTAAACATTTTTTTTTGATAATTTTAATTTGCAATCTTTGTTGTGAATAAATAATTCTCTTATATATGTAATTTTTTTTTTGATTAGTTGTGAATATATTATTAATGTTTGAATAAATAAAATTTTTTTATTAAGATGTTCTAATCCCCTTCCCCCTAAATCTTTTTTTTCAGGTCAGCCAGTTCAGCCATAAGATGAACGATCAAAGGGGCTTAACTCCTTTGTATCGAATTCTCTTTTTTTGCCTGTTTAGTTTTTTTTCTCTTCCTGCGGCATGCAGTCCTTTTTTTTCCTCGAGCTTAGCGCTCCCTTCTTTGAAATTTCTACTTTCAAGTAGCGAGATTTGGTCCAGTGTGTCTGTGGCAAGAACCACCCCTGCATTTCTACCGCAATAGCCGCGCATAGCGAGCTCGCTACGCCGCCACATACAAGACACCTGGTAAATCGTGCCTATGTTTGGTCCTCAGGGGTATGGACCCCTGCATAAAAACATATGGTCACGTAACAAACACTCTCTTCAGCGGGACACAAGACTGTGAAAAAGCTTTCGAAACGCTTAAAAATGCATTAATAAATCCACCGTTGCTACAATATCCTGACTTTGAAAAGCCATTTTCGTTAACAACAGATGCCTCAAACTTTGCTTTAGGAGCCATTTTATCGCAAGGAGAATAGGAACAGATTTACCTATATCCTATGCCAGTAGAACACTCAACAAGCATGAAATTAATAAATCAATTATAGAAAAAGAACTGCTCGCAATACATTGGGGTATTACCCATTTTAGGCCATACCTATATGGCAAAAAGTTTACGGTTATTACAGATCATCGACCATTAGTAAGTTTATTTAGTCACAAAAATCCATCTTCTAAATTAACGAGGATTCGACTAGACCTAATGGATTACGATTTCGACATCATATATAAATAAAAAGGTTTTTGTGATATATTTACATGATGTAAAAAGGAAAAAAAAGACTATGAAAAGTGCTTTAATATAAACTGGAAATAATGTTTTATAAAATAAATATTTTATATAATAAAATATTAATATATAATAAAATATTATATATTACACAATCACAATATTACAATATTACAATAAATCACAAAAACCTTTTTTTTTTTTGTTTTATTATTTTATTTATACTGATTTAAACCGTGATTTAAAATTGCTTGAATATCAAAATTGAAATTTTTTTGGCTTTGCCGATGCTACCATCGACAACGCCACTCTCTCACTAGCAAACAACCTGTTTGCTTCAAAAAATCAAATTCCGCCAACGGGAAACTCATTTGGGTCCCGTTGACAAAACTTGATCTAGAAACAAACAAGCTATTTTGCTGCAGTCATATATACTGAAAAGAAAAAAAAACGTGAACAGGGGCCCGTTACAAAACAGGTATCCTTTCACTCCATCTCTCGCCAAGACTAAGCGAAAGGATAGCTGGAGGAAACCTGTCCACTTCCAAAAGTCTATCCCTAGGTATAAAGGCTGTCGAAGTGAGGGGACTAGCAGGAGTGTTATAAGCAAGTCCCTCCCTCGAAACCCAAGACGTACGTTCACACGTCCCACAATCGTCTGGCCTTCTCCACCAGCCGTCTGGATGCTGGCTGTCATACAGTGAGCAGTATGCTCACTCACTTAGTACTTCCCTAATCCCACTTTATTACCTTTCTAAGTTCCCACATTCCATTTCCATCAAAGATTAGGACATCTTAAGTTATTTTATGAAAAATTAATAAAATGCCCATAGACCATAGCCCGACGAGAGTCCCCGGTAAAGGAAAGACCGGACGCACCGCTTCAACTCGCAGCCAACAGGCTGATGATGAAGAGTTAATAGCAGGTGCTAAAGAACTTTTAGGAGCGGAGTCTCTAGTCAGAGCGACCAGTGACTCCCAACTTGCACTAAGCCTTGAACAAAAACTGAATAGAAAAATCGAAGAAGCCAGTGCGAAAAATTTTGAAAGCATGATGTCGGTAGTGGACCAAATGTTCAAAAGGTTAGAGGGTACTCTGGAGAAAGTTAAACCTGAATCGATTCCTCCACCTGTGGAAAGCGTATTGATTGCACCAAAATTAAGGAACCCTGATAGTAATAAATACCGACTGGATAGATGGGGGATATATTTCGAAGGTCCAGGAGGAAATAAATCCATTGAAGATTTCATCCGTCATTTCGAAGCATTGAGCACCATGCATGAAACACAATGGGAACAGCTGCAGACCGATTTCCATCTGCTGTTAAAAGGGCCAGCTTTAGACTGGTACTTAGATTAAAAACTAATTAATTTCTCATAAGTTTACAAAAAATAAAATGAAGGTATTATATAGAACTAAATATTTAATATAAAAAAAATTATCAAAGCAGATAACAGGTTAATTCAAAAACAAAATATTTTAAAACCTAGTGGACAAAATTGTTTTTTTTGTTATTATCAATTTTTTTTAAAACATACAAAGTAAAGATCCACAATCACATTTAGGCAAAATAAGTTTATTTATGAAATGATGATTTATTGTGCTATTCATTAAAGACAATTAAGTATTTTAACAATATTTCAAAGAAAAAAAAAAAAATCGTACTTTTACTGAAGGCCGAATTATGCGATAAGGATTACGAAAGGTTATTTCGGACCAGTTAAAAGAAAAAAAAAAAAAACTTGGATGGCAACTTGGGTGTTTCAACGTGACATACCGTTTGAATCTCATGCAACCGCTAGAGAGTTGAGTGTTGTTCATCATACTGACTAGAGAGTAAAGACATCAGATCGTGCTAAATTTGTTTATTTTTAGATACTTTTAGAATTGTGTATTTTCTTTTTTTTAGTTAAAAAAAAAAAATTTATTTATTCTATAAATAAATTTAAAGATTATAAATAAATATTTATGATAAATAGTTGATATTGAAAATAATTAATAATAATCGAAAAACTACAAAAGAAAAAATAGTGTAACAGCTGGTCGCCGGCTTTTATCAAAGCGTTAATATCATATTCAACGGTCTTAGTTTTATTTTAAAAGTGCATTTATTTTTATTACTTATAATTTTAATATCTAACTACTATTCATATAAAATTTGGTTTTTTTTATTTTTTTATTTTTGTTATTTAATTAATAATAATTTTTTTTTTTTGAATTTTTTTTATTTTTGTATGGAAACATAGGTATAAATAAATATATATATATATTTATAAGAGGGAGAAAGAAAGATCTCAAGGATCAAATTAAATTAGAAATTATTTGTTTTTATTTCTATCTAGGAATCATTCCTTTTAGATTTCGGATTGCTGGGCCCATCAACTCCGTTGCGGAGGGAAGAATCCACGTAAGATTTTTTTCTTTATGTTTTAATTTTATTTATTTTCTTTCTCATATGAATATATATAGGCTTTATATAAATAAATATATACATGGGTTTTTTTGATATATGTATTTTTACAAATAATTGGTAAACATTTTTTTTTGATAATTTTAATTTGCAATCTTTGTTGTGAATAAATAATTCTCTTATATATGTAATTTTTTTTTGATTAGTTGTGAATATATTATTAATGTTTGAATAAATAAAATTTTTTTATTAAGATGTCCTAATCCCCTTCCCCCTAAATCTTTTTTTTCAGGTCAGCCAGTTCAGCCATAAGATGAACGATCAAAGGAGCTTAACTCCTTTGTATCGAATTCTCTTTTTTCGCCTGTTTAGTTTTTTTTCTCTTCCTGCGGCATGCAGTCCTTTTTTTTCCTCGAGCTTAGCGCTCCCGTCTTTGAAATTTCTACTTTCAAGTAGCGAGATTTGGTCCAGTGTGTCTGTGGCAAGAACCACCCCTGCATTTCTACCGCAATAGCCGCGCATAGCGAGCTCGCTACGCCGCCACATACAAGACACCTGGTAAATCGTGCCTATGTTTGGTCCTCAGGGGTATGGACCCCTGCATAAAAACATATGGTCACGTAACAAACACTCTCTTCAGCGGGACACAAGACTGTGAAAAAGCTTTCGAAACGCTTAAAAATGCATTAATAAATCCACCGTTGCTACAATATCCTGACTTTGAAAAGCCATTTTCGTTAACAACAGATGCCTCAAACTTTGCTTTAGGAGCCATTTTATCGCAAGGAGAATAGGAACAGATTTACCTATATCCTATGCCAGTAGAACACTCAACAAGCATGAAATTAATAAATCAATTATAGAAAAAGAACTGCTCGCAATACATTGGGGTATTACCCATTTTAGGCCATACCTATATGGCAAAAAGTTTACGGTTATTACAGATCATCGACCATTAGTAAGTTTATTTAGTCACAAAAATCCATCTTCTAAATTAACGAGGATTCGACTAGACCTAATGGATTACGATTTCGACATCATATATAAATAAAAAGGTTTTTGTGATATATTTACATGATGTAAAAAGGAAAAAAAAGACTATGAAAAGTGCTTTAATATAAACTGGAAATAATGTTTTATAAAATAATATTTTATATAATAAAATATTAATATATAATAAAATATTATATATTACACAATCACAATATTACAATATTACAATAAATCACAAAAACCTTTTTTTTTTTGTTTTATTATTTTATTTATACTGATTTAAACCGTGATTTAAAATTGCTTGAATATCAAAATTGAAATTTTTTTGGCTTTGCCGATGCTACCATCGACAACGCCACTCTCTCACTAGCAAACAACCTGTTTGCTTCAAAAAATCAAATTCCGCCAACGGGAAACTCATTTGGGTCCCGTTGACAAAACTTGATCTAGAAACAAACAAGCTATTTTGCTGCAGTCATATATACTGAAAAGAAAAAAAAACGTGAACAGGGGCCCGTTACAAAGCAGGTATCCTTTCACTCCATCTCTCGCCAAGACTAAGCGAAAGGATAGCTGGAGGAAACCTGTCCACTTCCAAAAGTCTATCCCTAGGTATAAAGGCTGTCGAAGTGAGGGGACTAGCAGGAGTGTTATAAGCAAGTCCCTCCCTCGAAACCCGAGACGTACGTTCACACGTCCCACAATCGTCTGGCCTTCTCCACCAGCCGTCTGGATGCTGGCTGTCATACAGTGAGCAGTATGCTCACTCACTTAGTACTTCCCTAATCCCACTTTATTACCTTTCTAAGTTCCCACATTCCATTTCCATCAAAGATTAGGACATCTTAAGTTATTTTATGAAAAATTAATAAAATGCCCATAGACCATAGCCCGACGAGAGTCCCCGGTAAAGGAAAGACCGGACGCACCGTTTCAACTCGCAGCCAACAGGCTGATGATGAAAAGTTAATAGCAGGTGCTAAAGAACTTTTAGGAGCGGAGTCTCTAGTCAGAGCGACCAGTGACTCCCAACTTGCACTAAGCCTTGAACAAAAACTGAATAGAAAAATCGAAGAAGCCAGTGCGAAAAATTTTGAAAGCATGATGTCGGTAGTGGACCAAATGTTCAAAAGGTTAGAGGGTACTCTGGAGAAAGTTAAACCTGAATCGATTCCTCCACCTGTGGAAAGCGTATTGATTGCACCAAAATTAAGGAACCCTGATAGTAATAAATACCGACTGGATAGATGGGGGATATATTTCGAAGGTCCAGGAGGAAATAAATCCATTGAAGATTTCATCCGTCATTTCGAAGCATTGAGCACCATGCATGAAACACAATGGGAACAGCTGCAGACCGATTTCCATCTGCTGTTAAAAGGGCCAGCTTTAGACTGGTACTTAGATTAAAAACTAATTAATTTCTCATAAGTTTACAAAAAATAAAATGAAGGTATTATATAGAACTAAATATTTAATATAAAAAAAATTATCAAAGCAGATAACAGGTTAATTCAAAAACAAAATATTTTAAAACCTAGTGGACAAAATTGTTTTTTTTGTTATTATCAATTTTTTTTAAAACATACAAAGTAAAGATCCACAATCACATTTAGGCAAAATAAGTTTATTTATGAAATGATGATTTATTGTGCTATTCATTAAAGACAATTAAGTATTTTAACAATATTTCAAAGAAAAAAAAAAAAATCGTACTTTTACTGAAGGCCGAATTATGCGATAAGGATTACGAAAGGTTATTTCGGACCAGTTAAAAGAAAAAAAAAAAAACTTGGATGGCAACTTGGGTGTTTCAACGTGACATACCGTTTGAATCTCATGCAACCGCTAGAGAGTTGAGTGTTGTTCATCATACTGACTAGAGAGTAAAGACATCAGATCGTGCTAAATTTGTTTATTTTTAGATACTTTTAGAATTGTGTATTTTCTTTTTTTTAGTTAAAAAAAAAAAATTTATTTATTCTATAAATAAATTTAAAGATTATAAATAAATATTTATGATAAATAGTTGATATTGAAAATAATTAATAATAATCGAAAAACTACAAAAGAAAAAATAGTGTAACAGCTGGTCGCCGGCTTTTATCAAAGCGTTAATATCATATTCAACGGTCTTAGTTTTATTTTAAAAGTGCATTTATTTTTATTACTTATAATTTTAATATCTAACTACTATTCATATAAAATTTGGTTTTTTTTATTTTTTTATTTTTGTTATTTAATTAATAATAATTTTTTTTTTTTGAATTTTTTTTATTTTTGTATGGAAACATAGGTATAAATAAATATATATATATATTTATAAGAGGGAGAAAGAAAGATCTCAAGGATCAAATTAAATTAGAAATTATTTGTTTTTATTTCTATCTAGGAATCATTCCTTTTAGATTTCGGATTGCTGGGCCCATCAACTCCGTTGCGGAGGGAAGAATCCACGTAAGATTTTTTTCTTTATGTTTTAATTTTATTTATTTTCTTTCTCATATGAATATATATAGGCTTTATATAAATAAATATATACATGGGTTTTTTTGATATATGTATTTTTACAAATAATTGGTAAACATTTTTTTTTGATAATTTTAATTTGCAATCTTTGTTGTGAATAAATAATTCTCTTATATATGTAATTTTTTTTTTGATTAGTTGTGAATATATTATTAATGTTTGAATAAATAAAATTTTTTTATTAAGATGTCCTAATCCCCTTCCCCCTAAATCTTTTTTTTCAGGTCAGCCAGTTCAGCCATAAGATGAACGATCAAAGGGGCTTAACTCCTTTGTATCGAATTCTCTTTTTTCGCCTGTTTAGTTTTTTTTCTCTTCCTGCGGCATGCAGTCCTTTTTTTTCCTCGAGCTTAGCGCTCCTGTCTTTGAAATTTCTACTTTCAAGTAGCGAGATTTGGTCCAGTGTGTCTGTGGCAAGAACCACCCCTGCATTTCTACCGCAATAGCCGCGCATAGCGAGCTCGCTACGCCGCCACATACAAGACACCTGGTAAATCGTGCCTATGTTTGGTCCTCAGGGGTATGGACCCCTGCATAAAAACATATGGTCACGTAACAAACACTCTCTTCAGCGGGACACAAGACTGTGAAAAAGCTTTCGAAACGCTTAAAAATGCATTAATAAATCCACCGTTGCTACAATATCCTGACTTTGAAAAGCCATTTTCGTTAACAACAGATGCCTCAAACTTTGCTTTAGGAGCCATTTTATCGCAAGGAGAATAGGAACAGATTTACCTATATCCTATGCCAGTAGAACACTCAACAAGCATGAAATTAATAAATCAATTATAGAAAAAGAACTGCTCGCAATACATTGGGGTATTACCCATTTTAGGCCATACCTATATGGCAAAAAGTTTACGGTTATTACAGATCATCGACCATTAGTAAGTTTATTTAGTCACAAAAATCCATCTTCTAAATTAACGAGGATTCGACTAGACCTAATGGATTACGATTTCGACATCATATATAAATAAAAAGGTTTTTGTGATATATTTACATGATGTAAAAAGGAAAAAAAAGACTATGAAAAGTGCTTTAATATAAACTGGAAATAATGTTTTATAAAATAATATTTTATATAATAAAATATTAATATATAATAAAATATTATATATTACACAATCACAATATTACAATATTACAATAAATCACAAAAACCTTTTTTTTTTTGTTTTATTATTTTATTTATACTGATTTAAACCATGATTTAAAATTGCTTGAATATCAAAATTGAAATTTTTTTGGCTTTGCCGATGCTACCATCGACAACGCCACTCTCTCACTAGCAAACAACCTGTTTGCTTCAAAAAATCAAATTCCGCCAACGGGAAACTCATTTGGGTCCCGTTGACAAAACTTGATCTAGAAACAAACAAGCTATTTTGCTGCAGTCATATATACTGAAAAGAAAAAAAAACGTGAACAGGGGCCCGTTACAAAACAGGTATCCTTTCACTCCATCTCTCGCCAAGACTAAGCGAAAGGATAGCTGGAGGAAACCTGTCCACTTCCAAAAGTCTATCCCTAGGTATAAAGGCTGTCGAAGTGAGGGGACTAGCAGGAGTGTTATAAGCAAGTCCCTCCCTCGAAACCCAAGACGTACGTTCACACGTCCCACAATCGTCTGGCCTTCTCCACCAGCCGTCTGGATGCTGGCTGTCATACAGTGAGCAGTATGCTCACTCACTTAGTACTTCCCTAATCCCACTTTATTACCTTTCTAAGTTCCCACATTCCATTTCCATCAAAGATTAGGACATCTTAAGTTATTTTATGAAAAATTAATAAAATGCCCATAGACCATAGCCCGACGAGAGTCCCCGGTAAAGGAAAGACCGGACGCACCGTTTCAACTCGCAGCCAACAGGCTGATGATGAAAAGTTAATAGCAGGTGCTAAAGAACTTTTAGGAGCGGAGTCTCTAGTCAGAGCGACCAGTGACTCCCAACTTGCACTAAGCCTTGAACAAAAACTGAATAGAAAAATCGAAGAAGCCAGTGCGAAAAATTTTGAAAGCATGATGTCGGTAGTGGACCAAATGTTCAAAAGGTTAGAGGGTACTCTGGAGAAAGTTAAACCTGAATCGATTCCTCCACCTGTGGAAAGCGTATTGATTGCACCAAAATTAAGGAACCCTGATAGTAATAAATACCGACTGGATAGATGGGGGATATATTTCGAAGGTCCAGGAGGAAATAAATCCATTGAAGATTTCATCCGTCATTTCGAAGCATTGAGCACCATGCATGAAACACAATGGGAACAGCTGCAGACCGATTTCCATCTGCTGTTAAAAGGGCCAGCTTTAGACTGGTACTTAGATTAAAAACTAATTAATTTCTCATAAGTTTACAAAAAATAAAATGAAGGTATTATATAGAACTAAATATTTAATATAAAAAAAATTATCAAAGCAGATAACAGGTTAATTCAAAAACAAAATATTTTAAAACCTAGTGGACAAAATTGTTTTTTTTGTTATTATCAATTTTTTTTAAAACATACAAAGTAAAGATCCACAATCACATTTAGGCAAAATAAGTTTATTTATGAAATGATGATTTATTGTGCTATTCATTAAAGACAATTAAGTATTTTAACAATATTTCAAAGAAAAAAAAAAAATCGTACTTTTACTGAAGGCCGAATTATGCGATAAGGATTACGAAAGGTTATTTCGGACCAGTTAAAAGAAAAAAAAAAAACTTGGATGGCAACTTGGGTGTTTCAACGTGACATACCGTTTGAATCTCATGCAACCGCTAGAGAGTTGAGTGTTGTTCATCATACTGACTAGAGAGTAAAGACATCAGATTGTGCTAAATTTGTTTATTTTTAGATACTTTTAGAATTGTGTATTTTCTTTTTTTTAGTTAAAAAAAAAAAAATTTATTTATTCTATAAATAAATTTAAAGATTATAAATAAATATTTATGATAAATAGTTGATATTGAAAATAATTAATAATAATCGAAAAACTACAAAAGAAAAAATAGTGTAACAGCTGGTCGCCGGCTTTTATCAAAGCGTTAATATCATATTCAACGGTCTTAGTTTTATTTTAAAAGTGCATTTATTTTTATTACTTATAATTTTAATATCTAACTACTATTCATATAAAATTTGGTTTTTTTATTTTTTTATTTTTGTTATTTAATTAATAATAATTTTTTTTTTTTGAATTTTTTTTATTTTTGTATGGAAACATAGGTATAAATAAATATATATATATATTTATAAGAGGGAGAAAGAAAGATCTCAAGGATCAAATTAAATTAGAAATTATTTGTTTTTATTTCTATCTAGGAATCATTCCTTTTAGATTTCGGATTGCTGGGCTATGTTGCTGGGATTGCTATTCTATAAATAAATTTAAAGATTATAAATAAATATTTATGATAAATAGTTGATATTGAAAATAATTAATAATAATCGAAAAACTACAAAAGAAAAAATAGTGTAACAGCTGGTCGCCGGCTTTTATCAAAGCGTTAATATCATATTCAACGGTCTTAGTTTTATTTTAAAAGTGCATTTATTTTTATTACTTATAATTTTAATATCTAACTACTATTCATATAAAATTTGGTTTTTTTATTTTTTTATTTTTGTTATTTAATTAATAATAATTTTTTTTTTTTGAATTTTTTTTATTTTTGTATGGAAACATAGGTATAAATAAATATATATATATATTTATAAGAGGGAGAAAGAAAGATCTCAAGGATCAAATTAAATTAGAAATTATTTGTTTTTATTTCTATCTAGGAATCATTCCTTTTAGATTTCGGATTGCTGGGCCCATCAACTCCGTTGCGGAGGGAAGAATCCACGTAAGATTTTTTTCTTTATGTTTTAATTTTATTTATTTTCTTTCTCATATGAATATATATAGGCTTTATATAAATAAATATATACATGGGTTTTTTTGATATATGTATTTTTACAAATAATTGGTAAACATTTTTTTTTGATAATTTTAATTTGCAATCTTTGTTGTGAATAAATAATTCTCTTATATATATAATTTTTTTTTTGATTAGTTGTGAATATATTATTAATGTTTGAATAAATAAAATTTTTTTATTAAGATGTCCTAATCCCCTTCCCCCTAAATCTTTTTTTTCAGGTCAGCCAGTTCAGCCATAAGATGAACGATCAAAGGGGCTTAACTCCTTTGTATCGAACTCTCTTTTTTTGCCTGTTTAGTTTTTTTTCTCTTCCTGCGGCATGCAGTCCTTTTTTTTCCTCGAGCTTAGCGCTCCCGTCTTTGAAATTTCTACTTTCAAGTAGCGAGATTTGGTCCAGTGTGTCTGTGGCAAGAACCACCCCTGCATTTCTACCGCAATAGCCGCGCATAGCGAGCTCGCTACGCCGCCACATACAAGACACCTGGTAAATCGTGCCTATGTTTGGTCCTCAGGGGTATGGACCCCTGCATAAAAACATATGGTCACGTAACAAACACTCTCTTCAGCGGGACACAAGACTGTGAAAAAGCTTTCGAAACGCTTAAAAATGCATTAATAAATCCACCGTTGCTACAATATCCTGACTTTGAAAAGCCATTTTCGTTAACAACAGATGCCTCAAACTTTGCTTTAGGAGCCATTTTATCGCAAGGAGAATAGGAACAGATTTACCTATATCCTATACCAGTAGAACACTCAACAAGCATGAAATTAATAAATCAATTATAGAAAAAGAACTGCTCGCAATACATTGGGGTATTACCCATTTTAGGCCATACCTATATGGCAAAAAGTTTACGGTTATTACAGATCATCGACCATTAGTAAGTTTATTTAGTCACAAAAATCCATCTTCTAAATTAACGAGGATTCGACTAGACCTAATGGATTACGATTTCGACATCATATACAAATAAAAAGGTTTTTGTGATATATTTACATGATGTAAAAAGGAAAAAAAAGACTATGAAAAGTGCTTTAATATAAACTGGAAATAATGTTTTATAAAATAATATTTTATATAATAAAATATTAATATATAATAAAATATTATATATTACACAATCACAATATTACAATATTACAATAAATCACAAAAACCTTTTTTTTTTTTGTTTTATTATTTTATTTATACTGATTTAAACCGTGATTTAAAATTGCTTGAATATCAAAATTGAAATTTTTTTGGCTTTGCCGATGCTACCATCGACAACGCCACTCTCTCACTAGCAAACAACCTGTTTGCTTCAAAAAATCAAATTCCGCCAACGGGAAACTCATTTGGGTCCCGTTGACAAAACTTGATCTAGAAACAAACAAGCTATTTTGCTGCAGTCATATATACTGAAAAGAAAAAAAAACGTGAACAGGGGCCCGTTACAAAACAGGTATCCTTTCACTCCATCTCTCGCCAAGACTAAGCGAAAGGATAGCTGGAGGAAACCTGTCCACTTCCAAAAGTCTATCCCTAGGTATAAAGGCTGTCGAAGTGAGGGGACTAGCAGGAGTGTTATAAGCAAGTCCCTCCCTCGAAACCCAAGACGTACGTTCACACGTCCCACAATCGTCTGGCCTTCTCCACCAGCCGTCTGGATGCTGGCTGTCATACAGTGAGCAGTATGCTCACTCACTTAGTACTTCCCTAATCCCACTTTATTACCTTTCTAAGTTCCCACATTCCATTTCCATCAAAGATTAGGACATCTTAAGTTATTTTATGAAAAATTAATAAAATGCCCATAGACCATAGCCCGACGAGAGTCCCCGGTAAAGGAAAGACCGGACGCACCGTTTCAACTCGCAGCCAACAGGCTGATGATGAAAAGTTAATAGCAGGTGCTAAAGAACTTTTAGGAGCGGAGTCTCTAGTCAGAGCGACCAGTGACTCCCAACTTGCACTAAGCCTTGAACAAAAACTGAATAGAAAAATCGAAGAAGCCAGTGCGAAAAATTTTGAAAGCATGATGTCGGTAGTGGACCAAATGTTCAAAAGGTTAGAGGGTACTCTGGAGAAAGTTAAACCTGAATCGATTCCTCCACCTGTGGAAAGCGTATTGATTGCACCAAAATTAAGGAACCCTGATAGTAATAAATACCGACTGGATAGATGGGGGATATATTTCGAAGGTCCAGGAGGAAATAAATCCATTGAAGATTTCATCCGTCATTTCGAAGCATTGAGCACCATGCATGAAACACAATGGGAACAGCTGCAGACCGATTTCCATCTGCTGTTAAAAGGGCCAGCTTTAGACTGGTACTTAGATTAAAAACTAATTAATTTCTCATAAGTTTACAAAAAATAAAATGAAGGTATTATATAGAACTAAATATTTAATATAAAAAAAATTATCAAAGCAGATAACAGGTTAATTCAAAAACAAAATATTTTAAAACCTAGTGGACAAAATTGTTTTTTTTGTTATTATCAATTTTTTTTAAAACATACAAAGTAAAGATCCACAATCACATTTAGGCAAAATAAGTTTATTTATGAAATGATGATTTATTGTGCTATTCATTAAAGACAATTAAGTATTTTAACAATATTTCAAAGAAAAAAAAAAAATCGTACTTTTACTGAAGGCCGAATTATGCGATAAGGATTACGAAAGGTTATTTCGGACCAGTTAAAAGAAAAAAAAAAAACTTGGATGGCAACTTGGGTGTTTCAACGTGACATACCGTTTGAATCTCATGCAACCGCTAGAGAGTTGAGTGTTGTTCATCATACTGACTAGAGAGTAAAGACATCAGATCGTGCTAAATTTGTTTATTTTTAGATACTTTTAGAATTGTGTATTTTCTTTTTTTTAGTTAAAAAAAAAAAACTTTATTTATTCTATAAATAAATTTAAAGATTATAAATAAATATTTATGATAAATAGTTGATATTGAAAATAATTAATAATAATCGAAAAACTACAAAAGAAAAAATAGTGTAACAGCTGGTCGCCGGCTTTTATCAAAGCGTTAATATCATATTCAACGGTCTTAGTTTTATTTTAAAAGTGCATTTATTTTTATTACTTATAATTTTAATATCTAACTACTATTCATATAAAATTTGGTTTTTTTTATTTTTTTATTTTTGTTATTTAATTAATAATAATTTTTTTTTTTTGAATTTTTTTTATTTTTGTATGGAAACATAGGTATAAATAAATATATATATATATTTATAAGAGGGAGAAAGAAAGATCTCAAGGATCAAATTAAATTAGAAATTATTTGTTTTTATTTCTATCTAGGAATCATTCCTTTTAGATTTCGGATTGCTGGGCCCATCAACTCCGTTGCGGAGGGAAGAATCCACGTAAGATTTTTTTCTTTATGTTTTAATTTTATTTATTTTCTTTCTCATATGAATATATATAGGCTTTATATAAATAAATATGTACATGGGGTTTTTTGATATATGTATTTTTACAAATAATTGGTAAACATTTTTTTTTGGATAATTTTAATTTGCAATCTTTGTTGTGAATAAATAATTCTCTTATATATATAATTTTTTTTTTGATTAGTTGTGAATATATTATTAATGTTTGAATAAATAAAATTTTTTTATTAAGATGTCCTAATCCCCTTCCCCCTAAATCTTTTTTTTCAGGTCAGCCAGTTCAGCCATAAGATGAACGATCAAAGGGGCTTAACTCCTTTGTATCGAATTCTCTTTTTTTGCCTGTTTAGTTTTTTTTCTCTTCCTGCGGCATGCAGTCCTTTTTTTTCCTCGAGCTTAGCGCTCCCGTCTTTGAAATTTCTACTTTCAAGTAGCGAGATTTGGTCCAGTGTGTCTGTGGCAAGAACCACCCCTGCATTTCTACCGCAATAGCCGCGCATAGCGAGCTCGCTACGCCGCCACATACAAGACACCTGGTAAATCGTGCCTATGTTTGGTCCTCAGGGGTATGGACCCCTGCATAAAAACATATCGTCACGTAACAAAAACTCTCTTCAGCGGGACACAAGACTGTGAAAAAGCTTTCGAAACGCTTAAAAATGCATTAATAAATCCACCGTTGCTACAATATCCTGACTTTGAAAAGCCATTTTCGTTAACAACAGATGCCTCAAACTTTGCTTTAGGAGCCATTTTATCGCAAGGAGAATAGGAACAGATTTATCTATATCCTATGCCAGTAGAACACTCAACAAGCATGAAATTAATAAATCAATTATAGAAAAAGAACTGCTCGCAATACATTGGGGTATTACCCATTTTAGGCCATACCTATATGGCAAAAAGTTTACGGTTATTACAGATCATCGACCATTAGTAAGTTTATTTAGTCACAAAAATCCATCTTCTAAATTAACGAGGATTCGACTAGACCTAATGGATTACGATTTCGACATCATATACAAATAAAAAGGTTTTTGTGATATATTTACATGATGTAAAAAGGAAAAAAAAGACTATGAAAAGTGCTTTAATATAAACTGGAAATAATGTTTTATAAAATAATATTTTATATAATAAAATATTAATATATAATAAAATATTATATATTACACAATCACAATATTACAATATTACAATAAATCACAAAAACCTTTTTTTTTTTTTGTTTTATTATTTTATTTATACTGATTTAAACCGTGATTTAAAATTGCTTGAATATCAAAATTGAAATTTTTTTGGCTTTGCCGATGCTACCATCGACAACGCCACTCTCTCACTAGCAAACAACCTGTTTGCTTCAAAAAATCAAATTCCGCCAACGGGAAACTCATTTGGGTCCCGTTGACAAAACTTGATCTAGAAACAAACAAGCTATTTTGCTGCAGTCATATATACTGAAAAGAAAAAAAAACGTGAACAGGGGCCCGTTACAAAACAGGTATCCTTTCACTCCATCTCTCGCCAAGACTAAGCGAAAGGATAGCTGGAGGAAACCTGTCCACTTCCAAAAGTCTATCCCTAGGTATAAAGGCTGTCGAAGTGAGGGGACTAGCAGGAGTGTTATAAGCAAGTCCCTCCCTCGAAACCCAAGACGTACGTTCACACGTCCCACAATCGTCTGGCCTTCTCCACCAGCCGTCTGGATGCTGGCTGTCATACAGTGAGCAGTATGCTCACTCACTTAGTACTTCCCTAATCCCACTTTATTACCTTTCTAAGTTCCCACATTCCATTTCCATCAAAGATTAGGACATCTTAAGTTATTTTATGAAAAATTAATAAAATGCCCATAGACCATAGCCCAACGAGAGTCCCCGGTAAAGGAAAGACCGGACGCACCGCTTCAACTCGCAGCCAACAGGCTGATGATGAAGAGTTAATAGCAGGTGCTAAAGAACTTTTAGGAGCGGAGTCTCTAGTCAGAGCGACCAGTGACTCCCAACTTGCACTAAGCCTTGAACAAAAACTGAATAGAAAAATCGAAAAAGCCAGTGCGAAAAATTTTGAAAGCATGATGTCGGTAGTGGACCAAATGTTCAAAAGGTTAGAGGGTACTCTGGAGAAAGTTAAACCTGAATCGATTCCTCCACCTGTGGAAAGCGTATTGATTGCACCAAAATTAAGGAACCCTGATAGTAATAAATACCGACTGGATAGATGGGGGATATATTTCGAAGGTCCAGGAGGAAATAAATCCATTGAAGATTTCATCCGTCATTTCGAAGCATTGAGCACCATGCATGAAACACAATGGGAACAGCTGCAGACCGATTTCCATCTGCTGTTAAAAGGGCCAGCTTTAGACTGGTACTTAGATTAAAAACTAATTAATTTCTCATAAGTTTACAAAAAATAAAATGAAGGTATTATATAGAACTAAATATTTAATATAAAAAAAATTATCAAAGCAGATAACAGGTTAATTCAAAAACAAAATATTTTAAAACCTAGTGGACAAAATTGTTTTTTTTGTTATTATCAATTTTTTTTAAAACATACAAAGTAAAGATCCACAATCACATTTAGGCAAAATAAGTTTATTTATGAAATAATGATTTATTGTGCTATTCATTAAAGACAATTAAGTATTTTAACAATATTTCAAAGAAAAAAAAAAAAATCGTACTTTTACTGAAGGCCGAATTATGCGATAAGGATTACGAAAGGTTATTTCGGTCCAGTTAAAAGAAAAAAAAAAAAACTTGGATGGCAACTTGGGTGTTTCAACGTGACATACCGTTTGAATCTCATGCAACCGCTAGAGAGTTGAGTGTTGTTCATCATACTGACTAGAGAGTAAAGACATCAGATCGTGCTAAATTTGTTTATTTTTAGATACTTTTAGAATTGTGTATTTTCTTTTTTTTAGTTAAAAAAAAAAACTAACTACTATTCATATAAAATTTGGTTTTTTTTATTTTTGTTATTTAATTAATAATAATTTTTTTTTTTTGAATTTTTTTTATTTTTGTATGGAAACATAGGTATAAATAAATATATATATATATTTATAAGAGGGAGAAAGAAAGATCTCAAGGATCAAATTAAATTAGAAATTATTTGTTTTTATTTATATCTAGGAATCATTCCTTTTAGATTTCGGATTGCTGGGCCCATCAACTCCGTTGCGGAGGGAAGAATCCACGTAAGATTTTTTTCTTTATTTTTTAATTTTATTTATTTTCTTTCTCATATGAATATATATAGGCTTTATATAAATAAATATATACATGGGTTTTTTTGATATATGTATTTTTACAAATAATTGGTAAACATTTTTTTTGGATAATTTTAATTTGCAATCTTTGTTGTGAATAAATAATTCTCTTATATATATAATTTTTTTTTTGATTAGTTGTGAATATATTATTAATGTTTGAATAAATAAAATTTTTTTATTAAGATGTCCTAATCCCCTTCCCCCTAAATCTTTTTTTTCAGGTCAGCCAGTTCAGCCATAAGATGAACGATCAAAGGGGCTTAACTCCTTTGTATCGAATTCTCTTTTTTTGCCTGTTTAGTTTTTTTTCTCTTCCTGCGGCATGCAGTCCTTTTTTTTCCTCGAGCTTAGCGCTCCCGTCTTTGAAATTTCTACTTTCAAGTAGCGAGATTTGGTCCAGTGTGTCTGTGGCAAGAACCACCCCTGCATTTCTACCGCAATAGCCGCGCATAGCGAGCTCGCTACGCCGCCACATACAAGACACCTGGTAAATCGTGCCTATGTTTGGTCCTCAGGGGTATGGACCCCTGCATAAAAACATATGGTCACGTAACAAACACTCTCTTCAGCGGGACACAAGACTGTGAAAAAGCTTTCGAAACGCTTAAAAATGCATTAATAAATCCACCGTTGCTACAATATCCTGACTTTGAAAAGCCATTTTCGTTAACAACAGATGCCTCAAACTTTGCTTTAGGAGCCATTTTATCGCAAGGAGAATAGGAACAGATTTACCTATATCCTATGCCAGTAGAACACTCAACAAGCATGAAATTAATAAATCAATTATAGAAAAAGAACTGCTCGCAATACATTGGGGTATTACCCATTTTAGGCCATACCTATATGGCAAAAAGTTTACGGTTATTACAGATCATCGACCATTAGTAAGTTTATTTAGTCACAAAAATCCATCTTCTAAATTAACGAGGATTCGACTAGACCTAATGGATTATGATTTCGACATCATATACAAACAAGGAAAGATGAACACAAATGCTGATGCACTGTCTAGGATAAATATAGACATGAACTACTTAAAATCCTTAATTCCCAAAAATATAAGCCTCCTCACTAGAAATATGCTAAAAAATAAAGAGAATATTAAAAATAAGAAAGATATTAAAGACAATATAGAAAAAGTAACAAAAACGATTACGAATAAAGAAAAACTATATATTTGGGATAGCACATCGATATCAGATATTAAAAAGGTTAAAAGAATGAAATTTGAAAAAGTTAATAAAAATGCGCACAAAAGTAATAAGAATAAAATAAAAATGCCGAATATAATAATTAAAGATAATAAAAGCATTATAGTTCAGTACAGTGATAATCCATCTTTTAATTTAATAATAAAAGCCTTGGAGAAACTGATACAAACAGCAACTATAAATGAAATAAATGAATTAGCGCTTTCGTACGACGACGAAATATTTAAAAGTATAAAGATAAATGAATTTAAAGAAATGTTTAATAAGCTGCAGCAGAACAAAATGAAGAATAATACGGCAAATAAATTAAAAATAATTTTATATAAAGAACCTTTAAAAATAGAGGATAATAAAGAAAAATTGAAAATAATAGAAGATTTTCATCAGTCCACTCATGGAGGACATACTGGAATTAAGAGATGCATAGCAAAAAGAAAACAACAATATATATGGAAAAACATGAATAAGATGATTAAAAATTTTATAAACAATTGCGAGACATGTGCTAAAAGCAAAATAATAAAACATACTAAAGAACCGTTAACACTTACGAAAACACCCCAAACTAGTTTCGAAATAGTATCAATAGATACAGTTGGCCCTCTAAGGATCTCACAAGGATATCGATATATACTTACCGTTCAATGCGAATTAACTAAATACGTAGAAGCTTTTCCTATGGAAACAAAAGAAGCGAAAACCATAGCAAAAACTTTAGTAGAAAATTTCATTTTGAGATATGGATGCTTTAAAACCTTTAAAACCGATAAAGGAACAGAATTTAATAATAGCCTATTTAAAAATATATGTGAACTACTAAAACTTGACCACACCACATCAACGGCCTATCATCATGAAACATTAGGCTCTATAGAAAGAAATCATAGAGTTCTAAATCAATATTTATTGGCATTTGCCAACGAAGGTAATTGGAATGAATGGATTCCATACTACGTATTTTCATACAATACCACACCGCATACTGATACTGAATACACCCCTTTTGAATTAGTTTTTGGAAAAATTGCTTCGCTTCCAGCGATAATAGAAATAAACAACAGTAATACTTGTTATGACATCGATAACTATGCTAACGAAATTAAAGTTAAGTTAAAACATGCTCACTTAAAAGCAAATGAACTTTTAAACTCTGCCAAAAATTTAAGAAAAGCTAATTGGGACAAAAACATTAATAAGGCAAATTTTAAAACCAACAACTTAGTATACCTTAAAACAGCTACTAACAACAAAAGAGAAAATCCATATCAAGGCCCATTTAAAATAATATCGCATAAAGGTGTGAATTCAACTATACTAATAAATGGAAAACCATTAGAAGTTCACAACAACCGTCTCATTAAAGCACGAATAAAATTAGAAAACAAGTTTAGAACATAAGTAAATATAAAATAATTAAGTAATAATAACAATTGTACATAATTTTCATAAATATATATATGAAAATTATTTTTCTTTAGGGTGTAAGGTGTAATATACGTATAATCTAATTAATTTTAATTCTATACTTTACCAATTTTTCGATAGTTACCTTTTCATTCCATTTTTCTAAATTTTTTATAAATTCAAAATTTCCGTTAATTGTATTTCTGATACTTTGTATCACGCGAGACCATGTATCACGCGAATAAGAATATTTCAATTTTTATCTTTTACAAAACTCGATACCATGCAGATAAGAATTTCAAGTGCATAATATTTCAACTGCGTAGACTAAACAAAATTCTAATGCACGGATATGCGCATGAGAAATATAATATGGCATTCATGTATTGCCCATTTGTTTTTTAATTCATATGCACAGATATGTTCTTATCTTGTGAATTATGATATTTAGATTATTTATCGTGGGAAGACTAAGAAATCTCATGCGATCTCCTTATCCAGATTGTGATATAAATACAGGAGATCTTGGCATAGAGATTCAGTTGCCAGTTAAACCTTAAAAGCGGCGCTTGCGCCATTCTAATTTTTTAGCGCTTGCGCTTTTAGAATAGTAATAAAAATCTGTATTTATAAAATAAATTCTTAACTTAGAATTATTTTATTTCTGTCTTGAATAACTTAGAATTGTTTTACTTATGTCAAGAAAAATTATTTTATAATAATGTGCTAAATTAGAATTAAATTTTTTAATTAATTATTATTAAGAATATTTTGTATTACATATTATGTTAAAACTAATTTAATAAAATTTTATTGTATTATTTGTTAAGTTAGAATAATAAAAAATTTATATAAATATATAAAGTATCAATTATAACCTAAACTCATTACAGCGTAAGCTTCGTATAACTGTGCCTCATAGTAAGATGCACAAAAGCCTAAAGCATGACATAAATCTATTACTTTTCTTGAACCAAATTTCCTGTGTAATGTTACACTTAATCCAAGTTGGAGGGGTGATAAAAAAGAACGGGTTCTCACAGTAGACATAATTGCATGTGCGATTGACGTTGTTTTCTTGTCGGCTTTATTGTCACCTTTTTCTTTTGATACTTATCTATAAACTCACTTAGTAATAATTTTAACGATTGAGGAAACACATCTATCAATTTTGTTTCAGAAAACATTTCATCACTAGCAGGATATTTATCATTTCTTTACAGATATCTGTGTGAATTTAATACGCAACCTCCTTGATTTTTCTAATATTTTCAGCCTCAGCCTCCGAAGTGGTCTCTCGAAAAGATTGATTTAGAATGTCATGATGTTTTTTCTTAAAACAATAAAGCGTGGCTGATCCTATATGTTTTGACACAACAAGATCGTCTGCATAATATTTTTCTAATCTACGTTTAATAGTTCGAGGAGCAAATGGATTATCAACCACAATGTTCATCAATTCACTTAGGGAAAACTGACAATCAGGTTAGTTATTAATATAATCTATTATTTGGTCCATAGCGTCATTTGCATTTCTAGTTCGTCCATAAATTTTTTTTCTGGTGAATTTTCCTGTTTGAAAATATCGGCATGACAAGACCGATGATATTTTGCGCACACACCTCAAATCATTTACCGAATCGATTCTTAAAAAAAGAGATCGAGAATTTTTTATATTTTTGATAACTTAAGTAATAGTGGAGTCTCGTTAGAGTTTCACCTCGGAATCCATTGATTGTGATGATATTGATGTGAATCCTTCTGAATTGTGTTTTTTGTATAAAATATTAAAAAGTTTATACATTTTTTTTAGTTGCTTATTGTTAATTGTTTTTGTTTATAACAAATTCAATAAATTTTTAAATTTATTTCTTTAAATGAATATATTTTCGTCATATATTGAAAATATAAGCATAAGCTAAGTAAAATTGACATTAGGAAATACCTACTATTCAAAAAGGGTCATTCAGGTAAGAACAGGTACAAACAAGTACACGGGAAGGGGAATGGTAACTGTTTCAAAGCGTTAGTTTTAGTTTGCTGAAGTACATGTTTAATTACATTTTTGCGTTTTGTGAAGTGAATATATAACAAATTAAGAATTATTTTATAGTGTTAAATTTATTAATTTAATTATAACCAAATACTAGTATTTGTGATTACATAAAAGTTATCTATATAATCCTGCATTGTAAGTATTATTATGTATATGTTATTTCTTAACTTTATTGTATGTAAAAAAATTAGAGAAAATATTATCAGATAAGGAAATAATATCAAATTTGAATGAAATAGGTAATTCTATTTTATTTCTGCAAAACTTATTCATTTAATCGTCACACAAATCCAATAGAGTTTAATTCAATCCTTATTGTAGACTTTTTATTACACATGGAAGAATCAATGGACACTGAAAATGATAACTCTATTTATTGTATTATCTGCGATAAACTGGGATCTGGTTCAGGCCCAAACACAGATTTGGGAGATATTATAAAAATTACCAGAGGAATGCAAAATTTAAGAAACGCTTCAAGTGAGCGAGAAGATGGATTACTTGAATTTTTACAATCTGAATTCGTGTATGCACATAAAATCTGCAGAGAGAAGTATATCAATAAAATTTATCTCGACATTTACAAAAATCAGAAGACGAAATTATATTCTCAGTCCCCACCGAAAAAAAATTACGTGATAGCACTTCCACAAATTTTGGGTGGAGTAATAATTGTTTTATTTGTGGTACTGAAGCAGATGAACTGAAGGAGAAAAAGAAAAATAAAAATCAACGTAAACAAATTTATTACGTTGAAAGTGACACTTTTCAGGATAATTTGCTTAGTTTTGTGGCTTTACAAAAAGATGATTACTGTAGAGAAATCCATAAAAGAATTGCCGGCGTAATCGATCTGCAGAGTCTTGGTGCTAAATATCATACATATTGTTACCAATCAATTAAAAATTCTACAAGAACTCAGAATATCGAAAAAAAAATTCATCCTGGAGTTTTAATTGTAGACGTTGCAATGGAGAAAATGTATAAGTACATTCAAGAGAACGATGATTGTCAGTTTTCTATACAAGAGCTGAAGAATATCTTCTCAATAGCAGCAATATGTGATCATTATGTCCGATACATTAATCACAATTATAGAGAAATGTGTATATAGTATTTGACGGTTATTCCAAAAGCAGCACAAAATCAGCTGAAAGAAACCGTCATTCCTTGGTGAAAAAATGTGCTAATGTTGAATTTGGAGAGAATACGCCTCTAACTATTGTTCAAGAAAAATTTATTGCAAACAGTAAAAATAAGAGCCGACTTATAAAAATGTTGAGGAAAAAACTTTCTGAACATAATATTTTCACATGTCAGACAGAAGATGACGCAGACAGATTAATTGTTGAAACAGCGATTAATTTACAGTCAGCAAATGTTACTGTAGTTTCTGAAGATATTGACGTATTGGTACTGTTAACTGCACTTACTCCAAAAGACAGAGAAATTTTTTTTAGAAAGCCATCTCAAAGAAATGTTGCGGAGAAATTATTTTCATCTAAAGGCTTGGAAAAATCTTTACCAACATATTCTCTTTTTGCATGCGTTTACTGGCTGTGATACGACTTCTGCTTTTTACCGTAGGAGTAAAACCAAGTTTGCAACAAATTTTGAAAAATGCATAAATTTACATGACGCTGCCAGAGTATTTAGGAATGTTAATGCAGATCATAGTAATATTTTTGAAGCTGGTGTAACATGCATTTTATCTTTGTATAATGCTCAGAAGAGAACCATTGATTTAAATACATTGAGGTACAACTCTTTTTTAAAAGGTACAGCTAAAAAAACTGGCATTCAGTTAGCTTCCCTGGTACCAACATCTGATGCAGCATTTGAACATTTAAAAAGAGTATATCTCCAAGTGCAAACATGGCTAGGTAACGATATGAATGTGGAAAATTGGGGATGGAGTTACAGTTCTAATCAACTGGAACCAATAATGATGCACCAACCGCCAGCGCCAAATAATTTATTAAAAATGCTATTTTGCAATTGTAAAAAGGGATGTGGAAATGCCTGCGGATGTAGAAAAAGTGGTTTACACTGCACTGCAGCATGTACACAGTGTAATGGAAATAATTGTTTTAATGCATCTCCTATTGTAGAAATCGGTGAAGTAGAAGACAATGATGAACAAATTTAATTTTTCTAATTTTCCACTATATATATATAAAATATAAAGAAAAATAAATAAACAATTTCTCTGAACTTTCTTCAAATTAAAATAATTTGTTTTTTTACTAATTTTCTATAATATTATATTGACAGAAATATACTTATAATGCATAATGATTTTTGTAAATTTTAGCCTCGTATTATAAGCAAAATGGATAAATAACTTTGAAATACTTTTTCCAAATAAAAATATTGTTTTTTACTAATAGTATTTGATATTATAATAATATAAATTTATTTACAATACCAAATATTTTGAAATTAAACTAGAAAATATTTCTCATATGAACCAGGATTATAAAAAAAAATTAAATTGTAACAAAATTAGAGGTAAAAAGTTTTGCTAAAAAATCTGATTGTTTGGCCTGCCAAATTATATTTTTTATCCAATTATTAAAACCCTACTTTGTGGTATGGAAAAACAAGTAAAAAATATGCTTAAGTAAGAATCAGATCTATTGGATGATTTGTTATCGTTTTGATAACAGCAGTTTTGAAAAAAATACCTCTAACGACATGTGCCTCTAACAGAAGAGTAGCTGCCCTTTAGAAGGATGTATCTCAGAAACCATTTAAAATTTTCGCTTGAAATTTTGATATGTTATTTTAAAGGGTACAAATTATCGAAAAATGAAAAGAAAAAACTAAAATTTTGGGAAAGGCACACTAGTTGTGCCCTTCAAGCTTGTAATACAGTACGCTACACGTATATATATATCTGTATCTATTTTTTTTTATTATTAAAAAAAAGCAACGAACTTTAACCTATAAACTTTTTAACATACCTCATTACAAACAAAACCCAAAAGGTTTCATTAAAATTTATTCACAATCAATGGATTCCGAGGTTTCTACATTCTGAGCGCTAAGGGGACTCCACTATAATTTCTCTTTCGTTTGATATGAAGTTACAAATGATGTTTTTTGATGCTGTTCGATTTTTCTTTGAGGTAATAATGATTTCGTACAAATAAAACAATTTCGATCCCAAGCAAAAGACGAATTTGAACATCTTCGTAACTTTGGTTTAAGCGGGCTGCGAGATGCTTTTGCAAGAATTTCAAACTTTTTCATTTCAGAAGAAACACTTTTATATTCTGCATATCGTTTGCGGCAAGTAGAATACACAAATACTTTCTTTCCGCTATTAAGAAAATTAAGCAGTTGACTATTTTTCAATTTTGATGCTATTATTTTAGATGTTGGCAGACCCCGTGAAACTTTAGTCAATTTTTCTTGAACTTGAGTTGAGGTACTTGGAGGTACCTTTTGAATTTTTACTTTGAACTTCATTTTAATAAATATTTTTATACTAAAATTCATGCATTTAGAATTTTTTGGAAAAAATAGAGAAAAAGCTGAATTTTCTATATAAATATCAAAATTATTGGTTTTCTGCTTTAGACACCCGAAGTGTTTATACGAAAAGAAAAACCATTAAATAATTTTACCAAAAATTTGCTCGTTATTTATTGATATTAAAGATTATAAAACAAGTAATATAAAAAGAAATTTTTTAAAGTATATTCCTACTTGAGATTGTTTTTTCTTTTTTCTGAATTCAGAATTCGTAATTCGTTGCATTCAGTTTTCTGAAGTTTTTCTCTCATATAAAATTAAAATTAGTTTATTAAATATAATTAAGGAATTAATATTTGAACTAACTGTATTAACATCAATTGTCATGGACTCCCAACACAACAAAATTTATTTGAACTTGATTGGATAAATAGAAAAGGGTTAAATTAACGATGGAAAGTTCCAAAAAGATATTGGACATTATGAGCTAACGGTAAGAATAAATTTTGAACCAAATGCATTAGCATCAATTGTCATCCACTCCCAACACAACAAAATTTATTTGAACTTGATTGGATGAATGGAAAAGATTTTATTAACAATTTAAGATTTTTACATACTTTTTGCAAGCTAATAGTAGGAATATAATAACAATAATATAAAAAAAAATCAAAATTGGAAAAATTGCAGGCTGGCAAAGTAGGGGCGGGCTCGTGTCCTGGTTTGTGCGATTCCAGCCTTCCCGTAATATAAAGAAGCAATTTTTTTTTAATTCTTCAGTGAGAAAGGCGTGGTTTTTAGAAAAAATTTTTTCTTCACAAAATGCGAAGTTTTTTAGAAAAAATTTTTTCTTCACAAAATGTCGGCAGTTTTAAAAAAAAGTTACGTTTTTCGCCTTTCGGAATTTTTTTAAAAAAAAACAAGAAAAAATTATTAAAAATCTCGTCACAATGATGCCATTGCATTTTTGATTAAATTAGGGGAGAGCTCAACCGCAAGATTTGTCTACTTTCATGACTGTAATCAGAAATTTTTTTTTTAATGATGATGCTACAATCTTAACTTATAATTAGTTTATTAGTATTGTTGACATATATCACTTATTAGTAGTAGTAGTAGCGAAAGGGAAACAAGATGCACCGCGACCAATTTGATCTCGTAATCACTTATTAACTAATTATATTATTCACTAGTGCGGTAGGATGATCCAATGATTAATTCCCTGAAGTTGAAGTTTATGCTAATGGGTTAGCTCATACGGCTTGATTCTTTTGAGTCGTCTTGTTTGATTGGTTACGTCCAGTAGCTGATTCATTTTCTGTGTTTGTGTGATGTAGCAGCCTTTTCTCATGCTTAATTGCATGTTCACGTACTACCTCCTCTACTAGTTTGACTTTCAAATCCTCATGTAGCTCTTTGCTTGTTACATACCAGTATGCATTGGTTATAATGTGTAGGAGTCTGTTTTGACATTTTTGAATTATTTCAAGGTTTGTTTTACGAGTACATTCCCATACCTGAATACCATTCGTCCATGTAGGTTTGATTATTGACGTATATATTAGTTTTTTACTTCTTAGGTCCAATTGGGAGAACTTCCCAATTAGCCAGGAGAATTTACTTGTTAGCAGCTTTATTTGTATGGCTTTTTGTCTTATGTGGGGTTTCCAATTTAATTTCTCGTCCAACTGGAGACCTAAGTATTTCGCAGTTTCAGCCTGTGGAATTTGATCACCATTTAGGAATGTATGTAGATTTATATTTACTTTTCTTAGAGTGTATGTTACATATACAGATTTATACTATTTATTTTTATTTTCCAACTATTTTCCCAGTTATTGATACTATCCAAGGTTGATTGCAGTTTTTCTACTGCTTCTTCTTGTGATGTATTCTTCCATAATACCACAGTGTCGTCAGCGAATGTACCAATGAGTGTTCCTTCTTTTATGGGGATGTCCGCAGTATATAGTATGTATAGTAAGGGGCCTAGGACACTACCCTGTGGAATTCCTGCTTTTATTTCATAGTTATTCGATAACTCTTCTACATGCTTTACCCTGAATTATCGGTTAGTCAAGTAAGACTCAAGTAGTTTGCACAGGTTGTGTGGTAACATTGTGCTCATTTTGTAACTGGGGCCTTCATGCCATACTCTGTCGAAAGCTTGAGAAACATCAAGGAAGACCGAAGAGCAGAATTCCTTGTCTTCGAATGCCTTTTCTATGAAATCAGTAACTCTGTGAATTTGTTCAACCGTTGAGTGATATCTTCTGAAGCCGAACTGAAATTCGGGGATGTTCACAAATGGCTCGAGTCTCTTAGTAACTTTTCGAACAACTTAGATATAACTGGTAGAAAAGATATAGCCCTATATGATGTTAACTCTTCAGCAAGTTTACCTGGCTTTTTATCATTACGATCTGTGCTAACTCGAAATTACTCGGGATATGTTGCAGTCTTACGCATGCGTTGAACAGATAAGTAAGCATGATGCATTTTGCCGGTAGTTCTTTGAGCAGTCTTGGTGGTGTTATGTAGTAGAATTACCTCGTCGAAATGGTTCCTTCCTTGGCAGTGGGTAATGGGGTAAACTGGGAAACCCTATCTCTTATAAACACTCTTTCTTCAGCCGTACTATGAGTTATTTGAAGGAGAAGATCAGGTGACAGTTTAATTTTTGTGCATAATTTTTATTATTTTAATTTACTCCTTATTTTAATTTAAAGTTTTCATTTAACTAATTCCCAATTTTATTTCTTACAATTTTAATTCTAAGTCATTATTTAATTTACTTGCAATTTTATTTCTAAGTTTAACCGATCGCTTTTGGTGAAGTCTTGGCCAAATTCGGCCGGTCTCACAAGCGATTGAAACTTTTCTAAGTTCTTTTATTTATCGCTTTGGTGAAGTCTTGGCCAAATTCGGCCGGTCTCACAAGCGATTTTTATGAATTGATTTAAGAAACAGCAACTGACAACTCACTACTCTTTTATAATTTACACCTATTTATATTTACAAAATTCTTACCCCCTCTTTTCTTCAAAATTATTATTTTACTGAAAATATACTTTTGCATGTTATGCAAAATAATATTTTTCTGTTTGTTTTGTTTTTTTTTTTTTTAATTGTTTTGTTTTTACATAAAAAAATGTAATATTAGCACATTTGCACCGGGGCCAATGTGCTAATGAAAATATGCTTTTGCGAGCTAGGCAAAATCACACCTTCACTGAGGTTCATTTGCCCCAGTGGAAATATGTCTTTGCAAGCCATGCAAAATTATTTTCTTTTCTTTCTCACAAATTTTTTGTGTTTTGTTTTTTTTTTGTTTTATTTATATTATATATATATATATATTTACATATATTTATATTATTTATATATATATATATTTTTCTGTTTTTTATTTTCATATATATATTTATATATTTTCTTTACAGATATATATATTTTCTGTTTTTTGTTTATATTATTATATATATATCTTTTTTTTTTCTTATATATTTGACCTATACCTATTGCATATTACATATATATTTATATTTCAAGTACCCTAACATTCCTCCCCCCTATTTTGAAACATTTCCCGGAGGGGAATGTTTACTATTATTATTACAAATTTGAAAAAAGAAAATAGCCTTTCCCGGGTTACATGTATTTTTCCTTAAATAAAATCTATCATAAAAACTACAAAAGTATTTGGTTTAGTCGGAACCCGCGAGCCACTTATACCAATATTTTAAATATTTTTCATCGTAATTTGAAATTGATTATTTGCCGCACTTTGTTGCTGTTGTAATAAATGTCGTGATCTTGCTTAATTTGGCTAACCCTTATTTGTGTAGGAGCCGACATCCCTTGCTGAATTTGTTGTTAGATAAGTGTTGTTGTTGTTGATATAATTACCCGATGTAACTGAATTAGATGTATTTGTTACAGTTGATTGTGTAGCTAATTCATTTTTTCGTCGTTTACGTTGTTTTTTAATTATTGAATTTTTATTTAAATTTTTATCATTTAATTCTATTTCAGATATATTTTTTATATCATTATTATCCATTATTTCATTTATATTTGATAATAATTCATTTTTATTTTTATCTTGAATTTTTGAATTTTGTTTTTCATGTAAAGCAGTTATTTCTGGTGTTAGTTTATCTAAAGTGACAGATTCTTCTTTGCATACAGTTAATAAATTTTTATCATTTATTGTTTCTAATATCCTGTCTATCTCTTATATCAATTATTTCATTTGATTTAATATTTTTTTCAATATATTTGGTATTATCTTTCGATGTACATGGCTGTGGTACATAATCATTAATATCAGATGAAATATTTGTGCTTAAAATATTTTCAATATCATCAAAACGTGTTGGATGTGCTGATAATGATAAAGCTTTTGTATTATCTAAATTAATTAAAAAACTTTCTACTATATCACCAATTTCTTTATTTATATTATTAGAGTTTTTATTTTTTTTTCTGCTTCTTATACTTCTACGTTTACGTTTATTTGTAGTTTCATTTAAATAATTAATATTTGTTATAATTGAACCAATATTACATGTATTTAATTCAATATTATTGGTTAATGTTATTTTAGCAAAGTTATTTATATCATCTGATTCTTTAGTAATTGTATATTCATTTTTATCATTTTTTATTAAATTTTTTCGTTGTCATGTATAATTTTTAGGTAAAATATGTTTTTTTTTTACATTAACATTTGAATCAAAATTAATATTTTCATTATTTATATTATTTTCATTTTCTATTTGATTTTCTTCGATTGTTATATCAATGTTTTTTAGATTTTTATTAATATTATTATCATTATCTGTTTTAGATCAAATTTCTTTTGAATTTATAATAATTATATTATTTTTTTGATTTTGTTTTGAAAATTCTTCTTCTAATTTAAAATTTTGGTTTTTTTTTAATCATTTTTTTTTCTAAATTTTTACTTATAGTTTCGATATTTTTTCTTGGTCTACCACGTTTATTAATTTTATTTTTTAATAACAATTTTGTTTCGATATTAGATTCTTGTTTTTGTACTTTTTCAGTATTCATGGTTTCTTGTATTTAAATTTTTTTAGTTTCTATTAAATTTGTAGTATTTTCATTTAAGTTTTGTCCAATATTTTTACTATTAATTATATCAGTTTCATTTAATTTTTGTTGTTGATAAATTTTCATCAATAATTTTTTGGCTATTTGAAATTTCTATATTATTACTAGCTTTACATTTTCTAGTACGTAAATTTTTAGCAATTTTTCCATTATCTAAATTTGTATCTTTCAATTTTTCTGTATCAATTTTTTTTATTTTTTTTTTGTTTGTTTTTTTATTTTCATTAAATAATTTTAAATTTTCAACAAATATTTCTGATTCATTTTTTTGTATAATTTTATCATTATTTAATTTCTCTGTTACATTTGATTCATTTGAATTTAATAATTTTATATTATCCCTTTTAGATTTTATATCTGGACAATTATTAACTTTAATTAAATTCTCTTTAATTAAAGTATTTTGTTGATTTATATTTAAAAAATTTTAATGATTTTTTTTTTTTTTTTTTAATTCATTATTAACTTTTGAATTTGGTGAATTGCATATTTTCTTTCTTGGTATTTTTCTCTTTGTGCTTAAATCAAGATCTCTTTCTTGTATATCAAAACAATTAATTTCAGATGAAACTAATTGTTGTATTGGACTATTTTTTGGTTTAATTAAATGTTTAGGACGAATAGAATTTCAATATTGTTCATTTGAATTTGTTTTTTCTACTAAAAATTTTTCAATTGGATATTCAATAATAGTATCTTTATTAAATTTTTCATTTTTAATTATTACATTATTTATAATTTTACGTTTTTTTATATGAACCTCTAGTATCATTATTATTTTTAATTAATTTTTGATTATCAAAATTTAAAAGCATATATGATTATATTTTCAGGTTCATTTAAATTTAATACTGGTGAAATATTTATTATTGTATCCTTATCTAATATTTTTGTTTCAGATGATTTACATGGTGATAGTACACGGTGATAGTGCGGAAATGTTTTATTAATAGAGTATAACTTTTATCGATATCAAATGATATAGCACTATCATTTGGATCGCTATTTTTAATGATCTTGGTGATGTTCTCCGTTTAGGGCTAAAAAATTGTTCATTTGAACTATTGTTTTTATCATAAAAACTATTTTCATTTAATGATATATCGAAAACACTACCGAATTCATTTATTTCTGATGTTATAATTCGATTACATGAATTTTTATGCCTTGGTGATATTCGACGTTGAAATTCTTATTACTAATTGGTTCATTTGAATCATCATTTAAATTACTATTACTACAATTTGGTTCAATTTTTTTTTTTTTTTTTTTTTTTTAATTAATTTACGTTTTACAGTCTTTCTTTTTGGTGCCTTTGTTGATGTTGTATTCAATTTATCGTCTGTTATTATTTGTTTATCTAATTTGACCTGTAATTTTCCAGTTAACGTTGCTATACAATCATTTAATTTTTTTTTTCCCACGTTGTTTTGTTTGAATTATATTTTCAGTTTTATTATTTATCATTTGTTCATTATTTTTTTCATTAATATCAACAACGTTATCCATTATTTGTGATTTATCATTTATTTTTAAAGCATCTGATATAATATTTGAATTTGTTTTAATTGGGATTTCTTGAATTGAATTAATAGTTTTATTATCATTAGAAATTTCAATATCTTTATCAACTAAATCATCCTGTAATTGCCTTTTTGGACTATATTTATTATCTTTAGTTTATATAGGAATCTTTTTAATTTTTTTTTTTTTTTATTAAATGGTAGCACCAATTTAGTTGTTTTCAATTTATTAGAGTTTTTCATTTTCATATTTTCAAAAGATTTATTTTCTATATTTTCAGTTTTATTAATTTTAGATTTTTTTAAATGTGTTTTTCTTGTTAATTTCCTCTTGCTACTATTATCATTCATTCTTTGATTTCTTAATAAACGATTACTTTTATTTTTATAAAATTTTCTTACAACTTTTTTAACAAGACATTTAGTTTTATGTGTATCATTATTAATATTACAATCATTTAGATTATCATCATTTTCCTCCTTATTATCACTAACACTAAGTTTTTTAATATTTGTGATTTTCTTTTATTTTTATTTTATTTTTGTTTTAAATTTTACATTTATGTTGACTTGTTGATTTTATTTACTATTTTATTATTCCACCTAGAGTCATAATAATATAATTATTATTATTATTATAATTTTTTTTATGTATTTATTATTATTAAGGATGAACGGCGCTCATCTATTGAGGCTTATTACCGTTTGTTTTTTTATTATTTTTAAGGATGAACGGCGCTCATCTATTGAGGCTTATTACCGTTTTTTGGTTTTATATTATTTCTAAGGATGAACGGCGCTCATCTATTGAGGCTTATTACCGTTTTTTTTTATATTATTTTTGAGGATGAACGGCGCTCATGTATTGAGGCTTATTACCGTTTTTTGTTTTATAAATTGTCTGATTCGTGACTGCTTATCAGGTGTCGGAGGTTTTTGAATTCTTTCTTGTATCTTCAAATAAAATTGAGTCGATTAGCTCAGAGAACTCTTGTAGTCCTGGAGTTAAGGATAATTATGCCTTGCCCCTATTTATTGGGGTTATGGTATGGCTTTCCTCACTTTCTTCGGAGTCATGGAAGGACATTAATGTCAGGTCTTCTACTAAGGGTAGGTTCGTGAGCTAGTAATATCGTAGCTCAATATTCGTCGATCTTACCTTTCGAAAACCGCCTTTAGATATTGCGACAAATAAAGGATGTTCTTATCGTGTAAGATCCTACCGGCTGCGCCAAAATGTTATGTAGTAGAATTACCTCGTCGAAATGGTTCCTTCCTTGGCAGTGGGTAATGGGGTAAACTGGGAAACCCTCTCTCTTATAAACACTCTTTCTTCAGCCGTACTATGAGTTATTTGAAGGAGAAGATCAGGTGACAGTTTAATTTTCGTGCATAATTTTTATTATTTTAATTTACTCCTTATTTTAATTTAAAGTTTTCATTTAACTAATTCCCAATTTTATTTCTTACAATTTTAATTCTAAGTCATTATTTAATTTACTTGCAATTTTATTTCTAAGTTTAACCGATCGCTTTTGGTGAAGTCTTGGCCAAATTCGGCCGGTCTCACAAGCGATTGAAACTTTTCTAAGTTCTTTTATTTATCGCTTTGGTGATTGCAATCTCAAGACTCCTGTATTCGTGTCCAGAACTGAGAACGGGTTAATTTTTGATAAAATTATTTTGACTAGATTATAATATAAGACAAGCAGTTTATATAAAAAAAATTAAGGTAAATAGGCCATTGGTAAGCCCTTCAAACATAGATCATAAGCCACAAAAAGCCTGTTAAATCCAAGTCTAAAAAATATATATAAATGAAGATAATTTCAGGAAATTATTTTCCCTACCACGTAAATATTTTTATTTAATTTACTAGAAAACATGTTTAAATTATTTTTTCTCAGGGTATATTTTTCATTAACGACTGACATTGCATATAAGCGTATGTATAAGGAGTGGAAAGAATTAACTTCAATCGAAGGCTCACAAAATTTTTGTCAAAATGGTCGATACCTCTGCCAATGGCTACCTCTTTGTAGTATATGTGGATACCAGATACCAATTGAGATCGCTTAATTCAATATAAATTCATGTATACATACACTTTGTAGTTATTGTTTATTGTTTATTGTTTTAGCAATGTTTTTGCGCTTGCAAAAATATATTTTCACTATTTATAATTTGTTGTTGTAAAACTTTGCTTTGATTTTGGCAAAACAAACAGGCAAGGACATTTTTTTTTTGTTTGAAAGAAAATGAATTTACACACATTTACATAGATATACATAGAGTTTTAGGAAGGTGTGCAAGTGTGACTGCACAAATACACATCTAGATATTATAAAATCGTGTATTTAAATATTTGACATTAAAATCTCTCGCCACCCCATTTGGGGTGGCGACCCATAGTTTAAGAAGCCCTGATCTAGTATAATTAAATTTGATTGTGGCTAGAATATCTAGGCGGTTAGATTAGTTAGGGTGAAAAACTAACTAGACTTCTTGTCTGTTTGACTATGCGGTTAGTCCTTGTTTATCGCAAGCCAAAGCAGTTGTATGGGTAGCTTCTACCACAACTGCATTTTTGGTGTGCGGAAGGCCTTGGTGGAAATGCTTTTCTATACACTTCACAGTAAATTAGATGCCTCGGCTAGCATTATTTGAGGATTTTGCATGGTTCTTTAAATTGAATCATGGGGTATATTTAAAAAACTAGGCCTACGAAGGGTACTTTCAGGGTTGTATATTTACAACATTTGTCGGGTAAAGGTTAAATCTTTTCTACCATCGCAATGAAGACGTAATATCGAAACTAAAGAAAATCCAGCAGATTTTTTATCAAGGCAAGTTCATGCCAGTGAATTGCCAGTTAACAAAATTTAAAAACAGAAATTATCAGAAGAACAAGAAAAAGTTAAAATCGTACCTAATCGTGTTACTAATAATAATAAAGATCATTTTATATCAAGGATTGATCATAAAAATTCATTTGAGAGGCTTTAGTGAAGTTGTGTGACAAAATTCTTTAAGGAACCAAAGAAAGGTCAGGTGTATTCCATAAATTCAAAGCATAAATTCGCAAGAAAAAAATGGTTATTAGTTAAGGACTTGGAAGAAACACTGAAAAAAATAACATTCACAGAAGAATTAGAAGATTTAGAAAAAAAAAAAAAATGGTAAGAGTGACAGTCAGGCTGAAGTAATTTTTTTATAGATCAATGTCGATTAATTGTGGTTCTACACAGACCAACTCACAGCGATTGAGTTCATATGAATAAAGTGGTGGCTACACAGCCCCAGTGCTGTAGGGCGTTTACACCGGCATCGAAATAACATTTGAATTTTTATATGAAATTTGCAGGTACAGTATAATTTCGTTATATCACCAAGCGAAGGTGATATGTTTCATATTTAGTCCAATTTCAGCACATTTATTTTATAAATGTAGCCCAAAATATTTTCGAAGTCAGCTGTTGTTGACATGCTAAAGGTAGACATTTAACAATCCGCCATTAAGTGATACCAAAATTTCTGCTATCTCGAGTTTTTTGAAAAGGAAATATATAATTCATGAGCGTTTCATTTCACCTTGTTTCACGAAATCATGATTTCGATGCCGGTGTAAACGCCCTATTAGTTTACGTTTCATTTCTCAAAAGTTCCACTGTCATTAAATAATAATGGGTTCAGACAGGCCAACTTACAGCAGAAACTCACAGCTATTGAGTTCATATAAAAAAAATGGTGTTTTCACAGCGCCAATTTTTTTTTTTTTTTTTTAAAGTATTTATCTACTACAATCTTAATTATCTTAATTAATTTATTAGTATTTTTGAATGTGATGAGTTGGTATTGTTGATAGTAGTTCGATAAGTGAGGGCTAACATCCAGTGATGACTCCCAAGGTGCGTTGGTGTTGAATTGAAGTTAGGTTGTCAATTCGTGTGGTTTAGTTCTGCATAGGCGCCTGATTTTACCATGGGTATCCATTAGCTGGATGGCCTCAATGTTAGGATGGTGTATGAGTCGTTGTTCATGCTTAATAGCGTAGTCTCGGATAACATCCTCCACCCACTTGATGTTCAAATCGTCGTGGAGCTCCTTATTCGAGATGAACCGGTAAGCATTAGTGATTATTCTTAATACCTTATTTTGGCTCCTCTGGATGATCGCTCTATTTGAGCTACAAGCGCAACCCCACAACTGCACTCCATAAGTCCAGATGGGCTTGATGATAGATATGTATATGGCTTTTTTACTTTTAAGGTTTAGGGGGGAGTTTTTCCCAAGTAGCCAGTAAAGTTTGATAATTTGTTGCTTCGTCTGTTTTGCTTTTTGTTGCAAGTGAAATTTCCAGTTTAATTTGGAGTCCAGATGTAGGCCCAGATATTTAGCCGACTCCGCTTTTGGAATTTGCTCACCGTTTAGGTATAAGTGGAGATTGTTGTTGGTTCTTCTTAGTGTGTACACTACGTGTACAGATTTAGCGCTATTGATTTTTATCTTCCATTTATTTGTCCATGTGTTGATGAAGTTAAGTGAGCTTTGGAGGTTTTCCGTTGCTATGGATTGAGACTCGTTCATTGATAGTAAGACAGTATCATCAGCGAAAGTACCGATGAATGTATTTTCCGTAGTTGGAATGTCCGCAGTGTATATCAGGTATAGAAGTGGCCCCAGCACACTACCTTGAGGAATACCTGCCTTTACTGAGTATATATTTGACTTGACATCTTGATGTTTAACTTGAAACTTACGATCAGCTAAGTATGATTCTAGTAGTTTGTATAAGTTGCCTGGGAGGAGTATGCTTAACTTATAGCAAAGCCCTTGATGCCAGACTCGGTCGAACGCTTGTGCTACGTCAAGGAATACCGCGGAGCAGTACTTCTTTTCTTCTAGTGCCTGCTCTATCTTATCGGTGACTCGGTGAATTTGATCAATTGTCTGGATCTAAATCCGAATTGATAGTCAGGGATGGTCACTAAAGGTTTTAGTCTCTTTAGAAGCAGCTTTTCGAATATCTTTGATAGTGTTGGGAGGAGTGAAATTGGCCTATATGAGGTAACTTCCTCCGCTGGTTTATCTGGTTTTTTTATCATTATGATTTCAGCTATCTTAAAGCTGTCCGGAACATATTGTGTTCTGATGCAGGCATTGAATATATATGTTATTATTTTAATTGCTTTTGCTGGTAATTCCTTGAGTAGGCGGGGAGATAATTGGTCTATTCCTGGCGATTTTTTTATATTCAAGTTGTTATCTATTTCACTGGCAAGTTCAAAGGCAGTGATCTTTTTGATTTTTTTGTAGGGCTGGTACCTTGGGTGTGTTGAAATACCGGACTGAATGTCATGTGGTTGAAATACTGACGATAAATGTTGTGCGAAGAGTTCAGCTATATCATGATCCTTGCGTGCCCAGTCGCCCTGAGGATTCCTCAGCGGGGGGATTCTAACAACTGGATGTTTAAGATATCGAGTTGCCTTCCACAGGGAGTAGTTCCTGTCTTTATCAGGTCCTAACTCACTTAGGTACTTGTTGAAGCATTCTTGCTTATATGTTTTTATGAGTTGGTTTGTTTTGTTGCTAACTCGGTTGAATTCGGTTTTGTGGGCTGGGTTTCTGGTTGAATGCCAAAGCCTTCGAGCTCTCCTCCTTTCTTTAATGGATTGTTTTATTTCTGCAGTGTATGTTATTTCTGTAGTAGGCTCCCCTCCTTTAATTTCTGGTGTGGATGCAATTGCTGCTTTCCTTATATTGTCTACTATCATATTAGTTTGTTGCTCAATGTCGTCTCGGGTTTTGAGATTGACCTTTAGGTTGATAGATTTTTCGAGTGTACTTCTGAAGGCGTCCCAATCAGTATTTTTATTAGTCAAGTTTATTCTACGTTTGGTTAAGTTGACCTTTATTCCTATGGTTAGGAGAACTGGCGTGTGATCGGATGATAAGTCTTGTATATCATTAACTTCAATGTATCTTGCTGAGATTCCTTTAGTGATGAAGAAGTCAAGTAGATCTGGTTTCTTGGTCGTATCTGTAGGCCAGTACGTTGGTCTTCGTGATGAATGATATTCGCATTGACTTTCGTTAATTGCTCTTAGGAGTTCATTTCCTTTACCAGGCGTTATTAGTCTTGAACCCCACGCTGTGTGTTTGGTATTGTAATCCCCGCCTATTATGAATCTTGGGCCAAGACTTTCGAAGGTTTCTTTGAATTGATGTAGAGTAGGTGTATGCCTTGGTGGGCAGTACGCTGCTACCATGTTTAATTCGGATTTGTTGTACTCTATTGTTATTGCTGTTGCCTGCAAATGAGGTTTGCTAATATCTGCATAGTGATAGTATTTTATATTGTCTTTTATCAGCACTGCTGACCCTCCTCTAGCTCTTTCGCTAGGATGATTTGTCCAGTGGATTTTGAAGCCTTTTATTTTTATGAAGCTTTTGTTAGTAAAGTGGGTTTCAGATATAAGGGCTATATCTATATTGTTTGTGTGGAGATAATTTTCCAATTCATGGGCTCGTGCCTTGAGTCCATTTACGTTCCATGTCATTACTTTTAGTAACGAGTTCGTCATTTACTGGCTTTTTTGGACTTTGTATTATTCTTTTTCTTCCCTTGGCTTAGTTGAGTTTTCGACTGGAGTTCCAAGTTTTCTACTCGGTTGGTTAATTGTGCTAATGTATTTTGTATTTGCTTAAGCATTAGCACTATGTCAGTATTGCTTGTCTCGTTAGTGTTTCCACCAGCTTTGTTGCTATTCATCGTTAACTCATTGGTTGCACTTATTGCAGATTTAGCAGCTTGGGCGTATGAAATGCCTGATTCTTGTGTTGATGTTGACGATTGCGTTCTGAGTTTGTCTATTTGTAATCGTTGAACTGTTGTTGTTTTGGTTGTGGTTAGACTTTTGATCTTCGATTGGTAGACTGAGCAACCTTTATAATTGGCTGTGTGTCCAGCTTCTTGGCACAGAGCACAAGTAGGAGTGGTTTTTGGAGCTTTTGTACACTTTGTTGAGTGATGATTAGAAGCACATTTAACGCATCTGGATTCTCTGCTACAGAAGCTTTTTGTGTGTCCTAACTGCTGACAGTTAGTGCACTGGGGGATAGTTCTTACCTTTTTTGGCGCTTCCACAGACACCTTACAGTGTACTAATCTGGTTATGGTGAAAACCTCCTTGTTGTTATCTTTTTGAACAATTTCTACTGCGAACAGTGGATATTCAATTCTTGTTTTTTGGTTGTCTTTGCTAGTTATTGTTCTGTATATATTTGATATGTATTTGACTTCGTGGCCTAGGAGTGTGAGTTCTTTTTTGATCTCTTTTTGGTCCATGCTGCTTGGCAAGCCTCTTATAATGAACCTATATGTACGTTCATCTTTTAGTTGATAAGTGTGGTATTCGACCACTTTTAACATAGTTGCTGAGGCATTTTTTTGCAGCTCTTGCTCATTCATTTTCTTTTGTTCTGTCTTGATATCATCAAGCACCTTTTTGATGCTTCTATATTCATCAGTATTAGTCACTGTGATTTTAAGGTTATTGTTTGATAGTGCTCTGAATTGCACTGTTCCTGCTTTTGTAGCTAGGATTCTCATGCGGAATGAATTGAAATTGTTGATGTTGCTTACATATATTGGCGGTGGAAGAGGAACTCTCTTTTCCTGATTATCATCATTGATACTCTTATTTACCACGTTATCATTGTTTATCAATGGCAGATCAGCTTCTTTAGGTGGCGACTTGGTTTTAACTCGCCGTCTCTTTTTAATCTGTTTCTGGATACTTTTTGATCCTATTTCTCGCTCTAGCTCCTCCTCATCCGTTTTATACTCCATGGATATCATGGATGATGCTGAGGATAGAGTTAGGCGCGGAGGTAATATTAGCTCCCTTTTCTCTGCTGATGAATTTACGGATGAGTTTGTAATGCTGCTCTTCAGCTCTTCGATTTCTCTGGACTGGTTTTGAATTATTTCTTGCAGGTTGACAATTATTTGCCGTAATTCTTCACATTGGTTACTAGAACCAGACATGACTGCTGCTATCACTTACACACTTTCACTAAGTTGTTAAAAAGTATAGTGTAGTGTAGTGTAGTGTAGTGTAGTGTAAAAAAAAAGAAACTAGGAGCACCTATAAACACGTCTTATAGATCGTAATTTCGGTATTACCAGCTCTCATGATATTTCTCCCATGATATAAATATCATGAGATTTATATCAAGCAATTGTGTTTGATGATATTTATATTATATCATGCAATATTTCAAGTGCATGTGCACTCAGAATATATATTTTTAATGTAATACTTGATGAGCTCGAAATAAGCACAAGTTTAGATGATAAACAATTTTCTATAGCAGAACAACAACAATTTAAAAAATATTAAATTCGCGATTGTGACCAAAGTAATGGCGCTAATTTAACCAAACTTTGGCAACTTGTTTAGCAATTATTGTCCGCACACCAAACAGAATTTCCCGACCGTACCGTTATTATAACGGAAGTTCTTAAAAAATCGGTTTTTTCTCACTAGCGGTAGAATTTACCGTTGGATTTCACTAAAACTTTGTTTTTAGATAGTTGTTGGATAATTAATAAAAAAACAAAAAAAAAAACAATTAAGAAAAAATTAAATCTAAAGTAAAATTAAGCATAATTATGTCTGCATTGCAATTTGAAACTTTTGTTTATTTCAAATTAGATTTTGCTACTCGTGTAATTTAATACCGTGGAATGTTTCGATAGCTATAAGTAATGGGTCATTAGCATATAGTCCAAAAAATGCATACTCGAAATTTGATACTGCAGACGTACAGTCGCAAATTGCATGAAATTTATCAAGGCAATTGTGTGCTGAGAATGCATTTTTTGGTACTATATAAATAATATTTTTTGATAAATAAATCAGTAGTGTTTTGGATGTCATGGTTTTCATTTAATAGTAATTAGTCTAGCGTTTTCTGGACTTAACCAAAAAAAACCTTCAAATATCTTAAGGAAACTAGCGTTTTCTAGTTCTCTCTTAAGTTAATTTATAACCAAACAGTTTTTAGTTCAATTATATTATACACTAGCGTTTTCTAGTGAATTATAATATAAACTAGTGTTAATTAAATAAGAAACTAGCGGTTTCTAGTTTTTATAAAGAACATTATAAACTAGTGTTAATTAAATAAGAAACTAGCGGTTTCTAGTTTTTAAAAAGAACATTTTTGGTGACCCCGACGTGATCCTGTGAACAGAAAATTAGTGAAGGTGAAAGTGTAAAAATTAGTGATTATCGAAATCCGAATATTCTGTCATGGGGTCAATAGAATACAGTCATTGCAAAGGAGATAGAAAAAGCAATAAGTTCGTTTCACAGGCAATTGCCTGAGAAGAAGCAATTGGCGTATCTACAAGATACATTAAACAATTTAAATCAACGATGGAAAAGCTTCGAAATTATTGATGACCGAATCCGGTCTGAATATGGTGACAATTTGAATCACCCTTACTTTGCTAACGACTATTATAACAAAATAAGAAAAGGTTACGAAGCCTTAAATGAAGAGTTAATCAATTTAATAAAACATTTAGAGGGTTCGAAGGGAGTTACTACTGCAGTAGAGCCTAAAACAACAACTATTGAAATTAGAGAAGGTGTAAAACATCAAGAAGAAGCTGTCATCACAACCGACACCTTTAAGGGCATAGAAAAACCAACAAACAACGATCCTCAGCGTTTAGTAAGAAAACAGCTTGGAATAATGGCTGCAATAGAGAATTTATTGAAAAATATTGTACATGGCAACCTTCGATCAACGAGATACTGCGAAACAAAGTATGATAAAATCAAGGAGTATTGGGATGAAATAGAATCTATCAATAGCACGCTATGGGAATACACAGATAATTTGTCCAAAATAGGATATAACACAGAAACTTATTTTGATTTATCAGTACGGACACAAGATATGTTGATCTTGTTGAAGGAAAAAATTGATGAGACTAATAACAAATCTAACACCACTCAAGCAACTACAGACGAACATGAATCATTACGGCTTCCAAATTTAACCTTACCCCGGTTTGATGGGAATTACCTGAAGTGGAAGCAATTCTATGAATTATTTACACAAATGGTCCATAATAAAAACATAGCAAGTGCTCAAAAATTATGGTATCTAAAAACCAACGTCACAGGAGAAGCAGAGAAACTAATCAGGCATTTATCAATTACAGACGGTAATTACTCAATTGCATGGAGTCTACTCAAGGATAGATTTGAAAATAACCGATTAATCGTCAATGCCTTGATAGATAAATTGATGGCGCAACCTGCATTAACTGCAGAATCCGCTTCCGAACTAAAGGCCTTGCATGATACCACAAAGGAATGCTTATTAAGCTTAGAAGATATGGGATTAGCTGTATTGGAAAATTGGGATCCAATAATAATGCATAATTTAATAAAAAAACTAGATGCCAATACTCATGCATTATATGAGCAAACCTTGAAAACACCACGCGAACTACAATCAGTAAAAGGTCTATTGAACTTTTTAGAAATGCGATTTCAGGCACTAGAAGCATTTGGACAACGAACCAGAAGACAGCAAAATCCACCTAAGGCAGCCGCATTAATGATACACAGAACTAATGAATTACAATGTCCAATGTGTAAAAATTCACACGCAATCTATTTTTGTGAAAAGTTTAAAAGGTTATCACCACAAGAGCGTCAAATAAGGGCACGAGAGTTCAATTTATGTCTTAACTGTCTAAAAAAGGGACATAACTACAATCAGTGTCAGTCTAGAAATTGCTTAAAATGTAACAAAAAACATAATACTCTTCTTCATTTTGCAACAAATGAACAGAAAGAATTAAGGTCAGTTGACACTCATATTACGCGTACCCACGTTTCAACTCATATTTCCACAACTAAAATGCAGAAACAAGAAAGAGAAAAAGAACTTGATAAAACAAGGAGTAAGTTGAGTATCAAGCAAGAGGAAGCTTACAATGGATATGTCCTCTTAGGCACAGCGACAGGATTGGTTCGAGATTTTACAGGGGAGCTAGTGCCATGCAGAATTCTTCTTGATTCAGGATCTCAACTCAATTTCATAACGGAAAGGCTACGACGTAAGTTACAATTAGGTAACACCCAAGTAAACATGAATATATTTGGGATAGGAGAATCCAAATTTAAACTAAATAAAAAATTAAATGTGTCATTAAACTCTACAAATACCAACTTTTCAACTGAGTTAGAAGCATACGTTATTAAGGAAATTACAGCTCAACAACCATATCAATTTATCAATATCAAAAATTGGGAAATACCAACTGAAATCATATTAGCTGATTCTGAATTCAATAAACCTCAAAAAATTGACATGCTACTTGGAGCAGAGCTCTATGGAGAAATAATAAAGAATGGACAAATAAAGCTAAAGGAAGGATTACCTATATTACAAAACACCACATTAGGTTGGATAGTTTTAGGCCGCATCGCAGATACTGAATATAAAACACCATTTTGTGGTATAACCAACATCGAGTTAGAACAACAGCTACAAAGGTTTTGGGAGATAGAAGAATGTCCAGCTCGGAATATATTATCAACCTTAGACAAGAAATGCGAAGACTTCTTCGAGGCAACAACAACCAGGAATTCAAAGGGACGCTTTGTAGTAAATTTACCAATATTAGGGGATCCAAACTTAATTGGAGAATCAAAAAACATGGCATTCAAGCGATTACTATCCATCGAACGTAAGCTTGTACAAGATCCCTTGCTCAAACAAGAATACGATATGTTCCTAGAAGAATACATTGAGTTAGGACATATGCGTGAAATCAAAGCTAATCAAATACAAGGACCTCATTGTTTCCTTCCACATCATTATGTACTCAAACCAACAAGTAGTACGACAAAATTAAGAGTAGTGTTTGATGCATCTGCTAAGACATCAAACAACCTATCACTTAACGATTTAATGGTGAGCGGACCAAAGATTCAAGACAACATTGAATTTATTATGTTACGATTTAGAACAAAGCGATATGTGTTTACCAGTGATATTAACAAAATGTATCGACAAATTTTAATCGCCAAGGAGGATAGAAACTTACAGCTAATTATGTGGAGAAGATGTTCATCCGACCCAGTTAAATATTATCAATTACGTACAGTAACATATGGAACCAAGGCAGCACCATATCTTGCAATAAAATGTCTACGAAATTTAGCAAAAACTGAACAACACAATTATCCATTAGCAGCATCAGTAATGAAAGATTTTTATGTCGACGATATCGTCACCGGCAGTAATAACCTTGAAGAAGCTAAGGGTATACAAAGGGAATTAATTGCAATGTTAAAACTAGGTGGCTTTCGTTTGCATAAATGGTGTGCAAATCATCCAAGCCTAGTACGAGAAGTACCTCCAGAGGATCTGGAAATCCAACTAAATTTCGCAGAATTGGAAGATGAGCAAGTCAAAACTCTTGGCGTTATTTGGCACCCCATAACAGATTTATTTGCTATTAAAACAAATCAGAAATTACGGCAAGATGTCACAAAGAGGACAATTTTAGCAGATATGGCACAAATTTTTGACCCTCTCGGTCTGATAAATCCAGTCGTAGTTACTAGTAAGATATTCATACAAAGGCTATGGAAACTTAAACTGGATTGGGATGATGAACTTCCAGAAAAGGAACTCCAGTTTTGGCAAAAATTTAGAAGAGAATTAAAGGATTTAGATGAATTAAGAATGCCACGATATATGTTTGGGGATGAAGTCAGTATTAATGTTCAACTTCATGCCTTTGCGGATGCGAGTGAAAAGGCTTACGGAACTGCAATCTATCTGAGATCCATCGATAAGCATGGAAAATTAACTGTTCGATTACTTTGTGCAAAATCAAGAGTAGCACCAGTAAAACCAACAACTCTACCAAGATTAGAATTATGTGCAGCATTACTAGCAGCACAATTAGTACGACAAGTAACAGAAAACGTTCAATTAGCTATCAAGGAATGCTGGTATTGGACTGATTCCCAAATTGTAATAGCTTGGATAAGGGGGGATGCATCATCGTTGAAGACATACGTAGCAAATCGAGTGGCAACAATACAAGAAATCACAGGAATAAAAAGTTGGAGCTATGTGAACACAAAACAAAATCCTGCTGATTTAGTATCCAGAGGTGTATCACCAAGTCAACTAAAAGGATTAAAAATATGGTTCGAAGGTCCAGAATTTTTAAAAACACAATGTTCCAAGTGGCCGAGAGAAAACGTACCAATAGTAAGAGTTCCAGAAGAAGAAAAAAATGACCGGTTTACATTCAGCGTGAGCAATGGAATAAAATATAAGCCTGATAACGATGAACACCCACTATACTACATAGAACATTCAAATTCATTCAGAAAATTACATCGAGTAATGGCATGGATAATTCGAGCTGTACAACACTTCAAGGGCAATAGATCACGAGAGCAGCTACTATCGGTTAAGGAGTTAGATAATGCTCGTACAACAATAATTAGAACAATGCAATTGCAATCATTTAATGAAGAATTAAACTTGCTTAAGAAAAATCAACAATTGCATAGGTCAAATAAGTTAGCGAAATTAGTACCCTTTCTTGATGCATCAGGATTGATGCGAGTTGGAGGAAGGTTACAATCAGCTGATCTCAATTACGGTGCAAAACATCCAATTCTACTACCAGCTGAAAATTTCATTACCAAATTAATACTAATTAATCTACACAATACACATTTACACGCAGGACCACAGGCTTTACTAGCAATTTCACGACAAACCTATTGGATAATGCAGGGTCGAACGATAACAAGATCAGTAGTGAATAACTGTTTAACATGTGCAAAAACACGTCCTCGATTACAAAGCCAACAAATGGGGAATTTACCATCAACAAGAGTACAGAAGGCACGTCCATTTTGCAACACAAGGGTAGATTTTTGTGGCCCTATGTATACTCACTTCAGAATACGGGGAAAACATCCGCAAAAGACATACATTGCAGTATTCTGCTGCTTTGCAACAAAGGCGATACATTTGGAAGTAGTTTCGGATTTGAGCACTGAAGGTTTTCTAGGTGCATTAAGAAGGTTTGTAGCACGACGAGGACATTGCGAAAATATCTATTGCGACAATGGCCGAAACTTTGTAGGTGCTAGAAGACAATTAGAAGAAGTAGCAAACATGCTTCAAAGTTACAGTGCACGAAGGAAAATTGTGAATTTTGTTGGGGATAAAAGAATTCAATTTCACTTTATACCACCCAGATCTCCTCACTTTGGTGGACTATGGGAGGCTGCTGTAAAATCGACGAAAACTTTACTACAAAAAACTATAGCGTCTGCAGCAATCACATACGAAGAACTTTGTACAGCTACCAGTGAAGTTGAAGCTATATTAAACTCAAGGCCATTAACAGTGCTATCAAACGATCCTAATGACTTAATGGCTCTAACACCAGCACATTTCTTAATAGGCGAACCTCTAACTACTACGATCGAATCAAATCATGTAGAAAACAAAATGTCACTACTATCAAGGTGGCAGTTGGTGAGCTATATCAAAAACGAATTCTGGCGTCGTTGGTCATCAGAATACCTTAGTGAGCTTCAGAAAAGAGCTAAGTGGATAAAAGCATATCCTAATATGAAGCCTGGAACTTTAGTCACTATCAAGGATGAAAACCTTCCTCCTGCAAAATGGTCAATGGGAAGAGTCGTCGAATCATTTCCAGGTCCCGATGGGAAAGTACGAGTCGTGGATGTAAAAACAGCCACAGGTATTTATCGACGCGCAATTCACTTACTCTCACCATTACCAGTCGAAACTGAAGAACCAAGTTCAACCAAAGGGATCACATATGAAGATATATCAGATGAAGCTAAGGCAAAAAAAAAGGAAAGGAGGATCATTAAAAGCAAATGTGGCAAAGGTCCTTCTACTGGCAACATTGGTATTACCAATGTACTCTTCAAGTTATGCTTTAAATATTTCGTTAGCCAATCAAGGATCAATGACAGGAAAATCAATAGAAATAACAAAATTTCAACATAGCGCAGGAATATATTTTGACAGAATTGGGCGATCATATTTAGCAAGCAGTTACTGGAATATTATGATTTATTATGATTTAACAGAATATAAAGCAACAATTAATAGCATAGAGCAAATATTGCTACAATTAATAAGGCTCAGTGGATTCATAGAACACAATCAAAGTTATCAGCAAATAATAAAGCAATATGCAAATAAAATAGAACAAATCAAAAGCAACAATGCAATGTTAGAAAGCCCAAGAAGACAACGTAAGAATCGTGCCTTACTGAACATAGTGGGTACCATCGCACATAAATTATTTGGTGTATTAGACGAAGAATATGGCGCACAAATGGAAACGACAATTGATATGGTCAAGGATAAAGAAAATTATCTTCACGAATTGATAAAAAATCAGACAACAATATTAGATTCCACGATGAATATTATAAAAAAGACTGAAGAAGATAGATTGAATTTAACAAGTGAAATTAAGGCAGGATTAAAACAACAATATGATAGGTTAACCAATATGAATGCTGAAATGCAAAGCCAGAAGGGGATTCAGGCATTTAACACATTAGCTATTCTAACGAATTCGCTAATAAGTGAAGTTGAACTCATGCAAGAGATGGTTCTTCAAGTCATCATCGATATTGAACATGGAAAAATGAATCCACTCATCATAACAGCGCAACAGCTAAAAAGACAAATATCTTTAATAAGAGAAAACTTACCTCCGAATTTACAACTCCCAATAGCTAACAAACAAATATCGCTGTCGAGTTTATACAAATTGATGAGTATGCGGTACCAGATAAAAAATAATTATGTACTCTTCACAGCAAATCTACCTCTAGTTAGGGTAACTGAATTTGGCCTATACCATCTGATTCCGTTGCCTACATTACTCCATGAAACACACGTTTCCATCACACCTGAATTAGACTTTATCATGTCAAACATTTATAAGGATAACTTCTATTTGTTATCTTACGAGGAATATAAGCATTGCACGGAATTGGTAACTGGAGAATATATATGCGATGAACATAGAGCATAAATAAGTTGGAAATGTAAAGCATTGTGAAATTAGTCTATTTCTGCATGAAGAGGCAACAGCCAATTGTGAAGTGAGAATCAGTAAACCAGCTAGAATATGGATCCGTTTGCAAGCAACTAACAGGTGGTTATTTTCCCTGGATCAGAATTATACCGTTCATATTGTATGTAATCAAAGATATATAACAACAGTAATGGAGGGATCTGGAGTGTTAACATTACAACCTGGATGCACGTTAAAAAATGAAGATTTGACTATTTCCACAGGATCAATCTTACATACTAAGGGAGCTAATCAATCATTTCAACCAGTAATAAACTTAACAATGTATGATATTCGACGTAAGGCGTGGAACAACACAGTTGTTATTCAATCAATAAACCATACGGAAGAAATAAGGAGGATTAAGGACAATATAATAAGTTTAAGTAAACAACAAGGCAACCTTAAGGACATTAAGAAACATAATGTACATCAACTGACGGTTGGATATTCTTCCATTGCAGGGCTGCTGATCATTATTGGATTTTTTGCAGTGCGTTGGTGCTGCAAAAAGACAGCCAGAGTCAACTTACAACGAAACATTCCGCAACCGGCCCCACGAACTGTATAAAATAAATTTTTGGTTGTTGGTTGAGACCTGCGGCTCAAGGGGGGGCAGAATGTTGGATAATTAATAAAAAAACAAAAAAAAAACAATTAAGAAAAAATTAAATCTAAAGTAAAATTAAGCATAATTATATCTGCATTGCAATTTGAAACTTTTGTTTATTTCAAATTAGATTTTGCTACTCGTGTAATTTAATACCGTGGAATGTTTCGATAGCTATAAGTAATGGGTCATTAGCATATAGTCCAAAAAATGCATACTCGAAATTTGATACTGCAGACGTACAGTCGCAAATTGCATGAAATTTATCAAGGCAATTGTGTGCTGAGAATGCATTTTTTGGTACTATATAAATAATATTTTTTGATAAATAAATCAGTAGTGTTTTGGATGTCACGGTTTTCATTTAATAGTAACTAGTCTAGCATTTTCTGGACTTAACCAAAAAAAACCTTCAAATATCTTAAGGAAACTAGCGTTTTCTAGTTCTCTCTTAAGTTAATTTATAACCAAACAGTTTTTAGTTCAATTATATTATACACTAGCGTTTTCTAGTGAATTATAATATAAACTAGTGTTAATTAAATAAGAAACTAGCGGTTTCTAGTTTTTATAAAGAACATTATAAACTAGTGTTAATTAAATAAGAAACTAGCGGTTTCTAGTTTTTAAAAAGAACAATAGTAATTTAGTATATCTGCGTACAGTATAAATCTCAAGTTCGTAGCTTAAAAAATACGACACTTGGAACCGAAAAACCTAGAGCGCACACAAAACACGTCTATACACTTCGGCCATTATATACCAAACTGACAGCGCCAATGCTGTTAGTTACGTTTCATTTCTCAAAAGCTGCACTGTCTTTAAATGTCATAATAAGTGAAGATTTTTCTGAATGATTTTATCAAAATTAATTAAAACGATTTAAATATGAATATAGCAAAAGCATTATCTGACGAAAATAAGGAAATATAACGTTGCATTCTTTTAGTCCTTGAACAACAGGCTAAGTTGTTGAAGGTTATAATAGAGAATGCAGTGAAAGCTGTAGAATTATAAAATAATTCGCATAACTCAACTTTCTTATATTTAAAAAGTCGGAGATCATGGTCATGTGAAAGTTTCTTAGTTAAAAAATAATAATTAATGAATAATCAATTCGTTTAAGGTTGAAAACTCTAAATTTTGGGAAGTTTAAGTGCCCCTTTCTACTGAAAAAGTTTAAAAATTGCTTTCGGTGCAATAGAAGCACATTTTATAGTATAGTGGAAAATTTGTCCGCGCTGTAAAAAAGGACAATAATCGGCGTAAGGTCATACCGCTCGACAAAAGAGCTGCAATAGGTTTCCATGTCCTCGCAACATCTGGAGAATACCAGAGGACTGTAAGCTTATTTGGTATAGGGAAGAGGACTGTATGAAACATGAAACATGTAATATGAAACTATCAAAACTTGCTTCTGTCAAATAACAGCATTTTTAAATATGAAATTAAATACTTTAGAAGTTTTTTGATGTCTTAAAAAATATAAACAAATTTATATATGCTCTTTTAACTTTTTACTACCAAAACTAGTCAAATTAAAAGACCTTTAAACAATCAATTTTTTCGGAAAGCTAGAATTAATGTAAAAACTTTCTTTTTCAATAAATAATAACATATATGAATTAAAATGAATTAAAAAGAAATATAATTACACATAATTATGGATAAGAATTATAAAATCGTATAGCAAAAAAATCAATCTGATTCAATATGTTACTGTAATGTTACAGGTATATTAGGTGTAATTATGAATATTTTTTGCTTAATTCTCATTAGTAAAATATTCAATGTAATTCTTCTCTTTAAGATTCATTGAATTTCGATTGCAGCTAACTAGCCTCTTTTCTACACATTTTACAAGACCTTTTTAAAAAGTTCGATCGTTCAAATCATTGTTAAAAAGGGAAAAGCAGAAAGAATTTTAATGATGTATATATTCAAGCATACCATTAATACTAAAACTAAATAAAAGATTCATAAAAAAAATATTGCTAAATAGATAATTAACAAATATTAATTAAATGAGATTAATAAATTTAGCATCATATGAAATTTACTAGTTTATTTATAAAAAAAAACCTAATACTATTTATATCTTAAGCTTATATAACATAATCATTCCAAAAATTTGCCGGCTTTAATTTATAAAGCTTACTTTAAAAACCATTAAAAAAATTAACACTTATTATTATCTCCTTAATCAAGTGTAATTATTCTTCCTCGAATACGATTTCTTACTTCTAATATTTTAAAATCATTATAACCATTTTTGACTAAATGATGCCCAGCTGATAATAATAATGATAATGATAATAATGATTTTTACTTTATTAAAATTATTTGGTTTTTCTTTTTGTACATTTCCACTCATTATATTTTTAAAATCTGAAGAAAAAAACACAATATTATCAAAATAATATAATCACTTAAATAAACGCTTACCTTTTTGGTGGTATAACTTTCCTAATGCTTTTTTCCATAAATCACCCTGAAAAAAATCACCATATTAGCAAAATAGTACAATAAATAAATAAATGCTTACCTTTTCAATATTCAACCTGTCGGATTTAGCCTCACAAAACAATTTATTTAATTCTCAAAATGGCCATCCTCAATTATCGATGTTTCAATAGTCACAATTCCTATTAGTGCTGCCATGAGTAAACTGCTACAACTCACAAAATCAACGTTCGGGAACGAAGATTCTCACAGTCATACATTTGTCATTTTTCCATACAAAAATCAGAGAATCGCTGTGAGTTTTGACTATGAGTGCCCTGTCTGAACCCACTATAAGTGAAGATTTTTGTGAATAATTTTATTAAAATTAATTAAAACGATTTAAATATGAATACAGCGAAAGAATTATCTGACGAAAATAAGGAAATAATACGCGGCATTCTTTTAGTCGTTGAACAACAGATTAAGTTGTTAAGATTATGATAGAGAATGCAGTTAAAGCTGTGGAATTATTAAATAATACGCTAACTCAATTTTGTTATATTTAAATAGTCGGAGACCATGGTCATGTGTAATTTTATTAATCAAAAAATAGCAATTAATGAATAATCAATTCGTTTAAGGTTGAAAACTCAACATTTTGGGAAGTTGAAGTGCCCCTTTATACTGAAAAAAAGTTTAAAAATTGCTTTCGGTGCAATAGAAGCACATTTTATAGTGTTGTGGAAAGTTTGTACGCGCTGAAAAAAAGGACACTAATTGGCGTAAGGCCATACCGCTCGACAAAAGAGCTGCAATAGCTTTGCATGTCCTCGCAACATCTGGAGAATACCAGAGGACTGCAAGTTTATATGGTGTTGGGAGAAGCCGACTGAATAGGAAGTTATAAATTAGACCGAGACAAATTGATGGTTCCGCTGCAGTAAGTAAACTTTTAGATTACAAGGATCAAATAATTGTACCAGGAATTAAGGCGCTTACTAAACACAGTAATATTTGGAAAACAGTTTGAGAAGAACTATTAAGTAAAAAATCGCACCATGTCAATAAAAATAATATATAAAAATTTACATAAGTTTTATTTATGCATATAATTGAATCAATATACGTTTCTGTTATATATTTAAATTTTAAACAGGATTAGATAAATAAAAAATGCCTATAGTAGTAAAACTGACACCTGACGAGCCCATAGTTATGTATTTATAATCGAATACAACGTGGTGAAATGTTAGAATCTATTGCAAAAAATTATAATTTGAGCCAAGCAGGTGTTAAAAAAATTATCGATAGATCAAGTAAACTTTACTTATAGGTGGAAAGATGGATGCATCACTAAAACATTTTATTGTACCACTTAAATTTTTACATAAATTCCCTTATTTTAAGAGAATTTTCTAAACAAAATGCATTTAAAAATTCTCGGTTCATTGGCAAAAATTTAACGAATAGAATAGAATAATATAGGCTACTGTCGGCAAACACAGCTCTAGCTGAAATTGTAAAAAAATGCATGCTTTCCAGTATGCAAAAACTTCATCAACATATGCAGAATCAAAACTAGAAAAAAATATTTCAACATAATTACTATTGCAAATATGCAAAGTTCAAAATACTTATACTAATTAATGCTTTAAGTTTTGTACTTCTTTTAAATCCGAAAAGTCCTTTTATTTAAGTTTTAGAAAAATTATGATGAATTTTATTTTATTTTTGTATCAATAATATTTTAATCATTCTTTTTATAATTTAACCGTACAAAAGATGATCACAGAATATTTTAAATATTAATAAATTAAAAGAAATTCCCTAAATTATTCACATAAAAAAACTAAAATGAAATTTAAATTGAAACGCCAGCTTTTCTCTCATCTTTTTTATATTCCTACTATTAGGTTGCTCAAAAACCTTCAATTGTTAATAAAATATTTTCTATTCATCCAATCAAGTTCAAATAAATTTTGTTGTGTTGGAAGTGCATGACATGCATGAGTGCATGATGTTAATACAATTAGTTCAAATATTATTCTTACTGTTAGCTCATAATGTCCAATAACTTTTACACATTTTCAGGCGTTAATTTAACCCCATTTTTATTTATCCAATCAGATTCAAATAAATTTTGTTGTGTTGGGAATCCATGACAATTGATGTTAATGCAGTTAGTTGAAATATTATTCTTACCGTTAGCTCATAATGTCCAATATCTTTTAAAAATTTTCAGTCGTTAACTTAACCCTTTTTTATCTATCCAATCAAATTCAAATAAATTTTGTTGTGTTGGGAGTCCATGACAATTGATGTTAATACAGATCGTTCAAATATTATTCTTACCGTTAGCTCATAATGTCCAATATCTTTTACAAATTTTCAGTCGTTAACTTAACCCTGTTTTATTTATCCAATCAAATTCAAACAAATTTTGTTATGTTGGGAGTGCATGACAATTAATGTAAATACAGTTAGTTCAAATATTATTCTTACCGCTAGCTCATAATGTCCAATATCTTTTTGGAACTTTCCATCATTAATTTAAATCTTTTTTATCTATCCAATCAAATTCAAATAAATTTTGTTGTGTTGGGAGTCCATGACAATTGATGTTAATACAGATCGTTCAAATATTATTCTTACCGTTAGCTCATAATGTCCAATATCTTTTACAAATTTTCAGTCGTTAATAAAACCCTTTTCTAACCATCCAATCAAGTTCAAATAAATTTTGTTATGTTGAGAGTGCATGACAATTGATGTTAATACAATTAGTTCAAATATTATTCTTACGGTTAGCTCATAATGTCCAATATCTTTTAAAAATTTTCAGTCGTTAACTTAACCCTTTTTTATCTATCCAATCAAATTCAAATAAATTTTGTTGTGTTGGGAGTCCATGACAATTGATGTTAATACAGATCGTTCAAATAATATTCTTACCGTTAGCTCATAATGTCCAATATCTTTTACAAATTTTCAGTCGTTAACTTAACCCTGTTTTATTTATCCAATCAAATTCAAACAAATTTTGTTATGTTGGGAGTGCATGACAATTAATGTAAATACAGTTAGTTCAAATATTATTCTTACCGCTAGCTCATAATGTCCAACATCTTTTTGGAACTTTCCATCATTAATTTAAATCTTTTCTATTTATCCAATCAAGTTCAAATAAATTTTGTTGTGTTGTGAGTGCATGACAATTGATGTTAATACAGTTAGTTCAAATATTATTCTTACCGTTAGCTCATAATGTCCAATATCTTTTAAAAATTTTCAGTCGTTAACTTAACCCTTTTTTATCTATCCAATCAAATTCAAATAAATTTTGTTGTGTTGGGAGTCCATGACAATTGATGTCAATACAGATCGTTCAAATATTATTCTTACCGTTAGCTCATAATGTCCAATATCTTTTACAAATTTTCAGTCGTTAACTTAACCCTGTTTTATTTATCCAATCAAATTTAAACAAATTTTGTTATGTTGGGAGTGCATGACAATTAATGTAAATACAGTTAGTTCAAATATTATTCTTACCGTTAGCTCATAATGTCCAATATCTTTTTGGAGCTTTCCATCGTTAATTTAAACCTTTTCTATTCATCCAATCAAGTTCAAATAAATTTTGTTGTGTTGGAAGTGCATGATGTTAATACAATTAGTTCAAATATTATTCTTACTGTTAGCTCATAATGTCCAATATCTTTTACACATTTTCAGTCGTTAATTTAACCCTTTTTTATCTATCCAATCAAATTCAAATAAATTTTGTTGTGTTGGGAGTCCATGACAATTGATGTTAATACACATCGTTCAAATATTATTCTTACCGTTAGCTCATAATGTCCAATATCTTTTACAAATTTTCAGTCGTTAATAAAACCCTTTTCTAACCATCCAATCAAATTCAAATAAATTTTGTTGTGTTGGGAGTCCATGACAATTGATGTTAATACAGATCGTTCAAATATTATTCTTACGGTTAGCTCATAATGTCCAATATCTTTTACAAATTTTCAGTCGTTAACTTAACCCTGTTTTATTTATCCAATCAAATTCAAACAAATTTAGTTATGTTGGGAGTGCATGACAATTAATGTAAATACAGTTAGTTAAAATATTATTCTTACATTTAGCTCATAATGTCCAATATCTTTTTGTTACTTTCCATCGTTAGTTTAAATCTTTTCTATTTATCCAATCAAGTTCAAATAAGTTTTGTTGTGTTGTGTGTGCATGACAATTGATGTTAATACAGTTAGTTCAAATATTATTCTTACCGTTAGCTCATAATGTCCAATATCTTTTACAAATTTTCAGTCGTTAATAAAATCCTTTTCTAACTATCCAATCAAGTTAAAATAAATTTTGTTGTGTTGGGAGTGCATGACAATTGATGTAAATACAGTTAGTTCAAATATTAATTCATTAATTATATTTAATAAACTAATTTTAATTTTATATGAGAGAAAAACTTCAGAAAACTGAATGCAACGAATTACGAATTCTGAATTCAGAAAAAAGAAGAAACAAGCTCAAGTAGGAATATACTTTAAAAAATTTCTTTTTATATTACTTGTTTATTGTATTCCTACTATTAGGTTGCTCAAAAACCTTCAATTGTTGATAAAATCTTTTCTATTCATGCAATCAAGTTCAAATAAATTTTGTTGTGTTGAGAGTGCATGACAATTGATGTTAATACAATTAGTTCAAATATTATTCTTACCGTTAGCTCATAATGTCCAATATCTTTTACAAATTTTCAGTCGTTAACTTAACCCTGTTTTATTTATCCAATCATATTCAAACAAATTTTGTTATGTTGGGAGTGCATGACAATTAATGTAAATACAGTTAGTTCAAATATTATTCTTACCGTTAGCTCATAATGTCCAATATCTTTTTGGAACTTTCCATCATTAATTTAAATCTTTTCTATTTATCCAATCAAGTTCAAATAAATTTTGTTGTGTTGTGAGTGCATGACAATTGATGTTAACACAGTTAGTTCAAATATTATTCTTACCGTTAGCTCATAATGTCCAATATCTTTTACAAATTTTCAGTCGTTAATAAAACCCTTCTCTATTCATCCAATCAAGTTCAAATAAATTTTGTTGTGTTGGAAGTGCATGACATGCATGAGTGAATGATGTTAATACAATTAGTTCAAATATTGTTCTTACTGTTAGCTCATAATTTCCAATATCTTTTACACATTTTCAGTCGTTAATTTAACCCTTTTTAATTTATCCAATCAAATTCAAATAAATTTTGTTGTGTTGGGAGTCCATGACAATTGATGTTAATACAGATCGTTCAAATATTATTCTTACCGTTAGCTCATAATGTCCAATATCTTTTTGGAGCTTTCCATCGTTAATTTAAATCTTTTCTATTTATCCAATCAAGTTCAAATAAATTTTGTTGTGTTGTGAGTGCATGACAATTGATGTTAATACAGTTAGTTGAAATATTATTCTTACCGTTAGCTTATAATGTCCAATATCTTTTACAAATTTTCAGTCGTTAATATAACCCTTTTCTAACTATCCAATCAAGTTAAAATAAATTTTGTTGTGTTGGGAGTGCATGACAATTCATGTAAATACAGTTAGTTCAAATATTAATTCATTAATTATATTTAACAAACTAATTTTAATTTTATATGAGAGAAAAACTTCAGAAAACTGAATGCAAAGAATTACGAATTCTGAATTCAGAAAAAAGAAGAAACAAGCTCAAGTAGGAATATACTTTAAAAAATTTCTTTTTATATTACTTGTTTATTGTATTCCTACTATTAGGTTGCTCAAAAACCTTCAATTGTTAATAAAATCTTTTCTATTCATCCAATCAAGTTCAAATAAATTTTGTTGTGTTGAGAGTGCATGACAATTGATGTTAATACAATTAGTTCAAATATTATTCTTACTGTTAGCTCATAATGTCCAAAATCTTTTACAAATTTTCAGTCGTTAATTTAACCCTTTTCTAACCATCCAATCAAGTTAAAATAAATTTTGTTGTGTTGGGAGTGCATGACAATTGATGTAAATACAGTTAGTTCAAATATTAATTCATTAATTATATTTAATAAACTAATTTTAATTTTATATGAGAGAAAAACTTCAGAAAACTGAATGCAACGAATTACGAATTCTGAATTCAGAAAAAGGAAAAAACAATCTCAAGTAGGAACATACTTTAAAAAATTTCTTTTTATATTACTTGTTTATTGTATTCCTACTATTAGGTTGCTCAAAAACCTTCAATTGTTAATAAAATTTTTTCCATTCATGCAATCAAGTTCAAATAAATTTTGTTGTGTTGTGAGTGCATGACAATTGATGTTAATACAGTTAGTTCAAATATTAATTCATTAATTATATTTAATAAACTAATTTTAATTTTATATGAGAGAAAAACTTCAGAAAACTGAATGCAAAGAATTACGAATTCTGAATTCAGAAAAAAGAAGAAACAAGCTCAAGTAGGAATATACTTTAAAAAATTTCTTTTTATATTACTTGTTTATTGTATTCCTACTATTAGGTTTCTCAAAAACCTTCAATTGTTAATAAAATCTTTTCTATTCATCCAATCAAGTTCAAATAAATTTTGTTGTGTTGAGAGTGCATGACAATTGATGTTAATACAATTAGTTCAAATATTATTCTTACTGTTAGCTCATAATGTCCAATATCTTTTACAAATTTTCAGTCGTTAATAAAACCCTTTTCTAACCATCCAATCAAGTTCAAATAAATTTTGTTGTGTTGAGAGTGCATGACAATTGATGTTAATACAGTTAGTTCAAATATTATTCTTACCGTTAGCTCATAATGTCCAATATCTTTTTGGAACTTTCCATCGTTAATTTAAATCTTTTCTATTTATCCAATCAAGTTCAAATAAATTTTGTTGTGTTGTGAGTGCATGACAATTGATGTTAATACAGTTAGTTGAAATATTATTCTTACCGTTAGCTCATAATGTCCAATATCTTTTACAAATTTTCAGTCGTTAATAAAACCCTTTTCTAACCATCCAATGAAGTTCAAATAAATTTCATTGTGTTGGGAGTTTATGACAATTGATGTTAATACAGTTAGTTCAAATATTAATTCATTAATTATATTTAATAAACTAATTTTAATTTTATATGAGAGAAAAACTTCAGAAAACTGAATGCAACGAATTACGAATTCTGAATTCAGAAAAAGGAAAAAACAAGCTCAAGTAGGAATATACTTTAAAAAATTTCTTTTTATATTACTTTTTTATTGTATTCCTACTATTAGGTTGCTCAAAAACCTTCAATTGTTAATAAAATCTTTTCTATTCATGCAATCAAGTTCAAATAAATTTTCTTGTGTTGAGAGTGCATGACAATTGATATTAATACAATTAGTTCAAATATTATTCTTACTGTTAGCTCATAAGGTCCAATATCTTTTACAAATTTTCAGTCGTTAATAAAACCCTTTTCTAACCATCCAATCAAGTTCAAATAAATTTTGTTGTGTTGAGAGTGCATGACAATTGATTTTAATACAATTAGTTCAAATATTATTCTTACTGTTAGCTCATAATGTCCAATATCTTTTACAAATTTTCAGTCGTTAATAAAACCCTTTTCTAACCATCCAGTCAAGTTCAAATAAATTTTGTTGTGTTGAGAGTGCATGACAATTGATGTTAATACAGTTAGTTCAAATATTATTCTTACCGTTAGCTCATAATGTCCAATATCTTTTACAAATTTTCAGTCGTTAATAAAACCCTTTTCTAACTATCCAATCAAGTTAAAATAAATTTTGTTGTGTTGGGAGTGCATGACAATTGATGTAAATACAGTTAATTCAAATATTAATTCATTAATTATATTTAATAAACTAATTTTAATTTTATATGAGAGAAAAACTTCAGAAAACTGAATGCAACGAATTACGAATTCTGAATTCAGAAAAAGGAAAAAACAATCTCAAGTAGGAACATACTTTAAAAAATTTCTTTTTATATTACTTGTTTATTGTATTCCTACTATTAGGTTGCTCAAAAACCTTCAATTGTTAATAAAATTTTTTCTATTCATGCAATCAAGTTCAAATAAATTTTGTTGTGTTGTGAGTGCATGACAATTGATGTTAATACAGTTAGTTCAAATATTAATTCATTAATTATATTTAATAAACTAATTTTAATTTTATATGAGAGAAAAACTTCAGAAAACTGAATGCAAAGAATTACGAATTCTGAATTCAGAAAAAAGAAGAAACAAGCTCAAGTAGGAATATACTTTAAAAACTTTCTTTTTATATTACTTGTTTATTGTATTCCTACTATTAGGTTGCTCAAAAACCTTCAATTGTTAATAAAATTTTTTCTATTCATGCAATCAAGTTAAAATAAATTTTGTTGTGTTGTGAGTGCATGACAATTGATGTTAATACAGTTAGTTCAAATATTAATTCATTAATTATATTTAATAAACTAATTTTAATTTTATATGAGAGAAAAACTTCAGAAAACTGAATGCAAAGAATTACGAATTCTGAATTCAGAAAAAAGAAGAAACAAGCTCAAGTAGGAATATACTTTAAAAAATTTCTTTTTATATTACTTGTTTATTGTATTCCTACTATTAGGTTTCTCAAAAACCTTCAATTGTTAATAAAATCTTTTCTATTCATCCAATCAAGTTCAAATAAATTTTGTTGTGTTGAGAGTGCATGACAATTGATGTTAATACAATTAGTTCAAATATTATTCTTACCGTTAGCTCATAATGTCCAATATCTTTTTGGAACTTTCCATCGTTAATTTAAATCTTTTCTATTTATCCAATCAAGTTCAAATAAATTTTGTTGTGTTGTGAGTGCATGACAATTGATGTAAATACAGTTAGTTCAAATATTAATTCATTAATTATATTTAATAAACTAATTTTAATTTTATATGAGAGAAAAACTTCAGAAAACTGAATGCAACGAATTACGAATTCTGAATTCAGAAAAAGGAAAAAACAATCTCAAGTAGGAACATACTTTAAAAAATTTCTTTTTATATTACTTGTTTATTGTATTCCTACTATTAGGTTGCTCAAAAACCTTCAATTGTTAATAAAATTTTTTCTATTCATGCAATCAAGTTCAAATAAATTTTGTTGTGTTGTGAGTGCATGACAATTGATGTTAATACAGTTAGTTCAAATATTAATTCATTAATTATATTTAATAAACTAATTTTAATTTTATATGAGAGAAAAACTTCAGAAAACTGAATGCAAAGAATTACGAATTCTGAATTCAGAAAAAAGAAGAAACAAGCTCAAGTAGGAATATACTTTAAAAAATTTCTTTTTATATTACTTGTTTATTGTATTCCTACTATTAGGTTTCTCAAAAACCTTCAATTGTTAATAAAATCTTTTCTATTCATCCAATCAAGTTCAAATAATTTTGTTGTGTTGAGAGTGCATGACAATTGATGTTAATACAATTAGTTCAAATATTATTCTTACTGTTAGCTCATAATGTCCAATATCTTTTACAAATTTTCAGTCGTTAATAAAACCCTTTTCTAACCATCCAATCAAGTTCAAATAAATTTTGTTGTGTTGAGAGTGCATGACAATTGATGTTAATACAGTTAGTTCAAATATTATTCTTACCGTTAGCTCATAATGTCCAATATCTTTTTGGAACTTTCCATCGTTAATTTAAATCTTTTCTATTTATCCAATCAAGTTCAAATAAATTTTGTTGTGTTGTGAGTGCATGACAATTGATGTTAATACAGTTAGTTGAAATATTATTCTTACCGTTAGCTCATAATGTCCAATATCTTTTACAAATTTTCAGTCGTTAATAAAACCCTTTTCTAACCATCCAATCAAGTTCAAATAAATTTCATTGTGTTGGGAGTTTATGACAATTGATGTTAATACAGTTAGTTCAAATATTAATTCATTAATTATATTTAATAAACTAATTTTAATTTTATATGAGAGAAAAACTTCAGAATACTGAATGCAACGAATTACGAATTCTGAATTCAGAAAAAAGAAAAAACAATCTCAAGTAGGAGTATACTTTAAAAAAATTCTTTTTATATTACTTGTTGATATGTCATTTTTCCATACAAAACTCAAACAGAATAGTGAGTTTGCAGGGAGCTCTTTATACGTCTCGCCCGTAACTTCGAAAAGTTATGCATGTCATGACAACTCGTGTATCACCACCCATTGAGTTCATATAAAAAAAATCGTGGCTACACAGCCCCAGTGCTATATAACGTTTCATTTCTCAAAAGTTCCACTGTCTTTAAATTTCATAATAAGTGAAGATTTTTGTGATTAATTTTATTAAAATTAATTAAAACGATTTAAATATAACCCAAAAGAATTATCTGACGAAAATAAGAAAATGTTAGACGGCATTCTTTCAGTCGTTGAACAACAGATTAAGTTGTTAAAGATTATGATAGAGAAGTCAGTTAAAGCTCTGGAATTATTAAAAAATTCGCATAACTCAACTTTTTTATATTTAAATAGTCGGAGATCATTGTAATATGTACATTTTTTAGTTAAAATATTACAGTTGATGAATAACGCATTCGTTGAAGGTTGAAAACTCAACATTTTAGGAAGTTGAAGTGCCCTTTTGTACTGAAAAAACGTTTAAAACTTGCTTTCAATGTACTGTAAAATTTATTTGCAGCAAGTTTAGATAAATTATGTTTCTATTTAATCAATACGGTAAATTTTATAATATAATAACTACCCGAACTTCATGATTGGATATTATTTTATAGGACTGCATTTAGAAGATTGCCTACATGAAACAGATGACGTTCCACTCCGTCTACGTAAAAATGTCTATGATAAAAGTAATTGTAGAATAATTCGTGCTCTTCAGCTATCAACCACAAAAACAGTTTCACCTAAAGAACAATGGACAAAATATGAAGAAGATATTAAGTACCTAGAGCCCCATTTTGAAAGAGGTAGTCAAAGAGAAGAACGTGAAGCTTGGGCAAAAACCCATTAAAGAAACATATCTGTCATATTATAACAAATAAAAAGTTAAGTATATTTATTTAATATTTGAAATTTTGAACCTATAATTTACAGGTGTTAAAACAGTAAAGTAATTAAGTGAAAGTGGCAAAATTATGATTTTATTGGAATAAATGAATGCATTGATTCTAATATGTGACTGCTTACTTATTTCTAACGTCATATTTATTTTACAATTCTTACATAAACATACTTTACATTGAAAGTCATACCAATAAAAATTGTAAATTTCAGAAACTTCAAATTGGAATTTTTCATATAGAATGCTACAGTTCTGTAGCCATGTAACTTAACTTTTCCTATAATATACATACAATCCATTTTAATATTCACCACTTTCTTTATTACCTACTTTCCGAAAAAACTGGCTTAAATAAGATATGTTTTTTAATGCGGGCATTTGAACGCTCATGGTAGATTTAGTGTTAAATTCTTTCACATCAAGAACACCCCTGAACTGTCAATCAGTATAGCCCTTTTCCTTTTTGTGGCCAAAATTATATTATTTATAAATATACAAAATTTATACAAAAGTTATTTTGGAAAAAGCGGAGTAATTAACATGATTGCGTGATCTTGAAAATGAGCCCAGCTTTTGATTAATTCTATTTATGTTGTTGTTTTGTAAAGAAATTCATAGATGCATATAAAATCCATTTATAAAACATTTTAGTACTTATAAAAATATACAATTTAATTCTTGGCACATTAAATAAAAATATCAAAAGAGATTTCCATATTCTGCACGTGATTTTCAGTTGAAAAATTTTATAAAATCTCTTCATTCTTTATAAAGATATAAAAAATTCAATTTAAAATACAATATTAAAAAGCAACACGACTTTTACGGAATCTCCAAGAATTTATTTTTCTTCACAAATTAATCTGAAAACAAACACAATATTGGCAAAATAATTCAATCACTTAAACAAATGCTTACCTTTTTTCGAAATCACCATGTCCTTTTCAAGCAAACCTGAAAATAATCACAATATAAGTAAAATAGTTTAATCACTTAAAGAAACGCTTACCTTTCCACCTTATCAGGACTCTTATCAGTATCCTGTTGCGGGTATTCACATTGAGGCTTGTAACATTTCGGAAATGTTCCCTTACAATTCTCAGTCCACTAAAATATGTGAATATATGTTGGAAAATATTACAGATAACATGTGTATTTAAATGTGTATTAGTAAGATACCAAGCATGAGGCAGAAATATTTCTGCCTCAGGCAGTGGTAAAAGCTTTTTCGAAATTTGCGAAACTCCGTCTTACCTTTCACCTCCGCTTACCATGAAATTAAATGTTACCGGACTCAATGAGAATACCCTGGTTGGCTGTTTCCACACGAGGAAACAAGTTTCCGGTAACATTTCGTTCCAAACTGTTTTTTTTTTGAACAAATTTTTATCGTCCACACGGGGAAACAAGTTTCCTGGTAACATTTCATGTGCAGATAGAGTAATATAATTGTGTGGGTGCTTTTAAATAAATTACTTCTTGTATGTGTTAAAATGTTTCTCTTGATACTCAAATTTTTCTGGAATCAAATTTAACTTTGAAATTTCTGAATTTTACCCTTTACTTCTCGTCGCTCTATCCAAAAAACAAAAATGTTGGCAGAAGTTTATTTTGAAGCAAACAGGTTGTTTTGGATAGAAAAGAGTCAGTTGGTGATTGATTTTTGAAGAAGGCAGAGCCCTGCTGATCGGGGGCTCTGACCTTACGGTGGTCTTATTTGAAAATTTTAGTTTTGGGAAGTGCATTACATTTTGCTGTGGTTCTACGCCTTTTGATTTGATAAATAATGAACATTTGATTTAAGTTCTTTTTTGTGAATTGCTACAGAGAAAAAAAGAATTTTTTGTTGGTCATATATAAACAGTTTTTTTTATTTTTTTTGTTAAACACAACTATAAACAAAGAAAAACTGTGATTTTACAAACTGTGTGGAGAGAGAGAGGTGCTTTAGAAAACGAAATTTGAATTATGTAGTTTTATAATCTTCCGTTAAATTCATAATTGAGAACTGATTGAAACATTAACATAAATAAGAATATAAGGACATATAGACCGGGAGCTAGAGGTACTTTAGCATGCAAAATATGAGGACCGCATTTTGGCAATTGATTAAAACTCAGAAAAGCTCATAGATTAAGAAACCGAATGTTGCCAGGCAACCTGTTGGTCCAATTGTCTTTTATACCCCCTCCTCTTGCGTCGCGGTTTAATTGCTGAGCACATGCTGTTGAGCTATTTTAATGGTTATTTGAGTGGCCTTTTTTTTTATTAATTAAAGGTAATAATTACATGCTAAATGAAATAACAACAACAATAGTTAATAAAAAAGTTCTAAATTATTGACAAAAAAATTATTTATTAAAAAAACCGTATATATAAAGATACAGATATAATAAAAATTAAAATAATTATTGATTATTATTTTTACAGTTATTATTTATGCACTTGCATAATATTATACAAGTTAATTGGTTTTTTTTGCAATTACAAGCGACAATCCGATGCACATTTGCAAAGTTGAATCAAAGACTCGGGCAAGGACTGTTTTGTCATTTGTCGTGGGTACAGGTTACCAAAACATACACGATGCTCGTCGATAATAAGTATCGTTTAATTTTTTATTTTTAGCGCTGAACAATGCTTGCATAAAAATATCCTAAGTTTCAGGTAATCTACTTTCGTTTAAAAATTTTTCAATTACAGTTTCGTCACATAAATATTTATTAGGTATTAATTCCCTTTCTAATAATTCTCTACGAAGTTGTTTTGCGCTCTTAACAATATAATTTGCTGAATTAATCTCACGAATATATTCAACGATATCTTCCAGTGGTAAGTTACCCATAAAAACTAATGGCGACTTTGATTGATCGGTCGGATATGAAAATAAAAAGTTTGAACTATACTTATTAACAAGTAGTGATTTGATGACACGATTTTCTACAGTTACATCTTTTATTGCAGTGAGCTCAGCTAGATGGTTGGCTAAAAACGATATTTCAAAACATTGTGATGAAAATTTATCTATTACTTCATTCATTAGCGTCCATTAGTATTTCTCGAGGTATTTTACGCGTAGGTCGACCCGCAGGAAGTTCCGAATTTCTGGGAGCCTTAAGTAATCGCGATAAAAATGTTTGTGGTATCTTATTTGGATGGCAAATAAATCCTCGGGTTGTTTACAAGTGCTAATTTCTGTAAAAACATGATCTTGTTTACAATTTGCAATATCGAAAATTCGTTGTGCTGCTGAAAGTTCAGAGCACAAAAATAGTTGATTATTTTTGTTCTTTGTTAACTTTTCGCAAATCAAACATTTAATCTGTTTATTAATTCCTACAGACCCCCTTAATGACGAGAATATTTTTGCTGTTACTTGCTGTACCTGCATCAGTTATTACAGCATCAATAGCATCTTCCTGCTTTTGTAAAGCTATTTCTAAACGCTTTATTTTTTCTTCACTGATGTAACTAGCCACACAACCCCAATGCCATGAAGATTTTTGTGCGATGAACTCTACATTATTTTTTAACCTTTCAGTGATGTCACCTCTTCTTCTTTCTGCTGCGTTGACACAAGTCACCTGCTTTATCACAAAATGATAAACATGATAACTCGTTCGGCCTTTTTTTTTTAACGTCTGTCAGTTGTATGGACATTTCTCACGTATTTTAATAAAATAATTATTAATTTTTGATGGAAAAGACAACAAAACATAAATTATATTAGATATACACGAAGAAATATACTGTTACTAGCGATAGTTTTCATTCTACTAACGCAACAAATAAAAAACGGCTGGGTACGCTATGCACTCTAAAGCCAAATTCACACCGAACTGCGTAGCAGCCGCCTGGTGCCGCATTTATATTTAGGGAATGGAAATATTGATTTTTTTATATATATGGAATTAAAATTGATTTAGAAAAAGAGGAAAAAAATATTGTTAGTTTCTGTGCAACAAGAATTTCAAAGGCCATAACTGTCCTTGGAACATCATAAAGCTCCAGAAAATGATGTAAATTGATGATGTAATGATATAAGAAAAGTTTTTTGTACTCTAGCTATTGCTAGAACTACAAAACACTTGTTTTACGACATTCGGCAAAATGGAAAAGGAAAAAAAAGTAAGAAAACAAAAAAATGAAATTAATTTTTATTCCTTTAATTATTTTTTTTCTTTTCTTAAATTTTTTTTTATTAGTTTAATTTTGGTTTATATATATAGTTAATTGTTTTTTTAGTTAGTTATACAATAGTTGTGAGAAATTGTTTGAGTATAAATTATTTATTTAAGGATTAGTTAATTGACATCTAGTTCTGGTAAAATTTTGGTTAGGATAAAGGTATTATGATTAAGCTTTGGTACAACTTTTTTTTTGAAATTCTTGTAATCTTTACTCATTTGTTCTTTTTTGGATTTCTTTTTTATGGATTAGTTTCAGTTTCATCTAATTAAATTTGTTTTGAGATAATAAATATAATGTGTGAATAAAATTTTTTAATTAAGATTTCCTAATCCCTCTTCCCTTTATTATTGGTTTTTTTTAGGTCAGCTGGCCCAGTCATAAGATGGATGAGCAAAGGGGCTTAACTCCTTTGTCCCAGTTCCTTTTTCTCCTCGTGTTTAGCTTTTCTCTTTCTGCGGTATGCAGTCCCCTTTTATTTCAAGCCGAGCGCTCCTGTCTTTGGAATTTTCCCTTTCAAGTAGCGAGAGTAAGTATCAGATTGTCATCGGCAAGAACCACCACTCCTATTCTTCGGCTATAGCTGGCTAGCGAGCTTGCTACGACTGCCGATGAAACGACAACTGATAGATCGTGCCTATGTTAGGTCCTCAGGGGTATGGACCCCGCAAAAGAAAATATGGTCACGTAACAGGTTGTTCAATAAATTCAACTTCTTCCGCAATATATTCAACATTAAAGTCATCTTCAGCACATGCGCTATTACTATTGATCAAAAAATTGTGTAAAACACAACAGGCAAGGACATTTTTTTCAACTTTAATTTCATTTAATCTTATAGGTTTCTGTAGAACTTGAAACTTGTTCGCTAAAATACCAAAAGCCCGTTCAATTGTCTGCAAAATTCTGTAAAAAAATAATTTTAATAAAGTTAATTAACTACTTACCGCTTATTTTGGTTGCAAAATGTTAAAAATTCACGCACACATTAATGACTCTGTGTTTACACATCCTGAAATTGGACTAATCCATCCTCTTGTGTCATAGTGCGTTTTCACTGAACCTAGTTCTTAGTATTTAGTACTATTTTGTTAGATTTTGTATGGGATATCTCTAGTATATTTCTGAAAAGAACTAATCTAAATCTAGTTCTTTCATCTAGTTTTTTGCGAAAAACTAGACAAACTCATGGCAGTACGGAGGGGAAATTTTGAGTATTTTTTTCGAACTTTCTCTTTCGGCAATAGTTTGACAGTGAATAATTGTCCAAGTTAGTTTATGTCAATAATGATAATTGAGTAAATAAAGGTAAGAATTTTTTAAGTTTAATTGTTTTTTTGCTAATGTTTTTTTGCTGATTTTACAGGAAAATGAACAAAAAATCAAGTAGCAAAGCGGATGAGATGGCCGCATTCATTAATTCATATTTACAATAATTAACACAAATGCAACACAAACAAATAACAAATAACTAAATTAAATAAAAGAACTAAATACTAAAACTAGGTTCAGTGGAAACGCACTATCAGGTAGTAGAAAAGCTGCCTGCGATAAGCTTCCAGCAGGAAAAGCGTACGATGATAAATCTGATATATCATCGCCTTTCTGTCAACTGTCTATGTTGACAGCCTAGATATAAAGTTTGATGAAATCAACATAGCGATAGCCGCTAAAAATATCACCTTTCAACACATACACATTACTTGTATTAGTGAGCGAATCTGCTATAGTATATATATATATATATAGCTAAATACTATTGAATATTGAACTAAATAAAATAAAGTTTTATTTTTACCAATTCTAAAAACAAAGTGTGTGATATTAATTCAGTATTTGTTTTATAATAGTGAAGTTTTAAAAAAATATTAACTCAAAACCAACTCGTTTTTAACAATTAAAAATTAAAAGGTAATATTATTTAACATTATTAAAAAAAATAAAGAGAATGAAACAAGAAATTAAGGTAATTAATTATTTAATTTTTAAAAAAACACATAATTCACACATTAATATATTTCAGGTGAAAACAATGAAATTTTAAGGTTATGAAATATAATGTATTAAAATTATGTTATTTGTAAAAAAATTATTTAAGTCTAAGATTTTTTATATAAACACTTTTTATGCCAACAATTAAATAAAACTATTTTAATTAACTGGACATTGTTTGTATTTATATTATTATAAATTTTTTAAACACTTTCCTTTCTAAATCAACTTTTAGATGTCTTGACACTTCAAGGAATCGCTTGCGATATCACACAAGCATATATATGAAAAGCACATTAAATCGATACATAAACAAAATCCGTGAAATCGGAACGCATACGGTACGTGTTCACGTGCCGATTGCGGATGCCGTTTCATCCGTATGCTGGGCCAAGACAGTAGGTACACGGATCCGTATACGGATTTACATGGATTTTCACGGTCCGTTTGCGTACTTCACACGGTCCGTAATATTTGCTGGGGTATAGCATGAATAGTTACCCAGCAAACATTTATGCGGACTCCCAGAAATACGTATTTTACGTGGATTTCGAGAAGCCGGATTTTCACGGAATGTCAAAATTTTAGTGTCGTGTGAAAGGGATTTTCATATGTAAGTTATTTTTAATAGTTTAAATAGTTTTTATTTTAAAAAAAACTAATTTGGTAAGTAAATAGACATTAGTATACATAATATGTACATATTTTTGGAATTTTATACGTAATATATACATATTTTTGAAATTTTGATAATAAGCAAAATAAAATTTTATTTTTACCAATTCTAAAAACAAAATGTGTGATATTAATTCAGTATTTGTTTTATAATAGTGAAGCTTTAAAAAATATTAACTCAAAACCAACTTGTTTTTAATAATTAAAAATTAAAAGGTAAGATTATTTAACATTATTAAAAAAAATAAAGTGAATGACCCACCTCAGATCGCTTTCCAGTTCGCTGTCCAAATCGCTAATGTAGACACCAAGTAAACAAACCAACTTTGGTTGTTACTTGGTGTCTACATTAGCGATTTGGACGGCGAACTGGAAAGCGATCTGAGCCGTGATTACATTCAGAATTATATTCACCGCAATAATTCCTTTACAAGTCATTCAAAAAACTAATTTTATTGCATTTATAATGCATTTTTATTTTCGAAAAGTATATTTAATATAATAAAACTAGTTAGAAAGCATAAATTATATACATAATTCCGAATAAAATGCCAAATCATTATTGCAGTCAATATACTTCTGAATGTAAATCTGGAAAGTCCTCTGAGGCGCGGTTACACTCGATAGTTTTTCGAGTTTGACATTTAGATTGAAAATATTATAAACTTAAGCTAATTAACTACCCAACGGGAAATTTGGAATCAGAAGTTAAAAGAATCATAGATGAATCGGTTCATATTTGATTCTACAGAATGCAGGGGTAAGCAATTCATGTATTTTATGTATCTTATATACCCAACCCTATAAACCTAACACATTTAAAGTTATCACAATTATGCAATAACTATATAAAGAGTGTGATTAAAATGTGTTGACATTTCGGAAAGTACGCGTGTTATGTGGTGTTGTGTTAAAAAATTAGGTATAAGGAAACTATGTTTGTTTAATTTAATTGAATATATTATTGTCAATAAATGATATAGTTAATTTGTAATAAAATCATAGTTAAATAAGTTTCATAGATAATAAGGTTAATAGTTAATAATTTTAGGTTAAGTTTTGTATTGATTTTAAGATTTATTAAATAAATTGCTCAATAGTGAATAGTGTTGAATAAATAAAATATTTAATTATAAACTATATTTTACTTATTCCATTTTTAATTATTTTGTTAATTATGTACACCTAATTCTCTTTTTACACGAATTTTTTTTACACGAATTTGATTTAACACGAGCTAAAACGAAAAAATAATTTTCTTTTTACACGAATTTTTTTGATTTAACACGATTTCCCCTATGCATGAATCACATTTAGGAGGACAAAAAAAAAAAAAAAATAATAAAAGTCTTTTTAGCATATATGAAATTTTCCTCTGTTGCGAAAATATTCTAAGTCTTTTAGTTTGATCGTTAGTTGTTGTCAGTCTCGAGCACGTGCTGTTAAACTATACAACTAATTCTCTTTTTACACGAATTTTTTGGGAACGTATCTATATCGTGTAAAAAGAGAATTAGGTGTATTTATTTTCAGACTTACACTTAAGTGAAAGAAGGATGGATATATAACACATGTGATTATATAGCATATATGCTGCTTCATCACTATGTGTTATATATCCATCCCTCTTTTATTAATGAAATATAAAATATAACACTTTATAAAGGTATAACAGCTCATATATGACCGTTACAATACTAACGCAGTTTTCTTACATCTGTTAGTAAGTGATTCCCACTGCGATCATGCTTTGGTTAAAATTTGCTATGATTAGATGAAAAGAGAATCGATTCATAGCTTCCCAGGGATGGATTACGAATGCATTGAGGAATCATTCTTTTTCCCGATGGGTAGTTTTATTATATTAAATTTACCTTTCGTAAATAATAATGCATTATAAATGCAAGAAAACTAGTTTAAAGGTACAATTTGTATTTTTTGAATGACTTGTAATGTAATGATTGTGCTTGGACTGGAGTATACTGGCTATGCGAACAAAATGCCTCTAAAGTAAGGCAAAGAGGAGTAAACTTAAGCGGGGTATTCACTATATTTTCGAATCAATGATTCAATTCTCAGCTCCCATATAAAATATATGGAAAGCATGAATAAGAGAAAAAATATCCAACATGTTGGATGCTTTGGTTAAATTCTGAAGTGGTGTTAGAGCATTACTAACACACATACGCGAAGAGTTCATTTCAATTTTGCTTTCCTGCAATGCAGATGGATACTTTATCATACGGAATTGTCTAATAGTGCGTTTTCACTGACGTTAGTACTTAGTATTTAGTACTTTTTTAAAAGTATTTTTATTGGAAATCTCTAGCTTAGTTTTTAAATATGTCAATAATAATTATTGAGTAGGTACTAGGCACTAAGTTCAGTGAACACGCACTATTATTTGAGAAATAAACTAGAGATTTTCCCTAAAAATACTTTTAAAAAAGTACTAAATACTAAGTACAAACGTCAGTGAAAACGCGCACTATAAGGCAACAAGGCAAGGAAAATATGAGAGCCGAATCATTGATTCGGAAATATAGTGAATACCCCGCTTTAGCTTTTACTCATTTATAGGAGATCTTTTTAATGGTGTGTATAATTTTAATATATAAAGACTATCCGTGAATACTACGTTTGGTAGTGTTTGTTTGAAATGATAATTTTGACATTTGGACTTAGAATGATTTTATGACAATTTTTTGGATAAACAGCAATATATGGTATGGAATTAAAAAAGATAAATTTTTGTAGAATTTTTTAATTAAAAATATTTTAATCATTTTATCAGTCAATTTTTAATTTTGTCTTTTTGCTTTAAAAAATTTTTGTCCAGAGCAAGATATGAAAACAGATTCAAAGGATCATCAGGATTATCAAAGGATTAAAATATATTGTATATTTATTTATATATATTTATATCAAAACTTTATTTTTTCTTTACTCTTAGGAAAATTTTTCGTTTTTAAGTTTTAAGTTAAGTTATTGTTGATGGTTTTCGGCTTTTGCCTGTATCTGGCCCTGTATGCATTACTTTTGGCATTGTGTATGCCTTTCCGTAGAGCTTTTATAAAGTGGCAAACCATCCATGTTGATGTCAATTTCAATAATATCCGATTCTTGATTTAACAACTTTTTGATGGAGTCCACAATACCAAAGTACGTTTTCCTGGAGGGACTATAACTGTTTTTATTTTGGGGTATTTTACTTGTAGTAAATTTTTTGTCCTGGCTGGAAGGTCTAAACCAGCGTTGCGTAATGTCTTTAATAAATCGTCGCATGCACTTCTGGTAATTTTGTTTAAAACAAATCATTCCTTCAATTCTTTTTTGATAGTATTTGAAAGATTTTTCGTATGTATGTATGTTCAGAACTACTGCGTTCAATCAATGGTAGATTTAAATTATTCATATTTCCAAGTATGGTGTATGCAGAGCTATAATTTTCTTTAGGTTCAGTGCTTAGATGGGATAAAGAAGAGCTACCAGTACTTTCATCGCGGACAGACTCTTTCCCTTTTTACTAAGCGTGCACAGTTGCCTTTTGCTTAATCCTGCAGTACGACTCATTTCGTATGGCAAATCTATAAACAAAGTCTAAAATAACAGAAAAACATCCTTTGATTAAATATGGAGTACACAGTTTTGATAAAAAGAAATTAATAAATACTAAAGTCATAATACTCCTAAGCTGTACTATTTGAGTACTGTCCGCAAGAACTTATTGTTCTTTTCTGCAAAGCCTAAAGGATTTTTATAGGAAATGTTCAGACAAAAATTGAGCTAAAGTGGTTAATGAATATGAAAACTTACCAATTATAAAAGATTATTCCTTGTTGACTTAAGTTCTACCACAAATTATATTTAAAAAAAAATTAGGGTTAAGTAAATGACAAAATCAATTGAACAATTCACTAAAAAAAATTATTGTTAACAAATTCACAAAATCACTTAAGAAATTATTGTTAAAAAATTCAAAACATCACTTAAATTTACCGAAAAAAATTTATTACCGATCTTTACTAACGGTCAACTATTAAAAAAATAACCAAATCCTTAATATACTTTTTTGCGTTTTCAAAGCCTTACGCAAGCCAACATTTGTAGTAAACTGCGAAGTTTCCGGCATTCGAAATTGTCCTTTGCAGATACTGCTACGAATAAATTTTACATTGAAAGAAAGTGAAGTGAAATGTAGAAGATATACAGTCATTTTTGGCGGAAAAGTCTCGTAATCTAATTTATTCATTTAGCTACAATTGATTTTTTTTTTCAAAATGGAAAAATATTTTATTCGCTCCACCTATTTTAATCAAAATTTAAAAAGAATTTTTTTCATCACATTCTTTTATTTTTCACAGAATTTTTAACACATTTCAGATTCATAAATATACTGTATTCAATAGGGGATCCATTGATAATATTTAAGTCATTTTCAATCTTCTATTATGTTTCCTGAAACAAGAAAATATAATAATAAGAACTATAGCAAAATCTTTTACATTTACATCAATACTTTTTGCTCTTATTGTTATATAGTTTTTATTAAAATAATCCTGACACAAAGCATACAAATTATAAAGTTAATATAAGTTTTCCAGATCTTGGTCCTTTAATAAATATACTGCATGTGTTTCCCTGAAGGATAGCTTCATTGTATACAGCAAGATCCTTGCATTAATGGAGCGCCAAAAAATCTATTAATATATAATTTTAGTAAGAAATCAGCTTTTTAAAAGATTAAAACACAAACCGCATAATATATAGTTTTGGGATTTCTTTGTTTAATTCGAATTTGTTTTCCAAAAAATAGATCTTTGACATATGTCACTTTTTGACAACTAAATAATATAAGAGCTTTTAGATTAAAAATAAGCTTTAATTCCCCTATCCAAAAATGCTACGCACACATATGCATCATTGGTTTGCATGTTTGTATTACTACTCCAAAAAGTAGACATGTGTGTTCTAGAAATGTATATGAAGTGTCATGGGGAAAGGCAAGTAATATTCCAGACTCAATGCATACATAGCAAAACTACTCCTGCTATACTCGCATTTCCTACTGGGAGCCTAAATACACCTATCTGTCCAAGTAGACACCAAGAGAAAAAAATTTGGAATTTGACAGCTATTATAGGAGTTATTAAATGTGCGTGCATTTTAAATAAATAAATTAATTAAAATAAAGTTTAAATAAGTTTTGTTAAAAAATTTTTATTAACTATTTCCGTTTCTTTTCTACTATAAAATTATTGCTAGGATTTAATATCTTACTTGAAAAAAAAATATGTGTCCGAAACTTTTAGCAATAGAATCGGCTTATATGTTATAACGAGCCATTTTAAATTCAATGAATACTGGAAATCTAATTCATATAGTTGTAATTAAGTTAATGTAATCGTTTGTGAAATTAAGTCTCAATAAATAAATGCTCTAATTCTGTTGGTAGACTTCACATATAATTCAATTCATATAATCAAGACTAGTTTCCCTTCGTCCCTATTTAAACATTCTCAAATGCATTGATATTTCACAGTCAGTACGAAAATATAGCTAGTAGAAACGTACAATATTAAGATCCGGTCCTACCAATCATTATCTTACTGACAATGCTTTTGAAGGTGAATCGCGGAAGAAAAACTAGTCTTGCTATTTATGAAAAAACCTAAAAACAGCCTAATTTTTGAGTTCAACATTTGGCTACTAATTTTTTGCACTAATAAATTATTTTAATAATGAAATCAACATTTATAGCTGGATTGGGTAAGAGAATTTTTATTCTTATTTTACTAGTTGTTGTATTTTGGCAGCTAGTTAGATTTCTTTGGCAATTTGATATTTCTCATAAGGTTAGTGAACATAAAACATTTCATTATGAAAAAACTAAATTTTATTACGCCTATTTTTACTGTAGGAGTCACTTGTTTTGCCTTCTTCCGAGATACCAATTATAGTAACGATATACTATGAGGCTTTATGTTCTGATTCAAGAATTTTTATTACAAATCAACTTCAAAAGTCATACAATAAAGCCCCAAATTTATTGGAAATTCAATTTGTACCTTATGGAAAAGCAAAGGTAAGTTTAATATTGGCTTGAATAATAGTGCGATTTCAACACCTAGCTCGATGAGTAAGTAATAGTATATGACCAATATTAAGGTGGGCACTCACATAGTGCGTATATCTCAGCGGGTAACTTTTTTGACGTCAAAATGACGTACAAATGAATTTCACGCTGAAATATCCACATATGAGGCGGAACTTTAGCGTGAGTCTATGACGTTATAAAAGTTACCCGCTGAGATATACGCACTAAGTGAGTGCCTACCTTTACTGAAAAGTGTTCTCAACTAAATTTTACTTTATCGGGAACGTAACGATAAACCAGTGGTGTTGTTTAATACTAAGCAACTTCCCTTGAATATAAACCGCAACTAAATACAAAATTTTTATTATATTTGAAAAGTAAATAAATATTCACGTAACTACCCAGCGGGAGAAATTCGGTCGATACGTTTCGCGTAGAAGGCAAGTTGGCACGCATCAATGTTATTCCATAGATTCCGTGCACCAGTGAAATGTTAGATACAAATAAGCCCAGAAACGGAACGTATCCGTTTTTAAATGTATGCGTGCATATCCATGTTATATATTCTCGGTTTATCCATATGAAAAATAATATATATTTTTTCTCTCTATCACACTAGCTGAAAATGAATATATGTTTTGTTTGATAGAATAGGGTAAAGGAAACTCATATTTTTTTATATAAATATATATATTTTTCTTAATTATATTAATTACATATAAATTACACAAATTATTTAATTAAAAATAAATTTATTTAAACAATATACACTTAAAACTACCTATAATTTAACACGATTTCGCTCACAAAACAATAACAAAACACTAACATTGGCAAAGAGAGGTCTAAATTGTACAGACGACAGTGCATGTTTGAGAGTTGAACAAAAATTTTCTATGTCTTTAGGACTTAGAATATTTTTGACTTATCGCGCCATACATTTTACACATGCTTTATACGTGATATATAGAACGCATTCGTGATTGAGGGGAAATTTCCTCCTGGGTACATTCTGCCAGATTTTATGTTAAATTTTTAAAGTAGGAGTCTAGCAATATTTTACACAATAGTATATAAGCACCGATTTGAAATAAATTTCAATTTAGTAAAGATATTTTACTAAAATCCAGCTAATCTGTTATATTTGCCTCCAAAAGGAAACAACATAACAAAAGTTATGTGATAGTTTATCAAAAACTAAAGACCTTGGGGAAGGAGGGGGTCAGATGGGGGTAGTCGGCTTAGGGTGTACTAAATTAAAATTAATTTTTCTATTTTTCAATACAATTCATACATGATTAAAGATTGTTTTTGATAACGTTTTCGCTTATAAATGCAGTTATACATTATTATTTAACACTTAAACATATTGGTATGTAGAAAATTGACTTATTGACTTTTAAGAGTTATTTAGATATGTTGTAACAAACATATATGTGCCCATAATTATGAAAGTGGTCTAAGTCAAAATTTCAAAAAAAATGATTTTTTCAGTTATTTCACACCACATGATTCTAAACTAAATTTATTTAAAGTAATTGTTGACCGCTTTAGCTAATAGTTCGGTTGAAATATTCCCTGCTGGATCAACAATAATACTCATAGTAATAAATGGGATGTTTTGCTGGTTCTCTAATTAATTAAACACATGATTTATTTTAGGCTCACAGTACTTATATTTCAGGTTTGTTCAAATACACTTAAAGTACACTGATTGTACTTATTCTATGATTAATGTTCGCTTAATCAATATGTTTAATGTTCACTTAATCAATATGTTTAATGTTCACTTAATCAATATGTTTAATGTTCACTTAATCAATATGTTTAATGTTCACTTATTACATAATTTTAATGTTTAGAATTCAATTAAACTGAATCGATGGCTGCGATTATTTTCGATAACATTCTTCAATTTATTTTGCACATGGCTTCCATTATTTTTTCCTGTCATCAGCCCCACTCGACTGAAGTTAGTGTCACTGCAGTGTGTCAGTATTGCCATAAGTGGCTTTATTTCGAAACATCTTGGGGCTCTTCCGAAGAAGATTGAGTAGCGATGTATGGAAGCTTGACCAGTTTGACTATTGGTCTGGTCAAAGTGTTTGTTTGGGTGCGCAATGTCACCACCCGTACGCAGCCATCCTTTCCAGGATGGGTTTCTATCACCCTAGCCATTGGCCAGTGGGCAGTCGGGACATTTGAGTCCTTGATTAAGACTACATCATCCACCTTTAAATTTTGTTGTGGACCTTGCCACTTGGGTCTTTGCTGCAGTGATGTTAGATACTCATTGTGCCATATTTTCCAGACTCCCTGGAGCATCGCTTGGAGTAGTCTCCAGTTTGAGCATAGATGAGCAGGGATAGTTGCTATGACTGGCTCCGGAAGGGCTCGATATGAATGACCAGTTAACAAGTGGAATGGTGTTAATGCCTCGAATTCCTGATCTGGCATGACAAATAATGGTCGAGAGTTGAGTATGGCTTCGATTTGAATCAGAACTGTGTTCATTTCCTCATAAGTTAGAATGTGAGTACCTACTACTCTTCGAAGATGTGTCTTAATCGATTTGACTCCTGCCTCCCAAAGGCCTCCAAAATGAGCAGCGTTTGGTGGATTGAACGACCATTGTATTCCTTCTTTAGATAAGGCATCCTCTACTTGAGCATTGTGTTTAGCAGATGAAAACAACTGATGCATTTCAGATAGAATACGGTGAGCACCTTTAAAGTTTTTGCCATTATCTGAATATATGTGACAGCATCGGCCACGACGACCTATAAGGTGACGTAAACATGCAAGGAAAGCTTCAGTGGTTAGGTCACTGGCAAGTTCCAAATGCATTGCTTTTGTTGACATACATACGAAGACACAAATATAGCCCTTTGTGCAGTCTTGATAGATGATGATGTGATTTTAATGGTTTTTTGTTTTCGATATCAGTTATTTCCTTACTGAATGAAGTTTTCTGTGTATGTGTGTAAATGCTTCAAACTGAATATTTTCATTACTGAGCTTTGCACTCAAATTTAGTGAGACGAGTCTCTTTGTAATGCCAGCGGCTGACGTTGAAAGTCCATTAACTGGGATTGTTGCATGCCGTCGTCGTAGTCCTAATCTTTGTACCATCGCCTCTGTTATGAAAGATGCTTGCGATCCAGAATCTAATAGTATTCTACAGAAAAGTTGATTTCCTTGATGATCACGTATGAGAGCTACTGCAGTAGGTAACAATGTAGTGAAGTTGAGCTGTATGTTTGAATTCAACCCCCGTTTGGCCAGCGAAGCTTGTGTTGAGTGTAACGGAGTCCTTGCATTTTTTGTTGGCTTATCAGTGACGGTTTGGACATTCTCATATTTGGTTGATTCTCCGGCTATTAATTGAGCATTTGGTGGTTTGACCACGTTATGTTGATGAACTAAAGTGTGATGCCTTTGGCTACAGTATTTACAACGATGTTGTGACTTACAATTTGACGAACTGTGTCCAAAGCGTAAACAGTTGAAACATAGCCTTTGCTTGTTTACTAGTAATCGACGAGCATCAGTAGAAAGCGCCCTAAATTGTGGACAATGATAAATTGGATGAAGTTCTTTACATTTTTGACAAGGTTCAATCGTGGGAGTATGACTTCGAAATTTCGCCCTTGTTTCCAATTGACTAGTATCTATATGAGGTGTTCGTTGTGTTAATTGGCGAGGAGCAATTTGGCAGTTTTCGATAGCTTGGCAGCGTTTGTTTAGGAAATCTAGTAGATCTTGTATTGTTGGACACGGCTTATTTATGGTTTGATCTGACCACGCTTGTCTTGTGTTGATATCAGTTTTGTTTAATAACAAATAAATGATCCAGGGATCTCGTGTTTAGTTCGTTTAGTAAATTTAAAATGTTCGAAAATATCAATGACTTGCCAAAAATTTGTATTGCAGAAAATTTTTTCAATTTGAAATAATCAAATGATATTTTGTTCCTACTTGATTTGAACGAACAAAATGTTACTAGTTTGTACAATTTCAAAAAGTGTGGTGTTATTGCAGAGGGTTTGAACTGATTGTGAGTGAGCTTCATTGGTGAGCAATGCAGCAAAAATAAAAATTGAATAAAGAAAAGGTAAAAGGGGACAATGGCGTTAACAGGAATGATGTTAAGTATTGGGAGTGCAATGAAAACCGCCTGACTATATCTTAATCCGCTACGTGCTCTAACAAATGCCAACAACGTTTTGATATGAGAGGATATAAAACCAGCACTAGTGATGCCATGACTTACGAAAAAAAGAAAATTTAATGTCTGCCAGGTTCTCCAAAAGAAAAATACTGTAATCTTTCCAAAAGAATGTTTAAATTTGCAGAAACGATCACCAAAAATATGTAGGAAAAAAATTTACTATAAAAATATTTTGTCATTTTAAAAATGTTACCACCGATAAAATTAGGCGGCTGCAGCGGGTCAAGCCATACGATTTAACATATGGGGACTGATTAATGGATCAGAAGCCCAGATAAAACCATTGTAGCATTGTAGTTTTAATTGTTTAAGTTAAATTTCCACCTCTTTTATATTCTTAAAGTAAGATGAGCCCAATCATATACAGATTTGGCTTTTGGTTTTGCAGAAAATTTCTAGCTTTGAGTCGAAGATAGGAAATTTCTTGGTTAAGCTCAAATGAAACGAATCTAAAGGCGAAGAATTATTGAACTGCTGTTGAACTACGGCGGCACTAACAAGATTCGAAGCATTCATGAAAACTGCTATTCCCGCAGAAAGATTCGGAAAAGCTAATTAAGTTGCTTCTGAAAATTGACTCTTGTTTGTTCAAAAGCATCAATTGCGTTTTGATTCTAATAAATTAAATAAAAATTCTTTTCTAGAACCTGTTCAAAACGTATTTCATAACAATTGATTTTCTGGTGCTTTAGGTGTAACGCGACAATAAAAGTAAACCATGTCTAGAAAAAGTCTAAGTTCTTAAGGGGGCGGGGGGTATGGTTTTGCACTTTTGAAAAACCGATTTTTTGTTTTTGTCATTTCTTATACTTTAATACTTCAGGAATATAATCCCAAAATTTGAATTCGATCGAAGGAAAACAGGTAATTTAAACTTTTAAACGTGTTTTGTCAATACTACTTTTTCAAATCCGGTTTTCACTGCCATTCAAAAACTACATTACCGATTCACTTCAAACTTGGTACACACTTTCTATATAAAAAAAAAACGTCCCCCCAACGTTTAGTTTTAGAATTTTTTTTTACATTAAGGAGGTTTTCCACTCATAAAATGCCGGAATCGAATCGTCAGATTTAGATTGCAAAACAGTTAAATGTATCACACACAACAATTGAAAATTATATAAGACGTCTTGGACTTGTTAAGGAGATCGATACTTGGGTTCCGCCCGAAATTCACCTAACACAATGAATCAATGTTTTTGATACCCATTTCAAACATAATGCAATCGACCCTTTTTTGAAGCGAATTATCACTGGCGATGAAAAATGGGTCGTCTAGAATAACGTTAATCGAAGAAGATCATGGTCCAAGCATGATGAAACAACACAAACCATATCAAAAGCTGAGTTGCATCAAAAAAAGATTATGCTGTCAATCTAGTGAGATTACAAAGGTGTTGTGTATTTTGAGCTGCTTCTAAACAATCTAACGATCAACTCAGATGTTACTGCCAACAACTTGTGAAATTATTTACTGCTAAATTTTAAAATTGTAATTATTAGAAAATTTTTTAAGTAAAAATCAACTAATTTAATATTATTACTTTTTTTAACAAAACGTACAAAAAATTCTCTAATAATTATAATAAGTTTTCAAAAAAATTTTCAAATAGTTCTTTTACCACATATTGGTGATCCAAGAATTGTAAGATTTGTAGAGTTAAATGAAAAGCACAAAATTATCGGCCTTTTTTTCATTACTGATAATTGTTGTGTTTATTATTAATTTATTTTTTTTTTTTTTACAAAACCCGAACTCGAACAGTCTGAACGGAGTATAAATTGCAGTTTTTAAAATGTTCCCGGTTTCAATCGGATAAGCCTTCGTTAAATCCAGCTTTGTAAAAAATTTACAATCCTGAAGATTTTAAACGAAATCATGGATATGTGCGGTCAGATAGCGATCAGGGATAGTTACACGTCTTTATAAGGACGGCAATCGCCATTCTTCTTTTTAACGAGATATAAAGGGCAAGACTAATGGCTATAAGTGGTTCTGAAAATACTATGGTAAATTTTTGTTTGTTTATTTTTTTTTCTTTTCTTCTTATTTTCAGTTTTTATTATTGCTTTTCGTTTCTAATTTTTGCTTATTATTACAAATTGTTGTTTTTTTTTCTGTTTGTTAATTGGGGTTTTAATTTGTACGCCTTTAATCATGCGTGATATCTTTTGGTTTTGCATATTATTTTTCTTTACGCTGTTTGACTCTACCTTTAAATTTTCCCGATTGAAATTTTCTTGTCCAAGGGGCGCCATTCTTAGCCTGGACTTTGTTTCTTTGTTGCTACCCGCAGCATTTATAAAGTGCAACCTTCCACAGAAGAGGGGCTGGGTTAAGCATACGATATCTGCCGAGGATGATTGGACTATATTTTCAGCCCCCCTAGAAGTAGAATCTCCTTTAGCATGGACCAAGCTCGTTACTGGAGCTAAGCTTCCCGTCTTCACAGGTTGCCTGGCCCCTTTACATTTTTAGCCTTCGCGCTCCTCTTACTCAGCTGCTTTTTATTGCTCACTTCGATTTGCCGGGTCAAAGATTAGGCCCTTATTTTTTATTGGCTTGAAATGAGCCGTTCCTTACAGCCATGTTTTTTATTGTTTGAGGCTGTCTGTTTCTCTATAAAGTAGCTTTTATCCCTGTTCTTTCTGTAAAGAAAGTGCCAATCATCTAGCACTTTTTACAGCCTGCGAAGATTAGAGGGAATCCATCAATTAGGATGCTTTGCAGAATCTCGATTTTAAGCAAAATGCTTGGATATTCTCTGCTGCAGATAGCAGAAACACTGCTATGCTATTTACTCAACAATATAGTTTACACCAGATATATCCTTTCTAGGTTCTTCGGGATTCCTCTTCTTTGTCTTCTCTTTTTGGGGACTTTGTTGCTTGGGGCTCTAAATCTTCCCTGCTTGCACAGCAAATTTCTGTTTCCACTAGGGATATCAATCATCAGTGTGTTTCTATTGTATGAATTCATGCGTGAATCTTTTTGAAAAGTTCACTATTGAAAAATATTATGAATTATTAAATACCCATGATAACTACTTGCATGCTGAGAGAAATGATTTTAATTTAATTTTAATTATTAAAAAGAATATGCTAGAGGCTGAGTGATGCAATCGAAATTACTCTTTTATGTTTTAGGCGCTACTTCTTATTAAATACCAAGTTTAATTAAAAACAAAAATAACCTTATGTCCTAGCTATGCAATTTTGAATATTTTGAAGCTTGCATTTTCACATTTCCGTAAGCATGAGAAAGTAGCAATATAGTGTTAATGTATTTTCGAACATGGCCTATATTTTACCTTTCATTTAATTTTAGACAATTGTTCATAAAGATGGTTCATTGACCTTTGAGTGTCAACATGGGTCTAAAGAATGTGAAGCAAATATTTACCATGCCTGTGTAAATCATATTGTAAAAGATCCCAACATAAAACTCAATATTATAAGCTGTATGATTCGTAATAATGAACTTCCTCAAAGCGCTATGGAAAAGGTAAATAAATCAAGTCACTTGTTTTTCAGTTTAAAAACAAAAATATTCAAATGTTCAATATCATTTTAGTGCACTAATGAATATAAAGTAGATAGTATGCCTTTAATACAGAAATGTTTCGAGAGCCCCCATGGTTCAGAACTCCTTAAATTACATGGAGAAGCCACTGAGGCACTTCGACCTAAAGTTAGCTTTATCCCTACCATTACGCTCGATGGAGTACAAGGCAATCAAGCTCTTATATTGAAAAATTTGTTCAAAGAAATATGCAAAATTTCGGGCAAAATTGGGCATGTACCGCCTAATTGCGACTAACAATAAATGCTTTATGAACATTATTATATTTTTTTAATACTACCTTTGTATAAGTCTATTTGTTGCATAATATAAATTAAGCCAAAGTTATAATACAGCAAATAATTTTGAGAGAATTTTATCAAAAGAAAAAATTTTATCAAAAGAAATTTTTTTTCCTCAAAAAGTTAATCAAAATTCACTGCAAAAACCTTTTGTTTTAATGATTACATTGAAAAGGGATTTGAAACGCTTTCAACATTACTCCTACACGGCTGTGGTCAATAATAAAATCCAAACTTTTCCGGAAAATATATAAAGTTAAGTGTTAGCATAGGCTTGCTAATTCTTCTTATCAGTAGAATGCGATTTTTTATAATAATTTTAAAAACCAGCTAGTTTCTGTGATATTTTTGTAGAAAGTTTTAAATTAAAAAATTAATGTATAAAATTTTAAATTAATAATAATATTTTAGTAATTATAATTTCACATGCAAATTGAGCGTTTGCGCCGAAAAAGTAAATTTCATTTAAATCCTTTAAATGATTTAATTTATTAAGTTTTAGCAGATCAAAACATGTGAGCATTATGTGGTCGTACAGTAGGGGCAAACTTGTTTTTTTCCTTGATTTTCTTATAGCTAAGATTTATGTTTATGGATGTTTTATCTATAAACGGAATTGAGAGTCATTCTATATCACTTGTAGTTATGTTCCTTTGTTCAGGATTTTTAGCATTACCAAATATAAAATTTTCCTCAAACAAGTAAACCAGTGAATTATCTTGTTTTTTTTTTTGTAGAATAAATAGTTGAAAAGCTTCATACGGTATTTAAATAACCAAACTTGGTAAACGAAGCTCATACAATTCTTATAAACGAACCTCTTACAATTTGTTTTTTAAGTGTTGTTTTATATTTAAAAATACTTAGACCCAACAATAAGTTTTTCTTTTCTTAACACTGTTATAAAATACTAATTCCTTTAGCTAGTATGTTAAGCATCAAAGAATGTTTTTACAATTTCGTGTAGAATTTCAGTAAAGCATAATACAACAAATAAGCGAGATAACAGGAGCTGAAAAAAAAATTATTAACCCGGAAAAGAAAATAATAATAATAAAACAGTTATATGAAATCAGATAATTTTAATTGGAAAGTTTAAAGAAAAATTATTTAAATTTGTTGATCTAGTTTTAATTACAATTACAGTAAAAGTCTTAGTACAAATTTAATGCAATTGTTGGTAAAACTTACTTAAAAAAGTGATAAATACATTTAAACTAAACGATAATTACAACTAAAATATCTCCAAAACTTGGTAATAAAATAAATTATCAAATATTATAAAATTTTGTTTGAAGATAATAAAGACAGAATATTTAATTTTGGAATCGGCCAAAATTTCACAATTAATAACTATTTCTTAATAATTTATATAAAGAAATTAATTCTAACAAAATAGTGATAAGCTTACTTCATTTCTTCACCTTGCCTATCTCTTATTATACCATGAATTTTACGCGATATATATGATCCTCGTAGGCCTGAAGATGGTTTGTCATTTTTGCCACATACAATTGGTTCATCATCGTTAAAGGGTAAAACTCTTTTCCCAATTTTTACAATTTCATTTATTCTCTCTAAGTCCTTAAAAATGGATTTATAGTTAAAAAAATAATTATATTAAGTGAAAAATAATACTTTTGCAGGACTTTTACAAAACTCATACGTAATTTGACTTGGGGAGCTTGGAAGATCTTTTTTTTCTAAGGGCTGAATATAAAGATGATGACTGTTTGATATCTTTTTTGGCGATAGTAATTTTTCCGGTGGATGTGGAGAAAGGAGCAAATTTGATTGCTAGATTAGAGAAAAACACATTTACAACTGCTAGTAAAAGTGCATTGAAAATTACCGATTTTGATTTATCACCAAAATTAAGAGCATAAGGAGTCATTTTCAAAACATAAACAGAATTGTAAAATTGAATGATATCACCATATTTTAGATTTCCGCTTGACATTTTCTCATCTGAAATAATACTATATGAGCTACATAAGTTGAAGAAAAAAATACTTACTTCCTTCCAAATTATCAGTTGTAGAACTTATGAGCACATGGCGATATATATTGCTTGCCGCTTGAGGCTGGTTTCTATAAAATTTCATGATGTCGGTAAAAGTTCGGCCCGTTATGTCTTTAACCTTCAAAAAATTACTTAGCTAAGAAATGGATTAAGTCAATGCTAATCTAATAATACCTTGATAAAAACATAAATTGCGCACATCAATATTTGATCAAGATGTCTGTCCTTCATAAGATCGGTTTTGTGCACTATAGAATATTCAAAAAGTGTCCATATTTGCTTAAGATATTCATCATTCTTCATATTTAACTCTTGACAAAGTTCTGATATACGCATGTAAGCAAGTTTGTAAAACTAATAAATATATGAATGAAATGTGTTACAAAATTGTAAAATACATTTATTAAGAAGAAACTATTATTTAGAAACTACTCTAATCATAAATTTAAAAGTTCTTATAGTATCATTTCATTTTAAATAGAAATACGTATCAAAAAAGCATTACAAACATACAATTTGTTTTAATAGGATAATAAATATGATTACTATTGCCGATATTGTATTTTCCAAATAAACAGTGAAATCCTATTAAAAAAAATTAATTTTTAAAATATTGTTTGTACTTACTTTCCGAAAAAATAAGGAAAGAGATCCAGCTCTACTTAATCTCTTACTGTTAAGATCATTTGTACAATGAGCATTTTCATTGGATTGTGTTTCAACTATCTTTTCATCTAAAATATATTTTATAAATATATTATAATATGCTATCACAATTGGGAAATTTTATGAATTTATTAAAAATTACATTTTCCGACATTAAATAAATCTCGTCTTGTATATTCTCCTGTTGGATTAGCTTGATTAAAACAATCGTAAGCAGAGTTTAGAGGTGATTGCAATACTAAATATAACATGCAAATATATCAACCAAGACATTTATTAAAAAAAAAAAATTACAATTTCTTTCAAGGCTTCCTTCTTCAACTTTTTTGAGGTTAGAAAATGCAAACATTGAATTAGTTTTCCTATTATCAACATGTACCCACGAAGGTAATAAATTGTCCCATAATCTGATAGCTTCCCACAATGGAGAGTTATTACGCCAAACCAGGGAGTCCAAGCATTTTTCTTCGATTGAGTTTAGGTGAATTATTATAAATCTTGTCAAGGCATCTTCGTGACGAGACACAACTATCTCAATAATTTTATAGAAATGGAAAGCATGTAAGTCGAAACATTCTAATATCCAAGGAAATTTTATTTGTGAATTATAAGCCGCAAGAACAATTTCGGCACAGCAAGCAATTAAAGTATGATGGAATATATCAGTTGCGAGCAAAACCTAAAAACAAATAATAAAAAATATTTATTAAATAATGTTAAAAATGAAATAATACATGCTCAGTCGAATAAAAAGAAAGAATAAAAAACACGCTTCTTATATATTGCTTGTGAATATTCATAATGTCGACTGTTCTATTATTATTATGTGTAGATTTGAAGATATTTTCTGGTTTGACAGCTTTGGAACAATTACATAAAAAAACATTGAAAATATAAAAAACACGCAATTTTTTGTTACTATTTTGCTGAAAAATTCATGTATAACGAAAACTCGACTTATAGTACGTTTGCTGTGACCAGAATACTAATATAGTAAAATTTAAAGTTTTCTATGGGAGATTTTTAGTATTGTTTTTAAGAAAATTGATTTAAAAATACTAGAAATAAATATTTACAGACCGGTACTTCTTAGGATTGATATTTTATTTGTTAGTCTTTTTAAACAGTAGGTACTTCTATCTTAAGGCAGTTTAATTTGAGAGCTTAGAAATACCTGGTAAAACATAACTAAAAAAATTTTCTGCCTGTCAAAATTAATGTTTTACATGGAAAATATTTGCTTTTTAATAAATAGTTAACTTTTTCTAAAATTACATTCAATTCACCTTTACATCCAATTTTGGTTTTGCTTTTATTTCGGCTTTAACTATTTTCTCCAACAAGTTATAATATAACGACTTCGCTAATTTGTACCTTTCTTCTGCTTCAGTTTTAGTGGGGTATTTTCCACAAAAAGCTTTACCTAAGTGAAGAAGCCTGCTTTCTAATTTTTCAAATATGTTCTCATCGGATTGTCTAAAGTAAAAATATTAATTTTCTATATTTGATGTGGAAAAAGAATTACTTAAGAAAATCTAAGCAAACTTCCTTTTCTGCAACAAGACGAAGTTTTTTTACATTTTGTGTAGCACTTGCAACTGGTTCTGATACCTCTTTACTAGGCAAATGGTGCCTTCTTGTAAGCGGCGTTCCTGGGATAAGAGATCTGCTGATACTCTAAAAAAATTTCCATATAAAGTTAATTAAGTTAATTAAATTAAGTTACTATTTGACAAACAACCCTACATAATATGGTTTAACCGCAAAAGAGGTTCTACTAGAAAATAGTCACGTGCTCAATTTGGTGAAGAAATTAATTGAATATTAAGGTGATAGTAGGGAAAGTGCAACCGAATAATTGATATCAAATGTAAGAATTACATACAGAAATTCCAAAATAATTAAAAGATTTTTATTGTAGAATTTTTGTCAGTAATGATTCTGTTATAACACCTAATAAATAGGGCAGAAATGATATAGGGAATGGAAAAATAGCCAAAGTTATTCCAAATGTATTTAAATTGAAGATTTTTATAACAGAAGAAAAGTGTGTTTTTTCTAACGAAATAATATTCTAAAATGTAGACAATAAATTTCGATCCAGTAAATAAATAAGAGGCTGGTCAAGAATCAGTATTAAAAAGTTTGCCAAAAATAGATAATCAGCTTATTAATTGGGATAAAGGTTCAATATTCGATCTACTGGAATTAACTTTGTGAATTTATTAAATGGAGCTCATTTAAATTGAACAGTAATAATGTTATGCGGAAACATGGAAGATACCAATTCCTTATCGGTGTCATAGAATGATATAGCAAAAAGATTATTTATGTCATAAAATGGTTTGTATCCTTAGAAGATGGAAAAGGGGAACTCTTCAATCAGATATTTGAAGTAATAAAATATATTATGTTTAATCTTTCGTTCAGTCCAAGTAAAACATATTTCAATTAAAGTTTAATCAATTTGTGGAATAATATATATATCTTGTAATATCCAAAAAATAAAACATTAAAAAATTTAAAATATACAAGAAACAGATATACCTTGCAAAAAAAGGATAACAAGACTTTATATATTACTAAAAAGCTATTTCCCTTGTTTTATCAATAAATTTAGTGATAAATGTACGAATGAAGCTACAAATGATGTTTTTCCTAATAAAGATAAATTTGAAAGCAAAACCAAGCTAAATTCATCCAAACTAATGATTAATTAATCTTGAATTAATTAAATTGAATTTTTTAATCTGATAGGTGGATATGGAAATATATTAAATCTTGACACATAATTACATTTATACCGAGCCAAAAATAGTTTAGCTATACTACATACTAAAGTGAGTAATCATAGTTAGTTTTAGATCAACATACAATTAAACAAATGTTAATTTATACGTACTCTTTGATTAAATTAAAAAACAAAATTCCACAACAAAATTGACGGAAGAACTCCTCAGATAAAAAAATAAAATTTTGCAACATTTTAACTCATGTCAGCAAATTAACCTCTATCTAGTTTGATTATATTTTACCTACCGCATTAATTTGGGACTGCTTTTCACGTTCAGCATCAGTCTCAACTATAATAAAATACAAAAATATGCTTATTAGTTTTAAATGTTAAAAAGTCTGGATGTACCATGAAAATTAATACATTAATTTTCTAAAAACAACACTAAAAATAAATAATTTTATTTTAAATTATGTAAGATGTAAATTAAAAATTCACTTTGCATGCATTACTTTACAAAAAGCAAAATTGATCGAAATGATAGCTTTTTCAGCTTTATATAGTTCTTAAATTAGTATCTAAAAATCTATAACTCCGAAAAATGAGTTTAAAGATGGGAAAGTAGCAGCAAGGAATTTTTATTTTGTACTATATGAAATGTTTTATATGTTTTATTCTTCTTATATCTCTTTTCGTAATGAAATATTGCAAACTAGGGATATGACTTCCTTATATACAAAAGAAAAAAAACAAAAAACAAAAATAGAGCAAATGAACTTGTATCAATATAATATAAACATCCCACGAAAATTAATTAATTTTCACATTATTGAAGTTTTCTAATTAACTAACCGTTTTTATCGACAAAAGAATTTGCTTCACTTTAATTTTGGTGTTCAGGTATATTCTATCCTTGTACATGGTCTAATCAAACAATACAGTATAAAATATTATTTTTGACATATTGTAAATGAAAAAAAGCCGTTCGAAATATTACAAATATAGACTCAGAATTATCAATTCAATTCCAAGAAATGTTCTGTAGAGTTCAAATCAATAATAAAATGCTACCCAAATTATGGCCAGAATGAAAAGAAATGCCTGTAAACTAAAGCAATAATGCAATCTACGGTATTTAATAAAAACAAAAAAAATTTTTTGTTTGCAAAAATTATACAAAAAAGCAAACAGAATATTTTCTTTAAGTTGTACATTTCATTCGGTCCAATTTTCATTTAGCACGGTTATAATGAGCATAACCTCCACTTTACAATAAATCTTTAAGATCGCTTTACAAAATTTGAAAGTTAATTATTTATATCTTTATATTTTTCATAGGTCTTTTGTAAAATTATATGATTTGGTTGCCATCATTGGTTTAAACTTGAAAACACTTTGAGAATATTTTATTAAATAACGATTTTAACAACAGAATAGTTTACGTTATGACTACTTTTTTATAGCGAAAAATTTTGCAAACTACATCTACAAATGTTTTGATATATATTAAACAGCAAAACGAATAGAACTAAGTAACTATCATCTTACCGTGGCTTCTGTTGCCTTTTCTAAACATAGAATTACCTGTAATACAAAAATGTAAAAATGCATTTCATAATATATAAATGTTACTCAAAAATATCCTTTCATCAAATTCTCCTACGCTTAAAACATATTGTTCGTATGTATTATTTAATGACTTAAAATTGCTTTCAAAGTGGACATTTGAAATAATATCGAAATATGCTTCATGTTTACTCAGTAGTGTCTGGAAATTTTGAGAAAAATTGAAAAATTATTTTCTTTAAAAAAGATTGCATACTAACCTTATGCTTTACAAATTTTTGTATAATTGATTCTCGGAAAAACTTTTTCATACTAATTGCTTCAATGAATGAAGCATCATGCATTTGGCATAAGGAATTCATTATACAAAACGATTCCATATTAGATGTCGCTAATTCATTGTCGTTCCAATTTTTTGGAAGCCCATTAAATGCTGGATTAACTAAATCTTTTCTATTGTCTGCTAAAGCATTTACAAAGATTAGATCAATACAACATAACAACAAGTGAAAAGATGTAACCAAATCCACGGTAAAATTCGGTTCTTCCCCTTTAGCGCAAAGAAAAAGACACCAAGAAAAATCATACAATTTGTTAACTGCACATTTCCCAGGCCTGTAATGTAAACTATCGTTTCATTGCTAGTTAAAATTGTCAAGAAAAAATTTACCGAGATTTTTTCAATTTTTTTTCCAGTTGTGGGAAAATAAAAAGTTTTTGGAATGTTTCCAAGTATTTATCATATAAGACTAAAGACACACTAAAGCTCCTCTCAAGTCTTTCAACTTGATTTCTAAAACTTTGGGATAAATTCGTCATTTCTATCCATTTCTTTATTTTTACAAAAAATTCATATATGCTGCAAATTATAATGCACATAAGTTTCACTGATAAATTGCAAATCAAGCATTACCTAATAGTGCAACTCCGCAATATTTTAGTTAAAGAAACACAATTGCCTTTAACGACTGAAGTGGAGTTTCCAACCGTAGGAATAACAGATTCACGACAAGCAGAATAAAGTGCGCAGCAAAGCCAATGAATTGGGTCGCCCTGTAAATCATAATTTATAAATATCACTAATTTGCTTGTTTATACAGTACTTCTATCAAAGAAATATAAGAATGTTAAATTTTTGCTAAGTGGGTTTGCAAATTATTTATAATTATATTAATGTAATAAGTAACACCAATTGGGTTTAAAAATCAAAAGTTTTTACGTTATAATACTACCTCTAAGGTGAAATTACGCGAAATTTGTTGATAACTTTTCCAAGAAATTTTCTCTGTTTCTTTGTCCATATTTAATTCCCGACACAAATCTGTATGTTTAGTTTCTATTTCTATTACTGCACAATTTAAATTTGCCATATTTTTGATGGTCACAAAATCACTGCTGAGTATTTTACTTGTCATTTAACTGACAATAACAATTTTAAATAGAAATTTCGCTTTTATAAAGATAAGTTGACTTAAATACACACTACATTTGACATGGCGCAATTTTACTGTCAAAAGTATTTACGCTCTTCACTTGGTCTCTAGATTAACTTATTTTTGGACAGCGAATTATAGGCGAAATTATAGTAGTTCTGAGGAGCGGTTATACTCAATAGTTTTTCAAAGTTTGGCATTTTGATTGAAAATATAAAAGTTCTGCGTTCTAACTAATTTTATTATATTAAATTGACTTACCTTAAATAATAATGCATTATAAATGCAATAAAATTAGTTTAAAGGTACAAATTACACTATTTGAGAGAACTTATAATTTAATAATTGCAGTCAATATACTTCTGAGTATAACCGTCCCTCAGATCGCCTATAAAAAATCGCTGTCCAAATCGCTAATGTAGACACCACCCAGCGGGAAATTTGGAATCAGAAGCTAAAAGAATCATAGATGAATCGCTTCATATTTGATTCTGCAGAATGCACCGGTAAGCAATTCATGTATTTTATACGTTTTACACATGCAAATAATCATTTTTATTCGTTTATATAGGAAATATAAAACTAACACATTAAAAGTTATCACACGTAAAATATAATAACTATAAGTGTGTGATTAAAATGAATAAGTTTTTTTGACATTTCGGAAAGTACGCGTCGTGTTGTGATGTTGTGTATAAAAATAAAATTAAATATTAGGAGACTATTTTTGTTTAATTTAATTTAATAAATTGTCAAAATATGGTATAGTTAATTTTAAATAAAAGAATATTGTTAAATAAAAGAATATAATTGTGAAAATATGATGTAGTTAATTTTAAACAAAAGAATATAGTTAAGTAAGTTAGGACTTGCTTTAGGTTAAGTAAATTTAAGTTTTATTAAATAAGTTGTTCAATTATGAAATAGTGTTGTAATTAAATAAAATATTTAATTATATAAAATATGTTTAATTTATTCCATTTATAATCATTTTATTGAATATATATTTATTTTTAGACTTACACTTACGTGAAAGAAGGATGGGTATATAACACATTGTGGTCCTATAGCATATGTGCTATTTCATCACTTTGTGTTATATATCCATCTCTCTTTTACTAATGAAATATAAAATATAATACTTTTTATAAGAGTATAACAGCTCATATATAGGAGTACAATACTAACGCAGTTTTCTTACATGTGTTAGTAAGTGATTCTCACTGCGATCATGCTTTGGTTAAAATTTGCTATGATTAGATGAAAAGAGAATCGATTCATAGCTTCCCAGGGATGGATTACGAATGCATTGAAGAATCATTCTTTTTCCCGCTGGGCATGTATAGGCGGAATTATAGCAGTTCTGACGCACAGTTATAGCGTGTTTACACAGGGAAATCACAGCATAAACACATAGTGGGTCTACACAGGCCCAACTCACAGCAAAACTCGCAGCGATTGACTTCAGATAAAAAAAATGGTGGCTACACAGCACCATTGCTGTTAGTCAACGTTTCATTTCTCAAAAGTTCCACTGGCCTTAAATGTCATAATAAGTGAAGAATTTCTTCAAATTAATAAATTAAACCAATTTAACTATGAATATAGCAGAAAATAAGGAAACGTTGATTGGCATTCTTTTAGTCCTTAAACAACAGATTAAGCTGTCAAAGATTATTGTAGAGAATGCAGTTTAAGCTATAGAATTATTAAAAAATTCGCAAAACTCAACGATGTTATATTTAAGTAATCGGTGATCTGGTCATGGTCATGGATCAGTTCAAGAGCCCTTTTATACTGCAAAAGAGCTTAAAAATTGCTTTCAATGTACTATAAAATTTATTTGCAGCTAGTTTAGATAAATGATGTTATAACGCTTCTAGATTTACCCAATATGGTAAATTTTATAATATAATAACTACCCAAACTTCATGATTGAATATCATTTTATTGGACTGCATTTAGAAGATTGCCTACATGAAACAGATGATGTTAAAGAAGCTATTCGCCGTCTACCTAAAACTGATGATGATGAAAGAAATTATAGAATAATTCGTGTTCTTCAACTATCAACCACAAAAACAGTTTTACCTAAAGAACAATGGACAAAATATGAAAAAGATATTAAGTACTTAGAACCCCATCTTGAAAGAAGTAGTCAAGGAAAGAGAAGAACATAAAGTTTGGGAAAAAGCCATTAAAGAAATATATGGTTAGAACACGATTTACGCCCCCCCCCCAAAATGATTTATTGTTTTTTAGATAAATGTCGACCCCCTGATGCCGGGAAAAATATTAAAAAAATTCTAAAATCGTGCGTTATATATTTTTTTCGATCTCAAAGTTTGCCCTATTAACCCTATACAATTGAAAAGTTCAACTGTCATATCAATGTACTCTCCTCTGTGTGTGTAGACTTATGTATGGAGACTTTGTTGATTAGACCAAGGGAAAGGCTAAATTTGCTGTGTGTGACAATTGGTATAATAGTATACCAATATTTATTATACTAAAATTAATTATACCAAAACTTGATATAAAAATTAAGTTAAATTTATATAAGTAAAAGAGCAAATGGAAAGTTAATTCTTAATTTTTGTAAATTATATTTTGTCATACCTGAAATAAATGAAGAAATTATAAAATTCCTGAATTTATTGCAGTGTATAGACAATTTTATTAGAATATTTGTCAAGCGAGCAATTGAGCGCTCAAAGAGACCTATTCGAGCTCTCCTAAATCAATGCAGAGTGCTCCGTCTCCGCTTGCGTTAAATGGATTTAGAAGTTCTTTAATTTGCTTCAGTTGATCTTAATTTTTCACTGATTTTTATGGATAAGATCAGTTATTTTGTATATTTATATTTTTGAAGTATGCAAGAGGAGCTTTACGTTTTCGAGAAAAAAAAACTATGTAAATCTCCAATAAATATAGTTATATAGCCTTTTTAATGTTAATAAATTGATTTATTGTTGCATTATACAAAATTTATTTACAATATTTAATAACAAAAATTAAAGAACTGTGGTTTAAAAACCATATAACAATTTTTTAAGCACTTTTTAGTCATCCAAGCAGTTTACTAATTCAAATCTCAATAGCCCTTCCTAAAGTTCAGTATTTTAGCAGCTTAACACCAAAATGAATGAAGGACAATGGTAGACCAACTGTTTAAAACGTTTTAAAAATGTATACCATTTACCATATCCCGTGAAAGTAACTAATCTCAAAATTACTGCGTTTAAAATTCTTTTGGCATAAAAGAGAGCTCGTTATGCATAGTTACTTGCCACCAATAACTTTTGATTTTCTTACTAATAAAATTGAAAAAAAAGGAATATTGGCTTAAATCACAGATTATTTAAAGCCACGTACCATAGATTTAATAAATAAATCCAAATAGGAGGCTACTTTATTCATTTTATAACTTCTGACCTTAAAAAAATAAATCCCAAAGAAAAAAAAAGGATTAGGATATCTCAAAATTAATCAAGAAAAACAAACTTTGGTTACTTGTTATTATAATTTTTATTTGTTTATTTAATGAACCAACAAAAAAAAAGAAAAAAAAATAATTAAAAATAAATTAATCTTATATCCTATATTTTCCTGAAAGACTGAGAATACTTAACAGCAATTCCAAAATTTAAGTCAAGTACTCACAACAACGAAAAACATTTTTAATTTTTATTTATCGCTCTTATCGTGTTCAATAGTAACTCAAAAATAATGTTGATTTCAAAAAGATTGATTTTGTAGGCACTCAACGGGAATATCCTATGAGTTAAAAAAATAAAAAATTAAATAAGATCTTGGCCTTAATTACGATTACCCTTCTTGGTTTCTAACCTCGACGTGGTGGAAGGGCCTAGTACCTGGTTAGCACCCAGCTAACTGGAGAAGCTAAGGAAACCAAACCCTAAGCCAAGGTGGGACACACGCGCCGAAGGCTGCATGGCTAAGAGGGTGAGTTTTTACTCGAATCTTGGTCGCTAGCGTGGAACTCCGGATACCGGGCGACCTCCGGTTTCAAATAGCCTTAACATAGGTAAAGGAGTCTCTGCCTATGGTTGGCCGTTATTACCTCCAACAAAAAATTTTTTATGGATATACATAAAAACCCTGAGGGAGATGCTCCTCTAAACGCATCAGCCATGATGGCATCATCAGCAACAATCGAAGAGCTGCCTCCACAAGGTGTTATGCCTGTGGAGCATGACTCTGCCAAACGAGGTCAAATTATTGCCTCTGGGAGTGAGCTGACAGGTCCCTTAAAGGTGTCAACTATTGACCCTAAAGATGACCTGAACAACTCTATCCGTAAAAATCTAGACCCCTTAGTGGAGCGGGCCGGAAAAGGTACGCACATCTTAGGGGTACGGGGCTGTCACATGAAGAAGCCCTTAAACTGGCTAAGGTCCCGATTAGCACGAGACCTATTCTGAATAAACGGGGTAGATCGGAAGAGGAAAGCCCCAAAGCATCGAAAAAGCAAAGCATCCAAAAAAGGGTAAGATAATTCAGAAAAGGGGAGGGAAGGCTGAAGGGCCAACCAGGTCTGAAAAGACTGCTGGGACCATAAACTACAGTGATGTAGTGAAGGCCACCTCCCTAGCTATATGCAGCACAGAATATCCAGAGGTGCTGCTTAGTAATGAAGATCTACAGAGCATTCAAGACAAAATTAAGGATGCCATGGATGAACTTCCAGTAGATGGCTTCCCTCCTACCTTCGCTGGGTGTACTAAGCGAAGAGGCTGGGTAAAGATCAACTGTGTGGATGTCGACACAGAGAATTGGGTGCCAGAAATAGCCCCTTCACTTAAGCTGGAGTCAAATATTGCCCTCAAAGTATGCAAGGTGGACGAGCTGCCACAGCCGCAGATCTTCTTTGTATACTTGCCTCAGTACCAAAAAGAGGACAACGAGAAAATTATGCGTCGACTATACCTCCAAAATACTTGCCTAAGAGGTAAGGATTGGCGTATCCTATCCAGAAATGACAGGGATGATGGGTACGTCATGCTTACTTTATCAATAGGCAAAGAAAATGCAGAGGCCTTAAAGACCTTAAACAACAGGATAACGTGGCTGTATGGGACAGCTCACTTCAGGCCAAAGAGAACTAAAGCTCAAACTGAAGTAAATCAGCTTGTAAGCAAAAAAGACGGTGCTCAAGTATCGGATGGAAAAAAGCTAGCTGAGGGGAAGGGAAACCTAACTCCAGCCAAAGACCTTAGTCAAGCCAAAGGGACTTCTTCTCTTAGCCAGGCTAAGGTCTTAGCTCAGTATCCTCCGACGACAGTATCAGTTTTAAAACCCTCGGAAAAACCTTCTGAATCTTGTGCTGAATCAGGGACTAGTAATTTTGTTTTTAATATCGCTACACTTAAAAAAAAAAAATAATCTTTTATTTTTTCTAAGTTTTTATTTTATTTAATTCAGTTACAAAAATTCAAACTAACTATTCAAACTAACTTCTACTAATTGTAAGAACAAAACTAGACTGACTGACTTAAACTAAGTCCTTTGCTTTTGTATCAAAATTTAAGTGTGTTTGTTTATTGATCTTTATTGATTCTTATATTTTTAGTTTGACTTAAACTTAGTCCTTTGCTTTTATATCAAAATTTAAGTGTGTTTGTTTATTGATCTTTATTGATTCTTATATTTTAGTTTATTTAAAGTTCTTAATTCTTACATATTATATTTTAGACATTTGTTACCATATGGTATTCTTGTTTGATATTTCTTATATTCTAAATATACTTAATTACATTCTAGTCCTGTTACTAGATGTTTATTTATTTGTTATAAATTCTTGTATTCTAAATGTCCTTAATTGAACAGTTGTTAGCATCTTGCATTTTTATCTTGTTATTACATGTTTATTATTTAATTTTAACAATTTCTTGTATTTTCAAAGTATTGCTAACATACTGTGGTATTGATCTTGATTTTAGCTGTTTATTTGATATTTGTCTTAAAGGACTATATTTATCTTAAATACTTATATTTACCATATTGTGATATTTGTCTTAAATGACTATATTTATCTTAAATACTTATATTTACCATATTGTGATATTTGTCTTAAAGGACTATATTTATCTTAAATACTTATATTTACCATATTGTGATATTTGTCTTAAAGGACTATATTTATCTTAAATACTTATATTTACCATATTGTGATATTTGTCTTAAAGGACTATATTTATCTTAAGAACTTATATTTAAATGATAGATGTTTATCATCTATAACAACTAGTCTCACTCCAGGTGCTAGCGGCTCAGTGATAGCCGTAGATACCAAGGAGAAGGCAATGAAAAGTACCTTCAGCACAGAAGGCTCTAAAGAGGGTAAAACTAAAAAGAGGCTAAACTGGCGTAAAAGTAAGAAGCATGGGATCCCTCTGGAGGTGAAGCCCAAGAGCACGACGCATGCTGAAATGCGTGCAGATTAATCTCCACAGGTCCCAAGCGGCGTCTGCTAATTTGATAAAAAACTTCATTGACAGACGCTGGGATTTTGCCCTGATTCAAGAGCCTTGGGCTGGCCAGGGCAAAGTAAAGGGACTTGGTGGAGCAGGTAAATTAATATTCGATACAAACTCTGAGAGACCAAGAGCGGCAATTTTGTATCGCCCTGACCTCCAGATTTTTTGTATTAATAAATTTATTGTCAGGGACATAGTAGCAGTGTCCATCAAGGTGCAGTACCAGCAAAGCACCTACACAATTAATCTTGTATCGGCATACTTCCCTGGTGATGAAGATGAGGTGCCAACAATGGTGGTCCAGGAATTCGTACAGTTTAGTCAAGACTGCCACCAGAAGTTTATAATCGGATGCGATGCCAACGCTCATCATGAAGTGTGGGGCAGCTCCAACAACAACATAAGAGGTGAGTCCCTTCTTAATTATTTAATTAGTAATGATATCAAAATCTGTAATAGAGGCAATGATCCCACGTTTATAAACGTTAACAGGAGAGAAATTCTAGACTTGACCTTGACCCAATAAGGGCTTTATTTAAAGGTATGCATACTAAGTAGAGTTTTTGTTCCAGTTTATGCAGAGGTACAAGAAGAACTTTCTTTCAGTGACATTTTACTAGATTTTGGTCACACTTTTCCTCCACCCTTTTTTATTTTTAAATAAATAAATAAATTAATATGTTATTATACTATTTAAATTGTAATTTCTTAAAAACAAATGACCTATAGTGTGATAATCGTAATTAAGGCCAAGATCTTATTTAATTTTTTATTTTTTTAACTCATAGGATATTCCCGTTGAGTGCCTACAAAATCAATCTTTTTGAAATCAACATTGTTTTTGAGTTACTGTTGAACACGATAAGAGCGATAAATAAAAATTAAAAATGTTTTTCGTTGTTGTGAGTACTTGACTTAAATTTTGGAATTGCTGTTAAGTATTCTCAGTGTTTCAGGAAAATATAGGATATAAGATTAATTTATTTTTAATTATTCTTTTTTCTTTTTTTTTGTTGGTTCATTAAATAAACTGTTATGCAACTCCTTAATAATAATTATTAAGTTTTGTTATTATTTTATTTTATTTAATAATTAATCTTTTCCTTATAAAATAAAGAAAATTATTTATTGAATGCACTTCAATAATGAAGAGAAGAAAAACAGTTAATTAATCACTGCAAAATTAATTATTAGTTAGTCTATTGTGGATATTAGCTTGAGACGGAAGCTAATTGTTAATATAAGAAAAATTGAAGCTAATTGTATCAAATAACTATTAAAATTATAACATAAATGATAGAATAATTTATTAAAAGAAAATATTGAATTTATAATAAAAAAAATAAATAAAAGACAAAAAAAAAATTGTGTGTATTTTTAACAGTGGTGTCAGAAGTGGGATCCGTTACATACAGTACACGCGATCCGTAATTTGCTAACTTGGTATAAACTAACTTAATTAATAATTTAATTAATTTTACCTTGGAAAAAAAAAAAACTTATATGAGTGTAATAAACTAGTTAATAAAATAGAGTGAACAAAACAACGGGCCATAGAAAACACAAAGCAGCAGATAGCAACTCAGGCATTGGCGTCCTAACGAGCCATTGAAAAGACAAAGCAGCATAGGCGGGATCAATGGTTCCAGTTTTCAACAAAATCAACAAACAAACAATACAATCAACAAAATCGTAAATATATACAAAATATATTTAAAATAAAAAATTATAAAAAAAAAATTTTTTTAATTAAAATAAAATGAAAAAATACTGTAAAATTTAATATTGAACTGTGTGTCATTTTTTCGTGCTGTAAACATAAATATATGAATAGCATTAAATATTTATTCATAAATTAGGTATAAATAAATAGCAATTATTCAAAAAAAAAAAAAAAATCAAAATCATAAAAAACTAAAATTAAACAAAAACAAAAATCAATTAATTTATAATTTTCTTTTTTATGCAAATCTAAAATAAACAAATATTAATTGAAGGAAAAATCAATCAAAAATATTTTGATATAAAACATTAAAAAAATTTCTTTTTTAAATATCTGTAATGTCTGTAATCATAGACAAAAGGAAAAATTTTTTTTAGTTGAAATACATTTTACAGAGAAGAATTATAAATAGAGAAAACATATTTATATTATGTTTTAATAATAATTTAGAAAATTTTATTTATTTTAAAATATTTTTTTTTTGTCAAATGGGCAAAACTTTGTTGTAATTATTAGTTAATCTACATATATTAAGTTAACCTTGAAATATCCACAATAGACTCGGGTGAATAAATTCAAACAAAACAACAACAAAAAAAAAAAAAAATTTTCTCTTTTTCAAATAATTTCTCTTACGCCCGGTTTCACAGTACGGGTTTAAACTTTAAATTTTTTAATCGCGTTTAATATTTAATCGCCGATTAAAATGTCAAAGCGTTTCACAGTCTACTTTTGAAAAGCGTTTAGTTTAACCATTTGCACTTGATTTTGTAATCCATTTTCACAACAGCTGGTGGCAAAGTGTCAAATTTTTGGTCTTACTCAGCACAGAAGTAAATTATAGAAAAGTGAAATAGAGATAAGTTATGCATAATATGTAAAAATAATTGAGAATTTTATTAAATTTGGTATTGAATTTTTATAATTTTAAGTAAATAATTTAAAAGTAAATAAATTTATTGTTTGTAAATAAAGTTTTTATTATTTAATAACTTGTTTGAATTGATTTAATACAATTATTAACTGGAAATACATTGTTTTTAGTAGGTTTTATTTTTTTCAACTATGTGAAAAGTTAATTACTAGCTGCAAATATTAATTATATTTAAATTAAGGTAGTATAATGATAAAAATTTGAGAATTTTATTTAATTGAATTAAAGAAAACTATTTTTTGCAAGAAAATGTGTTTGTTTTTTCAAAATAATACTGCTGAGGGTCCTCCTTCTATTCGTGTAGTCCTGCTATACATGGAAAATAGGACAATTAACGGAAAAGGACGCCGAAGGGTAATAAAAGTTACTATCTTATAGTGCGAGTTTGTTTACGTTTTAAAGTTTTGGTTTTAGTGCAAGTTATTAGTTATAAACATTATCCGTAAGTAAGTGGAAATTTTTGCAAAGTATGGATGCTGATTTGGCAGACTTTGAAGAGGTAGAAGACTTGGACACGGTTTTAGAATTAGAAAACAGTTATGTGCATCGCATAAGAACTATACGTTTACGTCCGAATCATTTCGATGTATGGAATGATAAAGAATTTTATAGTAGGTTTCGTTTGAGTAAAGGAACCGCCCGGATTATTTTGAACCAAATTTCATCTAAGATCGAAAACTAAACAAACTGGTATGTAACAAATTATATTAGAAAAACACATAACAGCTAGTATTATTTTCCAGGAATAACGCTCTCTCAGCAGAATGTATGTTTCTGCTGACATTAAGATTTTATGCAAGTGGCGGAATGCTTATTTCTGTGGGAGACTTTGGTGGTGTTTCTAAGTCCACTGCCTCAAGAGTCATAAAAAAAGTTTCTCACCATATTGCCATGCTCAGATCGCAATATATAAGCTTCCCTCAGGAGAGTGATGAGAGAAAAAAATCGTGGTGCGGTTTTATGAAGTAAGAGAACTCCCGCGCGTTATAGCGGCGTTGGACTGTACACATGTGAGAGTTCAATCACCGGGTATAACCATACAATAATTAGTTGTTAAGCATTTGCAATTTAGTTAATTTATTTTAGGTGGTGAAAATGCAGAGATCTTTCGAAATCGCAAAGGATTTTTTTCAATTAATGTCCAAGTTGCATGCTGCAGTGAATTAAAAATAATGGATATTGTTGCACGATGGCCTGGGTCATGTCATGATTCCACCATTTTCAACAACTCGAGGCTTTGTTCACGATTTGAAGCTGGAGAATTCGGCGATAAAGTTTTGGTAGGAGATGGTGGTTATCAGTGTAAACCTTACCTGATAACACCTTTGCGCACTACATTTACTGAAGCCGATCGTGCATATAATAAGGCTCATATTTCGACTAGGAATGTTATAGAGCGATTGTTTGGCGTATGGAAGAGGCGCTTCCCAATATTGGCCACAGGGATGCGTTTAAAAACTGCAACAATTCAGAGTATAATTGTTGCAACGGCAGTTTTGCACAATATTTGTTGTAGCCAAAATGAAATGGAGCCACCTGTTTTAGAAGAAGATATTGAGGCACTGGTGGAGTACAGCTTACAAGTGGAAAGCATGGCTTTGGATGAAGGCACAAATATTGGAACGCCGAGAGAATTTTTTCTGCGTTACTTTGCACAAAAATTAGGAAACATTTGATTGTATATTTGAATATTTGAGTATAGTTCTCAGGAGATATATGAATTAATTATCATAACAATATCATACCTAATTAATTAAAAAATAATGAAATCAATTTAAAACTTTAACGTTTATGGAAATAACACACAACATAACTTTTGTAAATTGTTTTTTTATTCTAATCGTAAACTTATTTTTTATTAAACAATTATTTTTCCAACTGTTTTTTTTTTAATTTTATCTCCAGCTTCAATGCTTCCAGCCGTAGAAAATGCTCCCTTTTCAACATTACATGTCGCGCTTCTGCATGAATTCTCTCTCTCCTAACATTTTTTATTTTTTCCACCGCAAGCTCCTTATACTTTCGCGAAAGCAACCTCCTTATACTTTCGCGAAAGCAAGCTCCTTTGAAACACTTTCCCCTTCTTTTTCGTAGTATCTGCAAAAAATTTTTTAATGATTAAGATTATTTCAGCGTTTATCAAGCAACAAACCATCCTTATTTCCGGATGAACAAGAAGGAACTGCGTCCAATATTACAGCTGATTCTCCTAAAAAGGGATCTACTTTAAATATTAGTTTATTAATGAAATTATTAAAACTTACTATTTTCAACTCCTTCACTTTGAAAAGAAGCATTCTGCCCGTCCAATACATCTAGAAAAATAAATAACTACAAAAATAAATAATGCAAAAACGACAAAATAAACTTACCAATTTCTGCGTCATTATCATAAACGGCTTCCATACCACAAGCAGCCTCACCCAGTAAATCTTTCACCATTAAATGAATGTTTTTAATTTTTACGGGAGTTGGAGTTCCACCACCAGTCTTTAACTGCTCTCTTCTTTCGAATGCTAAAACTTTTCTTGAAGTTTTTTTTATATTATCGTACTTGTTCTTTAGCACTTCTGAATTCCTATATAGGGAAGTGCATTCGCTATTGAACTCCTTTTCAATTGTTTTCCACACTTCTTTTTTTTTCACTTTTAGAGCAACTGTTTGTTTTTTTGTTTTCCACGACACTTTTATATTTTGTAACCACTTGCACTAATCTTATTTCCTCTTCAGGCGAAAAATTGGCACTTCTTTTATTTTTATTTTCCATTTTTAAACTAAAACTTTAAAACGTAAACAAACTCGCACTATAAGATAGTAACTTTTATTACCCTTCAGCGTCCTTTTCCGTTAATTGTCCTATTTTCCATGTATGGCAGGACTACACGAATAGAAGGAGGACCCTCAGCAGTATTATTTTGAAAAAACAAACACATTTTCTTGCAAAAAATAGTTTTCTTTAATTCAATTAAATAAAATTCTCAAATTTTTATCATTATACTACCTTTATTTAAATATAATTAATATTTGTAGCTAGTAATTAACTTTTCACATAGTCGAAAAAAATAAAACCTACTAAAAACAATGTATTTCCAGTTAATAATTGTATTAAATTAATTCAAACAAGTTATTAAATAATAAAAACTTTATTTACAAACAATAAATTTATTTACTTTAAAAATTATTTACTTAAAATTATAAAAATACAATAAATTGTACATAAAAATATCACTACATAACCAACAAATTACACCTAAATTAAATCAATCTTGAGGGTTTAACTTTTCAGAACTTTAATCGGGTTTAAAGGTTCAAAATTAGCACTGTGAAACGCGATTAGCAAGTTGATCGGGATCAAAGTGACGGATCAAGCTAATCGGAGTTTAAACTCTCACTGTGAAACCGGGCGTTAGTCAGCTGATATATAGGGTTTCATTCAAAAAAAAAAAAAAAGGGTTCACTAATACTATTATTGTCAAAGTAAATATTACAAATAAAGCTTTATCGTGATGCCAAGAACTCGCTACGGAAGTACCATAGACGGAAAACTTGATAACGAAACATCAGGGAATAATACAGGTAATACAAATTCAAACATGGATTTAGATCAAAATAACGTATTATTATCTAAGCAACCTTCTAACGAAGAACAAAACATACCTAGTGTAAGGGTTTCACAATTGGTAGACCTTAATATCCTCTTTAAATTTATAAAGCCTTTTAACGGAGATAGAGATAAACTTATACCATTTTTGAATACTGCAGATTCAGCATTCAATATCGCTACACGTGATCAAGCTACTATCCTGCTAGCTTATACAATATCGCAAATGACTGAAAAAGCTGAAGCAGCATGCGCGAATCATGTCTTCGAAACATGGGACTCATTAAAAAATTTCCTCAAGACCATGTATGCTGATAAAAAACACTACGGGCATTTATTAATGGAGCTACTAAATAGTAAACAAGAGGAAAATTAAAGTATATCACACTTTATGGTAAGAATTGAAACTATCTTGAAAGGAGTATTAACCTCTATACAGCAAACTAACAAAGACCCAATAGAATTACCCGGTAGATTAGCCGCAATGAACGATATTGCGCTACATACTTTTGTTTTAAACGTTAAAGCTAATATTAGTCAAATGCTACGAGCACGAAATATCGAAACACTAAATGAAGCATTCAATATAGCCATGAAAAAGAGAAAATACAACTTTTAATAAGAGAACAGAAACTATTCAAAGGAAAACAAAATTCTAATTTTAATCAAAAACCTTTCCGTAGGAACTTTCATGCGACAACTAAACCAGTTCAAAATCCGAATTTCAAACCAATCTTTAACACCGCAGTACCCAAATTTTGTCGTTATTGTAAATATCCTGGACATGATATACAAGAGTGTAGGAAAAAAAAATATAATGACCAGATAACTCAAAATAAAATGAGATCATTTCCACAACAACTAGTTAATCAAGGAAACTCGGGAAACTTGCAGCATCTCGAGATAGAGGCAGCAACCTCTCGAGAAGAAAATCTTTTACCTGCCAAAACCCTAAACTAATACTTTCGGTAGAAAATACCATATTCATAAACACAGATAGCAATGAATCAAAAACAGGAAAATTAAAGTTATTGATAGATTGTGGAGCGAGCATATCTATTATAAAACGATCATCATTAGATCCAGAACTAATTTGCAATACAAACAAAATCCTTAAACTACGAGGCATCGATTGTAACGATGACCCAATCCAAACCGCCGGTTATACTAACCTAAACTTACAATTTAAAGATCAATTTCTCTCCCATGAATTTCATATAATCACGGTGCATTCAAACATTCCATTCGATGGAATTTTAGGAAATGATTTCTTGCAAAAAACCAATGCTTCTCTTAATTATTCTAACTGTGAGCTCATCCTAAATCCTCATGAAAAGGCCGCAGTCAAAGTCAGATTTCATCCTTCTAATTCTGAAAGAATTGTACTACCAGCGAGAAGCGAGACAATTGTCGAACTAAACATAGCTAATCCAGATATTCAGGAAGGAATCTTACCTGAAATTAAAATTCTAGATGGTGTTTTTTTGAGCAAGGCAATTACAAAGGTAACTAAAAACTCAAAAGCCCTTGCTACCATACTTAATACACTGAAAGACGACGTCCTTATATCAAATACTATTGTTACTCTCTTACCAATCCCGGAACAAGGTTACATATTTAATACTTTTGATGGAGATAGTTTTAATATCAATAGAAACGAAATCCTTTTATCTAATCTGAGAATGAATCACTTAAATCCAGAGGAAAAAGAAAGTACCTATTATAAATATCTGCACAAAATTCAACGATATATTCTTTTTAAAGGGTGATCCTCTTACAACAACCCAAGCTTTTAAACATAAAATTAACACTCAGAACTCTTCTCCAATTATTAGTAAAACTTATCGATATCCCGAGATCCATAAAACTAAAGTCAATAAGCAAATTAACGATATGTTGACACAAAATATAATTAAACCTTCTAAGTCTCCTTGGTCTGCTCCACTTTGGGTAGTGCCAAAGAAATCCGATGCTTCCGGCAATAGAAAATGGCGCATAGTAATCGACTATAGAAAATTGAATGATGTTACTATAGGTGACTCTTACCCATTACCAAACATTACAGAAGTTCTTGACCAATTGGGTCATAGCGTATATTTCTCAACGCTAGATTTAGCATCCGGTTTCCATCAAATCGAAATGGAAGAAGCTGATAAGGAAAAGACTGCTTTTTCGACTCCATTAGGCCATTACGAATATAATCGTATGCCTTTCGGACTTAAAAATGCACCAGCTACTTTCCAGCGATTGATGAATACAATTCTCACGGGGTTGCAAGGACTTATCTGTTATGTTTACTTGCATGACATCGTAATACATGCCACATCTATTAAGGATCACGAAGTAAAATTGACCGAAATTTTTGAGAGACTCTGAAAGAATAATTTAAAACTTCAACCCGATAAGTGCGAATTTCTACGAAAAGAAGTAGCTTATCTGGGGCATATAGTTTCTCAAGAAGGTTTAAAGCCTAATCCTGAAAAGATATCAATTATTCAAGACTTTTCAATACCCACAAATCAAAAGGAAATAAAATCTTTTTTGGGCTTAGTTGGCTATTACCGAAAATTTATCGAAAATTTTAGTAAACTAGCAAAACCACTGACTAACCTTCTCTAAAGGGTGCCAAATTTGAATGGTCTCATGATCAGAGAACCGCCTTCGATACTTTAAAAGGTAATCTCACACAGGAGCCTATATTACAATTTCCTGATTTTACTCAAGAGTTCGTAATTACGACAGATGCGTCCAATTTTGCCATTGGAGCGATACTTTCCCAGGGAGCGGTAGGCAAGGATTTGCCAATCTCTTACGCCTCCAGAAAATTAAATAAAGCTGAAATGAATTATAGCACAACAGAACGCGAACTGTTGTCTATTGTGTGGGCTGTCAACCATTTTCGACCTTATATTTATGGTCGTAAATTTAAGATTGTAACTGATCATCGACCTTTGATCTGGTTATTTAATTGTAAAGACCCTGGATCTAGACTCGTACGTTGGCGTTTGAAACTCGAAGAGTACAATTACGAGATCGTTTATAAGCAAGGCAAAGCAAACGGTAATGCTGATTGTTTGTCAAGAATAAATACGGAACTACCACGAATTAATATAGTAAGCACTTATAAAGATTCATATGAAGATTATCTTAAATTTCACCATAAATTTATTACACCTAAAATATTTGATTACTCTGAAACACCTACTCACTTAATTAACTCAATCGATCATATTGCATATATAACTAGTACTGATCTAGACGATAATAATAAACATATTTCTGATATTATTTCTCTCTTAAACAACGAACAACAATTTCGAAATTTTCCGCACGTAATCCATTCAGTATTCAAATCAAGAAATACTAGTACCGACAAAAACATTTACCATTGCTTCATAAAGCATAACTATTGGGAAAAAGCTACTTACAAAGACTTTTTCAACTGCTTAAAGGCTCTTAAGGAAACCTTACTACGTGATGAAATCTATTCAATATCTTTACCCAATTTCGAAGAATCTTATAATCAATTTAACTACGAAAACATTAAACCTATAATTCAATATATATTCCGAAATACCAAAATTAAGATACTTGTTCATCAAGGAATAATTTCAACTCCCACCGCGGATGAAATTCCAACTATTTTAAAGGAAAACCATGACGATCCTCACTCAGGTCATTCTGGATTCCATAGAACCTACCGTCGAATAAGACAATTATATCATTGGAAGAGTATGAATAAAGATATAAGATCATATATTAAATCATGCGAATCATGTCAGAGGAATAAAACAATGCGAAAGAAATGTAAAGGGCCTATGGAAATTACTACGACCTCCGCTAAACCGTTTAATAAATTAAATCTAGATGTTATTGGCCCCCTGCCAATTACAGAAAATGGGAATCGGTTCGCAGTAACTATGCAAGATGACCTCACTAAACTCTCTCAAGCTTATCCAGTCCCAAATCACGAAGCAAAGACAATCGCTAAATGCTTACTTCATTTCATCAGCCATTTTGGGATTCCAACCTCTATTTCAACTGACCAAGGGTCAGATTTTTTGTCTGATTTAATGAAAGAATTTGCAAAGCTCTTTCACATTAAACAACTCAAAACTACCACTTTTCACCCGCAAAGCAATGGTGCTCTAGAAAGGTCGCATTCCACGTTAAAAGATTATCTTAAGCACTATACGAATCATTTACGAAACGATTGGGATGACTGGTTACCTACAACAATGTTCTCTTATAATAGTACTATACATACGTCTACGCAATACTCTCCATATGAATTAGTCTTCGGCTATAAACCACTACTGCCTAGCGCTCTTAGACAGCCATTAGAAGTATCATATACTTACGATAATTATATTGACTAGCTTAAATACAGATTAAAGAAATCTTGGGAAGTCGCACAGGAACGTATTATTACTTGCAAAGAAAAATCGAAACGTTATTATGATACTAAAATATATAGTCCAGAGTATAAAGTTGGGGACCGAGTCTATTTACAAAATAAAAAAAACAAGGCTAGCGAAAAAACTAGATGCGCACTTTCTAGGACCCTATGAAATAACAAAATTAGGTGACAAACAAACCATTTATATTAAGGTGAAAAATAAAATCGCGAAAGTCCATAAAAATTTAGTTAAACCAATTTCCTGATTTAATAAACTTCTGCCAATTTCTAATTTCATTAAATTGCTTTCTTAATACCATGAATTTTCTTTGTTATACACACGAAAATTTTTCTTTATGAATAAAGAAAAATTTTCCTTCCAAGGGGGAACGTGTTATGTAACTCCTTAATAATAATTATTAAGTTTTGTTATTATTTTATTTTATTTAATAATTAATCTTTTCCTTATAAAATAAAGAAAATTATTTATTGAATGCACTTCAATAATGAAGAGAAGAAAAACAGTTAATTAATCACTGCTAAATTAATTATTAGATAGTCTATTGTGGATATTAGCTTGAGACGGAAGCTAATTGTTAATATAAGAAAAATTGAAGCTAATTGTATCAAATAACTATTAAAATTATAACATAAATGATAGAATAATTTATTAAAAGAAAATATTGAATTTATAATAAAAAAACTAAATAAAAGACAAAAAAAAAATTGTCTGTATTTTTAACAAAACAAATAAAAATTATAATAACAAGTAACCAAAGTTTGTTTTTCTTCATTAATTTTGAGATATCCTAATCCTTTTTTTTTCTTTGGGATTTATTTTTTTAAGGTCAGAAATTATAAAATTAATAAAGTAGCCTCCTATTTGGATTTATTTATTAAATCTATGGTACGTGGCTTTAAATAATCTGTGATTTAAGCCAATATTCCTTTTTTTTTCAATTTTATTAGTAAGAAAATCAAAAGTTATTGGTGGCAAGTAACTATGCATAACGAGCTCTCTTTTATGCCAAAAGAATTTTAAACGCAGTAATTTTGAGATTAGTTACTTTCACGGGATATGCTAAATGGTATACAGCTGCTAAAATACTGAACTTTAGGAAGGGCTATTGAGATTTGAATTAGTAAACTGCTTGGATGACTGTAAAAAGTGCTTAAAAAATTGTTATATGGTTCTTAAACCACAGTTCTTTAATTTTTGTTATTAAATATTGTAAATAAATTTTGTATAATGCAACAATAAATCAATTTATTAACATTAAAAAGGCTATATAACTATATTTATTGGAGATTTACATAGTTTTTTTTTCTCGAAAACGTAAAGCTCCTCTTGCATAATTCAAAAATATAAATATACAAAATAACTGATCTTATCCATAAAAATTAGGAGAGCTCGAATAGGTCTCTTTGAGCGCTCAATTGCTCGCTTGACAAATATTCTAATAAAATTGTCTATACACTTCAATGCAATAAATTTCAGGAATTTTATAATTTCTTCATTTATTTCAGGTATGACAAAATATAATTTACAAAAATTAAGAATTAACTTTTCATTTGCTCTTTTACTTATATAAATTTAACTTAATTTTTATATCAAGTTTTGGTATAATTAATTTTAGTATAATAGATGTTGGTATACTATTATACCAATTGTCACACACAGCAAATTTAGCCTTTCCCTTGGTCTAATCAACAAAGTTTCCATACATAAGTCTACACACACAGAGGAGAGTACATTGATATGACAGTTGAACTTTTGAATGGTATAGGGTTAATAGGGCAAACTTTGAGATCGAAAAAAACATATAACGCACGATTTTAGAATTTTTTAAATATTTTTCCCGGTATCAGGGGGTCGATATTTATCTAAAAAACAATAAATCATTTGGGGGGGGGGGGCGCAAATCGTGTGCTAACCCCTATAATATACATACAACCAATTTTGCAATATTCACAACTTTATCGTTTACTTTCCGAAATAAACTGGGCATTTGAACTCTCATGGTAGGCTTAGTGTTAAATTCTTTCACATCAAGAACACCCCTGAACTGTTAATCGGCATAGCCCTTTTCCTTTTTGCGGCCAAAATTATATTATTTATATATATACAAAAGTTTATTTGAAAAAAGCATGTTAACATGATTGCATTCTTCTTAAAAGCAGTCCTTGGTATTATAATGCACGTATTCCCAACTTTCCTAATTTTTATTGCAAGCCGTGATTTTACAAATGAACCCAGCTGTCCATAAATTCTATTTATGTTATTGTTTTGAAAGAAGCACATAGATGTATATAAAATCCATTTATGAAACATTTTAGTACTTATAAAAATATATAATTTAGTTCTTGGCACATTTAATAAAAATATCAAAAATTTCCATATTCTGCACTTGATTTTCAGTTGAAGAATTTGATAAGATCCCTTCCCTCTTTATAAAGATATAAAAATTTCAATTTGACGTATATTAAAAGCAACACTTCTTTTACGGGACATGCAGGGTTCACACCAAGCATTTACATCTGTAATGTAATTTTTTTTGCATTGCCAGCATAGGAAAAGTACATCGCTGCCACAAATGTAAATACATCAAAAAATACAAATGTAAATAAGATTTTTCCTGATTATCATGAGGCAGCATTGGGAACTAATCTATTACATTTTTATCGAAATGGTTATTTCGAAAGCCATTTGGCATGCCAAATGTCACATACAGCACATGGGATATTAATACCTAGTCGCCAAATTTCCTCATTTAATGCTTTAAATATTTTTCCCGGAATTACATAACGTGTCTTATTAAATTAAAATGATTTCTACTGTACTTATTTTATAAAAATAGACGCTTTTTTATTAAAACCAGAAGTGACATATTTTTTCAAAAACAGATTTACTATAATTACTACGAGTGTTAAGGTTTTATGAAAATGATCTAGACTTATTGAAAGACTGATTTTTAATTTCATTGCTTTGAATATTATCTGGGTGGTTGTGGGTGGCCGCTGCAAACGCCAGCAAACCCTTTTCTTTATCACTTAAATTTTCCATTTTCGTTATAAATCACTTTTTTTTAATTAACTTAATCGAAATGCTTATGAAAAACTAATGTCTTCAATAGTTTCAACACTTCTATTTTAGTAAACAACAAATAATGACAATATTCTAAGTTTTCTTCACAATGTTTATAGAACGAAAACATTAGACAAAAATTTTGACAAGTATATCTGTAATGTAGAAAGCCAGTGTGAACGACTTTTTTTTGTATGAAGTGAAAATGTATACATTACAGATGTAAATGCTTAGTGTGAACCCTGCAACAGTGGAACTTTTGAGAAATGAAACGTTAACTAATAGCACTGGGGCTGTGTAAACACCATTTTTTATATGAACTCAATCGCTGTGAGTTAGCCTGTGAAAACACACTATTATACTCAATCAGCTATATTTGACGGTGCATCATGAGGAAGCCTCATTTTGGTTTTTAGGCTAGCGAGTGTAAGGAAATACAGAGAGGCCGTCAGTAAAGGGGGCCTTAGTTAATGAGATAAAGAACGCCGCCTTCAAAGGCTTGTTATATATATACAATTTTACTTTTTTTGACAAGTAGTAAGTCAGCCATATTATTTTTTTTATTGTGTATCACAGTGAGTAGTTAGTTTTACTAAGGAATGCTTTTTAATATCCAACTGGACTGGGTTACGGAAATAAATCAATAAAACTGCACAAATAGCTCTGTGGGAAATACTCGGCAGGTCTGGGTAAGATTTTGTTTAAGACGCTAGTGAACATGTGGTTTCTTTGTTTTGTTAAATAGCTGATTAATTCTGTCTATCAGCGTTTGAGTCAGGGTGCGGTGTACCCCCTGACTTCGACGTAGTGAAAATCTTTGTGATTAAAATCCCGCAGGTAGTGGTTTTCCTCCTGTGTGGTCCTAGTGATGGGCTGTGGTGTACCACCTATCCCTAGGCAGCTTTCATTTTGGGGACAGTGCGTGGTTTTCCGGCTGTCCTCGATGCTATTATGATCATGGGTGATAGGTTGTGGTGTTCCACCTATTACGTGGTCTTTCGGGAGCAGTATGTGGTGTACCGACTGCTCCGTAAATGTGTTGGGCTACAGGTAGAGGTTTGCCTCCTGTAAGCCGTCATTCATATTCGCTAGAGGGCCATAGTGCACCCGCCTGAATCATTGGGCTTCTCTGCGCCATTAATTTAGGTAAGGAAGGTGAAAACTAAACCGTAAACAACTGACAGTGAGTAGTAGGTACACGTGCTCTTAAATATATTTAGCTTCTTTTAACTACCTTCTTACATATCAGAAGTGGGATAAAGCTCCAATGTAGGGTGACTGGCCAAAGATGCGAGTGTTTATGCTTTTCTTTTTGTTTGTGTTCTGTCCTTTCCTTTTTGCTTGATTAACAGAATAAACTAAGAAATAATTATCAAAATTGTTGTAGGGTAATTTCTTTGTGAGGAGAAAGTGGATTAAAATGGGAAAGAGAGAAAGAAGGAAAAAGCGAAGTAGAAGTAGAAGCACGGCATCGTCAACTAGCTCACCACGTCGAAGGAAAGCAACATCCACTTCGACAGCAGAATCGCTAGATAAGTTTACGAATGCACTATCAACACTTCTGGAGAATACTAGGAATCAACCTCCAACCTCAGCATTAAGAGGAGAATCAGTACCAACTTTCAATCCTGAAAATCAACAACAGTCATCGGAAAGTTGGTGTAAAAAGATTGATGAATTAAAGAAAATTTTCTGCTGGACTGAAGAAGCAACGATATATTTTGCGCTTTCCAAACTCAGAGGAATAGCAGAAACGTGGTACAAAGGATTAATATCTTTTGACTATAGCTGTGATGAGTGGAAAAATAAGTTGCAGAAAGCATTCCCACCCACTCGTGATTTCCATGAATTACTCGTAGAAATGATACAACGAAGAAAATGTAAAAATGAGACTTACACCAAGTACTTTTATGAAAAGGTAGCGTTACTAAACGTATGTGAAATAAAAGGACGGAAAGCAGTATCATGTATAATTGGGGGACTAGATGATCGAATTATTAAAACTGGTGCAAAAGCAGCACAACATAAAAGTCCAGAGGAGCTATACGGTTACTTATGCCAATTTAAAGACTTAAACTCCCTAGTATTACCATCACAGGAAGCAAGAGCAAACTACGGACAGCGTAGTTTTGGAAGACCCGAAAAGAATATACGAGATATAAATAAACACATAACATGTTTTAAATGCGGCCAGGCTGGTCATTATGCTAGTAAATGCTTTACAAAAACTCAAGATGAAATTCGATGTAGTCACTGTAGAACTCGAGGGCACAGTGAAAAGGAGTGTCGAATGAAAAAGGTTAAAGATCAAACAAAAACCGTTGCAATTTTGGAAGTAGAACGAGCCGACTCAGAAAATCAAAAGTATTACAAGGACATCCATATAAACAATAGACCAACAAAAGCATATGTAGATTTTGGCAGCTCATGTACATTGATAACGATTAAAGAGGCGGATAGATTGAAGCTGGCGGTAAACAATAAAGACAGAACCACCTTACGAGGTTATGGAAACGGTTTAACGACGAGCCTTGGAACGACTAATGTGAATCTAAAATTGGATGATGTTGAAGCGAGAATAAAGGCTGTGGTCGTACGAGAAAAAGAACAATCGGTTCCTGTACTAGTAGGAAGGAATTTTTCTGAACTACCATCGGTAATTGTGGTAAAAAACGACAAAGTATTAAAATTCTTGAAAAATGAAGGCGAACTTGACTTAATGAATATTGTATCAGACTTCAAACAATTAAAATTGAACTTATGCGCTACCGAAAACACAGTCATTCCGGCACAACACATAGCTTTTGTGGAGACGAAAAATAAGGAATATGTTGGAGACGTTTATGTGGGTAACAGTCTGAGGTCTTGTCCGAACCAAGAAACGTGTATTCCCAGGAGTATGCTGTCCTTAGGGAAAAATCACTTGACCAATGTTCCAGTCATGAATTTGTCCGACCAAGACATAGTTATTAAAAAGAATAAAATAGTGGCGCGAGTTTGGAAGTGTGAGAAGGACTCTACAAATATAGAAGACGTCCTAACAGTTGGTACATCATCAACCCAAGAACTGTGTCTAGATGAAATCAAAATTGGACCCATAAGTCAAACTGACAAGCAGATACTAACTGATATACTAAAAGAATATCGAAGTGTTATAGCCGTCACCACAGAGGAGTTAGGTTGTACTAAGTCGGCCGAAATGAAAATCAAGCTATATGAAGATAAGCCCTTCACTTATAGACCATATAGAATGTCAGCAGTAGAGCAAGATATGTTAAAACACATCATTGAAGACTTACAAAAGAATGGGATTATCACAGAATCCGTCTCCGATTATGCGTCACCAATAGTTTTAGTTAAGAAGAAAAATGGAGAGCAACGATTATGCGTGGACTATCGAAAATTAAACAAGAATACAGTGAAATACAATCACCCATTACCGCGAATCGACGAGCAGATTGACAGGCTACAGGGTGAACTATACTACACAAGTCTAGATTTAAAATCGGGCTACTACCAAATCCCGATGGAAGAAGCGTCGAAAAAGTATACTTCTTTTGTTACCATGTTTGGACAGTATGAGTTTCAAAGAATGCCGTTTGGACTAACAAATGCACCACGCACTTTTCAAAAGTATATGAATAGAATTCTACTGCCTGTGAGTGATATAGCAGCCATATATCTTGACGATGTATTATTACATGCTCGAACAATAGAAGAAGCTTTCACAGGGCTTAGAAAGACGCTGGAAATTTTAAAAGAAGAAGGAATGACAATCAATTTAAAAAAAATGTGCTTTCCTAATGGATACGATTACGTTTCTAGGATACGAAGTTTCTAGGGGTATCATCAAACCGGGAAAGGAGAAGCTGAAAGCTGTAGAGAACTTTCCTATACCTACAAATGTCCGTCAGATACGGCAATTTCTAGGACTTACAGGATATTTTAGACATTTCATTAGAAATTATGCAATTATCACTAAACCGCTCACGACTTTGTTACGAAAAACTGTCACATGGAAATGGAACGATAAGGAGCAAGAATCTTTTGAAGAACTACGAAATCAACTAGTTAAAGCGCCAGTGTTGACATTGTATAACCCGCAAGCTGAAACTGAGGTACATACTGACGCTAGCACGATTGGACTAGCGGGAGTTCTGTTACAACGACAGGTAAACGGGCTTTTACACCCTGTAGCGTATACTAGCAGACAAGTCATGGGGGCTGAGAAGAATTATCACTCGTACGAACTGGAGACTCTAGCGGTAGTTCATACATTAAAGAAGTTTAGATCATATCTGCTGGATATCAAGTTTATAGTGGTTACAGACTGCAACTCCTTAAAAACAGCAAATGAAAAAAAAGATATCATCCCGAGAATAGCTCGCTGGTGGCTGCAGTTGCAAGAGTACAATTTTGATATAATATATAGGCCAGGAAATCGAATGAAACATGTAGATGCTCTAAGCAGAAACATACCTGAGGAAGGAGAAAATCATCATGAAATAATACATATTACCCAAGCAGATTGGGTTTTATCAGCTCAGCTTACTGACGAGAAGATTCAAGCAATCCACAGAATTCTATCTAAGCCTCCTGTGACCGATTACGAAAAACAAACACATAAAAGTTATGCGTTAAAGGATGGACGAATATATCGAATAACACCGCAAAGGATACTTTGAGTAGTTCCCAAAGGAATGAGAAATCAAGTGGTGAGAACCTCTCACGACGAGACAGGACATTTTGGAGTGGAAAAGACCTTATTAAGGTTATGCGAAAATTACTGGTTCCCTAAGATGAAGACCTATGTGGAAAAATATATTGCATGCTGCATACAATGTCTATACAAGAAGCGGATTTCGGGAAAAAAAGAAGGATATCTATATCCGATACCAAGGGAGGCAGAACCAATGAAAGTAATACATGTAGATCACCTTGGACCCTTTCCGGTATCTAAGCTCAAAAACCAGTATATCATTGCAGCCATAGATGGATTTACGAAATTTTTGTTTCTAAGGGAGGTAAGGACAACTCGAACCAGATCAGTCACAGATTTCTTGAAAGATATATTCTGCGTATATGGCTCACCGAAAGTGATTGTATCAGACCACCAGTTCACCAGTTCACCAGTAAAAAAATGGCATTATTCTGCGAGCAAAATAATATACAACACATTAAAAACGCATTGGCTACGCCAAGGGCCAACGGGCAAATCGAGAGACTTAATAGGTCAATAAAGAGCGTCTTGATGGCGAACACGCTGGATGAAGAACTTTGGGATCAAAATGAGAAGACAACTCAATTCGCTATAAACAGAAGTGTGAATAAGAGTACGGGAAAAAGTCCTAGTGAACTGTTATTTGGTTATAAGCCAAGGGGAGGAACGGACATTCCGTTATTGGATGAAATAAATAAAACAGCAGGAAGGCTGGTAGATTTAGTTGAAGAGCGAAGAAAAGCAGCAGAAAATATTAAAAAAGCACAAGAACAGCAAAAACTACAATTTGATAAAAAAAGAAAACCACCTAGGAGTTATAAAGTAGGAGATATGGTTTTGATAGAGAAAGTAACGCTAGCAACAAACGTTGGCAGGAAATTACTACCCCCGTTTAGTGGACCTTTTATCGTACAAGCTGTGTTGCCAAATAATCGATACAGGGTAGCTGATATGCCGTCAACACACCGAACGCTGCGTAGGAGCAGTTACCAGCAAATTGTATCGGTAGATAAAATGAAATCATGGGCCCCACCAGGGGGAGTTTCAGAAGGTACGACTGAGGATAGCGGTACTGAAGGAGACGAGCCGTAGACGACGCCAAAAAGGGATTAAGTTAGAATTACTTAAAAAAAAATGTTTGGTCTATCAATAAAGCTCTTGTATGAACCGATACGACTTCTTTGTTTTTGATTACGCTTTCCATGACTAGCTGAAGGTCATCTAGCTCAAGCTCCAGGGTACAAGCTTCGAGATCTCGAGACGAGACCCTCTTTTCAGGATGGCCGAATGTAAGGAAATACAGAGAGGCCGTCAGTAAAGGGGGCCTTAGTTAATGAGATAAAGAACGCCGCCTTCAAAGGCTTGTTATATATATACAATTTTACTTTTTTTGACAAGTAGTAAGTCAGCCATATTATTTTTTTATTGTGTATCACAGTGAGTAGTTAGTTTTACTAAGGAATGCTTTTTAATATCCAACTGGACTGGGTTACGGAAATAAATCAATAAAACTGCACAAATAGCTCTGTGGGAAATACTCGGCAGGTCTGGGTAAGATTTTGTTTAAGACGCTAGTGAACATGTGGTTTCTTTGTTTTGTTAAATAGCTGATTAATTCTGTCTATCAGCGTTTGAGTCAGGGTGCGGTGTACCCCCTGACTTCGACGTAGTGAAAATCTTTGTGATTAAAATCCCGCAGGTAGTGGTTTTCCTCCTGTGTGGTCCTAGTGATGGGCTGTGGTGTACCACCTATCCCTAGGCAGCTTTCATTTTGGGGACAGTGCGTGGTTTTCCGGCTGTCCTCGATGCTATTATGATCATGGGTGATAGGTTGTGGTGTTCCACCTATTACGTGGTCTTTCGGGAGCAGTATGTGGTGTACCGACTGCTCCGTAAATGTGTTGGGCTACAGGTAGAGGTTTGCCTCCTGTAAGCCGTCATTCATATTCGCTAGAGGGCCATAGTGCACCCGCCTGAATCATTGGGCTTCTCTGCGCCATTAATTTAGGTAAGGAAGGTGAAAACTAAACCGTAAACAACTGACAGTGAGTAGTAGGTACACGTGCTCTTAAATATATTTAGCTTCTTTTAACTACCTTCTTACACGAGACACGAGGTAAGAGGAAAATTCGGAATTTTCGAAGTTAATTTTGACACAGAAAGCATAGTTGACTCACGGGTGGATTTACGAATACACAGAAAGCAAGTTTTGTTTTGACATTTATAAGTCACTTTTGACACTAGGCCCAACTTTAAAACATTACAAATAACTAATACATGTGAAAACCTACATGTACACAAAATTTTGATAATTTTGATGTTGTGTCATGATGCGCCGTGAAATAGCCATTCTCGAATTTTGACAGTTTCGATGCTGTCTCATGATGCACCGTCAAATATAGCTGAATCAGCTATCACGCCATTACAATACGTTAGTTTCACCTATCTTCAAAGTAAGTATGCCGAAATTTTCTGGTAAATCACCCCGATTAGAACGAAGAGTTCCATAAACGTCAGTCATATTTTGGAGAAGAACGTCTGTTAATTCTGGTGAGTGATAGAGATTGTCAGCAATTACATAATAACTTTTCCCCAAAAAGGTTGAACGCGTCATCACTGTTTTTGAAGCAACTACATAATTCTCATAGTTTTTATCAAATAGTGTACTCTTCCCTATATACACGATGGTATTGTGAATATATCCTGACTGCTTCAGCAATTACAAATAGTTTTACTCCAAAGCGAGTTCTTTTTAACGGTATGTATTGTGCCCATGATAGCCTGCCTTTGAAAAGCATCAAGCTCTCTTCAATGCTCAGATCCCTTTCGGGTGTATGGGCACTAGAAAATTTCTTCATTAAGTCAGACAAAACTAGCCATATTTTCCAGAGTTTTGAGTTTCGATGTGAATTTTCATAAAAGGTACTATTATCAGAAGAAAGCAGAAACTTCATGATAAGTTGGAAACAGTTTCTACTTATAAATTTCCCGAAAATTGGAGTTTTGATCAATTTATTCTCAGACCAGTAAAGCGTAATGACAGGATTTACTATTATTCCTTGCATATACCTAAGAACAAATATATTTCTTTAAGGTTGGATGCAACAACTTTATTCTAAGCGTATATATATGCCGGCGGCAGTTAGGGGTTAAAAAAAACAGACAATTTACTTGTATTAGCCACTGCAACTCCAAAACTAATTAAAAATTAGAAGTTTTTTTTTACTATCTGAAGTTGGGGGGAATACTTGAACTTAGTGAGCTCATAGGTAGAGTGGAGTTGCACTCACTAAACCTACTCAATTTTTTATTACTGGGTGTCTACATTAGCGTTTTTATAGGCGCTTTTGAAACAAGTTTACAATCAGTTGCTCCCTTTAGAAGCTTGTATCAAATGAGTACATTTGTGTGGCACAGCTTTACATATGTTTTGAGAATAAGGTATTAAACAAAAAATTCCGATAAAATGGTTTTGTTGTTTTTTGGAATATTCTTTACAATCTATGCGTGCCTAAACCATGGTTTCAAGCTCAAAGCTAATCCTTGAACACTTCAACAGTCAAATCAGGCGATGTTAAAAGTTATCCATTAAGGCTGACAGCCGGGAACAGAAGGAAATCAAGAAGTGCCAAATTAATTGTTTTACGCAAAAGTTTAAGGATTACATAAAGCTTCAATTATATTTGTGACAGCTGTAACGGATCCCTGTTCTAACATCTTGGTTGTTGACTCCCGAGCAACTTGTTTATTTCAAAAATGAATTTTTGTCAATGGGATTCTTATCAGTTTCACGTTGGCAGAAATTTTGAAAACGAACAAGTCAGTCGGTCTTAGATTTGGTAAAAAGCAGAGCCCTGGTGTCTTGGGGCTCAAAAGCCTTCAAAAAAAGGCATTCATATGTCACACGGTCAATAGATTTTAAGAAGATCAGTAATGATAAGATAACACAAACACATATAAATTAATTAAATTAATAGAATTTTTAATCATAAAGAATCGGCCATAATTGTTTATCGGCCAATCAAAAGAGATCTAATTAAAAATATGAATAAAATATGCTATATCAAGTTCACGCCCATTAGGCACATAGTAATGAATATAAATATAATAATTTAATTACTGCATGTAAAGAAATATAAGCATAAAACTAACACCCCAGCGGTGAAAATTCGCTCTTTCGTGGACGATGCGATGTATAAAGTCCACCATAAATGTTAATTTATAGGTTCCACGCTATATGGGGCGATTGATCGCATTTAACACGGCGACGTCATTGCAAAGTGAACAATCAAGAGCTTCCAGCTGGCTGGGGGTAGATTCTCTTGTATTATTTCTCTTTTCTAATTCACGCGCATGCCCATTATTTACTTTGAATATGATTAATTAATGCATACAATTTTAGGTTAGGGGTAATAAAAGAAATAAATTGTTATTTTAATTATATAATTTTTATTTAAAATATTAAACATAAATAAACAAAAATTCTTTTACTTAATTATCTTCAATTTAAAGTACTAAAACTATTACATTTGCAGTCAAAAGTATACCCATATAATTGACACATCATAGTACTTAAAAGATTTTAACATCATTTAAACTATATATTACAATATTTCACTTACATTCTATAAAAAATTGTATAATTATATAAAATTAATATTTATTTTAACCAAATACACTTTAAATCTAATAATTAAAACTTAAATTATCACATAACATAAAACCACTTCTGACTTCTTATCGCGAATAGTCTAAGATAACTGTTGTTATATTATTTATAACAAATGTGTTGTCTTTCGTCAGGTGATTGTAATTAGGATGTACAAAGGTTTTTGTTTTTAACTGAGAATAGTTATTAAAGTTTTGGCCAGTTTCGGCCGGTCTTAATTGCTTTCGTAGTATCTCAGCTCTTATGGTCCAACAGTTAAAGTTTTGGCCAGTATCGGCCGTGTAACGGATACCTGCCTTAGTTTTTTTTTATTATTAAATCTAGAAAAAGAAAAAAAAAGGTCTTAAATGAATTTTAAAAACTGTTTCTGTCTGCATTTTCAATTGCAATCAGAAAACGATAGCGGTGAAATTATCGGTTTCCTCGGTCAATCAACTTGTTAACAAAACAAGTGGCAGGTTGGTTGACTGGGAAAAACCGGTAGGCTTACCGCTATCACCAATTTGATAATGTGATTGTAATTGGAAGGGCAGTCAGTCGGCGTCTAAATTTTGTGTAGGGCAGGTCCCTAGAGAAAAAAAATAAATGTGAATTTTGTGAAAATATTCAAGTTGATTTTGTTACTATGAAAAATTTATCATTGGGATCTAAAAATAACAATTTAATTGAACTTGAAAATAGTATATTTAGTTTTGGTAAAGTTTTTTTTTATATTAATTAAGTATAAATTACGGCATGCAAGAAAAATTTTAGTGAAAAATTGGATAGATAATAGAGTGATCTCTGAATATCATTTAGAATAGAGCAAAAGAACAGAAATCATATTTATTCATGGTGAGCTTGAACCGTCTAGTATGATTTTAGGGAAAATTTAAATCATATTTAAACTTCAACAGATCCAGTTATTAATTTCTTAAATAATAAATTGAACAATAAAATAAACATAAGTGTAGAATAATAAATTGAACAGTAAAATAAACATAAGTGTAGAAAAAGCGAACAATACAATCAGAAGTTCTTTAGTATGTGTGTATAGTGTGGCACAGGAACGTAAAGATTATATTTTGACCGTCTATTGTTAGTAATATAGGGGCTTATAAGTACCGTGAATTTCGAACATAAGGTAAATTAACTTAATATTTAGATTTGAGTGTTTTAACAAGAAAAAAAAAATCAATCATAAGTATTAAAGCAAACGAGGTTATGTAATTCGCCTGGGGAGAGTAAATATAAGTGAAATGAGATATCAATCAGATCAAGAAGTATTCGTATGTAAATAAAAGGGTATCGAAGGATCCATGGCTGATTCATCTTACCATTATATATATATTACCACAATAACAATGGAGTCTCAGAAACATTAAAGGAATATGCGGCATTTAACTGGAAAACATTTTCAAGGCGTATAATTAAACTGTAGTTATATTAGCTAGATTATAAATTCTATTTATCAATTTTTTTGTGAAAAAAAAGGAAGAAAACTATTTATTTTTTTTGCAGGATGAGCTTTTCAGAGTTTGCTGGGCCCAACAAGCCGAGAGGAATAAAGAAAAATTAGTAAGTCTATAAAACAACCAAATTTTTTTGCATAATTATGGTTTTCTTATTTTTTTATAAATTGAATAGTTCTTATTATATTGTAAGTAGTAAAATTAAGAAATTCTTGAGATTTTGTTTTTCGATATAAGTTTCTTCTATACTGATTTCGGATTGTTTTTATACAATATTAAATATTGATAACCCTTCATAGTAGGATTGGATTAAAAGAAAGACAAAAAATTTTTTTGTTCCTATATTATCACGTAACCGATTTTCTTTTGTTTTATTAATTAGAATCTAGTTTTGATTAATTTTTCACATATAAGAATAAGAAATTTTTTTTACTAAGATGTCGTAATCCCACTTCCCCTATATTTTTAATTGTTTTCAGGTCAGTCGGCCCAATCGTAAGATGGACGAGCAAAGAGGCTTAACTCCTTTGTCTCGCTTTCCTTTTGCTTTTCACTTTTTTTTTTTCAATTCTGCGGCCAATCCCCTGTCTAGCGGAGTCTAGCGCTCCTATCTTTGGAAATCCCCTTTTCTAGTAGCGAGAAATAGTCCAGTGTGTCAGTGGCAAGAACCACCCCTTTATTTCTACCGCAATAGCCGCCCATAGCGAGCTCGCTACGACTACCACACAAACGACACCTGGTATACCGTGCCTATGTTTGGTCCTCAGGGGTAAGGACCCCTGCAACAAAACATATGGTCACGTAACAGCCGGTCTTAACTGTTTTCGTAGTAGCTCATAAGATAATAGAACACAGAAGAAAAATTGTAAGTATTTTTTGTTAAACCAAATTTCATGTAGAGATCCACAATTAATCTTTATTTAAAGGTTATTCTGAGTTTTTCTTTTTTTTGTTTATTTAAAAATAGTTCTAAATTTTTATTGTTTTTATTTGTCCCCGAATTTGTATTTCAAATTACACAATTAAAGTCGTTTTCGTTATTGGTTTAACAAGTCTTTATAAAATTTTTAATTTATAAAATTATTCTTAGTTTTTTTCGCTATTGGTTTAACAAGTCTTTATAAAATTTTTAATTTATAAAATTATTCTTAGTTTTTTTCGCTATTGGTTTAACAAGTCTTTATAAAATTTTTAATTTATAAAATTATTCTAAGTTTTTTTTTTCACTATTGGTTTAACAAATCTTTATATGTTTTTAGTTTGAGAATTAAAATTAGTCCAAATAAGAATAAACAAAATGGTCAAAATCTTTTCAAGTTCAGTTTTGGCCAGTATCGGCCGGTCGCACTTGAAAAGATTTTTTATTTCTAAGTCTTATTTTTGCGAAAAAGTTAAAGTCTTGGCCAGTTTCGGCCGATCTTAACCTTCCCGCAAAAACAACCTCAGTTACCAAAAAATTAAACAGACTGCCTTATTCTAAAGAAAAGTACTTTCTGTTATAGTACCTTTCTGTCATGCAATTTTTGTTTTTTCTATAATGCAATATTGTTTTGTGCTACATCTGCAAAACAATATTGCTTTTATTATTATTTTTTTTTTTGTATTATAATAAATTTTCTGAACTATGCAATTTTCTTTTAGTTCATGGGACTTTGTACCTTGTAAATCTTTATACTTAACCCTAGACTTAAACCTAAATTAAACCAAAGCTTTCAATAGATCTTAAGTCTAGACAAAATCCTAATTATATAATTTTATTGTAGGCACATATACCAATTTTTAGTATATTTATTTAATATATGTATATCATTATCATTATTATTATTATTATTAACATTATTAATCAATTCATACAAAATATAAACTCTTTTCATTTATTTTTTTATTTCAGACTTAAGCTTATATTAATTTATACAAAATTCATTTTCATTTAAATAGTTTTGCATATTTTAAAGAAACATATATGTAAAATGTAGGAATTGGTACGAACAAAGACAGTAAATTTGCGTTAAATCAGGGTACGCAAACCGTTTACATAACACTGTCAAAGACTTAGAAAATTTTTGTATGTGGAATGTTCGTCTATGCTATACGAAAAGCTTTTTAGCATTTTAGCGGATTTTTCATTAAAACAAGGAAAAAATTTTTAATTAATGAATAAAAGTTATCTAAAATTATATGTTTATTTAATTTTAATTAAAAATATTTAAGAAAAAAGCTGAAAAAGACATAGAAAATGGCAAAAGTTTCATATACATCCCTGCATACAGAACGAAGGAATGCATCGAGTTTTAAGAGCATTTCACTGCTGGGTTAAAATAATTAGAGAAAAGAGCTTTTAAAGAATATAGAATAAAGGAAGTGAACTTGAAAAGAATTTGCGGAATTTGCAGATCCAAGCATTTTTAGTATGGACTTTTCCGTGAATTCTTTCAAAATTAAGATTCATACGGAAATTAAGAAATTTAAATATGTTTTAGATATTAAGAAAACCAGGAAATTACTATTAAGAGTTTTTGTAACGCGGAAATTAAAAATAACGCGGAAATCAGTAAAATTTATGCATAAATTAAAGAATGATTTAGAATTAAGGAGGAACTTATGAATTAATCCTGTACAGAGCACCTACCTATGCCCACTTTGGCCGGTAAGTTGCTCTTTTTCATAAAATAGCCCTAATTGGCTAGAATAATAAAGAACTTTAACTATTTCTAACTTTCTTGTTTTTATCTTTAAAACATGGGCTCTATCAACCATTAAAAACTGTCCTACAAGGCGAATAGAATTAAGATCAGTTGTGCCCTATCTATCTGAGTTAGGGAGCGAGATTTTTAATGTTTCCCTAGTTGATTGTTAAATTGCCGGTTTAGAGAACGGAATCTTCATGTTTTTAGCAGAAGGCTTACGATTTTTCAATTAACTGGTTTCTCGTCATTTTAGGATATTGATGTTTCTCCGATTTATTTAAAAGAAAATAAGAACTAGGATAAATGTCCTTAACTATAGATAAACTTCACAATAAATTGCTAATGTCTTTGAAATCATAATTTATATTACATGGACTTGAAATGTGATGCTTGAAAAGGAGAAAAGAGGTTTTATTTAAACTTAATGAGATTCAGGCCGTGAGAGTCCTTTCGAGAAGGAAATCATGGGGAATAAGGGCACGATAATGTAATTGAAACTAGTGGAACATATACAACTATTAAAGATTTTTTTTGTGGAATTGTTCGTAGTAACATTGTCGAAGGAACTGAAATAAATTTGGTATTTTTGAGCAAAAATGTGGTAAAGAGATAAGGTACAAGTAAAGTAGTAAATAGTACCTAGTGAAGAGTAAATAGGGTAATGACATCAAAACAAATTGTAGACAGGCAAATAGGACATAACATTTAAATAACACCAAATAAGAGGAAAAGTGATCATAAAAAATATTAGGATGATGATGATTTTGGTCGGATACACCTGACTATTCAATTATGGACGGTCCTTCAAGTGATGATAACCCAGCATAGGAACCTGTAGTTCCTGACTCTAATTAACAGGGAGATGTTTTCTTTTAGTATCGCTAAGTATCTAAGATTTTTTTTTTTCAATTAATTTATAGTTAAAATACATAAATAGCAAGTTTTACTTTTTTAAGCTTAAGCTAATTTTTTTATTCCTTTAATTATTTTTTTCTTTTCTTAATTTAATAATTAGTCCTTTTGGCTCTATAATTATAATTAAATTCTTATATAATGAATTTAAATATACATAATTATACAATTATTATGAGAAATTGTTTGAGTTATTAATTATTTAAGGGTTAGTTAATTGATATTTAGTTCTGTTAGAATTCTGGTTAAGATAAAGTTATTTTGATTAATTTTGGTACAATTTTTTTAAATCAAATAATTTCAGTTTCATCTAATTAAATCTTATATTATATTTTGCGTTAGTTAATTTTGTTATTATTATGAAAGACCTCTTTGATTAGTTTTATGAAGTATTAAAATTTATTTACATTACAAATTTTGTTATTTTTAACTACAATAAAGTTTTTATTTAAAATGATTAATGAAATTCTTCTCTTTAAGATGTTCTAATCTCCCTCCCAATCCATTTCTCTTTCAGGTCAGCCGGCAGAATCATAGGATGGACGAGCAAAGGGGCTATAACTATAAAGTATAAATGACTTTTATTTTATGAAGACTGCTCTTTATGTTTTGAGAATAAGGTATTAAACAAAAAATTCCGATAAAATGGTTTTTTTGTTTTTTGGAATATTCTTTACAATCTATGCGTGCCTAAACCATGGTTTCAAGCTCAAAGCTAATCCTTGAACACTTCGACAGCCAAATCAGGTGATGTTAAAAGTTATCCATTAAGGCTGACAGCCGGGAACAGAAGGAAATCAAGAAGTGCCAAATTAATTGTTTTTGATCGCATTTAACACGGCGATGTCATTGCAAAGTGAACAATCAAGAGCTTCCAGCTGGCTGGGGGTAGATTCTCTTATATTATTTCTCTTTTCTAATTCACGCGAGTTACATCTCAAATTACACCCCATTTAACATAATGACATTTCCCATAAATTATATATTTTATGCCTTCCAGATTAAACAAAATAATTCTTGAGACCAATAATTTCAAGTACTTGCATCTTGACTACCCAAATGGACCAAGTGTCCCTTAAATTCTTTTCTCAATTAGTTTACAATAATATAGACCAAATGTAACCACTTAACATTTGGTCGCTTTAAACCCTTAAGTACTTAAGATTTCTTGATCACCCAATGTGGACCAAATGTAACTACTTGACATTTGGTTGCAATTTGAATTTAAAGAAACAAACCAAAATACAAATGCATAAATTAAAGTCATAAATTAAAAAGATAAGAAAAAGGATCCTGAATATAAATACTTGCTTAAAATCAAACTAAGTCAGTCAGTTCCAATCAGAGTTCTAGTTAAGTTGTGTAATTTGTTTTAAGTCTTGTAAGTTTCATAAATTTTTGTAAGTTCTGTAATTTTAAATAATAAAACATAATTATTATAAAAAATAAGGTATTTTATTACTAAAAAATAAATAAAATATAATTTGGCGCAGTCGGTAGGAATTCTTTTTTAAAAAAGGAATCTAGTGATTTTCGAACCACTTACAAATGTATTAAAAAAAAAAAAAAACAAACAGAAACACATATAATAATAAAAAATTTTTTTTAATAAGTGACTTGAACCTCAAAACAAAATTGTGATAATTTGTCAATTTAATCAAGTGATTTGAACCTCGAAAAAAAAAATTGTGGAAATTTGTCAATTTAATCGAGTGATTCGAATCCCAAAACAAAAAAAGTATATATATATATATAATTCATCATAAACCAAAACACAAAATTTTTTTTTAAAATGGCAACAAGCGACCAAATAACTACACAACTAACTCTGATCACTCAAAAATTGCTGGAACAGGAGGAAAAACTGAACCAGGTAAAACCAACAAAATTTAATTTGACGGCTGATCAAATTATTAGAAATTTCAACGAAATCCCACCATTTACTGGAGAGGACTCCAGGACTTTTTAAGAACAATAGAAGACATGGAAGCTCTCTGTGGAGAAGAGAATCATCAGTTGAAACAATATTGCAAAAAAAAGGTTATAAACACCAAAATCATCAGCAAAGCTGGAGATGTCATCCGAGAAATTCCAGAACATCGAAGAAACTGGGACAACATCATCGAAACTTTAACGCAGAGATTTCGTCCAAAGAAGACAACGCACCAAATACTTTTTGCAGCAAAGGATATAAAGGTATTTAACCTAAAAGATTTATTTAATAGACTAACTAATATTAAGGCAGAGTTAAGTGAAATTTGTGATTTTAATAATGACGGAAATTTTATATATGGTTTAATTGATAAGGAATTGGTACAAATTTTAAAATCAAAATTAGTTCCTATTGTACAAATACAAATCGATCAAAGTAAAACTCTTTTTGAATTAAACTGTATTTTATGTCAGTCTGAAATTTATACAAGTGAAGAAGTAATAAAACCACAATACAGACTCTCGAAAAAACAGAATTTTGAAAAAAAACCCATGTTTGATAAAACTAACAATCATTTCCAAAATAAGGTTACTAATCATAATAATTACAAAAATAATCATTTTCATCCACAAAGTCCACCTAAGGTTTCCAATCCTCCTAAATATAATTTTAACCGTAACACTGACAGACACTCTGGACAATTTAAAAACAACTTTTCCCAGAATAGATTCAACTCTTTTCGAAATAGTCAACCCGAGCCCATGGAAGTAGATAATATATATAGTGACGTCAAAATTAAACCCGAAACTAATCATATGGGAGAATTTAGCGAAAACAAGCTACCGATAGTTAAACTTACATTTGATAAAATATCTATTAACTGCTTAATAGATACCGGTTCCGATACCAGTTTTATTAAACCAAATATATTGCCTTATAAGACTTTAAGACTACCTAAGCCTGTTACTTATTATTCATTGGCAGGACCAAATTACGTTACTCATAAAATAATTACTCCATTACCAAAACAATTAATTAAAGAAGGAACTCTAGAATGGAAAGTCTTTCCAATAAAAAGTAAAAAATACGATGCAATTGTTGGTATAAACTTTGAACCCTTTGAACCCCTTGAAGCAAAAATCGATGTTATAAATCAAAGTCTTGAAGTTTTCTCAAAATATCGTTTACCTTTTGAAAATATTGATTATCCTCTGGAACTCACCCAAGCTAACCATTTAGAAACAATTAACAATGCAACAGAAGAAATAACAAACAAAATTAATAAAAACCATTTGAACTCCGAAGAAAAGACCTACTTAAAGGAACTTTTGAAAAGAAATACAGATTTATTTTTTAATGAAGGCGATAATTTGACTTTCACCCATGAAATAAAACATGAAATCAAACTAAAACATGAAAATCCTATCTATTGCAAGTTTTACCGTTACCCTCAAATTCATGAGAGAGAAATTGAAACCCAAATAAAGGATATGCTAAAACAAGGCATTATCAGGGAATCCAATTCACCTTACAATTCACCCCTGTGGATTTTACCTAAAAAGGTGGATAATTCCAATAAGAAAAAATGGCGTATTGTAATCGATTATCGGAAATTAAATGAAATTACGATAGATGATAAATTTCCCATACCGAATGTTGATAACATATTAGATAAGCTCGGAAAAGCCCAATATTTTACAACTTAAAAAATGCATCCTCAACATTCCAGAGACTGATGAACTCTATATTGAGAGAACATATAAATAAAATCTGTGTCGTATATCTTGACGATATCTTGATATTTAGTACATCAGTTCAAGAACATATAACCATTATTAACATTATTCTTGAAAAACTACGAAAAGCAAATCTCAAAATACAAATCGATAAATGTAACTTTTTCTGTAAGGAAACTGAATTTTTAAGACATGTCTTGACTCCAACTGGCATAAAACCTAACCCAAAAAAAATTAAAGATATTACCCAATTAAAATTACCTTCAACTCAAAAGCAAATAAAATCTTTTCTTGGTATAACTCGCTACTATAGGAAGTTTATTAAAGACTATGCAAAAATCGCACAACCAATGACCAAGTACTTAAAAAAAGATGCCAAGATAAATAAATTAGATCCATCATACATTAACGCCTTTGAAAACCTGAAATCTTTGATAACTTCACACCCTATTCTAAAATACCCTGATTTTTACAAGTCATTTAAACTTAATACTGATGCAAGCCATTTTGCAATTGGTGCAGTATTGTTACAAGAAAATCATCCCATAGCTTACGCAAGCAGAACGCTTAACGAACATGAAATCAGATATAGTACAACCGAAAAGGAACTACTAGCCGTAATATGGGCAATAAAATATTTTAGACCTTATCTTTAAGGGAAACAGTTCGATTTACAAACATATCATCAAGCGTTGAAATGGTTACATACGAAATATTTAGGGAAAGACCTAAATCCAAGACTTCAAAGATGGATCCTATCCCTTGGGGAATATAATATTAAAATTGATTATTTAAAAGGCAAAGAAAATAAAATTGCGGACTTCTTAAGTCGAATAAGCACTAATGAACACGAAATAAACGTACTAACGGAAACTTTCACTTCTAACGAAGAAATAGAACTGTCAGAAGATGACATTTTTTCTCTTCAACCCACAGTTCATTCTCAGGAAGAAGATTTAAATATTCATATTCCAATTTTGGATACAATAGTTAATAGATTTAAAAAACAGATAATATTTTCGCCTAATGTTGTTAAAGATTCGGAAAATATATCAGGAAATGAAAGACTATATGTGAATTCCAATTTGGAATCAAAAGAAATAATTAATATACTAAAATCATACACTCTAGAAAACAAATTAGACATATATACAGAAATATCCTATCAGGAGTTCAGTCGAATACAAAAGATACTAATTAGCAATTTCCCCTCTATAAAATTTGTAAAATGCACTTACTTTGCACAGGATATTAAAGATGAAAATGAATTAATCAAAATAATATCAATACAGCACAAGCAACAAGGTCACCTTGGTATCATCGCTCTGTACCAAGACTTAAAAAACAAAGTATATCACAAAGATCTGAAAATAACAATAAACAAAATTATTAACCATTGCGATATATGCAATAAAGGGAAATATGACAGAAGACCAATTAAACCTTTATTTCAAAAGACTCAGATTCCCACCTATGAAAATCAAATAATTCATATCGATACATATACAAACAATAAACAGACCTTTATTGTATTTATTGATAAGTTTTCAAAATTCGCTACTGCATACCCTCTCGATCGCCGAAATCACGTTGAAATAATAGAAAAACTTCGGATTTACTTTAACCATAAAAGACCTCTTAAAATTGTAGCTGATAATGAATTTAACAGCATTTATATCAAACAATTTCTTCTAGAGGAAGACATTGAATTACACCTGGTAAAACCAAATAGTCATACAGGTAATTCTGATGCTGAGCGAATAAATAATACTTTAACTGAAAAATTACGTGTATTAAATTTAGAAAAACCAGATCATATTCGCATTCAAATGCTAAAGGCTGTAAAGTATTACAATAACCAATATCACTGTACAATAAAAACTTCTCCACTATGTGCCAAAGAAGGTGTAACTTCACATGAACGAATCTATCAAGACCTTATTATGTCCCAAAACCAACGTCTAAAAAGGCACAATAAAGGTGGGGAAGAATATAAAGAAACAAGAAAAGAAGGATACATAAAAAACTACAAGTCTTTAAGACACAAAAACGAGCCTAAATTCAGAAAATATAATTTATCCAACGTTCATTTATCCAATGTTAAACGCCCTCTTAAATTTTCAGATAATGACAATCATACTTCTATTATTAACGATACTACAACTCATAACAACCCTTCTACAAGTAGAGAAAATTGAATCCAATTCAGGATACACCATCCTACAAAAGGAAAAGTTTCTAATACCAGAATCGTATAATTACTCTCTTCATATAATCGATTTAAACCTATTTGGAAATATTACAAGAATCAACAGCAAGCATAAAATCATTACCTGAAAACAATTGTAATAACCTTCTAAACGCGATATTTAAATTGAACAATAAGTTATTAACACTAAAAGACGGATATCGTAAAGAAAAAAAAAACTTAAAGTAGGATTTCTCAAAACTACAACAGAAAAGCTAATATTCCTAGTTAAAATCCCTTACAAACCACTTTATATTAACAAATTAATAATACCCTTAGCTAATGTAGGAAACTGTAAAACCATAAACTCCCCAGTAACAGAAATACTAGAATATAAAAGAAAATATTTTAAATATAACGAAAATAAGACTTTATATCAATTAAATAAATTAGAACATTGCATATTAAAGAAAAATTGTGAGAATATACAAAATTGTAACAAAGAAATTTATAATATTGATGATAGTGGATTTATTATACAATTAGCAAAAAAAAATACACACTTAAATTCAAGTTGTGATGAAAGAAAATATACTTTAAATGGAAATTACTTTATAAAATTTTATGATTGTATTATTAGAATAGAAAATAAAACTTATTATAATAACATTAAGGAAATAAAAAATATATATATAGTACCTAATTTAAATTATAAAAAAAAAAGACAACGAAATTATACTAGAAACAAAAAAAAATAATATCAAACGAATTAAGGAGCTGAAATATCATAAAATACCCATATACTCTAGATTAACTATAAGGTTGTCAACCCTCCTGGTAATTATAATAATAATAATATATTTTTACTGCAAATCAAGAAAAAACACCAAATGCAAAGTTAAAATTTTTAACCGAATTCAGGAGAATTCTCACTCTAACGAAGGGAGAGTTACATCTCAAATTACACCCCATTTAACATAATGACATTTCCCATAAATTATATATTTTATGCCTTCCAGATTAAACAAAATAATTCTTGAGACCAATAATTTCAAGTACTTGCATCTTGACCACCCAAATGGACCAAGTGTCCCCTAAATTCTTTTATCAATTAGTTTACAATAATATAGACCAAATGTAACCACTTAACATTTGGTCGCTTTAAACCCTTAAGTACTTAAGATTTCTTGATCACCCAATGTGGACCAAATGTAACCACTTGACATTTGGTTGCAATTTGAATTTAAAGAAACAAACCAAAATACAAATGAAGTCATAAATTAAAGTCATAAATTAAAAAGATAAGAAAAAGGATCCTGAATATAAATACTTGCTTAAAATCAAACTAAGTCAGTCAGTTCCAATCAGAGTTCTAGTTAAGTTGTGTAATTTGTTTTAAGTCTTGTAAGTTTCATAAACTTTTGTAAGTTCTGTAATTTTAAATAATAAAACTTAATTATTATAAAAAATAAGGTATTTTATTACTAGAAAATAAATAAAATATAATTCGCGCATGCCCATTATTTACTTTGAATATGATTAATTAATGCATACAATTTTAGCTTAGGGGTAATAAAAGAAATAAATTGTTATTTTAATTATATAATTTTTATTTAAAATATTAAACATAAATAAACAAAAATTCTTTTACTTAATTATCTTCAATTTAAAGTACTAAAACTATTACATTTGCATTCAAAAGTATGCCCATATAATTGACACATCACAGTACTTAAAAGATTTTAACATCATTTAAACTATATATTACAATATTTCACTTACATTCTATACAAAATTGTATAATTATATAAAATTAATATTTATTATAACCAAATACACTTTAAATCTAATAATTAAAACTTAAATTATCACATAACATAAAACCACTTCTAACCTCTTATCCCGAATAGTCTAAGACAACTGTTGTTATATTATTTATAACAAATGTGTTGTCTTTCGTCAGGTGATTGTAATTAGGATGTACAAAGGTTTTTGTTTTTAACTGAGAATAGCTATTAAAGTTTTGGCCAGTTTCGGCCGGTCTTAATTGCTTTCGTAGTATCTCAGCTCTTATGGTCCAACAGTTAAAGTTTTGGCCAGTATCGGCCGGTCTTAACTGTTTTCGTAGTAACTCATAAGATAATAGAACACAGAAGAAAAATTGTAAGTATTTTTTGTTACACCAAATTTCATGTAGAAATCCACAATTAATCTTTATTTAAAGGTTATTCTGAGTTTTTCTTTTTTTTGTTTATTTAAAAATAGTTCTAAGTTTTTATTGTTTTTATTTGTCCTCGAATTTGTATATCAAATTACACAGTTAAAGTCGTTTTCGTTATTGGTTTAACAAGTCTTTATAAAATTTTTAATTTATAAAATTATTCTTAGTTTTTTTCGCTATTGGTTTAACAAGTCTTTATAAAATTTTTAATTTATAAAATTATTCTAAGTTTTTTTTTTCACTATTGGTTTAACAAATCTTTATATGTTTTTAGTTTGAGAACTAAAATTATTCTAAGTCGCAAATAAGAATAAACAAAATGGTCAAAATCTTTTCAAGTTCAGTTTTGGCCAGTATCGGCCGGTCGCACTTGAAAAGATTTTTTATTTCTAAGTCTTATTTTTGCGAAAAAGTTAAAGTCTTGGCCAGTTTCGGCCGATATTAACCTTTCCGCAAAAACAACCTCAGTTACCAAAAAATTACAACAGACTGCCTTATTCTAAAGAAAAGTACTTTCTTCTATAGTACCTTTCTGTCATGCAATTTTTGTTTTTTCTATAATGCAATATTGTTTTGTGCTACATCTGCAAAACAATATTGCTTTTATTATTATTTTTTTTTTTTTGTATTATAATAATTTTTCTGAACTATGCAATTTTCTTTTAGTTCATGGGACTTTGTACCTTGTAAATCTTTATACTTAACCCTAGACTTAAACCTAAATTAAACCAAAGCTTTCAATAGTTCTTAAGTCTAGACAAAATCCTAATTATATAATTTTATTGTAGGCGTATATACCAATTTTTAGTATATTTATTTAATATACATATGTATATTATTATCATTATTATTATTATTATTTACATTATTAATCAATTCATACAAAATATAAACTCTTTTCATTTATTTTTTTATTTCAGACTTAAGCTTATATTAATTTATACAAAATTCATTTTCATTTAAATAGTTTTGCATATTTTAAAGAAACATATATGTAAAATGTAGGAATTGGTACGAACAAAGACAGTAAATTTGCGTTAAATCAGGGTACGCAAACCGTTTACATAACACTGTCAAAGACTTAGAAAATTTTTGTATGTGGAATGTTCGTCTATGCTATACGAAAAGCTTTTTAGCATTTTAGCGGATTTTTCATTAAAACAAGGAAAAAATTTTTAATTAATGAATAAAAGTTATCTAAAATTATATGTTTATTTAATTTTAATTAAAAATATTTAAGAAAAAAGCTGAAAAAGACATAGAAAATGGCAAAAGTTTCATATACATCCCTGCATACAGAACGGAGGAATGCATCGAGTTTTAAGAGCATTTCACTGCTGGGTTAAAATAATTAGAGAAAAGAGCTTTTAAAGAATATAGAATAAAGGAAGTGAACTTGAAAAGAATTTGCGGAATTTGCAGATCCAAGCATTTTTAGTGTGGACTTGCAATTTCCGTGAATTCTTTCAAAATTAAGATTCATACGGAAACTAAGAAATTTAAATATGTTTTAGATATTAAGAAAACCAGGAAATTACTATTAAGAGTTTTTGTAACGCGGAAATCAGTAAAATTTATGCATAAATTAAAGAATGATTTAGAATTAAGGAGGAGTTTATGAATTAATTCTGTACAGAGCACCTACCAATGCCCACTTTGGCCGGTAAGTTGCTCTTTTTCATAAAATAGCCCTAATTGGCTAGAATAATAAAGAACTTTAACTATTTCTAACTTTCATGTTTTTATCTTTAAAACATGGGCTCTATCAGCCATTAAAAACTGTCCTACAAGGCGAATAGAATTAAGATCAGTTGTGCCCTATCTATCTGAGTTAGGGAGCGAGATTTTTAATGTTTCCCTAGTTGATTGTTAAATTGCCGGTTTAGAGAACGGAATCTTCATGTTTTTAGCAGAAGGCTTACGATTTTTCAATTAACTGGTTTCTCGTCATTTTAGGATATTGATGTTTCTCCGATTTATTTAAAAGAAAATAAGAACTAGGATAAATGTCCTTAACTATAGATAAACTTCACAATAAATTGCTAATGTCTTTGAAATCATAATTTATACTACATGGACTTGAAATGTGATGCTTGAAAAGGAGAAAAGAGGTTTTATTTAAACTTAATGAGATTCAGGCCGTGAGAGTCCTTTCGAGAAGGAAATCATGGGAAATAAGGGCACGATAATGTAATTGAAACTAGTGGAACATATACAACTATTAAAGATTTTTTTTGTGGAATTGTTCGTAGTAACATTGTCGAAGGAACTGAAATAAATTTGGTATTTTTGAGCAAAAATGTGGTAAAGAGATAAGGTACAAGTAAAGTAGTAAATAGTACCTAGTGAAGAGTAAATAGGGTAATGACATCAAAACAAATTGTAGATAGGCAAATAGGACATAACATTTAAATAACACCAAATAAGCGGAAAAGTGATCATAAAGAATATAAGGATGATGATGATTTTGGTCGGATACACCTGACTATTCAATTATGGACGGTCCTTCAAGTGATGATAACCCAGCATAGGAACCTGTAGTTCCTGACTCTAATTAACAGGGAGATGTTTTCTTTTAGTATCGCTAAGTATCTAAGATTTTTTTTTTTTTCAATTAATTTATAGTTAAAATACATAAATAGCAAGTTTTACTTTTTTAAGCTTAAGTTAATTTTTTTATTCCTTTAATTATTTTTTTCTTTTCTTAATTTTTTTATTATTTAATTTTGGGTTTTTACTTTTATTACTTTATAATTTAAATAATTATAATCCTTTTGGCTCTATAATTATAATTGAATTTTTATATAATGAATTTAAATATACATAATTATACAATTATTATGAGAAATTCTTTGAGTTATTAATTATTTAAGGGTTAGTTAATTGATATTTAGTTCTGTTAGAATTCTGGTTAAGATAAAGTTATTTTGATTAATTTTGGCACAATTTTTTTAAATCAAATAATTTCAGTTTCATCTAATTAAATCTTATGTTATATTTTGCGTTAGTTAATTTTGTTATTATTATGAGAACCTCTTTGATTAGTTTTATGAAGTATTAGAATATATTTACATTACAAATTTTGTTATTTTTAACTACAATAAAGTGTTTATTTAAAATGATTAATGAAATTCTTCTCTTTAAGATGTTCTAATCTCCCTCCCAATCCATTTCTCTTTCAGGTCAGCCGTCAGAATCATAGGGTGGACGAGCAAAGGGGCTTAACTCCTTTGTTTCGAGTTCTTTTTTTCTCTCCTGTTTAGCCTTTTCTGTTTCTGTGGCCTGCAGCCCCTTCTATTTCGAGCCTAGCGCTATTTTCTTAGAATTTCTCAAATTTCAGTAGCGATTAGTCCAGTGTGTCTTTGGCAACCCCTACCACTTTATTTCTACTGCAAAAGCCACGCATAGCGAACTCGTTACGCCGCAACATACATGTCTATGTTTGGGTATAGACTCCTGCAAAAAAACATATGGTCACATAACACAACCAGATTCCGTTAGCCACATTTAAAAAGTTATTAAAGGAGCTTTTAATATTAGAACTGTAATTGATTGATGTAGAATCAGCAAAAAGTATTAATGTGGAACCTTTTAGCACTTTTGTGTGCATTAAACTTTATATGGCAACCATCCAAGTTTTAGAAAACCATTCCATGTTTATTAATCTTTTGTTGTGTGGCAACAATGTACATCGTAAGTTTTTATAATTTCCCGACAAAAAATTGAGTAAAGTTTTACAAACCATATTCATACCTATGCCAAATAACCCAACAGCCATTCGGTACACCGAAGAAGAGCCTAGAGTATAAAGTAAATCAAAAAAGTAAACAACTCACCGTGTTAATAAATAAGTAAGCAACTGATCCTTCCTATAATCAGATTCCCATGTTTTTTGTAAAAAACTTTTTTTTATTATTATTCACACGATTTTGAAACATCCTACCGTTTTGTTAATAAGGCTGTGTGTCGATCAGCGTATAGGACAGCAGTATTATAGGCAATCTTATCTTGGTGTCTAGATTAGCAATTTGTACAGCAATTTTATAGGCAATTTTATAGGTGATCTGAGGCGCGGTTACACGTTATAGATGATAGAGCTATAAAGGATAACTTTATAACTCACAATTCTATCATCTAAATATTAAGATAAAAATGCAATATGCATTCAACTGGTTAATTAAGGATATTTAGAAGATAAGAATTCATAAACATGTAATAACAAGATAAGAATGCAATATGTTTAATTTAGGATATTTAGAATATAAGAATTTAAACCAATATTAAATAAGAGGACCATATGGTAACAAATGTCTAAAATATAATACGTAAGAACTAAGAACTTTAAATAAACTACAACGTAAGAATTTACAAAATTAAATAAATATTAAATAATAGGATAAGACCTAGTTTAAGAATACAATATGGTAACAAATGTCTAAAATATAATATGTAAAAATTAAGAAAATTAAAATATAAGAATCAATAATAAACAAAACAAATTTTGATATAAAAAGCAGATGACTTACTTAAGTGAGTCAGTCTAGTTTTCGTTGTTAGTAAAGATAGTTGCGTTAGGGCAACCAAGGAGCTGTGGTGGATATTCTTATTTTGTCACTAATCTTTGCAAGCTAGTAGGAGTATCAAGTATGCTTTGATTAAAATAAAGTAGTTTGCTATACTTGATTACAAAGCCAATGTATCTTTAGTATCTACATTATATACTCAAACGCTAATTAAATTTTATTTTCATTGTTAAAAAAAATAAATAAATAAATAGATATGTATATTATTATAACTCTTCCTGGTTTCTAACCTCGACGTGGTGGAAGAGCTTAGTACCTGGTCTACAGCCAGCAGGCTGGGGAAGCTAAGGAAACCGAGCCATAAGCTAAGGTGGGACACACGCGCCGAAGGCTGAATGGCCAAGAGGGTGAGTATAACTCAAATCTTGGTCACTAGCGTGAAACTCTGGATACTTGGCGCCCTCCAGTTTCAAGTAGCCTTGCCATGGGTAATAGAGTTTCTGCCCATGGTTGACCGCTATAACTTCCACCATAAACAATTTTATGGATAATTTAACAGCAAAAAAACGAGGGAGATGCTCCTCTAAACGCATCAGCCTTGATTATGGCTAAATCAAATATAGTAGAGGTACCTCCACAAGGCATATTGCCTATGGAGCAAAGCTCTACAGAATGAGGTCAGCCTATTGCCTCTGGGTCTGAGCTGGAAAGTCCCTTAATGGAGTCATCTAATGACTCTAAGAGGGATCAGAACAGCTTTGCCCGAATTAAACATAAAGCTCTGAGTGGAGCGGCTCGTAAAAAGTACGCCCATCTCAAAGCAAAAGGCCTTCCACATGCAGAAGCACATAACCTGCCAGGGTACCGATAGGTAATAGGCCTCCAATGATGAAGCGTCGTAGATCCGAGGAGGAAAGCCCCAAGCAGGTTAACCCGTCAAAAAAAGGGAAACTGCTCAAATAAATACTGATAAGCGAGTACAAGCACCAGGTCAAGTTCAAGTACAAAGACCTGACAAAACACAAAAATCATCAACAGCTCCAAGGTATAGTGATATAGTCCAAGCCAAAATGTGGCAAGGAGGACAGTGACAAGATTATCCGTTGCCTAAGTCTCCAAAACACCTGCTTGAGAGGCAAAGATTGGCACATCTTATCCAGGAAGGATAGAGATGAGGGTTACGTCATGTTCACTCTCGCAGTAGGTATGGAAACAGCAGAGGTCTTGAAGACCTTAAATATCAAAATCAGCTGGCTATATGGAACAGCCCACTTCAGGCCTAAGAAAACAAAGGCAATAACTGAGGTGAGTGCTGAGAAATATCCCAGTAAAAATGATAAAACGGCTAAAGCACTGAGTGAGGTAAAGGGACCTGTCAAAACAGGGAACCTAACCACAATCACTGAACCAACCCATGACGAAGAGGAGAATATGTCTGGACAGATTCAGTCCGTGGTGCAATCTCACTTAGAAGGGATACATAGCTCAAGCATTCAGGACAGCCCTGTTGAGCAACTACCTACTCCCTCTTCAACGAGCAGCAATACTATAGCTGCTGTAAGTGGTCGAGAAGGGACGAGTGGTCAGGATACTAAAAGTACCAAAAAGTCAAGGAAGCTGGAAGGAAGACTTAACCGTTGGAAGGGCAAGAAACATGGATTGCTTTCGGAAGTTAAATCCAGTGACCCAAAACATGATAAAATGCACACAGATTAATCTTCATAGATCCCAGGAAGTGTCTGCAAACCTGCTTGAAAACTTCATTAGCAGACGCTGGGATGTTGCTCTGATCTAGGAACCATGTGCCAATCAGGGCAAAATCAAAGGACTTGGAGTAGCAGGTAAGTTGATTTTTGATACTAGGTCTGAAAAGCCAAGGGCGGCAATATTATATCACCCAGGCCTACAGATTTTTTGCATTAATAAGTTTATTTGCAGAGACATGGTAGCAGTGTCTGTCAAGGTGCAAAATCAAAGAAGTAACTTCAACATTAACCTGGCTTCGGTGTATTTCCCTGGCAACGAAGATGAGGTGCCGACACTGGAGGTTCAGGACTTTGTTAGATACAACCAAGACTGTAACCAAAAGTATATTATTGGATGCGATGCCAACGCACACAATGAAGTATGGGGAAGCACCAACAATGACAAGAGAGGAGAGTCTCTTCTTAACTATATAATCAGTAATAATATTAAAATTAACAATAAGGGCAATGATCCTACGTTTATAAATGTAAACAGAAAGGAGGTTATAGACTTGACACTGTCAAACTTTAATGATAGCGGCATCATTGGGGATTGGCACGTGTCTAGGATAATATCTCTCTCAGATCATTGCTACATAAGGTTTGATATCACTAAACCGCTTATAGAGGAGCAGCTGGTAAGATCACCCAGACGCACTCAGTGGAATATACATAAAGAGGAACTGAGCCTTCTATTAGATGGTTTACAGGAACTCTTATACAATTCAGCTGACCTTGAGCTCTACGTGAGTGAGCTAAACGAGGCAATAAAAATCGCCTATCATAAAAGCTCACCCCAATCTCTCTCAAGAGGACGTAGAAAAATCAGCTGGTGGAACTCTGACCTTGAAAAACAGAGGCACAAAGTGAGACAACTATTTAGTAGAGCAAAGAGAACGGGGGACCGGCAGTCGTACCGAATTTCTCTTACCAATTATAACGAGTAACTTAGAACCAGTAAAAGGAAATCCTGGCGTAAGTTCTGTGAACAGCTGGATAGCGTTGCGTCCGCAAGTAAAGTTGCCAAAATTCTTTCCAAAGATCACAAAGTTCTCTAGGCTCAATTAATAAGCCTAATGGTACATACACTGCATCCGGAAAGGAAGCTCTGGAAGTAATGCTTAAGGCTCACTTTCTAGGGTGTTACAAAAAGGAGCACAGTCTCAATACAACAACTGATTATATTTACCCGAGAACGGTTGGACATAGTTCCTACGGCAAAGGAAATTTTTAGTCGGGGATCAATAAAATGGGCTATCAACTCATTTGAGCCCTTTAAAGCCCCTGTAGTAGATGGTATTTACCCGGTGCTATTGCAGAAGGGTTTGAATACATTATACTCTCATCTAATTAGGATATTTAGAACTAGCTTTTGCTTGAAATACACACCCAAAAGCTAGAGGGATGTGAGAGTAATCTTCATTCCTAAGGCAGGAAATAATAATGAAGATGCTAAGACTTACAAACCTATTAGCTTAAGTTCATTTCTCTTCAAAACCATGGAGAAAATATTAGGACTTCATATCAAGGCTAAAATCCTCCATAATAGTCCTCTTCACAAATCGCAGCATGCTTATCAAACTGGGAGGTCAACGGACACGGCCTTGGTTGAGTTAGTTAATGCAATCGAAAAGTCCCTGAAAGTCAGAGAGGTAGCCCTAGTGGCGTTTATTGACATACAGGGAGCCTTCGATAATACGGCACAAGAGGTGGTTAAAAGGAGTGCCATGGGAAAGCACCTCGACCTCACCACAGTTGGATGGATAGTGAATATGCTAAAAAGCAGGAATATACTTGTCGAGTTAGATCATGACAAACAATCCGTTGTCACAACAACAGGATGTCCACAAGGAGGATCTCTTTCGGCTTTCGCTGTGTATGCTATGCGGATGACATAGCTATCACAGTGAAAGGCAAATTTGAAAACACTATAGTTGAGTGTATGCAGAGTGCCTTACATATGGTTAAGGAATGGTGTGTGTCGGTCGGCTTAACGATCAACCCACACAAAATCAGATGCATACCCTTCACTCGAAGGAGAAAATTAAAGCTTAACACGTTAAGACTTGATGGAATTAGCATTAATATGAGTAATGAGGTTAAGTTTCTGGGGGTGATTATGGACAAAGGAATGTCTTGGAGCTCCCATGTAAAATACGTCACAAACAAGGCTACAAGATCCCTGTTTGCCAGTCCATGATGAGTAAAAGCTGGGGTCCGAAGCCCCAAATGGCTCTCGGGCTATATCAATCAGCCATAAGGCCAATAGTGACATATGACGCGGCAGTATGGTGGCCAAAGACTGAGAAAATTAACGCACAAAGACAGCTAGCTAAAGTACAAAGGCTGGCCTGCGTATGCACTACAGGTGCACTGAAATCTGCACCGACAGTTGCTTTAGAAAGGTTGCTATGCCTGCCACCACTGCATGTTTTCATAAAGCAAGCAGCATGGAAAAAATTAGCGCTAATGACATCATCAGGTCTTACAGGTCCACAGTATTTGGAATTTGCCAACATACCGGAAAAAATTGATATGCCTATGGAAATCATTAAAATGACTGATCACGTGGACCGACTAACGGACTATAATCGGAAGTTTAAAGTCCAAGTGGACTCTAGAGATACTATCAGGGATAAGCTTGATAAAATCTCACATCATGCCTCTGTTTGGTACACAAATGGATCAAAAATGGACTCTGGGACAGGTGCAGGGATAAACGGACCGGGCTATAGAAGCTTTATAGCTCTTGATAAAAGCCCTACCGTTTTTCAAGCTGAGATTGTTGCCATTGAGGCCGGTGCAATCCAATGTACGAATAGGGGCTTTAGAAAAGCTCGTGTATACATTGTCTCGGACAGCCAAGCTGCATTGGGGGCATTGGCGGCACCAAACTTCACATCTAAAGTAGTTTGGAGCTGTTATAAGAGTGTCCAACGCTTGACTGAGTCGAACAGTGTAACACTAATGTGGGCTCCTGGCCACGAAGGCATTGAAGGAAATGAAATGGCTGATAAACTGGCAAGAATGGGTTCATGCAAAAGCTTTATTGGCCCACAGCCCAGTATCCCATATTCAACTTGCATACTGAAGAAGTGTTTGAATGATTGGTCCAGAGACTACAATGCTACACTATGGACTGAATCCTCTGAATGGACTCAGTCTAAGGCATTCTTCAATTATAATATTAGAGACTTAAATGAAGCAAGGAACTGAACAGAACACTCAGAATGTTGACTTGGTTCGCTACGGGACACGGTCCTTTCCTTAAATTTCTTCACAAGCTGGGAAAATCAGCAACTACACAGTGTAGATTCTGTCAGGAGGTGACGGAGACACTGACCCACTTGTTGTTCGAGTGTGGGAGGCTGATGACAAAGAGGCTCAGACATCTTCTTACTCGCTAAGTACCCTGTACAGGGGAGGGAGAGTTGAGATTGAAAGATGTTTTGGCTCTGGCAAGGGAGCTTGATATAAGGTTCCCTACATAATGATCGGCGGGGAGCACAATAGATCGATCCGGTCGCAGTGCAGCATGGCCCTCCCAATTTTAATAATAGTAATAAATATTATTATAATAATTCGAAATTCAAAACATAAAGTACCAAATGTACTCGGCGTACACTGTGATAATCACCGTCAGCATTTGGTGGCAAAAAATATGAATGAACGTCTACATACGTCACTTCAAATCATCATACAAGCAGTTAATAATATCAGAGGAAATTCATTGAATGACAGACTTTTTGGCCAGGGGCCAGATTCTGTCTTAGGGAAAAGTGATAATGAAAAGAAAAGTTTTCATTATCATAAAATTATCACTTTTCACCAAAATGCCATTCTGTCTTGTTAAATAATCTACTGAATGATAAAAACAGGGCTGAATTGCTGAATGATAACTTTTTGAGAATTGACGGCTATAAGTTATTTAGTAATATTTTATAGGTACAATATCCTAAAGGTAATTTTTTATTTATTCTAAATGAAATTTAACTAATTATTATATGTATATTATAGGAAACATTTCGGACTAAATTTAAGAAATTAAAAATTAACTTACCTATCATTCGCAAAATCAATATGTAATTCCAAAAAATTCAATAAATGATTTTTTTGTTATTGTGTCGGACGTTTTCCTCTTTGAGCATCAGTCATTTTGTCTAAAAAATACATAAATTGAACATAGCACAAGCGTATATTTGAATATAAAATTGTTTACCAAAATTTGTTCTTCCTTATATAAGTTCAACACTGAATTATTTCCTTACAACCAATATCTTGCACCTTTATACTAATTTAAAACTTATGGAGTGGATGTAAAAACCCTTATGGAAGTTGCAAAATCTTTGAAGTAATCAACATAACGATTATGATACATAGAAATGCTTAAATAATTCTCAGAAAAACTACTTCAATAAAACAAGTAAGACAGCAAATTATTGTGTATACAATAAATAACTTTGTAGAAATTTCTAAATCTGAGAAATCATCAACCTAACGATCCCTCTAATATATTAGGGCATTTATTGTTCTAGGGAAAACTACTTTATTAGAACATATAAGGCAGCAAATATGCCAAATATTCTAAGAATATAAAAGGATTTTAAAATAAATGTGTACCAATAATCACCAATCCTTATGGTGAAATTTTTAATAAGAACTAATCTAATCACCCAATTTGATAACTGAAATTTCTATAAGCACATAACACTAGTTTGCAAATTAAAGGAGTCATTCTACTATAGACGCTTGAAAGAAGAGCCATTTTTAAGAATTTTTTTTAAAATTTCTATTAAAACTATTAACATAAAACTTGATGGACCATCCAAAATAAAAGAAAAACAATTTGGATTAAGTAAATGTTTTACTAGAATGCAAACCTTAAAAATATGAGCCGTTTATTTTGAAAGTGGTGCAAGTCCATTTTTGAAAAAAATGGAGATAATGGCAGTTATAGATAAAACTAACAAAAAAATAATAAAATAACAGAAAAATAAAAATTTCAAAAAAATGGACTTGCAAACGGCTCATATATTGCTTAAATTTCATAAAGATCAGTTCAGTAGTTTTGAAGATTTTATCAACATGCGATGTAAAAACGTTGTTGTGAGAAAAAGTTTTTAAATAATTGCTAATTAAAGTCAGTCTTAATTAACAATTACAATAAAAAGAAAACTATAAAGCAGATTAAAAGATAAGTTACAAAACTTGCATTACAATTTGCAAAAGTTCCAAAAGTGGATGCAAAATGCTGTAAACTAGTGTAATCAAAAGAAAAAATATTTCAAAACAAAACTTAAATAAAGAATTAAAGGCAATTTTTTCTCAAATTTATTTGATTTTATTAATTTTCATTTTTGTAACAAATTTTTAGCTTTTGATTTTGAAATTTAAAAATTTTAATTCGTTTTTAATAACTTATCACTTCGTTATCACGAAAATTTTTTCAGGGATAAAATATTTCACCAAATGATAAGTTTCTGGCAATAGTTTTCATTATCACTGCAACTTAAAATCACTCTCGTGATAAAATACGTCAAAATGGCTATTTATCATGATCATTATCACTTTTCCCTGAGACAGAATCTGGCTCCAGCTCTGTAGTGAAAATGATAAGGATTAAAATCACTTGCTCCTACACACAGAAGTTCGTTGGCTTTCAAAAGGCACTTGTATAAATTAATTTTACAGTCTATTTGATTCAGTAATAAATTTTCTTGCAAATAGACGAAAAACTACGTGCCAACCTAATAAGTTTCAAAAGGGACATCGCTTATATAACAGACATATTTAATATATTTAATGAATTAAATTTACACCTGCAAGGTGATGAGTTGATCTTAATTCTAATTTCAGGGAGCGATTCCAGGATATCTTCGACATGAATATACTAGGTTAGATTTTAGACCTTTTCACAAATGCAGATACAATGGAATCATCAAATTTAGAAGAGGAACTCATAGAAATTACAACAAATGAGGAACCTAAGAGTAAAATCCAAAACTGGACATCAAGAGTTCTGGCTTCAAAAATCAATATTAGTGCTCTACCCTAAGTTGTGGATGCAGTACAGAAATTTTTAATTGCATTTCCTTCATCGCTGAACGTGGCTTCATTGCAGTAACGAATTTACTATCCAAAAAAAAAACGAATAAACTGCAAATCTCTGAGCTTGGCGATTTGCGACTGATGTTAACAAAATTGGAGGCCGACATTCACAAACTAGTAAAAATTCACCACCCTCAACATTCTCATAAATTTTATCAAAGAGACTATTTTTTGCTATTTTTAAATTTTAATAAACGACGTTCTACTACATTTGACGATCTTTTTGTAATTTTTAATTTGTAATTCTTAAAACAAATCGTATATAAAATAAAATGATTTTTTAATGTTTTTTATAACTATTAGGGAGGGGGCACTGAAACCGTTTTTCTTGTAAAGTGGGCGGTGGGATAAAATGGTTGGAATCCCTGATTTAGATACAGCCTATAGGAGTTCTGAGATGCGGTTATATTAGAAGTTAATTGACTGCAATAATTACATTACAAGTCCTTTCGAATAATAGAATTTGTACCTTGCAACTAATTTTATTGCATTTATAATCCATTATTATTTACGGTCAGTTTAATATATGTAATAAAACAAGTAAGAAAACATAATGGCTCAAAAACAATGCACGCTGTTGTGTTCCGGAAGCAGTGACAGCAAAGTAGAATGCAATATATACAAACAAATGATAGCTGACAATGCGAACCGCGTTAGAAAAAAGCCGCAGCGATTCCGCTAAAGTAGACCTTTATTTCTTCTTTTGACACGTGGTTTGTTTGAGCAAAAGTAGCACAGCTGGCTCTGCTTTTGTAGCTTTGAGAATTTTCTAACAGGATTATTTTACAAGATAATTTTAGTTTTATGCCGCCATATTTTTTCAAACCATAATAATTACTGTTATATGTATAAGCAAATATTATTGCACTAAAATGCTGATGTAGACAACAAGTAAAGTTGATAAAGCTTTTTTCGAGTCATTCAGAGGATTCAGAAAAGAAATTACTAACTTAATTAAAATACTGTCAATTTAAGCATTAGTGAAAAAAAAGGAAAGTTCTTTAAAAGAGAAAGGAGAAAGTTATTACTGAAGTTAAAAATAAGAAAATTGAAAATATTATTTTTTACTGTCAAGATTTGAAAACAAAGAAAATTCGTTAAGAGGAAAAGAAAAAAATCATTATTTTAACTAATAAAGAAAATTGTAAAAATATTATTGTTAGTAGAAATAGTTTATATGAAAAAATTAAACATTAACTTGTACAAAGCGATAGATATTATTTTTTCTAAGGGAATATAGCATTGCGATAGTTGGTATCTGTTTGCCTAAATGTTGTTGAATCTTCAATAAGCCTTTCAAATCTATCAAATCTATCTTCAAATCTATCAGATGTTTTCCAGCTTTTGTTCGGAGAATTGGGATGCTTCATTCTGATTCTTCAATCTAAAATTAACATCCTTAATATTTTTATTCTTTTTTTTCTTTCATTTGATAGAAATAATTCACAATTTCTAAAACTCAAATAACTTTTAATTAATTAAAGCAGCTAATTTCATTTGCAGTTCATCTGCCAACATTTTAAATTGATTTCTATCCATCCGTCTTATTATAAATACTTTATATAACGTTTTACTGTATTTTATTAAATTAGTAATATATTTAATTATTTGCTGAAAACACGGCACTCTTAACCCAAATATTATAAAATTCAATAAGTTTTGACATTGACATTTCATTACACTTCTTTTCTCTAATAAAAAAACAAATATGAATTGAGCTATATAGGCAAAGTTTATCGATGAATATTCATGTCTTAACTGTTAATAAGTCTGCTTGGTGACAAATTTTTAAGGGGTTCGAACTAAAATTAGGAGAATTAGACTATGAACACAGGCTCTTATAAACTTCAAGTAGTTGAAAAAAAGTTATCCCACAAACAACAGCTTCTTTTAGTGTAATTTAGCAGTCTTAATATTTTGTATATATTGTGTAATTAGTAATATGAACATTTATAAAAAATATTTTTGCACTAAAAAGCTATTATTAAACTTTGAGCATCAATCTTGACATAATATTTCTATTTATATTTTTTAAATTTCGTTTCATTTCGAGGATTAATGTGTTTCTACATAATGTTGTTAAAAGTTTTGTGATATTTCTTTAATTTAGCTGTGAAAATAATATTTGTGGACTTACTAATAAAAAAAAATTGAATCGTGATTTTTATAATGGGATTTTCGCATTGTTCAGCTTGGACTGGCGGTTCAAAATGTTTAACCAAAAATAAAACACCAAATACCAAATTAGTTTATTTTCAAAAACCAAGTTTACATTTAGTTATTTATTTGCTTGTTGTCTTCGTTGTAAATAACAATGTTTTGGCAAATGAAGACTCCAGTATGTTGGGAATGGAGAGAAGAAAAGACGAAAGGTAGTATGAATAATCGATTGGACTCTAAATCTGATATTTTTTAATAAATTAATTTGAATGTTCAAGAATTGCAGTTTTCAAAATATTGGCACAAACATTTTGTGATAAGAGTAAACCCTTATAAGGGTTAATTTTAAACTAGGCAAAGCCCTATAAATTGAAGCTGGAGAACTTTTTCCGAATTTAGGGGGTTAAAATTTGCTATTTAAATTATTTATTGATTAATGTCTTTAATCGCAAACTCGTAAAACTTTAGGCGGCATGAGGGTAATTTTAAACGGCGAAAATCTCTATAAGTTGAAGTTTTAGAATTTTTTAAATATTTTTTATGAACTTATGGGGTCGGTCTCCATAAGAAAAGTGAAAATTATTTAGAGGGCCATGATATCAGCTATAAATATTATTTTTATGTTTGCCAAGGACGGGATTTTTATCCATTCCTACTTTTCCATTTAATTTAAAAATTATACCATCAAAATCTATTTGATCTTTATTGCATTCATTTCATAGAAAAGGAATTTTTAAAAAAGATTGAAACAAAATGTTATGAATCAAAAATTTTGGATACCTAAGAATTCATTACCTAAGAACTATTATTTTATGTGTTATTATTATGTATTTATACAATCGGCACACATAGTGAATCTGTGAATTTGGCAATTGGCTATTTCCACACGAGGAAACAAGTTTCCGGTAACATTTTTGTTTTTAGGATAGAGCGACGAGAAGTAAAGGGTAAAATTCGGAAATTTCGAAGTTAAATTTGTTTCCAGAAAAATTTGAGTATCAAGAGAAGCATTTTAACACATACAAGAAGTAATTTATTTAAAAGCACCCACCCAATTATATTACTCTATCTGTACAAGAAAGGTTACCAGGAAACTTGTTTCCTCGTGTGGAAACAGCCATTAGGAGACAAAATTATGAACATCCTGTTTTTGATTTTCGATCTTTCTTTCGAGTACAAATATCACATCGCTAATATGTATCGAAATTATTTGTTATTGTAAAATTAATAATTATTAAAAAAAAGCTCTCGTTGTTACCTGTTGAACTATGTGACGAATTAGTGTGCAAAATTTCAAAACGATCGGTCCAGGAGATTTTGAGTTATTTTGAGCATCCACTTCGAAAATATCAAGTTTCCGGAAAACGCTATTGGCCATTTCCACACGGGAAAACATATTACCAAAATAAACTGGTTTTTTTTCGGTAATAGAATGGTTTTTTTTCGAACAAATTTTTGTGTCCACACGGGTAAATAAGTTTCCTCTGGAATATTTCATGTGCAGATAGAACAATATAAATGTGTGTGTGAATTTTGATTACATTTATTACCATATATGTATATAATCCTTCACATAAATTTACTTACCTCTTAGAAGCATGACATTGAAATAAAATTCAAATGCACAAGAAAAATTTCTTACCTCCCTCCCTGTAAATAAATTACTTCTTGTATGTGTTGGAATTTTACTCGTGATGCCAAAATTTTTCAGGAAACATTTTGAACTTCGAATTTTGCGAATTTTACCCCTTACTCCTTGCCGCTCTATCCTAAAAACAAAATGTTTCCGGTAATATGTTTTCCCGTGTGGAAATGACCATTCACTATTTTTTCCGCTTGACGTCAAACCTTGCTTTTCCTCCTACCACTTGTAAACGTACATAGTGTAAAGTATATGTTTTAAAATGGTGTGGATTAATTCTATAATTGTGTGTTTATTTGAGAGAGCAATGCTTTGACATTTCAATTTATAAAATTTTATATGTTATGTTACCATAGGAAATTCGAATACTTTTTCCTAAATTTTGTGAGTAAAATATTTAGGTGAAAAACACTAAAATATTTTTAGGTGAAAACACTTAAATAGTTCTGTAGAAAAATATAACATCAATTTGTTTTAAGTTTAAAGTGTTGTTTTTGTGAAAAATAATGTTTTAATCAAAAAAATGTCGCAAGGATTTTCCATTTATATTTGCCATATGTTGCAGGTAAATAGGGTAAGACTAAAATAAAAATTCTTAGTTTCAAAAAAAAGCAAAATTGAAAGAATTATAAGTATTTTTCTCAAATTCTGTTTTTTAAATACTATTTTAATTTTGACGTATAAACGCATACATCAAAACTCTGCGGTAGAAACCCAGCTTGTTTTGGCATTTTCATATGTTTTCTTAAATGTGCACTCCTCGAAGGCAAAATTAAGCCTTGTTCAAACCAATGCGTTTTTCATTCGCACGACGGACAAGGTTGTAAAACGGGTGATGCATTTATTCTAGCCATAGCTAGAACAAAATTTTTTGTTTCATAATGGTAAGAGGACACTTTCTGGCCTTCAAAATTTTTGTTGTAAATGAAATTTTTGTTGTATTTGAAATCTCAGTTTTACTTGAAATTTTTGTTGTAATTATATTAAAAGGGATAAGAAATAATGATTTTATTACTTTTAGAGAAGCATTTTGTGGCCTTCAAAATTTTTGGTGTACCTCTAAAAGTAATGAAATAATTATTTCCTATCCCTTTTAATATAAATACAACGAAAATTTCCCTTACAACAAAAATTTTGAAGGCCATAAAGTGTCCTTTTAGTGTCATAAATGATCCTCATGAAACAAACATTTTTCTTCTAGCTATGGCTAGAGCAAATGCATCACCCGTTTTACAACCTTGTCCGTCGTGCGAATGAAAAACGCATTGGTCTGTACAAGGCTTTAAAATGATTTTTTGGCGTGTATGTATTAGTGAACAACTAATACAAAAGAAACCGATAGCGGCTTGAGAGTAGAAAATTAAACATGTTTAATTTTTTACTCTCAAGCCTGCCATTTCCATTTAATTTACATTGAACGAGAGAGCGGCTTAAAGAGTTGGAAAAAATAATGAATAGCCCTTATTAAAGTTTGGCTTTTGAAGTGAATATTCTCGAAATGGACTGAAGCAAAGAATGTTCAATTGCTCGGTAACACTCGGTAATTTTTCTCCGATCAATTTGAAATTTTGACACAATATTTTTTAGATGTTATGCATCATTTAAAAAAAATTAAAAAAAAAATGGAAAAAAAATTTAAATACCGAAACATCCCCTTGTGTATCTTTAGAAAAAAAATTAGTTGTCGTATTTAATCATTAATTAAGTGCATTCTTTGATGTGAAGTCAAAAAATACTCAAGGGTGTGCGAGAACCCTATGCCATTTTTGAACATTACTGTAGAGTGTAGAGTTTATTGGCAAAACGGCATTTCAATACTGCCAAAGGTTAGAGCAATCTATGCTCTATAGACACGTATTGCTTAAGGAATTATTAAGGTATTCTAGTCTAGAGAAGTGAATTTTGGGCACTTTTTTAGGAGCGATAAAAAAAAAACAAACAATATTTTGATTATCAAAAATCTAAAAAGTTTCAGGCTGATGAAGTGAGGGGTTTCAAAAAAATGGCGTGCTATGGTTGCCATGATTGCAACCTTCTGAGTAATTTGAAGTAAAAAAAAAACTAATAATTAATCGAAAGAAGTGTCGTTATCGCAGGAACTAGCATAATTGAAAAAAAAATTTTTTTGTGAAGTTGTGGCTGTTTAAAGTCAAGAGACGTGTTTTCTACGTTTCCGAATTTTTTTAAAATAGTCCAAATTGAAATTTTTTTTTATAATCCTAGTTCCTGCGATAGAGAAGTATATTGAAAAGACTCACACCAATTTTCAAATAAATCGGTTTAGTCGAACTTGAGAAATCATGACAACCGTCTCGAAAAAAGAAGTTTCGGAAAAAATTTAATTTCAACTCACTTTACATTTCCAAAAGTGTCCAAAAATGACATTTCACTTTGCTTAGAAATGCCTTGACCATATGCATATGTATAAATTACTATGTAAACATTGCGTTTTTACATATAAAAATAACTAGAGCTACTTTCTCTATGAAAAAGTAGCCATTAGGGCTACTTTCTGCAAGCGCTATCTGTGAATTTTTCACTTATCCAATTTTCCATCATTGAGCATGCAAGAATTGCGTGAAGGGAAATTCATTGATGAACGATATCCCTACTGGGTTATGTTAAAATTCTTGAAATTGATGGATAAAAAAGGCTGGGATGTCGGACACCTCAGTGTGTCAAGTAACGGTTAAAGGTGTAGTGTGGATCTCATTTTGAAGGCGTTTTTGGAATTATATTTTCATGAGAAAATAAAGCGCAGTAATTTCGATTTTGAAATATTCTGGATATGTCAAACTAAACAAAGAAATTTTTTTTTGAGAGTTCACCTAAAAAGTTAGGGGTTATATACACTTAGAAGTCTCTAAAATAGGGGTTTTCCGAGAATTTTTCCTGAGAAGACCTTTAAATTTATTGATGTAAAAATTCATACACAAATTATAGTAACTCTTAACTGTATTTTAACATTTTTCATATGTAAAAATAATAATATGGAAGCTGCTATAGCTGATCTTGTGGAGCTGCACTCAAAAAAGACATCTTGTGGTGACCTTCATATCTCTGGATTGGATCATCTAAATTTAAAAAGCCAAATAACTTTCGTTGAAGTAATGCATAATCTAGGACCTGATTATAGGAATAAGTAAAGTAAACTTTTTTGACAAAATGGCGGCTTCTCAAAAAAAAAAATCGATATTTGGCAAAAACTTTGTTCTTAAACAGATAGAAGCTCACATGATAAGGATAAAATACAAAACAATCTAAAAAACTCTTTTGTGTCAAAATAAATATTACATAGTCATCCAAGTTTGATGAATACTTTGAACTAACAACTGATGTTTTCAAAATAAATATCGGAGCTGCTCTTTCCCAATTACTTTTATGTTACGCTGATCATCACTTACTCGAGCTCTTAGTAATAAAAATATGAAACGATTACTCGAAGAATACAACTAGGAACTAAAATAAAAATAAAATTTTTCTCCTTGGTGGATCAATTTTCATGGCTTTTGTTGATGCTTCTTCATCTTCATTATCCTTTATAATACTTGAAATAATAAATTGAATTATTTACCAACAAACAATATTTTTGTAGAGAATCAATACTCACCGGGTAAGGCACATGGTCAACTTCAATCACTGCTTCAACTTTGTCTGGTTCTTCTACAGAAATATACTGTGAACTCATATTCTACCAAAAATTGAATTATTGTATTTACTAATTTAAATGGAACTTACTCCTTTCTTCAAATTGTTTTCAGTTTTCTGAAATTGAATTGCAGCGTTGAAAAATTGAAATGCGCTGTAAACGAAAGGTGAAGGAGTGTGTAATTCTCTCACTCCTTGCCTTGGTTTCTTGAATATTTTCCACTTTTGAAACTGCAAAGGCAGTCTTCATTATGGTACATTTCAATTAATTTCGCAATATTTTCTTTTGACCACATAAGTATTAAAATTTTTAAAATTTAAAAGGTACATTCGTAAGTTTTATAATTTTTTAAAGGTATCTCTTATATCAACTTAGCTTCAAATAATTGATTTCCAATCAAAATATCAAATAATTATTGCAGTAAATATATTTTTGATTATAACTGCTCTCAAAAATTCCTCTAAAAACGCTAATATATACACTAAGTAATAACCGTCACACTAATATACCTTCGTAGGATCCGAGTTTAACAAACACTGCATAATTGAAATTTTGTTTGTTTGATTGACACTTTTGAATTGATTTGTTGATTACTATTATATAATTTTTGTTGTTGCTAGACTAGAATACCTCCTTAAAAATACAGAATTATAGTGAGTCATTTGGTATTAACCTTTTTTTAGTAAGTTTTATTATTTAGACAGCAGGTTATTCCTGTGGTTGATTGGTGAAAGAGGAGCGCAGAGATACGTTGTTTCCCGAATACGGAGATTTTAAAATAATAGATGCAAAAGAAGATAATGAATTGAAATTAAATAAGACCATCAAAGCTTTTGATGAATATTGCCTGCCGCGGAGAAATGCAACAATGGAAGCATTCAAGTTAAATATGATTGTTCAAAACGAACATAAAACATTTTCAGAGTTTGAAACTGCTTCGTCAGCTCAAATAAGTGTTGTGAATTTCAATGTGCGAAATGTAATACATCATATGGTGATAGCATGTTGCGTGATCGAATTGTTATTTGTACTCAAGATAAAAAATTGCAACTAAAACTATTGGAAGAAAAAGATTTATCAAAAATAATTGAAGCTTGTAGAAGTTTTGAAGCAGCATCTGTTAATAAGCAACTATTAGATAACATGGGAGTAAGTCAACAGCTAGTTAACTCAATTATTGAACAAAAAATAAATGAAGTTCCTGTGCAGATTGACGCTGTTAAGCGCACTTGTTATAAATGTGGACAAGCATTCGATAGAAGCCATCACCTTTCGTGCTTAAGGTGGTATTACACTTTCATATAAATATGACCAATAGTGTCATTTAAAATATGGCACATATTTCTGTATGACAAAAAATTTTCAAAATAGGTATTACACTATGCCATATAAAAGTGTCATATTTATATGGCAAAAGGATTTGTCATATAAATTTTTGTCATATATATGACAATGTAAAATATGCCTATCACACTAGTATGGCAACGTGTGACATACAAAAATATGACAGCTGTGATTGTTTCAATTTATAAGTTTGTTCTCTGTGAATTTTTCAATTTAATAGTTTGTTCTCTTTTGAGATTTCGTATCGCCTTGTAAATCATCAGTCAACTAGAACGGTTGAATATAAAATGAAGCCAAATCTATATTTTTTAAATTGAAGCTATATATTTTCAATGTACCTACAAATCCTAGAAAAATTGATATAACCTTTTATAATCAATATTTTCCCTGAAAAGATATTGTAATCCCCTGATAAAAACGATCTTAAGTAAAAGCAAAACTGAGGAGGAGTGTCCTAAAAAAATTATATTACTTTTTCAAGGCAATAATTTATATTAGAAAAATTTTTTTCCCTGAAAATAGATTTACAATAGTACCATGTCATACCATACCGTTTTTCAGAAAATAATATTTTTAAGTTATTTCATAGAATCCATATAAAGTCATACAAATTTTGTGTGAAAATATGGCAAAAAACTGTCATATATGTATATATGACCACGGCAATTTTTTTCTATTACACTATGCCATATATGTATATGGCACAAAATTATATGATAAGGCCTGTCATATATACTTTGTCATATAAATTTGGCTATTACACTTGTATGACACGTTTTTACCGTATAAATGTGACAGATCAGTATATCGAGCTATGAGGAAAAAAATAAAAAATCAAAAGCTTAAAGCATTAGCTGGGAAATGAAAAGTAAAAGAAAGGTAGTTCCCAATTATAAAGTGAACAGAAATGAGAAACCAAATACTAAAACTAAACTTTCCAGTAGATTGGAGATAAACCAAGCCAGATGGGTAAAATCACTTCTTATTGAAGGCAGGACAATTCAATTCAAAATTGATACTGGTCCGGATGCAAATTGTATACCTCTAAGGTTTATGTCAGCATCAAGAAAACATTTTCTTAAAAGTAGTCCATGTAATGTTGTGGATTATGGAAATAATCCAGTTAGAATGTTTGGTAAAGTTAATTTAAAATGTACTGATAAGCAAAGGAAAAAAAGTTGTTGCTCAATTTTTGGTAGTGGATGATGATTATGAACCCATATTAGGTTTGGAATCTAGTATAGTTTTTGGATTGGTCAAGAGAATAGACACATTGGCATGCAGAGTACCAAATGAAGTAGGTCGTTCTGTTGAAAAGAATAAAGAAATATTTGATGGACTAGGAACAATTCGGGGAAGTGTGCAATTGTATTGAAGGAAAATTCTGAGCCGGTACTACATTATAAAAAGCGTATACCCTTTAGTCTAAAAAGAAGAGTGAAAAATAAGTTAGATGAAATGTTAAAAGAAGATATCATTAGTTCTCTAGATTATCCAATTGATTGGTTAAATAATCTGCAAATAATGGAGACATTCGCATTAGCTTGGACCCGAAAGCATTAAACAAATGTATTAAACAGGAACATTTTACAATTCCAAAATTTGACGATATAGCAAGTAGACTGTCTAATGAATGGGTATTCGTGGTATTGGAAGTCTGCAATGGATTTTGGCAGATGGAGCTTGATAGACAGAGTTCTGGTTTGACAGTATTTATTACTCCATTTGGTATTACTCCATTTTTTGTGTTGGGAGTGCATGACAATTGATGTTAATACAGTTAGTTCAAATATTATTCCTACTGTTAGCTCATAATGTCCAATATCTTTTTGGAACCTTCCATCGTTAATTTAACCCTTTTCTATTTATGCAATCAAGTTCAAATAAATTTTGTTGTGTTGGGAGTGCATGACAATTGATGTTTATACGGTTTTTTCAAATATTACTTTTATTGTTAGCTCATAATGTCCAATATCTTTTTGGAATTTTCAATCGTTAATAAAATCTTTACTATTCATCCAATCAAATTCAAATAATTTTTTTTGAGCTGGCAGGGACTGACAATTTATGTTTAATATAGTTAACTCAAATATTAATTCATTAATTATATTTGATAAACTAATTTTTAGTTTTATATGAGAAAAAAACTTTAGAAAACTGAATACAACGAATTCCGAATTCGGAATTCTGAATTCAGAAATAAAAAAATCTCAAGTATACTTCAATATACTTTAAAAAATTCTTTTTTATATTACTTGTTTTAATATACATATTCGTTGAAATAAAAGCAAAGGATCAATGGGTGCAATTTCATTATGAACTCTTATGTTGCTAGATACTGCTAAAAGTGAATTTACTTTATTTTATCTAGATAGTTTAAGGTGTTTAAAATTTTCCCCATTTGTTTTATTCAAAATTTTAATACCTTTTTCAATTGCATTACAGCAATTAACCTCTTCACCATCTGTTAAACCAGTTGAAATTGATAAGAGAGCATCAGCATTTTCTGGGAATGAATTGTGTTGATTGAAAAATTCCTCCATTTTCTTTACATCTTTATCATCTCGTTATATTAGAGCAATTGTCAGATCTGCAAGCTGAAAACTTTTATGAAAAGATACATTGCAGAAACTTTCTATTCCTTCAATAATATCTTTCGTATAAATAACACCTTTAATCCACTTATAGACGACACTTTCTGTATAACAGCGCTTAAAAGGGCCACCTTCAACACTCATTGCTTTCATTAAGGTTTTCGCAATTGTTTGATCGGTAGATATTCCCGTGAAAAAAATAGCTGAACACTTGCCTGTGAAATATCCGTCTGTGAATTTTTGAAACTCCACTGGGTTGATTTTTGTAGGTAGTTCTCGCATGTCTTGCTAATAAATTTGAGAAGCTTACCAGATGCGTGACAGAATGGTGTCATTAGTTCAATAGTGTCCAAATGTAAGCTCCAATCACCTTTCCGGTCAGCAGCAATAAAGTCTTTTAGTATAGATATCATTCGGAAGTAATTTATCCACAGTTTAGAAGTTTTATTTTTATTTTTTTTGTTTTATTTTATTTTTATTTTTTTGTGTTTTTTTTGTTTTATTTTTATTGGTTAAGTTTTAGTTTTAGTTTTATTATTTTTATATTTTTATAGGTTTCGTTTTGTGATGAATCCATTTGTAAAATAATCACATAAAAATAATCTTAAAAATAACTATTACAAGCCTTTAAGAGTTTGGTAAATTAGATGCTTACTATGATTGATATATAACAAAATGAGATTAAAAATTTTTCGCGATTTGATTTTATAATAAATATAGACTAAATGTCTTTTTTCACAAAATCAATGAATTTTACTTTATAATTTTTGATTATAAAATCTTTCTTTCAGCTTAGACGCTTGAATTTTGGCTGTTTTTTCGGACGCCATAAAAAAGAACCAATAAATATTTTAAGAAAAAATTTTTTTGAGAAGATAGAAAACTAATAATATTACAAAAAAAATCAAAATTGAAAATACTACAGGCCAGCAAAGTGGGGGCACTTGAAAAAAGGTTGTGTCCTGGTGTACACGATTTCAGCCTTTTCAGTAATCTGAAGAAAAAAATCTTTCTTAATTATTCAACGAGAAGAATCTAATTATAGCACAATGAAGAGTTTTTTTAAAGAAAGTTTTTTTTTTCGCCTTTCGGGATTTAAAAAAGAGAAAAATTATTAAAAAATTCTTCGTAGGGCGATAGCTTAATTTATAGAGAATCTCTGTGCCAAATTTCAAGTGAATTGGTTGAGTAAATCTTGAGATATCATGCACACCGTTTCGTAAAAAGTAATTTCGAGAAAAACGCGTTTAAAGTTTTAATAACTGAATTGAACTAAGGCTGTAATTCCAAAAATAATTCGAATTTCGACAAATCCTCTTGATAATATTTTTTTAAGGAGTTAAGCCATGAAAATATGCAAAAAAAAATTGATTTTTTCGAATTTCTAAACCAGAAGACTCTCTTAATTGGCGATTGTTTACAAAAAAGATGATAATAACAAATAAGCGCAAAATATTTTTGGGTTTAGTTTATTCTATTAATTGAAACAAATAAAATTTCGTTGGTTTTAAATGAATTCGTTGTGATTGAAAGAAATGCGAGGTCAAAAGCTTATGGCACTCCACTATATATTATATTGTTGATTCATTTTGATGTTTTAGGGAGTTTACTAAAGTGGAGGGGTCTAATATTTCTAATTGAGGTTGGACTTTAATATCGAAAATTTTTTGGTATAATCAGGTTTGGAATAATATAATTTATTAATTATATTTTTTGTGAATGGAATTGTACAGTCTGCGAGTTTTTCAAATTGTAGGATGCCTAAATCTAAAACATTCTCTATAATTGACAAAATAAAAGCCTTCCATAAAAGCCATAATTTCAAAGGGTTATTTTAAACATGAAACTCTGGTTTTCCTACCATTAGAATGCTATTCACAGGCCTGTCTAGATATATGATAAGACACGGGCCTTTCCTATGCTTTCTTGGTTCATCAAGTACAAATACGTGTAAAAACTAATTTTTTATTTATTCGTATTTTTCCTTTATTTGAAGATTTTTTCTTGCCGCCTGGTGGCCAATTTGTAATTTATTGTTTAGAACAAGAGCGTAATTGACAACATATAATACTTGCTGTGGTCCTCTTTTAAGATTGTTAGGCATTCTAGAAGAGAACTCGAATAAGAGTTCTATAGGAGCATAATTAGTGAAAACGTGTTCGCATAACCTGGCTTGAATATCAGTGCAAGTGTATCGGAAGACGTTGAAAAACATCATCGAACAGAATCATCGATTTTTTTGCTTGTCTTCTAAACAATAACAAGTTTAGTCAAATGTGCTCAGTACAATGACTCAATTCAGTTCAACAGTTGCAAGAAAAAAGGATTAGGCTTTGAAATCCAAGTTAAATGGTCCAATTGTGATTCACGCTATATATCGTCGAGTGAGAAAATCGGTCATCGCTATGAAATCAATACTCGATTTGCTTTCGTAATGCGTACATTAGGTTTGGGCTTAGCAGGCTGCAATAAGTTTTGTGGTCTAATAGACATTTCAAGTAATTGTCTAGCCAAATCATCTTGTGCAAAATTTTTCAAATAAAAAAAACAGTAATCAGACAACGTTAGGGGAAGGATTTAATATTACTTTGATTAAATTTTAAGTGTTTTTGATTTCAAGTAATTTCCAGCGGAGATACAGTGATCACCGCAAATCATCTTTTTCCAAAGACGTCATTGGAAAAGCTGTGCCACCGGCTTCTATATAAAGATTTTCCTATAAAAAAATTACAAAATGTTGCTAACATCATGCTTAATAATTTACAAAAACTATAAATAAATTTCTTTAATCAATATTCATAAAAAAAATTCACGAATAAAGTAATTTTTTTTACGTTTAAAACCATACCCCCTCCTTAAGGCATCCGCATTGTTTCTTTTCTTTCTGGTTTTGTCGTCGACTTGAAAATCGTATTCGGATGATCGAATGATTTTGGTGATAAAATACGCAAGGAACTTCTAAGAGTTTTATGGCTAGTAATATTAAAAAAAGTCGTCCATTTATATTTTACCTTAAAATTTTTCACAGACCCCTCTATCGCAAGTAAATGTCGTTCGATGGCAGAATTGTTCCTTTCTGCTTTATTTAGTTTGCGGCTTGCGTATGCAATGGGTTTGTCCTCGACCGAAGGGGAATGCTCCTAGTAAATTTAAGTTTTTACTAAATAAAATGTTCAATTGTGCATTTATATATTATATGTTCAATAAGTAATATCCTAGATTATGTTTAATTTTTTCCCTTTTTTAATATTTTATGAATTAATTATTTATTTTCAGGCTTACACTTAAGTAAAAGAGAGGTGGATATATAACCCATAGTGATCAAACAGCATATGCTATCCATCCCTCTTTTACTTATGTGGTATAGTTTATGTACATATATACAAGTATATATACACTAGAATGATTAAATCTGTGCATGCAAAGTACCAATTTTGTTTATTAGTGCATATGTAATGTTCCTTGAAAATGGCTCCTCACCATATAAAGGTAAGATATAAATTCCAAGGAAAGCTAAGGTATGGTAAGGCCTTCTTAAGCCAAAAGTGAATAATCATCACTTTCCTTCTGGGCACTTGCTGCATCGTTAATAGCTACTCGTGGAAGTATGACAATGTTTAAATGGCTCGGATAGAATGATTCATTTGTGTAAATTGTTGTATTGTTCTTTCCCCGTAGATCCATAGTAGACTTTGCATTGATGCTTTCGCACTGGAATTCAGACATTGCTCTTGAGGAGCTATGAAAACTTTTCTCAGAATGGTATACAAACTTTAATTCCGATGCAAAGGAAACTAAAAACTTTTTTCGGCCTTTCGATGTTACAATTACATGAAAAATAATTTCCTAAAAATCCATAATTTTTCTAAAAATGACATTTCTCTCATCTTCTCTAGCATAAAAAGTGTTTACGTTATGTCTTGGATGTAGAAAGATATTGAAAGGGTTGTATCTGTGTGCATTGCTTATGCTTGTTTTGGTTGTTTCACAAATTGCAGTGTTGTACTAATTTCCATTAGCTATATGCTTCTAAGTTAACTTGCTACAGTCTAAGATTCCAAAGTTCATAATCATGTGATAGTCACTTTGATTTTCAATTTTATTTCTTATTTCCATTGTGTTAGATATTATTTCGGCCAAAACAGTTTTTGTAACCTGACATCTTGAAAAATCACAAATGGTTTAAGTGAATTATTCAGACATTAAATTAATGTATGTCCAGTACGTTTGCTATTTATTTTTCTTACCCAACATATATACATATTATAGTTCTTCAAAAGCCTTTATGAGGAACAAACGGTAAAAAAAATCATTGTCCGCGAATCGTATTTATTCACATCCAAATTTGTCTCAGATAGTACCTCATTTTGGAAGTTTTGCTAACGGTACGAAAATTGCAAAAAAATAATGAAATACACCATATCTTCGTAACTTGCAGAAAATGTTCAAATTTGAAAATTTGTGAATAGTTTGTATCAATTAACGGGTGAGAATAACTAACCACTTAAAAACTACCTTAAAAACTTAATAAATACCAAAATTTCAAAACTCAATTTTTTTGATATTTTACAATGCCTCGAACTTACATAATCACTTATTTACATCTATTATTTACAGTTTCTGATATTTGCTGTAAATATAGAAGCATAGCTTTTTTTACTTTATCTTTCTATTCTAAAAAAAAATCTGGCGTAATCGTGCGAGAATTTTATTTTACACATCTCTCTCGCTATTATATATCGAAAAGCTTTCTGTCGCCGTGCACAAATTTTATTTATATCTCTCTCTTTCTATTATGTATAGAAAAGCGTGCTGCTGTCATTTATACATTTTGTAATATATCTTCCTCACTCTGTTTCTCTTTCTTTCTCTATTATATATAGCTTGATTTTGGACACAACATATGTGTAAAAGGGAAGACAATATATGGTAAATGTTTTTTAATGCACTATTTCAAATAGGTATAAAAAGAATAAATATTAGATTAATTACCCTACCACTAATATTTATTATAATAATTTTTCTAATACGCAATTAAAAATTAAAAAATCCAAAGGAAACACATTTGGAATTAGTTATAGGAAGCAGGTAAGAATTTAATACGTAGTTAAAATTAAAAGAATAAAAAAAAGGAAACGTTTATTTTAAAATGCGTCATAGGCAAATATGTATGTCGTTTTAAAAAAAGGAAACGTTTATTTCAAAATACGTCATAGGAAAATATGTCGTAACAAAAATGAAAAACATTTATTTCAAAATGTGTCATAGGCAAATATGTCGTGACAAAAAAAGGAAATACATTTGGAAATTAGTTTTAGGAAGAAGGTAAGAATGTAATGCGAAGTAGATGAACGGAGCGAAGCGAAGCGGGGGTTGGTGAGCGAAGCCAGCAGGGGGCGGAGCCCACTAGTATTATAAAAAATAAAACTTCCGCCTTGCATGATTTGAATTTTTTGTTTGTTTTGAATACAAACGTACAACATGCACCTTGGTTCTCAAGGGGCATGGACCCTTTTTAATACCATATTTCTGGTATAAAAGGTAGTGTTAGTATTTAACTAGCGTAAGAAAATAATTGAATTTATATTTATTAACTGATTAGAAGCACTACAAAAAAATTTAAATACTGAAATCCGTAATATGCTAAAGGAATAGGCAGGCATGATTTAAAGTGGAAAGTTAACACGTTATTGTTAAATAAATATTGTAAGCCATTTGACCTACTTTTACTCTGAACAATAACTATATAAACGTTGTGATGTTTTGATGCTGACATGTTATATTATTTCTGGAAGACATTTCACTTGTATATTTATTGCCCTAGAAGGCTAAAGTAATGGCAAAAATGCCTAAGTTAAGAAATGAAATACTTATAATTTGAATACAATATATATATATTTCATAATTTGCCAATTGAGGCAAATTTTTCAAAGTCTTATTAATTCTTTTTATTTTAATACAAAAGCCAATAAAGGCTACTTACCCGGTATGCCGACAAAGGCTTCAACCTGGTAAGTTTGACTAAACTTTTCAAAAGAATGATTCTTGTGTTCAAAATATTCTAACTTATATACTTTTTAAAAGAACTGTTCATTATTGAAAAATGAACATTTTCCCACAAGACTTGTATAACCAAAAATAACAAGTAAACAAGGTTCAGTTACGAGCTTCAGTTATACAAATCTTGCTGCCTATGAGAAAATATTCATTTTCCCACAATGACATGATCACGCTATGCTTGCGTGATATGGATTTAGCCTAGACATTGACCATTTCAAATTTAAATTATATTTGCGAAAAAGCTATTCCGAATAATCATTTTTCTGAAGAGCTTTTTCTGACATGCTTAAACACTACGATCTAAAAGTATGCGATCTAAATATTTTTATTCATTTATAGTTTGTCTTAAAATTAAATATAATTGAAATAAGAGAAATAATACTAAGAAATAAAAGAGTTTGGGTATACTACACCCTCACCCCTAGCTTAAAATAATTTGATTTAAAAAAAACTAATTAAATTATTTTGAAAGCGATACTACTATTTCTATTTTTACAATTCTTATTATTTATAGTACATTTTATAATTTATGTATTATTGTTAATTCCTTTTTTTTTTTTGATTTGTGAACATATGTGTAATATAGACTTTCTAATGTTTAGTTTTAACCTTAGTTCAAGTACGATTATTGTCTAATTTTAATCTGTTATTGTGGATTAATTTGTCTTTTCCCTTTATGTGTATTTTTGAATTTGGGTTTAGTGTTTCAATTATTTTATAAGGACCTTCATAAGGTGCTTCGTGTTTTTTTATATTGCCTTTCTTGAGGTATACGTAATCTCCTTTTCTAAAGTTGCTTGGATTTATTTTATTATCCATTTGATCTTTTCTTAATAATTTGGCTTTATTTAATAAGTCCTTTGCTCTTTCTAATGCTCTTTTTAATCTAAGTTTTACTTCCATCGCATAATCGTCTATGTTGTAAAGTGTATTTTGTTCATTCAGCGCAATGTTTTTACTATTTGAATTTGCTAGTTTTCCATAGACTAATTCAAATGGCGTATAGCCTGTATCAGTGTGTGGTGTTGAATTATAACAGAATACATAATAAGGTATCCATTCGTCCCAATTGTCTTCTTTAGCGAACGAGAGCATGTATTCATTGAGAACTCTATGGTTCCTTTCAATTGATCCTAGAGTCTCATGATGAAAAGGTGTTGAAGTTCTATGGTTAATGTGTAAAAGTTTACAAATATTTTTAAATGTTTCATTTACGAATTCTGTTCCGCAATCCGTTTTAAAGATTTTAAATGTTCCATACTTTAATATAAATTTATCAACAATGGTTTTTGCAACTGTCCGAGCTTCCTTTGTATCTATTGGGAATGCTTCTACATATTTTGTTAGTTCGCACTGCATTGTCAATATATATCTATATCCATTGGATATCCTCAAAGGTCCTACGGTGTCCATTGAGACTACTTCGAAACTTTTAGTGGGTGTTTCAGTTATAACTAGTGGTTCTTTTATGTCTTTAGTTATCTTATTTAGAGCACATTCTTTGCAATTATTTATGTAATTCTTTATCATCTTGTTCATGTTTTTCCATATGAAGTTCTGCTTTAATTTATTAATGCATCTTTTGATACCAATATGCCCTCCTAGTGGCGTTGAGTGGTATTCTTGAATCAGTTCTTTTATTCTTTTAGGATCTATAATTTTTGTAGGCGGTTTGAATAATATTATTTTAACTTTGTTTTCATGTTTTCTTGAAGTTAAGGAATTCTGCAACTTATTGTATGTGTTTTTGAATTTAGTTACGTCGACGTATTCAAAGATTTCATCATCTATTGAAAGTGCTACTTCCTTTATGTTGTTCTTTATTAAATTGTGTATTAGCGTCTTAAGATAGTCAACTAAATGAACTTCTAAATTATTGCTAAACCAAACAGTAATATTCTTATTATTTATTACAATGTTTTCATTGTAGTTGCTGCTATATTTATAATACTTCTTATTTGTATTAGGGTCTCCAAGAGGTCGCCTAAGCTTTGCTCCCAGTTTTTTGCTAATACTTTTATATTCATTTTCCTTAATGTGTTTCTTATTCGTATGCACGTCTGCATTACTTTTAAAATTTAACCTCCTTACATTTTTAATATCGGATATAGAGGTACTATTCCAAACCCATAGTTGATCAGACTGTGTGTGGTTAATTGGTTTAGTTTCTATATTTTGGTTTCCTTTTTTGTCCATGCATTTCTTCATGTTTCTTGTTAAAACATTTATGGTCGTAGGGATTAAGGACTTAAGCTTATCCATATTAATACTGATTCTCGACAAAGCATCTGCATTTGTATTCATTCTTCCCTGTTTGAATACTATGTCGAAGTCGTAGTCCATAAGGTCTAGTCTTATACGTGTCAGTTTGGATGATGGGTTTTTGTGAGTAAATAAGTTAACTAATGGGCGATGGTCAGTCACCACTGTAAATTTTTTTCCATATAGATATGGCCGAAAATAATTAATTCCCCAATGAATACCTAGTAATTCTTTCTCTATTATTGGTTTGTTTAATTCATATTTATTTAGAGCTCTGCTAGCGTAGCATATTGGATGCTCATTTTCATTTTCCCCTTGAGATAATATTGCTCCTAGCGCGTAATTTGATGCGTCTGTTGTTAAAGTGAATTTTTCTTTGAAATCAGGATATTTTAATACTGGTGGATTTATTAATTTTTTCTTTAATGTTTCGAATGAGTTACTGCAGACTTTCGTCCATTCAAATATAACATTTTTCTTCAGTAGACTATTTAGGGGTTTTGCAATTTCTGCGAAATTTGGTATGAAGCGTCTGTAATAATTACAGAATGCTACAAAACGCCTCACCTCATCTGCATTCTTAGGTACGGGGTATTCTAATATGTGCTTATGTTTGCTTGGGTCTGTTTTTATTCCATTTTCCGTTATTAAATGCCCAAGATAAATCACTTCTCTGTTTAAGAATTTGCATTTTTCTGGGTTAAGTTTTAAATTGTATTGTTTTAACCTTTGAAAAACTTTTTCTAGATTACTATTGTGATGCTTGAGGCTACATCCGTAAACGATAATATCGTCTACGTACAAAAAAGCATTTGCTTCCAATCCTGTAAGCGCTATTGTTAGCATGCGTTGAAAACTGTTCGTTGATAATTTTAAACCGAACGGTAGCCTCTTAAACTGAAAGTGTCCTTTGTTTGTAGAAAAAGCTGTTAAATGTCTTGAGTCTTTTTCCAATTCAATTTGGTGGAAGGAACTTGTCATATCTAGGGTTGAAAAATACTTTGCCCTTCCCAACATGTCTAGTACATCTTCAAGACGTGTCAATGGGAATTTATCATTCATTATTCTCTTGTTTAATTGACGGAAATCGACCACTAATCTCCATTTTTTGTCGTCACCGCAGTTTTTTTTTGGTACAATTAGAAGTGGTGAATTGTATGAACTCACAGAAGGTTCTATAATATCTTCCTTCATCAATTTTTCTACTTGCTTGTTGATTTCTTGAATTTGTGTATGAGGTAGCCTATAATTTTTAATGTAAACTGGCGATTTATCTACTAGTTTTATAGATTGTCTGTAAAAATTATTTTTCGTCAGTGGTTCGTTTTCTAAATGGAATATTTCCTCATATTTTTTACATAACTCGATAATGCTCTGTTTTGCTTTGTTATCTAAACTATCTAAATTAAGTTGATCCAGGAGTTTATTGGTTCTGGATGTTTTGTTGCATGTGCCTTTATTTATTTTTAAAATATTATAATTACGTAAGGGTTGCGTTTCAGGAATTAAATTCTTTATTGTCACTGCTTTATCATTAGTGTTTAATATTTTGACATGGGTTATACCTTTGGCAGGTATAATGCAATTTGCTATATGTACGCCCTTAGCGATTTCTTTATTTAAGATTACACTATCTTCTTGAACGTTTAGTGTCATAATTTGTATTATTTCACATCGCGCAGGAATTGTGATATTTTTGTCATAATAGTCTCTCATAGGAAGCGTTATTTCTTCATTTTTATTTATGAGAGTTACAGTGAAAGTCTCGTAGTCAATTTTTGCCAAAAATTTTATAAGAAAGTCTCGACCTAAAATCCCATCTGTTTTTATTGGTAGATTGGAATTAGTGAGGTGAAAAATGTGGGTTATGTCACTTCCTTCATATTGTAATTTTAGCTCCGTTTTTCCAAAGGATTTGATTATCGTGTTTGTTATACCAGTTATGTTGCAAGGATCATCTTTATTTATGCGATAGTTTGTTATTAAGTTTTCTTTGCAGATAGAAATATCAGCACCTGTGTCAATTAAAAATGAGAGTTTATTTCCGGATCGGCTGTCTATTAAGAATACGTAGTTTGTTGCATGTTTGTTGATATTCAACAAGTTTAATTTTGTCTGTTTCCGGGACTGAAATTGTTGCTTGTGTCCCTTCGAAAATTTGGGTTCCGGGAATTTTGATTGTATCTTCCATTGTAAGTGATATTATTATTTCTTCTATTATATTTATCGTTATTATAATTGTTATGATTATCATTGTTTACTCTGTTATTGTTATTATTCTTTGCAAAATTGTTATTGCTATAATTGTTAATATTTTTATTTACATTTTCATATCTTCTGTTGTTATTTTTATTGTAGTTATTATAATTGTTGTTATTATAATTATTGTTATTATAATTATTGTTATTATATTTCTTGTTCGAAAAATTGTTGTTACTAAATTTATGTTGTTTATTTGAGTAATGGAATATTTGTTGTTCTCTACTGATTGGCTTTTCTATTTGTTCAGCAAGTACTGTAGCTTCTGTAAATGTTTTGCAGCGTGCTGCGAAAATTGTAGGTTTCAATATTTCATTTAACCCATTTTCAAAAGTTGTTAATGCAAGTTTATCGTTTAACTTGCAAATTATTTCTCTATGATTTGCTCCCATTTCTTCTATTTGCTTGGTATTTAAATCTCCAATTGACAAAGAGATTTTGTCTGCAAACTCCTTCACACTTGAATTGTTTTGCCTAAGATTCGATAGGTATCCCTGGATACTTTGTGCGGTTTTTGTTAATTTGAATGTTTTTTGTATTATATTTTTGAAATTTTCTAAGTTAGTTGGTGTAATATGTGTGGCCAATCTTGTTTTAACTTTTGTTGTAAGTTTTGCACACCATATTAAATCCAATAGTTTTTGTTTACCTTCTTCATTTAAGGTATCGTGGTATAACTCTGTAATTTTTAGAAAATTTTCGGCCTCTCTGGCGTCACCATTGAATTGTGGTATTATTTTAATTGCAGCTAGAAGATCAAAATTTGTTGTAGCCATTTTATAAGGGTTTTCTTCGTATTCGGAGTCTGAATTTTCTTCAAGTATGGAATCGTTATATAAGTTTGTGGTATGTTTTTCAATTATGTTGTTAATTTTTGTATATGTCTCCTTAAAATTTTGAGCTAGTTCTTGTGTTTCCTTATCCTTTGTGTTTATTTCTATTACGCTTTGAAATTGTTTATTTAGTTCCTTTAAGCGATATTTCTTATTTAGAATGCTTTTTGGAGTGAATTTCCTATTAGGATTTTTAGTAAAGGTAGAGTGTAGTTTGATTAGTTCGGTAAAAACCTTTTTTGCATTATCCATCCAGTTGATAATTTTTATTTGTTTACTTACAATTTAATTTAGGAGAAAAAGAACGACTAAACCCAAATAACTTTTTAAAGGGAAAAGGCAATTACAATATGTAAAAAGAAATTTATATTATTTATTTAATATTTAAAGTTCATATATAAAGAAAATAAAAAATTCAAGTTTTAATTTTAATTCAATTTAGTTGTTCACTGTTTTTTTTTTTTTGATTAAATATTCAAATATTTTTAATAAAAAATTTTAGTTTTAATTTTAATTTAATTTAGTTGTTCACTGTTTTTTTTTTTATTTTTATGTTTAATTCTGGCTTCTTCTAAGTTTTTAATTTTGTTAATCATTTTTTTTCTTAAATTCGTATCCGTTGTGATTGCAAGGACTCTATGTAGTTCCCCTAGTTCGTGCCTAACTTTAACCAAAAAACCTCCTCGTTTCCTTTTATTTGGTATTGTATTGGTTGTCGATGCGTTTTTATTTATAGTTGTGGTTGAAGCTCTTTTCTTTTGCCTTTCTCTATACTGTTGAATTGTTATAGGACGGGGTCCTGCTTTCGGGTCCTTCAATGCCTCTTCCAAGGGTAGAGGAATTCTAAGTCCAATTTTTTGTTCCTCTGTTAATTTCCAGTAGGGTATTTGTCCTGTTCTTATTGTAGGCAGGGTCGCCATGTGATGTTTTGATGCTGACATGTTATATTATTTCTGGAAGACATTTCACTTGTATATTTATTGCCCTAGAAGGCTAAAGTAATGGCAAAAATGCCTAAGTTAAGAAATGAAATACTTATAATTTGAATACAATATATATATATTTCATAATTTGCCAATTGAGGCAAATTTTTCAAAGTCTTATTAATTCTTTTTATTTTAATACAAAAGCCAATAAAGGCTACTTACCCGGTATGCCGACAAAGGCTTCAACCTGGTAAGTTTGACTAAACTTTTCAAAAGAATGATTCTTGTGTTCAAAATATTCTAACTTATATACTTTTTAAAAGAACTGTTCATTATTGAAAAATGAACATTTTCCCACAAGACTTGTATAACCAAAAATAACAAGTAAACAAGGTTCAGTTACGAGCTTCAGTTATACAAATCTTGCTGCCTATGAGAAAATATTCATTTTCCCACAATGACATGATCACGCTTTGCTTGCGTGATATGGATTTAGCCTAGACATTGACCATTTCAAATTTAAATTATATTTGCGAAAAAGCTATTCCGAATAATCATTTTTCTGAAGAGCTTTTTCTGACATGCTTAAACACTACGATCTAAAAGTATGCGATCTAAATATTTTTATTCATTTATAGTTTGTCTTAAAATTAAATATAATTGAAATAAGAGAAATAATACTAAGAAATAAAAGAGTTTGGGTATACTACAACGTATTATTAATCTGTTAATGTCAACTCCATTCAATATCAATTTACTGTCAAAATAATTTGAATCAGCTTTAAAATATTTTGTTATGCTACTTACATTGAACAAAACTCTTCACAAAATTTTGTAAACATAATTTAATTTATTATAATATTATTTTAGTAAAGTGATTGGGGAACACATAAGGACGGAAAATTTTTCAAAACAAGTAAAAATTACTGGCATACGTGTAGAACATAGCAAAAAACCTTTCGAAATTGACAATGATGGTGTTCCAAAAATCCTTTCGGGCTCCGAAGTAGAGCTACGTTTATTCGGCGAAGGAATCACAAATAAAACATTAATAGCTCTAACAAATATTCGTGCCAAATATGGTACACAATGTGTACAACATGCAAAAATTTATACAATTCTTCATGATCCGGACAAAGACAAAAGGACAGCAACGTTAAATGCTATTTTACCTGAAGGTGCTGGGGTTTTTTTCATTTGTGCTGGTTTAAATCAGCACAACGGGGTAAGAGCTTTTTATGAATAAATCATAATTTATTTGGTAATTCATATTTTTAATCTAGAATGAAATAATACATCCTCTTTTACCAATGATCCATCAGGGAGAATTAGAATGGTTACGTATAAGTACTTATGAGCCAATACTACCAACTTGGGCAGCCATTATAATCATATGTGTTTGTCTATCTTTTTCGTGTCTTTTTTCAGGATTAAACTTGGGTCTAATGGCACTAGATAGAACAGAGTTAAAGGTATTTCAAATAAAAAATTTAATGTTTAAAGATTTTTGCTCTAATTAGTTAAAGAGAACATGTTTATTGCAATCAAAAGTAAATAACAACTCGAACTCACCGATTTTTTAAATCTCAGATGTGTTATAGAACACTTATATCTGAGAAACATTTTCTTTTTTATCGGCTGGCGATTTTTCAACGGGTGGAAGACTACGCTTGAAGTGGACGTCCAAAAACAAACTTACTTTTATAACTCGAGCTTTAATTATTATTTTGTAATGAAACCAAATTTTATTGAGGGGCACAACTAGTTTGACGCTCTTAAAAGAGAGTAGTTTTTGTGAATTTTTTTGAAAAAACTACTGCATCGAATATTTTAAAATTTTTCCCATATATTTTTGCATAAATAAATTATAGAATGTAATTTTTTGAAGTAAAAATATTAATTTTTCTGGAAGTTATCGACCATCTTCTGAGGCTTCAAAAATAAAAAGTACTCCCAGTGATTCTAGCCTTCAGAGTGCCTGAAATCAAAAAAACTAAAAAAAACTAGATAATATTTCCCATACAATGAACCTCCGTTTTGAAGAAAAATTAACATGGCGGATTTTTTAAGGAAAAAGTTAAAATTTTGCTTAGCAAAATTATATTTTGTATTCAACCGTAAAACTGGTGGTTCATTGTATGGAGCAACAAATTCAAAGTATGTTAAAATAAGAATCAAATCGATCGAATGATTTGTTATCGAGTTGCAGCTACAGCAGTTTAGACAAACGTAGTTTTGAGAAAAACGCGTTTAAAAGTTTTAAGACCTAAAAAAGTAAAGAAAAATTCCAAAACTCAACGTTGTGGGGAGGTATTTTTTATGTAGAAAGTATGTACCAAGTTTGAAGTGAATCGGTAATGTTGTTTTTGAATGGCAGTGGTCACCGACTGTCAAAAAGTAGTTTTGAAAAAAACGCGTTTAAGTTTTAAGAGCTAAAAAAGTAAAAAAAATTCCAAAATTCAACTAATTTAGTAGTTTAGACACAGAAATATTTTTTTATTAAAATTTTAAGTTAATAATTTGGAACTTTTAAGACCATAGAAGATATAGTAATACTTCAATTCTAAGGCTGCAGTTGCAGCAGTAAGCTACTAGCAAATATTTTGTTGCTAGTAGTATGTTGATAGCAACATTATTTGCGAGGTGGCAACATTTTTTGTTATTAGCAATATTTTTTTACTGCTAGAGACATTCTAGCTAGAAGTGTAAGAACTTTTTGGCGCTAAAAATAGGTATATGTGGTTTACGGAATCATTTTGTGGGGGCGAATATTATCCAAAACTGAAAAGCTTTAGCTATAGAGCAATGTTGATCTATCTCCGGGCGAAAATGCAAATGTATTTGTTTTTTGAAGGTTCTATAACGTCCATTACGGTGCGTCTGAATTCAGCATTTTGTAATTCTTTTAACAAATCAGTCAACCACTCCCAAGCCTAGAAAAAATAATACCATTCTTCCCAAATATATATAACTTACAAGAAAACCACCCCAGCCCGAATTCACCGATTTTCTTAAAACTCCAATTTTTTGTATATAAATTTGTGGGACTCCAATAATTTCAATTTATTATTGTTCTTACAAAATAAATCAATATAGGAAATCAAGGTTTTTTTTGGATTTTGGCGAAAAACTTTTTTCGGAGGTAAGCTCCCTATTCAAAAAAACGAATAAATCCAATATATACCTGCATTTCACAATTAGTTCATGCAAATTTTACTTTCTAATATAAATAATGTAAAATTTTATTGATACTATACCCATACCTAAAATATCTGACTCACTGATACTCACTACTGAATACTGATAATTCTCAAACCCAGATGTGCTATAGTACCTCAAATACCAACTCTTGATTTTTTATCGTTTCATATTCAAGTTAACGGGATAACGATATTTTTTAATAAAGCTCATATTTATTTGGTTCTATTAGAAAATAATAATTAAAACTTGAATCATAAAGGAAAATTTAATTCAGGTGTAGATTTCCCCCTTTAAAGTGAATGCCAGCCGATCAAAAACGAACAGGGTTCTCATATTTCAGTGTTTAAGATAATATCAGAGTTTCGAAAAAGCGATAAGTTTGTTTTGGAGTGGTTTTCTTATTAGAGGAGCGTAAATCTTTCATTGAAGCTTGTAAAAGTTTCATACCAATCCTAAGCTAAGTTTAGAAGTTACAAAAATTTTAGTGGTGCTACTTTTTTTCATTTCAAAAAATAGATTCAAAGCAATTACGTGTGTTGATTCACCATTGGTTTTCATGGCTGAAAACACCATCATAGACAAAAAAGGCATGATGAATGTTGTCCGAGCTCTGCTTCAGTGGAAACAATCGTGGACCTTTGTTTTGCTGAATTTAAACGTGACCATTAATGCTGAGTGCTTTAGTTGCTTAAATGAAGTGGAGGTTGAACGAGAAAATCACCAAAACAGCCCATAAAATGATAATTACCGAACGAAAAATAAAGTTGCGAGAGATAGTTGACTTCATAGAGATCTTAAAAGGCAGTGTATTGTTGACCAAAAACAAGAATTCAGGGCATATTTTGGAGTTTTTGAACGCATTTTATGCGTCGGAACCTGACAATGGATTAAACCATTGTCATCACCACCCCTATACCGTTTTAATAATTGTAATCATATATTCCAACTTTACTTACTTTAAATTCAAAACGCAAAATTTTTACATTGGTATGTTAATCAACGTTCTTGATCTTAGTGTATATGTATACATATATATACCAGGTGTATGAACTTAAATCCGCTGTTTTTCAATCAAAAAAACACATTTTGTTTTTATCGAAAACAAAAAAATAATTTATTCAAAATATTTGCCCTCGCTAGCTATACAATTTTCCCATCTCAGGGGCAATTTGTGTATACCACGCCAAAAGAATTTTTTATCTTTCGAAGCAAACAACTTTTCAAGACATTTTCTGGCATCTTCGTATGAATCGAAGTACTGTTCGGCGAGCGCAAGACCCATCGACGAAAACAGGTGATAATCAGAAGGGGCCAGGTCTGGCGAATAAGCTGGGGTGAGGTAGCAACTCCCAATTGAGTGTTTCCAAGTAGTTTTGGACAATTTTTGAAGTGTGTGATGGGGCGTTGTCGTGCAAAAAAATCAGCTTTCCATGTCTTTGTTCATAATCCGGCGTTTTTTTACGCAAAGCAGCGCGCAGTTTGATTAATTGTTGGTGGTGGGGATGATCATTGACGGTTTCACCAGGTTTCAGCAGTTCATAGCAGTTCTGCTGATCCCACCAAACGCACAGCATCGTCTTGCGCCCAAAGCGATTTGGCCTTGATCGTTGTCCGAGGTCAACCCACGATTTTTTTCGTTTAGGGTTCTCAAAGTATATCCACTTTTCATCGCCAGTTACCAAAAGATGCAGGAATGACTTTCTTTTCTGTCTTTTTTCGCATTTGTTCTGTCGTCGCTCCATTTGCCTATTGTTCAATTCATGCGGTACCCATTTTCCGATTTTTTGAACTTTTCTCATGAGCTCTCAGCCGATTTCTTTTAATTAAAGCAAAAAAGCAGAGCTTCCCGCATATGCTCTTTTTCTGGCACAAAACTTGACCGTAATCATGTCAAGGAAAAATGTATGTTGTTGTATGAAATCACTGATTGATGTAAAGAGGTGTCGAACTCATTCAAAAAATAGTATGACAGTTTTATGATCGCTTAATATGCTCACTAACGCCATTTACAAGCAAACAGCAGATTTGAGTTCATACACCTGGTCTATATATATATATTTTTTTTTTTCTATTTAAATATCTGCTTTAAGTAATCTCTATTACGTGTTGCCAAAAATAACAACTATTGTATAATATTTAGATTCTACGAAATACGGGAACGGAAAAAGAGAAAATGTATGCGAGTACAATACAACCAGTTAGAGATCACGGTAACTACCTTCTTTGTAGCATTCTATTGGGCAACGTTCTAGTAAATGCAACATTTACAATTTTGTTGGATAGTTTAACATCTGGTTTAATAGCAGTTGTCTTTTCTACATTAGCAATTGTTCTTTTTGGAGAAATAGCACCACAGGTAAAAATTTAATAATTCATTATTATTAGGTGTTATACAAAACTTTATATTACAGGCTGTTTGTTCCAGATATGGTTTAGCAATAGGTGCGAAAACAATATTTGTTACAAAAGCTGTTATGTTCATAACATGGCCACTTTCTTTTCCTATATCTAAAATTCTTGACTTTATTTTAGGCGAAGAAATTGGAAACGTATATACTAGAGAACGACTTAAGGAACTTGTGAGGGTAAGTATATGATTAAAAATTTTGTTAAAAAGGTTTAGAACTCCAACATTCTCCAACGTTTTTAATTGTATGATGGAGCAAATCATTTGCAACAATATGTATAAAATATAAGTGTAAAAGTGTTAGTTTGTGCAAAAATAAAACCTATTTAAAAAAACTCTTGAAAATACCCTTTTATGCATATTGGAAAAATATATTGTCGAAATTATGATAAAGTTTTAAGTATAAAGTTAAGGCTCCTTAAGAGTTGAGGAAGAAGTGTGAAAAACGAAATCTTAAGTATGAACTGTGAAACCGGGCAATATTACCTAGTGTTAAAGAACATGTGTATCTGGGGTACGTTGGGGTCCACTATTAAAACAATGCGGCTTTTTGAAATTAATATATTAATTAATACAATGAAACTTTTTATTAATAATATAAGATGAAAAAGTAAATTAATTTAAAGAATAATTTATTTTAAGCATACAAAATATTTTTAAACCTAATTACAGATCGGTTAATTTCAAGCAAAACAGATTTTCTTAGTTTTTCTTCTTTCTTTACTGAAATTTATATTTTTACTGTTATATACAGCCCTTTTAATTTCACACCTTTTTCTCCCTTTTCTCACCTATTCACTTTTTTTTCCAAGTCGTCAAATGGCTCTCTCGTTTAATGTAAAGTATATGGAAATGACGATTTGTGAGCAAGCCTAATGCAAATTAACGCAATGATTTTTTTGATATTTCATTTCGAAGGTTAATAGAACACAATAGTCATGTTTATGAGGACAAAGTTGAAGAAATGAGGACAACTTAAAAAAGAATTTGGTAAAATTAAAAATAATTGTATTGCAAGTATTCTGTTACGTGCCCTAATATTTTTGCAGGGGTCCATACACCTGACGATCAATTCAGGTGTCGTTTACCGGCAGTCGTAGCGAGCTTGCAAGCGCGGCTATAGCGGTAGAACTTTAAGTGGTGGTTTTTGCCGACGACAACCTGAAGACTTTCTCGCTACTGAAAGGGGAATTTTCAAAGACAAGAGCGCTAGGCTCGAATTAAAAAGAGGGTTAAGGCCGTAGACGACCAGAGTAATTAAAAAAAGGATTTCAAAAGAGCTCAAAACAAAGGAGTGAAGTCCCTTTGATCGTCCATCCCACGATTGGGCCGACTGACCTGACCTGAACTGAAAGACTGACCGACTGACCAGAAAGAAGAATGGAGTGTGAGGGAATTAGGACATCTTAATAAAAGATATTTATTTAAACATTATTTATTTGTTTACTATATCTATATATAATACAAAAATATATGTAACCATACCCTTCACACGAATGGATATGCATACATGCATGTATATATTTATGGAAAAAAATAATATAAAAACCTATATTCTACTTAATTAAACAAAAAAAAACTGTTACATAATAAGGGGCTATCCATAAATTACGTCACACGTTAGGGGGGGGGGGGGGGGGGTCGACGAAGTGTGACAAGGGGTGGTTTGATATGATATTCATGTAGTAAAAAATAATTGAAAGTGTGACAGGGGGCTCACAGGAAAATTGTGAAAATGCCTGTATAGAAAACGCATTTTAGTGACATGTACGCACCAATTAATTCAAATTTTTCATTATTTCTAAAATCAATTGACAGCCTCCTGACTCCTCCTCCTGTTTCCTAAAAAGCCATACACAATATTTTGAAAAGCATTCCAAGCTTTTACTTTATTATGGCTTAAGGATTTTTAAACTCTACGTCTTTACGTTATCTGTGGACCAACAAAACACCAGGTTTAATTTTTTCTGTTGACAATTTGGAAATTTCGTACGTGAGTACTTCAGTTCGGAACTTTTGCCAATGGTTTTACGAAATTTTTATATTTATTGAGGAAAAATTTTCTGTAACCACAAGTGCCTTCTGAATAACGCTATTGGTTTCTACTACATGGCTTTCCCTCCGCGGCCAATTGCTGTGAATATAATGCTTCCCATCAGATCCGCCATCCTATAGACACAAAAAACAGCTGTATCTATATTCTTTCTGCAAACTAGCGACGACCTTTAAGTCGCAAGAGATCCTTCAATTATATGAACTATAGCTTAATAGCTTATAGCTTAATATCGAGGGTTTTTTATAACTTTTATAAAAAAGACAGCTTTTGGACAATACCTACTGCTATCGATGAAGAGGTGTCACTTTTTTCGATTTTTCGTTTTTTTTTGTTGTAAAAATGACCTACATAATTACATAATTTCTGGTATTTAAACCACAATTTCGCACTTTTATTTACACAAATTCCATACTAGCTAAACATTCAATTTATTTTTAATTGCCATGAGCTAACTTCATTGAACTAGTTGGCCACGTTTTGTGAGCGTCCATAGCTGACCTGAAAAATGAAAATATCATTTCTCTACTTAAGGGGACCCGGTGGTCTAAAGGCTTATTTAACGTTTTTTTAAATATTTTTTTCGTTATCAAAACAATGAAAGACGATATTTACGTTTTAGAGGTATATTATTACATTAATTCTGCATTACAAAAGAAATTTTATTTTAATGTAAAAAAATTTTTACTGTCGTGAAAATAGTGCTTAATATGACCGTTTTAAACAGACCCACCTTCGTGGGGGCTGAAATTTTGCCTCTTCTACTTATCTGAAGCAATCAAATTTCAAATATTATTAATTATTATAAATGTGGCTATCGCAGGTAGCAGAATCAAAAAAAAAAAAAATAATTGACAAAATGGCGCGCTTTGCAATTAAAAATTCGAAAAGACCATTTTTATCAGTTTCAGTTTTGTTCTAAAAATTATGAAGTTTTTAAGAAAAATACTTAATTCTGCTGCCTGCGATAGGCACTAATGTTCTGAATAACATATTCAGATTTCAAATGCTTCGTCCAAATAGTTCTTTTTTAGACCACCCGCCAATCGAAAAAAAGTAATTTCGAGATAAATGAGTTTAAAGTTTGAAGTATGAATAAATATATTTTCAGGAAAACTTGATAAAAATATGTACTTAGCTGCGATACCAGCACCATACATTATATAATATGTATGGTATATATATGTATGTGCTATATATATAGTATATATGTATATATATATATTTATATATGTATATAGTATATATATATAGTATCTTCTTTATATATAAAAATCTCGTGTCACGATGTTAGTTCGGGGTAATCTTCCAAAATACTGAACCGATCTTAATGAAATTTTGTAGCATTATGTTATTTGGTCGCGCCTAAAAGATAGGATATTTTTTTCTTCGATTAGTGAACTCATTAATTAGTTATTGCAAGTCAAATGCAGTTTTTCATAACTTCCATCTGCCATCAACAGATGTCATCAAACTGTCATTTAAAACAACATATTTTGTTATCCACACTTTCAATAGCTGGCACTCTCACTCGCACTTTGTTTATTTACATTTGAAGGTATATTGCTAATTTTTAGAAATGACGTGTGCCGACGCATGGAATGCGCGAATTGCGCAAATGCCGCATAGATGTCAGGAGTCAGGATGTTTCACCACTCTGGGAGCAAATTTTTGACGGTTTCGGCGATTTTTGATTCTAATATGGGCAATTTTTATAGGTTTTTCAGATTAAGTTCAACATTTTGCAATTTGATTTCACCCTTTTGCAAAATAAATTCACTCTTTTGCATTTAGAATTCATTCTTTTTTAAATCAGATGCTTTTACACAGGTTTTTAATTTGAAAATATATCGAAAAATATTAATTATTTATTTCAAAAAATTTATTTATAATTTAAGTAATTATATGTATATAGATATAACTTAACCTATAGGAGCTCGCCTGCAGCATGTAAGTTGTAACAGTTGGTTGAATCAATCGTTGCTACAGAGTCATTTATTACGTCCACAAGATTTCCACCCCTTGAACGGTCGGCTAATAAATTCCTTGCATTTAATTTAATTTTAGAAAACACTTGTTCGATTAAATTCAGCACTGGCGAGTACGGTGGTACGAAAACAAGTTGGTGGCTTGTATTTCCAACGAGTTGTTCCACTGTTACTAAAGCTGATTTATATATACGGATCTCTTATACATTTCGTAGAAAAAGTAACTTAAGAATAAATGTATTATAACCTAAGTCTAGCTGAAATAACAAGATCGAACAAGCGTGGTCTTTAGAACACAGAATTGTAATTACAAAACCTGTAAAACAAGTTAAATTGCTTATAAGGAGAATGCATGAAGACAATAGATTAATCAAAACAAGTAAATTAGTTAAATTATTAGGAAAAAAGATAAGCATTATACATTAGACAACCTTGAAACAGATATTTGGTTGCATATTATCGATATTTGCATAGGGTGAATTTATTTTGCAAAAGGGTAAAATGCAATGGCAAAACGGTGAACTTAATTTGAAAAACCTATATATGGAATTTGGCCCCTCTAAACTGGACTTAGAACAAGTCCAATTTGAGGAAAACCCCATACAAACCCTTTAGACTTGGCCAGAAGCCAGAAATCAAGTACTAGGCGATCAGGCGTTGCGAGTGTGTGTTAAGTGCTTTATTTCTCACGCGTTCTTGCAATTTGAAATGCAAAAATTCTGTTTGAAAATGCACAATATAAAGAAGATATGTTTTTAGGAAAGTTTGGAAAGCATGTTTTTTTATTTTCATGGGTAGAACTTACTTATGATTAAAAAAAAAATATATATATTGAAAAATATGGATTTAAACAATAGAATTAGACAAAATCTGAAAAGTGGGTACTAGGCGCACATGAAAAGAGACAAGTCATTTGTTTATATTTGCGCGTGCGTTCAGCTGGAAGAAGGGGCATGCTTCTTTAACCACGTTGCCACAAGTGATACATAATGAATTAATATTTGTGAAGTGAAGTTATCTTTTGTAAACACAACAATTTTGAACATAAACAATTTTATTATTACCAACACTTATTCTAGCTGATAATAGTTTCATTCGTTCTCCTTTATTATTTACTTCCAGTACACTCGCATATCAATCCGTCCATCTTGTCTTTCTATTAAACCATACATATATTCATTCTGACATCTGGCTACTACAGCGCCTCTAGGAGATTCCTTTCAAGTATGTTTAGTAGTGCCATGTCAACCAGCAATATTCCTTACAGCTCGGCTATCCTGACGTTGGCCACGTCCTCGTGGGCTCGAAGTCAAGAGTGATGCTGACACTTTTTGTCATCACTCTATTACAAATTGCATTTACTGGTTGAAATAATTTGGTTGTCCACAGGTACTTTACCCGATCTCATAGCTTTTATGAGCCCCTTGTGCGTCAACGAGCGCCTCGCTTACCTGCAGATACGAGTACCTTATTTATTTTCACTTACGAACACTTTGTTCGTTAACGGGTGCCTTACTCGTTTCTCTCACTTTTACGAGCACTTTGCTCGTCCATGAGCGCTTCGCTCAACTGTAGATACTTTATCTATTTTTCATTACGAACATCTTGTTCGTTAACGAGTGCCGTACCCGTTCCTTTAATTCTTACGGGCACTCTGCTCGTCAATGAGCGCTTTGCTCTTTATAGATACTTTATCTATTTTCACTTACGGACTTTTACGAGCACTTTGCTCGTCAATGAGCACTTTGCTCTTTTTAGATACTTTATCTATTTTCACTTACGAACACTTTGTTCGTCTCTGACATAATATGGTTTCAACCTATCCACCGCCGCTACGCCAACATAGTTCCTACGGGACCTAGATGAACCTTCCAGGTCACTCAAAACATATCTGTCATGAGGTAACACCTTCTTAATCACGTATGGTCCACTATATTTGGCAGAAGCTTCCTGCTTAGACCATCGTGAGCTCCCTTCTACCTTAAGGTTAACACTAAGCTTCCCACTTTATACTTGGGTGGGTCTGATCTTCGTTGATCATAATATCTTGCCTGAGTGTCTTGTTTCTTTTCTATGCTTGTTTTCATGTCCAGCCTTATATTATGGACGTCTTGTTGAGTGGCTTCACACACTTCGTTCGATAGGTATGAGTCAGTTCTACTTTTTGGTGTGTATCCCAATAAAGCTTCGTAGGGAGACTTCCCCGTAGCCTTGCTTATAGTGGCGTTCAATCCCCATTGAATTGAAGTTAGTAGCGAGTCCCACACGTTTTCCACATCACACGAGGCACTTAATGCGGCAAGTATCGTTCGGTTATACCTCTCCACTTGTCCATTTACTCGTGGGGTAGATGTTGCGTTTAAAATTCTTTTTATTCCCGGGTTCTGGCAATATTTAGTAAAACGTTCACTAGTAAAACAACTTCCTGTGTCACATATTATTCTGTTGGGCACACCAAACATATTGGTTATCTCGTTTAACATTTTTATTACTGGATTTGTTTTGGTATTTGCGGCAGCTTTCATAAATATAAATTTTGTGAATCCATCTATTACTGTTATTATGTATGAATTTCCTTTGTTGCTCTTAACGAAAAGTCCAGGGTGGTCGACATGTATTGTATGCATTGGAATTGCTATTTTCTCGATTTGATGCAGATACCCTGGTTGTTTTCCTAGTCTTCCTTTGTTGTACATACAGTTGAGACATCGTGAAATATACATAGTTTTTTACAAACTTACGCATACCGGAGAACCAGTACTTCTTACATATATACTGCGTCGTCTTTTTTACTGAGAAGTGCCCCACATCATCATGATGGCACTTCACGATTTCTTTTCTAGCATACTTGGGAACCACCCAACGTAGTCCTTCTTCAGTCCTTCGGTACAGGCGGTTTCTTTTTATACAATATGTTTCATGTATTCGGGTTGCGTACTCGTCTTTATCAGAAGTCTTCTGCAGTGTCTCTATTAGTTTTAAGCATTCATCGTCATTTAATTGCGCTGCCAAAACCCAATCATCTCTTGAGATATCAATTACTAGTGACGCCTCGCAGTCCCCATTTGGGTTTCGACTTAGAGCATCCACATGTGCCATTTTTGTGCCTGGCCGGTACTCTACAGAAAAATCGTACACCTGTATCATAAGCCACCAACGCCCAATTCTAGGAATCATATCCCTTTTTGAGAAGGCAGTCCTTAATGCATTACAGTCTGTTACCACACTAAATTGCACCCCCACCAGATATACTCTAAAGTATTTAAGAGCACCTACGACTGCTAAGGTTTCTAGTTCGTAAGAATGGTACTTTTGCTCGTCTGGTGACGTTGTTCGACTGAAGTAGGCTATGGGTTTCCATAGTTCCTTTCCTTGATCTTGTACCAGTATTCCTCCTAATCCTAATTTGAAAGCGTCTGTATGTAACTAGGTTTTTGCTTTAGGATCGTACAATGCCAAAACGGGACGTTCCACCAATTTCTGTTTCAATGTATTGAATGCATTTTCCTGCTCGTTACTCCAAATGAATATTTCATTTTTCCTAAGTAGACGGGTGATGGGGAGGGCGATTAATGCGAATCCATTTATAAATTTCCTAAAATAGCTGGCTAGCCCCAGGAATTGTCGTACTGCGTGAACATTTCTAGGACTCGGGTAGTTTTCTACTGCCCTTATTTTCCCTTTTCGGGGTTGGATACCCCTTGCACTTATTTCATACCCGAGATATTCAGTCTTTTCCTTAAAAAAGTGACACTTACTCAAGTTCATGGTTAAATTGCATTCTTTTATTCGATTGAATACAAGTTGTAGTTTATCAAATGCTTCTTCTAAGTTAGTTGCTGGGACCAATAGATCATCCATGTATGCTAACACTTTATTAATTATTATTGGTAATACCCACTTGCTAAGTCAAGGCTTGTAAAGTATTTGCATCCCTTAAGTTGTTCTATTTGATCCTCTATTCTTGGTAGTGGGTATGTATCTCGAACTGTTTTCAGGTTTAGCTTTCTGTAATCAATACACATTCTATACTCGCCCGTCTTTTTCCTGACAAGCAGGATGGGGCTACTATAAGGGGAGCATGACTCTTGGATGATGTTGTTCTTTAAAAGTTCGTCTACTATCTTCCTTGTAACTTCTCTTTCTGAATAGGGCATTCTATATGGTTTATAGACGACCGGTTCGTCGTCCTTTAGTTTAAATTTCATTTTATCTTCGATGTTTCTGGCAAAACAGCTTCGGTAGTTATTTATCAGCCCTAACAATCTTACCTTTACATCTTCATTCAGTTCTCTATTCAACTGTTCTTCCACATCCTTCATTTCAAATAGCTTTAGTTTTGTTGCTTTGGCTGTTAATACTTCTTCACTGTCCCCTGCGGTTTCTGATAATTCTTTACATATCTGACCTCGTGTGACACATTGATGTTTTTTAAATATTATCGGACGATCTGTAAGGTTCATGACGTTCGCTAAGGCCACCTTTCCATTTGTGATACATCTATTTATCCAATACTCTCCTTTCGGTATCTGTCGATGTTGCTTTTCTATAAAGATATCTGCATCTGTTTCGCCTGTAGCTGTTATAAATCCTATGGTGTTGACCGGGATAACTGTCGTTTCTCTCGCCCAGAGTGCAACTTTCAGTGGTGTTAAAGCTTCAATCTCTGGTAGCTTTACCAGTTCTCTTTCAAATAGTCGAATTTTCTTGCCTTGTATAACCATGTTCACTCTTTCATTATTTATGTATGATTGTCCTACTAGCAGGGCCTCAACCTCGCACTTTGCTAAGTCGATTTTAATTTCGATTTTTATTTTTCTAGGGCTTTAATTCTTCCTTCACCATATCCACTGATTATCGTTGAAGTCTCCTGAATTTCGGTGCCCAGTTCTTTAACTGCCGTTTCGGTGATGAGCACTTTACTACATCCCGTGTCAATGTATCCTTTAAATATTTTGTCTCCAATCTTACAATTCATGAAGTAGCACTCATTTTGGTTTTCCGATTTTCCTTCAACTAGTCTTACGATGGCTTTGGCTTTGAATGTGCAATTTTTCTTTTCATGTCCTAATCTTTTACATTGTCCGCATTCCATTCTTCTTTTTGTGCATCTTGTCGCAATGTGTCCCTTTTCATTACAGTTGAAGCATTTAATTGGTTTCGTTGGGGCTTTACCTATCCGGCTTCTATTGCGTTCGAAGTTCCATCTTCCAGTTTCTCTCTTGTTATCTTTAATTACATTGAGGTCGGTCCTTGGCTCGTTTGTGATTGATGCTAAGAATTGAATAAACAGCCGATCTGGGGTCTCATACCTTCCCGCTCTGGCCCCAATTTTGACTGTAGGATCTTTTAAGCCATCTATAATGCATGACACTGCATCTTTTCCAGTTATTTTGCAAACACGTAGTAAATTTATTTTGGCGAAGTAATACTCGGTCATGGTTTCGTTTCTTTGTTTTTCCCTATTAATTAATCTTCGTAGTGATGTTGCGAAATCGATTTGTTCTGGGAACGCATTTTCTAGTTGCTTCTTCCAATCTTTCCAGGAATATTTATAAGAATCCATATTTTCGTACCATTGCCTAGCTAAACCCCTCAATCGATTTTGCATGATGTATATTTGTGTTTCTTCATTCCAATTATTTATTGAGGCTATTTGTTCCACTTTTTGTAACCATCTTGTGGTGCTTAATGATGTTTTACCTGGTTCGAATTCAGGAACACAATCCTCTCTTGGTGTGTAACTCGGTTGAATGTTTGAGCTTTCAGTGTCTTTATTCTGTAGTACCTTTTCTAACATGCATTCCAACCTGTGCAGTCGCGCCTCCGTGTCCGTCACCGGACTCGTACCCCCTTCTCGGTGGCATACGGTGTCATACTTCCGCCTCTCCTTTCTTTCCTCCCTTCCTCTTTCTTTCTATTACTAATTTATTTTGATTTCAAGTTCGTTGTCTTTATTAATTTTAAACTTAACATTAATTACACTAATTTATTTTGATTTTGAGTTCGTTGTCTTTATTAGTTTTAATCTTAACATTAATTACACTAATTTATTTTGATTTAAAATTCGTTGTCTTTATTAGTTTTAATCTTAACATTAATTACACTAATTTATTTTGCTTTTGAGTTCGTTATCTTTATTAGTTTTAATCTTAACATTAGTTACACTAAATTTATTTTGATTTTAAATTCGTTATCTTTATTAGTTTTAATCTTAACATTAATTACACTAATTTATTTTGCTTTTGAATTTTATCGATCTACCAGATATCAATTGCACCAACCTCATGGTCAGATACATCTAATCTTCATGTCCCTTACCAATCTTATGATGAACCATATATTTTTTATGCTAATCGCAATCATGGTTACCTTTTTGATTTTTCTACTTCCATATTTTTTTTAAATTTATCTCTTCCAAACTCATGTTTTAATTTTTAATTTTTCCTCACGCCACAAGTTGTTTTCTTTTTTTTCTTTTTTTTACGCGTAATTAGGATCTTTATCCCACTTCTGAACTGTAAACACAACAATTTTGAACATAAACAATTTTATTATTACCAACACTTATTCTAGCTGATAATAGTTTCATTCGTTCTCCTTTATTATTTACTTCCAGTACACTCGCATATCAATCCGTCCATCTTGTCTTTCTATCAAACCATACATATATTCATTCTGACATCTAGCTACTACAGCGCCTCTAGGAGATTCCTTTCGAGTTAGTTTAGTAGTGCCATGTCAACCAGCAATATTCCTTACACTTTGTCTTATAATATAAATCAGACTAGATAAAAAGGAGAGATATATATATACCTAAAACCTCAAATTAAGTAATTTTTAGGTGATATAGATAAAGACAGACAGAGACAGTCAAACACAAATTTATTTAAATAGTAGACTATGGCAAATGAATCTGTGGATTTTTTTACATTTAAATCATGGACAAGTTTCACTACCCGGAGAATAAAAATTTATTTTTGTTATTTTAAGGTATTGCTCGTGAACATGACAATTAAAACAATAATTAAGAGTAGACATGAAAATGATTGATTGATTGATGATTTGATTATATTTTTTTTTTTTTAAAAGTTTAATTAAAAATGATTTTCGTATACATATACAATGTATCGGCTGGAATCATAATGATACAAAAATGATGCATTCCTTTATATATATTCTTAAAAACTGAAATTAAGTATTTTTGCGACACAGATAGACAGGCAGACAGAAACAAAATTATTTAAAAAGAAAAAGAAGTATTTGTAATTTGACAGCTGCAAGTATAGCTAATTTTTTAATTTATTTGCTTTTCTTTTCTTCCAATTATTATTTTCCAAAATTAAATGTTTATAAAACTTATTTAACACTCAAAACAGTAATTTATAACTAAATCTCAAGATCGATAAAGTCTTAACATTTCTTTTATTTAAGAAAATTATTTTCTCACATGGACTTATACAAAATAAAATTCATTTCCCTTTTTTACCTTTTAAAAATCATATTAGTCACATTTAAAAACAAAACAAATGAACTTTCTCATAAATTGGATTAACAAAATTGAATACAAGATGAGGATGAAAAAAAGAAAGAAGACGAAAAACTAAAAATTTTTCAATAAATAGTCATTCAATTCACCCACTTGTACTTTAAATAATTAAACATATATTGTTACACTTCAGTAGATGCCACTTCACTTTGTTTACATTTAAAAATATATTGCTAATTAATTGATTGCAGATCTTTTAGGAAATATAATTAGTACCTTTTTTTAGTAATTTTCTTGAATCAATTTAATTAATTTGATAAAACGAAATTAGTTAGAAAGTATTAGAACTAAGTTCCTTATCGCGGGTTAAAGTACTACTGAGTGTAAACGTAGATCAAAAACGCCTATAAAGACGCTGCTGAAAACATCCATTGATGAAACAATTTCTCTCACGTATTTCAAAGATACAATTTGGGTGATTAGTTTTTTGATTATAATTTACTAATATTCTATATTCATTGTGCTGTGGAACATTATATTCATATTTTGTTACACGTATTTAAAAAACTATCTATCGAACTATCGAATTTATTTGTATTGGCAAAAGACAGATTGACTAAAAATATTGTCCACCGATTTGCGCTTAATTAAGTATAAATTAATTGATTTAACCTATCTTAGCCGCAGCAACGCGCGATCGGGTCTGCTACTAGTATGTATATATATATATTATATATATAGAGAACATTGGGCTGTTAAAATATGATTCGCCTAGAAGCCAATGTGGATAAGTCCATTTTTTAATTTTTTCTGATTTTTGCAAATTTTAAAAGAATAAATAGTATATTTCTTAGTTTTAAAAGGATTTACTCATTTTTTGTAGGTCAAACAACCCTCTTTTTTTATAGCCTCTGAATGTGTTAAGAAGCCATTGAGTCCACTTCTTATCATTATTTTCGCACATCAACTTTGAAATAAAAACAAAAATTTTCTTCTCCTTTCGATATATTTTAGTAACAATCAAACAACATAAATTTATAATAACTACTATCTGTTAATTCCACTTTCTAGAACACAGATTTGAAAAGAACGCCATTTATCATTGAGTTTTATGTACGTGCTTTCTTTTACTACGTAATATCTAAAATTGGGTTGAAAAATAATAACATTACGCTAAAGTGTTGGTGAATAATTGTTTTGCTGACTTAAAATAATACAAATTGAATGAAAAATTAAAATGTCAACGAAAATAGAATTGACAATGAGTAAAAGTGAAAATGATATGCTATTTTATCCTAATTCAAGGAGAGTTAATTGTATTGATACTGATACATCGTTAGATAAAGAAAGTCAGATAATAAAATAAGTCACGAGAAAATAGGAAAATAAGTTAGATAATAAAATAAGTCACCGAGAAAAAGGATACAAGGTAAACAATATCGAAATAGAAATAACAGTATAATTCCTGCAAAGAAATTTGAGAATAAGCCTTGTAATTGCTTACGGTTTTGTAACTGTAACATAACATTTTCTCAAATAAAAAAGGCGATGAAAAGTTACTACAAGCTTAATGATCATAATAAGCAAAATATTTTTTTAAGTGGGTTAATTAGAGTTTGTGTTATCAAAAGACGACGACCCAGGAATAGCACTAAAGGACCAAAATTGCAGTCTTTTGAATATTTTATTAGACTTAACGACCAAGATGTTCAAGTTTGCAGAAAATATTTTAGAGAAACGTATCAAATAAGTAACGGGAGACTACATAACGGTTGTTCGAACGTAAATCTAAGGACCACCGTGGGCAGCATATTCCAGGAAACAAAATGGATGATTCCCGTGTAATAGAACACATAAATTCATTTCCTGCTATTTCAAGTCACTATACAAGAGCTCATAATCCCCGACGCCGATACTTGAATCCAGATCTTTCTTTTGCAAAAATGTATAAGCTGTATGTCGGAAAATGTCATAAAGATCAAGTTGTGCCAGTAAAGGAAAAATTTTATTATAATATATTTTCGACAAAATTTAATCTGCGCTTTAAGCCACCTTTAAAAGATACTTGTCAAAAGTGTGGTTATTTGGCAATAAAAAAAAATCAAAATCAAAAATCAAAATAGATGAAGAAAAACATGCGGCTGAAATTGAACACAACGAACACTTGCGAAATGTAGAAATTGCTCGTATTAGCATGACTAATGATCGGTTAAGAGCTTCAGATGAAATTTACGAGTTAAGTTTTGATTTAGAAAAGGCATTACCATTTCTTAAACTCTCCACATCATTGGCTTATTACATGAGAAACTTATATCTATATAATCTAACGAGGGCTACATGTGTATTTGGCCTATAACCCATGGCTCTCGAGGTTCACAAGAAGTGCCATCGTGCCTAATTAAACATATTGAATTATATGCAAAGGATTCCCAAAAATAATAATGTATTTAGATTCGTGTACCGGACAGAATCGAAATATAAAAGTTGTTTTAAGTTTGCTGAAATTGATTCAGAGTGAAAGCATAAAAGTTGAATCAATTGAGCAAAAATTTTTGCTAAGCGGGCGCAGTTTTTTGCCCAATGACCAGTGGCGGATTTACCAGCAGGCTAAGTAGGGGACCGATTTTGTTTTTACTGTCTTACAAAGATCAGAAAAATTTCTATGATACGATTTCATTTTTCCTTGCAGAAAGAAATCTGCAAGATATATTTCCGATGGCTTTTTCCTTTCCATTGCACATTGAATACTAGGTTGAATATTACATTTCTTACTAAACAGGTCAGATCATCATACATTCTATTATATGTAATAATTATCAATAATAAATTACGATCAAACATTTAAAATACCTGAAGGGATTACGGCTAAATGGAACTAAGGAGTTTCGGAGCCTTTGTGAGTGTGTTACAAAGGTGTTAAGATTCAAATGATAGTTAAAAAATATTTCAAATAAAATTAATATATAGTGACTGTCTTCTGTGACTTAAGGTAATTAATAATTTTAAATGTGCATGTATGTGTATGAGAATGTTGCCCTAAACTCTTAATAAATATTGATTTTAATAAACAAGAACAAATTATCCGTAAAACCGTCGGAATTGACAGTTTTTTTAAAAGTGGAAGTAGTGAAGAAAGATTGGGAACTTCAACAAAAAGTACTGAAACAATTCAATCTGGGAAAGATAAAACAGATTTGAACTATACATCCCAACAGTCATCTGTTTAACAATCCACTTCAGAACAAACTAATGATGACCATGCACAAAAAATAATAAATCCAAGCAAAGATCCAGCCTTATGGGAAGTCAACGATACCTTAAGGGAGAGTGTCGTAAAATACAGCTTTGATCAAAACAAGTCTTCTGACTTCTCCAAAAGTGGAAAACTATATAATGATCAGCGTCGTTTCTTGCCAGTGAATATTTTCCAAAGAAAAATGAAAAAAAAATGAAGTGACGGATCGAAATTAGCTAGTTTACTCTGAAAGTAAGAGTTCTGTATACTGTGGACCATGTTTAGCATTTGGTCCCTTGGAGAATAAAACTCAGTTTTAAAACTAAGGATTTAATGATTGGAAAAATGCAGAATACCGAATAGCTCAGCATGAAAGCTCTGTGCGTCATAAATCTAGTATTCTTAGTCTAAAAGCCAGAAGTGAGATTGATGGTCGAATCGATAATTAACTGTATCTCCAAATTGATGAAGAAATTACTTATTGGAGAAACGTTTTGAAAAGGATTGTAGCCATTGTGAAGTGCCTGTGTTCAAGAGGTCTCGCTTTTAGAGGAAAAAATGAAAAGTTCGGCGATCCACACAATGGAAATTATTTTATGATTTTGGAACTGTTAGCGAACTCAGGTTTTTTTCTATCCAGTCACATTGAACGATTCGGGAATCAAGGAGCTGGAAGTACCAGTTATTTATCAAAGACTGTTTGCGATGAGTTTATTCTCTTGATGAGTCATTAAGTCTTGAAGCCGATTGGAGATGAGATAAGAAGGGCAAAATACTTTTCCTTAATCATCGATTCAACACCAGATATGGCACATGTGGACCAACTCACCGTCGTCATTTGATACGTTTTGGAAACGGGAGAACCATGTGAAAGATTTCTCAAGTTTTTGCCTTCAGTGGGACATAAAGCTGAAGATATGTTTTCTGCCATTACTGCGGAACTAAAACCCTTAAACATAAACATTGAAGACTTTTGTGGACAATCATACGATAATGCCGCGAAAATGACTGGTATATACAATGGCTTACAAGCTGAAATTCGAAGCCAAGTACCGTTTGCTTTTTTCATTCCTTGTTCTACTCACTCTTTAAATTTAGTGATAACGGCGGCTGCTGAATCTTGCACAGAAGCTTGTCGTTTCTTTATGCTGCTCCAAGAAATTTACATTTTCCTTGTGAGCTCGTCACAGCGCTGGAAAAAATTGATGACTGAAATTGGAGAAGGAAAAACGTTAAAGAGAGTAAACCTTACACGTTGGTCAGCATGAGAAGATGCCTGTAGAAGTTTGAGAGATTCTTGGCATGAAGTCCTTAAAACTTTGGAAACAATCAGGGATGATTCTACTGAAAAGCCTGTCACACGAAACGAAGTGACAGGCATTCTTTTAAAATTAGAACAATGAGAAACTACGTTAATGATTGTTGTGTGGAATGTTGTTTTAGAAAGAGCAAACAAAGTGAATGTTCAAATTCAGACGTCTACCGTAGATTTGATTACTGTAGCTGATCTTTATGAATCTCTTCGCAATTTTTTGGTAGATCAACTAGAAAATTTCAAGTACTTCGTAAAAGAAGCGATGGAATTGAGCGCGTCGAAGCAGTGCACAAAAGAGATGGGAAAAATACAACCGATAAGAAAAACAAATTATGATGAATCCTCATCCGATGAAGAAATGAGAATGACTGTGAGTGATACTTTCAGGGTTAACACATTTCTCGCCATCATTGATAGACTCGTATCCGAATTGGAAAAAGGCAAGAGGCCTATAAAAAGTTTAATGAAAACTTTTCATTTTTGACGAAAATAAGTGAAATGCCATCATCAACCCTTACAAACAAAGCTATTTCACTGGTAAAAATGTATTCTAATGATTTAGAGACTGACTTGGTTCAAGAATGCACACAAAAATTATCTGCGATCGACCTTATGTCAAGAAAAATTAAATGCTTTAGCTCTTTTATGCATAGAGTCAGAATTTATAAACAAAATTACTTACGACGATATCATCGATGACTTTGCTAACAAAAAATCACGAAAAAAACGATTGAAACTTAATTGAATTCCATATTTTTTAAATGTTTTTATGCAAAATAAATTTTTTTTAATTACGTTTACCGAGTGTGCCTTATTGTGTTAGTATTATATGCTACCCCACCTCTATACATAGAAAATAATCTAGGAACTGACAACTGTAAAGGTAAGAGCGGCAAAAATTCAATAGCCTACACTTAGAAAATGAGTAAATCCGCCACTGCCAATGACACTGATTTTTCAGTCATAGAATCTCACGCGAAAAAACAGCAGTATATTTATAATCCTAGTGACTGGTATCACATAATTCAAAATAGTAAAAAAAAAACCTTTCAGCCTTGTTGAAATGAGTCACCAAGATTTCCTGTCCACAAACTCATTGGAATTGGCTTTTACAAACAGAAAAAAGACAAAAAGTGGACTAAAAGTCAATTGGCTTAGTATGCGATTGATAAGACTAGAAAGATCAAACCCAAGCAGCAATAAGATCAAATATAATTTTGGCGAGGGTTACACCTTCCATGAAATTGACATAAAAAAACCAAAAAAGGGCAACCAACAGCGTTCAAAAATATATATAAACCATTATTGTATCCTAATGGTAGAACAATTTCAAAAGAAACAAAAAAAGATATGATGAAATTATTAAAATATCTACCTCCAATAAAGCAATACTTTTACAGGAAATTAAGAACAATACGTGGAGATCAAAATTTAGAAAACTTGGAAGAAGAAGATGTTTCTTATGATGAATAAATATAAAACTTATGACAATAAATGGTATTGTTTAATTTTCACATAACATTCTTAACTTTTTCAGTTGCCAAAAGGTATAAGCCCTTAAGTTTTTATGACGCTGCCATTGTCCCAATAAATACTTACGTTTTTATTTACACATTTTGAACATATCTCATATCTCATTTTATTGCAAATTAATATGCTTTTTTGATCAAAATAATATACCAGGAATTTTAAAATGAATGTATTAAAAAACATTAATTTTCTCAATTTCGATTTTTGGGACTTATCCACATTGGTTTCTGAACGACTCATATATGCGAACGATTGAATTTCAGAGAAGAATAACAATTGACAGGGCTCCTAAAAAACTCTGGAATCTAAAAAACTTCACCTACGTTTACAAAAATTTCACAGCATAATCTCCAAAGATTATACATTCGAATAATTGATTATTTAATTATTGTGATTTTCGAACTCAGCGACCCAAAATTACCCTAAAAAACATTTTTTTGTCGAGCTTAACAAAAAAAGTTAAAAATTTGTAGAACGTGCTTCTTGAACGCACAACTTTTATTGGATTCGGCTCATTTTGGAACACCCAAACAGTCGATTGTTTTTTTATTTCGGGCTCGTACGCATATATCCTATTTCGTCACCTTTGGAGAAGCACCGCGATTGAATCTTTTCAGCGTTTTTTTGAACCATTTCACACGAGCCTTTTTTTGAGCTTCGGTCAAATTATGTGGAATCCAACGACTGCAAATCTTCTTCACAGCTAAATGGTCATGCAAAATCGTTTGTATCTTACTTTTACCAATGCCCAAGGTTGCTTCTATCTCACGATATGTCACATGCCGATCTGCCTCAATCAATTCTCACACAGCATTGATGTTTGCTGGAACAACAGCAGTTGATGGACGACCTTCACGAAAATTGTCACTGAGGCTAACACGACCACGCTTAATTTACGAAAACTACTCGTATGCGGTAATTTTGGATGGTGCTTCATCACCAAAAGCAGAATGAAGCCGATCGATGCACTGCTTTTGAGTTAGGCCACATTTAAAATCGTAAAAAATCATCGCACGAAAATTTTCACGAGAAATTTCCATTTTTTCACAAAATAATTTTTTTAAAACGCTGTGAAAATGAAACTACTTGGCAAAATTTGATCTGTCACTAGTGTTTACCTTACAAAATGTCAAATTTTACGAAAATAATAATGACGCCGCTGGTAAATGCTATCTAGTAGTCGATTCCGGAAACTTTTGGGGTTACCTTATGATTTAGAAAGTAAGAGATGATATAAAACTCCTTGAAAATATATCTCTAGACTATTTAACAAAAGTAAAGATGTAATATAATTAAAACTTTAGCTCTTCATTGATATTATAGGTAACTACGGGTACAAATGACCTTGACAAAGATGAAGTGAATATTATATCCGGAGCACTGGAATTGCATAAAAAAACAGTGGCTGATATAATGACTCATATTGATGATGTGTTTATGTTATCACTAAATGCAATATTAGATTTTGAGACAGTATCGGAAATAATGAAATCAGGCTTCTCAAGAATACCAGTATATGATGGAGATAAAAAAAATATAGTAACATTGCTGTATATCAAAGATTTAGCATTTGTTGATCCAGATGATAATACCCCACTAAAAACCTTATGTGAGTTCTATCAAAATCAATGTCATTTTGTTTTCGAAGATGTTACATTAGATATAATGTTCAAGCAGTTTAAAGAGGGATATAAAGGACACATGGCATTTGTGCATCGTGTAAATAATGAAGGCGATGGAGATCCGTTTTATGAAACTATTGGCTTAGTCACACTAGAAGATGTTATAGAGGAATTGATACAATCTGAAATTGTTGATGAAACTGATGTTTTTACAGACAATAGAACTAAAATAAAACGACAAAGGCTGAAGAAACGTGATTTTACTATATTTGCTGAAAGAAGAGATAATCAGCGAATGCGGATTTCACCACAATTAACACTTGCTACTTTTCAGTACCTAAGCACAAGTAAATAAGCAAATTATTTTTTATTACAAACCAAGATTCCAATTTTTTCTTTGTTACTTACATTATTTTAAATTAACTTCACATAAAGATTTTTATTTTCAATACATTATTAAAAAATAATTTTAGGCATAGATGCTTTTAAGCCTGATGTTATATCAGATACAATATTGCGACGTTTGCTTAATCAAGATGTTATCCGTCAGATTAAATGCAAGGATAAAAATAAATGTGATCCGGGTATGTTTATTTACCGTCAAGGTATCCCTGTAGATTTCTTTGTACTTATACTAGAAGGAACTGTTGAAGTAACAGTTGGACGTGAAAATTTATTATTTGAAAGTGGACCCTTTACATATTTTGGCGTACAGGCTTTAGGGCAAAATATTGGAACAAGTAATAATTTTAGGAATTCTAATATATCATATCAGTCTAAAAAAAACTCTTATAAAAGTAGATGACTCAACAACACAAATAAGCAAAGGTTCACTACAATCTTTAAATATGGAAAATATGCTAAAGCATACTTTCATTCCGGATTATTCAGTTCGTCCAACTAGTGATGTAATATATCTTGTTATTAAGCGTACTCTTTATCTTGCTGCAAAACGAGCTACACTTTTAGAAAGAACACAAAAACTGGGCTACTCCGGAAATGAACCAATAGATGATGAAGTAGAAAAAGTGAGTATAAACACTAGTATATTATTAGAATAAGTCAGTAGCTTATAAGTATTGAAAACCCAAATTTTATTTGAAATACAGGATTTTTTTTTTTTTAAATATTAAAAGCTATTCATGTATAATTTAATGTTATTAATATTCTAACTTAATTTTGTTGTATATATATATACATATATATATTAGTTTTCATTAGGGAAAGATGCTCCTTTAGTACAATGGTATATTATAAAATTCTTAATTTATTAGAAACGATATTATGCCAAAATATCATAATTATTTTGCTTAAGTTTTGTTTTATTGCTTTCTTCATAGAAAATAAACATTTTATTGCCTTATATAAAAATTTTTCTTGTTCATTTATCATAAAATTATTTTCTTAAGAGGATGTCAAAAGAAATTTCTCCCATATTATATACATATATATAATATGACCTAATTTCAATTGTCATCTACTCTATTTTCTTGTAACTAAAAATAAAATAAATGATGTTCTTTTTGCTACTAGATAGCGATTTAAGAAATAGAAATCGAAACATATTTATTTACAAAAGCAATAACCCCCCTTTTTAATAGAACGAAATGTGAAGAATACGAAAAAAAATTTTAAAAATTGGAAATTGTGTAAATATTCTTACTTTTATGATTAGCATTTACGAGCAATAAAATAATTAAATTTTAAAAAAATATTTTAATATTAGCTTATGATACTAGCCGTCGCTATCTAGTAGCAAAACAAACCAAGACAATAGATTGAAATTGAAGCTTTTTCACTCCTATATTACAATAAAAAATTTTGATAAGAATCTTTTCTGTTTCTTCTGTAAGTTTTAGCTGGAAATCGAAATTACATTTATTTCTTATTAATTTATGACAAACTTTGGGATCTTTAGAACAATCAGGGTTTCATTAGTAAATATCTGTATACCTTATCTGGTTTTTCCGAGAAGTGTCTAATGTAATGAGGCCTAACAACAATAATCCTATATAAAGGCGGTCAATAGGCTAGTTTAAGCATTCATTTTAGTTACTCAGAAGTAGTTTCTTCAACATTTTTGTTTTATCTTTTAAATAATTGCTTAATTCCAACCTAATTTTAAAAAAAAAATTTAAATTGGGTAGAGGTTAAACGTTCAAGGACTGTAAAAACAAAAGATTATTCAAACCGATAAATATTAAAGAAGAATGTTAGCATTATATTGTTCCAAACAAACTAAAATTTTATTTTTCTACAAAAAAAGCAAAATTTATGTGAGGAAGCTGATTTTCACTTTCGGAATGTTCGAATCGATGCCAGAAGGATACGAAGGTTATATACATATATAACTATATACATATATTTCATATATTTACTGAAAAAAAGGGAATGGTCATATGTATGTGATTTGATGAAGAATAAAATGCATTTTTCATCAATTTATTTGCAAGTTAAAAAATTAGTATTTTCGAACACGCTTGGTATCTTTCTGATGATATGTTCAAAAATTATTTCCGAATGAGCCGTTAAATTTAGCTTATGAGCTCATTTAGTTGGAATTTTGTGATCATTAGAAAAAAAAGATACTAACTGGCGTAAAGCCAGTAAATAGGTTTTGAATTGTACGCACTAGGTTCCTGTGCTGAATATAGACCTATTGCAAATTTTTTTGGCGTAGGAAAAACTACTGCAGAAATAATTGATTGAGATTCGTTAAGTGGTTGTCGAAATGTATGGAGGCTGCCTTAATCAATTTTATCCCGCATCGCAAAAAAAATCGAAGAAAACGTTAATGGATTTCTAAAAAAAGGTTGGATGGCTGCTATATAAAAGCAAAACCTACAAGAACAAAGGCATCAGATTATATTAAATGTAAATCAACGTATTCGGTTATACTATTTGCAGTGTAGATTACCGCTACCACTTCATGTAATATTGGAATACCTGGAGGTTAAATTATCGAAGTAGCTGGGAAGTTTCGAATTTAAAAGACATAATTTGCATAGTAACTAAAAAAATTTAAAATTAATTATTAAAATTATTCATAGCTATATATAAACACTTCCCGCTTGTAACGGTTAATATTTATTTTTCAAAAGTAACATTCTATAAATCGTATTGTTATAATACAGTTGTCAAAAAGCTACGGCGAAAAGTAGACTTTCGCCTTATGTGCTGCCAGATGATCATTCTTAAGCTAATGATGATATTATTAATATTAGCGCTTGTACGAGTACCATTTTAGTGAAATAGAAATATTATTTACGAAGCATATGATCTATACACATTTATTTAACTTACTTTTTGTTCAGCAAATGCTTGCGTTCTTGCAAAGCTGTAAATGAATTTGTTAAAAGTATTAATTATAAATCTGCTCCCTTTCAACGGTATAAAATATTACTTTTCTCCTTTTAGTTTATTAATTTGAAGAAATTTTCATAGATAAGTCTATTTTTGAATTATTTTTTATGTAAATTTTATTCATTTTTTCTTTATTTAAAACTAAACTAAATAAACAATGCTAGCTAAATCTATTCTACACATACACTTAAACATCTCCCTAATCTACTCAGCAATACACTTAAGATAGAAGGCAACAGGAATAAAGAAATTTACGAAAATAAACTTAGCTAAAAACAGAATAAACAAAACAGCGAAATAACAAGTAAACAAACCAAGCAAAAAGAAAAAGTCTCAGTGAAATCGGTCTACCAAATCCAAATCTAATCTACCACACCAAATTCTATTGGGTATAATAATAGTAAAACATTCTATAAAGCTCTTGGCTTTTAAGTATTGATAGTTATAAGTTTAAAGTTTTTGAATACGTTGTTAAAAAATAAAACTTAAATCTCATATACAAAACTAATTATCAAATATTACTTTGTTAGCTATTACGCTCACTTGATGATGATGAACGCAGCATAAACAATCATACTTCCAACCTAAATGTCACCCCAAAAAGTCTTAGTAAACCGAGCAGTAATACTCCATCACCAACACTTCCTTTAGTAAGTATTGATTTAAAAAGAAAAAAAAATATAGAAGGTCATAAAATGGACCTTGCTATGTACGCAAAGGAGTTAATTCTAAATGGTCCCACACCTTTATGTACATTACCAAATACACAAACGTTAAACCGGCAGTTATCTTTGACAAATCCATCACGCGCAACAATAATGAGCCAAAACACATCTCAAGAAGTAGATGGACTAGATTCTTCAGAAACTTCTGGACCAAGAAACAGCAAATCTGTGGATGAATATTTAACCGGCACGCTATTACTGCCACAATCATTAAAATAAAAAACAATATTTGTGCAGTATGTACACTTGTTATTAGTTTTTTTGTAAGATAAACAAAAAGAAATTTGCTAAGCTTAGATTTTTCTTCGCTAAGATAAATATATTCATTTAAAACCTATTAATAATAAAATTTGTTTTCCCCACACTTTATTTTATTTTTTATTCGTTATTTTATTTTACAATATCAATAATAAACTCCAGCCTGCAATAATTTTTATGCCTAGTAGTAGGTTTTTTTTATTATTTTGTCTCATAAAAATTAAAAATCTTAAAAGATGACATTATTATACATATATACCCAAAATTTTGCAAAATTTTCGATTGTAATTGGAAAAAATTTAAGTTTAGTTTAGTTTTAGTAGTTATTAAACTTGCATGTTCAATAAATAGTTAAGCCGATATGGTATTTTTAATACGAAAAGTCTTCAACTATTTAAACAAATATTGTAGGAGGGTGGTCCCATAATAATCTGGGCTAACGTGGTTCTGTTAATGATAATCAATTAATACATTTATTATTTTTCAATACAACTTCCCTTTATTTCTACACACTTTTTAAATCTATGATTTAACAACTCTATACCTTAATAAAAATCTTCTTTTACTTTGAATTGAAAATTGTCTAAAACGTTTCTCTTTGATACACTATCTTAATTTGCATAGAAGTGAAGCGTAATACTTGCCATGAACAACAGTATTACGTTTTTTAAAATTAGACATTAGCATGCCTTCACCATCCCCATACATATAATCTTTTTCGTAGATGCTTACTTTCAGGATCATAGTAAAGGACCATAGTTTCATCTCCAGTAACTATGTGCCCCATTACATTCTCTGGAAATTCAGCACAGTGCTCCAAAAAAGCTTCCGCACAGCGTACATGCTCTTGTTTCTGCACAAAAGAAAGCAGTTTCGGTACCCACCTCGCACTTACTTTGCTCATGTGAAGATGATCAAGGATAGTCCGATGAACACTACTTTTAGAAAGCCCTAAGCTAGCTGCTATTTATCTTATCTTAAGTCAGCGATCATTCAAACTTTCTTGTTCGATTTTTTAAATAGTTTCAAGAGTTAGCACGTCCATTGATCGACCTTCATGCTCAAAATGAAACTTTTTCACACTTCTATAGTCAATATTCGACACAATTCAAATTTATTGTTCTCGTGTTGTTTATTTAGATTCTGTTATCAATCTAAACAGTGCACATCAATACTTGTTTTTATTTTTGCTTAATAATTAACCAATAAACACGTTAATACAAGTTATCTAGTTACAAAGTGATCGTAAATGTATTAGGCAAGATTATTATGGGACCACCTTCGTATATATACATACAAGTTTTATTTTAAACTAATTAAACGAAACAAATAAGCTTTCTTCATTTTTTAGCAAATTTTTTTTTCTTAATAGTTTTGTTTAATATATTTTATCTATAAAAGGATTATTTTTTGCACGGCCAATAGTTATGGCAAATATTGCAATTATACTTATTTATTATTTTTTATAATTATTTTTTGGGAAACTCTTTTTGTATTTTTTATTCAGGACTATATATTATATATACAGCTTAATGTCACATTTAAGATAACACGACTTTTTGAGATGACTGAGCAGTAGATTAAATTGAAAATGCAGTTATTAGATCATAGATTTATTCTTTTTTTATTGATTGTGGCAAGAGACTTAAAAACTAAAAATTTGTTTCATGTAAAAAAAATTTTTTTTATCAAAATTCATATGTTTCTAATATGTTTACATAATTATTAAAGTTCATTTAATATCATATCATATCATGAATGTTTAGTTTTTTAAATACGAAAGTTAATAAATTTAATCCATCATAATTTATAAATAAATAAAATTAGTTATTTAATAATATTCCAAGCTGTTTTTATTTATGCATACCGATGGCATTTATAAATTTGTTGATTTTATAAAATGTTAAAGACATAATAGTTTTATTTAATGCTTACGAATAATACCATAAAATTGTATTTTTTGCAATATTGCTTTTATATTTGCCAAATCATTATATTTATGATAATTTGAAAAAATTTGCCATTAAAAATATGTAAATATACAATCCCTTTAACTTTTCTCTAGGTTTTTAAATAAAAAAGTAATATAAATATAATATGAACTAATGTAAATTTTGCAAATATATTTTTAAAACATTTAAGACTCACAGGTGATTTTTTGCTTATTAAAATAATGCTTTTAAATCAAACTATTCCTTAAGAATCTAAAACATAGTCTGTGTTTTGATATTTTTACTTTATAGATTGAGAATGGAGCACAAAACCATAAACCTAAAGTAAAAATATGAATTTCGTATAAAATGTTAAATTTTTAAAACTTGGGTGTTAATAGATTGAGATTTATTTTGTAAAGTAGAAAATTAACTTGAAATACAATTGTATTATAATACAAAATTTTCTGTTAATATTGCTAATAAAACAGATTTAGATTATATTGTTCCAATAAAATTCTATGGAGTTAAACAATCATGAGAAAAAACTCAATGCATAATTATTTAAATAATCACCAATATGATTTATTATAGAAATCAATCCTAATTATGCCATCATGATTATGGCTTTACATCCTTACCATAAGTTTTATTATAAAAAATGCTAACGTTATTTAAGTTTTTTGAATGAATTGATCAGCAACAGCTGAAACAAAAAATTTTTGATTCTGTAAAACATCTCGGAAGACTAAGAAGCGGGGTTTGTTTACGCATTGACATAATTATATTTATTAGGTTGGAGTCAATTCATGAATGGTTACAACCCTATTCGCCACATATGTTTCGTAATAATGACATGTCTCCACTTTACCCTTTCTCCACAGACTCTAATGCACTGTATTGCAATACAAGAATAGAAATTTTATACGAAGAATCGTGTATTTTAAGCATTTATTGTAATTAAAGCATGTATTGTGAATTTACAGGTTGTCCAAAAAAATATAAATTAGGCCTCACATTATTTCGCATTTAAATGATATTTATTAATTATATTAATTATTATTTGTTTTCATATTGTCTTTTTATTATTTAATTAATTTATTTGAACACTTTAAAAACTATTTCAGCGCAGTAATGTTTGAAAGGGAATTTAAGTTAATACCCATTCTCCATTGAGGCTTGTACAGTGTATTAGACTTCCGTACAGAAAAATCGTTTCTCCATTGGCAATTGTTCGTATTAGGGAAATTTATGGAAATTTGATGGAAATGTCAAAAAAAGTGTCATAAAAGTAAACAATAGATGGCAAAATTTCCTTTATGCACCTTTCAAAGGCTGTATTTTATGCACGATTGTTACATGCTTAATACACATGTTTTACATATTTCTCCATACAAAATTTCCTTCCGCGTACTGTAAAAATGTGTATAAGCCTCAGTGGAGAGTGGGTATAATGCCTAGGACTCACTAGCGCATAGCGTAAGGGACGATTTAGCACAATAAAAATGGAAATTCACAAATAATACAGGGTGTCCCTAGATTGGGTGGTCAAACGTTGTGAGTGAAAAGTAGATGAAATTTCATCGACAAAAAACACAAAAAGTGGGGGTCTAACTTATTTTGTTTTCGAGTTACAGCCTTTTGAATTTTTCAGGCTTCGTTTTTACCCCCACGCACTCGATCACTTATAACTTTTCAATCTATGCGATAATGAGTAAAAAAAAAATACTTTTTCATAGCTTACAAAATTGTTTTATTATTAAAAAAACAAAAATTTAATAACTACCTGAGGTTATGAATTCATTAAATTTTGTAAAATTTCTTCAAAATAATTTTGTAGATTTATTAGAAGACCTGGCGATTCCAACAAGTCTCCGGTTACACGGTTTTCCGATTCATTTTCGCCTCATTTCTTCAGTATCTGGACAAACACTTTCATCAATGGATAGGTGGAGGTAGACCTGTAGTTTGGCCTCAGAAATCTCCAGATCTAACCCCTTTGGACTTTTTTCTAGGGAAAAAATAAAGAAAATTCCTATTAAGTTATCGGGAAAGGCTCACTTTGTAAGATTTTTATTGCACTTTGGAAAAAAGTTAAGCCATTACAATGTACAAACTTTTTATTAAAAAACATTTGTAGTTTAAGAAAATAAAATAAAAAACAAAAATTATTAGGGTATTTTTTTAAGAAAAACGCAAAAAACCTCAAAAAATGACCGAGATTTTTACGAACGGTTCTACTTAAAAATTTTTTTCTCCACCATTTGTTATTATTTTTAAGTTTTTGTTTTTTTAATAATAAAACAATTTTGTAAGCTATGAAAAAATATTTTTTTTTTACTCATTATCGCATAGATTGAAAAGTTATAAGTGATCGAGTGCGTGGGGGTAAAAACGAAGCCTGAAAAATTCAAAAGGCTGTAACTCGAAAAAAAAAAAAGTTAGACCCCCACTTTTTGTGTTTTTTGTCGATGAAATTTCATCTTCTTTCCACTCTTAACGTTTGACCACCCAATCTCGGGACACCCTGTATATCAAAAATTAGCTAACAAATAAGATTTAAATTAAATTTTTAGCTAATAAAGAATTCATAATTAAATAAATTTCAACAATATTTAAATAAAGATATGAAGTAAAATCAATTCTTCTTAAAATATTCCTTTGATCTTCTTTGAAAAACCGACAAGCTATAGCGCTAACTAGTCGCTAATTCAGGCTATATATCAATTCAGTGGAGACTAATGGACTCATTAGCATTTAGTGCTAAATTTTGTGCCGCTAAGCTATCGCACTACGAAGAGTTTTTACTAATTTTTTTTAAAAAAAAACTCCTAAAGGCGGAAAAAACAGGAAAAAGACATAACTACATTTTTTTAAAAAAAGATTTTTTTCTTCGGATTACTGGAAAGGCTGGAATCTTGCACACCAGGACACAACCTTTTTTCAAGAGCCTCCACTTTGCCGGCCAGCATTTTCAATTTTAATTCTTTTTTTAATATTATTAATTTTTTATATTCTCAACACATCAATAAACAAAAAACAAATTTTTGCTAAAAATATTTATTGGTTCATTTTTATGGCGTCCGAAAAAGACCAAAAATTCAAGCGTCTTAACAAGAAGAACCCGTTAACACTGTGTGCGCAATATTTTTCTTCCTGCCTAGTACTGTCATATAGAAAAACAAACCTTATATTTACATTTATTGAAATAAATATAAATTTCGAAGAATTATCTCACTTTTATTATGCAACTCCTAAATACTTTTAAGCGGTAAAATCGTTGATCTTATAGGGAATTTTCAGCAGAAGATTACCAATTGCTCACTAGGTTTTATTAAGTATGTTGCACTATATTATTGATATACTGTATTTTTAAAAATTTTGACAATTTGTAAACGAAGTGTATTCCGACTCAGACTACAACTGGTCGATATCGATTTTCCTGTGCCAACAAAGTTGTGATTTATCAAATAGTGAAACGCTCGAAAAATATCCCTTCGAAATCGCTTCAAATGTTCCAAAGGCTAAGTCTATTATGGAGAGATATATAAAATTTTCTCCTTACTGCAAAGTGATTTGTGATTTTCTCTTATTACTCCTTTTGCAATTTACCTGAAAATTCCTGTTATAATTAATATAAACAGGTAGCTAAATATATTAGATACCGCTACAAGTTTTAAAAACCACAAATATTTTTATTTCATAGCTTTAAAAATTAAAGTTTTACCTCAACCTGTAATTAGTTTAACAATATAATAAATGTAAATTACATAGAAAAAATTTAAAAATTAAATCACACACACATGGTAGTTAGTAATTTAAATGTGTATAGAAATCAGCAATACATCCCACATACAATACTCTTTCAAGATAATTTCTAGACTGAAATAATCAGTTAATCCAAAGTAGGCTTGCACTCTGAATACTTTGAACAGATTCCTATTGATTTACCCATAACGACTTTATAGTCTCCGGTATCGGAGTCGTTGTCAGTTTGGCTGTAAGCCGGCACTCTTAAAACCTTATTTATACCGCGGCACTCGGCAATCAATCGCCTGACGCCTAAGGCCGTAAAACGGGTGTTTTATTTGCTCTAGCCATAGCTAGAACAAAAATTTTTATTCCAAAAAAATCATTTATGTTAACAGGACACTTTGTGGACTTCAAAATTTTTGTTGTACATAAACAATTTAATGGTGGCCATTATTATTTATTCGAAATTATTACTATTATTATAATTATTATTATTATTAATTTGTAGATATACTACACCCTCACCCTTAGCTTAGATATAATTGGGCTTAAATTAATTATTTTTAAAGTGATAAAATGTATATATATTTTTGTTTTCTAACAATTTTCTTTGCTCATTTGATTTACATATTATTTTTTTTTTATTTTAATCTATTATTATGTATTAATTTGTATTTTCCATTTTTGTCTTTTAATGAGTTTACTTGCATTTTACTTATAACTTTAAAGGGGTCTTCAAAGGGCGCTTCATGTATTTTAGTACTCCCTTTCTTCAGGTATAACTACATAGTCTCCTGTATTAAAATTACTTGGGTTTATGCTTTTATCATTTATTGAAAAAAACTTTTGTGTAAAATAAATAAAATTCAAATATGTACTTGTGTTTTTCATTTTAGTTTTAAAAAAAAACAAATCAAAATTTTATTTTTCTTGAAATGATGCTCATGCTATTCTTCTTTTTAAAAGAAGAATATATACAGGGTGTCCCGAGATTAGTTGGACAAACACTTAGGGTAGAAAGTAGATGAAATTTCATCTGGGGGGTCTAAATTTTTTCGTTTTGGCGTTACAGCCTCTTGAACTTTTCAGACTTCGTTTTTACACCCAGGCACTCGATCACTTATAACTTTTTAATCCATGTAACAAGGAATAAAAATAAAATATTTTTTTAAAACTGGCAATATTGTTTTATTATTAAAAAAGCAAAAACTTTAAAATATAATATATAGTTAACATATATATTTTATTATAAATTAATTTACAATTTTAAAGGTAACCATAGGGGTTATGAAGCTAGTTTGATATTTGTCATTGAAGTTTCGAAACTAATGCATCAATATCTGGGTTGATTGAAGTAGTTGCAATTCTCAGAGAGTTTTCGAGATGCTCATCGGATACATTTTAGTCCCAATTTGACTCTTGGTGTGCTTTAATCTTGCGAACAGGTGTTCACAGATGTATGTGCTTCTTCTTTTTAAAAGAAATTTATTCTTTTTTTAAATGATGCCATGAATAAAGCATGACAATGCATGGAGGGATAGTTTTCTTTGGACAGGTGTAATTAATAAAACTCCAACAATGAATCTTGATTGAATTTCTCTCTGATTGATGTCAGAACGTAACTCTATGCATTCCATTTGAAAATTTGCTGGCAGCATATTGATATCAACTGTGAATGGAGTAGCAAAGATGCAAAACAATTGTTTATTTTCCAAAAGTCCGAAAATCGACTTTCAAATTTTACAAATAAATGGTGGCGTATTTTTCACCATGTTTAGAAAAATACTTGGTCAAATTTTCGCTTATGGTTTGAAACATTGAACTTATAAGTTGTTTCTTACCCTGAAGATGGGTGTTTAAGTCATTTAAATGAGCAGTAACATCAACTAAAAGTGCTAAATCTGCAAGCCATTTGTCATCATCAAATTCTGGTACAAGTTTTTCTTTTAATGCTATAAGCTTAGCGCAGACCAAAGCATCTGTAGCCGCTACATTAGCGGCTTCTGCTGCCGATTCAATTATATTTAATGGGTGTATAAAAATCTGGTTGACAAGTTTTTTTTAATGTTGCTTGCTTTTTTTTAGTGGAATATTGTTTATTATTGTTGATTATTAGTTTTGTTTGTTTATTATTGTGAGTTAAACTTAAATATTGCCAATTTTTGTTATTATTAATTACAGTTAATTTTTAGTGTTTATTTATGCCTTTTGCTATTAATTTTTTTTTATTTTTGCTAATAATTGCTATGATTGGTAACAATTGTCAAATTTTTTTTTTATAGATCTTTTCTTTTTTTAAATAAGACCCAAATTCTAAATATTATTTTATTAATTAATTTTCTTCTTTTGAAGATGCTTTAACAATGCTATTAACGGATTCAAATCCAGAATCTTGTTTAAGTTATTTTGATAAATAAATTTAAAATGGACATCAAGGATTAATTCTAACACTTTGTGAAATGTATAATGAATATATCGAAAATATAGATAAATCCAATTATGATAAGGAAAGGTAAATTTTTATTATCTTTTTATCTTATTTGTAGCCAAATAATTTCTTATTTGTTTAACCGCTTGAAATGCTATTTTTTTATTGAATTATGTGAACGGGATGCTACACTTCAAATTAAAAATAATTTGCAGTTTGTTTCTATTACACAACTGAATAAAGAATTGAAAAATGAAATAAGTGAAACACATTTATTAGAAAAATTATGTAAAGATTTTGATTGGCCCTATCAAGATGTTCTTGTTTGTCAGGTAAGTTATGTATTTTTAAAGAAAGTCCCGCAACAAATAATCCTTAATTACTTTATTACTCATAGCTTGAAAGAAAGTGCAAAGGAAAAAATTTTTTGGATTTGGGTTTTTCTAAGCCATAAAACAGAAACACATTTTTATTAGTTTTATGTTTCTAAGTATTTTAAGTAGAAACATAGCTTAAATGATGGAGTGACATCCACATCAAATATCGAGAATATTTTGACACTTGATGAAGATTTGACAGAATTAGGAGACTCAACAGAAACAGACGAAGCAACTACTTCAATTGCAAGTTCAAAAAATTTAATTGTTAAATATTTAAAGTTTTTTTAATGTATATTAGCTAAAGATTTTCTTTTATTACATGATGGATTAATAATTCTAATTACATAAAGATGTTTTAGAATATTAAAGCTTCCCTTCACCATTAAAATATTCTGCCCATGTCGTTCTTATTATTTGCTTACTCTAGTAAATCTGTTATTAACCATAGATGGTCATCTTCAGCACATGCACTATTACAATTGATCAAAAAATTATGTAAAACACAACAGGCAGACAATTTTTTTAACTTTAATTTCATTTAATCTAATAGGTTTCTGTAGAAATTGAAACTTGTTCGCTAAAATACCAAAAGCCCGTTCGATTGTCTGCCTGCCTCGATTCAAACGGTAATTAAATGTTTGCTTGACTTTGTCAGTTGTAAATGCTTAGGGTGTCATTATATTTTCCATTAATGGAAAAGCATTATCTGCAATAAATACATGAGGCGAAAATTTGCCATTACCAATGAATTTCTTTGGTGGTAGGCACTTATCACTTTGTTGAATGATGGTCATTATATCACTTCGCTGCAGCACACCACCATCACTTATTCTGCCATTGCAACAACATCGATAAAAATGAACCTCGCATTTGCATCTGCAAACGCTAGAAGAACGATGCTATGAAATCCTTTGTAATTGTAATAAAGGGGAGCCTCATTTTTAGAAGGTGTGAAAGCTATGTGCTTTCCATCGAGAGCCACCAAGCAAAGAGGAAACTGCCAAGGAAAATTTCAGCCCCTTCATCTATTGAACTTGGAAACTAAAAAGAAATGGAATTTTGTTTTATTGAATATTTTCAAAGTTTTTGTTTAACATGCATATATCAAATAATGAAATTATAATACTAAAAATAATTCATATTTTTTAGGCAAAAAAGCAGAAGAAATCACTCTCACACAGTTTACAGGAGCAAGCTACTGAAGCTTTGAACGATTTTAAAGCTTTAATGAAGTAAACGGAAATAAAGAACGACTTTTGCATTTATTTAGGTTCAGAGCTTAAAAAAGTCCAAGTCAAAGGTCTTCTGGAAAAGTTAAAACTGGGTATTCTACATCAGGTGGCAAATACCTTAGAAGAACAGGATAATTATCTTGGAACGAGAGTCTCAAGCAAAGATTAATTTTAGTAATAGTTTTGGTATAAGTATAGATAAGTTGAAATTTTATTACTAATAAATTTTATGAAACATCATTAATTTATATGAATTGTTAGACATTAATGGTTAAAGATAAGGTTAGTATAAAATATTAATTCTGAAAATTATTTCAATTAGTATAAACAAACTATAAATGTTTTTTCTTACTTTTAAAAACTCTCCTTTCAAATTGTGATAAATTGCATCACAAGCGTTTCCTAAAAATTGTCGTAAAAGCTTTGAGTTGTAATCTAACTCACTAAAACTTGCACCTGTAGCTAAGAACCTTAAAGTAATAGCTAATTTTTCTTCAGCCTTTACAGCTCTTCGGATGTTCGTATTCTGTTTCTTTATGTTATTAATAAACTAAACTTCTTTATCAAATTCGATAGCTGCAGCCAGAAATAAACAAGATGTGACTTTTGCGCAGAGCATAGCGGCATTTTCTTCATCCATATTTATTTTTCATTAAATATAGTCAATAAATATAGCAAAATTCTGTAAAAAAAATTTTAATAAAATTAATTTACTACCTACCGCTTGTTTTGGTTGCGTCAATCCGATTATTGGGGGAAAAATTGAAAGAAAAAATTAAATAAAGCCAGTGTTAAGCCTACTGACATGAGAAAAATCAAATTAAATTTAGTTTGTATTATTCTTTAAATTAAATCCATTTTTGAAAATAAAATTTTAAAGAAAAAAGAGAGAGCTGAGCTGTTATTTATAAAACTTAACACTATTGTCGCAAGTAAAGCTGAGAAAAAAAACTATTTTACTACAGTATATGAGAAAAAACACAACAGACTTACCGCCTTCAAAGTCAGCATGTATGTATTAAAAAAAACCAAAAAAATAATTTTAAATTAACTATAAAATGTGAAAGAAAAACCAAAATTTAATGTTAATTAAATTATAAAAGAAAAAAAAAATAACCCAAATAACTAATCGTTAATTTAATAAGAAAAATGATTATAAAAAAAAGAAATGACATAACAAATTCCAATTTGAATATAAAAAAATTTAAATCAAACCAAAACTATTCTTAATAAAAAAAAAAGAAAAAACTTTAAAATTATATCGGAAAACAAACATGATATTTTTTTTTCCTCTGAGGTCTGATGGTCCCAGCAAACTCTCCTGGAAAAGACCTTCTAAAAAAAATATATATAGTCTTCTTCCTTTTTTTTCTTTGTCTTTCCATATTTTTTTTTGTTTTTTTGAAAAGAAAATAAATTCAAAAAAAATAATAAACAGAAGTAAGAATCTATCTAACATAGAAATTGTAGTATTTAAATCAACTCTTAATTGCAAAAAATAAAAAAAAAGCAAATATTATTTGAATTATGCCAATTCCCGATTTTTCCTAATCTTCTCCAGTGAATAAATTTTCTAAAATTTTTCCTCCATCTTCTTATTTTTCCCCTTTTGATAGTTTTAAATATTTTAATGATAATAAGTTACTCTTTTCATCTTAAGGGAGATTTTTTTTTCTTTTTCTCAATATAAATATATAAATTTTTTCCTTTTTTTTGTATAATTGCCAAATCAATTGTATTTTAATCCCTATTTATTAAATCTGTAACCATTTGACCTCAACCATTTTAAATCAATTATATTCACTTGCACAATCCAATATGGCTCTTCTTTTTTTTTCTCAAACCAACAAACCATATAAACTAGTCTTTTTTTGTAATGTTTATATGCAACAAAACTTTAAAAAAAATTCACTCGCTGTATTTAATATCCTTAATTTGCACGGTTCACGTCTTTTTATTAAATCCATATATTCATAATAGTCTTTTCTCAAGATCATAACTCAAAAGAAATTTCATGGCACTTCCTTGTACATAAAAGTTTCTTTTTTTCCTAAACTGAAATGTCATTCATAGTCGAAACATCCTTTTAAGTGAATTATATTATTTATTTAATGTTTAACTATAAATATTTTTATTAAATATCGGTAAAACTAATGACACCGACATATCATATTCGATGGTTTATTCTCAACCCTCATCTTAACTCCACGCTTCAACAATTAACTTTACAACTTTGATACCTTGCATAGTTTTAGAACAAAAGTTTAAAAAAATTCTCTACGTATATTTCCAAATAAGTCAAGAAAAGAAAACTACCGTAAGGTCATAGCCCCAAACTTCCAGGGCTCTGCCTTGTTCTAAAACCAAACGCTGACTCACCACTTTATTTCCCATGCAAAACAACTTGCTTGTTTACAAACTAGATTTCTGCCACCGGGAAACTGATAAACATCCCGTTGACAATAATGTATTTTTGCAACAAGTTGCTTCGGGGCCAACAATCAATTTGTTGGAAAAGGGGTCCGTTACAAGATCATGAGCAGAAACTTTTCGTAGAACAACCAATCAATGTACAAAGATTCTCTTCTAGCGAATATACCGATAAAGGCCAAGATCTTACCTTTAAAAATCAAGTTAAACATTCTATAAAAACGATGGACGAAATTCCAGTTTATACGAAATCATAAAATGGAGACAAAACAACAAATTTCCGAGCTATTAAAACAAGGAATAATTCAACATAGTTATTCACCTTGGAGCTCCCCTATCTGTATAGTTCCAAAAAAAGTTAGATGCTAGTGGCAAACAAAAATGGTGATTGGTAATAGACTATCGAAAGCTTAACGAAAACACTATTAATGATAAATACCCCTTACCAAATATTAACGAAATCTTAGACAAACTAAGAAAATGCATTTATTTTACTTCTCTTGATCTTGCGAGTGAAATGGATGGTGATTGGTAATAGACTATCGAAAGCTTAACGAAAACACTATTAATGATAAATACCCCTTACCAAATATTAACGAAATCTTAGACAAACTAAGAAAATGCATTTATTTTACTTCTCTTGATCTTGCGAAATTGAAATGGATCCGCAAGACATCCAAAAAACTGCATTTACAATCGAAGTAGGACATTATGATATTGTCAGAATGCCCTTCGGATTAAAAAATACTCCATCAACTTTCCAACGTGTAATGGATAACGTCTTGAAGGACTTGATAGGAAAAAACTGCCTCGTATATCTCGATGACATAATTTTTTTCCCAACTTCTCTACAAGAGCACTGCGAAAGCCTTAAAAAAGTACTCTCTAAATCGCAACAAGCAAACTTAAAGGTGCAATTAGATAAATCTGAGTTTTTGCAAAAGTACATCCCATTCTTAAGACATTTGGTCACAATAGAAGGTGTTAAACCAAACCCAGATAAGTTCTATGCTATAAAAAATTTTCCAGTACCCAGAACAATAAAACAAATAAAATACTTCCTTGGTCTGCTTGGTTACTATCGCTTTATTAAATACTCTGCAAAGCTTACTAAGCCTATGATAGAATGCCTAAAAAAGGGACGAAAAATGCCTTAAAACTTTCGAATTGTGTAAGGACACACTCACCAATGACTCAATAATACAATACCCAGACTTCACCAAGCCATTCATTCTAACAACAGGTGCTAGTAACTATGCAATTGGTGGTATTTTATCACAAGGTATAATCGGGAGTTATAAACGAATTTGTTACGCTAGTAAAACGTTAGCAACTTCTGAAATAAACTACTCCACCATAGAAAAAGAATTACTCGCCATCATATGAGCAACCAAATACTTCCGCCCCTACCTTTTTGGTCATCAATTCACTATTGTAACCAATCCCCTCACGTGGCTAATGAACCTTAGAAAACCTAACTATCGACTAGTAAAATGGAGACTGAAGTTAGAAGAATATTACTACAAGATTATATATAAAAAGAAGGAAAAACACCAATGCCGACGCACTGAGCCGAATCAAATTACATAACTACTAATTCTGAAGAAATAAATATTAATGAAACCAAAAGTAATACTTCTACGAAAAGCACTAATGGATCTACCATACACTCAGCGGAAGAAGATCTAAACGATGAGATTCTCATATCAGAAAGGGCATTAAACGAATTGAATACACTACTTATTTTCAAAAAGTCTGATAAAACACCAGGTACTTCAGATCAAGTACCCTTTAAAAATAAAATTAGAAGAATAATTCACAAACAAAGTTACTCTGAAAAAGATACTTTTACTATATTTAAACAATATTTATCACCACATTAACTAGCGGCAATATTAACAGACATTGAGAACTTTAAAACCATACAAGATGTATATTCAAAATATTTTTCTAGATGCAACACATCGAACAAGAAAAATTAATTAACGATTATCATAGCAAAAATAACCATCGAGGTATGAATGAAACCTTGTTACATCTTAAAAGATGTATTTTCTATTTCCCTTTCATAAAAACTAAAATTGCAAAATTAATAATTAATTGCGAAAATTGTAAAACGCTAAAATACGACCGGCACATCGAAATTCGAAATTCCTAAAACCCCCATTAAGCCATTTAATATATTGCATATATATACATATCTACAGCATACACCATAACCGAATCCTTCCATAACCTATAAATTCTTAAAATTTGCGGCAGTTTACGCAGTAACAACTAGAATTAGCTTAAATATAATAAAAGCACTAGAGCATTATGTTAGTCTACACGGAATACCGAAAAAGATAATTTCAGATCAAGGATTAGAGTTCATTTCCTCTATTTTCAATGACTTTTGTGAACAATACAATATTATTATTTACTAAAAGCCAGATATGGAGATATGAGGAAACTTGATATCAAGCTCCCTTGCCAGAGCCAAAACATCTTTTAGTCTCAACTCACCCTCCCCTGTGTAGGGCACGTAGCAAGCTAGAAGATGGAACAATACAATATTAATTACCAATATATAATATAATATATATAATTTATATATAATTTATATATAATTTACTTTTTTTCTTAAAAGTTCCTGAAATCATCATTTTTACAACTCTATTTTACTATGGGTTCTCTTATCTTTTCTTAACAATATACAACAATTTTTCCAACTTATTGGAATCAAAAAGAAAAAAAAATCCTATTCAAAAACTTAAAATTTAAATTATGTTTATTTAAGGAAACATTTCCTATGTGACATAGGAAATGTTTCCCTATGGGTCTTATTTAAACGATTCTTAAAAAAAATCAGTTTGCTAAAAAAATTAGTTTGTTCTTTTTTTTCTCCTGAATCGCTTTTGTTCTCTTTTATTTCTCCTTATTTTTTTTTCTTTTCTACTAAAACTATGGGTGAGTTCTGAAATGCAGTACTACCGCAAAAATGCATTGTCATGGGTTCATAAATGTCAAACTGCACATGTTATACAATGTCATGAGTTCGAAAACTTTTACGATTGTATTAGATTCACATGAATCACGCAATAAGTGTATCAAATTTTTATTTTTTATTTTTTTTATTTTTAGTTTGACAGTTTTGTTACTACAATCTTAATTATATATTAATTCATGCTCAGTGTGTAGGACCAATGCCCCATCACCTCCAACTATCAGTACCTGTAGTAGGTTAGATCATCAGGTTTACTTCTTAGTAGCCTTCTTGTTTTGTTTGTTGTGTCTAATTGTAAGAGTTTTAATACCTCTAGATTTGAGTGGTGATGAAGCCTTTTCTCATGCTCAGTTGCACTTCTCTGTATTTCCTCGTCAACCCTACTTATTTGAAGGTCTTTGTGAATTTCATTGTTTGTTACATATCTGTATGCTTTTGTCATAAGTCTTAGTATCTTATTTTGCTTGCTTTGAATTATGTCCCTGTTGGACTTAGAGGAACAACCCCACAATTGTATTCCGTCAGTCCATATAGGCTTTATCATAGTTAGATACAGAAGTCTTTTATATGTCAGTTTCATTCTAGAGTGCTTTCCAATAAGCCAGTTCATTTGTAACAGTTTCATATTTATTTGCTTGGTTTTCTTCAGTATGTGGGTTTACCAGCTCAACTTCGAGTCCAGATGTAACCCCAAATACTTAATGGACTCCTTATGAGGTATCAATTCACCTTTTATATGTAAATTCGATTCCCTATAATTTTTTCGTAACGAGAAGATAGCATGCGTTGATTTTGAATTATTAAGTTTGATTTTCCACTTATCAGTCCAAGAGCTAATTTTGTCTAGATCTTTTTGTAACTTTTCATTAGCAATGCTTATTGATTCATTTATAACCATAATGGCTGTGTCATCAGCGTACATGCCTATTATGGTGCCTTTGGAGACCGGTATATCTGCCGTGTACATCAAGTACAGCATCGGCCTGAGCACACTTCCTTGTGGTACTCCAGCCAGTATTGGATAAGAGTTTGTCAGAGTTTCTTCGAGAGACAACATGAAGGTTCTTTCATCTAAGTAGGATTCGAGAAGCTCAGAATGATTACGTAGTAATATCAAGCTCAGTTTGTATTTTAGACCTTCGTGCCAGACTCTATCAAACGCCTGCGACACATCTAGAAATACCGCTGAGCAGAATTTCCTGTTTTCAAATGCTTGTTCAATGTTGTCTGTCAATCTATGTATTTGCTCTATTCTAGAATGCTTTCTTCTGAAGCCAAACTGGATATCTGGTATGTTTACATATGGTTCCAATCTTTTTATGTATAGTTTCTCGAATATCTTAGCCATAATCGGAAGGATTGATATAGGTCTGTACGAAGACACATCATCCCCTGCCTTATCAGGTTTTTTAATCATAATTATAAGTGCTTTTTTGAAGTCTTTTGGAATATATTTCTTCTTTAGACAAGCATTTAGTATGAATGTTAGTAGGTATATTGCTTTTGGTGAAGTTCTTTGAGTATTGCAGGAGTTATTTGATCTATACCCGGAGCTTTTTTGTTATTCAGTTTATCTATTTCTTTTGCCACTTCAAGCACTGTGAATAATCTAATTTTGTTTTCTTTACGATGTCTTGGTACCATGTTTCTATCCGTTTCAGTGTTTAGAGGTCTGAAAACAGTTGATAGGTATTTAGCAAACAGCTCAGCCTTATCTTCATTTTTTCGCATCCAGGCTCCATTTCCATCCTTTAATGGTGGTACTATTGATGTAGGTCTTTTTATATGTCTAGTGTCTTTATTTGGACTTAGTTCATATACATACTTATTATAGCATTCTGCCTTGTATGAACCTATCATTTTCCTCACTGAGTTGCTCACATGGTTGAAGTGGTTTTTGTCTTTTGGATCACGCGTTTTTTGCCATATTCTTCTTGCTTTTCTTCTCTCTCGTATGCCTAATTTGATGTCTTCTGTATATGCTAATCCCAATGGAGATCTTATAGCCTTCAATTCCGGAGTGACTGCTGCTGCTGCCTCTCTTATTTGTTCTGTAAATTTCTTAACAGCTTCATCGATGTTACTTTTATTCTTAAGCTTTATTTTCAAGTTTACTTGATTTTTATCAAATCAATGTAAAAATTATCTAGAAAATTACACTGCAATGTATCCCTGCATTTCAGAACTCACCCTATTATTTTCCACATGCGTTTTAGTACTGGCAATATAAACTTGATTCGCTTAAGCTTTCCTCTATACGGTAATAGTCTACGTCATTGAAATTATAACACTGCTTGGTTGTTAGGCTTTTAAGGTTATTTCTCAAGCCAATCACTTTTGTTCCCTATAACCACTTTAATGCCTTAACCTTTTTTTTCACTGTTTAACAATTTAAATTGTCCTTTTTCAGTTTTATTGGCTTCTTTAATACTTGCTATGAATATCACAATCAATCATTTGTATTATTAATTGTGATTTTTTTTGAAAATTTCATGTAAATTAAAATTACACTTCTGCAATCCAACAAAAAGATTTATTCGTAATCAACGTAAATTTACTCCTTTTTTTAAGTTTTCGACACTCATATTGGCGTGCACGATTTATTTACTCATTTGTGTCTAAGCACTGATTTAACGGAATTTCATTTTTTTTTTTCGTTTGAATCAATCACTATACATATCTAAAACTTTTTCTTCTCAGCTATTTAACAATCACCAATGTACTAAAAAATAAAAATATTTAGTCATTTAAGATATAAAATGAGTTTTTCACAGTTTTAATAAACTCAAACTCAAACTCTACTAGCCAAACAAAAAACCATCTCCATCCTAAAACCAAACTCTACTGAATCTCTTCACAAGAAAAAATTTTCCCACAGGTTTTGGCAACCGGACGCTGATAAGCTGTTTGTCTTCAAACTAGATTTCTGCCAACGGGATACAGATAAGAGTCCCGTCGGCAAAAATGCATTTTTCAAACAAACAAGTTGTTTCCATGCAAAAATATTCTTAAGCAAAAACTGGGGTCCGTTACATAGGTTAACTTTACATTTAATTTTATAATTAAGTGCTTTAAGCATGAAAATGGCTCAAAATTGGTTCATATAACTATTAAAGTCGCAAAACATTGCAGACCCTTCATTGTCAGTCGATCACGCCTGCTCTTGAGCAGGTGTCCGTTACATCTTCTGTATACACAACCTTATATTATACATAACCAACGAAATATTCAATACTATGAAGAATCCGAACCCGAACCAAACTACATACTTCTAAGGGATATTCCAGAAACAATAATAAAATCATCCTGTGATTTAAACCAAGTCCTGAAAATCATAGGAACAAAGTTAATTCATTTTCAAAACTGTACAGTAGAAATCACTACAATCACTAATATTAATTACTCCTCTACCATTGAAGGTTTCAATATAAAAAAACCAAAAACTTACCATATAAAAATGCCATTCAATTGTTAGAAGCGGCAAAATTATTTTATCCACGAAAAAATCATTTTCAATACTATACTTACACGTATTCTGATAGTCCTGGCATATTATTTATTTAAGAAATCACACAAACAAAAAATAAATACCCCTCTTGAAACCATGGAAGACCAACCAAAGGCTCAGCTTCGATGGAGGGAGGGAAGAGTTACAGTTACGCACTACACAACCTTTCTTACGCACTACACACCTTTTCCCTAAATTCGCATTCTATTATTTCCCAGCAGCAAAGTTGCATTCAAAATTCTTTTCCAACGATAGCAACAAAGTTGCATTCTAATTGCAACAAAACAAAAGTTTCGGGTTACAACGGACTCCCATGAAGTCAACGGAAATGCATGGTAAGCGTCTGCAATTTAATTTTCTCAAATGCCTTTCGCGAATAACAAAAGAGTCAGGTTACCGGATAATTAACAGATATAAAATTTATAAGACTTGTAACCAACCCGCAAGCGTAAATGTTTTCAAATGTGTTATTAGGAATGTTATAGAAATTTTATAAATTGTTTTGAAAATGTTATAAAAATGTTTGATAAGCTTGTAACAAATCCACACGTGCATTTTTATTTTTGTTTTTGTCTCATTGCTTGTGCTGTCGCCAACAAATAAATCTAGTATTGATGCACCAGCGCCGCGGAATTTTTGGTTGTCGCCAGTCAAAGAAGATAAATATTTGTTCAAATGCGCCAGGGAATTTTCGACTGTCGCCAGAAAATATAGAGATATTTATATTGCAAGCACGTGTGAATATTGCACGTGTTGCGATATAATTTTTTTTGTTGTTTTGTTTTTTTATAAAATATGAGGGATCGCGCTTTGGGGATAAAAAGAGAGTCAGCAGTGAGTTAGAGTCAGTGGGTGGCAGATTGTGAAGGCAGTTAGTCGGTTAAGGACAGTCAGTTAATAAGGAGTAGATTGTGAAAGTAGTGAGTTGGCGGCAGATCATTGGAGAGCTGCTGTTTTTCAATAATCTTCGAGTTTTTTTTTTAAGAATAAATATACCGTGGTTGTTTGAAAAAAAAAAATTAAAATATACAATTTACCACAATATATTGTGGTAAAAAAAAACACCTGTGACTGAATATGTAGTGGATAATATTTTTTTTTTAAAGAATTTGTTTAAGTTAAAAGTAAAACCAAAAACAGTGATTTGAAGTGGTTTAAAAAAAAAAAGAAAGGAGAGAAAGATTTTTTTTTTATGCGTACCAATGAGATACGCAATTAAACTATTTAAATTGGATTTTATCTTATCAACGATAAAGGAGCTCGTGTCGAGTGGAGAAAAGCATAAATATTGGATGGTGGTTCCGGAAATCTTCTGCAAGCCCTTCCCCTGATGAAGGCATCCATATTTTGAAGCTAAATGAAAATTTTTTTTTATTGAATAAGTACTAACGAATAAGAAGATATTGTGAATCTTTTCAGATTATGGCTCAGGATGCTGCCATGATTCCGTACTGAAACGACAAAGGTCAGTGGGAAAATTTATTTTGCTTAAGTTTTTTTTTTGTAGTGTTTGATTCATAATTTACTTGGACATAAAAAAATAAAAATAAAAATAAAATTTTTAGTATTTAGGAAAGCATAAAATTTAGTATTAAATATTTAAACAATCCAAAAAAATATATATATAGAGTCTCAATAATAAATGAACACAAAAAGGAAATATTGTAAGTGAATACAGAATCATGTTCTTTTCATAATGTTTAGAAATAAGATTTAATGATTTATTTTTATATATATATGTATCATTTATTACAGAATAACTATGTGAGTAATTAAAAATTCTTTTGAGATGTTCTAATCCACCTATCTCCTTTTCCCTTTTTTTTGATTTTCAGGTTGTGTCGGCCCCACCATCTAATGTACGACCTAAAGGGCTTCTCTCTTTAGGCTGAGAGGGATGCAACAATGGCCCATTCCCTCATTGATTTCTTTCTTTGTGTAGTCTCTTCCCTGGACGCGGTTTCTTCTGAGCCATGTGCTCCATCTGCTGCACAACGCAGCTTTACCTTTTGCGGGATATGTTTCCCAGCTGTTGTGACAAGACCTACCCCTACGCTCTACCGCTATAGCCGCGCATAGCAAGCTCGCAACCAAGTCACAGCCAAAGCAACTGGTGAATTGTGCGTGTCATTCGGTTACCATTGGGGTGTGGCCTCGACCACGAATGAATGTACAATATATAACAGACTTTAGTTTTTAAGTTTTGGACCGATTTTCAACCTAAATGGTTGTACAAATTTTAAAATTTTTATTTTATGTAATTTAATTTTATGAATTAAATGATTTAATTAAATATCAAAAATTTAAACTGTAAAGTTATGTGAAAAATTTAATTTAATATTGTTAATTAACTAAATTTATGAAATTATACTAGAATTGTGACTTTAATTTCAATTTAAATTGAAGAAATTTTAATGTAAAGAAAATAATTTTATGATATTAATAAAGAAAGGATCTAACTAATAAAAATAATATTATTTTATTTAGGAATTAAAGAAAAACATAACTCGGGTTTAAAAATTTCAAAAGCTTATTTATGGGTTTAGTTACCTGGCTTTAATTACCTGATAACTTTGACAGTTTTGCTTGGATCAACTTCTAATTTTGCGATTATATTTTTGAAATATCAAACTATAAGAAAAAAAAAATTCAATTTTTCAAAAGTGCTAAACCATACTCCCCCTTTAACAAATAGAGAATAGTATGTCAAATGATACAAATTTTATTAATAAATATGATTTTCAAGAATTTGATCCACTTTTAAAGAAATCAAATGATAATATAACTTTGATAATGATAATATTAATGAGATAAAATCTAATGATAAAGAAAATTTAAGTATTTAAAGGAAAAGGAATCACCTACGGAAGTATTATTACCGCCCACATTAAACCTACAATAGCAGACTATAAAGGCTTTTCTAGTGTTAATATTCCAACTATATGTTGTATTACTGGTGATATGCGATCAATCAGCAAGCAAGAAACCAAAGAATTAAGTGATAAAAGCGCAATTTTAGATAATAACTAATTAAATAATATTTATATTTGTATGTGCCTAGTCGGAAAATACACCATTCAATATTTAATTAAATTTTATTTGCACTTGTAAAAATAGTTGTTTTATACCTTATTTAAATTATATAAAAATTTTGGCTTTTAGTTAGAAAATTAACTAATATCAATTTATAAAATCAGTAAAATAAAAATATCGAAATTTTGTTATTGTTTTTTTATTAACTGCCATTTAAATTGCAGTAAGTTTTACTTTTTTTTCCGAGAATAAAAATTAGTTTTAATACATAAACCCAGGAGTAGATGGTTTGAATCAAATTTTGATCATGCTATCAGAATATTTTTGAGTATATGAAAAAAATAAGCGCTCATATTCGGTGATGAGTTAAAGAGGGAAGTTTTGGAAACAAATTATCGGTCAGTCAGTGAGTTTCTTAAGTTAAGTATAAGTTCACTCATAAATCCATAAAATCACAAACAAGAAAGCATAGCTATTCTTAAATTATGACAAAAATTTATAATTAAACAGAGTGTAATACTTCTCAAGCATTTGAATTCTGTTAGGATATAGATCAATAAGATCTGTTTCCCTCATAAAATAAAATAAATGTTTTCATAATGCCTGGGACTCACTAGCGCTTAGCGGCACAAAATTTATTGTTAAATGCTAATGAGTCCATTAGTCTCCACTGACGTTCCACTCCACTGTTATATAAAAAAAACTCTCCATTTTTACTGTGCTAAGTCGTCTCCACACGCTAAGCGCTAGTGAGTCCCAGGCATAAGATATACGGCTATTCCATATATCTTACGAAATCAAAAAAATCTAGAAGTTGTATGAAGTTCACTAATAACATAGTTTCCATACTACGCTGGTGCAAACCCTCTTCGGAAACCATCAAGTTTGGTGGTCTCGAAACCATTGTTTCGTTAACGGTGTAGACCGCCTATTAAAACCATTTCTGAGCAGATAAAAAAAATACACGTCTCTTAGATTTTGATATTGAATAACATATCTCGAAATGAATGAAATCGGAGGGGGACACCGGAAGACCTTTCCTTGTTAGCAACGAAAACAAGCTTCAAACAAACAAAAATTTTCTCATCGAAAATATATTTTTTTATATATTTATTTACTTTTAACAATAAAAAATATGAATAAAATTTAGGCAATAGAAATTATTTCAAATATGATTTGAAAAAAGTAGGCCAGCACAATTCTAATTTTATGGATTCATTTATATATCCAAATTTATTTTAAAATTTTCAAGTTTTTTATTATTATGAAAGATTTTAACTAAACAAATTTATTTCTTTATTATTAGTAAAGGGGCAGAAGTTATAAATAAAACAAATTCCAGACTATTTTTGTCGTTTCTTAATTTGTAACTAATTTGATAGGATCATATTTAATGTATTAGAAATCATTCTGTTGAAATTATATTCCGCATTTGTCTTATAGCTGTTACTAGCCTTGGGTCATAGCCAGTACTTTCAGCCAAATATTTCTCAGGAGAAGATCTCAGAAGTGTCATTATTTGTTGTAATTGTTTATTCAGTATTAAGCCCAGCTCTTCAATTACGTTACCGACATAATCTAAAAATATCGAGTTTCAAAATTCATTTGCTTAAATTAATAAAATTTTTAAAATGACCTATGTCAACAGCTATTTGTTTAGCACCCGACAAACTAAGAGACTCCATATTCAAAATTTTGTTTTGATAAATCGCATAAAATTCATCTATAACTAATGATAATAATGTATCAGCACAAGGAGTAGATTCTATATATTTTGAATCACAAAGTTTTAATATCGATTTCAGCGAAGAAGATGGTGAAAGTAATAAAGGTTCCAAATGCTGCGGGAGAGTTAATAGGTACTGTCCGATCTATGAATGCAGAAAACAATTAAGTTATTTTGCATTGCTTTCAAACTAATTATTTATTAAAGTAAAGCCAACATAAAGGCGGCAAGTAAAATTTCTGGTAAAAGGATGCTATATCAAAAATTATGTATCTCCTAAACCATTAATAATTACCTGTGTGATATATTCTTGAGGGGCATAGCTATAATCCGGTAAATCATTACTCGAGCTAGAGATTTTTATTTTTGGTAAAATATTTTCAAGTTGCTTTTCAATTGGTAAAAATATAGCTGCTAATGCGCAACCATGTATTTCATGACATAAAGGTCGCAATGATTTTGTAATATAGAAAAAAAGTCCTTTTTCCTCGAAATATTCTTCAACCAGTGATGAATTATTGGTTTGAATACTTAAAGAAAGCTTCTTTAAATTATTTAACTCGTGGATTTCTGTAATTCTGTAGCCAAAACAATTTTCTTCTGATTTTTGCATTTTATTATACATAAACATAATTTTTTCTGATAAATTGTTTTCAAAACTTTTTAGCGATTTAAGGAAATAACCTATACTTTCTAATAGGTTCATACAACTTTGAAGTGTATTAAAATTTTGTGTAATATTTTGGCTTACAGTAATTTTTTGTTGAGCTTGCTTATATTTCTCAACAACAATTTTCAATATTGACTAAAATAAAAAAAATGAAAATTATAAAAATGTTAAAACAAATAAACAGAACATTTACGTTAAATACATTTGTAAGAGAAGCTATTGCACAGTATCCTGTAATTTTTTCACATCTTATCAAGGCATCCGAAAAATATTTGAATATTTTGTTGCCAGTTATTTCTAGTTCTCTAACAATATCTTCTGTTAATAGATTTGTTTGTAGGTCAGCTAAATTTGAAGCAAGGAAATTATGTTCAATAGTTGGATATTGTGCAATGAATGTGTTAAAATAATCAAAAATGGCGACAGAAAACTTCTCTAACTCCCTTTCATTAAGTTTACCTTGGTAAAATATATTTTGAAATAAAAACAAATAAGATATTTCAAATCAATTTACCACAAGATTCGAACTGCTTAGTCATAATTCTTGCAAAATGCAGATTAGCTTCGGAGAATTGAACTAATACATCAAGTTTTTTATTCGTTGTTTTTAGAACATTTAAAATAGTAAATTCTCTCGAGGGTTGCAAAGATGAAAGAAGTTCAATAAGTATATAAGCTGATTTGTTCTCAATATTTGTACCAAAAACTTGTGTGAACCATCGGCACTTTAAAGAACAACATTAAGCACATTTAATTTATTTCAATATCTTACTTGTTTTTGATAATTTTCTGCCAAGAATTCATAAAAGTCATACAAAAATCGATTTGAATTTTCAGAGAAATCCAAAAGTTTTTTCCAATGTTGTTGCAATGATGTTATTTGCACTGTTTGATAATATTGCAATAGTTGTGGTACTCTATTCATAACACTAAAAATTTTAACATACTTCTTTGTTTGTTCTAGAAACAACAGAGTTAAGTTTCATTTCTTAAACAAAGTACAATACCTGCATCCGAGGCAGAAATATATTTTATGACAGCCGGACTAGCCAGGGCTTCCAAACGGTTTTTAAATCCTTCGACTTGTATTTCTCGTTCACTCTGACCCGGCAATCGTTCTTGTGCCACCAAAGACTTTTGCAATTGCCCAATTCTATCACAAATTCTTTCCAAGTCACTCCGTTCAAACAAATCTTCCAATTCCAAACATTGTTTTTCCCACCCATCTGATTCTTGTAAACCTTGTTTTGCTACTTCTAACTGCTTTTTTAATGTATCTAAATGTGCGAGGTTTTCAATACAACCTCCAGTTTCACTGTGCACTTGTATTATTTCCGACTGAGCTATGGTTATTTGAGTTTTTAACTGAAGTATATCATTTTGTAAGCTTTGCACATTTTTTAGTATTTCAGGGAGTTCTGTTAATGCATCATGACTCCTGTCTTGTAAGGCTAAATTCATTTTTTGAATACCAAGTTTTAGTTTTGAAAAAATAGAATCTGCAAAATCCTAAATATTTATATTTTAATAGTTTTTAAAATAAATTAACAGTGAAGAGACATGCAGTTGATTCAGATCACCTTGATCATAACAATTATTTTATTTTTATAAAATGATAGGTATTTATATTTTTTACATAATATATTTACTGTAATTTGGTACAATCATATCATTTATGTTGTTGTGGGTATTCTAAAATTATTGTATGGCAAAAATTTATAATAGCTAAAACTATTCTCATTAAGTAGATAAGTATCAATTGCATGTGTAACTCTCTGGATAAATACTTCTTTTTCAACCGTTTCGGTGCAATTTTTGTAGAGATCATTTACCCATAACACTGCATTAAAATTATCAACAGAAAACGCTTCAGTATTCTAAAATTAATTTTTTACGTAAATGATGATATTTATACATTAAAAAGTGCTTACCATTGCATAAATGTTAGTATAACTTTTCATGAAGTTTTTTTTCTTTTTAGCTTAAAATAAATCGAAATGTATTATTATATATATTACAATTCCGAAATTCATGAATATTTATTTATTAAGTTTTTATATCACCTTCATATAAGATACAAAGGGTGTGTTTAAAAATCTAGCTGTCAGTTGTGCTTGCTTTGATCAAAGTATTTTACAATTTAATAATATTTCAATTATCTCTTATTATTAAAAAAACTTAATATACAATATAAACTCAATGAAAAAATCAAATATCGTCATCTTGAACTGTCAGCTGTCAAAAACTTCCTCCTAGGGGCGGCTTGGTGGTGCCTGATCGCATCTCTTTTGGCCGTAGATGGGTGTTTCACTTGATGTCTACATTAGCGATTTTGACAGCGATTTATAGGCGATATTATAAAGGTGGGCACCCACTTAGTGCGTATATCTTAGCGGGTAACTTTTATGACGTCAAAGACTCACGCTAAAGTTCCCCCTCATATGTGGATATTTCAGAGTGAAATTCATTTGTACGTCATTTTGACGTCAAAAAAGTTACCCGCTGAGATATACGCACTAAGTGGGTGCCCACCTTACGATGCAAACACAATGAATACGATTCGATAGCGAAACTGAGAAGCGATTCCAAAGGGACAACTCCCTGAAGATATTCACAAACCACGTAGTATGATGTCTTAAAACAAATGAACGCGGTGTTACAAAACGACGAAATGACATATTTTTTCGGTAATATCACTGAAAAATAGTAGATGGCTCTTTATATATTTAATTTTGCTAAGTTAAAAAAGTAGATGGCTAAAAAGGTAAATCGCTTTTGTATTAAGGTAAATTTAAAAAGAATTACGTTTTATTTTTGGAATTTACGTTATCCCTACTAATAAAATTCCAGAGAATCTAACAATAATAATAAAAGATATATCCATAATAAACATGCAATTCTACGATATTTGGTTTTATTAGAAAACAGATTTTGAAGCCTTTTCATGGGTATAGCAAAGTCTAAGGTCACCGAAAGTAGTCATTTTTAATAGAGATGTACTTAAAATATTGTATTTCGTGGAAGGGTACATATCTTGTATTACTCATTTATTGCAGTATCCACCTTTTCTGTTTAAATATCCTCTTATGGTCAAGAGGTTCAAGAATTATATGAAGATATACATAGGTAGCATCGAAAATTAAAACTTAAAACTTTATAGAATCAACTGTGTTTAGTTCAAAGTGAAACGCAGATAGGAAAGGTTCGTTTTATTTCAAACTATTAATAAAGGCTTAAGGCCTCGATCCAATGCACGCGATGCGACGGCGAATTTTCGACAGCTAAGTAGAATGTGTTATTTCAATGGGAGTTAACACAATGAAAATCGCTCTGCGCCGTCGCGTTTTTTCGCTTTTGCGTCGCTTGAGTAGACCTACTTTCTATTTTTCAACGCAATGACTGGATTTTTCGAGTGAAGATAGAAATAGATGTCCATCTTTCTTTAATAGTTATAATAAGTTTTACAAGATGGGACTATGGAAGTTAGTTTGCATTTTTCTTTTTAAATTAAATTTTCTATAAAATTTAGTGGAAATAAATAAATTTTATTTGTTGTTTTTAAGCCTTTATGTTGATTTGGGTTATTTCCACGGATAAATGTTTTATATGGATTCAAATAGTTATATTTTTAAAAGTAAAAACTTAAAAAGGGGATTATTTTTGGTCACACAAAAGTTACATAACATGGGCCATTAACTATTTGATTTTGTTTTTTTATTTTATTACATTTTATTAATAATTTGATTTTAGGTTACATATATGATTACACTTAATATATTGTAATTTATATATTAATTATAAAGATTAATTATATAAAAGTAAATAATTACATTCTAAAGACTAATTTTTTTTTTTAAATAATTTGTTACCTCCCCATGGGCATAGTTTAAAATTTTAATTTGTATCTCGCACTGGGCATTATTTTCTACTTTATTTAGCAAATTACCTAGCATTCCGAAAAACCCTTGATAATTTTCGGTTTTGCTTTCAAGCTTTCTCATTAATTCGTGTGTTTCATTTACCATGGTCTCCATTTTTTAATCCATTTCCTCTGCCCAGCCAACCTTTCTTTTCTTTTTAGTGCACGATGTTGCAGGTGAACTACTATAAGTATGTTCTCCTTCAACAAAATCGAATTGAAAGGTAGGTGTATCTTCTAAAATTTAAGGTGGGCATTCTTCTTCCGGAACTACTTCTCCATCGGAAATGTTTGATATTGTTCTAAATAAAATTTATTAATGACAATTGAAAAAAAATATTTCAAAAGTACTAATTTCCTTGGCTTTACAAAGTCTCTAAGGAAGTTCATGTTTTCAAAATACTTCCAGGTTGACTCAGCGACATCACCAGAGCTTCCTGATTTTCTGTTTTCAAATTTTCTTTTTTCTCTGAGGAATGTGTCTCTTAAATTTTTCCACTTTGTTTTGCAGTATTCCTCTGGAAAAGAAACTTTATTATTTAATTAAAAATTAATTTTTCATTAAACTTACCAGATTGTTCAATATTGGATGCAATAATACGCCACGCGTCTGCCTTTTTATGGAGATTTTCATAATCCTTTAAGGCTTTATTATAAAGCAAGGCGTGATTTTGTACTTCCAAAATTAGTTTCTCCAGTAAATCCATTTCTATCAAGAAATTTAAAAATATCTAAAATTGGATGTCAACAATAACATAAACTATGCTGAACAATGTCCAACCAAGAGCTACTTTCTTTAAGGGTTTCTAAATTTCCAAACTAGTGTTTTCGCTTCTAGATATTTATTTCTACCAAAATGAAAATCCCAAGATTGTGAATCACAAGAAAATAATTACAAGATTTTACCGTATATTTAATATAGTTATGTACATAACTTATAATTGGATTATTAATAAAATGTAATAAAATAGAGAATGGAATCAAAGGGTTAATAGGCTATGTTGTGTTACTTTTGTGTGACTAGAAATAATTTTTATTTTAGGTTTTTGCTTTTCTCAAAGATATAACTGCTTTAATCCATATAAAAAATTTAGGCTAAGATTTAAAGAAATAAATATTCGTTTAATACATCTCTTCTATCTATCGTTGTTGTTTTTGGATGGTTTGATGTTAAAGACCTGCATGATTTTAATGGTTGCATATCTTCCCTCCATTGGCCATCAATAACATTTTCGCCATTGTAACGATCAACAAAATTGGGTTCACAATATGAATATTGATTTCGCTTCAAATAATTGTGAAGTACAACACACCCTTCACAATTTTTTCAGCAGATACATCAGACATCTGTAGTGGTGCCATTAAAATTCGCCAACGAGCTGTTAATATGCCAAATGTATTTTCTATGATTCGCCAAGCTCTTGACAAACGTTTATTGAAGCTCTCCTTTTTGGGATGTAAATTTGTGCCAGGATAAGGCCGCATTAAAAATGATTTTAATGGAAAAGCAGCATCTCCAACAAAATAATTTGGGAATGATATCTTGCTTTTAGGCATTTTTTAGGGTTTGATGGGTGATGTTGTTTCCACAAGCGACATCAATTGTAGTAGGCTTGCTTACCGCATAAATCCATTGATTTGGGCTGTATAGCTGAATCCAGTGGGGTCCGTCGCTCATGCTGATCACTTGGCAAGAGAAGGCATGTGATTTGTCAGGTCCATCTCGCAACTAGCTCTGTTTGAGGTGCGTCGCAATAATGCATGCTTCTGATTGCAGAGATGTCTGCCTTTTCTTATTAATTGGCATTCGTGTAGTTCTTCCATGCTGATTGGATAGTATTGATCTCTATACAAATTTACCATTAAGAAAGGGGTTGTTGGCTTTATGGTGAAAAATGAGTCTTTAATAAGAGCTAGAACAGAGGTGATCCTAAACAGTTCGAAATCCTCTAATGATGCTAGTGGTATTATCAGCTTAAATATGATGCGTTGTTTGAGTATTTTGCCCTTGATGTTAATGATTTTGAAGTAATTTAACACGTCTACAATTGGAATTGGTAAGCGCAAAGAATGAGGAAGCTCCAGCTTTATGTTGGTCAACTCTTCTTCCAGTTGAGTTGGAGTTATCAACTGTGGATTGATACGCCCTTGTGTAGTATCTGATAGTGTATTCAGTATGTCTGCTTGTATTTGAAAAAGGTGTGACGCTCTTATAGAGGCCAGTATGCTTAGAGAATCTAACATTTGATTAAGCTTCTCTTCTTTAAGCTCTGCACCGATTGTGTTTATGTGATGATTGATTTGCTGAATGTGTGAATCGAGATCAGCAAACTGTTGATAAATTATTTCTTCTTCATGATGTTCAGAGTGGTGTCCAAAATTGACGTTTGATTTTTGACTAATTGGCGTAGATTACTCTCGTTGTCGTATATATCATAAATGGTCTGTGACATTTGTGCAGCTCACCTCAGTTTGGAAGGTCCCTTTTGCTTAGAAAGTCCCTTGAGATTTTTTGCCATCCGGAATTGCAGGGCAAGCCAATATAATTCTCATGGAGAGTATTCAAAATGACCTCACACGTCTCCAAAGTTATCTGTGCAACAGTTGAAACTCCTATTTTAAAAACCATAGACAAAAACTGGTAGCTGCTTCCATGTGCTAAATACCTATGATATACAACATATAAAATTAAGAAATTTTAAAATGCTTCAACCTACAACAAAGTCAGAAATAATCTTGCTTTCGGCGTCATTGGTTTTCTAATGGATGTCTTTACTAATTTTTCTTTCACCAATTCGTATAGAGTGTCAAAAGTTTCTGGCGTCATTTTCGTAGCATTTTTAAATATCTCAGGATCTTTAGCTCTCATGCGGTCAAAATTGATCTCGTAAAATCCTAAAGTACTCCGCTGCAAAAATGAGTCCCTAACCCAAAATCTGCGCCTTCTTCGATGAGCCATGTAATCTTTATATGTTTTATATACTTTACATTAGTGTAAAGAAAGTTTCAAAGACTCTAGGGTATCCATATTCGCAAAGTTTCAAGAAGTCTTTATTTTATGCCTGAGTTGGTAAAAATTGTATTTTTACTAAAAAGTCTAATAAATTGTTAAACAGCAAGCTGTGATGAAAAATTCGAAAGGACTTTCAAACTAACAACTTTTTGTTTAGTTTTATTTATGGATTTATCTTTATCGCAAAAGTAATTTTCAAAAAATATCCGATATCGATTAAAGTACCTAAATGATTATTTTTGCAAATTATACCTATGAAAATCAGTGTGCAACACATCGCTGGGTACTGTTGCTATTGAATAAAATCTTAGTCAGTAATAATTGAGAGAAGAGGAAATAAAACTTAAACGAATATCGAAAATGTCTTCTAACCATTATAATGTTGAAACTAGTTTTTCAATCAAAAGTAAAAATATTCATCCTAGAAAACATAAACTATAGTTGCTAAAAAAACAAAAAATTTTACTTCTAATTTAATTTCCAGTACCGCCTTATACTTGGGATGAAAACTTGCATAAAGGACAACGAATATATTTCCCCTAGTATTGAAAAAAATTTTGAACTTATGTGAAAAAATGAAAGAATTTTGTCAATAGATTATCAAAATTCTAGTGGCTACCTTAAAAAAAAAATGAGTAGTTTTTCATAAATATAAAGTGCTTAAAGTCTTCCTCGATTTTTAAATAATTGCTAATACTTTTATTTATAAATAAACAATGTAATAGTAAAGTAAAAAACTTACCTGTTAAATAGTTTGCAGCTCCTTCCAAAGAAAAAAATATTTTAGATTTATTGTCCCCTTTTAATTATTTTGAAGTGAAGGACTCAAACTTTACTATACACTAAAAAATTTGAAATAAAACGAACCTTTTACATTTGCGTTTCACTTTGAACTAAACACAGTTGATACTATAAAATTTTAAATTTTAATTTCCGATGCTACCTATGTATATCTTTATATAATTCTTGAACTGATATCATCATAAAAGGATATTTAAACAGAAAAGGTGAATACTGCAATAAATGAGTAATACATGATATGTACCCTTCCACGAAATACCAACTCAAAATCGCCCTAAGCTTATTGTTTTTGGTAGCAGAGCGTGGTTTGCGTTAAATTTGCGGCAATATATTCCTTTATTTTTTTTTATCAAAATCGAAAATAACCAGTTTATGTTTACACAATTCTTTTTACAATTAATGGCAGGAAATCTGTATTAAAATTTCTCCTAGCTTTTTAAATAATTAATAAAAATAAGTGCTATCATTTTTATGACTAGTTAAATAGATATTACAACATTTAGTTTTAATAGGTATTTGTGTTACATAACTGCCATCTGTTAATACTAATAGGATTCAATTAGTTTTTAGTAAAACCTAAAATACCTAAAATCTTATCTAACAAAGTAATTGTAAATATAAAGTATTTTTTTAAGTTATCTCATGGTTTTATTTTTTTGGACATCTATTCCTATCTTCACTCGAAAAATCGTGTCATCGCGTTAAAAAATAGAAAGTAGTTCTACTACAACGACGCGAAAGCTAAACGACGGCGCAAAACGATAATCATTGTGTTAGCTTCCATTGAAATATACACATTCTACTAGCTGTCAGAAATTCGCGGTCGCATTAAGTTTGGGCCAATAGGCGATATGAGGCGCAGTTGCACTGTGAAGTTAATTGATTGCAATCATGAAATTACAAGTCTTTCGAAAAGTATAATTTGTGCCTTTGAACTAACTTTATTGTATTTATAATGCATTATTATTTGCGGCAAGTCAAATTATAATAATAAAACTAGTAGAAGGCATAATATTGGGGACGTTTTCTTCTCTTTTTTTTTATATATATTTTGAATTAAATGAGCTTAATATTTTATTTTTACTCTTGTAAACCTTATTTTCATTATATAAACACTAGATAACACTAGATTTTTACTTCTTTAAATTCTTTATTAATTTTCTCGATAAGATTTGGCAAAAATTTTTACTCCACTTACCTGCTTAACGCGTCTCCAGCGTTAAGTTATTCACTGGTAAAGTTTTGTAACAATGTAAAAGGCAAAACACTAAAAAACTTAGAAACTGAGAAAACTTAAGATATTTGGGTCGATTCCCAAAGTATCGAACGTTTCTCATTGAAAAAAAACACAAAACTAATAAAAAGATTTGCAAAGTGCAATCTATTTAAAGAAAATTAGCGGGATTATAAAAACTGTATCTTTCAGTTTACACAAACACGCTATTGTAATTTACTCTTGTACTTAGCAATTTCCCACTACCAAATAAGATAGTAGCAGTAAATTACTTGTACATTATGCATACTTACTTAGTGAAAACCCGTTTGGTGACTCCTCCTCTGATGGGCGTGTACCTAATGTGACAGTCCGGATAAAAGTTTTCAATACAGTGTATCACAGAAAGCGAAATTATACACTGCATTAAAGAAAGTTTAATACAATGTATGCAATACAGGGTATTAAAGAAAGCGAATTTAAAATATGTTCGGTTCCGAACATACTGGTGTTAGACGTGTTTTTTTTTTATTAAATTAAAAAAACACCTTCCGTTGTTAAATATTTATTGACAAAACATTTATTACTATTATAAACTCTGCGTTGTAAAATCTTTATTTTCTAAATTTAATCTTAAACTTAAACTGTCATCATTAATACAAAGTATATATTAAAAGCTGAATTCTCATAATTAATACACTGACTTTCCACTTAAAAACTCACTATTCTTTTTGAACTAAATAAAATCTAACTCACTCAAAGAACTACCGCTAAATTATTACTTATTTGCTTATATATTAACTATGTCTTATTTCCTATTATTATTTTTTCTATAGTATTTTATTTCATAAATAATATTCACGCTTAAATTTACCGGAAGAATTTCCAACTTCGCGAAACGCATACCCTTGAAAATAAGGCAGGTGTTTCGCGAAATTAGGCAACTTCCGCGATGGCTTGCAGACTATTTACGCAAGACATCGAAGAGTTTGCTTTCCGGTATATTGCATGAAATATGCAGGTGTCAATCTTCCGCATGTTTCGTATAATTTTATTATATAATTTTGGTAACCTAACATTCCTCCCCCCTTTATTAAAACTTTTCTCAGGAAGAAGAAATGTTTTACATAAAAAAAAATTCTAATTCAATTTATAGATAATTTTTATATAATTCCCTTTTTTTTTACTTTTATTTATATTTTGGGTAAGGTCAATAATTACCTTGAGTATTATAATTATCATTATATAATAAAAAAATTTTTTTTTTTTGAGTAACAAATAACGATTTTCTAAATAGCCAAAATTGTCGTGGCTTGCATTTCTGTTTGCTTTTAATTTGATTTACATATATTTTGGTCAAGGTCAATTATGGTGTTGCCTTGAATATTTATATATGTTGAGTAGCTGTAAGATTTTTATTGCCTGGAATATGCCTTTTGGGTGAATGTAATACCTTGAGATTTTTTCAGACTGATGGCCCTGAAATATGACCCTGAAATGTTTATGTTGCTTCATGCGGATTGTTTGCCTTGAAAAGAGTTTTTAGTTTTTTAATGCCTGTCAAGTTTTCCCACGTTTTTCTAAAATTTGTCTTATTAGTTTATTGCAAACATATGCAGTCCAGCTTTGCACTTGGACCCTTGTGCCTTTGTCTGAAAATGGCATCATGTCCTGTCCTTATACATTATATATACGTCCCTTTTTGGGTTTCTTGGCAAAATAACATTGAGGAAAATTTGACCACACCCGCTTACCTTTAGCATCTTGGAAGCTAAGAAAAAATAAATCAGTTGAGCTAAAGATACCAATCGTGCAGCTACTCAATGTTCCAAACCTTTAAACATTGTGTATATATCTCATTTGTAATACCTTTTTGTAACTTCAAAAATCCCAAAAATAATATACCTTCATATATAAAATAAAAAAGTGTGTATTTATTTCTTTTACACCCTAACTATCTGTTTTTCGAGAAATCGAATAGCAGACCGAACATTTGGTCCTTCGAGCCGGATAGTAAAAATAGTGATCGTCTGATAGTGTCGTGAAAAACTTAAAATAAAACTCAAACTCAAACATTTAAAAGTTGAATAATTAATCCGAATAGTGAATCTATTGTTAATATAGAGCAATCACATCCATAAAGTTGATTACGTGACATTAAATAAATAAAAAAAAAATATTTAAAGTGCCTCAACAACGGCAAGCAGTGGAGTTTTTCAATTCAACAACACCAACGTCAACAAAAGGTAAGCTCGTCTTAGATTTTCGCCAATTTCCTTATACCTTAAGATAAATATTAATCCTTTGCATAACGAAAATAATTATTAAAATGGCTGAAATGACTCTAAAACAAAAACGTGGAAATATAAAAGCTCGATTGACTACTTTTCAAAAATTCCTGGTGTCCGACAAGATTTCCGACATGGATTTGGTAGAAATAAAGTTAGAGAAAATCGTTGAAGTATTTAAAACTTTATCCGAAATTAATGATCAATTAATCGAACAAGATGCGGCTAATAAAGAAGAACATGAACAAGAATTAATTAAGATGGAAGAGGATTATGATGAATGCGTAGCTAAAGCTCGAAAAATAATTAGAGAATCTCGTAATAAAAATCAAGCACCAAATCGTGATCAAGAAAACATTAATTTAAATCGAGTTATCGCTGCTCAATCGACAATGTCTAAAATGAAATTGCCAGAAATAGGGTTGCCAACATTCGATGGTAACATTGAAAATTGGAATTCATTCAAAAACAAGTTTTTAGCGCGTTTTGGAGATAATAATAATATATCTGATGTAGATAAATTACATTATTTACAATCGGGGCTAAGCGGCAAGGCAGCGCGAACCATTGAGTCTATTGAAAGTTCAGCTAACAATTATAGAGAAGCTTGGAAAATTCTAAATGAAAAATATGATAATTCTAGAAAAGCCATATTAAGACACTGGTCTATTTTAAATGATTATCCGCGCCTATCTAGGGATACACCTGAAGCAATTGATGATCTAGTAGATACCTTTAAACAACATTTACGGGCGCTTAAGAGCTTAGGACAACCAATAGAGCATTGGGATACGATTATAATATATTTGGTACTTCAAAAAATCAATAATTATACCAAGTTTCAATGGGAGACTACTTTAAATAACCATCAAATGCCGTCATACACATCTCTTTTTCAATTTTTGGAAAAACGTGGTAATTGTTCAGATAATACATTTAATAATAAAGATAAAAATTCTAAACCCGTAAAAAATAACAATAATCAAAGCGGACGTGGTCAATCATTTCTCACTCATTCCCAAAAGAAAAATCAAAAATCTTTCAACAATGATTGTCCAATATGCAAACAAAATCATTTAATTTATCATTGCAATAAATTTCGTGAGATGTCCATTATACAAAGAAAACAAGCTGTTAAATCTGCATCGCTATGTTTCAATTGTTTGCGTAGTGATCATAAGATAAACGAGTGTAACGGTGGTACATGTCGTATTTGTAATGAGAGACATAGCACCTTTATACATCCTATAAAGGATAATACATCTTCAACGAATGGACAATCTAAAGAAGCTGATAGGCAAAATATACCTGTGGAATCATCTCTCTCTCTTATACCTACTGCTACACAAAGTACCTCACAATGACTAGAAAAGGCACAAGTATTTACTTTAGACACCCCTACTGATGATCTTATACCTACTGCTATGGTTTCTATATTGGATAACAAACATATACCTATACCTTGTCGAGCTATTATTGATTCTGCATCAACAAAAAATTTCATCAATGAAGATTTTGCAAGAAAATTACAAATACCTATGATCAAACATAATATACCTATTGGCGCACTCAACTCATTATCTACCGCATCTAGATATCGTATTACTGCAATTATTAGATCGAATCATAATAATTATCAAAAAGAATTAGAATTTTATACCATTCCTCTGATTACGTCATTTACACCTGAAGAACAATTTAATCGCCGCTCAATTAAAATACCTACTAATCTGCAACTAGCTGATCCTCAATTTCATAAGCCTGCAGCTGTGCAACTTCTTTTGGGCTCTGGTGCTTCTTTATCAATTTTGAGCATTGGACAAATTAAACTTTCTACTCCTGATCAGCCTGATCTCATACTCCAAAAGACCCAATTAGGCTGGGTGATTGGAGGCAATTTCATACAATCTGATACCTCAAGTAAAGTTCAAAGATGTTTTTTAACAAACTTACAAAATGATATTACTAAATTTTGGGAAATAGAAGAAGGATCTATTACTAAATATTTTTCTCCTGAAGAAGCTGAATGTGAAAAACATTTTGTACAACACACCTCGCGTAATCCTGACGGACGTTATACCATATGTTTGCCATTTAATAATAAACATGAATTATTGGGTGATTCGTATACCATGGCTTTAAAACGATTTGAATCGTTAGAAAAACGTTTTAACAGAAATTCACATCTTCGAGAGCAATATACCAATGTAATACAAGAATACATACAGCTAGGATATATGACAAAAGTAAACGCTTTACCTGAAAAAGGTTTTTATCTACCACATCAAGCCGTTTTAAAGGAATCAAGCTTAACTACAAAGTTGAGAGTAGTTTTTGATGGGTCATCGGCTTCTAGTACAGGTATTTCATTAAACGACGCCTTGTTAGGGGGTCCAACAATTCAAGACGATATATTTTCATTATTACTACGATTTAGATTACACCTTCATGTTTTAACTGGTGACATAGAAAAGATGTATCTTCAAGTTATGATAGCAGAAAAAGATAGAAAATATTGCATTTTATGGAAAGAAAAAGATGGCTCTTTATCAATTTATCAATTTAATCGATTAATATTCGGATTGAAACCTGCTTCATTTTTAGCTATTAGATGTTTATTCCAATTGTGTGACGATGAAAGCATCAAATTTCCTATGGCTTCTAAAATATTGAAACGAGATCTTTACGTTGATGATTTATTAACTGGTTCTGATAGTATTGATGAATTGATTAAAATAAGAAAAGAAGCTACTGAATTACTCAGATGTGGAGGATTTAATTTAAGGCAGTGTGCTTCAAATACGACTGAGATAATGGAAACTATACCTGATTGTAATGTTAATCTTCAACTTCAAAATGCTAACGATGCAACATTAAAAACTTTGGGAGTACATTGGAATTCTTTAAAGGACTCTATTATTTATACAGTTAGTCCTCAAAATTATAACACCGTAACTAAGCGAACTATTTGTTCAGAGATTGCTAGAATTTTTGATCCCCTTGGATTGTTAAGCCCTGTGATCATCACTGCAAAACTCATCATGCAAGAACTTTGGAAATTAAATCTTAAATGGGATGAGTCAATACCAGCATATCTACATACTCAATGGAAAAATTTTATAACTCAATTACCTGTATTGAATGACCTTAGTTTTGAAAGAAGAATATTACCTCCTAATGTAAAAGAAATACAAATGCATGTTTTTTGTGATGCGAGCGAGAAGGCCTATGGGGCATGTATTTACATGCGTTCAATAGATCAAGCTAACAAAATTTACGTATATTTATTTTGCGCAAAATCACGTGTCGCACCGCTAAAAAACAAACAAACAATTCCTCGATTAGAACTTTGTGCAGCTCTATTATTAGCTGATTTATATAATACCGTAAAAAATGCTATTCATAAACAATTGGATAAGGTCATTTTCTGGACGGATTCAATGATAGCGTTGCATTGGATTAATACTTCACCTAATTTACTGAAAACCTTTGAGGCCAACCGAGTGTCAAATATACAGCATAAAACAAAAGATGCCGAATGGAAGCATGTAAGGACACATGAAAATCCTGCAGATATAGTGTCTAGGGGTTTGCTACCTGAAGAGTTTAAAAAGGTGTCATTATGGACAAAAGGCCCTTCTTGGTTATCTTGCATAGAATCAAAATGGCCCTCACAACCTATCATAAAGCCTGCTAATAACAATGGATTCAAAAAGCCTATATGTTTAAAAACAAATGCTGAATTTAATTTATTTTATAAATATTCCAACTTCACCGATTTAGTACGTATAATAGCTCGATGTCTACAACTATTACCTTTTTCTAAACATACCAAAAATTTATCCGCATTACAATTACATAAAGCTGAAAATAGAATCATATATTTAATACAACAAGCTGAATTTTCCAATGATATTAAATATCTTTTAAAAAAGGACATACTACCTACAAATAGTAAATTATTAAATCTATCTCCATTCATAGATCAAGATGGATTATTGCGAGTAGGAGGTAGACTTCGAAATTCTTCATATTCATATAAGCAGAAACATCCCATTCTTTTACCAAAGTCTCATTACGTCACAAAATTAATAATAAGACTTCAACATCTTAACACATTGCATGGCGGAATACAAACCACTCTCAATACCATTCGACAAAAGTACTGGATAGTAGATGGACGTAATCAAGTAAGAGAAGTTATACGCTCTTGTGTTATATGTGCACGAGCAAATCCTATACCTGTAGAATATCCCATGGCTGATTTACCTAAACTTCGAACAATAGAAGCAAGACCTTTTACAAATACTGGCATAGATTATTGCGGTCCGTTTTCAATAAAAGAAAAGAAATATCGTAACACGAAATATATTAAAGTATATGTGGCTGTATTTATTTGTATGTCAGTAAAAGCAGTCCACATGGAATTAGTAAGTGATCTTACAACGGAAAGTTTTTTAGCTGCTTTACGTAGATTTATATCCAGACGTGGTAAATGCCAATCTATTTACACAGACAACGCAACTAATTTTGTAGGCGCAAAAAATGTATTTAAAGAGCTTGAAGAATTAGTAAAGTCCGAAACTCACAACAATCGTATTCACAATTATTTAGCAGAAAAGGGCATCGCATGGAAATTCATACCTCCAAGATCACCGCACCACGGCGGGCTATGGGAAGCTGCTGTAAAGTCTTTTAAAAAGCACTTAAAAAGAGTCTCTAGTAATAATATATTTACTTATGATGAATTTAACACACTTATAATTGAAGTAGAAGCAATATTAAATTCTCGTCCCTTAACTCCTATGTCCTCAGATCCTAACGATTTAAATGCCTTAACCCCCTTCCATTTTCTTATTGGCGAACCTATTTCGAGTATACCTGAGCACGATTTATCAACAGTGTCTACAAATCGTTTATCCACGTGGCAGCATATACAGAAAGTTAAACGAGACTTTTGGTCTCGCTGGCACAAAGAGTACATAAATGAACTTAATATCCGATCTAAATGGATTAAGGGTTCGCATCCTATCAAAGAAGGTTCTGTCGTGCTCCTTCGTGAAGACAACATCCCTTCATTACAATGGCGCCTCGGACGAGTAATTTCAACCTATCCAGGCCAAGATGGCATCATCAGAACTGTTCGTGTCAAAACATCAACTGGCGAACATGATCGTAGTGTAAAGAAACTTGCACCTTTACCAATAAATGATGCTGAAGTTTAAAAAAAAAAAAATATATTGCTTATGATAATATCTTTATCGTTTATTTACTCTAATTTTATTTTAATTAATTTTGATAGTTCTTTTAAATTTTAATATTATTAATATAGGATTTTTCGTCTTTATAAACTATTTCATTTTTTAATTATTTATTCATAAAATATTTATATATATGTATTTATATATCCATGTATTTATGTTATTTTCATTTATTTTGTTCTATGTCATATTATATATATTGTAAAATTTCATTATTAATTAGTTGATCGTATATCTCTCAACGGGGGGAGAATGTTGAGTAGCTGTAAGATTTTTATTGCCTGGAATATGCCTTTTGGGTGAATGTAATACCTTGAGATTTTTTCAGACTGATGGCCCTGAAATATGACCCTGAAATGTTTATGTTGCTTCATGCGGATTGTTTGCCTTGAAAAGAGTTTTTAGTTTTTTAATGCCTGTCAAGTTTTCCCACGTTTTTCTAAAATTTGTCTTATTAGTTTATTGCAAACATATGCAGTCCAGCTTTGCACTTGGACCCTTGTGCCTTTGTCTGAAAATGGCATCATGTCCTGTCCTTATACATTATATATACGTCCCTTTTTGGGTTTCTTGGCAAAATAACATTGAGGAAAATTTGACCACACCCGCTTACCTTTAGCATCTTGGAAGCTAAGAAAAAATAAATCAGTTGAGCTAAAGATACCAATCGTGCAGCTACTCAATGTTCCAAACCTTTAAACATTGTGTATATATCTCATTTGTAATACCTTTTTGTAACTTCAAAAATCCCAAAAATAATATACCTTCATATATAAAATAAAAAAGTGTGTATTTATTTCTTTTACACCCTAACTATCTGTTTTTCGAGAAATCGAATAGCAGACCGAACAATATATATATATATATATATATATATTTATTATATTGATATAACTAAAAGTAAATTCTGTAAGAAAAAAAAGTAACAAAATTGTATTTCTTGTTTTTTTTTTGTTTACAAAAAAAAAAATAAAACCATGAGATAACTTAAAAAAATAATTTATATTTACAATTACTTTGTTAGATAAGATTTTAGGTATTTTAGGTTTTACTAAAAACTAATTGAATCCTATTAGTATTAACAGATGGCAGTTATGTAACACAAATACCTATTAAAACTAAATGTTGTAATATCTATTTAACTAGTCATAAAAATGATAGCACTTATTTTTATTAATTATTTAAAAAGCTAGGAGAAATTTTAATACAGATTTCCTGCCATTAATTGCAAAAAGAATTGTGTAAACATAAACTGGTTATTTTCGATTTTGATAAAAAAAAATAAAGGAATATATTGCCGCAAATTTAACGCAAACCACGCTCTGCTACCAAAAACAATAAGCTTAGGGCGATTTTGAGTTGATATTTGTTTGTTGAGTGCTACACGCAGCTGTTGGTATTTCATAATCTTGAACGAGTTGGTTTCTTCGTGGGATGGTTATTGGAGATGATATAACTTTTATCTGAGGGATTTCTGGGGGTGGTGTTGGTGGTGTTTTGTTAAAAAGAGGTTTGACAATCAGTAGTATGATAGTTAGGACTAATAAGCAACTGCCACTTGCGAGTACTGTGTTTGTTTTGATATTTAGTGATTTGACTTTTTCGGAGGTTTCTAAATTGTGTAAGGACTTTTCAAGATTTTCAGCGGTGTGGCTTTGGGCTTTCAACGTTTTTGTGAAAGAAGATGCATCCAGTATTTCCAGCTTGGTCTGGTTTATTTTGTTGATTAACTTTGAGAAATTTAGTTGGGTATTAAGTGTTGGTGGTTTGTCGGGAATGTGGAATTTCAAGAGGTTAACGGCATTTGAAAATGGCAGGGTTTTTGCATGTGTAAGATACCTAAACCGGAGATAGTTTCGACTAACTCTTCATCATCACATTGGCTATATAAAGTGTTCCTGTTCTGGAATATGTAGATCCAGGCATTTGATTGGTGCATATGTATCAACATGTCATGGATATTGTGGATTATTCGATGCTCGCAGTTAGGAGAACTTAAAGAGGTTTTCCGAAATAAATTAAATAAACATCCAGCTTCATTAGGGATGTTAGACACTAATTGATCGTTTTTGCATATAAATGTGGTTTCGTTTACCTCTACACAGTTTTTTTGAAATTGAGGTTCGGTCATCTCGAAACTCCTTTGAGATCGGGTAGAGTTGGCAAAATAAACTGTATTAGATTGAATTAGCGAATATCCTCCGTTATGTAAAGCGATGGGGATAATATATACTTTGTTCAATGTCACTGGATGATTCTCTAATAAAGGAATTATAATTTTTATTAGTATTTTATTAGTATTTGTTGCCATTCTTATTAGTGGAAAAGAGTAATCCAAATTTTCATGAGGGATTTCGGTAGTTATATTTTTGTAAAGTTCTTCAAATTCTTTTAAAGGGATCATGAAAGGGCTGAGCTCATGTCGACTTGCTGCTTCGAGGGTAAAAATAGTTGGGTGGTAAGGTCAGAAGATTTTTGTATTTCGTTTAAAACGAATAACGCTAGTTCATTTACTTCGGTCTTCAAATTTAGATAACTTATTTCTTTTGTTTGGTTGTTTACTACCTCATTTAGGAGGTTATTGAATTTGTTTGTTTTGTTTGTTTTGTTTGCTAAATGATTGTATTGCCATGTTAAATTTGTAATGGTTTCACTTAGAATTTTGTTATTTGTTTGTAAGAGGGTAAGTTGTTGCTTACCTAAATTTATATGGTCTTTTGTAAGTTCTTCTAACTTGGTGTTGATTAAATCCGAATCTTCGTGATCCATGGTTCCAAATAAGAATTTGGTAATTTTTCTTCCTAGATCCAACAATCCCCTTTTATTCCGAGATTTGGCTTGCGTTAGGAAGTCAATAACGCTCATTTTATTTTTTAATTTTCTGATTTGGCTATTTATTCCTTGTTTCCATTTGATGCAATTGCTTTCTGGGGTTATATCATTTACTTTTTGGCAAAGCGTTGCAATGGTGTCTTCGCATGATTGCAAAAAAGAGAATAAATCGTCCCACTTTGGTATTTCTATATTTGTTATAACTATCCAGTGGTCACGAAATACCTTAATATTTCCAAAATTTTCTAAGATAATCCCAGTTGAATTTAAATGGCGATAAATGACTGCGAATGAAGCTTGCGACTATGCTAACCAAGGTGGTGTAAATGATGATGAACAATCGCATTCTGTGGAAAGTAGATTCTCTATTAATTGAAAGGTTTTAAACGATTGTTGTGGACGCGAAATTTTTGCTTCCCAACTTTGATAGTGCTATTGACTGGACTATCTATTTGGACAATATTATGAGGTCCTAGCCCATACGGAGAGAGTTTGTTTTTTCTAACTTCATTTCTAATTAGAACTTGGTTTCCGAGTTGAAAGTTAGCTGATTTGGTGTTTTTATCATAGTTATTTTTTGAAACCTCTTTGCTTTTTATTAGATTTTCCCTTGCTATTTTATGTGCTATTTGTAATTTATTCTTTAAGATTAGGGCGTAGTTTTCTATATTATACACAGGTTGTGGTTCTCTTTTGAGATTGTTAGGCATCCTTGAGGAAAAACCGAATAAAAGTTCCATGGGAGTGTATTTGGTGGAGACATGTATGCAGTTATTTCGAACAAACATTGCTGATCTCAGAAATTCATCCCATTGGTTTGGTTGTTCGCCTGCAAAATTCCTTAAATAGTCAGCCAGCGAGCTGTGGGATCTCTCCAGTGATCCATTTGCTTGGGGGTGGTAGGCCGTAGTCTCAATTTTTTTCACTTTTAATATTTTGCATAGGTGTTTAAAAATGTCTGAAGTGAAACTACTTCCCCGATCTGTAACTAAAATTCTAGGTAAAGTGTAGCGGCTAATGATTTCTTCAAAGAACTTTTGGGCTACTGTATTTGCGTCAATTTTTGTTAAAGCTACCACATCCATAAATTTGGTTAGATCATCTTCGAAAGTCAAAAGATATTTTGAACCGTTTAAAGTCTCAGGAAGTGGACCCACTATATCCAAATAGACTTTGTCAAATGGTTTTAAAGGAGTATCAGTTAGTATCATGGGGTATTTGTTTTGCTTACTAGTTTTATTTTTTTGGCATTTTTTGCATCTTTTCACATGTAAATGAATATTGTTTCGCATCCCTTTCCATTTAAAATCTTTTCTAATTTTTTTATATGTCTTAAAAAATCCTAAATGTCCTCCTAGTGGTAGGTCATGGTAATCCTTTAAAATTGTTTCTATTTCTTTAGGGTTAGTAATCAGTTCGGCATTGTCTGATTTTTTGACTAGTGGGTTCGAAGTGGACTCATTATGTATATTGGTGTTAGCGGGGGTGGTTTTTATTTTAGTTTCTTCATTAACTTGTTGTTTCTTATTTTGGCTTCTGGTTGTTATTAGGCAGGCGGTTTTGTCTGTGGGTGGTATGCGGCTTAAAGCATCGGCCTTATTATTTATTTTACCCATTTTGTACTCGATTTGGAAATCGTAATTGGATAATTTACTCCATAAGCGAATGATTCTACTGGTAGAATCCTTAATGCGGACGGCACCTCTTAAAGGTTTATGGTCAGCATATATAGTAAAAGGTTGTCCATATAGATAGCACCTAAAAATTTTCACTGCCCATACAATTGCCAGAAGTTCACGTTCGATGGTGGAGTAGTTCTTTTCTGCTTTATTTAAACTACGGCTTGCGTATGCAATTGGTCTGTCTAAACCTGGTGGCCCTTGTGAGAGAACTGCTCCCAGTGCCTCCCCACTTGCGTCAGTTGTTAATAGGAATTTTTCTGAGAAATCAAGGTAGGCTAGTATAGGGGATGTTATTAAAGATTCTTTGTGACTCTCGAAAGCCTTTGTTGTTTCCTCACTCCACCCATAATGAACATCTTTCTGTAATAATCTAGTGAGAGGTTTTGCTATTTTAGAGAAGTTTGGAATGAACTTCCGATAGTAATTGGCAAAACCTAAGTGTGGAGACTCATCCACTGACAGTAAACGCAGCCCGCTGAATCAAACACAGCCTACGACTGACAACCTACCTTTGACAACCAGCTAACCCTACTTGATCACCACGATGTCGAGAGCTTCAACAATGGTGACCCCGGCAAAAAAGAAAAAATTTTTTAACATGATAATTTAAATAGTTAATTAATAAAACATTTTTCTTTTTGTGCATTTGTTATAAACACAAAGTGAAATACATACTTTTTTGGTTAACTAATTGACAGAGTGTCTTTAACAAAAAAAAAAGTGAAATTATCATCATAACTGTAAATAAATAAAACAAAAAACTTTTTTGTGCATTTTACAAAAGGGATAAGCGAAATGCATGCCCTTTTAAATAAGTGAATAAAGACAAAAAAAACATTTAATATATAACATTTCATATATTCATAATATATTCATATTCATATAATACACATATTCATAGAAAATATATTTTTAGATAATGATACATTCAGCAAAACAATTGACCAAGTAGACATAAACATAAAAGATTAAATATTTGAAATCGATAAAACTTCAACAAATAATAATATCACAACCGCGATTGGCAAACCACACAACAAAAATGTCACTACATAACGAAAAAAAGGAGGAAAACACTAACTCCACGTTGAGTAGTCAACCCGAAAACAATTTCGAGTCGCAAATCATTTCCATCAAGATGCCACCCTTTTGGAATAACAGACCGGATTTATGGTTTTTACAAATTGAGTCCATTTTTCGGGTTAAAAAGATCACTTCGTCAAACACACGATATGATCATTTGGTTGCTTCTCTCGACTCAGACACTATGGAACGAGTAGCAGACATAATCTTAACCCCACCAACATCAGACAAATACGAAACTTTAAAATCCACTTTATTATTGCGTACTCAAGAATCTGACGAAAAAAGGTTGAATGTACTACTCCGTCAAATCCATCTCGGCGATTACAAACCTTCTGAGTTGTATAGACATATAGAAGCTCTCACCATCAGAAATGGATAAATAAGCTACCAAACTACGTGCAAGCATGCATCATATCCATTGAAAACTCTCAAACGCTTGAAGAAATTTTCGCAATAGCGGACAAAATTTACAACTGCATGCCATCCGCTCAAATTGCGGAGACACGAAAACAACCACCAAACGCAGTCGACATGCTCAGTAACATCTCTACCGAATAGAGAATACAACGTTTAGAAACAATACCTAAGCAAAACTCACAATTCATAAAACCAATCGCCGGACAATGCTGGTTTCATCAACGTTTCGGCGATCAAGCAAGAAAATGTGCCCAACCCTGCACCTACACACTGCCACCAAAAAACTAAATGGATCTACGTCGATAGCGGCATCGAACGTAGCACAACCATCACGCCACCTCTTCATTTTTGACAACACAACCAACCTAGAATTTCTAATTGACACAGGCGCAGAAGTTTCTGTCATTCCAAAAAGCAAATTTCCATCATTCAAAACTCAACAACATTATAAGCTAATCACAGCAAGTGGTTCCCCCATCAACACTTTCAGCACAAAACCACTCACCGTAGATTTAAATCTACGACGCAAATTTGATCACACTTTCGTGGTAGTAGCCGTCGATCATGCTGTTTTGGAAGCCGATTTTCTCTACAAATACAACCTCTCAGTGAACATGAGAGATAGAAAATTAAAACACGAATCAAATTCACCTTGTGTCAATTGCGTAGCACGATCAACCAACCCAAGTTCGCAAAAGCAACACATCTGTAACGATCAATATGGTCAAATACTAGAACAGTATCCAGCTCTCAAAGCTCCTCCCGATTTCACGGCAAAAGTCAGCCACAACACAGTTTACTGCATAATTACAAACGGGCAATTACCGGCAGCGCGACCACGAAGACTAAATCCAATGAAACTTCAAATAGATAAAGCAGAGTTCGAATCAATGGTTCGCCTAGGCATCTGCCGCCCTTCGTCTTCACCTGTAGCCTCACCACTACACATGGTCCTAAAAAAGATTCAACAAGCTGGAGACCATGCGGCGATTACCGACAATTATAGACATCCAAAATAGACATCGTCAGGGCATATCTCCAAATTCCGGTAGCACCTGAAGATATATTCAAGACCGCAGTTATAAACACCATTTGGATTATACGAATTCGTACGAATGCCGTTTGGGGTAATGAATGGCGCCCAAACCTTCCAACGATTCATAAATGAAGCCTTACAAGGGTTAGACTTCCTGTTTGTGTACGTCGACGATATTCTTATTGGAAGCAAATCACCGGAAGAACACAAAAGACACCTACACCTTCTATTTTCACGATTGATAAAATTCAGAATTTGCCTCAACCCCGACAAATGCATACTGGGAAAATCAACTGTTGTATTTTTAGCACATCATACAACAAAAGAAGGTATCCACCCATCGCTGGATAGAATCAAAACAATCACAGATTTCCCAGCTCCAAAGTCAGCAAGAAATCTACAACGCTTTTTAGGAATGATCAGCTTCTATCATCGCTTCATCCCACACATATCAAGTATAGCAGCACCTCTATATGACCTCATAAAAATCAACAGCAACAAAAAAGACAAAACTACCTTCGAATGGCACAGAGTTCACGAATCAGCTTTCAACAAGCTCAAAGAAGGTTTACAAAAACACATCCTTCTAACACATTCAAATCCGGAAGCAAAGATAAGCATATGGGCGGACGCTTCCACCGACGCAGTTGACGCTATTCTACAACAAGAAGAAAACAATCAATGGAAGCCCATCAGCTTTTTCTCCAAACGACTAAAACCTCCAGAACAAAAATACTCAACCTTCGACAGAGAATTCCTAGGGATCTATCTGGCCGTTAAGAAGTTCAGATATTACGTAGAAGGAAGAGCATTCACAATTTACACGGATCATAAACCGTTAACGACAGCAATGTCCACATTATCGGAAAAAACTCCAAGACAAACAAACCATTTACAATTCATATCACAATTTACAAACGACATACGTCACATAAAAGGTTCAGAAAACACAGTAGCGGACACCTTATCAAGATCCCACATTAATTCGTTAGAACCAGTCGCAAAGTACAATCTCAAATTACTCGCTTCCGCCCAGGAAAAAGATGATGAATTAAAAAAAATGTTAAGCAATAACAAGAAAACCAGTTACTCTTTGGAACTCGTGCACTCGTCACCTGAAGATGTCAAAATCTGGTGCGAGGTTTCCACCAACACTAAAAGGCCATACTTAACCGAAGAATTACGACTCTTCGAACTCATACACAATCTTTCGCATCCGAGCATCCGAACAACACGTAAATTAATATGTGCAAAATACTTTTGGCTGAACATGAACAAAGTTGTAAATTTGTGGACCAAAACCTGCCCAAGATGCCAAAAGGATAAAGTACACCGACACACCAAATCTCCACTTGGAAATTTCGACCCTAAGACAGCAAAATTCGAACATATACACTTAGACATAGTTGGTCCGTTTCCACCATCAAATGGACACAGCTACATACTCACCATGAAAGACCGCTTTTCACACTGGCCTGAAGCCATACCTCTTCGAAGCATCAATACCGAAACCATAGCAGAGGCATTTCTATACAACTGGATTTCTCGATACGGAGTACACAGAATTATAACAACCGATCAAGGCACTCAGTTCGAGTCTCTCTTGTTCAAGGAAATGAACAATGTCTTAGGATGTCATAGAATACGAACCACCGCATACCATCCGCAAGCCAATGGCTGCGTCGAACGCTTCCACCGCCAGCTTAAAGCAGCCATAATCACCAGCGTAGAACCTAAAAGGTGGTTTCACAACTTACCGTGGATCCTTTTAGGCCTACGATTGGCATTAATAGAAGAGCTCAATGTCGCATCAGCTCAAATCGTCTACGGACAATCTTTGAGACTACCTGGCGAGTTCATATCATCTGACTCAACTCAAAATGTTCAACTCACCTCTGCAACAGCATAGGTATAGGTAAAGGGTAATTTTCAACGCATTTTACTCTATCTGGGTCTGGCATAACTCCTTCTGTAGTGCATTTATGTCCTAAGAAAATAATGTCCTTTTTCATTAAATTACATTTTTCCGGGTTCAGTTTTAAATTGTGAGCCCTTATTCTTGTTAATACGGATCGTAGCTTTTCTTGATGTTTATCTAGATTTTTAGCAAATATGACTGCATTGTCTAGATATACCCAACAAGAGATACCTTGTAAACCTGTTAGAACGTAGTTCATGAGTCGCTGATATGTGGCGGGTGCATTTTTTAAATCAAAAGGCATTCGCCGGAATTGGTAGTGTCCACTTGGTGTTGAAAATGCTGTTTTCTTCTTGTCCTCATCCTCTACTTTTATTTGATGATAGCCACTGGCCAAATCTAAAGTAGTGAAATATCTTGAATGCCCTAACTGGTCCAGAATATCTTCGATTCTAGGCAGTGGGAATGCGTCACCTATTGTGATATTGTTTAGTTTTCGATAGTCTACTATGACTTGCCAACGTTTCTGTCCATCAGGTCTTGGCTTTTTAGGGACTACTAAAAGTGGAGAATTCCATGGACTATTGCTAGGTTCAATTATTTCTTCTTCGAGCATTCTTCCCACTTCCTGGCGTATTATTTCTTTCTGCTTCTCAGGGAGGCGATACATTTTTTGATTAATAGCAGGTTGATTTGCTTCTGTATTTATTAGGTGTCTTACACTATTTGTGAAGCTAAGTTTATCATCCGGCAGGTGAAAAATATCTTCAAACTCTTCTATTATTTTATAAAGCTCAGTTGTTTCTTCTTGGTTTAATGATTCATTTATTCCTACTTCTTTTAGGATTTCAATTATTCTTTTGTTTTTTTTTTTTGAAATAGACGATTATTTTGTCTGACTGTTGGCTCTTTTTTATAATTTTTAGTAATATTTATCTTTTTTATTAAATATTCTGGGGAAATTTCCTCATTTGCACGAATGATGTGATAATCATTTAAAGGGACGAATTTATGGGATAAGTCCCGTAACTCTACTTCCTCAGCTCGCGTGTTGAGAATATGTATTATTCCTTTACCTTCTTAAGGTCTGACTATTGTATTACCAACGTAAACACCATCTTGTATTTCTTCATGTAAACAGAGCATATCTGCTGGGCTGTTTACTTTGACGGCAACGTTAATGGCTACTCGTGGAGGTATTACAATATTTTGCGGGTTCAAGTGGTCTGATTTGTTTGTGCAGATTGGTGATATTCCCTTTTTTTGAAGATCCTCATTGGACAATGCATAACTGTTTTTGTAGCAAAAATCAGACATTGCTTTTGAGGGGCTCTTGAAAAGAGATTTCTTTTGTATTTGTAGCTTCAAAAGGTATGCTTACTTTTGTTCCCGTGCGAGGGAAACTAATAAGTTTTTTTGGTCCTTTGATATTACAATCACATAAAAAATTGTTTCCTAAAATTCCATCTGAAAACAGATTCAGATCTTCTACGATATGAAATTCGTCAGCTCCAGTGTCAACAATGAATGTAGATTTTGCGTTTTTAGCGATGCTCAGCGGCAGCTTAACAATTGGAGTAGTAGAACCTGACGTACACCCTTTTTTCTCAGTATTTAGAGGCTGGCCGGGGTGTTGTCGGCTGCCTCTTTTGAGTTTTCCGTTTCCAGGGCTTTAATTCGCTTTTCTAACTGAGTTTCTTCCCATCTTTCTTTAGCGTAACACGAGTTTATGTCATGTCCCGACTGCAGACAGAAATTGCAAGGAACGATTTTGTCCATGTGGTATATGTTTCTACTGTCCTTGTTTTGAGGATGTTTCGTACTGTACTCATTTTCATTATAGGAGACATTATTTCGGGTTATACGTTTCCGACAGTTTTCGTATTTGTGACCTGACATCATGCAAAAATTACAAAAAATTTGTCTGCTTCGACATTCATTAATAGTATGACCACTACGTTTACAAAACGTACACTTAGTTTTTTGAGTGTTGTGGAAATTGTTTACTGGTATCCTATTTTCAAATTGATTAGGAATGCCATTCTGGTTTAGGTAGCTTAAATTTTGAATTCTATCGTTGTATATTAGTGGTTGGATGGGGAATTGATAAGGTATTGTTGATAAATTATTTTGGTACATATATATTTCAGTTTCCTCTAATCTTAATACTTTTTCTTTTAGTTGTTTCAAAGAATTTTCAGTCTGTTGTAAAAGGTGAAATTTATGATTTGGGTTTAGTATGCCCAACTTAAAACTATGTATAGCAGTTTCCTCTAGTTCTAATTTAATGGAATCTATTCCATTATTGTATTTTTCACTTGCCTGTTCTACACAGTGTAATATATGTTTATTTTATATAGAAGTTTGTTATGTTTTCCTTTATTATTTTGCCCTAGAAGGCAGTATACAACTGGCAATATCTGCCGAAGTTTTTATATAATATGCCCTAGAAGGCTGAATATAAATGGCAATAATGCCTAAGTTATTTAATTAATGATTGAAATTCAAATAATTAATTTTAATACTTTATTTAAGATGCCGAACTAGGCTGAATTGCCGAAAAAGGCTAAATACAAAAAATGCCGAAACAGAGGCTAGCACAGTGATTACCACACTGGAATTCAATACAAATTTCAAGTGCTTATATACCCATTTATCTAGCGGTTACAATTCTTAATCCTATATTCGAATTCAAATCTGAACAGCAACAATTTTGTATTCAAAAATTTTGTTTACAATAGATTCAACTGTTCTAGATCAGAAATTGAATTCTTTCCCACGAAAAAGCAACGGAAAGCTTGCTATATAGCTCAAGCTCCATGGGAAAGCATTCAAATTGCTAACAGCTGCAATTATTACATATAATTGCAATATATATATATACATCACACACAAGACCCAAACTGGTCTAAATGCCCGTGGCTAAAAAGCCTATTCTTTTTATTTTTCAGAATAGCTTTTCTTGTTTGTGTCTTGGATATGTGGACATTTAATTCAATTTAAATAATATTTTAAATTGTACATTATTATTCAAAATTATTAGTTTTTTTTTTTTTTTTTTTAAACTTATACACATATATTGTTAGTACACTACACCCTAACCCCTAGCTTAAAATAATTTAAATTTAAGAAAAATTATTTTTAAAAGCGAAAAAATTATGTAAATATACTAATTCATGAATTCAATGAGTGTCTTATCCTATTTGTTTTATGTTATTAGTTTATACATTTTCGTGTTTTGTTTCTTAATTATGTTACAATGTTATGGTTTTATGTTACAATATTTATGTTTTTATGTTACAATGTTTGTGTTTTAATTTTAATCGATTATTGTGAATTAATTTGTCTTTTCCTTTTTTATTTAATATAGAATTTGGGTTCATTTTCTTAACAATTTTGTATGGACCTTCATAGGGTGTTTGATGCTTCTTTAGATTTCCCTTTTTAATAAATACATAATCTCCTTTATTGAATTTACTTGGATTTACTGTTTTATCGGCATGATTTTTCCTTATCATTTTTGCTAAATGTAATGAATCTCTTGCCCTTTTTAGAGCTCTTTGGAGTCTTAGTTGTACTTCCATTGCATAATTATCAATGTTGTATAGTATGTTTGCTTCAGTTAATGTATTTGTTTTATTATGAATTGTGGCTAATTTTCCATATACTAATTCAAATGGTGTGTACTTCGTATCTGTATGTGGTGTAGAGTTGTAGCAAAATACATAATAAGGTATCCATTGCTCCCAATTGTCTTCGTTAGCAAATGAAAGCATGTATTCATTTAGCACTCTATGATTCCGTTCAATTGATCCTAAAGTCTCATGATGGAATGGTGTTGAGGTGATATGATTTATGTTCAACAGTTTACAAATGTCTTTAAACAATTCATTAACAAATTCTGTGCCACAGTCTGTCTTAATATTTTTAAATGCTCCATATATTTAAGTATGAATTTTTCAACTAAAATTTTCGCAACTGTGCGTGATTCTTTCGTTTCCATGGGAAATGCTTCCACATATTTAGTTAGTTCACACTGTATAGTTAGTATGTACCGATATCCATTTGATATCCTTAGTGGTCCTATAGTATCTATTGTAATAGTTTCAAAGCACTGCTTAGGTGTGTCTGTTATTACCAGAGGTTCCTTTGTGTATTTGGTAATTTTATTCATGTTGCATTTCTCACAGTTTTTAATGTAATTTTGAACCATTTTACTCATATTTTTCCATATGTATGTTTGTTTTAGTTTGTTTGTGCATCGTTTGATTCCAACATGCCCTCATAAGGGTGTGGGATGATATTCTTCGATTAGTTTTTTCATTGTTTTTGAATCAGTGATTCTCATAGGTGGTTTATATAGTATTATTTTTAATGTTCTTTCTTTTTCAATGTCTCGTCTTGAGACTAAATTATTGTGCAGCTTATTGTATGTGTCTTTAAATTTATTTATGTCGACTTGCTTAAAAATTTCATCATCTTTTGATAGGGCTAGCTCTTTTATGTCGTTTTGAATCATTTTATTAATTAAATTTTTTAAATAGTCGCCTAAGCGATCTTTCAAATCATTGGTAAATATTACTGTAACGTCGTCTTGAGTTTCAAGAATATTATTATTGCTATTGCTGCTTTGATGATAGTTGTTGAACTTATCCTTGTTCTTAGTGTCTCCAGGTAGTTGCCTTAGCTTAACTTCTAGATTATTGCTAAAACGTAGATGTTCATTTTTATCAGTTTTTTCACCTATATCAGTGTGCACGTCTGCAACACTTTTAAAATATAGCTTTTTGACATTCTTAGTATCAGTTATGGATGTACTATCCCAAATCCAAAGTTGATCAGACTTTTTGTGGATTATGGGTTTAGTAATATTATCCTGCTTTTCATTCATTGTTCTTTTCATGTTTCTTGTTAATACATTTATTGCTCTTGGAATTAATGATTTTAGTTTATCCATATCTATGTCTATCCTGGATAATGCATCTGCATTCGTATTCATTTTCCCCTGTTTGAATACTATTTTAAAATCATAATCCATTAAGTCGAGTCTTATGCGGGTTAGCTTAGACGAAGGATTTTTATGTGTAAATAAATTTACTAGTGGCCGGTGGTCCGTTATCACTGTAAACTTTCTTCCATATAAATATGGTCTGAAATAGTTAATACCCCAATGGATTCCTAATAATTCCTTCTCAATGATAGGTTTGTTAACTTCATGCTTATTCAAAGTTCTGCTCGCATAACATATCGGATGCTCATTTTTACCTTCTCCTTGGGACAAAATTGCTCCTAAGGCATAGTTTGATGCATCTGTAGTCAGTATAAATTCTTCGTTGAAATTCGGATATTTTAGTATTGGAGGATTTATTAACTTCTTTTTCAAGGAATTGAACACATTATTACAGTTCTCAGACCATTCGAATGTAGTGTTTTTCTTCAATAAGTTATTTAATGGCTTAGCTATCTCAGCAAAGTTCGGAATGAAACGTCTATAGTAATTGCAGAACGCTACAAAACGTCTAACTTCATCACTATTTTTAGGTATTGGATAATTTAAGGCGTGTTTATGCTTGTTCGGGTCGGTCTTTATTCCTTTATAAGTAATTAAGTGTCCTAAATAAATTACTTCTTCACTCAAAAATTTACATTTTTTTGGATTTAACACTAGATTATACTCTCTTAAACGTTGGAAAACTTTTTCCAAATTATTATTATGATGTTTAAGACTACATCCGTGTACAATAATATCATCCACATAGAGAAATGCATTTGTATCCAACCCTGTTAAAGCAATTGTCAACATTCGCTGAAAACTATTGGTTGATATTTTTAAACCAAATGGTAATCGCTTGAACTGAAAATGTCCTTTATTTGTAGAGAATGCTGTAAGATGCCTAGAATCTTTTTCTAGTTCGATTTGATGGAAGGAGTTGGTCATATCCAATGTGGAAAAATACCTCGCTCTTCCTAACATGTCTAGTACGTCATCAAGGCGTGTGAGCGGGAATTTATCATCCATTATACGTTTGTTAAGTTGACGAAAGTCGACTACTAACCTCCATTTCTTTTCATCACCATTATTATTCTTTCTTGGGACTATTAAAAGAGGTGAGTTGTATGGGCTTACAGAAGGTTCAATTACATTTTGGTTTTTTAGTTTCTACTTCCTTGTGGATTTCATCAATTTGTGTGTTTGGTAGTCTATAGTTTTTAATATATACCGGTGTATTATCATTTAGTTTAATGGACTGCTTATAGAAATTATTAGTGGGCAAAGCTTCATTTTCCAAATGGAATATATCTTGATACTTTTTACATATATCAATTATACTTTCTTTAGCAGTATTATCTAATCCACATAAGTTTAACTGTTGTAGTACTTTTTTAGTTCTTGATGTTGATTTATTTATATCCTTGTTTATTTTCAGAATTGTATAATTTTTCAATGGTTCTGTTTTAGGCGAGAAGTTTGTAGCTGTTACTGGATGATTACAGGTGTTTAATATTTTAACATGTGATATACCATTAGCAGGTACGATGGTGTTTGCTATATGTACCCCTTTTAATATTTCCTGATTTAAGATTACACTGTCTTCTTTGAGATCTAGTGTTATCACGTGTATCATTTCGCATCTTGCTGGAATATTAATATTTGTATTTTTACAGTAGTCTCTCATAGGAATAATGATTTCTTCTATTTCAGTGATAAATGTTATAGTGAAAGTTTCATAGTCAATTTTTGACAGGAATTTCATTAGAAAATCTCTGCCTATTATCCCATCTGTTATGATAGGTAGGTCTGAACTTGTAAGATGAAACGTGTGCTTCATGCTGATTCCTTCATAGTTTAAATTTAATTCTGTTTGTCCTTTGGACCGGATTATTGTGTTTGTTAAACTGGTTATTTCGCAAAGATCATTATTGTTTATGTAGTAATCTGATATTAAGTGCTCTTTACATATTGAAATATCAGCTCCTATATCTATTAGAAAGGACAATTTATTTTTAGATTTGCTTTCTGTGAGTATTACATAATTAGTTGCATATTTGTTAAGGTGCAACGAATCTAGTTCAGTCTTCTTCCAGGACTGAAATTGTTGCTTTGGTTTCTCCGAAAATTTCAGTTCCCCACTTTCTTGGAGTTTTGAAAGCTTTCAGTACTAGCTCCATTATTATAATAATTACTAGTATGAAATCTGTTATTATTTCTGTTATGGTTATTATGATTATTATTTCTATTATGACTATTATTTCTATTACTATTAATGTTTATTGTATCATCATTATTGTTGTAATGATTTCTAAAGTTATGTTGGTTGCCATAACTATTGAAGTTGTTGTTTCTTCGATTGTTAGAGTGATTTCTGTTGTTATATTGTAAGTTATTATTGTTGAATTGCTTTCTTCTATTAGAATAATGGAAGATTTTTTGTTCTCCATTCATTGGTCTTTCCACTAGTTCAGCTAATGCTGTTGCTTCTGCAAAAGATTTACATCTAGCCGCAAAAATCGTAGGCTTAAAGATGTCATTTAGACCATTTTGAAATGTTGTCAAAGCAAATTTATCATTCAATTTGCAAATTGTGTTTTTACTATTAGAGCCTAACTCTTCTATCTGCAAGGTATTTAAATCTGCAATTAGCAATGCAATTTTATCTGCAAATTCCTTAACATTTAAAGTGTTTTGTCTTATTGTCGACAGTTGTCCATGTATTCCTTGGGGAGTCTTATTTAACTTAAAAGTTGTTTGTATTCTATTTCTAAGCTCTACTAGAGTGTTTGGTGCTGTATAAGCAGCTAATCTAGTTTTGGTTTTCGTAGTAATTTTTGCGCACCATATAAAGTCAATCAGTTTTGTTTTACCTTCTTCGTTCAATGTGTCATGGTATAGCTCAGTAATTTTTAAAAAATTCTCTGTTTCGCGAGGATCTCCATTGAACTGAGGTATAATCTTGATGGCGGCTAGCAAATCAAAATTTGCTGTAGCCATTTTGTTTATTCCGTAGGTTGCTTCTTCGTATTCAGATTCAGAGCCGTCCTCTAGCATATAGTCTTTAATATATTTGTCAATTATGCTAAAAGTTTTAGTATAATTGTATTCGAAGCTTCGCGTTATTTCTTCTAGTTCTCTTTCTTTTAAGGTTGCTGCTTGGATAAGCTCTTTGAATCTTACGCTTAGTTGTTTGAGATTAACTTTCTTTTTTAATATACTTTTCGCGGTGAACTGTCTATTAGGGTTTTTTTTAAAGGTGTCTAACAATTTTTCTAAGTTGACCAAAGTTTCATTTATTTCATTCATCTGTCAGAAAATCCTACAATGTTTTAATTCAGGTATGAGTTCGATATTTTAATTGTTTTTGTAAAGGTGAAGAAAGAGAAAATGACCCAAGTTTAATGAAAAGGAGAAGACAAATATAAAAATATAAAATTTTATGTTTTTAATTTCAATTTATTTATTCATTTATTCAATTAAGTAAAATGTAATGCCATGTAATATTAGGTTTTATACATTTTAATTCAAAAAAAAATTTTTTTGTGTTAATTTTACTTGTTTAATTTTGATTAATATAATAAATGTTTATTTGGTCTGTTTATGTGCCTTATTCTACTTAATTCTAGATGCTTTATTTTCTTGACGAATGTTGCCCTCAAGTGTTTGTCAGTCGTTATAGCCAGAATCCTGTGCAGCTCTACTAGTTCTCTATGTATATATTCTAATTTTCCTCCTCTCTGCTTTTCTGGTATATCTGTTGATGTTGGTTTTGATGATACTTGATGTTTACGTTTCGCCTGTCGTTGTCTATATTGTTCAATAGAAATAGGTCGTGGTCCAGCTTTCGGATTGTTATTTAGTTCCTCTATTAAGGCTGCTGGTAGTTTTAGTCCTATTTTGTCTTTTTCTGTTAGTAGGTGATAAGGCTTCTGTCCAAGATTATGCAGTGTTTGTGTCGATTTTGATGATCTTAATGATGTTGTCGCAGATTTCGATGATCTTGATGATGTTGTCGCCGATTTTGATGTTCTTGATGATGTCAAAGATTTTGATGATCGCAAATTCGATGATTGCACGGTCGCCATGTAATATATGTTTATTTTATATAGAAGTTTGTTATGTTTTCCTTTATTATTTTGCCCTAGAAGGCAGTATACAACTGGCAATATCTGCCGAAGTTTTTATATAATATGCCCTAGAAGGCTGAATATAAATGGCAATAATGCCTAAGTTATTTAATTAATGATTGAAATTCAAATAATTAATTTTAATACTTTATTTAAGATGCCGAACTAGGCTGAATTGCCGAAAAAGGCTAAATACAAAAAATGCCGAAACAGAGGCTAGCACAGTGATTACCACACTGGAATTCAATACAAATTTCAAGTGCTTATATACCCATTTATCTAGCGGTTACAATTCTTAATCCTATATTCGAATTCAAATCTGAACAGCAACAATTTTGTATTCAAAAATTTTGTTTACAATAGATTCAACTGTTCTAGATCAGAAATTGAATTCTTTCCCACGAAAAAGCAACGGAAAGCTTGCTATATAGCTCAAGCTCCATGGGAAAGCATTCAAATTGCTAACAGCTGCAATTATTACATATAATTGCAATATATATATATACATCACACACAAGACCCAAACTGGTCTAAATGCCCGTGGCTAAAAAGCCTATTCTTTTTATTTTTCAGAATAGCTTTTTATTTTAAATTGTACATTATTATTCAAAATTATTAGTTTTTTTTTTTTTTTTTTTTTTTTTTTAAGCTTATACACATATATTGTTAGTACACTACAACAGTCATTTAGCAAAGTACTAACTCTAGAAAAATAAGAAGATAATGTTTCTCTAGGGGTTTGTTGAACTGTTCTGAGTTCGTTGTTTAGGGTTATGTATGATCGTTTTTGGATCAAATTATGAGAAAATAACTTTTTTAAGCTTTCAATGGTTTCAAAATCTTGATTTTGGGCAATTTCTAAAGCACGACCTCGGAAACGTGTGGGTAATAATTCTAAGAATAATCGTTGATCTTCCTCGGAAGTAAGGCTGTCATGGGCTAATCGAGAACAAGTAAGGAATGCGCACAACTCGTTTTGTAGGTTGGGACCCTTTTCACCAGTTAGTAGTGGAACGTTATTGAATATAATTGAGCTTATATTATTCATATTTTCGTTATTTGTTTTTTGATTTAAAAATTTAAGTTTATTATCAATATAACTAATATTTTCTAACCTGGTTTGTTCTATTTTTGTTGTTAGACAATTTTTTTACTGCTGGTGGTGCTGCTGTTGAAGTTGTTTGATAAACGGTTGTTGTAGCTGATGATGTTGCTGTTGAAGTTGTTTGATGAACGGTTGGTGTAGCTGGTGATGCTGGTGTTGAAATTGTTGTTCCTTCTGATTCCTTTATAAACTTTGTTGTGGGTGGTATTATATTTGTTGGACTTTATTTTCCTTTTGTTGACACTGTTACTTGCTTTGTTTGTAAGGATTTTGTTTCCCTTGGATATAATCTGCCGTAGCGTAGATCTACTAAAGACAATCTGCTGGAGGCTGGTAATATTTGTGTTTGTAGCCCTTGATTTTGTTCTTCTTCTGTTGGTTTTGTATCTGGTGTAGAAGTTGCTAGATCTATTTCCCTTGTTTTCCCAGTTGGTGAATGTTCTGGCGATGATAGTGTTGACTCTTCGCTGATGGGACTGTTATATATATATTTTTACGGCAACTTCCAATTATATATATTTGTCAAAAAATTAATAAAAACATGAGGTTTATTTTTGTTTTTTTTTTTTTTTTTTTTTTTTATAATAACTTTTAATTTCAATTTTAACAATTTTTATTTATCAAAAGCAATTTCTTGTTTTTAATTTATTTTCTCACAAGCTTATAATTTTAATTTTGACAATTTTTATTAAAAAATTTGTATTTATGAAAACAGTTTTTCTTTTGCATTAATTTCTCATAAACTTTTACTTTTAATTTTGACAAACTCTTTTTTTTTCTTTAAAACTGATAAACAAACTAATTTTAGTTTAATTTTAAATTTCTCATAAACCTTTTAATTTCAATTTTTAAATTTGTCCCAAAACAATTTTTATTTTTATTTTTCTCAATAACTTTTATTATTATTTCTCAATAACTTTTAATTTTACTTTTAACAATTTTTTATTTAAAGTTTTATTTATAAAAAACAATCTTTTGTTTAAGTTATTTTTTTTTTTCAGTAACTTTTAAATATAATTTGGAAAAACTTTTAATTAATTTTTTATTCATAAAAATCAGTTTTTGCTAAAGTCATTTTCTCAATAACTTTTAATTTTAATTTTAACAATTTTTTATTTAAAGTTTTATTTATAAAAAACAATCTTTTGTTTAAGTTATTTTTTTTTTCAGTAACTTTTAAATATAATTTGGAAAAACTTTTAATTAATTTTTTATTCATAAAAATCAGTTTTTGCTAAAGTCATTTTCTCAATAACTTTTAATTTTAATTTTAACAATTTTTTATTTAAAGTTTTATTTATAAAAAACAATCTTTTGTTTAAGTTATTTTTTTTTTTTCAGTAACTTTTAAATATAATTTGGAAAAACTTTTAATTAATTTTTTATTCATAAAAATCAGTTTTTGCTAAAGTCATTTTCTCAATAACTTTTAATTTTAATTTTAACAATTTTTTATTTAAAGTTTTATTTATAAAAAACAATCTTTTGTTTAAGTTATTTTTTTTTTTTTTCAGTAACTTTTAAATATAATTTGGAAAAACTTTTAATTAATTTTTTATTCATAAAAATCAGTTTTTGCTAAAGTCATTTTCTCAATAACTTTTAATTTTAATTTTAACAATTTTTTATTTAAAGTTTTATTTATAAAAAACAATCTTTTGTTTAAGTTATTTTTTTTTTTTTCAGTAACTTTTAAATATAATTTGGAAAAACTTTTAATTAATTTTTTATTCATAAAAATCAGTTTTTGCTAAAGTCATTTTCTCAATAACTTTTAATTTTAATTTTAACAATTTTTTATTTAAAGTTTTATTTATAAAAAACAATCTTTTGTTTAAGTTATTTTTTTTTTTCAGTAACTTTTAAATATAATTTGGAAAAACTTTTAATTAATTTTTTATTCATAAAAATCAGTTTTTGCTAAAGTCATTTTCTCAATAACTTTTAATTTTAATTTTAACAATTTTTTATTTAAAGTTTTATTTATAAAAAACAATCTTTTGTTTAAGTTATTTTTTTTTTCAGTAACTTTTAAATATAATTTGGAAAAACTTTTAATTAATTTTTTATTCATAAAAATCAGTTTTTGCTAAAGTCATTTTCTCAATAACTTTTAATTTTAATTTTAACAATTTTTTATTTATAAAAAGCAATTTCTTGTTTTTAATTTATCTTTTACTTTTAATTTTGATTTTAAATTTGTCCCAAAACAATTTTTATTTTTATTTTTGTCAATAACTTTTATTATTATTTCTCAATAACTTTTAATTTTAATTTTAACAAACTCTTTTTTTTTTAAACTAAAAAACAAACTGTTTTTAGTTTAATTTTAAATTTCTCACACACTTTTTACAATCTCTCTTTTTTTTTTAAAAACTGAAAAACAAACTGTTTTTTGTTTAATTTTAAATTTTTTACAATCCCCTTTTTTTTTTTTGAACAACAATATCGACTCCCCAAATACGACCGCTTCGAACTGACTCCAAGAATCGACTCTCCCCAAAATTCGAATGCATTATTTTATTAATTAAAAAATTTCTGCATGGTCAGCTGTTTTGCTTACCATGCATGAATTTTTACACATGCCCCTGATAATGGCCAATGGACCTTGGCCAGACAGGAAACAACAAAAACAAAGGGTAAGTGAAAAATATTTGAATTTTTGCTTATATGATTGACTCAAGTGTCAATCATATAAGCAAAAGTAGAGCAACAACAATTTCATGTGCTCTAATTCCATTAAAGAATGTTCATGTGATCGACACTTGAGTCGTTCACATAAACATTCCTCAGCATTTCCGCTGAGACAAAAATTTTGTTGATTGCAACAAAGTATCAAGCAACAACAAAAATAAGGTAAGTTGAATGAATTTTATTTAGGGTAACTTTAATAAATTTTAGGGTAGTTAAAAATTTACCAATCGGGGTAATTTTTATATTTTTGGTTACGGTATTAAAAATGGAATCTAAATAAACTTTAACGGGCCAAATCGGAGCATTTTTAGATTTTTCATGTTTTTCAGGTGCTTTGAAATAGGTGAAAATGGTTAAATTTGTAAATTTGGGTTTATTTTCAGTAATTTTAGATTAATATTATGTAGAAATGGTGTAGTATTAGTGAATGTAGAGATTTAGGGTTGGACCAAGTAGTTTTAAGTCGAGAAAATGAGAAAATACTGTAGTTTAGGTAATATTAGAAATTTTTATTTAATTTTGGTGTGGTTTTAGTAGAAATTTGGTGTCAAATTGTGTGAAGATTGGTGTAAATGAGTGAAAACATGGTAGTAATAAGGGATGCCTAAAATGTTTACACAACAGGACTCGTTATTTCATAACTAAACAAGTCTATTTTCTTTATGAACTTATCCAAACTTTTATTTAACGGTAGTTTGGGTAAGTTTTTTTCTGTCATTAAAGATGTAGGAGTTTGATCAAAATCTCACTGCTTAAAAGGTTTTCTTCTCACTGTTTATTATTTATTTTTTTATTATTTTTTTGATTTATTACTAGTTTATTATTATTATTTCTTATCCCTTTTTTTTTTAACTGGGATGGTTCGGTGAACCGGCTGCGCTAAATGTTAGACGTGTTTTTTTTTTATTAAATTAAAAAAAAACCTTCCGTTGTTAAATATTTATTGACAAAACATTTATTACTATTATAAACTCTGCGTTGTAAAATCTTTATTTTCTAAATTTAATCTTAAACTTAAACTGTCATTATTAATACAAAGTATATATTAAAAGCTGAACTCTCATAATTAATACACTGACTTTCCACTTAAAAACTCACTATTCTTTTTGAACTAAATAAAATCTAACTCACTCAAATTCTACTAAGAACTACCGCTTAAATTATTACTTATTTGCTTATATATTAACTATGTCTTATTTCCTATTATTATTTTTTCTATAGTATTTTATTTCATAAATAATATTTACGCTTAAATTTACCGGAAGAATTTCCAACTTCGCGAAACGCATACCCTTGAAAATAAGGCAGGTGTTTCGCGAAATTAGGCAGCTTCCGCGATGGCTTGCAGACATCGAAGAGACATCAACGTCGACATCGAAGAGTTTGCCTTCCGGTATATTGCATGAAACATGCAGGTGTTAAACTTCCGCATGTTTCATACAATTTTATAGTACATTTTGTAACCTAACATTAAATTGCATGAAATATGCAGGTGTCAATCTTCCGCATGTTTCGTACAATTTTATTATATGATTTTGGTAATCTAACACTGGGGCCCGTTGAAATATTAATAATTTTTCAAGATAGAAAGTTTCTGAAAAAAAAACCTTATTTATTTTCTAAACAGAGGAGCTTATATTAAAATAAATATAATTGATTCCTCTATATCATGCCACAAGAGTTAGAAACAAACAGCTAAAGTCGAAAAGTATCGGAGTAGAATTTCATTATTTTAGTTAATTTCATTAATTTAGTCTTTTGAAAATGTTTTCAATAAGAAGTCGATAGTTTTCTTCCCAATTTACGTAAACATACGAGTCAAAATCTATGAGGGCATATAATGCGAAATTATTACGATACATACAAAATGTATACTTTCATAATGATCTACTGATTCCAAAGGCTAAAATGACTACTTTCAATTAGCCTATTTAATCCTCTATATTTCGATCCTTGCATCAGTTCAACGTCATTTACAAGTTTAGCTTCTATTTGCAAACTAACATGAAATATACATGTTAGATTTACTCAGAATATCTAAAGGATCGATAAATTTGTATATATCTATATTGCACGTCTAAATTTGGTATCTCCTGGAGACTGTACAAACCACGTCTGCCTGTCTATAGAAAACTTTCGACTTTTAGCCATTTTCCACCCCCTTTTATTTTGTTTTTTAATAGAACTTAAGCCCTCAAACGTAAAATTCAACAAAAAATGGTTCTCTACAAAAACATTCAGAGAGCAACTTTGTAAATGTTCACATAATCACATAATGAAATCTAATATCTTCAATCTTTAAATTCCTTAAATTCACTAAAAATTTAAATTTTAATAGAATCCTCAAACACAACTTCAACATTCCAAAATCATAATTTAGTAAAAAAATTTGTAGCCAGTTAGAGAAGAACCAATTATATTCTTAAGTAAAAAATGATTTAGCTCATTTTGAATCTAAAGATGATAATATATCGTCTAGTCGTCCAACTAGAATATCAGATGAAATGAGGGTTTTTTAACCGATAAAAGAAGAATAAAAAAGAAATGGTTTCGTAGATCAGATGCTGAAGGTATTAGTGATCGTCCAATATCAGAAATTAGATGTTCAGATCAACAAACCACATTTGTAGAGTATTATAAATAAGTAAAAGAATAGTAATAAGCTCTATATAGTGTTTTTATATTTCCATTTTTGTCCATTTTGAAATTATATTCTTAAGTAAAAAATGATTTAGCTCATTTTGAATCTAAAGATGATAATATATCGTCTAGTCGTCCAACTAGAATATCAGATGAAATGAGGGTTTTTTAACCGATAAAAGAAGAATAAAAAAGAAATGGTTTCGTAGATCAGATGCTGAAGGTATTAGTGATCGTCCAATATCAGAAATTAGATGTTCAGATCAACAAACCACATTTGTAGAGTATTATAAATAAGTAAAAGAATAGTAATAAGCTCTATATAGTGTTTTTATATTTCCATTTTTGTCCATTTTGAAATTTATTCTTAGACCGAATGGTGATGTATACCTTTGTTTCCTTTTTTTTGATCGAAGAAAGGCCGCTTTGGATAGGAATACAGGGATAGATACTCCGTGATCTTGAACCCAAACAGTGATGTGATCCTTTATATTTTTATCCGGGTGTCTTATTATCATATTTTGCAAAATTTTTACTTTATGAGGCTTAGGTGTTGCTTTTAATTGGTCGTCTAATGTCTTACCGTTTTGAGACATCTGGAAAGACTCTGCCTTAGGTGTTATTGTTGATTTGACATTAGAAGTTTGTTTTGTAATCAATGATGCTACAGCTGGATTAAGTGATAATACAGTCTGCATTTGACGCGTTACCGTGTTTATAGGGAGCGACATCGGTGTTGTAGGTTGTACAACGCTCTTTTCAACTAAGTCTTCAATATCCCGTCCTGGAGTTGGAGGGCACTTATTTGCAAAGGAGTTGAACATTATTCCTTTTTTACTGAGAGTAATAGAAAAAAAAATGATGTTGATTGAAGCACTTTATAGGCACAACTGATAATTATTTCCGCAATTAATGGTTTTATATCAATTTTAACGGTAATTTTGAGTTTGACACCAGAATTGAAAACGTAAATATTAGGAGTAAAGCTAGCATATGTATCTATAAGGCGTTATTAGTGATTATTAAGGGTATAATTTAACTAACAGATGAAATTTTGAGTAGAGATGAAAATATAGTAGACGCCTTAATTTTAAAAACAAAAAAAACATTTAATATGGTCAAATACTAGAACAGTATCCAGCTCTCAAAGCTCCTCCCGATTTCACGGCAAAAGTCAGCCACAACACAGTTCACCGCATAATTACAAACGGGCAATTACCGGCAGCGCGACCACGAAGACTAAATCCAATGAAACTTCAAATAGCAAAAACAGAGCTCGAATCAATGGTTCGCCTAGGCATCTGCCGCCCTTCGTCTTCACCTGTAGCCTCACCACTACACATGGTCCTAAAAAAAGATTCAAGAAGCTGGAGACCATGCGGCGATTACCGACAATTAAACTCGGTAACACAATTCGACAAATATCCCTTGCCGATGATCAACGACTTAAACATACAACTGCATGGTTGCACAATTTTCTCCAAAATAGACATCGTCAGGGCATATCACCAAATTCCGGTAGCACCTGAAGATATATTCAAGACCGCAGTTACAACACCATTTAGATTATACAAATTCGTACGAATGCCATTTGGGGTAATGAATGGCGCCCAAACCTTCCAACGATTCATAAATGAAACGATATTCTTATTGGAAGAAAATCACCGGAAGAACACAAAAGACACCTACACCTTCTATTTTCACGATTGATAAAATTCAGAATTTGCCTCAACCCCGACAAATGCATACTGGGAAAATCAAGTGTTGTATTTTTAGCACATCATATAACAAAAGAAGGTATCCACCCATCGCTGGATAGAATCAAAACAATCACAGATTTCTCAGCACCAAAGTCAGCAAGAAATCTGCAACGCTTTTTAGGAATGATCAACTTCTATCATCGCTTCATCTTACACATATCAAGTATAGCAGCACCTCTATATGACCTCATAAAAATCAACAGCAACAAAAAAGACAAAACTACCTTCGAATGGCACAGAGTTCACGAATCAGCTTTCAACAAGCTCAAAGAAGGTTTACAAAAACACATCCTTCTAACACATTCAAATCCGGAAGCAAAGATAAGCATATGGGCGGACGCTTCCACCGACGCAGTTGGCGCTATTCTACAACAAGAAGAAAACAATCAATGGAAGCCCATCAGCTTTTTCTCCAAACGACTAAAACCTCCAGAACAAAAATACTCAACCTTCAACAGAGAACTCCTAGGGATCTATCTGGCCGTTAAGAAGTTTAGATATTACGTAGAAGGAAGAGTAATCACAATTTACACGGATCATAAACCGTTAACGACAGCAATGTCCACATTATCGGAAAAAAATCCAAGACAAACAAACCATTTACAATTCATATCACAATTTACAAACGACTAACGTCACAAAAAAGGTTCAGAAAACACAGTAGCGGACACCTTATCAAGATCCCACATTAATTCGTTAGAACCAGTCGCAATGCACAATCTCAAACTACTCGCTTCCGCCCAGGAAAAAGATGATGAATTAAAAAAAATGTTAAGCAATAACAAGAAAATCAGTTACTCTTTGGAACTCGTGCACTCGTCACCTGAAGATGTCAAAATCTGGTGCGAGTTTTCCACCAACACTAAAAGGCCATACTTAACCGAAGAATTACGACGGCCGATCTTCGAACTCATACACAATCTTTCGCATCCGAGCATCCGAACAACACGTAAATTAATATGTGCAAAATACTTTTGGCTGAACATGAACAAAGTTGTAAATTTGTGGACTAAAACCTGCCCAAGATGCCAAAAGGATAAAGTACACCGACACACCAAATCTCCACTTGGAAATTTCGACCCTAAGACAGCAAAATTCGAACATATACACTTAGACATAGTTGGTCCGTTTCCACCATCAAATGGACACAGCTACATACTCACCATGAAAGACCGCTTTTCACACTGGCCTGAAGCCATACCTCTTCGAAGCATCAATACCGAAACCATAGCAGAGGCATTTCTACGCAACTGGATTTCTCGATACGGAGTACTCAGAATCATAACAACCGATCAAGGCACTCAGTTCGAGTCTCTCTTGTTCAAGGAAATGAACAATGCCTTAGGATGTCATAGAATATGAACCACCGCATACCATCCGCAAGCGAACCTAAAAGGTGGTTTCACAACTTACCGTAGATCCTTTTAGGCCTACGATTGGCATTAATAGAAGAGCTCAATGTCGCACCAGCTCAAATCGTCTACGGACAATCTTTGAGACTACCTGGCGAGTTCATAGCATCTGACTCAACTCAAAATGTTCAACTCACCTCTGCAACAGCATAGGTATAGGTATAGGGTAATTTTCAACGCATTTTACTCTATCTGGGTCTGGCATAACTCCTTCTGTAGTGCATTTATGTCCTAAGAAAATAATGTCCTTTTTCATGAAATTACATTTTTCCGGGTTCAGTTTTAAATTGTGAGCCCTTATTCTTGTTAATACGGATCGTAGCTTTTCTTGATGTTTATCTAGATTTTTAGCAAATATGACTGCATCGTCTAGATATACCCAACAAGAGATACCTTGTAAACCTGTTAGAACGTAGTTCATGAGTCGCTGAAATGTGGCGGGTGCATTTTTTAAATCAAAAGGCATTCGCCGGAATTGGTAGTGTCCACTCGGTGTTGAAAATGCTGTTTTCTTCTTGTCCTCATCCTCTACTTTTATTTAATGATAGCCACTGGCCAAATCTAAAGTAGTGAAATATCTTGAATGCCCTAATTGGTCCAGAATATCTTCGATTCTAGGCAGTGGGAATGCGTCACCTATTGTGATATTGTTTAGTTTTCGATAGTCTACTATGACTTGCCAAAGTTTCTGTCCATCAGGTCTTGGCTTTAAGGGACTACTAAAAGCGGAGAATTCCATGGACTATTGCTAGGTTCAATTATTTCTTCTTCGAGCATTCTTCCCACTTCCTGGCGTATTATTTCTTTATGCTTCTCAGGGAGGCGATACATTTTTTGATTAATAGCAGGTTGATTTGCTTCTGTATTTATTAGGTGTCTTACACTATTTGTGAAGCTAAGTTTATCCTCCGGCAGATGAAAAATATCTTCAAACTCTTCTATTATTTTATAAAGTTCAGTTGTTTCTTCTTGGTTTAATGATTCAAATTTCCTCATTTGCACGAATCATGTGATAATCATTTAAAGGGACGAATTTTGTTACGTGACCATATGTTTTTATGCAGGGGTCCATACCCCTGAGGACCAAACATAGGCACGATCTACCAGGTGTTGTTTGTGTGGCAGTCGTAGCGAGCTCGCTATGCGCGGCTATTGCGGTAGAAATAAAGGGGTGGTTCTTGCCACTGACACACTGACCATAATCTTGCTACTAAATTGGAGAATTTTTAAAGAAAAGAGCGCAAGGCTCGAATAAAAGGGATTGCGGCCGCAGAAAGAGAAAAAAATAACCAAATGAATGAAAAAAAGAATTTGAGACAAAGGAGTTAAACCCCTTTGCTCGCCCATTTTAGAACTGGACCAGCTGACCTGAAAATAAACAAAAATGTGTGGGAAGGTGGATTAGGACATCTCAAAGAGAAGAATTATTATTAATCATTTTAAATAAACACTTTATTGTGATGAAAAAAAATAACAAAAGTTGTACTGTAAACTTATTTTAATACTTCATAAGACCAAAAAAAAGGTTCATCATAGTAATAAAAAAACTAATCTTGAACTAATTTTAAATCAAAACTATATTTCAATTTAATTATTAAATCCTTAAAAAAAATTAAATAAAGCAAAAACTATTTTAAAAAAGAAACAAAGCTTACATGATTTTTCTTTTCTTTTTCTCTGGGGGGTTGATGGGCCCAGCAACTCCTTATCTAAATTTATTTACAAAAGAAAATATAAACTTAAAATAATATTTTATTAAATATATCAATTATCCTCTCTATTTTTCTTCCTCTTTTTATATTTATCTTTGCTTCCTTCTTTAATTTTTCTTTTGTTTGGAATGCAACAAATACACTACATTAACAATCTTTTCAAATCCACTAAAATAATCAATTAATGTGGGATTTCGGTATCTAATGGAAATCCTTTAGCATATTCAGTACGTGAAATAATTTCTTCTTTTTTGTTTTCTTCATTTAGTTCTTGTAATGGCCCTTCATAATGTTTTCTTATTGTTAGTTTTTTTTTCTCTTCACTAATTAAAATTAAACCTTCTTCAGATTTTTCTAAAGCCTAAATTTTTCTAGTATTAACATCACTAGAAAGTGAAGCTAAACGTTTAAATATTGATAAAGTAAAACAAAATGGCACCTAGCCGTTATCAGGGCTAATTTGTTCAATCAAAATTTATTTTTTTTTTGTAAATTAACGTCGCCAAAATAATATTCAATTTGTTGAATTATACGTTTTTCTAAGTCCGTAACACTATCCAGTGGCCCTGATATATATATATTTTTTTTTTTTTGCTTTTGTTCATGCTCAACACACTAGTTTCTTTCTATTTCAATTGTTCCACTTATATTAATTTAACAATCATGAAAGAATAGTTTCAAGATTCCTTTTTTTTTCTTCCACACAAAAATTATTCATTTTTTTTTCACGCCATTTTGACAAAAATTTATTTGTTAGCAAAACTTACTTCAAACAAAATCAAAGTTTATTCGGATCAATTTACGCGATACTTAAACTTTTTTTTTTCCAACCGCTTTACTACCTTATTTACCTTTAAAAAAAATTAAATTTTAAAATATAAAAAAAACTTAAAAGAACCGTAAGGCCAGAGCCCCAACGACCTGGGCTCTGCCTCCTTCTAAAACCTAACGCTGACTGACTTCAATTAACAAACAAAACAACTCGTTTGCTTTCAAACTAGAATTCTGCCAACGGGAAACTGATAAAAATCCCGTTGGCAAAAATTTACTTTTGCAGCAAACAAGCTGCTTTGGGACCAAGAACCAAATTGTTGGAACAGGGGTCCGTTACAAAACAGGTATCCTTCCGTTCCACCTCTCGCCAAGATTGAACGGGAGGATAGCTGGAGGAGCCCTGCTCAATGTGTGGCTCGACCCATGCCCTGAGATTAGAAGTCACCTGCTCTACCGACTGAGCTAGCCGGGCAACAGATCAGGTAGGTTCATTCCGGTGTGTTTAATTTCATTTATAGTGTGTGGTTGTTAGTGCCACGAATTGGAAAGATTTTTCGGTTTTGAAGAGGAATTCTCTTGACACCATTCCACCAAGGATCAAGAAATTTTAAATCTTTCATTCAAACAATTTCTCAATATGAAGTTGCCATAGAGAAATCTAGTCCTTTTTACCAGGGTCTTTTGTGTAATTAAACGTAAACTAGTGGAATTCCTGAATTTGTTTATAACCAGCAGATCATTTTCACGTAATGGTAGCCTAGCTCACAATTTTTCCTAAACTATCCAAACCATTATAACTATCAAACCATTAATAAACTTATTTTTTTTATAATTTCTCATTGTGTTTCTACTCTTACTGTTGCCTAATTAGCATTAATTGAAATAAATTATCCAAAAAAAAATCCTATTGTTATGTAAACGATTTGCGTACCCTGATTTAACGCAATTTTACTACCAATTACCCAATTTTCACTAATCAGTCTTTTGTTCGTACAAATTCCATTAAATTAATTTTCAATTATTAATTGTAGAAAAAATAAAATACAAATAATAAAACAACTAAATTTGAAATATAAATGAAATATAAAGAGATGCAAAACCATTTAAATAAAAATAGTCTATTTTCTATAAATTAATATAAGCCTAAGTTTGTTTGTAATTGTAAAAAATAATAATAATAAGAATAATAATAATAAAATAAAAAGGGAAAAGTATGTATTATATATTAAATTATGGGACATTTTCACTATTAGTATATTAAGTCAAATAAATAAATAAAATAGTAAATAAATTTATAAAAACGATCAACAAATTGGTAGATATACTAAAAATTGGTATATGTATCTAAAATAAAATTATATAATTTGGATTTTGTCTAGACTTAAGATCTATTGAAAGCTTTGGTTTAATTTAGGTTTAAGTCTAGGGTTAAGTATAAAGATTTACAAAGGTACAAAGTCCCATGAACTAAAAGAAAATTGCATAGTGTAGAAAAATTATTGTGAAATACAACAAAAAATAATAAAAGCAATATCGTTTTGCAGTTATAGCAAAAAAAAAAATATTGCATTATAGAATATCAGAAAATTGCATGATAGAAAGGTACTATAAAAGAAAGTACTTTTCTTTAGGAAAAACAGTGTTTGTAAAATTTTAAAAGAAGGTGGAACCGCTGCTGTAAGACCGGCCGATACTAGCCAAGACTTTACAAGCAGAGATAACTGTTGTTGACTTAGAGTAATTTTAATAAAAATATTAATCAAAACTTAGAGTAATTTTAATAAAAATATTAATCAAAACTTAGAGTAATTTTAATTAAAATATTAATCAAAACTTAGAATAATTTTAGTAAAAAGTGTTAATCAAAACTTAGAATAATTTTTAATAAAAAGTTTAATAAAAAGTTTAATAAAAGACTTAGAATATTTCCATAAACATAAGGGCTTGTGGAAAGAAATTTGTGAATTGTTGTGTTGCTTCCCGACTGAACGCGTTTTATAAGAAAAGACAAAAATAAAAATAATAATATAACAGAAAAAGAAAGCACTTAGAATAATCTTTAAATAAAGATTAATTGTGGAACTTTATATGAAATTTGGTGTAACAAAAAATACTTAGAATATTTCTTCTGTGTTCTATTATCTTATGAGTTACTACGAACACAGTTAAAACCGGCCGATACTGGCCAGAACTTTAACTGTTGGACCATAAGAGCTGAGATACTACGAAAGCAATTAAGACCGGCCGAAACTGGCCAAAACTTTAATAGCTATTCTCAGTTAAACATAGAAATTATTTTGTAATTTTATGTGTACAAGACTTAGAACAATTTTGTTAAAAAGAAAAATAAAAATTATCTAACTATTTAAAAGCCTTCTTGTTTGTTCATTCTCTTATCGGTTATTACGAAAACAGTTAAGACCGGCCGATACTGGCCAAAACATTAACTGTTGGACCATAAGAGCTGAGATACTACGAAAGCAATTAAGACCGGCCGAAACTGGCCAAAACATTAATAGCTATTCTCAGTCAAACACAGAAATCATCGCATAATTTAATTAAAAAGTCCAGTAACGTATACTAACATTTCCATCAACCAACAAAAGACAACCCTTGTTATAAAGAATATAACAAAAAATTGGCGCAGCCGGTAGGATTCTGGTCAGCGTTAATATTGTAAATATTGCTAATAAATCCAGAATCCTGTTAAAGAACCGAAGTTCATCCACCGTTGGACACGCAACAGCCCTATGAAAAAGGGTCCACCAACTTCATCAGTAGCTTCAACATCTAACAACGAAGAATCAACGACATCAGGGGACACAACATTTTTACCCCCTGCAACTGTATCTAGTTCACCTATAAGAACCAGCCTTTCGCCAAGACAACTAAGAAGTGGTACCATATTACCGACTCAAGGTGCCTTAGTAAATTTAAGAAAAACCTTAAATTATATTGAAAAGAGAGTGAGAGAAAAAGATAATTTTACAATACAACAGTGTGATTTAATTGATCGGGAGTTAGAAAAAAACCTAAAAATTAGATACGAAAAAATTATAAATTTAAAAAATCACACTGAAAAGTTTAAATTTGATATAGAAAGGTTCAAAAATCTCTCTCACCCTCTTAAGTTAGGACAAATAAATTTAAACTATAAGTCGAATTGTGCCATAGGTTTAACAGACTTACCCTCAAACGACACACCTCAGACGTCTTTCACTTTGAGCGACTCATTTCAAGCCAATTCCACTCTTAAGGACTCTGATTTTGAACTCCCCTGGTTGAGTGCTATTCTCGAAAATTCTGAATTATCTATTTCAGAACAATCTTTTAATAAAAAAACGGAAACAAAAGAAAATTTCACTATGGCAGAAAATTATATTAAAGTAGCCAAATTGACATCTCAATTAGTACCCGTATTTTCTGGGAACCAAAGTCCTACACTTGCTTCAGAACTACAAACTTTCGTCGGCTGTTGTAAAAGGGTATTGCAATGCTTAACAGCAGAAGAACAGTTAGCATTCACGCAAATTTATCCCACAAGGTTACGTGGAGAGGCTTACCAATTAGTAGCCTCCAATCAACCAGCTAATTTTGAGGAAGCTGAAAAATTATTAAATAGGACATATTTACCACGAGAAGCTTATCAGGACTTAGTTAACTCGCTAATAACCCTTAGGCAATACCCGTTAGAACAATTAAACACATTTATAACGCGAATTAAAAAGCAGTTAAATATCTGTAAAGAAGCAGCTGATATAAAATACGGAATCACATCAACAGCGGTAAAAATTCAACTAGAAGATTTTGCAATAAATGCTTTAAAAAGCGGCGTTAGCAACCCCTTATTATGTCAGTACTTACTAACTATTTCTGAGGCTACCCTTGATGTATTAATTCAAAAGGCCTTAGACATGGAGAGACTTCAACAAACCACGCTAAATCATACGATGGCATACCAATCACCTCTTTTGTCACAGCATTTAAATAACACAATCGACCCCCATATAACAAGAGGAAACGCAGTAAATGCATTTAATTTAATAACATCTCCAGACCCTGTAACGAAAATTTACACCAACGTCGACACAACCAACTTAAAATTAAACAGTTATGTTCCCACACCTACCAGTACCTCTATGGCAAACGTAACTTGTAGTTTCTGTAAAAGACGAGGGCACACCTATTCAGATTGTCTCAAAAGAAAAAATACACCGTTTTGTAACTTATGTGGAATGTATAATCATGATGCGGGAGAATGTCGACGAACAAGAGACAATTTCATTCCGAAAAACGACAATAACTACCCTCAAAACAATCGAACTTTGTTCCACTCAACTAATAAACGCATTTTTTCACATACACAAAACCCGAACCAATATATAGTAAATGAACGAAATCTATCACGTACTTACAACCATCAAGATCAAAATCAGCAATTCCCCACAAATGACACAAGACATACCAATCGATTACCGCATAATGGAAACTACTTCCAGACAACTAACTTTAGAGCATTTAACACAAACAACCCTCCTACCCACCGATATAATGGGCCCCAAAAATCCGAAGAAAGAGAACCCTACAATCATCAACCAAACTCACGACTGACTAATATTCGCCCCAACAACCAAATCAATAATACAACGGAACTACAACCAAATAACAAGGTATATAACCTGAATATGATGTGCGATTTTTGTGGCCGACGAGGTCATACGCCACCTCGCCAGGGAAACACACCAGGGAAACTCCACAGGGTCGGGTCCACAAACACCAGCCCGACATTAAACAACAACAAGAATAATAAGAAAATATCTCAGACACCATCTTCAAATTTATCCACTGTCAAATTACCCCTAGATATTGCCCATAATAAAAACGTAAGCCTAGTAGTAGACACAGGTGCTGAGATATCCCTATTAAAATATGAAACTCTTAAAAGGGATTCCAAAATAAATCACCAGCAGAAATGTACATTGCAAACACCTTTTGGGAAGGGCGTCACCTTAGGAAGTTGCCAAGGAAATTTTAATTTGCAAAATAAATTACCATGTACATTTCAAATAATACAGAATATGCCAGAGCTAATGACAGATGGCCTCCTTGGAAACGATTTTCTTTCACAACATTGCAATATAGCAGGTCCAAAGCAACTCTTACAGTTTCCTCGCACGGAAACTAACGTACGAGAATTTGTGGTACCCCTAAGTTCGCCCGACACCATCTCTCCACGGCAAGCAGAAAATAGTGATCACCTCTCAGAATTAGTGGACTGCAAAACAGTCGAATACACAGCCTGTGATACCTTAGACTGCCTTACCGTGAGAAATGAAGTCGGCCAACAACAAGGAAACCAAAATATCTCCGCTGACAGGCCACCTAGTAAGCAGTCAACAGTAGAAATTCCCAAGATGAGGGTAACCGATAACAATTTATTCGAAAATAAATCGGGTTGCGAAACCTCAAAACATTTTTCTTTTAATAAAAAATTGCCAATTTCCGAGTTGAAGGTAACCAATAATGATTCATTCGAAAATGGATCGGGTTGCGAAACTTCAAAATTCAAAACGGTAAATCAAGACTGTGAAATATCAGGAAGTCCAATCAGACAGCCGATTGTACTTACGTGTTTACCCACAATTTTATCGGTAAGCTTGGATAAACCCCATAATGTCCTCGCACGGACACAAGGGATAATACATTTCAAAACCAACTTACAAGAAGATATGTTCTGTTTATCTGAAGAGATAAGCGAAGGAATATTCTTGGCAAATAGTTTACTATACAAAGGAAACCAAATCGCAAATATTGGAATCATAAACACCACGCTAAAACCCCTACACCTTTACGAATTTAAACTCAAATTATCTCCTTTGAAGGATTATGAAATTGTTTCATTAAAAGATACAGAAGCTCAACTACAGTTAACGCATAATAATAATTCTAAAAACTCATTCGCAAATGGGAATAATCCAAAAAACTCATCTTTAAATTTGAACTCACTAAACGACGACGGCGAACAAAGCGCTCAGAACACGGGTAACAAATCTCCAACGTCACAATTTTATAATAATACAATTAAGAAACCACAAGTAACTCTAAATGCTTCTAGACCTCTAAATAACGCTGTTACTAAGTCAAATATATATGAATTACCTCCTTCAATCAAACGAAAATTAAACGATGTCTGTAAATCGGCTAAAAATGATAAACTTCAAGCGCCAAGATCCGGCGACAATCAAACTTTAAATACACATTATAAACCTCCTATAAATAAGTCTCTACAAAACGTAAATCACAAATTAATTATGCCTGAAATAAAGGAACCACATACTCAAAACTCGAAGAAAAACAAGAAAAAATACATTAAAACTAATAACCTACAAATAATATCACCCACTCGAACAGAGTTCATTCAGCATATCCGTTATTTATACCCGGACGACGAATACCCGGACGACTCACCCCTTAACCTTAGATATTCCCAGCTAGAAAAAGAACTAGAACTGGACGACACACTAAGCCCAGAAGAAATGAAATCTATTAAAACCCTCTGTTTCGAATATCAAGATATTTTTTACCTAAAAGGTGATAAACTCTCGTACACCAATGCAATTACTCATGAAATTCCTTTAATTCAGGACCAAGCCCCAATAAATCAAAAAATGTACAGACTGCCCGAAACTCAACGACAAGTTATAAACGAACAACTTAAAGAAATGTTAGATAGCGGTATCGTTCAGCCCAGTAAAAGCCCATGGAATTCCCCTCTTTTAGTTGTCCCGAAAAAAGCTGGGCCAGATGGCGAAAAACGATGGCGTGTAGTCGTTGACTTCCGAAAATTAAATGAAAAAACCATCGGTGATGCTTACCCTTTACCTCGAATAGAGGATATCTTAGACCAATTAGGTCATGCTCGATACTTTACAACCCTCGATCTAGCCAGTGGCTATCACCAGGTATTAGTAGATCCCAAAGACCAGCCTAAAACTGCATTTAGTACTAATTACGGACACTATGAATTTCGACGCATGCCGTTTGGACTCAAAGGAGCCCCGGCCACATTTCAGAGATTAATGAACTATGTTTTAACAGGCCTACAAGGTCTCGAATGTTTCGTATATTTAGATGATATTGTCATATATGGCAAAAACCTAGAAGACCATAATAGTAAATTACAAAAAATTTTCGACCGAATGCGGGAAAATAATCTTAAATTGCAACCCGAAAAGTGTCAATTTCTAAAAAAGGAGGTAGTATACCTCGGACATATATGCTCAGAAAAAGGAGCCTCACCCGACCCTAGAAAAATAGAGTGCGTACAAAATTTTCCGGTTCCTAAAACTGTCAGACAAGTCCAATCTTTTCTAGGACTTGCTAACTATTATCGCAAATTTATTCCTGATTTTTCCAAATTGGTACGCCCTATCACTAACTTACTCCGTAAGGACTTCAAATTTATCTGGACCTCTAAGTGCGAAGAGGCATTTCAGGTAATTAAAAGGTCATTAATCTCACCACCTCTTCTCATATATCCCGACTTTTCAAAACCTTTTAACCTCACCACAGACGCTAGTAGTGAAGCTTTAGGAGCTGTCCTTTCACAGGGGGAGGTTGGAAAGGATCAACCTATAGCCTACGCTAGTCGTACACTCAATAAAGCTGAACGAAATTATTCTACAATCGAAAAAGAACTACTTGCCATAGTGTGGGCTATAAAAAATTTTCGCTGCTATCTTCAAGGCAGAACTTTCACAGTATACACTGACCATAAGCCTTTAAAAGGCGTTTTTAACGTCAAAGATCCCACTACCCGTTTAGTTCGGTTTCACCATAAATTATCTGAACATGATTACACCATCGAATATAAGCCAGGCAAGTATAACACAAACGCAGACGCACTAAGTCGAATCCCTCCAAGTTCAATGAATCCAACTGAACCAATATTTCTAGGCGACCCAGTATTACCTAATATAAAACACCGAAAATTTAAATCTCTAAACGTTATCACTAGGTCGCAAGCTAAAAGGCCTCAAATTGAATTAATTACTCCAAAAGGACCTATTGAAAACCCTATAAACAAATTTAACTCCCGCCCGGCAGCTGTACAGTCATCTCAAGAAAAAACAACCCCCTCTGAACTTCATGAAGAAATACCCATATCGCCAACACAACCAGAATCAAATAAAACAAGGAAAGTAGAAATTATAACAAACCCCGAAGAAATAACAACAATTTTGAAAGACTACCATGATTCCCTTTTCGGAGGACACCAAGGTGTTATTAAAACTTACAAACGTATTCGTCGTAAATACTGGTGGAAATTTATGTTTCGCGACATAAAATCATATATCAAAAGGTGTAAAAAATGTCAAACCATGAAAAGCTCGAAGCTTACTAAAATGCCCATGGTAATTACAGATATTGCTGAAAAACCTCTTGACAAAATTTATTTAGACATTGTCGGTCCCCTCGAAGAAACAGATTCTGGTAATAAATACATTTTAACCTTCCAAGATAATCTCACTAAATTTGTTGACTGGTATGCTATCCCAAATGCAGAAGCGCAAACTATCGCTCAAATATTCTTTGACCAAATAATTACTCGTTATCGAATCCCTAAACAAATCGTCACCGATCAAGGTGCAAATTTCCTCAGTGATCTCTTTAAAGGTGTGTGTAAATTGTTGAAAATTAAAAAACTTCGTACCTCAGCGTACCATCCTCAATCAAATGGTGCACTAGAACGTGCTCATCGTCCCTTAATAGAATATCTACGTACTATAATTGATGAAAATCCCAAAACTTGGGACCAATTTTTGCGCACAGCCGCATTCGTATACAACAATAGTATACATGAAGGTACTAAATTAACTCCTATGGACTGCTTATTTGGATTCACAGCAGACGTCCCATCGAATTTAAAACGAGAACCCGAACCTGTTTACAATCATGAGAGCTATTATTATTTACTTAAATATAAATTACAGAAATCCTATAAACTAGCACGAAGAAATATTTTAGCCAGCAAAAATAAATCAAAAGAATATTACGACAAACATTTGCGACCAAACACATTTCATATTGGCGACAAGGTGTTGCTAAAAAATGAGAGTAAAAAGCATAAACTCTCTCAAATCTGGATTGGACCCTACACCGTTGTTAAAGTCTCCGGCGAAGTAAACACGTCGATTAAAATAGGAAAGCGAACCGTCACGGTTCACAACAACCGTCTCAAACCCTTTTACGAATAAATACTCAAGACATAACAAAAAACGCGTAACCTATTACAAATAAATACTTACATTTCAAACTGAAACTCAACCCCTCCTAACCTTCCTGTCTTTTTCGAATCTGTCTCAAAACAAAAATACTAGTAAAATCACATTTTTAAACAACCGCCATTTCCATTTGCAAAACAAAGAGAAAATGAACGGTAAAATCCATTTAAATTAGGGGTGGGGATACCAGTAATTACTAGAAAAGTAATCACTACGTGTCGTTAGTATAAAACCAGCACCTCCAAATTCACCACAATAAACAATGCTTGCAATAGTGTTTAAAACGCTCAATATAATATATAGAAAACATTATCAGACTTGCTAATTCCAAAACAAATTTTTATAACAAACTTCTAAGTTACACAAGAAACACAACAGGATAAGACCTAATCGGAAACCTAAACCAGACACGCCATTTTTTTCAACCGCAAACGAAACTCGACGGAATCCAGTAAGCTAATAACTAACATAGAATTTTATTGTTCACTCAACAGATTAATCCTATTGACCAAGGAATCAACGCTAAGTCTCAAAATGTTCTGGTTTACGATACTCCTAACACTAAAAATGATAACAATCATCAGGTCAACACCTTATACCTTGACTCCATTAAACACCACAGGGGTTGTTTACGAACATTTAGGAGATGTGTGGCTATACCACAATACGTGGAACATCATTACCGAAATAGATTTCCAGGAGTTCCAAAACCAAACTAGTTTGATTGAATATACTGAATCATTAGCTAAAAAATTGTGCGAACAAAGCCCATCAGAACTATGTATCACACAACAAAAATATGTTCATTCAATAATAGAACACATTAAACAACGTGCTCGAATTATACAAGAATTAAACAACAATAAAAGAAACACCAGATCGCTTTTTGATGGCATGGGCAGTGCACTACATTATTTATTTGGTACTATGGACAATAATAATGAACAAGAAGTATACAGTAAACTAAATGAACTCAAGACTAACCAGGAAACACTTGCGGAATTGGAAAATCAACAGATAACGGTAATTACCAATACATTGAATAAGATTCAAAAGCCTCTATCATCAGTCATGGAAAGACAACAGCAGCTGAAACTCAAAATTACAAATTTAAATAATGTGACTGGAAAGCTTGAAATTTCCCAAATTAGACAAGACATGATAACAAATATTATATTCGAAATAATTGAAATGGAATCACGACAAAAAACCTTACTAGACATAATTTTGTCTATTAAAAATAATAAATTACATCCATTACTACTATCTCCGGAAAAACTCTTAAAAATTTATGAAAAAACTCAATCTTTATGTGTAAACTGTCTACCTTTATTGTTACAGACTTTAACTATCAAATCACATACATTACAAAACAAACTAGTTATCAAAATCACAGTGCCTTTATTAAACATTCCAAAAATGAAGTACTACCAAATTCGTTGCTTTCCTATCCACAAACAAGGACATCATTCAGTAATACCAGAAATCGCATACTCTAACCTCGCCACTGATGTAAAAACTCAAAATTTTGTTCTTTTTAGCCCTTCCGAAGGTAGTCGCCTGACACGAATCACACACACCTTAAATCTTACCACTTACGTAGGACCTCTGCAGGCACCAATAATATTAGCCGCTAATACAAATGAATGCACTATTAAGCTATTCTACAACCCGTTAAATGAAACCTTCAAGTGTCCCTTAAAACTTCAATCAACTCCTGGTAACTTACTATTAAAAATGGCAGAACCAAACGTCTGGTTATATGCTTTTATCGAACCAACCCCTATATCAATAATTTGCAAAGATTCCTACAACACTCTAAAATTGAACAATCAGGGATTACTAAAAATCCTCGAAGTTTGCCAAGTAAAAATTGGAGACAAGACTTTATTCTATCAAAAAAATAATGGTATCACGGTGGACATAATTCAACCCCAATATTTTCCTCAGGTAAACATATCAGTCCCTTTAAATCTAACTTCTCTAAACGATACCATTGACGCAAAATCAGTCGAAGTACTATCAGGTTATGATACGAACAGAATTATACATCAGAGTACCCAAACCTTAGGGGAAATTCAAAATAAATTAAAATCAATCCATAACAAACCAACACATATTTCAACCACTCTCTCAATATCTTCTACAAGTATTATTTGCCTGTCCATTATTGCGTTTGTCATATACAAATTTATAAAGAAATTTCCAAAGAAAAAAAGCACTCAACCACCCGTCAATGTTAATCTTAGCACCTTAACCGAAACTCATACGCCCAAAATCTCCAAAACCTCAGAAAGCGAAGACATATCAATGAAACCCATAACCAAGACACTCATTAAACCTGAGATAATGTCAGTACAACTTGTCTAAAAAAAAAAAACCCTAAACAATCTCCTTTATTCTCAATTTATAAAACCCCAGAAGGACCGGGGATTCTAGAATAGGCCTTCGGTACACCTCACCTGTCGTACGAGGCGACTAAGAGAACTATTTTTTCTGTTTGACCTTTTTCTGCTTCTTTTCCAAAATTTTTAAAATTCTTTGCCTTATCACACCTTAAATGTTATGACTTTTTACCTGTTCAAATTTAAGATTTTTTTTTACTTCCATCCAAGTTTAAAAAATTAATCTTTAATTCTGAATATTACTTTCTCTTCTCTTGATATCTTTTTTAATATTCTAACTATTTGGATTCCCTCGCCACTCTTTTTAGAGAATCCCTCACTAATCGCAGGGATTCTCTTCCTCAAGGGGGGAAGGTATGTTATGTAAACGATTTGCGTACCCTGATTTAACGCAATTTTACTACCAATTACCCAATTTTCACTAATCAGTCTTTTGTTCGTACAAATTCCATTAAATTAATTTTCAATTATTAATTGTAGAAAAAATAAAATACAAATAATAAAACAACTAAATTTGAAATATAAATGAAATATAAAGAGATGCAAAACCATTTAAATAAAAATAGTCTATTTTCTATAAATTAATATAAGCCTAAGTTTGTTTGTAATTGTAAAAAATAATAATAATAAGAATAATAATAATAAAATAAAAAGGGAAAAGTATGTATTATATATTAAATTATGGGACATTTTCACTATTAGTATATTAAGTCAAATAAATAAATAAAATAGTAAATAAATTTATAAAAACGATCAACAAATTGGTAGATATACTAAAAATTGGTATATGTATCTAAAATAAAATTATATAATTTGGATTTTGTCTAGACTTAAGATCTATTGAAAGCTTTGGTTTAATTTAGGTTTAAGTCTAGGGTTAAGTATAAAGATTTACAAAGGTACAAAGTCCCATGAACTAAAAGAAAATTGCATAGTGTAGAAAAATTATTGTGAAATACAACAAAAAATAATAAAAGCAATATCGTTTTGCAGTTATAGCAAAAAAAAAAAATATTGCATTATAGAATATCAGAAAATTGCATGATAGAAAGGTACTATAAAAGAAAGTACTTTTCTTTAGGAAAAACAGTGTTTGTAAAATTTTAAAAGAAGGTGGAACCGCTGCTGTAAGACCGGCCGATACTGGCCAAGACTTTACAAGCAGAGATAACTGTTGTTGACTTAGAGTAATTTTAATAAAAATATTAATCAAAACTTAGAGTAATTTTAATAAAAATATTAATCAAAACTTAGAGTAATTTTAATTAAAATATTAATCAAAACTTAGAATAATTTTAGTAAAAAGTGTTAATCAAAACTTAGAATAATTTTTAATAAAAAGTTTAATAAAAAGTTTAATAAAAGACTTAGAATATTTCCATAAACATAAGGGCTTGTGGAAAGAAATTTGTGAATTGTTGTGTTGCTTCCCGACTGAACGCGTTTTATAAGAAAAGACAAAAATAAAAATAATAATATAACAGAAAAAGAAAGCACTTAGAATAATCTTTAAATAAAGATTAATTGTGGAACTTTATATGAAATTTGGTGTAACAAAAAATACTTAGAATATTTCTTCTGTGTTCTATTATCTTATGAGTTACTACGAACACAGTTAAAACCGGCCGATACTGGCCAGAACTTTAACTGTTGGACCATAAGAGCTGAGATACTACGAAAGCAATTAAGACCGGCCGAAACTGGCCAAAACTTTAATAGCTATTCTCAGTTAAACATAGAAATTATTTTGTAATTTTATGTGTACAAGACTTAGAACAATTTTGTTAAAAAGAAAAATAAAAATTATCTAACTATTTAAAAGCCTTCTTGTTTGTTCATTCTCTTATCGGTTATTACGAAAACAGTTAAGACCGGCCGATACTGGCCAAAACATTAACTGTTGGACCATAAGAGCTGAGATACTACGAAAGCAATTAAGACCGGCCGAAACTGGCCAAAACATTAATAGCTATTCTCAGTCAAACACAGAAATCATCGCATAATTTAATTAAAAAGTCCAGTAACGTATACTAACATTTCCATCAACCAACAAAAGACAACCCTTGTTATAAAGAATATAACACTATAATATCATCTAAGTGTATTTCATTTGAATATGTGGGGTTTTATATTCGTCATACAATATATCAATTTGTTTTTTTTTCATTTATATTTTTAATTTGTCCTAATCTTGGACGGAAAAAAAGGAAATGGATAATCATGAAGGCACTAAAGTGGGAAAAGGGAGTACTATGTGTGTGAGCATATGCTCACTGACTGTCAGCCAGTTCAATCATAAAATGGAAGAGAAACTATTGATTCATTATGCCGGTGAGCTCCATTATATGGTTCAGGAAAACAGACTAAAAAAAAATATTGCCGTTTAGGCGGGTTGGTGGCACTTGAGTGCAAGGAGCTCATGGTTGTTGAGTGGGCAAATAAACAAACAGAAAAAAATAAGAGTACTATGGCTGAAGTGTAAGTTGGAACTACATTGAACTGATCCACTTCCGGACAAGCCGCAGCGTCTTGGCCTAGCCAAGAACACAGATTCAAGGATTAAATCCTTCGGCTTCACAATTCAATGCAGCCCAAACCCACGTTCTTGCCATGGATCTTCACGATAAGAAGTTGGGAGTAAGACGAAATAAACTTCCTCTTAAGTTCCACAGCTTGTGAACAAGCCGCAGTGTCTTGGCACAGCCAAGAACAAAGATTCAAGGATTAAATTCACAAGTTGTTTCCCTTTGGAATTCATTGATCTCGTCCATCTCCAGCTCTTTAGATGAATACCGCAGGACAGGAGGCCTAACCTCGTGCCTGTTCAAGGAGTTCATCTAAAGGCCTTTATCTTAAAGTGAGACCTGACTCATGACAGTCAGACTTCGCAAAAGCTGCTCTAAGTTCGTGCAAAACAATCTGACCGAGAAGGAAACGCAGACTAGAAGGTCTCAACAACCAAAAAAAAGGTCAAGGGTGCATAAAGCATACTTTAAATTGCAACTAAGTTGCTACTACGGGGGAATGAGGGTAATGTTTATCGCATTACACCTCGGATCTAAACAAACCCTCCATTGATATATTTTACCATATCAACTTCGGGTAAGCCGACCGTTGGGCGCCATGTTACGTGACCATATGTTTTTATGCAGGGGTCCATACCCCTGAGGACCAAACATAGGCACGATCTACCAGGTGTCGTTTGTGTGGCAGTCGTAGCGAGCTCGCTATGCGCGGCTATTGCGGTAGAAATAAAGGGGTGGTTCTTGCCACTGACACACTGACCATAATCTCGCTACTAAATTGGAGAATTTTTAAAGAAAAGAGCGCAAGGCTCGAATAAAAGTGATTGCGGCCGCAGAAAGAGAAAAAAAATAACCAAATGAATGAAAAAAGGAATTTGAGACAAAGGAGTTAAACCCCTTTGCTCGCCCATTTTAGAACTGGACCAGCTGACCTGAAAATAAACAAAAATGTGTGGGAAGGTGGATTAGGACATCTCAAAGAGAAGAATTATTATTAATCATTTTAAATAAACACTTTATTGTGATGAAAAAAAATAACAAAAGTTGTACTGTAAACTTATTTTAATACTTCATAAGACCAAAAAAAAGGTTCATCATAATAATAAAAAAACTAATCTTGAACTAATTTTAAATCAAAACTATATTTCAATTTAATTATTAAATCCTTAAAAAAAATTAAATAAAGCAAAAACTATTTAAAAAAAAAAAACAAAGCTTACATGATTTTTTTTTTCTTTTTCTCTGGGGGGTTGATGGGCCCAGCAACTCCTTATCTAAATTTATTTACAAAAGAAAATATAAACTTAAAATAATATTTTATTAAATATATCAATTATCCTCTCTATTTTTCTTCCTCTTTTTATATTTATCTTTGCTTCCTTCTTTAATTTTTCTTTTGTTTGGAATGCAACAAATACACTACATTAACAATCTTTTCAAATCCACTAAAATAATCAATTAATGTGGGATTTCGGTATCTAATGGAAATCCTTTAGCATATGCAGTACGTGAAATAATTTCTTCTTTTTCGTTTTCTTCATTTAGTTCTTGTAATGGCCCTTCAGAATGTTTTCTTAGTTTTTTTTTCTCTTCACTAATTAAAATTAAACCTTCTTCAGATTTTTCTAAAGCCTAAATTTTTCTAGTATTAACATCACTAGAAAGTGAAGCTAAACGTTTAAATATTGATAAAGTAAAACAAAATGGCACCTAGCCGTTATCAGGGCTAATTTGTTCAATCAAAATTTATTTTTTTTTTTGTAAATTAACGTCGCCAAAATAATATTCAATTTGTTGAATTATACGTTTTTCTAAGTCCGTAACACTATCCAGTGGTCCTGATATATATATTTTTTTTTTTTTTTTTGCTTTTGTTCATGCCCAACACACTAGTTTCTTTCTATTTCAATTGTTCCACTTATATTAATTTAACAATCATGATAGAATAGTTTCAAGATTCCTTTTTTTTTCTTCCACACAAAAATTATTCATTTTTTTTTCACGCCATTTTGACAAAAATTTATTTGTTAGCAAAACTTACTTCAAACAAAATCAAAGTTTATTCGGATCAATTTACGCGATACTTAAACTTTTTTTTCCAACCGCTTAACTACCTTATTTACCTTTAAAAAAAAATTAAATTTTAAAATATAAAAAAAACTTAAAAGAACCGTAAGGCCAGAGCCCCAACGACCTGGGCTCTGCCTCCTTCTAAAACCTAACGCTGACTGACTTCAATTAACAAACAAAACAACTCGTTTGCTTTCAAACTAGAATTCTGCCAACGGGAAACTGATAAAAATCCCGTTGGCAAAAATTTACTTTTGCAGCAAACAAGCTGCTTTGGGACCAAGAACCAAATTGTTGGAACAGGGGTCCGTTACAATTTAGGGGATAAGTCCCGTAACTCTACTTCCTCATTTCGCGTGTTGAGAATATGTATTATTCCTTTACCTTCTTAAGGTCTGACTATTGTATTACCAACGTAAACACCATCTTGTATTTCTTCATGTAAACAGAGCATATCTGCTGGGCTGTTTACTTTGACGGCAACGTTAATAGCTACTCGTGGAGGTATTACAATATTTTGCGGGTTCAAGTGGTCTGATTTGTTTGTGCAGATTGGTGATATTCCCTTTTTTTGAAGATCCTCATTGGACAATGCATAACTGTTTTTGTAGCGGAAATCAGACATTGCTTTTGAGGGGCTCTTGAAAAGAGATTTCTTTTGTATTTGTAGCTTCAAAAGGTATGCTTACTTTTGTTCCCGTGCGAGGGAAACTAATAAGTTTTTTTGGTCCTTTGATATTACAATCACATAAAAAATTGTTTCCTAAAATTCCATCTGAAAACAGATTCAGATCTTCTACGATATGAAATTCGTCAGCTCCAGTGTCAACAATGAATGTAGATTTTGCGTTTTTAGCGATGCTCAGCGGCAGCTTAACAATTGGAGTAGTAGAACCTGACGTACACCCTTTTTTCTCAGTATTTAGAGGCTGGCCGGGGTGTTGTCGGCTGCCTCTTTTGAGTTTTCCGTTTCCAGGGCTTTAATTCGCTTTTCTAACTGAGTTTCTTCCCATCTTTCTTTAGCGTAACACGAGTTTATGTCATGTCCCGACTGCAGACAGAAATTGCAAGGAACGATTTTGTCCATGTGGTATATGTTTCTACTGTCCTTGTTTTGAGGATGTTTCGTACTGTACTCATTTTCATTATAGGAGACATTATTTCGGGTTATACGTTTCCGACAGTTTTCGTATTTGTGACCTGACATCATGCAAAAATTACAAAAAATTTGTCTGCTTCGACATTCATTAAAAGTATGACCACTACGTTTACAAAACGTACACTTAGTTTTTTGAGTGTTGTGGAAATTGTTTACTGGTATCCTATTTTCAAATTGATTAGGAATGCCATTCTGGTTTAGGTAGCTTAAATTTTGAATTCTATCGTTGTATATTAGTGGTTGGATGGGGAATTGATAAGGTATTGTTGATAAATTATTTTGGTACATATATATTTCAGTTTCCTCTAATCTTAATACTTTTTCTTTTAGTTGTTTCAAAGAATTTTCAGTCTGTTGTAAAAGGTGAAATTTATGATTTGGGTTTAGTATGCCCAACTTAAAACTATGTATAGCAGTTTCCTCTAGTTCTAATTTAATGGAATCTATTCCATTATTGTATTTTTCACTTGCCTGTTCTACACAGTCATTTAGCAAAGTACTAACTCTAGAAAAATAAGAAGATAATGTTTCTCTAGGGGTTTGTTGAACTGTTCTGAGTTCGTTGTTTAGGGTTATATATGATCGTTTTTGGATCAAATTATGAGAAAAGAACTTTTTTAAGCTTTCAATTGTTTCAAAATCTTGATTTTGGGCAATTTCTAAAGCACGACCTCGGAAACGTGTGGGTAATAATTCTAAGAATAATCGTTGGTTTTCCTCGGAAGTTAGGCTGTCATGGGCTAATCGAGAACAAGTAAGGAATGCGCGGAACTCGTTTTGTAGGTTGGGACCCTTTTCACCAGTTAGTAGTGGACTGTTATATTATTCATATTTTCGTTATTTGTTTTTTGATTTAAAAATTTAAGTTTATTATCAATATAACTAATATTTTCTAACCTGGTTTGTTCTATTTTTGTTGTTAGACAATTTTTTTACTGCTGGTGGTGCTGCTGTTGAAGTTGTTTGATAAACGGTTGTTGTAGCTGATGATGTTGCTGTTGAAGTTGTTTGATGAACGGTTGGTGTAGCTGGTGATGCTGGTGTTGAAATTGTTGTTCCTTCTGATTCCTTTATAAACTTTGTTGTGGATGGTATTATATTTGTTGGACTTGATTTTCCTTTTGTTGACACTGTTACTTGCTTTGTTTGTAAGGATTTTGTTTCCCTTGGATATAATCTGCCGTAGCGTAGATCTACTAAAGACAATCTGCTGGAGGCTGGTAATATTTGTGTTTGTAGCCCTTGATTTTGTTCTTCTTCTGCTGGTTTTGTATCTGGTGTAGAAGTTGCTAGATCTATTTCCCTTGTTTTCCCAGGTGGTGAATGTTCTGGCGATGATGGTGTTGACTCTTTGCTGATAGGACTCGTTATTTCATAACTGAACAAGTCTATTTTCTTTATGAACTTATTCAAACTTTTATTTAACGGTAGTTTGGGTAAGTTTTTTTCTGTCATTAAAGATGTAGGAGTTTGATCAAAATCTCACTGATTAAAAGGTTTTCTTCTCACTGTTTATTATTTATTTTTTTAATTATTTTTTTGTTTTATTGCTAGTTTATTATTATTATTTCTTATCCCTTTTTTTTAACTGGGATGGTTCGGTGAACCGGCTGTGCCAAATGTTAGACGTGTTTTTTTTTATTAAATTAAAAAAAAACCTTCCGTTGTTAAATATTTATTGACAAAACATTTATTACTATTATAAACTCTGCGTTGTAAAATCTTTATTTTCTAAATTTAATCTTAAACTTAAACTGTCATTATTAATACAAAGTATATATTAAAAGCTGAACTCACATAATTAATACACCGACTTTCCACTTAAAAACTCACTATTCTTTTTGAACTAAATAAAATCTAACTCACTCAAATTCTACTAAGAACTACCGCTTAAATTATTACTTATTTGCTTATATATTAACTATGTCTTATTTCCTATTATTATTTTTTCTATAGTATTTTATTTCATAAATAATATTTACGCTTAAATTTACCGGAAGAATTTCCAACTTCGCGAAACGCATACCCTTGAAAATAAGGCAGGTGTTTCGCGAAATTAGGCAGCTTCCGCGATGGCTTGCAGACATCGAAGAGACATCGACGTCGACATCGAAGAGTTTGCCTTCCGGTATATTGCATGAAACATGCAGGTGTTAAACTTCCGCATGTTTCATACAATTTTATAGTACATTTTGTAACCTAACATTAAATTGCATGAAATATGCAAGTGTCAATCTTCCGCATGTTTCGTACAATTTTATTATATGATTTTGGTAACCTAACACTGGGGCCCGTTGAAATATTAATAATTTTTCAAGATAGAAAGTTTCTGAAAAAAAACCTTATTTATTTTCTAAACAGAGGAGCTTATATTAAAATAAATATAATTGATTCCTCTATATCATGCCACAAGAGTTAGAAACAAACAGCTAAAGTCGAAAAGTATCGGAGTAGAATTTCATTATTTTAGTTAATTTCATTAATTTAGTCTTTTGAAAATGTTTTCAATAAGAAGTCGATAGTTTTCTTCCCAATTTACGTAAACATACGAGTCAAAATCTATGAGGGCATATAATGCGAAATTATTACGATACATACAAAATGTATACTTTCATAATGATCTACTGATCCCAAAGGCTAAAATGACTACTTTCAATTAGCCTATTTAATCCTCTATATTTCGATCCTTGCATCAGTTCAACGTCATTTACAAGCTTAGCTTCTATTTGCAAACTAACATGAAATATACATGTTAGATTTACTCAGAATATCTAAAGGATCGATAAATTTGTATATATCTATATTGCACGTCTAAATTTGGTATCTCCTGGAGACTGTACAAACCACGTCTGCCTGTCTATAGAAAACTTTCGACTTTTAGCCATTTTCCACCCCCTTTTATTTTGTTTTTTAATAGAACTTAAGCCCTCAAACGTAAAATTCAACAAAAAATGGTTCTCTACAAAAACATTCAGAGAGCAACTTTGTAAATGTTCACATAATCACATAATGAAATCTAATATCTTCAATCTTTAAATTCCTTAAATTCACTAAAAATTTAAATTTTAATAGAATCCTCAAACACAACTTCAACATTCCAAAATCATAATTTAGTAAAAAATTTTGTAGCCAGTTAGAGAAGAACCAATTATATTCTTAAGTAAAAAATGATTTAGCTCATTTTGAATCTAAAGATGATAATATATCGTCTAGTCGTCCAACTAGAATATCAGATGAAATGAGGGTTTTTTAACCGATAAAAGAAGAATAAAAAAGAAATGGTTTCGTAGATCAGATGCTGAAGGTATTAATGATCGTCCAATATCAGAAATTAGATGTTCAGATCAACAAACCACATTTGTAGAGTATTATAAATAAGTAAAAGAATAGTAATAAGCTCTATATAGTGTTTTTATATTTCCATTTTTGTCCATTTTGAAATTTATTCTTAGACCGAATGGTGATGTATACCTTTGTTTCCTTTTTTTTGATCGAAGAAAGGCCGCTTTGGATAGGAATACAGGGATAGATACTCCGTGATCTTGAACCCAAACAGTGATGTGATCCTCTATATTTTTATCCGGGTGTCTTATTATCATATTTTTCAAAATTTTTACTTTATGAGGCTTAGGTGTTGCTTTTAATTGGTCGTCTAATGTCTTACCGTTTTGAGACATCTGGAAAGACTCTGCCTTAGGTGTTATTGTTGATTTGACATTAGAAGTTTGTTTTGTAATCAATGATGCTACAGCCGGATTAAGTGATAATACAGTCTGCATTTGACGCGTTACCGTGTTTATAGGGAGCGACATCGGTGTTGGAGGTTGTACAACGCTCTTTTCAACTAAGTCTTCAATATCCCGTCCTGGAGTTGGAGGGCACTTATTTGCAAAGGAGTTGAACATTATTCCTTTTTTACTGAGAGTAATAGAAAAAAAAATGATATTGATTGAAGCACTTTATAGGCACAACTGCTAATTATTTCCGCAATTAATGGTTTTATATCAATTTTAACGGTAATTTTGAGTTTGACACCAGAATTGAAAACGTAAATATTAGGAGTAAAGCTAGCATATGTATCTATAAGGCGTTATTAGTGATTATTAAGGGTATAATTTAACTAACAGATGAAATTTTGAGTAGAGATGAAAATATAGTAGACGCCTTAATTTTGACAAAAAATAAAATAAAATTTTAATTCAGACAATATAAAATAAAATTTTAATTCAGAGAGACTAATTTAAAATAACCTAGAGAAAAAATTTTTTTTTGTTTATTTTTATTACTAAATTTTTGTGTTTTTCTTTTGTTTTTTTTTTTTTAATTTAAAGAAACTAACTTAATATTTTTATGATACATTATCAGAAATTGGTAATGGACATAATTTATGTATTGGTCTAGTAAATGTAGTTGTCGAAGTTTTCACTGTGACTACACGAACTAGTTTATCTGGACCCTTGTGTATTTGAACGACTTTACCCAAAGCCCATTTACATAAAGGTAAGTTTTCCTCTTTCAAGAGAACAATATCTCCAATTTTAAGATTTTTTTGTTGACACTTCCATTTTGAACGGACTTGGAGTTGAACAAGGTACTCCTTGGACCAACGCTGCCAAAAATGATGCATCAATTGCTGCAAAAATTCCATCGTGATATAGGATGAATAATATCTAATTTGGAATTTTCAGGTAATGCCTTTAAAGATGTGCCAATTAAGAAATGACCCGGGGTTAGAATATTATTATCATCAGGGTCTTCAGAAAGTCTACAGAGGGGTCTTGAATTGAGACAGCCTTCTATTTGAGCCAAGACTGTTGATAGTTCTTCGTAAGTTAGGGATGCACTTCCAATTATTCTTTTGAAGTGATACTTTACGGATTTAACACCCGCTTCCCACAGTCCACCAAAATGTGGAGCTGAAGGTGGATTAAAGTGCCAGCTAACACCATCGTTTGCTACTTCCTCAGCAGTATAACACTCCGCCTTATTAATAGCATCTTTTAACTCTTTATCCAAAAACCTTTTTGCTCCATTGAAGTTTGCTCCATTATCACAGTAAATGTTACTGCATAATCCCCGTCTATTGACAAATCGTCTGAAAGCCGCAAGGAAAGCATTAGTAGTTAAGTCAGAGACGGCCTCCAAATGGATTGCCTTAGTCACCATGCACACAAAAATACATATGTATCCCTTATATGTTCGGTTTCCTCGATGTTTTGACATTTTTAGATGAATTGGTCCAGCGTAATCAACCCCTGTATGAGAAAAAGGACGTGCGGGTGTTGTTCGACAAGAGGGTAAACTTCCCATTAATTGTTTGGGCGATGTTGGCTTTTGTTTGAAGCAGAAAATGCATTTACTAATGACATTTCGTACGCTGCATCTTCCTTGTGTTAGCCAATACTCACCCCGAAGAGCTAATAACGTGAGTTCTACCCCACCATGCATAGTCTGATGATGGAATCAGCGAACAATCAGAGTAGATAGATGATTACCTGGCTTAGACAATACAATAGGATGTTTAATTTCATATGTAAGAGCAGAGCTAGAGAGTCTTTCACCGACTCTCAGTATTCCTATAGTGTCAAGAAATGGATTCAAAGTATGTATAGAACTCTTTGATACCAAATGTTACGGTAGTCAGAATATAATCTTTTATAGGTTGAGAAGGGTCATGGCGCCATAAAATTCGTTGATAGTTACAATCCTCTTTATTTAAATTGACCATTCGATACATTTCTTCAATGTCAGCGGACATAGCATACTTATGCCTCCTCCATCTTAAAATAATAGAAAACAAATTAGCTTGTAATTTTGGACCGTTATATAATTGATCATTCAGATTCTTTCCGTATGATGATAAAGCGGAAGCATCAAAAACAATGCGCATTTTCATTGTGCTGCTGTCTTTAAAGACAGCATAATGAGGTATGTAATAAGATTGATTGATTGGAACCATGTAAGGGATTCCTCTCATATGTCCCATTTGAAGATATTCGTCAATACAGGATTTGTATTCTATTTTGAGAACTGGATCGCGATGAAAACGTTTTTCTAAATTTAAGAATCTACAAAGTGCCATAGAACGGGAATTTCCCAGATCAGGTTGCTCAAAGTTTCGAAAAGGAAGGCGTACCTCAAAATGACCGTTCGATAAACGTTTAAAACTATTTTTGTAGAAATTTTCACATTCTTGCTCAGATTTAGAAAAGGTTGGCATATCTGGAATGTTTTCACCTGATGTAGATTGGACATCGACCAACGCCGTTGCTAGTAAGGCTTGACAGCCAAAAGAACGAGTGTTGTACATTGATTGTAATGCCTTTTCATTAGAGTTTATTGTAGGTGGTTGCTTACTAGACTTAGGCTTGCTAAGCGAATCTTATGTTTTTTGGCTTTTTTGGCGAATCTTGTGTTTTTTGGCTAGAAAGGGTTATTGGTGATTCCCTTTCAGATGTAGTGGATATATGTAAAAGAGAATGATGAGATTTACCACAATGGAAACATCGTCGTTTACTGGTGCATTGTGAGAGCTGATGGCCATGAGATAAACAGTTTAAACAGAATCCCTTTTTTTTGATTAATTGTATTCGAGTAGTAACGTCAAAAGTTTTAAATTTTTGGCAGTTATATATATTATGATTTGATTTACAGATTGTACAGGACAGATTCGAATAACTATTGTGAGAATACTTTTGCAAATTTTGAAAAGAAGAGTGTTCGCCTTTATTTGAGATTTTGGATGAAAGAATGGATCCAAGCACTCTAAAACGTTGTTCAAGAAATGATTTGAATGTCTTGAATGATGGTAGCTCATTCTTTCCTTTTTGCTCTGATTTCCACAATGACTGAGTTTCACCAGGGAGCTTTTGTGAGATAATATATATTAAAATAGAATCCCAGCCTGTTGTGGACACTCCCAAATTTTCTAATTCCGAAATGCGGCCAGTTGATATATCCAAGAGATTTTTCAAATTGGTTGCGTTTTCGAATTGTATTATAGCTTGGGTACATAATATCTTTAGTTGTGTTTTCACTAATGTTCTTGGATTATTATACCTATCAATGAGAGCTTGCCAGGCGATTTCATAATTTGCATCAGATATTTTATAGTGTTTTAATAGGTGCTCTGCGTCACCACAGATACTTGATTTTAAGTATTGGAGCTTTTGAGCGGGTGATAAAAATGAGTTCTCGTGTACTAAGGCAATAAATAAATCATGGAATGAAACCCATGATTCGTAAGACCCAGCAAATTTAGGGATAGACACCTTAGGTAGTTTAAGATTACTAGAAACCATACTTGAATCTAAATTTGGCTTGAGAGATATATTTGAATTTCCATGATCAATGATTTCTTTAAGCGTAGCAATATACTCAAAATATCTTTCTTCATGTTCTGAAAACCAATCTTTCGCTAGATATTCATATTTGCTATTTTCCTCATTTGTTTGGTTTGCTGAAATCATTTCTATCTCTTAATGGTTAACGGAAAAGGTTTCCCATAATTTTTCCACAGCACCTAACCGAACTTCTGCCATAGATTTGGTACGTTTTTCTATTGCAGTTTTCCTAAAATTCACTATAGACTTATTAATTAAGTTAGCGTGCGCCATTTGCTTGCTAATAAGATCAAGTAACGGCATTTTAACGGTGACGCTAACGGTAAGTTTCTACTGGTTTACAATTTCCAAAAATATCAATCACTTAATCCGGCTCGAAGGACCACATGTTGGGGCCGTTTTCTTCTCTTTTTTTTATATATATATATTTTGAATTAAATGAGCTTAATATTTTAGTTTTACTCTTGTAAACCTTAGTTTAATACAATGTATTCAATACAGGGTATTAAAGAAAGCGAATTTAAAATATGTTCGGTTCCGAACACATAAATTATACATATATCTTCAATCAAAATGTTAAACTCAGAAAAATATTGAGTATAACTGTCCCCCAGATCGCCTACTAGACGTCGGACATTGTCCGGGTAAATGACCTGGAAGACGTCAGGCATTCATTTGCCCGGACTTTTAATAACTTTTTAGAGTGTACTGTTTTTACAGATTAATATAACCAAAATTTTTAATGGAAGTAAAGTGAAGTAAAATTTTTGTTTGCATATTAAATTAATGATATTAATTAATTTCTAATAAGTTAAAATATTATTTATAGTAATAATGACAAGAAGTTTTTTGATATCATAATAAAGATTACAAAAAAAAAAATTAGAATACTTATAATAAACACATATTTCCTACTCACAGTTGTTGAGAAGGGAATTCTTAGAGTGAAAATATGAGTGTGATATGACAACTTGCTCCCGGCTGTCTAAGATTATAAGTGATTTAATTTATTAACGAGTTGTTAAAGCTTAGTAATAATTTTTCTACTTACTGTTTATGCTTACAATTAGTAATAATTTTTCTACTTACCGTTTATGCTAAGTAAGGTATCATTGGCTTGCAGGGTGATACCTTGTACTCTATAAAGTATTACTTTGTAGGCTAATGGCACTTTATAAACATCAGGCGGAAACGAGCTCGCCAACAGCTCGAATTATGTTTATGCTAGCAGCATGTGGGGTTACATTGATTGGAATGTGATGTATGTTTTTTAACACACTCGCTGCTGGCACAAGCAGTTCAGAGCAGTTGGGATTTAGTAGCACACATGAAAGCACGCGGTGGTAAATTCATTGTGAAAATTTTTAATAATAGAAAAATAATAATCAAAATTAAAAAGGTTTTTAAATTTTTAAAAAGTGGTCCTTCGAGCCGGATTTAGCTATATTGTCTTTAATTTTTTGATTTGGTTCAGGTTCAGTTATAAAATGAAAAGAGAATCAAATTCTAAAGTAGAAGTTTTTAAAATTTTGTGAATTTATACTCTCTTTTGTTATTTAGAACAGGATTTGTGTATTTTGCAATTTTCTTTAAAACGTTTTTAAATATTTATATAGTAATGAAACTCGTTGCTTTATTCATTAAATGTTTTATTTAAAATACAACAGAATAAAATACATTTGTTTCCAAACAATAATTTAGTTCATCATGTGCCTTTTAGCAACATAACCACAAAATAACAATAACAAAATGTCGGAGTAGCTAGAAGAGTATACTCGACTGTAGTCATAACACAACTGCTGCATTCAGTGAACAATCGTAGAGCAAGATAGGAAGTTCGCTGAATGGCTGAAATGTCATAGTTAGGGCTGCCAAGTATTATTATATGACTATATGTTTTAAAAATTAAAAAGTGAAGCAAAATATTCTTAAGTTGATTAATAATAACTACTACTGTTAAATTAAAATTTGCTACCTTGTTTAACATTTTTGCACCTTGTAATTCTCTCTTTCCAAAAACAAAAAAAATCTAATATAAGGAGAATAATTTATTAGAATAAAGCAAAATTTTCATTAATATAAAGTGAGTGTTGTTAATTTCTGTCATTATGCACATATTAAATGCGCTGAGAGAAACGGTTGATTTTTGGCCACCAACTATTCGAGTTTTCCACCAAGTGTGGAAAAGTTTACGCAATGCTTAGACAATCTCAAGCTATGGGAAAAACAGATCACTTCACACTTTAAAGCACTTTCCAGATCAAACGTGGACTTAACAGAAGCAACCAATCTTATGAGCACGGGGAAAGATGTAATTGAGCAAACACGCACATTTACTTACAAATCATGTCCTGAACTTCTACCGAAATCATCAACACAAGATGAGAGTACAATATCAGTTCCACCAAACATTACAGCAACTGAAACAGAAAATCTACCATTGCTACCAGGTTATAAAGAGCCAGATACCAACCTATCTTCAAATCAGGTAAATGCCAGTTTATTAGATTACGAACCTCTTGCAGGTACCTCACAAAGCCTAACAAACAGGGAGCAAATTTTACTACCACCACCATCAAATATTGCTAACCAACAGCCAAAGGCTAATAACCTCTCGACTAGCGTTACTGAAACTGAAACAAACTACGTTACGCCAATGTTTATTCAACTTCCGAATGAAACATTCCAACCAATCAATACTAGCCCATCACAATTGGGAGGTAGGAACTTGCCATTTGAATCTCAATATGGAACACAATTTTTACCCAATTATAATGCCAACCCTACGCAACTTCGGTACACTAGTACTTATCAATCAAATATGGGTCCAAATCAATCAAAAGTTGACTCAAACACGTCACTCATTAGAGCATTAGAAGCAATTGCTGATGCAACTAATGATCGATTAACACGGCGTGCAAGAGCACCTGAGGTAAAAATTCCCAGCTTCAGTGGCGATATAATACAATATGAGCATTTCAAATCAATCTTTAACTCAATCATGGATAGAAGCTGCCTAGGAACTATCGACCGATTTCACATTTTAACCGAAAAACTAAGCGGAGCTGCAAAGAAAACAATTTCTTCACTCATGGTCGTAGAACAGAATTATGACACAGCATGGGCTCTCTTAGACGAACGTTTTAAAAATCCAAAAAAGTTCCTTGAAGCCTGCATTCAAAAACTTTGCTTTGATCCAGCTATCTTGCCCCGTGATCGGGAATCTTTACTTCAATATCTCTGTGATATTCAAGGAATTAAAGCTAGCCTAGCAAGGGAAAATATAACACTTGAAAACTTAGTTACTATGATTTGTATGCATCACATACCAGAACCACACAAAAGTCGGTTCTCTAATTTCCTACCAAGTAAAAAAAGTATACCATCGTTTTCTCAGCTTACCACCTTTCTTAGCAACGAATATAATAACGCTCCACCGAACATACCAAAATATGACAAAGAAAATTCACCGATTTCATTTCGAAAGAAGACAAACAGTCATGCTTCTCATGTACACGTTGCATCATTATCTACTCAAAAGAAAAAACGCTGCCTTTTTTGCGAACATAATATACATTCAACTGTAGATTGCGAAAAATTTAAAACTTCTACCGATCGGCTGGGCTTACTTCGTCGATATAAAATATGCTTTTATTGCATGAAACATAAATTCAAGCCTACCAAAGCCAAAAATGGCGAGTATATTCCAGTTCGTTGCTTAATTGACCAGTGTAGTCAAGCAAACTACATTTCAGAAGACCTGGTGCAAAAACTGCACCTTGCTAAAACACGTACAAAAGTCCAAACCCTAGGCATGGGTGGTATTAGCGGAAACGTATGCTCACAAGTTGTTGTAGGAATTGATTTGGACGATATAAATCATACTCCCTTGAACATTAATGCCTTGGTGGTAAAAAGTATAACTTCGACAAATGTTGTGACAAACAGATTACACTGGACGTCCAACGGACGCAAGCTAGCTGATCCTCACTTTTATAAATCAGCTCAAATCCCAATGCTGCTGGGTTCAGGGGTTTTGCCTGAACTCTTTACAGAAGGAGTTTACAAGGAAGATGGATTACTTTTTCAGAATACCAAACTTGGATCTAAACTAGAGTTGGTTATGTCTACACACGTTACACTCTCAGAACTAGAACATCAACTAATTAACTTTTGAGACATGCTAGTTGCTGGAGAAAACTGCTCTTAAGTTATTTCTAGCTCAGGAGCAACGATGGGAAAACAATCCAGAGCTTAAGCTGATGAGTCTAAACTTTATGAAGGAGTACATTGATCTCGGGCATATGAGTGAGATTCCAGTTGATCACCAACGCAATGAAACTGGTACTGCTTACTTTACTCCTTACTTGGGAGTTCTTCGTAAGGACGCTGTCATTACAAAGTTGCGAATCGTATTTAATGCAAGTTCAAAATCCAGCAATGGTGTGGGTCTCAACGACCAGATTCACTCTGGGCCAAAGCTTCAAACACATATTTTTTATGTAATCACACGACTACGGCAATTTAAATACATGTGACATTACCAAAATGTTTCGCCAAATTTTACTACCCGAGGATGATCGAAGAAAGTTTAGGATTTTATATAGACCATGCAAAGATGCCTATTTATCGGAATATCAACTTAATACAGTAACTTATGGATTTGACTGCAGTCCTTGGCGAAGCATTCAAACCATCCATCAATGTGCAAAAGATAATGCACCAGACGAGAAAATAGTTCAAATTATAACAGAAGGCTTTTACGTTGACGATTTAATATATGGCTCTGATTCCATCGGAGAATGTCAAGAGGACATTGAAAAAGTAACAAAGACTATGGAAGCTGGAAAGTTTTCGCTAACCAAATGGATATCGAATCACAGAAAAGTCCTCGATAACGTAGCAGCAAAAGAAAAAATTGATGCTTATAGCAATATGAACAAGGAGAAGGCCGCTATAAAAACACTCGGCCTAATATATACTCCATCACAAGACGCTTTCACTTTTAATGTCAAAACATACGAAACAATTAACTATACTAAGCGAGGACTATTGTCTGCAACTGCCAGTCTATATGATCCTCTTGGTTAGTTACTACCAGTGGTTATGAAAATGAGAATATTAGTGCAGAGGCGATGGCAACAAAAAGTTGATTGGGATGATAAAATTGATCATGAAATTCAAAAAGAATTTAAGTCATGTATTAATGTGCTACTGTTACTAAAGACAGTTAAAATTCCCCGATGGATAGGTTGTTCAAAAGGTTCCCACGTTGAGCTTATAGGATTTAGTGATGCGAGTGGTGAAGGTTTTGCTGCGGTGATATATATTTATACCAGAACACTCTATAATTTTGAGATTAATCTAGTAACCGCCAAAGGAAGAGTAACACCCTTAAAAACAAAAGCTAGACAAGATAGTAAACTATGTACGATCCCAAAGATGGAATTGGAGGGAGTTTTATTGCTAACTGAACTTTACCAAAGCATTTTGAAATGCTTTTCTAACTTAAATGTTCAGTTCACAGCTTATACGGACTCTGAAGTTGCACTAGCATGGTGTAAAAGCAAGAAAGACAATCTAAACAGTTCTGTTATGCGGAGAGTTAGCAAAATACAAAAAATTATTCACCCAGATAATTTACACTTTGTAAAATCCAAAGAAAACTCAGCTGATCCTGCGTCACGAGGATTGACTCCTTATCTATTTATTAAATGCCGAAATTGGTTTCATGGGCCCGAATGGTTGGCAAGTAAAAATCTTCCAGATGCAACCTTTCAAAATAAAACTTCCACAGCCTTGATAACTATAATTAACGACCCAAGTAACACTTTTATTGAAAAATTTTCTAGTTTTACTAAAATGCTAAGAATCACTGCATTCTGCAAAAGATTCACTGAAAATCTAAAAAGCTCCGTCAAATGTTTTAAAGAAGCAGGAATGAAAAAAAAATGGTTGTCGTTTAAATTAATTAAGAAAATTCAACAACCCCTCAGCAAAAGAAATATTGCAGGCCAAACTTTCATTAATACGAGCACAACAAGAATTGCAATTTGAAGCTGAGCTAAAATTAATTCTGTCTGGCAAGACTATTTCTCGAAAGCATTGGTTGTCGACTCTGGATCCTTATATTGATAACCAGGGGATTCTTGGGGTAGGAGGAAGGCTAGATGCTGCTAGATCTCCTAATTAGACAAACACATAAAGGTTATGTTCACAGTGGGATTGGCCTCACGGAACGTCTTATCCGTACAGAATATTGGATACCTTCTATCAAAAAACGAATCAAAAAATGGATTCATTCGTGTCCGATTTGTATTAGATGGAAAGCAACGTCAATTCAACAGAAAATGTCAAACTTACCCTATGAAAGAGTTAATTTTACACCAAGCTTTACTCATATCTCTGCTGACCTGGCTGGACCCTTTATGATAAAGCCAAGCCTAGTAAAATTCGATAGATCCCTCAAAGTATAGGTGTTAATATTTACCTGCTTATCAACCAAAGATGTACATCTGGAGTAAGTTTCCGATCTTAATACAGATAATTTTTTAGCCGAATTCTCAAGATTTTTTAGCCGCCGTGGAGCCCCTAGCAGCATTCAAACTGATAATGCAACAAATTTCATTGGAGCAAAACATCGAATTTCTGATGCATGGAATAGAATTAAAGTCGAAAGCAAAGATAGACTAGCTGTTCAAGAAACAACTTGGTATTTAGTTCCCACTTACAGCCCGAACTTTATTGGTTTATGTGAGGCAGCAGTGAAAACAATAAAATATTTTATAAGACGCATGGAAACAGTGGAACGTATAACAATGAAAGAATTTATTACTTTGATTTGTCATATAGAAGATTTTATGAACAGCCGACCACTATATCCCGGAAATTATCACCCATCTGAAGCTCCCGCACTCACACCTTTCGAGCTTATAACCCAGAGGCAACTAAAAAATCTACCAACAGATATCATACGGAACCACCGTGAACCCGCAACGAAAAAGTGGCTGCAAATACGCGAATTGCAGTTGCAAATCTGGAAACGATATCAACATGAATATTTAATTCATCTTCAGAAGAGATATAAATGGAAAAATCCTGTGCGGAATTTAAAAGAGGGAGATTTAGTTCTATTAAAAGAACCTAACACCAAACCCAACCAATGGAAAATGGGAAAAGTGATAAAAAGTTATAGTTCAGATGGTGAAGTAGTGCGTCGTGCGGATATAAAAACTGTTAATAAAGAAATAATACACCGGGCCACAAACTCTTTAGTTCCGTTGATGCCGGAAACTTATCTAGATACATCGTATGAGAGGACAAAGCAAAACGTTAACGAAAACTCCACGAAGGCTATAGAAGGGTCCATTACAAATACTAAAAATAAACGATTAACAGACAAAGAAGAAATAGTTTCCAGTACAAAGGAAAATACAAAGAAAGATAAACCACCATTAAGGCGTAGTGATCGTCTTAAGCAACCATCAAAGTCATTGATTACTACGATGCTTATCTGCGTCATTACTCTTCCTTCTATGGTTATTGCTGCTGGAGTTCAAAAAATTGACCCTGGTATTCGCATAATTGGTCTACACAATGTCTCGGTGCTTCAAACCGAGCTCATTTTTTCGATTACAACGTCAATTAATTTAACTAAAGATATAGAAATAATTGACAACCAAATCAAGGAATTCCAAATATTTTGTAGGACTATTGCAGGCAAAATTGCGTTTAATATCACCAATTATTGCTACGATGTTAACACAAACATTAATGTGACAGCTAACAACATCAAAAATGAGCTGTCTGCAGACTATATGAAAAAACCACGTACCACACGAGGGGTGCCCATATTATCGGCGCTATTAAAATATAGTCCACATGTGCTAATGGCTGTGGGTCTGATATATCAGCAAGTCCAAACATACCAGTTAGAGAAAGAAATTTAAGCTACTAGAGAATGAATGACCAAAATTGGTAAATTAATATTTAACCTCACAAACGTGGAATATGCAGAAGTGGAGAATCATATAGATGTAATCCACCAACAACAACAATTAATACTCTGGGAACAACAGATTAGTGACTATGGGTCGAAAATCCAACTGAAAAATTTAAAACTTCTACCGATCGGCTGGGCTTACTTCGTCGATATAAAATATGCTTTTATTGCATGAAACATAAATTCAAGCCTACCAAAGCCAAAAATGGCGAGTATATTCCAGTTCGTTGCTTAATTGACCAGTGTAGTCAAGCAAACTACATTTCAGAAGACCTGGTGCAAAAACTGCACCTTGCTAAAACACGTACAAAAGTCCAAACCCTAGGCATGGGTGGTATTAGCGGAAACGTATGCTCACAAGTTGTTGTAGGAATTGATTTGGACGATATAAATCATACTCCCTTGAACATTAATGCCTTGGTGGTAAAAAGTATAACTTCGAGAAATGTTATGACAAACAGATTACACTGGACGTCCAACGGACGCAAGCTAGCTGATCCTCACTTTTATAAATCAGCTCAAATCCCAATGCTGCTGGGTTCAGGGGTTTTGCCTGAACTCTTTACAGAAGGAGTTTACAAGGAAGATGGATTACTTTTTCAGAATACCAAACTTGGATCTAAACTAGAGTTGGTTATGTCTACACACGTTACACTCTCAGAACTAGAACATCAACTAATTAACTTTTGAGACATGCTAGTTGCTGGAGAAAACTGCTCTTAAGTTATTTCTAGCTCAGGAGCAACGATGGGAAAACAATCCAGAGCTTAAGCTGATGAGTCTAAACTTTATGAAGGAGTACATTGATCTCGGGCATATGAGTGAGATTCCAGTTGATCACCAACGCAATGAAACTGGTACTGCTTACTTTACTCCTTACTTGGGAGTTCTTCGTAAGGACGCTGTCATTACAAAGTTGCGAATCGTATTTAATGCAAGTTCAAAATCCAGCAATGGTGTGGGTCTCAACGACCAGATTCACTCTGGGCCAAAGCTTCAAACACATATTTTTTATGTAATCACACGACTACGGCAATTTAAATACATGTGACATTACCAAAATGTTTCGCCAAATTTTACTACCCGAGGATGATCGAAGAAAGTTTAGGATTTTATATAGACCATGCAAAGATGCCTATTTATCGGAATATCAACTTAATACAGTAACTTATGGATTTGACTGCAGTCCTTGGCGAAGCATTCAAACCATCCATCAATGTGCAAAAGATAATGCACCAGACGAGAAAACAGTTCAAATTATAACAGAAGGCTTTTACGTTGACGATTTAATATATGGCTCTGATTCCATCGGAGAATGTCAAGAGGACATTGAAAAAGTAACAAAGACTATGGAAGCTGGAAAGTTTTCGCTAACCAAATGGATATCGAATCACAGAAAAGTCCTCGATAACGTAGCAGCAAAAGAAAAAATTGATGCTTATAGCAATATGAACAAGGAGAAGGCCGCTATAAAAACACTCGGCCTAATATATACTCCATCACAAGACGCTTTCACTTTTAATGTCAAAGCATACGAAACAATTAACTATACTAAGCGAGGACTATTGTCTGCAACTGCCAGTCTATATGATCCTCTTGGTTAGTTACTACCAGTGGTTATGAAAATGAGAATATTAGTGCAGAGGCGATGGCAACAAAAAGTTGATTGGGATGATAAAATTGATCATGAAATTCAAAAAGAATTTAAGTCATATATTAATGTGCTACTGTTACTAAAGACAGTTAAAATTCCCCGATGGATAGGTTGTTCAAAAGGCTCCCATGTTGAGCTTATAGGATTTAGTGATGCGAGTGGTGAAGGTTTTGCTGCAGTGATATATATTCATACCAGAACACTCTATAATTTTGAGATTAATAATTATAATTGTCTTTAAATTAAAAATAAAAAAAAATATTTTATATATCTTTTATTTAAATTTATTGTAAATTTATATAGATTTATAAATATCCTTAACTTAATTTATAAACGTGATGTAATTGGAACTTTAATTTATGTAGTTTTCTATATTTGAAAATTTTATTTAATACTGTAACTTTAGATAGTTTTATTTATTTAAAACTCTTAATTTATAAACTTCTTAAATAGTTATATTTATTTATTTATAACTTTAGAATAGTTTTATTTATTTAGTTTACAACTTTAAAATATTTTATTTATTTAAAACTCTTGATTTAAATAGTTATATTTATTAATTTATAACTTTAGAATAGTTTTATTTATTTAATTTACAACTTTAAAATATTTTATTTATTTAAAACTCTTGATTTATAAACTTCTTAAATAGTTATATTTATCAATTTATAACTTTAGAATAGTTTTATCTATTTAATTTACAACTTTAAAATATTTTACTTATTTAAAATTCTTAATTTATAAACTTCTTAAATTAAAACTAAAGGTACACTCTTGTGTACTAATTAAATCGACTGCCAATTATCAACTAAACTCTTTATCAATTACCTGTTCTATTTATATCATTTTTTCATTAGTTAATTTTCCCATGGTCAAATTTATGATTGCTAAAACAGGTATCTTGTATCACTTGTTTCTCATTAAGAACAGGTGCTTCTATATTTCCTATTAATACCAGGTGTATGAGAAAATGCAAGCAATAGTTATTTTGATGGGAATTTAAGGTAAGTATTTTGTTTGGTTTTATTAAGAAAAGGAGCATGAGAAAATATTACGGGCAATAGTTTATTTCTAAGGAAATTTAAATATAAGAATGGAAATTTAGATGTAAGAATTTTTCTAGGAAAAGAGTGTATGAAATATATTGTAAAATGTATTTCCCTAAAAGCGGAATTGTGTGAAAACAAAAGTTATATAATATTTTCGTTGGTTCTTATAACACCCCCATCGTCAGCCTGAGGCTCCGACGAAGCAGGTTTGATTCTTATTTTTTGTTTATGTATTTTAACGAATTTTGTAAAAAATAAAATCGTGAGTGCGATTATAAGAACTGAGAAATTTATAATTAATATTTCAAAATAATCCTTATGTTTTTTTTGTTCAATTTCAATTATTCTCTTCCTATTGTCACTTATATTTTTAACATTGAGTTCTTCTAAATTTATCAAATTTATGGTTTTATTTTCTATTATATTTGTAAAGAGATGAGGTAAAATCAATACATCTTGGATTTTTTTATAATAGTTGTCAAATGACTTATTATTAATTTCTACTTGGCAGTTTTCATATTTTAATAAATTGTTGCCCATTATATTTATTTTAAAATTGTTACAATTATGAAACAGGGCTGTTTTCTGAATGTTTTTAGTTATAGTGATACCTGGTGTTATTTCTTTAATTTCTTTATGTTTAAAAATTTTCATTGTACAATGCGCTACTTCTAACTTTAAAATGTTTTTAATACAATTATCATTAACATCGATTAAATTCTTTTTCAAATTGTTTTCTACTTTTTCTTTATAAACGTTATTGTTATTATCTAGCAGAACAATGTTTTCATCTAGTTGAATGGCCTTACTTATGTTATTGGGTAAGGGTTCTATTAGGACTTTAGAAAGGGGTTTCTCTGAATATATAGGTAGTGAAAGAATGATAACGATCTGGGTTTTGTGGAATGCTACTGAAGTTCTGATGTCTTTTAAGGATTCTATGTCGTCTATTAATTTATGTTCTTCATTTGTTAATATATTCCTTGATAACAATCCTAATTTACTTGACATGAGGATTTGTTCGATATCATCTATATGGTTTCGTAGTAGGTTTATATCGTAGTTGATTTGGTATAGATGTTCCATATGGTCAATTTTATTTTCTATATTAGCTACTTTATTTTGGCTTTCTATTGTAAAATTATTGAGGTAGGCTGAAATAATTTTTTGTTGGTTTCCTATATGGTTTGTTATGTTTCTTATTTGGTCGGATATTTCTCTATTGATTTTAATTTGTTTATTACTTTCGTTAATTAAGTTCTTGTTATTGCTACTTATGATATCTAGTTTAGTTTTTATTTCCAATTCATCATTGTAATCCATTGTGCCTGTAATATATTTTAATCCGGTGCCTATAATATTAATGAGACCTCTACTTTTTCTGCTGTGTGGTTTCAGGTTGTTGATTTTTCTATTCAGGATGTTAAAATTATGTAGGACTGTATTTATCATAGGGTCTTCTACGCTAATGTTGTTTCTTATGGTATTAATGTTTTGTTGGATTATTTCACTAGTTTGTTCGTATTCTGTTATGTTTATAAGGTGTAGTATTTTTGTGAATTTCCTTATGACTTTCACTTCTCCTAATTTAATTGTTAGGTATCCGTTGTTGTTGTCAAAGTTCTGTACTTCAAGTGTTTGTGATAGTGTGATGGAGAGTATTGTCAGTAGTATTAGTATTGGTTTAAACATCGTGTTCTGTAAGGAGAGTTTAAAATTTAGTCAGTTATGTTTTCGTTTCGTTCTGTGGGAGTGTTAGTTTGGTATTTTTTCTTTCTTTTTGTGTGGGATTTATAGTATTTCAATTTAGTTCGTTTATCTACATAGTGGTTGTCGTCTAGTTTTTCTAGATCAACTTTTCTAAATTTTGCATGGTTTTTGCCTCCTCGTGTATGTTTTAAATAATTTGGGCCTGGTTCTAGTTCTACTTCTTCTCTGTTCCGATTTATTTTTGCGATATACTTCTCCTTAAGGTTTTGTACCCTTTCTCGTATTTTTTCGTATTCTTCTGTTTTTACTTTACCATTTATGAAATCTATAGGTTTTCTGTTTGTTGTGGAGTGAATGGTGTTGTTGTAGAAGTTAATGATTTTCAGTATTTTCTCTTCAACTGAATCAGTGTCTTTATTTTCGTCGTGTCGAAGGAGTCTTAAATGCTCGTTTATGGTATTGTGTAGTCTTTCAATATCAGCATTTGAGGAGTGGTTATTATTGGATGTATAATGTATTTGAATATCCTGGTTGCTTAAAAATTCTTTTATTGGGATTGCCTTGAATCCTAATTCGTTATCTACAGTTATTTGTTTTATTCTGCCCGTGAAGGAGATATATTGGAGTAAGGCGCGTTTGAATTCGATCCATGATCTATTATTAATTTTGATGGCTTGGGCGTGTTTTGTGAATTTGTCTATAAAGGTGAGAAAAAGTGTCTTTTCAAGACTGTAGAAAACATCTATGTGTACTAATTCGAGTGGTTCCGATGGTGTTACTGTAGTTTGGTATTTTACCTTTACAGGGTTTCTATCGTATTTTTCTATATTACATATGTTGCAATTATTTATATATTGTGTTATTCTTATTCTTAGTTTTGGATTATAGTATTTTTGCTGGAGTTCCTTATTTACCTCTTCTATCCCTCTATGGTTGTTACGTAAGTGTTCCTCTTCTATCAGTTTGGCTAGTATTTCTTCGTCTTCTATATCCTCTAATATTCTGTTGCATTTGAGGATCTTAAATTGCGGGAAATGGGTTTGATGTATATTCCTTATAATTTGGAGAAACTCGTCATTTTCCACGTATAATGCATTTAAGCATTTAGGGTTGAACTTGGTTTTTATTAAAGAAATAGCAGTTTCATTATTCAATGATTTGACGTGTATTATTTTACGAAATTTATTAAATTTAGTCTCTTCCTTTGTACGTAGTGACCCTGATTGACTTTTATTTAATATTATTTGATATTTAAATACGTTTAGTGGGGAATGGGTTTCAGGGATGCCTATAGTGTTACTATCGTTTTCGGTTTGTATCATATTTATATCAATACGAGACAGCGTATCTGCGTTTAAATTTTTTGCTCCTGCCTTATATTTTATTTCATAGTCAAATTCGGCAAGTTTGAGACGCCATCGAACGAGTTTTGAGTTTGGTTCTTTAATAGAAAAAAGCCATTGTAGTGGTTTGTGGTCTGTTTCAATTAGGATTTTTCTTCCGAAAATATATGGGCGAAAATACTTAGTGGCCCATACTATTGCAAGTAATTCCTTCTCAATCGTACTATAGTTGATTTCATGCTCGTTTAGTGTACGGCTGGCGTAACAAATTGGATGTCCGTCCTGAGATAGTATCGCACCAAGTGCGTATTGGCTCGCATCTGTAGTTAGAGTAAATCTTTTTTCGAAGTCTGGATACCCAAGGATTGGTTCAGTGATCAGAAGTCTTTTCAAAGTGTTGAAACTTTCAGTGTATTCTGGGTCGTTTATATTCATTTTCTTATCCTTTTTCAAATATTTTGTCATTGGTTTAGCTATCTTTGCGTAGTCTTTTATAAACTTCCGGTAATATCCAGTGAGTCCGAGAAATTTCTTAATTTGTTTCGGTGTCTTAGGTAAGGGATAATTTTTAACGCAATCAATTTTCCGCGGATTTGGTTTATATCCTTCGGGTGTTACAACGTGTCCTAAAAATTCGGTTTCTTTCTTCAGAAACTCGGATTTGTCAAGTTGTACAGTTAAGTTTACTTCTTTCAATCTTTGAAAGACTTTCCTAATGGAATCCAAATGTTCTTCTAGAGAAGTGGAAAATATTATTATGTCATCTAAGTACACAAGGCAAATCTTATTGATATAGTCTTTTAATACGAAGTTCATGAGGCGTTGAAAAGTCGCAGGGGCTGTTTTTAATCCAAATGGCATCCGTAGAAATTCGTAGTGTCCGTCTTCGACACTAAATGCGGTTTTATATATATCATTTTCATCTATCTCTATTTGGTGGAATCCCTTTGCAAGATCTAACGTGGTAAAATATTGGCAAGTACCTAATTTACCTAGTATCTCGTCAATATTTGGGATTGGGAATTTGTCATCAATAGTTACCTCATTTAATTTACGGTAATCGATGACTATTATCCATTTTTGTTTTCCCGTAGCGTCCAACTTCTTCGGGACGATCCAAACGGGTGCAGAATAAGGTGAACTGCTATGCCGGATGATACCTTTTTGTAACATTTCTTCGATTTGGCTTTTTATTTCCTCCTTATGGATAAATGGATATCTATATGATTTAGCTTGAATGGGGACATTATTTGTAGTTCTGATTTGGTGTTTTATAATGTTAGTGAAGGATAATTTGAAATCTTCATTATAGAATATGGTGGAATAACGTTTAATTAATTGTATTAATTTGGTCTTTTCTAAGCTATTGAGGTGATCGATTCTTAGTTGGTCTATTGGTAATTTAGGTTTATATTCTTCTAACATATCAGTGTTTTTTATTATATTGTAAGTTTCAATTTTATTTATTTCTTTTGATACATCTGTACTAGTATCTGGTGTGTGAGAATTGCTTTTCGTCATGGGAAATGTTTTATGTTCGTTTAGATATAATTTTAGAGTTTTATTTTTTGTTTCGAGTTGTTTGTTTCCAAAATCTATTTTTGCTTTTATTGGAATTAAAATATCGTTGCCTATTAACCCGTCGTAATTGTTATGGAATGGATAGACGAACATTTCGATGGTTTGATTTTGGATTCCAAACTCTTTGAATATCGGTATAGTTACCTTTTTTGATATTTTCACTTGTCGATCAAGGGTTTTGATCCAAATATTTGGTGGTAGAGAGGATAAAAATTTTGGGTTACATAAATTAGGATTGATTATTGAATGTGTTGCCCCAGTATCTATGATGAATTTTAGTGGTCTAATTTTTCCTATAATTATTATATATGGTAATTGGTTGTTGAGGCCCGTAACCGAAAATTTGCAGGTTGTGAATCCTTTTGAGGAATTCTTTCATTTGTGTTAATTTCCATAGGTTCAGGAGGAGGTTGGTGTTGTGTTGTATTATTAATACCATTTAGATTTCTGTATGGATTTTCGAATGAGGGGTTGAAATTTAGAGAGTTATGATTTTGAGATCTAAACTGGTTATGGTTTGAATAACTAGATCTGTATTGAGGTTGATTATAACGGTTAACGTTCATTGGTAAAGTCGTACTCTGCTTGTTATTGTAATGGGGAACATTCTGTGGGTAGTGTCTTCCCTGGAAATTATTCTTGTTTCGATTGTAATTGTAGTTGTTAGTAGGATTCTGAATTCTGTCGTTTCCTGTTTTGTGTTTTGTATTCGCGAATGTAGTTTTATTGTTCTATGGTTATTATAGCGAAGATTTTGTTTTTCGCCGTAAGACCTAAATGCGTATCCTGATTCGTGCAATATGTTAATTGCTTCCTCTAAGGTTTCTGGATCTCTGCAATACAGTATGGATTTCATTGGCTCTGGGATTTTATTTTTAAAGATCACTAGTGCTGATTTTTTATTTGTAATAATCGTTTGTTCTACTACTTGTTTTTCCTCGCTCAAATTGAGTTTGGTTTTAACATTTAGCCTTCTTAATCCTGTTTTAATTTCATTATAAAAATCAATTGCATTAGTCTTAAATGTAATGCTTCTTAAATTGTCGAATAATTCTTCTAAACTTGCTCTATCTCCAAAATTATTGATCAGTAGCTCCTTTATTTCGAGCCAAGATGTGATATGATTATTAATTTCTAGGACCTCTCGTGCTCTACCTCGTATTTTAGATTTAATTATGTCGGAAAATACACTTTGTGCAAGATTATCATACCGTAAAAGAGTTGGGTGCATTTTGTCAATCAAGTCAAGAAAATTCTGTAGATCTCTAAAGTCACCAGAGAATTCCGGTAAGTGTCCTAAATACTTGAGTGGGTCTACCGTTAGCGTAAGGGCCATTTCTGCAGAGGAACTTTTGGTCTTTTTTAAGAGATTTTCTGTATTAGCGATTGCTGGTTTGTCGATACTAATGTTCTGCATTAGTTCTAACAACTCGTTCATATGAATATTTATAACTAACAAAATTCGGTGTATATGTATATTTACGGTAGAAGACAATTTTTAAAAAAAATTTTGCACAAAATATTATCGAGTTTTTGTTTTTTTTTTTTTTTTGAATAGCGAACTTATGATAACATAATTTTTATCTTATTAATATTTCCTGTTGTACGAGTTTTACATATATCTATATATTTATTTTTTTTTTCATACATAGCACAAATGTGTTCTATTTTAAACAATGACACATCTTTCCTTAGTTCTAATTAATTCTTAACTCTAAATTATAATTAAAAGACATACCCTTATTATCTGTATGTGTTGTCTAGTTGTACGGTGGTTGAATCTGATTTGATGTTGGTGAGCTGTACGGCAGTAGTCGATTTTGAGTTGTTGTAGACTGATCCCTTGATCAGTTTATTGGTGAGTTGAAGACTGATCTCTTGATCGGTAAAAAATTTTCGGTGTTTTAGTTATTGATCCCTTGATCAACAAACACAAAACTATTTGAAGTTCTAATGCACTATTAAGTATAAAAACACAAGTGAACCTTTTTTTTTTCACAAAACTTTTTGTAACTATTATTTTGTTCACTTAGCGCATCCTACCGACTGCGCCAATTATAATTGTCTTTAAATTAAAAATAAAAAAAAATATTTTATATATCTTTTATTTAAATTTATTGTAAATTTATATAGATTTATAAATATCCTTAACTTAATTTATAAACGTGATGTAATTGGAACTTTAATTTATGTAGTTTTCTATATTTGAAAATTTTATTTAATACTGTAACTTTAGATAGTTTTATTTATTTAAAACTCTTAATTTATAAACTTCTTAAATAGTTATATTTATTTATTTATAACTTTAGAATAGTTTTATTTATTTAGTTTACAACTTTAAAATATTTTATTTATTTAAAACTCTTGATTTAAATAGTTATATTTATTAATTTATAACTTTAGAATAGTTTTATTTATTTAATTTACAACTTTAAAATATTTTATTTATTTAAAACTCTTGATTTATAAACTTCTTAAATAGTTATATTTATCAATTTATAACTTTAGAATAGTTTTATCTATTTAATTTACAACTTTAAAATATTTTACTTATTTAAAATTCTTAATTTATAAACTTCTTAAATTAAAACTAAAGGTACACTCTTGTGTACTAATTAAATCGACTGCCAATTATCAACTAAACTCTTTATCAATTACCTGTTCTATTTATATCATTTTTTCATTAGTTAATTTTCCCATGGTCAAATTTATGATTGCTAAAACAGGTATCTTGTATCACTTGTTTCTCATTAAGAACAGGTGCTTCTATATTTCCTATTAATACCAGGTGTATGAGAAAATGCAAGCAATAGTTATTTTGATGGGAATTTAAGGTAAGTATTTTGTTTGGTTTTATTAAGAAAAGGAGCATGAGAAAATATTACGGGCAATAGTTTATTTCTAAGGAAATTTAAATATAAGAATGGAAATTTAGATGTAAGAATTTTTCTAGGAAAAGAGTGTATGAAATATATTGTAAAATGTATTTCCCTAAAAGCGGAATTGTGTGAAAACAAAAGTTATATAATATTTTCGTTGGTTCTTATAACAATTAATCTCGTTGCCGCCAAAGGAAGAGTAACACCCTTAAAAACAAAAGCTAGACAAGATAGTAAACTATGTACGATCCCAAAGATGGAATTGGAGGGAATTTTATTGCTAACTGAACTTTACCAAAGCATTTTGAAATGCTTTTCTAACTTAAATGTTCAGTTCACAGCTTATACGGACTCTGAAGTTGCACTAGCATGGTGTAAAAGCAAGAAAGACAATCTAAACAGTTCTGTTATGCGGAGAGTTAGCAAAATACAAAAAATTATTCACCCAGATAATTTACACTTTGTAAAATCCAAAGAAAACTCAGCTGATCCTGCGTCACGAGGATTGACTCCTTATCTATTTATTAAATGCCGAAATTGGTTTCATGGGCCCGAATGGTTGGCAAGTAAAAATCTTCCAGATGCAACCTTTCAAAATAAAACTTCCACAGCCTTGATAACTATAATTAACGACCCAAGTAACACTTTTATTGAAAAATTTTCTAGTTTTACTAAAATGCTAAGAATCACTGCATTCTGCAAAAGATTCACTGAAAATCTAAAACGCTCCGTCAAATGTTTTAAAGAAGCAGAAATGAAAAAAAATGGTTGTCGTTTAAATTCATTAAGAAAATTCAACAACCCCTCAGCAAAAGAAATATTGCAGGCCAAACTTTCATTAATACGAGCACAACAAGAATTGCAATTTGAAGCTGAGCTAAAATTAATTCTGTCTGGCAAGACTATTTCTCGAAAGCATTGGTTGTCGACTCTGGATCCTTATATTGATAACCAGGGGATTCTTGGGGTAGGAGGAAGGCTAGATGCTTCTAGATCTCCTAATTAGACAAACACATAAAGGTTATGTTCACAGTGGGATTGGCCTCACGGAACGTCTTATCCGTACAGAATATTGGATACCTTCTATCAAAAAACGAATCAAAAAATGGATTCATTCGTGTCCGATTTGTATTAGATGGAAAGCAACGTCAATTCAACAGAAAATGTCAAACTTACCCTATGAAAGAGTTAATTTTACACCAAGCTTTACTCATATCTCTGCTGACCTGGCTGGACCCTTTATGATAAAGCCAAGCCTAGTAAAATTCGATAGATCCCTCAAAGTATAGGTGTTAATATTTACCTGCTTATCAACCAAAGATGTACATCTGGAGTAAGTTTCCGATCTTAATACAGATAATTTTTTAGCCGAATTCTCAAGATTTTTTAGCCGCCGTGGAGCCCCTAGCAGCATTCAAACTGATAATGCAACAAATTTCATTGGAGCAAAACATCGAATTTCTGATGCATGGAATAGAATTAAAGTCGAAAGCAAAGATAGACTAGCTGTTCAAGAAACAACTTGGTATTTAGTTCCCACTTACAGCCCTAACTTTATTGGTTTATGTGAGGCAGCAGTGAAAACAATAAAATATTTTATAAGACGCATGGAAACAGTGGAACGTATAACAATGAAAGAATTTATTACTTTGATTTGTCATATAGAAGATTTTATGAACAGCCGACCATTATATCCCGGAAATTATCACCCATCTGAAGCTCCCGCACTCACACCTTTCGAGCTTATAACCCAGAGGCAACTAAAAAATCTACCAACAGATATCATACGGAACCACCGTGAACCCGCAACGAAAAAGTGGCTGCAAATACGCGAATTGCAGTTGCAAATCTGGAAACGATATCAACATGAATATTTAATTCATCTTCAGAAGAGATATAAATGGAAAAATCCTGTGCGGAATTTAAAAGAGGGAGATTTAGTTCTATTAAAAGAACCTAACACCAAACCCAACCAATGGAAAATGGGAAAAGTGATAAAAAGTTATAGTTCAGATGGTGAAGTAGTGCGTCGTGCGGATATAAAAACTGTTAATAAAGAAATAATACACCGGGCCACAAACTCTTTAGTTCCGTTGATGCCGGAAACTTATCTAGATACATCGTATGAGAGGACAAAGCAAAACGTTAACGAAAACTCCACGAAGGCTATAGAAGGGTCCATTACAAATACTAAAAATAAACGATTAACAGACAAAGAAGAAATAGTTTCCAGTACAAAGGAAAATACAAAGAAAGATAAACCACCATTAAGGCGTAGTGATCGTCTTAAGCAACCATCAAAGTCATTGATTACTACGATGCTTATCTGCGTCATTACTCTTCCTTCTATGGTTATTGCTGCTGGAGTTCAAAAAATTGACCCTGGTATTCGCATAATTGGTCTACACAATGTCTCGGTGCTTCAAACCGAACTCATTTTTTCGATTACAACGTCAATTAATTTAACTAAAGATATAGAAATAATTGACAACCAAATCAAGGAATTCCAAATATTTTGTAGGACTATTGCAGGCAAAATTGCGTTTAATATCACCAATTATTGCTACGATGTTAACACAAACATTAATGTGACAGCTAACAACATCAAAAATGAGCTGTCTGCAGACTATATGGAAAAACCACGTACCACACGAGGGGTGCCCATATTATCGGCGCTATTAAAATATAGTCCACATGTGCTAATGGCTGTGGGTCTGATATATCAGCAAGTCCAAACATACCAGTTAGAGAAAGAAATTTAAGCTACTAGAGAATGAATGACCAAAATTGGTAAATTAATATTTAACCTCACAAACGTGGAATATGCAGAAGTGGAGAATCATATAGATGTAATCCACCAACAACAACAATTAATACTCTGGGAACAACAGATTAGTGACTATGGGTCGAAAATCCAACTGCTTTTAATTTCTATTAAGAGTATCCATCGAAACATCATTAATATCAGGCCAGTTAAGAAACTTCAAACCTATATTAAAAATAATGCCCAATTAAAGGGTATATTACCTCCTGTAGAAAGTCCGTTTGACTGGTTCTTGTTTAATAAGGCTAATAAACAGTTAAAGGAAGGGCAAGTGGTTGTAACCTTTTCAATTCCTCGTATAAAAAATACCACGTTTACCGAATATGCAATTATAAGCATTCCTGAACTTGATGGTCAGTTCATAGCATTAGAAAATGAGAGAAATATTTATAGTGTAATAATCGATGCAGCTAATAAAACCATGATAGAAACTAAAATAGCAAGCCGTTACGCTGGTATAATAGAGAGCGAAAACATTTCATCGCTCAGCTTATGTACTGCTGCTATTTTAAAGCTGAATACTTCATTTCTTCGCTCGAATTGTTCGGGGCAAATTGACCAAGCTAGGGATGGCATTTACCCAATAGGGCTTCAGCTTGCGCTTTTAATCAACTTATGACGCCAGTCATCAGTCGCGGAATGTACAAATGAATCCTATCAAACTGTGGATGATACAGCAATACTCGTCAAGTTGTCCATTTCTTCTATTTCAAATTTGACTAATTATTTCTTCATTCACAGACACATGAAGTATTACTCTTTTCATTTAAAGAAGATGTCCATCGCAAGCTTTAAGGAGCTGATACAACCTGAACTTTTGATAGAAACACCCACTACAGATCACCTAATTGAAACGTTGAAGCAAGCGTTAGATGACGAACTGAACGATTTCAGTTCCTCAGAAATTAACATCAATGACTTATGGACCTATATCATGATAATTGGAGGCGCCATTTTAGTGAGCATTTTGTACGTCACCATTAAAAGGATCAGAAACAATAGAATTCTCGCCAGTGCAGCTACCAATATTGAACTTACGGAAATGGATGCCAAACTCCACTTATGGACCAAAGAATTTATGAAAAAAAGACGACAAATCCTAGACAGTAAACTTAATTCAGCCCAAGAAGATTATTAACTTTATTATTAAGATTATTTGAACATATAAACCATATAAACTCATTTTATATAATAGAAATTCAAAATATAGAATTTAACTACAAAAAAAAAATACAAAGCTATAAGTTATCATCATATATGTGTATTAAAATTTTATTTAAAGCTAATTTAGCGCTATTGTTGTCGGAATAATTTTTTGTTACACATACTTGAAAAAAAAATACTTTACGCACTTTAGGATAATTAAAAATATTTAAAAAAAAAGGGCAGCATTAACGTAAAATGAAGTTATGTTTCAGAGTTTCCCTTAAGGAAATCTTATATTTAATATTAATTGTGAATTGGGAAAATTAAAATTTTTTTAAAAAAAAAAAAAACCCCAATAATCAAGAAAACTTATTATAGATTAAAAATTACATCTACGATTAGAATGTTGGATGTTAATCATATTATCTCTCTATGACATGCAGACTGTGCAGTTTTTGTTCTTTCATAAGTTGGCTGTCTACTGTAATGTGTGAATTGAATAAAAGAAAAATACATGTTTTGTTATAATAAAATTAGTTAATTATACTAGTGTTTTTATTATCATCGACAACATAAACATTCAGCCTTGTTTCAACAGGTTATGGGCCCAGATAGCGCAATATAAAGGAATCTACTAAGGTCGAAAAAACAAAGTGGATAGAAGAAAATGAGCAGACACTTTTAAGAATTGTTTTGTGTGTCGAAGATAATCAATTAAGTCATATTCGTTCAGAGACAACTGCTAAAGGTGCATGGAATGCATTAAAACTTGCTTATGAAAAGGATACACTAACTAATAAGGTTCGTCTAATGCGCCGCATTTGCAGTATGAAGTTGGCTGAAAATGGAGACATGGAAAAGCATATATCAGGTTTGAGTGAATTATTTCAAAGGTTACATGATCTCGGTGATAAACTAGATGATAGCTGGAAGGTTGCATTACTATTAAGTAGTTTACCGCAAAGCTACGATACATTAGTTACAGTTTTGGAATCTCGAGCTGAGAATAGCTTAACGATCTCAATGGTTAAAGAAAAATTAATTACGGAATACAATCGGCATGCTGAAGATATTAGCACATGCAATAAGGAATTAATTTTGAGAACAACTAATACACCGAATAAAAATACAAAATGTTATTTTTGTAACAAGGAAGGACATATGAAGAAGAATTGCAGAAAATACTTAGCATGGAAAAAGCATAAAGAAAAACATAATGGAAATGACAAGATACAGAGAGCAAATAAAGTAAAAGAACAAAATAAAAGTGAATTTGTATTGGGGGTCACATCAAGTGATTCAACAACAAGTTGGATCATCGATTCCGGAGCAACATGTCACGTTTCTGCAAATAAACGTTTATTTCAAAATATGATGAATACTTGCAATGATCTAATAGCCGCAAATGGAGAAAGGATAAATGTAAAGGGAAAGGGTGTTTGCATTGCGGAATGCATGAATGAATTCAACGAAATTTCTTCAATAAAGTTAAAGGATGTACTATATGCTCCAAATGTAAAAGGAAATTTACTGTCAGTAAAGAAACTAATTGACAGTGGTTTTAACATAAACTTCACTAGCAAGGGCTGCGAAATAATAAAACTAAATTAACAAGTCGCAATTGGAAGTGTAAAGTCAAATTTTTATGTATTATTGGAATTGAACAAAGCATTTAAAACCGGATTAAAACATACTAGGAATTGTATCCATACAATACAAAGAGTATTTGGACATCGGGATCAAGAGGCAATAAAGTTTATGTACTCACGAGGTTTGGTGGATGATATACAAATTACTGACTGTGGAATCACAGAACAATGTAAAGTGTGTCTGGAGACAAAACTCACAAGGTTGCCATTTCCTAAACAATCACAATCTAAGGCAAAAAGGGTTTTGGATTTGGTATATACAGATGTATGCGGACCAATGCATACAACCTCCTTTGGTGGAAAAAGATATATACTGACGTTTATTGACGATTTTTCTAAATATACTGAAATATATCTACTGAAAGAAAAATCAGAAGTTGAAACTAAGTTGAAAGAATATGTAGCAACTGTAAACAACAAGTTCTCAAGCAAGCCAAAAATTATAAGACCTCATCGTGGAGGGGAGTATATGAGAAAAACAATAACATCTTTCTTAAAATCGCAAGGAATACGAGCTCAATATACAGCACCATATACACCACAACAAAATGGATTGGCAGAAAGGAAGAATCGGTCGTTGATAGAAATGGTTCAATGTATGCTAACAGACGCAAAGTTACCTCATGAATTTTGGGCGGAAGCAATTAATGCAGCGAATTATTTACAAAATAGGTTACCATCAAGATCAATAAGTAAAACTCCCTTTGAACTATGGAACAAATATAAACCCAGTGTAAGGAACTGTGTAATTTTCGGATCAACAGTTTTTGTTCATATTCCATCAGAAAAAAGGCGAAAAATAGAAAATACTGCAGAGGAGATGATTTTTGTTGGATACGATGAACATTCGAAAGCTTACAGGTGTTATAGTCAAAAGGGAAAGAAAATTGTAATCAGCAGAGATGTGCGATTTATACATAATTATGAATCCGATTTACAGCATGAAAAGGACAAAATAATAATTGATTATAAAGTACCAAAAGAACACGAACTGAAAAATGAATGTGAACCACTGGTATTTGATAAATCTAGTGAATTTCATGATATAGATGAATCTAACTATGAAAAAGAAGCAAGTCCAGAAAGAAGAGTCTCGAAAAGAACTAATAAGGGAATACCATCAAAGAGATTAATTGAGGAAATTCATAAGGTTCAAAAGAAAAATTTTAAAGAACCAAATACATTTAAAGAAGCATTGCAAAGCAGTGAAAAAGAAAATTGGTTAAATGCCATGAATGACGAGATGAATTCATTAAAGAAAAATCAAGTATGGGAATTATGTAAATTACCAGAAGGTCGAGAGGCTATAGGATGTAAATGGGTTTACAAATTGAAAACTAGTGCAGATAATAAAACAAAAAGGTTTAAAGCACGATTGGTGGCACAAGGGTACTCGCAAAAATTTGGTAGCGATTATGATCAGGTATTTGCACCAGTAGCGAGACAAACTACATTTCGTGTGCTGTTGACATTAGCATCAAAAATGAATTATGTTGTTCATCATATAGACGCGAAAACAGCATTCTTAAATGGACAGTTGGAAGAAACAATTTATATGAAGCAAAAGCCAGGATTTCAAGTAGATAACGGAATGGTTTGCAGGTTAAAGAAGAGTTTGTATGGGTTAAAGCAGGCAGCCAGAACCTGGAATGAAGCAATCCATTCTCTACTGATTAAAAATAATTTCAATCAATGTAAATCTGATCAATGCCTTTATATAAGGAAATTTGAAGAACATTGGTGCTACCTTTTAATCTACGTTGATGATATAGTTTTAATAGGAAAAACTGAGGAAATATTAAGGAAAATAAAGGAAGTTATCATATCAAGATTTGAGTTTGAAGATTTAGGAGAAATTAAAAACTATTTAGGTATTGAAATAAATAAAACTAAAGATGGATATTATGAGTTATGTCAATCAAAATACATAAGCACAATTATATCAAAATATGGGTTGGATAATGCTAAAGTTTCAGAAATTCCTATGAGTGCTAGCTATGGTAAGGAAGCAAGAGTTGAATACGAGAAGCTCTTACCTGATAATACAGCATACCAAAAGTTAATAGGAAGTCTACTCTATATTTCTGTGAATACACGCCCAGATATTGCAGCAGCTATATCAATACTTGCTCAAAAGGTTAATTCTCCAAGGAAAGAGGATTGGATTGAACTAAAGCGTGTAGTAAAGTACTTAAAAGGAACAGTATACTTGAAATTAATACTAGGAAGTAAAGAATCATATATTAACCCGATTTATGGTTATGCAGATGCAAATTGGGCTGAAAACAGATCAGACAGAAAATCTAATAGTGGATACATATTCAAAGTGTATGGGGCTACAGTAAGTTGGGCTTGTCGTAAACAAACTTGCGTTGCGTTGTCGTTAACAGAAGCAGAGTTCATCGCCGTATCAGAAGCCTGTAGAGAAGCTTTATGGATCAAGCAGTTATTGTCAGAAATGGATTTAGACGTGAAATTTGTAATTACAATTTTTGAAGATAACCAGAGTTGTTTAAAGTTAATAAAAGAAGAAAAATTTTCAAATCGGACATAGCATATAGATACTAGATACAATTTTGTTAAAGACTACATTCAAGAAAAAATTGTGCAATGCGAATATTGTCCAACAGAAAAAATGGTAGCAGATATACTTACAAAGCTTTTGCCAAAATCGAAACATTGGAGAATGGTGAGACTTTGTGGATTGTATGATTAAGAGGTGGTGTTGGATGTTAATCATATTATCTCTCTATGACATGCAGACTGGGAAATTGTCAACTTGACGTTTAGCACATGCTCAGTTTTTGTTCTTTCATAAGTTGGTTGTCTACTGTAATGTGTGAATTGATTAAAAGAAAAATACATGTTTTGTTATAATAAAATTAGTTAATGATACTAGTGTTTTTATTATCATCGACAACATAAACATTCAGCCTTGTTTCAACATAGAATACTTAGAATTAGAATTACAAAATTATACTGTACTAGCGTTCCTTTCGTCTTTTCGGCGGGAGGTTGTTAATGCTTAGTATTAATTTTTCTACTTACTGTTTATGCTTAGTAATAATTTTTCTACTTACCGTTTATGCTAAGTAAGGTGTCATTGGCTTGCAGGGTGATACTTTGTACTCTATAAAATATTACTTTGTAGGCTAATGGCACTTTATAAACATCAGGCAGAAACAAGCCCGCCAAAAGCTCGAATTATGTTTATGCTAGCAGCATGTGGGGTCGCATTGATTGGAATGTGTTGTTTGTTTTTTGACACACTCGCTACTGGCACAAGCAGTTCAGGGCAGTTGGGATTTAGTAGCACACATGAAAGCACGCAGTGGTAAATTCATTGTGAAAATTTTTAATAATAAAAAAATAATAATCAAAATTAAAAAGGTTTTTAAATTTTTAACACTAGTGATGTCTACAATTAAAAGCTTATTAACTGGTATATTGAATATTTACATGAATTCTTCTCTATAAGTAGTATAGCCAAGATGAAAAACCTAATATAGGAAGTTATGACTATAAGAAATATCTAAAACCTGGGACTTAGTAAGTATAATAGTATTTGCAAGTATCTTATCATTTAATTCCTAGTATTTTTTTGTTGTTGTTTTTCTTTTTCTTTTTTAATATACTGCTTTATCATTTATAAAATATATTCTTATAGAAAAAATTATAAAGTGTAAGGCCTAAATGCAATGCACGCGGTTCGCGGCAGCGGCGCGCAAACGCAAAGTAGAATCCATACAAACAAATGGAAGCTGACACAATGTGTGCCACGCTGGAAGAAAACCGCGTTAAACTAATTTCTACTTTGACACGAATTATGGGTTTTTAGAAATAACACACAAAAAATAACACAAAATACAACATACAGAATACAAAATACAATCACACTTTATTTTATTTTTGTCATACAATGGAATATTTTACCCAAGTGACTGCCCCTTTGGACTGGTCTAACTAGACTAACTCTATTTAAGTTTTGCAAGTTTCAATTCCCTAATTGCAACTTGATCTTTTTTTAAAATTATTATTTAGTTTTGGCTACTTGATCTTTTTGTTTGTTTAAAATTATTATTTAGTTTTGGCTACTTGATCTTTTTGTTTGTTTCAAAATTAGAATGAAATTTTATCCTAAGACATTTCAATTTGCTTACCATGACGTTATTTCATTCATTTCATGGCTGTCTGGAAATGCGGATACATAACCCCTCCCCGCTTTGAGTCGGAAAGCTCTGGCTTCGAAATAAAATTTTCAATTATAACTTCCTTATTTTTGGACAATTTACATAATATCATGCAGATTATACTTATTACTACTAAAATTATGAGACTTATACTAGTGCCATGCAATATTCTTTTATGGAATTTTAATTCTTTTACTTCTTGTAAAATTTCTATATTAGTTAACATTATTTTTTCCAAGTTTACTCGCTTTATTTTGTTCATTGTACTTTTTCTAGATGGATAATAGTATTTATCTAAGGGTGCTTGCAGAGTACCGGCTTACAGCCAAGCTGATGCCGATTCCGATACCAAAGATTATAAAGTCGGTATGGGTAAATCAATGCGAATATGCTCGAAGTATTCAGAGTGCAAGCTTACCAAAGATTTTTTACAAGATTATTTCAGCTTAGAACTTGTTTTGAAGTTTGTTTTGTAGATTGTTTTGAGGAATGAAGATGTTGTAATGTTTGAAGCATTCCTCAAATGTGTTGGTTTATTTCTATACATTTCTAATATATATATACTAGTGGGCTCCGCCCCCTGCTCGCTTCGCTCACCAACCCCTGGTTCGCTTCGCTCAGCAACCTCACAGGCTTCGCTCCGCTCAGCCACTTCGGTTCTATTTTATTTTGATTTAACTTTTTCATGCCCTTGTCCACATATGTGAACATTTGGTTTTTATAGTTATAGTAACTGTCAATAATTAATAGCAAAAAAAAAATAAAATTTTTATAACAGTTTATTAAACACAGAGTTCCTCAATAAGAAAAGTAAACATTTTTATTTGTGTACATTGATAATCTTAAAATTAAAATGAATTAACAAAAACTAACAAAAAATTGTCCCTGAAGAGGTTAACTGAAGAAGAAAAGAAAAAAGTATAAGAATAAAATGAAAAAATTTGTGTTTCTTACCATCATCTATCTTATTATTTTAAGACTTACTCTTATACTTATACTTTCTTAAACCAATTTTATCAGAACTTTGACCATTTGATTTTTTTATTGTCATGGCAAATGCTAATCTGACTGAAAACTGCAATTTTTTCAATAAAAACGGCATATCTATACTGCAACTGAAGAAGAAAAAAAAATAAAATATTCACTTTATCAATTGAATTACACTGTATAGGCTCCGCCCCCTGCTCGCTTCGCAACTTTACAGGCCTCACTCCGTTCAGTTTATTAATTATATTAAATCACAATTTTAATAATAAATCACAATTCCATTACAATATGATAGCACTCACAAACTGAAAAAATGAAACAAATGTAATAAAAGACGCTTACTAACCTTGAAAAGATTCTTACTACGAAAGTTTTAAAAAAAAAATCAATTTTATGTTAATACACAGTACAGCACATTTGCGCTCAAACATCGGGACACGTGATTTATATGTATATAGAAAAAGATATATTTTTTTCAAGTTAAAACTAACTTGTGGACAATATTTTTCGTTAGCCTATCTTTTGTCAAAATGAATAGATCCGATGGTTTTCCGACACGGGAACATGCAACATATAATTGCCCGTAGGTAAAACATGGATTTTCTAAGTCTAAGCCACAGATGGACATTGCTTGGCCTTGTGATTTGTTTATTGTCATTGCAAAAGCCAAACAAATCTGGAATTGAAGCCTTTTAAATGGTATTGGTGAGTTCGATGGTATCATTGGAATACGTGGTAACATGACAATTTCACCTTTGAATTGTCCGATCAAAATAATTGCCTCCAAAACATTCCCAGTGATTCTTTTAATAACCATACGTATGTCATTGCATAATTTAGGTGGGTTTAAATTTCTTAAAAGTATAATTGGTGAACCAACTTTGAACTGAAGATTATATGGTGGCAACCCTGATATATCTAAAGAATTTAAAAATTCTGTTGGAAAATTCACGGAAAATTTCGTTTTCATCAACAGTACTGTCAATTGATTTGAAAGACATCAGATCACCTGGCAACAACTGTTTTATTTGGAAATTTAATGCGTTAACATTTATATTTCTAACTGCCAATATAGCACGATTACTAAGCCAATTATGATCCAAATAATTATTAATTATATCTGGAAAGATACTTTCAATCAGCTCGTCTTTCGTTGATACCATAGTGCAGAAATCGTCTGGCAATCTGGCAATATTCAGCAATTGAGTTGAAAAATTTTCTGCCGATGGATCATTTTGCATCTGTACTCGCATATTTATCGTTAATCGATATGTTTCGACGTTTCGCCACAAAGATGATCGTTTTAAACATGCGTTGATTTTATCGGCGAAAGTAGATCGCGGAATAACTGGCAATGTCAGTCTGAAATCACCAGATAGTAGTAGGACAGCACCAACAAAAAGTTTATCGTTGCTTTTTAGATCTTTCATTGTTCTATGAAATGCTTCCAGTGAATGTTTATGAGTCATAATGCACTTATCCCAGATGATAATAGAACTTTTTTGAAGTACTGTAGCCATTCCAATTCGTTTTTGATGTTACACATTGCATTTGGATTGTTATGGATATCTAATGGAAGTTTAAATGCTGAATGTGCCGTTCGTCCACTATCTAACAAAGTGGCAGCAATTGTCAAAGCGATTTTCTGTTGCGATCGTATCTTTGCAAGGATCAACGATATTAAAAATGTCTTACCGGTTCCACCTGGTGCATCTAAGAAAAAAAAGGCACCCTGTTGAGCATCAACAGCAAGTAGAATTTTATCATAAACTAATCTTTGTTCAGCTGTTAGTAATGGCTCGTTATTTGCAGCAATTGCAGCTAAGTTGAGATCATTGTATTTTTTTTCTCGTTACAAATAATTATTAATTAAACTAGTTGCCAGGCGATTAGGTAATGGCAAACCAAAATGATTCAATGATAAATTTGCAATTAAAATGCATAAGTTCTCGAACAATATTAACGCTTCGTTATATATCTCTGGTGTAAAATCTAAATCTGGATGCTGTTCTGCTTGTTGAACTCGATGCAATATGTCTTCTGCCATATAGTTTTTATATTTATCCCACAAAGTTGATGATCGTGTTGGATAACATGTTGTCAAAATAATGGCAAACAGTTGCCGAATACTATTCGGTGTAGATGTTAACGCTGCATCAGTAAGTGTGAGATCCCAATGATTATCGTCTTCCAATAATTGTAATTCACGACATGCATCTTGATATGTATTGAACACTCTGCCATTAACTTTTCGTAAAAATTCGTAAGACGTTGGTCCAGGAACATTCACTAATAACAACCGCAAATAGAAACATTCCCGTTGTTTTGGATGTACTGTATATAGTCTTCCGAATGTTTTGGCTTTAAATATACCTGCGATTGTGGGATGAGGCTCTCCTTGTTTTCGTGGCAGCCATTTTTTACCAGAATTATCCCATGTAAAGTAACATGGGATATCGGCATATAATAAGGTTTTTGCGAACTGACTGAAAATATCAGGTTCTTGAGATAATGTAAAAAATTCAGTTAATGTTGTTTTTGGTGGAGTAAGTGCTCTTTCACGAACATTTTCTTCATTGAAATACACACGTTGACCGTTTTCTAGATGCACTGCAAGATGCTGGAGAGCAGGATCTCTTTCATGTATTGGAAAACTAAGTATACGCCATACAGCTTCATTGCTGCTGATGTATCTACCCATCTGATATATTGCTATTTCATAATTTTTATTTACATGTTGGACTTCAAAAACAGCCAAATCACTGCCTTTGTTCACGTAACTGCAAATATAAGTACTTTATTGCTTTAACAGAACTGCAAAGTTCAACATTAATATGTGCTTTATAAATTTTGGAAAGTAATGGTGAGTATGGTACCACCCACTTATTGTCAATTGCTACATTAGATGTCAATTGATCATTAGACATTCGCATTGTGAATGTGTGGCCACCATTCTCAGCGTTTCTGCAGCGATACAATGGATAACCATCAAAATCTGTAATGGTATCATTTGTAAGTTATTTTGGAAAACGTTTTTTATATTTTCCGTTTTCCATACATGGCGCTGTCATATTAAGCTCACCACATGGGCCATGGATCATATGACTGGTTACAATGTTATATAACTCTGGGTCAATTGATGGGCTTGGAATTTCGGCCGAAATTATTTGATCTATATCTTGTGGATGAATTTTTTCTTCAAGCCAAATTAAAATGTGTGCATGTGGCAAGCCTCGCTTTTGCCACTCTATTGAATATAAATGACAAAGCATTTTTCCAAAAACAGAATATTTTACAATCACATCAAGCAAGGATTTTAGCTTTTGTTTAAACACTCGTGCAATAATATCATGCCGATGGATTGGCCGATGGATGTTGGCCGATGGATGTTGGCCGGTTAACAACAATGCTTGTACTTCTTCCCAATTCGGATTACACGTAAATGTTATGAATAAATCTGGACGACCATAGTGGCGTACATAAGTCATGGCATCTTGGATATACTGCTGCATGTTTTGTGGACTACCAATGTAAGATGACGGTAAAATTAAAGGACTACCAATGTCATTGGCATTTAAATTTTCATCGTTGTTTCCGATAATGGTGTCTCGTAAATGAATATATTCTTCCGTCCGTAATCTTGCTTGATTATATCGAATAAATCGCAATCTTTCACTTTCAATTTTAGCGTACATATCGACAACGTATTGATGGAACAGCTGACGATATTTGAGGATATAATTGTCCTGATTATTCCTTATCATCAATTTATACGCATGGTAATTCATTGAACTAGTAGTAGTAGTAGTAGTGAAAGGGAAACAAGCTGCACCGCGACCAATTTGATCTATTGTGCTCCCCGCCAGACATGCTACTGTGGGAACCTGATATCCAGGTCCCTTGCCAGACCTAGGATCTCTCTAAGACCTATTTCCAACCCCTCTGTGCAGGTTACTTGTCGAGTGAGAAGATGCTTCACCCTCTTTGACATCACCTTACCACATTCAAAGAGTAGGTGAGCAGGCGTCTCCTCTACCTCGTGGCAGAATCTACACATAGGGGTTGTTGATCTTCCCAATTTGTAGAGGAACTTAAGAAAAGGGCCGTGTCCCGTTATGAACCATGTCAATACCCTAAGGGACAGTTTGTCCAACTTCCTTGCCTCGTCCAGGTTTTTTATTTTAAAGATATAGAAGGCTTTGGACTGCACCAAGCCAGATGACTCCGTCCATGTCCTTACACTGTAGTCATTTGACCATTTGTTTAGGTACTGCTTGAGTACACTAATGGAATAGGGGATGCAGGGTTGTGGGCCTATATAGCAACTGCTCGAGCCCATCCTTGCCAGTCTATCCGCCTCTTCGTTGCCTACAATTCCCTCGTGGCCAGGAGTCCACATTAGGGTAACTGCGTTTCTTTCCGCCAAGCTCTGAAGACTCTTGTAACAGCTCCAAACCACCTTTGATGTGAAGTTCGGTGCTGCTAAGGCTTTTAATGCTGCTTGGCTATCCGAAACAATATATATATGAGCCTTTCTAAAGCCTCTTTTTGTACACTGGATCGCAGCGGCCTCAATAGCAACAGTTTCAGCTTGAAATACGGTAGGGCTATTACCTAGAGCCATGAAGCTCTTGTAGCCCGGACCGTTAATCCCTGCTCCTGTGCCAGAGTCCGTTTTGGATCCATCAGTGTACCGAACTGAGGCATGCCTCGGAATATCCTTCAGCATGTCCTCGACAATATCTCTGGATCCCACTTGGACCTCAAACTTTCGTTTACAGTCAGTTGTCCGGTCCATGTGGTCTAGCATTTGAATTACTTGACTGGGCACATCTATCTTTACCGGTATGCTGGCAAATTTCCTATTGATGGGACCATTACGTCCCGAAGCTGTCATGATTGCTGCCGTTTTCCATGCCACCTGCTTCAAATAAATGTGCAGTGGGTGAAGGCATAGTATCTTTTCAAGTGTAGCCTTGGGTGCGGATTTCATAGCACCCGTTGCACACAAGCAAGCAGTTCTTTGTAATTTTGACAGCATTCGTTGCGTTTGTTTATCATTGAACTAACTTTTTTATTTGTTTCATTGCCTGAAAAAAAATACAATAAATTAAATAGTTCAAATGTTAGGGTACTAGAAATATATATACATATGTAATATGTAATATGTATAGGTCAAATATATAAGAAAAAAAAAAGATATATATATAATAATATAAATAAAAAACAGAAAATATATATATGTAAAGAAAATATATAAATATATATTTGAAAATAAAAAACAGAAAAAAAAATATATATATATATAATATAAATAAAACAAAAAAAAACACAAAAAATTTGTAAGAAAGAAAAGAAAATAATTTTGCATGGCTTGCAAAGGCATATTTTCACTGAGGCAAATGAGCCTCGGTGAAGGTGTGATTTTGCCTAGCTCGCAAAGGCATATTTTCATTAGCACATTGGTCCCGGTGAAAATGTGCTATTATTACATTTTTTATATAAAAACAAAACAATTAAAAAAAAAACAGAAAAATATTATTTTGCATAACATGCAAAAGCATATTTTCACTGAGGAAAATGAGCCTCGGTGAAAATATGCTTTCATTAGTTTTTCCAGTAAAATAATAATTTTGAAGAAAAGAGGGTGTAAGAATTTTGTAAATATAAATATGTGTAAATTATAAAAGAGGCGGTGAGTTGTCAGTTTTTATTTCTAAAATGAATTCATAAAAATCGCTTGTGAGACCGGCCGAATTCGGTCAAGACTTCACCAAAGCGATAAATAAAAGAACTTAGAAAAGTGTCTATCGCTTGTGAGACCGGCCGAATTTGGCCAAAACTTCCCTTAAGCGATCGTTTTTAAAAGAAAAATTTAAATTAATTAACTTAAAAAAAAAATAACTTAGACGAAATAATAAGGAAAAAATTTAAATCGTTTTATATCTTAGAAATAAATTTGTCCGTCTTAGGTAAAAAATAAAGAGAAATGTAATCATTTTGTTCTTTTGCTAAGTGAAAATAATTCCAATTATCAATTAAAAATAAATAGCATTTGTGCAAGATAATTCAATTGTATCCTAAATTCAGTGAATATATCTCATAGTATGAATAAAGGTTCAAGTATTTATATTTTCAAAAAAAAAGGATGTGAAAGTTTTACCCATTTTCCGCTGTCAAGGAATGGCCAATTCACAAGGTAATTCTACTACATAACAAGAAATTAAAATTGATAAAATAATAAATTAAGAATTAATCATCATATTTACCAGTGACTGGATCACGCTGTTTGATGTTTATGTGATATCCATCTTGTCCTTGTCAAAATATCAAGGGATATTGGAGTGCGTCGTATGATCGGTGTAGGTCAGAAATTACACTCACATTGCTGTCTCGACGTGTAATTTTAATGGCTCTGTTGTCAACTGGATTGCCAGCTATAATTATTGCAACTTCATCTACGGTTGGCGCGTTGAATCTGCCAGCATGCTCACCAGATGGTACTTTGTCGGCTTTGATAACAATTTGGTAATTGTCACTATGTAATTGTGGTGACACTCTTTTAAATAGTTGAATTAGTTGATTATGGTTTTCCAAAAAATCTTCCAACAATAATACAACTATTCTTTCTTGTTCTTTTTCTATAAAGTTGTACTGGCACCGAGTTGCTACTCGTTCTTCACAACTGCCCATAAAATAAATTTGAAGGTATTTTGATTCATCATCAGGCATCGGTAACATTGACCCAATCTGATGATACACCTGGCCTTGTATTTTGAATGTAGGTTCAAAATTTTGTCGATTGGATGATAAATTACAAATTTTTGTTGCCCTAAATGAAGTCATTTGGAAGCAAGAATTAAATTTCCGTGTTTTGCGCAAAAATAATTTTGAATCTTCTGTTTCGCCAGCTAGAAGTGATTGTAAAGGTTCCGGTAGAGCGGGAAGAGGTGACAATACAACTTTACCTGATGCACAACACATGCCGGGTGCTGCGTTGCGGAATTTTAACGCCTGACAATATTGGCATACTTTATGCATTGCACCAATGACAATTAAAGAATGTGCAGAGTAATCAATTTCTGGTGCATAATCGAACGCACGACGAACAAATGAAGCAGGTGTTAATACGCGATTGTTTTGTCGCCTTTCTCGTTCTTGTGTCCTAATTGAATCTATACGATTACGACGTGCCGCTCTTGATCTTTCCAAATTTTGGCGCAATCATTCATTGCGTCGCTCTTCAGATTCGTTGATACGATTTAACGAAGTTCTAATTCGTTGCGTATTATTATGCTCCACATTTTCTTCTGCTGATTGTTGGCTTCTTGCAGCCTGGCAGTGTCGTGCATTTTTACTTGCCCGATTATAAAGATTTGATTTTTTTGGCGGCATCGTACTAAAAACGATAATGAAAATGAAAATAAAATCTTTGAAAATGTGAATTATTTTTTTTTTTGGAAATTTATTTTAGACAAAAAATATTATTGATTTAATTGAATTTAATTAGATTAAATTTAATTAAGTCTAAAATAAATAATAACTGTCATTTATTATATACTTACTTTGATAATTTATAATTTTTTCTTTGAAAACATAAAATTAATTTATTAAAAATAGAGTAAATTAAAATGAATTTAAATTATTTTTAAATAAATTAAATTTAAATTGATTTTAATAAACAATAAATATAAATAATTTTTTCTTTATTAAAAATTTTTTTAAAAAAATCTTTAAATTCAATTTAATTATTCAATAATTACTAATTTTTCTTTTCAATGCATAAAATAACTTAATTAATTATTTATTTACATTTAATTATTTATTATATTTAATTATTTATTCAATTTCATTATTTATTTAAATTTAATAATTTTTATTTCAACTGTATAAAATAATTTTTTTGATTAATTAAATTAATTATTTATTTAAATTTAACTATTTATTTAATTTAATTATTTAATTATTTAATTATTAATTCAAATTCAATACACAGCACAATTATAAGTTTATTAATTATGTTATTAATCACGTGTACCTGCCCATTATTACGTGTATTACCATTAATCGTGTATTACCCATTAATCGTAATAGCCTTTCTTAACAGACTACACTACACACTTTTGAACTACACAGAAAGCCAATTTTGTATGGAGAACTGCGTACTGCCTTTTAAACCCTGTAGTCACGGAAAACTGAGATCTATTGTGAATTTTTTCTTATTGGAAACAATCCTTATTTATTTTTTATTTTCAAAACTTTAACAACTCTTCACTAATATCTATTAACTTTATAAAACCAAAATAAATTAAAAACTCTTAACTTTTCTTTCAATTTTTTAGTTAAAACACTTAAAAAATTTAACAACCTGTAACATCCCAGTAGGAAATGCGAGTATAGCAGGAGTAATTTTGCTATGTATGCATTGAGTCTGGGATTACTTGCCTTTCCCTATGACACTTCATATACATTTCTAGAACACATTTTATCGGGTGTCCGCAAAAGTCGGGTCCCTTGCGGGCGCTGTGACCACATAAAATTTTCTAAGTCTTTGACAGTTCACTTTAATTTTTTCGCGAGTGTTTAATGTTTTCGCGTTTATTTGTTTTTCTTAAATGTTTGTGCTAATTGTTGTTTTCTAAAGTTATTATTTTATGAAATTATATTAGTTTTTAAATGTTTGTTTAAGATTACATATTTTGAATTGTGCTTTTAAATCTTTAAATCTGGAAACATGGGGCATCCGCAAAAGTCGGGTGCCTTACTGATCCATGTCATGAAATTTTTTCTAAGTCTTTGACAGTTCACTTAGAATGTTTAATGTTTTAGCGATTTTCGCTTGTTCTTTTGTTTGTTATTGTTTTTAAGTTATTGTTTTATTATTTTAGTTTGCTAAAATTTCAATTTTGTTTTGTAAGATATATTTTGAACTGTGTTTGTGAGTTTCCCTGTCATAAATCTAATCGAAATAATTTAATATAGTTAGCACTTGTGTGATACGAAAGAAGCCTATATTTTTCTTTAAGGTTAGTATTCTAAGTTTATTTATTTTTATAATTCAATAATTAAAAAAAGGATTTAAAAAACGTGACTCTAAAATAGCTCAGAAAAATTTGAGGAAGTGGTATTTTTTGGGTATCCCTATAGATTGAATTAGAAAATTAATACTTTTTTTTAGAAATCTTCTTTCCTTAAACATCGGCTTTTGGACCCAGCAAAATTTGTTAAGCATAATTTGAAACTCATTCTAGGAGACGAATTAGCCTTAAACTTTTCATGGCTAGCCTCTAAAAATAAAAAACCTGCTAGGCCTTTACGGCTCATTCTTGTTTTACGGAGTAAGAATTTAAATTTAATCAAACATAATACGAATAATATAAATTTTTATAATTTTTTTTAGATGCATTTGGGGTGAATTTTCCATCCGTTTCCGAAGAAATATTTGACAAACAAATTATTAAATATTCCCAATACATCAATGACAGAAATACGAAAAAAACAAGGAAAACTTAGCTTAGTAATATTAGCTTTAGTTAATACACAACTTTTTGTATAATAAATAAAATTTTTATATTCCTTTTAGCATGTATTTCAAATATAAGCATTAGAAAAACTATAAATTGTTTTGAAAACACCCTTTCTATCTGAAAATACTCTTTTAAAAATAATAATAAAAAATTTATATTTTATTCTTTCAGATTTATAAAAATTAACAATCATTTAAAAAATCTTTTCTGTCAAGCAATTTTAGCACGTGATATATCACGCATGCGAGAAAATGACATTCGCATGCAACAACCAACACATTGAAAACACCCGTATCTTGTATAAAAATGCGGGCCGAAACCGGCCCGGAAAAGGATACGGTTTTCGGGTGCCAAATAACCCAAAGTCGGACCGAAAATGGGCCCATTTTTGGACATTTTTCCGACTTTGTCGGCCCGGTTTCGGCACAGTTTCGGCCCGGAATGTTTGCAATGTCTACTTTTTGGAGTAATAATACACATGCAAACTTAACGATGCATATGTGTGCGTAGAATTTTTGTAGGGGAATAATTAAGCTTTTTAATTTAAAAGTTCTTTGAAATATTAGTAAAAGAAAGACGGACATATAACACATATAGTGATGAAACAGCATATGGTATATGATCATGTGTTATATGTCCATCCTTCTTTCACCAAAGGGTAAGTCTGAAAATTAATATAGAATTAATAAAATAATTAAAAATGGAATAAATTAAACAAAGTTATTTAACTAAATATTTTATTTATTCCTCACTATTAATACAATTGAACAGTTTAACTATAGTAAAAACTTAAATTTAATGCAAGACTTAACCTATATAAAATCACAAGTTATTTAACTATATTTTTATCAAAAATTACATAAATCATATATTAACAATTATTATATTATATTAAATTAAGCAAAAATAGATATATTTAATATATTTATTTAATTATATATATTTAATTTTTATTTTGTAACACATCACATGCCTATACTTTCCGAAATGTCAAAAATTATGCTTTTAAACAAACACTACCAAACGTAGTATATTCACGGATATACTTTGATTCACACCATTAAAAAGAGCCCATATATAAATGAGTAAAAGCTTCAATTTACTCCTCGTTGCCTGACTTTGGAGGCATGCTGGTTACATAGATTGTATACTCCAGCTCAAGATTGCTCTCCTAATTTCCTACTGGGATCTAATAGTTTGACATTTCAAAACATATGTTTTTAGATATAGACGCCATATTTGTTTTGTCGTCACTACAGACTTTGCCAGTTAAGAATGGATTTTTTTGTATAGGAGACTACAACGTTGTACAGGGGCTATGTTAAGAAAGGCTATAATAAAAAAATATTTGACGTACAAATCCAAATAAAAACTATCCTATATCTTATTCGCGAATAAGTTAAGCACAAAATATAAACCTTAATCTCTATTAGTCCATTAGTTTTTTAATGCATTACAGTCAGTCATCGGGACACGTGATTTTTATATATATATCGTAATAAAAAAATATTTGACGTACAAATCGGAATAAAAACTATCCTATATCTTATTCGCAAATAACCCAGCGGGAAATCTTGAATCAGAAGCTAAAGGAATCACAGATGAATCGCTTCATATTTGATTCTACAGAATGAAGCGGTAAGCAATTCGTGTATTTTATACAACTTATTCATACTCAAACCTATAAAACTAACACATTTATAAGTTATTACACTTTTAAAATATACAATAACTATAAGTGTGCGATTAAAATGAAGTTTTTGTTGACATTTCGAAAGTACGCGTGTTACGTGATGTTGTGTTAAAAAATTAAAATTAAATATATATATCTTTAGGAAACTATGTTTATTTTATTTAATTGAATATAATTATTGTCAACATATGGTTCAGTTTAATTTAATAAAATTATAATTAAATAAGTTAGTTTAATAAAATAATAGTTGAATAAGTTATGACTTTGTTTAGGTTAAGTCTTGTAGCATTTAAGTTTTAGTAAATAAATTGTTCAATTGTGAATATATAGTGTTAATTAAATAAAATATTTAATTATAAACTATGTTTAATTTATTCCATGCTTAATTATTTTATTAATTATATATATTTTTTCAGATTTACACTTACGTGAAAGAAGGATGGATATGTAACACATTGTGATAATATAGCATATATACTGTTTCATCCTATGTGTTATATATCCATCCCTCTTTTATTAATGAAATATAAAATATAACACTTTATAAAGGTATAACAGCTCATATATGAAGGGTACAATACTAACGCAGTTTTCTTACATGTGTTAGTAAGTGATTCTCACTGCGATCATGCTTTGGTTAAAATTTGCTATGATTAGATGAAAAGAGAATCGATTCATAGCTTCCCACGGATGGATTACGAATGCATTGAGGAATCATTCTTTTTCCCGCTGGGAAGCTAAGCACAAAATATAAACTTTTATCTCTATTAGTCCAGTAGTTTTTTAATCCATTGCAGTCAAACATCGGGGCACGTGATTTTTATATATATAAAGATATATGTTCACATGGCAAAAATATATATTTAAATGGTCATATGGCAATATATATATATATATATATATCTTCATATGGCAAATAGAACTTTTAGCTGTCTGTTTATATGATGAACAAGAATTTTCCGGTAGATCAAAAGGAGATCAAAGAGCAAAACAGCCAATAATGCATCATATGGCAAATATATATATTGAAGATGTTCATATGGCAAATATATATATTTTGAAGGGAGGACGAGAATAATAAAATAAATAAACCCTTGCAAATATAACTGATAAGACAACTGCAAGGACAAGACTTTAATATGCTAAAAATAATATTCCCTTTCTTGGACGGAATTTACAACTATTTCTTCACCTTCGAGTAGAAAAACAAAATAAATTTTCTCGAATATATTCTTTAAAATCTAAAAAAAAAATACTACTCTTTTGGATAAGTATTCTTTTTTTCAATCCACTACAGTAGTTTAAAAAATGCAGCTGATTTTTTATTTTTCCGGAAAATAAAAACTAAAAGCAGAAATAAGCAGCATTACAAAAGATGGCTCAAGTAACTATGTACTTTTGTCTCTGATGGATGAAAGTAGCATTTAACTATAATTTAAGGGGGTAGTAAGGTATTTTTTCTATTTTTTTTTATTTTTTTAAATTAATGTAAAACATTAAAATTACTGTGTAAGAATTTGAAGTCGATTCGAGTAAAACTAATGAAGATATGAGGTTGTAGGTCTCCACTTCTTTCTACCTTACTAGGGAATTGTTATTTTATTTCAAGCTTTGTATTTGAAAGTGAACAGCCAACAGTGTTATGTAAACAGTGTGCGTACCCTGATTTAACGCAATTTCACTACCATTCACTCAATTAAACATTTATAATCACTAATCTGTTTTTATTCTTTTTGGTAAAAGTAAGTCAAAAAAACAAACGGCTCCTCTCTACTTATAAATATTTTATATGTTCATTTACAAACCTATTTAAATAAAAATAGCTATATTTTTTATAAATTATTATAAGCTTAAGTCTGATTTTAATGATAATAATAAGAATAATGATAATAATAATAATAATGGTAATGAATAAATAAAAGGGGCAAAGTATATATTATATATTTAATAATGAGAGATTTTCACTATTAGCATGTTACGTTAAATAAATAAATAAATATTTATATTAACAAAACTAAATTTTCGTCATAATCAGTAATATTTTCGGAAAAAACTGGTAGCACGGAAAAGAATGATCGATGATCATAAAATAAATACGAAAATTTAGGTTTGAATATAAACTAAAAGAATAATTAAATGAAATATGAACGTATGTATATACTAAATAAATAAAAGTAGACAGTTTAAGAACCTATACATTATTTCACTTCTTACGAAATAATAATTTTTTGCATGCAAGCTAAAATAAAAAAAAATAAATAAATAAAAGCAATATTGCACTACAGAAAAACCAAAAATTGCATGACGGAAAGGTACTATAAAAGAAAGTACTTTTCTTTAGAATAAGGCATTCTGTTGTAATTTTTTGGTAACTGAGGTTGTTTTTGCGGGAGGGTTAAGACCGGCCGAAACTGGCCAAAACTTTAACTTTTCCGCAAAAACAAGACTTAGAAATAAAAAATCTTTTCAAGTGCGACCGGCCGATACTGGCCAAAACTGAACTTGAAAAGATTTTGACCATTTTGTTTATTCTTATTTGGGACTTAAAATAATTTTATATCTTCAACTAAAAACATATAAAGGTTTGTTAAACCAATAGTGAAAAAAAACTTAGAATAATTTTATAATTTCAATTTAAAAATTTATAAAGACTTGTTAAACCAATATAGAAAAATACGAAATAATTTTAATTGTGTAATTTGAAATAAAAATTCGGGTACAAATAAAAACAATAAAAATTTAGAACTATTTTTAAATAAACAAAAAAAAGAAAAACTCAGAATAACCTTTAAATAAAGATTAATTGTGGAACTCTACATGAAATTTGGTGTAACACAAAATACTTACAATACTTCTTCCTTGTTCTATTATCTTATGAGTTACTACAAAAACAGTTAAGACCGGCCGATACTGGCCAAAACTTCAACTGTTGGACCATAAGAGCTGAGATACTACGAAAGCAATTAAGACCGGCTGAAACTGACCAAAACTTTAATAGCTATTCTCAGTTAAACAAAGAAATTATTTTGTAATTTTATGTGTACAAGACTTAGAACTATTTTGTTAAAAAGAAAAATAAAAATTATCTAACTATTTAAAAGCCTTCTTGTTTGTTCATTCTCTTATCGGTTACTACAAAAACAGTTAAGACTGGCCGATACTGGCCAAAACTTTAACTGTTGGACCATAAGAGCTGAGATACTATGAAAGCAATTAAGACCGGCCAAAACTGGCCAAAACATTAATAACTATTCTCAGTCAAAAACAGAAATCATTGTATAATTTAATTAAAAAGTCCAGTAACGTATACTATCATTTCCATTAACTGACAAAAGACAACCCTTGTTATAAATAATATAACAACAGGAAATATAAACATTCAGACTTAATATAAACAAATATGATAAATTGTTGACTGCATACATTGTATCAAGCATTCCTAACATTGATCACACCGATTATGCTTATCAGCTACGATTTGTTTATGCCTGCAAATATTTGATGGCATAATTTTTATCGCAATAAAATGTAAGTGTAAGCATAGTCGTGTGAAGTGTTTGGGGATAAACAAAATTTGGTCTATATAAGAGGGTGGATTGGATAAGAGAGCATTCGCAATCCATGTTTCGTAAGGTGGAGAGCATTTAATTTTTCGTATTACGGTAATATATATATAATATAACGTAATTACAATAACCAAAGGTCAGGGCTAAGGTCTCTGGTCCTCCGAATTTAATTTAGTTTTACCGAATGTAAATTGTGTTATAATTTTAAAGAAAAATTGTTCCAGAATAAAATTGTTAAGATTTTTCCAAAATTTTGTGTAGTTGATAGTTTTCTATAAAAATTGATTTGTGTACTTTGACTATTAAAACATATATTTTATTACAGTTATTTGTATTTATTTTTTAACAATTAAATTCAAGATAGTTAAGGTAAAATAAACTTAACCATTTTTTAAGAATGATCATTATTTGTTAAGATTTTTCCAATTATTTATAAAATTGTGACAACGCAACATTGATTTTAAACATAAATTGTGTATTCTAAATAAACCCTAGAATGGTTCATTGTACCTATTTTGTGACAAATAAATTCAAGTTAGTTAAAATAAGCTATTGAGTGGTAATTAATTTAGGGTGAAAGAACCTTGAACAATATTTTTAAATAAATATTATTTAAAAACTGAATTCAGCTACAAACCCCAATCCAAAAAACAAACTTGGCTATAATGATCATAAAGTTTAAAATTACAATCAAATTTATATGTATTTGAGATTAAATTAAAAAAAAATTAAAATAAAAAAAATATTTTTATACATTAAATATTACAAAAACACATTGAATTCTAATTTGAACCTACCAAGCAGTAAATAAGGACAACATTTCATGAGCCTACTCAGGCTGACTTCAGCCGACAACCAGTACGAATTAAGCTAATAATCTTCAGCCATCTCTTTCAGCTTTAATAATCTTTCCAGCCAGTCGCAGTAAGCTTGCACTCTGAACACATTCAGCCGATTCCTATTGATTTACCCATATCGACTTAATAGTCTTCGGCGTCAGCTCCGCTGTAAGCCGGCACTCTGCAGGCAACCTAAGACTGACACTTTTTTATTATAAAACCTTTTATTTTTCATTGAGAGTGTACAATTATTAAAGTTTATTAAATAATTTCCTGTTAGATTCATTTTTCTGTTATCACAATTTTGCCACATTTCATCATTTTTCATAATTTTTAGTACAATTGTCCCTTGGTCTATTTTTTCTATACTAGTTATATTATTGTGTATCATTTTACATTTTTTCAATACGATACAATTTTTACTTAATTTTAAATCTCTTAACAATACATTATTTTCAAGTTTATAAGTTTTTTCTGCTATGTCAATGATAAAGTCGTCCTGTTCTTAGATATCCAGTTCTTCGGAGTTTGGTATTGGCTTAATTATTTGTAAGTCTGTCACAATATAACTTTTTGGAATTTTTATTGCAAAAATAAGGAATTGGTCCCTATACTTCGTAACACCTGCTTTTAAAAATCTAATCTTATAAAAATCTATATTATAATTTTTGAATTCTTCTATTGTTAACATACTAGGATGAATAATGTTGTTCTTTGTTGCCATTATATTATCGAGAATCTGGTTTACTTTATTCTCAAAATACCTTAATTTTGTTTCTTGCTCTAAAAATAAAACTTTATAATTAATTTCTTTCAACCGTTCATTGGTTTCCTTGTCTGCTTCTAATATTTTTTGTCGATCTTTTTTTATTATTGATTTTCTTATTTGCTGATTTAAATTTCTAACGGAATTATGATTGTTTTCCTCAATAATTTGTAAATGGTCCATTATTTCCTGTCGATCTGTATCGTCCATTGTTCCGAATAACCATTTATTTGGTGGCCCTATAATGTTGATTAAACCTCGTTTTTGTCTTTTTGGATTTTGAATTGTTCTTAATTTGTTTCTAACTAATTCTACTTCTGTACTTAATGCTAACCTATCTTCTAACTTCAAATGCTCTATATTACGAGTAGTTTCTAATAATTTAAGAATTTGCGTCATTTCGGTTGGATCGAAGATGTGCAAAATTGTGTCTGTATCATTACATATTTCTACTTGGCTGAGTCTTATTTTGATATACCCGTTTTCTTCCTGTATTGGGTGTACCTGCAGTAGTCCTTGTGCTGGATTTATCATCATTACAATTGTTATTACCACCTGAAAATTTATAAGGTCTTTTAATATTGGTTGCATGGACATTTTTTAGCGGATATTTTCTAAAATGAGGTTGATCTTTATGTCTCACTCTCTTATAATTCTTTATGAAGCCCTTACTTCTATTTTCTTCATAATTTTCCTTGATCCTGTTTAGTTTTTCAATATATTTAATTTTTCTTTTCATTATTCTTTTAGTGAGTTCCGTGAAATCTGTTAGCATACTTGCTTCCCTGGGTGTCATTTCGATTGTGGAGTGATATCTATTATTATAATTTCCTATTGCTTCCTGCATTTTCTGTTCTAATGTATTGTTTTTATCAAATGCTTGAACTTTTTCAATAAGGGTTAAATGCAATCTCTCAATCTTGTCCAATGTACTTCTATCATATTATCTTTTAGATATTTTTTTACTTGCTCTGATTGGAACTCATTATCCATTGTCATCTTTCTTGGTTTACCGAAGGTAGCAGCGTACATTGCTATTATAGCAATCTTTTTACTCCAATTTCTATCGTTTATTAAATATATTACTGCAAACTTAGTTAGTTTGTCTATAACTGTTACAAAGGTTTGTTTTTTATAGTGAAAAACTTCTAAGTGGATAATTTCATTTTTTCTAGAGGGTGTCTCAGTTATATTTAATTTTGGGTTGATAGGATTTCTATCGTACTTTATTTGTTGACACTTTTCACAGTTATTAAGTACCAGTTGAATGTGTTGTTGTAACTTAGGGTAATAGATCTTGTATTTTAGGGTTTTGTATGTTTCCTTAATACCACTATGTAACGATTCCTTGATATGGTATAACGATATTTGCTTGTGGCATTCTTCTTCCGTTTCCAGTTCATTCATTCTCTGTGTTGCTCTTGTAAATCTTATTCTTTTCTCATGTGAAAATAATTCAATTATGCATTGTTGTACCTTGTTATAATCTCTATCACTTACTTTTGAAAATATTCCTATTCATTATAGTCTTATATAATTTTTCATAAGTTTCTAATTCTATCTTGATCCTCTTGGGGATTTATTTCTATAATTCTTCTGCCGTGCAGAATACTAATTTCCTTTTGTGGATTATATTTCAATATTAATTGGGTTTTATACTTATTCACTATTTCTTCTCTAATTTTAATATGGTCAAGTAGTTGTTCATTAACTGAATGAATAGTATCTGATAACTCCATATTGGATTCACTGATATTTTCCATATCTATCTTTGAACCATTTTCTAGGTATTCGATTTTAAAATTGTATTCTTGTAGTTTGAGGATCCAGCGTTAGTTACGCTGAAAGAATTCTTTTCCTTTGTATTTTGTCGTTAAATAATTGATTGGTGCATGGTCTGAAATTATTTTAAATTTTTGTCCATATAGGTACGGTCTAAAGTAGTTTGTTGAAAATACTATGGGCAGAAATTCTTTGTCCGTTACACTGTAATTCCTTTGATGATTGTTGAGTGTTTTAGAAACATAGCATATTGGATGACCTTCTTGGCTTAGAGCTGCTCCAATTGCATAATCGCTGGTATCTGTTGTAATGACGAATTGTTTCTCATAGTTTGGGAACTTTAATATAGGATGCGAAGTTATTAATAATTTCAGCTTTTCAAATGCTTCTATATATTATGGATCTTTGTTGTTGATCTTTGCGTTCTTTTTTAAATATTTAATTAGTGGATATGCAACCTTGGCATAATCCTTAACGAGTTTTCTGTAAAATCCTATCGCACCTAAAAAGCTTTTTAATTGTTTCTCAGTCTTTGGTAATTCTACTTTGAGTATATCCTGTATTTTGTTAGGATTTAGCTTTATTCCATCTTTGGTCAAATGTGACCTAAAAGCTCCATTTCCTTGCTCATGAAACTGCATTTATCTGCTTGAGCTTTTAATCGATGCTCTGTCAAACGCTCTGTCAATTTTTTCTAAAAAACTTAAATGTTCCTTAAAAGTGGGTTGAAAAAATCAAAATGTCATCTAGATAAACTACACATATTTTATTTATATACTCTCTCAAAATCTCATTTATCAACCGCTGAAATGTTGCAGGAGCATTTTTCAACCCGAAAAAAAAAAATTCACTTTTCTTTACATCCTGTTCCTCTATTAATATCTGGTGATAGCCTTTTGCCAGATCTAAGGAACTAAAATATTGCGCTTTCCCCAACTTGTCTAATATACTCTCTATATTCGGAAGTGGGTACTTATCGTCAACTGTAATCTGGTTTAGCTTCCTATAATCAATTACCATTCTATATTTTTGAATGTTGGAATTGTCTTTCTTTTTTGGAATTATAAATGCTCTTGAGCTGTATCGGCTATAACTTTTTCATATTATTCCTTGGTTTTCTAATTCTTCAATTTGCTTTTTCATTTCGTTCTCCTGAAACGGTGCATAACGAAACATTTTAGAATTGATTTGTTCTTCTGTCCTTGTCCTTATTTTATGTACTATGCTTTTAGTGTTTGTAAATATATCTCACTCTTTATATATTAATTCCTTATATTTATCTAGTAGTTTCAAAATTCTCTTTGTTTCTTCATTGTTCAAGTGTTCTAATTTTATATTGTCTAGTTCACCAATATATTTACTTTTTCTATACTTTTGTTTAAGAAAAGTAATTTTACTTCATTTTTCAAAATTATTTCTCTATTTTCTAGATCAAGTGTTTTAACATTATTTTTAATCCAATCTATTCCAATTAAAAAGTCGTAGTTTTTATCTAAATAAATCTTTATCCATATCATCCTAGCATTCTGTGGTTACAGGAACGCCATAGGGCATTTTGTTTTAATAACCTCAATCTTTCTTTTTATTCTTCCTTCTATAGTATTAATTTGTACTTTTTCTCCTACTATTTTATGGTAAAATTTTTTTTCTACTTTTCTACTATTAGCCCGGTATCCCGTATCTACAATTGCTATAAATTTTTGTTCGTCTAAGGTTATACTAATCACAATTTTATTATTGTCCGAGGCTAGTTTATAAAAAACTCATTATTTTCTTATTGCTTTCTTTTATGATTCAAATCTATCATATCAACTTCCATGGGCTGTACCTGATTATTATTCCGTACTGATCTTCTCGCTTGAGCACTATTAGTATTATTGTAGTTATTTTGCCTAGCTTGTACAGAATGATTATTAGAATAACTATCGCGTAACTGCTCCGAATGCATTTGAGACGAAAGGTTACGATAATTTGCATTATTTGGATGATTATAGTTATGATATTGTCCTGGGTTATTGGGGTTATTTCTAAAATTTTGGTATTGTCTCTGTATAGTTTGTTTTGTTTTATAACTGTCCCTCAGTTCGAAACTAGACCTGTACTGTCGTAAATTGTATTCATCTTGACCTACATGTTTATTAATAATAATTCTCATTTCTTCTTAACTTTATTTATTATATAATTCTACGGCTAATGGTCCAGCCGTTATTTCTTTAATTTTAGTAACTAGTACACTACTTAAATTATTTGAAATTTGACTTCTATAATCACTAAAAAGTGCACACTTCAATTTGCGTTTACATTCCTCCCATGTTGGTGGTGGTGAAGTCTCCAAGTAGTTTTTTGTTGGTCCTTGTATTTTGTTACTGTAAATTATGCTGTATACTTGCTCAGCTTGATTTCTATGGTCTTCGATTACCCTTTCAACTGAGGTAATAAAAGCTGGTAAGGTTCCTGGTTGTCCATCAAAAGTTGACATATACCGGATTTCCTTTTCAATCCTGCTTCTGAAAGTCTGTTGTTGATTCTGCTGACTTGCAATATTTGTCAAGGCCACTAAACACTGCTCTATCAAAAAAAAATTATTTATATAGTTCGTTTCACTCTTGTGAGTGAGTGAGTTAGTCGACACATAATGGTCAGAATTATTTGGTACGTAGAGTAAACCCATGTAAATTAATCAGGGGTCCGCCTTAAATGATTATTCCTAACTCAGAGGTACAATTGGAAGTACTAAGTAGCACAGAACAATAATAAGTACTAATAATAACTCAATGAGTAAGTAGCTTGTCCTGATGTTCATTTAAATTTTTCGCAAAAATGACAGCGTCATCTAAATATACTCAACAAGAGATACCTTGCAATCCCGTGAGTGCGTAGTTCATAAGTCTTTGGAAGGTGGCTGGAGCATTTTTCAGTCCAAACGGCATGCGTTGAGACTGGTAATGTCCGCATGGGGTTGAAAACGCCGTTTTGTGTTTGTCTTTTTCCTCCACTTTTATCTGATGGTAGCCGCTTGCTAAGTCTAATGTGGTAAAATATCGGGAATGTCCCAACTGGTCAAGAATATCCTCGATTCTTGGCAGTGGGAATGCGTCTCTGATCGTAACTTCATTTAACTTTCGATAGTCTACCACGACTCGCCATCGCTTCTGCCCATCAGGTCCTGGTTTTTTGGGGACTACTAAAAGTGGGGAATTCCAAGGGCTATTACTTGGTTTTATTATTTGCTCGTACAGCATCCTTTGCACTTCCTGATCTATTATCTCCCTATGCTTTTCGGGAAGTATGTACATTTTTTGCTTAATTGCTACTTGGTACGGTTTAGTGAGTATTAGATGTTTGATACTATTAGTGCAGCTAAGTTTATCTCCTGGGAAGTGGAAAACATCTTCAAATTCTTCTAATAATTCTTGCAACTCGGATTTCTCCTCTTCATTGAGGGTTTCGTTTACATTGATTAGCTTAAATATTTCTTGAATTCTTTTGTTAATACTTTTTTTGTTTGTAAAAAATATGTGTTTTATTTGTTTTATTGGCCACTTGGTTTTCTTTTTCTTTCCAACATGATTAAAGGTGTAAGTGTCAAACGTTCTCTCTGGGAGCGTTTTATTATTTAAACTATATATATCGTAGTCACTGACAGGGACAAACTTGGGGGATAAGTCTTGTAATTCTATGGTTTCATTTCTTGTGTTCAAAATGTTAATTATTGCCTTACCTTCTCGAGGTTGTACTATTGCATTTCCCACAAATACTCCATCGCGTAGTTCTTCATGTATGCATAACATCTCTGCCGAGCTACTTATATTTACTGCTACGTTGATGGCTACCCGTGGTGGGACTACAATAGTTGGAGGAGTTGGGTGATTTTGTTTATACCAAAATTTTCTTTCTTGCGGTTGGTCTTCGGTATGCAATGCGTTGCTGCTTTCTCTATGGAAGTCAGACATTGATTACGAAGACTTGTGAATACCTACTTGAGGGGCGGGTGATATTTTCTTTTCAAATGAATCGTCGAAAGGTACACAAAGTTCTGTTTTTTGTTTTTCCGTGCGAGGAAATTTAAGAAGTTTGCTTGGACCTTTGACGTTACATTTGCATAAGAAATTATTTCCTAGTAATCCATCGGAAGATAGTTCCAAATTTTCTACCAATTGAAATTTGCAATCTAAGGACCTTTCCTCGGCAATTATTATTTTACCCATACAAGAATCAGAAGCTATCACCTCACTATTTATTGTTTTTAATGATATTTTTCTTTTGTTATTTATTTGTGCATTATCCTTAAAATGTTCCTTTTTTATAAGACTAACGTCAGCTCCAGTGTCAATTATAAATGTTGTTGTCTTCTTTTTTGCTATATCTAGAGGTAATTTTACTGAGGGGACCCTGAAGTTTGACGAACACCCTGTTTCTCCATTCTTCAGCGGCTGGTCGGGGTGTTTGCGGCTGCCTCTTTTAAGTTTTCCGCTTCCAGTGTTTAATGCGTTTTTCCAATTGAGCCTTTTCCCATCTTTCCCTAGCAAAACAAGAGTTTTCGTCGTGACCATTTTGTAGGCAAAAATTACAAGTATCAGCCTGGTTTGTAAGAAGTATATTTTTTCTGTCGTATGTTTGGGGTTTTCTTGCGTTTTTGCTTTATGTGTCATTATTGTGGATGGGGTTACTTCTGTTCAACCTTTTACGGCAGTTTTCAAATTTGTGGCCTGGTATTTTACAATAATTACAAATTACAGAGGATTGCCTATTACGTCATTCACTATATGTGTGTCCAAAACGATTACAAAATGTGCATTTTGGTTTTTGCGTATCCTGTGTCAACAAAATATTTGTAACCTTCAATATTTAAATACGGAAATTGCATTAAGTGCAATTTCCATGTTTCTAATTAACTAGGTTACTGACAAAATATTTGTAACCTAGTTATTTTATTAAAATATGTTATATTGTATAGATCTTAAGATCTGAGTATAGATCTTAAGATATATGTATGTACCATAACAATACCAAATAGAGCCGCTCTGTAATTACCTGGATTAGCCTTGACATAAAAATTCCTTTTTATCTTCAGGCTATTAAAAATGTACGAAGCTGTCATTAATGTCCGCGTAAACATATAATTTACTTGGACATTGCAGCGGACCTTCAGATTGGTCTGCGGACGTTGCTGTAGACGAGTTTAATTACCCCGGGCACGGACAAGTTCAGGACACTGTCCGACGAAGGCCTTAATAAATTGCTGTCCAAATCGCTAATCTAGACACAGCTTAATGATCCCACAGGTGCTTTATGGTGCAATGGAAACAAAATAAAAAAATCGATTAAATCCAACTCAAATCCACTTTCTGATTGTTATATATCGAAGACAAATTTTCTTCTAGTCCCTAAATTGCTTAAATTAGTTGTTGGCTGTTTTATAACTTTACAAATATAATGTTGCATATGAGCATAAACCATTAATTGTATTTAATTTTATTGACAATTTTTTGGTACAGAGATCTACGACAAACTGAGAACATATGATACTGTACCAAAGAAACTTTCTTTTAGTGAAAAAATAAAAATGTTTGCCTTGGAGTCAGGAGAGAATCAAACACCAAGATAAACTTAAGATATCAAGAGCCCACGTGATTATTTAAATAAATATTTTTTTATTTATTTAAAAAAAGCCATTCAAAATAATTAAATTAGCTAATAGATATTAAAAACATTTCAGCAAATAATTTTATTTATACCAAAATAAGATTTTACAAGTTTATTTAAAAAAACATTTAATTTAGTTTTTCTTAATTATAAACATACTTAATATGTCCTTATGTACTTATGTCCTATACTTAATAAAGATCTCGTAGACCTTGCCGAACTCTCTGTCTTTTAGCACCTTCATAGTCATTAGAATGAGATTTTTCTCTAAAGCAATTAAAGTTTTGTCTTTTTGATATGAATTTACGCATGTTAAATTTATTTTAGTGCATAAAATATGATCAATAGTCTATTCTAAAATTATAAAGTTAGGTTTTTATTTAAAGATATCAGAAGTTTTTATACCTTTTCTGTCATTTAAAAATTTTACAATTCTATTAAAATCAGGTTCTAATTCTTTCTTATTATTATTTTAAATTGATTCATTGATCTTTTCAACCTGAAAAATAAATTTATTATTATAATGTTCCAAGTAAATAATTTTATTCAAATATTTTATAAAAGTATTAGTTAGCATTGAACTGGGATGTGAATTTCTTACAACTTCCCGATTAAACGTTAATAGCCCGCAGTCTCGCCTTCCAAAAAGATAAAGAAATAATACCCTTAAACAAAAGAACCTCTAAAAACAAACCAAAAGGAAAAAGAGGTGTCCAAGTCCGTCTAAAGCGGAACATCGCAAAGCTTTACGAAACAACCACAATAACGAGGAATAAAGTGGAACATGAAAAACTATTGAAGGAATTACAAAATTATAAGTATGCCCTGCACATCAAAATAACGAAGAAAACCCCGGAACACCAAGAACTAATAACAGAATCAAAAATCTGTCAAAAAAACCTCAAAATTAAAAAGGAACAGGCTAAACGGACAACAGATAAAACAAAAATTATTGACGGGGATCCTACAAAAAAGAAAACAAATAGAAGAACAGCAACCCCATATTCAACACAAAAAAAAAGGAATGATTAAAGGAAACCTGCTCCGCTCATGCAAAAATATTAAAGGCAAGGCTAAAACTTAAGTAAAATCTAAAAAATCAATAATTTTAAAACAATATAATTTTTCAAAAAAACCAAAAATTTTTCATATATTTCAATTTTTTAATAGTTTAAATAATAGCTAAGCTTTTTTTTAAATATAATAAAAATAAAACAAAAATTTATTATAATAGAAATATATTTATATATACTACAAGATTTATACGTATTTTGATCCAAAAAAAAAAAAATATATATATATATATAGTATATATGTATATACAACTTGTAAGCATTTCTTCCCCGGAAAAATTTTCTTACTAAGGGGGTAGGAATGTAAGGGTAATGCCCTAAGAAAGAATTCAATCTATATATATGAAATATATATTTCTTAAAAATTAAATAAAAAATATATTTTTGCATAGCTTGTGAAAACACGATTTCACTGAGGCAAATAAGCTCGGTGAAGGTGTGTTTTCGCTTAACTTGCGATAAAAGAATAAAAATGTGTTTTCGCTTAATTCGCGAAAAAAATAATAATTAAAGTTTTTAGCTTAACTTGCACTGAGGTAAATGAACCTCAGCGAAAGTGCACTTTTGGTTAATTCTGTTACAATTTTAATATAAATAGCTGTAAAATTACTTTAAAAAATTAGTTGATATTTTAAAGTCAAGGCATTAAGAGTTTTCATTTGGTAAACCAGCTTTTTCCGCTAAAGCTTTTGGTAACTTAGGCAAAGGTATCAACAAGTCAGAAGTTATCAAAGACCAGCGTTTCCCACTAAGACTTTTTGATAATTGGAAGAAATAGCCACCGAAGATAGTCTTCCTTATCGATTGCCAGCCATCCAGTGCTACTCGCTTTAGCTAAGATAATTGATAAGGACCAGAAAAAATAGAAAAGGGTCTTCACTGCAACGATTAATAGGAGTTCCACGTCTTAAGCCTAGTGCAGACCAAGGCGTCTGTAGCCGCTACAGTAGCGGCGTTTCTAGCTGCTACAGTAGCAGTTTCAGCTGCCGATCAATCATATTTAATGGGTGTATCAAAATCTGGTTGACAAGTTTTTCTAAATGTAGGTTGCTTTTTTTAGTGGAATATTGTCTATTATTATTGATTATTAGTTTTGTTGATTATTATTGTGAGTTAGACTTAAATATTGCTAATTTTTGTTATTACTGTTTAAAGTTTATCTTTTAGTGTTTATTTATGCCTCTTGCTATTCAGTTTTTTTTTTTATTTTTGCTAATAATTGCTATGATTTGTAGCAATTGTTGAATTTATTTTTTTTATAGATCTTTTCTTTTATTAAATAAGACTTAAATTCTAAATATTATTTTATTAATTAATTTTCTTCAATATTGTGAAGATGCTTTAACAATGCTATTAACGGATTCAAATCCAGAATCTTCTTTGAGTTATTTTGATAAAGAAATGGAAAATGGACATCAAACAATTAATTTTCTAACACTTTCTGAATTGTATAATAAAAGTATCGAAAATATAGATGAATTCAATTATGATAAGGAAAGGTAAATTTTGATTATCCTTTTATCTTATTTGTAGCCAAATAACTTCTTGAAATGCTATTATTTTATTGAATTATGTAAACGGGATGCTACACTTCAACGTAAAAATAATTTTCAGTTTGTTTTTATTATAATAATAAATAGTTGAATAAATAATTGAAAATTAAAATAAATCAAACACATTTATTAGAAAAATTATGTAAAGACTTTGACCAGGATGTTCTTGTTTGTCAGGTAAGTTATGTAATTTTAAAGAAAGTCCCGCAACAAATAATCCTTAATTATTTTATTACTCATAGCTTGCAGGAAAGTGCAAAGGAAAAAATTTTTTGGATTTGAGTTTTTCTAAGTCATAAAACAGAAACACATTTTTAATAGTTTTATGTTTCTAAGTATTTAATGAAGCTGACTCACTTTTTAGGCTAGGGAGACACCAGGTAAGGGAAAAATTCGATATATTTATCTTAAAAACCAAAGTTAGTCAGCTTCATGATGCACCGTCAAATATAGCTGAATGAGACCATTTGTCCCACTGAATTGTTATAGCCTGAATTAGCGACTAGTTAGCGCTAGTTTGTCGGTTTTTCAAAGAAGATCAAAGGAATATTTTAATTCGGGAAGAATTGATTTTACTTAATATCTTTATTTAGATATTTTAAATTATGAATTCTTCATTACCTAAAAATTTAATTTAAATCTTATTTAGTAGCTAATTTTTGATATATTATTTTTGAATTTCTGACAATGAAAACAGTAATATGCTAGTGAGCCAACCAGTGGCGGATTTAGGTAAAGGCCCTGTAGACCCGGGCCTAGGGCGGCAAAATTTGGGGGGCGCCAAAAAATTCAAGTATTCTAAACTTTATTTTGTAACTAATGTAGTGGACTATTTTCTTAAAAAAATGAAATGAAGTTTCAAAATGTGAAAATTGATATACCTAATATCCTGCAATTGCAAGACTCTTTAGTTGAATTTTTAGTTTTTTCACATTGAAAGTCAAAGTGGAGAATTTCAACCAGAAAATGGATCGCATTATTTCAGAATTAGAATTTTTAATCCCATTTTTGATCAGTTAACTATAGAATTAAATCGTCGTACCATGTCATATATTAAATTAAATGATGGTTTTGCTTTTTTAAGTCAATTGACAGAATTAAAATCAAACGAAATTGCTCAATCTGCAAATAATTTAGTAAAAAGATATCCAAATGATTTAGAAGATGCTCTACAAGAAGAATGTATTCATTTAAGTGATTATTTATCGTCGATAATGAAAAAACAAAGAGCTTTTTCATTCTTGGAATTGTCTACTATCTTACGAGAAAATGAATTACAAGAAGTGTATCCAAATGTGGATATAGCAATACGTATTTTTCTCAGCATTCCAGTGACTAATTATTCAGGAGAACGTTCATTTTCAACATTAAAACGCGTGAAAAGTTACTTACGATCAAATACAGACCAGGACAGGTTAAATGCTCTAGCATTATTAACAATAGAAGCAGATCTACTAGCAAAAATGGATTGCAAGGAAATCATTATTAAGTTGGCGAATACACAAGCAAGAAAAAAGTGGTAAAGTAGTAATTTTGTTTTTTTAACTAAAACTTTCACTTTAAAAATAATTATTTGTATTGAATTAGTAATTAATAAATCAATATAATCACTGTGAGTGTTATGAATAAGCACAAATAATTTTTATTTAAAATCCTTACTTTTAGATAATTAGAAATTATTTTGAGTTGGGGCGTTTCAGCTGTTGGGCTTGAGGGCGCTACAATCATAAATCCGCTACTGGAGCCAACTCCGATTGGTATTTAGGAAAACTCTCCATTTTTACTCTGCTAAGTCGACCCATACGCTAAGCGCTAGTGAGTCCTAAGCATCTGACCGTGTCTAGATTAGCATTTCGCATAGCGGTATTGTAGGAGATTTTATAGGAGCTTTGAGGAGCAATAATTATTTAACATTTTGATTAGCAATATTTAATTTATGATGTCTAACTAATTTTAACACACAAAATTAAATTGTTATGAATTATTATTCTTTATTAGTATTATAAAACTATTTGAAATGTACAAATTATACTTTTTTAAAAGATTTGTAATGAATTATTGCAGTCAATTAACTTCTGAAGACAAACTTGCCTTAAAAACTCCTATAAAACCACTGACGAAAACGTTAATCTAGACCAGTGTTTCCCAAATTGTTTTGGTCGTGGAAACCCAAAATTTGCTGCCAATGAGCGCGAAACCCTGAATATTTTTTAAGCAACCACTTATTAGTATTATTTTGATATTTCAGATTTTATTAAACAAAACTCAAACATGGGAAACAATCTTCATAGGAATAATGAATGAAAATACAAAACATGCACCTACTTCTTTGATTCCATAACTCTCTTGAAATTGGGCATTATGTTTGATAACTGAGCTCGCATATTAGGTTCAGCATCAAGTTTGTTACGATAATTGGTTTTTCTCGCAACATATTTTGAAAACCCAGTTTCACACAAATAAGCGGTTGCAAACGGCAATAGAATTCGAATAGCCTGTTGTGATAAACTCAGATATTCATCGAATATATCTGACCAGAATATGGTTAATGAAACTGCTCTAAATTTGGCATGTAATTGTGTATCCGAACTCAACTCAATCAAATTTTCATAATCCATGGAATGAAATCCTTTTGGTTTGGTTTTGGATTTTGCACCCAGTAATTATCTTAATTCTCTGGGTTTGGAGAGGAATCACTGACTGTTTGCTGTAAGCTGAACAGATGTGTTTTTATACCTAACGTATTTCCATATCTAAATCCACTTCAGATTCTTCGAGAAAATCACTTAGCGTCTGAAAACACTCGAAGTTATTTTGCTCCACAGTTAAGATCCAATATTGTACTTTCCTTGAAAAGGCAACCAATTTATAATTTTCTTGCAATATGTTGACTTGTTTTCCTTGCAGAGCCAAACATAATTTGATCAATTTTCCAAATATATTATTTTATTATTATATTAAAGGTCATCATAGGGGTGTGGCCTCGACCACAAATGCACGTACAATATAACAAAAATGTGAATATGTTAAAAACGATTCTTATTTTGTTTTAATGAAGTAAAATTTGTTACAGCACGCGGAGCCCCTAAATTTTTTGGTGGAGCCCTAAGGTTGCAAGTAACAAACTTTGGGAATCACTGATCTAGAAACAGCCTAGGGGGCCTATTCACTATAATTTTCAAATTGTTAAATGACTCTCTCATATATGGAGGTAGCAATTTGTGAGTAAGTTTTTAAAAATGTATATATTTTTACTCGAGAGAGCCATTTAACGACTTCAAAATTATAGTAAATTAGTCTGCCGTAGCTCTGCTATTTGTGATACCCCAAATATTTTTCGACAGAGTTTCGCGGTATGCTTCCTTTTATGTAAGCAGGTCCATTGGGTATATTTTAAAGCAACAAGTGTGTTTTTTTAATCAACCAAGTTGGTTGAAGGAAGTGTTCATTTGTTGAAAGATAAGAGTAAAAGTAGTGCGTTCAGAAACTCAACAAAAATTATATCAAATTTCAAATTTGCATTAACTGCAGTTCCACTAGCTGTATGAAGATATTTCATTACTTTATATTATATATTGTAATGACGAAGTGACATTCATGGGAAAATATAAAACAGCAGTTCTAGTAGCTGGCCGTAAATGATAATGGCTTAAAAATTCCTGCATTTGTGTCTAGAAAGGCGATAGCATGATCCAAAAAGAAAAAAATGTCGAATGAGCTCTTATCTCTCTCACCAAATGAACACTTTATTCAACCAACTTGGGTTAAACTAACTCAAATTTGGTTGATTAAAAAAACACACTCAATAAAAAATGGTTGTCTTATGGTTAGTTAATTTATTGTATACTTTAATTTAAATGTGCATTGATTCCAATTTCTGCTTACTATCACACTAAATAAAATGAAATTGAGAAGATAATAGTAATTGAAAATGCCTAGTACTTAAACTAACTTATTTACTATCTGAATGTTAACAAATGATTTATGATTTAATTGTATTTAGTTCACTTATTTCCTATCTAAATGTTCACAAATTGCTTATAATTTAATTGAATTCTTGATGGATTTAAATGATAAACGATGGTTTTTATTGAACGATTGCTGAGATTTTTGATGATGAATTTTCCTTCACATATTTTTTCACATCCCTCTTGTTCTTTGACAGACCTAACTTGTGTGAAGCTGATGTCGATGCAGTGTGCCATTATTTCACACTGCCAATCCCAACCCAAGATCAAGCCAATATTCTAGTAGCGTATACTAAAGCTCAATTAACTGATAAAGCTGAATCAACTTGTTTGAATCACGCCTTTGATACGTGGGATTCACTAAAAGACTATCTTAAAACATTATATTCTGATAAAAAACATTATGAGCACCTATTGACAGAACTATTAAACTGCAAACAATAAGAAAATGAGGGCATATCCCAATTTATGGTAAGGTTAAAAGCCATTTTTAAGCGTGTATTGTCTTCCATACACCAAACGAACAAAAATCCTATGACATAGCTTTACAAACATTTATTCTCAATGTCAATACAAACATTAGTCAAATGCTAAAAGCGCGTAATATTGAAATCCTAAATGAGGTATTTAATATTGCAGTTGAAGAAGAAAAGGTTAAACTCCTAATTAAAGAACAAAAGCAATTGACGATAAAACATAATTTTAATCATAATCAGTCAAAATCTTCTAATAGAGGTGCGTACCCTACAATAGCTAATAAATCATCACAAAATCCAAATTTTAAACCCATCTTCAACACTACAAACCCAAGCCCCAAATTTTGACGCTTTTGTAAACATACTGGACACGATATTAAAAAGTGTAGGAAAAAGTTGTATTATGAGCAGAATCAACAAGATAAAAGGTGTTCAACACCAAGGAAATTCTTGAGACAGCGGCAGATATGTCTCGAGAGGGACTCCGCATAGCTGCCGAACAGATCTAATGGTCACACTAGATAATAATATATTTACCAATATTGCCAGTAATGAATCCAAGACTGAAAAATTTAAATTGTTAATCGACTGTGGAGTGAGTATATCAATTATAAAACGGGATTTTTTACATCCTAAATTAATTTGTTTCAATGACAAAATCGTCAGTTTGCGTGGTATCGACTTCAACAGCTGGTTACACAAACTTAAATCTCAATATCAACGATCATATTGTAAAGTTATGACTTGCGATCTATGAAACTCTGAGGAGAAATATTGTTTTTTTTTTATTTCTTGCCCGAGAAGGCTAATAAAATATAATGGCAGAACTGCTGAATTTTTACATATTTTATTAAAAATATATATTAATTAAATAGCCCAAGAAGGCTTTAATAAAATGGCAAATTTGCCGAATTCAAAATTAAAAGAATAAAATTGCGTGAATAAAATTGATTTTTACAAAGAATTTGAAACTCTATTTATACTAATATTTTCTACGAAAATATTCTTTGTTAAAAGAATTATACATATTATATTATATATAGGTTTTCAAGTCCAAATTCGTCTTTGTTCATTTCAATTTCGTCTTTGTCCATTTCAATTTCGTCTTTGTTCATTTCAATTTCGTCTTTTTAAAACACATTTCATTTTATTCAGTTTTAATCTTTTTATTTAAATCTGGTTAAAGGATAATATAAATAAAATGCATTTAAGGTCTAATTTCATATTTTTATCACTAAATCCTAATGACTTAATCCTATTAAGAGTGTTAACCAAAGAAAAATCTGCAATTTAAATTTTCTTGTTTTAAATAATATATATATTATATTAGATGCGTTTAAGGACTAATTTCATATTTTTATCACTAAACCCTAATGACTTAATCCTATTAAGAGTGTTAACCAAAGAAAAATCTGCAATTTAAATTTTCTTGTTTTAAATAATATATATATTATATTAGATGCGTTTAAGGACTAATTTCATATTTTTATCACTAAACCCTAATGACCTAATCCTATTAAGAGTGTTCGAAGAATAACTTTACATACAGTGGTTTATGTATGTTATATATATTATAAGGACAATTTCCAAAGTAGTGAATTTATATTATGTTTATATTATATATATATATTTATGTAGATATATATATATAATAGAAAATATAAATATCCAGTCCATTTTTAAGTTTATTCAGTATCAATTAAGTTTTAACGCTGAAGTATACTTTATTTATTTGAAACACTTTTACTTAATTAAAATCTTACATAAAAATAGGTTTGATTCATTTATCGTTTAACTTATTTTTACTTATTTACTAGTAGCAGACCCGAGATAAGTTAAATCTATTAATTTATATTTAATTAAGCGCAAATCGGTGGATAATATTTTTATTCAATCTGTCTTTTGGCAATATAAATTCGGTGGTTCCCATTTTCTTTAATACGTTTAACAAAATATAATTATAATGTCCAACAGTGCAATGAATATAAAATATTAGTAAATTATAATCTCCCCCAAAAAACTGATCACCCAAATTATATCTTTAGAGTACGTGTGAGAAATTGTGGCATCAATCAGCTATATTTGACGGTGCATCATGGTGCGACTCACTGGTTTTTAAGCTAAATATTTTGAATTTTCCCCTTACCCGCTGTCCCCCTAGACTAAAAAACCAAAGTGAGTCAGCTTCATGATGCACCTTCAAATATAGCTGAATGGATGTTTTCAGCAGCATCTTTGAGGCGTGTTTACACACAGTAGTACTTTAATCCACGATAAGGAACTTACTTCTAAAACTTATTACTTTCTAACTAATTTCATTTTATCAAATTCATTAAATTGATATAAGAAAATTATTAAAAAGAAGTTAATTATATTTACTAAAAATTCGCAATTAGCAATATACTTTTAAGTGTAAGCAAACAAAATGCAAGTGCCATCTATTAGGAGTGTAGATAGCAAAATATGTTGTTTTAAATGACAGTTTGATGACATTAGTTGAATAGAAGTTATGAAAAAGTGCATAAAATTTGCAATAACTACCCTATAGGAAATGGAAGGCATCAAGAAGGCTTAATTGATGTCTTTATTGGTATGTCAAATCACTGTAAAGATACCTTTTTGATGCCTTCTTTTTACATTGGCATGGGATTGACGGGAAGGTTAACTAACACATTTGTGTTCATAACGGGGGTGTGTAAATCTGAGCATACCAATACAAATGTATAAATATTATGCATGCATAAGTGCAGAATAGTAATACCTAATGTACAATTAATTTTTCTTATAAACCTATTTTGTATAAGTGAAACTATAAAATTTTCGAAAAGATGAAAATTTTCTAGGGTATAAATAAAAGTAACACTTGAAAATTTTTCTTAGGAAAATTTTATTTGATTTAATAACATTTGAGTATTTTCTGTCCTTTTATTGTTTTCTTAAATGTCTGATGGCAAATAGACATCTTAATCTTTACCATAATGTGAAATATATTGTCTGGTTTTCAAGGACTTTCAAAAGGGGTTTCTCTGAGTATATGGATAATGAGGGGATGATAATTATTTGATCGTTGTGGAATGCTACTGAAGTTCGGATGTCTTTTAAGGATTCTGTTACGGTTATTAGTTTATGTTCCTCGTCCGTTAGTATATTTTTTGATAATAATCCTAGTTTGCTTGACATGATAGTTTGTTCGATATCGTCTATATGATTTCATAGTAAGTTTATATTGTTGTTGATTTGGTACAGCTGCTCCATATGGTCAATTTTATTTTCTATATTGGCTATTTTATTTTGGTTTTCTATTGTAAGGTTATTGAGGTAAGTTGAAATGGTTAGTTGTGTTCTTAATTTGGTCAGATATTTCTCTGTTGATTTTAATTTGCTTAATGCTTTCATTAATTAGGTTTTTGTTGTTACTGCTTATGATGCTTATGGTATCTAGCTTTGCTTTTATTTCTAACTCGTCGTTGTAATCCATTGTGCCTGTAATATATTTTAATCCGGGGGCTATTATGTTAACGAGGGCTCTTATTTTTCTGCTTTGGTGTTTCAGGTTGTCGATTTTTTTATTCAGGATATTGAAATTATGTAAGACTGTACCGACCATGGGATCTTTTATACTACTATTGTTTTTTATTGTAATAATATTTTGTTGGATTATTTCGCTAGTCTTTTCGTATTCTGTTATGTTTATTTAATGTAATACTTATTTTTGTGAATTTCATTATAACTTTCACTTCTCCTAATTTAACTGTTATGTATCCGTTATTATTGTCAATGTTCTGTACTACAAGTTTTTGTGGTATTGTTGGGGAATATTGTCAAATAGAGTATAAGTTTAGACATCGTGTGCTGTACGGAGAAATTTAAATTTAGTCAGTTATATTTTCTTTTCGTTCTGTGGGAGTGTTAATTTGGTATTTTTTCTCTATTTTCGCGTGGAATTTATAATATTTTAATTTAGTTCGTTAATCTATATAGTGGCTGTCGTCTAGTTTTTCTATATTTACCGTTTTAAATTTTGCGTGATTTTTGCCTCCTCGTATATGTTTTAAGTACTTTGGATTTGGGTCTAATTCTATTTCTTCTCTATTGTGATTCAATTTTGTGATATATTTCTTTTTGAAATTTTGTACCTTTTCTCGTATCTTTTCGTATTCTTCTGTTTTTATTTTACCGTTTATGAAATCTATAGGTTTTCTATTTGTTGTGGAGTGAATGGTGTTGTTGTAGAAGTTTATAATTTTCAGTATTTTTTCCTCGACTGTGTCAATGTCTTTGTTTTCATCGTGTCGAAAGAGTCTCAAATGTTCATTTATAGTATTGTGTAACCTTTCATTGTCGGCATTAGATTATTGGATATATAATTTATTTTGATCTCTAGATTATTTAAGAGTTCCTTAATTGGTAGTGCTTTGAATCCTAGTTCGTTATCTACAGTTATTTGTTTCATTTTTCCCGCGAAGGAGATATATTGGAGTAGGGCTCGTTTGAATTCGATCCATGATCTATTATTTATCTTAATTGCCTGCGCGTGTTTTGTGAACTTATCTATAAAGGTGAGGAATAATATTTTGTTAAGACTATAGTAAACGTCTATGTGTACTGATTCGAGAGGTTCCAGCGGTGTTGTTATAATTTGGAATTTTATTTTTACAGGGTTTCTGTCGTACTTTTCTATATTGCATATGTCGCAATTGTTAATGGACTGGGTTACTCTTATTTTTAGTTTTGGGTTGTAATATTTTAACTGGAGTTCCTTATTTCTTTCCTCTGTTCCCCTATGGTTGTTACGTAAGTATTCTTCTCCTATCGGTCATCGGTTTAGCTATTTTTGCGTAGTCTTTTATAAACTTACGGTAATACCCAGTGAGTCCGAGAAATTTCCTAATTTGTTTCGGTTTTTAGGTAGTGGATAGTTTTTAACACATTCAATCTTCCGTAGACTTGGTTTGTATCCTTCGAGTGCTACAACGTGTCCTAAAAATTTGGGGTTTTCTTTAGAAACTCGGATTTGTCGAGTTGTACCGTTAGGTTTACTTCTTTTAATCTTTGGAAGATTTTTCTAATAGAGTCCAAATGTTCTAGAGAAGTTAAAAATATTATTATGTCGTCCAAGTATACAAGGCAAATCTTATTGATGTATTCTTTCAATACGAAGTTCATGAGGCGTTGAAAGGTTGCAGGGGCTATTTTTAACCCAAATGGCATGCGTAGAAGTTCGTATTGTCCATCTTTGACACTAAATGCAGTTTATATATATCGTTTTTATCTATTTCTATTTGATGAAATCCTTTTGCGGGATCTAACGTAGTAAAGTATTGGCAAGTGCTTAATTTACCCAGTATTTCATCGTTATTTGGAATTGGGAATTTGTCGTCGATAGCTACCTCGTTTAATTTACGGTAATCGATGACTATTCGCCATTTTTGTTTTTCCGTGGCGTCTGACTTCTTTGGAACGATCCAAATGCGTGCAGAATAGGGTGAATTGCTATGCCGGATGATACCTTTTTGCAACATTTCCTCAATTTGGTTTTTTATCTTGTTCTTGTGAATATGGGTATATCTATATATTATAGCTTGGATTGGGACATACTTTACAGTTCTGATCTGGTGTTTTATGATGTTGGTGAAGGGTAATTTAAAGTCTTCGTTATAAAATATAGTAGAGTAGGGTCTAATTAGTTGTGTTCATTTAAGTTTTTCTAGACTATTGAGGTGTTCGATTCTTAATTGTTTTATGAATAATTTTGGTTTACATTCCTCTGAGAGGTGGGAATTTATTGTATTTTCGTAAGTTTCCAGTTTATTTATTTCATCAGATATGTGGTTAGGTGATTCTATTTTTGTCATGATATCTGAAGTGTGAGAATCGCTTTTAGTCGTGGGTAGTGTTTTGTGTTCGTTTAAATGTAATTTAAGAGTTTTGTTTTTTGTTTCCAGTTGTTCGTTTTCGAAATCTATTTCTGCTTTTAGTGGTATGAGGATATCGTTTCCTATTAGTTCATCGTTTTTACTTGTCGATCGAGGGTTTTGATCCAAATATTTGATGGTAGAGGGGTTAAAAATTTTAGGTCGCATAGATTAGGGTTAATTATTGAGTATGTAGCTCCAGTATCTATAATGAATTTTAGTGGTCTAATTTTTCCTGTGATTATTATATGTGGTATTTTGTTGCTGAGGCTCGTAACCGAAAATTTGCAGGTCCTGAAATTTTTTGAGAGACTTTCTCGTTCGTGTTTATTTCCATAGGTTCGGGAGGGGGTTGATGCTGTATTGTGTTACGATTACCATTTAGATTTCTGAATGGGTTTTCTGTAGGTTATTCTTGTAATTGTAGTTGTTAGTAGAGTTTTGGTTTCTATCGTTTCTTGTTCTTTTTTGTGTATTTGGGAATGTGGTTTTATTGTTACTATGGCTATTATACCCAAAATTCAATTTTTCACTAAAAGAGCGAAATGCGTATCCCAATTCGTGTAATATGTTGATTGCTTCTTCTAAGGTTTCTTTTGAAGATTTCTAATGCAGATTTTTTAAAAAAAAATCAATTGCACTAGTTTTAAATGTAATGCTTCTTAAATTGTCGAATAATTGCTCTATCTTCAAAATTATTGATCAGTAATTCTTTCATTTCAAACCATGATGTTATAATATTGTTAATTTAATTGGATCCGGAGAATGACCTACGGCTAGCGATTTCCAATATACATCCGAATATAGAAGAAATCATGAGCAGTTTACAATCGCATACCTCGCATTAGTAAAATCATTATTTTTTAAGATTAAAATATTTTATTCAAAACTCTAATTAATCGTTATTATAACCCAAAATAGCAAAATGGATTTTAGTTTAACTGCATTGAAGATTTAAAAAAAATCAATGTCCACCCAGAGGTCGCGATAAAATTTTACACGAAAAAGGGTGTCCAATGTAAATAGTTTTTGCACCACTGCTCTAGAGCTCGAAAATTTAAGGTATTTTGAGGAATTTTTTTTCGTAATAAAAAAAATGAAAAACGATATTTTAGTTTCTTAGCCTTATTATTTGGTCATATTTTTAAACAAAAAAATAATTTTCCAAATTTAAAAAAAATTATAATTAATATAAAAATGGTGGTCAATTTGACTCTTTCGAGCAATTGAACCGCGACGGTGTTGATACTTTTTGGCACTTCTATTTGTCTGAAAAATAAAAACCAAAAAAAGTATTAATCAGTATGAGTGCAGTTTTGCTGGAACTAGAAAAAGAAAACATTGAAAATTGGCAAAATGGCACGTTTTTTAAAAAAAAAATCCGAAAAACCGGGGTACCGAACCGAAACAAAAAAAGTTAGACCCTCACTTTTTGTGTTTTTTGTCGATGAAATTTTATCTTATTTCTTACCTCAACAGATTATCTATCGTTTTAGGGACAGCCTGTATATATATTATATAATTGGTTATAATTTTGATAATTCAAAGCTGTTTTGTTCAAATTTCTGAAGCTATGAAGCATTTCAAATATAATTGTTTATTTTTAATTTGCTTCGATATCAGAAGTTTTTTTTTAGAAATAACGCTGGGAGGTAATGTGTTAATAACGCTTGAAGGTTGCATTACATAATTTTAAATTATAGCTACACCTATCATGAACTACCGCTATGCTCATTCTTATAAAATGCGTTTCCCCAAAGTTGTAGCATACCCAAACTCATTTTATTTCTTTCGATTTCGATGTTTTTTTAATTTTTCATTTTTGTAATTATAAGAAAAATTATAATTTAATAAAATTATTTATATCAAATATTTTTAGATCGTAGTATTTAAGCATTTCAGAAAAAGGACTGTTCAGAATAGCTTTTCCGCAACTAAAATTTATGGAATGTGAAATGGTCCATGTCTAGGCTAATTAAATATCACACTTTGCTTGCGTGATCGTAACTGAATCTTGTTTACTTGTTATTGAATGCAAGTTTCGGTTATACAAACCTTATGAGAAATGTTTTTTTTAAATAATGAACAGTTTTTTTTAAAAAGTATATAAGGAAAATTATTTTAATAGGGCTCAGTTTTTATAAAATTTTGAATTTGCCAGGTTGAAGCCTCTGTCGGTATACCAGGTGAGTAGCCTGAATTGGCTTTTTTATTGTAAATTTATTGAATTTATTAAGTGTAAATAAAACTTTGAATATTTGCCTCAACTGGCAAATAACACAAAAAAATAAATAATGTAAAACATTACAAAGTATTTTATTATTTAACTTAGGCATTTTTGCCATTCCTTTAGCCTTCTAGGGCATACACTTTGGCATTTTTGCCATTCGTTTTAGCCTCCTAGGGCAACATTTATTTAGATAAAAATGTCTTCCAGTTATTCATCAAGATGTCTGCATCCAAACACCACAAGGTCGTTGTTAGATGTTCGTAACTTAATATTGTAAAAAGCTAAAATGCTTTGTAAAATGTCATCGCTAATAGTTATATTGAGAATTGAATTTAAAAATTATGTAATTATTCAAAATAAAAAATCAAACAAATCAATTTTTTAATACAATTGAAAAAGCTATCTGGTTTCTAATACACTTGAAAAACTATCTGGTTAATTAGAAGTAAGATGTTTCAAGCCATCTTCAAAATCTACGGGATCCAACCTTTTTTTGTTGGATTCATTTAGTGGTGGTCCAATTAAGTTGACTATTTCATTATAATTAAGTGTTTCTTTTTCTAATAGAGCTTCAGAAAGCTGGAAATAAATAAATTCGTGTAAGCCATTTGGTGAAATAATTTTTCATACCTTAATTAATTTAGATTTATTGGATTCTAAAATAGCTTTTGTTCTTTCATAAGCTTCTGCAACAAGCTTGCTAGCTTCGTTATCAATAAGTGTACCTAAGGCCCTTGAAAATGGTTGAGGCGTTTGAATTTCTTCTTTTGAATCTGCTATGTACATTGGACCTATCTTACTATTCATGCCATACTTTTTTATCTAAAATAAATGCCTTAAAACAAGGAGTTTCTTTAATTATCTTACCTGTGCATAGGCTATTTTCGTAACTTTTTCTAAATCATTTTGACCTCCAGTTGTAACTTTATTAAAAATTATACTCTCAGCAGCACGACCTCCTAGTGTCATGCACATTTTATCTAAAAGCTCTTCCTTTGAATAAAGCTGCTGTTCGGTAGGTGTATATTGAGCGAACCCTAGGGTGTGATTTGTCCTGGATACGATAGTTACTTTTAACAGAACGTCAGAATAAGGTAGCAACCAGCCAACCAGGGCATGACCTGACTCATGAAAAGCAATAATCCTTTTTTCACACAATGGAATGGAATTAGATCTTTTTTCAGTGCCACCTAGATTGCAGATATTGGAATAATTTCCAATATAAAATTAAAACATAATATTTACCCACAAGTCGTTCCACGGCATATTCCAAGTTTTTAATATTAACTGACTTTTGAACACTTCTGGCAGCATGTAATGCTGCTTCATTTACAATATTGGCTATATCCGCACCAGAAAACCCTGGTGTAAGACGGGCTAATCGCTCAGAATAGCTATTTGGATTATCTTTAAGTACAATTCCAGACAAATGCTTTTCAAATATTTGTTTTCTTTCGTAAAGGTTAGGAAAATCAATCAAAATATGCCTATCAAATCTTCCTGGGCGTAGAAGTGCCTTTATTGAGTATTTTTTATTAAAATTTTCCAGTTATGCTCTCAATATATACCTTATCTAAAATGTCCGCTCTATTTGTGCTGGCAAGCATTAAAACACCTTCTTTTGAAGACATGCCATCTAGCTCTACAAGTAGTTGATTTAATGTCTGTTCAGATTCTCCAGAACTTGCTTGGTTAAGATTTCCGACTCCCGATCTTTGTCGACCGATTGCATCAATTTCATCAATATATATAATACAAGGGGACCTCTTTCTCCCTTCTTTGAAAAGATCACGAACTCTAGCTGCTCCTAGACCGCCAATCATTTCAATAAATTCCGACCCGTTCATACTCAAAAATGGAACTTTAGCTTCTGTTGCAACAGCTTTAGCTAACAAAGTTTTTCCACATCCAGGTGGCCCAAGAAGTAAAGCACCTTTTGGTACTTTCGCACCTAAACGTTGATACTTTTCTGGTGACTTTAAGTAGTCAACAAATTCCATTACTTCTTGTTTTGCTTCTTGCAGGCCCGCAACATCCTTAAACAAAATACCTTTTCCCCCGTCAAAGGGGTCTACTAACGTAAACTTAGCTCGGCCCATTTGACTCTTAAAAGAAATTTTCAAATTTTTTGTTTATATAGAGTATATATAACTTACAAATGAATCCATACTAATAGGTCCTTTTATTCCCTTAATTCGGGTCATTAAAGATGCAAATATAATGAGGACTATTAAAGCAACTAGAAACTTCCTCGTTGTATCTCCACTTCTATCATATGTCATCGAAATTTCTGTTATTGTTTGAAATAAATATTTTTAAAAGTAATAAGCGTTAAAATTTTACACACCATCTTTTAAGCCCAACCGTTTTTCTACATCGCGAAGCTTCGCATCAAACTTAGTAGAGTCTGGCGTTGACATATGAAAAACATTTGATTTTGCCTTTAAAATGAAATATATATTTGTCTTCATTTCGCAAAATTCAAAAAAATAAATACCTTTTTTCCTTTTATAATAGCACCATCATGTAAAATAATTGTTACTATATCTAAATCAGGTCGAACAATCAACTCTTTTACTTCACCTACAGCAAGCATATGATGAACAAATTCATTCCATGAGACATATTTGACTGCCCCCTTTAAATAAATAAAATGGTTAAAAAACCCCTTTTAAATTTTAGAAACTTACATCTTCATTTATGCGATTTGGAAATAACAAAGAAAGTAGAGTTACAAATAGATAACCAGTCACTATCCATAAAAATGTTTTGGTTAAAATGGACATTAATTTTTCATCATTATCATTTTTCTTGTTATTTTTATCGGATTTCTCCGTGTTGTCTTTTCTATTTAGTGTATTTTTTCCATTTTTAGGAATTTCTTTACAATATAAAACTTCCTTTTCATTAATTAAAGAGTTGAATGATTTGAAAACCAGACGAAATATCGCTTTACTTTCAGAAGACAAAATTTTAAGCTAAAAGTTTATTTTTGTGTTGAACTTTGTAATCTATCAATCGTGTTTATTTCACTTACCTTATTTTTATTTAAAATAATATTTTCAGAACTGCTAATGTGCATTAGCCTATTAGTTAATAATTCAAATCCAGTAACGGTAATATTTGCGAATATATTTCGTTTCAAATTTACTTCTCTGGTTGTATATTTAGCCATTTTAGCCAAAATTTTTGTGTTAAAAAGTTTTAACATGATTATGTATATTTAATAAAAATTTGAAGCTTCAAAAAGTCTGAATAAATATTAATATTTGTAGTATTTCACTACTTTCAACTTGAGTATGTAATTAAATAATTACATTTTTATATAACAAATAATCAAAGGTATCTCTAAATAACAATTATATTATTCTCCACCACCAATAACTTTACTTGGTATCATATATCAATTAAAAATTGATAATCAGTTGTGTCTAAACTGTCTAAAACGACAATAAGAAAATCATTTCAAGATACGTCAAATTGTAATTTTGAGTGTGTTTTTTTAAATCAATCAATCAATATTTATTTGAGAGTTTTATATACGATTTACAATTTTTAGATGTTTTAATATTTATAAATCACCATGCAATAATATGGCCCGTTATAGGTGTACAAGCCTATTAAGATGAAACTAAAACCTTTCTCGCTTGTAATGAGAGGTTGCTTAGTATTAATATGACAGTGTTTATAGACATCAGCTTGCTCTGGGCACAACAGAACCTTCAACGATGTGAATGTCTGCTAGTGTGTTTAATGCTAGTGGCTTAAATACTAAAGCCATATTTACATGCGTCTTATCATTCCATTTCTAGTTTTTGTTTTTTTTTAAACTACTAACTAATAGGACTACCCAGTAGGAAATGTTATGGGGAGGTTTCCATTAGTAGGGGCACTTTAATATGTACTTTTTGCGATTAAGTCCGACACCCAGATATCGGAAAAAATAGTAAAAAAATTTAAAAAGTTGTCTTAATATGATTTTTCGATCTTTAAAGTTTACACTAAAACCTCTTTAAAGTCGCCATATTGGAACTGCCACAATATAAAAATCTTCTTCTTCTTCCCATCAAAGTTGTCATCACTAATTCATTTGTCAATGAAGGCTAGTAGTTTAGACCTAAATTAAAGGCTACGTTAATTAATGAATTAAATTTTTTCTTGGTTGGTCTAAATAATGTTATTTTACTATTTATTTATAAATATATGTATTATTTAATTAGAAAAACTATTATCTATTCGTCAGTGTACTAAACTTGAATATAGAAGACGAGAACTTTTACCTGATCTGACAATTTGATGTTTATATATTTTAAGGTGTCATAATCAATCATAATTTAAGAAGAAAACATATTTATTGGTATCAATTATTATGGAAACTAAAAATGAATTAGCTGAAAAACTTATTAATGAAAATATAACTACTGAAAAAATGGATGTAACTTTCAATTACATATAATACTTAAATAAGGAAACTGAAGAAGTTTTGTTTAAAGAAGCCAATCTTGAAGAAATCGAAGATGTTTCTGATTCTGATGTGAATTCGGTTTTAGCATTTTGTGAAGGTGAAAGACCCCGAAATTTTAATCGTTACTTGTCAAATGTTATGTTAAATTTATTGGAAAGCTAATGTCGAAAGGAAATGAGGAACAAGCAAAGGTTTTGCTTCAGAAGTATAGCCCTGAACAAGAATATTAATATCAAGACGATATTGAACAGCTACTACTGATAAAAAATAGTTCATATGTGGAAAATAATGATTAAGTTAGTTTAGAAATTTGTTGTGCGACAAGAAGCAAGGGGCAATGTCAGGCAGGAGCTGGTGCAATTATTATTAGAGAAGCAAAACGACAAGATAATAAATTTCGAGTATATTATGGATTATTAAAAGAGGTAGATATAAACTATTTTATATTTAAATGTAATATTCATAATTTTACAATCTAGATGGTTTTCCAAACTCTTACAACACCACCTAATAAACCTAAGAAAAAAAAAACAAAAGAAAGATCCCTTATTTTTAAAGAAATCGAAATCCTCCTCCTCATGATCGTATACCATTGTTGCAATTAAAAGACGCCGATAAGTTAGAAAAAATAAAAGCACTTAGAAAATCAACCAAAAGAGTAAATTTGGGATGTGATACCTTCTGTATGCATGTATACTCTATTAAATGCTGGCAATAATGCTATTTGGTATAAATTAATAACATAATGTGAAACTTAATAAAGTTATTTTCTGTTCTTTAGTGCTGATATATGTGATGATTCCTGTTGGCTTTTATGAATCTTATATCAAAGTTTGGATATTAGCTCCTGCAAAGCTACGTGTTGCAATGAAAGGCTCTGAACATCTTAAAGAAATTGATAGAGATGCAGATGATGATGGATGATCGAGTGACAGAGAATAGCCGCAACGGAAATTTTTTAATATCAGGCTAGCTATATTTTTGTGTTTATGTATAAAATTGTAAGAGCAAATTAGGTGTCGTAAAGAAGTCTTCACAAAAAATGGAAAATGGAGTAATTTCAATATTTTTAAAATTATATAAATTGATAATTTTTCAGGATCTATTACATTTTATAGTTTTGCTTGGCTCTTCTTTTTGAGATATTTATTTTATTTTAGGAAACTTAGATTGTGCTTTGAAAATATGGGAATTTGGAAAAATTATGCACAGACTATACAGCCACAAATGGAAATCTACCCCAAAATTCTGACGTTAAAGATGGTGAATCATATATGCTTAGATCGTTCCCATCTAAATCAACACCATTTATACATCTTCATTTCATAACAAGAAATTATCAAAAATAATGAAAAAGATACACTTATTGAATTTTATGCACTATTGTGTTAACATTGTAAAAATTTGAAACCAATTTATAATGAATTATAAAAATTATAAAAAGGATAAAAAGGTTATTATAGAAATGGTAAAAAAAAGAAAAAAAGAATAAGCGTAAAATATATTATTGTGTTTATTTAGTTTAGTGTGATATTAAAATCACTTTATTTCATAAGTCATGTGAATTACTTGTATTTGAATTTTAATCATAATAATTTTAAAATTAGCTATAGAAATAATAAAAAAAAATAAAAAATAAAATAAATTTTTTTTAGTGACTTCAAAATCATGTCTTAAAACTTTCTAATTAAATAATACATATATTTATAAATAAATAGTATAATAACATTATTTAGACCAACCAAGAAAAAATTTAATTCATTAATCAACATAGCCTTTAATTTAGGTCTAAACTACTAGCCTTCATTGACAAATGAATTAGTGATGACAACTTTGATGGGAAGAAGAAGAAGATTTTTATATTGTGGCAGTTCCAATATGGCGATTTTAAAAAGGTTTTAGTGTAAACTTTAAAGATCGAAAAATCATATTAAGACAACTTTTTAAATTTTTTTACTATTTTTTCCGATATCTGGGTGGCGGGCTTAATCGGAAAAAGTACATATTAAAGTGCCCCTACTAATGGAAACCTCCCCGTATTATTTAATTAGAAAGTTTTAAGACATGATTTTGAAGTCACTAAAAAAAATTTATTTTATTTTTTATTTTTTTTATTATTTTTATAGCTAATTTTAAAATTATTATGCTTAAAATTCAAATACAAGTAATTCACATGACTTATGAAATAAAGTGATTTTAATATCACACTAAACTAAATAAACACAATAATATATTTTACGCTTATTCTTTTTTTCTTTTTTTTACCATTTCTATAATAACCTTTTTATCCTTTTTATAATTTTTATAATTCATTATAAATTGGTTTCAAATTTTTACAATGTTAACACAATAGTGCATAAAATTCAATAAGTGTATCTTTTTCATTATTTTTGATAATTTCTTGTTATGAAATGAAGATGTATAAATGGTGTTGATTTAGATGGGAACGATCTAAGCATATATGATTCACCATCTTTAACGTCAGAATTTTGGGGTAGATTTCCATTTGTGGCTGTATAGTCTGTGCATAATTTTTCCAAATTCCCATATTTTCAAAGCACAATCTAAGTTTCCTAAAATAAAATAAATATCTCAAAAAGAAGAGCCAAGCAAAACTATAAAATGTAATAGATCCTGAAAAATTATCAATTTATATAATTTTAAAAATATTGAAATTACTCCATTTTCCATTTTTTGTGAAGACTTCTTTACGACACCTAATTTGCTCTTACAATTTTATACATAAACACAAAAATATAGCTAACCTGATATTAAAAAATTTCCGTTGCGGCTATTCTCTGTCACTCGATCATCCATCATCATCTGCATCTCTATCAATTTCTTTAAGATGTTCAGAGCCTTTCATTGCAACACGTAGCTTTGCAGGAGCTAATATCCAAACTTTGATATAAGATTCATAAAAGCCAACAGGAATCATCACATATATCAGCACTAAAGAACAGAAAATAACTTTATTAAGTTTCACATTATGTTATTAATTTATACCAAATAGCATTATTGCCAGCATTTAATAGAGTATACATGCATACAGAAGGTATCACATCCCAAATTTACTCTTTTGGTTGATTTTCTAAGTGCTTTTATTTTTTCTAACTTATCGGCGTCTTTTAATTGCAACAATGGTATACGATCATGAGGAGGAGGATTTCGATTTCTTTAAAAATAAGGGATCTTTCTTTTGTTTTTTTTTCTTAGGTTTATTAGGTGGTGTTGTAAGAGTTTGGAAAACCATCTAGATTGTAAAATTATGAATATTACATTTAAATATAAAATAGTTTATATCTACCTCTTTTAATAATCCATAATATACTCGAAATTTATTATCTTGTCGTTTTGCTTCTCTAATAATAATTGCACCAGCTCCTGCCTGACATTGCCCCTTGCTTCTTGTCGCACAACAAATTTCTAAACTAACTTAATCATTATTTTCCACATATGAACTATTTTTTATCAGTAGTAGCTGTTCAATATCGTCTTGATATTAATATTCTTGTTCAGGGCTATACTTCTGAAGCAAAACCTTTGCTTGTTCCTCATTTCCTTTCGACATTAGCTTTCCAATAAATTTAACATAACATTTGACAAGTAACGATTAAAATTTCGGGGTCTTTCACCTTCACAAAATGTTCTCGTCTTCTATATTCAAGTTTAGTACACTGACGAATAGATAATAGTTTTTCTAATTAAATAATACATATATTTATAAATAAATAGTATAATAACATTATTTAGACCAACCAAGAAAAAATTTAATTCATTAATTAACATAGCCTTTAATTTAGGTCTAAGCTACTAGCCTTCATTGACAAATGAATTAGTGATGACAACTTTGATGGGAAGAAGAAGAAGATTTTTATATTGTGGCAGTTCCAATATGGCGATTTTAAAAAGGTTTTAGTGTAAACTTTAAAGATCGAAAAATCATATTAAGACAACTTTTTTAATTTTTTTTACTATTTTTTCCGATATCTGGGTGTCGGACTTAATCGCAAAAAGTACATATTAAAGTGCCCCTACTAATGGAAACCGTGCCAATGTTATGCTCTACATGGTCCTCTCTTGAATATCTCAACAGAGCTAATGAGTACTCTAACTTTCCATCATATTGTGTCTCTTTTTCACAAGGCGTGTTGCCAAAAAGAGGTGCGACACACTCATGCACACAAAATTTAGCAGTGAATTTAAGCGTATATGTATTGGTATACACGAAATGCGCATGCCTAATCTTTAGCGTTACCAGCTTAAAATTAAGAAAAATCTTTTTGGATGGTGTTGACTAATTAAAATTATCTAAAATTTTTTATTTTTAAATATATTTATTTCAGATTTTTATATGAACATTTTTTTATAAAGTATAAATTAAATTTATCTGACATTCTTTTTATAGCTGCAACTTTTAGCCATCAAGCACTTTTGTTAAATTCGAAGTTTTTCTTTTACCGATTTATACATTGACCAAACAGAGTAGTTTCCACGTATACATTAATACTGTTAATTGGTTATTTCCAAATTTTTAGCAAATCAATACATATTTCCAGTTTCAATATTTTCACTGAATTTTTTTTTTTTTTATACTAGGAATAATGTTCCAGATAGACTTAGAAGGTATACATTAGGTAGTTTAACTTTCTACTAAATGATGCCAGCTTCTGACTAAAAATCGTAGTATTAACTCCAGAGTACAGACTCCTTAGCTAAAATAACTTAAAATCAACAATTCTATTTACATAATATATATATATGTAGCAATTATCCTTATATACAGTAGAAATTTTAATTTTATATGATCCAATGATACATATATGTATCTATTTCTAATTTAACAAAATATGTAGGTAGATTTTTATCTTTATACTTAATTTTAACATTATTTACATAATTCTTAAGACTGTTTTTTTTTTTGTTATTTTTAAAAACAATTCAATTTCTTTCACTTTATTGTGTCTTTTTATTACAGTATTTAGAGACTGATCTAATAACAGAACTGACACAAGTGATAGTGGCCTGTTACAAGTGTTTAGCTCATTCTGGCGCAAATATGTTTAAGAAGGTTTACTTTTTTTTTTTTCTTTATATATAATAGTTTTATAATAATTAGCTATTTATAACAAATAAACCGCCAGCGGGAAATGAAGCGCTTGATAAACGCTTATTCAGTGCTTCTAAAGCAGAACTAAGCGCTTACTCGCAACTTACTCTTAATTGTCTTTTAACACTGCATGTCCGCTTTAGAAGCGCTTATCTTACGCGCTTCGTAAGCAGTTCATTATTTACGCTTTAGAAGCGCAGAATTTCAACGCTTCGTAAGCGTTTACCAAAAAATATATTAAAGTTAATAAACTACACAAAAAAATATTTTTTGTTCGTAAATAATTTTTTATTCAAAATAATATAAATAATTAATTTTTTTTGTGTTACACTAGTGATTTTTTTGGATTCATGATTGGCCTTATGCATTTTATTTTTGGCCAGCCTGAAACCTGGCCTCATTTCTTCCTCGAACTGGCAATATCCAAAGTTCTCAGATTGTGCAGCTTCTGAAAGATTTTTCGTGATAAATTGTATTTGTTTATATAAAAATATGTATGTTCAAGAACTTACCGAAGAGATAATTGCTGAAGAATACATGATTCTTGACAGCTTTCTTTTTTGGGAGGCCATCCCAGTTGATCTCCATTAAAAAAATTTTTTCAAAGAATAGATGGACGCACTTGCGTGTATTAAACATGGTATACATATATGGAAGTATGATAAAAGGGTTAGAATCCAAATTGAAATATTACTAACTATATTCAAAGGAAATATACTTACGATTCTATTGACAAACTCGAATAACAATTTTAACTTTTATAATTTTTGCTTTTCCAAAAAACTGACTGCACTTCAAAAAAAATACACTCGACTGATATTTATAAAATATTATATTCTAAACTTCCAATCCAATCTATTTTTAGATTAGATGAAACACGTGCGGATTCATATGAAATGGTAAATACACATTTCAGGGACCGCATCCTGCTCATATGCAAAATAAGCAGACAAGAAACGCTTTCAACCTGATTCTGGCTGATATGGCAAGTAAGCGCTTACAGACCGCTCGGAACTGAAGCGCTAGAAATATTTCCCGCTGGGCTGACTAGACAAACATTACTGTTTTTTCTACAATTACATTAACTTTAAGTAACTTGCACGCTTATCTGTAGATACTTCTAACATCGATACAGACACGATGGTTATACTGTTGGTTTTGATGTAGAAATTCAGTGTTAACAGAGTTCGGTTGAGAGTCCTCGATATTCAGAACGGGCTTCGAGTTGTCATGCAACATGTTAAAAGGCGATAGGTAGAAGTTATCTCGTATGAAGATCTCCATATTCAATAAACAGATATTTTTCAACTCTAGATTCGAGTGCAACATAATTTTGTATAGAGTTCTATAGCTGAGGTTAGTGAGATAAGTTAAGAGTGGACATAGTTTCGTGGACTCGTATAATGTGCTATTTCGAAAGTACTTTTTGCAAATTTATTTTGTATTTTTCCTAATAAATTAAGTTAGTATTGCAAGTAATTATTCAATTATTTAATTAAATAAATGAAAAATTATTACATGATAATATTGAAGAAGAAAAACATGAAAATATATTCAAGGAAAATAAAAGTTTAGGCAGCTTAATTCATTACCGATAAGTGATACGATTACCATCTAATATTAAGTTTAACCAATAATATTCAGGAAAATAAAAGGATTTCAAATGCATAATTTGAAGAAAGGAACTTCAAAAGAAAATTGAAATTGAATAATTACTTGCATACTAACTTAATCCATTAGAAAAAATACAAAATAAATTTGCTTATTATTTAACCTGAAAAAAAAAATTTGTAGTTCAAGCCCACACATAGTGCAATCCCGCTTTTTGATATATCAGCACGTAAAGGTGGCTATAGACTACAACTAAAAGTGGACAACTTTTGCTTCCTTCTCCATATAAAAACCTGTTTTCTGGGACTTTTCGGGTAGTTAAACATGTTTGATATTTTTCTGATTTTTACATGCCCTCCATTAATACACTCAAAGAAAAATTCATTTTTCAATTTTTCTTCGAGTTGTGCACATCGGTCTCTACCATATGATATATCAAATGGTGGGATTGCACTATGTGTGGGCTTGTACAGCAAAGTTTTTTTTCAGGTTAAATGATAAGCAAATTTAGTTTTATTTTTTCTAATGGATTAAGTTAGTATGCAAGAAATTATTCAAGAAACATTCTGTAGAAAGTTTTTAAGTGTTCAGTTATACTCATCGGTTCTTTGATTACAAAGTTTTAGGAAATGGTGCTTTTGAGCTTATTTTTCCTATTTTCGTATTATCAATTCAACTTAAAAAATTAGGTACTATCTTAAAGAACACGCTAATGCGGATAAATTTTATTTGGTAAACAAAAATGATTTTTCCGTTAGGTCATTGAATATTGAAATTTCGATTATGCTTCTGCTAGGCAAAAAATACATGGCTTAATTTGAAAGCTTAAATTACGATCTTCAAATTAAAAATATAAAAAAAAATATTTATGGTTTAATTTATTTTAAAGAAATTTACCTTAAAAAAGTGTAAAAGACTTGTTAAATTAGTTAAAAGCTTTTTACTCCAGCTTTTTAAGAGGGTATATTTCAAGTACTAATACATTTTAAGCATAGCGCAGACCAACGCTTCTAAAGCGGCTTCAAAAGCCGATTCAGAAGCCGATTCAGAATCTGATTCCGAAGCGGATTCAGTTGCAGCTTTAACTTTATTTAATGGATGTATCAAAATCTGGTTGACAAGTTTTTTTTTAATGTAGGATGCTTTTTTTTAGTGGAATATTGTTGATTATTTTTTGTTTTTTTTTGTTTATTATTGTTAGTTATTCTTAAATATTGCTAATTTTTGTTATTACTGTTTACAATTAATTTTTATTGTTGATTTATGCTGTAACGGACACCTACTGATAAGCAACCAGAAATATTAATAAGATTTTCTGCTTGCTTGTTTGAAGCTTGTTTTTGTTGCAGACTGGATTTTGGCAAAGGGAATTTGATAAGAATTCCGTTGACAGAATTCCACTTTGATTGGAAAACAAGCTTTAGTCGGCGTTAAGTTTTTATAGATTGCAGAGCCCTAGTAAATGGGGCTCTGCCCGAGTCGAAGTTTTGTGCTTGAATAGAACCCGATGAGCCTGAAATTAACCTGATTTCGACCTAAATATACTGATTTTAGCCTGAATTAATACTTAATATACCGAAAGATGTAAATTTTTGCTTATTTTGAAATCGAACTAAATAAAAATGAACCTGCTATGAACTTGGTAATACCGAAAAATTACTTTCTTCCTTCAGAACATTTCTTATTTGAACCTGATTTCATACTGAATGTACCGAAAATTTAATTTGAGGTTAATATTTGACAAAAAGTATGGAATTTTATTGTGCGAGATGAAACGATGAGAAAGAGAAGTAGTGTTGAAATATCAAAAATTTATTTAATTTTCGTTCATACATATGTCCGCGTCGTATTATTTTTTGGTTATGTAGTTCTATCTCTCTTTATGGAAAAATTTTCTAAGTCCAATTTGACATTTAGTTGACGTTTAGCTATAACTAACAAAAGATGTGATTTTTTGTAGTGATTTGTTTTATATTTAAGATTTATTTATATTTATAATGAAAAATATAGTGTAGATATTAAGTGTAATAGTTTTTCTGTAAAATAAATATATATCTTAAAGAAATAAAACATGTAATTGTGAAATTTTGTTCACTTTTTTTCCTAGTCTTTCCTACTGTTCAGTGATAGTTATATATAAATTATTGTGACTATATACATATATATATATATGTATATATATATATATATAATTAATATAATAAATGCTTTGTTTTTGAAATTGTGTTTAATTTTTTTTCCTATTAAAGCTATTTATTTTCAGGTTGATTTGAAAGTAAAATAAAGATAGATTTATAATTGAAATAAAATATATGCAGTGTTGCGCTTACTCAGAATTAGTTATTTTAAAAATACATTAAAAATATCAGTTTTCAACTGTATTTGTATTTCCCAAAGAAATAATTTCAAAAAGATTATATTTCATAATGTATTTTCGAAATAATTAATTCTGAATAAGTGCAACATTTAACATATATATTTTTGTCAATTATTAATCTGCTTTCGTCCTGAGTATACCGTAAAATAAAGTTCTCTTTAAATCTGAATTGAGCCTGGTAATACCCAAAAATAAAATTCTCTTTGAACCTGAATTGAGCCTGGTAATACCGAAAAATAACGCTTTCTTTGAACCTGAAATGAACCTGGTTATACCGAAATGGGTCTTTTCTAGGTCCATCAGGGCCATAACAGGTTCAACTTTATAAGCATAAATCTCAGACATTAACCTGAATTGAACTTGATCAACCTGGTATGAAGCAGGCCCATCAAGCTCGATTCAGGTTCAATTTTTCGACTCGGGTGACCATACGGTAAATTTTTTTCTTTGAGTAGGTTTTAGTGTCAAATAGTAAAGACTCTTTAAAGAATACGTTTTTACATTCATACATACATTCATACATTTTTTGTACATTTTGGGGGTCTCAGTCTATAAAAATCTACCGTTCTATACCTTTTCAACTTCAAATTGGGAACAAACAATTTCAAATTGGGAATAATCAACTTCAAATTGGGAATAATCAATTTCAAAATGGGAACAAACAATTTCAAATTGGGAATAATCAATTTCAAAACGGGAACAAACCATTTCAAAAATATGGGAATGATAATTGTAAAGAATATTTTGTACAACGCACCAGTTATAGTTGTGTAATTTAAAAAAAAATTATGTAGGAAAAATAATTGATTTATTTAAAAAGATATATTACATTTATAGCTGTATTAGTTTTTCTGCCCTTCTACCTCTGGGTAATTCGAATAGAGGTAAAAGTACTGTTTAAATTCGAGCTAATTTTAAAGTTCGTAGAAAAATATTACTACAGGTAAATTTTGTTGCTAGAGATGATCATATAAATACAAGCCCGGCAAATTATCTATATAATTCAATGTAAAAATGTACAAACTCGTTTTTAGTTTCTTACCAGTACTGTCTTACCTGTAAAATTAGCTCAAAGGTTAAACAAAATTGTGCGTCAATTTTAATGTGTTAAGGAAAGAGTAATTATTTTGGCTTGATTAGATTTTATAAAATTGCAAACCAGTTAAGTTGAGAAAAATTTAATGTTCAATGCTATGGAGCATGCTTGTTCAAGTTTAAAATCAGACGTTAAAAAGGATTTGGCTACTCAAATGCCACAAATTGTATCTGGCGAAGACAGGAGTAACCTAACTCAAACTGAATATCGCTTACAGCGGTTAGAGGTGATGGACGTACTTTTTTAATTTAGATTTTTAATTATTAATTTGTATTATAATTTAATTTAATTTTGTGCATTATAATAAAAATAATTGGTTTTTTAAATTTTACTTTATATTTAAATGTGTAATTCTTTATTCCCATTTGAAATTGTTTGTTCCCGTTTTGAAATTGATTATTCCCAATTTGAAATTGTTTGTTCCCAATTTGAAATTGTTTATTCCCAATTTGAAGTTGAAAAGGTATAGTTTACTAAACAAAAAAAAAGCGAACTATATATAAAAGAAACAAAAACAATAGTGTATTTAAAGTTAATCTACACATAGTTTGTTGCTTGGATATATATATATACTTTCAAATTCATATATATATATGTATATTTATGTCAAACATTTGCCTTGACTTGAAAAAAACGAAGACAAAACAGTAAGCGATCTAGTAACGAAAAGAAAAGAAGAAATTATAGCAGTATTTTAATCAATAATGAAGGGCGATGAGGATAGAGAAACGTCAATAAAACTTTGTAGGGATTTACAAATTTGTACAAAATAAATAGATTTATATATTTAATTTATAGAATTATAAGAAATAAAAAGTGAAAGGAAATATTCATTTAAGTAGATTAATTTTGGGTATAGGATAGATATGTTTTTTTTTATTTTAATTTTAAAATAAACTAAAACTAGTCCTTAGTCGGGATCTGGTTTGTATTTAGGATCTGAAATAATTCGTATATAATTATTAAAATACCTATTTCATTAAATTTTGCTAGTGTAAATTAATATTTTTTTGGTATTGAAATATATGTATAAGAGGGAAAAAGGAAGATCTAAAGGTTCTAATTAAGTTAGAAATTACATTTTTTTTACTGTCTAGGAATTATTTTTTTAGAGTCTCGGATTGCTGGGCCCATCCACTCCGTTACGGAAAGAGGAATTCACGTAAGATTGATTTATTTATTTTTTTTATCTTTTACATTTTTGTTTTCTCTCATATAGATATATTAATAGTTTTATTTATAGTGAATAGGTATTGAGTTTAATTGTTCTATCTAAATTGCATTTATTTGCCAACTATTGCGGCTATACATTCTTTTTCTAGCTAATAATTACAATGGTTACACCATATTTTTCGGTGTGTTTTCTTTTGTTTAATTTCGTTTATATATAGATTTTTTTTATTGGATTAGTAATAAATTATATATAAAGTAATAAATTTTCTTGCATAAGACTTACTTTAGTTAAACGATTTAATTTGCTTTCTTTCACCTTTTTTTTTGAATAAATAATGTTTACAAAAAAATTCTTTAATTAAGATCTCCTACCCCTTTTTCCCTCATAATAAGTTTAATTTTTAGGTCAGCCGGCCCAATCATAGGATGGACGAGCAAAGCGCTTAACTCCTTTGTATCGAACTTTTTTTTCTTCTCAATTTTGGCTTTTTTTCTGTTTCTGCGGCATACAGTCCCCTTTTATTTGAACCTAGCGCTCTTATCTTTGAAAATTCTGCCTTTTAGTAGTGAGATTTAATCTAGTGTGTCAGTGGCAAGAACCACCCCTTTAATTCTACCGCTATAGCCACACATAGCAAGCTCGCTACGCCGCCACATACAAGACACCTGGAAAATCGTGCCTATATTTGGTCCTCAGAAAGCATATGGTCACGTAACATGGCACCTAACGATCGGCTTACCCGAAGTTGATATAGTAAAACATATCAATGGAAGATTAGAAGATCCGAGATGTAATATGATAAATATTACCTTCTTTCCCTTTTTTTTAGCAAATTTAGCTGCAATTTATAGTATGCATTGCGCACACTTGACCCCTCTTTCGGTTGTTGAGACCTTCAATTCTCTCTTCCATCATTCCAGTCAGACTGTTCTATATGAACAAAAAGCATCTTTTGCTAAGTCTGACTGTCGTGAGTCATGTCTCTCCTTGAGATAACAAGAAAAGTACCTGAGGTGACATCCTTCGATTTTGCTCGTTTTGAAATATGTTCTTCTACATGGAAATCTACCTCAATCCGTTCTACCTTGTTCGTTTTGAAATATGTTCTTCTACATGGAAATCTTAGACACACGAATTCTTTTATATCTGCGGAAACACACTTTTAAGGGATAAAATCAAACCCCAAAGTTACCCCATCAAACTGTACTTTTACAGTTTTTACATATTTCCAATTTTTTTTTAACGGGTTTTTTTAGGATTAATTTGTATCAAAAATGATGAAAATTGGCGGTGGGCCAATGTCGATCGGATTTATTGAACAAAAGTTATAAGGGTTAAAAATCACAAAATTTAAAAAAAAGCAAATTTAAGCTTTGACACTGTCAAATCAAAATTTAGAAGAGTACAATCGGTACGTATATTACACAAATGGGCAGGTCATTTGAATAAAGGGGGAACTTATAGAGAAAAAATAGCCAGAATTGACAGTTATACTCTACAGAGTTTCAAATCGGCGATTGATGCTGGTATTATTATACATAATTCTGATTTGCAGAGATGGGCTCTGCATGCTCAAAAAGAAATAGAAAATGAAGACTTCCGATTGAAGGCATCAAGAAATTGGAGTAATTTGTTTAAGAGAGCTCATTGCATAGTTTCAAGAAAAATAAATAAATTTGTTACAATAAAAGCGATTGAAAATTCGAAAGTTTTAGAAGAAAAAAGTAACGAATTTGTATAAATAGTATGTAATAAAGTTAAAATGTGTAAGGGACTCCTGTTCACGCTTTTTTTGTGATCTGTATGTTGATCAGAATAATTTTTGCATGGGGACAACTTGTTTGATTCAGAAGTGTTTTTTTGCCAACGGGACTCTTATCAGTTTCCCGTTGCAGAAATTTATATTGAAGCAAGCAGGTTATTTTGTATAGAGAAACAAGTCAGTTGGCGTCAGATTATTGAAGAAGGCAGACCTTGGTCATCTAGGTTCTGACTTTACGGTAGTTTTTTGATAAATTTTTTTCATAGTTACAAGTTAATTAAATAGTCAGTATAAAGCATATATTATTAATAATATGCAAGGAAACAAATTGAAAACACTTCGCGAAAAATTTATTTCGTTTGGTTAAATAGCTTGGTGCGGAGATTCGAGTGAGCAACATCTGGATGTGAAAGTGTTGCAAAGGGGTTATAGTATAAACATTTTTTAAAGAAAATCAAAAATAATAGAAAACGTGACATTTTCATATTAAGTGGGTTATAATAAAAATTGAAAAAACAAAGTTTTAAAATGAAAATGTTTTTTTTTGACAATAAATACCAAATAAGAAAAAAAGAAAAAAAAAGAAAAGATTTCTGTTTAACTGGATTGAAAAGATCATTTTACAAGGGAGATCAGGAGCGAGGGGCCTGTAGCAGAGAAAAACAGAAAGCTGCTTTCACCGCTAGACAAGAAAAGAAAAGTTGGAAAATTTACCCGTTAATAATCTACAGAAAACTGCAAGGGGTATCTGAAAATTGGCAATATATATATATATAATAGGTATATACATTATAAAATAAATCATAACCAAGGAAAAGACCGAGACTAAATTAATAACAGTTGCTAGGTATTGGTTATTAGTAAATATATCGATAAACTTATTAAAAGTGTATAGAGTGTTAACATGGCAAATACTATGTAAATAAATTTCAAACTTTTTTTTTTGAAAAAAAAAAAAAAATTTCTTTTGGTGAAATAATTTAAATATATATTAGACAATAATAAATAAGGTTAAGTTAACTAAAACAATTACAACTATCCGAACGAAAAGAAAAAAGAATTATCAAACGTGGGTGAATAAAAGTGAGAAAAGTTGAGGATTTAATTTAAATAGAAAAAAATAGTACATAAATGATTCGGTATAATGTTAAAAAAATTATTATATTCGATAAGTCTTTAATTGGTTCCAATTGAAGAAAGAGCAAGGCGAAGTAACAACTTTGGAGCGTCGTCGAGTTGAAAAGGACAAAAGAACCAACAATAGTTTTTTTATATATATTCTTAAGAGAATTCCTTTTCCAACATAATATAATTTTTAATTAATCGTCTTACTTATCTACTAGAGTGGTATGCTTTTTTTTAAGTTTAAGTTTATTTGAGATATTCTAATATTTACCTTTCGATATTATGAGAGTCTTTACAGGAAAGTTTGCTGGGCCTATTAAACAACCGGAAGGCGAGGAGGTCCATGTGAGTTTTCTTAGAATTTGTTTAATTATTTCATTTTTTCTTCTTGCTTCCTTAGTTAGATTTTTTCTTTTGATTAAAAGTTAATATTATTAGCATATTCTAGGTAATTAAGCATTTTCTACTTTGTTTTAATCAATCCTTTGTTTGTTATTAATTCAATTTTTTTCTCATATACGTTTAAATTTCTTTGAATGTGATAATTTTTGTATTTAGACTTTTTTTTATTATTTTATATGGATGAAAATTTAATAGACATATGGTAAAGAAAACAAAAGGCTAAAAAGCTGTTCTACCTTTACACATGGTTCTAATTTAATGTTTTTTTATAATTAAATAAATATTGCAATGATTGAATAAATTTTTTTTTAATTTTGAGATGTCCTAATCCCCCTTCCTACACACCTTTTTTTCAGGGCAACCAGTTCAATCATAAGATGGACGATCAAAAGGGCTTAACTCCTTTGTATCGAGTTCTTTTCTCTCGTGTTTTGTTTTGTTTTACTTCTGCGGTCCATCCACCCTTTTTAATTCGAGCCTAGCGCTCTTTACTTTAAAAATTCCCCTTTCAAGTAGCGAGATTTAGTCCAGTGTGTCTGTGGCAAGACCCAACCCATTACTCTACCGCAATATCCACGCACAGCGAGCTCGCTATGCCGCCATAGAAAAGGACACCTGGGATATCGTGCCTGTGTTTGGTCCTCAGGGGTATGGACCCCTGCAGAAAAAAACATATTGTCACGTAACATGGTTTAATGAACATATACAATTCAGATCAATCCGGTTTTCAATTAGAAATGCATTCTGGGAGGACTTTGGCTGAAGAAGGTGAAAAACAAGTACAGTGTAGTAAGCCAGCGATATGTATGTATATGTACATATTTACTATATGATTAAATTAACTTTTAACAGTAATTTTCGCAACTTCGTGTCATTCAAATTCTTTCCTATTCCAGGGTTGTCGCAATTTTCAACCGTGCTATTCGAGACTTCGTGCAATTCAAGTACTGTGCTATTCTCATCCTTTGTGATTAATTTAAAAAAAAAACGCAAAAATCCGTATTTACTAATTTTTTACGCTCTTTCATTTAAAAGTAGTTTCGTTCAAATCGGATGAATAATTTTTTGTTTATTAAAATTTTGTGCTTTTCAGCCCTTATAACTTTTGATCAATAAATCCGATCGACATGGGCCCACCGCCATTTTTCATCATTTTTGATACAAATTAATCCCAAAAAAACCGTTCAAAAAAAAATTGGAAATATGTAAAAACTGCAAAAGTGCAGCTTGATGGGGTGACTTTGGGGGTTGATTTTATCCCCTAAAAGTGTGTTTCCGCAGGTATAAAAAAATACGTGTCTCTAAAATTTCCATGTAGAAGAACATATTTCAAAAAGAACAAAATCGAAGGATGTCACCTCAAGTACTTTCCTTGTAAGCTCATGTGAAGAAAATCAAAGTTAAACGAACCTAAAACTAATAAAAGGGAGTGAAAAGTATTAACTCCAAACATATTGGTCCTTCGAGCCGGATCACGTGATTGGCTTCAGCAAACTTCATTATAATTGTTTATTATATTTATATGAACGTTAGTTCAAAATGCCGTTACTTAAACTTATTGATCAGCAATTAGTGTATGCTGGTTTAATAAACAAATCAATAATAAATTATAAGAAAACCACAATTTCTAAGCGTACAAAATCCCTGGCAGAAGCGCGACTTATAGCAGTTGAAAGAATTTGGGAATCTTTTTCTTTGAATCAATGCGATATCGAATTACAGGCTTCAAAATTAACATCTGAAGAACGAAGTAAGAATGAGTATTTAGATCAGGATCAATACTCAGACCACGAAAAAAAATATTTTGAATATGTAGCAACGTTGAAAGATGCAATTGGGTGCAATTCTTCATCTAACTCTTTTATACATGAATCCAAAATATTTCCTAATGATCTCAAGCTTCCTAAAATATCAATCCCTAAATTTACTGGCTCTTCTACTGCATGGACGTCATTCCATGATCTCTTCGTAGTATTGATTCATGATAATTTATCACTTTCACCAGCGCAAAAATTACAATATTAAAAATCCAGTGTATCTGGAGATGCAGAAATATTACTAAAGCATTATAAAATTACTGATGTAAATTACGAAGTGGCTTGGAAGGCGCTTTTAGAACGTTATCATAATCCAAGGATATTGGTTAAAGAATTGCTAAAACAACTATGTAATCAACCTAGAATGTCATCAGATATACAATAGCTCAACAACTCATACAAATTTTGGATGTGACCACAGGAATTCTATCTGAATTAGAAAATCTATCAGTATCAACGATTGGTTGGGATCCTTTTTTCATACATATAGTATGCCAAAAATTACATTCAGATACTCAGGCTCTATGGGAAACTGAATTTAAAAGTAGCAATAAATTGCCTACATTTGAAAATTTCAAGTTGTTCCTTGAATCTCGTTTCAGAACAATTGAATCAATTTTTTCGACCAATATATCAGATAATAAACGACCTGTGAAACGTCTACCATTTCAAAACAATCGAATAAATTCTCATAATTGTTATTCTGTCCTATATTGCTTGGTATATAATGGAGATCATACTATATATGTATGTCAAAAGTTTAAAAACTTTGACATCAGTTCTCGATTAGATTTTGCTAAAACTAAGACATTATCCGCGAACTGTTTATCCCAACATCATGCAAAAACACAATGTTCCAGCAATCGACGGTGTTTCCATTGCGGTAAACAACATCATTTACTTTTGCATATAAGGGATAACTTTAAAAAAGACAACACTTCGTCTTTCTTTACACATAAAAATCATAAAACTCTTGACATTTCTGAGTCTAATAAGCAATATCAGCCTAATGAAAAGGCATTACATTTTCTTTACATTTCCAACACTTTTTCTCGTCAATTCTTATTAGCAACAGCTTTGGTTGATATTCAAGCAAAATCAGGTGCAACATATAAATTAAAGGCCTTCATTAATTCTGGTTCGCCAGTTTCTTTTATTACTACAGCCACGTCTGCTAAACTAAGGCTTAAAATGCCTTACGTTTCATTCAAAATTACAGGTGTCAATAATTCAAAAGCAACGAACGTTAAGAATCAAGTAGCTTTGTCTCTAAAACCATTGGTAATCCCTAACTAACATCACACCACTAACATCACACTAACATCACACCACCACATGACATCAACTGTAGCAAATGGGAACATATTGCAGATCTACCACTGGCAGATCCAACATTTTGCAAAGCTAGAAAAATTGAATTACTCTTAGGAGCCGATGCATAGAGCTAAATGGAATGCGAAAGGGTTCACTGGGAACACCAATAGCATCTTGGGATGGATTTTATTTGACAGTGCTGGTGATTCCTTGACAAGTAAGCCAACGTCATTAACAACAAGTGTCTTCTATGAAAATGAATGACCCTTGGATAACTTATTATATAAGTTTTGGGAAACAAAGAACATTCCTGAGTCACCTAATCTTACAGAATCTGAGCAAGAATGTGAAGATTATTACCAACGTACCTATAAACGACTAAAAAACGGGCGCTTTGAAGTCCGTTTGCCTTTTCTTAACAACAAACCATCTATTTTAGGAATTTCAAGACCTATGGTGCTCAAAAGATTCTTCAACTTAGAAAAAAGACTCATACGTGACAATATCCTTAATGCTGACTATAAAACTTGTATCAACGATTATATACAGATGGGACATATGAAAGAAGTTACTCATACGCTTCCTATGAACAAGGTGTACTATATCCCCCACCATGCTGTATTTAAAGACTGCACAACCAGTAAACTTCGTATTGTTGTTGACGCGTCTGCGTTGTCCTCAAATGGAAAAATTCTTAACGAACAGCTGTATAGTGGCCCCAAACTACAATCGGATTTGTATTCCATTATTTTAAGGTATAAATTTGCTATGTCAGCAGACATAGAGAAAATTTATAGAATGATAAACTTAAATGAACAGGATCATAATCATCAATGTATTTTATGGCCAAATCATCCATCTCCACCCATAAAGGACTACGTTTTGACTACAGTTACTTTTGGTATAAAGCCATCCCTATTTCTCTCAATAAGATCATTACATCAGCTAATAAAGGATGGAGCAAAAACACATCCTTTATCTACGTCAGTAATTTTGAAAAATTTTTATGTCGATGACAAGAATTCACTAAACTAAGAATTAAAAAGCAAGAATTAACTAAACGTTTAATTTTATCCAATATTTCTCAGTTATTTGACCTTTTAGGTTAGATTGCACCAGTAATTATCACTGCTAAGATTTTGATGCAGAAATTGTGGCTCTCTGGATGTTTGTGGGATGGTCCTATACCCACAAATTTAGCTGCGCAATGGATTCAGTAAAAATCTGAGTTGCATTATATTTACAATATACAAATACAAAGATGAGTATATTTAAATCCCTTAAATCGTATTTGTCAGTTGCATGGGTTTTCTGATGATCCGAGTTGTTGACAAATACGACAAAATCAATGCTACTCTTTTAACTGTTAAAGTCCGTGTTGCACCCACTAAACCAATAACTTTACCACGTCTGGAACTAACTGGAGCAGTACTTCCTGCACTGAAGAGGATCGAAAAGATCAATGCGACATTATTGTGAATGATAACGGTTTAGGAATTCCTGTATTTGTGTCTAAAAAGGCGATAGCACGATCCAAAAAGAAAAAATATAGAATGACCCTTATAATTGGTCGTAGAATTATTCTAAAAATGGCGAAAGATGGCCTAATCAGATATCATTTTAAAAAATAATTTTTGTATTTATAATTCGTTTTTATTACTTAATTAATAAAATTTTGTATATTTTAATTTTTTTTTTTTTTTGTATTTTGAAAAATTCAATCTTTCAACGGGGCCCAGTATGTTCGGAAATGAACATAAAATTTTATTATTATTATTTCTTTCATACCTTCTTTCATAACAGTGTATGAACTGCCTATGCAGGGACGTGGTATCGGTTCAGCTGAAGTTGGACTCAATTAATTTGAGGGGTAAGTAAATACATTTGATTGTATTGATTCACCACGCCTACTATTTTTAATTGATTTGCGTGTTGAATATATATATGTATATACATAAAATAACAAGATAATAATTAACATCTATTGCAGTCCTGTTATTTTTGTTTAAAAGACAGGCATCTGCTGCATTCACAAATCATTAGTTCTCTAAATTTCAAGTTGTTGACTTGAAATTTTTTCCAATAAATTCAAGTTTTGATTTTAACTTTTCTTAGTTCAAAGTATTGATTTGAGCTTCCATCTTACAAATTGAAAGTTTTGATTTCAATTTGTATAAATTCAGATGAATTGTTAAAGGTTATCATACAAAAGTGAAATAAGTGAAAATAACAAATAGTGTAACTAATTTGGCGCAAGGAACGCGCTAAAACAGGTGAGTATTAAATTTTCCGAATTAAAAGAAAAAAAAAATAAAAATCTATATTGAATTGAAAATGACCTAATCAGCGTATAAATTAGACAATAAGATCTAAAATTAAAGTTGGTTGGAACAGTTTGAGATTCAAATTCTTATTTATACATAAAATCATTCAAAAGGTATATATATATATATACCTAGTATAAATATCGAGCGTGCATGGGCTGGATAGTAATAGTAATGTCTAAACTAATGTCTAAACTAAAACTAAAACTAAAATAACATAGTTAAAAGTGTAAAAATTTAATTCTGCTTTGCAAGAGATACGGGAGGACTTTTTTTTCTTCTTCATATTTGAAAGGAAGGACATACTGCTAATTACAAAGGGTGTGAGGTGTATCAACACAAAATAAAGAAATCCAATATGAGTAAAATAACAGCGGCAAAAAGAATACAAGAGTATCAAAGTACGAATAAATCAATCATGCCAATGGCTCAAACTATAACCTATGCGCAAGCAACTAAGGAAAATATGATAAAAAAGGAAGTCTATGTCAACAGCTCAGCTCCAACTGTTTCACCTGAAACTAACGACAAGGAAATAATCAAAATATTGAAACAAATACAAAGTTCAATAAAAAATCTCGAAATGAGGGTGGATATGCTAGAAAAAAATACACTCGTGTTAAATCAATCAACATCAACTTCACAGAAAATCAGTAAGAGATATGGATAAAAATCTTAAGATAATCACTTGGAATGCAAACGGGCTACTTGATAGAGCTCAGGAACTAGAAAACTTCATACACTTAAATCATATAGATATAGCTCTAATATCAGAAACCCACTTCACATACAAAAACTTCTTAAAGCCTTGCGCAGACCAAGGCGTCTGTAGCCGCTACAGTAGCGGCGTTTGTAGCTGCTACAGTAGCGGCTACAGACGCCGATGAATGGGTGTATCAAAATCTGGTTGACAAGTTTTTCTTGATGTAGGTTGCTATTTTTAGTGGAATATTCTCTATTATTATTGACTATATTAGTTTTGTTTGATTATTATTGTGAGTTAAACTTAAATATTGCTAATTTTTGTTATTACTGTTTACAGTTGATATTTAGTGTTTATTTATGCCTCTTGCTATTAAGTTTTTTTTTATTTTTGCTAATAATTGCTATGATTTGTAGCAATTGTTGAATTTATTTTTTTTTATAGATCTTTTCTTTTTCTAAATAAGACTGAAATTCTAAATATTATTTTATTAATTAATTTTCTTCAATATTGTGAAGATGCTATTAACGGATTCAAATCCAGAATCTTCTTTGAGCTATTTTGATAAAGAAATGGAAAATGGACATCAAACAATTAATTATCTAACAAATTATAAGTTCAATTATGATAAAGAAAGGTAAATTTTTTTTATCTTTTTATCTTATTTGTAGCCAAATAATTTCTTATTTGGTGATCCGCTTGAAATGCTATTGTTTTATTGAATTATGTGAACGGGATGCTACACTTCAACGTAAAAATAATTTTCAGTTTGTTTTTATCATAATAATAAATAATTGAAAAGTAAAATAAATCAAACACATTTATTAGAAAAATTATGTAAAGATTTTGATTGGACCTATCAAGATGTTCTTGTTTGTCAGGTAAGTTATGTATTTTCAAAGAAAGTCCCGCAAGAAATAATCCTTTATTACTTTATTACTCATATATTGCAGGAAAGTAAAAAGGAAAAAATTGTTTAGATTTGGGTTTTTCTAAGGTTTTTATTTTTTTTGATACATCTTTTCTTTTTGCAAATAAGGCTTTTCATTAAACTAATACATGTTTACATTGAATTGGTGACAATATTTTTTCTGTGTGAACTTAAAGGTAAGAAAGTATTATAATATCCACTCAATTCTTAGAAGTTAGTCTGGGTTTTTAGATATGTAATCTAATGGTGGCGACAGTTAAAACAAGTATAAATTTGTGTTTAATTATTTTATTATTCTGAAAAACTCAAGGTCTAAACTATTTGCAATATTTTCGTTTAAAATTTAGACTGTTTCGATTTTCATTTTAAGAAGTCCCTTTGCGGAGTAAAGTATTGATTTTTGCTGGTTTTTTTTTGTTTTAAAGTTTTAAAATGATTGATGTCGAGGAAGATATTTTACATGATAGTGAACAAGGAAATAGGTAAAATAAAGAATTTTGTAGAATATAATGATCCATATTAATAAATTTAAACAGAAGTAGGATATGGGTACACCCAATAAATTTGAAGCGCGAGGAATTTGGGGAATTTCATACCCTCTATGAAGATCTAAGGAACAACGAGAAAAGGTTTTTCGAGTATTTTCGCATGTCAACAGCTTGTTTTGATGAAATTTTAGGACTTATACAAGCAGATATAGAGAAACAGCATACTAGTTACAGGGCACCAATATCTCCAGCAGAGCGTCTGATGATTACGCTGAGGTAGGAGTCATTGAAAACATATTATAATCAATCTTTGTTTTATTTTCATTAGTTAATAGTTCATTCATTGCATAGTTAATAGTTCATAGCAAGCAGCGCTCTTGTGTTATTTATTTTTTTCATTAATTTCCTTTGATAATTTTAAATTTGATAAACATTGTTTTGCAGGTTTTTAGCAACTGGAGATTCATGTAAAACTATTGCATGCAGTTTTCGAGTAGGCAGTTCAACAATGAGGGGCATAATAGTAGATGTTTGTGATTCTATTTGGAACAGACTTCAGCCAATTTACATGTCTGAGCCCACCCAAGAAATGTGGGAAAACTCAGTGAGAGGTTTTCAAGAAAATTGGAACTTCCCTAATTGTATTGGAGCTATAGACGGGAAACATGTAACAATAAAACGTCCTAAAAATTCTGGATCACGATATTTCAACTATTTGAAAAAGTACTCTGTTGTTCTACTTGCCATAGTAAGTGCAGACTACAAGTTTATGTGCGTCGATATTGGAGGCTTCGGTAGAAATTGTGATGGTGGAATTTTTGGCGCATCTATCATGTCAGATAGACTAGAAGAGACTAATTTAAATGTTCCACCTAATAAATGTCTGCCTAATTCATCAACTACTGCCCCTTTCGTAATTATTGGAGATGAGGCGTTTCCACTACGGCCGTATTTGATGCGACCTTTCCCTCAACGTGAGGCCAGGCACGATTCCAGAAAATCAAAATATAATGAAAAATTGGGAAATGCAAGACGTGTAGTGGAAAATGCCTTTGGTATATTAACACAAAAATGGCGTATTTTTTTAAGGCCAATAGACTTGAAAGTTGATAGTGTTAATAAAATAATCAAAGCAGCTTGTGTACTGCACAACTACCTACGAACCAAAGGTAGCAGTCAGCAATTTGGAGATGAAGAAGAACACATTGAGGAGAACGTACAGATACCTTTAAATAACACTGAAGATGTAGAAACAGACTCAACAAGCGAAGCATTTCGCGTCCGTGAAATATTTGCCGATTACTTCGGGAATATAAACTGAAAAAATACTTTATTGTTATATAACAAATAATGTTTGAGATATTTTTAATTTTGTGTTTGATTTTAATCTAGAAAAATTAAATTTTTACATATAGCTTAATTTATAAATTTACAGGATTATGTTCATATATTTATTAATATTAATTAAATCTATACTACTATAATGCTATTGTGGCCCGTTTTCTTCTTTGTTTTGCTCTTCCAGCAAAGATGCTATTACTTCCCCAATTTTAAAGAAGCGGTTTTTTGCCGTTCTGTAGATAACTTCTGAAAATTTTTGGTTAATTCTACAGTTAATGGATATGGAATGCAATTTTTTTCAATCAGCGATTTAATTTCTTTAATACCACTCAGAATTTTTCCACTGCTGTTTTTTGTTTTTTTCAATTTTAATTTTTGTGGAGCTCTTTTTAATTTAAGAATATTTGTACCTGCTTCTCCTGAACAAAAGGGTTCCATAACTTCGGAGCTTGTTCTTGAAAGGTTTGAATGGGTCGGAGAAAATGCTAGTGAAGATTTTGCAAACTCCATATGTTCTGCCCATTGCCATGATTGTCTTCTTTGAGCTGACTGCCCCGATTTACATTTTATCGAACTCAAATACTTCCGATAATAATCTCGCAAGTGTTTCCACTTTCTTTTTAGTTCGCAACCTGCAAAAATATTGCAAATTATATTAAAAGTTCATATAAATAACAAGTATATCATTTCTAGGTAAATTTTAAACCTTTAATTTATTTCTAAAATATTTCAGCTTCTAATTATAGATACAAAAAGTAAAATTTAATTACTTACCGTCTTTATTTAGACTATTTCCAATTTCATCCCAGATCTTGTCCTTCATCCTTATATTTTTATAATCTCTATGATCAACATCATAGAGAATGCTATATTTTTTAACGCTTTCTATTAGTTTTTCTGTAATATCAGTCATTTTGAATTTTTTTTCACTATAAATTACACAAGCAAACTCTATCACCACACAATATTTTCGAATAATTTGCATGTGCACAAGTCTATACCAAAAACAATACTGGACAGAATTTCCTCTAATTTAAGGATAGTTAAAAGATTCAAAGCAAGTCCCGCAAGAAATAATCCTTTATTACTTGATTACTCATATAGTGTAAGAAAGTGCAACGGAAAAAATTTTTTGGATTTGGGTTTTTCTAAGCCATAAAATACTTGGAAACATAAAACTAGTAAAAATGTGTTTCTGTTTTATGACTTAGAAAAACCAAAATCTAAACAATTTTTTCCTTTTTACTTTCCTGCAATATATGAGTAATAAAGTAATAAAGGATTATTTCTTGCGGGACTTTCTTTGAAAATACATAACTTACCTGACAAACAAGAACATCTTGATAGGTCCAATCAAAATCTTTACATAATTTTTCTAATAAATGTGTTTGATTTATTTTACTTTTCAATTATTTATTATTATGATAAAAACAAACTGAAAATTATTTTTACGTTGAAGTGTAGCATCCCGTTTACATAATTCAATAAAACAATAGCATTTCAAGCGGATCAGCAAATAAGAAATTATTTGGCTACAAATAAGATAAAAAGATAAAAAAAATTTACCTTTCTTTATCATAATTGAACTTATAATTTGTTAGATAATTAATTGTTTGATGTCCATTTTCCATTTCTTTATCAAAATAGCTCAAAGAAGATTCTGGATTTGAATCCGTTAATAGCATCTTCACAATATTGAAGAAAATTAATTAATAAAATAATATTTAGAATTTAAGTCTTATTTAGAAAAAGAAAAGATCTATAAAAAAAAAAAAAATTCAACAATTGCTACAAATCATAGCAAGAGGCATAAATAAACACTAAATATCAACTGTAAACAGTAATAACAAAAATTAGCAATATTTAAGTTTAACTCACAATAATAATCAAACAAAACTAATATAGTCAATAATAATAGAGAATATTCCACTAAAAATAGCAACCTACATCAAGAAAAACTTGTCAACCAGATTTTGATACACCCATTCATCGGCGTCTGTAGCCGCTACTGTAGCAGCTACAAACGCCGCTACTGTAGCGGCTACAGACGCCTTGGTCTGCACAAGGCTTAAAAATAAAGGGGTATTATATATACTGGACAAACCATCCCAGTGGTAGAGCAAGAGGTGGTACTGCTGTAATAATAAGAAACAACATAAAACATCATCTGCATCCGGATATTAAAGAAGAGTATATACAAGTCACGGTCATTACCATTGAGGTAAACAATGCGGAAATAAATATAGCGGCAGCATACTGTCCACCAAAACATGAGTTCAATAGAAAGCAAATGGAAGAAACAATAAGGAAGTTAGGTCCTAAGTTTATCATGGGAGGTGACTATAACATAAAGTATACAGCTTGGGGTGCTAGAATCATTACTCCTGTTAAAGGAAATAACCTCCTCAAGGTCATTCAAGACAATAGCTGTGATTATATCTCCACTTACAATCCTACTTACTGGCCAACAGATATGAATAAGCAACCAGATCTGCTGGATTTCTTCATAACCAAGGGTATTTCCCTTGGGTATATGTTAATAAAAGATATATATGACATGACGTCAGACCACTCTCCGGTCTACCTTATCCTGGGAGCTGAGGTAAGTGTTACTAAGAAAAAAAAACACTTAACTAATAAGCATACAAACTGGGATGAGTTTAGAAAATATCTTGAAAATCAAGTAAACTTGAAAATAAAGCTTAAGAATAAAAGTAACATCGATGAAGCTGTTAAGAAATTTACAGAACAAATAAGAGAGGCAGCAGCAGCAGTCACTCCGGAATTGAAGGCTATAAGATCTCCATTGGGATTAGCATATACAGAAGACATCAAACTAGGCATAAGAGAGAGAAGAAAAGCAAGAATAATATGGCAAAAAACGCGTGATCCAAAAGACAAAAACCACTTCAACCATGTGAGTAACTCAGTGAGGAAAATGATAGGTTCATAAAAGGCAGAATGCTATAATAAGTATGTATATGAACTAAGTCCAAATAAAGACACTAATTACTCGATATGGAGAGCGACTAGACATATAAAAAGACCTACATCAATAGTACCACCATTAAAGGATGGAAATGGAGCCTGGATGCGCAAAAATGAAGATAAGGCTGAGCTGTTTGCTAAATACCTATCAACTGTTTTTAGACCTCTAAACACTGAAACGGATAGAAACGTGGTACCAAGACATCGTAAAGAAAACAAAATTAGATTATTCACAGTGCTTGAAGTGGCAAAAGAAATAGATAAACTGAATAACAAAAAAGCACTGGGTATAGATCAAATAACTCCTGAAATACTTAAAAAACTTCCACCAAAAGCAATATACCTACTAACATTCATACTAAATGCTTGTCTAAAGAAGAAATATATTCCAAAAGACTTCAAAAAATCACTTATAATTATGATTAAAAAACCTGATAAGGCAGGGGATGATGTGTCTTCGTACAGACCTATATCAATCCTTCCGATTATGGCTAAGATATTCGAGAAACTATACATAAAAAGATTGGAACCATATGTAAACATACCAGACTTCCAGTTTGGCTTCAGAAGAAAGCATTCTACAATAGAGCAAATACAATACAACATTGAACAAGCATTTGAAAGCAGGAAATTCTGCTCAGCGGTATTTCTAGATGTGTCGCAGGCGTTTGATAGAGTCTGGCACAAAGGTCTAAAATACAAACTGAGCTTGATATTACCACGTAATCATTGTAATCAATAAGCATTGCTAATGAAAAGTTACAAAAAGATCTGGACAAAATTAGCTCTTGGACTGATAAGTGGAAAATCAAACTTAATAATTCAAAATCAACGCATGTTATCTTCTCGTTACGAAAAAATTATAGGGAATCGAATTTACATATAAAAGGTGAATTGATACCTCATAAGGAGTCCATTAAGTATCTGGGGTTACATCTGGACTCGAAGTTGAGCTGGTAAACCCACATACTAAAGAAAACCAAGCAAATAGATATGAAACTGTTACAAATGAACTGGCTTATAGGAAAGCACTCTAGAATGAAACTGGCATATAAAAGACTTCTGCATCTAACTGTGATAAAGCCTAAGTTCAATAAGGACAATAGGGACATAATTCAAAGAGAGCAAAATAAGATACTAAGACTTATGACAAAAGCATACAGATATGTAACAAACAATGAAATTCACAAAGACCTTCAAATAAGTAGGGTTGACGAGGAAATACAGAGAAGTTCAACTGAGCATGAGAAAAGGCTTCATCACCACTCAAATCTAGAGGTATTAAAACTCTTAGACACAACAAACAAAACAAGAAGGCTACTAAGAAGTAAACCTGATGATCTAACCTACTACAGGTACTGATAGTTGGAGGTGATGGGGCATTGGTCCTACAACACTGAGCACAGATAATACTAAGTCGTCAAGTTAGAATAAGTCAAAAGTACTAATGAATTAATATATAATTAAGATTGTAGTAACAAAACTGTCAAACTAAAAAAAAAAAAAAAAATATTTGAAAGGCGTTTCCAAGGTCAAAATCAACGAGTTGCTTAGAAATCGGAGAGTCTATAAATTGGAGTGAAATTGGCGTTACAGCGGATTTTAAAAGGAAGTAAATTTTCTTTTATTAGGTATCTGGAATGTTGCTTGAACAATTAACAATTTACTATTGCTAAGGATAATAACCAAAAAAAAAAAAAATAACGAGGAGTCTACCTGAAGCCGAGTGAAACTAGATTTTTTACTTATTGTTTGGAAATTGCGATGTCAGATTTGATTCTTTAATTTTTTTTTTTGTAATTAAGATTTTTAAGATTTATATCATTTTGTTTCTTCATATACTATCTTTATACTCAGGCACAAATATACATGTACATATACATATTTACATATATAAATTGAACCAAGAGAAACAAAAACGAACAAAAGAGAAGAAAGAGGAGAAATAAATAAAATTAATTTATTTTTCTTTAGGAAGCCAGATTGCTGGGCCCAACAAAACTGGAGTTAAAATTGTTAGTAAGTTTTTTATGAATTTCTGTTTTATGCTTATATTATATTGGTTGCAATATTATTGTACTACAAGATTTTTTTCTCTTTCTTCCTTGTAGTTTTCTCTGAATTAGTTTGTGAAAAAAAAAAAAACCAAAAGAAAAAAAAATTTATAAATAAGGATTATGTATTTTATTTACTATAACTTCATATCGCTTGATTTTATATAGTTTTTTAATTTTAGCCTATATCTATATTTATTTGCTCTGCTTTCATTATTTATTAGATCTTAAGTTTGTATAAAACAAAATAATAGTTTTCTCTATTTAGTAGTATTGTGTATAGTATTGTGGGTTTTTGTCTTCCCTTTCTTTTGGGTTGAAATACAACTTTTTGTTGGAATTCACTAGACTTCGAAGATAGATTTAAATTTTTTCTTAGGTATGATAAGCTCATATGTATAAATATATATATAATAACTTTAAGGGAATTAGATGATGTTTAACTAAATAAAATTTTTTATTTAAGATGTCCTAATCCCACTTCCCTTATATTTGGATTGTTTTCAGGTCAGCCGGCCCTATTATAAGATGGGCGAGCAAAGGGGCTTCTCTCCTTTGTCTAAAGTTTTTCTTTTTTTCAGTCATTAAATTTTTTTCTCTTTCTGCGGCATGCAGTCCCCCTGTTATTCGAGCCTAGCGCTCTATTTCTTAGAAATTTTCCGTTCAAATAGCAAGAACTAGTCCAGTGTGTCAGTGGCAAGAACCATTCCTTTATTTCTACCGCAATAGCCGCACATAGTGAGCTCGCTATGACTGCCACACAAACGACACCTGGTATATCGTGCCTATGTTTGGTCCCCAGGGGTATGGACCCCTGCATAAAATATATGGACACGTAACACAAGCCTTCATAGAAATATGGGTAATTTTTACGATAAGAAGAAGAGAATATAATGTTTTGACAGTTAAATATGGCGATTTTAAAGAGGTTTTAGTGTAAACTTTAAAGATCGAAAAACCATATTAAAGCAACTTTTTAAAATTTTTTACTATATTTTCCGATATTTGGCTGTTAGGCTTTATCGGAAAAAGTACATATTTTAATGGCGTCGGTAATGGGAACCTCCCCGCAAAAGGATTTGTCATATAAATTTTTGTCATATATATGACAATGTAAGATATGCCTATCACACTAGTATGGCGGGCGTGTGACATAGAAAAATATGACACCTGTGATTGTTTCAATTTATAAGTTTGTTCTCTGTGAAAGAAATTTAGCATTTCAAAATACTTCCACTTTGTAGTTTGTCCCTGTCCAGAACCAGACAGTTTTGTTCTATATTTATTCGCATAAGACTTAAATTGTACTCGAAGATTGTTCCATTTTGGCATGATTTCAGCCGTACTTATGGCACCACCAAATGAATTTTCTTTAATATCCTACCATGCGGCATCTCTTTTATTTCGGTTCTTATAAAATTCATGGGTCGATTTCCATAGCTCTTGCCTTACTTCAGCGGCTTGCACCAATTTGAGAATTTCACTCTCATTCCAATCATGCAAAACTGCACGTGCTCGTTTTTATTTTTGGAGATTTCGTATTGCCTTGTAAATCATCGGTGTTTTTGTCCTAGAAAATACCTAAAAGTGGATAAACGAATGAGAATATTTTGGTGAATTGCTAGAAAAAATACTGAAATAAGTGAGTTGAAAATATTAAATCAAATGCGCTGCACGATTCAAAAATTTTCAATCTATTAAACTATCACAGCACTGACCAATTATTAAATAATTTAGACTTAATTTAATAATTAATATAATTTAGTAATAATTAAAATCTAAATAATTTAGTTACAATAAATAACCATTATACTCACAACTAGTCACACAATTTCCACTAAAATTCCACTAAGCTTACATGGTCCAACTACACGGTGTCCAACTAGAATGGTTAAATATAAAATGAAGCCAGATCTATATCTTCTTAATTGAAGCTATATATTTTCAATATACCTACAAATCCTAGAAAAATTGATATGCCTTTTATAATTAAAATTTTTTCTGAAAAGATATTGTTTATAGTGGATGGGGCCACGAGGAACTAGACATCACTAGTTCCTTAAAAATTAATAAAAAATCACAAAAAAAAAACCAAAAAAAAACACTAGAAAACACTAGGGTTTAATTGACTCTTTTTGTTATAATAATAACTAGAAGACGCTAGTTAAATTGTATTGTATATGTAAACTAGAATCTCGTAGTTTACAAATATATATGGTTTTTAGGTTTCTCGAATGACAAGATGTTTGCTGTTTGCTGTCTAAAATGCCACTAAACCTTTATTTTCAAATTCCCTTATATATATCATCTTACACTAACAATTTAGTTTAGTTCAAATAATCATTATCACTAAGAAATTAATTACAACGTGAAATGTGATTTGTTTATTCCGAATACTTAAGACCAGACGGGTATTAAAAGAACCTATTGGAATAAACAAATCAAACCTCATATTGTCGACACTTGTGGTCACATAAAATGCTTCAAAAAATACAAACTGTCTTCCTTTAAAATATCTCTTACAATTCTTATCTTATCTCATATTCTTAATTCTTATCTATATAAATAATTTATCGTTCTTCTAAACATATATAATTTATCGTTCTTCTAAACATTCATAATTTTTCTATATTCTAAAACAATTTCTATTAACTGTTGACAAATGTATGAAAAACTAAAATTAGTAATTCTGTTTCTATATTCTAAACATTCTGCCCCCTGTTGAAGTTAGTGACTTCAAAATTATACTTGTCATTGCTTGGTTTTATTGTCCTTATGATTGTATGCTAAAGTTGCTGATGCCATGTTGCTACAATATAAGTGGTAGTACCTATGTTGTCATATATAAGACCTTGGCAGCACTTCCTTCTACTGCAGGCCCCTTTCTTTTTTTCTTGTTATTTTCAGTTTTTTGCTCTTCGTTATCATCGTTTTGTAAGTTGGTATCTTTTAATTCAGTATCTACTGGTAATGGTGATAACAAATGGATCGCACGGCAAAATATGCCAGTTGAAGTTTTCACATCAGCTACACGCACCTTATTGTCTCTTCCTGGAAATGTTTCCACAACTCTTCCTAAAGCCCATTTTAATGGAGGGAGACTGTCTTCCTTAATGGTTACTAAAGTGCCAACGGCAATATTGGGATAAGCCTTTATCCATTTTGCTCTTTTTTGTAATTCTGTCAAATATTCAACGGACCAGCGTTTCCAAAATTCATTTTTTAAGAAGCTTACTAGTTGCCATCTGGATAATAAAGACATTTTGTTTTCTGTATATTTTGATTCGACTGTAGAGGTCAATGGTTCACCTATCAGGAAATGTGCTGGTGTAAGCGCCATTAAATCATTTGGGTCATTAGATAAAGGAATTATTGGTCTCGAATTTAAAATTGCTTCCACTTCTGTAGTAATTGTGCATAGTTCTTCATATGTTAGTGCTGCTGTGGCCATTGCTCTTTGTAGTAAATATTTTGTAGACTTCACTGCAGCTTCCCACAGTCCACCAAAGTGTGGTGATCTAGGTGGTATGAAATTAAACTGGATTCGTTTTTCGAGGCACATATTCACAATTTTTTTTTTGCATAGTCATTCTGAAGTATCTGTGCCACTTCTTCCAATTGTCTTTTCGCACCTACAAAATTCCGTCCATTATCACAATAAATGTTTTCACAGCGCCCTCGTCGTGATATAAATCTTCTTAAGGCACCTATGAATCCTTCTGTACTTAAGTCTGATACTACTTCTAAGTGGATGGCCTTTGTTGCAAAACACCAAAATACTGATATGTATGATTTCTGTGGACGTTTCCCACGCAACTTAAAATGTGTATATATGGGACCGCAAAAATCCACACCAGTGTTACAAAAAGGACGTGTCCTTTGCAGTCTTGATGATGGTAAGTTTCCCATTTGCTGCATACATAATCGAGGTCTTATTTTAGCGCACCTTACGCAATTGTTTACTATTGATCGTGCCATTGTGCGGCCTTGTAATATCCAATATTGTTGCCTAGAAATCGCTAGCAAGGCTTGTGGTCCTGCGTGTAGATGTGTAACATGTATTTGTGTAAGAATCAATTTTGTTATGTGATTGTCGGCTGGTAGCAGAATTGGATGTTTGGCACTATAATCAATATCTGCTGCTTGTAATCTTCCCCCCACTCTCAAAAGATTAAATTCATCAATAAAAGGTACTAATGCTGCTAGTTTATTTGACTTGTGTAGTTGCTGTTTCCTTTTAAGTATTGTGGGTTCCTCTTGAAAGGAGTCAAATTGAATTCTTCTTATAATGATTACGAGTGCTAAATCCAGTTCCTTAACCGCTAAGAAGTTTGTATTTGGTTTGGTTCCCTTGAAATAATTTATTGCGCGGACTATCCACGCCATTACACGATGAAAATTTCTTAAATGAGTTCGAGTGATTTATATCGTAGAGTGGATGATTGCAATTATCTGATCTCGCACAAGCTAATGTGGTTTTTATATTCTTCTCTTCCTCAGGAAATCTAGTTTGTGGCAATTGTTCAATTTTCCATTTTGATTTTTGCATGCTTAGGAACTCCGGTCCTTCAAACCATAATTTTTCTCCCTTAAGCTGATTAGGTAATACACCTCGGGAGACCAAATCAGCTGGATTTTGTTTGCTGCTTACATAATTCCATCTTTTACCTTGTGTTAATTCTTGGATGGTTACAACCCTGTTTGCGACATACGTCTTTAATAACGATGCATCTCCCCTTATCCATGAGATGACTATTTGAGAATCTGACCAATAATAAATTTCATTGAATTCTAACTTAATGTTCTCTACTACTTGATGCACTAGCTGTGCTGTCAATAATGCTGCGCAAAGTTCTAATCGTGGTAAGGTAGTTGGTTTAATAGGCGCTACTCTAGATTTTGAACACAATAATCGCACAGTAACCTTCCCGGTTTTATCCTTTGATCTTAGATATACTGCTGATCCATATGCCTTCTCACTTGCATCGGAAAAAGCATGCAGTTCAACATTGATGACCTGGTCATCACCAAACATGTATCTGGGTATCTTCAGATTATCTAATTGAGTTAGTTCCGTCCTAAATTGCTGCCAATATAAGTAATCCTTTTCTGGCAATGCATCACCCCAATCCAATTTCGATTTCCATAATTTTTGAATGAAGATTTTACTGGTAACTACCACTGGGTTGACTAGTCCAAGAGGATCGAATAATTGAGCCATATCTGATAAGATTGTTCTTTTTGTTGTATTTTGGTATGCTCTTAATGAAACCCTTACTGAGAATAAAACAGTTATCGGATGCCATACTATACCAATGGTTTTTACTTCTTCGTCATCCAGCTCGGAGAAGTCAAGTTTGATTTCCAAGTCTTCCTTGGGTAAGATTTGTATTAAAAGTAAATAAAAGCCTCCTAATTTCAGCATTTTAATTAATTGTTTTTGAATGTTTTGTGCTTCTTCAAGGCTGTTGCTACCAGTGACCACATCATCAACATAAAAGTCTCTTATGCTTGAAGCTGCTAAAGGGTATTTGTTCCCTTCCATTTCTGCCAATTTCCGTAAGCATCTAATGGCCAGATATGGAGCTGACTTAGTACCATAAGTTACGGTATTCAATTGAAAATATTTTATCTTTTCTGATGGGTTTCTTCTCCACATTATCATTTGCATATTTCTATCATCCTCGTCAACTAAAATTTGTCTATACATCTTGCTGATATCACCAGTAAATACATATTTTTTTGTTCTAAAACGTAGCATAATAAACTCAATGGTTTCCTGAATTTTAGGTCCATTAAGCATTAAGTCGTTTAGTGACAGATTATTCGATGTTTTTGCTGATGCATCAAAGACAACTCTTAGTTTTGTTGTTTTGCTTGCAGGTTTGAGAACAAAATGATGCGGAAGAAAGCAGTATGGTCTTTTTAGTTCAGTCAATTGAAACTCACGCATGTGTCCTAAGTTTAAATATTCTTCGAGAAATTCATTATATTGTTTATTAAGTAAAGGATCTCGTGATAGTTTCCGCTCTATTCCTAGCAATCGCTTAAATGCAATGTCCTTAGATTCCCCGATATGATTAGGATCGCCTAATATGGGTAAATTGACAACAAATCTTCCCGTCTGATCTCTGATTGTTGTTGATTCAAAAAATTCTTCGCACTTTTTATCAACCGATGATACTATTTTTCGTACTGGGCATTCTTCTATTTCCCAAAATTTTTGAAGCTGTTGCTCTAACTGTATGTTAGTAATACCACAAAATGGCTTTTTATAATCGGTATCCGATACTCGCCCTAAAACTATCCAACCCAGTAACGTATTTTGCAATATTGGTAATCCTTCATTTAGTTTCATTTGGCCATTCCGAATAATTTCTCCATATAATTCAGCACCGAGCAAAATATCAATTTTCTGAGGTTTATTAAATTCTGGATCTGCTAAAATTAATTTCTTTGGTAAATTCCAATTTTCTGTGTTAATATATTGTTGTGGTTGTTGTTTCGCAATTTCCTTGATGGTGTATGCTTCCAGCTGCGTCGAAAAACTGTTGATGCTGGAGTTCAGCGTTATATTCAATTTATTGTTAATCTTTACTCTTGATTCTCCTATGCCGTATATATTAAAGGCTACTTGAGTATTATCTAATTGCAATTTTCGTCGTAGTCTTTCGGTAATGAAGTTGAGTTGTGAGCCTGAATCTAAAAGCATTCTGCATGGTACTGGATTGCCATGATTGTTCAATATTTGCCCGATTGCTGTTCCCAACAGAACGTACCCATTTTTGCCATCCCTTGCTAGAGATGCTAAATTAGCTGTGGGTACAATTGGCCTTTCATGTCGATGTGTGTCTGTGTTATTGTGAAGAAGAGTGTTATGCTTCTTACCACATTTCAAACACCCTCTTGATTGACATTGGTTGTAGCTATGCCCTTCTTAAGCAGTTAAGACATAAATTGAATTCTCGCGCCTTTGCTTGACGCTCTAGACTTGATAAATTTTTAAATTTTTCACAAAAATAAATTGCGTGTGAGTTTTTACACATTGGACATTGCAAGTTGTTATTATTACTTTGTACCATTAATGCGGCTGCCTTGGGTGTATTTTGGTGTCTTCTTGCACGTTGTCCAAATGCTTCTAGTGCTCGAAATCAGATTTCTAAGAAGTTCAAGAGACTCTTAACCGATTGTAATTCGCGTGGTGATTTCAATGTTTGCTCATATAATGAATGAGTCGTAGGATCTAGTTTCTTAATTAAACTATGCATTATTATTGGATCCCAATTTTCAACTACAGTTAATCCCATATCTTCTAAGCTTAATAAACATTCCTTTGTAGTATCATGCAATGTTTTCAGTCCAGAAGCGGATTCTGATGTTAATGTAGGTTGTGCCATCAATTTATCTATCAAGGTATTGACGATTAATCGATTATTTTCAAATCTGTCTTTCAATAGACTCCATGCAATCGGGTAGTTACCATCCGTAATTGATAAGTGTCTGATTAATTTCTCTGCTTCCCCAGTAACGTTGGTTTTCAGATACCATAGCTTTTGAGCGTTTGCTATGTTTTTGTTATGAATCATTTGTATAAATAGTTCATTAAACTGTTTCCACTTCAGGTAATCCCCATCAAAACGTGGTAAAGTTAAATTTGGAAGCCTTAATGATTCCTGTTCGACCGCACTTGGTTGTGTTGTATTGGATCCGTTGTTAGCCTCCTCAATTTTTTGTAGCAGGAAGATAAGCATATCTTGTGTCTTAGTTGATAACTCGAAGTATTCTTCTGTATTATATCCTATCATTGCCAAATTATCTGTGCCTTCCCATAATGTGCTATTGATGGATTCCATTTCATCCCAATACTCCTTGATTTTAGCAAACTTCATTTCATAGTATTTTGATGATTGAAGGTTCTCACTTATAATATTCTTCATTAAGTTTTTAATAGCCGCAATCATCCCAAGTTGTTTTCTTACTAGTCTCTGAAGGTCGGTGTTTATCGATTTTTCTACCCCCTTTGTTGTTTTGGCAGCTTCTACTTGATCTTCCATAATTTCTATAATTGGTGTTTTAGGACCTACGCCCTTCGAACCCTTCAAATGATTTATTAACTCGATTAATTCTTCCTTCAAGGCTTCGTCACCCTTTCTTATTTTATTATAGTAATCGTTAGTGAAATAAGGGTGCCTCAATTCGTCACCATATTCGGACCGAATTCGGTCATCAATACCTTTTAAATTCTTCCACCGTTGTTCTAAATTATTCAAGGTATCTTGTAAATAAACCAGTTGCTTTTTCTCTGGTACCTGTCTGTGAAATGAGTTTATTGATTTTTCAATCTCCTTTCCAATGACTGTTGCCGAGGTTGCTAATTCTTCTATAGATCCCATGACAGAATATTCAGATTTTGTTAATCACAGTTATTAATTTTGGAACTTGCTTTCACACAAAAAAAAACTATAATATTCTGTTCACAGAATCACGTCGGGGTCACCAAAAAAATGTTTATAGTGGATGGGGCCACGAGGAACTAGACAACACTAGTTCCTTAAAAATTAATAAAAAATCACAAAAAAAAAACAAAAAAAAAAACACTAGAAAACACTAGGGTTTAATTGACTCTTTTTGTTATAATAATAACTAGAAGACGCTAGTTAAATTGTATTGTATATGTAAACTAGAATTCCATAGTTTACAAATATATATGGTTTTTAGGTTTCTCGAATGACAAGATGTTTGCTGTTTGCTGTCTAAAATGCCACTAAACCTTTATTTTCAAATTCCCTTATATATATCATCTTACACTAACAATTTAGTTTAGTTCAAATAATCATTATCACTAAGAAATTAATTACAACGTGAAATGTGATTTGTTTATTCCGAATACTTAAGACCAGACGGGTATTAAAAGAACCTATCGGAATAAACAAATCAAACCTCATATTGTCGACACTTGTGGTCACATAAAATGCTTCAAAAAATACAAACTGTCTTCCTTTAAAATATCTCTTACAATTCTTATCTTATCTCATATTCTTAATTCTTATCTATATAAATAATTTATCGTTCTTCTAAACATATATAATTTATCGTTCTTCTAAACATTTATAATTTTTCTATATTCTAAAACAATTTCTATTAACTGTTGACAAATGTATGAAAAACTAAAATTAGTAATTCTGTTTCTATATTCTAAACAGATTTTATAAAACCCTAATAAAAACGATCTTAAGTAAAAGCAAAACTGAGGAGGAGTGCCCTAAAAAAATTATATTACTTTTTCAATGTATTGCTGATATTACAGGCCACATTCCCTTTAGAGTATCAAAACTAAGTTTTCTCCATCAAGAAGATTTTTAGCAACAGCTTCCTATGACTCATCCTGGCGTCTATGGGATCTAGAACAAAAACAAGAAGTTTTGCATCAAGAAGGGCATGCAAAAGCAGTTCACTGTTTAGCTTGCCAGATATATGGAAGTGTAATAGCAACAGGGTAAAGAATATTGAAGTTTTTTCAAAAAAATTTTATTTAGAGCGCTTTTCCAGTGGACTTGATGCTTTTGGGAGAATTTGGGATTTACGAACGGGCAGGTACATTATGTTTCGTTTCTGGTGGGGCATTTAGGATCAATATTTGGAATCGATTTTTCGCCTAACGGTTTTCATATTGTAACATATAGTCAAGATAATTCCTGCAAAGTAATAAAACATGAGTTATTACACTTTGTATCACTACTTTAAATAATTATTTTTTCAAGATATGGGACCTACGAAGACGTCAACATATATATACGATACCTGCCCATACAAATTTAATATAGGATGTTAAATATCAAAAGGATGGTGGGAATTTTTTAGTAACCGGAAGCTACGACTGCAGTGCAAAGGTAATTTGATTTAAATATACCTGTAAAATATTCATTTGTATCAAATTTTTGTAGTTAGATATTTTATCAGTTTAAGCTTTTTTGTATAGTTTACTTTAATATATAAATATGAATTTACTACGTTTTAGGTATGGTCCAATAAAACTTGGCAGCCTTTAAAGAGCCTTAATGGTCATAATGGAAAAATAACAGCTGTAGATATATCACCTAATTCACAATATATTGTCACAACTTCTTTTGATAGAACTTTCAAATTGTGGGCACCTGAGAATCAATATTAGTTATAATTTTGACATCTCACATTTTGAGAGGATATCAATGCGAAAATGTTCTTATTAATTATTCGTTCTTCTCAATTCGGCTAAAATGTACAACATATTTCTATTTACAATAACCCGTTATTAAGTTTTCTTTCATATCCTAGGACTATGCTTACTCCCAATTTTTTTTTTTTTGTTATTTGACACAAAAATTCCATTCAGGGTATTCACATTGAGTCCGGTAACATTTAATTTCTAGGTAAGCGGAGGTGAAAGGTAAGACGGAGTTTCGCAAATATTTCTGCCTCAATGCCCAAATACAATGAACGCGGCGCGCAAACGCGGTTTTTTGTGAAGTTGTGCACAAAACCAGAGCGCGGTTACTTAACTCAATGCACGCGGCGCGGTTGACATATAATACCGACTTTTATAGCAAAAAAAGAGATGACTCTGCTATCTAGCTGGTGTATTTTATCAAAACCGAACAGAGGGCCTTAAAATCGCTTTTCAATAAACATCCAATTAGTCCACTTAAAACACTTCATTACACTCTTTAATGAAAAAAGCATCGAAAATATTTTCTTAAACACAACATGAAAAGTAAACAACAAATATGTCGGCATAAAAGTAATTATCTTTCAACGATGAGCGATCCTGTTAGAAAATTTTTCAAAGCTACACAAGCAGAGCCATCTAGTTAAATTTCGCTCAAAGAAACCGCGTGTCAAAGTAGAAATTAGGTCTACTTTTAACGCGGTTTTCTTCCAGCGCGGCGCGCATTGTGTTTGGGCCTTCATGCTTGGTATCTTACTAATACACATTTATATACACATGTTATCTGTAATATTTTCCAACACATATTCACATATTTTAGTGGACTGAGAATTGTAGGGGAACATTTCCGAAATGTTACAAGCCTCAATGTGAATACCCCCATTGATTCTGTTTCTATCAATTTCATTAAGTGCTATAACTTAAATTTAAAAATTCTGAAAACTTCTTCCTTAAATTTTTAATTTTTTATAGTCTTGAGCTTAGAGTAAAATCATCATCAATCGTCGAAATTCTATCCTTGTCTAAACCAAAATACTATAGTATGATTAAACTTGAACAGATAATGGCATTTGACTTGGCTCCATTTTGTTATTAATAGTAAAAGCATGTATTTAATTTCTAAAAGACATGTTACTTTTATAATTTATTTGAAATTTTACATATTTAATTGTAATTATAAAATTTAAAAAAAACTTGACAACAAGTAAATAAAATCTTGCTTTGAATAGCCAGCAATTCCTAAATTGTTTTTTTTTTTCAAAAATATATTTTTGTAACATTTTAGGTTAATAAAAGTGATTTATGAACATACTTTTTCAGTTAACTTTTTCTACTGTTATGTTTCTGTTTGCAAGAATAAGAGTTTTAGATTATATGTTGCATAAATAATTCTTTGATTTCAAAATTATTTTTTTTTACAATTTCTTTTCAAACTTTTACGGAAGATATTAATTTTTTTCCTCCTTTTTAATCCTACTTAAAAGTGTCACATTTTCGCAAGAAGAATCAGTTGGCATCTTTTTTCCATTATTCTGCTGTTGTTGATTTTTCCTTTTCAAATTATTAGTAATCCTTTTTGTAGGGCATATTACTTCACAAGAAGTATTGAATAATTTTTTTTCGAAAATATCTGGACTTTTATGTTGTGTATTATTATCCTGACATATAACTTCCTTTTTTAAATTGACTTGTCTATTGGTAAAAGAAACCTGTAATAAAATAAATTATAGGCTTAACATATTTTTACTGCAAATATTAATTGAACAGATCTGATATTCAGTATATCCCAGTGGGGGAAATTCTCTTCCAAAGTTACATTAGAATACCAGTGAATTTTAAATTTAATAAATTCGGGGTTGCATAATTGATCGAACTCTTGATCCGTAATTTTCTATCTTTCCCAACCTCACATTTTTGGAATGCAAATAAAAGCAAGAATATTATAACAATCACACGTACTTTTGCGTTGTACATGTTGTTTGTTTATTTTATATAATTCACTCGATTGAAACTCCATGTTAATGTTGTCAATACAATGTGACGTTTATTTAACACTTGCTATTAGTAAGAAATTTGTATAAATCCTTGACCCTTGAGGAAGCGACTATCAACGAATTTAGGTTTTTGCCCTAATGAAAGTGACTACATTCTTCATTAATATTAAAACTGTAACTAAATCGAAAACTCAAATAAAAACATAAATTATATTTGGAAAACACAAAAATTTTATAACAAATCAATTCAATAATTAATTTAATTTAGTAATAATAAAATCTAAATAATTTAGTTACAATAAATAACCATTATACTCACAACTAGTCACACAATTTCCACTAAAATTCTTATAAATTTAAGCTTACATGGTCCAACTACACGATGTCCAACTAGAATGGTTAAATATAAAATGAAGCCAGATCTATATCTTCTTAATTGAAGCTATATATTTTCAATATACCTACAAATCCTAGAAAATTTGATATGCCTTTTATAATTAAAATTTTCTCTGAAAAGATATAAAACCCTAAAAAAAACGATCTTAAGTAAAAGCAAAACTGAGGAGGAGTGCCCTAAAAAAATTATATTACTTTTTCAAGGCAATAACTTATATTAGAAAAATTTTTTTTCCCTGAAAATAGATTTACAATAGTACCATACCGTTTTTCAGAAAATAATATTTTTAAATTATTTCATAGAATCCATGTGATTATATGACAAACCCATGCCATATAAAATCATACAAATTTTGTATGACAATATGGCAAAAAACTATCATATATATATGACGACGACAATGTTTTTCTATTACACTATATCATATATATGGCACAAAATTATATGATAAGGCGTGTCATATATATGGCGTCATATATACTTTTGTCATATAAATTTGGCTATTACACTTGTATGACACGTTTTTACCGTATAAATTTGACAGATCTGCCATATATATGGCATAGTGTAATAGCACCTTTGGCTACCGCCCCTGCCATTGGATTGCCTTATATCAGCCCAGCGGAAAAAAGAATTATTCCTCAATGCATTCGTAATCCATCCCTGGGAAGCTATGAATCGATTCTCTTTTCATCTTTTGAGTATGAATAAGTTGTATAAAATACACGAATTGCTTACCGCTGCATTCTGTAGAATCAAATATGAAGCGATTCATTTGTCATTCTTTTAGCTTCTGATTCCAGATTTCCCGGCGGTGATTAATCTTTATGTTAACTAAAAATAACAAATTTGTACAATTAATACTAAACTAAAATATATGTTTTCAATAAACAAACTGGTCCTTCGAGCCGGATGTGGATTACCGTCCGGATTAATTACACATTTCAACATTGGCAATGAAACTAACTTTAAATTCGGTTATAAATATATTCAGTTATTAATTGGTGAGCTTTACAATCAGTAATAACTATAAGGATAAAATAATTAAATACTTAATGATTTATCGTATATCGTTACATAAGTTGAACAAAAACAAAGACAATAGTAATTAGGTTAAGTGACACAAAACAATAGATAATATTATATAAGTGACATAAAACAATAGATAATATATTATAAGTGACATAAAAACAATAGATAATAGTATATAAGTTAAAATAAGAGCAATAGATAATACATATATAACCTAACAAAACGTTGTGTGATCCTATGGAAATCATAAAAGTGAAACGAGGACGTGTTAAGGGCTCAGTCACCCGACTTCTCACCTTTTGTGAGAACATTCAAGAAGATATAACAATCGAGGCCTTACAAACTAGGCTTGACAGATTAGAAGTCGCTTGGAATGAGTTTTTTGAGCTACAAAATCAACTATGTGAATATATTGATAATCCTAACTATCAATCTCAAGACTCTGAAAACGAACAATTTGAGGTGAAGTATTATGAAGTAAAAGAGAAATTGTTAAGGGCTTTGCATATTCGCCGAAGCTCTGAAACACCAGATAGAAATGCTGCACATATAATTGATCAGCAAGCATTATTTTTTGAACGCTTATCGAGTACGTTTGCATCATGTTCATCGACATCTAATTGAATCACCGAATCTCGACTACCCAAGTTAGAAATACCATTTTTTGATGGAAATTATAGTGAGTGGATATCATTTCGTGACTTATTCTCTGCTACTATACATCACAACAATAGATTAAGTGATAGTCGGCGATTACATTATTTAAAGAGTTTTTTTAGAGATGCTGCTGCCTTATTACGCCACATTCCTATTACTAGTGCTAACTATACGCAGGCTTTGGATCATCTAAATAAGAGGTATGAAAGAAAAGGGCAAATCATAAATTCATTTATTCAAGCATTCTTGTCGTTGCCTTCGATTTCATCTCCTTCATTTGGAGGTTTGCGCAAGCTAACGGATGGAACTGATTAGCTTATTCGTGGTTTAAAGGCGCTTGGTAATGAAGCAGAATCACGGGATCCATGGATCATATATTTATTAATGAATAAGGTAGACGATTCCACTCGTCAAACTTGGTTTGAACACATCACATCTACAACTCACCCAACTATACAAGATTTAATTGATTTTTTAAGCAATCGCTGGCAAGCTTTAGAACACACGCACTCAACTCAACGATAATATTCGCATCGGCAACAACCATCAAGAAGTACGCAGTCAGATCAACGTCATCATATCAGGAGTCATACAACAACTATTCAAAGCTGCCCTAAGTGTCAGCAATCTCATCCACTTTATCAGTGTTCACAATTTAAGACACTATCTACTGATTCTCGACGATCGTTTGTCAACACACAGAAACTTTGTTTCAATTGCCTCCGTAATGGTCATCAATCGGCAAATTGCAAATCAACAAATCAACAAGCACCATAGTCTTGTACATAATCCATACATAACCCAATTGACAAATCGAACACAATCGTTAAGGCTAAAGATCAAGTTAAGATTGAACTTCCTTCCACAAGTACTCACCGTTCGTCAGTGCAGGGTAACCTGTCACACTCATCACAAGCATTTATCGGTCAAACATTAACGCAATCAAACTCTGGCATAAATCTTGCAACATTATTACCCACAGCTATTGTATCCGTCTTCGATTTTCAAGGAAATCAATATACTTGTCGTCTACTATTGGATTCTGGATCACAAGCTTCATTTGTGCAAAAAATAGGACTACGCCAACAACATGCAAAATTATCGGTTAGCGGATTATCGTCTTCAGTTGCAGGAATAACAAAAGGATTAGTGTCCTTTGATATCCTCACCTAACATGGTAGAAGCATTCGCATCGAGGCATTCATACTCCCAAGACTCACCGCTAACATACCGAATTTCGAATTTGAATTATTACCGCAAACAAGATCATTGAAGTTGGCTGATCCTACATATAACCAACCAGGTTCAATAGATTTAATACTGGGTGCAGATCAAGTATTTTCTGTATTTGATGACAATCGCTTTGCAATCAAACCGGATCTAGTAGCTCAACGCACCCAATTTGGATGGGTCATTGCTGGCAAGCTTCCAGCAAACACAAAGCACATAACATCAGGATATGCTGCTGTTAATTCTTTCTTTTCTGAAATTGACATAGATATTTCATTACGACATTTTTGGGAGCTGGAAGAAATTAACTATCCTCCATCTATGTATACAAATGAAGAACTCGAAGCTGAAAAAATATTTACTTCAACTACAACTAAAGCAACTGATGGGAAGTATGTAGTAGAGCTTCCTTTTAAATCTAACCTGATAACATTGGGTATGAGTCATGCGACAGCTCTTAAACAAGTAACCGTTTAACGAACGTCGTTTTCGTTTTCGTTTTCGTCAAAACCCATCGTTAAAAACAAAAAACAACCTATGTACAATTTATGCATGACTATCTACGTCTGGGACATATGGAAAAGATACCTTGCAATGAAATCCGCTCAGAGAAATGTTATTATCTACCTCATCACGCCGTGATTAAAACTACTGACACAGATAGCAAATTACGAGTGGTTTTTGATGGTTCAGCCAAAACTACATCCAATATTTCATTAAATGATACATTGTTGACTGGACCACCAATTCAACAAGATCTGCTTTCTGTCTGTCTTCGTTTTCGCTTGTATAAATTTACATTTACGACCGACATTGAAAAGATGTTCAGACAAATTTGGATGTCTAAACAACATCAAGATTATCAGCGAATCCTCTGGCGTAATTCTCCAGAATGTCCGATAGGGTATTATCCTTTGAAGACGGTAACTTATGGAACATCTCCAGCCCCCTACTTAGCGGTCAGAGTCTTACAACAATTGGCTAAGGACAGTAACGCTACTCATCCTAGAGCATCTCAACTATTGTTAAACAGCTGCTATGTGGATGATATATTGACTGGATCTCACTTTATTGGTGATCTTCTACAACTAAAAGACGAATTAATCGATATGCTCTCTGGAGCTGGTTTTATTCTTCGTAAATGGAGTAGCAACTCCAAGGAACTACTGTCTTCGTTACCTCCAGAGCATTGTATTTACACCGCCAAGGACCTTTGTGATAACTCAAAATCTATAAATACATTGGGTTTAAAATGGGTTCCATCTTCAGATACCTTTTTGTTTTCGTTATCACCGATTTTGGACTCAACAATAACCAAGAGGACATTCCTCTCAGAAGCATCACGCATCTTTGACCCGTTGGGTTTTTTGACCCCAATAACGGCTGAACAATGGGTAAGGTTGAAAGCGGAGCTTCACATGGTAAGCAATTTAAAAATTACTCGTTTGATTGAATTCACCGGCGATTCATTGGAACTACACGGATTTTCGGACGCTTCAGAGGCTGTTTATGCTGCGGTGATTTACTGTCGGATGAAAACCAACTATGGGGTCTACACAACTAAGTTAGTTGCAGCAGTAAAATAGCACCTTTAAAACAAGTCACACTAGCTAGACTCGAATTGTGTGAAGCCTTATTACTAAGTAGATTATTCGTTAAAGTACTGAACTCAATCGATTGCAGTGATCATCAACTGTTTGCCTGGACAGACCCAAAAATCGTGCTACATTGGTTAGATACACAACCTCGCCGATGGACTACATTTGTTGGTAACCGAAGATCTGAAATCTTGAATATACTTCCTCGTGCATGCTGGAAATATGTACCTTCAAAGGACAACCCAGCTGATTGTACATCTCGTGGTATCACACCATCTTCGTGGGAAGGTCCAATGTGGCTTAAATCAAACTTGCTGAGCTATGATGACGATCAACTGAGTCCATCTGATCCGGAACTAACAATGATTACCTCTGAGACACACAAAACTGGCTTACAGGTTTTCGTCACAAACGAGGATACTACTCTCCTCTCGTCGATTATTTTAAAACAATCAAAGTGGACAACATTAATCAGAATAATTGCCTTCTGCATTCGTTTTATTCACAATAAACTAATAGTAAAACTATCTAGGAAAAGGGGTCCTCTGAACGTGGAAGAATTAAGCCAAGCAAAATTGAGATGCTTACGACACACCCAATTCATTCACTTTAAAGCAGAAATAATCTACTTTCGAAACGGAAGAAACCTGAAGTCCAGTAGCCATCTATCAAAACTATTCCCTTTTATTGATGACGATAATCTGTTACGAGTTGGAGGAAGACTTCATCAATCTGATTTGCCTTACAATGCGAAACACCCAATTATATTACCAACGACTGATCACTTAACAAAGTTGATTGTAAAATATTATCATCTTAAATACTGTCATGCCGGTATAACCGAGTTATTTACACTTATTCGTGAAGAGTATTGGATTATGGGTGCTCGAAATGTCATCAAGAAAATTATTCATCAATGTCATATTTGTTTTCGCTATCGAAAAATTGCCTCGTCGCAATTAATAGGAGTTCTACCATCTTATAGAGTGCAACAGACCAAACCATTTGCCAATACTGGAGTCGATTACGCTGGTCCCATCTCTCTGCGTTGTTTTCGAGGAAGAAATCCAAAATTTACAAAAGGATATCTATGCCTTTTCGTTTGCATGTCAACCAAAGCGGTACATATCGAGCTTGCTAGCGATCTGACTTCTGAAGCCTTCATAGCCTGTTTACGACGGTTTATTGCCCGTCGAGGACGATGCTGTCACATATATTCAGACAATGCTAAAAATTTCAAAGGCGCTTGGATTGCCTTATATCAGCCCAGCGGAAAAAAGAATGATTCCTCAATGCATTCGTAATCCATCCCTGGGAAGCTATGAATCGATTCTCTTTTCATCTTCTGAGTATGAATAAGTTGTATAAAATACACGAATTGCTTACCGCTGCATTCTGTAGAATCAAATATGAAGCGATTCATTTGTCATTCTTTTAGCTTCCGATTCCAGATTTCCCGGCGGTGATTAATCTTTATGTTAACTAAAAATAACAAATTTGTACAATTAATACTAAACTAAAATATATGTTTTCAATAAACAAACTGGTCCTTCGAGCCGGATGTGGATTTACCGTCCGGATTAATTACACATTTCAACATTGGCAATGAAACTAGCTTTAAATTCGGTTATAAATATATTCAGTTATTAATTGGTAAGCTTTAAAATCAGTAATAACTATAAGGATAAAATAATTAAATACTTAATCATTTATCGTATATCGTTACATAAGTTGAACAAAAACAAAGACAATAGTAATTAGGTTAAGTGACACAAAACAATAGATAATATTATATAAGTGACATAAAACAATAGATAATATATAATAAGTGACATAAAAACAATAGATAATAGTATATAAGTTAAAATAAGAGCAATAGATAATACATATATAACCTAACAAAACGGTGTGATCCTATGGAAATCATAAAAGTGAAACGAGGACGTGTTAAGGGCTCAGTCACCCGACTTCTCACCTTTTGTGAGAACATTCAAGAAGATATAACAATCGAGGCCTTACAAACTAGGCTTGACATATTAGAAGTCGCTTGGAATGAGTTTTTTGAGCTACAAAATCAACTATGTGAATATATTGATGATCCTAACTATCAATCTTAAGACTCTGAAAACGAACAATTTGAGGTGAAGTATTATGAAGTAAAAGAGAAATTATTAAGGGCTTTGCATATTCGCCGAAGCTCTGAAACACCAGATAGAAATGCTGCACATATAATTGATCAGCAAGCATTATTTTTTGAACGCTTATCGAGTACGTTTGCATCATCTTCATCGACTACCCAAGTTAGAAATACCATTTTTTGATGGAAATTATAGTGAGTGGATATCATTTCGTGACTTATTCTCTGCTACTATTCATCACAACAATAGATTAAGTGATAGTCAGCGATTACATTATTTAAAGAGTTTTTTAGAGATGCTGCTGCCTTATTACGCCACATTCCTATTACTAGTGCTAAGTATACGCAGGCTTGGGATCATCTAAATAAGAGGTATGAAAGAAAAGGGCAAATCATAAATTCATTTATTCAAGCATTCTTGTCGTTGCCTTCGATTTCATCTCCTTCATTTGGAGGTTTGCGCAAGCTAACGGATGGAACTGATTAGCTTATTCGTGGTTTAAAGGCGCTTGGTAATGAAGCAGAATCACGGGATCCATGGATCATATATTTATTAATGAATAAGGTAGACGATTCCACTCGTCAAACTTGGTTTGAACACATCACATCTACAACTCACCCAACTATACAAGATTTAATTGATTTTTTAAACAATCGCTGGCAAGCTTTAGAACACACGCACTCAACTCAACGATAATATTCGCATCGGCAACAACCATCAAGAAGTACGCAGTCAGATCAACGTCATCATATCAGGAGTCATACAAAAACTATTCAAAGCTGCCCTAAGTGTCAGCAATCTCATCCACTTTATCAGTGTTCACAATTTAAGACACTATCTACTGATTCTCGACGATCGTTTGTCAACACACAGAAACTTTGTTTCAATTGCCTCCGTAATGGTCATCAATCGACAAATTGCAAATCAACAAATCGATGTAAATATTTTCAACAAAGGCACCATAGTCTTGTACATAATCCATACATAACCCAATTGACAAATCGAACACAATCGTTAAGGCTAAAGATCAAGTTAAGATTGAACTTCCTTCCACAAGTACTCACAGTTCGTCAGTGCAGGGTAACCTGTCACACTCATCACAAGCATTTATCGGTCAAACATTAACGCAATCAAACTCTGGCATAAATCTTGCAACATTATTACCCACAGCTATTGTATCCGTCTTCAATTTTCAAGGAAATCAATATACTTGCCTTCTACTATTGGATTCTGGATCACAAGCTTCATTTGTAACAGAATCATTTGTGCAAAAAATAGGACTACGCCAACATTATGCAAAATTATCGGTTAGCGGATTATCGTCTTCAGTTGCAGGAATAACAAAAGGATTAGTGTCCTTTGATATCCTCACCAAACATGGTAAAAGCATTCGCATCGAGGCATTCATACTCCCAAGACTCACCGCTAACATACCAAATTTTGAATTTGAATTATTACCGCAAACAAGATCATTGAAGTTGGCTGATCCTACATATAACCAACCAGGTTCAATAGATTTAATACTGGGTGCAGATCAAGTATTTTCTGTATTTGATGACAATCGCTTTGCAATCAAACCGGATCTAGTAGCTCAACGCACCCAATTTGGATGGGTCATTGCTGGCAAGCTTCCAGCAAGCACAAAGCACATAACATCAGGATATGCTGCTGTTAATTCTTTCTTTTCTGAAATTGACATAGATATTTCATTACGACATTTTTGGGAGCTGGAAGAAATTAACTATCCTCCATCTATGTATACAAATGAAGAACTCGAAGCTGAAAAAATATTTACTTCAACTACAACTAGAGCAACTGATGGGAAGTATGTAGTAGAGCTTCCTTTTAAATATAACCTGATAACATTGGGTATGAGTCATGCGACAGCTCTTAAACAAGTAACCGTTTAACGAACGTCGTTTTCGTTTTCGTTTTCGTCAAAACCCATCGTTAAAAACAAAAAACAACCTATGTACAATTTATGCATGACTATCTACGTCTGGGACATATGGAAAAGATACCTTGCAATGAAATCCGCTCAGAGAAATGTTATTATCTACCTCATCACGCCGTGATTAAAACTACTGACACAGATAGCAAATTACGAGTGGTTTTTGATGGTTCAGCCAAAACTACATCCAATATTTCATTAAATGATACATTGTTGACTAGACCACCAATACAACAAGATCTGCTTTCTGTCTGTCTTCGTTTTCGCTTGTATAAATTTACATTTACGACCGACATTGAAAAGATGTTCAGACAAATTTGGATGTCTAAACAACATCAAGATTATCAGCGAATCCTCTGGCGTAATTCTCCAGAATGTCCGATAGGGTATTATCGTTTGAAGACGGTAACTTATGGAACATCTCCAGCCCCCTACTTAGCGGTCAGAGTCTTACAACAATTGGCTAAGGACAGTAACGCTACTCATCCTAGAGCATCTCAACTATTGTTAAACAGCTGCTATGTGGATGATATATTGACTGGATCTCACTTTATTGGTGATCTTCTACAACTAAAAGACGAATTAATCGATATGCTCTCTGGAGCTGGTTTTATTCTTCGTAAATGGAGTAGCAACTCCAAGGAACTACTGTCTTCGTTACCTCCAGAGCATTGTATTTACACCGCCAAGGACCTTTGTGATAACTCAAAATCTATAAATACATTGGGTTTAAAATGGGTTCCATCTTCAGATACCTTTTTGTGTTCGTTATCACCGATTTTGGACTCAACAATAACCAAGAGGACATTCCTCTCACAAGCATCACGCATCTTTGACCCGTTGGGTTTTTTGACCCCAATAACGATAACAATTAAAATATTATTTCAATCACTTTGGCTCACCAACTTGACCTTGGATGATACTTTAACGAGTCCAGTGGCTGAACAATGGGTAAGGTTGAAAGCGGAGCTTCACATGGTAAGCAATTTAAAAATTACTCGTTGGATTGAATTCACCGGCGATTCATTGGAACTACACGGATTTTCGGACGCTTCAGAGGCTGTTTATGCTGCGGTGATTTACTGTCGGATTGTTATGTAAAAATCTGGCCTAAAAGGATTTAACCGAACTTCAATACCAATCTGTCGTTATTTTGCTCCGAACCATACCTCTCTATCTGCTAAAATACCTAAATCGGGCATTCTTTTTGTAGTAACTTTCACAATTTTACCCAAACCTTCTTAAATCTATCCAGTTTTGCACCAATCACCATCTCTATCTCGCCAAAGGCACCAATTATCATAAATTTACCTAAAACGACACTAAATTGATGTAAACCGTTTCTAAAAATCTGAAAAAATCTAAAAATGCTCCGATTAGGTCCATTCAAGTTTGCCCAGATTAAATTTTTTATCCCCTTTCCAAAAATATATAAATTACCCCCTTTGGCACATTTTTTACTACCCTGAAATTAATTAAAAAGTAACCCTAAATAAAATTCATTCAACTCACCTTTTTTGTTGTTGTTTGCAACTTTGTTGCAGACAAATTTTATTCCAGCGGAAATGCTAAGGAATGTTTATGCGATTGACACTTGAGTCGATCACATAAACATTCCTTTAAAATATTTAGGCCACATGTTTTTGTTGTGTCTTTTCTGCTTATCGACACTTGAGCCGGCTCAAGTGTCGATCATGTAAACAAAAACCGGCAATAACTTAATTTTTATTTCTGCTTATATGATTGTAATTAGAAACAATCATATAAGCAGAAAATAATTTTTTGAAATTTTTTCTCATTGCCAGAGTCCGATGGCCACCCAAAGGGCATTTAGTTTTGGCGTCTTTTTTTTCGCATAAATAGGGGTCAATTTTAAGTTGGGAGTCAGTCGTGATTGAGCAATCGTTTTGGGTCGGTGTTAGTTGGTGTTAATTTTTTAATAATAAAAATTTGGAAAATAATTAATTAAATAAAATTCATAATAGTTTTTACAGAAAGTTAGTTTTAAAGTTTAATAAAAAATTGGACAACAGTTAATTAAAAAAAAAAAAAAGAGAGAAAAGTCTAAAATAAAAATCATAGCAGTTGTATAGAAAGTTGGGTTTAATTTTTAATAGTAAATTGGGAAACAATTAATAAAAAAAAAAAGTATTCTAAGATAAAATTGTTGTATGGTTAGTTGGTGTTAATTTTTAATAAAAATTTGGAAAATAATTAATTAAATAAAAATCATAATAGTTTTTACAGAAAGTTAGTTTTAAAGTTTAATAAAAAATTGGACAACAATTAATTAAAAAAAAAAAGAAGAAAAGTCTAAAATAAAAATCATAGCAGTTGTATAGAAAGTTGGGTTTAATTTTTAATAGAAAATTGGAAAACACTTAATTAAAAAAAAAAAAAAAGGTATTCTAAAATAAAATTGTTGTATGGAAAATTTTTAATAAAAATTTGGAAATAATTAATTAAATAAAAATCATAATAGTTTTTACAGAAAGTTAGTTTTAAAGTTTAATAAAAAATTGGACAACAATTAATTAAAAAAAAAAAGTCTAAAATAAAAATCATAGCAGTTGTATAGAGAGTTAGTTTTAATTTTTAATAGAAAATTGGAAAACAATTAATTAAAAAAGAATTCTAAATAAAAATTGTTGTATAGAAAGTTGGTGATAATTTTTTAAAAAATTTGGAAAATAATTAATTAAATAAAAATCATAATAGTTTTTACAGAAAGTTAGTTATAAAGCTTAATAAAAAATTGGACAACAATTAATTAAAAAAAAAAAGAAGAAAAGTCTAAAATAAAAATCATAGCAGTTGTATAGAAAGTTGGGTTTAATTTTTAATAGAAAATTGGAAAACACTTAATTAAAAAACAAAAAAAAAGGTATTCTAAAATAAAATTGTTGTATGGAAAATTTTTAATATAAATTTGGAAAATAATTAATTAAATAAAAATCATAATAGTTTTTACAGAAAGTTAGTTTTAAAGTTTAATAAAAAATTGGACAACAATTAATTAACAAAAAAACAGAAAAGTCTAAAATAAAAATCATAGCAGTTGTATAGAAAGTTGGGTTTAATTTTTAATAGAAAATTGGAAAACACTTAATTAAAAAAAAAAAAAAGGTATTCTAAAATAAAATTGTTGTATGGAAAATTTTTAATAAAAATTTGGAAATAATTAATTAAATAAAAATCATAATAGTTTTTACAGAAAGTTAGTTTTAAAGTTTAATAAAAAATTGGACAACAATTAATTAAAAAAAAAAAGAAGAAAAGTCTAAAATAAAAATCATAGCAGTTGTATAGAAAGTTGGGTTTAATTTTTAATAGAAACTTGGAAAACACTTAATTAAAAAAAAAAAAAAGGTATTCTAAAATAAAATTGTTGTATGGAAAATTTTTAATAAAAATTTGGAAATAATTAATTAAATAAAAATCATAATAGTTTTTACAGAAAGTTAGTTATAAAGTTTAATAAAAAATTGGACAACAATTAATTAAAAAAAAAAAGTCTAAAATAAAAATCATAGCAGTTGTATAGAGAGTTAGTTTTAATTTTTAATAGAAAATTGGAAAACAATTAATTAAAAAAGAATTCTAAATAAAAATTGTTGTATAGAAAGTTGGTGATAATTTTTTAAAAAATTTGGAAAATAATTAATTAAATAAAAATCATAATAGTTTTTACAGAAAGTTAGTTTTAAAGTTTAATAAAAAATTGGACAACAATTAATTAACAAAAAAAAAGAAAAGTCTAAAATAAAAATCATAGCAGTTGTATAGAAAGTTGGGTTTAATTTTTAATAGAAAATTGGAAAACACTTAATTAAAAAAAAAAGGTATTCTAAAATAAAATTGTTGTATGGAAAATTTTTAATATAAATTTGGAAAATAATTAATTAAATAAAAATCATAATAGTTTTTACAGAAAGTTAGTTTTAAAGTTTAATAAAAAATTGGACAACAATTAATTAACAAAAAAAAAGAAAAGTCTAAAATAAAAATCATAGCAGTTGTATAGAAAGTTGGGTTTAATTTTTAATAGAAAATTGGAAAACACTTAATTAAAAAAAAAAAGGGTATTCTAAAATAAAATTGTTGTATGGAAAATTTTTAATAAAAATTTGGAAATAATTAATTAAATAAAAATCATAATAGTTTTTACAGAAAGTTAGTTTTAAAGTTTAATAAAAAATTGGACAACAATTAATTAAAAAAAAAAGTCTAAAATAAAAATCATAGCAGTTGTATAGAGAGTTAGTTTTAATTTTTAATAGAAAATTGGAAAACAATTAATTAAAAAAGAATTCTAAATAAAAATTGTTGTATAGAAAGTTGGTGATAATTTTTTAAAAAATTTGGAAAATAATTAATTAAATAAAAATCATAATAGTTGTATAGAGAGTTAGTTTTAATTCTTAATAAAAAATTGGAAAACAATTAATTAAAAAAGAATTCTAAATAAAAATTGTTGTATAGAAAGTTTGTGATAATTTTTAGTAAAAATTTGGAAAATAATAAATTAAATAAAAAGAAATTTAAATACATTCCTTTGTAACACAAAAAAAAATTGTTATGGAAAGAGTAATAAAAATCAATTAAAGAGTAAACACATCCCTTTTAATCTCCCGCAATTGTTCAGGGTGTATTAAATAAAGGTACTGTTTTAACGAACAACAAACCCAAAAAAAAAGAAACTTAACAACTGGCGCAGCCGGTAGGATCTGAGGTCTGCTTAAATATTATATATATTGCAATTAAATCCTTGGATCCTACTAAGAAACCAACGCTTCAACCACCGCTGGACCACTAGCCCTATGAGCCGGGGCCAACAATCATCAGAGCCAGCAACGACCAGCAACAATACATCAAACACAGAGGAAACAAGTCCACCCTCTGCAACTCTAACTAGTTCACCAGTAAGAACCAGCCTTTCACCATGACAACTGAGAAGCGGTACCATACTACCGAACCCAGGTAAATCTGTAGATCTAAGTAAACTATTGTACTTTATAACAAAGAGAGTGAGAGAGAACGGTAATTTTTCTGTTCAGCAGTGCGATCTTATTGACCGGGAATGCGAAAAAATTCGTTTAAATAGATTAGAAAATCTTAAAGATTTTAAAATCCGCACTGAACAATTTAAGAAAAAAATAATTGAATTTGGCGATCTCTCTCAGCCTCTTAACTTGAATAAATTTACACATCAACACCATACACTGATTCGTGCCAACGACTCAAACGACTCCTCGATTGACGGCTCAATATTGCAGGGCAATTCTTTAAACGACTCAGACTTTAACCTCCCCTGGTTGAGTGCAACCCTTAACGAATCTACTAGTCTTTCTTTGGAAGGCAAAAACGCCGAATATAAATCAATACCAGAAAACTTCAAACCAATGATGACCGATAATTATTTTAAAGTAGCCAAGCTCACTTCTCAACTGGTCCCTGTGTTCACAGGTGCTCAAAGCCCCCAGCTAGCTTCAGAATTACAGATATTTATTGATTGTTGTAGGAGAGTTATACAGTGTCTAACTGAACCAGAAAAATTACTATTCGCACAAATCTTTCCAACAAGGTTACGTGGCGAAGCGTACCAACTAATTGCGGCTAACCAACCAACCACCTTTGAAGATTCAGTTAAACTGCTTAACAGAACTTATTTACCGCGGGAAACATATCAGGAGCTGGTAAATAATTTAATTACACTACGGCAACTACCGTTAGAACAATTTAATGCCTATGTAACCCGAATTAAACACCAGCTTGCGATATGTCAAGAAACAGCTGAGAATAAATACGGAGAAAACGCTGAACCCGTCAAAAAGCAGTTGGAAGATTTTGCTATAAGTGCCATAAAAGGAGGAGTAAACAATGCATACTTGTGTCAATATTTGTTAACACTTACAGACCATTCTCTTGAAACTTTAATACAAAAAGCTCTTGATATGGAGTGACTCCAGCAAACTGTTTTTAATTTACCCATGGCATACCACTCAATCTCAATGCCTTCGAATATAACAAATCCAATAAATAAAGAAATATCAACCATCGCACTAACCCAAATGCAACAACACATGGGAAACACAGTAAGTACAAATAATAATCTAAGCACCCCAACTATGGTACCAACTGCCTTTTCAAATTACCAAAACCAACTTACCGTCAATGAGCCCAACTATAATAGATCACAATTTACTTCTTCGCTTAACCATCCTAACCAAAACGGAAACAAAAACATGAATTCTCCCACTGCTAACATAATTTGCAGTTTTTGTAAAAAACGGGGGCATACGTATTCGGATTGTTTAAAAAGAAAGAACACACCATTCTGCAATCTATGCAAAACTTATAACCACGATGCCGGGGATTGCAGGCGAACACAAAACCCTTTTCAACCAAGAATAAACAACCATACTTTTTATTCTAACCGCCCAATTTTTAGTGACTCCTCCCCTGATTACAATTTAAAAAACCCGGCAGCAAATCATTACCGTAATACCGGCCTACAGTATAACCGGCCACCTCCAGTGAAGAATGAAAGTGTAAACTCAAGCCAAACAGAAAAAAGGGCTTATGACCAACAACCTTCACATAATTATTTAAAAGACCAAAACCAAAGTCTAGATCGATTAAATGACTCTAACACCTCTTATGATAACAGATCTGATAAACCAAATACTTATACTCTTTCTCACGGGGGAGCACACGGAGCCATATCAAAACAGCAGGATAACAGTAGGGTGTACAATGTAAAGGTAAGTTGCGATTTTTGTGGCCGACAGGGTCACACAGTAAACGACTGCTATCAGAAAAAGAGATGGGAAACCTTGCAACAGGGAAACTCCCTAATGTCGGGTCCCGCAAAACAGACCCGACGTTAAACCAAAAACAAACAGACGTATCCCAACCACCGAAATACAGCTTACCCACTGTGAGCCTTCCGCTGGATATAGCATTAAACGAAAAATCACACCTTGTTGTTGATACTGGGGCTGAGGTAAGTCTTATTAAAAAACAATGCTTAAAAGACAACGTAGAAATAGACACAGACAACTATTGTACACTTAAAACTCCATTCGGGAGGGGTAAAACCCTGGGTAGCTGCCAGGAAAAATTCATCTTAGGCACTAATATTCCTTGCAAGTTTCAAATACTACCAAACACACCCGAAATAACAACCGACGGTCTATTGGGAAATGATTTCATCTCTAAACACTGCGATATTCAAGGACCAAGTAAACTATTAAAGCTTTATGACAGAAAAAACGATGTAGCAATTTCAATTCCATTCGACGTGGGTAACGATAACTCATCTCGAGAGACATTGGAAGAGAAATACTTAGCGGGACCAGTGGACCGAACAACGGTCGAATACACAACCTGCGGTAGCTCCAACTGTCAAAGCTCAAACGATGAAATAGACTATCTAGTTTCAAACTCTACAATGAGGGTAACCGATAACGATTCACTCGAAAATGAATCGGGTTACGAAACCTCAAAGCACTCTACTTGTGATCCAATAGTTTCAAACTCTACAATGAGAGTAACCGAAAACGATTCGTTCGAAAATGAATCGGGTTGCGAAATCTTAGCTCATACCTTTTCTGGTCACTTATTTTCAAATTCTAAAATGAAGCTAACCGATTCACTCGCAAATGAACCTGGTTGCAACACCTCATCACATATTTCTTTTAATCATTTATTGTCAAACTCTAAAATAAAGGCAACCGATTCACTCAAAAATGAATCGGGATACGATGCCTCACAAAAGTGTTCTATTCAAACTTCAAATAATTTTAACAAATCGGCTACAACCGAATATGTTACCTCACTCAAAATAAAATTGGACAAACCTTGCCGTATCCTCCCAAGGACACAAGGCATTGTCTCACTCAAGCTTAATTCAGGCGAAAATAAGTTCTGCCTATCCCAAGAGATTGCTGAAGGAATCTTTCTAGCAAACAGCTTCATACCCAAAGGTACAGAAACAGCGAAAATTGGAATAAAAAATACAACTTTAACACCGCTAAATCTGTCCGAAATTTTACTCAAACTAACCTCTCTTAAACATTATGATATTAAACCTTTAAACTCATCATCTAAACAAATAAAACAATCAGAATACTACGATAATAAAATACCGAATAAAAGTTTTAAAAACCCAGGCAAACAAAACATTGAGAAATTAAAAAAGGTGCCACATGAACTAAAATTAAAGAAACCAAATAACAGATTCCATCAATCTCCTCAGTCAGAAAATATATTTAATTTACGTTGCATTTACCCGGATGACGAATAACCGGACGACACTTTAATTAAAAATCGCATTACCCGATTAAATGAAGAACTTACTTTAGATGAGAATCTAAGCGAAGAAGAAAAATGCGCTATTACGCTCTTTGTCATAACTACCATGATATCTTTCACCTAAAAGGAGACAAACTTACCTACACTAATTCTATAACACATGAGATTCCACTAATTCAAAATCAGGCTCCGATTAATCAAAAAATGTATAGGTTACCAGACACGCAAAAACAAGTTATCAATGAACAACTCAGCGAAATGTTAAATGACGAAATAGTTATACCTAGTAAAAGTCCCTGGAACTCTCCTCTGTTAGTTGTCCCGAAAAAGGCGGGACCAGAAGGAGAAAAAAGATGGCGAGTAGTCGTTGACTTCAGAAAACTCAACGAGAAAACAATTGGTGATGCTTACCCATTACCTAGAATCGAAGATATATTAGACCAATTAGGTCATTCTCGATATTTTACCACTCTTGATTTGGCCAGTGGGTATCACCAGGTAATGGTAGACCCCAAAGATCGAGCTAAAACAGCTTTTAGTACAAATTACGGTCATTACGAATTCCAACGCATGCCTTTTGGGCTTAAAGGAGCCCCGGCTACATTTCAACGTTTGATGAACTATGTCCTAACCGGTTTACAAGGTCTAGAGTGTTTCGTTTACCTTGATGACATAGTAATTTACGGTAAAAACCTGGAGGATCACAACTCCAAACTTCAAAAAATCTTCGATCGACTTAGAGAACATAATCTCAAACTTCAGCCGGAAAAGTGCCAATTTCTCAAAAAAGAAGTGGTATATTTAGGTCACATATGCTCTGAACAAGGAGCCTTACCAGATCCACGCAAAATAGAATGTGTGCAAAATTTTCAAGTTCCGAAAACCGTCAAGCAAGTTCAATCTTTCTTAGGACTTGCAAACTATTATCGCAAATTTATCCCCGACTTCTCGAAAATAGTTCGCCCAATTACCAACTTGCTACGAAAAGATACTAAATTTACCTGGACTGGTAAGTGCCAAGAAGCTTTTCAAGTTATTAAACAGTTATTAATCTCGCCTCCACTACTTATTTATCCGGATTTCACTAAACCATTCAATTTAACTACGGACGCCAGTAGCGAAGCCTTGGGGGCCGTCCTCTCACAAGGAGAGGTTGGGAAAGACCAACCCATAGCTTACGCAAGCCGTACTCTTAATAAGGCTGAACGTAACTACTCTACAATCGAAAAGGAGCTGCTCGCCATAGTATGGGCAGTTAAAAATTTCCGCTGTTATCTCCAAGGCCGACCCTTTACAGTCTACACAGATCATAAACCTTTAAAAGGGGTATTCAATGTTAAGGACCCTACTACACGCCTAGTCCGTTTTCACCATAAGTTGTCTGAACATGACTATACCATTGAATATAAACCAGGTAAATACAACACGAATGCGGATGCTCTTAGCCGAATAAAGTCGAACCCATTAAACGACGCAACGCCACCATTTCATTATCCACAGCCAATATCAGTAAACAACGAAAATAAAACTAGGGCACAAAAATTTCTAAATGTGGTAACTCGGTCACAGGCAAAAAACCAAGATACCAAACAAAACCAACCTTCTGAAAATATTTCAGAATCACAAAATATAACTTCTAAAGAAAAAGAGATAGACAAGGAATCTGACACTTCAATTGCGGAAAAATCAAGTATTAACCCAACTAAACACAATTCAGCAGAAATAATAACTAGCCCCGAAGAAATTAAAATCATTTTAAAAGACTTCCACGATTCTCAGTTCGGTGGGCATCAAGGAGTAATCAAAACGTACAAGCGCATTCGGCGCAAATATTGGTGGAAGCATATGTTTCGAGATATTAAGCTGTATATTAAAAAATGCAAGAAGTGCCAGACAATGAAAATCTCACGTTTAACAAAAATGCCAATGATGTTAACCGATATCGCTGAAAAACCACTTGATAAAGTCTATTTAGATATAGTTGGCCCACTGGAAGAAACCAGTGATGGCAACAAATACATACTTACGTTTCAAGATAACCTAACCAAGTTCGTTGATTGGTACGCTATCCCTAATGCGGAAGCCCAAACCATAGCTGAAATATTCTTCGACCAAATAGTCACCCGTTATAGAATCCCAAAACAAATAGTTACAGACCAAGGATCAAACTTCTTAAGCGAATTGTTTAAAAGTCTATGTAAACTTCTAAAAATTAAAAAATTACAAACTTCAGCTTATCACCCCCAGTCAAATGGCGCGCTAGAACGCGCACATCGCCCTTTAGTTAAATATTTGCGCACTATAGTAAGTGAAAACCCCAAAACGTGGGACCAGTTCCTTCGAACCGCAGCTTTTGTGTATAACAATAGTACTCACGAGGGCACCAAATTGACACCAATGGACTGTATGTTTGGATTCATTGCAGATGTACCTTCTAATTTAAAAAGGGGGCCGGACCCCATTTATAACCATGAAAGCTATTACCACTTGTTAAAATATAAATTACAGAAATCCTATGCGCTTGCCAGAAAAAACATTCTTGCCAGCAAAAGTAAATCGAAAGAATATTATGATAAAAACATCCGTCCGGTAACTTTTCACTTAGGCGATAAAGTTTTACTTAAAAATGAAAGCAAAAAACATAAGCTTTCCCAAATTTGGGTGGGACCGTACACTATTGTAAAAACCCCAGGAGCAGTAAATTCAGTCATTAAAATAGGGAAACGGATAGTCACCGTTCATAACAACCGACTCAAAGCTTTTTTCGAGTAACATTAATTCATATTTATACCCCAGAAGGACCGGGGATTCTAGAATAGGCCTTCGGTGCACCCAGCCAGTCGTACGAGGCAACTAAGAGGGCTCCCTTTCATTCATTTTTGGTTGTTATTCTTTCTTATCCATTTTTCTTACGTCGTGGGCAATATGATATATCTATTGGATAATTACAATGGATACTTACAATATCCTAATTACATCTAACTATTTTTACACTTAAATGAAACTCCCAACACTGTTATTTGATATAAACCTGACTGTTAAAACCCAGTCAGGGCATCGTTACTGCTCCACTTTTACTAAGAATTACAAACATTAGGAATTATTTATTTTTTTTTTTTTATCCATTTACTTCGTTACATTTTTTTTATTATTTTTTTTTCCCTATCAGCTCATTTCTTTTCAATTATCATCTAAATGATGATAAAATATTTGAGGTTATTTTATTTTCTTTAGTTAGTTATTTATCGGTTCGGTTACTTCATTTTTTGTTTCATATTAGCACCAATATTATGATAATCATCGGTGCTGTACTCTATATTGATAGTCTCTTCTCGTTTTTCATGTCGCCACTACTGAGGACAGTAGTTTCTCCGGAAATTATCTCATTGACTTTATATATATATACATATTGGATATAATTGGACAACATTTACGTTGATTTTAAAAGTAAAAATATCTTTTCAGGCTATATTGCCATTTACCTGAGCTACATTTTGCAGTTAATTAGTTCTTACTAAGTTAAGTCTGCAATTTTTACGACTTAAATTTGACTTAACTGTCAGCAAAGCAGAATTTGTGTCAATTCTACTTAATTGTATGTCAAATACCTTCGGAAAGAACTACTTTATTAAATTTTTCTTAATCCTCTCCCTATTAGAGTCACATATATATGACGAACTAAGGAGGTTTTAACACCGACGGAATCAGGTTTTTACCAAGACGGCGGGCATCTCGGCAGAAACGTGTGAGGAACCTCACAGCTCTTCATACTAATCTGACTGAGACCGTCTTGGAAACCGACACATAAATAAATAATAACTCCTTTGTATAATACTTTCTTTTATATATTTTTTTTTTTTTTTTTTTTTGACTTTAGTTCTCCCTTTATGGGATTGCATCATAATAATCACCATTACTCTCTCCTTTTGGACTAATCCAGATAATCCAGATTTAAACAACTACTTGACAGACTCACGTAAGACTACAACGTTATCAGACGGCGTTGGGGTAAGATGCTATGTGCTTCCCTACGTCACCGTAACGCTAAGAGACATATCATTGCTCACTACTGACCTCTATTATGTTCCGGTTACTTTAACAAGCAGGTTACATACTCTCTAACCCTGCACTACCCGCTGTACCTGTCACGCTGTTTTGACAAACCGCTGCATAAAATATTTAGTCATTTTTTTCGAGTTTTAATTGAGGTTTTTACCAAGGCGGCGGGCATCTCGGCAGAAAAGTATGAGGAATCTCCTACTACTTCATATCATTCTGATTGAGACCGTCTTGGAAACACGTCATGAAACCAAATTTCCTTGGGTTCGTCAAAAGAGCCACTTTGGGTACCCATCTTTCTCGCTACTTATTTATTTATCGATCGTGGCTCTAGTTTTCTTTGATTGTGTCAATTATATTATAAGAGGATAAAAATATTTTGAATGTAATTTTCCATAATATGTATGCTTACCAACATTTACTTAATAGTTGAATTTATGTTTTAATAACACCAAAAATTAATTTTAACACACGCTTCTGTCGACGCCATAAGAACTCTGCGCATTTTAGCTTTAATATATGAATACAATAGCGTTAGTGTGACTGTATTTTAAGTTCTCAGTCGCCTGAGTCCAGCTTGTCTCATTTGGCACACATGGAAGATGCTTTATTCTATTTATACTTCGGCAACTTAAACGCCGCCTGAGTCCAGCTTGTGTCATTTGGCACACATGGAAGATGCTTTATTCTATTTATACTTCGGCAACTTAAACGTCGCCTGAGTCCAGCTTGTGTCATTTGGCACACATGGAAGATGCTTTATTCTATTTATACTTCAGCAACTTAAACCTTGAATTTTTTTTTATCGAGTGCAATTGTATCAATATGACGGGATTTTCAAGCTGGTCTCGTAATCCGGTGTCGGTACACCTACCTGTCGTAAGGGGGGACTAAAAATGAACTTTATATCTATACACCACCGTACTTGATAATCCTTAACGCTTGATTTTTTTTAGGAAAACTTCAGTTATCATCTAAAGCTTAAATTTTCACATTTTTGTTTCGAATTTAGTAGAACTACAATTTTTATAAACTTCTTACGCGGGGATAGCAAGTATTGCATTTTCTCCACTTTTATAAAAACTACTATACAAACACACACACACACTCACCAAAAAAAAAAAAAAAAAAAATGGCACGAACACATCTTCCACACATAAACACATTAATAAATGTTTTACCCCAGAAATAGCCATCATCCCCAAAGAATTAATTTTTTTTTTATCCAGTGTATAACAAAGAACGAGGCTACAATAACTAGAGAAGTCCTAACTCAAAGCATCATGATTTGGATAATCTCAACAACACTGCCTATACTCTCAACTTCCGAAAATTCAATACCATATGTAAATCTATCAAATTCATGCTTTCCCCATAAATAATCCCGGTAACCATACGGTGGTACCAGATATCAGATACACTCTGCTAGCCTCAAATACTCAGAACCAACAATTTGTTCTTTTCAATGCAAAAGAAGTAAAATATCTCAGTCGAGCTACCCATGACCTTAACGTCACCACCTTCACAAGCCCATTACAATCTCCCGTAATACGAGCCTCGGATACTAAGGAATGCATAATCAAGCTATTTTTTAACCCTTTTAACGAAGAATACTATTGCTCCTGTAAAATACAAATACAACCTTATAACACATTCATTAAAATGAAACAACCCAACGTTTGGCTATTTTCTCTTATTAAACCCACTATTTTACATATTACTTGCCAAAACTCTTATTATACACAAAAAATTACAGAGCAAGGAATAATACAAATCCTAAACATATGCCAATTACAAATTGAGGACAAAATAATTTACTATCAGAAAACTTCCACAACAAATTTCACATTTAAACAACCGTTATACTTCCCAAAAATAAATATCACCCTATCTTTAAGTGAGGTTGAAAAATCCACTCAAAATACCTCGGAACAACTACGCCTTTTAGCGGGAGAGGATACAAACCGTATGATACACGAAAGCACGCTAACGCTAGGTGAGATCCAAACAAAGCTCACACAATACAAATACCACCCGACCAAAATTCTAACAACTACGTCAATATCACTCACAAGCATCCTATTACTAATAGCCCTGTGTTATGGGTTATACAAAATAGTACTGAAAATTCTGCACAAATATAGCACTCAACCAGAAATACCCCTAAACGCCGATCCAAAGAAAACAGACACAATAGAAAACCAGAGTATTGAACTTACTCAATTAAGCCAACAAGATGAAACCTGTAAAAGACCCAAGTCGATATCTGTACAACTCATTTAAATTTTTTTTTCTTGTGCACACATAGAAAATTCTCTATTATCTTTATTATATGATAAAAAAAAAAATAATTTCGGCATGGTTAATTTTATGTGTGAAATACTACTATCTTTACATACCTGAGGATTCTCAAATACAATTTCATCTCCCTGAAGGTACGGGACTTTAGAATAGGCCTTCGGTACACCTGCCTGTCGTATGAGGCGACTAAAAGGGACCCTTACAAATTTTTTTTTTCTCTCTATTCATTTAGCGAACTTTACTTTCTGTCTTTTCGTTGGACACGGTTTGCATACAACCTGTTCCATCTTTACGTTTTGGTCAGTTTATTATACTCTATTTCATCTCCCTGAAGGTACGGGACTTTAGAATAGGCCTTCGGTACACCTGCCTGTCGTATGAGGCGACTAAAAGGGACCCTTACAAATTTTGTTTTTCTCTCTATTCATTTAGCGAACTTTACTTTCTGTCTTTTCGTTGGACACGGTTTGCATACAACCTGTTCCATCTTTACGTTTTGGTCAGTTTATTATACTCTATTTCATCTCCCTGAAGGTACGGGACTTTAGAATAGGCCTTCGGTACACCTGCCTGTCGTAGAAGGCGACTAAAAGGGACCCTTATACCTTTACACCACCTTACTTTATCTTACTTTATTAAAACAAAAAAGGGTAATACTTAATACTTGATAATTTTTTTTTGGGAGTACGTCAACTAACCTGACCCCTCACCACTCTTTTTAGAGAATCCCTCACTAACCGCAGGGATTCTCTTCCTCAGGGAGGGAAGGTATGTTATGTAAAAATCTGGCCTAAAAGGATTTAACCGAACTTCAATACCAATCTGTCGTTATTTTGCACCGAACCCTACCTCTCTATCTGCTAAAATACCTAAATCGGGCATTCTTTTTGTAGTAACTTTCACAATTTTACCCAAACCTTCTTAAATCTATCCAGTTTTGCACCAATCACCATCTCTATCTCGCCAAAGGCACCAATTATCATAAATTTACCTAAAACGACACTAAATTGATGTAAACCGTTTCTAAAAATCTGAAAAAATCTAAAAATGCTCCGATTAGGTCCATTCAAGTTTGCCCAGATTCCATTTTTTATCCCCTTTCCAAAAATATATAAATTACTCCCTTTGGCACATTTTTTACTACCCTGAAATTAATTAAAAAGTAACCCTAAATAAAATTCATTCAACATTCATTCAACAGCCGGCTCAAGTGTCGATCATGTAAACAAAAACCGGCAATAAATTAATTTTTATTTCTGCTTATATGATTGTAATTAGAAACAATCATATAAGCAGAAAATAATTTTTTGAAATTTTTTCTCATGGCCAGAGTCCGATGGCCACCCAAAGGGCATTTAGTTTTGGCGTCTTTTTTTTTCGCATAAATAGGGGTCAATTTTAAGTTGGGAGTCAGTCGTGATTGAGCAATCGTTTTGGGTCGGTGTTAGTTGGTGTTAATTTTTTAATAATAAAAATTTGGAAAATAATTAATTAAATAAAATTCATAATAGTTTTTACAGAAAGTTAGTTTTAAAGTTTAATAAAAAATTGGACAACAGTTAATTAAAAAAAAAAAAAAAGAGAGAAAGGTCTAAAATAAAAATCATAGCAGTTGTATAGAAAGTTGGGTTTAATTTTTAATAGTAAATTGGAAAACAATTAATTAAAAAAAAAACGTATTCTAAGATAAAATTGTTGTATGGTTAGTTGGTGTTAATTTTTAATAAAAATTTGGAAAATAATTAATTAAATAAAAATCATAATAGTTTTTACAGAAAGTTAGTTTTAAAGTTTAATAAAAAATTGGACAACAATTAATTAACAAAAAAAAAAGAAAAGTCTAAAATAAAAATCATAGCAGTTGTATAGAAAGTTGGGTTTAATTTTTAATAGAAAATTGGAAAACACTTAATTAAAAAAAAAAGGTATTCTAAAATAAAATTGTTGTATGGAAAATTTTTAATATAAATTTGGAAAATAATTAATTAAATAAAAATCATAATAGTTTTTACAGAAAGTTAGTTTTAAAGTTTAATAAAAAATTGGACAATAATTAATTAAAAAAAAAAAGAAAAGTCTAAAATAAAAATCATAGCAGTTGTATAGAAAGTTGGGTTTAATTTTTAATAGAAAATTGGAAAACACTTAATTAAAAAAAAAAAAAAAAGGGTATTCTAAAATAAAATTGTTGTATGGAAAATTTTTAATAAAAATTTGGAAATAATTAATTAAATAAAAATCATAATAGTTTTTACAGAAAGTTAGTTTTAAAGTTTAATAAAAAATTGGACAACAATTAATTAAAAAAAAAAAGTCTAAAATAAAAATCATAGCAGTTGTATAGAGAGTTAGTTTTAATTTTTAATAGAAAATTGGAAAAAAATTAATTAAAAAAGAATTCTAAATAAAAATTGTTGTATAGAAAGTTGGTGATAATTTTTTAAAAAATTTGGAAAATAATTAATTAAATAAAAATCATAATAGTTGTATAGAGAGTTAGTTTTAATTCTTAATAAAAAATTGGAAAACAATTAATTAAAAAAGAATTCTAAATAAAAATTGTAGTATAGAAAGTTTGTGATAATTTTTAATAAAAATTTGGAAAATAATAAATTAAATAAAAAGAAATTTAAATACATTCCTTTGTAACACAAAAAAAAATTGTTATGGAAAGAGTAATAAAAATCAATTAAAGAGTAAACACATCCCTTTTAATCTCCCGCAATTGTTCAGGGTGTATTAAATAAAGGTACTGTTTTAACGAACAACAAACCCAAAAAAAAAGAAACTTAACAGGATGAAAACCAACTATGGGGTCTACACAAATAAGTTAGTTGCAGCAGTAAAGTAGCACCCTTAAAACAAGTCACACTAGCTAGACTCGAATTGTGTGGAGCCTTATTACTAAGTAGATTATTCGTTAAAGTACTGAACTCAATCGATTGCAGTGATCATCAACTGTTTGCCTGGACAGACCCAAAAATCGTGCTACATTGGTTAGATACACAACCTCGCCGATGGACTACATTTGTTGGTAACCGAAGATCTGAAATCTTGAATATACTTCCTCGTGCACGCTGGAAATATGTACCTTCAAAGGACAACCCAGCTGATTGTACATCTCGTGGTATCACACCATCTTCGTGGGAAGGTCCAATGTGGCTTAAATCAAACTTGCTGAGCTATGATGACGATCAACTGAGTCCATCTGATCCGGAACTAACAATGATTACCTCTGAGACACGCAAAACTGGCTTACAGGTTTTCGTCACAAACGAGGATACTACTCTCCTCTCGTCGATTATTTTAAAACAATCAAAGTGGACAACATTAATCAGAATAATTGCTTTCTGCATTCGTTTTATTCACAATAAACTAATAGTAAAACTATCTAGGAAAAGGGGTCCTCTGAACGTGGAAGAATTGAGCCAAGCAAAATTGAGATGCTTACGACACACCCAATTCATTCGCTTTAAAGCAGAAATAATCTACCTTCGAAACGGAAGAAACCTGAAGTCCAGTAGCCATCTATCAAAACTATTCCCTTTTATTGATGATGATAATCTGTTACGAGTTGGAGGAAGACTTCATCAATCTGATTTGCCTTACAATGCGAAACACCCAATTATATTACCAACGACTGATCACTTAACAAAGTTGATTGTAAAATATTATCATCTTAAATACTGTCATGCCGGTATAACCGAGTTATTTACACTTATTCGTGAAGAGTATTGGATTATGGGTGCTCGAAATGTCATCAAGAAAATTATTCATCAATGTCATATTTGTGTTCGCTATCGAAAAATTGCCTCGTCGCAATTAATGGGAGTTCTACCATCTTATAGAGTGCAACAGACCAAACCATTTTCCAATACTGGAGTCGATTATGCTGGTCCCATCTCTCTGCGTTGTTTTCGAGGAAGAAATCCAAAATTTACAAAAGGATATATATGCCTTTTCGTTTGCATGTCAACCAAAGCGGTACATATCGAGCTTGCTAGCGATCTGACTTCTGAAGCCTTCATGGCCTGTTTACGATGGTTTATTGCCCGTCGAGGACGATGCTGTCACATATATTCAGACAATGCTAAAAATTTCAAAGGCGCTCAGCGTTTATTAAACCAGATGCACAAGTTATTACTTTCCAATCTTCACAATCAACTAATCCAAGAAGGGATTAGCTAAAGATGACATCAAATGGTCGTTCAATCCACCCAATGCTCCACACTTTGGTGTGGGCATTTAGGAAGCTGGAGTCAAATCAGTGAAAACACATCTTAAGAGAGTAATTGGATCTCACATATTGACATACGAGGAGATGTACACTGTGCTTACACAAATAGAAGGACTACTAAATTCACGACCATTGTTTGCCATGCCTGATCAAGAGTTTCAAGCCTTGACTCCATTCCATCTACTTACAGGTCACTTTTACACATCCATACCAGAGCCAATCATTAAGGAAACTCCTACGCATCTATAAATCAAATTGGAGGGCACTTCAAGCTATGTTGCATGGATTTTGGAAGCGATGGAATAAGGAGTACCTTACTTCCTTACAACAAAGGCCCAAGTGACGAACTCGTCTCCCCAATTTGGAGATTAATGACATCGTTTTAATCAAAGAGTCAAATATCTTTCCCGCTAAATGGCCAATGGGAAGAGTTATTGAAACACATGCGGGTAATGATGGCTACGTTTCCACATCTATTTCGAATGGCAAGGAAAAAATATTTAAATTGGGAACTGTTTCCCCTATTATAAATACTTGAAATCGTGACTCAAATTCTTTAGTTAGCTTTTCAATTTTCTGGGCATATTTTTTAGTCTCTACAGAGCCTTCTATTCTCAGATATGGAAAATGAGACATGTTGTTAGATAACATATGTTTATACCAAATTTTGAGTTTGCTTTCAAAAGCTTTAATTTTATCAAACATGTTATGTATAAATTGATTTTTTCCTTGAAGGTCCATATTTAAATCTTTTAGAAGCTGAGGTAAGTCGATAATATAAGCAAAATCACACATCCATTCCTTATCGTTGAAATGGAAAAATTCATATTCTTTTATGTCATATTTCATGTCACCTTTCATATTTTCTACAATTTTTTCTTGTGTGCTTAGGTAAAAGGCTCTCAAAGTACACCAATACACCTTTACAACAGCGTGGCTAAATTCAAGGACAATTTGACCTGCCAACACCAAGCAGACTGGCAACCACTCGGTATTCTGCTGCAGAACTAAGAGTTCAGTTAGTATCTTGCATTTTTAAGCACTGCAAATCTTTTACCATTTTTTCAAATGTACCTTGATTCATTCTAAAGTGATCTTTGAATTTTTCTTCGTCAAATTTAGGAACTTCTCTTTCTCAAAATTTTGGCTTTTCAACCTAATTAATTTTTATAAATAAATCTTTTTCTTAATAACACAACTTACACATGACCATCTTTTTTTTTTAGACAACAAATAAGTGAGATAAACGCTGTGAGTGATAACATAAGTAAAACTGAAATTGCTTTGTATTTGTATTTGAGCTTTGCAAAATGCAACACTTTATATTTCCACAAATCGCCATTTATTTTTAAAATATAATAAAAATCTCAAAATGTTTTACTTTATTCCACTCACAACATATTTAATGGTATAATGTTATGTAAAATGAAAAAAGTTGATTTAGCATGATAGTTTGTAAATATATTGTGTTCTCTGTGTGCCAACCAAAAAAATATTGTAATAAAGTTACACTTTGTTGCAATAAAATAAAATATTGTATAAGAGCGCTGTGTGCCTACCATGTTAGACAATTTCCTGCTTGGAATGAACTAGAAAAACAAACTAGGAATTAGTTTATGTGAGAAATAAGCTAGAAATTCCCCATAAAAATTCTAAAAAAATAGTACTAGGTACTAGGTTCAGTAAAAACGCATTTATTCATATCCCTTAATCCTTAAGCGGATAAAGGCTGAACAAACATTGGTAAAATATAAAACTTATGCTTTGTAACTATGTTTATTATATTGAATTGACCTACCATAAATAATAATTCTTTATAAGTGCAATAAAATTATTTGAAAGCTAAAAATTATACTTTTTTAAAGGATTTGTAATGTAATTATTACAGTCGATATACTTCTGAGTATAACTGCGCCTCAGAACTCTAATAAAATCTCTTATAATACCGTTGTCCAAAACGCTAATCTACCGAGTTATTAACACCCCTATATATAAAGCGTGTTTTTATATTCTGTACCTTCGACTATACCACTAAAAAAGTACAAATCTACTACGTTTTGTACTTCCAGTACTGCCAGTTAGAAGTGAAACTTGTTCATTTGACGTTTTGGCTTAATAATAAAAAGAATGATAATTAAAATGGAGCATTGCAAAGGTAAATATTTAGATAAATTTAAAATACAAGGAGATAAAAATAAGATTTATACAATGAGAAAATTTAAAGTGTCAAACCTCAAATGTACAAGTTTCACTTCTAACTGGCAGTACTGGAAGTACAAAAACGTAGTAGATTTGTACTTTTGTACTCGTACAGTCGAAGGTACAGAATATAAAGACACTCCTATAAAGTCGTCTGCTCTGTGCTTGCAGACGACCGTGGTCTTGACATAAAGGCCCAAACACAATGCAGTCGGCATGCGGCAGCGGCGCGCAAACGGCAAAGTAGAATCCATACAAGCAAATGGGAGCTGACACAATGCGCCCCGCGCTGGAAGAAAACCGCGTTAAAAGTAGACCTAATTTCTACTTTGACACGTGGTTTCGTTAAGCAAAATTTAACTAAATGGCTCTGCTTGTGTAGCTTGTGTGCTTTTCTAACAGGGTCGCTCTTCGTTGAAAGATAATTACTTTTATGCTGACATATTTGTTGTTTACTTTTCATGTTGTGTTTAAGAAAATATTTTCGATGCTTTTTTCATTAAAGAGTGTAATAAAGTGTTTTAAGTGGACTAATTGGATGTTTATTGAAAAGCGATATTAAGGCCATCTCTTCACTTTTGATAAAATACACCAGCTAGATAGCAGAGTCATCTCTTTTTTTGCTATAAAAGCCGGTAATATATGTCAACCGCGCCGCGTGCATTGTGTTAAGTAACCGCCCAGCGGGAAAAAGAATGATTCCTCAATGCATTCGTAATCCATCCCTGCCCAACGGGAAATTTGGAATCAGAAGCTAAAAGAATCATAGATGAATCGCTTCATATTTGATTCTACAGAATGCAGGGGTAAGCAATTCATGTATTTTATATATATATCTTATAGGCATATACTCAACCCTATAAACCTAACACATTTAAAGTTATCACACGTATGATAACTATATAAAGAGTGTGATTAAAATGTGTTGACATTTCGGAAAGTACGCGTGTTATGTGGTGTTGTGTTAAAAAATTAGGTATATCTTAAGGAAACTATGTTTGTTTAATTTAATTGAATATATTATTGTCAATAAATGATTTAGTTAATTTGTAATAAAATCATAGTTAAATAAGTTTCATAGATAATAAGTTTAATAGTTAATAATTTTAGGTTAAGTTTTGTATTGATTTTAAGATTTATTAAATAAATTGCTCAATAGTGAATAGTGTTGAATAAATAAAATATTTAATTATAAACTATGTTTTACTTATTCCATTTTTAATTATTTTGTTAATTATGTATTTATTTTCAGCTTTACACTTAAGTGAAAGAAGGATGGATATATAACACATGTGATTATATAGCATATATGCTGCTTCATCACTATATGTTATATATCCATCCCTCTTTTATTAATGAAATATAAAATATAACACTTCATAAAGGTATAAGAGCTCATATATGACCGGTACAATACTAACGCAGTTTTCTTACATCTGTTAGTAAGTGATTCCCACTGCGATCATGCTTTGGTTAAAATTTGCTATGATTAGATGAAAAGAGAATCGATTCATAGCTTCCCAGGAATGGATTACGAATGTATTGAGGAATCATTCTTTTTCCCGCTGGGCCGTAAGAATCTCTTTTCATCTAATCATAGCAAATTTTAACCAAAGCATGATCGCAGTGGGAATCACTTACTAACACATGTAAGAAAACTGCGTTAGTATTGTACCGGTCATATATGAGTTGTTATACCTTTATAAAGTGTTATATTTTATATTTCATTAATAAAAGAGGGATGGATATATAACACATAGTGATGAAGCAGAGCATATATGCTATATAATCACATGTGTTATATATCCATCCTTCTTTCACTTAAGTGTAAGTCTGAAAATAAATACATAATTAACAAAATAATTAAAAATGGAATAAGTAAAACATAGTTTATAGTTAAATATTTTATTTATTCAACACTATTCACTATTGAGCAATTTATTTAATAAATCTTAAAATCAATACAAAACTTAACCTAAAATTATTAACTATTAAACTTATTATCTATGAAACTTATTTAACTATGATTTTATTACAAATTAACTTAATAATTTATTGACAATAATATATTCAATTAAATTAAACAAACATAGTTTCCTTAAGATATACCTAATTTTTTAAAACAACACCACATAACACGCGTACTTTCCGAAATGTCAACACATTTTAATCACACTCTTTATAGTTATCATACGTGTGATAACTTTAAATGTGTTAGGTTTATAGGGTTGAGTATATGCCTATAAGATATATATATAAAATACATGAATTGCTTACCCCTGCATTCTGTAGAATCAAATATGAAGCGATTCATCTATGATTCTTTTAGCTTCTGATTCCAAATTTCCTGTTGGGCGCGTTCAGATTTTGTGCACAACTTCGCAAAAAACCGCGTTTGCGCGCCGCATTCATTGTGTTTGGGCCTTAAGGTTATTTATGACAGCCCAAAAATTTTAGTTACATTGCTGGGGGAAATGTCGGATAAAGAAGCCGAATATGTTAAGAAAACAAACACTATTCATTACGGCTCTTTAGAAGAGGGTGAACGGCAGCGACAACAAAATTTAGAAAATATTGAATCCGACGAAGAAGAATATGAAAGTGAAATTAAAAAGATATCTTTGAATACTACGTCGAGTATAAGCACTGCTGTATCATATAAAACTACTATCGGGAATATTCAAATATCAAATGATTATTTTGATATAGAAAATGAAGTGTGAGTATTACCTATTAATAAGTTGAAATAAAAAAAGACGGTTGCCTTTTATCTATTTTTCTAATTAAATTTAAATAATGCTTTGTTCATATTTATTTAGTTTAAACAGTAAAGAATTATAATTATTTAATATAAAGATTTAAATTAAACAAATTACAGTACCAAGGACAAACAAGCATTATTAGAAGAATTTGAAAGAAAGAAACGTGCTCGTCAAATAAATGTCAGTACCGATGATTCTGAAGTGAAAACAACGTTAAGACAATTAAATGAGCCAGTTTGCCTTTTTGGAGAAGGTCCAGCGGAAAGGCGAAGACGTTTAAAAGATCTTTTGGCCAGTTTAGGTGAAAATGCAATAAGAAGAAAACAAACCGAAGAAGAAGAAAGAAAACAACTTCAAAAGGAGCAAGAAACAACTTGGTATCATGAAGGGCCAGAAGGATTAAGGGTAGCACGTTTTTGGATTGCTGATTATTCATTGCCTAGGGCAAAAGAGCGGTTAGAGAATGCAAAAAGATTACAAGAGCTGCCAAGTGCCACAAAGGCTGGACGAATGGTAGAATTACAAAAAAGAGTACAATCAATTGTCCCAATTTGTAGTCAAGTTGGAGATAGCCGTCCTATTAGTAACTGTACTTTTAATGAGGATTCTACTCTCTTATTGACGGCAAGCTGGTCAGGATTATGTAAATTATGGTCAGTTCCCGATTTTAAATTACTACAAACCTTAAGAGGGCATAGTAGCTATGTAGGAGGAATTGCCATTCGTCCAGGTGTAACAAAAGATTTTAAAAATGAAGTATCTATGGCATCTGGTGCTCATGATGGATCCGTCAAACTATGGTCCTATAGCAGTGAAGAATGTATTGCTGATATTACAGGCCACATTCCCTTTAGAGTGTCAAAACTAAGTTTTCATCCATCAAGTAGATTTTTAGCAACAGCTTGCTATGACTCATCCTGGCGTCTATGGGATCTAGAACAAAAACAAGAAGTTTTGCATCAAGAAGGGCATGCAAAAGCAGTTCACTGTTTAGCTTTCCAGATTGATGGAAGTGTAATAGCAACAGGGTAAAGAATATTGAAGTTTTTTCAAAAAAATTTTATTTAGAGCGCTTTTCCAGTGGACTTGATGCTTTTGGGAGAATTTGGGATTTACGAACGGGCAGGTGCATTATGTTTCTGGAGGGGCATTTAGGATCAATATTTGGAATCGATTTTTCGCCTAACGGTTTTCATATTGTAACATCTAGTCAAGATAATTCCTGCAAAGTAATAAAACATGAGTTATTACACTTTGTATCACTACTTTAAATAATTATTTTTTCAAGATATGGGACCTACGAAGACGTCAACATATATATACGATACCTGCCCATACAAATTTAATATCAGATGTTAAATATCAAAAGGATGGTGGAAATTTTTTAGTAACCGGAAGCTACGACTGCAGTGCAAAGGTAATTTGATTTAAATATACCTGTAAAATATTCATTTGTATCAAATTTTTGTAGTTAGATATTTTATCAGTTTAAGCTTTTTTGTATAGTTTACTTTAATATATAAATATGAATTTACTACGTTTTAGGTATGGTCCAATAAAACTTGGCAGCCTTTAAAGAGCCTTAATGGTCATGATGGGAAAATAACAGCTGTAGATATATCACCTAATTCACAATATATTGTCACAACTTCTTTTGATAGAACTTTCAAATTGTGGGCACCTGAGAACCAATATTAGTTATAATTTTGACATCTCACATTTTGAGAGGATATCAATGCGAAAATGTTCTTATTAATTATTCGTTCTTCTCAATTCGGCTAAAATGTACAACATATTTCTATTTACAATAACCCGTTATTAAGTTTTCTTTAATATCCTAGGACTATGCTTACTCCCAATTTTTTTTTTGTTATTTGACACAAAAATTCCATTGATTTTGTTTCTATCAATTTCATTAAGTGCTATAACTTAAATTTAAAAATTCTGAAAACTTCCTTAAATTTTTAATTTTTTATAGTCTTGAGCTTAGAGTAAAATCATCATTAATCGTCCAAATTCCATCCTTGTCTAAACCAAAATACTATAGTATGATTAAACTTGAACAGATTATACTTTTATAATTTATTTGAAATTTTACATATTTAATTGTAATTCTAAAATTAAAAAAAAACTTGACAACAAGTAAATAAAATCTTGCTTTGAATAGCCAGCAATTCCTAAATTGTTTTTTTTTTTAAAAAATATATTTTTGTAACATTTTAGGTTAATAAAAGTGATTTATGAACATACTTTTTCGGTTAACTTTTTCTACTGTTATGTTTCTGTTTGCAAGAATAAGAGTTTTAGATTATATGTTGCATAATTCTTTGATTTCAAAATTATTTTTTTTACAATTTCTTTTCAAACTTTTACGGAAGATATTAATTTTTTTCCTCCTTTTTAATCATACTTAAAAGTGTCACATTTTCGCAAGGAGAATCAGTAGGCATCTTTTTTCCATTATTCTGCTGTTGTTGATTTTTCCTTTTCAAATTATTAGTAATCCTTTTTGTAGGGCATATTACTTCACAAGAAGTATTGAATAATTTTTTTTCGAAAATATCTGGACTTTTATGTTGTGTATTATTATCCTGACATATAACTTCCTTTTTTAAATTGACTTGTCTATTGGTAAAAGAAACCTGTAATAAAATAAATTATAGGCTTAACATATTTTTACTGCAAATATTAATTGAACAGATCTGATATTCAGTATATCCCAGTGGGGGAAATTCTCTTCCAAAGTTACATTAGAATACCAGTGAATTTTAAATTTAATAAATTCGGGGTTGCATAATTGATCGAACTCTTGATCCGTAATTTTCTATCTTTCCCAACCTCACATTTTTGGAATGCAAATAAAAGCAAGAATATTATAACAATCACACGTACTTTTGCGTTGTACATGTTGTTTGTTTATTTTATATAATTCACTCGATTGAAACTCCATGTTAATGTTGTCAATACAATGTGACGTTTATTTAACACTTGCTATTAGTAAGAAATTTGTATAAATCCTTGACCCTTGAGGAAGCGACTATCAACGAATTTAGGTTTTTGCCCTAATGAAAGTGACTACATTCTTCATTAATATTAAAACTGTAACTAAATCGAAAACTCAAATAAAAACATAAATTATATTTGGAAAACACAAAAATTTTATAACAAATCAATTTGTCTTTGGACATCTTTATAGAAACACAAACAGAACTTTTAATCTGTCTGCATTATAATTTTTTTTTTTGTCAAAATTAATTATTTAACAATGTTTTGGATGTGTAATGAGCTTTCAATTATATCGCTTTGTTGAAATTAATAGATTAGCACTGGCTAGTTTACATATCGTTCCAAAATGTAATGTTAATAGAAAATTTTTACCACTGGGATTGTAAGAATAAAATTTGAGGTGAAAAAGAAAGAAATTGCGAAACATGAAATTTTTAACTTTAATTTAATCAAATATTAAGAATATGAAATAAATGGTGTCCTCATTTCGCCATGCTTTTTATTTAAGGTACAAAGTTAGTGACCGAAATAAGTTTACCTCTAGGCTTTGGTTTTTATCGTGAGCAGAATTTATATAGTCGGTGATCCCAATATTACTGGCGGTTTGATTGTAGGTGGTGTTACCAATTAACTCACCCTTAATATATGAATTATTCCTCATATTAAATTTGATTATCCGAAACTCCACTTCTGAGTTTATTTTAATATTATCCTTGAGTTTTTTGTTAAGGCTTATGTATACACTAAACACGCGGTAAATAATTACACCTAACCGTCGATTAGACACATACTTGACTATTCCTTTTACTGTAGCTCCTATTTGCGGCTGAAAAATATAACAATCCGCACGAATATTTATGTGGATAGCAGGATCATCAAACCGAATCTGCCCCAAATCACCTAAAACTTTTATATTACGGGCCGCGAGAATAATACCCTCCAATAAGGGATCATAAATTCCAATTTTCTTTTCTGCAATTATCCGACTTAATGTTTCTTTAAAATTCCCCAAGCCGTGGGGTGGAAAATGCAAATGCAAAACTGAACTTATTTTATTTACGCACGTTCTATTTAGTTTAGTATAAGCCACTAGTTCAGCCTCAGTAAACTTTATATAGTCATGTATTCGCCTACCCATTATTTTGGAGATAAAACAAATAACTCATTCCAAAACTAAACGATTAAATAATTTCAAACCGTACTTTTATTAATCCAAGAGTGTATTTTTTTAATCAATCGAAATTGGTTGAAGGGAGTGTTCATTTGGTGAGAGAGATAAGAGTTCAGAAACTGACAAGATTTCAATTGCTTACAATTCCCAAGCAGGGTGACTTCGGGTGTGTTCACAAATCTTGCAAGTTGCTAAAATTGTACTTAAATTGCTAATTTTGGTGATAGTGCGTTCCCACCGCACGAATTTACTGACAAATTTACTAATGAAAGCCCCATACAAAAAAATAGCGTTCCCACCGCACGAATTTACTGACGAATTTACTGAAGAAAATTATTAAACGTCAAAAGTGTTAAAGAGTTATTATTGTGTGGAGTGTTATTAATAATTATTTAAATTAAAGTTAAATTAAAGCATTAATATAAATTATGGAACTAAGCGAAAGACAGAAAGAAATATTATCCGCTGTAGTACCTGTATTTCAAGCTGTAATTCAAAATTTAATGGTAGAAATGGAATTATTAAATATAATTATCACAGCTTGTAGGGATAGATTGGATAACTTTAGAGAATGGTCATGTTTTAACGATGTTTTAAAACTTCAAAAGTAAAATATATTTTAACTGAACACGGAGTGAGGGAACTCGATTCAAATACAAGGTTTTTTTCATTTCAAAATATGAATTTGATGGATTAAATAGTTTAATATTTTAGAGTTTATGGTTCATGTGGTAGATTATTTATTTTATCAAATGTTCCCAAAATGCTTGACGAACTTAAACAAAAACAAGATACATGTGAAAAACTAATGGAACAATTAAATGATAAGAAAGATTATATAGTTAGAAATATTAAGGAACAGGAAACTAGTTTAAGGGAATTAGTACAACAAAAAAAAAGATGCTGAAACAAAATGACTTTAATTTATTTTATTAAAATTCATCTAAATTGAAATCTGCATATGTTGCAAACTCATTACCTAAATTACGATTATGTTTTGGCTTATATTTTTAAAGAAATATACTTTGGGCCCATTTATTTATAATTTTTCCTGATCACATTATTATTTTTGAAGCTATCATTCGTACAATTTTAGCCATTTTTTGTATAAATTCCTCAGAAAGAAATGGTGGATCAGCTATTACTATATCAAAGGTATTATTGTAGAGTTTTAATGTTTCATTACAAGAATTTATATCGTAATATATAAAATCCTGACCATATGCAGAAAATCTTTTATGATATTCAAAAATATTAACTAAAATGAAAAGATTATTTGGTTAGAAAAATTAATTTATTATTAACTAAACAATATACCGTTTTTATGAATATTCTTAATAGGCAAATATAATGAAGGTCAAGAAAAAAGGCCAATTTTATTATTTTCATTTGTAATTATACATTGACATATCTTTGCGAGATATTTTTTCACTTTTTGAACAGCAAATAATTACAATTTAGTCACTATAATTAATATAATAAACTCTTACCGTTTTACGAAATTTATTTTCATACATAAGCCATATCAAAATTAACCTCACAAAAAATTTTACACTACTGTCAGAATGACCCAGAAGCTTCGTTCTTTTCAAATAGATGAGAATTCCCCTCCGTGCTGCCATATGACATTTCAGTAAATTTCTATTTACTGATGAAATTTCTGTGGTAAATTTACTGAAATTTACTGAAGTGACTTATAATTTTCTCATATAAAATCTATGAATGTCAGTAAATTCGTCAGTAATTTTGTCAGTAATTGGGCGGTGGGAACGCACTATGAGGGAGAAGGGAAAGGTATTTGACGGTACCTCATGAGGGAGCTTCATTTTGGTTTATAGGCTAGCGAGACACCAGGTAAGGGAGAAATTCGGAATTTTAGAAGTTAATTTTGAGGCACAAGGCATGGTTGACTCACGGGTGGATTTAACAATACACAGAAAACAAGTTTTGTATAGACTTTTATAAATCAGCTGGGCGTTTATATATATTTTTATATATTAAACTTTTTAAAGGCTAAATTCTTTATAATGAATTATAAAATTATTTTTCCTTTATAAAATTTATATACTTTTGACACTAGGCACAGCTTTAAAATCAGCGGGAAATCGAGCGCTAGAAAAGACCTCTTCGAGCGCCTCAAAATCAGCACCGAGTGCTTTGGCTTCGTAGGAAGCTTCATTGTGATTTTAACATTGCAGATCATTTTTATTTAATTCTTTAACTTAATTTGTATTTAAAGGAATATACCTACATTTTTTTGCTATCAAATTTACTTCTGTAAAGCCGGTTTTTTGTTAACCTGAAACCCTTTTTCATATTCGCCTCAAAATCATGAAACCCATAGTTTTCATTTTCGACAGCCGCTGCGGAGAATTCATTTAGATATGTATGTATATTTAAGAAAACCCTTACCAAAAAGATAGGTGTTAAACAACTTATAATTTTTTGCTGCAATTTTTTTTTGGTGTTCATCCCCTGTCCTATCCTATAATTAATTTATTAAAAGTTTATTAAATAATTATAATATCAGTATTTAGACTTACAGAACTTTGAATAGTAAAAACTACCGTGCGCACACTTTAAATTATTCACTAGAAATGAAACAATAACTATAAACGAAACCAAAGATTTCATCAAAAAAAACCTAACTATAGCACATAACAACAGACAGTATACTGTCTGTAGACAGCATACTGTCTGCAGACAGGCAAATGTCAATTTCTACTTATATGAGCACTCATATACAAAAGGAGCTCAATTCGAGCACTCTGTCACCATATTTATTTGGAGCACAATCCGAGCGCTCGAATTGAGCTCGGCATACGAGCGCTACAAAAATTTCCCGCTGGAATATTACAAATTTCTAATACATGTGAAAACCTACACGTACACAAAATTTTGATGTTGTTTTGTTGGTGATATATAGCTGAATGGAGAAAGATGATGGCGCCTCAAGCCCCTGACTCACTTTGGCTTTTTAGGCTAGGGAGACACCAGGTAAGGGAAAAATTCGAAATATTTAGCCTTAACACCAAAGTGAGCCAGTGGGAGTATTCACATTGAGGCTTGTAACATTTCGGAAATGTTCCCCTACAATTCTCAGTCCACTAAAATATGTGAATATGTGTTGGAAAATATTACAGATAACATGTGTGTATAAATGTGTATTAATAAGATACCAAGCATAAGGCAGAAATATTTCTGCCTCAGGAAGGGGTAAAAGCTTTTTCGAAATTTGCAAAACTCCGTCTTACCTTTCACCTCCGCTTACCTTGAAATTTAATGTTACCGGACTCAGTGTGAATACCCTGAGTCTCTTAAGGCAAAAACAAATATACCCCAGTGTAATGCGTTCATAAGCTCAACGAAAATTTTGACAAAAGTCAAGTTAGCTGCCATTTGTGCATTTTTTGTCTCGGTCTCTCATTTCTCTCACCTAAATTAGCAGTTTTAGCGGCTTTATTAGCAAACTTGCTTGATTTATGAAACATTTTCTTAAACTCTTCAACAGAATATTTAGGAAAAATCGTATTATTTGTATGTCTGTTTTATTTTTTACCAAAAAGTATGCATATGCTATATAATTATTTTTGATTTTAAAGTGTAGTGTAGGTAAGTTGCAGCAAAATAAAAGAGTAGGTTATTCAAAAAAATCTCAAAAAAATTCAGAAATCTAAGGCAGTAAAAGCCTACTTTTATTTAAACAATTAAAACCACCAACATTACGAGGTTTCAGATTTTTTTCTTTTAATTTCTTTTCTTTTTCTTTAATTTTTGTACATTTCAAAACATTTTTGTATATTTAAAAAAAACGCATAGCCTTAACCTTATTTTAGTTATTTACATTTTCACTTTCAATTATTTGTTATATTTAATTATATCAAAATTAAAATATAAAGATTGTTCTTTTATAGCAAAGAATGGGTTCAAACGTACTGGAATCATTGAATTTTGAACTACAGCAGCTTTGTATTGAAATTAAGTCGGAAAAAACATGTAACAGGAACAAAGCAATCGAACGTTTTGGAGAAATTTTAAGTACACGCAAAGCTGAACTTTTGAAATTACAATCAGTTACAATTTCTACTATTAGCTGGACAACAATGTTTAATAGTCTAATGGAAGGAATAATCCAAGCAAGTATTTGTTAGCCCTTAACTGTAGATCTGTGTCTTACAAGAAGTGTAATATCCTGACATTCCCATAGCAATTAATAGAAAAAAATTAAAGTTTTATCAGTGAATATTATGTTGCAATTATCAATTACATAACACGAACTTACAATTAAGGGCTTATACCTGAACCTGGATTTCATAATGACTATCTTTACAGCAATCACTTAAAATTGAAGAATCCCAACAAATAAAAAATAAACAAAAACTTAGAAATAAAAATGCTTTATTTTGTTCCGTAATCACAAAAATCATCGAATATGCGAATGAAGGTATGAGTTCAATAATTCTTAAAATGTTTTTTTTTAAATAAATTTCTAAGTATAGAAAATAGAGCTATTAAATCGTCCATTATCTTAGAAGCAATTTTAACTGCATTCCAAAACAAAATTATTTTGAAAAGTTTTTGCTCACTATTTTTACGAATGTTGGAATATAACTTACTGGGCTCAAAGAAATATATCCAAGATATTAAAATGCAAGAATATAACAGTAAAAAATTTATTAATTTATAACTCATTTTTTTGTTAAAAATAATTTTTAAAGAACTCCTTCAATTTTGTTTTCAACTTTACGGAAAATTTGATTATGGGATTTCGCACAATGTACTACGATGTATTCATAAAATATTATACTATGGAATTAAATATACTCATCTAGCTACATCATTATTGAAGTATATCCAACAATTTCAAAATATCTGCTTAACATACGAAGATCAACGCTTACAACCTGAAATTATAAAGATTGCGCATTCTTTCACAAAAAATGTAAGTTCAAATGTCTAATTTAAATTAAAGCAATATTTAAAATTTTTATTTTATTAGCTTTGTATAGACTTTCATGGAATCATTTGTCATTTTGTTCAAACTATATTACCGTGCATCTTAAATATTTATGATCAAAATATGAGACCAGATATTAAAGTAGGGAGAACACTGACAGATTCTACATTTTTTATATAAATTTTTTTTAGAAAACTTTTTTTGATTTATGCCATATATCCATCATAATTCACTACCCTAACTTGAGTTCGTTGAATTTCACACCTCTTGCTCAATTCACGAATAAAACCGAATGGAATAGGGGCTTACTAAAGCTAACAACAATTATTGAAAAAGAGCTCAAAGAAAGGTCCCTTCAAATCAATCAAAGCATTGGAAATGAACTTACTGAAAATTTTTTGCACTTAGCGGCCGTTGTTTTTGTTTTGGTATTAAAAATAATTTAAAATGTAAACCACTAAAGAAATATTTCTAGATATATTGGAACTCAACTGAAAGTCAAAATGAAGAGCTTGAGCCAAAATTAAAACTTAGAAAAAAGTCTGAAAAATTGGAAAAGTTGATGGAGCATGTAAATCCAACTAATCAAATTATAAACTGGAAATGGTACTTAGAATAAAATAAATAAGTTTTTTTTAAGCATGACTAATATTACAGCTCTTACTACAAAAGATTTTTCGTTTAGAAAAACAGCTTTTTGTACAGGTTATTAAAACTATATTTTAATTTTTGTAATATACTCGAAAGCCATATTCAAATATGGGATTTTTTACCTTTAAAACTTCAAAGAAATTACTTAAGCAAAAGCCCTGTTAAAAATATAAAATTCTTACTAGTGCTAAAGTATTTTAACCAAATGTAGTTTTCGGAGCATACAACCATATTTTGTGTAATTATATTCATTTGACTGTTTTTCGAAAGCAATTAAGGTCAAGAAATGATTGAAAATAAATATATCTTTAATTTTATAATAATTATTAAAAATTATGTTTTCCCTGCATAGTGCTTTAACTATGATATCTATACGTTCTTATTTTCGCTACAAAAAGTAGCTGCTAGAATCCGATACCACGTTTTTATTAAACACTCATTTTGTTACATTTTTTATTTATACAATTGAATAATCTTCACTTAAAAATTGAGTTTAAAATTTTTTGTGACCCTTAAATAACTGAATTTAAGCTCCTCTTCTAAATCTTTAGCATTAAAAATATTTTATAAATACACCTAATTCCTATAAGAAGTATCGAAAATATATTTTCTCACAATTCCAGGTTTTTTCTTCTGTCCACAATGCTCAAAATTTTTCCAGAAATAATCGAGGCGCATGGTTATCAATCATTTCTTATAAATTTGTTAAAGATTGCAGAGTTGGTTAATATTCAAAGTCACTTTGAAAATTTGAGATTTTGCTGTGAACAGCTCTTAAATAGGGAACGCGACGCTGGCTTTAAGTTTGTTTCTGAGGCATCGGATTCCAATAAACTCTGGGATAAACTTTTCCATAAAATTTCTATAGATTCGTTTAAAAATGACTTATTATCTTTTGAAAAGCAAAAAATATTACAATTACTAATTTCCTTTGAAAAAGTCACTTCAATAGAATTAATTATTTCATTTCTAAATTCTTTGATTGCATCTCAAAATCGAACCAATGAAAATTTAATAACAGTGCAAATAATTATTAAAAAACATGGAAATGTTGTCTCTGAACTTCCGGAAGTCATTAAAGGAATTATGACGTGGCTATATCCTAATACTTCGTCTCTACTTACCAAAGAAGCAATAAAGCACACCAATGTTAATCCCTTAATATTAGCAGAAACCACAATAACATTGATTGTTAAATCGTTGGTTTATAATAAAAGCGTCAATGAAATTAAACGATCGGACTTGAGATTTGTGAATGTCACCAATGGAATACTCTTTAAATACCTAAAAATGGTTGTGTATGTTGAAAATGTACAGAAAAACTCACCAAAAGAACCTGCTCCATACCATAAAAAGACTAATGGAATAAATGAAGTTTTTTTAGAAAATTTCATAAGTAGCTTTGGTTTTGAGCCCGAAGGCTTGAATAATGCAGATGTTCTAGTAAATCTTGAAAAGCTAAGTGTTTTGTCAGTTATATCCAGGAGACTTATCGAACTTAATTCTATAGAAATGGAAAAAATGAGCACATTTTCGTTATTTAAAAAATTGATCTTAATTTTACATCAGATTGAGGTATGTCTGCAAAAATTAAAATTATATTATTGATTAATTTGTTTTTAGCTTCAGATTGGCACCATCGATGTGGAAAATATTCAGTTAGCCGAGCTCGTTGAAATTTTACAGTCACTTGAGATTATTTTTATTTGTTTTGCTAATATGGATATGCCTAAAGCTTTCAAAACCACAAATTTAAGAAATACAATTCAATTTATTACTAGTTGTATCGGGCATAGTAAGTAGAAGGTCTTAGTTCTCTCTTTGATACTTCATAATTTCAATAAGTCTTCTTTTGTGCAAATTTATCATGTTGCTTTTTAACCTTCAAGACGTAATTTTTATAGTTCTGAAAATTTGCATAAATATGGAAGCATTCCATAATTTTATATTTTCTCAAATTTGAAAGTTTGAGTATAGTAAATTTTTAAACAAGTGTTAGAAATATCTGCAAGAAATTGCCTCTTATCTTTTGATTATTGAAAAAAACGCTGTCTTCATAAAAGTTGGAATGATTTTAAAATCATAATTATTTCTACTATCAAAAACCTTTACTTCTTTTCATTCCGCTAAACTCGATTGTAAATAGATAAACAATTTCATTTCATTGTAAATAGATGAACAATTTCATTGAGTGACCTTAATTTATTTTCAAAGGCAACAAGCTAAAAGATTTTAATGACGATACATCAATTCACGAAACTGTTCAATTATTATCTTTAAAGTGTCTAGCTATCTATGACAGTCAAGGTTTAAATGCTACAAAAGAATTTGAGATATTTGAAGCCCACTACTACAACTTAAAAAACTCGTTTGATGTGGAATGCATATTTGAATTGATAAAAGTAAAATTAAAAAAAATTTTTTTTTTTTAAATATCCTAAATTTCTTTTAGGTAATAACTCGGCAGGAGCTTTCGAGAAAACGTGCGGATTGGGTAATACAATGCCTTAAAGAACTATGTCACCATTTCCATAAAGACAAAGATATAAGCTTCCAAATAGTTTCAATAATACCAAGTAAAAACTTTGAGTTTCTTTTACTAGCAATTTGACTTTTAAATTATTATAGATTTGACAAACACATTTTTTCAATTTACGGAATTTGTTGATGATATTTGCGTGATTATATCATCATTTTTAAAGAAATGTTATAAAAAAATGTATTCAATTGATTTTACTTGCACTCTACTATTTATATTAAAAAGTATAGCAAAGTCTCAACCAAATACGTTTAAAAATTCAAATTTTGTACAAATATATTTATCACTGGGTAAATTTATTTTATCGGAATCAATTGTTATTCAGTTTGCTACTGTGGAATGCTTAGGAACTATTCTTGATGAGAAACATATTTTAGACATGGACGAAATTCCATTCCAACTTTTAGGGCTTAGTAGACATCTATTCGATTCATTACAATTGGAGCGACTACAATTTGAAGAAGTAAAAATATTTAAATTAATAAATAAATTTAAAACAACTTTTTATAGTTTTCGAACGAGGATCACAAGCAAAATATGATAGCAATAACATTACAGACGTTATGGTCGGTTTTTGGAGCTTCTTTTGCACTTCGGAAGGAGTGCATGTTGAATCTTCTAAATTTTGTTTATAAACATAAGCTCGAAGAAGGTATGATACTTAAAGTCGGAGCTTTGATTCAATTTTAAACGTTTTTTTTTTTTGTTGTTTTAGAAAAAAACATGATAAATGCTAATATTATAAAAATATCTAAACTTTTTGAATGCAGCATAGAGCAATTAACAAAATATATTGTAGATGACGTGATTTCTTTTTATTTGCAAACATCTACATCATATAAAGAGTGAGCTTACTATTTAAATTACAGATATTTTAAAACTTTTTAGTTGCAGGATTTATATTGCTTTTTGTCAGGTGGGAAGTTTATTGTTACTGATCACATATAGCAATGGAAATATTATGCTAGCATTTTTCTGCATCCCTGCATGTTTTAGTTTACATTAAAAATTATTAAAAAACTTTCATACTGTGGAACTGTTTTAAGTTAATTTTGTATATGAAATTTCACCAGTCTTTTTTTTGGTCCCTGGAACTTTAACCATTAATTTAGATTTAAGCTCTTCTGACTTGGTATATTTAAGACACCGATTTTTATTTTTGGGTGACCGTTAATTTTTTCATAGTGAAAATAAGTTTTAATTTCCAGTAATTGTGCATTTTACACGGTAGTAATATTAAATTAGTTTATCGATTTATCCAAATTGTTGAAACATGATATGCCCTTGTTTTTTGGCATACTACTCAATTTTTATGTATTTATTTTTTTATTTCAGTTTTCCATGGTTCATAATATCTGAAAGTCCACAAAAATTTATAGAAACTTATAAGGATAATTTGTTATTTTTAGCGATGATTAACACTAATTGCGATATAAGCAATCTAACCTTGACATTAGGAATTCCTAATTTGAAATCAGCTATTAACGTAAATATATTTTTTATTTGTTTAGTGATATAAACAATTTTTTTTATAGCTTGTACTTGATCGCTGCTATGGTTTTACTTTGCCTTATTTGACGAAATGCTATGACCTAAATAATATCGAATACACTAATAAAGTACATCAAATTTTAAACCATTTGAAATTTACCTCTACAGATTTTGTATGGAATGATAATAGAAAGAATTTATGGAAAATCTTATATCATCTTACATTAAATTATTGGGATAAGGACAAGTTTTGTTATTATTGTTATTTCGTTTTTCAACTCGAAAGTAATAAATTTATAAATTATCAAAATTATTCCAAAAGCATTAAGTGCTTTTTGGTAAATATCAGTTATATTTAAAAATTTCAGCTAACAACCATTAATTTTTTTACAGAATGAACAATTTAAAAACAGCGAAAATGCTTTTGGTTATTGGGTATTGAACTACACAAATGACGTAATTATTTTAATGACAAAGTTTAAAAAGAACTTTGTTTCGTCATTTTTCATTGAAGAGAAAGTTATATGTTATTTTTATTACTGTACTATAGCAGATCTTGTTTTAGAGGAACTTACAAAAAATGCCTATAATTCAATTACTAACAGTTGTAAAGAATATTTTGTCAGAGAAGTATTATTTTTTCACATCAATATATTATCAGCAGGCGAATGTAAGTTACCTTTCTGAACATTATTACGCTTAACTAAAAATATTTAAATTTTTATAGCTGACTCTGTAATAAAAAGGATTACATCTTTTTCAATGAATTTGTTTTGCCAAAAGTTCTTAAATCTTTTTGGAGAAGTAATAAGCAAATATTTGCCTGAAATTGTACATTCTTTGATTACATCTTTTTCAAAATCAAAACTTTGCTCTTTCACAAAAAAACAAATTTTGTCAATTTTAAAATTCCTAGTTATAGATAATAGTAATCAATTTTCAAAAAGTATCGCGAAACTAGACCCATTCCCTTCCACAGAAGATTTCTTGCAAATGAACGAAATTCGAAATAAATACAAGGAAAATGTTTATGGAAAATCTTTGTTAGACGAAATAAATTACTTTTTTGACGTAACGAATCGTACTGAAGAAGGATATGGGAATCTAAGTTTTTTGGTGAGTGAAACATAAACAAATAATCAAGTTTATTGCAAAACTATGAGTGGGTGCTAATTTGTAACACAATTTATGAACTTTAGTTGGTTTTCTGATTAAAAGCACGTTCCTTGAGAATGTTGATTGTAGGGTATTGCAGTTATTTTAATCAAATAAATAAGGATTGTGTCAAAAAATCAATATTAAAAATGCATCATATTGTCATATATCATATTAAAGGAAATGGTGATAATTATGAGGAAGTAATTCATATTAATATTGAAACAAAGTTTTATTATCTTTAACTAATGCATGTCATACTTATTAAATATGTTTAGATTTTTTAAATAATGACAAAAATTCAACTACTTTTGCTATTTTATTTATGTACGCAAAACTAAAAGAAAAACATTTTCTAAAGTATTCAAAAGACATTCACTCAACCACGTTGATGTAAATAATATTACAACTACTTTTGCTATTTTATTCATACTCCCAAAACACAAAAACAAAAACATTTCCTTTAGTATTCAAGACATTCTTTGAACTAAACTGAAAACTATTCCCTTAGTAAAAATAAATATTATCAAAAGAACACAATGATGTACCAACTAAAAATTTTTTAAATTTCAGGATACTTTTTTTGTTGAATGTTTGCATATTGCCGAAAGAGGTTTCATCATAAATTCTTTTTGCTTACTCATTTTTGATTTCTACTCACATCCTATTTAATATTTTATTTTCAGATATCTTTACATCAAAAGGAACTCGGTGAACTGCTTGAAAATGAAAATGAGGAACCCAAGCAATTTATTCTTAACAAACTAATTATGGCTTTGTTAGAAGGTTTAAAAAGTGACAACAAATATATTTCAATACAATCTGCAAATTGTTTGGCGCAGATTGGACCCGTTAAACTAAGTACTATAGTTCTTTCTCCAAATGTGGATGCAACGTGCTACAAATTGGTATATTATTTTTTTAAAACTTTCTTTAATGACTTCTTTTTTAAAGATTGAAACGAGTGAAAAATGCTTAAGTTTTCTTATCAAAGTTGTGATTCAACTGTTAGATGTTTTAAGTTTTAGTCAAAACATATTGATATCATCCCTTGCAAATGAAATCGCTTACAACATTATTAATTCTTGTTATGGATACATTTTTAAAGGTAAGTTACTAATATAAAAAGCCAAACAAAAAACGGTGAAAAATATTTAAGTTATGAAGAATGGTTGTGTTACCTAATAAAATATTTACATAATTTTTCAATTGAAAAGCAAAAGATAAATAAAACCCATGAATCATAGTAGATAAAGCTAAAATTCAAAATATCATTAAATTAAACTATGTGAGTTCGTTTTTTGTAACAAATTTTATTAATATGCATTCGCCCATAAATGCCAATTTTTCCGTACAAAATGATCTTAATCTTAAATGCATTTTTCTACTATTCGACAAGTCCATTATAACATAAAATCTTTTTTTAGACCTATATATTTTTAGCGCTAATATAAAAAGATTTCTGAACATTCTTTTTTTAACATAGAGCCTATAAAACTTTTTTAATTATTCATATGCATTTTTTTCGATATTTTTCCAATCACAAAATGTATATATTTATTTACCTGTATTGACATGTAACAATGTCTAAAATATAACATATCAATTGGTACTAAATGAAGAAAATGTGATGAGATAAGCTTAAAGTTTTAGCACTTAAAATAATCACATCTTATTAAAGAGATATATAATAAAGACTTTAACAAAAGCAAATAGCCTGTCAGGAATTTATTTAATGATTTCTACACATTCTTACCGATATGATTTTTATATATTTTAGATAGCTGTTCTGTATTGAATGCGCTAAAAACTTCAGAAAATAATACGCATTGTACTTTTATCCTGAAGACTCCTGACCATCAGCTCGACTTTATTAATCTTCTAAAATCTACAAATCAAACTAGCTATGAAAAATGGATAAAAGAGTTTACTTCAAAGATGTTTACTTGCTTTGGAAACAAATTTTTGAGTGATTTTGCTTTGATAGAGGTAAGAAGAATTTAAAAACTTTGGTTTCAAAAATTTTATTCAAACTAATAAATGTACTTACAAGCTGCTTTTATTCAACAAACCAATGTCTTTTCTGAATGAAGTCTTGGTTGACTGATGAATTTAAACATAATTTTAGTTTTTGTACTGGTTTTTGTAATCCATCCTAGCATATGTCATGGTCCTATTGACCGACGTTTTTAGAGCTCTAAAATAAATGAAAAATTTCACAATCGTTTCAATCATTAATGTTTCTTGAGTTTTATGTTGTGGTGTTCACTTTATCAGTGGCTGAGTGCCACACCGACCATCACTTAAAACGGCACTAAACCTATTTACCGATGAGTTGCTACCCATACTTTAACAGATCTATCCTGTTTGATAAGAATTTGTTTTTTTAAAGAGGTTCTACAACATCCGGCAACTAGCATAACAGCTCTGAGGCGGAAATACACCAATACAATTTCTTTGGCAAAATTCGACAATGATATGCTAATTTTTTATATCGGTCATGTTAAACAATTTGCTTTATGATTTAAAATAACACTGCTTTATTTTAAAGAACACTCTTTTCCAAGAGAAACTTTTTAACATCTAACAGGACACCGACTCGTTTCTTACTTATATGGGGCATTCTTTTACAAACTGTACACGTTTTTGACCGCCACACTTTTGATTTGGCTGAATTTTATTTTATGGTTTTAGTATTGGAAAAAAGATATATGTGTTTTATATATGTTTTTATTAGGGCTAGGAGCTTTTTTTTTTTTTTTTTGTTTTCTTAAAGGCCTGGATGTTTTTAAAAAAATATTTTCAAAAAATTATTAAAAATTTTTTACTTTTGTAAACAAATGAATTGTTTATATCGATTTTTAGCTGTTATATCCACGTCGTAGCAAGTTCTTAGTATTACCACTGTGTTCACCGTCTAATTCTCAACAAAAAACGTGGAAAAACTATTCCAAATATTTAAAAAAATTATTTTTTGGATCGCGCCACCTCTCATTGGGCTCCATTGTGTGTGTATTTTCTTATCACACATTGTTTTCCTTTGTAATACAAATATTTATTCTATATTTTTTATTATGTTTAGAAATTAAATAAAATAATAAACTGAATAATGTTTGTCATGAACAAATAAAACTTAATAGAAAATGGAAGAAAATAAATAAAAACTTTATTTTAGCAACAAAAAAAAATAAATTATTTACTCAAACTTTATTCTTAAATATATTTTTTTTTTTAATGAATGGCTTCTTCTTAGATTTGTCTTAAAATATTTTAAAAATTTTAATTTTATTTAGACAGAATAATTGTAAAAATAAGCCTGTTCAGGCTTTTATTGTTCCACTATGCATTCTAAGTATAGTAACCGTAAATAAATTTGTGAATGTAGGCAAATTTTACCTCTCTTCTTCTCCTTCAGCACCTTTTTCTACCCAAATTATTATTTATCTGCTAAGTACAAGTAAGCGTGTTTAATTTTTAACCCTGGAAAATTCTGGAAAACTAGTTTAAATTCTGCTGCCAGAGAACTTTTAATTAATCTTCACAAGTTCTTAGACCATTTTTGCAAGTTGGATTTGTTTTTATTTGAAACCATAGTGGAGCTAATAATTTAAATTCATTTGCTAGTCAATTTATTTGCATGTGTCGGCCAATTTTTGACAAAATTTGTTCGGTTTGTAAAAGAATGCCCCATATAGAGTATTTTGTTTCATTTTATCCTCAAATTACAAGCGAAACAAAATCAAAGAGCTGTTCTTGCATATTGAACAATATTTTTTGGTTGAATTAACAAATTATTGAATTATTCATTGTTGTTTTTTCATTGTTTCCTTTTCATTGTCAAACACTTGATCTAGAGATAATGGTGGTTTTGAAAAGCCACCCTTTTCTTATCTCGCTTATAGAAAATTTATATGTGCCAGCTCATTTAAGTAATCGATAAAGCACTTATTGTAAATGATGTTACCTAATCAATAAATTTAGATTTTTTTTTATTTTTTACCACTTTTTAAAATATTTTGCCAAATCCCACAGGTCTACATCGATCCGAGTTCATCAAATATTTCATAATTATTTTTAGCATGTATTAATTATTTACTTATTTAGTGTCTTGCATTCCATTCCTCGTGACAGGCAGTTTATTGCATCTAATCCGTAATATGTGTTTGTTCAAAAACTTTATTTTCAATCTGATTATTATTATATTCATTTTCATTCTTATCATAAAGTCTCCCTATTCAGATAACAATATTATAAAAAATTTTATCCCTCGATTGTCAAGCAACCACAAGAACTTTATTCGTTCTTATTACGGGAGACGATAGTCTCTTTGGTGAAGCAATTATAAAGATTCAAAAGAGAAAAAGCTTTTCAGATAGAAATGTTTGTAAGAATCCGGGCATTTTTGTAAGGTTAATGTTTTTATTTATTTTCTTAAACTATAAATGTTTTCTTATGAAAAATTGGTACACTGAAATGGCCAACTGTTTTCCATAGTGTAATAAAAATCTAACAAAATAAGCCTTTTCCGATAACTTGATAAGAATTTTTTACCTGACTATTTTTAAGGTCTTGTCCATATTTTAACACTCAAGTAAAATAATTGTTCTTGAATGTAAGCACAAGATATTACAGTTGTGAAGTAGTTTAGTGGAAAATACGATTAAAACCAGTAAGATAATTTATTATAAAGAATTTTTCGTATTTGTGCTTTATTTTAAAAAATATGAACTCAAGGACGCAGTACAGTAACGCAGATTGCAGATATGCATTTCATTCATGGTATGTTTTTTTATTTTTATTATTCGAGAACAAGTAAATGAGGAAATCTTTTTGGCAGTTTGTTAGCCAGACCCGAGTAAATTAATGTTCGTGGCATTCCAGTAGACCTCTTTTTTTCAATTTTGTTACGTGACCATATGTTTTTTTGCTGGGGTCCATACCCCTGAGGACCAAACAGGCATGATCCAACCAGGTGTCGTTTACCGGCAGTCGTAGTGAACTTGCTAGAGCGGCTATAGCGGTAGAATTAAAGGGGTGGTTCTTACCGACGACTAATCTTATTTAAATTCCAAAAGAAACACCATACTAAAATTCATAAAAGTAAACAAACTACTCTAACTTTATTAAATTTAATATGAAAAAAATAAACCAAAATTTTGTCTACTAAATGACCCGATAAAAAAAAATAACAAAATTTTAACTAAACAGAAGAAAAAAGAAGGAACTAAAAAAAAATTGAATTTAAAAGTATATAAACTCACATGAATCTTACTTTTGGTTTTATAGTTGTTTGATGGGCCCAGCAAACTCCTGGAAAAGATTCATTATAAAAAAAAAATAAATATTTTTATTGAAAAAACCACAAAAATTAATTATCCTCTTTCTCTGTTTTCTTCCTTTTCTTCCCAAAACTACTACATATATACTTACGCTTAATTACTAATAAAAAATTTAATAAAACAAATAATTTATTGCTAATTTTGCTTCATCTAAATTCATTTTATATGCCCCCATATCAATATCACATGCATCCTGAAACTCATCATCCTCAACTGTTGAATTAGGATATTCAACACTCTCTGGACATATTTATTTATTTTCAGTTCTAAGCTCATGTTTAAAATTTGCTGATATATTTCGAGATAATTTTCGAGGAGATCTTAGATTTATATTATCTTTCATTTTACAAATGCCAATCTTATTAATCACTCGTGTTTAATATTATTTAAACAGACCTCCAAGTTTTGGTCCTCTAAAATTTATAAGAATTTATTCATTAAAAAAAATAAACAGTTGTATACCCCACCCGACTCCTACCACCGACTATTCCAACACAAAGCATTCCATTACTTAAATTTTCAGGAACCACATACTTGTCAAAAAAAATTTATTTAAAAAAAATCAATGCCACTATATTAATACCTCCTTTGTATTGCTTAGCACAAAAATCATTGTACATAATTTAATTGCTTTATTACATTTTTTTTTCTCACTTAACTTCTGATAAAAATCTCGTTGACAAAAATTCATTTTTTGCAACAAATAGAGGTCCGTTACAATTTCTTTTTTATTTAGGTATGTATGTTTTACTAATGACACCATATATATAAGAAGTCAGATAATTTTACTAAGTTTAATAAAATTACATGGTTACTTACTAAGGTAAAATAACATCTTTATTTAGACTTTAATTATTTATATCAAATTAACATTTCTATAAAACATATTGGTAGAACTGAAGTACAACTGAAATTCTTGAATAAATTTTAATTAAATAATCGATATTAATTTCAGCAAAATTTTGCCGAATCTACTTTGATCATATTATTTAAAGTATTTTTATCCCAAGAAACTGGTGTACATTTGCTACCAATCTCACAATTTGTAAGTTAAACATTTAAACTATACTATAATTGTAATGTTATAAAAGTTTAATTTGTAGGTAAATTACTTTTTTGAAAACACTATTCATGAAAATAAAAAAGACTTGCGGACAGAAGATAATATCTACACAAAAAAGCGTATATTAAAATACTTCCTAGATATAGCTGAATGTGTTCGTTTATATAATCAAAGGTTTACATTAGATCATAATAACATATATTTTGAATAACATATTTGGTTTCAGTGGGATTAAAAAAGTTAGCTTAAATTATTTAACTATCGCTGAAGCATGTAATTATTGTGAAGCATATTTTGTTGCAATTCTTTATTTGGAGCTATGGGCTCTATTCGAAAAAGAAGTTCAAAATGCGTTAAATAGGGATACTCTTTCTAATGAAGTCTTTCAAAATGTTGCGAAGATCGTATGAATATATTGTTATTGATGAATTTAAAATAATAAAAGTTGTCATAGGCATTCAACTCCATAGGGTGTTTTGACGCTACATTGGGGTTCTTGAATCCCATCACTTCGAGGCTGGAATACCTGGACTTACAAAATGATTGGTCAACGATTCTACTGGAATGTGATGCATCTCTAAAGGACCATAATCAACATGATTTAAGTCGTATATTACAGAAGTACTTCCATTTTTTGTTACTTAAAATATTAATATAATTTTAAATTTCACTGTATAGGAACGGGTTTTTTAACCTTTCTGCCTGTACAAACTTAGGTAACCACAACAATTATGAAGTATTCTGGAGATTAGGTAAGATTTTGTTATAAAATTTAGATATAAACATAAATTTTATCTTTATTTCAAAAGGAAAATGGAATGTATGCTCTACGATGGCATCCCAAGATATTAAAAAAGGAAATACAAAAAATTGTGTTGAAAAGACCTTCCAACTGCACCATTTCAACATTTTGAAAGCTCTTGCAAAGAAGGAAGATCAAACTGTTCTTTGTGAACTTGAAGAAGCAAAAAAAATCGTTGTAAATATCCTCAAATCTGTGAGTTCTGAATGTACACCCAATGTATACAAATACTTAACTTGGTTACGACTATTACAGCAAGCTGAAGACTTTCAGAAAGTATTACATTTATTTTATCATCGAACTATTTTTTGTTTTTTTTTATTTAGATACAATTTAGCAAACCACAAACAGATGTAGAAAGCATATTTAAAATGTGGCATATTCAAGATTCTTTACCCTATGGAAGATTCGAAGATAAGGAAGTGGTTATTTCCCAAAGAATTAATTTGATAGAAAATGCCGGAATACGGGCTCAAAGAAAAATAAAAGATTATTATAAGGTAAATATTAAATATATAAGAAACGCACAGCAATTAATTAGTTTTGATTGGTAAAGGATAACAAAATTGAAGCTCATTTGCGTTTGAACTTAATAAATGACTGTAAAGCAAATGGAAATGTGAATTTGAGGATAAAAAATATTGCGCATTTGAAGATAATGGATCTTCCTTGTAACACTAAGGTAATGCAATCAAAATCAAAGATTAAGCTTAAAAGTATATATGACAAAGTATGTGAATTTCAAAATTGTCTCTCTTATTTAGCCCGCTTCTTTCCTCATTAGGGTGTTATATAATTTATAACAAGGGTTATCTTTTGTCAGGTGATGGAAAGGATAGTATACGTTACTGGACTTTTTAATTAAATTATACAATGATTTCTGTTTTTGACTGAGAATAGCAGTTAAAGTTTTGGCGAGTGTCGGCCGGTCTTAACTGTTTTCGTAGTAACCGATAAGAGAAATGAACAAACAAGAAGGCTTTTAAATAGTTAGATAATTTATATATTTCTTTTTAACAAAATAGTTCTAAGTCTTGTACACATAAAATTACAAAATAATTTCTATGTTTAACTGAGAATAGCTATTAAAGTTTTGGCCAGTTTCAGCCAGTCTTAATTGCTTTCGTAGTATCTCAGATCTTATGGTCCAACAGTTCAAGTTTTGGCCAGTATCGGCCGGTCTTAACTGTTTTCGTAGTAACCGATAAGAGAAATGAACAAACAAGAAGGCTTTTAAATAGTTAGATAATTTTTATATTTCTTTTTAACAAAATAGCTCTAAGTCTTGTACACATAAAATTACAAAATAATTTCTATGTTTAACTGAGAGTAGCTATTAAAGTTTCGGCCAGTTTCAGCCAGTCTTAATTGCTTTCGTAGTATCTCAGCTCTTATGGTCCAACAGTTAAAGTTTTGGCCAGTATCGGCCGGTCTTAACTGTTTTCGTAGTAACCAATAAGAAAAATGAACAAACAATAAGGCTTTTAAATAATTAGATAATTTTTATATTTCTTTTTAACAAAATAGCTCTAAGTCTTGTACACATAAAATTACAAAATAATTTCTATGTTTAACTGAGAATAGCTATTAAAGTTTTGGCCAGTTTCAGCCGGTCTTAATGGCTTTCGTAGTATCTCAGCTCTTATGGTCCAACAGTTAAAGTTTTGGCCAGTATCGGCCGGTCTTAACTGTTTTCGTAGTAACCGATAAGAGAAATGAACAAACAAGAAGGCTTTTAAATAATTAGATAATTTTTATATTTCTTTTTAACAAAATAGCTCTAAGTCTTGTACACATAAAATTACAAAATAATTTCTATGTTTAACTGAGAATAGCTATTAAAGTTTTGGCCAGTTTCAGCCGGTCTTAATGGCTTTCGTAGTATCTCAGCTCTTATGGTCCAACAGTTAAAGTTTTGGCCAGTATCGGCCGGTCTTAACTGTTTTCGTAGTAACCGATAAGAGAAATGAACAAATTATTCTCTCTTTTTTTTTAACACTCTTTAAAATTATTCTGTATTTTGTTTAAAATAAATATTCTAAGTCGTTTAATGAAAAAAGTTATTCTAAGTATAATTCAAGAAATTAATTATAATTAATATTAATTATATTAATTATAATTAAAATTAATTTACTTTATTTGCCAATTTCTTATTATTATCATTTGAAAAGGTTTTACAAACGTTTTTATATATTAACTTAGTACATTAATTATATTAGCAAATTGTTCAGGCAAAACAAGTATTACTGTTTAAATTGTGGGTATTTAAAAATAAGAAATATTATATTTACTCTGTGAAATTTTTATGCCAAGTCAAATTTTTTAATGTAACCTTTCGTAATTTCTTTTTTATAAAAATATGAAATAGATAAAAGTGTTGTTAGAAGATGCTGCAATGCAATGGGATTATGGAAATAACACAATAGCAAAAGCGATTCTCCACCATATAGTTACCCAAGAAGAATTTGGATTGTATCTTCAAAAGGTTGATGCCCTCAGGTATTTTTGATTTTGAAGTTATTAACTGTAAAACAATTAGTTCTTCTCCTTGCAAGAATCTATGGAAAATATTTAGCAGAAACGAACTCTGAATCATTCGAAAAAATTAACGATAAATATTTCAATGCTTCTCTTAATTTACTTGAAAAATTTTCAAGGCGGAAGAATGAACTTGCTCAAATTAATTCTGAGTACATACAATTTGAAAAGTTTGATGAGTTTTATTATGACAGCTGTAAAAATATTTTTGCAAATGTTGCGCAGTACGCTGATCGTGAGTTTTGTCAGGTAAACGACATATACTGCCCACATATTAATTCATTTAAAAAGAAGGTATTTTTTAGATTGATTCTTACATCAAATCTGAATCTTTTCAAATTAAAATGAAATTAATGATGCAAGCGCGTGAAGCAGCAATTTCAATAAAACGCTCCAAAATATCAGATCGGGACAAAGCGAGTACTTTTAATATTTTAATGAAAAACTCTGGCATTGATGATGGTGAAATCAAATTTGCTGAGCTTAAACATTCTGAATATTTATGTATTGCAGTAGAGTAAGTCTTGATTTTCAGGAATAAAGTAATTTGATATTAATTTATTTTCTTTTAAGAAACTATATGAAGTTTTCCGAGCTTGATGCATCAATTAAATCATCGGAAATTTTTCGTATAATAGCACTTTGGTTTGGAAATAAGGGTAATCTAACATTGCAGAAAATTGTACAAGCTCAAGTTCCAAAAATTCCAACCTTTAAATTTATAACAGTCCTTAATCAGGTAACGGCGAGATTAGGATATAAAGAATTAGATTTTGATAACATTATCAGCAGCTTATTGGGTAAGAATAATTTTTTTAAAAGTTTAGGAACAAGAGCCGCCAGACCTCTCTTATTTTGGAAGTAACGAAATTTAAGGAATAAGTAGTAGTATATGTATCTAATATTCGTTAATTTGTCTAGGCGGCCATTTTGCAGATATCAGGGGGGAAGGTGCGTAAAAACATGGGCAAACTCTCCCATTTTCGAAGTGCTGATTTTTATATTGTATATGTTTTAGGGAATATTATTAATAATCATTATTCAATATTGCCAGACACTTTCTGTCAGCCAAAACTTCAGCCAGACGCCTTAAAGTAAGAACAGAGCAACGGAAGCTTCCTAATTTTTTAAGTAACAAATTTATATTTATTATGAACAACAGTTCTGGGCAACCTGAACAAGCTGGCGGCTCAGGCCTACAAAAAGTTCCGGTGTAAGTATAAGCTTAAACGAGATAATTAGATTATTTTATAAAAAAACATCATAAAATTTATATTTAATGGGTCCTTTTAGTTATATCAAACAATGTTTATCTCTTCGTTGGCAGTAATTTCACTTTTTTTACAATTATCTTTATCTTTCCGCCTTCATGCAAGATTCAAAATTTCAAATCAATACTTTTAAGTCGATAATTTTGGATTTAACTAATTTTTTCCGTTCACTTTCCAAAATTGCTTTTCTCAATATCTTCGATTGGATATTAATCGTTTTGAAATATTTTGGTGCTGTTAACTTTTTACTTTGAACGAAAAAAAATTTAATGTTCTTATTAAATTTTTTAATTATCTTTAAGTTCTAAATTATATGGTGTGAAATTCCTTACTATATCTTTAGAACTTTCTCCTACACTTTTGTTAAATAATTCCATATAATACCTATAAAGATACATATGTTAAAAAATAACATCGGCCTTTTTCTAAAATAATTTTTTGAATAAAAACCCACACAATTCATCAAATTCAATTTGATGATTTTGTCGACAATCATGCCAATGACTTTTGTTTGTTTTCTTATTTAATATACATATTTGCGTAAGAAAAATTTAACTGACTGTTATGATGATAGTAAGTTTTCGATTAAGAATAATTTTTAATTTTTATAATGAACTCCGTGTTTTGATCCTCTATTTGGGAAAGAAATTCTTATCGCATGAAAATAAGGGAAGTCTTTTTGATCGATGTTTTTTTGTCTTCTGGTCACAAAATATACAAGTTGCATTAATTAAATCAATAATCACATCATTCTTATCCAAAATAATTCACTATAATTTTGAACTTGATGGACCTAATGAACTAACGCAGATGTGTACTAAGAATTGAACTGTGAATTAACAAAGTAGTTGCTGCCATTGAGGGCTGTGTAGAAGATGATTGTGGATCACTAGATTGTGCTTCCGGTTTTTGTTTGAAGTGGGTGTTTCTCTATTTTTGAATTTGGACATAAGATATTTTTTCATTAGTCCTGTAAAGGACCTATAGCACTGTTTATGATATCCATAGTCATAATCATTCGGCAAAACAATGTCTTTAAATTTAAGATTATGTTCCTTTCGCAGTTTTAATATTAATGTCCACTTTTTTAATGCTTGTTCATTAAACAAAATCAAATTATCACCAGCTTTTTATCAAAAAGCACAAGTCTCTAACTCTGCCATAATATTTTTTAAGCACTGCACTTATTTTCAACTAAATTCGTTGCCGTTGTGTAAAATAAAAACAGTAAACTCCGAAATAGTCGACGCGGTCAAACTTTTCAAAAAATTTTCACTTAAAATGAATCCTGCGTGAAGACGGAAAGATAAAAATATTGTGAAACAAGAGAAGTTACTGCCAGCGAAGGGATTAATCATACATATATATATATATATATATATACATACTGCGTTTCATATGCTGGTTAATTTTACTTTATGTTTGAAAAATTTTATATATCAGGATTATTAGGATGTTCTTAAAAAATAAATGGACTCATAGATCTAGGAAATATTAATTACTCCTGTAGAAGAATATATTTTTTTGAAATTGTAAAGTAAATGCAATAAAATTGTAGAAGAATAGAGGTAAATGCCATCGAAGGAAATTTTAATATATACACATGAACTGTTTGCATGTTTATTTTATTATATATTTAAAAATATTATAAATTTTGTGAGGATTACCCAAAAGTAAATGTTTTTATTGGTCACACAAACGTGCGAAAAATATATTTTGTGCAAATGCAAAGGAGAGGCCATAAATTTTTTCGAAGAACTATTTCTTTTTAATCCCTAATAAAATTTTAGGTATTCCAGTTAAAAATAAAAATAGGACCATCTTTACTTTAAAGGGATATAATGTAGCAAAAACAATTACCTCATTGTCGGCATTTTGCTTTGAAATCTTATACTATATATCAGTCTAAATTAGTTTTTTTACTTCTAAGAAAATAGCAAATAAATTTTTAATAATGTGGGTAATTATATCAGAAAAAAACTTTTTATAATACAAAAAATTCAATTTCTTTAAAAAATTCTGATTTTGAATTTTATAGTCAAAATAATTAATATAGTTATGCTTTTCATAGGAAAATAATTTTAAACATTATTTGATATAACTGAAAAAACCCATTAAATATAAATTTGATGATGTTTTTTTATAAAATAATCTAATTATCTCGTTTAAGCTTATACTTACACCGGAACTTTTTGTAGGTCTGAGCCGTCAGCTTGTCCAGGTTGTCCAGAACTGTTGTTCATAATAAATATAAATTTGTTACTTAAAAAATTAGGAAGCTTCCGTTAAATTGTTCTTACTTTAAGGCGTCTGGCTGAAGTTTTGGCTGACACAAAGTGTCTGGCAATATTGAATAATGATTATTAATAATATCCCCTAAAACATATATAAAAATCAGCACTTCGAAAATGGGAGAGTTTGCCCATGTTTTTACGCACCTTCCCCCCTGATATCTGCAAAATGGCCGCCTAGACAAATTAACCAATATGTATATATTCTTAGATACATATAGGTACTATTATTTATTCCTTAAATTTCGTTACTTCCAAAATAAGAGAGGTCTGGTGGCCCTGGACTCTTACTCTAGTTGTTTTTGAAAATGAGATTTATTTTGTTAAAGGTTATACTTACTCTAAAAGTAAAAACGAATATAAACAAACGTTTAAGATAAAAAAGAAAATAGAAAAAATAATAGAAGTATAACTTATATGACTTATAACAATATAATCCATTTAATTTATATTTCAAATACATTCTTAGAATTATTATTAAATTTCTACTTTCGGAAATTCTGTATTTAAAATAATTTCAGAAAATTGTAAAGAATGTCTTCCAATTACAAAAATTGCTAGAATTGTTTATGCTTTATTAATTGTAGCAAACAACTTGATTCAGCTCACTTTATTACTATTTACAACTTGCCTTTTACACTACTTTCAAGTAGTAGCAAGCTACTAAGTTTTGGTTGAAAGCCACTAAAATGTTTCTCGATTATTTCAGACAATGTGATAGCTTCCTTAGAAGATGCAGCGCATCTTTTTTCAGGATATACCCAGCTAAACGTTACACCATATTCCTTAAATATTCACTCTTGGATTTACAATTCAAACGAACTTCAGCTAGTTCAGAATGCTTAACTTTGTCCTCTATTTTCAAGAACTAATTTAAAGTCCTTTGTATCTTTTTAATGTTTGCTTTTTAACTAGTTTTCTAGGTTAACCGCTTCCATAATTCGTGTACGATTCTTCCGTTCTGCAACATCATTCCTTTTTTCTGTATATAGCTGTATTGTGAACTTGTATTCCTTAAGTTTTCACAAACTTTTTTGTTATTTTTTCAATTTGATTAATTTGATTGCTTCAGAATATTTGATTAAAAATGCTAACTAACTTTGGTTTGGTTGGTGTATATCTCTGTAGCAATAAGAATTTTAAATTAAGCCGTGTAGGTTTTACATTCGGACAGAGAGAAATTAATTGGTTCGCATAGATGTTTATATTTTGGTCAGAAATATTTTATTGGGAAATTTATGTTTCAATTTTTTTATGTGAAAACATCTTATGCGGTAGTATTTGCTTAGCTTGTTTATTTTTGTTGATTATCGGTTTAATTATTAGGTAACATTTTTATTATTGATAATTGTCGGTTAGTCATCTGTAATAATGAGTGGTTTGACGTGTTTAACAATTTTATTTTTGAATTATTATTACAATAAAAAAACAACTTTTGATACTTTTTATAATTTTATTTCTTATCAAAATGTCCTACTCACTACAGATTGACTCCTTTTTCGTAACTAACTGATTTCTTAAGATTTCTTCCTTTTTATACTCTTACTTATCAGTGGACGCGTTTGTGGTCCTCTGGTAATTGTTATCATGCTCATCATGTGTTGTTTGAAGCTTTTTACTCTTAGGTTATTTATTCTTATTGTTAGATTATAGATTTGTTATTTTATTAATTCTATAATATTTATTTGAACATGTTTTATTCTTAAATTTTAAGTTTGTTATTTTATCAATTCTATAATATTTATTTAAACAAGTTTATTCTTAGATCATAGAGTTGTTATTTTATCAATTCTACAATATTTATTTGATTTTATTGAACATAAATTTTAAGTTAGTTATTTTATCAATTTTATAATATTTATTTAAACATGTTTTTTTCTTAAATTCTATTATATTTATTTGAGCATGTTTATTCTTAAATTATAGGTTTGTTTTGTGTGATGGTGGTATTACCCATAACATTTAAACTGTGGTGATATTTGCTCATAAAAATAATCGAAATTAAAGTCGAATTAAAAGCAAATTCTTAGAGAAATGGATTTATGATAAAATTTTTTTATAGTGATTTGTGAATTCAAATTCTATTTAAAAAAAAAATTAGGTAAAATAAACAGCCGAAATAAACAAACCTCTTCGTGCTTTGTTTCAAGTACAACTAAGTGGTATAATCTAAATTTCTAGAAAATTAGAAAAATTTCTAGAGAGTTGGATTTATGAAATTAACTAATTATTTGTGAATTCCTAATTTTCCATACATTCTGACAGTGAAACATATCACATCTAAAATTACTTCTTAAAACCTAACTATTTTAGGTGGCCTCAACAATCATAAATGAAATACACGGTTTACTAGTTTGTCTAGAAAATGTCGAAATACGTGCCAACAAAACAGTGTTTGAGGTAGTGTTTGATTTTATGCTTCAATCTGAAGAAAAGCGCATTCTAAAGACATCATTTTCTCTCAGAAGCAGAGCTTGAATATGCTCCTTCGATTAGAATGTGTCAGGAATAGTTTCCCCGCTTTATAAGGGGTGATTTCGACGTGGGAGACAAAGTATGTCCAGGGTAGCCAAAAAAGTTCGAGGATGAAGAATTTGAGGCATTAGTCGATGAAGATCTATGCCAAACGTAACAAAAACTTGCAAAATCATTGGGCGTGAGATAACAAGCCGTTGCAAAACGTTTAAAAACATGGGAAATAATCCAAAAGGACAAAAATTGGGTGCCATACGAGTTGAAGTCGAGGGACGTCGAAAGCCGTTTTTTCTCGTGTGAACAACTGGTCCAACTTAAAAAAAGAAAGGTTTTTCTGCATCAAATTGTCACTGGCGATGAATGATGAATTTATTACGACAATCCTAAGTTCAAAAAATCTTATGGATAACATCGATAGCAAAGTGAATATCGATGAATCGAAGTTCAAGCTGTGTATTTGGTTGGATCAACTGGATGTGGGGTGCTATTAGCTGCTGAAACTGAGTAAAACCATCACAAGGGACCACTACCGACTTTAATTGATGCGTGTGAGCAGAGCATTATGCTATAAACGTCCGACACGATCGAAAGGCATGAGAAAGTTATTTTGTAACATGATAACGTTCCGCCCCATTTGGCACAGTGTTTTAAAACATACCTCGGAACGCTGAATTGGGTAGACCTGCCACGCCTGTCGTACAGACCAGACATTGTTCCTTCTGATTACTACCGTTTCCAATTAATGACGCATGGCTTGAGTGAGCAGTGTTTCACCGATACAAAGAAACGGATCGATTCATCGATAGCCTCAAAAGACGAGTTGTTCTTTCGTCGCGTAGTCCGTATGTTGCCAGAAAGATAGGAAAAGGTTGTCTCTAGCAATGAAAAATACTTTGATAAAAAAGAGCATGGCGGGATAAGCATGGTGAGGTGGCCCCAGAAGGATTTAGTGCTGCAAGTTTTTTTATGAGAAGGTCTTAAGTATTTTACATATTGACAAAGAATCCTGTTCGCTAGTTTTATAAAAAAAAAATTTTTTTTTATTTAAATGGCTTGATGGATTTAAATTGGGTTGGAATATGTTGAAGTCACACTAAAGTGCTATAATACTGTAAACTGTAGGACAGAGGCTCCCATTCTAAACTTGATCAGGATACAGCCCCATCTTTTTCAATTTTTCCAAAAGTTTTTGAGGTAATTCTTCAGCAGCCGACTCATCTTCAGAGGCAATTTCTCCTTTAATTTTTATATTATGGAGAGCATGTTTTTGAAGAAAGCCAGTCATCCAACCTTTGCTTTTTATTTAACTGAGCTGATGTACCTGTTTCTTTTTCTTTAATCTTGACTTCTTTTAGTTATATCAAACAATGTTTATCTCTTCGTTGGCAGTAATTTCACTTTTTTTACAATTATCTTTATCTTTCCGCCTTCATGCAAGATTCAAAATTTCAAATCAATACTTTTAAGTCGATAATTTTGGATTTAACTAATTTTTTCCGTTCACTTTCCAAAATTGCTTTTCTCAATATCTTCGATTGGATATTAATCGTTTTGAAATATTTTGGTGCTGTTAACTTTTTACTTTGAACGAAAAAAAATTTAATGTTCTTATTAAATTTTTTAATTATCTTTAAGTTCTAAATTATATGGTGTGAAATTCCTTACTATATCTTTAGAACTTTCTCCTACACTTTTGTTAAATAATTCCATATAATACCTATAAAGATACATATGTTAAAAAATAACATCGGCCTTTTTCTAAAATAATTTTTTGAATAAAAACCCACACAATTCATCAAATTCAATTTGATGATTTTGTCGACAATCATGCCAATGACTTTTGTTTGTTTTCTTATTTAATATACATATTTGCGTAAGAAAAATTTAACTGACTGTTATGATGATAGTAAGTTTTCGATTAAGAATAATTTTTAATTTTTATAATGAACTCCGTGTTTTGATCCTCTATTTGGGAAAGAAATTCTTATCGCATGAAAATAAGGGAAGTCTTTTTGATCGATGTTTTTTTGTCTTCTGGTCACAAAATATACAAGTTGCATTAATTAAATCAATAATCACATCATTCTTATCCAAAATAATTCACTATAATTTTGAACTTGATGGACCTAATGAACTAACGCAGATGTGTACTAAGAATTGAACTGTGAATTAACAAAGTAGTTGCTGCCATTGAGGGCTGTGTAGAAGATGATTGTGGATCACTAGATTGTGCTTCCGGTTTTTGTTTGAAGTGGGTGTTTCTCTATTTTTGAATTTGGACATAAGATATTTTTTCATTAGTCCTGTAAAGGACCTGTAGCACTGTTTATGATATCCATAGTCATAATCATTCGGCAAAACAATGTCTTTAAATTTAAGATTATGTTCCTTTCGCAGTTTTAATATTAATGTCCACTTTTTTAATGCTTGTTCATTAAACAAAATCAAATTATCACCAGCTTTTTATCAAAAAGCACAAGTCTCTAACTCTGCCATAATATTTTTTAAGCACTGCACTTATTTTCAACTAAATTCGTTGCCGTTGTGTAAAATAAAAACAGTAAACTCCGAAATAGTCGACGCGGTCAAACTTTTCAAAAAATTTTCACTTAAAATGAATCCTGCGTGAAGACGGAAAGATAAAAATATTGTGAAACAAGAGAAGTTACTGCCAGCGAAGGGATTAATCATACATATATATATATATATATATATACATACTGCGTTTCATATGCTGGTTAATTTTACTTTATGTTTGCAAAATTTTATATATCAGGATTATTAGGATGTTCTTAAAAAATAAATGGACTCATAGATCTAGGAAATATTAATTACTCCTGTAGAAGAATATATTTTTTTGAAATTGTAAAGTAAATGCAATAAAATTGTAGAAGAATAGAGGTAAATGCCATCGAAGGAAATTTTAATATATACACATGAACTGTTTGCATGTTTATTTTATTATATATTTAAAAATATTATAAATTTTGTGAGGATTACCCAAAAGTAAATGTTTTTATTGGTCACACAAACGTGCGAAAAATATATTTTGTGCAAATGCAAAGGAGAGGCCATAAATTTTTTCGAAGAACTATTTCTTTTTAATCCCTAATAAAATTTTAGGTATTCCAGTTAAAAATAAAAATAGGACCATCTTTACTTTAAAGGGATATAATGTAGCAAAAACAATTACCTCATTGTCGGCATTTTGCTTTGAAATCTTATACTATATATCAGTCTAAATTAGTTTTTTTACTTCTAAGAAAATAGCAAATAAATTTTTAATAATGTGGGTAATTATATCAGAAAAAAACTTTTTATAATACAAAAAATTCAATTTCTTTAAAAAATTCTGATTTTGAATTTTATAGTCAAAATAATTAATATAGTTATGCTTTTCATAGGAAAATAATTTTAAACATTATTTGATATAACTGAAAAAACCCATTAAATATAAATTTTATGATGTTTTTTTATAAAATAATCTAATTATCTCGTTTAAGCTTATACTTACACCGGAACTTTTTGTAGGTCTGAGCCGTCAGCTTGTCCAGGTTGTCCAGAACTGTTGTTCATAATAAATATAAATTTGTTACTTAAAAAATTAGGAAGCTTCCGTTAAATTGTTCTTACTTTAAGGCGTCTGGCTGAAGTTTTGGCTGACACAAAGTGTCTGGCAATATTGAATAATGATTATTAATAATATCCCCTAAAACATATATAAAAATCAGCACTTCGAAAATGGGAGAGTTTGCCCATGTTTTTACGCACCTTCCCCCCTGATATCTGCAAAATGGCCGCCTAGACAAATTAACCAATATGTATATATTCTTAGATACATATAGGTACTATTATTTATTCCTTAAATTTCGTTACTTCCAAAATAAGAGAGGTCTGGTGGCCCTGGACTCTTACTCTAGTTGTTTTTGAAAATGAGATTTATTTTGTTAAAGGTTATACTTACTCTAAAAGTAAAAACGAATATAAACAAACGTTTAAGATAAAAAAGAAAATAGAAAAAATAATAGAAGTATAACTTATATGACTTATAACAATATAATCCATTTAATTTATATTTCAAATACATTCTTAGAATTATTATTAAATTTCTACTTTCGGAAATTCTGTATTTAAAATAATTTCAGAAAATTGTAAAGAATGTCTTCCAATTACAAAAATTGCTAGAATTGTTTATGCTTTATTAATTGTAGCAAACAACTTGATTCAGCTCACTTTATTACTATTTACAACTTGCCTTTTACACTACTTTCAAGTAGTAGCAAGCTACTAAGTTTTGGTTGAAAGCCACTAAAATGTTTCTCGATTATTTCAGACAATGTGATAGCTTCCTTAGAAGATGCAGCGCATCTTTTTTCAGGATATACCCAGCTAAACGTTACACCATATTCCTTAAATATTCACTCTTGGATTTACAATTCAAACGAACTTCAGCTAGTTCAGAATGCTTAACTTTGTCCTCTATTTTCAAGAACTAATTTAAAGTCCTTTGTATCTTTTTAATGTTTGCTTTTTAACTAGTTTTCTAGGTTAACCGCTTCCATAATTCGTGTACGATTCTTCCGTTCTGCAACATCATTCCTTTTTTCTGTATATAGCTGTATTGTGAACTTGTATTCCTTAAGTTTTCACAAACTTTTTTGTTATTTTTTCAATTTGATTAATTTGATTGCTTCAGAATATTTGATTAAAAATGCTAACTAACTTTGGTTTGGTTGGTGTATATCTCTGTAGCAATAAGAATTTTAAATTAAGCCGTGTAGCTTTTACATTCGGACAGAGAGAAATTAATTGGTTCGCATAGATGTTTATATTTTGGTCAGAAATATTTTATTGGGAAATTTATGTTTCAATTTTTTTATGTGAAAACATCTTATGCGGTAGTATTTGCTTAGCTTGTTTATTTTTGTTGATTATCGGTTTAATTATTAGGTAACATTTTTATTATTGATAATTGTCGGTTAGTCATCTGTAATAATGAGTGGTTTGACGTGTTTAACAATTTTATTTTTGAATTATTATTACAATAAAAAAACAACTTTTGATACTTTTTATAATTTTATTTCTTATCAAAATGTCCTACTCACTACAGATTGACTCCTTTTTCGTAACTAACTGATTTCTTAAGATTTCTTCCTTTTTATACTCTTACTTATCAGTGGACGCGTTTGTGGTCCTCTGGTAATTGTTATCATGCTCATCATGTGTTGTTTGAAGCTTTTTACTCTTAGGTTATTTATTCTTATTGTTAGATTATAGATTTGTTATTTTATTAATTCTATAATATTTATTTGAACATGTTTTATTCTTAAATTTTAAGTTTGTTATTTTATCAATTCTATAATATTTATTTAAACAAGTTTATTCTTAGATCATAGAGTTGTTATTTTATCAATTCTACAATATTTATTTGATTTTATTGAACATAAATTTTAAGTTAGTTATTTTATCAATTTTATAATATTTATTTAAACATGTTTTTTTCTTAAATTCTATTATATTTATTTGAGCATGTTTATTCTTAAATTATAGGTTTGTTTTGTGTGATGGTGGTATTACCCATAACATTTAAACTGTGGTGATATTTGCTCATAAAAATAATCGAAATTAAAGTCGAATTAAAAGCAAATTCTTAGAGAAATGGATTTATGATAAAATTTTTTTATAGTGATTTGTGAATTCAAATTCTATTTAAAAAAAAAATTAGGTAAAATAAACAGCCGAAATAAACAAACCTCTTCGTGCTTTGTTTCAAGTACAACTAAGTGGTATAATCTAAATTTCTAGAAAATTAGAAAAATTTCTAGAGAGTTGGATTTATGAAATTAACTAATTATTTGTGAATTCCTAATTTTCCATACATTCTGACAGTGAAACATATCACATCTAAAATTACTTCTTAAAACCTAACTATTTTAGGTGGCCTCAACAATCATAAATGAAATACACGGTTTACTAGTTTGTCTAGAAAATGTCGAAATACGTGCCAACAAAACAGTGTTTGAGGTAGTGTTTGATTTTATGCTTCAATCTGAAGAAAAGCGCATTCTAAAGACATCATTTTCTCTCAGAAGCAGAGCTTGAATATGCTCCTTCGATTAGAATGTGTCAGGAATAGTTTCCCCGCTTTATAAGGGGTGATTTCGACGTGGGAGACAAAGTATGTCCAGGGTAGCCAAAAAAGTTCGAGGATGAAGAATTTGAGGCATTAGTCGATGAAGATCTATGCCAAACGTAACAAAAACTTGCAAAATCATTGGGCGTGAGATAACAAGCCGTTGCAAAACGTTTAAAAACATGGGAAATAATCCAAAAGGACAAAAATTGGGTGCCATACGAGTTGAAGTCGAGGGACGTCGAAAGCCGTTTTTTCTCGTGTGAACAACTGGTCCAACTTAAAAAAAGAAAGGTTTTTCTGCATCAAATTGTCACTGGCGATGAATGATGAATTTATTACGACAATCCTAAGCTCAAAAAATCTTATGGATAACATCGATAGCAAAGTGAATATCGATGAATCGAAGTTCAAGCTGTGTATTTGGTTGGATCAACTGGATGTGGGGTGCTATTAGCTGCTGAAACTGAGTAAAACCATCACAAGGGACCACTACCGACTTTAATTGATGCGTGTGAGCAGAGCATTATGCTATAAACGTCCGACACGATCGAAAGGCATGAGAAAGTTATTTTGTAACATGATAACGTTCCGCCCCATTTGGCACAGTGTTTTAAAACATACCTCGGAACGCTGAATTGGGTAGACCTGCCACGCCTGTCGTACAGACCAGACATTGTTCCTTCTGATTACTACCGTTTCCAATTAATGACGCATGGCTTGAGTGAGCAGTGTTTCACCGATACAAAGAAACGGATCGATTCATCGATAGCCTCAAAAGACGAGTTGTTCTTTCGTCGCGTAGTCCGTATGTTGCCAGAAAGATAGGAAAAGGTTGTCTCTAGCAATGAAAAATACTTTGATAAAAAAGAGCATGGCGGGATAAGCATGGTGAGGTGGCCCCAGAAGGATTTAGTGCTGCAAGTTTTTTTATGAGAAGGTCTTAAGTATTTTACATATTGACAAAGAATCCTGTTCGCTAGTTTTATAAAAAAAAAATTTTTTTTTATTTAAATGGCTTGATGGATTTAAATTGGGTTGGAATATGTTGAAGTCACACTAAAGTGCTATAATACTGTAAACTGTAGGACAGAGGCTCCCATTCTAAACTTGATCAGGATACAGCCCCATCTTTTTCAATTTTTCCAAAAGTTTTTGAGGTAATTCTTCAGCAGCCGACTCATCTTCAGAGGCAATTTCTCCTTTAATTTTTATATTATGGAGAGCATGTTTTTGAAGAAAGCCAGTCATCCAACCTTTGCTTTTTATTTAACTGAGCTGATGTACCTGTTTCTTTTTCTTTAATCTTGACTTCTTTTAGTTATATCAAACAATGTTTATCTCTTCGTTGGCAGTAATTTCACTTTTTTTACAATTATCTTTATCTTTCCGCCTTCATGCAAGATTCAAAATTTCAAATCAATACTTTTAAGTCGATAATTTTGGATTTAACTAATTTTTTCCGTTCACTTTCCAAAATTGCTTTTCTCAATATCTTCGATTGGATATTAATCGTTTTGAAATATTTTGGTGCTGTTAACTTTTTACTTTGAACGAAAAAAAATTTAATGTTCTTATTAAATTTTTTAATTATCTTTAAGTTCTAAATTATATGGTGTGAAATTCCTTACTATATCTTTAGAACTTTCTCCTACACTTTTGTTAAATAATTCCATATAATACCTATAAAGATACATATGTTAAAAAATAACATCGGCCTTTTTCTAAAATAATTTTTTGAATAAAAACCCACACAATTCATCAAATTCAATTTGATGATTTTGTCGACAATCATGCCAATGACTTTTGTTTGTTTTCTTATTTAATATACATATTTGCGTAAGAAAAATTTAACTGACTGTTATGATGATAGTAAGTTTTCGATTAAGAATAATTTTTAATTTTTATAATGAACTCCGTGTTTTGATCCTCTATTTGGGAAAGAAATTCTTATCGCATGAAAATAAGGGAAGTCTTTTTGATCGATGTTTTTTTGTCTTCTGGTCACAAAATATACAAGTTGCATTAATTAAATCAATAATCACATCATTCTTATCCAAAATAATTCACTATAATTTTGAACTTGATGGACCTAATGAACTAACGCAGATGTGTACTAAGAATTGAACTGTGAATTAACAAAGTAGTTGCTGCCATTGAGGGCTGTGTAGAAGATGATTGTGGATCACTAGATTGTGCTTCCGGTTTTTGTTTGAAGTGGGTGTTTCTCTATTTTTGAATTTGGACATAAGATATTTTTTCATTAGTCCTGTAAAGGACCTGTAGCACTGTTTATGATATCCATAGTCATAATCATTCGGCAAAACAATGTCTTTAAATTTAAGATTATGTTCCTTTCGCAGTTTTAATATTAATGTCCACTTTTTTAATGCTTGTTCATTAAACAAAATCAAATTATCACCAGCTTTTTATCAAAAAGCACAAGTCTCTAACTCTGCCATAATATTTTTTAAGCACTGCACTTATTTTCAACTAAATTCGTTGCCGTTGTGTAAAATAAAAACAGTAAACTCCGAAATAGTCGACGCGGTCAAACTTTTCAAAAAATTTTCACTTAAAATGAATCCTGCGTGAAGACGGAAAGATAAAAATATTGTGAAACAAGAGAAGTTACTGCCAGCGAAGGGATTAATCATACATATATATATATATATATATATACATACTGCGTTTCATATGCTGGTTAATTTTACTTTATGTTTGCAAAATTTTATATATCAGGATTATTAGGATGTTCTTAAAAAATAAATGGACTCATAGATCTAGGAAATATTAATTACTCCTGTAGAAGAATATATTTTTTTGAAATTGTAAAGTAAATGCAATAAAATTGTAGAAGAATAGAGGTAAATGCCATCGAAGGAAATTTTAATATATACACATGAACTGTTTGCATGTTTATTTTATTATATATTTAAAAATATTATAAATTTTGTGAGGATTACCCAAAAGTAAATGTTTTTATTGGTCACACAAACGTGCGAAAAATATATTTTGTGCAAATGCAAAGGAGAGGCCATAAATTTTTTCGAAGAACTATTTCTTTTTAATCCCTAATAAAATTTTAGGTATTCCAGTTAAAAATAAAAATAGGACCATCTTTACTTTAAAGGGATATAATGTAGCAAAAACAATTACCTCATTGTCGGCATTTTGCTTTGAAATCTTATACTATATATCAGTCTAAATTAGTTTTTTTACTTCTAAGAAAATAGCAAATAAATTTTTAATAATGTGGGTAATTATATCAGAAAAAAACTTTTTATAATACAAAAAATTCAATTTCTTTAAAAAATTCTGATTTTGAATTTTATAGTCAAAATAATTAATATAGTTATGCTTTTCATAGGAAAATAATTTTAAACATTATTTGATATAACTGAAAAAACCCATTAAATATAAATTTTATGATGTTTTTTTATAAAATAATCTAATTATCTCGTTTAAGCTTATACTTACACCGGAACTTTTTGTAGGTCTGAGCCGTCAGCTTGTCCAGGTTGTCCAGAACTGTTGTTCATAATAAATATAAATTTGTTACTTAAAAAATTAGGAAGCTTCCGTTAAATTGTTCTTACTTTAAGGCGTCTGGCTGAAGTTTTGGCTGACACAAAGTGTCTGGCAATATTGAATAATGATTATTAATAATATCCCCTAAAACATATATAAAAATCAGCACTTCGAAAATGGGAGAGTTTGCCCATGTTTTTACGCACCTTCCCCCCTGATATCTGCAAAATGGCCGCCTAGACAAATTAACCAATATGTATATATTCTTAGATACATATAGGTACTATTATTTATTCCTTAAATTTCGTTACTTCCAAAATAAGAGAGGTCTGGTGGCCCTGGACTCTTACTCTAGTTGTTTTTGAAAATGAGATTTATTTTGTTAAAGGTTATACTTACTCTAAAAGTAAAAACGAATATAAACAAACGTTTAAGATAAAAAAGAAAATAGAAAAAATAATAGAAGTATAACTTATATGACTTATAACAATATAATCCATTTAATTTATATTTCAAATACATTCTTAGAATTATTATTAAATTTCTACTTTCGGAAATTCTGTATTTAAAATAATTTCAGAAAATTGTAAAGAATGTCTTCCAATTACAAAAATTGCTAGAATTGTTTATGCTTTATTAATTGTAGCAAACAACTTGATTCAGCTCACTTTATTACTATTTACAACTTGCCTTTTACACTACTTTCAAGTAGTAGCAAGCTACTAAGTTTTGGTTGAAAGCCACTAAAATGTTTCTCGATTATTTCAGACAATGTGATAGCTTCCTTAGAAGATGCAGCGCATCTTTTTTCAGGATATACCCAGCTAAACGTTACACCATATTCCTTAAATATTCACTCTTGGATTTACAATTCAAACGAACTTCAGCTAGTTCAGAATGCTTAACTTTGTCCTCTATTTTCAAGAACTAATTTAAAGTCCTTTGTATCTTTTTAATGTTTGCTTTTTAACTAGTTTTCTAGGTTAACCGCTTCCATAATTCGTGTACGATTCTTCCGTTCTGCAACATCATTCCTTTTTTCTGTATATAGCTGTATTGTGAACTTGTATTCCTTAAGTTTTCACAAACTTTTTTGTTATTTTTTCAATTTGATTAATTTGATTGCTTCAGAATATTTGATTAAAAATGCTAACTAACTTTGGTTTGGTTGGTGTATATCTCTGTAGCAATAAGAATTTTAAATTAAGCCGTGTAGCTTTTACATTCGGACAGAGAGAAATTAATTGGTTCGCATAGATGTTTATATTTTGGTCAGAAATATTTTATTGGGAAATTTATGTTTCAATTTTTTTATGTGAAAACATCTTATGCGGTAGTATTTGCTTAGCTTGTTTATTTTTGTTGATTATCGGTTTAATTATTAGGTAACATTTTTATTATTGATAATTGTCGGTTAGTCATCTGTAATAATGAGTGGTTTGACGTGTTTAACAATTTTATTTTTGAATTATTATTACAATAAAAAAACAACTTTTGATACTTTTTATAATTTTATTTCTTATCAAAATGTCCTACTCACTACAGATTGACTCCTTTTTCGTAACTAACTGATTTCTTAAGATTTCTTCCTTTTTATACTCTTACTTATCAGTGGACGCGTTTGTGGTCCTCTGGTAATTGTTATCATGCTCATCATGTGTTGTTTGAAGCTTTTTACTCTTAGGTTATTTATTCTTATTGTTAGATTATAGATTTGTTATTTTATTAATTCTATAATATTTATTTGAACATGTTTTATTCTTAAATTTTAAGTTTGTTATTTTATCAATTCTATAATATTTATTTAAACAAGTTTATTCTTAGATCATAGAGTTGTTATTTTATCAATTCTACAATATTTATTTGATTTTATTGAACATAAATTTTAAGTTAGTTATTTTATCAATTTTATAATATTTATTTAAACATGTTTTTTTCTTAAATTCTATTATATTTATTTGAGCATGTTTATTCTTAAATTATAGGTTTGTTTTGTGTGATGGTGGTATTACCCATAACATTTAAACTGTGGTGATATTTGCTCATAAAAATAATCGAAATTAAAGTCGAATTAAAAGCAAATTCTTAGAGAAATGGATTTATGATAAAATTTTTTTATAGTGATTTGTGAATTCAAATTCTATTTAAAAAAAAAATTAGGTAAAATAAACAGCCGAAATAAACAAACCTCTTCGTGCTTTGTTTCAAGTACAACTAAGTGGTATAATCTAAATTTCTAGAAAATTAGAAAAATTTCTAGAGAGTTGGATTTATGAAATTAACTAATTATTTGTGAATTCCTAATTTTCCATACATTCTGACAGTGAAACATATCACATCTAAAATTACTTCTTAAAACCTAACTATTTTAGGTGGCCTCAACAATCATAAATGAAATACACGGTTTACTAGTTTGTCTAGAAAATGTCGAAATACGTGCCAACAAAACAGTGTTTGAGGTAGTGTTTGATTTTATGCTTCAATCTGAAGAAAAGCGCATTCTAAAGACATCATTTTCTCTCAGAAGCAGAGCTTGAATATGCTCCTTCGATTAGAATGTGTCAGGAATAGTTTCCCCGCTTTATAAGGGGTGATTTCGACGTGGGAGACAAAGTATGTCCAGGGTAGCCAAAAAAGTTCGAGGATGAAGAATTTGAGGCATTAGTCGATGAAGATCTATGCCAAACGTAACAAAAACTTGCAAAATCATTGGGCGTGAGATAACAAGCCGTTGCAAAACGTTTAAAAACATGGGAAATAATCCAAAAGGACAAAAATTGGGTGCCATACGAGTTGAAGTCGAGGGACGTCGAAAGCCGTTTTTTCTCGTGTGAACAACTGGTCCAACTTAAAAAAAGAAAGGTTTTTCTGCATCAAATTGTCACTGGCGATGAATGATGAATTTATTACGACAATCCTAAGCTCAAAAAATCTTATGGATAACATCGATAGCAAAGTGAATATCGATGAATCGAAGTTCAAGCTGTGTATTTGGTTGGATCAACTGGATGTGGGGTGCTATTAGCTGCTGAAACTGAGTAAAACCATCACAAGGGACCACTACCGACTTTAATTGATGCGTGTGAGCAGAGCATTATGCTATAAACGTCCGACACGATCGAAAGGCATGAGAAAGTTATTTTGTAACATGATAACGTTCCGCCCCATTTGGCACAGTGTTTTAAAACATACCTCGGAACGCTGAATTGGGTAGACCTGCCACGCCTGTCGTACAGACCAGACATTGTTCCTTCTGATTACTACCGTTTCCAATTAATGACGCATGGCTTGAGTGAGCAGTGTTTCACCGATACAAAGAAACGGATCGATTCATCGATAGCCTCAAAAGACGAGTTGTTCTTTCGTCGCGTAGTCCGTATGTTGCCAGAAAGATAGGAAAAGGTTGTCTCTAGCAATGAAAAATACTTTGATAAAAAAGAGCATGGCGGGATAAGCATGGTGAGGTGGCCCCAGAAGGATTTAGTGCTGCAAGTTTTTTTATGAGAAGGTCTTAAGTATTTTACATATTGACAAAGAATCCTGTTCGCTAGTTTTATAAAAAAAAAATTTTTTTTTATTTAAATGGCTTGATGGATTTAAATTGGGTTGGAATATGTTGAAGTCACACTAAAGTGCTATAATACTGTAAACTGTAGGACAGAGGCTCCCATTCTAAACTTGATCAGGATACAGCCCCATCTTTTTCAATTTTTCCAAAAGTTTTTGAGGTAATTCTTCAGCAGCCGACTCATCTTCAGAGGCAATTTCTCCTTTAATTTTTATATTATGGAGAGCATGTTTTTGAAGAAAGCCAGTCATCCAACCTTTGCTTTTTATTTAACTGAGCTGATGTACCTGTTTCTTTTTCTTTAATCTTGACTTCTTTTAGTTATATCAAACAATGTTTATCTCTTCGTTGGCAGTAATTTCACTTTTTTTACAATTATCTTTATCTTTCCGCCTTCATGCAAGATTCAAAATTTCAAATCAATACTTTTAAGTCGATAATTTTGGATTTAACTAATTTTTTCCGTTCACTTTCCAAAATTGCTTTTCTCAATATCTTCGATTGGATATTAATCGTTTTGAAATATTTTGGTGCTGTTAACTTTTTACTTTGAACGAAAAAAAATTTAATGTTCTTATTAAATTTTTTAATTATCTTTAAGTTCTAAATTATATGGTGTGAAATTCCTTACTATATCTTTAGAACTTTCTCCTACACTTTTGTTAAATAATTCCATATAATACCTATAAAGATACATATGTTAAAAAATAACATCGGCCTTTTTCTAAAATAATTTTTTGAATAAAAACCCACACAATTCATCAAATTCAATTTGATGATTTTGTCGACAATCATGCCAATGACTTTTGTTTGTTTTCTTATTTAATATACATATTTGCGTAAGAAAAATTTAACTGACTGTTATGATGATAGTAAGTTTTCGATTAAGAATAATTTTTAATTTTTATAATGAACTCCGTGTTTTGATCCTCTATTTGGGAAAGAAATTCTTATCGCATGAAAATAAGGGAAGTCTTTTTGATCGATGTTTTTTTGTCTTCTGGTCACAAAATATACAAGTTGCATTAATTAAATCAATAATCACATCATTCTTATCCAAAATAATTCACTATAATTTTGAACTTGATGGACCTAATGAACTAACGCAGATGTGTACTAAGAATTGAACTGTGAATTAACAAAGTAGTTGCTGCCATTGAGGGCTGTGTAGAAGATGATTGTGGATCACTAGATTGTGCTTCCGGTTTTTGTTTGAAGTGGGTGTTTCTCTATTTTTGAATTTGGACATAAGATATTTTTTCATTAGTCCTGTAAAGGACCTGTAGCACTGTTTATGATATCCATAGTCATAATCATTCGGCAAAACAATGTCTTTAAATTTAAGATTATGTTCCTTTCGCAGTTTTAATATTAATGTCCACTTTTTTAATGCTTGTTCATTAAACAAAATCAAATTATCACCAGCTTTTTATCAAAAAGCACAAGTCTCTAACTCTGCCATAATATTTTTTAAGCACTGCACTTATTTTCAACTAAATTCGTTGCCGTTGTGTAAAATAAAAACAGTAAACTCCGAAATAGTCGACGCGGTCAAACTTTTCAAAAAATTTTCACTTAAAATGAATCCTGCGTGAAGACGGAAAGATAAAAATATTGTGAAACAAGAGAAGTTACTGCCAGCGAAGGGATTAATCATACATATATATATATATATATATATACATACTGCGTTTCATATGCTGGTTAATTTTACTTTATGTTTGCAAAATTTTATATATCAGGATTATTAGGATGTTCTTAAAAAATAAATGGACTCATAGATCTAGGAAATATTAATTACTCCTGTAGAAGAATATATTTTTTTGAAATTGTAAAGTAAATGCAATAAAATTGTAGAAGAATAGAGGTAAATGCCATCGAAGGAAATTTTAATATATACACATGAACTGTTTGCATGTTTATTTTATTATATATTTAAAAATATTATAAATTTTGTGAGGATTACCCAAAAGTAAATGTTTTTATTGGTCACACAAACGTGCGAAAAATATATTTTGTGCAAATGCAAAGGAGAGGCCATAAATTTTTTCGAAGAACTATTTCTTTTTAATCCCTAATAAAATTTTAGGTATTCCAGTTAAAAATAAAAATAGGACCATCTTTACTTTAAAGGGATATAATGTAGCAAAAACAATTACCTCATTGTCGGCATTTTGCTTTGAAATCTTATACTATATATCAGTCTAAATTAGTTTTTTTACTTCTAAGAAAATAGCAAATAAATTTTTAATAATGTGGGTAATTATATCAGAAAAAAACTTTTTATAATACAAAAAATTCAATTTCTTTAAAAAATTCTGATTTTGAATTTTATAGTCAAAATAATTAATATAGTTATGCTTTTCATAGGAAAATAATTTTAAACATTATTTGATATAACTGAAAAAACCCATTAAATATAAATTTTATGATGTTTTTTTATAAAATAATCTAATTATCTCGTTTAAGCTTATACTTACACCGGAACTTTTTGTAGGTCTGAGCCGTCAGCTTGTCCAGGTTGTCCAGAACTGTTGTTCATAATAAATATAAATTTGTTACTTAAAAAATTAGGAAGCTTCCGTTAAATTGTTCTTACTTTAAGGCGTCTGGCTGAAGTTTTGGCTGACACAAAGTGTCTGGCAATATTGAATAATGATTATTAATAATATCCCCTAAAACATATATAAAAATCAGCACTTCGAAAATGGGAGAGTTTGCCCATGTTTTTACGCACCTTCCCCCCTGATATCTGCAAAATGGCCGCCTAGACAAATTAACCAATATGTATATATTCTTAGATACATATAGGTACTATTATTTATTCCTTAAATTTCGTTACTTCCAAAATAAGAGAGGTCTGGTGGCCCTGGACTCTTACTCTAGTTGTTTTTGAAAATGAGATTTATTTTGTTAAAGGTTATACTTACTCTAAAAGTAAAAACGAATATAAACAAACGTTTAAGATAAAAAAGAAAATAGAAAAAATAATAGAAGTATAACTTATATGACTTATAACAATATAATCCATTTAATTTATATTTCAAATACATTCTTAGAATTATTATTAAATTTCTACTTTCGGAAATTCTGTATTTAAAATAATTTCAGAAAATTGTAAAGAATGTCTTCCAATTACAAAAATTGCTAGAATTGTTTATGCTTTATTAATTGTAGCAAACAACTTGATTCAGCTCACTTTATTACTATTTACAACTTGCCTTTTACACTACTTTCAAGTAGTAGCAAGCTACTAAGTTTTGGTTGAAAGCCACTAAAATGTTTCTCGATTATTTCAGACAATGTGATAGCTTCCTTAGAAGATGCAGCGCATCTTTTTTCAGGATATACCCAGCTAAACGTTACACCATATTCCTTAAATATTCACTCTTGGATTTACAATTCAAACGAACTTCAGCTAGTTCAGAATGCTTAACTTTGTCCTCTATTTTCAAGAACTAATTTAAAGTCCTTTGTATCTTTTTAATGTTTGCTTTTTAACTAGTTTTCTAGGTTAACCGCTTCCATAATTCGTGTACGATTCTTCCGTTCTGCAACATCATTCCTTTTTTCTGTATATGGCTGTATTGTGAACTTGTATTCCTTAAGTTTTCACAAACTTTTTTGTTATTTTTTCAATTTGATTAATTTGATTGCTTCAGAATATTTGATTAAAAATGCTAACTAACTTTGGTTTGGTTGGTGTATATCTCTGTAGCAATAAGAATTTTAAATTAAGCCGTGTAGCTTTTACATTCGGACAGAGAGAAATTAATTGGTTCGCATAGATGTTTATATTTTGGTCAGAAATATTTTATTGGGAAATTTATGTTTCAATTTTTTTATGTGAAAACATCTTATGCGGTAGTATTTGCTTAGCTTGTTTATTTTTGTTGATTATCGGTTTAATTATTAGGTAACATTTTTATTATTGATAATTGTCGGTTAGTCATCTGTAATAATGAGTGGTTTGACGTGTTTAACAATTTTATTTTTGAATTATTATTACAATAAAAAAACAACTTTTGATACTTTTTATAATTTTATTTCTTATCAAAATGTCCTACTCACTACAGATTGACTCCTTTTTCGTAACTAACTGATTTCTTAAGATTTCTTCCTTTTTATACTCTTACTTATCAGTGGACGCGTTTGTGGTCCTCTGGTAATTGTTATCATGCTCATCATGTGTTGTTTGAAGCTTTTTACTCTTAGGTTATTTATTCTTATTGTTAGATTATAGATTTGTTATTTTATTAATTCTATAATATTTATTTGAACATGTTTTATTCTTAAATTTTAAGTTTGTTATTTTATCAATTCTATAATATTTATTTAAACAAGTTTATTCTTAGATCATAGAGTTGTTATTTTATCAATTCTACAATATTTATTTGATTTTATTGAACATAAATTTTAAGTTAGTTATTTTATCAATTTTATAATATTTATTTAAACATGTTTTTTTCTTAAATTCTATTATATTTATTTGAGCATGTTTATGCTTAAATTATAGGTTTGTTTTGTGTGATGGTGGTATTACCCATAACATTTAAACTGTGGTGATATTTGCTCATAAAAATAATCGAAATTAAAGTCGAATTAAAAGCAAATTCTTAGAGAAATGGATTTATGATAAAATTTTTTTATAGTGATTTGTGAATTCAAATTCTATTTAAAAAAAAAATTAGGTAAAATAAACAGCCGAAATAAACAAACCTCTTCGTGCTTTGTTTCAAGTACAACTAAGTGGTATAATCTAAATTTCTAGAAAATTAGAAAAATTTCTAGAGAGTTGGATTTATGAAATTAACTAATTATTTGTGAATTCCTAATTTTCCATACATTCTGACAGTGAAACATATCACATCTAAAATTACTTCTTAAAACCTAACTATTTTAGGTGGCCTCAACAATCATAAATGAAATACACGGTTTACTAGTTTGTCTAGAAAATGTCGAAATACGTGCCAACAAAACAGTGTTTGAGGTAGTGTTTGATTTTATGCTTCAATCTGAAGAAAAGCGCATTCTAAAGACATCATTTTCTCTCAGAAGCAGAGCTTGAATATGCTCCTTCGATTAGAATGTGTCAGGAATAGTTTCCCCGCTTTATAAGGGGTGATTTCGACGTGGGAGACAAAGTATGTCCAGGGTAGCCAAAAAAGTTCGAGGATGAAGAATTTGAGGCATTAGTCGATGAAGATCTATGCCAAACGTAACAAAAACTTGCAAAATCATTGGGCGTGAGATAACAAGCCGTTGCAAAACGTTTAAAAACATGGGAAATAATCCAAAAGGACAAAAATTGGGTGCCATACGAGTTGAAGTCGAGGGACGTCGAAAGCCGTTTTTTCTCGTGTGAACAACTGGTCCAACTTAAAAAAAGAAAGGTTTTTCTGCATCAAATTGTCACTGGCGATGAATGATGAATTTATTACGACAATCCTAAGCTCAAAAAATCTTATGGATAACATCGATAGCAAAGTGAATATCGATGAATCGAAGTTCAAGCTGTGTATTTGGTTGGATCAACTGGATGTGGGGTGCTATTAGCTGCTGAAACTGAGTAAAACCATCACAAGGGACCACTACCGACTTTAATTGATGCGTGTGAGCAGAGCATTATGCTATAAACGTCCGACACGATCGAAAGGCATGAGAAAGTTATTTTGTAACATGATAACGTTCCGCCCCATTTGGCACAGTGTTTTAAAACATACCTCGGAACGCTGAATTGGGTAGACCTGCCACGCCTGTCGTACAGACCAGACATTGTTCCTTCTGATTACTACCGTTTCCAATTAATGACGCATGGCTTGAGTGAGCAGTGTTTCACCGATACAAAGAAACGGATCGATTCATCGATAGCCTCAAAAGACGAGTTGTTCTTTCGTCGCGTAGTCCGTATGTTGCCAGAAAGATAGGAAAAGGTTGTCTCTAGCAATGAAAAATACTTTGATAAAAAAGAGCATGGCGGGATAAGCATGGTGAGGTGGCCCCAGAAGGATTTAGTGCTGCAAGTTTTTTTATGAGAAGGTCTTAAGTATTTTACATATTGACAAAGAATCCTGTTCGCTAGTTTTATAAAAAAAAAATTTTTTTTTATTTAAATGGCTTGATGGATTTAAATTGGGTTGGAATATGTTGAAGTCACACTAAAGTACTATAATACTGTAAACTGTAGGACAGAGGCTCCCATTCTAAACTTGATCAGGATACAGCCCCATCTTTTTCAATTTTTCCAAAAGTTTTTGAGGTAATTCTTCAGCAGCCGACTCATCTTCAGAGGCAATTTCTCCTTTAATTTTTATATTATGGAGAGCATGTTTTTGAAGAAAGCCAGTCATCCAACCTTTGCTTTTTATTTAACTGAGCTGATGTACCTGTTTCTTTTTCTTTAATCTTGACTTCTTTTAGTTATATCAAACAATGTTTATCTCTTCGTTGGCAGTAATTTCACTTTTTTTACAATTATCTTTATCTTTCCGCCTTCATGCAAGATTCAAAATTTCAAATCAATACTTTTAAGTCGATAATTTTGGATTTAACTAATTTTTTCCGTTCACTTTCCAAAATTGCTTTTCTCAATATCTTCGATTGGATATTAATCGTTTTGAAATATTTTGGTGCTGTTAACTTTTTACTTTGAACGAAAAAAAATTTAATGTTCTTATTAAATTTTTTAATTATCTTTAAGTTCTAAATTATATGGTGTGAAATTCCTTACTATATCTTTAGAACTTTCTCCTACACTTTTGTTAAATAATTCCATATAATACCTATAAAGATACATATGTTAAAAAATAACATCGGCCTTTTTCTAAAATAATTTTTTGAATAAAAACCCACACAATTCATCAAATTCAATTTGATGATTTTGTCGACAATCATGCCAATGACTTTTGTTTGTTTTCTTATTTAATATACATATTTGCGTAAGAAAAATTTAACTGACTGTTATGATGATAGTAAGTTTTCGATTAAGAATAATTTTTAATTTTTATAATGAACTCCGTGTTTTGATCCTCTATTTGGGAAAGAAATTCTTATCGCATGAAAATAAGGGAAGTCTTTTTGATCGATGTTTTTTTGTCTTCTGGTCACAAAATATACAAGTTGCATTAATTAAATCAATAATCACATCATTCTTATCCAAAATAATTCACTATAATTTTGAACTTGATGGACCTAATGAACTAACGCAGATGTGTACTAAGAATTGAACTGTGAATTAACAAAGTAGTTGCTGCCATTGAGGGCTGTGTAGAAGATGATTGTGGATCACTAGATTGTGCTTCCGGTTTTTGTTTGAAGTGGGTGTTTCTCTATTTTTGAATTTGGACATAAGATATTTTTTCATTAGTCCTGTAAAGGACCTGTAGCACTGTTTATGATATCCATAGTCATAATCATTCGGCAAAACAATGTCTTTAAATTTAAGATTATGTTCCTTTCGCAGTTTTAATATTAATGTCCACTTTTTTAATGCTTGTTCATTAAACAAAATCAAATTATCACCAGCTTTTTATCAAAAAGCACAAGTCTCTAACTCTGCCATAATATTTTTTAAGCACTGCACTTATTTTCAACTAAATTCGTTGCCGTTGTGTAAAATAAAAACAGTAAACTCCGAAATAGTCGACGCGGTCAAACTTTTCAAAAAATTTTCACTTAAAATGAATCCTGCGTGAAGACGGAAAGATAAAAATATTGTGAAACAAGAGAAGTTACTGCCAGCGAAGGGATTAATCATACATATATATATATATATATATATATACATACTGCGTTTCATATGCTGGTTAATTTTACTTTATGTTTGCAAAATTTTATATATCAGGATTATTAGGATGTTCTTAAAAAATAAATGGACTCATAGATCTAGGAAATATTAATTACTCCTGTAGAAGAATATATTTTTTTGAAATTGTAAAGTAAATGCAATAAAATTGTAGAAGAATAGAGGTAAATGCCATCGAAGGAAATTTTAATATATACACATGAACTGTTTGCATGTTTATTTTATTATATATTTAAAAATATTATAAATTTTGTGAGGATTACCCAAAAGTAAATGTTTTTATTGGTCACACAAACGTGCGAAAAATATATTTTGTGCAAATGCAAAGGAGAGGCCATAAATTTTTTCGAAGAACTATTTCTTTTTAATCCCTAATAAAATTTTAGGTATTCCAGTTAAAAATAAAAATAGGACCATCTTTACTTTAAAGGGATATAATGTAGCAAAAACAATTACCTCATTGTCGGCATTTTGCTTTGAAATCTTATACTATATATCAGTCTAAATTAGTTTTTTTACTTCTAAGAAAATAGCAAATAAATTTTTAATAATGTGGGTAATTATATCAGAAAAAAACTTTTTATAATACAAAAAATTCAATTTCTTTAAAAAATTCTGATTTTGAATTTTATAGTCAAAATAATTAATATAGTTATGCTTTTCATAGGAAAATAATTTTAAACATTATTTGATATAACTGAAAAAACCCATTAAATATAAATTTTATGATGTTTTTTTATAAAATAATCTAATTATCTCGTTTAAGCTTATACTTACACCGGAACTTTTTGTAGGTCTGAGCCGTCAGCTTGTCCAGGTTGTCCAGAACTGTTGTTCATAATAAATATAAATTTGTTACTTAAAAAATTAGGAAGCTTCCGTTAAATTGTTCTTACTTTAAGGCGTCTGGCTGAAGTTTTGGCTGACACAAAGTGTCTGGCAATATTGAATAATGATTATTAATAATATCCCCTAAAACATATATAAAAATCAGCACTTCGAAAATGGGAGAGTTTGCCCATGTTTTTACGCACCTTCCCCCCTGATATCTGCAAAATGGCCGCCTAGACAAATTAACCAATATGTATATATTCTTAGATACATATAGGTACTATTATTTATTCCTTAAATTTCGTTACTTCCAAAATAAGAGAGGTCTGGTGGCCCTGGACTCTTACTCTAGTTGTTTTTGAAAATGAGATTTATTTTGTTAAAGGTTATACTTACTCTAAAAGTAAAAACGAATATAAACAAACGTTTAAGATAAAAAAGAAAATAGAAAAAATAATAGAAGTATAACTTATATGACTTATAACAATATAATCCATTTAATTTATATTTCAAATACATTCTTAGAATTATTATTAAATTTCTACTTTCGGAAATTCTGTATTTAAAATAATTTCAGAAAATTGTAAAGAATGTCTTCCAATTACAAAAATTGCTAGAATTGTTTATGCTTTATTAATTGTAGCAAACAACTTGATTCAGCTCACTTTATTACTATTTACAACTTGCCTTTTACACTACTTTCAAGTAGTAGCAAGCTACTAAGTTTTGGTTGAAAGCCACTAAAATGTTTCTCGATTATTTCAGACAATGTGATAGCTTCCTTAGAAGATGCAGCGCATCTTTTTTCAGGATATACCCAGCTAAACGTTACACCATATTCCTTAAATATTCACTCTTGGATTTACAATTCAAACGAACTTCAGCTAGTTCAGAATGCTTAACTTTGTCCTCTATTTTCAAGAACTAATTTAAAGTCCTTTGTATCTTTTTAATGTTTGCTTTTTAACTAGTTTTCTAGGTTAACCGCTTCCATAATTCGTGTACGATTCTTCCGTTCTGCAACATCATTCCTTTTTTCTGTATATAGCTGTATTGTGAACTTGTATTCCTTAAGTTTTCACAAACTTTTTTGTTATTTTTTCAATTTGATTAATTTGATTGCTTCAGAATATTTGATTAAAAATGCTAACTAACTTTGGTTTGGTTGGTGTATATCTCTGTAGCAATAAGAATTTTAAATTAAGCCGTGTAGCTTTTACATTCGGACAGAGAGAAATTAATTGGTTCGCATAGATGTTTATATTTTGGTCAGAAATATTTTATTGGGAAATTTATGTTTCAATTTTTTTATGTGAAAACATCTTATGCGGTAGTATTTGCTTAGCTTGTTTATTTTTGTTGATTATCGGTTTAATTATTAGGTAACATTTTTATTATTGATAATTGTCGGTTAGTCATCTGTAATAATGAGTGGTTTGACGTGTTTAACAATTTTATTTTTGAATTATTATTACAATAAAAAAACAACTTTTGATACTTTTTATAATTTTATTTCTTATCAAAATGTCCTACTCACTACAGATTGACTCCTTTTTCGTAACTAACTGATTTCTTAAGATTTCTTCCTTTTTATACTCTTACTTATCAGTGGACGCGTTTGTGGTCCTCTGGTAATTGTTATCATGCTCATCATGTGTTGTTTGAAGCTTTTTACTCTTAGGTTATTTATTCTTATTGTTAGATTATAGATTTGTTATTTTATTAATTCTATAATATTTATTTGAACATGTTTTATTCTTAAATTTTAAGTTTGTTATTTTATCAATTCTATAATATTTTTTTAAACAAGTTTATTCTTAGATCATAGAGTTGTTATTTTATCAATTCTACAATATTTATTTGATTTTATTGAACATAAATTTTAAGTTAGTTATTTTATCAATTTTATAATATTTATTTAAACATGTTTTTTTCTTAAATTCTATTATATTTATTTGAGCATGTTTATTCTTAAATTATAGGTTTGTTTTGTGTGATGGTGGTATTACCCATAACATTTAAACTGTGGTGATATTTGCTCATAAAAATAATCGAAATTAAAGTCGAATTAAAAGCAAATTCTTAGAGAAATGGATTTATGATAAAATTTTTTTATAGTGATTTGTGAATTCAAATTCTATTTAAAAAAAAAATTAGGTAAAATAAACAGCCGAAATAAACAAACCTCTTCGTGCTTTGTTTCAAGTACAACTAAGTGGTATAATCTAAATTTCTAGAAAATTAGAAAAATTTCTAGAGAGTTGGATTTATGAAATTAACTAATTATTTGTGAATTCCTAATTTTCCATACATTCTGACAGTGAAACATATCACATCTAAAATTACTTCTTAAAACCTAACTATTTTAGGTGGCCTCAACAATCATAAATGAAATACACGGTTTACTAGTTTGTCTAGAAAATGTCGAAATACGTGCCAACAAAACAGTGTTTGAGGTAGTGTTTGATTTTATGCTTCAATCTGAAGAAAAGCGCATTCTAAAGACATCATTTTCTCTCAGAAGCAGAGCTTGAATATGCTCCTTCGATTAGAATGTGTCAGGAATAGTTTCCCCGCTTTATAAGGGGTGATTTCGACGTGGGAGACAAAGTATGTCCAGGGTAGCCAAAAAAGTTCGAGGATGAAGAATTTGAGGCATTAGTCGATGAAGATCTATGCCAAACGTAACAAAAACTTGCAAAATCATTGGGCGTGAGATAACAAGCCGTTGCAAAACGTTTAAAAACATGGGAAATAATCCAAAAGGACAAAAATTGGGTGCCATACGAGTTGAAGTCGAGGGACGTCGAAAGCCGTTTTTTCTCGTGTGAACAACTGGTCCAACTTAAAAAAAGAAAGGTTTTTCTGCATCAAATTGTCACTGGCGATGAATGATGAATTTATTACGACAATCCTAAGTTCAAAAAATCTTATGGATAACATCGATAGCAAAGTGAATATCGATGAATCGAAGTTCAAGCTGTGTATTTGGTTGGATCAACTGGATGTGGGGTGCTATTAGCTGCTGAAACTGAGTAAAACCATCACAAGGGACCACTACCGACTTTAATTGATGCGTGTGAGCAGAGCATTATGCTATAAACGTCCGACACGATCGAAAGGCATGAGAAAGTTATTTTGTAACATGATAACGTTCCGCCCCATTTGGCACAGTGTTTTAAAACATACCTCGGAACGCTGAATTGGGTAGACCTGCCACGCCTGTCGTACAGACCAGACATTGTTCCTTCTGATTACTACCGTTTCCAATTAATGACGCATGGCTTGAGTGAGCAGTGTTTCACCGATACAAAGAAACGGATCGATTCATCGATAGCCTCAAAAGACGAGTTGTTCTTTCGTCGCGGAGTCCGTATGTTGCCAGAAAGATAGGAAAAGGTTGTCTCTAGCAATGAAAAATACTTTGATAAAAAAGAGCATGGCGGGATAAGCATGGTGAGGTGGCCCCAGAAGGATTTAGTGCTGCAAGTTTTTTTATGAGAAGGTCTTAAGTATTTTACATATTGACAAAGAATCCTGTTCGCTAGTTTTATAAAAAAAAAATTTTTTTTTATTTAAATGGCTTGATGGATTTAAATTGGGTTGGAATATGTTGAAGTCACACTAAAGTACTATAATACTGTAAACTGTAGGACAGAGGCTCCCATTCTAAACTTGATCAGGATACAGCCCCATCTTTTTCAATTTTTCCAAAAGTTTTTGAGGTAATTCTTCAGCAGCCGACTCATCTTCAGAGGCAATTTCTCCTTTAATTTTTATATTATGGAGAGCATGTTTTTGAAGAAAGCCAGTCATCCAACCTTTGCTTTTTATTTAACTGAGCTGATGTACCTGTTTCTTTTTCTTTAATCTTGACTTCTTTTAGTTATATCAAACAATGTTTATCTCTTCGTTGGCAGTAATTTCACTTTTTTTACAATTATCTTTATCTTTCCGCCTTCATGCAAGATTCAAAATTTCAAATCAATACTTTTAAGTCGATAATTTTGGATTTAACTAATTTTTTCCGTTCACTTTCCAAAATTGCTTTTCTCAATATCTTCGATTGGATATTAATCGTTTTGAAATATTTTGGTGCTGTTAACTTTTTACTTTGAACGAAAAAAAATTTAATGTTCTTATTAAATTTTTTAATTATCTTTAAGTTCTAAATTATATGGTGTGAAATTCCTTACTATATCTTTAGAACTTTCTCCTACACTTTTGTTAAATAATTCCATATAATACCTATAAAGATACATATGTTAAAAAATAACATCGGCCTTTTTCTAAAATAATTTTTTGAATAAAAACCCACACAATTCATCAAATTCAATTTGATGATTTTGTCGACAATCATGCCAATGACTTTTGTTTGTTTTCTTATTTAATATACATATTTGCGTAAGAAAAATTTAACTGACTGTTATGATGATAGTAAGTTTTCGATTAAGAATAATTTTTAATTTTTATAATGAACTCCGTGTTTTGATCCTCTATTTGGGAAAGAAATTCTTATCGCATGAAAATAAGGGAAGTCTTTTTGATCGATGTTTTTTTGTCTTCTGGTCACAAAATATACAAGTTGCATTAATTAAATCAATAATCACATCATTCTTATCCAAAATAATTCACTATAATTTTGAACTTGATGGACCTAATGAACTAACGCAGATGTGTACTAAGAATTGAACTGTGAATTAACAAAGTAGTTGCTGCCATTGAAGGCTGTGTAGAAGATGATTGTGGATCACTAGATTGTGCTTCCGGTTTTTGTTTGAAGTGGGTGTTTCTCTATTTTTGAATTTGGACATAAGATATTTTTTCATTAGTCCTGTAAAGGACCTGTAGCACTGTTTATGATATCCATAGTCATAATCATTCGGCAAAACAATGTCTTTAAATTTAAGATTATGTTCCTTTCGCAGTTTTAATATTAATGTCCACTTTTTTAATGCTTGTTCATTAAACAAAATCAAATTATCACCAGCTTTTTATCAAAAAGCACAAGTCTCTAACTCTGCCATAATATTTTTTAAGCACTGCACTTATTTTCAACTAAATTCGTTGCCGTTGTGTAAAATAAAAACAGTAAACTCCGAAATAGTCGACGCGGTCAAACTTTTCAAAAAATTTTCACTTAAAATGAATCCTGCGTGAAGACGGAAAGATAAAAATATTGTGAAACAAGAGAAGTTACTGCCAGCGAAGGGATTAATCATACATATATATATATATATATATATACATACTGCGTTTCATATGCTGGTTAATTTTATTTTATGTTTGCAAAATTTTATATATCAGGATTATTAGGATGTTCTTAAAAAATAAATGGACTCATAGATCTAGGAAATATTAATTACTCCTGTAGAAGAATATATTTTTTTGAAATTGTAAAGTAAATGCAATAAAATTGTAGAAGAATAGAGGTAAATGCCATCGAAGGAAATTTTAATATATACACATGAACTGTTTGCATGTTTATTTTATTATATATTTAAAAATATTATAAATTTTGTGAGGATTACCCAAAAGTAAATGTTTTTATTGGTCACACAAACCTGCGAAAAATATATTTTGTGCAAATGCAAAGGAGAGGCCATAAATTTTTTCGAAGAACTATTTCTTTTTAATCCCTAATAAAATTTTAGGTATTCCAGTTAAAAATAAAAATAGGACCATCTTTACTTTAAAGGGATATAATGTAGCAAAAACAATTACCTCATTGTCGGCATTTTGCTTTGAAATCTTATACTATATATCAGTCTAAATTAGTTTTTTTACTTCTAAGAAAATAGCAAATAAATTTTTAATAATGTGGGTAATTATATCAGAAAAAAACTTTTTATAATACAAAAAATTCAATTTCTTTAAAAAATTCTGATTTTGAATTTTATAGTCAAAATAATTAATATAGTTATGCTTTTCATAGGAAAATAATTTTAAACATTATTTGATATAACTGAAAAAACCCATTAAATATAAATTTTATGATGTTTTTTTATAAAATAATCTAATTATCTCGTTTAAGCTTATACTTACACCGGAACTTTTTGTAGGTCTGAGCCGTCAGCTTGTCCAGGTTGTCCAGAACTGTTGTTCATAATAAATATAAATTTGTTACTTAAAAAATTAGGAAGCTTCCGTTAAATTGTTCTTACTTTAAGGCGTCTGGCTGAAGTTTTGGCTGACACAAAGTGTCTGGCAATATTGAATAATGATTATTAATAATATCCCCTAAAACATATATAAAAATCAGCACTTCGAAAATGGGAGAGTTTGCCCATGTTTTTACGCACCTTCCCCCCTGATATCTGCAAAATGGCCGCCTAGACAAATTAACCAATATGTATATATTCTTAGATACATATAGGTACTATTATTTATTCCTTAAATTTCGTTACTTCCAAAATAAGAGAGGTCTGGTGGCCCTGGACTCTTACTCTAGTTGTTTTTGAAAATGAGATTTATTTTGTTAAAGGTTATACTTACTCTAAAAGTAAAAACGAATATAAACAAACGTTTAAGATAAAAAAGAAAATAGAAAAAATAATAGAAGTATAACTTATATGACTTATAACAATATAATCCATTTAATTTATATTTCAAATACATTCTTAGAATTATTATTAAATTTCTACTTTCGGAAATTCTGTATTTAAAATAATTTCAGAAAATTGTAAAGAATGTCTTCCAATTACAAAAATTGCTAGAATTGTTTATGCTTTATTAATTGTAGCAAACAACTTGATTCAGCTCACTTTATTACTATTTACAACTTGCCTTTTACACTACTTTCAAGTAGTAGCAAGCTACTAAGTTTTGGTTGAAAGCCACTAAAATGTTTCTCGATTATTTCAGACAATGTGATAGCTTCCTTAGAAGATGCAGCGCATCTTTTTTCAGGATATACCCAGCTAAACGTTACACCATATTCCTTAAATATTCACTCTTGGATTTACAATTCAAACGAACTTCAGCTAGTTCAGAATGCTTAACTTTGTCCTCTATTTTCAAGAACTAATTTAAAGTCCTTTGTATCTTTTTAATGTTTGCTTTTTAACTAGTTTTCTAGGTTAACCGCTTCCATAATTCGTGTACGATTCTTCCGTTCTGCAACATCATTCCTTTTTTCTGTATATAGCTGTATTGTGAACTTGTATTCCTTAAGTTTTCACAAACTTTTTTGTTATTTTTTCAATTTGATTAATTTGATTGCTTCAGAATATTTGATTAAAAATGCTAACTAACTTTGGTTTGGTTGGTGTATATCTCTGTAGCAATAAGAATTTTAAATTAAGCCGTGTAGCTTTTACATTCGGACAGAGAGAAATTAATTGGTTCGCATAGATGTTTATATTTTGGTCAGAAATATTTTATTGGGAAATTTATGTTTCAATTTTTTTATGTGAAAACATCTTATGCGGTAGTATTTGCTTAGCTTGTTTATTTTTGTTGATTATCGGTTTAATTATTAGGTAACATTTTTATTATTGATAATTGTCGGTTAGTCATCTGTAATAATGAGTGGTTTGACGTGTTTAACAATTTTATTTTTGAATTATTATTACAATAAAAAAACAACTTTTGATACTTTTTATAATTTTATTTCTTATCAAAATGTCCTACTCACTACAGATTGACTCCTTTTTCGTAACTAACTGATTTCTTAAGATTTCTTCCTTTTTATACTCTTACTTATCAGTGGACGCGTTTGTGGTCCTCTGGTAATTGTTATCATGCTCATCATGTGTTGTTTGAAGCTTTTTACTCTTAGGTTATTTATTCTTATTGTTAGATTATAGATTTGTTATTTTATTAATTCTATAATATTTATTTGAACATGTTTTATTCTTAAATTTTAAGTTTGTTATTTTATCAATTCTATAATATTAATTTAAACAAGTTTATTCTTAGATCATAGAGTTGTTATTTTATCAATTCTACAATATTTATTTGATTTTATTGAACATAAATTTTAAGTTTGTTATTTTATCAATTTTATAATATTTATTTAAACATGTTTTTTTCTTAAATTCTATTATATTTATTTGAGCATGTTTTTTCTTAAATTATAGGTTTGTTTTGTGTGATGGCGGTATTACCCATAACATTTAAACTGTGGTGATATTTGCTCATAAAAATAATCGAAATTAAAGTCGAATTAAAAGCAAATTCTTAGAGAAATGGATTTATGATAAAATTTTTTTATAGTGATTTGTGAATTCAAATTCTATTTAAAAAAAAAATTAGGTAAAATAAACAGCCGAAATAAACAAACCTCTTCGTGCTTTGTTTCAAGTACAACTAAGTGGTATAATCTAAATTTCTAGAAAATTAGAAAAATTTCTAGAGAGTTGGATTTATGAAATTAACTAATTATTTGTGAATTCCTAATTTTCCATACATTCTGACAGTGAAACATATCACATCTAAAATTACTTCTTAAAACCTAACTATTTTAGGTGGCCTCAACAATCATAAATGAAATACACGGTTTACTAGTTTGTCTAGAAAATGTCGAAATACGTGCCAACAAAACAGTGTTTGAGGTAGTGTTTGATTTTATGCTTCAATCTGAAGAAAAGCGCATTCTAAAGACATCATTTTCTCTCAGAAGCAGAGCTTGAATATGCTCCTTCGATTAGAATGTGTCAGGAATAGTTTCCCCGCTTTATAAGGGGTGATTTCGACGTGGGAGACAAAGTATGTCCAGGGTAGCCAAAAAAGTTCGAGGATGAAGAATTTGAGGCATTAGTCGATGAAGATCTATGCCAAACGTAACAAAAACTTTCAGAATCATTGGGCGTGAGATAACAAGCCGTTGCAAAACGTTTAAAAACATGGGAAATAATCCAAAAGGACAAAAATTGGGTGCCATACGAGTTGAAGTCGAGGGACGTCGAAAGCCGTTTTTTCTCGTGTGAACAACTGGTCCAACTTAAAAAAAGAAAGGTTTTTCTGCATCAAATTGTCACTGGCGATGAATGATGAATTTATTACGACAATCCTAAGTTCAAAAAATCTTATGGATAACATCGATAGCAAAGTGAATATCGATGAATCGAAGTTCAAGCTGTGTATTTGGTTGGATCAACTGAATGTGGGGTGCTATTAGCTGCTGAAAGTGAGTAAAACCATCACAAGGGACCACTACCGACTTTAATTGATGCGTGTGAGCAGAGCATTATGCTATAAACGTCCGACACGATCGAAAGGCATGAGAAAGTTATTTTGTAACATGATAACGTTCCGCCCCATTTGGCACAGTGTTTTAAAACATACCTCGGAACGCTGAATTGGGTAGACCTGCCACGCCTGTCGTACAGACCAGACATTGTTCCTTCTGATTACTACCGTTTCCAATTAATGACGCATGGCTTGAGTGAGCAGTGTTTCACCGATACAAAGAAACGGATCGATTCATCGATAGCCTCAAAAGACGAGTTGTTCTTTCGTCGCGGAGTCCGTATGTTGCCAGAAAGATAGGAAAAGGTTGTCTCTAGCAATGAAAAATACTTTGATAAAAAAGAGCATGGTGGGATAAGCATGGTGAGGTGGCCCCAGAAGGATTTAGTGCTGCAAGTTTTTTTATGAGAAGGTCTTAAGTATTTTACATATTGACAAAGAATCCTGTTCGCTAGTTTTATAAAAAAAAAAATTTTTTTTTATTTAAATGGCTTGATGGATTTAAATTGGGTTGGAATATGTTGAAGTCACACTAAAGTACTATAATACTGTAAACTGTAGGACAGAGGCTCCCATTCTAAACTTGATCAGGATACAGCCCCATCTTTTTCAATTTTTCCAAAAGTTTTTGAGGTAATTCTTCAGCAGCCGACTCATCTTCAGAGGCAATTTCTCCTTTAATTTTTATATTATGGAGAGCATGTTTTTGAAGAAAGCCAGTCATCCAACCTTTGCTTTTTATTTAACTGAGCTGATGTACCTGTTTCTTTTTCTTTAATCTTGACTTCTTTTAGTTATATCAAACAATGTTTATCTCTTCGTTGGCAGTAATTTCACTTTTTTTACAATTATCTTTATCTTTCCGCCTTCATGCAAGATTCAAAATTTCAAATCAATACTTTTAAGTCGATAATTTTGGATTTAACTAATTTTTTCCGTTCACTTTCCAAAATTGCTTTTCTCAACATCTTCGATTGGATATTAATCGTTTTGAAATATTTTGGTGCTGTTAACTTTTTACTTTGAACGAAAAAAAATTTAATGTTCTTATTAAATTTTTTAATTATCTTTAAGTTCTAAATTATATGGTGTGAAATTCCTTACTATATCTTTAGAACTTTCTCCTACACTTTTGTTAAATAATTCCATATAATACCTATAAAGATACATATGTTAAAAAATAACATCGGCCTTTTTCTAAAATAATTTTTTGAATAAAAACCCACACAATTCATCAAATTCAATTTGATGATTTTGTCGACAATCATGCCAATGACTTTTGTTTGTTTTCTTATTTAATATACATATTTGCGTAAGAAAAATTTAACTGACTGTTATGATGATAGTAAGTTTTCGATTAAGAATAATTTTTAATTTTTATAATGAACTCCGTGTTTTGATCCTCTATTTGGGAAAGAAATTCTTATCGCATGAAAATAAGGGAAGTCTTTTTGATCGATGTTTTTTTGTCTTCTGGTCACAAAATATACAAGTTGCATTAATTAAATCAATAATCACATCATTCTTATCCAAAATAATTCACTATAATTTTGAACTTGATGGACCTAATGAACTAACGCAGATGTGTACTAAGAATTGAACTGTGAATTAACAAAGTAGTTGCTGCCATTGAGGGCTGTGTAGAAGATGATTGTGGATCACTAGATTGTGCTTCCGGTTTTTGTTTGAAGTGGGTGTTTCTCTATTTTTGAATTTGGACATAAGATATTTTTTCGTTAGTCCTGTAAAGGACCTATAGCACTGTTTATGATATCCATAGTCATAATCATTCGGCAAAACAATGTCATTAAATTTAAGATTATGTTCCTTTCGCAGTTTTAATATTAATGTCCACTTTTTTAATGCTTGTTCATTAAACAAAATCAAATTATCACCAGCTTTTTATCAAAAAGCACAAGTCTCTAACTCTGCCATAATATTTTTTAAGCACTGCACTTATTTTCAACTAAATTCGTTGCCGTTGTGTAAAATAAAAACAGTAAACTCCGAAATAGTCGACGCGGTCAAACTTTTCAAAAAATTTTCACTTAAAATGAATCCTGCGTGAAGACGGAAAGATAAAAATATTGTGAAACAAGAGAAGTTACTGCCAGCGAAGGGATTAATCATACATATATATATATATATATATATATACATACTGCGTTTCATATGCTAGTTAATTTTACTTTATGTTTGCAAAATTTTATATATCAGGATTATTAGGATGTTCTTAAAAAATAAATGGACTCATAGATCTAGGAAATATTAATTACTCCTGTAGAAGAATATATTTTTTTGAAATTGTAAAGTAAATGCAATAAAATTGTAGAAGAATAGAGGTAAATGCCATCGAAGGAAATTTTAATATATACACATGAACTGTTTGCATGTTTATTTTATTATATATTTAAAAATATTATAAATTTTGTGAGGATTACCCAAAAGTAAATGTTTTTATTGGTCACACAAACGTGCGAAAAATATATTTTGTGCAAATGCAAAGGAGAGGCCATAAATTTTTTCGAAGAACTATTTCTTTTTAATCCCTAATAAAATTTTAGGTATTCCAGTTAAAAATAAAAATAGGACCATCTTTACTTTAAAGGGATATAATGTAGCAAAAACAATTACCTCATTGTCGGCATTTTGCTTTGAAATCTTATACTATATATCAGTCTAAATTAGTTTTTTTACTTCTAAGAAAATAGCAAATAAATTTTTAATAATGTGGGTAATTATATCAGAAAAAAACTTTTTATAATACAAAAAATTCAATTTCTTTAAAAAATTCTGATTTTGAATTTTATAGTCAAAATAATTAATATAGTTATGCTTTTCATAGGAAAATAATTTTAAACATTATTTGATATAACTGAAAAAACCCATTAAATATAAATTTTATGATGTTTTTTTATAAAATAATCTAATTATCTCGTTTAAGCTTATACTTACACCGGAACTTTTTGTAGGTCTGAGCCGTCAGCTTGTCCAGGTTGTCCAGAACTGTTGTTCATAATAAATATAAATTTGTTACTTAAAAAATTAGGAAGCTTCCGTTAAATTGTTCTTACTTTAAGGCGTCTGGCTGAAGTTTTGGCTGACACAAAGTGTCTGGCAATATTGAATAATGATTATTAATAATATCCCCTAAAACATATATAAAAATCAGCACTTCGAAAATGGGAGAGTTTGCCCATGTTTTTACGCACCTTCCCCCCTGATATCTGCAAAATGGCCGCCTAGACAAATTAACCAATATGTATATATTCTTAGATACATATAGGTACTATTATTTATTCCTTAAATTTCGTTACTTCCAAAATAAGAGAGGTCTGGTGGCCCTGGACTCTTACTCTAGTTGTTTTTGAAAATGAGATTTATTTTGTTAAAGGTTATACTTACTCTAAAAGTAAAAACGAATATAAACAAACGTTTAAGATAAAAAAGAAAATAGAAAAAATAATAGAAGTATAACTTATATGACTTATAACAATATAATCCATTTAATTTATATTTCAAATACATTCTTAGAATTATTATTAAATTTCTACTTTCGGAAATTCTGTATTTAAAATAATTTCAGAAAATTGTAAAGAATGTCTTCCAATTACAAAAATTGCTAGAATTGTTTATGCTTTATTAATTGTAGCAAACAACTTGATTCAGCTCACTTTATTACTATTTACAACTTGCCTTTTACACTACTTTCAAGTAGTAGCAAGCTACTAAGTTTTGGTTGAAAGCCACTAAAATGTTTCTCGATTATTTCAGACAATGTGATAGCTTCCTTAGAAGATGCAGCGCATCTTTTTTCAGGATATACCCAGCTAAACGTTACACCATATTCCTTAAATATTCACTCTTGGATTTACAATTCAAACGAACTTCAGCTAGTTCAGAATGCTTAACTTTGTCCTCTATTTTCAAGAACTAATTTAAAGTCCTTTGTATCTTTTTAATGTTTGCTTTTTAACTAGTTTTCTAGGTTAACCGCTTCCATAATTCGTGTACGATTCTTCCGTTCTGCAACATCATTCCTTTTTTCTGTATATAGCTGTATTGTGAACTTGTATTCCTTAAGTTTTCACAAACTTTTTTGTTATTTTTTCAATTTGATTAATTTGATTGCTTCAGAATATTTGATTAAAAATGCTAACTAACTTTGGTTTGGTTGGTGTATATCTCTGTAGCAATAAGAATTTTAAATTAAGCCGTGTAGCTTTTACATTCGGACAGAGAGAAATTAATTGGTTCGCATAGATGTTTATATTTTGGTCAGAAATATTTTATTGGGAAATTTATGTTTCAATTTTTTTATGTGAAAACATCTTATGCGGTAGTATTTGCTTAGCTTGTTTATTTTTGTTGATTATCGGTTTAATTATTAGGTAACATTTTTATTATTGATAATTGTCGGTTAGTCATCTGTAATAATGAGTGGTTTGACGTGTTTAACAATTTTATTTTTGAATTATTATTACAATAAAAAAACAACTTTTGATACTTTTTATAATTTTATTTCTTATCAAAATGTCCTACTCACTACAGATTGACTCCTTTTTCGTAACTAACTGATTTCTTAAGATTTCTTCCTTTTTATACTCTTACTTATCAGTGGACGCGTTTGTGGTCTTCTGGTAATTGTTATCATGCTCATCATGTGTTGTTTGAAGCTTTTTACTCTTAGGTTATTTATTCTTATTGTTAGATTATAGATTTGTTATTTTATTAATTCTATAATATTTATTTGAACATGTTTTATTCTTAAATTTTAAGTTTGTTATTTTATCAATTCTATAATATTTATTTAAACAAGTTTATTCTTAGATCATAGAGTTGTTATTTTATCAATTCTACAATATTTATTTGATTTTATTGAACATAAATTTTAAGTTTGTTATTTTATCAATTTTATAATATTTATTTAAACATGTTTTTTTCTTAAATTCTATTATATTTATTTGAGCATGTTTATTCTTAAATTATAGGTTTGTTTTGTGTGATGGCGGTATTACCCATAACATTTAAACTGTGGTGATATTTGCTCATAAAAATAATCGAAATTAAAGTCGAATTAAAAGCAAATTCTTAGAGAAATGGATTTATGATAAAATTTTTTTATAGTGATTTGTGAATTCAAATTCTATTTAAAAAAAAAATTAGGTAAAATAAACAGCCGAAATAAACAAACCTCTTCGTGCTTTGTTTTAAGTACAACTAAGTGGTATAATCTAAATTTCTAGAAAATTAGAAAAATTTCTAGAGAGTTGGATTTATGAAATTAACTAATTATTTGTGAATTCCTAATTTTCCATACATTCTGACAGTGAAACATATCACATCTAAAATTACTTCTTAAAACCTAACTATTTTAGGTGGCCTCAACAATCATAAATGAAATACACGGTTTACTAGTTTGTCTAGAAAATGTCGAAATACGTGCCAACAAAACAGTGTTTGAGGTAGTGTTTGATTTTATGCTTCAATCTGAAGAAAAGCGCATTCTAAAGACATCATTTTCTCTCAGAAGCAGAGCTTGAATATGCTCCTTCGATTAGAATGTGTCAGGAATAGTTTCCCCGCTTTATAAGGGGTGATTTCGACGTGGGAGACAAAGTATGTCCAGGGTAGCCAAAAAAGTTCGAGGATGAAGAATTTGAGGCATTAGTCGATGAAGATCTATGCCAAACGTAACAAAAACTTGCAGAATCATTGGGCGTGAGATAACAAGCCGTTGCAAAACGTTTAAAAACATGGGAAATAATCCAAAAGGACAAAAATTGGGTGCCATACGAGTTGAAGTCGAGGGACGTCGAAAGCCGTTTTTTCTCGTGTGAACAACTGGTCCAACTTAAAAAAAGAAAGGTTTTTCTGCATCAAATTGTCACTGGCGATGAATGATGAATTTATTACGACAATCCTAAGTTCAAAAAATCTTATGCATAACATCGATAGCAAAGTGAATATCGATGAATCGAAGTTCAAGCTGTGTATTTAGTTGGATCAACTGGATGTGGGGTGCTATTAGCTGCTGAAACTGAGTAAAACCATCACAAGGGACCACTACCGACTTTAATTGATGCGTGTGAGCAGAGCATTATGCTATAAACGTCCGACACGATAGAAAGGCATGAGAAAGTTATTTTGTAACATGATAACGTTCCGCCCCATTTGGCACAGTGTTTTAAAACATACCTCGGAACGCTGAATTGGGTAGACCTGCCACGCCTGTCGTACAGACCAGACATTGTTCCTTCTGATTACTACCGTTTCCAATTAATGACGCATGGCTTGAGTGAGCAGTGTTTCACCGATACAAAGAAACGGATCGATTCATCGATTCCTCAAAAGACGAGTTGTTCTTTCGTCGCGGAGTCCGTATGTTGCCAGAAAGATAGGAAAAGGTTGTTTCTAGCAATGAAAAATACTTTGATAAAAAAGAGCATGGCGGGATAAGCATGGTGAGGTGGCCCCAGAAGGATTTAGTGCTGCAAGTTTTTTTATGAGAAGGTCTTAAGTATTTTACATATTGACAAAGAATCCTGTTCGCTAGTTTTATAAAAAAAAAAATTTTTTTTTATTTAAATGGCTTGATGGATTTAAATTGGGTTGGAATATGTTGAAGTCACACTAAAGTACTATAATACTGTAAACTGTAGGACAGAGGCTCCCATTCTAAACTTGATCAGGATACAGCCCCATCTTTTTCAATTTTTCCAAAAGTTTTTGAGGTAATTCTTCAGCAGCCGACTCATCTTCAGAGGCAATTTCTCCTTTAATTTTTATATTATGGAGAGCATGTTTTTGAAGAAAGCCAGTCATCCAACCTTTGCTTTTTATTTAACTGAGCTGATGTACCTGTTTCTTTTTCTTTAATCTTGACTTCTTTTAGTTATATCAAACAATGTTTATCTCTTCGTTGGCAGTAATTTCACTTTTTTTACAATTATCTTTATCTTTCCGCCTTCATGCAAGATTCAAAATTTCAAATCAATACTTTTAAGTCGATAATTTTGGATTTAACTAATTTTTTCCGTTCACTTTCCAAAATTGCTTTTCTCAATATCTTCGATTGGATATTAATCGTTTTGAAATATTTTGGTGCTGTTAACTTTTTACTTTGAACGAAAAAAAATTTAATGTTCTTATTAAATTTTTTAATTATCTTTAAGTTCTAAATTATATGGTGTGAAATTCCTTACTATATCTTTAGAACTTTCTCCTACACTTTTGTTAAATAATTCCATATAATACCTATAAAGATACATATGTTAAAAAATAACATCGGCCTTTTTCTAAAATAATTTTTTGAATAAAAACCCACACAATTCATCAAATTCAATTTGATGATTTTGTCGACAATCATGCCAATGACTTTTGTTTGTTTTCTTATTTAATATACATATTTGCGTAAGAAAAATTTAACTGACTGTTATGATGATAGTAAGTTTTCGATTAAGAATAATTTTTAATTTTTATAATGAACTCCGTGTTTTGATCCTCTATTTGGGAAAGAAATTCTTATCGCATGAAAATAAGGGAAGTCTTTTTGATCGATGTTTTTTTGTCTTCTGGTCACAAAATATACAAGTTGCATTAATTAAATCAATAATCACATCATTCTTATCCAAAATAATTCACTATAATTTTGAACTTGATGGACCTAATGAACTAACGCAGATGTGTACTAAGAATTGAACTGTGAATTAACAAAGTAGTTGCTGCCATTGAGGGCTGTGTAGAAGATGATTGTGGATCACTAGATTGTGCTTCCGGTTTTTGTTTGAAGTGGGTGTTTCTCTATTTTTGAATTTGGACATAAGATATTTTTTCGTTAGTCCTGTAAAGGACCTATAGCACTGTTTATGATATCCATAGTCATAATCATTCGGCAAAACAATGTCATTAAATTTAAGATTATGTTCCTTTCGCAGTTTTAATATTAATGTCCACTTTTTTAATGCTTGTTCATTAAACAAAATCAAATTATCACCAGCTTTTTATCAAAAAGCACAAGTCTCTAACTCTGCCATAATATTTTTTAAGCACTGCACTTATTTTCAACTAAATTCGTTGCCGTTGTGTAAAATAAAAACAGTAAACTCCGAAATAGTCGACGCGGTCAAACTTTTCAAAAAATTTTCACTTAAAATGAATCCTGCGTGAAGACGGAAAGATAAAAATATTGTGAAACAAGAGAAGTTACTGCCAGCGAAGGGATTAATCATACATATATATATATATATATATATATACATACTGCGTTTCATATGCTAGTTAATTTTACTTTATGTTTGCAAAATTTTATATATCAGGATTATTAGGATGTTCTTAAAAAATAAATGGACTCATAGATCTAGGAAATATTAATTACTCCTGTAGAAGAATATATTTTTTTGAAATTGTAAAGTAAATGCAATAAAATTGTAGAAGAATAGAGGTAAATGCCATCGAAGGAAATTTTAATATATACACATGAACTGTTTGCATGTTTATTTTATTATATATTTAAAAATATTATAAATTTTGTGAGGATTACCCAAAAGTAAATGTTTTTATTGGTCACACAAACGTGCGAAAAATATATTTTGTGCAAATGCAAAGGAGAGGCCATAAATTTTTTCGAAGAACTATTTCTTTTTAATCCCTAATAAAATTTTAGGTATTCCAGTTAAAAATAAAAATAGGACCATCTTTACTTTAAAGGGATATAATGTAGCAAAAACAATTACCTCATTGTCGGCATTTTGCTTTGAAATCTTATACTATATATCAGTCTAAATTAGTTTTTTTACTTCTAAGAAAATAGCAAATAAATTTTTAATAATGTGGGTAATTATATCAGAAAAAAACTTTTTATAATACAAAAAATTCAATTTCTTTAAAAAATTCTGATTTTGAATTTTATAGTCAAAATAATTAATATAGTTATGCTTTTCATAGGAAAATAATTTTAAACATTATTTGATATAACTGAAAAAACCCATTAAATATAAATTTTATGATGTTTTTTTATAAAATAATCTAATTATCTCGTTTAAGCTTATACTTACACCGGAACTTTTTGTAGGTCTGAGCCGTCAGCTTGTCCAGGTTGTCCAGAACTGTTGTTCATAATAAATATAAATTTGTTACTTAAAAAATTAGGAAGCTTCCGTTAAATTGTTCTTACTTTAAGGCGTCTGGCTGAAGTTTTGGCTGACACAAAGTGTCTGGCAATATTGAATAATGATTATTAATAATATCCCCTAAAACATATATAAAAATCAGCACTTCGAAAATGGGAGAGTTTGCCCATGTTTTTACGCACCTTCCCCCCTGATATCTGCAAAATGGCCGCCTAGACAAATTAACCAATATGTATATATTCTTAGATACATATAGGTACTATTATTTATTCCTTAAATTTCGTTACTTCCAAAATAAGAGAGGTCTGGTGGCCCTGGACTCTTACTCTAGTTGTTTTTGAAAATGAGATTTATTTTGTTAAAGGTTATACTTACTCTAAAAGTAAAAACGAATATAAACAAACGTTTAAGATAAAAAAGAAAATAGAAAAAATAATAGAAGTATAACTTATATGACTTATAACAATATAATCCATTTAATTTATATTTCAAATACATTCTTAGAATTATTATTAAATTTCTACTTTCGGAAATTCTGTATTTAAAATAATTTCAGAAAATTGTAAAGAATGTCTTCCAATTACAAAAATTGCTAGAATTGTTTATGCTTTATTAATTGTAGCAAACAACTTGATTCAGCTCACTTTATTACTATTTACAACTTGCCTTTTACACTACTTTCAAGTAGTAGCAAGCTACTAAGTTTTGGTTGAAAGCCACTAAAATGTTTCTCGATTATTTCAGACAATGTGATAGCTTCCTTAGAAGATGCAGCGCATCTTTTTTCAGGATATACCCAGCTAAACGTTACACCATATTCCTTAAATATTCACTCTTGGATTTACAATTCAAACGAACTTCAGCTAGTTCAGAATGCTTAACTTTGTCCTCTATTTTCAAGAACTAATTTAAAGTCCTTTGTATCTTTTTAATGTTTGCTTTTTAACTAGTTTTCTAGGTTAACCGCTTTCATAATTCGTGTACGATTCTTCCGTTCTGCAACATCATTCCTTTTTTCTGTATATAGCTGTATTGTGAACTTGTATTCCTTAAGTTTTCACAAACTTTTTTGTTATTTTTTCAATTTGATTAATTTGATTGCTTCAGAATATTTGATTAAAAATGCTAACTAACTTTGGTTTGGTTGGTGTATATCTCTGTAGCAATAAGAATTTTAAATTAAGCCATGTAGCTTTTACATTCGGACAGAGAGAAATTAATTGGTTCGCATAGATGTTTATATTTTGGTCAGAAATATTTTATTGGGAAATTTATGTTTCAATTTTTTTATGTGAAAACATCTTATGCGGTAGTATTTGCTTAGCTTGTTTATTTTTGTTGATTATCGGTTTAATTATTAGGTAACATTTTTATTATTGATAATTGTCGGTTAGTCATCTGTAATAATGAGTGGTTTGACGTGTTTAACAATTTTATTTTTGAATTATTATTACAATAAAAAAACAACTTTTGATACTTTTTATAATTTTATTTCTTATCAAAATGTCCTACTCACTACAGATTGACTCCTTTTTCGTAACTAACTGATTTCTTAAGATTTCTTCCTTTTTATACTCTTACTTATCAGTGGACGCGTTTGTGGTCCTCTGGTAATTGTTATCATGCTCATCATGTGTTGTTTGAAGCTTTTTACTCTTAGGTTATTTATTCTTATTGTTAGATTATAGATTTGTTATTTTATTAATTCTATAATATTTATTTGAACATGTTTTATTCTTAAATTTTAAGTTTGTTATTTTATCAATTCTATAATATTTATTTAAACAAGTTTATTCTTAGATCATAGAGTTGTTATTTTATCAATTCTACAATATTTATTTGATTTTATTGAACATAAATTTTAAGTTTGTTATTTTATCAATTTTATAATATTTATTTAAACATGTTTTTTTCTTAAATTCTATTATATTTATTTGAGCATGTTTTTTCTTAAATTATAGGTTTGTTTTGTGTGATGGCGGTATTACCCATAACATTTAAACTGTGGTGATATTTGCTCATAAAAATAATCGAAATTAAAGTCGAATTAAAAGCAAATTCTTAGAGAAATGGATTTATGATAAAATTTTTTTATAGTGATTTGTGAATTCAAATTCTATTTAAAAAAAAAATTAGGTAAAATAAACAGCCGAAATAAACAAACCTCTTCGTGCTTTGTTTCAAGTACAACTAAGTGGTATAATCTAAATTTCTAGAAAATTAGAAAAATTTCTAGAGAGTTGGATTTATGAAATTAACTAATTATTTGTGAATTCCTAATTTTCCATACATTCTGACAGTGAAACATATCACATCTAAAATTACTTCTTAAAACCTAACTATTTTAGGTGGCCTCAACAATCATAAATGAAATACACGGTTTACTAGTTTGTCTAGAAAATGTCGAAATACGTGCCAACAAAACAGTGTTTGAGGTAGTGTTTGATTTTATGCTTCAATCTGAAGAAAAGCGCATTCTAAAGACATCATTTTCTCTCAGAAGCAGAGCTTGAATATGCTCCTTCGATTAGAATGTGTCAGGAATAGTTTCCCCGCTTTATAAGGGGTGATTTCGACGTGGGAGACAAAGTATGTCCAGGGTAGCCAAAAAAGTTCGAGGATGAAGAATTTGAGGCATTAGTCGATGAAGATCTATGCCAAACGTAACAAAAACTTGCAGAATCATTGGGCGTGAGATAACAAGCCGTTGCAAAACGTTTAAAAACATGGGAAATAATCCAAAAGGACAAAAATTGGGTGCCATACGAGTTGAAGTCGAGGGACGTCGAAAGCCGTTTTTTCTCGTGTGAACAACTGGTCCAACTTAAAAAAAGAAAGGTTTTTCTGCATCAAATTGTCACTGGCGATGAATGATGAATTTATTACGACAATCCTAAGTTCAAAAAATCTTATGGATAACATCGATAGCAAAGTGAATATCGATGAATCGAAGTTCAAGCTGTGTATTTAGTTGGATCAACTGGATGTGGGGTGCTATTAGCTGCTGAAACTGAGTAAAACCATCACAAGGGACCACTACCGACTTTAATTGATGCGTGTGAGCAGAGCATTATGCTATAAACGTCCGACACGATAGAAAGGCATGAGAAAGTTATTTTGTAACATGATAACGTTCCGCCCCATTTGGCACAGTGTTTTAAAACATACCTCGGAACGCTGAATTGGGTAGACCTGCCACGCCTGTCGTACAGACCAGACATTGTTCCTTCTGATTACTACCGTTTCCAATTAATGACGCATGGCTTGAGTGAGCAGTGTTTCACCGATACAAAGAAACGGATCGATTCATCGATTCCTCAAAAGACGAGTTGTTCTTTCGTCGCGGAGTCCGTATGTTGCCAGAAAGATAGGAAAAGGTTGTTTCTAGCAATGAAAAATACTTTGATAAAAAAGAGCATGGCGGGATAAGCATGGTGAGGTGGCCCCAGAAGGATTTAGTGCTGCAAGTTTTTTTATGAGAAGGTCTTAAGTATTTTACATATTGACAAAGAATCCTGTTCGCTAGTTTTATAAAAAAAAAAATTTTTTTTTATTTAAATGGCTTGATGGATTTAAATTGGGTTGGAATATGTTGAAGTCACACTAAAGTACTATAATACTGTAAACTGTAGGACAGAGGCTCCCATTCTAAACTTGATCAGGATACAGCCCCATCTTTTTCAATTTTTCCAAAAGTTTTTGAGGTAATTCTTCAGCAGCCGACTCATCTTCAGAGGCAATTTCTCCTTTAATTTTTATATTATGGAGAGCATGTTTTTGAAGAAAGCCAGTCATCCAACCTTTGCTTTTTATTTAACTGAGCTGATGTACCTGTTTCTTTTTCTTTAATCTTGACTTCTCTTAGTTATATCAAACAATGTTTATCTCTTCGTTGGCAGTAATTTCACTTTTTTTACAATTATCTTTATCTTTCCGCCTTCATGCAAGATTCAAAATTTCAAATCAATACTTTTAAGTCGATAATTTTGGATTTAACTAATTTTTTCCGTTCACTTTCCAAAATTGCTTTTCTCAATATCTTCGATTGGATATTAATCGTTTTGAAATATTTTGGTGCTGTTAACTTTTTACTTTGAACGAAAAAAAATTTAATGTTCTTATTAAATTTTTTAATTATCTTTAAGTTCTAAATTATATGGTGTGAAATTCCTTACTATATCTTTAGAACTTTCTCCTACACTTTTGTTAAATAATTCCATATAATACCTATAAAGATACATATGTTAAAAAATAACATCGGCCTTTTTCTAAAATAATTTTTTGAATAAAAACCCACACAATTCATCAAATTCAATTTGATGATTTTGTCGACAATCATGCCAATGACTTTTGTTTGTTTTCTTATTTAATATACATATTTGCGTAAGAAAAATTTAACTGACTGTTATGATGATAGTAAGTTTTCGATTAAGAATAATTTTTAATTTTTATAATGAACTCCGTGTTTTGATCCTCTATTTGGGAAAGAAATTCTTATCGCATGAAAATAAGGGAAGTCTTTTTGATCGATGTTTTTTTGTCTTCTGGTCACAAAATATACAAGTTGCATTAATTAAATCAATAATCACATCATTCTTATCCAAAATAATTCACTATAATTTTGAACTTGATGGACCTAATGAACTAACGCAGATGTGTACTAAGAATTGAACTGTGAATTAACAAAGTAGTTGCTGCCATTGAGGGCTGTGTAGAAGATGATTGTGGATCACTAGATTGTGCTTCCGGTTTTTGTTTGAAGTGGGTGTTTCTCTATTTTTGAATTTGGACATAAGATATTTTTTCGTTAGTCCTGTAAAGGACCTATAGCACTGTTTATGATATCCATAGTCATAATCATTCGGCAAAACAATGTCATTAAATTTAAGATTATGTTCCTTTCGCAGTTTTAATATTAATGTCCACTTTTTTAATGCTTGTTCATTAAACAAAATCAAATTATCACCAGCTTTTTATCAAAAAGCACAAGTCTCTAACTCTGCCATAATATTTTTTAAGCACTGCACTTATTTTCAACTAAATTCGTTGCCGTTGTGTAAAATAAAAACAGTAAACTCCGAAATAGTCGACGCGGTCAAACTTTTCAAAAAATTTTCACTTAAAATGAATCCTGCGTGAAGACGGAAAGATAAAAATATTGTGAAACAAGAGAAGTTACTGCCAGCGAAGGGATTAATCATACATATATATATATATATATATACATACTGCGTTTCATATGCTGGTTAATTTTACTTTATGTTTGCAAAATTTTATATATCAGGATTATTAGGATGTTCTTAAAAAATAAATGGACTCATAGATCTAGGAAATATTAATTACTCCTGTAGAAGAATATATTTTTTTGAAATTGTAAAGTAAATGCAATAAAATTGTAGAAGAATAGAGGTAAATGCCATCGAAGGAAATTTTAATATATACACATGAACTGTTTGCATGTTTATTTTATTATATATTTAAAAATATTATAAATTTTGTGAGGATTACCCAAAAGTAAATGTTTTTATTGGTCACACAAACGTGCGAAAAATATATTTTGTGCAAATGCAAAGGAGAGGCCATAAATTTTTTCGAAGAACTATTTCTTTTTAATCCCTAATAAAATTTTAGGTATTCCAGTTAAAAATAAAAATAGGACCATCTTTACTTTAAAGGGATATAATGTAGCAAAAACAATTACCTCATTGTCGGCATTTTGCTTTGAAATCTTATACTATATATCAGTCTAAATTAGTTTTTTTACTTCTAAGAAAATAGCAAATAAATTTTTAATAATGTGGGTAATTATATCAGAAAAAAACTTTTTATAATACAAAAAATTCAATTTCTTTAAAAAATTCTGATTTTGAATTTTATAGTCAAAATAATTAATATAGTTATGCTTTTCATAGGAAAATAATTTTAAACATTATTTGATATAACTGAAAAAACCCATTAAATATAAATTTTATGATGTTTTTTTATAAAATAATCTAATTATCTCGTTTAAGCTTATACTTACACCGGAACTTTTTGTAGGTCTGAGCCGTCAGCTTGTCCAGGTTGTCCAGAACTGTTGTTCATAATAAATATAAATTTGTTACTTAAAAAATTAGGAAGCTTCCGTTAAATTGTTCTTACTTTAAGGCGTCTGGCTGAAGTTTTGGCTGACACAAAGTGTCTGGCAATATTGAATAATGATTATTAATAATATCCCCTAAAACATATATAAAAATCAGCACTTCGAAAATGGGAGAGTTTGCCCATGTTTTTACGCACCTTCCCCCCTGATATCTGCAAAATGGCCGCCTAGACAAATTAACCAATATGTATATATTCTTAGATACATATAGGTACTATTATTTATTCCTTAAATTTCGTTACTTCCAAAATAAGAGAGGTCTGGTGGCCCTGGACTCTTACTCTAGTTGTTTTTGAAAATGAGATTTATTTTGTTAAAGGTTATACTTACTCTAAAAGTAAAAACGAATATAAACAAACGTTTAAGATAAAAAAGAAAATAGAAAAAATAATAGAAGTATAACTTATATGACTTATAACAATATAATCCATTTAATTTATATTTCAAATACATTCTTAGAATTATTATTAAATTTCTACTTTCGGAAATTCTGTATTTAAAATAATTTCAGAAAATTGTAAAGAATGTCTTCCAATTACAAAAATTGCTAGAATTGTTTATGCTTTATTAATTGTAGCAAACAACTTGATTCAGCTCACTTTATTACTATTTACAACTTGCCTTTTACACTACTTTCAAGTAGTAGCAAGCTACTAAGTTTTGGTTGAAAGCCACTAAAATGTTTCTCGATTATTTCAGACAATGTGATAGCTTCCTTAGAAGATGCAGCGCATCTTTTTTCAGGATATACCCAGCTAAACGTTACACCATATTCCTTAAATATTCACTCTTGGATTTACAATTCAAACGAACTTCAGCTAGTTCAGAATGCTTAACTTTGTCCTCTATTTTCAAGAACTAATTTAAAGTCCTTTGTATCTTTTTAATGTTTGCTTTTTAACTAGTTTTCTAGGTTAACCGCTTCCATAATTCGTGTACGATTCTTCCGTTCTGCAACATCATTCCTTTTTTCTGTATATAGCTGTATTGTGAACTTGTATTCCTTAAGTTTTCACAAACTTTTTTGTTATTTTTTCAATTTGATTAATTTGATTGCTTCAGAATATTTGATTAAAAATGCTAACTAACTTTGGTTTGGTTGGTGTATATCTCTGTAGCAATAAGAATTTTAAATTAAGCCGTGTAGCTTTTACATTCGGACAGAGAGAAATTAATTGGTTCGCATAGATGTTTATATTTTGGTCAGAAATATTTTATTGGGAAATTTATGTTTCAATTTTTTTATGTGAAAACATCTTATGCGGTAGTATTTGCTTAGCTTGTTTATTTTTGTTGATTATCGGTTTAATTATTAGGTAACATTTTTATTATTGATAATTGTCGGTTAGTCATCTGTAATAATGAGTGGTTTGACGTGTTTAACAATTTTATTTTTGAATTATTATTACAATAAAAAAACAACTTTTGATACTTTTTATAATTTTATTTCTTATCAAAATGTCCTACTCACTACAGATTGACTCCTTTTTCGTAACTAACTGATTTCTTAAGATTTCTTCCTTTTTATACTCTTACTTATCAGTGGACGCGTTTGTGGTCCTCTGGTAATTGTTATCATGCTCATCATGTGTTGTTTGAAGCTTTTTACTCTTAGGTTATTTATTCTTATTGTTAGATTATAGATTTGTTATTTTATTAATTCTATAATATTTATTTGAACATGTTTTATTCTTAAATTTTAAGTTTGTTATTTTATCAATTCTATAATATTTATTTAAACAAGTTTATTCTTAGATCATAGAGTTGTTATTTTATCAATTCTACAATATTTATTTGATTTTATTGAACATAAATTTTAAGTTTGTTATTTTATCAATTTTATAATATTTATTTAAACATGTTTTTTTCTTAAATTCTATTATATTTATTTGAGCATGTTTATTCTTAAATTATAGGTTTGTTTTGTGTGATGGCGGTATTACCCATAACATTTAAACTGTGGTGATATTTGCTCATAAAAATAATCGAAATTAAAGTCGAATTAAAAGCAAATTCTTAGAGAAATGGATTTATGATAAAATTTTTTTATAGTGATTTGTGAATTCAAATTCTATTTAAAAAAAAAATTAGGTAAAATAAACAGCCGAAATAAACAAACCTCTTCGTGCTTTGTTTTAAGTACAACTAAGTGGTATAATCTAAATTTCTAGAAAATTAGAAAAATTTCTAGAGAGTTGGATTTATGAAATTAACTAATTATTTGTGAATTCCTAATTTTCCATACATTCTGACAGTGAAACATATCACATCTAAAATTACTTCTTAAAACCTAACTATTTTAGGTGGCCTCAACAATCATAAATGAAATACACGGTTTACTAGTTTGTCTAGAAAATGTCGAAATACGTGCCAACAAAACAGTGTTTGAGGTAGTGTTTGATTTTATGCTTCAATCTGAAGAAAAGCGCATTCTAAAGACATCATTTTCTCTCAGAAGCAGAGCTTGAATATGCTCCTTCGATTAGAATGTGTCAGGAATAGTTTCCCCGCTTTATAAGGGGTGATTTCGACGTGGGAGACAAAGTATGTCCAGGGTAGCCAAAAAAGTTCGAGGATGAAGAATTTGAGGCATTAGTCGATGAAGATCTATGCCAAACGTAACAAAAACTTGCAGAATCATTGGGCGTGAGATAACAAGCCGTTGCAAAACGTTTAAAAACATGAGAAATAATCCAAAAGGACAAAAATTGGGTGCCATACGAGTTGAAGTCGAGGGACGTCGAAAGCCGTTTTTTCTCGTGTGAACAACTGGTCCAACTTAAAAAAAGAAAGGTTTTTCTGCATCAAATTGTCACTGGCGATGAATGATGAATTTATTACGACAATCCTAAGTTCAAAAAATCTTATGGATAACATCGATAGCAAAGTGAATATCGATGAATCGAAGTTCAAGCTGTGTATTTAGTTGGATCAACTGGATGTGGGGTGCTATTAGCTGCTGAAACTGAGTAAAACCATCACAAGGGACCACTACCGACTTTAATTGATGCGTGTGAGCAGAGCATTATGCTATAAACGTCCGACACGATAGAAAGGCATGAGAAAGTTATTTTGTAACATGATAACGTTCCGCCCCATTTGGCACAGTGTTTTAAAACATACCTCGGAACGCTGAATTGGGTAGACCTGCCACGCCTGTCGTACAGACCAGACATTGTTCCTTCTGATTACTACCGTTTCCAATTAATGACGCATGGCTTGAGTGAGCAGTGTTTCACCGATACAAAGAAACGGATCGATTCATCGATTCCTCAAAAGACGAGTTGTTCTTTCGTCGCGGAGTCCGTATGTTGCCAGAAAGATAGGAAAAGGTTGTTTCTAGCAATGAAAAATACTTTGATAAAAAAGAGCATGGCGGGATAAGCATGGTGAGGTGGCCCCAGAAGGATTTAGTGCTGCAAGTTTTTTTATGAGAAGGTCTTAAGTATTTTACATATTGACAAAGAATCCTGTTCGCTAGTTTTATAAAAAAAAAATTTTTTTTTATTTAAATGGCTTGATGGATTTAAATTGGGTTGGAATATGTTGAAGTCACACTAAAGTACTATAATACTGTAAATTGTAGGACAGAGGCTCCCATTCTAAACTTGATCAGGATACAGCCCCATCTTTTTCAATTTTTCCAAAAGTTTTTGAGGTAATTCTTCAGCAGCCGACTCATCTTCAGAGGCAATTTCTCCTTTAATTTTTATATTATGGAGAGCATGTTTTTGAAGAAAGCCAGTCATCCAACCTTTGCTTTTTATTTAACTGAGCTGATGTACCTGTTTCTTTTTCTTTAATCTTGACTTCTTTTAGTTATATCAAACAATGTTTATCTCTTCGTTGGCAGTAATTTCACTTTTTTTACAATTATCTTTATCTTTCCGCCTTCATGCAAGATTCAAAATTTCAAATCAATACTTTTAAGTCGATAATTTTGGATTTAACTAATTTTTTCCGTTCACTTTCCAAAATTGCTTTTCTCAATATCTTCGATTGGATATTAATCGTTTTGAAATATTTTGGTGCTGTTAACTTTTTACTTTGAACGAAAAAAAATTTAATGTTCTTATTAAATTTTTTAATTATCTTTAAGTTCTAAATTATATGGTGTGAAATTCCTTACTATATCTTTAGAACTTTCTCCTACACTTTTGTTAAATAATTCCATATAATACCTATAAAGATACATATGTTAAAAAATAACATCGGCCTTTTTCTAAAATAATTTTTTGAATAAAAACCCACACAATTCATCAAATTCAATTTGATGATTTTGTCGACAATCATGCCAATGACTTTTGTTTGTTTTCTTATTTAATATACATATTTGCGTAAGAAAAATTTAACTGACTGTTATGATGATAGTAAGTTTTCGATTAAGAATAATTTTTAATTTTTATAATGAACTCCGTGTTTTGATCCTCTATTTGGGAAAGAAATTCTTATCGCATGAAAATAAGGGAAGTCTTTTTGATCGATGTTTTTTTGTCTTCTGGTCACAAAATATACAAGTTGCATTAATTAAATCAATAATCACATCATTCTTATCCAAAATAATTCACTATAATTTTGAACTTGATGGACCTAATGAACTAACGCAGATGTGTACTAAGAATTGAACTGTGAATTAACAAAGTAGTTGCTGCCATTGAGGGCTGTGTAGAAGATGATTGTGGATCACTAGATTGTGCTTCCGGTTTTTGTTTGAAGTGGGTGTTTCTCTATTTTTGAATTTGGACATAAGATATTTTTTCATTAGTCCTGTAAAGGACCTATAGCACTGTTTATGATATCCATAGTCATAATCATTCGGCAAAACAATGTCTTTAAATTTAAGATTATGTTCCTTTCGCAGTTTTAATATTAATGTCCACTTTTTTAATGCTTGTTCATTAAACAAAATCAAATTATCACCAGCTTTTTATCAAAAAGCACAAGTCTCTAACTCTGCCATAATATTTTTTAAGCACTGCACTTATTTTCAACTAAATTCGTTGCCGTTGTGTAAAATAAAAACAGTAAACTCCGAAATAGTCGACGCGGTCAAACTTTTCAAAAAATTTTCACTTAAAATGAATCCTGCGTGAAGACGGAAAGATAAAAATATTGTGAAACAAGAGAAGTTACTGCCAGCGAAGGGATTAATCATACATATATATATATATATATATATATACATACTGCGTTTCATATGCTGGTTAATTTTACTTTATGTTTGCAAAATTTTATATATCAGGATTATTAGGATGTTCTTAAAAAATAAATGGACTCATAGATCTAGGAAATATTAATTACTCCTGTAGAAGAATATATTTTTTTGAAATTGTAAAGTAAATGCAATAAAATTGTAGAAGAATAGAGGTAAATGCCATCGAAGGAAATTTTAATATATACACATGAACTGTTTGCATGTTTATTTTATTATATATTTAAAAATATTATAAATTTTGTGAGGATTACCCAAAAGTAAATGTTTTTATTGGTCACACAAACGTGCGAAAAATATATTTTGTGCAAATGCAAAGGAGAGGCCATAAATTTTTTCGAAGAACTATTTCTTTTTAATCCCTAATAAAATTTTAGGTATTCCAGTTAAAAATAAAAATAGGACCATCTTTACTTTAAAGGGATATAATGTAGCAAAAACAATTACCTCATTGTCGGCATTTTGCTTTGAAATCTTATACTATATATCAGTCTAAATTAGTTTTTTTACTTCTAAGAAAATAGCAAATAAATTTTTAATAATGTGGGTAATTATATCAGAAAAAAACTTTTTATAATACAAAAAATTCAATTTCTTTAAAAAATGCTGATTTTGAATTTTATAGTCAAAATAATTAATATAGTTATGCTTTTCATAGGAAAATAATTTTAAACATTATTTGATATAACTGAAAAAACCCATTAAATATAAATTTTATGATGTTTTTTTATAAAATAATCTAATTATCTCGTTTAAGCTTATACTTACACCGGAACTTTTTGTAGGTCTGAGCCGTCAGCTTGTCCAGGTTGTCCAGAACTGTTGTTCATAATAATTATAAATTTGTTACTTAAAAAATTAGGAAGCTTCCGTTAAATTGTTCTTACTTTAAGGCGTCTGGCTGAAGTTTTGGCTGACACAAAGTGTCTGGCAATATTGAATAATGATTATTAATAATATCCCCTAAAACATATATAAAAATCAGCACTTCGAAAATGGGAGAGTTTGCCCATGTTTTTACGCACCTTTCCCCCTGATATCTGCAAAATGGCCGCCTAGACAAATTAACCAATATGTATATATTCTTAGATACATATAGGTACTATTATTTATTCCTTAAATTTCGTTACTTCCAAAATAAGAGAGGTCTGGCGGCCCTGGACTCTTACTCTAGTTGTTTTTGAAAATGAGATTTATTTTGTTAAAGGTTATACTTACTCTAAAAGTAAAAACGAATATAAAAAAACGTTTTAGATAAAAAAGAAAATAGAAAAAATAATAGAAGTATAACTTATATGACTTATAACAATATAATCCATTTAATTTATATTTCAAATACATTCTTAGAATTATTATTAAATTTCTACTTTCGGAAATTCTGTATTTAAAATAATTTCAGAAAATTGTAAAGAATGTCTTCCAATTACAAAAATTGCTAGAATTGTTTATGCTTTATTAATTGTAGCAAACAACTTGATTCAGCTCACTTTATTACTATTTACAACTTGCCTTTTACACTACTTTCAAGTAGTAGCAAGCTACTAAGTTTTGGTTGAAAGCCAGTAAAATGTTTCTCGATTATTTCAGACAATGTGATAGCTTCCTTAGAAGATGCAGCGTATCTTTTTTCAGGATATACCCAGCTAAACGTTACACCATATTCCTTAAATATTCTCTCTTGGATTTACAATTCAAACGAACTTCAGCTAGTTCAGAATGCTTAACTTGGTCCTCTATTTTCAAGAACTAATTTAAAGTCCTTTGTATCTTTTTAATGTTTGCTTTTTAACTAGTTTTCTAGGTTAACCGCTTCCATAATTCGTGTACGATTCTTCCGTTCTGCAACATCATTCCTTTTTTCTGTATATAGCTGTATTGTGAACTTGTATTCCTTAAGTTTTCACAAACTTTTTTGTTATTTTTTCAATTTGATTAATTTGATTGCTTCAGAATATTTGATTAAAAATGCTAACTAACTTTGGTTTGGTTGGTGTATATCTCTGTAGCAATAAGAATTTTAAATTAAGCCGTGTAGCTTTTACATTCGGACAGAGAGAAATTAATTGGTTCGCATAGATGTTTATATTTTGGTCGGAAATATTTTATTGGGAAATTTATGTTTCAATTTTTTTATGTGAAAACATCTTATGCGGTAGTATTTGCTTAGCTTGTTTATTTTTGTTGATTATCGGTTTAATTATTAGGTAACATTTTTATTATTGATAATTGTCGGTTAGTCATCTGTAATAATGAGTGGTTTGACGTGTTTAACAATTTTATTTTTGAATTATTATTACAATAAAAAAACAACTTTTGATACTTTTTATAATTTTATTTCGTATCAAAATGTCCTACTCACTACAGATTGACTCCTTTTTCGTAACTAACTGATTTCTTAAGATTTCTTCCTTTTTATACTCTTACTTATCAGTGGACGCGTTTGTGGTCCTCTGGTAATTGTTATCATGCTCATCATGTGTTGTTTGAAGCTTTTTACTCTTAGGTTATTTATTCTTATTGTTAGATTATAGATTTGTTATTTTATTAATTCTATAATATTTATTTGAACATGTTTTATTCTTAAATTTTAAGTTTGTTATTTTATCAATTCTATAATATTTATTTAAACAAGTTTATTCTTAGATCATAGAGTTGTTATTTTATCAATTCTACAATATTTATTTGATTTTATTAAACATAAATTTTAAGTTTGTTATTTTATCAATTTTATAATATTTATTTAAACATGTTTTTTTCTTAAATTCTATTATATTTATTTGAGCATGTTTATTCTTAAATTATAGGTTTGTTTTGTGTGATGGCGGTATTACCCATAACATTTAAACTGTGGTGATATTTGCTCATAAAAATAATCGAAATTAAAGTCGAATTAAAAGCAAATTCTTAGAGAAATGGATTTATGATAAAATTTTTTTATAGTGATTTGTGAATTCAAATTCTATTTAAAAAAAAAATTAGGTAAAATAAACAGCCGAAATAAACAAACCTCTTCGTGCTTTGTTTCAAGTACAACTAAGTGGTATAATCTAAATTTCTAGAAAATTAGAAAAATTTCTAGAGAGTTGGATTTATGAAATTAACTAATTATTTGTGAATTCCTAATTTTCCATACATTCTGACAGTGAAACATATCACATCTAAAATTACTTCTTAAAACCTAACTATTTTAGGTGGCCTCAACAATCATAAATGAAATACACGGTTTACTAGTTTGTCTAGAAAATGTCGAAATACGTGCCAACAAAACAGTGTTTGAGGTAGTGTTTGATTTTATGCTTCAATCTGAAGAAAAGCGCATTCTAAAGACATCATTTTCTCTCAGAAGCAGAGCTTGAATATGCTCCTTCGATTAGAATGTGTCAGGAATAGTTTCCCCGCTTTATAAGGGGTGATTTCGACGTGGGAGACAAAGTATGTCCAGGGTAGCCAAAAAAGTTCGAGGATGAAGAATTTGAGGCATTAGTCGATGAAGATCTATACCAAACATAACAAAAACTTGCAGAATCATTGGGCGTGAGATAACAAGCCGTTGCAAAACGTTTAAAAACATGGGAAATAATCCAAAAGGACAAAAATTGGGTGCCATACGAGTTGAAGTCGAGGGACGTCGAAAGCCGTTTTTTCTCGTGTGAACAACTGGTCCAACTTAAAAAAAGAAAGGTTTTTCTGCATCAAATTGTCACTGGCGATGAATGATGAATTTATTACGACAATCCTAAGTTCAAAGAATCTTATGGATAACATCGATAGCAAAGTGAATATCGATGAATCGAAGTTCAAGCTGTGTATTTGGTTGGATCAACTGGATGTGGGGTGCTATTAGCTGCTGAAACTGAGTAAAACCATCACAAGGGACCACTACCGACTTTAATTGATGCGTGTGAGCAGAGCATTATGCTATAAACGTCCGACACGGTCGAAAGGCATGAGAAAGTTATTTTGTAACATGATAACGTTCCGCCCCATTTGGCACAGTGTTTTAAAACATACCTCGGAACGCTGAATTGGGTAGACCTGCCACGCCTGTCGTACAGACCAGACATTGTTCCTTCTGATTACTACCGTTTCCAATTAATGACGCATGGCTTGAGTGAGCAGTGTTTCACCGATACAAAGAAACGGATCGATTCATCGATAGCCTCAAAAGACGAGTTGTTCTTTCGTCGCGGAGTCCGTATGTTGCCAGAAAGATAGGAAAAGGTTGTCTCTAGCAATGAAAAATACTTTGATAAAAAAGAGCATGGCGGGATAAGCATGGTGAGGTGGCCCCAGAAGGATTTAGTGCTGCAAGTTTTTTTATGAGAAGGTCTTAAGTATTTTACATATTGACAAAGAATCCTGTTCGCTAGTTTTATAAAAAAAAAAATTTTTTTTTATTTAAATGGCTTGATGGATTTAAATTGGGTTGGAATATGTTGAAGTCACACTAAAGTACTATAATACTGTAAACTGTAGGACAGAGGCTCCCATTCTAAACTTGATCAGGATACAGCCCCATCTTTTTCAATTTTTCCAAAAGTTTTTGAGGTAATTCTTCAGCAGCCGACTCATCTTCAGAGGCAATTTCTCCTTTAATTTTTATATTATGGAGAGCATGTTTTTGAAGAAAGCCAGTCATCCAACCTTTGCTTTTTATTTAACTGAGCTGATGTACCTGTTTCTTTTTCTTTAGTCTTGACTTCTTTTAGTTATTTTTAGTTATATCAAACAATGTTTATCTCTTCGTTGGCAGTAATTTCACTTTTTTTACAATTATCTTTATCTTTCCGCCTTCATGCAAGATTCAAAATTTCAAATCAATACTTTTAAGTCGATAATTTTGGATTTAACTAATTTTTTCCGTTCACTTTCCAAAATTGCTTTTCTCAATATCTTCGATTGGATATTAATCGTTTTGAAATATTTTGGTGCTGTTAACTTTTTACTTTGAACGAAAAAAAATTTAATGTTCTTATTAAATTTTTTAATTATCTTTAAGTTCTAAATTATATGGTGTGAAATTCCTTACTATATCTTTAGAACTTTCTCCTACACTTTTGTTAAATAATTCCATATAATACCTATAAAGATACATATGTTAAAAAATAACATCGGCCTTTTTCTAAAATAATTTTTTGAATAAAAACCCATACAATTCATCAAATTCAATTTGATGATTTTGTCGACAATCATGCCAATGACTTTTGTTTGTTTTCTTATTTAATATACATATTTGCGTAAGAAAAATTTAACTGACTGTTATGATGATAGTAAGTTTTCGATTAAGAATAATTTTTAATTTTTATAATGAACTCCGTGTTTTGATCCTCTATTTGGGAAAGAAATTCTTATCGCATGAAAATAAGGGAAGTCTTTTTGATCGATGTTTTTTTGTCTTCTGGTCACAAAATATACAAGCTGCATTAATTAAATCAATAATCACATCATTCTTATCCAAAATAATTCACTATAATTTTGAACTTGATGGACCTGATGAACTAACGCAGATGTGTACTAAGAATTGAACTGTGAATTAACAAAGTAGTTGCTGCCATTGAGGGCTGTGTAGAAGATGATTGTGGATCACTAGATTGTGCTTCCGGTTTTTGTTTGAAGTGGGTGTTTCTCTATTTTTGAATTTGGACATAAGATATTTTTTCATTAGTCCTGTAAAGGACCTATAGCACTGTCTATGATATCCATAGTCATAATCATTCGGCAAAACAATTTCTTTAAATTTAAGATTATGTTCCTTTCGCAGTTTTAATATTAATGTCCACTTTTTTAATGCTTGTTCATTAAACAAAATCAAATTATGACCAGCTTTTTATCAAAAAGCACAAGTCTCTAACTCTGCCATAATATTTTTTAAGCACTGCACTTATTTTCAACTAAATTCGTTGCCGTTGTGTAAAATAAAAACAGTAAACTCCGAAATAGTCGACGCGGTCAAACTTTTCAAAAAATTTTCACTTAAAATGAATCCTGCGTGAAGACGGAAAGATAAAAATATTGTGAAACAAGAGAAGTTACTGCCAGCGAAGGGATTAATCATACATATATATATATATATATATATACATACTGCGTTTCATATGCTGGTTAATTTTACTTTATGTTTGCAAAATTTTATATATCAGGATTATTAGGATGTTCTTAAAAAATAAATGGACTCATAGATCTAGGAAATATTAATTACTCCTGTAGAAGAATATATTTTTTTGAAATTGTAAAGTAAATGCAATAAAATTGTAGAAGAATAGAGGTAAATGCCATCGAAGGAAATTTTAATATATACACATGAACTGTTTGCATGTTTATTTTATTATATATTTAAAAATATTATAAATTTTGTGAGGATTACCCAAAAGTAAATGTTTTTATTGGTCACACAAACGTGCGAAAAATATATTTTGTGCAAATGCAAAGGAGAGGCCATAAATTTTTTCGAAGAACTATTTCTTTTTAATCCCTAATAAAATTTTAGGTATTCCAGTTAAAAATAAAAATAGGACCATCTTTACTTTAAAGGGATATAATGTAGCAAAAACAATTACCTCATTGTCGGCATTTTGCTTTGAAATCTTATACTATATATCAGTCTAAATTAGTTTTTTTACTTCTAAGAAAATAGCAAATAAATTTTTAATAATGTGGGTAATTATATCAGAAAAAAACTTTTTATAATACAAAAAATTCAATTTCTTTAAAAAATGCTGATTTTGAATTTTATAGTCAAAATAATTAATATAGTTATGCTTTTCATAGGAAAATAATTTTAAACATTATTTGATATAACTGAAAAAACCCATTAAATATAAATTTTATGATGTTTTTTTATAAAATAATCTAATTATCTCGTTTAAGCTTATACTTACACCGGAACCTTTTGTAGGTCTGAGCCGTCAGCTTGTCCAGGTTGTCCAGAACTGTTGTTCATAATAATTATAAATTTGTTACTTAAAAAATTAGGAAGCTTCCGTTAAATTGTTCTTACTTTAAGGCGTCTGGCTGAAGTTTTGGCTGACACAAAGTGTCTGGCAATATTGAATAATGATTATTAATAATATCCCCTAAAACATATATAAAAATCAGCACTTCGAAAATGGGAGAGTTTGCCCATGTTTTTACGCACCTTTCCCCCTGATATCTGCAAAATGGCCGCCTAGACAAATTAACCAATATGTATATATTCTTAGATACATATAGGTACTATTATTTATTCCTTAAATTTCGTTACTTCCAAAATAAGAGAGGTCTGGCGGCCCTGGACTCTTACTCTAGTTGTTTTTGAAAATGAGATTTATTTTGTTAAAGGTTATACTTACTCTAAAAGTAAAAACGAATATAAAAAAACGTTTTAGATAAAAAAGAAAATAGAAAAAATAATAGAAGTATAACTTATATGACTTATAACAATATAATCCATTTAATTTATATTTCAAATACATTCTTAGAATTATTATTAAATTTCTACTTTCGGAAATTCTGTATTTAAAATAATTTCAGAAAATTGTAAAGAATGTCTTCCAATTACAAAAATTGCTAGAATTGTTTATGCTTTATTAATTGTAGCAAACAACTTGATTCAGCTCACTTTATTACTATTTACAACTTGCCTTTTACACTACTTTCAAGTAGTAGCAAGCTACTAAGTTTTGGTTGAAAGCCAGTAAAATGTTTCTCGATTATTTCAGACAATGTGATAGCTTCCTTAGAAGATGCAGCGTATCTTTTTTCAGGATATACCCAGCTAAACGTTACACCATATTCCTTAAATATTCTCTCTTGGATTTACAATTCAAACGAACTTCAGCTAGTTCAGAATGCTTAACTTGGTCCTCTATTTTCAAGAACTAATTTAAAGTCCTTTGTATCTTTTTAATGTTTGCTTTTTAACTAGTTTTCTAGGTTAACCGCTTCCATAATTCGTGTACGATTCTTCCGTTCTGCAACATCATTCCTTTTTTCTGTATATAGCTGTATTGTGAACTTGTATTCCTTAAGTTTTCACAAACTTTTTTGTTATTTTTTCAATTTGATTAATTTGATTGCTTCAGAATATTTGATTAAAAATGCTAACTAACTTTGGTTTGGTTGGTGTATATCTCTGTAGCAATAAGAATTTTAAATTAAGCCGTGTAGCTTTTACATTCGGACAGAGAGAAATTAATTGGTTCGCATAGATGTTTATATTTTGGTCGGAAATATTTTATTGGGAAATTTATGTTTCAATTTTTTTATGTGAAAACATCTTATGCGGTAGTATTTGCTTAGCTTGTTTATTTTTGTTGATTATCGGTTTAATTATTAGGTAACATTTTTATTATTGATAATTGTCGGTTAGTCATCTGTAATAATGAGTGGTTTGACGTGTTTAACAATTTTATTTTTGAATTATTATTACAATAAAAAAACAACTTTTGATACTTTTTATAATTTTATTTCGTATCAAAATGTCCTACTCACTACAGATTGACTCCTTTTTCGTAACTAACTGATTTCTTAAGATTTCTTCCTTTTTATACTCTTACTTATCAGTGGACGCGTTTGTGGTCCTCTGGTAATTGTTATCATGCTCATCATGTGTTGTTTGAAGCTTTTTACTCTTAGGTTATTTATTCTTATTGTTAGATTATAGATTTGTTATTTTATTAATTCTATAATATTTATTTGAACATGTTTTATTCTTAAATTTTAAGTTTGTTATTTTATCAATTCTATAATATTTATTTAAACAAGTTTATTCTTAGATCATAGAGTTGTTATTTTATCAATTCTACAATATTTATTTGATTTTATTAAACATAAATTTTAAGTTTGTTATTTTATCAATTTTATAATATTTATTTAAACATGTTTTTTTCTTAAATTCTATTATATTTATTTGAGCATGTTTATTCTTAAATTATAGGTTTGTTTTGTGTGATGGCGGTATTACCCATAACATTTAAACTGTGGTGATATTTGCTCATAAAAATAATCGAAATTAAAGTCGAATTAAAAGCAAATTCTTAGAGAAATGGATTTATGATAAAATTTTTTTATAGTGATTTGTGAATTCAAATTCTATTTAAAAAAAAAATTAGGTAAAATAAACAGCCGAAATAAACAAACCTCTTCGTGCTTTGTTTCAAGTACAACTAAGTGGTATAATCTAAATTTCTAGAAAATTAGAAAAATTTCTAGAGAGTTGGATTTATGAAATTAACTAATTATTTGTGAATTCCTAATTTTCCATACATTCTGACAGTGAAACATATCACATCTAAAATTACTTCTTAAAACCTAACTATTTTAGGTGGCCTCAACAATCATAAATGAAATACACGGTTTACTAGTTTGTCTAGAAAATGTCGAAATACGTGCCAACAAAACAGTGTTTGAGGTAGTGTTTGATTTTATGCTTCAATCTGAAGAAAAGCGCATTCTAAAGACATCATTTTCTCTCAGAAGCAGAGCTTGAATATGCTCCTTCGATTAGAATGTGTCAGGAATAGTTTCCCCGCTTTATAAGGGGTGATTTCGACGTGGGAGACAAAGTATGTCCAGGGTAGCCAAAAAAGTTCGAGGATGAAGAATTTGAGGCATTAGTCGATGAAGATCTATACCAAACATAACAAAAACTTGCAGAATCATTGGGCGTGAGATAACAAGCCGTTGCAAAACGTTTAAAAACATGGGAAATAATCCAAAAGGACAAAAATTGGGTGCCATACGAGTTGAAGTCGAGGGACGTCGAAAGCCGTTTTTTCTCGTGTGAACAACTGGTCCAACTTAAAAAAAGAAAGGTTTTTCTGCATCAAATTGTCACTGGCGATGATTGATGAATTTATTACGACAATCCTAAGTTCAAAGAATCTTATGGATAACATCGATAGCAAAGTGAATATCGATGAATCGAAGTTCAAGCTGTGTATTTGGTTGGATCAACTGGATGTGGGGTGCTATTAGCTGCTGAAACTGAGTAAAACCATCACAAGGGACCACTACCGACTTTAATTGATGCGTGTGAGCAGAGCATTATGCTATAAACGTCCGACACGGTCGAAAGGCATGAGAAAGTTATTTTGTAACATGATAACGTTCCGCCCCATTTGGCACAGTGTTTTAAAACATACCTCGGAACGCTGAATTGGGTAGACCTGCCACGCCTGTCGTACAGACCAGACATTGTTCCTTCTGATTACTACCGTTTCCAATTAATGACGCATGGCTTGAGTGAGCAGTGTTTCACCGATACAAAGAAACGGATCGATTCATCGATAGCCTCAAAAGACGAGTTGTTCTTTCGTCGCGGAGTCCGTATGTTGCCAGAAAGATAGGAAAAGGTTGTCTCTAGCAATGAAAAATACTTTGATAAAAAAGAGCATGGCGGGATAAGCATGGTGAGGTGGCCCCAGAAGGATTTAGTGCTGCAAGTTTTTTTATGAGAAGGTCTTAAGTATTTTACATATTGACAAAGAATCCTGTTCGCTAGTTTTATAAAAAAAAAAATTTTTTTTTATTTAAATGGCTTGATGGATTTAAATTGGGTTGGAATATGTTGAAGTCACACTAAAGTACTATAATACTGTAAACTGTAGGACAGAGGCTCCCATTCTAAACTTGATCAGGATACAGCCCCATCTTTTTCAATTTTTCCAAAAGTTTTTGAGGTAATTCTTCAGCAGCCGACTCATCTTCAGAGGCAATTTCTCCTTTAATTTTTATATTATGGAGAGCATGTTTTTGAAGAAAGCCAGTCATCCAACCTTTGCTTTTTATTTAACTGAGCTGATGTACCTGTTTCTTTTTCTTTAGTCTTGACTTCTTTTAGTTATTTTTAGTTATATCAAACAATGTTTATCTCTTCGTTGGCAGTAATTTCACTTTTTTTACAATTATCTTTATCTTTCCGCCTTCATGCAAGATTCAAAATTTCAAATCAATACTTTTAAGTCGATAATTTTGGATTTAACTAATTTTTTCCGTTCACTTTCCAAAATTGCTTTTCTCAATATCTTCGATTGGATATTAATCGTTTTGAAATATTTTGGTGCTGTTAACTTTTTACTTTGAACGAAAAAAAATTTAATGTTCTTATTAAATTTTTTAATTATCTTTAAGTTCTAAATTATATGGTGTGAAATTCCTTACTATATCTTTAGAACTTTCTCCTACACTTTTGTTAAATAATTCCATATAATACCTATAAAGATACATATGTTAAAAAATAACATCGGCCTTTTTCTAAAATAATTTTTTGAATAAAAACCCATACAATTCATCAAATTCAATTTGATGATTTTGTCGACAATCATGCCAATGACTTTTGTTTGTTTTCTTATTTAATATACATATTTGCGTAAGAAAAATTTAACTGACTGTTATGATGATAGTAAGTTTTCGATTAAGAATAATTTTTAATTTTTATAATGAACTCCGTGTTTTGATCCTCTATTTGGGAAAGAAATTCTTATCGCATGAAAATAAGGGAAGTCTTTTTGATCGATGTTTTTTTGTCTTCTGGTCACAAAATATACAAGCTGCATTAATTAAATCAATAATCACATCATTCTTATCCAAAATAATTCACTATAATTTTGAACTTGATGGACCTGATGAACTAACGCAGATGTGTACTAAGAATTGAACTGTGAATTAACAAAGTAGTTGCTGCCATTGAGGGCTGTGTAGAAGATGATTGTGGATCACTAGATTGTGCTTCCGGTTTTTGTTTGAAGTGGGTGTTTCTCTATTTTTGAATTTGGACATAAGATATTTTTTCATTAGTCCTGTAAAGGACCTATAGCACTGTCTATGATATCCATAGTCATAATCATTCGGCAAAACAATTTCTTTAAATTTAAGATTATGTTCCTTTCGCAGTTTTAATATTAATGTCCACTTTTTTAATGCTTGTTCATTAAACAAAATCAAATTATGACCAGCTTTTTATCAAAAAGCACAAGTCTCTAACTCTGCCATAATATTTTTTAAGCACTGCACTTATTTTCAACTAAATTCGTTGCCGTTGTGTAAAATAAAAACAGTAAACTCCGAAATAGTCGACGCGGTCAAACTTTTCAAAAAATTTTCACTTAAAATGAATCCTGCGTGAAGACGGAAAGATAAAAATATTGTGAAACAAGAGAAGTTACTGCCAGCGAAGGGATTAATCATACATATATATATATATATATATATACATACTGCGTTTCATATGCTGGTTAATTTTACTTTATGTTTGCAAAATTTTATATATCAGGATTATTAGGATGTTCTTAAAAAATAAATGGACTCATAGATCTAGGAAATATTAATTACTCCTGTAGAAGAATATATTTTTTTGAAATTGTAAAGTAAATGCAATAAAATTGTAGAAGAATAGAGGTAAATGCCATCGAAGGAAATTTTAATATATACACATGAACTGTTTGCATGTTTATTTTATTATATATTTAAAAATATTATAAATTTTGTGAGGATTACCCAAAAGTAAATGTTTTTATTGGTCACACAAACGTGCGAAAAATATATTTTGTGCAAATGCAAAGGAGAGGCCATAAATTTTTTCGAAGAACTATTTCTTTTTAATCCCTAATAAAATTTTAGGTATTCCAGTTAAAAATAAAAATAGGACCATCTTTACTTTAAAGGGATATAATGTAGCAAAAACAATTACCTCATTGTCGGCATTTTGCTTTGAAATCTTATACTATATATCAGTCTAAATTAGTTTTTTTACTTCTAAGAAAATAGCAAATAAATTTTTAATAATGTGGGTAATTATATCAGAAAAAAACTTTTTATAATACAAAAAATTCAATTTCTTTAAAAAATGCTGATTTTGAATTTTATAGTCAAAATAATTAATATAGTTATGCTTTTCATAGGAAAATAATTTTAAACATTATTTGATATAACTGAAAAAACCCATTAAATATAAATTTTATGATGTTTTTTTATAAAATAATCTAATTATCTCGTTTAAGCTTATACTTACACCGGAACTTTTTGTAGGTCTGAGCCGTCAGCTTGTCCAGGTTGTCCAGAACTGTTGTTCATAATAAATATAAATTTGTTACTTAAAAAATTAGGAAGCTTCCGTTAAATTGTTCTTACTTTAAGGCGTCTGGCTGAAGTTTTGGCTGACACAAAGTGTCTGGCAATATTGAATAATGATTATTAATAATATCCCCTAAAACATATATAAAAATCAGCACTTCGAAAATGGGAGAGTTTGCCCATATTTTTACGCACCTTCCCCCCTGATATCTGCAAAATGGCCGCCTAGACAAATTAACCAATATGTATATATTCTTAGATACATATAGGTACTATTATTTATTCCTTAAATTTCGTTACTTCCAAAATAAGAGAGGTCTGGCGGCCCTGGACTCTTACTCTAGTTGTTTTTGAAAATGAGATCTATTTTGTTAAAGGTTATACTTACTCTAAAAGTAAAAACGAATATAAACAAACGTTTTAGATAAAAAAGAAAATAGAAAAAATAATAGAAGTATAACTTATATGACTTATAACAATATAATCCATTTAATTTATATTTCAAATACATTTATAGATGATTTGTATAAATAATTTAATTTCATCTATTTCCTTTATTACAATATATTCAAAAACACTAATTCATATTTAAATTTGAATAATATAATAATCATTTAATATTTACATTAAATGTGAATATTACTAAAACTGAACTAAAACTCAACTCAACTGAATGATTTAAATTCACTCTATTTATAGGCATATATATCAATGCCTACTTTATTTCAGTGCCAACTATTTTAAAAGGTTCGCTGTCACCACACTAGCCCCCCTAGAGACTGTGTCGTCTACGTCACAGGCGATTTATAGTGTAAGTTGGTTTATTCATTCCTTATCCAAAAATGCTGCTTTTAATCTGTCGATTGATATATTTTTCTGTTTGTTATTTACCAATATCCTATAAAACTTAGGAAAACGTTTAATAACTTGGAAAGGTCCATCATATGGCTGTTGTAATGGTTCTCTAACTGTATCATTGCGGACGAAAACATTTTTACAATGGCCAATTTCTTTTTGTAAAAATACTTTATCTTCTGTGTGATGTGCTGTCTGTGTTGGCCTGATCTCTGCCATCAAATGCCGAAATTTCTTTATAAATTCTGTTTCTCCGCTGAATGATTTTTGCTCGATGAAAAATTCTGCCGGTAAACGTAAAGTTTTCCCGTATACCATTTCTGCGGCCGTTGCTTGAATATCTTCCTTGAAAACTGATCTAAGTCCTAATAAAATCAAGGGTAGTTCTGTTGACCAATTTTTGTTATTTTTGCATTTGATTGATGTCTTAAGTACTCTGTGAAAACGCTCGATAATTCCGTTTGCTTGAGGATGAAATGCTGTAGTACGAAGATGCTGTATTCCAAGCCTGTTATTCAACTGAGCAAACAAATGACTCTCAAACTGACGACCTTGATCCGTTGTGATTTTTGACGGAACTCCAAACCTAGCTATCCAATGTTCAATTATTGCATTAGCTACTGTTTCTGCAGTAATATTTTTTATTGGTATAGCTTCCGGCCATCGGGTAAACCTATCAATAATAGTTATAATATATTTATTTTCATTAGATGGTGGTAGTGGTCCAACAATATCGACATGGATATGTTCAAAACGATTTTCGGTCATTTCATATCGACAGAGTGCTGTTTTGTTATGTCGAAAGACTTTTGACTTTTGGCAATCTACGCATTGCCTGGTCCAAGTTGTAATGTCTGCAGTCATGGAAGGCCAAAAAAATTTTTCTTTAATCAATTTACCTGTCGCTCGAATTCCTGGATGTGATAAATTGTGAAACCTCCGAAAAACTATTTTTCGGTGAGAGTGTGGTACAAATGGCCGTGCAATATTGTTATGTAAATGACAATAAATTAATTTGTTTGACCCTGGAATTGGCATTTTTGTTAAAGAAATGCTAATGTTTTTGTTCTTTCCTGCAATAATTTCTTTAATTTCTTCATCTTTTTCTTGATTTGTAGCTAAAAGATTGTAATCAATATGATCATTATAAATTTCTGCTACGTATGATATTTGCTCTATGCGTGAAAGGTAATCGGCTACCACGTTTTCCTTCCCTTTCACGTGGCGTATGTCAGTTGAAAACTCACTAATATATTGTAGTTGACGTACTTGAATATTTTCAGTTTTAACCCCTATTCCAGATTTTTTAAATGCGAATGTGATCGGCTTGTGATCTGTATAAATCACACATTTTCTACCTTCGATCTGGTCCTCAAAATGTTTAATGCTCTTGAATATGGCTAATAGTTCACGCTTGTAAGTACTCCAAGTACGTTGTACGGCGGATAACTTCGTTGAGAAAAAACCCAGTGGTTCAAGCTTCGTTTTATTCCACTGATGTAAACATCCTCCGATACTTGTGTCCGATGCATCAGTCGTTAGAATTAATGTTGCTCTTTCTTTCGGAAAAGCAAGAACTGTGGTATCCGCTAGCTTGTTTTTAAATTCCTGAAAAGCTTCCTCAGTTTCAGGTGTCCATTGCAATATACGTTTGTCATTTTTTATATTGCCCTGAATCAGTGATTGCAGTATGTCTTGAGTTTGAGCTGCTCCTTTGATAAATCTTCTATAAAAATTAATCATTGCTAAAAAACGACGTAAATCTTTAACAAGGATTGGTTTTTTGAAATCCATTATGGTTTGAATTTTCTCTGGTAATGGTAAAATCCCATCTGGTGTAATGAGATGACCTAGAAATTTAACGGATGTCTGGCCAAAAGCACATTTGTCGAGATTTATCGACATGCCGTATTGTTTGAGACGTTCGAATACTGCTTGGAGATGTTTTTGATGTTGTTGTTCGTTTTCTGAAGCAACGCAAATGTCATCCAAGTATGGTATAACGAAATCCAAACCTCTTAGAACTTGGTCGATGTGTCGTTGAAACGTTTGTCCTGCATTGCACAAACCGAATGGCATATAAATAAATTCAAAAAGTCCAAACGGTGTAATAACTGCCGTTTTTGGGATGTCATCAGGATTGACTGGTATTTGGTAGTATGCCTTCTCTAGGTCGATCGTTGAAAAAATCTTTTTACCATCCAAAATGTTGTGAAAAGTTTGAATATTCGGAATCGGGTAGCTGTCTTTTTCTGTCACTGCATTAAGCATTCTATAATCCCCGCATGAACGCCATGAACCATCCTTCTTTTGTACCATATGAAGAGGTGATGCCCATTGACTCTTTGATGGACGACAAATCCCCTTCTTTATTAAATACTCGAAATCATTTTTTGCTGCCTTGAATTTTTCAGGTGTTAATCTTCGAGCTTTACTATTTACTGGTGGTCCCTCCGTAATAATATGATGAGATGTAACTGTCTCTGACACAATTTTATTTTCTGGTAGTGTGAGCAATTCTTTGTATCCATTCAACAACTGCATGTATTTGTGGTTATTTTTTGTGACCTTAACACACATAACTTTAGTATGAATGATGGTTCCAGATGATGATAATCGTGTTGTTTTATCAAGGAGCTCTGCATTTTTCAAATCGACTGTTAAACCATAGTGGCACAGAAAATCTGCTCCTAATATAGGATATTGAACATCAGCAATGGTAAATGTCCATTCAAAAATTCGTCGAAGACCAAGATCCAATTCGAGTGTCTTCTTCCCAAATGATTTAATGGATGAGCCATTGGCTGCGAAAAGTCGTTCTCCTGATATTGTGGAATTTTGTTTTTCAAATGCTGTAGGTGGCAAAATTGAAATATCTGCACCTGTATCCACTAGATAGCGTTTATTTGTTGATTTGTCTTTAACAAAAAGACGAAAGCATTGTCTATTTTCCTGATGTTTTTGGTTACCGAGCTCACCGATTTTGCTGGGAGCTCGGTGAATTAGTTTTTTTGCTTAAAATTGCAGGGAGACCTGCATTTCCTGGCATTTGCGCCAAATTTAAAATGCCACCAACAAGTATCAAAATGTCTATTTTTGTTATTTTGATGTGTTGAATGGTTACTACGTTCTTTATTTGGTTCATTCCAAGAACGTGATTGCTGATCCTTCTTTATGTATCGAAAAATTTGTTCGATCTGCGCTTCTAATTTTTTGATTGGGTCTGCAAGCTGATTTTCCGAGGTATGAACTGTATTCACGTTTGAGGCTTGAACCACATTGATGTTTGGTGAATTGATTTGTAAGGCTTCCATAACTCTGTCCGCAATGGTTGCAACTTGAGTCAGTGGAACCTCCTCAGATGTGGATAAGATAGCTCTTATTTGACCTGGCAAATTTCGTAACCATAAAGTCCTTAATAAGTCTTCTGTAACTGGCGTATTAGTTGCTTTTGAACGCATTTCTGCCAACAACTGTGATGGCTTACGATCTCCAATTGACATATCACCGAGTAGCTTGGTTATTCTAGTTTGGGTGTTATCTGAAAATTCGCTGATGATGCGTTCCTTCAAACTACTATACATGCTACCGGTAGGAGGTGGATGGGATTTAAAATCAGCTAGCTTATACATTATACGTGTCGGTAGCTGCCCGATAATGGTATTATATTTTTTTCTATCAGCTGACACTCCAGCTGCTTCGAAAGCTGATTCCACCTGCCAGAACCAAAAATCGGTGTATTCTTCCACAAATTCGGGTAATCGCACCTTAAAATGGTCCATGCTGTCAATGGATGATGTTCCTGCTGAACTATCACCAGTCGCCATTGTTATATTTAGTTAACTGGATAATAAAACACGTCTGATGCAGCCTCACACCAGAGAAAATTATGGCTTAGTCCCGTGTTATATTATCCAACGTCGGGGTCACCACTATAGATGATTTGTATAAATAATTTAATTTCATCTATTTCCTTTATTACAATATATTCAAAAACACTAATTCATATTTAAATTTGAATAATATAATAATCATTTAATATTTACATTAAATGTGAATATTACTAAAACTGAACTAAAACTCAACTCAACTGAATGATTTAAATTCACTCTATTTATAGGCATATATATCAATGCCTACTTTATTTCAGTGCCAACTATTTTAAAAGGTTCGCTGTCACCACACATTCTTAGAATTATTATTAAATTTCTACTTTCGGAAATTCTGTATTTAAAATAATTTCAGAAAATTGTAAAGAATGTCTTCCAATTACAAAAATTGCTAGAATTGTTTATGCTTTATTAATTGTAGCAAACAACTTGATTCAGCTCACTTTATTACTATTTACAACTTGCCTTTTACACTACTTTCAAGTAGTAGAAAGCTACTAAGTTTTGGTTGAAAGCCAGTAAAATGTTTCTCGATTATTTCAGACAATGTGATAGCTTCCTTAGAAGATGCAGCGCATCTTTTTTCAGGATATACCCAGCTAAACGTTACACCATATTCCTTAAATATTCACTCTTGGATTTACAATTCAAACGAACTTCAGCTAGTTCAGAATGCTTAACTTTGTCCTCTATTTTCAAGAACTAATTTAAAGTCCTTTGTATCTTTTTAATGTTTGCTTTTTAACTAGTTTTCTAGGTTAACCGCTTCCATAATTCGTGTACGATTCTTCCGTTCTGCAACATCATTCCTTTTTTCTGTATATAGCTGTATTGTGAACTTGTATTCCTTAAGTTTTCACAAACTTTTTTGTTATTTTTTCAATTTGATTAATTTGATTGCTTCAGAATATTTGATTAAAAATGCTAACTAACTTTGGTTTGGTTGGTGTATATCTCTGTAGCAATAAGAATTTTAAATTAAACCGTGTAGCTTTTACATTCGGACAGAGAGAAATTAATTGGTTCGCATAGATGTTTATATTTTGGTCGGAAATATTTTAGTGGGAAATTTATGTTTCAATTTTTTTATGTGAAAACATCTTATGCGGTAGTATTTGCTTAGCTTGTTTATTTTTGTTGATTATCGGTTTAATTATTAGGTAAGATTTTTATTATTGATAATTGTCGGTTAGTCATCTGTAATAATGAGTGGTTTGACGTGTTTAACAATTTTATTTTTGAATTATTATTACAATAAAAAAACAACTTTTGATACTTTTTATAATTTTATTTCTTATCAAAATGTCCTACTCACTACAGATTGACTCCTTTTTCGTAACTAACTGATTTCTTAAGATTTCTTCCTTTTTATACTCTTACTTATCAGTGGACGCGTTTGTGGTCCTCTGGTAATTGTTATCATGCTCATCATGTGTTGTTTGAAGCTTTTTACTCTTAGGTTATTTATTCTTATTGTTAGATTATAGATTTGTTATTTTATTAATTCTATAATATTTATTTGAACATGTTTTATTCTTAAATTTTAAGTTTGTTATTTTATCAATTCTATAATATTTATTTAAACAAGTTTATTCTTAGATCATAGAGTTGTTATTTTATCAATTCTACAATATTTATTTGATTTTATTGAACATAAATTTTAAGTTAGTTATTTTATCAATTTTATAATATTTATTTAAACATGTTTTTTTCTTAAATTCTATTATATTTATTTGAGCATGTTTATTCTTAAATTATAGGTTTGTTTTGTGTGATGGCGGTATTACCCATAACATTTAAACTGTGGTGATATTTGCTCATAAAAATAATCGAAATTAAAGTCGAATTAAAAGCAAATTCTTAGAGAAATGGATTTATGATAAAATTTTTTTATAGTGATTTGTGAATTCAAATTCTATTTAAAAAAAAAATTAGGTAAAATAAACAGCCGAAATAAACAAACCTCTTCGTGCTTTGTTTCAAGTACAACTAAGTGGTATAATCTAAATTTCTAGAAAATTAGAAAAATTTCTAGAGAGTTGGATTTATGAAATTAACTAATTATTTGTGAATTCCTAATTTTCCATACATTCTGACAGTGAAACATATCACATCTAAAATTACTTCTTAAAACCTAACTATTTCAGGTGGCCTCAACAATCATAAATGAAATACACGGTTTACTAGTTTGTCTAGAAAATGTCGAAATACGTGCCAACAAAACAGTGTTTGAGGTAGTGTTTGATTTTATGCTTCAATCTGAAGAAAAGCGCATTCTAAAGTCATCATTTTCTCTCAGAAGCAGAGCTTGAATATGCTCCTTCGATTAGAATGTGTCAGGAATAGTTTCCCCGCTTTATAAGGGGTGATTTCGACGTGGGAGACAAAGTATGTCCAGGGTAGCCAAAAAAGTTCGAGGATGAAGAATTTGAGGCATTAGTCGATGAAGATCTATGCCAAACGTAACAAAAACTTGCAGAATCATTGGGCGTGAGATAACAAGCCGTTGCAAAACGTTTAAAAACATGGGAAAAAATCCAAAAGGACAAAAATTGGGTGCCATACGAGTTGAAGTCGAGGGACGTCGAAAGCCGTTTTTTCTCGTGTGAACAACTGGTCCAACTTAAAAAAAGAAAGGTTTTTCTGCATCAAATTGTCACTGGCGATGAATGATGAATTTATTACGACAATCCTAAGTTCAAAAAATCTTATGGATAACATCGATAGCAAAGTGAATATCGATGAATCGAAGTTCAAGCTGTGTATTTGGTTGGATCAACTGGATGTGGGGTGCTATTAGCTGCTGAAACTGAGTAAAACCATCACAAGGGACCACTACCGACTTTAATTGATGCGTGTGAGCAGAGCATTATGCTATAAACGTCCGACACGGTCGAAAGGCATAAGAAAGTTATTTTGTAACATGATAACGTTCCGCCCCATTTGGCACAGTGTTTTAAAACATACCTCGGAACGCTGAATTGGGTAGACCTGCCACGCCTGTCGTACAGACCAGACATTGTTCCTTCTGATTACTACCGTTTCCAATTAATGACGCATGGCTTGAGTGAGCAGTGTTTCACCGATACAAAGAAACGGATCGATTCATCGATAGCCTCAAAAGACGAGTTGTTCTTTCGTCGCGGAGTCCGTATGTTGCCAGAAAGATAGGAAAAGGTTGTCTCTAGCAATGAAAAATACTTTGATAAAAAAGAGCATGGCGGGATAAGCATGGTGAGGTGGCCCCAGAAGGATTTAGTGCTGCAAGTTTTTTTATGAGAAGGTCTTAAGTATTTTACATATTGACAAAGAATCCTGTTCGCTAGTTTTATAAAAAAAAAAATTTTTTTTTATTTAAATGGCTTGATGGATTTAAATTGGGTTGGAATATGTGAAGTCACACTAAAGTACTATAATACTGTAAACTGTAGGACAGAGGCTCCCATTCTAAACTTGATCAGGATACAGCCCCATCTTTTTCAATTTTTCCAAAAGTTTTTGAGGTAATTCTTCAGCAGCCGACTCATCTTCAGAGGCAATTTCTCCTTTAATTTTTATATTATGGAGAGCATGTTTTTGAAGAAAGCCAATCATCCAACCTTTGCTTTTTATTTAACTGAGCTGATGTACCTGTTTCTTTTTCTTTAATCTTGACTTATTATTTACCAATTTTAAAATAAAATTTAATAATTTCATACTCTTAACTTTTATTTAAATACAAAAAATGCTTTCACTTTAAAAATTAAAACCAAAGTTCACATTAAACAACTATTACCTATTGAAGTAATTTAAGGGAAAAATTTCGAACTAAAACAGAATTAGGTGTACTTTGTTCATTTGCTCTATTATTATTATTAAAATTTGGGAGGGCCATGCTGCACTGCGACCGGATCGATCTATTGTGCTCCCCGCCAATCATCATGTAGGGAACCTAATATCAAGCTCCCTTGCCAGAGCCAAAACATCTTTCAATCTCAACTCACCTTCCTCTGTACAAGGCACGTAGCGAGTGAGAAGATGTCTGAGCCTCTTCTTTATCAGCCTCCCACACTCGAACAACAAGTGGGTTGGTGTCTCCGTCACCTCCTGACAGAATCTGCACTGTGTAGTTGCTGATTTTCCCAGCTTGTGAAGAAATTTAAGGAAAGGACCGTGTCCCGTAGCGAATCAGGTCAACATTCTGAGTGACGCTCTGTTCAGTTTCCTTGCTTCATTTAAGTCTCTAATATTATAATTGAAGAATGTCTTAGACTGAGTCCATTCCGAGGATTCAGTCCATAATCTGGCATTGTAGTCGTTGGACCAATCATTCAAATACTTCTTCAGTATGCAAGTTGAATATGGGATAGTGGGCTGTGGGCCAATAAAGCTTTTGCATGAACCCATTCATGCCAGTTTATCAGCCACTTCATTTCCTTCAATGCCTTCGTGGCCAGGAGCCCACATTAGTGTTACACTGTTCGACTCAGCCAAGCATTGGAGACTTTTATAGCAGCTCCAAACTACTTTAGATGTGAAGTTAGGTGCCGCCAAGGCCCCCAATGCAGCTTGGCTGTCCGAAACAATGTATACATGAGCTTTCCTAAAGCCTCTATTTGTACATTGGATCGCAGCGGCCTCAATGGCAACATTCTCAGCTTGAAAAACGGTAGGGCTTTTATCAAGAGCTATAAAGCTTCTATAGCCCGGGCCGTTTATCCCTGCATCTGTCTCAGAGTCCATTTTTGATCCATCAGTGTACCAAACAGAGGCATGATGTGGGAGTTGTGAGAGTTGAAGCATTATTTGCTGAAAGAAAAATCCATTCAAAATCTAAGGCAAAGATTACAATTCCAATAGTAAATGGTTTACCTTTTTTGCATGGAAAAACTTCTTCGCTGGTACTCATTATTTCAGATTTTTTGATGTCGTGCATATGTTCCATCACATATAATAATTAAATTATTTTTGAAGTTACTATAGAGTCTATTTGGAATATTTCTGGCATATTTTCAATGAGTTCCTCTCTACTTTGAGCATTTATTCCAAACAAAGTGGGAAGAATATCTTCATTAAATGACTGGTAAACATATAGATTTGTTCTTCCGGTAAACTCATATTATTTATCTGATCAAATATAGTACAATTGAACAATTCTAAAATACTTCTTAAATCTTGTTCACTAACTCTTGTGTTGTTTGAATATACTTTAATTAAGTAAAATACCTTCTCGTGAAAACTTTCGTTAATAATATTTATTACCTTGAGGTATGAAAATCTTTATCCTGGAGTAACAATGTATGCGAGCTTTTTTTTGGATCAACAACGAGATTGGTTAATTTGCCACAAATAAAACAGCATCTATTTTTAGATATCACCCGTTTTATTCGAAATATTCAGATGTAGATCCTTTTGAATGAAATATAACTGTGGGATCTAAAGAATTATATTGCTCATCTAAAAGCCCTTCAGTGCTAGTATTAGTTGGTGAAGACTGCCTAGAGTTACATCGTCCTGTTGGATCTATATCAATCGTAGTTTCCGTCCTTTTTCTTTTATAAACTTTTGTCCTGCAACTCCCGCATACGGAATCACCATGCAAAATATTACTGGAAGGCTGAAAAACACTTTTGAACAAGAAAATGTCTTCATGCGTTCTTAAAACTTTTATTTTCCCGGGTAATTTTTCAATAAAACGATTACACACAGCACATATTGGATGTTTTGAATTTTGCATAGTTAAAAAGTTATGTAATTTTCAGACACAGACTTAACATTAATGAGCGATGTACATATTCTTTTTGTATCATAAGTATGCTCTATTTAGTGATGAGCGAAACCAAGAACAAGACCAAGACTACATTGATCTTGGTCTTGGTCTTGGTCTTGACGTTGTATCTTGGTCTTGGTCTTGCATTATCAGTTTTAGTATTGGTCTTGGTCTTGGTCTTGCATAAATCAGTCTTGGTCTTGCAGAGTTGAGTCTTGGTCTTGTTCTTGCACAAATAAGTCTTGGTCTTGCAGAGTTGTCTTGGTCTTGGTCTTGAAAACTTATTTTATTGTAAAATTTTTTATTTCTAGCATAAAAATTGCATAAAAAGATACCGCTTAAAAACAGGGTTGACTGCATGTGCTAAACATTCAAGTTTTAAATAATACGTATGAAACGTATCGTTATAAACTTTTCTTAGACTTCATTTATGTATGTAAGATCATAAGTGTTAAATCATTTGTTTTAAGTATAAGATTATAAAACGTATAGATTTGTAAAATATAAACAACATAAGTCGTTATAGGTATAATAGAAAGATGCAATACGTATAGAAAAGTCACATACATGACTCATATATGAGTCGCTCAGAAGCCAATGTGGATAAGTCCATTTTTTCATATTTTCTGATTTTTGCAAATTTCAATAGAATAAATAATATATTTCTTAGTCTTAAAAGGATTTACTCATACTTTAATTTTTTGTTGGTCAAAAACCCCTTTTTTTAATAGCCTCCACATGTGTTATGTATGTATTATGAATGCATCAAGAAACATTAAATTTCTCAGTTTGGATTTTTTGGACTTATCCAAATTGGCTTCTGAACGAGTCATATGTTACGTGTCAGCGTGAGCCGTAGATGAGTGTTTAGCAGTGTTAAATCACTGTGTTTTCAATCAAAACTCAATCAAAAATACGTAAGTATATTATTTAAAATGTTTTGATAAACACTAAAACTCTATTCTCGATAAAATAAAACAGCACATTAAAAAGTTCGCTCGGGGATCTACTAAGTATTTTTAGCAATTACTTCGTTAAAAGTCTTGTTATGAGTCTTGGTCTTGCACAAATAAGTCTTGGTCTTGCACAAATCAGTCTTGGTCTTGCAAAGTTGAGTCTTGGTCTTGGTCTTGGTCTTGCAAAGTTGAGTCTTGGTCTTGCAGAGTTGAGTCTTGGTCTTGGTCTTGTTAAACTGAAAACTATATTGGTCTTGGTCTTGGTCTTGCGAATTTTGCAAGACCAAGACCAAGACCGCAAGACCAAGACCAATTTCGCTCATCACTAGCTCTATTAAAACAGAATTTGATACAAATGAACAAACAGCAGGATTCAATTGAATAACGACAAAGTGAAGTTTATCGCTAACATGTTTGCACATGTTAAGACTATTTAACGCAGAATTTTATTGCTTATAATAGATTCGTTTTCGATATAAAATATTATTCGCTTAAATATATTGAAGCAATGCTTGGGTTAAATGTTTAATTAAAAATAATTATATTAATTTATAAATCATATTATGTAGTAAAGTTTGTGCGCTGCTCATTATTTTCTCGAATATGAAATAAAATTTGTTTTTAGAACTCGACAATTTTTTTCAACCCCTTCCACCAATTCTAAAATTCTGTAAAAAATATATGTTTGGTGGGTGTGCCAGCATTTCAAGGTAAAAAAAAAAGTTTAAAAAGTTAAAAAACAGCATAAAAATTTGATTTTTTTAAAGGAGGTATATATGTCCAGTATTATAGTACTTTAGTGTGACTTCAACATATCCCAACCCCATTTAAATCCATCAATCCATTTAAATAAAAAAAATTTAAAAAAAAAATTTAAAAAAAAATTTTTTTTTTTTCGTTATAAAACTAGCGAACAGAATTCTTTGTTAATATGTAAAATACTTAAGACCATAAAAAAAACTTGGAGCACTAAATCCTTCTGGGGCCACCTCACCATAAGCATCCCGCCATGCTCTTTGTAATAAATCTTCTACTAGAAACCCTCAATTTACGAAAACACTGCGCGGTTTTTAATAAAAGTGTCTTCGTTGATTTCGCTAATGTATTAAGAAATAAATCTTTATTGTTTACCTGACTTGAGATATGAAGTGAAATCAATTCTTCCCGAATTAAAATATTCCTTTGATCTTCTTTGAAAAACTGACAAGCTAGCGTTAAACTAGTCGTTAATTCAGGCTATATACCAATTCAGTGGAGAATAATGGACTCATTAGCAATTAGTGCTAAATTTTGTACCGCTAAGCGCTAGTGAGTCCTAGGCATGATACACGACTACTTATTACAGCTAATAATAAATTTTTCTGACTCAAATATAGAAATGATTTGTAGCATTAGAGTTTATTTGCTTAGTTAGTAAAAAAAATTTAAAACACATATGATATTTTAAATAAATTTAATGTTTTTATAGGTAGATGTGCTATTGATCATCCGTATCACACATTGCCACATATTTTTGCTCTGGTGAATGCAAATATTGATGGAAAAAAGTAAGTTTTTAACCTTATTTAATTTGGTTTAATTAAAAGTGAAATTTGTATGCTTATTTTAAAAAATTTCAAATTTTGGTTAATTCGCTCAAAAAAAGGCATGTTTCCAAGAATTTGTTTTGGCGTTACAGGTAATTCTAGTTTATTTTTTTAATTTTTATATAATAACACAACATTTGAACAATATTTTTCAAAACTTTCATTTCTAAATATTAATAAAGGAGTGAGTGACAATGAATATTTTGAAGCGCCTTGCAGAAAAATGGCTTTGCGGTGCTCAACACAATGAAATTCCAAAAAAAGTTAAATATTGTTATGTTGACAATAGTCTTAGAATTTCAAAATATTTCTTATCATTGAAATTTGAGTTTTTATTATTTATTCTAAAGTCTAGTCTAGATATTTGTCAGTCAACTGCATTTTTAAAACAAATCCATCGGATAGAATGTATCTGATTACAGAAATGTTATTTACTAATAAAGTTTTATTTATTGCCGTGAAGTTTCGCAAAGTTTTAATTGTTTCCCATGAAACTTACTCGGAATTTCTTAATTCCGTAACTCGGGGGCAAAAATTGAATCCTAAATATTCAAGGTCTTCACTCAAAAAGAAAAAAGTTAGACCACTAATTTTGTGTTTTGGTGATGAAATTTTATTTATTTTCGTTCCTTAACGGCTTTTCCCATACTTTCGTTAAAAAAATGAGCAATATATGTTATTTTATAGTTTTCACTTTAGCTAAATATTATATGTAAGAGCTTTATGATAATAAAGGAATTTCTTAATTAGAACTTTAAACTTATATGATGAAATTTATGTGATTAAATGTATAAATATAATATTTTTTTAAACAAAAAATACAAAGGGATTTATTTCTAAAAAGATCAGTATTTTTTAAAAAGTAAGTGTTACCAAATTTATCATTTATGATATCTGAATTATTTCAATTTGTACGTAAAACTCAATTATTTGACACATTGCTTTTATTAAAAATTTCTTAAATTGTTTTAAATTCCTTCTATACAGTATAACTATTGTAAAGGGTTTTTCGATAGTATTTTATTATTTCCAGTCTTTTTATTATTTTCATAAACATATCTAGAAATGTTATAGTCAATATCCAATTTTTGATTTGTTATATTAAATGATTCAGAATTTATACTATTCATTAAATTAAAGAAGCGTTTTTTTAAGAACAAAGTAAGCAAATCTTTTTGTAAAAGAGCATTGTTGTGTTTTATTTATAAAAAAATGTTTTTTATTTATATAAAAATAAGCAGAAAAAAAGCTATATAATACAAATTTGTTTAGAAATAAGTTTTGTTTCTTTTTGTATTTAGAAAAGATGTTCAAGATACCCGCTGTCTTTTAAGCAAAGTTCTGCTTACAAAAGTTTTAAATGAAAGCAAGTATGCAAAGTGTGCAGCTCAAATGGAAAAAATGTACATAGGTATAAAATTTGATGAGAAATATTCTAAATAAGCACAATGTCCTTTCCTGCATTTCAGCTTTAATAGAGTTTGCGAACAAAGAATTTTCTAATAATAAGAATCTAGCTTTAACGGAAAACATGAAAAAATTGAAAAACCTTGATAGTGTTAATTGTCCAACACTGGAAATTCCCGTATCAATTGACTTAAACTATGAAATAATAAGTAATTTGATATCAAAAATATAATGTAATAGTTTAACTTTATTTATTACTGAAGGTATAATAAAATGGAAAGAACATGCAACTTCGGTGGGCGGAATTAATGCTCCTAAAAAAATTATTTGTATTTGTTCAGATGGAGTTGAAAGACCACAGCTACTTAAAGGAAAAGATGATTTAAGACAGGATGCAGTGATGCAACAGGCTCTAAGTATTGTTAATGATTTGCTGAGTAAAGAAAAAGATACTTTCTTTCGAAAACTAAATATTCGGACTTATAAAGTTGTGCCCCTATCAAAAGTACTCTTTGAGCTTAGTTTGCCCATTAAGTTTTATAAACAATAATAAATATTTGTCCAAACAGCGTAGCGGTATATTACATTGGTGTAGAAATACTATTCCTTTAGGCGTTTATCTGTCAGGATTAAATAAACACGGTGGCGCCCATAAAAAATACAGACCTAATGATTATACATCCGCAAAATGTCGGAAGTTAATGATGGTTGGTTATGCAAATTATCTACCTCATAGTATATTTTCTAATCAAAAATTATTTTAAGGAACATCTAAAAGAAACACCTGAACAACGCCTTCAAGTGTTTTTACACATATGCCAACACATAAAACCAGTATTTCAACATTTTTTTTTTGAAAATTTCATAATTCCTGGAATTTGGTTTGAGCGACGATTAGCGTATATGAATAGGTGAACAAAATATGAAAAATTATTTCATTTAATTTAAGTTTTCATTTCTAGTGTTGCTACAACATCAATTGTAGGATATGTATTAGGACTTGGTGATCGACATGTTCAAAATATTCTAATAGATCAAGTTACAGCAGAAGTGATTCATATTGACTTTGGTACTTAAAAATTTGACTAGTTTATTTCATATATGATTAAAGCACATTTTTATTTATTTTTTTAAGGAATTGCGTTTGAGCAAGGAAAAGTAATGCCAACACCCGAAACAGTTCCCTTTCGTTTAACTAGAGATACAGTCGCTCCCATGGGTATATGCTCCACAGAAGGTATATTCAAAAAATCTTGTGAAAGAACGATGAAAATTCTTCGAGATAATCAACTGATCATTTTGACCATTTTGGAAGTTTTGCTGTATGACCCTTTATATGCGTGGACATACGAGGCAAAAAAAGCGCAAGAAAAGCAATTTGATAATATGGAGGCTGACAACATATGTAAAGTTTGAAAATAAAAAAAATTTTATAAGAAACATATAATTTTTAGGTAATCAAAACGAAGAAAAGAATGCAACAGCTCAACGGGCTTTAATTCGTATAAAATCAAAATTAAATGGATTTGACGGGGGTGGAGTTGGCGTTTCATCCATAGAAGCTCAGGTTCAAAAACTTATTATACAAGCGACAAATAAAGAAAACTTAAGTCGAATGTATCCAGGTTGGGATCCCTATCTATAAATTCATCATACATAATATGTTTTTAAAATAAAAGGTGTTTTATAAATTTGTTTTAATTTAATTCAATTTTTATGATACAAAACCGGCACAAAATCTTAGCTAATAAAAAGTCGCCCTTTAGTTACTAGACTTAAGAAATACTTAATTACTAGCAATGCACAGTTTTATAAGGAAATTGGAGCCTGTAAACATTCATATTTTGGACATCCAAAATGAGGACTCAAGTACTACGTTTCCTATACATCGTGTCTCTTTTTTGCAAGAGTAGTCCCCCTTTTAGAGGTGCAATGCATACATACGCATAAATATACGCTTGTATTTCCATCCAATTTGCAGCAATTTTTCTCCAAGTAGATTACGATATTCCATACCTGAGGCAATTTCTTTGCGTAGTTTAAAAAGATTGAATAAATCACAAAATTTTCTAATATTTATGGTATTAAACATTTTTATATTTAAATCAATACTATTGTTATTATTTTATTTTTCACCAAAAATAAAATGCACTTTTTACTAGAATAACAAAATTATTATTGTCATATTTTGACAGTTGTCAAAGTTATACATTTACCTTGGGTTTGTTTCTTTATTAAGCCCTTAGTAGACGTCGGACATTGTCCGGGTAAATGCACTGTAGACGTCGGACATTCATTTGCCCGGACTTACTTTTAATAACTTTTTATAGTGTAGTGCTTTGACAGACTAATATAACCAAAATTTTTATTGGAAGTAAAGTGAAATAAAATTTTTGTTTACATATTAAATTAATGATATTAATTAACTTCAAATAAGTTAAAATATTATTAATGGTAATAATGTCATGAAGTTTTTTGATATCATAATGAAAGCAGTGTAATTTTGTATTGTAATCTTTCCTTGTTATCTTCATGCTATTAAAAATGTATGAAGCTGTCATTAATGTCCACGTAAGCACATAACTTACTCGGACATTGCAGCGGACCTTCAGATTGGTGTGCGGGCATTGCTGTAGACGAGTTAAATAGCCGGAGAGCTGGTGCCCTTTTTTGGGTACATATTTTAGGCACTTTGAAATTAGAAAAATAGTACAGTATTAATGTGTCTGAATATGGATTCGAGAGTCGGGTAGGCCGTTTGCAGTCTTTTTGCAACTGCGCAGTATATGACTTTTGCAAAAAAAAAACCACAAAAAATGTATTTTAGGCACTTTGAAATTTTTTTAAATTTAATATCCATTAATTATTAATATAAAAGTCCCAGACTGTTTGAAGAGTCGTAAAGTACATCCCGAACGCCCTAAATATGCTTTTTTTATGTATGTAAAAAATATGTTTTAGGCATCCTGAAATTTTTACAGCATATTTATTAACTAATTTGTAATGACATTTGCAAAACGCCAGACTAATACAACGGTCTTAAATAATTACCCGACTCATCTAAAGATTTCGCATAAGTGCAACAAGAAAGTCTTATACGCGTTTCTTAATTTCGTTAATTTTTTTCAATACAAAATACAAAAATATTTTTAATTAAATTATATATCAGTAAATCATAATCAGATAATATAATGATTAGAAATTTTTTCGAATTAAATATATAGAATGAAAAAATACCTCAGAAACTAAAATAGTTCTTTAAATTATGGCAAAAAAACAATTATTATCAATATAAGTTACTCTGATTATATTGCTAGAAAATATTTTAACCATACAGTTTCTTTTTTTTCTTTTTGATTTAACTAAAATATTATTAAATATTCATTTATAAGTTTGACTTAATCAAAGAGAATATTCTAAATATTTTGCATAGTTTTCTCTTGCATTTCTTTTAGTTTTAATTTATAGCTAACTTCTAAAACTTGTTAATTTTTTAACAAAATGTATTTAAGTTTAAAAATTTTAACATTCAATGAATGAATTGATAATAATAAAATAAAATATGTATAAAAAAATTTAAAAAAAAATCAAAAACAAAAGCAATCTGAATTCAATTGTTATCTATAAAAATGTTTGACGTTTTTATAAGTTCTACCTTTTGTATCTATAAGTTCTTTCTTTCAACCCTGAACCTTTTAACCCTGATATATATATATATGTTTTCGTATGGATATATATAATATATATATATAAGGTCGTGTGGATGTATACATATATATATACATATAATATATATATATATATACATATAATATATATATATATAATATACATATATATATATTCATATGGTAAAATATACGGGTTATTTCAAGTAGAACTGAAATTTCAAATACAACAAATTCGCTTGGGTCTGTACAAGGCATAAGAGTGAATTTTAAGCCTTTTATTGACCACATGAAAATCGAAGGTCACTGAAATTGTGCATCTTTTACATAGATGCATATCAAACATTTTTCCTTAGTAAATCCTTGTTTTTTATGGTTTTACTATAAGAGTGAATTTTAAGCCTTTTATTGACCACATGAAAATCGAAGTACACTGAAATTGTGCATCTTTTACATAGGTGCATATCAAACATATTTTTCCTTAGTAAATCCTTGTTTTTTATGGTTTTACTATAAGAGTGAATTTTAAGCCTTTTATTGACCACATGAAAATCGAAGGTCACTGAAATTGTGCAATTAACAAGTTTTAGAAGTTAGCTATAAATTAAAACTAAAAGAAATGCAAGAGAAAACTATGCAAAATATTTAGAATATTCTCTTTGATTAAGTCAAACTTATAAATGAATATTTAATAATATTTTAGTTAAATCAAAAAGAAAAAAAAGAAACTGTATGGTTAAACTATTTTCTAGCAATATAATCAGAGTAACATATTGATAATAATTGTTTTTTTGCCATAATTTAAAGAACTATTTTAATTTCTCAGGTATTTTTTCATTCTATATATTTAATTCGAAAAAATTTCTAATCATTATATTATCTGATTATGATTTACTGATATATAATTTAATTAAAAATATTTTTGTATTTTGTATTGAAAAAAATTAACGAAATTAAGAAACGCGTATAAGTCTTTCTTGTTGCACTTATGCGAAATCTTTAGATGAGTCGGGTAATTATTTAAGACCGTTGTATTAGTCTGGCGTTTTGCAAATGTCATTACAAATTAGTTAATAAATATGCTGTAAAAATTTCAGGATGCCTAAAACATATTTTTTACATACATAAAAAAAGCATATTTAGGGCGTTCGGGATGTACTTTACGACTCTTCAAACAGTCTGGGACTTTTATATTAATAATTAATGGATATTAAAGTTTAAATTAAAAAAAATTTCAAAGTGCCTAAAATACATTTTTTGTGGTTTTTTTTTGCAAAAGTCATATACTGCGCAGTTGCAAAAAGACTGCAAACGGCCTACCCGACTCTCGAATCCATATTCAGACACATTAATACTGTACTATTTTTCTAATTTCAAAGTGCCTAAAATATGTACCCAAAAAAGGGCACCAGCTCTTGGGCTAAAATTACCCCGGACACGGATTTTGACATATCTTTTCACGCGAGCAATTCTAAGTTGCGATGAGAATGAGAAGAATTGTCAAAAACTTCTCATATGTTTCACATTCAAAAATGCGGTGAGTAATGTGAGCAAAGTGAACAAAATCATTTAAAAATTTGAAAATAGAAGTTTTAAAGTAGAAAATTCAATTAAATTTTGTGAAATGAAATAAAAAAAAAACATTTTACTTATTCTTAAAATTTTTTCATCAATAAAACGAGGATTTTGTTCTATAACTGTAATTGCTGTGCAAAGTAAATCACTTATAATTAAAGTGTAGTAGTTGACAACGGGTATTAAATTTAAAAAAGCCCTTAAAAAAATACCATTTATTCTGTGAAATAATTTGCTGGCAGAAAAACAATAATAATTCTTTAATTAGATTCAATAAGGAAGTTGTTCTGCTTCTTTTAATTTATTTGAGATTTATTGTTGCATATTGTTGATATTATTTTTTGTTGTACCTCGTTTTAAAATGTTTTATAATCATGAGGTAAGACCTATCATTCGTTATAGATTTTTTTGTTATTTTTTGCACTCAATTTTTCGATAGCAAAACTTCTCTTTTATTTATATAAATTTAACTTAATTTTTATATCAAGTTTTGGTATAATTAATTTTGATATAATAAATATTGGTATACTGTTATATCAATTTTCACACACAACAAATTTAGCCTATCCCTTGGTCTAATTAACAAAGTCTCCAGACATAAGTCTACTCACTCAGAGGAGAGTACATTGATATGACAGTTGAACTTTTGAATTGTATAGGGTTAATAGGGCAAACTTTGAGATCGAAAAAATAATATAACGCACGATTATTTAAATATTTTTCCCGGCATCAGGGGGTCGATATTTATCTAAAAAACAATAAATCATTTTGGGGGGCGCAAATCGTGTTCTAACCAGCAATTTTTTTTGCTAAAATTAATATATTTGTTTATTCATTATTTCAATATCTTCATATTTATACATACCACAAAATGTACATTGAAAGGTTTGCTTCCCAGTAGGAGAGAAATTAGACTTGCAGTTAAATCGCTTTTTTTGTTTCTTTTTCCTATTTCAACCATTTTTGGAACTTCTTTTCTTTAGGCTTCGTGTAATACTAAAAATTTCCTTTCCAATAATATCAACATCTCGACTGATATCTTCTCGAAGATCATTAATAACTGTAGGAGGAGAATTAAATTCTATTAAAAAATAGTTTGCTTCCCTATAACAAGATCGTGTATGCTTTTTTTAAATGGATGTTTTCTTCATCCAAGATTCTCAATTTTGCTTAAAACTTATAATACTAATATATATTTTTATAAATTTTATTTGCTTAATTCAGTCTTGCAATACGCTGGCTTCCCTTTTGTCGAGTTTTGCGAGAGTTCTCGGTCATTGTAAATTAAAAATTAACATCTTCAATTTCATTTTTTTTAAGAAAATATATGTTAATAATAGAAGTCTCCAAAAGTTGTGTATTTTATTCAGCAGGAGACTTGTCACTACTGTAACTTGTCAACTTTAGTAATATATATGAAAAACATAACCTAAAAATAGAGTGTAAAAGTGTAAAAAAAAGTTGTAAGCGCTATTTTTTGGGGGTTTTAATTCAACAAATTAGATTGAGGGGGTCCTAATTGACCTAGCAGTGGATGCCACAAGTGGCGCCCAACAAGGTATGTCAAAATTGTGAATAGCCCCTATTAGTGAAACGATTGTGTTAACTTCCATTGAAATATACAGATTCTACTTACACGGTAGTCAAACAGACGAAGAATCTAGTTTTTTGAATCTAATTTTTTGTTCCAGCCAATCAGAAGGCGCGAAGTACGTAGTTCATTAGATTATAATCTTATCATTTTAACTAGCAACAGGAACATGGTTTTGGTGTTTTTTAGTATTTTAGTTTTTACTTTTCGCCCAATGCTATTTGACACTGACAAATGTCTAGTTTGTTTACTGTTTGTCTTTTTCGAGGTTATAGCTGCCATGGTAAATGGTATGTATTTTTTAATTTTTTTAAATATTTGAATAAATATTTATTTTAATTTAATAAAAGTACAACTTGTAAGTAACTCGCATCCCAGTTTAATGATAACTAATACTTTTCATAAAATATTTAATTGGAACATTAAAATAATCAATTTATTTTTTAGATTGAAAAGATCAATGAATCAATTTTAAATAATAAGGGCTAGGATCTGATTTTGATATAATTGTAAAATTTATAATTTCTTTTTGCAGATCAGAAAGGCGAAACGTTGGGGGGGGGGGGGGGGCATCACTGGAGGGAGGCCCATCTAGATGGGAATATTATAACGCTGTAGATGAAGTGATCGGCCGGTTCATATCAAATCATGGGACCGAACTTTTCGAGTCTTCAATAAAAGGTTTGAAAGCATAAAACAAAAATTAAATATTTATAACAATTTTTATTCAAACAAATACAGATCAACTGGATATGCTTCCTTCACCAGCAGCGTCATCAACATCATCGGCTAAGTGCGCTAAAATCAAAGAAAAATCGGAAACAGTATATGAATTATTAAACAAACATATGGAGGAAAATAAGAAAATGGATGAGAGTTTCCTAAGGACAAACGAAAGAATGTTAGGGGTAATGGAGATTTCCAGCCAAATTATGCAACAAATCCCAGCGGGAAATTTGGTACTCACAGAAGGCCTTCAAATATACTGGCATGGCTTGTAGGCGGGCCTTCCATCCCTAGTACAAACCACCTTCCATTTGGCCTTCATTTAACATTACGACTTTATTGGATGGAAGGTCGTAATACAAATAAACATAATTAGGTTTACATGTGTGTGTAACCTTAATATAAAAAGCGCATACATGCATACACCTATTCTGCATGAAAAGCTTTTTTAGGGAAATCTCATGTTGATTTTGTGTGGAATGAAATGGCATTCAATATACTAAAGAAAAGCTTTTTAATATACGAAAGTGAGGCAGTCAAAAAAATTTTCTGTTAGTATATGGAAGGCCATGACATTCCATACAAAATAACATGAAATGGAATGTCCCCTGTAAAAATTCATTTTAATTTTTTTTTATAAATAAATTTTGAAAATTTTTAATATTTTATTTAAAAAGTCTTTTTGAAATATAATGAATTATATTAATACTTATGTATATTTATTAATTATTTTTAATTAAATGAATATTTACCTGATTTTCTTGAAATGCACTTAAAATGCGTGCATTTTTTGTAGGGAAATTTCGTTTGAAAATAAACAAATTTTGAAAATTTAAAATTATTTTATTTAAAACCCCAAATATAATTTTATGGCATTCATTACAAATAATTCAATTATAAAATTATTAATAATTTTATAAAATTATACACTTTTCTGGCATTCTCATCTCTTTTAATTCCTTAGTTTAAGTTTTTAACCTAAAATAAAATAATTAAAAATAATTAAACTATAAATGCCTACCTTTTATAAAAGTATACACTTTTTTGTATTTTAATCACTTTGATTTTAAGTTTTTAGGTTGAAAAATTCAAAAATGATACTATTTATGTATTATAATTTATATCACACTGAAATTACAACATTTTTTCTGTAAAAAAGCATAAATAAGTTTATATTAATTAAAACACAATCATTTTTCACTTCAAACATAACCAAAGATAATGCTTTAAATGTCAAATATATGCCAATGTCAAACATCAAGACGCATGCGCTAAAATTTCATATACTTGTGTAATGTGAATGTTTCATATATATCATATATGTGAATAATGGTAAAAGTCCTATTTAGAGCTTTTACACAAATGGAATACGTGTGCCAGCGCATTCCATTTGGCATTCACACGGGATACTTAGGAATGCTCTCTTTATCACTCACCTAGGAAGGGCATTCCGATTTTCCCGCTGGGATCCTACAAAAAAACATTTATTTTTAAGTAAGTATATAAATTTTGTTTGTTCTTGTTCTTGTGTGGTTTTAATTTATACGATTATTGCATAGTTGGAAATCATATAATTTCTAACTATTTCATAGTAAGTTATTTTTCTCTGTGTCTCCGCATCCTCGGTTGCTGTGAAAATATTTCATGTATTTGTTTTAACAGTTCAAAATTTTCACACTTTTGAAATAAACTGCAACATACTTAGAATACTTAAAGTAATATCAAATTAGAAAATTTTAAATTCGCAAATACCTTAAAAACTCAATCTGAAGTAGTTCTCAATCTCAAGAAGTTCTTTCACCTAATTGTTTCTCTTTTAGACAAAAATATGACCTAAATCGTTAAATTTATTGAGCTAAAATTTTTTTCATTATTTGAAAGTGTTAAACTTTTAATTAGAGATCTGAGCAATTTATGTGTGCAATATAATATATAAATATAAAACTATGTATATGCAAAGACCAAATAATGGCTATATTTTAAAAGCAAAAACACATTAATTTGTTAATTCTAATTTATTAAATTCGCACTGTTAAAAACACTGAAGAATGTCAAATAATTAATGCTCAGCTGATCAGCTTTTGACATTTGACATTTCAGTACAAAAAATTAGATTTCTCTGTGTGCCATGGCTTAAAAATAACCCGAGTTCTTTCGCCTGTTTGACTAGGGTGTTAGCTGTCAAAAATTTGCCGACGCATCGCTTGCATTGTGTTTGGGCCTTTATGCTTTGGTATGTAAATCATTAAATATGGCGACTATACATGGGTTAAGCTGGTTTCCGAATGTACGTGAGCATTTTGTAACTTGGGGTGCAGATATACAATTGTTTAGAATTGGTCAAAGCAAGACTGAAAATCCTCGTAAGTGTGTAAGTGTAATAGGAAGAGATATTCTATTTTACTGTACTTTTTTAGAAATATGGCCGACTATGACCGCTAATTTATTGGCATCTGACAGCAAATATCAATATGTAAGATGTGTTTCACCGTCCTATCAAGAAAAACCTCTTGTGGCTGCAGGTTTAGCAAACGGAAAAGTAGGACTTTTTAACTTTGACAAGAAAAATGATTTCAATATAGAATTTAGTAAGTTAAAATTATTTTTATGAAGATTTTCTAATGTTTTCCTCTCACAATCAATTCTAATTTATATTTGTAGCTATATATCGTGGTAGATAATTTATATATTGGGCATAATAAATAACACATATTTCTTATATGCTTATATACATATATGTTATATATTATATATAAATTTATAAAAGATATTGCCGGTAATTTTAATAAGAAACCCATACTTGAACTCGTTTATTGCTCTTTATTGCTAAAACATTTACAAAATCAAAGGAGATGTATGAGTTTCAATTATGTACTATTCTTAAATTTGCACGTGATTTCTTTAAATGCATGAGACTGCTTCACAAAGTAAATTAAAAAAACTCAAATTATTTTATACAAAAAAAATAAAACAATCAAACTAGTAAAATATTTCTATTGATATTGTTTTTTTTATACATTTCAGTACTCCTAATCAATATGTACACTGGCCGATAAAGTAAACGTCCTCCAGCATAATGTTGCTTTAAGCAAAACTAATATAAAACGCCCTGATTTAATAGCTTTACCAAATATATTTAAAAATTTATTTTACTCATTCAAAAAAGTGGCACAATTTTTTTTGCTAACTATTAGCTAATTCTAACTCTAACTCTTAGAAGGTCTTTTTTAGATAATTTTCATATTAAAAATTATTAAAAACGATCCATCGTTTTATTTTCTTTTCTTATGTAGATTATGTTTTTCACTTTTACTCTTATGTTTTACACGCTTTTTAACACTTCAAAGAACCTTCTTAACTGTTAAATATTAATTATGATTATTATTTTTTATTATTAACTTTATTTTCGCGTGACAACTTATAAAAATCGTATATTTTGCAATTAAAATTTCAATAATTAAGTTATTAGAAAACGCTGAATGACATTTATCATTAGAACTTTCCCGTCAAAATTTATATATTAGACATAATCTTTTTTAGTCTTCGCATTAAGGCACACCTCCAAGCTTCTCTCGTTTTTGTAAATGGAAAAATAATTATGTACTTAATTAAATTATTTATATTTTTTATTACAAGCTAACATGGTCTTAGGTCTTAATATATAAAATTTTATCCAAAATGCCACCCTTGGCATCCACAAATTTCATCTCACGTTCTATGATCTTTTGTTTTTGGAGTAAATTTCTAAGAATTCAATGATGCACTGCTTCAAAGGCATCTTTTGTTCGACTGGTGTGAGGTCTGCCACTTCTTGCTTGATCATTCGCAGTAGAAGATTTGATGTATCGATTAATACGATACACGAATTTCATCGTGATTTGCAGGGGCTGGAGAAGCTGAAATACTTCCTTCGGCTCTTTGTTGCGTTTGGGTAGCACAATCACGACGATCCTGTTCTCTTTGACGCCCCACTCAATGTTACTTTTTTCAACGACACTTAAATAACGATGTTTTTCTGATAGCTGATGATTTAAGCTAAGTAAGCTTGTTTCTACATATAAGATTCACGTAGCGGAAAAGAGACGGAACTTACATATGTCACGACTATGTACTATCAAATGTATTAATCTAAATATAGTTTGCTTTTCTAGTTCATTGTTCGCAATACTAGACGACTCATGTCAGTATCGAAGGGAAATTCTGAGTAATTTTTCAGAATCCCTCTTTCTGAAATAGTTTGACAGTGATTTGATGTGAAACTTGGGTTATGTCATTAATAGTTATTGATTAAAAGGTTAGGATTTTTTAATTTGATACGATTTTGAATTATTCAATTGCTTATTTGACACAAAAATCAACACAAATACAACAACAAACAAGTAACAAATTTGTGAAAGTTAAAATTCGTACTAATCAATGTACTAGGGCCGAAAGCAAAAGATAGTGCTTGTCTAGTACATTTGGGCGCTGTAAACGCACTATAATCCAGTGATTCCCAAGCACACATGTAAACAAATAATCACTTAATAAAATTGGACTTTTACTCCTTTCAAGACACATAAATTAAAAAAATCCCAAATAAAAGAAATATTTTAATTTTTATATATATTACAGCAATATAATGATACTATTCCTTATATTTTGCTAATATAATTCATGCATGACTTAAGCGCTAGGTGTATTGGATAACTTATCTCATTAAAAATTGGAGTGGACTCACTCTGTAACGTTCAGTAACAAAATGGTAATATTTTCAAATGTAAAATGTTATCATAATTGTATTTTATGTAACTATAATTAAACAAATCATAATCACTTACGTCAGATTTTATACCACGGGTGTCTAAATTATGAGCGTTCTGGGCCGCACATACAATATTTTTTCAAAAAATTGAAAAAAAAATTAACTCTATGTAGTTTTATTAAAATAAATTAACTTCTTTTTATTATAATTTTTTTTATTTTTAATTTGATATGTATAGGTACAAATTCATTTTAAATTTGTAAAAGTTTCGTTTCATTTAGTTTGGGTTTCATAAAGATGGAAAAAATAATCAAATTAATGGGATAGATGAATTTGCTTTTGTCGAACAAGCGAATCGAGATAGGGTTCAATAGACGAGGTTGCAATTCTTAATGCATTTTCAAGATGTTTGTCGGTAATCTTTGTCTCATTTTCGTTTTTTGTATGCTTCATTCTTGAAAATAATTGTTCACAAATACAGGTACTACCAAAAGCTGAAGACATTAATAAAGCATGATTGTGAAAATTAGGATATTTATCGCGGGGTATGTGATTTTTATAAAACTCCAGTAAAGAAACATTTCCAAATTTTTCTTTCAGTTGAATGTCACACTCCATTTGAAGATTTGAAGGTAATTTATTTATTTCTAGAGAAAATAGAATAGAAAATATGTTGAAATACTCTTGGTTTTATCGAAAATCTTGAAATCTACTTTCAAACTCTTGAATTAAATCAAAAATTAATGCAGCATATTTTGTGCAACTCACAGGTTTATGTGCAGCCAAAGTACTGAAATGCATCAAATCTTTTACTTTTGTTTGATTATGCCAAAATTTCAACTTTCTTTCAAACGCTGTTATTGTTTGGAACATGCTATTAATAAATTGATTTTTTCCTTGAAGTCTCAAATATAAATTATTCAAATGCTCTGTTAAGTCTACTAAAAAAGCTAAATCTGAAACCCAATCTTCGTCTTCAAATTCAGTCACAGGTTTCCCTTTTGATTCCATAAATATTTTTATTTCAGTTCTTAAATCGTAAAATCTTTTGAGAACTTTCCCCTTACTCAGCCATCTTACTTCTGTATAATGATACTACATTTTTTTTAAATAAAAATGTGTAAATTTAAATATTTTCATAATTTGGGCTTGGGCCGCATTTTAAAGGCTCTTGGGCCGCACTTCAGACAAGCATGTTTTATACTAACAAATTTTCGTTGATATTTTATGAAAAATTGGCTAGCTGGGGATAACTGAACACAAATTAAGGTTATATACCAATTATATGGAGACACAAGGTCACATTAGAATTTGGTGCCAAATATTGTGCTTCCAAACGCTAGTGAGTTCTAGGCATCATACAGCGATAACATGAACTAAACTTTTTGCATGGATAAATCAGCCAACATCATGTTCCTTCAAGATAAATATAAGGTGCAGGTATTTCATTTTCCAGCAGGATTCTACGATTCCAGAATCTTAGGAAATCTTTCTTTGATATGTATAAAACTTTTCCTTAATTGATGAGTAAAAATATATTTTCTTTGAATAAATTTTTCCATTTCTGAGATAAAATTTAAAATTTTCATAACCGCAATCGAAGTTATATATTTTTGTAAATAATAAATAAACAATTAAATAATATACGCTCTTAATAGATATTTGAAAATATCATATAACACCGCTGACTTTTCTTTGAAAACGCTTTCCTAAAATTAATTCCAGCCGTGAATCACATGAATTAGCCACAATAACACGAACAAACACTGCAGATAAAAAAGTTGCTATAATTTTTTTTATTATAGATCACCGGCTTGATTAACTTATAGCCTGGAATTTATAGAGGGTTTTCCGAGATTGGTTAGTCGAGCGCTTAGGGTAGGAAGTAGATAAAATTTCATCGACAAAAAACAAAAAAAGTGGTCGTCTAACTTTTTTCGTTTTCGAGTTACAGGCTCTTGAATTTTTCAGACTTCGTTTTTACCCCCACGCACTGGATCACTTATAACTTTTGAATCTATGCAATAATTAGTAAAGAAACATATTTTTTTATATCTTGCAATATTGTTCTATTACAAAAAAAGTAGAAATTTAAAAATAATAAATGGCGGAGAAATATTTATTTAAGTAGAACCTTTGGTTAAAATCTCCGGCATTTATTGACGTTTTTTGCTTTCTTCTTAAAAAAACGCCAACTACAAATATTTTCCAATAAGAAGTTTTTACATTATAATGGCCTAATTGTTTTCCATAGTGCAATAAAAATCTAACATAGTGAGCCTTTCCCGATAACTTGATAAAAATCTTCTAGCTGACTATCTTTAAGGTTTTTTCATTATTTTCACACACGGGTAAAACAACTAATAAGTATTTGCCTCAATTTTCTCTATTACACAGTTTTGTTTTCTTTGTGTTTCATGGTTAATATTCCTATTGTAAGAGAACCTCATACTGCTAGTTAAAAAGTGAAATATTTGTTTTTTATAAAATATATATTTTATAAGTATCGTGACGAAGAAAAAAAGATTTTAAGTTTTTCATAAGAATAAATCAAGTTTAAGTTCTGCTTTTATTTTAAAAATAGTGTATACACATACATACCAATTTTAACTAGTCATAATCTTAAAATTTCAAATCTGATTAAAGCGCCTCGTCAACAGCGAACATGTTTATGTTTATCTTGGAATGAAGTCGAAAAGAATCTTTTAGCTATTGGATATGACCGTAACCGTTCGGATTACTGTATAAATGTATGGGACACAGAACATTGTGCGCCAAGGGAAGCTTGTATGTCTACTACATAAAATGTTTATGTTTTTAATAATTTAATTTTTTTAAGGTAATTTGATTGGCCTATCGGAAACAGCACACTCTCTTTGTTGGTTCAAAAACAATAAGGTTCTAATATCAGGCATGGGTCAAAAAAATATTAAAATATTTGATCTACGACGTAAGTGCATTTTTTAAATTTTAGAAATATTTTTGTTTGATATTCGTTAGTTACCATATTAATTCTGAATAGTGTTTCAAATGTTGAAATATCCATTTTTTAATTCTGAAATCCTAACAGTTTCTTTACTTCTTGAAACGATCCGTCGTTTCAGATCAAAATTACTCTGCACATTCGTTACTATTTAAAAAATATATTAGCAAATGAATTGATAATAAAATACTCATAATAATTGAAATTAAATAGTTGCATGAATGTTTTTTTGACATACATATTTATGTAGAAAGCAATTCTTGCTGTACAACATTATCTGCAAGAACAGTTTACGGTTTAAATATAAACCCAAGTAATACTTATCTAACTTGTTATGTTGAATCTATCGTTGGTATTTGGGATTTAAGAAAACTTGATAAACCGCTTTCTCAAATTCAAACACAAAAGAACGTGAAAAGTATAGCATGGTGTCCAACAAGGTAAGCTTTTAGCACTTAATTATTTTCAATAAAGATTTTACTTATTAGGAACACTGTTATTTCTATTATCCAACACGCTTCTCCATTTCTAAATTTATTTGAATCGCATTTTAACGATATTGAAGATTGTTGTGAAATTTTTTATACAAAAAGGATATTAGCACCTTTACACAACAAATTGTTACCAACGAATAGGTCCTCATTACTTTGTGATGTGTCATGGCATCCGTTTGATTTTGAAAGAGTCCTAATTCTTTCTGACCAAGGTATTATGAAAAAATGATGTAAAGTGGATTAATTTATTGGTATTTTAAGGTATTATTCACGATTACAAAGTACCAACTAAAATATCAATATCTCTGGATACGCAAAATAATTTATGGCATTCATTGGGAGTTCAAATGTACATGACAAAGGGTTCAACAAAATTAAATTCACAGTCGGAATTCGCAAGCCCTTTGGAATTCTCTTCATCACAAAATATTAACGATGATATTTCAGAGTTAATGAGGCAAAGAGCAATTAATGATTATGGACTCTTGGTTTAAAAATATGTAAGCACTTGAAAAGTTTATGCGTATAATTTTTTTTAGTCGGACCTAAAAAAAAATGGTGATCTGACAAGTAGTACCAACTTAAAGCTTTTATGGACACATTTAGCATGCATGAATAAAAATGATCGAATATTAGGTATTAAAATGGTTTTAGGAATTGGAAACGCTATCGAAAACGTGACAAAATTTTTAAGTGAAAGCAAAATAGATCAATGGCCGGATTTTATAAACAGTTCATTTGAGCTGACTGTATATAGGTTAGTCGACACATTTTGTATGGGAATAAATAACGAGATTTTAATTTCATTTTTTAGAAACGAACAGAGAGATCTAGCACAAAGTTTATGCGGATGGACTTTTGAAAACGACTTGAATATTTTTTTAAACAAGTTTATACCCGACATTTGTAATAAGAAGGTAATTGTGTTTATTTAAATATTTTTGAATGGATCAAATATCATTTTAACCAAAAAAAAAATTTTTCCGGCGCTGCTGTTTAAAATTTACTAAAGAAGAATTTTTGTTTAAAAGATAAGGTCTTAGCGAATTTAAAAAAACTTACTGCACTATAAGGAACAGTAAAGAGCCAATTATTTTATTGGTAAGCACCTGTCATCAGTAGTTACAATAAGTATACTAACCTGAAAAATATAAAATATCTCTTTGAGAACTGTCATTTCTATGCTAGGCAGAGAACTTTTCAACTTGATCTCATACCTGTTAATAAAGTAATTTAAGGCTGTGATTAGTTTAGCGATTTGGACAGCGATTTATTATAGGCGATCTGAGGGACGATTATACTCAATACTTTTTCTGAGTTTGACATTTTGATTGAAAATATATAATTTATGCTTTCTAACTAGTTTTATTATTGTAATTTGACTTGCCGCAAATAATAATGCATTTATAAATGCAATAAAATTAGTTGAAAGGCACAAATTATACTTTTCGAAAGACTTGTAATTTAATGATTGCAGTCAATTAACTTCTGAGTGTAACCGCGCCTCATATCGCCTATAATATCGCTGTCCAAATCGCTAATGTAGACACCAAGTAAGAAACGGACACCAGTTATGTTGAAGTGTCGAACCCACCATGGGATGCTCAATAAAATATACAACAAAAGTCTCCCCATTACAAATTTATGAATGCATGCTTCAAAGGAAATGCAGCAAATTTGAGCTATTGAATGACATCAAAGCTAAAAAAGTAACATGTTACAAACTTTGAAAGAACTTTTATTATTGCCAGAAGTTTACTTGGTAAATTAAAGATCCATTTCTCATCGTAATGTAGTTTAAAACTACATCGAAAAACTTTACGGTATTCATCGCAAATTTACCAATTATTGCTTAGTAAGCGCTACCACATCCATGTATAAACCTAATCGAGGGATGATATTTTTGCAAAAATCTTCATCCCACATCATAGGTATAGCAGTTCATGCAACCAAAATTTTAAGATGGCTCGTAGCTCTTTAGAAAACACCTTAAAAATTGATTAAGGAGAAATTTTCGTGTAACGCTAGAAATTTTGAAGCTTTTTTAGAAATTTTTATTGGTATTCAAATAAAATGTAATCATTCCAATTTTTTTTGTATTTTATTATTAACATTTTAAATTACACAAAAATTTTTTTTAAATTTAATTTTAAAACTGGTGTAAGTCCTTTATTCATCCATACTACAATTTCCACAATCTTCTTCTCGAGAAAGTTGTGCTTTGGAACTGAATTCCACACGCAAATATTAAAAGATTCATTATTGCTTTGGAAGTTTTTTTCTAAACACCTTTGCAAAGGATTGTCGGAAAATAGTTCTTCATAAATTTACTTCAAGATTTGAACTATATTTTTATAAAATGCTAAGGGATGTTTGTTAGCACTGTCCTCATTCTCAGTTTTGAAATTTAATTCTACTTCCATGAAATGGAGCAGTTTGAATCTTGTAGGTACCTTTATCGAGGTACAAGTCGTAGAACATGGCCGATATAATTTTATTCAATTTTTCAACAGAATCTGAACTATTGAAAAAAGTCAAACCGTAATAAGTGCTAATACGTGATCGCAATAGTGAGTGTGTCTTATAGTAAAATTGATGAAATGTCACGGGTAACTTCAGCATAAAACAGGCAAAAAAGCTGATTAAATTATTTTGCTTTTTATAAATGCTCCTACTGCTTCTAAACAGTAAGGAAATTTTTAGATAACTTGAATGCAACGTATTTTTTGTATAATATGTACTAATAACAAAAATAAACCTCACCTGGGGTACATATACATGAAAAGTTTTAAAATTATATATAATTGTTATCTAATAAAAAATTGCCAATTCCAAACTTTAAAAATAATCAATAAATGAATATAATAATAATAAAATTTTGTTGACAAAACATTTGTAACCTATATTATGTTAAATTTATAGAATTTTTCCAGTTGCAAAAAAAAAATGTAAATATTTTTCAAAAAGCTGAAAAAAATTAATTCTGCTCAAATTGCAAAAAAATATCATTTTTAAAAACAGCAAGGTAAACCAATCAATTATATATTTTTTAGGATATAGACCAACAAAAGAAAAAAAAGACCCAAAAACAATGTTTTTGGAATATCTCAAAAACGCTTCATTGAAAAGAAAAAAGGTTGTCATTTATTGATTTAGCAACCCAGAAGTTGGCCATACAGACCAATAAAAGAAAATACACCCAAAAAACAAGTTTTTTGAGAATATCTCAAAAATGCTTCTTTGAATAAAAATATGATTGCGATTTTCGGGTTCAGTGACCTAAAGTTACCATAAAAACATCTTTTTCTCGAGCTGAACGAAAAAAGTTAAAAATTTCTAAGTGTGTTCAAACAAACCATAATGTAGCCAAATTATATACCTACTATAGGCGATGACATAGAAAACTAAAACATACTTATTGCTTAGCGTGGTTGAACGACGTAATTAATCAATAATTATATTACTAAATATATGTAGTATATATTTTTAATACAAAATTATAGTAATTTAAATTAGTAATCAAAACTTTTAGAAAATAACCATAAAATGTGTTATGGAAAAGGTCATATTTTCAGTTTTTTGACTTTTTGTATACTTTTTTCATTGCAGTTTTATTTTTTTTTTATTTTTTAAATAAAGTAAAAAGTAAAGAAATGAAGCTAAATTGAGATCTATCGGATATTTCATTTTATTAGGAATTTCAGTTGAAAACTCCCTCTTTTTTTTATGTTTAAGCCAAATTTAGCAACAATTGTTCATTAATTTTTATATTCCTACTATTAGGTTACTCAAAAACCTTCAATTCTTAATAAAATCTTTTCTATTCATCCAATCAAGATCAAATAAATTTTGTTGTGTTTAGAGTGCATGACAATTGATGTTAATACAGTTAGTTCAAATATTATTCTTACCGTTAGCTCATAATGTCCAATATCTTTTTGGAACTTTCCATCGTTAATTTAACCCTTTTCTATTTATCCAATCAAGTTCAAATGAATTTTGTTGTGTTAGGAGTGCATGACAATTGATGGTAATACAGTTAGTTCAAATATTATTCTTACCGTTAGCTAATAATGTCCAATATCTTTTACAAATTTTCAGTCGTTAAAAAACCCTTTTCCAATCATCCAATCAAGTTCAAATAAATTTTTTTATGTTGGGAGTGCATGACAATTGATGTTAATACAGTTAGTTCAAATATTATTCTTACCGTTAGCTCATAATGTCCAATATCTTTTTGGAACTTTCCATCGTTAATTTAACCCTTTTCTATTTATCCAATCAAGTTCAAATAAATTTTGTTGTGTTGGGAGTGCATGACAATTGATGTTAATGCAGTTAGTTCAAATATTATTCTTACCGTTAGCTAATAATGTCCAATACCTTTTACAAATTTTCAGTCGTTAAAAAAACCCTTTTCTAATCATCCAATCAAGTTCAAATAAATTTTGTTATGTTGGGAGTGCATGACAATTGATGTTAATACAGTTAGTTCAAATATTATTCTTACCGTTAGCTAATAATATCCAATATCTTTTACAAATTTTCGGTCGTTAGAAAAACCCTTTTCTAATCATCCAATCAAGTTCAAATAAATTTTGTTGTGTTGGGAGTGCATGACAATTGATGTTAATACAGTTAGTTCAAATATTAATTCATTAATTATATTTAATAAACTAATTTTAATTTTATATGAGAGAAAAACTTCAGAAAACTGAATGCAACGAATTACGAATTCTGAATTCAGAAAAAGAAAAAAACAATCTCAAGTAGGAATATACTTTAAAAAATTTCTTTTTATATTACTTGTTTTAAAAAAAATACAGGTTACTTAAAATACTAAAAGATACGTTTTCACCTATTTTGAGCTAAATCCAATCATTTTTCTTAGAAAAACAATTAAAAAACTTAAAAAAGCGTTTTTAGTTTTTTACTCATCAAAGCGTCGGGTACATAAAAAAATTTTATATGAACAAGTTGTAAATCTTTTTATTATCTACAACTTTTATTGTTAAACTTTTTTGATTGGACGAGAAGTTTAGCCACAAATAACAAAAAACCGTTTCCCTTCCCCTAAAAACCCACCCCTCTACGCCAGGGGACATTTCCATTGCTTCGGATTTTGTTTTTTTCTTGCTAATAACATGCTTTACCATATTGTATCATCAGTTGGCTGTAACGAATTAACCTCTTCAACCCCTATCGCGCCTGGTCTATAAAAAGCTCAAAACTTGTCGACTAGTGTTATTTGTCTTATTATTTCTAGTCTATTGGTTTTACTCTTATTATTACAACGAACTAAGATGTATTTAAATTATGTATATTACAGGAATATTCTAGAGCTGCAATGTTATGTATTTTTTTTTTGAAAATAAAAGAAGCTATTGAAATTTTGTCCATAGCAGCGGATCAAGTATATATAAATATAAGCTAAGAATGCAAAAATAATAAAATATTTATTTCAGTCAAGTGAGCCTAGTATACTAAGAATGGCGGCAATCGCTTTATCTGGTTTTAATGCTGATCGCTATAGCTTTATATTGAAATCCCATAAAAAATTTGCGCATATGCAAATAAATGATCCATATCTTCGTGTTATATTTGAGTTTTTGGCTACAGATAGTGATATTTTTGAACCTATTTTGGTATGTTTTTCCAATGTTGGAAAATTAATAATTTAACATCGTGTTCTAGATGGAAAATGGGATATCATTAGGTGATAGGCTTGCGTTTGCCTGTAGATATCTAAGTGATTTAAAGTTAGAAGAGTATATTAAAAAAATGTCGCAAATATGTTTAGAAAAGGCAGATTTGAATGGATTGTTATTGACTGGAGACTCTAGTGAAGGAGTTAATCTACTTCAAAGATATTTGGACTACACGGATGATGTACAAACAATATCTATCATTGCAATAAGGTTTTTCCATCACGAAATATTCACAGAAAGTCGTGTGCAAAATTGGATTTCCAGGTATTTTGAATAAGTTTTCATTTTTCTCTTAAATTAAGTATACAATAGTTATCGGGAACTTTTGGATGTCTGGGGCCTGTGGGATAAGCGTTCGGAGCTTGATATTAGAATGGAGACTATTAGACCAAATCAAAAGAAATCAAAATCAGTTTTCTTGCTTTGCAATTTTTGCGGCAAATCAGTTTCCTCATTTACACAAGACGATTCTAGATTGAGAAAAACATCAGTTAATATAAATAAAGTACATTAATATCCATGTTGAAAATGTTGATATAATATTAATAGTATATAGGTATCTTCTTGTTCTAATTGCCGTAAACCATTACCACGATGTTCTTTATGCCTTTTGCACATGGGAATATCTAATGGACATCAGTCTCAGACATCAATTGGTCACGCAAACTTAGGATGGCAATCAAAACCGTTTTCAAAATGGTTTTCTTGGTGTCAGACATGTCGTCATGGAGGACATACAGAACACTTAATTCAATGGTTTAAGTAGCTGAAATAAACTTTTCTTATTGTTAGAAATTGTGTATTAAAACTGTTTGTTTTAGTAAATATACTGAATGCCCAATCACAGGATGTGACTGTAAATGTTTTTTGATGGATCTTCCTGTTCCATTGTTGCATAAAGATATCTCCTAATAGATTGTTGGGTGTTCCTATAATATATACATATGTTTGTTTTTTTTTTCCTAGAATTAAATGCAATTAATCTATAAGAAAATCAAAAAAAGAATTGAAATTGAAAAATAAATATATTGTGAGGATTTAGGTTACAGAAATAATTAGTTTTTTTTAGAATACTTGTATATTATAATACATCATATTTATGATGAGGGTGTAGTCGTTTCAACTTTTAAGAAATTGATATTTTTTATTTATTTCAAGTGTTGGATATGAAAATCTTAAATTTTCATATCTCTTAAAAAAAAAAAAAAAAATAAAAAACAATTAAAAAATAAAAATAAAGATCAGTATCTGTTAATTATTCAGATCAAAACGGCCATTATGAAAATAAATTAATTAGCCAACCATTTTTAATCAAAGAAACGGCCATTTTTAAAAATAAATTTCATAATTAATTAAGCAATAAAAATTAAGGATATCAATATGCCTCCCTACATAGACACACAGTAACAATTAAATTAATGATGAGTTAAGATAATGTATGTATGCATCAACACACACATAATTCAATAATTAAAACTTAACGAAAGAGGCCTGGTCAAGTCAAAAAGATTATAGAACTTTGCCTTTGATTCGTCTAACCGTGATAAATAAACTTTTTAATATGCAATGCGGAAATTGCAAATCAAACAAAATTTTGTAATTGGTTTGCAATGTCGCATTTTTTTGGGTTTAGCCGATCAAAGGTATAGAATTAATTAAGTATAAATAAGGTAATTAGTTGGTAAAAGAAAGTGTTATATGTTATATATATGTTATCGTCCCTTTTTGCTTCAAAGCCGATGGTATCAATGTATAGCGAATATAGCCTAATTGCCTTTAGGGCGTAAACGCTTCTAAGCCGTTGGTGTCAAGGTATAGTGAATAACACCTATTTGCCTTTATGGCTAAACGCCTCTAAGCCGGAAGATGTCTAATAAAAGAGTACTTGATTGCGACTGAACATTAATTAAAAATTACATTCTATTTATACAAATTTGATTCAAACAAAAGTCTGAGAAAATTTATTTTCCCAGGCAAAAAATTAAAAGATAAGCTAAAAACAAAAATGTATCATTATAAAATCTTATATTTCAAGAATTTAGTCTTTATGAGAATATGATTATTTAGACCGGGAGTTAGAGGTACTTGAGCATGCAAAATATGAGGACCGCATTATGGCAATTGATTAAAACTCAGAACAGCTCATAGATTAAGAATCCGAATGTTGCCAGACAGCCTGTTGGTTCAATTTTTTTTATACCCCCTCCCCTTGATTGAGCACATGCTGTTGAGCTATTTTAATGATTATTCGAGTGACCATTTTTTTTGTTTATTATAACATGGGCTCCTTGAACTTTTACTGCGTGAAAAATATGGCAAAACATTCTTGTATCTGCTTTCAGGTGATTAGAATTCAGTTCTATTACCTCAGAAAATGAGGAACATTGTAATTCGAAACATTTTGTTGGATCATCAAATGCGTATGCAGGTGCAGAAGTACATAGAAATCTAACAAGTTGTAATTTACTTTCACTTCTTAACAGGAAATGTTTAGAATTTGTTGAAATTTGTGTATTATGGCTGGAAATTATGACATTTTTTTTGGTTTGACCTACAAGCTCATAAGGAGAATATTTTGTCGTTGAATGTATGGCACTATTATATGAAAACATGGAAGTAGGCAGCCAATCATCCCAGTTGTTACGACTACCATTAATATAATGTTTTACATAACACCAGTCTACAAAACAAATTAAGCTGGACAAAAAGAGGTTTTGTAGGGTAATTTTGGGTCTCTGAATCCGAAAATCACAACCATTTTTTCAAAAAATCATTTTTGAGATATTCTTAAAAAATGTGTTTTTTGGGCCAATTTTCGTTAATTGGTCTGTATCTAAAAAATTATTTTTTCGATTGACTAAAATTGGAGTTTTAAAAATCTATTATTTTATGCTTTTAATTGATATATAAAACGTGAAAATCAATAAATATTTAACGAAGTTATAGAAGATTAAATTTAAAAAAAAGTGATTTTTTTCACCTTTTTTAAAAATGGCGCTATTTTCTACGCGTTTTTCTGGTTGAAAAAAGTTCTTAAGTAAAGTTTTTAAGACTTTGTATGAAAGATAAATTTGTGACAAAAATTTGAAAGGTAAAATCTTTAATATTGAAAGAAAGAAAGATTTTTCCATTTTTCGGGTCTGCTACAGACGCTAACAAAATGCATACAAAAAATTATTTATTAACATTCAATGGTTATTTGGAAGAGTACCTTACTATTTATTTTTGTTTAAGGAATAAAATTTTGTAAATGTATAGTTTTATTAGAAAACTATACTTGTTAAAGTAGTATAGCCAAAGTGGTATAGCTAAAGTAGTTAAGCAGGTCATATTAACAAAAAGAAATAGACATTTTTTCCCACGAAATGCCACACTACTGTAAAATATTTCCCTTTATTGTTTAGTCCTAATTAGATATCAATTCCCTGAGGATTATGTAATATTTGATTTTGTACGAACTTTATTAGGTCGAAAATACGTTTTTTCACTTAGACTTCTTCGTTCTTGATGTGATACATCTTCCCATATCTGCATCCAGCAGTAATCATCCATCATTCCTTCATCCCATCGACCCTCATATTGCATATATATCCTGGTGAAATCTTTCGCCTTGCTCATCGCTCCCAGCTCCTAAGTTCGCAGGAAAATTGTCAAAATGGCTGAATAGAAAGTGCACTTTTAGTGACATGCGTGCACCAATTACTTGAAATTTTTTCATCATTTCTAAAATCAACTGATGGCTATCACTCGTCCTCTTATTCCCTAAAAATCCATGAACATCATTCCAAGCTTCTGCTTCGTTATGGCTTATATATAATATGGCTAATACAAATTTCGATTTGCTTTCTGCAATTAAAATAATACCTCAGTTCAATGGAGATCCTCGCAAAATTGAGAACGTTTTAAAAATCGCAGAATTATACGATCATACGTTAAATGAAGAAGGTAAATCAAAATTGATTGACTTCATTTGGTGCGCTAAAATAACCATGAAATCCAAAAATAGATTGGCTGCTCACACAGCACCCAAAAATCTACTTGAACTTAAAAATATAATACAAAGCACTTTTAAGCTAAATAAGACTCCCCAAGAAATACATGGACAACTGTCGACAATAAGACAAAACACCTTAAATGTTAAAGACTTTGCAGATAAAATTGCATTGCTAATTGCAGATTTAAATACCTTGCAGATAGAGGAGTTATGCACAAATAGTAAAGACACAATTTGCAAATTGAATGATAAATTTGCTTTGACAACATTTCAGAGTGGTCTAAATTACACCCTTAAGCCTACGATTTTTGCGGCTAGATGCAAGTCCTTTGCAGAAGCAACAGCACTAGCTGAACTAGTGGAAAAACCAATGAATGGTGAACAAAAGATCTTCCATTATTCTAATAGAAGAAAACAATTCAACAATAATAACTCACAATATAACAACAGAAATCACTTTAACAATCGAAGAAACAACAACATTAATGGTTATGGCAGCCAGCATAACTTCAGAAATCATTACAACAATAATGATGATACCACATACATTAATAGTAACAGAAATACTAGCAATAACAGAAATAATAGTAATAACAGAAATAATAATCATAATAACCATAACAGAAATAATAACAGATTACATACTTGTAATTATAAGAAAATAATGCAGATATCACTTTCAAATATGAGCATTAGGTTTTTGAGTAGTTAAAAACACATTAATGTTTTTTCTTGCATTTTTCTTTATATTGCAAATAGGAAATTTTCTGGAAAGGAAGCATAACAAAATTATATTTATTTCTTAACAATAAGTTACAAGTGTCTACTTCGAAGAATTTGGTCTACTATATATGTCCCTGTAATAAAGCAATTAGAGCCAACATTGCAGCAGTGCACATATAGTTTATATATCAAAAGATAAATTTTGAAAATTCCTAGAACTTAAATAATTTTTCTAAAACTTTCCTATGAAATATCCTTACAGACCAGTTCTGGTGAAATGTAATTAAGACCAAACAATAGTTAATAATTTGCTTGAAAAAACCCAGATAAAGTGATTAAAAGCTGTTAACAAACCAAGTAATATTTAAAATGTGTAAAAAAACCTGTATCTTTGAAAAAATTGCTTAAAGTAGAGGAAATGCATAAAAGTAGGAAATCGCGTAGAAGTAGGAAATCGCGTAAAAGTAGGAAACCGCGTAAAAAAAGACCGCGTAAAAGTAAGATACCACGTAAAAAAAGACCGCGTAAAAGTGAAAAACCGTGTAAAAGTAAGACCACGTAAAAGTAAGACCGCGTAAAAAGAGACCCAGGTGTATATACAAAAATACAATCGGATGGATTTATAGATTTAATGGATAGAGAAATATTAAGTGAATTTATATTAAATTATAGAGAAATTAGAGAAATTATAGAGAAATATTTAGTGAATTTATATTTAATTATAGAGAAACTAGAGAAATATTAAGTGACTTTATATTAAATTATAGAGAAATTGGAGAAATTATAGAGAAATATTAAGTGAACTGAAAGGATTGATCAGAAACTATCGAAAACTTATTAATTAAAAAGAAAAACCCGGAAAACCCATACTTAAGACCTTAAAGTCAATTTATATTTAAACGCATGTAGTAAACCTTTTTTTTTTAAATTCGCGTTCTTAATCTAGATTTATTGAATTATATACAAAATTACAATTAGATGTATTTATAGATTTAATGGATAGAGAAATTATAGAGAAATATTAAGTGAATTTATATTAAATTATAGAGAAATTAGAGAAATTATAGAGAAATATTAAGTGAATTTATATTTAATTATAGAGAAATTAGAGAAATATTAAGTGAATTTATATTAAATTATAGAGAAATTGGAGAAATTATAGAGAAATATTAAGTGAACTGAAAGGATTGACCAGAAACTATCGAAAACTTATTAATTATAGGTACCCTTTTAAAATGATACAATCGAAAAGATAAGTTACCTATATATATATATATATATATATATAGTGACCTATATGCTTAAAAAAAAAAACAAAAATTTTAATAGACATATACTAAAGAAAATAAGTAAACGCTGTTAGTGTTTTTTTTTATGATATTAGAATGTTTGATTAAAAAAAAAATTTATTTAATTAAGATGTCCTAATCCCGTTTCCCTTATATAATTTTTTTAGTATTCAGGTCAGCCGGCCCAGTCGTAGGATGGATGAGCAAAGGGGCTTCTCTCCTTTGTCTCGAGTTCTTTTTTTCCACTCATTTAGTCTATTGTATTTCTGTTTCTGTGGCATGCAGCCCTTTTAATTCGAGCCTAGCACTCCTATCTTTGAATATCCCTTTTAGTAGCGAGATTTTGGTTCAGGTTGTCGTCGGCAAGGACCGCCCCTTTAATTCTACCGCTATAGCCCGGCTAGCAAGCTTGCTACGACTGCCGAAGACACGACACCTGAAATATTGTGACTACCCATACAGGATCAAACAACGGGGCCAGACCTGGCCCAAGCTTGGTTCTATATTGTAAAACTCTGGGCCAAGCTAGCAAACCAGTCTTGGCCCTGACTTGGTAAAAGTCTAGAATGATAACATCGTGCCAGGCTTGGTTGTCAACGATGGGCCATGCTTGGTTGTTAATGTTGGGCTATGCTTGGTTGTCAATGTTGGGCCATGCTTGGTTGTCAATGTTGGGCCATGCTTGATTAGCGATACTGGGCCATTTTTAAAAAAAATGCTGGTTTATGTTCACATTTTACAGAGTGAATGTTCAAATTTTGTTCAAAATGTAAGAAAAATAGGTGAACAAATAAATACAATTATATATTTATTATATTAGGTATATTTTATTTGATATATATACAAAAAAGTACTTAAATATTATTATGCTATTATACTCTAAACTATCCAAAAACTAAACTTGCTTATTCCGCTGTGATCGTCCGCCGTCCCTGTCATTCGCGCCGGAAAAAAACTTGCTTACCGCTGTCACCATTTTTAATTTATCCTTGGAATCCTGGTATTTCGCTGTTAGAAATTCTGCAAAAAATCATAATTAGTAAATCACAGTCAATGATCAAATTAAATAGAGTAATGTACCTTCCATAACTTTGTAGGTCTCTGTATCCCTAAAACTTTTTTTTCCAACGCCATTCACTTTTTTCCCGCATCCACTGTACTGGAGTTGTACATTTTTTAAAATTATTTTTGCCATAATAGCCGTGACATCGTCTTCATAGTTTTTGTGATCGTCCGCAACCATTTTAAAGATATCCATCTAAAAATAAAATATTAATAATTTATAAATATTATTCAACAGTAAAAGGAAGACGTACCAGTGCATATCGCTTTTCTTCATTATTTTTCAAGCTTTCTTCAAACTCCAAGAAACTCTCGACGCTGTCAAATGGTAGATTTACGCCAATCTCTCTCCACACTTGTGTTTTTTGGGGCAGATCAGCTTTATATTCTATTGCTCGCAAAATTTTGTCGCATCTATTCGTCATAGTAAGGAGAATACTCTTAATTTTCTCACATTCTGCTGTAATAAATTTTTCCAAATGCTTCGCAAGGCCATCAAAATCGACGATCTCTAAAAATCGTACAAATATTTAAAACAATAAAAATGATAATTTTTCAACTAAAAAAAATTAATTTCAATTGTTACAAAAAAATTTTTTTTGATATTTAATATACTATATATTTTTTAAATATAATATTCGAAATAGTATATTTGTTACACATATAGTTGCATAAAAATTATTAATTAAAAAATTAATAAAGAATAATAAATAAATTTATTTATAAAATAAAATAATAAATTAACTTTTAGCAGAATGCTGATTAGTTAACAGAAAAATAGCGACTTTACCTTTAGGCTCTAAATGTTCCCGTCTTGGTGCTGTTTTGAGGAGAATATCCTCATGCTCTGAGGCCTCGTCAATATCATTTATTAGCCCCAAAGGTCGACTACTGTGTTGATTGTTTAATGCAGCAGCTACACTTGACGAATCCATTATCATAGGTTCTTCTTTTTCTTTGGCTTGAGATTCGCTATCAGAACTGGCCACATTATTTTTCTTAAATGATCTCTTCAATCTCCGAAGACCTTGTTAGTAATCTTCTGAAATTATGAAAAACTGGTGTGAATATTGTTGATAACAAAATAATGAACATAAAACGAACAATGTTGTGCTTGAATATTTTTTTTTGTTTTAATAAAAACCAATTAATTAATTTACAAATGTTGAATTCAGAAATTATTGAAATAATAAAGACTTAAAGAAAACAAATCAATAACGAAAATGAGATTGCCATTAAAAAATTCCCGAGAAAAAATGCATAACAAATTATTTGCAACTCTGTCAAAAGCACAACTCAATCTTTTCGGATCCCCAAAAAATTGGTTTTATATAAGTAAGTAACTGTTTTAATTCTGATAGCTTACACCCTAGTCACACAGAAAAATAACCAGTTTCTTTAACCTAGTTCTTTTGTCTCAGCCAATCAGAAGTCGAAAAAACCACGTCATCGTGACTTCTGATTGGCTGAGACAAAAGAACTAGGTTAAAAGAAACTGGTTATTTTTCTGTGTGACTAGGGTGTTAGTTTTCATGTCATTTAGATGATGATCTAGTTGTTTTTTATCTTTGAATGTTTTTTTTGTTCGCAAATCACAATCCATATTTGGATACACACGCTTATGATTTTTAGTCACTCCTTCAACCTCACACCTTTCACAAGCAAAAAAACCGCCTGGATGCTTAATACTTTTTATGAAAGCTCTCGCTGGTGAATCTGCGATGATGCAAAAAATTTCAAATGAATATTTAATCTCATTTAAAATAATTCCACATGAAATATATTCATTAGCTTCCTCTACTAAATCTTTTAGGTACTCTTCTGCTGAATATGGTTTCGAATCACCACAGTATAATGCAATGACAACAGGTTTACTTTCATAATTTCGATTGTAAACTTTCAAAACAATTGGCCAGACTTGAATTTGGGAGTTATTGTATATTGATATTCCATCAATATGTAGCTGAATTGATATTTTTTTTTCTGTATAAATATCAGGATCTATTACATTTTCTAGAACATTTTTTATTCCAAGATATATATAACTAGCCGTTGAATTTCGCCTGCTTTGTGTTGATTTCATCGGTCGACTGTGTGTTATATATATATATTTTTACGGCAACTTCCAATTATATATATTTGTCAAAAAATTAATAAAAACATGAGGTTTATTTTTGTTTTTTTTTTTTTTTTTTTTTTATAATAACTTTTAATTTCAATTTTAACAATTTTTATTTATCAAAAGCAATTTCTTGTTTTTAATTTATTTTCTCACAAACTTATAATTTTAATTTTGACAATTTTTATTAAAAAATTTGTATTTATGAAAACAGTTTTCTTTTAAATTAATTTCTCATAAACTTTTACTTTTAATTTTGACAAACTCTTTTTTTTTCTTTAAAACTGATAAACAAACTAATTTTAGTTTAATTTTAAATTTCTCATAAACCTTTTAATTTCAATTTTTAAATTTGTCCCAAAACAATTTTTATTTTTATTTTTCTCAATAACTTTTATTATTATTTCTCAATAACTTTTAATTTTACTTTTAACAATTTTTTATTTAAAGTTTTATTTATAAAAAACAATCTTTTGTTTAAGTTATTTCTTTTTTTTTCAGTAACCTTTAAATATAATTTGGAAAAACTTTTAATTAATTTTTTATTCATAAAAATCAGTTTTTGCTAAAGTCATTTTCTCAATAACTTTTAATTTTAATTTTAACAATTTTTTATTTAAAGTTTTATTTATAAAAAACAATCTTTTGTTTAAGTTATTTTTATTTATAAAAAACAATCTTTTGTTTAAGTTATTTTTTTTTTTTTTTTCAGTAACTTTTAAATATAATTTGGAAAAACTTTTAATTAATTTTTTTATTCATAAAAATCAGTTTTTGCTAAAGTCATTTTCTCAATAACTTTTAATTTTAATTTTAACAATTTTTTATTTAAAGTTTTATTTATAAAAAACAATCTTTTGTTTAAGTTATTATTTTTTCTTTTTTCGGTAACTTTTAAATATAATTTGGAAAAACTTTTAATTAATTTTTTATTCATAAAAATCAGTTTTTGCTAAAGTCATTTTCTCAATAACTTTTAATTTTAATTTTAACAATTTTTTATTTAAAGTTTTATTTATAAAAAACAATCTTTTGTTTAAGTTATTTTTTTTTTCAGTAACTTTTAAATATAATTTGGAAAAACTTTTAATTAATTTTTTATTCATAAAAATCAGTTTTTGCTAAAGTCATTTTCTCAATAACTTTTAATTTTAATTTTAACAATTTTTTATTTAAAGTTGTATTTATAAAAAACAATCTTTTGTTTAAGTTATTTTTTTTTTTTTTTTTTTTATTCAGTAACTTTGAAATATAATTTGGAAAAACTTTTAATTAATTTTTTATTCATAAAAATCAGTTTTTGCTAAAGTCATTTTCTCAATAACTTTTAATTTTAATTTTAACAATTTTTTATTTAAAGTTTTATTTATAAAAAACAATCTTTTGTTTAAGTTATTTTTTTTTTTTCAGTAACTTTTAAATATAATTTGGAAAAACTTTTAATTAATTTTTTATTCATAAAAATCAGTTTTTGCTAAAGTCATTTTCTCAATAACTTTTAATTTTAATTTTAACAATTTTTTATTTAAAGTTTTATTTATAAAAAACAATCTTTTGTTTAAGTTATTTTTATTTATAAAAAACAATCTTTTGTTTAAGTTATTTTTTTTTTTTTTTCAGTAACTTTTAAATATAATTTGGAAAAACTTTTAATTAATTTTTTTATTCATAAAAATCAGTTTTTGCTAAAGTCATTTTCTCAATAACTTTTAATTTTAATTTTAACAATTTTTTATTTAAAGTTTTATTTATAAAAAACAATCTTTTGTTTAAGTTATTTTTTTTTTCAGTAACTTTTAAATATAATTTGGAAAAACTTTTAATTAATTTTTTATTCATAAAAATCAGTTTTTGCTAAAGTCATTTTCTCAATAACTTTTAATTTTAATTTTAACAATTTTTTATTTATAAAAAGCAATTTCTTGTTTTTAATTTATCTTTTACTTTTAATTTTGATTTTAAATTTGTCCCAAAACAATTTTTATTTTTATTTTTCTCAATAACTTTTATTATTATTTCTCAATAACTTTTAATTTTAATTTTAACAAACTCTTTTTTTTTTTTAACTAAAAAACAAACTGTTTTTAGTTTAATTTTAAATTTCTCACACACTTTTTACAATCTCTCTTTTTTTTTTAAAAACTGAAAAACAAACTGTTTTTTGTTTAATTTAAAATTTTTTACAATCCCCTTTTTTTTTTTTTTGAACAACAATATCGACTCCCCAAATACGACCGCTTCGAACTGACTCCAAGAATCGACTCTGCCCAAAATGCGAATGCATTATTTTATTAATTAAAAAATTTCTGCATGGTCAGCTGTTTTGCTTACCATGCATGAATTTTTTCGCATGCCCCTGATAATGGCCAATGGACCTTGGCCAGACAGGAAACAACAAAAACAAAGGGTAAGTGAAAAATATTTGAATTTTTGCTTATATGATTGACTCAAGTGTCAATCATATAAGCAAAAGTAGAGCAACAACAATTTCATGTGCTCTAATTCCATTAAAGAATGTTCATGTGATCGACACTTGAGTCGTTCACATAAACATTCCTCAGCATTTCCGCTGAGACAAAAATTTTGTTGATTGCAACAAAGTATCAAGCAACAACAAAAATAAGGTAAGTTGAATGAATTTTATTTAGGGCAACTTTAATAAATTTTAGGGTAGTTAAAAATTTACCAATCGGGGTAATTTTTATATTTTTGGTTACGGTATTAAAAATGGAATCTAAACAAACTTTAACGAGCCAAATCGGAGCATTTTTAGATTTTTCATGTTTTTCAGGTGCTTTGAAATAGGTGAAAATGGTTAAATTTGTAAATTTGGGTTTATTTTCAGTAATTTTAGATTAATATTATGTAGAAATGGTGTAGTATTAGTGAATGTAGAGATTTAGGGTTGGACCAAGTAGTTTTAAGTCGAGAAAATGAGAAAATACTGTAATTTAGGTAATATTAGAAATTTTTATTTAATTTTGGTGTGGTTTTAGTAGAAATTTGGTGTCAAATTGCGTGAAGATTGGTGTAAATGAGTGAAAACATGGTAGTAATAAGGGATGCCTAAAATGTTTACACAACATACCTTCCCCTCTTGAGGAAGAGAATCCCTGCGATTAGTGGGGGATTCTCTAAAAGAAATGTGGTGAGGGGTCAGAGTAGTTCAAGTTCTCTCAAAAAAAATCAACTATCTAATGATTATAGCTTGAAGCTACTTAGGGCTTCAATCAGTACGACAACCTTCCCGAAAGTCGCTTTTAGTCGCCTCCTACGACAGGCAGGTGTACCGAAGGCCTATTCTAGCATCCCGTACCTTCAGGGAGATGAAAAAACAGTATAACAAACTGACCAGACAGAAAAGATGGAATAGGTTGTATGCAAACCATGTCCCAAGAAAAACAGAAAGTAAATCTCGCTAAATGAATGTAGCGAAAAACAAAAATTTGTAAGGGTCCCTTTTAGTCGCCCTCTACGACAGGCAGGTGTACCGAAGGCCTATTCTAAAATCCCGTACCTTCAGGGAGATGAAATTGAGTTGTTCACTCGTAAAAAGTGAAAAATCAATAAGAAAAACTTGTATTTAACTGTTAAAGTAGCAGAACGCCGTAAAACTAAACTTAAGGAAATAGCTGAAACAAATTCAAAAAAAATAATAATAAATAATATTATAATGAATCCTGCACTAAAATTAATACTTAATCGTGGTATTCGTAGTGCGTTTCTAACAGAAATATCAGAAGTAGTAAAGCCATGTAAGAAAACGGATTCAAATTCTAAAACTTCAAAAGTAAAAGAATGTAGATAACTACCCGAAATATCTAGGAAAGTAGTTTTTTATCAATGAGTAATTTAGTGGTTAATATTTTTGAAGAAATATTAAAAAATATATTTATTTTTAAAAAATATTAAAAATATGGGGCCAGAGACGGTATAATAGAGAGGTCAAATATGGGCCAGAAACGGTATAATAGGGAGGTCAAAGGAATAGAAAAAGAATTCTCTCAGTTGAGATTAAAACGTCCTTAATATTGTTTAGTGTTAAATATTTATGAATATTTTTGACAAAAATATCTAATGTTATTCAACATCGAACTTGTGTAATTTTGTATACAGAGGCCAGAGAATAAATAAATAAATAAATAATTAAAAATGGGATAAAGAAAGTAAATAACTCCGGAAACGACAACAGAAATGAAATTACTGAACATATGGCCATTTTTCAATAGAACAGAAGACAAAGAGCTTGAACCATACGATAGGTCCATAGGCTCATAGGTTTAATTCCTGACGAAATCAAAAACAAAAAAAAAATTATTTCTCTTCTTCTCAAAGATGAATATTTCAACAGGGCAAAGACCAATACAAGAATTGACAACAAAAGACAGGGAAGAAAGTCAAAAACAAACGAAAATAATTTTAAGTATTAGGTGTTGTTTGTTTAAGGTGGTGTTTTCAAGACGGTCCCAATCAGAATAATATGAGGGACTGTAAGGCTCCTCATATTTTTCGTTGAGATGCCTTCCGTCCTAACAAACACCCTTCCTTAGCCTTTTAGTCGCCTTATACGACAGGCAGGTGTACCGAAGGCCTATTCTAAAATCCCCGGTCCTTCAGGGGTATGAAAGAATTAAGGTGAGTAGTGACTTTGAAAAAAAAAAAAAAAAAAAAAATTTTCATGATTTTAGACAAGTTGTACTGACATTATTTCGGGTTCGTTAGGTGTTTTGGTTATGGTTTTAAGAGATATGTTCTCGCTTCCTGAGGTTTTAGAGATGTTGGGCGTATGAGTTCCGGTTAAAGTGGTTAGATTAACGTTAACTGGTGGTTGAGTGCTTTTTTTCTTTGGAAGTTTCTTTATAATTTTGTATATGGCAAATGCAATAATAGATAAGCAAATAATACCTGTGGAAGATATTGAAAGAGTGGTTGAAATATGCATTGGTTTATTATGGATTGATTTTAATTTATTTTGGATTTCGCCTAAAGTTTGTGTACTCTGATGTATAATTCTGTTCGTATCAAACCCTGATAATATTTCGACTGATTTTGAGTCAATGGTATCATTTCGAGAAGTTAAATTTAGAGAGAGTGATATGTTTACTTGAGGAAAATATGGAGGTTGAATTATGTCGATCGTAATACCATTATTTTTTTGATAATGAAGAGTTTTGTCTCCAATTTTTACTTGGCAGACTTCTAGGACTTTTAATAGTCCCTGATTATTTAGTTTTAAGGTGTTATAGGAGTCTTTGCAAATTATTGATATAGTTGTTGGTTTGACAAAAGCATATAACCAGACGTTTGGTTCTGCCATTTTTAATAGTAAGTTACCTGGGTTTGGTTGAAGTTTTAAAGGGCAGTTGAAGGTTTCATTCAATGGGTTGTAAAATAGTTTAATAGTACATTCATTGGTATCAGCGGCTAATATTATAGGTGCCCGAAGAGGTCCTATGTAAGTAGTAATGTTTAAGGTGTGTGTGATTCGTGTCAAATGATTAGTTTCAGAAGGATCAAAAAGAACAAAATTTTGATTTTGTATATCGGTGGCTAGGTTAGAATATGTAATTTCTGGTATTACTGAATGATGTCCTAGTTTGTGTACCGGAAAGCAACGAATTTGATAGTATTTCATTTTTGGAATACTTAATAAAGGCACTGTGATTTTGACAATTAGTTTGTTTTGCGTTGTATGCGATTTTATAGTTAGAGTCTGTATTAATAAAGGCAAGCAGTTTACGCATAGTGATTGAGTTTTTTCATAAATTTTTAAGAGCTTTTCCGGAGCTAGTAACAATGGGTGTAATTTATTATTCTTAATAGATAAAATTATATCCAATAGAGTTTTTTGGCGGGATTCCATTTCGATGATTTCGAATACTATATTTGATATTATTTCCTGCCTTATTTGGGCTATTTCAAGTTTTCCTGTAATGTTGTTTAAGTTTGTAATTTTTTGAGATAATTGCTGTTGTCTTGTTATAACAGATGACAGGGGTTTCTGAATCTTATTTAACATATTTGTAATTACAGTTATCTGTTGGTTTTCTAGTTCTGTGAGCGCCTTTTGATTAGTTTCAAGTTCCTTCAATTTACTATAAACTTCTTGTTCGTTGTTGATATCCATTGTGCCAAATAAATAATGTAGGGCGCTCCCCATGCCATCGAATAAAGATCGTTTATCCCTTCTAGAAGTAGTTATTTCCTGTATAATTCGAGCCCGCTGTTTTATGTCTTCTATGATGGAATGTACATATTTTTGTTGGGTCCGGCATAGTTCGGATGGATCTTGTTTACATAGTTGTAAAGCTAGTTCCTCGGTGTATTCGAGTAAAAGCGTTTGGTTTTTGAATTCCTGAATATCTATTTCCGTTATAATGTTCCACGTATTGTGGTATAGCCACACATCTCCCAAATGTTCGTCGAAAATGACTCCTGATGTGTTTAAAGGAGTTGTAGTATATGGCACAGAACTATTGATCTGAATGATATTTAATGTTAAAATTAGAATAATCCAACGCATCTTAGTCTTTAAAGCTGAATGCAAAGGGCAAAGAAAAATCTGTAGAAAATATAATAGAGGTTTACGTTAGTAAGGATGTTTTTCTGGTGTTTGTGGTGTGTTGTTTTGGTGTGTTGTTTTTGTGTGTTTTAATCGACCTGTGCCGTTGTAAAAGGTTTTTTTTTTTTTTTTTTTTTTTTTTTTTTAAAATTGAGGTTTTTCTGCGAAATATTTGGAACGTTGTAGTTTAAATATTTAGTTATGTGTTATTCGAAAAATGGTTTAAGTCTATTATTGTGGACTGTGACTATTCGTTTGCCTATCTTTATTGTGGTATTTACCAAACCTGGGACTTTAATAACTGTGTATGGTCCTAACCATATGTGTGAAAGTTTATGTTTTTTACTTTCATTTTTTAGTAAAACTTTATCGCCTACGTGAAAAGTGGTGGAGCGTAAGTTTTTATCATAATATTCTTTGGATTTGTTTTTACTAGCCAAGATATTTCGCCTTGCGAGATTATAGGACTTTTGTAATTTGTATTTTAATAAATAGTAATAATTTTCATGGTTGTAAATAGGTTCCGGGTCACGTTTTAAATTTGAAGGTACGTCGGCGGTAAAACCAAACAAGCAGTCCATAGGGGTTAATTTAGTTCCTTCGTGTATACTGTTATTGTATACGAAGGCAGCTGTACGCAAATATTGATCCCATGTATTAGGGTTTTCATCTGTTATGGTTCGTAAGTATTCGATTAGAGGTCGATGAGCACGTTCTAGTGCCCCATTCGATTGAGGGTGATAGGCCGATGTTCGCAGTTTTTTAATCTTTAATAATTTACACACACCTTTAAATAAATCACTAAGAAAGTTTGCACCTTGATCGGTGACAATTTGTTTTGGAATTCGATATCGAGTTACGATTTCGTCAAAGAAAATTTGTGCAATAGTTTGGGCTTCAGCGTTAGGGATGGCATACCAATCGACGAATTTTGTAAGGTTATCTTGGAAGGTTAAAATATATTTATTACCTGAGTTTGTTTCTTCGAGGGGCCCAACAATTTCTAAGTAGATTTTATCAAGGGGTTTTTCAGCAATGTCTGTAATGATCATGGGCATTTTAGTAAGCCGGGAGACTTTCATAATTTGGCATTTCTTACACCTTTTAATAAACGTTTTTATATCACGAAACATGAACTTCCACCAGTATTTCCGACGGATTCGTTTGTATGTTTTAATAACTCCTTGATGTCCTCCAAAGAGGGAGTCATGATAGTCTTTCAGAATTGTTTTTATTTCTTCAGGGTTGGTTATAATTTCGACATTATTAGTTTTTCGTTGGCCGGAAGCTATAAGCACTTTGTCGATGGTTTCGGAGTTGGTTTCCTCGTTTTCGAATGGATGTACGGTTACAAGAGGTGAATTCAAGTTCTTTGAAGAGATTTTAATAGATTCCTTAGGGTTAATTGATTCGTTTAGTAGCCGTTTGGCTTGTGACCTGGTTGTAATGTTTAACGATTTAATATTCGTAGTTTCTATATTTATTACTGGTGTGTTGTCTGGAGATATTGTGTCGTCACTTTTGAATTCGTTTGAATTGGTAAATGGTATTCGGCTAAGAGCGTCGGCATTAGTATTATATTTACCGGGTTTGTATTCGATTGTATAGTCATGCTCCGATAATTTGTGATGAAATCTAACTAGACGAGTTGTGGGATCTTTAACATTAAAAACGCCTTTCAAAGGCTTGTGATCGGTGTATACCGTAAAAGTTCTGCCTTGAAGGTAGCAGCGAAAATTTTTTATTGCCCACACAATAGCAAGGAGTTCCTTCTCAATAGTGGAATAATTACGTTCAGCTTTATTTAAGGTACGACTAGCGTAGGCTATAGGTTGATCCTTTCCAACCTCCCCCTGTGAAAGAACGGCTCCTATAGCCTCACTGCTAGCGTCCGTGGTTAGGTTAAAAGGCTTTGAAAAATCTGGGTAGATAAGAAGAGGTGGTGAAATTAAAGCATGTTTAATATTCTGAAATGCTTCCTCGCATTTGGGCGACCATGTAAATTTGGTATCCTTGCGGAGTAAGTTTGTAATAGGGCGTACTGTTTTAGAAAAATCAGGTATAAATTTACGGTAATAGTTAGCAAGTCCTAAAAAGGACTGGACCTGCTTAAGAGTTTTAGGTACTGGAAAATTTTGTACGCACTCTATTTTTCTGGGGTCTGGTAAAGCTCCTTTTTCTGAGCATACATGGCCGAGATATACCACTTCCTTTTTAAGGAACTGGCATTTCTCCGGTTGGAGTTTGAGGTTGTTTTCCCTCATTCGGTCAAAAACTTTCTGAAGTTTGGAGTTATGGTCTTCGAGATTTTTGCCATATATAACGATATCGTCTAAATAGACGAAGCATTCGAGGCCTTGTAAACCCGTTAAAACGTAATTCATGAGTCTTTGAAACGTTGCCGGGGCACCTTTTAATCCGAACGGCATACGTTGAAACTCGTAGTGACCATAATTAGTGCTGAATGCTGTTTTAGCTCTATCCTTGGGTTCTACTAAAACTTGGTGGTAGCCACTTGCTAAATCAAGAGTAGAAAAATACCGGGCATGACCCAACTGGTCTAGAATATCCTCTATTCGGGGTAAAGGAAAAGCGTCACCGATGGTTTTTTCATTGAGTTTGCGGAAATCAACAACTACACGCCATCGTTTTTCACCATCGGGGCCCGCCTTTTTGGAAACTACTAAAAGAGGGGAGTTCCAGGGGCTCTTGCTGGGTTGAACAATTCCACTTTCTAGCATTTCCGCAAGTTGTTCATTAATAATTTGTTTTTGAGTTTCCGGTAATCGGTACATTTTTTGGTTTATAGGAGCTTGATCCTGAAGAAGAGGGATTTCATGTGTGATTGCGTTGGTGTAAGAAAGTCTATCTCCCTTTAAGTGAAAAATATCGTGGTACTCATAACAGAGAGCTTTGATAGATTTTATTTCTTCTGGATTTAGGTTGTCGCTCAGTTCTAGCTCGTCGTCTAGCTGAGATAATCTTAAACTAGTGTACGTGTCGTCCGGATAGTGTTCGTCCGGGTATAAATAACGAATGTGTTGTATAGTCTCTGTTCGAGTTGGTTTTGAAAAAGCTAGATTTTTGTTTTTTAAGAGTTTTCTTGTTTTTTTAGCCGAGGACATTTTATACATATATTTGTTTGTTTGAGTTACTGGAGATTTATTATTTTTATTTTGCTCGTAGTTGTTTTTAAGAATATTATATTTAGAGGGTGGTGTTCTAACCGTCAATTGATGGGTGGAATTAATAGAATATTTTTTAGTTTTAATTATGTGATAGACAGATCTAAACGTATAAAATTTATTATTTTTGGTTGATATGCATGTGTCATTAAAAGTATTTTTTTGTGAGAGAGCTGGTGCCCTTGTTGGGAAATCAATTGTGTTTTCAGCTGGTTGTTGAAAAGTATTCGAGATTGTTGATGGTTTCTTAATTCTAAGGGTAGAAGATCGTGATGCCGGAGACTGGATACTCGTGTTTTGACTGTTTTGTTCGCAGTCATCATTTAAATATAGTGAGATTTCTTTATTTTTTAATGGAGTTACTTCGTAGCCTGTTAACGGAGAAAGTTTTAAGTTGAGTTTTTTAAGTGTTATTGGGTTTAAAGTGGTATTAATAATTCCAATGTTAGAGGTAGTTTCACCTTTGGGTAACAAACTGTTAGCTAAAAATATTCCGGTGTCTATCTCCTCGGATAAACAAAACATAATTTCTTTTAGATTTGTTTTGAAAGGTATTATCCCTTGTGTCCGTGCGAAGACAACATAGGGTTTGTCTAGTTTTACTGCCAAACTAGTAGGGGAAGTTAAAGTATCAGATATTTCGCATTGATGTTTTACTGATTTAGATTTTAAGGTTTCGCAGCTCGATCCCTTGCTAGAGGATTCGTTGTCAACTACTCTCGGTCCTGAATTCTCTGAATGCGTAGGAAAAGAAAAATTTCTTGAGGTTTGGCAACCCGATTCATTTTCAAATAAATCGTTTTCGGTTACCCTTGTATTAGCGTTTTTTGAATCCATTGAAAAAGAATGGAATTTTGAGGTTTCGCAACCCGATTCATTTTCGAGTGAATCGTTATTGGTTACCCTTGTATTAGCGTTTTTTGAATCCATTGAAAAAGAATGGAAGGTTGAGGTTTCGCAACCCGATTCATTTTCGAGTGAATCGTTATTGGTTACCCTTGTATTAGCGTTTTTTGAATCCATTGAAAAAGAATGGAAGATTGAGGTTTCGCAACCCGATTCATTTTCGAGTGAATCGTTATCGGTTACCCTTGTATTAGCGTTTTTTGAATCCATTGAAAAAGAATGGAAGATTGAGGTTTCGCAACCCGATTCATTTTCGAGTGAATCGTTATCGGTTACCCTTGTATTAGCGTTTTTTGAATCCATTGAAAAAGAATGGAAGATTGAGGTTTCGCAACCCGATTCATTTTCGAGTGAATCGTTATCGGTTACCCTTGTATTAGAAGTTAGAAAATTTTTACTAAGAGATAGCGGTTTTGTAATTGGTAGACCAGCATATAGTTGTCTAATCAAAGCGTTTGGTGGGCCTTTTTGTTTTCCAACTTCATTTCCCAAGGTACGACAGTCTAAAGTATCACAGGATGTGTATTCGACTGGTTTCCAGTCCACTAACCCTGAGCGGTGATCACCTTTTACTGCCCGCCGAGGAGGAATGTTGTCGGTTAGACTCAAAGGCACTACAAACTCTTCTGGGTTAGTTTCCGTGCGAGGAAACTGTAGAAGTTGCTTCGGGCCTGCTATATTGCAGTGCTGAGAAAGAAAGTCGTTCCCTAAAAGTCCGTCGGTGGTAAGTTCAGACATATTTTCCACCACTTGAAATGTACAGGGTATATTTGTAGCTAGATTAAAAGTTCCTTGGCAGCTTCCCAAGGTATTACCCTTCCCGAAGGGTGTTTGAAGTGTGCATTTTTGCTGGTGATTTATTATAGAATCTGTTTTTAGTGTATGTTGCTTTAATAAAGATACCTCAGCCCCTGTGTCTACTATTAAACTGGTAATTTTGGTTTTGGTAATATCTAATGGTAGGGTTACTGTAGGTATATTCGAAAGAGGTTTTTCAGTTGATGAGTTTTTTCTTTCAGGGTTATTTATTGTCGGGTCTTTGGTGTTGGACCCGACATTTTGGAGTTTCCCTGCTGTGTAGCCTCCCATTTCCGTTTTTGAAAACATTCCGTAGTTGAATGACCTCGTCGGCCACAAAATTCGCACAACATGTTCATATTATAAACTTTATTATTAGTTTGTTTTTCAGACGTAGTATTGATTTGGGTGTTGGGGGATAAATTAGACGGTTGTGTGTTTGGTTGTCGACTGTAGGGTTCATTTTCTTCATTTCTTTGTGAGTTATTGTATCGATTAACAGGGAGGTTGTTTGCGGAGAATGTATTAGAGTTAGCTGTTTGTAAATAATTTCCGTTATGCGGTAGTCGGTTTACATATCTTGTTTCATTTGCAGGGAATTGCTGACCTTGAGTTTGAAAAGTACGTTGCTGGTTTGGTTCGTTGGTCGAGAACCGATTCGGGTTTTGAGTAGATGTGAACATACGTTGGTTGTAATTAGTCGAGTGGAATGGAGTTCTATTGTTTTGCGAGTAGTTATTATTAAATTTTGGAGTAAAATTCTCTCTATTTCGTCGACATTCTCCCGCATCGTGATTATATGTTCTGCACAAGTTACAAAATGGGGTGTTTTTTCTTTTCAAACAATCTGAATATGTGTGTCCGCGTTTTTTACAAAAACTACAGGTGATATTAGCCATTAGACTGTTGGTGGTTTTAGAAGCAAAATTGTTTGGGTTTGAGTCAATTGTAGTAGCGTTGGGCTTATTTTGTTCAGTAAGATTTGAGTGGTTTATCAAGGCTTGTTGAGACATTGGAGGTGTTAATGTATTAAATGTACTTACTGCGTTTCCTCGTACTATAGATGGGTCGATTGTATTATTTATATGGTGTGATAACAAGGGCGATTGGTATGCCATCGGGTGATTCAGAGTCGTTTGTTGGAGTCGCTCCATGTCTAGGGCCTTTTGAATTAATACATCAAGAGTCACATCAGAGATAGTTAGCAAATATTGACATAGTAAGGGGTTGTTAACACCACCTTTTAAAGCATTTATCGCAAAATCTTCTAATTGAGTTTTTACTGCAGCCGCTGCAGCACCATATTTAATATCTGCCGCTTCTTTACAGATATTTAACTGTTTTTTAATCCGTGTTACAAATGTGTTTAACTGTTCTAATGGATATTGTCTCAGGGTTATTAATGAATTAACCAAGTCCTGATAAGCTTCTCGTGGTAAATAGGTTCTATTTAATAATTTTTCAGCTTCCTCAAAAGTAGCTGGTTGATTGGAAGCTACCAATTGGTAGGCTTCTCCGCGTAACCTGGTGGGATAAATTTGCGTAAATGCTAACTTTTCTGGGTCTGTTAAGCATTGCAATACCCTTTTACAACATCCGATGAAAGTCTGCAGTTCAGAAGCTAAAGTAGGACTTTGGTTACCAGAAAACACGGGTACTAATTGAGACGTTAATTTTGCAACCTTAATATAATTGTCAGCCATAGCGAGACTTTTTCGATTTTCTAATGTATTATTGAGGGTTTGGTCTAACAAAGATAATTCTGACTTTTCCAAAATAGTAGTCAGCCAGGCGAGTTCAAAATCTGAATCTTTAAGAGTCGAATTAGCTGTAAGTGAATCGTTTGAGAATAAACCAAGAATGGGTGTATCAGGTGAGAAGTCAGTCGTTTGATAGGAGTCGATATTTTGCGTGGCACGTGTCGATTTGTTACTTAAATTTATTATGTTGCGTGTGAAATTATTCAAATTAAGAGGCTGAGAGAGATCACCGAATTCAATTATTTCTTTTTTAAATTGTTCAGTGCGTGTTTTAAAAGTTTTAAGATTATCTAGTCGGTTTAACCGAATTTTTTCGGATTCCCGGTCAATAAGATCGCACTGCTGAACAGTAATATTACCGTTCTCTCTCACTCTCTTTTCTAAAAAGTACAATAATTTTCTTAACTCTACAGATTTACCTGGGTTCGGTAGTACGGTACCGCTTCTCAGATGTCGCGGTGAAAGGCTGGTTCTCGCTGTTGAACTTGATGATGTATCAGGGAGTGAAAATGTTGTTTCCCCTGATACAGTTGTTACTTCGGTGTTTGATGTTTTTTTGATGCCACTTAATGCTGGATCTGATGCTGGTCGGCCCTGGTTCATAGGACTGGTGGTCCCGCGGTGGTAGAAGCGTTGATCCTTTAATAGGATACTGGATTTATCAGCAATATATAAAAGATATTATTATTTAAGCTGACCAGTATCCTACCGGCTGCGCCAATTGTTATATATATATATTTTTACGGCAACTTCCAATTATATATATTTGTCAAAAAATTAATAAAAACATGAGGTTTATTTTTGTTTTTTTTTTTTTTTTTTTTTATAATAACTTTTAATTTCAATTTTAACAATTTTTATTTATCAAAAGCAATTTCTTGTTTTTAATTTATTTTCTCACAAACTTATAATTTTAATTTTGACAATTTTTATTAAAAAATTTGTATTTATGAAAACAGTTTTTCTTTTAAATTAATTTCTCATAAACTTTTACTTTTAATTTTGACAAACTCTTTTTTTTTCTTTAAAACTGATAAACAAACTAATTTTAGTTTAATTTTAAATTTCTCATAAACCTTTTAATTTCAATTTTTAAATTTGTCCCAAAACAATTTTTATTTTTATTTTTCTCAATAACTTTTATTATTATTTCTCAATAACTTTTAATTTTACTTTTAACAATTTTTTATTTAAAGTTTTATTTATAAAAAACAATCTTTTGTTTAAGTTATTTTTTTTTTTTCAGTAACCTTTAAATATAATTTGGAAAAACTTTTAATTAATTTTTTATTCATAAAAATCAGTTTTTGCTAAAGTCATTTTCTCAATAACTTTTAATTTTAATTTTAACAATTTTTTATTTAAAGTTTTATTTATAAAAAACAATCTTTTGTTTAAGTTATTTTTATTTATAAAAAACAATCTTTTGTTTAAGTTATTTTTTTTTTTTTTTCAGTAACTTTTAAATATAATTTGGAAAAACTTTTAATTAATTTTTTTATTCATAAAAATCAGTTTTTGCTAAAGTCATTTTCTCAATAACTTTTAATTTTAATTTTAACAATTTTTTATTTAAAGTTTTATTTATAAAAAACAATCTTTTGTTTAAGTTATTATTTTTTCTTTTTTCGGTAACTTTTAAATATAATTTGGAAAAACTTTTAATTAATTTTTTATTCATAAAAATCAGTTTTTGCTAAAGTCATTTTCTCAATAACTTTTAATTTTAATTTTAACAATTTTTTATTTAAAGTTTTATTTATAAAAAACAATCTTTTGTTTAAGTTATTTTTTTTTTCAGTAACTTTTAAATATAATTTGGAAAAACTTTTAATTAATTTTTTATTCATAAAAATCAGTTTTTGCTAAAGTCATTTTCTCAATAACTTTTAATTTTAATTTTAACAATTTTTTATTTAAAGTTGTATTTATAAAAAACAATCTTTTGTTTAAGTTATTTTTTTTTTTTTTTTTTTTATTCAGTAACTTTGAAATATAATTTGGAAAAACTTTTAATTAATTTTTTATTCATAAAAATCAGTTTTTGCTAAAGTCATTTTCTCAATAACTTTTAATTTTAATTTTAACAATTTTTTATTTAAAGTTTTATTTATAAAAAACAATCTTTTGTTTAAGTTATTTTTTTTTTTTCAGTAACTTTTAAATATAATTTGGAAAAACTTTTAATTAATTTTTTATTCATAAAAATCAGTTTTTGCTAAAGTCATTTTCTCAATAACTTTTAATTTTAATTTTAACAATTTTTTATTTAAAGTTTCATTTATAAAAAACAATCTTTTGTTTAAGTTATTTTTTTTTTTTCAGTAACTTTTAAATATAATTTGGAAAAACTTTTAATTAATTTTTTATTCATAAAAATCAGTTTTTGCTAAAGTCATTTTCTCAATAACTTTTAATTTTAATTTTAACAATTTTTTATTTAAAGTTTTATTTATAAAAAACAATCTTTTGTTTAAGTTATTATTTTTTCTTTTTTCGGTAACTTTTAAATATAATTTGGAAAAACTTTTAATTAATTTTTTATTCATAAAAATCAGTTTTTGCTAAAGTCATTTTCTCAATAGCTTTTAATTTTAATTTTAACAATTTTTTATTTATAAAAAGCAATTTCTTGTTTTTAATTTATCTTTTACTTTTAATTTTGATTTTAAATTTGTCCCAAAACAATTTTTATTTTTATTTTTCTCAATAACTTTTATTATTATTTCTCAATAACTTTTAATTTTAATTTTAACAAACTCTTTTTTTTTTTTAACTAAAAAACAAACTGTTTTTAGTTTAATTTTAAATTTCTCACACACTTTTTACAATCTCTCTTTTTTTTTTAAAAACTGAAAAACAAACTGTTTTTTGTTTAATTTAAAATTTTTTACAATCCCCTTTTTTTTTTTTTTGAACAACAATATCGACTCCCCAAATACGACCGCTTCGAACTGACTCCAAGAATCGACTCTGCCCAAAATGCGAATGCATTATTTTATTAATTAAAAAATTTCTGCATGGTCAGCTGTTTTGCTTACCATGCATGAATTTTTTCGCATGCCCCTGATAATGGCCAATGGACCTTGGCCAGACAGGAAACAACAAAAACAAAGGGTAAGTGAAAAATATTTGAATTTTTGCTTATATGATTGACTCAAGTGTCAATCATATAAGCAAAAGTAGAGCAACAACAATTTCATGTGCTCTAATTCCATTAAAGAATGTTCATGTGATCGACACTTGAGTCGTTCACATAAACATTCCTCAGCATTTCCGCTGAGACAAAAATTTTGTTGATTGCAACAAAGTATCAAGCAACAACAAAAATAAGGTAAGTTGAATGAATTTTATTTAGGGTAACTTTAATAAATTTTAGGGTAGTTAAAAATTTACCAATCGGGGTAATTTTTATATTTTTGGTTACGGTATTAAAAATGGAATCTAAACAAACTTTAACGAGCCAAATCGGAGCATTTTTAGATTTTTCATGTTTTTCAGGTGCTTTGAAATAGGTGAAAATGGTTAAATTTGTAAATTTGGGTTTATTTTCAGTAATTTTAGATTAATATTATGTAGAAATGGTGTAGTATTAGTGAATGTAGAGATTTAGGGTTGGACCAAGTAGTTTTAAGTCGAGAAAATGAGAAAATACTGTAATTTAGGTAATATTAGAAATTTTTATTTAATTTTGGTGTGGTTTTAGTAGAAATTTGGTGTCAAATTGTGTGAAGATTGGTGTAAATGAGTGAAAACATGGTAGTAATAAGGGATGCCTAAAATGTTTACACAACATGTGCTTAACCTTTTATATCTGCTGAGCAGTTTTAGGTAAATCCTGATGACCTTCGTCGCGAAGTATTGCCAACAATTGTGTCGTAACATTCAGTGTTAAAACATTCATATTGTCCAAAGCCCAACAAAGTAGCTTTTCATTAAGTGTTTTTTTTTCACTATTTTCTTGAAGTGATGAAGCACCTAATAGTAGTTGATCACTATTAATATTATTTTCTATAGGATTATTATTGAAAACATCTAAATTACTGTCCGTACTACAGTCAGAATCACTAAAATCAGAACACACCGGTAATAAGCCACAAATTTCTACGAAACTAAAATTGTTCTCACTGACACCTTTAGCTGTACCACTGAAATTTCGTTCGTTAACGTCTATAATAGCGGATTCATTAAAAACTTTATTTGTTTTGTGTAGTATGCGCCATTTTTTAACTCGAAAATATGCGTCGGACATGGTAATGTTTTTAATTTGAAATATTTAGCGTCATACGTATCAACAGTTTGAACAAATATTCTTGAATATATAGAGAACATTTGACTACTCCCTGCAAACATTTTCTTTTTATATACGGCTTGGGATATATTGACATTTTTACTTATGTGTCAAAATAATTATTTTTGTTTTAAAGTAAAAACATTTGCTGCAAAAAGTATACTTAAAACCAGGTTTAATGTACATAAAATAATTTAAATATATCATATATATATATATTAGTTTAAGAGTTTATAATTTTCAAGGAAAACAAAATATTTTGTGATTCTTTGAAAAATATCATAAATATTTTGAAATTAGAAATATAATTATGCCGGCTTAAAATTTTATTAGCTATTCACCTAGGTGTTCTTATATTTTATTTTCTAGGGAATTTTTAAATTACAAGGTTGAATTTGAGATAAATATATTAATCCCTTATCGTAACAATAACACTTAAATTATCCTTAAAAGGGCTTTTAAATCTGGTAAACAAAATTAGTATGATGTATATATATATATATACATAAAATATAATAATGCCTTATCGTATTTTATTAAAAATATTAACAATAATATAATAAAAAACTTTTAATATATGTATAAATTAAAATAACTGGGTGATCATAGAATTGGCCAAAGCTAGTTTACCCAATCTTGGCCCAAGATAGGATGAGCATAGGCATGGCCAATATTCAATTAATCAGCTTTGGGCCAATCGTGGTGTGCCTAGTTTGGCTTCCCAATACTGTGCCAAGCTTGGCCCCGTTGTTTAACTCTGGGGACTCCTGTATGGGTATGATTGGTACTCAGGGGTATGGACCCCTGCAAAAATTATATGGTCACGTAACATAACAAGTCCCGAACCTAGATCTTTGAAATTAAACAACCATACTAGAGGTCGGTGGTCAATGACAATTTTGAATGTACGACCATAAATATAAGGCCCGAAGTAATTAACTGCCCAGACGATGGCTACTAGTTCGCGTTCTGTAGTGCTATAATTCGTTTCTGCATGATTTAAAGTTCTGGAAGCATAAGCGATTCGTAAATCTTTGCCTATTATGCCCTGGGACAGTATTGCCCCTATTGCGTAGCTGGATGCATCTGTGCTAATAATAAACTCCTGGTTGAAATAAGGATATTGCAGAATTGGTAGCTGTGTATGCTTTGATCTTAAAGAGCCAAATGCTGTTTCTTGATCTAAAGACCATTCAAATTTAACGTCCTTTTCAAAAGGCTAGTTAAAGGTTTAGATAATTTACTGAAGTTTTCTATGAATCTTCTATAATATCCAACAAGACCTAAGAAGGCTTTAATATCCTTAGTAGTTTTCGGTGTGGGGAAATTTTCGATAACCTTGTCCTTTTCTGGGTTAGGCTTAAGACCTTCGTGTGAGATCACATGTCCTAGATATGCTACTTCCTTGCGAAGAAATTCGCACTTATCAGGCTGAAGCTTTAGATGATTTTTCCGCAGTCTTTCAAAAATTTGAGTCAACTCATTTGTATGATCGGAAATTGAAGAGGCATAGACTACAATATCATCGAGATAAACAAAACAAGTAACTCCCTATAGTCCAGTTAAAACTGTGTTCATTAGTCTCTGGAACGTTTCAGGAGCGTTTTTTAAACCGAATGGCATACGGTTGTACTTGTAATGTCCAGTAGGAGTAGAAAATGCTGTCTTTACCTTATCATCTTCTTCCATTTCAATTGACCTAATTGGTCTAATACTTCAGTGATATTTGGAAGCGGATAGGAATCACCTATCGTCACATTGTTTAATTTCCTATAATCAATTACAACTCGCCATTGACGGTTGCCGGAAACATCTGCCTTTTTGGAGACTACCCATAATGGTGAAGACCAAGGAGATTTTGAAGGTTTAATTATGTTCAGATATAACATATCCTTGATTTGATTATTTACTTCTGTCTTGTGGATTTCGGGATAACGATAAGTGTTACTGGCTATTGTAGTTGAATTTTGTGTATTGATTTTATGCCTTATCGTTTGAGTGGTTGAGAGAGAGTCTCCCTTTAAAAAAAATATATCATTATAGTGCATGCAAATAGTTTCTATACTATTCCTTTCTTCCTGATTTAAATGGTCTGTTCTCAGGTTGGACTTAAGTAGTTTGTTTCTGGTTACTGTTGATGTTGTTGAGGTTTTGAATATATAGCTTTCCTTTGGAAGACGTGAAAGAGTAACTGAAGTTTTGGATATAAGGACATCGTTGTTGTTACTATTTAAGATTGTAGCATAAGCCCTTGAATTATGATTAACCCTAGTAATGGCTTTACTTAGATAAACACCATCTAAAATTTTTATTTCAGGTAATATACCTTCCTTTATTTCTGGATTTGATACATCGACTTCGATTAAATTCTTACTACGTGCTGGTAGTATGAATTTGTTTGTATTTGAAGGATGAAATTTGACTTTGATTAGATTTTTACAGTGAGGATTTAGAATAAGGTCACTAGTAGAATAATTTAGCCATGCTTTTATAGGAAATCATTTCCTAAGATACCGTCATTCGAGGATTCAGCGATGATGTGGAATTCATGTGTTATCTTTTGCTGACCAGTAGATTTCAAGTCAATTACTGCGTATCCAATAGTTGTTATAGGTTCATTAGTATTGCCAATACCGCGGAGATTCAGTATTTTATCCCTATAATATTTAAGTTTTGAATTAAATGAGTTTTGTTTAATAATTGAGATGGTTGAGGCGCTATCTATGAGTAGGTTGAGGTTCCCATTTCTTGACGCATTACTAGAGAAACAAGCATGGATCGTATTTTCGACAGATAGAATTGATTCAGGTTGGTGGCAGCTAATTGATCCTCTACCCGAGTTTCTGCTGCCGTAGTCTCGAGGAGTAGCAAGTTTCCCGAATGATTTTGGGTTGTATTAAATTGTTGTCGAAAAGATTTCATTTTATTTTTAGAGAGTTGATAATTATGCATTTTTTTCCTGCATTCGTTTATCTCATGTCTGGCGTACTTGCAATACCGACAGCATTTGGATGCTGAAGATCGGTTTAAAATTAGCATTTTGTATAAGTTTTTCCTTTCCTCCATCAAAAGGCTTGATGAATTTAAATAAGGTATTCAAATCAACGGACGGCATAAGACTAGGTATACAAGGTTTTTGAAATTCGGCAAGTGGATGAGTATTCGAAAAATCTTGATTCTCTTCGGTATTCATTAGTACTATAGGAGGATTTACTGCAGAATGAGTATCATCTTTTGGTTCAACGGTACTTCCAAGTGGAGTTTTTAGCATATTTGGATAATTCTCAAGGGGGGAATACGCGCCGATTAATATTATAAAAAAAAACGATTACAAATAGACAAATTGATTTCGAGTCGATCGGAGTCACGAGTGAATCTTTAACAAGTGAAATTTTGATTCTGAAATTATTATTAGCAAAACTATTTTATAATAAAATTTATCTAAAATTAAACTTTAAAGTATAATTTACACTTAAGACTTTTTATGAAAAAAATTTATTCTAAAATTAAAAAAATTTTTTTTTTTCCTATTGTTTACGATTATGTAAGTATGATATTCATTTTTGGACTCAAATGTTTGTTTTAGAAGTTTTTGCTTCAATTATTTATAATTCGATCTATATTTATAAAAATACAATTCATATTTCATTTTAGCCTTAATAATTCTTTTCCTTTTTCCTAACCAAAAAAATTTATTTTTAGTACACTAATTTATATAAATTCTTATTCTTATTTAAATACTAGCTTTATTATTTATGGGAATAGTATCGATAAAATTAACGCTAAGCTATTTAATTTAAAAGTAATAGTTCTAATAATAATAATTTTGATGAGTAAAATTTAAAAAAAAAAATTTTTTAAGTAGTTCATATTACTAATTTATTGAAATAATTCAAAAAATTCCTTCCCTTTTTCTTGTCTTCCTCATCTAGTTCAGAACGTCAATCTTCTTCTTATTTATATGATGCAACAAATCCATGTGATGCTCCTCCATGATATTTTGCGCAATTTCAGGATGATTTTATTTTCCACTGCACGTCTAATCTATCGACTTTTATTTATTTATTTTTTTTCCCACAAGTTTATATACTTATATGTTTCATAATTTTATTAGGTCTTTATTCAAATTTATATGTTCGTATATTTTATATTTTTATTATGTTTTTCAAGTTTATATGCTTTTATACAATTTTATATATTATATCCCTCTTGATTATGTAAATTATTAATTTAACTGTTTCTTTTTCTTTATTGTGTAAAACACAACACTTCTAATTATACTACTGTTTTCTTTTGTTGCCTTGACCGCTGATAAACTCTTTGCGTGATATTTAATTTTTCTTTGTCTGCAATATTGTCATGTTAATCATCCCGTTATGACGCCGATCTCGATGACGCCGCTTGTTTTAAGTTATTATATTTTATTTAATTTTTATATAGAAGTAGTTTTCGATTTTGTAATTATGAAGAAAATAATAAGAAAAGGTTCAAAATTAGAAAAATTTCAATAAAACATTAGAAAGTTTTGTAAAATAAAGAAAATAATAAGAAAAGGTTCAAAATTGGAAAAATTTCAATAAAACATCAGAAAGTTTTGTAAAATAAAGAAAATAATAAGAAAAGGTTTGAAATTGGAAAATTTTCGATAAAATATTAGAAAGTTTTGTAAAATAAAGAAACTAATAAGAACCGGTTCAAAATTGGAAAAATTTCATTAAAATGTTAGAAAGTCTTGTAAAATAAAGAAAATAGTAAGTAAATGTTTGAAATTGAAAAAATTTCAATAAAATAGTAGAAAGTTTTGTAAAATAAAGAAAATAGTAAGTAAATGTTTAAAATTTGGAAAAACTTAAATAAAATATTAAGAAGTTTTGTAAAATAAAGAAAATAATAAGAAAAGGTTTGAAATTAAAAATTTCAATAAATCATTAGAAAGTTTTGTAAAATAAAGAAAATAATAAGAAAAGGTTTGAAATTGGAAAATTTTCGATAAAATATTAGAAAGTTTTGTGAAATAAAGAAATTAATAAGAAAAGGTTTGAAATTGGAAAAATTTCAATAAAACATTAGAAAGTTTTGTAAAGTAAAGAAAATAATAAGAACAGGTTCAAAATTGGAAAAATTTCCATAAAATATTAGAAAGTTTTGTAAAATAAAGAAAATAATAAGAAAAGGTTTGAAATTGGAAATATTTCGATAAAATATAAGGAAGTTTTGTGAAATAAAGAAAATAATAAGAAAAGGTTTGAATTGGAAAAATTTCCATAAAATATTAGAAAGTTTTGTAAAATAAAGAAAATAATAAGAAAAGGTTTGAAATTGGAAATATTTCGATAAAATATAAGGAAGTTTTGTGAAATAAAGAAAACAATAAGAAAAGGTTTGAAATTGGAAAACTTTCAATAAATTACTAGAAAGTTTTGTAAAATAAAGAAAATAATAAGAAAAGATTTGAAATTAGAAAATTTTCGATTAAATATTAGAAAGTTTTGTGAAATAAAGAAATTAATAAGGAAAGGTTTGAAATTGGAAAAATTTCAATAAAACATTAGAAAGTTTTGTGAAATAAAGAAAATAATAAGAACAGGTTCAAAATTGGAAAAATTTCCATAAAATATTAGAAAGTTTTGTAAAATAAAGAAAATAATAAGAAAAGATTTGAAATTGGAAACATTTCGATAAAATATTAGAATGTTTTGTAAAATAAAGAAAATAATAAGAACAGGTTTGAAATTGGAAAAATTTCAATAAATAATTAGAAAGTGTTGTAAAATAAAGAAAATAATAAGAAAATACTTAACATTGGAAAAAATTTCAATAAAATGTTAGAAAGTCTTGTATATTAAAGAAAATAGTAAGTAAATGTTTAAAATTGGAAAAATTTCAATAAAATGTTAGAAAGTCTTGTAAAATAAAGAAAATAGTAAGTAAATGTTTAAAATTGGAAAAATTTCAATAAAATAGTAGAAAGTTTTGTAAAATAAAGAAAATAGTAAGTAAATGTTTAAAATTTGGAAAAATTTCAATAAATTATTAGAAAGTTTTGTAAAATAAAGAAAATAATAAGAAAAGGTTTGAAATTGGAAAATTTTCGATAAAATATTAGAAAGTTTTGTGAAATAAAGAAAATAATAAGGAAAGGTTCAAAATTGGAAAAATTTCAATAAAACATTAGAAAGTTTTGTGAAATAAAGAAAATAATAAGAAAAGGTTTGAAATTGGAAAAATTTCAATAAAACATTAGAAAGCTTTGTAAAATAAAGAAAATAATAAGAACAGGTTCAAAATTGGAAAAATTTCCATAAAATATTAGAAAGTGTTGTAAAATAAAGAAAATAATAAGAAAAGATTTGAAATTGGAAACATTTCGATAAAATATTAGAATGTTTTGTAAAATAAAGAAAATAATAAGAACAGGTTTGAAATTGGAAAAATTTCAATAAATAATTAGAAAGTGTTGTAAAATAAAGAAAATAATAAGAAAATACTTAACATTGGAAAAAATTTCAATAAAATGTTAGAAAGTCTTGTATAATAAAGAAAATAGTAAGTAAATGTTTAAAATTGGAAAAATTTCAATAAAATGTTAGAAAGTCTTGTGAAATAAAGAAAATAGTAAGTAAATGTTTAAAATTGGAAAAATTTCAATAAAATAGTAGAAAGTTTTGTAAAATAAAGAAAATAGTAAGTAAAAGTTTAAAATTTGGAAAAATTTCAATAAATTATTAGAAAGTTTTTTAAAATAAAGAAAATAATAAGAAAAGGTTTGAAATTGGAAAATTTTCGATAAAATATTAGAAAGTTTTGTGAAATAAAGAAAATAATAAGGAAAGGTTCAAAATTGGAAAAATTTCAATAAAACATTAGAAAGTTTTGTGAAATAAAGAAAATAATAAGAAAAGGTTTGAAATTGGAAAAATTTCAATAAAACATTAGAAAGTTTTGTAAAATAAAGAAAATAATAAGAACAGGTTCAAAATTGGAAAAATTTCCATAAAATATTAGAAAGTGTTGTAAAATAAAGAAAATAATAAGAAAATACTTAACATTGGAAACAATTTCAATAAAATGTTAGAAAGTCTTGTATAATAAAGAAAATAGTAAGTAAATGTTTAAAATTGGAAAAATTTCAATAAAATAGTAGAAAATTTTGTAAAAAAAGAAATAATAAGAAAATGTTCGAAATTGGAAAAATTTCAATAAAATAGTAGAAAGTTTTGTAAAATAAAGAAAATAGTAAGTAAATGTTTAAAATTTGGAAAAATTTCAATAAATTATTAGAAAGTTTTGTAAAATAAAGAAAATAATAAGAAAAGGTTTGAAATTGGAAAAATTTCAATAAATTATTAGAAAGTTTTGTAAAATAAAGAAAATAATAAGAAAAGGTTTGAAATTGGAAAATTTTCGATAAAATAATAGAAGCTTTTGTGAAATAAAGAATTTAATAAGAAAAGTTTTAAATTGGAAAATTTCAATAAAGCATTAGAAAGTTTTGTAAAATAAAGAAAATAATAAGAACAGGTTCAAAATTGGAAAAATTTCCATAAAACATTAGAAAGTGTTGTAAATTAAAGAAAATAATAAGAAAATGCTTAACATTGGAAAAAATTTCAATAAAATGTTAGAAAGTCTTGTATAATAAAGAAAATAGTAAGTAAATGTTTAAAATTGGAAAAATTTCAATCAAATAGTAGAAAGTTTTGTAAAATAAAGAAAATAGTAAGTAAATGTTTAAAATTTGGAAAAACTTGAACAAAATATTAAGAAGTTTTGTAGAATAAAGAAAATAATGAGTAAATGTTTAAACTTGGAAAAATCTAAATAAAATATTCAGAATTTTAGTGAAATAAATATTTTAAGAAAAATAATTAGTTAATGTTTAAAATTAGACAAAACTGAAGTGAAATATTAAGAAATTTAGTGAAATAAATATTCTAAGAAGATAATTAAAAAAATTGGACAAAATTCAAATAAAATAAGAAATCTTGTTAAATAAAAATTTTAAGAAGGAAAAAAGATTTTAATTAGTATTTGCTCTTTAGGGAAAATTTTAAACTGAGTATTAGGAAAACTAAGTTCGTGTATTAAGATTTCAAAGAAAGATTAAGAGGAGCTGAAAAATAAAATTTTAAGAACGAAAAGACGAACTGTCATCAAAAGGGGTGTTAGGGTTAATAAATAAAACAAAAAAAAAACAAACAAACGAAACAACAAGCAAATAAAGAAAAATAAATATAACACCCAATTCTCTAGGATTTTGCGAAGGCGCTCATATTGAGGCTTAATACCATTTGCTTATTGTCTTTGTCTATGTTGATCTTCACCGTCATTGATTCGAAAGATTGAGGATTCATCGCTGAGCAGCTGTCCCCAATCCTACCGGCTGCACGAAAAATGTTGTGAAGGTCCCCGCGTCGTCCTTTGCACTTTTATGGATGCTACTAGATTTACGGTATCGCGAAGAGCACAAGAGATTTCACAAGTGAAATCACCAAAGGGAATTGCCTTGCAGGTCGGTTCAACAAGTGGTTAAAAAGCCGAGATGTTAGAAAGAAACAAAAAGGTAAGTCTCAAAACTTGCCGGTTAGGGCGAGATATTTCTAAGTATAATTTGCCTTGTAGGGCAGTTTAAGAAGTGGCTAAAAATCCGAGATGTTAAAAAGTAAAAAGATCTTCCCGGCCGGGATTCTGACAATTTTTGGTGAATTCATTATAGATTAATTCTGCGTATGAATTGCTGTATGAGTTGCTTAGAAAATAATCTGATGGAATATCTAATACAATTGTTATGTTTGGAGCTACCTTATAGTGGGCTCAGACAGGCCAACTCACAGCAGAAACTCACAACAATTGAGTTCATATAAAAAAAATAGAGTTTTCACAGCGCCAATGCTGTTAGTTAACGTTTTGTTCCTCAAAAGTTCCACTGTCATTATATGTTTATATGTTTCAATAGCCACAATTCCTATTAGTGCTGCCATGAGTAAATTGCTATAACTCACAAAATCAACGTTCGGGAACGAAGATTCTCACAGTGATGCATTTGTCATTTTTCCATACAAAAATCAGAGAATCGCTGTGAGTTTTGGTTGTGAGTGCCCTGTCTGAACCCACTATTAGTGGGAATAGGATATACTATATTTAAACTGTATTCCTTAGTTTCTACAAGGAGTAGGAAGATCTTAACATATAAACTGTTACTATTCCTTTTTAATGTTGTTCTGGCAATTTTAAAAACAAGTGTTATATCTCCTAGTAGCGGCGGTAATGGGAGTTTCTGGCTGATTTTGTCTGTTAATTCTATTAGCGTATCAGGATGTATTAGTAAAGTGTTCAGAGTTAATACGTTCCACTCCTTTTTATTTGTTGTAGGTTCCTTTCACTTTAATTTTATTCACATGAGCTTAGTTTCAAAATTAGGGCAACAGGACAAATTATATTATTACTTTCTATTTTTTTAAAAATGGTAATAACACTCACCTGTCTTTAACACGTGTTTTTTATAAACTAATTTCACTATAAAATTCAATAACTTTTGGTATAAAAAAAGTAAATTAAATAAATAAAATGCAATAATACGTGATTTATATATTTATTATAATTTGTAATTTTAGGTAAATAAAAGATAGGAAAATTTTATGCTCACCTGTTTTAGCGCGTTCCTTGCGCTAAATTAGATTTCACTTTTCACCTTTTATTATTTATTTGTAAGATAGCTTTTATGTTGATTCACTGGAATTTAGTTTAGAATGTTCAAATCAATACTTTGAACTAGATAAATTGAAATCAATACTTTCAATTTTGGAGGTAAGTTCAAATCAATACTTTTAACTGGATAAATTGAAATCAATACTTTCAATTTTTGAGAACTTCAAATCAACTCTTTGAAGTTTGGAAAGGTAGAGAAGTGAATGCAGCTGCATTCTGCTAGCAGATGCCTGTCTTTTATATAAAAATAACAGGACTGCGATAACTGTTAATTGTTATCTCGTTAATTTATGTATATATACATCCATCACGCAAACCAATTAATCAATATAATAAATATCAATACAATAATATGTGTGTACTTATACACTCTTAAAAAATATGACTAAATTTATGAACAAGAAAACCAAATAATGTAAAGTTGTTATTAATTAATTAATTCTTGTTTTTTTTTGTGTTCGCTTCCGTACATAAAGTGTGGACTTTACCCATGGCTAGTGCGTTTATTATTAGAAATTGTTCCCCTGGGTATTGCGAGGTTTGTTGTATTGCTAAAATGAAGAGGATTCGTTTATATCAGTTTTGACATGAATATTGTTAATATTTTTATTTTGCGTTATTATTTACTTTTATATTCTTTCTTCTAATTCTTGGGATTTTTGTGCTAAATTTACTTCGTTCAGGCTTACTTTTTAGAATATTTTTACAGGTATCCATATTTGATTTAACTATTGATACTTGTTGGCTCATGAGGTGGAGATTTTTGATATCATGCTGTTCTAGCATACTAATTCTGGAATATGTTTTTTACGTCACTATCACCCATAGTACCGAATAAGATTTTTGCTAAACTTCCTCCAACACTATTTAGTCCCCGTTTTTTTCTGGATCCGATAGGTGTTAAAACATTTTAAATCGCGGAGCCTGATTTGCGTATTTTCTGCATCAGGATTATTATTCCCTTTTGCAATGCTTTAAATAGATTGTTGGTCTGATTTCCATAGAGTAAATTGCAAAGCAAAGTGAAATTTAGCGCTTTATTTTCATTGATGAAATTAATTTTTGTTATTATTGTCCATTCTGACCTTAATAGGGCTGCTTAGCTGACTTTTGAAAAAGTACCGGTTTTAGTGAATTCTTAACGTTTGTACTAGTGTTTGTACTTTGTAGATTTAATTTAGTAGCAGTAGTAGTAAGCTAAGTATCATAATCTTTCCTTAGGATCCAATTTTTATTGTACTATTTATGTTGTTGTCTATACGTATTACTTCATATTGTCTTACACAGTGGAGAAAACCTGTGCTGTTTTGTTGGGTTTTGCAGTAGTTCCTGGCCACCAATATGTATTATTTGAAATTTTGCAGATTTATCATAGTATCTTTTTGCTATTGTTTTACTGTGAATTAGATTTTGATTCGCTTGCTTGCGTATATGTTGAATTTTGCTTTTTACATGAGCACAATAGTCATCAAAGTTGTAGGTGGGCTCTGGTTTTCTGGTTAAATTGCTTGAGAGTGGTCGATGAAAGCTATAAAGTTCGAAAATTGGCGTGTATTTATTTCCAGTATGTGGAGTGTGATTGTGAGCTATGGCGGCTTATCCTAGCCAATTATCCCATTCTAATGAATTATTGTCTACGATGCTCATAAGATATCCTACTATTGGACCATGAGCTCTATCTAAACTCTGAACTTCCAACCATAAAGATAGCATCGGAAATTTTTGGCAGCCCATATTATGGCTTGGAGTTCTTTTTCTCTGGTGGAGTATCTCCGTTCGGGCTGGTTGAGTGATCTGCTGGAAAATGTTATGGGTCTGTCGTTACCAATTTTACCTTGGGATAAAACTGCCTCGATGGCTTCTTCTCCGGCATCTGTTGTAAGTGTAAATGGTTTTGTGACGTCCGGATATATTAGAAGAGGGTTATCATTTTTATAGTTTTAAACACTTACTAAAATTCTTACAGTTTTATTTGTTGATGTAACTTTTTAATTCAAGTAAATATAAGTTAATATCAGCGATATCAACAGGATAGAAACATAATATTAAGATTAAGCCAACATAAAAAAAATAAATAAATAAGTTAATATCAGTGATATCAACAGGATGGAAACATAATATTAAGATTAAGCCAACATAAAAAAATAATAAATAAATACAATAGTAATCTAAGATAAAATAAATATGCCATGCAGCTAAATTCCAGCGTATCATGGTACGCGAATTTCCGCTGCATATCTTTTCGCTGACGTTGCGTCTAGCAGGAAGCTTATGCTAGAAATTCAAATTGAACTTAGGCAGTGGAGCTCATGTTATATTATTTATAACAAGGGTTGTCTTTTGTTGGTTGATGGAAATGGTAGTATACGTTACTGGACTTTTTAATTAAATTATGCGATGATTTCTGTGTTTGACTGAGAATAGCTATTAATGTTTTGGCCAGTTTTGGCCGGTCTTAATTGCTTTCGTAGTATCTCAGCTTTTATGGTCCAACAGTTAATGTTTTGGCCAGTATCGGCTGGTCTTAACTGTTTTCGTAGTAACTCATAAGAGAAATGAACACACAATTATGCATTTATTAAGATGTACAAAGATTTCTGTTTTTGACTGAGAATAGCTATTAAAGTTTCGGCCAGGATCGGCCGGTCTTAATTGCTTTCGTAGTATCTCAGCTCTTATGGTCCAACAGTTAAGTTTCGGCCAAAATCGGCCGGTCTTAAATGTTTTCGTAGTAACCGATAAGAGAAATGAACAAACAAGGCTTTGACTTAAACAAGTTTTTTTTTTCACTTTTGCTTTAAAAATATTCTGTCTTTTATTTTAAAAAAAAATATTCCAAGTCGTTTTATAAAACTTTTTATTATTAAAAAAAATTATTCTAAGTCCCCTTTTTCTTTGTTTTTTGTTTACACTTTTATTTTAAAATTATTCTAAGTCTTTTATTAAAAAATATTCCAAGTCGTTTTATAAAACTTTTTATTATTGAAAATTATTCTAAGTCCCCTTTTTTTTGTTACACTTTTGTTTTAAAATTATTCTGTGTTTTGTTTAAAAATAATATTCTAAGTCGGCCTAAGTTAGCCGGCTAAGTCGGCTAATATTAAAATCGGCCGGTCTTAAATGTTTTCGTAGTAACCGATAAGAGAAATGAACAAACAAGGCTTTGACTTAAACAAGTTTTTTTTTTCACTTTTGCTTTAAAAATATTCTGTCTTTTATTTTAAAAAAAAATATTCCAAGTCGTTTTATAAAACTTTTTATTATTAAAAAAAATTATTCTAAGTCCCCTTTTTCTTTGTTTTTTGTTTACACTTTTATTTTAAAATTATTCTAAGTCTTTTATTAAAAAATATTCCAAGTCGTTTTATAAAACTTTTTATTATTGAAAATTATTCTAAGTCCCCTTTTTTTTGTTACACTTTTGTTTTAAAATTATTCTGTGTTTTGTTTAAAAATAATATTCTAAGTCGTTTAATGAAAACAAATTATTCTAAGTATAATTCAAAAATTTCTCTAAGTTTCTTTTTTAAAAATACACAAATCACATAATTTTTTCTAAGTTTAGATTTATTTTTTAACTATAATAAGAAGATCAACTCTGCTTGTAAAGTCTTGGCCAGAATCGGCCGGTCTTACAGCAGCGGTTCCACCTTCTTTTGAAATTTTAAAAAACACTCACTATTCTAAAGAAAAGTACTTTCTTTTATAGTACCTTTCTATCATGCAATTTTTATTTTTATATAATGCAATATTATTTTTTGCTATAACTGCAAAACAATATTGCTTTTATTGTTTTTTTTTTTGTTTGTATTTAATAATAATTTTTCTGAACTATGCAATTTTCTTTTAGTTCATGGGACTTTGTATCTTGTAAATCTTTATACTTAACCCTAGACTTAAACCTAAATTAAACCAAAGCTTTCAATAGATCTTAAGTCTAGACAAAATCCAAATTATATAATTTTATTTTAGATACATATACCAATTTTTAGTATATCTACCAATTTGTTGATCGTTTTTATAAATTTATTTACTATTTTATTTATTTATTTGACTTAATATACTAATAGTGAAAATGTCCCATAATTTAATATATAATACATACTTTTCCTTTTTATTTTATTATTATTATTATTATTATTATTATTTTTTAAACAATTACAAACAAACTTAGGCTTATATTAATTTATAGAAAATAGACTATTTTTATTTAAATGGTTTTGCATCTCTTTATATTCCATTTATATTTCAAATTTAGTTGTTTTATTATTTGTATTTTATTTTTTCTACAATTAACAATTGAAAATTAATTTAATGGAATTTGTACGAACAAAAGACTGATTAGTGAAAATTGGGTAATTGGTAGTAAAATTGCGTTAAATCAGGGTACGGAAATCGTTTACATAACATACCTTCCCCCCTTGAGGAAGAGAATCCATGCGATTAGTGAGGGATTCTCTAAAAAGAGTGGTGAGGGAATCAAAATAGTTAGAATATTAAAAAAGATATCAAGAGAAGAGAAAGTATTATTCAGAATTAAAGATTAATTTTTTAAACTTGGTTGGAAGTAAAAAAAAATCTTAAATTTGAACAGGTAAAAAGGCATAACATTTAAGGTGTGATACGGCAAAGAAATTTAAAAATTTTGGGAAAGAAACAGAAAAAAAAAATTCTCTTAGTCGCCTTATACGACAGGTGAGGTGTACCGAAGGCCTATTCTAGAATCCCCGGTCCTTCTGGGGTTTTATAAATTGAGAATAAAGGAGATTGTTTAGGGTTTTTTTTTTTTTTTTGTTTAGACAAGTTGTACTGACATTATCTCAGGTTTTATGAGTGGCTTGGTTATGGGTTTCATGGATATGTCTTCGCTTTCTGAGGTTTTGGAGATTTTGGACGTATGAGTTTCGGTTAAGGTGCTAAGATTAACATTGACGGGTGGTTGAGTGCTTTTTTTCTTTGGACATTTCTTTATAAATTTGTATATAACAAACGCAATAATGGACAGGCAAATAATACTTGTAGAAGATAGAAATTGGAGGTGTTGGTTTTATACTAACGACACGTAGTGATTACTTTTCTAGTAATTACTGGTATCCACACCCCTAATTTAAATGGATTTTACCGTTCATTTTCTCTTTGTTTTGCAAATGGAAATGGCGGTTGTTTAAAAATGTGATTTTACGAGTATTTTTGTTTTGAGACAGATTCGAAAAAGACAGGAAGGTTTGGAGGGGTTGAGTTTCAGTTTGAAATGTAAGTATTTATTTGTAATAGGTTACGCGTTTTTTGTTATGTCTTGAGTATTTATTCGTAAAAGGGTTTGAGACGGTTGTTGTGAACCGTGACGGTTCGCTTTCCTATTTTAATCGACGTGTTTACTTCGCCGGAGACTTTAACAACGGTGTAGGGTCCAATCCAGATTTGAGAGAGTTTATGCTTTTTACTCTCATTTTTTAGCAACACCTTGTCGCCAATATGAAATGTGTTTGGTCGCAAATGTTTGTCGTAATATTCTTTTGCTTTATTTTTGCTGGCTAAAATATTTCTTCGTGCTGGTTTATAGGATTTCTGTAATTTATATTTAAGTAAATAATAATAGCTCTCATGATTGTAAACAGGTTCGGGTTCTCGTTTTAAATTCGATGGGACGTCTGCTGTGAATCCAAATAAGCAGTCCATAGGAGTTAATTTAGTACCTTCATGTATACTATTGTTGTATACGAATGCGGCTGTGCGCAAAAATTGGTCCCAAGTTTTGGGATTTTCATCAATTATAGTACGTAGATATTCTATTAAGGGACGATGAGCACGTTCTAGTGCACCATTTGATTGAGGATGGTACGCTGAGGTACGAAGTTTTTTAATTTTCAACAATTTACACACACCTTTAAAGAGATCACTGAGGAAATTTGCACCTTGATCGGTGACGATTTGTTTAGGGATTCGATAACGAGTAATTATTTGGTCAAAGAATATTTGAGCGATAGTTTGCGCTTCTGCATTTGGGTAGCATACCAGTCAACAAATTTAGTGAGATTATCTTGGAAGGTTAAAATGCATTTATTACCAGAATCTGTTTCTTCGAGGGGACCGACAATGTCTAAATAAATTTTGTCAAGAGGTTTTTCAGCAATATCTGTAATTACCATGGGCATTTTAGTAAGCCGCGAGATTTTCATGGTTTGACATTTTTTACACCTTTTGATATATGATTTTATGTCGCGAAACATAAATTTCCACCAGTATTTATGACGAATACGTTTGTAAGTTTTAATAACACCTTGGTGTCCTCCGAAAAGGGAATCATGGTAGTCTTTCAAAATTGTTGTTATTTCTTCGGGGTTTGTTATAATTTCTACTTTCCTTGTTTTATTTGATTCTGGTGGTGTTGGCGATATGGGTATTTCTTCATGAAGTTCAGAGGGGGTTGTTTTTTCTTGAGATGACTGTACAGCTGCCGGGCGGGAGTTAAATTTGTTTATAGGGTTTTCAATAGGTCCTTTTGGAGTAATTCAATTTGAGGCCTTTTAGCTTGCGACCTAGTGATAACGTTTAGAGATTTAAATTTTCGGTGTTTTATATTAGGTAATACTGGGTCGCCTAGAAATATTGGTTCAGTTGGATTCATTGAACTTGGAGAGATTCGACTTAGTGCGTCTGCGTTTGTGTTATACTTGCCTGGCTTATATTCGATGGTGTAATCATGTTCAGATAATTTATGGTGAAACCGAACTAAACGGGTAGTGGGATCTTTGACGTTAAAAACGCCTTTTAAAGGCTTATGGTCAGTGTATACTGTGAAAGTTCTGCCTTGAAGATAGCAGCGAAAATTTTTTATAGCCCACACTATGGCAAGTAGTTCTTTTTCGATTGTAGAATAATTTCGTTCAGCTTTATTGAGTGTACGACTAGCGTAGGCTATAGGTTGATCCTTTCCAACCTCCCCCTGTGAAAGGACAGCTCCTAAAGCTTCACTACTAGCGTCTGTGGTGAGGTTAAAAGGTTTTGAAAAGTCGGGATATATGAGAAGAGGTGGTGAGATTAATGACCTTTTAATTACCTGAAATGCCTCTTCGCACTTAGAGGTCCAGATAAATTTGAAGTCCTTACGGAGTAAGTTAGTGATAGGGCGTACCAATTTGGAAAAATCAGGAATAAATTTGCGATAATAGTTAGCAAGTCCTAGAAAAGATTGGACTTGTCTGACAGTTTTAGGAACCGGAAAATTTTGTACGCACTCTATTTTTCTAGGGTCGGGTGAGGCTCCTTTTTCTGAGCATATATGTCCGAGGTATACTACCTCCTTTTTTAGAAATTGACACTTTTCGGGTTGCAATTTAAGATTATTTTCCCGCATTCGGTCGAAAATTTTTTGTAATTTACTATTATGGTCTTCTAGGTTTTTACCATATATGACAATATCATCTAAATATACGAAACATTCGAGACCTTGTAGGCCTGTTAAAACATAGTTCATTAATCTCTGAAATGTGGCCGGGGCTCCTTTGAGTCCAAACGGCATGCGTCGAAATTCATAGTGTCCGTAATTAGTACTAAATGCAGTTTTAGGCTGGTCTTTGGGATCTACTAATACCTGGTGATAGCCACTGGCTAGATCGAGGGTTGTAAAGTATCGAGCATGACCTAATTGGTCTAAGATATCCTCTATTCGAGGTAAAGGGTAAGCATCACCGATGGTTTTTTCATTTAATTTTCGGAAGTCAACGACTACACGCCATCGTTTTTCGCCATCTGGCCCAGCTTTTTTCGGGACAACTAAAAGAGGGGAATTCCATGGGCTTTTACTGGGCTGAACGATACCGCTATCTAACATTTCTTTAAGTTGTTCGTTTATAACTTGTCGTTGAGTTTCGGGCAGTCTGTACATTTTTTGATTTATTGGGGCTTGGTCCTGAATTAAAGGAATTTCATGAGTAATTGCATTGGTGTACGAGAGTTTATCACCTTTTAGGTAAAAAATATCTTGATATTCGAAACAGAGTGTTTTAATAGATTTCATTTCTTCTGGGCTTAGTGTGTCGTCCAGTTCTAGTTCTTTTTCTAGCTGGGAATATCTAAGGTTAAGGGGTGAGTCGTCCGGGTATTCGTCGTCCGGGTATAAATAACGGATATGCTGAATGAACTCTGTTCGAGTGGGTGATATTATTTGTAGGTTTTTAGTTTTAATATATTTTTTCTTGTTTTTCTTCGAGTTTTGAGTATGTGGTTCCTTTATTTCAGGCATAATTAATTTGTGATTTACGTTTTGTAGAGACTTATTTATAGGAGGTTTATAATGTGTATTTAAAGTTTGATTGTCGCCGGATCTTGGCACTTGAAGTTTATCATTTTTAGCCGATTTACAGGCCTCGTTTAATTCCTGTTTGATTGAAGGAGGTAACTCATATATATTTGACTTAGTAATAGCGTTATTTAGAGGTCTAGAAGCATTTAGGGTTACTTGTGGTTTCTTAATTGTATTATTATAAAATTGTGACGTTGGAGATTTGTTACCCGTGTTCTGAGCGTTTTGTTCGCCGTCGTCGTTTAGTGAGTTCAAATTTAAAGATGAGTTTTTTGGATTATTCCCATTTGCGAATGAGTTTTTAGAATTATTATTATGCGTTAACTGTAGTTGAGCTTCTGTATCTTTCAATGAAACAATTTCATAATCCTTCAAAGGAGATAATTTGAGTTTAAATTCGTAAAGGTGTAGGGGTTTTAGCGTGGTGTTTATGATTCCAATATTTGCGATTTGGTTTCCTTTGTATAGTAAACTATTTGCCAAGAATATTCCTTCGCTTATCTCTTCAGATAAACAGAACATATCTTCTTGTAAGTTGGTTTTGAAATGTATTATCCCTTGTGTCCGTGCGAGGACATTATGGGGTTTATCCAAGCTTACCGATAAAATTGTGGGTAAACACGTAAGTACAATCGGCTGTCTGATTGGACTTCCTGATATTTCACAGTCTTGATTTACCGCTTTGAATTTTGAAGTTTCGCAACCCGATCCATTTTCGAATGAATCATTATTGGTTACCTTCAACTCGGAAATTGGCAATTTTTTATTAAAAGAAAAATGTTTTGAGGTTTCGCAACCCGATTTATTTTCGAATAAATTGTTATCGGTTACCCTCATCTTGGGAATTTCTACTGTTACTAGGTGGCCTGTCAGCGGAGATATTTTGGTTTCCTTGTTGTTGGCCGACTTCATTTCTCACGGTAAGGCAGTCTAAGGTATCACAGGCTGTGTATTCGACTGTTTTCCAGTCCACTAATCCTGAGAGGTGATCACTATTTTCTGCTTGCCGTGGAGAGATGGTGTCGGGCAAACTTAGGGGTACCACAAATTCTTGTACGTTAGTTTCCGTGCGAGGAAACTGTAAGAGTTGCTTTGGACCTGCTATATTGCAATGTTGTGAAAGAAAATCGTTTCCAAGGAGGCCATCTGTCATTAGCTCTGGCATATTCTGTATTATTTGAAATGTACATGGTAATTTATTTTGCAAATTAAAATTTCCTTGGCAACTTCCTAAGGTGACGCCCTTCCCAAAAGGTGTTTGCAATGAACATTTCTGCTGGTGATTTATTTTGGAATCCTTTTTAAGAGTTTCATATTTTAATAGGGATATCTCAGCACCTGTGTCTACTACTAGGCTTACGTTTTTATTATGGGCAATATCTAGGGGTAATTTGACAGTGGATAAATTTGAAGATGGTGTCTGAGATATTTTCTTATTATTCTTGTTGTTGTTTAATGTCGGGCCGGTGTTTGTGGACCCGACCCTGTGGAGTTTCCCTGGTGTGTAGCATCCCATTTTCGCTTTTGATAGCATGTTGTAGGCGTATGACCACGTCGGCCACAAAAATCGCACATCATATTCAGGTTGTATACCTTGTTATTTGGTTGTAGTTCCGTTGTATTATTGATTTGGTTGTTGGGGCGAATATTAGTCAGTCGTGAGTTTGGTTGATGATTGTAGGGTTCTCTTTCTTCGGATCTTTGGGGCCCATTATATCGGTGGGTAGGAGGGTTGTTTGTGTTAAATGCTCTAAAGTTAGTTGTCTGGAAGTAGTTTCCATTATGCGGTAATCGATTGGTGTGTCTTGTGTCATTTGTGGGGAATTGCTGATTTTGATCTTGATGGTTGTAAGTACGTGATAGATTTCGTTCATTTACTATATATTGGTTCGGGTTTTGTGTATGTGAAAAAATGCGTTTATTAGTTGAGTGGAACAAAGTTCGATTGTTTTGAGGGTAGTTATTGTCGTTTTTCGGAATGAAATTGTCTCTTGTTCGTCGACATTCTCCCGCATCATGATTATACATTCCACATAAGTTACAAAACGGTGTATTTTTTCTTTTTAGACAATCTGAATAAGTATGTCCTCGCCTTTTACAGAAACTACAAGTTACGTTGGCTATTGGGATATTAGTTTTGTCGACGTTTGAGTAACTTTGTATTGTAGGGTTCAAATGATGTATTTTGTTTGGTTTGGAGTCTGGAGATGTTACCAAATTAAATGTACTTACTGCATTTTCCTTGATTATATGTGGGTCGACTGTGTTATTTAAATGCTGTGACAAAAGAGGTGATTGGTATGCCATCGTATGATTTAGCGTAGTTTGTTGAAGTCTCTCCATGTCTAAGGCCTTTTGAATTAATACATCAAGGGTAGCCTCAGAAATAGTTAGTAAGTACTGACATAATAAGGGGTTGCTAACGCCGCTTTTTAAAGCATTTATTGCAAAATCTTCTAGTTGAGTTTTTACCGCTGTTGATGTGATTCCGTATTTTATATCAGCTGCTTCTTTACAGATATTTAACTGCTTTTTAATTCGCGTTATAAATGTGTTTAATTGTTCTAACGGGTATTGCCTAAGGGTTATTAGCGAGTTAACTAAGTCCTGATAAGCTTCTCGTGGTAAATATGTCCTATTTAATAATTTTTCAGCTTCCTCAAAATTAGCTGGTTGATTGGAGGCTACTAATTGGTAAGCCTCTCCACGTAACCTTGTGGGATAAATTTGCGTAAATGCTAACTGTTCTTCTGCTGTTAAGCATTGCAATACCCTTTTACAACAGCCGACGAAAGTTTGTAATTCTGAAGCAAGTGTAGGATTTTGGTTCCCAGAAAATACGGGTACTAATTGAGATGTCAATTTGGCTACTTTAATATAATTTTCTGCCATAGTGAAATTTTCTTTTGTTTCCGTTTTTTTATTAAAAGATTGTTCTGAAATAGATAATTCAGAATTTTCGAGAATAGCACTCAACCAGGGGAGTTCAAAATCAGAGTCCTTAAGAGTGGAATTGGCTTGAAATGAGTCGCTCAAAGTGAAAGACGTTTGAGGTGTGTCGTTTGAGGGTAAGTCTGTTAAACCTATGGCACAATTCGACTTATAGTTTAAATTTATTTGTCCTAACTTAAGAGGGTGAGAGAGATATTTTAACCTTTCTATATCAAATTTAAACTGTTCAGTGTGATTTTTTAAATTTATAATTTTTTCGTATCTAATTTTTAGGTTTTTTTCTAACTCCCGATCAATTAAATCACACTGTTGTATTGTAAAATTATCTTTTTCTCTCACTCTCTTTTCAATATAATTTAAGGTTTTTCTTAAATTTACTAAGGCACCTTGAGTCGATAATATGGTACCACTTCTTAGTTGTCTTGGCGAAAGGCTGGTTCTTATAGGTGAACTAGATACAGTTGCAGGGGGTAAAAATGTTGTGTCCCCTGATGTCGTTGATTCTTCGTTGTTAGATGTTGAAGCTACTGATGAAGTTGGTGGACCCTTTTTCATAGGACTGTTGCGTGTCCAACGGTGGATGAACTTCGGTTCTTTAACAGGATTCTGGATTTATTAGCAATATTTACAATATTAACGCTGACCAGAATCCTACCGGCTGCGCCAATTTTTTGTTTTATTATTTATAACAAGGGTTGTCTTTTGTTGGTTGATGGAAATGGTAGTATACGTTACTGGACTTTTTAATTAAATTATGCGATGATTTCTGTGTTTGACTGAGAATAGCTATTAATGTTTTGGCCAGTTTCGGCCGGTCTTAATTGCTTTCGTAGTATCTCAGCTTTTATGGTCCAACAGTTAATGTTTTGGCCAGTATCGGCTGGTCTTAACTGTTTTCGTAGTAACTCATAAGAGAAATGAACACACAATTATGCATTTATTAAGATGTACAAAGATTTCTGTTTTTGACTGAGAATAGCTATTAAAGTTTCGGCCAGGATCGGCCGGTCTTAATTGCTTTCGTAGTATCTCAGCTCTTATGGTCCAACAGTTAAGTTTCGGCCAGAATCGGCCGGTCTTAAATGTTTTCGTAGTAACCGATAAGAGAAATTAACAAACAAGGCTTTGACTTAAACAAGTTTTTTTTTTTCACTTTTGCTTTAAAAATATTCTGTCTTTTATTTTAAAAAAAAATATTCCAAGTCGTTTTATAAAACTTTTTATTATTAAAAAAAATTATTCTAAGTCCCCTTTTTCTTTGTTTTTTGTTTACATTTTTATTTTAAAATTATTCTAAGTCTTTTATTAAAAAATATTCCAAGTCGTTTTATAAAACTTTTTATTATTGAAAATTATTCTAAGTCCCCTTTTTTTTGTTACACTTTTGTTTTAAAATTATTCTGTGTTTTGTTTAAAAATAATATTCTAAGTCGTTTAATGAAAACAAATTATTCTAAGTATAATTCAAAAAATTTCTCTAAGTTTCTTTTTTAAAAATACACAAATCACATAATTTTTTCTAAGTTTAGATTTATTTTTTAACTATAATAAGAAGATCAACTCTGCTTGTAAAGTCTTGGCCAGAATCGGCCGGTCTTACAGCAGCGGTTCCACCTTCTTTTGAAATTTTAAAAAACACTCACTATTCTAAAGAAAAGTACTTTCTTTTATAGTACCTTTCTATCATGCAATTTTTATTTTTATATAATGCAATATTATTTTTTGCTATAACTGCAAAACAATATTGCTTTTATTATTTTTTTTTTTTGTTTGTATTTAATAATAATTTTTCTGAACTATGCAATTTTCTTTTAGTTCATGGGACTTTGTACCTTGTAAATCTTTATACTTAACCCTAGACTTAAACCTAAATTAAACCAAAGCTTTCAATAGATCTTAAGTCTAGACAAAATCCAAATTATATAATTTTATTTTAGATACATATACCAATTTTTAGTATATCTACCAATTTGTTGATCGTTTTTATAAATTTATTTACTATTTTATTTATTTATTTGACTTAATATACTAATAGTGAAAATGTCCCATAATTTAATATATAATACATACTTTTCCTTTTTATTTTATTATTATTATTATTATTATTATTATTTTTTAAACAATTACAAACAAACTTAGGCTTATATTAATTTATAGAAAATAGACTATTTTTATTTAAATGGTTTTGCATCTCTTTATATTCCATTTATATTTCAAATTTAGTTGTTTTATTATTTGTATTTTATTTTTTCTACAATTAACAATTGAAAATTAATTTAATGGAATTTGTACGAACAAAAGACTGATTAGTGAAAATTGGGTAATTGGTAGTAAAATTGCGTTAAATCAGGGTACGGAAATCGTTTACATAACACTCAGACCACCGCAGAGGACAGACCTCTCGCTGTTTGAATAAATAATTTTAAAGTTATTTGTAATCAGTTTTTGTTTAAGTAAAGAATAATATTTTTAATAAAAAATAAGAAAAAATAACTTTATTAACTTATATAAGTCCTATTAAACTTATATAAATTAAAATTTATAATCAATATCGAAATAGTCAAAACGTGTGATTAAAGCGTCTTTTAATTTTTTAAAAGCTGTTTCGCAATCGTCTGTCTACTTGAACTTGGCATATTTCCTTATTATTTTATTTATTGGTTCTGCTATTTTTGAAAAATCTGGAATAAACTTGCGGTAGTAATTTGATAATCCCAGGAAAGATTGTACTTGTTTAATGGTTTTAGGTCAGGAAAAATTTTGGACGCATTTTGTTTTATTTGGGCCTGGGCTTGCTCCTTCATTTGAACATTTGTGCAATTTTGGGAGTGTATGCTGCTATGTTTTTTAGTCTTGGCTGCTTTGCTATGTGTCTGAAGTTTTTGTTTTAAATAACACTAATTTTGTAGTAATGCATTCAATTTCACTTTATTTTTGTAATCTAACTTAATTATCGTATTTTTTATAGTTGCACTATTATTTACAATATTATTTAGAATATAAAATTAACAATATTATTTAATTTTGAAATTTTATCATTTAAGTTTAACAACAATTACAATGACTTTGTTATTCAAAGTCTAAACAACAACTGGCTTGATTTTGTAGTAATAAATCGACCTCAAGACCTGTACTTAAAGTTAAGTCAGGTTTGATGTCGATTGCTCATTTGACTGAACACTCGGCGTATAAGCAGTGTACTCGTTTTCTAAATGTGATTAGAGTTTTACCTGGAATTTGTCGCAGTTGTCGTAGCTCATTGACCATTGTAAGGTATGGTTTGCCTTCTAGCAACTTCTTCCTGATCAGGGACTCTAACTACTTAAAATCTCAAGGGCGAGGCAAGCAAGAGTATATTTACAAAAAATTAAAACTGTATTTACTTCACTAATCAAGCTAGGTCCATTTTTACCAGGCAACAATGGAATTCCTGTACAAATTATTTGGTTTATCTTACTTATATCTACTGATATTTTGATGTTACAACTTTCTTTATTAAACGATTTGGTTAAGTCTAACTTATCTCCTGGAGTGGACCAAATTTCAACAGTTCTACTAAAAAAAAACGGCAAAAGCAATTTACACGCTAGCGTACTTAAACAATGCTTGCTTGAGACTGCAACACATCCCTGAAAGTTTCAAATTAACGCAAATCATCATGATTAAAAAACTGGCCAAACCTGCTGAGGAAGTCACATCATACTGACCTATATCACTCATACCAACGATCTACAAACTGTTTGAAAAACTGCTATTGAAAAGACCAAAACTGCTTGTGAGCATCCCGGACTTCCAGTTTGGGCTCAGACGTAATCATTCAACTCAGGGTCAGATTCATAGAATTACGGACAAAATAGAACAAGCCTTCGAAGATAAGAACTACTGCTCTGCAGTATTCCTAGACGTGTCACAGGCGTTTGACAGAGTCTGACACGAAGGTCTTAGGTTTAGAATAAGCCTAATGCTACCAAGCAATGTCTGCAAGATACTAGGATCATACATAAATGGTCGTAAATTCAGAGTATCTCATGGTGATGCCACAACGAGATATTACCCAATTAAAGCGGGTATACCACAAGGTAGTGTTCTAGTACCGATGCTGTACCTGCTTTACACAGCAGATATACCAATCTCAAAAGAAACGTTCATAGGCACTGCTATACTTGCAATAGATAAAACCCAAGCTAGGGCAACAGAAAAGCTTCAAACAATGCTTGATAAAATCAGTAACTGGACCACAGACTGGAAAATAAACCTAAACAGAGACAAGTCAATACATGTTACATACTCACTACGCAAAATCGGTGCGAACATGTACACATACCCCAATGGCGAAAAAATCCCACAATCTGACTCAGCTAAATACTTTGCGCTCCACTTGGTTAAACTGAAAACATCATGTAAAGCAAAAGGCCAAGCAGATTAAACAATTAACATACAAACTATACTGGCTCATTGGGAAGTACTCCAAATTGAACCTCACATCTAAACCAACAGTTTATCTATCAATCATAAAACCAATATGGACCTATGGAATCCAGCTTTGGGGGTGTACTCGGAAGTTGAACTGAGCAATAATCCAAAGAAGCCAGAAAAAATCTTACACCTTGTCACCAATGCGTATAGATATGTGATCTGAATATTCAACGGGTCGAGGAAGTAATATACGAATATGCTAACAAGCATGAGAAAAGACTGCTCTACCACTCAAACACGGAGGCCATACTATTGATGGATACCACCAATAAAATTAGCCAACTGCAGCGAGTCAAGCCACACAAATTAACTTATGGGGACTGACCAATGGATCAACAGCCCAGATACCTACAGTAGCACAAGTTTCATAATTTAGCATAAGTCAACACTACTAATAAATTAATTATAATTCAGATTATAGTATACAAAATGTTGAAAAAAAAAAGATTAGAAAGTCTTACTAATAGCAGTTATTTCGGGTAATGATTTTGACCTTCTATATGGCTTTCCTGATCTTAGGTAACCTGGTTTATATGTCGTTGTTGGATGTGATTTTAGACCTTCGGTATTTTTTGTAGTTGGATTTTTAGTAGTTGCGTTGCCTCGAATGGCGTCTATTGATGAGTTGTACTAAGTTGTAGTTTTATCTAGACTCGTGCTGTCGAAGGAAAATGAATTGATTTTTCTTGCAAGCTCTAGCAGGGATGGGGTTTTAGGCAATCTTGCTGTTCGTCTAAAGATAGGTGTGTAAGTTTATGCTCCTGGTAACAGGTATATCACAGATGTATTGAGCAGATCATATCCTGTTTTATGTTTCCAAAAATAATTTGATATTGAATGAATCGAGTCCTATCGGCTGCACCAAATAATGCTGTGTAATCTCGCAGTCTTATAGATTTCACAACATTAGTCATCCTAGGATCTAGATGAAGACTGTTGGAAGATAAAGAATGTTATCAAGATATAGTAAAGTTTATCTCTATAACGATATTCTAAATGCTTGCGAACACCAAAGTCTTAGCCTAAGAAAGGTTCTTAGGTTACAAAGAATATCTTATTTTTCTTGCCAATCGTAGTAATTCTCCTAATTCTTATAGATGACCAGGAGTTTTAGCTATAATAAGCTGATGTTTGGTCAAATATATTCTCAGAAGAATCTGACAAATATATTTAAGTGGGAGGTAATACTTTCTTAACTAAAAGTGTTGGCTGGTTCAAGCCGGTCTTTACTCAAAGAAGTTTTGAATTTAAACTCTGCTTTATTCATTATTTGTTCAGTCTTATATACTTAACAATTAACTTAAATTAAGTTTGAATGCAAGTTCAAACTCATATTATTGCTTAGTGAGCAATAATATGAATTTGCATTTAAATTGCTTATATTTAATTTCTTACAAGGGGAACACGCAACCGCGAATGATAATTTGCATAGTAGTAGATCATGATGAGTGCACCTCAAATATAAAATACTAGGACGCAACTCTCAAGGGTTGCTGAGAAAACTCCCCCTAAAGATTTTACAGCAACTTAGCTCCATAAAATATTTGCGAAATTTCAAGCCGTCTTAAAGGGTAGGTAGCAGCGGGATAGTACATTATATTATTTAGTAGTGTTAGTTTAATGAACTTTATTTAATTATTTTCTTATTATTCAACTTATATTATTGCTGATGAAACAATAATCTAAGTTGAACTTTATATTTATTAAAGTTAAAAAGTTGCACATGATTTAATTAAGATCAATGATTAGGATTATTTGTCCTAACAGGCTCAATCTCGAAAAAAATTTCTATCATTTAAAGGGCACCCTTGACCCATCCAATCAAACTGTCAAAGTTATTTGATGGAAGTTAAGCAAATTTTGCTTATATATTCACTCAATATGCCAATAAATTTGATCAAAATATAGTGCATGAATTGCACACTTACATATATTTATATTTATACTAAGAAAATGATTATTTTTAACTGAATAAAAATTACAAATATTCAATATTCAATTTTCAATTCCTATGGAAAATTAAATGAGTAATGGTAAAATATGCAATCAACAACAAAGGTCTTGTTTTTGTTGGGAAATGTGGGAGGTGACAAAACAGTGCTAATTTTAACATATAAATGTATTGTTCGATTTATGTATGCACTTGCGTGCTTAAAAAATAAATTAATGTTTTTAAAATTCCCCTAAAACAACTTAAAAATCAAAATAATAGAGAATTCAAAAACTTATTTTAATATATATTCTATTACTATGATAATATGAAAACTGGAGCTATTCACATAATTGCTCAAAATATATCTAATTCTGACATATAAATTTGATGAGTATTCATCAAATTTTCTCAAAATGACGGATATATTTGACTTGAACATCCCTTAACTCATCAAATTACTATGATCAAAGTGCTTTGATAGTATGATTGGATTGGTCAAGGGTGCCCTTAACACAGACTAGAACCCAGAATGAATATAGAATCTGAAATTTTTTATTTTTCTCAATTTCTTCTGAAATCTTAATTTTTATAAGCACTTATATTTCTCATTCATATTTCAGTGATATTGCTTTTTTTTCTGAATTCGGAATTCGTTTCATTCATTTTTCTAAAGTTTTTCTGTCATATAAAACTAAAAATTAATTTATTGAATATAATTAATGCATTAATATTTGAATTAACTATTGTGGCGACAGCACATATTTCTTTATGTTATTTAAAAATTATTTAATTTTTACCATTCTTACTCGCGATTTAAATGATGTGTCAAGTAGGTCATGATTCTTTGCATTATAACTTTGACATACATATCATTCAAATCAGTGAGTTTTAGTTGAATCGTCAACGGACCTATATATGTACTACAAATAAATTTATATTTAAAATTCCTGTAATTAATCAAAACATAATAATAATTAACAAAATATTAAATAAGTGCAAATATCAATACAACAAATATCTTGTTATAAATGTCTGTAAATATTAACAAAATAAATATATAATTATAAAATGAAATTTGTGAAAGTGATTATAATAAGCAGTGTTAAAATTAAGATACATACATTTACCACAATTGGTGACCCCGACAACGAAACATCGTTGAAAATTTATTTTAATTAAGAAAAGAGAAAGATGAAAAAAGAAGTTTGAAAAATTAAGAAAAAAGAAAAACGAAGAAGAAATTTAAAAATTGAAGAAGAAAATTTAATCAAGAAAATTTTAAGCAAAGAAGACGTTTTTGAAAATTTTATAGCAAGGTTTTTGTTGTTATTTTTTTTTATATAAATCATTTAGGGTATATAATTGTAACCATGTCTGTAAACGTTGGAGATTCAACTAATTTGAGTACTGTTGCTATTAAACCCCCTCCTTTTTGGCAAAATAATCCACAGCTTTGGTTCTGCCGTGTAGAGCCTCAGTTTGACCTGGCAGGAATTACTTTACAGAAAACCAAATTTAATTACGTGGTATCTGTTTTTGACGGGGATATTATACAAGTAATAAGCGATGTGGTTAGAGATACTCATGTTGACTAACCGTATAATAAACTTAAAGAGAAGTTGATAAAGCGACTTTCGGCTTCGAAAGTTTCTAAATTAAATAGATTGTTAGGTGATTTAGTTTTAGGCCATCATCGGCCCTTCCAACTTTTACAAGAAATGAAGGAACTAGGGGGAAATAAGTTTCTGAAGAACTTTTACGGTCACTTTGGCTTCAACGCCTTCCTGAGCATACTCAGGCTATTTTATCTTGCAATCCTGGAAGTTTAGGGGAGTTATCAGATTGTACGGATAAAATTTCGGAATTTTATACCAAACCTGACGTTCTTGCTTATTCTCTTGATAATTCAAAGCAATTTTTAGCAGATCGTTTAGATTTTCTCTCAAAGCAATTTACCGATTTCAAATCTAGGGTTGAACCTTTTCTTCTTGATAGACATTCAAGATGATGTTTGGTAATGAAAGCTTTTTGTATTGTTAACCAATACTTTTCCATTTTTTTCTTTGTTTTTACATGATCACTTTCTCATAAAATTTAATTAAAATAGCTTTTGATTGGCTATTATTTTAATTTGAATAAAATGGCGATACTCATTAAAATTGTCTGTGGTTGGCTATTGATCTACGTCGTCATTTTGTTATAAAAAGATATAAAAAAACAAAATCTATTAAATAATTTAGTATTATTTTTAACTCTTAAACCATTTTAACATAAAATTTTCCAACAGAGGTCTAAATCACGAAATCGCTACAGATCTAAAAGCCAAAATAAACGCAATTTTTGTTGGTATCACCACCGTTTTGGGACTAAGGCTTCCAAATATGTGCAGCCTTGTTCTTTCGCTAGTCTTCCTAAGTCAAAAAACTAGTTTACCTAACAACTTCAACGGCAAATAACAAAGGCAATCTTTCTAGCCGTTTAAATGTTTATGACAAATCTTCGGGACGTACTTACCTAATTAATACTGGAGCTGAGGTTTCGGTTATTTCTGCATCTTCATTAAGAAGATTGCCTCCCTCAAACCTTAAACTTAAAGCAGCAAACTCCACAACCATCAATATTTTCGCAAATTCTTAACATTAGATTTAGGTCCCCGCCGAAATTTTTCATGGAATTTTATCATTGCTGAAATTATTAAGCCTTTCATTGGTGCTAATTTCCTCTGCCATTTTGGTTTAGTGGTGAATTTGTCAAGAAAACGCCTAATAGATCCTCTTACATCGTTAAATTGTCTATGCAAATCTTTGGATGGTTCATCCACAAGTTCGTCACTTTTATTGGACGCTTCATTAGACCATTTTATTAAAGATTTATTTAATAAACATTACGGAAGTTCGTCGTAGCCTGGTTTTTGCAACCCGGTTAAGCATAATATAACTCACCACATCCTAACTTCGGGCAATCCTATAGCTGCTAAGGCTCGGAAGTTATCTACGGAAAGATTGCAAGCTGAAAAACAAGAGTTTGATTACCTCCTTCGTGAAGGGGTTTGTAGACCATCTAACAGCTCATTGTCTTCACCTCTACATCTAGTTAATAAGAAAGATGGTGGGAGGTGACCTTGCAGGAATTATAGGTGGCTTAATGCCATTACAATTCCTGACCGTTACCCTATCCCTCTAATACATGATTTTGCGGAGCAGCTTTATGGATGCAAAATACTTTCCAAGCTTGATCTAGCAAAAGCATATCATCAAATTCCGATTGAGCCCGAGGATATACCTAAGACTGCAATTTGCACACCTTTTGGACTTTGACATTCGGATTGTGTAATGCTGCGCAAACATTCCAGCGAGCTATCAATTGGGTTTTGAATGGTTTAACGTTCTGTTTCGTCTATCTTGCTGACGTTTTAGTGGCATACAAGACTATCGAAGAACATCGGGAGCTTCTTAAGCAAACCTTCATATGTCTTAAAGAGCATGGATTGGTTCTCAGTTTAAATAAATGTTATTTTTTGAGGTCGAGTTTAAATTTTCGTGGACACTTCATCAGTTTTGAGGGTATCAAGCCATCACCTGAGAAGGAGGATGCAATTAGAAATGTTAAACTTCCCGAAACCGTTAAAGATCTCAGACAATTTTTAGGTATGATAAGTTTTTATCGACGTTTTTAAAAGAATGCAGCTCAGGTTTTGCTCAACAAATATTTAACGGGAAATAAGAAAGATGGGCGTAAGAAAATTAATTGGGATGATGAATCAGCCAAATCTTTTGAGTTTGCGAAGCTACTTTATTAGCTTTTCCTCACGCTAATGCTAGTTTAGCGCTTTTTGTTGATGCATCGTCTTCCGCTGCTGGTGCCGTTATGCGTCAGTACATAGATAAGTGTTGGCAACCATTAGGATTTTTTTCCTTAAAATAAACACCGCTCAAAAGGATTATAGCGCTTATGATTGAGAACTTCTGGCAATATACCTGGGTGTTAAACATTTTCGTTATCATCTAGAAGGTCGTAGATTCACTTGTGCTACATCATTAAATTTAGAAGCTATCACTTAAGCTCAGGAAACAGATGAGGTTTTACAAAATTTCTTAAAAGACGGAGCCTTTGTTTTCACTCAATTTCCTGTATTGGGATCAGGCAGTCAGATATATTGCGAAAATTCTTCGAACCAAACTCGTCCTTACATTCCAAAGGAATTAAGATATGATGCTTTCAAATCTATTCACAATATAGCCCACCCTGGCATAAGAACCCCAAATAAAATGGTAACTAAAAAGTTATTTTGGCCATCTATTAATAAGGATGTTAATGATTGGGCTAGAGCATGCGAAGCTTGTCAAAAGAGTAAAATTTCTAGGAAGGTCAAAAATCCTCCAAATATGTTTAAACCAACTTTCTCTCGTTTCCATACTGTAATGAAATAACAAGGTATACCTATGTCAGAGGTGGCCAACCTGCGGCTCGCGAGCCACATGCGGCTCTTTGAAGAATAATTTGTGTCTCTCGATAATTGTACCCAAGTTTCCTTTTCATTTTGTGTTATTATTTCCTTGAAGAATCAAAGGACGAAGAACTTGTAAATGACATTAATTTCTTTTGCATTGTTAGATGGTTATCTAGCTACAATGTACTAAATCGATTTGTAGATTTGTTTGATCCGAGATGCAAGAAGATCAAGATCTAAAATTAAAATATAAGTCGACGCCGATTACTGAATTTTGCTTTGTACCAGAATCGAAGTATCCTGAATTAAAAAAGGCTGCTTGTCGAATTATTTCAATATTCGGAACCACGTACTTATGTAAATCATTTTATTCCACCTTGAAATTCGTGAAATCTAAACACCGATCGGTATTAACTAATCAGCATCTCAAAGAATTACTAAGAAGTGCTGTCACCAATTATTCACCAAATTTTAAAGAATTATCAAGAGAAGCAAAATAAATGTGTTTAATTTTTAATATTTAAATTCAATATGCATATTTTGTACTTTTATGTTTCCAATAAATATAACATCTGTAAGAGAATTTTTTTAACACCTTTTTTGCATACCTTTTAAATGCGTGTTTAATTGCGGCTTGCGAAAAATTTCAAATTTTGAAAAATGGCTTGGATTAACAGGGGTCTTGGCCATCCCTGGTATATGTTAATAATAAACTTTATTTTAAACTATATTGAACCCTGTTACAATAAAAACTGAAACTCTTACTTTTGAACTTTTTGAGAAAGTAATTCAATTTCCTTATGACTAAAAGATTAATTGTATTTCATTAACCTATTACTAATTGATAAACTATCTTACCTTATGACTAATATATATTATATTACCCTATTACTAATCATTATACTATCTTACCTTATGACTAATAATTGATGACAATAATAATGATAATTGATATGAATAATAATTATGACTAATAATTGATATTGTATATTACACCTTCACCCTGTTTTTTTTAAAATTATTAAATTATTAAAAGTATTATAAATTTAAAGTTTGGCATAGTTTTCATTCGGTGTACCCATTGCTTTTTACCTGTTTATAAGCATTTCCACTCGGAATTAAAGTAGTTTTTATCGGTCACTACATATGGTCCTGAGTAGATTGGATCTAACTTTCTTTTATTGTTAGTATTTAGAAACACTTTGTCGCCTCTTTCCACATTTGATGGGTTTGAATGATCATTATCATTATTTTTTTTTGGTTTTATTGTTTAGTAGTTGTTTTTATTCTGTGTTGAAGTTCTTTTGCATAATTATCAACACAGGATCACAGGATCAATTTCTGATGTGGAAGTATCAAAAGGTAGTAGACTAACTCAAAAGGTGTATAATCATGCTCTACACAGGGTGTTGTATTGTAGGCAAACTCATAGTACTTCATCCAGTCATCTCAATCATTTTTTGTATAATTTACAAAACACCGTAAGTACTCGCTCATACATCTATGGTTTCTCTCGATTCCTCCCATTGTTTCGTGATGATAAGCGGTAGATTTTCGATGACTTATACCAAGGAGTTCACATATTTCCTTGATAGTACTGTTTATGAATTCTGTGCCCATATCAGTCTTGATCTTTAAGATATTTCCAAAAATCAGGATTAAATTTTCAACAATAGCTCTGGCTATTGTTTTTGCTCCTTTATCTTTAGTAGGGATGAGGCGAATATACTTTGTAAGTTAATTCTGAAGGCATACTATATATCTGTTTTTTTTCTGTTATTGGAAAAGGGCCGGCTGTATCTATGGATATTTACTCCAAGCTATTTGATGGGGTGGAAGTGATCATGAGTTTCTCTTTAATCTTGTGGTTATTATGTTTAATTCGTTTACACGTAATGCAGTTTTTCGCATATTTTGCTATCGAGTTTCTCATGTTTCGTAATTGATATTTCTCTCTCATCCTTTTATACATGCGTGTAGTTCCTGTATGGGCACCTATAGCTGTGTCATGGTAGTCCTTTATTAATTGTTTAATTTCATCTGCATCTGTTAGTATTGTTGGTTATATTGTGTATATAATTATTTTCAGGTTTTGTAGGTTTTTATTACCAATTTGTTTTAAGTGTTCTTTCTTTATGAAGTTAAATTCTTAATTCAGTTTTACTTTTGATTGTAATACTACATTTTCTAAGGCTTGCGCTAGTGCAATGTCCATTCTGCTGTAGTTAGTTAAATCCCTTGTTTGGATTTTCGAAATTTTAATATTCTTTATGCACATAAAAAGGGCGTTAGATTTATTCTCTTCAAAGTATTGTTTATTATCACTTAAATTTTTATGTATTTGAGTCGTTTTGTAAACTGATATTTGGCCTATTGTATCGGATTTACAGTTATCTTCTTGTTTTTTGTTTCCTTTATAATTTCTTTTTCATAGACCTTGCTTGTACTGCAAATGTATTCATTTCCTTAAGATTGTCAGAATTAATTGATATTTTTGAAAGGGCGTCGGCACCAAAGTTCAGGTTGCCTTCCATGTATTCGATGTCAAAATCATACTCCTCTAGCTCTAAACGTATTCTTGTCAGTTTTGACGGTCTTTCATACTAAAAAGGTGGACGAGAGGCTTATGGTCACATCGGACTGTGAACTTCTTTAATAATAGGTATGGTCTGTAATATGTGATAGCCCAGTGAATGGCCGTAAGCTCTTTTAGAATTGTGGAATCGTTACTTTCACCTTTTGTAAATACCTTACTAGCATAAGATATGGGCATGTCATTACTGTCGATTATTTGAGATTATTTCAGGTAAAATTGTTTTGAGAAATCTGGGTAGCATAGAATCGGGACCGAGATCAGTGAGTTTTTTAATGTTCAAAAACTAATCCACACTCCTGGGTGCAGTTAAATTTGGCATTTTTCCTCACAAGTTTATTTAACTATTCTGAAATCTGATGGCCAAGGAATGTGACAGAATTCTGTAGAAAATAGCATTTTGGAGGATTCAGTTTTAAACTGAACTTTCTCAGTCTATCGAAGATATTGACAAGGTTGTGGTTATTGTGCTTAAGTGAACATCCACATACGATTAAGTCATCTAAATATAAGAATGCTGCCTCTGGGGTAAGGCCAGATATTGCAATGTTTATCATACGTTAAAACCTATTGAAACTAATTTTCAGGCGGAAAGGAAGTCTTTTAAACATGAAATGTCCTTCATTTGTGGAGAAAGCTGTTAATTCTCTTGAGTTTTCATCGATTTCAATTTGATGAAATCCACTCTTCATGTCACATAAAGTAAAAAATTTAGCTCTTCCTAATTGATCTAGGATTTTATCAATTCTTGGTGGAGGAAATATGTCACCTATTATTTTTTTATTGACCTGTCGATGACTAGGCGCCAGTTATCATCAGTAGGTTTTGATTTTTTTAGTACTAAAAGAAGCAGGGAATTGTATGGTGATACCAACGGCTCAATAATGTTATCTTTTAGCAAGTTTTTAACTTATTTCTTTATTTCTTTTTATATAGTATTTGCAGAAAAAATTCCTGGTTGTAATTCAGTGGCTTCAATAAGGGATTCACCATATCTTTCTATTGGAATATATCTGACTACTTCACTCCTAGCTGGTATTATGAATTTATTCTCTTCTATCTTGTCCGTAAAAGGAAGTTCAATTTGGCAATGAGACAAGTTGAATTTGAATAAAAATGTATCATAATGTAGGGTACATCGGTATTTGGTAAAGAAGTCTCTATCCAAGATTCCATCTGATGCAATTGGGAAATCGCAGTTCACTATTTGGAATTCATGAATGATTTCAGTGTCCTCGTTTAGTTTTAATTTAGTATTAGTGGGACCAATTGTTTTAGTTATGCCGGCAGTCACTCCTTGAATAACACAACATTCATCTCTGTATATTATTTGCTTGTTTTAACTTTTTCTTCTTTAAATATTGAAATGTCTGACCCGGTGTCAAGCATGATACTGTTGGTCATAGTTGTAAAAATTTTTATGAAATTGCCCGAACTTGTGTTAACTGCCTTAATTTCTCGATCTTTCAATGGGTACTCTCTATATCACCCTCAACTCTGTTCTCACTCGACTAAATTGTGGGGTTGTTTGTTTTTCCTGACTGGAAACCTTTCTAGTAAAGTTATATTGTTGTCTCCTGGGATAATAAACATTATTTTTTGCATTTTTATAGTTATTGTTATAATTTGTATGAGATTGATATTTGTCTGGCTCTCGATATCTATTGTGAGTGTTATAGTGATTTTGTTTTCGTCGGCAAGAATAATTTGTTCTTTGATTATTAGAAAGGTTTTTATATAATATTTAGTTTCCTTGATGTTTCCGATGAACTCAAATTTTTCTTCTTTGGGTAAGCTGGCCTCAGCTTCGAGGGCTATGGGGATAGCTTCATTTAATATTTTTGGGTTTGCTGCTAGTAGGAAACTTTGTATTTTATTATTTACATATTGCATGTTAACATTTGCTACGATAGTTTTGCCGTTTTCGTCTAATTCCTTAACTTGAAGATTAGTTATTTTTCCAGTTAGTAGTTCTATTTTTGACGCAAATTCACTAATAGACAATTGTTATGAAGTCTCCTAAAGGTACTTATCACTCTCTATAGAAACCAACTTCACGATATAGAAAAAATAGGGTCCGGGACCAAACGTACAGAGCGTTTTTAAGAATTGCTGCAATCTTTTTTGTTAATAGTGGCTAAAAGGGCAGTCATTAGTGGCTAAAAACCCAAGATTTGGTTAAGAAAACACAAGTTATTTTTAATTATTAATTGCCAATCGGGGCAATTTGTTTATTTAGTTGAAAAGGAAGACTCACATGCTGAGTAGGGCCTTGGTTTGTCTTCAGAATACTTTTACACGAACTAACTAAACTATTGCAATTATTCTACTTTTATACAGAATTTTTGATTCTGTATAAAGTTTTTCATTTTCCATAATAAAAATTATTTAAGCTAATTGATGTGGAAATATCGATTACCTAATTATTATTTGTTCGTAAGACTAGTAATGTACATATTCTTTTTTGGTCACATCGGCAGCTTTCTCAGCAATCATAAATTTGATGCTGTACTACATATTGTTGTCATAATTTTGGCATTTGCAGTTCTTAATGGCTATGGGGATAGCTTCATTTAATATTTTTGGGTTTGCTGCTAGTAGGAAACTTTGTATTTTATTATTTACATATTGCATGTTAACATTTGCTACGATAGTTTTGCCGTTTTCGTCTAATTCCTTAACTTGAAGATTAGTTATTTTTCCAGTTAGTAGTTCTATTTTTGACGCAAATTCACTAATAGACAATTGTTATGAAGTCTCCTAAAGGTACTTATCACTCTCTATAGAAACCAACTTCACGATATAGAAAAAATAGGGTCCGGGACCAAACGTACAGAGCGTTTTTAAGAATTGCTGCAATCTTTTTTGTTAATAGTGGCTAAAAGGGCAGTCATTAGTGGCTAAAAACCCAAGATTTGGTTAAGAAAACACAAGTTATTTTTAATTATTAATTGCCAATCGGGGCAATTTGTTTATTTAGTTGAAAAGGAAGACTCACATGCTGAGTAGGGCCTTGGTTTGTCTTCAGAATACTTTTACACGAACTAACTAAACTATTGCAATTATTCTACTTTTATACAGAATTTTTGATTCTGTATAAAGTTTTTCATTTTCCATAATAAAAATTATTTAAGCTAATTGATGTGGAAATATCGATTACCTAATTATTATTTGTTCGTAAGACTAGTAATGTACATATTCTTTTTTGGTCACATCGGCAGCTTTCTCAGCAATCATAAATTTGATGCTGTACTACATATTGTTGTCATAATTTTGGCATTTGCAGTTCTTAATTATCATAGACTTTTTGGTGATTATCAACATACATTGCATCCTCTTTTGGTCTAATTTAACAATTTTTAGCTGAGTGTTTAATTGTTGAACCATACATGTCCAAAGTCCGTCACTAAGAAATTTTTTATGTGGACATGTTCGTGGACTGTATGGATTTAATGTTAAATAATCGAAATATTGTTGTTTGTAATGAGCCATTTTTAATTCTTCTACTAAAATAGATAAATCGTGAGGATCATGAAAATCGTTTGTATATACTTTTTGGATATATTCGTGGATTTGTTGATGCTAAAAGAATTTTCCCATGACTTCGAGTATATGATTAGTTCAAAAATTGCACCATAATTATCAACAGTTAGTCCTGATCATTTTGGGCTATCTAACTCACCATCTTATGAGAAATCATATGAGAGAAAAAAAAAATTATTGTATATGTATTTGGCAAATCTTCCCATGAATGCTGATTTTGTTATAGAAACCCATTGCTTCACTAACAGGCGTTATATATAATGGTCCTTTATGTTTTTCAACAAATTCCTCAGCTGTTTTACTCATACAATTTTCGATATAAAAAATGATAAGGTTTGATCAGTAAGATTATTACTAATTAAATACGTTGCTCTGCATGCTGATACAGGATCATGTAAATTTTCTCTAATTCCTGGTGTATCTTTAATAAATTTTATAAGATGCAGTGATTTCTTATGATGTGGTCCAATTCCAGAGAAAAAAAATATATAATATACATGTTTTTGTTTTTATATAACTTATAACTAAAAGAAAAACTATTTGTTCCCTAATTTATTGGTACCATTATTTTCTGTTATTTCCTATATTCTAATTAATTTTATAAAATAATCATCATTTGTTGTTGATTATTTGATTATTTGTTCTTCTTTTCTTTTTGTTTTTTGAATATATAATATATATGTAAGTTTTTCTTCCTATTTATTTTGGAGGTGCATGACCTTTAGTAATACATATATATTTATTTACGTATTCATTGTTTTTCTTTGTTTTTTGACAAGGAATGGTCCATTAGGCTACTTTTTTTTTTGTTTTTTTGAAAATTTTCGCTTATAATTAATTTTAATCATTAACCCATATTGCTATAGGAATTATGCAATAAAATGTGCAGATTTCACATAATTGAAATGGAATAAAATATTCTTTTTTTTTGAATAATCCAGCTGACGCTGAAAGTTTATTGAATACATTTTTTTGTGTTAATATGAGATTTATTATTATTTTATTTTTGTTTTTTTTTTTTTTTCAAATTTCTGACTGTACATGCAATAACGAATTGAATTATTTTAAACTACTATGTATATACACATTTATAGATATATGCATATATATATTTATTCATTTAAAATTTTTTTTTGTTAAACTATTAATATATTATTAGTTTTATTATTTCTAGAATTATTTAGATTAATTGTACCAATTGTATTATTAGCTGTATAAAGATCATAATCTTGTGAAAAATATAAATTCGGTTCAACATTAACTTCTAATTGTATTTCACCATCAGTATCCTCCGGTAAAATTTCAATTTGTGAACTATTTTCAATAAATTGTGGTCTATTAAAATTATTTTTAATTTTATTATTTTTTTTTGTTTGGATGCTGATAATATTTTATTTTGTTGTTTATCATTTGGGACATTTATAATATGTAGAGATGTATCAGCTAGAATTTTTTATGTCACCAATGGTGATTGTGGTGTTGTTATTGTATTTGATTGTAATAATGTTGGGCTTGAATCACTATTTAATATTTGCATTAAATCTGTATGTAATAAAGGTTTTGATCTAACATAACTTCACGAATTTTAGTATTTTTTTTTTTTTTAAACGTAATACTTGTGGATCTAATGTTCGTGCATTATATGGCCATCTTAATGCTTTTTATATTAATTTTGATAGATCCAAGTCTCTTATACAACTACCTAAAAGTAATTCATCATTAAGAGACATCATTATCCTCTTAATCTCCAGTTTCACTATCATCATCATTTGATTGTGTATTTGTATAATTAGTTGATGAGGTTATTGATTGTGTTTCATTATTAATAATAAATTGGATCTTGTATATTATCTACATTTGTAGTAGTAGTATTATAGTAATTGAATTTTGTAAAAGTTTTATTTCCATTAATTCAGTAGGATTTTTTACATCGTACTGTTGCACTTATCGATGTTATCATTAGTAGTATATATGTATATATATAATATTTGTGATTGGGATTACTTTAGGATTTGATATTTCATCTGTTACAAGGTATGACATGGCATTATTTGAATTTATGCGTTGATTAGAAAAATTATTTAAAAATTTTATTTATTTTTGTGGTTGTTGCTTATATTTCATGTATTTTCCGGTGATCAATTTATTCCATAAGATTGTTTGCTGTGTAGCTACAATCCTTTTACATGCGAAATTTTTTCCCGATTTTAATTGTACAATTAACATCATTGTCAACCTTTATTACTTCATATGGTCCCCTACAAATTGGAGAGAGTATGTGTTTTTTGGCTGCATTTTGTAGTAAGACTTTGTCTCCAACATGTATCTTTTTGAATGTAGCACCCTTGTCATAGTAAAACTTGGATTTTGTCTTGCTATTGGTCAGATTTTCACGAGCCCTTCGGTGGATATTTTGCATTTTGGCTGTTATGTACGCACAGTAATCATCAAAATTATAAATTGGTTCTGGTTTCTTGGTGAAATTACTGGGTATTGGTGGTTGGAAACCATACAATGCATAAATGCATAAATATTTGATGATGAATTGATACTGATTACTGTTCAGTATCATCTTTTACATTTACTCTTATGTTGTTATTTGATGTTGAATTCATACTGAAAGGTCTTCAAAATTTGCGTTTCTATACTATCAGTATCAAATCAGTATGAAATGATTCAAGCTTTTCAACATCATCGGTATCGATTAATTATATTAAGATCAAAACAGCTATGATGAAAATCAATTAGTTAACCAATCATATTTAATCAAAGAAACGGAAAATAAATTTCATAATTAATTAACCAATAAAAATTAAGAATATTAATATGCATACATACATAGACAAAAATAACAATTAATTGATAGGTTAAGACAATATCTGTATGTATGTATGTATGTAACATAATTTTGTAATTATTGATTTGGTAATTGGTTTGCAATTTCGCGTTCTTTTGGGTTTAGCGGATCAAAGGTATAGAATTAATTACGTATAAATAAGGTAATTAGTTGGTAAAAGAAAGAGTCTTTGTAAAATTTTTATACGACTAAAACGTACCAACCCTGCATTGGCAGGTAAGTTTTAATTAAAGGAAATAAATAATATCTTGCCCCAATCGGAAAGACTTTGAAAATTGTATCTTTTTAATTTTTAACATACTGGCTTTTTAGCCACTTGTTAAACTGCCTTACAAGGCAAATTATACTTAGAAATCTCTCTTTTTTTCACCTACTTTTGGATGAGCTATTTAAATTTTAATTAAGAATCTTAAAGTTATCATATGACAATGCAATGTGGTTAAAATGATTTTCCCATAAAATTAATACGTTCACATTTATTTCAATTTTTATGAAGTAATATTGCATGGAGAACTATAATAAAATCTGGTGATAAATATAAAGAAAAAGATCAAGAAAAACTAATACTAAATCCAATTGTTCGATTATTATTTTATTTACAATTTCTTAAGTATATTATATATTATACACATATAATAATATTTAAAAATATACATACTATATATATATTAAGGTTAAAAAAGAACTAATGATTACAAAAAGATTTTTCTAACGCTTAATTAAATAAAACATAACACTAAAATATTTCATTTTTATTAAGAGTATTGTCCTGAGTTTCATTTCTGGAATTTTACTTGTATTAAATACCTTAATTAAAAAATATTCTGAAGTTATTCATTTTAAAATGAAGGAATAAATGATGATAAATCCGGAAATTTAAAACTAAAACCGTTAGCGGTGCGTGATCTAGATACGCGTGCAGGTGGTGGACTTAATCCGGCTATGTTATTTCCAATTTGCAGTAATAATCCACATTGGGCATTGCAAACATCGTCTCTTAATATGGCATCTCGTGACCATTCACGCGATAACTGAATACAGTCTGTTATTCGAAGGGAGGCACATTGAGCCTATGAAACGTTGTTTTGTAAAATATTAGTTGAATAATGTGCTTTTTTGAAGATAGGAAACTGTAATATATCTTACCCCTTCCATGGAGCAGACACAGCTTGTGCATGGCGAAGGAAGTGCAGATTCTCCAAGTTGTACTTGTCTGTTTCCTATTCTGCAACCCTGAATATTCTCTTTCCAAAAACTTAAATCAATTTGTGGCATTGAATTGCATGGTATTCGACTATTTCTAAAAAAGTAATGTTTTTATTTTTTCATTAAATTAGATACATTCATATATTAAATTACAGGAAATTGCTAGGCAAATCGAAAGCTGCTCGCTGCATATCTCCAGACACTTCTAGGTTATTGCACAAAATTTTAGCCAGTGTTGTTTTCCTAAGTTCTGTTAGCTGCAGTTCTGTAAAGCGTATCACAGGATCATTTGTTTCGTACCAAAAGCGATCACATTTTCGTAATTGTCGAAATTGTATTCCAATTATACATGCTAGGGTTGGCCCAACAAGACCACCCTGCAAAGGTCTTTCAGTCATGGCACCTGTAAATAAATCGACGTCGTCTACAGATAAATAAATCTTCTTAAATCGGTTGATGACCTCACGAGGTATTTCTCTACTGAAATCATCCCACACATGAGCTCTTTTAAGATTGCACAGTGCTCTGTAGTTATTGTACGATGGTAGCCCATGGTCACGACCTACAATTCAGTAAGTGTGATTAGATTCATTGGAGTTAAATTTGAATAACCAACCTCTTTGAATATTAAGAGCAATCAAATCAATTCCAGAGAATGGGACACGCCTATCCTCAAATAAATGGTTTGTCACTTCACCAGTAATAAATTGATCTAAAGCTTCCATTGGTGTTGCTACTAGACCACGAATTATTTCATCAATTATTAAGGGCTGTAAGAAATAAATAATAAGTTAGTTTTCTCTTAAATTAAGAATTTTTAACCTGTAAAAGTACATCAGTTTTAAAAAAAGCATCTCTTAATAAAAGAGGTGGATCAATAGGCTTATGGTTCGGGCTCAATCGTGGTATATGAGGTCTCAAAAGAGAATGTCCAATGCGGAACGCAGCTGAAGCAAATTCATTTAAAATTGTTGGATTGCATGAAGGATTGTACTCTTTGTAATATCCTTGAGGCAGCAATTTTAATCCATACAAATTAACAGCATTCCAACTTAGAATGCGCGGGAGAAATTCGTTATAGGTTAAGTGCTGATTTTCTGCAATAACAATTCTTCTTGCGTGTTCATAGAGCTGATGTTCATTCCAGTGTGGATTTACATTACGCAAGCCTTCAACAATGCGATTATGCTCCCGCATGAAAACTGTATGCAGTGCAGTTAGACCTGGTTGTTCAGATGCGCGATCATCACCAGCAATAAAACAATATCCACTACGAGATTTGCATTCAGGATGTGCGGGACTTTGAGGAAGCAATTCTTTTCCTTTGATAGGATGAAGTGTAGAATTCATCCTTCCTGCAAAACCTTTGAGTTTTCTTGAAACACAAGCGTTTTCACCGTAAATTTGGGACCCATCAAGAAATGCTGTATTTTGATTTATTTGTTCCCTTGGTCCAAGGTTTTGTTGACCTGGTAGTGATCGCATGAATGGAAAACATAACCTTTCTCCACTGGTGACATTAACTTCTGGATAGTAATGATCACCAGTAGGAACAGGAAATGGACTGCATTCTGGGTGAACCGTTTTAGCTGAGTCACATTTTCGACAGCTAGGAATAGATTCATGAAATCCTTTGTGTATGGGTGTCATTGTTAAATCATGATCCAAAAATTGCGCATATTGCATTATCATAAGAGAATATCTCGTGTGAAGATTCGATATGTCTGGATGTATAAGTGTTGATACAACACGTGGATTTGGTAAATGAGCTCCACTAACTGATAAATGCCTAGTCTGCGAAACTCCGTCATTATAGTTTGCTGGAAGTAGTCTTGAAAAGACTGTTAATGATCGCCCCCAATTTGGATTTTGAAGATTGTTGCATCGACCTGTATGTGATCTAAACGGAGTTGTTGTATCACAAGGAGCCATAAAATCTTCGCATTGCGAATCTAAATCACCAGAATTAATTTCTTCTGTCAAAAAAGATGTTATATCAATCGTTTGCAGTGTTTCCGTAAACTCATCACGAGTAAACACATTAAGGTTGTTATCTAATATTTGCCTTTTTTTCCTGTTAATCTTATTAAGGGTATTCAATATCTCATTAGATGTAAGTTCATATATAAGGGATGAGTTAGCTATAACAAGTGCATTTTTGTTTGCTTTACTAAATGATGCAGCAGTTCCATCGGGTGACGTTGCATCGATTCCCCCATCTAAAACGATATTGACATAAAAATAGTGTTTTATTTGAGAAAATAGATTATACTTTTAAGCCATGAATCATATTCAAATTTTTTTCGCTTAATCAAATTTTTCTTTGCTTTCTCCACTGCTTCTTTTATAATATCTGTATTAAGTTCTACTAGTTCTTCCGCAAGTTGATATAATTTATCGTTTTCTGGATGAAAATCAAATTCTTGCTTCCAATAACTCAAATCAATGGCTGGCAGCTGATTACAGGGTTGTTGAGCGTTACTAGAAAGAAAAGTTGATAAATTTAGCAACTTTAATTTTGATTTTCTACTTACAGGTAAGAATCCTCGCGTATGAATGCTTTTGGTTGCGCTTTCAAAATAGCGGAAGATGCACAAAGTATTCCGGAAAGTGTTACACGTCTTATGCTTTGTAGTTGATTCAGTGTAAGGGAAGAAGGTGGAATGTCATTTTCATACCAAAAGCGATCACTTTTCCTTAATAAAGCGAATTGCATTGCCATTAAACATGTGAAAGTTGGTCCAAAAACCGAACCCAAATTCGGATTTTCCAGTAATGCTCCAACAATTAGATCTATGTCTTCAGCAGTGCTGAATCAACGAGCTTTGAGTTAGTTGAAAAATCATACTTTTAGCATTTACCTATATAAATGTTCAAGTAAAGATATACTTCCTTCAATACTAGACATTATTGTTAGAGGCTCATTTCCCGTTAAAGTTTTATAATCTTTAGAATAATTTAAATTGCAAATACCAATAGTTTCAAGATATGACGGTAAACCATGATCTCTTCCTCGATGGATTGCCAAACCGATAGCACTCCAATTCGCTTCGTCACCAAAATATGGATGAATGAAGTTCTTTTTTATAGCTGGTTTATTTATAAGTGACTCAGATGCTAAAGTTTTATTTAACTAGAGTGAGAAATAAATTAAAAATTTTAATTATTTTATAAAAAAACATATTGTTTTTATAAAAACTAAAAGAATGTAGTTTAATATTAATAAATTTCATGTTATATACCCCTAAACAGTAAATATAAATTGTACCAGCATTGAGAGCTTTGCTTGTTTTAAAGTTTTATTATTTATTTACAATAATACAGTTTTAGTTTAGATTAGTTTTTTTAAATAATAACTTTTATCACCCTATCTCTTATTTTGAGTCCATTTGTGGTTTTTTTAACATTAAATTTTTCTATAACACTATTTTTGCTTTAGTTTTATAGCAATACTTCTATGATACTTCTGATATTTTTTAATCAAAAACTCTTCGTTTTTAAATTATTCTTTTCAATACAGTTTATAGTTTTATTTAAAATTTTGTATTAGTTTCAAATCGATATGCTTAAACCACTTTATTTTGTTCGAAAATCGATTGATTAAAGTATAAGTATACAAAAAAACTAATTCACCTTTCGAATTGAGGCTAGAAAGCTGTACTAAGCATTAGGAAAGCATTTTAGTTGGAGAAATTTTAAATAAACAGTTGGATTCGTACACATTACAGCTATTGGAAATCTGTATATAGGTAAAAATGATTCTTTAAATTGTGATTTTCAGACTACGCAACTAAGTATGCAAAGATACATGAGCACTTTGTTACATATGAAAAGATTTTTATTTACTTCTCCTAAATTTATTCCTTCACTTTATAGATGGGCACCCATTTAGTGCGCATATCTCTGCGGATAAATTTTTTGACGTCATAGACTCACGTCTATGTTGTAAGTTGCTGATTCTGTCCCCCCTCAAATGTGGATATTTCAGCGTGAAATTCATGTGTACGTCATTTTGACGTCATGAATGTTATCCGCGGAGATATGCGCACTAAGTGGCCCACATTATTATTTGAAGTTCCTACTTTTAAGACCCTGTAACTATTTTTGGTTTTTTTTGCATGTACTAGGAGTTCTCTTTACAATGCAAGGTTATTAGTTTGTGTACTGTGTTTACTAATTGACTTTTAGCCTTGTTATATTATTTGCTAAGCCTCTTTTTTGCCCTTCGGATTGGTTCTTGCACTGATTTTGTTGATAATGTCACTTAATTTTCTAAAAGCACTAATCAGATATGTAATAAGTTTATTTATTTTTGCAATTTCTATATTCTTTAATTTTATAATAACTTTCTTTACATATACTGGAGAGCAGTAGTTTTGAATTTTCTGGCCAAAGATACTTTGCTTTTTACTTTTGTGATGTGGGGCACTGTGCAGAATGAGGCTCTCTTGCAAACTGCAGATTATAAAAATAAATCATAAATAATATTAATTAATACACAAATTATGATAAATAGCTTTAAAGATTTGATTTTATAATAGCTTTTGCTCAAATTTGATTTTTTCACGAATTACAAAACAAAGCATTTGAAAAAAAAAAAGAAATTTTGCTAAATTACAATTAGCCAATTAAGTTGTAGAAATTTGTTTGAAATCCCTTACATTTCACAATTTTAGCACAGGTAATTATTTCGTGAATAACTTTTTTTGCATAGGATTTATTTAAATCTTTCCTAAAGCCTATAGAAGAAATGAAATGAATTAACATGACAGTAGCTTCAAGTTGCTGAAGGACCTAATCGTTATTTAATTAAAAGCTCTAAAGCTAAAACAATCATTTGAATTCTGGGCTGGAAGAGATAAAGGTTAAACTTAAACACCTTGGACTTTTCTGCAGAAGATTTAGTTGAAAAAAAATTTATTTTGTTTTAATTAGTATTATAAATTAAGCACTACGAAGCTGAACGCTTTTTTTATGTAATCTATTAGTAAATTCTTCTCTTGTTTTCTTTTTTTTAAATTTAAATTTCAAAATTTTGTATGGAATTATAGACAAAATAAATATTATAAGTATGGCAACAAGGTTACTTAAATTTTTACAAAAGAGTGAGTAAGGAAGCTGATAAAAATTATTAAAAAATATATTTTAAATTGCAAAATTATTTTGCTATTTGGAAATTTTAGTAGTGGAGATGAATTGGTACATCTGTTTTCATTGCATTTTGTACAAGCGAGGTTGCAATTTATTCTCAATGCATCCGTAATATCTAAAATCATGTAAATCAAGTAAATTATTTAAATTCTTTGGTGTTTGACTATAAAAAAAAAATAATTTACTCCAAAGTTGGAAATTTGGGCTTTATCTTAACTGGTTTTGTTTTTTAATTCATTTAACGCAGCGTGCAAAGCTCTTCGTGCTTAGAAATTTTTAGGAAAGGTAACTTCACTTTTTGAAAACCAGCAGAGGCAGTATCAGAATTAGTTTGTGTAATTTTGAAGCTTTATTTATATGCAAAAGTTTTCTAATTTGCGTTCAAAGATATCTGTAATCCTTTGAATTCATCATTTTAAATTTTTTCTGTGCAATCAAACACATAAATGATATTTAAAATTATTTTATCATAAACTGAATTAACAATGTCAGCATTGTTTTTGATAAGAGCTGCGAAAAAAATAATGGATAACGCTTATTACATTAAACTATGACATCGTACTTCTCTAGCATAAAGTCTTCTCCTTAATATGCGGTCAACTATATTTTTTGTGTCAAAAACGGCGTCTTTACCGCATATTCAATAGAAGAGTGTAAATAGAGCTTTCTTGTACAAGAGATAAAATATTATCTGTTCTATTACATTATACGCTTATACGTTTAGTGGAAGTCAAAAGATTAAATATATGTTCTACTCTCTAAAGATGTCGCATTGCCTACCGTATTCATTATATCAGTTTATAAAGTATCATAATCGGTTGGAGTTACATTTACAGACAGTATGAAAGTGATAGACGAACGATCAAAGCCCCATGAGTTTCTCAGCATATTCATAAATCTGTTCCATTCCGAAAATTTATTATTGTTTTTGTACGGTAGATTTTATATTTAGTCTATCATAAATTTTTATTATGATATTGTCAAATTCAACATCTGAAAAGGCAGGATATGTTTACATGTGCATATTTCCTTTTGCAATAATTACTCAAAGAGTGGTTATTTCAAGTGATCCTAGATAATGAAATGTAACCTTGTCATCAATGGGAAATCAATATTAAAATCTGCTTTTTTATGAAGGAATCGCACAAAGATATCAGGTTTTATTTATACAGAAGCACAAAACTTGCTGAAACTTCTTATATTTGTGCTTCTTTATACAGGGTGTCCGGAGATTGGTTGATCGAATGCTTAGGGTAGAAAGTAGATGAAAATTTGTTGCTTTTACATCTATTAATTAACAACTATACACCTACATAAAGATATTATTTTTCCTTGCCTTCAAAATTTTATAAAACTGCGGCTTGTAGCTCATTATCATCAAAAAATTTTTTTTCTCGTAAGTCCCTCTTGAAGTCGTGTGCAGTGTGTAGCATTTAAGATTGTTTTGTGTTTTATTGTATTACTTAATATTAATTAAATAATATATTAATATTGTGATTATTGATGGATATTTTAATTAATAAAATTCTTTATTTAAGTAATTGTGTTTCTTTTTTCCCCTTTTTATCACATATTTTTCAGGTTAACATCAAAGTACAAATAGGGATATATATATACCACACCGTTATGCATAAGCATATATGTATAATACGTACTACACACTACGTAGTGTGTATATATATATATGAAAGAATTTTTAAAAATTAATATATAAAAGAAAAACAAATATCTCTCTTATTTACGCTCTCCATTTGTGTATCCGGAGAGCGCATAAAATCCTCTCTAAGCATGCCTTTTCCTATCCGGTCGCAATGTTAATTTTCCTGCATGCTGGGATACCTAAATTTAACACGCTCGCCTCAAATTTGCATTCAAAAAGCATCTAAAGAGCGAAAATTAACCGCTGGGAAGTTTCGGTACCCATCTCACCCTTACTTTGCTCATGTGAAGATGGTCATGGATAGCTCCATGAACATTACTTTTAGATAGCTTAAGACGGCGATCACTTAAAATTTCTTGTTTGATTTGCTTATTAGCATCAGGAGTTAGCATGTTCACCGACCTTCATGCTCAATACCTTTCACAAATTCTCTGCCGAAACGATACTCCTTAACCCAATTTTCCACCGTGCTATAAGTAGGTTAAAAGTCACCATACGTTGTTTAATTTCAGCCGGCTTATTCCCTTCTTTTAAAAAAATCTTTATCACGGTTCTATACTCAATTTTTGATACTATTAAATTTTATTCTTCTCGTGTTGCTTATTAAGATCATATTATCAAACTAAACAATGCACGTCAATACTTGTTTTTATTTTTTTTAATTAACTAATAAACACGTTAAAACAAGTTATCTAGTTACAAAGTACTAGACACCGAGCCAATATTGAAAGAATAAGAGAATTTAAGCTAGGCAAATAAAGCAAATAATGGTGCAATAAGAATCTTTTTAATGATGTTTTAAGTGTGCTAAGTGCGTAGCCGTTTAAAGAAAAGGTAAAAAAAATATTAAAAAAAGATACAAACCATATCTATTGGTAACATTGTTAAGAATGCTGGAGTAGCTGCTATTGCAAACTCATTTAAAATACCAGCTTTGTTAGCACTTGAATACGCTTTGAAGAAATTCCCATGAATAAGTCTAAAAATTGGCTTGTGTAATAAGTCTTGTAAATGATTCAAATACTTACCTTAAGTCCTCCACGCTTGAAAGCTCTTGCCCAAGAACAACTGGCAAAAACTCGTTAAAAGTGATATGTTGTATTTGAGCTACAATTATTCTACGCCCTTCAAGAAACAGTTTTTCGTCAGACCAGTTAGGATTCATAGTGAACAATATTTCAACTATTCTATTATGTTCTTCAAGCATCGCTCTATGTAATGCTCCTACTACACCAAAATCCAAGCATCTTTGTAAAATACTTATTAGTTTGAGTTTCTCAGTTTAATTTTGCGAAAATTATTTTACCTAGAACATTTATCGATCATAACTCTTCCATTTTTGTTAGTGCGTAGCTCATTTTGATTTGTTTTCGAAACTCCGTAGAGACCAGAACCATCAATATATGATGAAGCCTCATTGATTTGTTGTCTATGATCTTTCATATTTATTTAAATAATTGGGTAATGAGTAAAATTCGAAAAAACTCACCCTTCTCGTGGTCTTCAATTATATCACTTGAGATAGTTCTTTTATATTCTTTACAATTTTTTCCAGCATACACATAGCAACTGGGGTTCACTGTGGAGGAATTTTGTTTACAGCACTTAAAATTTGATTGAAACATTTTCAGATTTATCATGTCATAGGACAGTAAAAGGCCCCAGGCAGGAAGCATGGCCGTAACATGTGGGTGATCTACATTAAGGTCATTGGTTTGTTGTAAGTGTTGGACTAACTGTTCCGGTTCAGGGAGTAAAGTTCTATTCGATGACACTCTGGGAAGTGATCTATCTATAAAAAAAAAAAATAAGAGAAAATGATATCATTATACATACATCGTTTAGTACTGTCTGCATAGCTATTTGGCAGTAGTCGCAAAAGTTGTTCTCCACTTGATCCCCAGTTCATGTGTAGAATATTATTACATTCTCCAGATGCTGATCGGTACTTACTAGGTGGGCAAGCTTGTATTGTATATTCTGTGCCATACATTTTGTTAAAACCTGGGGCTATCACCATTTTATGTTTTCGACAAGAAGTATTGGTAATAAAAAGAAGCATTATGAATCCCCCCAGTATAAAAACGGTTAACCTAAAAAAAATTTTAGTTTATATATTTTTGCTTCTATCTGTTGAGTGTGCATAAAAGGCATAAGCTGAATACAAGCTAATTAGTCTAATATTACTGTGATAGCAATGATAAGAAATTAGAAACCAGTAATTTTTAGAATATTTGGAATTGGTTATTAGTTGTAGTTAAGTTACTATTTCGTTAAATATTATTTGGTAAGACATTACTAGCATCAGCTCTCTTCCTGACTTTAAACCTCGTCGTGGTGAAATAACCTTGAACTTAATCCGCATTCAACAAGCTGCGGAAGCTAAGGAAACCCAACCCTAAGCAAAGAATGGGTCCCGCAATGAAGGAAAAATTGTCCAAAAGGATAAGTTGTAACTCGAAACTTGGTCGCTAATGTTGATGTCCAGGTACATGGCAAACTCCAGTTAAAAGCAGCTTTTTAGGGAGAGAAACAGTTGAGGACGTATACGCCTTTAACAAATAAATTACCACACTATAAATAACAGCTTATTTTTGAGCGAGAAAGACAAATGCCCAATCTGGTACCCCAAAATTGGAGTGAGCAGAGAAAAGCAGTTGGTCAAGAGGAATGAGAGAGCTACAAAATCAGACCAGAGTAAAGCAACGAGAAAATGGGAAGGTTGACTCCAGTAATGGGCTTGGTCCATTTCAAAGGGGATTCTGGAAGGGGAGGGAGGGTGGGCTGAGAATATAGCCTGATCATCTTCAACAGATATTCCTTTGAAAAAAAATCATATTCTTTTCTTCGCTCCACATTTTCTTGAAAAAGTCAGCTTTTATGATAATGCCAGGGTCGAGTGATGGATTTTACATTATTCCCTAAATTAGTTAAGCAGAATTAATATTGACCTTACAAAAAAAAGTCAAAAGTCATTGGAATCTCATCCTGTTCCTATGGTTGATAGGTAAAAGGGGTATCGAAATTTTCAACGTATTGTTTCCAGACAACAAGGATTTTGATACAACGTTAGAAACAAACTGATGAACACTGTTTGCTGAAAAGAAATGCAGCTGTGGAGGCATTTAAACTAAATCGGATGACACAAAAAGAGAATCAGACGTTTACTGAGTTCGAAACGTCTCTTCGAACACAAATAAAATATTGTGAGTTCAAGTGCTCAACGTGTAAAACGTCTTATGCTGATAGGATGTTACGAGATCGTATTGCGATTGTATACGGGGTAAAAAATTGCAGTTGAAATTACTAAATGGAAAAGAAATGCCTTTGGCGAAAATAGTTGAATTATGCAAGATTTGGGAGGCTGCGTCGTTCAATAAACAAGTACTTGATTGCCAGAGTACAGCTCAGGTTGAAGTAATGTCTATTGCTGAGGCCATGAAAAATGAAGTTGTGATCGGGCTATTGCCACTAAGCGTACCTGTTTTAACACTCCTTGGAATGTGTAAAAAAATAGATTTTTTAAATTCGTTTTACGAGAAGACTCCGTTAACGTTATGACACAAAGAACGATATTTATTGACTAAAAGGATTACTATGAGTTGTAATCAACAGAAATCTAAAGAAATATAAAATACCAGATATAAATTTGTATAAAAGTTAATATCGAATTTCGTGAAATATCAATCATGTAGCCTAAAACTTTGTTAAAAGTTTAACAAATTTATGTAATTAAAAACATTTAAAAATGAATAAAATATTTGTTTTTTAAAATTTTTTATGGATAAAACAAGTACAAAACTTGCGTTGTTGAAATTACGTTACAAAGAAAAATTTAAATTATAAACAGAAGTATTTGTAACCCATACTTTTTCTTAAGTTCACTTCTTCACTACGAGCTAAAAAATTTAATTTATTTATATTCTCAATGTTGCAAACAGGCTTTATCACCTGTTCCACTAAATTCAGTATTATTTAATCATTATAAAACAGAATGATTGAAAAGTTTATTATTGGACTTTTATTTTATTATATATTTTAAAACTATTATTTATAAATTTATTTGTAATATAGCTGAAATAAATATGGTGGCTTTATAAAGTATATATAAAGAAATTATATGTATCTATATATATATATATAGTTTACTACACCAATTAAACAATACCATTTTGATTAACCAAATATTATTATAATAAAATATTCCATTAAAATTATTACGTTTTCATTTCTGCCGTGTAAATTTTAACTCACGCTTTAATTTTTTTTATATTACTTGGTTTTCAAAAAATAAAATAAATAGAATAATCAGATATAATTACGAGTTTATTTGTTTTATAAAAATACATATGTAATAAATATATTTTAAAATTTAAATCAAAGAACTTCTATAGGAGTATACTGACAGGTAACTGTCATTGATGACCAAATCAACTGAACAGTAATTTACAGATTAATGAATATCCATCCAGTACAACAAAAATTTTGAAGGCCATAAAGTGTCCTTTTACTATAAGTGACCCTCATGAAACAAAAATTTTTGTTCTAGCGATGGCTAGAGAAAATGAATTAGCCATTTTACGACCTTAAGCGACAAGCGACTGAAAGTCGCCTTGGTATGTAGAAGGCTTAAGACGTTAACTTAAAAGACTTTGAAAAAGGCTTATGATGTTGAGTCTTCATAAAATACATAAGTTTATGCATATATGGATTTGCTCCTATTATTGTTTTATTCATGTTTGGTTATTCAACAACTATAATTTGTTATACGCAGTCAAAAACTTCTGTTATATAGGTGACTTTATCATTTTGCTAATCTAAATAGCAACTGAAGACAGTTTCTGAAAATAATGGAGAAATATTATTATGGGAAAAACGGAAGGTTGCAATTAAAACAAAAAATACATAATTAAATTAAATTCAGTATATTAAATTCTAGCTACTCGTGACTGATTACACCACAAGGCATTATATCCGGGACCATTCAACTATTTTAGCTGTTTATGGGTTTTCCATAATGATATAGGTAGATATCATCCTTACCGAAAAAAAACAAAACGGAACTATTTTGTTCGCAAATTAATATAAAATTTGTTGTACACCACTATATGAGAAACATATTTCAGAATAATTTATTGCTTAAGCAATTGTGTGTATAAACATTATTAGTTGAGGTGAAACTTTAGTTAGTAAGATAGGTAGATAAGAAGAAATTGTTCAGAACTATAATAATAAATTAATCACGAAGTTTTATATTTAAATTGCTAAATAATACATATTTATTTATATAGGAATCTATATAAATAAATTTTCAGAGACTAATTTTTTTTAGTATGCCAACTTTTTATTTACAACAGCAGAACTTAAACAAAATGTTTGAATGTTGAATAACTACAAAAATCTTAACGATATAAAATGAATGAAAGATAGAGAAAAATCTATTTAAAAAGATACAGCCCTTTTTCTGACTATAACCCCGGTTTCACCATTCGTACTTAAGTCTTTCTTAACGCATCTATCAACTTAAGAATGTACTTAAGCAGATTTTGCTTTTCAAAGTTCATACTTAACCCTTAATAAGACTTAACTTCGTGTTTAAATTAAGTCTCCAATTTTCACGATTTCAATTTGGCTTAACTGTCAGCAAAGCAGAATTTGTGTGAATTTTATTGAATTTTATGTCAAATACCTTCGAAGACTTTAAAAAATAATTTCCAAGCATAAAAATTAAATTGATTTTGAAGTTTTTAATAAATAAAAGTGCAATTTTAATTTCGACAATGTTGCTAATAACGGTTTAGTAGTAATCAACAAACAAAAAACTAAGATGCCTATGATAGTTGAATTCTCGTAATAACACACCCATCCCAAAAAGCTATCTATGCTACTGGCTTAATATCATCATTTTTGGCTAACCAGTGCTATAAATCCTAACATGATATTTATCTTATTACTTAGAGTATTCTTTTCATGGTTGTTTTATGCATCTTTAAATATTTTTTCTAGTAAATATGCCTCATTTGGCTATTTCTAATGCAAAGAACAATTCTTGAAATTGTTAAATTGCTCGAATTTAAAAATTCTTTCTTTATTTCATCTTTCGTGATTTGTCATTGGTTTTTCATGAATAATAACTCTCCAGAACTTTTCAGCTTTTGAGAAATGCTCCATTCTAACTTCCAGATAAAATAATTTTTACCATTTAATTTTTCCAACTGTATTTGGTTTAAATTTATGATTTTCTTCTTGAGATATCCCTGGTACATATATTTATTATAATCTGGTTCTATTATACTAGAAACGTGAATGTACTCTTTTAGTTTGTTTTAATCTGGCAGTGCTGAACACATATTATTGGGCCATATTACACTTAGAGTCATGCCTCATTTAAGCAGCTGTGGAAATAATTTTTTAATATGGAATTTCCCCTTATTACCTCTCTAGCTACATTAGTTAATTTGCGCCTGTTTTTTTGTGCAAAGTACTAGATTATGTATAATTTATATGTTTGTTGTTTTATTTGCATTTTGTCGTACATGGTGTTTCCAGTTTAGTCTTGAATCTAGATGGAGTCCAAGGTATTTTGCTGACTCTGTTTGTGGTATTTTTTCTCTATTGAGATATATATGCATGTTATATTTTCGACGCAATGTATATGTTACATGTATTGATTTAGCCCTGTTAACTTTTATTTTCCAATCAGTGGTCCATTTACTGATTTTCTCCAGTGTTAGTTGAAGCTTTTCTGTTGCATTTGCTTACGTTTTATCTTCTGTAAGTATAGCAGTGTCATTAGCGAAGGTTCCAATGAACGTATCATTCGTTATGGGTATATCTGCTGTGAATAGTAGTTACAGCATCGGTCCTAAGACACTTCCCTGTGTTATACCCGCTTTTATTGGATAATAACACGAAGTAGCATCTTCATGTGATACTCTAAATTTATGATCATTTATATAGGGTTTTTTTTTGTTTTACCCGAAGTTTTTTATAAAAAAAATTAACAAAACACAAAAATTTTTTTATTTGTTGCTTATTTTCTGTAAATATAGATTTTTACAATTTTTTCAGTTACTTTTTGAAAATGATATCTGCCAAGTAGCCATCGCCTGCAGCCACACACAAATCGGCCCGTTTTGCCGCATTTTCCATCGTCGTGGCCAACATTTCGGGTGTAATTTGAATATTTATCTTCAGCTGTTTAAGCGTTGCAGGTATATTAATATAGACCTTACTTTTCAAGTATCCCCACAAAAAGAAATCAGGAGCGGTTAAATCAGGTGACCTAGGCCAGTCGTAATCGCCGAATTTCGATGTCAATCAATTGGGGAACATTGATTGGAATAAATTTATTGTTGTGCGAGCGGTATGAGGCGTGGTGCCATCCTGCTGAAACCAATAGTGCTGCATTTCATTTTCCGCTAATTCATTTGCCAAAAAACCGCGTAAAATTGTTTGATATCGCTCTCCATTCACCATCTGCCGTACACCATTTTCATCTTCAAAGAAGTACGGTCCAATGACTCTTTCGAAGCACACACCACACCATACAGTAACTTTTGGAGAATGTGAAGGTTCTTCATTAATCAATTGAGGATTTGTGGCTCCCCAATAGCGAACATTTTGAGTGTTAACACTGCCACACAACGTGAAATGAGCTTCGTCGGTCATGATTAAACGACTCCAAAAATCGGGTCCACCAGCAAGAATGTTTCGCATATTTAAGCCGTGAGTGCGACGTGGTTTATCGGCGGGCAATAATTTTTGAGCCATTTGCATCTTGTATGGACAAAAATGCAAATCAACCTTCAAAATTTTAAACAAAGTCATTGGAGAGACGCCAAACTGCTGAGCGTGCCGGCGATGCGGTGTTCTGGGATCTTGCTCGACATTGGTTCTTACAGCAGCAATAACCTCGTCATTTCGCTGCGGACGTTTTTTTTATCTTAGGCTTTGATGTTGCCACTGAACCACTTTCAATAAATTTAGCCACTAAACGTCCAATTGTCTTTGGGGTAGGTGCATTTCGATTGTGATATTTACTTCTATACGTGCGCTGAGTAGGCGTAGCAGAGGAACTATTTTCAAAGTAAAATTTAACAATTTCTGCGCGTTCTTTTGTTGAGTAGCGATACATAGTTAAAATTGTATTGGACTAACGTTTTAAAAGCGGACTGTCACTTGTAGATTTGACAAGAGACAAAGAAAATTAAATTAATTTATTTCTAAATATTTCAAAAATATGCAGATATGCAGAGAAAAAACTTTTGAAATATGTATTAACATAAATAGTGATAATTGAAATATTAACATAAGTAACCAAGGAAAAAAAAAAATCGTTCCTTAAGAAATTAAATGAAATAGATTATGAAAAAAGAAGAAAAAGAACTATATTAAATTGAGTGGGTAACAATTTGTTAGTAATTAGCCATATATTTCAATTAATATTAATAAATGTCGGATTCATTAAATAAAATAATTTAAGAAATAAGAAAGTAAACAATACAACAAAGAAAAAGGGAAAAGAGAAAATTATTGAAACATTAACATAAATATGCTATGTGTTTTTTTTTGGTTAAGAAAAGTGATTATTAACTTAATCGAGTAACTGAGAATTGATAATGGTTTCTTTTTAAATCAATAACAAAAAAAAAAAAAAATAAATAAAATTGTATTTTTTTTGAGAATCAATTTTAGTGTAAGAAAATTGAAAAGAAAACAAATTGTGTGATAAGGTACAAGGAACTAGAGAAAAAAAAGGAAATAGAATATAAAGTTGATAGTATGACTAAATTCGGGGATCCCAAATAAATTAAAGTGTCCTAGAAAATTTAAATTAACTATTATAGTTTGTGGAAGGCAAATATATAGACATATACATATATGTATATATCATATTGTGATATGATAGCAGCTTATATTTTCGTGAATAGCGGGACTTCAACTTGTTCTTTGGTCTCATCTATGGACGAATAGTGGCAGTAGCAACAACAACGTTTGTTTAAGGAACCGTTTACGGAAGAATCAGGCACTCCTTTCGTTTTTTTTTTAACTTTGATTTTTTTTTTCATAATTAGCATATTCATAATAATAATCGCTTGGGTAAAGAATCTTGAAATTTCTTAATATAAGCCTTCATTTTTTTTATTTTGTCGAATTGATAAATAATCTATTGATTATTAATAAATATAATTAAGTGAATAGCTTAAAGAAAAAAAAAGAGATATTTATTTAGTTTTATAAAATAGGTTGTTGGAACTATCTCTTTTAGTATTGATCAAAGGAAAAGAAAATAATAAAATTTTATATATATATATATGTAATAATTTTAAGAAAAGAAAGCGCGGTGGAGAAATCTTTTTTTTTTCAGGAGAATTTGCTGGGCCCAACAAACCTAGAAAAGAAAGAGAGAGGAAAGTAAGAAAAAACAAAAAGAAATAATATTATGATTTTTTTTATTTTTGGTTATATACACACCTATATTTACATACGGAATTGCATATCTGTAATTAGATTTTAGCTTATATAAAATTAGTAGCAGAATTTTTTTTGAAGGAATATAGTTAAAGTTTTTTTTTGTATCTTAGATTCACTTATAATAAATTTTAGGATATTAAGCCAAGGCGTTTTTTTTTGCTTCTTTAATTAAGATTTTGTGACTATACTTTTCTGATTATGTTTTTTAATAAATGATGTTTAATTAAATAAAAATTCTTTATTTTAAGAAGTCCTAATCGCTCTTCCCCCACAGTATTTTTGTTTTCAGGTCAGCCAGCTCAGCCATAGGATGGACGAGCAAAGGGGCTTAACTCCTTGTCTCTATTTTCTTTTGCTTTTCACTTTTGTTTCATTTCTGCGGCCAATCCCCTGTTATTTTCGAGCCAAGCGCTCTTCTCTTAAACTTTCTCCTTTCAAGTTTCCAGATTCTGATCAAGTTGTCATCGGCAAGAACCACCCTTCCATTTCTACCGTTATAGCCCGGCTAGCAAGCTCTCTACAACTGCCGAAGACACGACACCTGAAATATCGTGCCTATGATTGATCCTCAGGGGTATGGACCCCTGCAAAAATCATATGGTCATGTTTACAAGTGGTTTAAGTCTTTTTATTAGTAGTTTTTCGAATAGTTTTGAAATCGTTGGTATAAGTGATATAGAAGCCTAACGTTTCAACAACTCAATTACATAACGTATTCGCATTTTAAATTTAGAACGGGAAAAAGATTTCACTAAAAATTACAAACCACTTAATCATAAATATGGAACAAAATTTAGAAAACACAAATTAAATATAATTCACGAGAATAGTATCAAAAGACCATTAAAATTTTCAGATGAAAAAACTCATCACATGGATACTACTTCCATTCTCAATTACAGCTTCAAACCAATTCTTAATGATTTAAAAAATTTATTCCGACTTAGGATATGCCGTGATAAAATAGAAATATTTGATATGTTCAGTATAATTCTTCATATTATTTACGATAACGAAATTATAAATATCTCGAAAATAATAAACTTCTCATTCTTTAACAAATTAATAATACCAAGAATAAAATTAAAACAATAATCTCACATCGCTTAAAAAGATGAATTGTTAATCTTGGAGGGAAGGTTATGCTTTGGTTATATGTATGGGAAAATAGACGATGAAGACCCACGGGATATACAAAATCATTTAGATGTCATTGAACAAAATTCGCATAACATAAAAGAATGAGATCATCATAATCGTCAATCAGCAAATTAAAATTAATGTCAACGAAACATTGAAACAAATTTAAAGATATTATAGATAATGGTCTTATAAAAATAATAGAAAGATTGAATACTAAGACTACCAATAATAAAATGAAAGTCATAAAAGAAGGTATATTATTAGAAAAAATGTTTAAACTGAATCTAATTATAACACAAGTACAAACTATCCGGGAAAATATAGCTTCAGCTAGATTAGGTCTACTTAACCCAAATATATTAACAGAGGAAAAATATGATGAAGATACAAAAAATTTAATTGAATTAAAATATTATAAACATACAACTTATGGAGTAGGAACCATTACCTTTATTATAGTAATAATAATTTTTATATTCTTTTTATACTGCTATTAAGTCAAAGAAACAAACCAAAATTAAAATTAAAAACAGAATTCAGGAGAATCCTAAATTTAAGGATAGAGGAGTTATGGAATTTAAAAATTCCAATAAATTTCATGAGAAACAATTGAAAGTAATACAAAATAATTATAAAAGCGAAACTGCATACGAAATATGATATCTTCGATGCAATTTTCCTTGCAAATGTCTAAACCTTAGAAATATAAGATAAGAATAAGAGATAAGAAATGTAATTAGAATGAGGTAACAATAATATATTTTATTTTAAATACTGACTAAAAAAAATAAGAATTTAGTCTTAAGGATAGAATCAAATTTAAAGCTTTTGTAAAATATTAAAATAAATAAATAATAAACAAATAATAAATAAATAAGTTTTTGAAAAATAGTGTAATAAATAAACAATTTAAAGTTTTTGGAAAAATTTTGTATAAATAAATAATTTAAAAAATATTGCGATAAGTATATAATTTTAAAATAAATTTTTTTTCATTTGATAAATCAAAAAAAAAATACGATTATATAGAATTCACGTGGGAATAACTATTTAATTATACTGACAAAACTTAAGGAAAGTCCTTTTGACATAAAGTGGACGTTAATACAGCTATTAATGTTATTACAATTTCCTATTTTAATTAATTCTTATTTTCTAAATATACGAAATGGTTGTCTATAAAGACTAAATTTAGCGTAAAACAGTACACACAACTTTCATCAAATTCATTTTTAAAAGAAATTTTTCTCTTAACTAAATCTTGAATTTGGACTTACCACCAATTTTACTTATTGTTTTAACTTGACTACTTTTAGTAATTGTTAACGTTATGGTAATAAAACCAACCTGTGAGATCTATTTTAAAGGAAATGGCAAATAAGTAAGATAAACAAATAAAAGACCACCGGGACTAAAATAAATGTCCTCTCGGCGTTTATTTAAAATTTTGTAATTTTTACTTAGCTTAGAGGTATATAAAAATAGAGCTTAAGGGTTATTTAGTATGTTTCTAAGATAAGTAGGAAGTATTCCTTCTTCTTATATATTTTTTTATATTAAGTGTTTTTTATCAACAAATAATTTTAAAAATCTAAATTTTTAATATTGAAAGTTTTGATAAGAAAGAAATTACTATCCCTGATTCTGAAATCCTTTTTGAAAATTTTATTGAGAATTTAACAGAAATTATGGAAAATGAATTTCCAATTCAATAAGTTCACTTTTCAAAATTGAAGCTTCAGAAGCTTTTATTTAATTTCGAGGATTTCACGTCTGTTGCGATAGAGAATTGAAAGACTTTTTTATTTTTATTCATTAAAAGTAAAATAAAAGGCAATGTATGTACTTACAATGATGTGGCGATATTTTAATATAAATTTTGATTTTAATTAAGTAAACGAATCGCGGTAGGCTTACTAACATCAAGTAGCCGTAGGAAGTTTACTTCTTAGAAGTTTTACTAATTAGACCAGGGGTTCCAAAAGTTTGCTCCATGGAGCCCTGGGGCTCCGTCAAGAGCCAGCAAGGGCACCGCGATGCATTTTATTCATTCCTTAGATTTTAAAAGTTGACACGGTTTTCCTTTCTATTAATAATAATATTTCCATAACAATATTTTTGTAATTTTGGTATGTGATATCTATTGTGGATACTTTTGACCACTAAATAGTGATTTTATTGTTTCTACTGTTAGGAATCATTCCGATATGGTCGATAAATCCCTTGAATTTTTTAATAGGAAGCTACATGGCTTACAAAAATAAAAAAAGTCTTTACTAGACAAAAGTCTGTGTCAAGTAACTCATTATTAGCTTCTTTTAATGTAGCATATAGAGTAGCAAAGTGCAAAAAACCACATACTATCGCAGAAGAGCTTATTCTACCAGTTACATAGTTAGTATTATGGTTGGAGAACCTGTCATCTGTCATCCACATAGAATCACTTGCATCAAGGTCAATAAGGCCTGAATTAAACTCAGTTTTCTGCAAGAAGAAGGTCATACCAGTGCAAGTAACTTTGCCGAGCCAAATTTTTTGTTAAAGTTAGCTTACATGTGTGACATATTTGATAAACTGAATGCTTTGAATATGTCTTTGTAAGGCAATAATATGCACATTCTAAAACTTGTAGAGAAGATTTCAGCGTTCAGAAAAAAGTTGCAACTGTGGGTAAAAAAACTAAATCAAGATGGTGGTCAAGATTATTTTACCACGCTGCATCAGTGTATGGATTCTGATAAAATTTTAGAGCTCACCAACTGGTTCGCGAAATATTTTGCGGAAGATGATGATGGAAAATTCGCGTGGATTCAAGACCCTTTTTACGCTCAAGCTGCAGTAGAATTCAGTTCAGAAGAAGAAGAGAGCCTAATTGAACTTTGCTGTGAAAATAGTCTGAAAGCAAAATATGCTTGTTCTGATTTAGGGGAGTTTTGGATATCAATTGCAAATGAAAATTCAACTTTAAGTAAAAAGCTTTAAGAATCTTGACTCCCTTTACGACATCATATCTATGTGAAGCTGAATTTTCTGTTGCTGCTGCAATAAAAATTAAATTTCGATCGAAAATCAATGTGGAACAAAACATGAGAGTAGATGTATTGAGTCTTATTCCTCGGTTCCAAAAACTGTGTGATACTCATCAACCTCATCCGTCACATTAATTTGCATTAAAAATTATATCAGTCAATTTCTGTTTCTATGTAAATAAATGCTACAATTGTAAGATAAATTATAAAATTGCATATTTTTCTTCATTTATTAAACTAAAACTAAACGAAAACTAGAAAACTAAAAAACAAGGGCGCCGTGAATCAAAAAAGTTTGGGAACCCCTGACTTAGACCATCGCTTACTTACTGTGGTTTTTGAATGTAAAGGATCCAAGCAGTAGACTGGTAAAATAGTGACTAAAATTTAAAGAATGAGTTAGTGTTCAAAAGAAGATGAAGGTTATAAAAAAAGTTTTCTGATCTACAGAAAGAGCAAGATATTATATTAAAAAGTTATGATATAATTGAAAATAATAAAAACCATATAACCATATAATGTAGCAACTAACAATCAGGAATCAGGAGCAAACATCCTTGCAATATAGGAAGTTTTTGACAAAAATTTACAGCTAAAATTAATTACAGAATATCATGAAGGTGTAACAGGTGGTCACACAGAGCAAAACTCATCAATATGAAAATATCGAGGAATATTTTTTAGAAAGGCTTAAATATAACTGAATATATTTTAAAATGGCCGAATAAGAATAAAGCATGAGAATAATTATATTCTCATAAAAACTAAATTTTGGGATCTTATATTTCAGGATAAGAATATGATATTACTGCGATTTTAGAATCAAATTTACTTTTAGTTTTTGTCTGGGTAATTAAATTTTCCCAGACATTTATTGGATTAAGATTTGTATAAATAGGATTAAGACTTGGAATAAAAGTTAACTGCTGTTAAGCAGGTGGCAACCTTTAGGTTTTTACTCTGTTAAGTTGAATTCCACACAACAAAATATAGTACGTATGACCAACAGCTTTTTGCCATTTATAAGTCAATCAAATATTTTCGACATTACATCGAAGGTAGAAATTTTATTATTTTCACAGATCACAAGCCACTTGCTTTTGCCTTCACCCAGAAGCCTGATGAAGCCTCTGCAAGGCAGTGGCGACATCTAGATTTTATAGGTCAATTTTCGACCAATCTCAGGTGCAAACAATGTGGTAACTGACACACTTTCACGTGTTATAGTGCAATTGCATGCTCTCCATTTATGAATTTTTTGGCAATTGCTAAAGCTCAAAAAACTGATAGTGATTTCGAGAATCTTAAGAACATAAGGTATTAAAATTTTCTAAGTCCTCAGGATCAAGTACTGGAATTTTTTGTGAAACATCTACAAGCAACATACGACCCTACATTCCAAAAGATTTTAGATTTGAAGTGTATAGGTCAGTTCACGATTTATCCTATCCAAGTATTAGATCAACAAATAAAATGATGACTTTGATATACTTTTGGTCATCAATCAATAAAAATTGTAACAATTGGTCTAAAGCTTGCTTAGCGTGCCAAAAGAATAAAATTTCTCAGCATGTCAAGAATCCCCATTAAGTCTTTCAACCAGTTTATTGCCGATTTAGTACTATTCACATTGACTTATTGGGCTTGTTCAAATTTTCGAAAGTTTTCAATAGTTCCTAACTATTATAGATAGATTAACAAGATGGCCTTAGACAATCCCTTTAGTAGATTGCCCGGCTTAATTTTATGCTGAGGCATTGTGTCGTGTCTAGATGGTGTGCTTTGGAGAACCAAAGCAGGTCATAACTGACCAGGGTCGACAATTTGAATCTACTTTATTTTAGGAGCTCACAAGAATACTAGGTTTCAAAAGACTACGTTTCACCCCTTATCATCCCAAGACAAATTGACAGTGGTACAGGGTTCTCAAAACTACTTTGAGAGCTTATAATAACCTCGCATGGTCAAAGTCATTACCCTTTGTGCTTTTAGGTCTTAGGATAACATTTAGAGATGAATTTGGTGCTACTCCGGCAGAATTATTATATGGAGATTCGTTAAGGCTACCTGGGGACTTCTTCAGAAAGAATCTTTGATAAATTTATCTCAATCAGATTACCTTACTAAATGACGAGCTTTATTTTTGGATCTTCAACCTATTCAACCTATTTAACCTGCTTCGGACTGTTCTGACAATAAAATTTTCTGTAGCTCAGAGATTGCTTACATATTTTTGTGAGGTCCCCTCATAAATTTTCTTTTAAATGTCCTTATGAAGAATTAAGAATAAAGACGTTAAGATTTCTATTGAACGTCTCAAACCTTATTATTTTTGTTTAACTCAAAATGATATAAAAAACACCACAGCAAAAGCTAGGACACTCCCAAAACATTTAAGATTTGACCTTAAACAATAATCTACCAAACCAAAACTTGTATCGATCAACCTTAGGTTAATCTGGTGGGGGAGTGATGTGGCGGAAATAATAAAAATAATTATTTTCTTATAATTTAAAGCAAGGTTTTTAGCGTGGTAGCTTTGCTTTTGAATGATGTGTTAAGCAAGCCGGGATTGTTTACTAGTGGCTTGACATGTCATTCAAAAAAAGTTAAGTTTATAGAAATAAATAAATTAAATGTTCATTTAAATTAATTAAAAAATATTTTCTTTTATGTATAAACAATAATGTAAGAATTATTATTAATTACTTGGTTAAAAAGGGTAATTAGTGAGATAGTTGTAAAAATAAAAAAATATTTTAATAAAAATATTATTTCAATTTAATATAATAAAAGTTCAAGTTCAACTCTCCGCGAGAGTAGACGTATGTATATCGGAGACAGCTTCCTAAAACAAAGAAATTAATATCATTAATTAATCTTAAGAAAAATAATAGTAATACTTACTAATAGTGATATATAAGTGTCAAGTGTCCATTAAAGTGCCTTGTTACTTATAAATACACTGCACTATTGTGCTAAGTGAGTTAAAAAGAACAAAGAAAACATTAAACATCACAAACGTCAACAACATAGTTGAAATAGTAGGTTACTCACTTTGTGGTTTATATTACTACTATATAGTCACTTATTATTAATAACATATAATAAATAATAATTAAAACATAAAACACAAGACATAAATCATACAACATAAACACAAAAACATAAAAATAAATATAGTTCAGTGCATGAAGTGCCAAAAGTCAGAAAAGAAAAATAGTGCCATATAAAAGTTTTCCCATAGACTGCGTTTACTTTTATAGCACTTTAGATTCTTTTATTAATCTGAGCTGACTCATAGGAGACATCTAATTTAATTTTTTAAATTGATATTTAATCCCAAATGCACCTAATATCATAAATAAGTAAAAAAGAGGATTATGGAGATTAATAAGAAAATTATAGAGTTACAACAAGTCATTGATAGGATGACTAAAGAAAATATAGAGCTGAAAGAATTAATCAATAAATTAACATTATCCAACCAAAGCAAGAGGGATATCATAGCCCCGGCCAAATTAATTCAGGAATCTACTGATTCTAATAATGAAAAGTCTATTAATGAATATACCACAGATGAAGGCGAGTCGAAGAAGGTAACAGCAAATAAAGAGCACCAATTAAAAAAGCGGAGAAGAGTAAAGACTAACTCACCTCCAAAACCATCCGATGTTAATCGTAATAACATCAATCAAGACAATGAAAACAAACAAGAAAAAACAAACAAGTTACACTCTAACACGTACATGCCACCGCCCATTTATGTGAGTAACATAGTGGACTTTACTGATTTTAAAAATAAAATATTGGAAGCGGTCAAAGAATCCGTCAATTTCAAGGTCCTATCCAACCATAACATAAAAGTCACGGTAGCTAATCCCGATGACTATAGAGGCATTAAGAAAGTCCTGGATATAATTAAAAAAGAAACACGAGAAATCAATAAAGATAAAGTAAAGAAAAATTGATAAGCAGAATACAAGAATTTAAAGAAGGAAAAAGTAACTCCAAGTCACTACTAATACCTAATATAACCTACGCGCAAGCGAGCAGACTTAACTTGGCTGTGGAGCCAAGAATCTACCCAGCTAAAGACAGTTCTTGCAATAAGGAACCTATGGATAATGAGGTAATCTCATTACTTAAGCAGATCCAAAATACTTTAATGGATCTAACTGGAAGAGTGGAAAAACTTGAATTAAGCCAACAAATGGCAAGTCAAAAAATAAACACCTCAACAAAGAAAAGTAAAAAACAACAATGAATACACTACTTAAGTTAATCACATGGAATGCTAATGGGCTTGTAGAAAAAGCTCTTGAACTGGAAAACTTTATGCTCACAAATAATGTTGACATAGCCCTCATCTCTGAAACCCACCTCACCAACAAAAGTTACCTTAGAGTGAGAGGATTCCAAGTCTACTGGACCAACCACCCTAGTGGTAGAGCAAGAGGTGGAACAGCGATCATAATCAAAAATAATATTTCGCATACTCAACAGATCTGTTTAAATGAAGAATTTATACAATTGACAGTAATTTCAATAGTAATCAACTCAAAAAATATCAATATAGCGGCGGCTTATTGTCCACCGAAGCACAAACCGACAAAACAACAGCTTGATCAAGTAATCAAGTCACTTGGAACCAAATTCATAATGGGAGGTGACTATAACATAAAACATACTGCATGGGGAGCAAGGTTAATAACACCAGGGAAAGGTAACGAACTATTAAGAGTATTAATAGAGAATAAATGTGAGATTCATACTACACGACAGCCGACATATTGGCCAACGGATCCAAATAAAATCCCGGATTTACTCGACTTCTTCATAACCAAGGGCTTATCTCCTGGGTATATAGAAGTTAAGGACATTCATGACCTATCATCGGATCATACTCCAGTATCCCTAACCTTAGGAGCGAGAATTAATATGTTCTATAAAAAAACAATGTTAACAAATAAATTCACGAATTGGGATAGATTTAGGTATAACCTCCATCATGATATAAACTTGAATGTAGAACTCAAAAACAAAAAAGAAATAGAACAACAATTTAAAAATCTGATAGAACAAATAAGAACAGCAGCTTCTAAAGCTACTCCTAAAATAAAAGAAAATAGAGATGCCCAGGGGCTAAGTTACACGGAAGAAATAAGGAAAGGCATTCAAGTAAGAAGGCGAGCAAGAAGAATATGGCATAGGACGCGGAACCCCATAGATAAAAACCACTTCAATCATGCTAGTAATCTAGTTAGAAAAATGATCCGAACTTATAAAGATGAGTGCTTTAATAATTATCTACAAGAGCTAAGTCCAGAAAAGAATACCGACTATTCACTCTGGAAAGCAACAAGACATATCAAACGACCACTTGAAAGAATTCCACCGTTACGAGATGAACAAGAAAAATGGGCACGCACTAATGGTGATAAGGCTGAGTTATTCGCTAGGCACCTAGTAAGTGTATTCCAACCTCATGACATACAATCTGAAGCAAATGTAACACCTTGCTATCAGCCAGACAAAGGCCTAAATAAGATTAAAGTACTTGAAGTAGCCAAAGAAATTGGCAAACTCAACTTAAGAATGTCACCAGGTGTGGACCAAATCTCACCAAGACTACTCATCGAATTACCAGCTAAGGCATTATATATGCTTACTTATCTATACAATGCTTGCCTTAGGTTGCAATATATACCAGAATGCTTCAAGATTGCTCTAATTATAATGATCAAAAAACCTGACAAACCAGGTGAGGAAGTGGGATCTTACAGACCCATATCGATATTACCTACAATATCAAAAATATTTGAAAAGCTCCTAGTGACAAGATTAAAATCTATGGTTAAGATACCTGACTTCCAGTTTGGGTTCAGGAATAATCATTCAACACTTGATCAAATTCACAGAGTCACAGATAATATTGAACAAGCTTTCGAAAACAAAAAATACTGCTCGGCTGTATTTTTAGACGTGTCTCAAGCCTTTGATAGGGTCTGGCACGAAGGGCTAAGATACAAATTGAGCATAGCCTTACCTCGCAACTATTGCAAGTTACTGGAGTCTTATATAAATAATAGGAAATTTAAAGTGATTTTCGAAGATGTTACTTCAAAGTTATACCCTATAAAGGCGGGCATACCGCAGGGAAGTGTATTAGGTCCGCTACTGTACATCATCTATACGGCCGATTTGCCATCTACAAAGGGTACGTTCCTAGGTACATTTGCAGATGACACAGTCATAATGGCAACAGAAGACACGCAAATAAAAGCAAACATGAAGCTGCAAATCACACTAGATAAGTTATATGAATGGACTGAAAAGTGGAAAATTAAGTTGAATGGTAACAAGTCAACTCATGTAACATTTACACTACGTAAAAAAGATACCAACTTGAATGTGAGTCTTAAGGGTGAAAGAGTACCACAGGCTGAATTTACCAAATACTTGGGATTGTATTTGGACTCAAAGCTGAACTGGAAACAACACATCAAGAAAAAGGTTACTCAAATAAAACTGAAAACGTTGAAATTAAAGTGGCTGATAGGGAATCACTCAAAGATGAAGCTGGCATATAAAAGGCTCATATATTTGACTGTGATAAAACCAATCTGGACATATGGCATCCAATTATGGGGATGTTCCTGCAAGTCCAACCGAGATATCATCCAAAGGTGCCAGAATAAAGTTCTGCGACTTATGATTAGCGCTTACCGCTTTGTAACAAACAAGGAAATCCATGATGACCTAAACATCTCCAGTGTTGATCAAGAAATCCAACGATACGCCTCCAGGCATGAAAAAAGGCTGTTATATCATCCTAATATCGAAGCAATCCAGCTGCTAGATACAACTAATAAGAGTAGACGCTTAAAAAGGAGAAAACCTCATGACTTAACCTATTAGAACATCACAGCAAGGCAAGGATTAATGGATCCATTTCCTTAAGAACTAAGTAGAAATGTAATTAAGTATAAGTCAATATCATAAATACTATTAAATTAAATAAAATTAAGATTGTAGTAATCAGAACAGTAAAAAAAAAAAAAAAAATATATAATAAAATATTGTGGTATAAATACCGACACTATGAAACATTCACTTTTATAATAATAGTAAACGTATATTCCTACTTATATTTCTCATTTATTCCCATTCAGTGAGATTGTTTTTTCTTTCTTCTGAATTAGGAACTCCCTTCATTCTTTTTCTGAATTTTTTCTCTAATATAAAACTAAAAAGGAGTTTATTAAATATAATTAATGAATTAATATTTGAACTAGCTAACAAGCTAACAGTAGGAATAATATTTGAATTAACAGTATTCACATCAATTGTCATCCACTACCAGCTCAAAAAAATTTATTTGACCTTGATTGGATTAATAAAAAAGATTTTATTAGCAATCGAAGATTTGTACATTATGCAAGCTAATAGTAGAAATATTAAAATAAAGTAGTTATATTACCAATGATGAATAAATTTAAAGAACATGTCGAAATACCAGCTCGTTCGGAAGTTATTCGAGCAATTTCATTAATTATAAAAGAAGACAGCATTGTATGTAGTAAAGAAATAATGAAGGGAATATTTCTGGCTAATACCATTGGGCACCGTATATCTAAATATTTATCAGTTTTAATTTTCCCATTATTGAAATCAATTGGTTTCTTATTTGTGGTTGAGTGTATTGTATTATTATAGTAACCGATAATTCTCAGTATTTTTACTTCAACTGTATCTATATCCTTATTTGCATCGTTCATTATATAGAATTTCTATGTGTTCGTTGATTGTGTTATGCAGTCTCTCTATGTCAGAAATAGAGGTATGGTTGTTATTTGCAGTGAAGTGGATTCCAATATTTTCATTTTTCAGAAATTCATTAAAATGTTTAAATTGTGTTTTTAAAAGTACAACTGCTGCTTCTTCGTTTGATGTGTATTATTTTTCTGGACTTATTAAAAATTTTTGAATTTGTAATTCTTGATGAAATGGTTGAAACCTTTTTACGGTAGTCATTCCAGCATTGCACCAATTCGGGTCACAACCTTACTTAGCAGAGCACCAAAACTATGCTAGAAATTTTGCCAGAAAAGCTACAGTATGAAGGATCTGTGTTGATAATCTGATATGAAACGGACTAATCTCACACCTAGGAAAAAAATTTACAATGCGTACAAAATTTAAGGTATATATTACAGTAAACAGGAATGGCACTTCTCAGATGCCGTTCGGGTGGAAAGGGTTTTAAAGTACGGCTCGCATAGCAGGTGAGATGCTTAATAATGGCTCATTGATCAAAAGTCTCTTTAACATTTTGAAACTATTTATTAAATTGGCATAACTTAAGTTAATTTTTTCACTTTTTTTCAAAAATTTAGTGATAGGCTTAGCGATTTTTGAATAATCCTTTATGAATTTCCTATAGTACCTCGTAAGACCTAGAAACTGTTTAATTTGCTTATGATTTTTCAGCAAAGGAAAATTTTAGACACATTCAATTTTTGCTGGATTTGTTATACTGCTGATTTTTTGGTTGTAGATGATTCGTATGAGCCTATCCTAGGTTTGGAATCTAGTATAGTTTTTGGGTTGGTCAAGCGAGTATATGTAGTAGAGTGTAAGCTGTCTATTGTGTGCCAAGGTGAAGCTATGAAGTTTGTTAAAAAGCAAAACGATATTTTTGATGCTCTTGAAAAAATTCCAGGAAAATGCTCAATTGCCTTGAAAGAAAATTCTGTGCCTGTTGTGCACTACAAAAAGCGTATTCCCTTAAGCTTACATTAAGTATTAAAAAGAAAGTTGGATGCAATGGAAAAGAAAAAAATTATTAGTTTTGTGGATTATCCAACTTACTGGGTAAATAACTTACAAATAGTTGAGAAGCCAAGTGGTGATATTCGCATATGCTTAGATCCAAAGCCGTTAAATAAATGCATTAAGCGTGAGCATTTTTTGATCTCGACATTTGAGGATATTACAAGCAGATTAGTGAATAAAAAGATATTTACTGTGTTAGACCTTTGCAATGGATTTTGGCACATGGAGTTAGATAGTCAGAGCTCTGACTTAACAACATTCAGTACTCCATTTGGTAGGTACAGGTGGAATCGTGTACCATTTGGCATTAATAGTGCACCTGAAATATTTCAAAAGAAAATGGTAACCTGCCTCAAGTTCTTTGTATGTAATTATTAATTACGAAGAAAATCCGCGGAGTAATATTTTTTTATTTTTGTATACTTTTCCAAAACAAAAATTCAAAATACAACAAAAATTTCAAGTAGAGCAAAAATGTTGAAGGCCATAAAATGTCGTTTTACCATAAAATTTAAATGAAACAAAATTTTTTTTCTACTATGGCTAGAGAAAACGCATCACCCGTTTTACGACCTTATTCGTCTTGCGATTGAAAATCGCATTGGTCTGTAGAAGGCTTAAGATGTATTGAACTTGAATTCTTTTGAACTTGAACGTCATAAAGCGCGGAATGAGTGGTGGAAGAAGCAAAGCTTCACCCTCAAAAGATTCAATCAAAAAAGTTTTTTCAATGAGGTTGGTCATCAATTTTTTGATTAGTAATCGTGTGCCATTGGCTGATTGATGCTCCGCAGTTATATAATTGGCACTCCGATTAATGTGGAAACAACAAGAGAATCATTTGAATAATAATTTATTTCAATGCTTTCAAGAACTTTGTCTAGTCCTCCACCAAATTGGACCTATTTATTTTGCAAGTCTTTCAATGTAAAATCTAATGCCTTCAATTACCTTTTCTGAGCCTTTGCATTGAATGCTGGGATATGTTTTATTCACATACATATAAATGTAGTAAAGAATATACTGATCTTTCCTAAGTTACTTATGTCATCAATATTGCTTATCACGTCCTTCAGATGTATATATTATTAGATGTCGGATTGCTGTTTTTGAAGCTTAATATGTATACATTATTATACATAATAGTCATTTCGACTCTATTTTTGTATATAAATCGACGATGTACTAATGGAGTAGATGACAGCATAATACGATAGGAATAGTAATTCATTGAACTGACTTTTTGGCCTGTTTCTTTGTTTTTAATTTTAATGTTAAAGTGATAACTATCATTGTTAGGAAACAGAAGTAAATATAGGAATGGATCGTAGTATGTATGAGTGTCTATGATTGGTTTTAAATTTCGGCGGTGCAAAACAATATTGTGGTGATAAAATTCTTCTCCCACCATTACAATTGCCAACTCATTAATTGTTGGTACATTATATCGTCTAACGTGCTCAATGACTGGTTCTTGATTAGCATAATTACCAATTCTGATAGCATGAGATCAGTTGTATTTTTGAACATATTGATTAAATTATAAGAAAAATATTATATTATTTGTAACAACTTAACAATATGCATTCTGATTTCATTCGGCGATTTGCATACGCTTGCTGGTGGCGAAAAATATCAAAGGGCAAGTCCTATGGTGAAATTGTCTTTTAACTTATCTGTTATAACGTTAGCTCCAAAAAAAATCATCATATGTAAACAGTATCTGTATTGTAATTTTTGATATTTTTGAGGAAATGATTCTAATCAAGATTTTGTCAAAAAAATTTTCGATAGTTCTTTTCGCTGCCCAAGATTAGGCAGCTTTATTTGGTTTTTCGTAAACCAAATTCGCAGTTTCATAGTTTTACAATGTGCACAAATTTTATACATCATTCCAATCTGAAAGAATTTAGATAAAATATTATATTTGATATCTTATTAATATAAAAAAAACCAATCTATGGCAAGAATCTTGATTACTTAATCTAATGATCTAATTCTTTTTAGTACCGTTGAGCCGATTATGCTGTCTTCTACTATTCGAGCTAACTTTCAAGACTTCAAGTTTTTCTTACCGGTCATCTACCGATTCTTCTACTTGCCTTCGAGAAGTTCTAATTCTAATTATTATTTATTATTGTTTACTATTGGCTAAACGCTCTTCGTTAGTATAATTTGATCTTTTTTGATATTATGCAATTGCTACAGAATGGTAGTCTTCGTTCAAACATTTGAGTTACATTGTATATGCAACCTGATAAAACAGGAATGTCGGATTTGTGTCCCACAGACAGGCCTATGTCGTGGTAAGCAGATTAGACTTCCTTTAGACTTGGGATTCCCAACCTTTTCTGTCTCACCACCCACTTTACAAAAAAAAAACGATTTTAGCGCCCCCCTCCATAGTAGTTATACCAAATATCAAAAACTTATTATATTTTATCTACAATTTGTTTCAAGAATTACAATTTAAAATTACAAAAAGATCGTCAAATGATGTAGAACGTTGTTTATTAAAATTTAAAAATAGCAAAAAAGAGGTTTTTTGATAAAACTAATGAGATTGTTGAGGCTAGTGAAGTTTTACAAGTTTATGAATGTCGGGTTCCAATTTGCTTAACATCAGTCGCAAATCGCCACGCTCAGTGATATGCAGTCTATTCCTTTTTTTGGATAGTAAATTCGTTACTGCACATAAGTATGTTACAGCAACATTTTTGGTGTAGATGCTCCAAGGATTATATATTGCCTTACATAAACTTTGAAAATGGAAAACCGTATCACGGAACTTAATCACACGACAGTTGGTCATTATATAGGAAGACCACTATGGCTATTGCGCAAATAGTTGAAAACATACGAGGGTATAGATGGAATGATTCGGGTAACTAATATTAGAAGAAGGACAAGCGGATTACGTCGTGCGACTCATCGGCTGGATTGCTTACCACTACACAAGGTTGACAATCCTTCAAGGTCGTCAAGGAGGGAGGATGTTTAGACTAGAAAGTTAGTCACATCCAAACCTGGCCTTTGCTGTAGTTTAGTTAGTGAAGAATCAACATTGTGGTCGAGTTGTTGTTAATTCTTTGTCACGATATGACAAATAGTGGTTGCTTTCTTAAGTGATAAATACCTACTATAATTGAATAAAAAAAATAATAGTGAAAATTTATAAGAATCTTGGCTGGATCTCATTTAAAGCTATTCCTGAGAGAAATTCATTGCTGTTTATTTCTCTACTATTGTTACTTACAGTAAAATGAGGCTTATTGTAAAGTTGTATGAGAATTTCTTATTATTATAACAAATAATAAAAAGGGTAATAGTTTGTTGTGATTGAAAAAAATCATGTTATGAAGCATTTATTGCAGAGTGAGATTCAATCATGAAGATTAAACATGATTTGAAAACTCGCCATGGCTCATGAGTTTACGTTTGACTTGGAATAGAGAGAAAGGATTAAAATACCAAACTGCCGTAAGGGTCAAAAAACACCATAAAAACATTGAACTTTGCTATTATTATATCAATGTTTTGTCAAGGTTACTAAAGGCGTCTTTTGGATGAGAATTCCAGAGAGCACTAAATTAAGTTCTTCCTTTGACATGCGAACTCAGCTAAAAAATATAAAAACATTCTTTATATACATAATTTACTCACACTGTTAGAATCATTGGAACTTTTAACAACAAATTTTTGGTCAAAAATACCTGCAATAATCTTTTTTCAAAAACTGATATTTGCTATAAAAATCTAACATATTAGATTTTATTAAGGAAAATTTTGTTTTTAGGTTTTTTATTTATAGCTATACTTAAGGTGTTCCTCGTAGGAAGTTTATGGAGTGACAAAAATTTAGAAAAATTCTTAATTTTAATTTTGATAATTAAAAACTAAAATTGCTTTTGTGTTTTTGGAAATCTCTTTCAAACTTACCATCAAGGAGCCAAAAATAGCTGGTAATGGCTAAATTGAGTTAAAATATAAGAGTTTGAGCATTGATCATTGAAAGTTATTGCAAAGCTAAAAGTCTATTTTGTACACATATTTTTTAAAATCCATATTATTCACAATAAATTATTTGTTTAAAAATTTGGTCAATTTATTTTATGAAATTTAGAAAAATGTGATAAATATCAGGAAATATACTATACGTAATAGGCAGGTTTAGGCTTAGGCCAAAATATTTTCATTTCTTTAGCTATACAAAAATTTTGAGAAAAATATTTTAGGTCTAAATTTGAGTTAAAGTTAATATTTTTTCTACGTATCTTTTGAAAGCATAATAGAAACATTAAAAATTGTAATGACCCATATCTCTCAGTATAACCAGTTTAATTTTTTTAATTTTTTCAAAAGGTATTTTTAAATACCTTTTGCTTTTTCGGTGATTTACGATTTTCCTAAGTTTCCATGTTAGTTCATTAAAAGATATTCTAGAGAACTACACTTACTTCTTACAAATATTGTTCGAGTATGTAGCTGTCATTAAAAACTACATCATAGCAAGGGAGATAGTCATATTGTCTGCAATAGTACGTAGAAGTATATTTATTACTCACACAATGTGTGAGTACATAAAAGAAATTTTTTCAGACCTTAAAACTTAAGTTTGTTTGACAAGTAAATTTTAATTCAGTCTTTAACTTTCTTTTTCAACATTTTGCTCGTAAGATAATAAAAATGTCTTAAATTTAAATTTAAACTTAAATTTTTCTTGTAGTTTTTTGGTATTTGACACTTTTTCATAAAATTATTTATTTTTTGGACACAAAGGTTTGCTTAAACTTTTGTAGATGCTTGAACTTTATAATAATAGGATGCTGGTTAAGAAAATTTCACTTTCTTTTATGTTTTCCGTTGAATTTTTGTCAGATGTAAACGGCGCTTTCTCTCAATTATTGCAAATTTTACTTTCATTGCCAATTCTTTATAGTATACATATGCCCCACCTCTGTCATCAAAAACACAGTCCTGATTTTACGATGCTGGACAAGCACACCTCGACATATGCTTAAATACACGTAGCATTCACAAATCAATCCAAAGCTTAGTTTAAACTAGTTGAACCACTTTCGATACCCATAGGTGTATAAGTACAACTTGTAATATTTGAGTATTATTCGTATATTTTCACATATTTTCGACTGCTTACATTTATGGTAATTAAGCTGATGACCAAACTTACATAAACTTCAGTGCTTTTAGTTAGTTTCAATAATTCATAAAAACAGTGCATACTTAGTTAAGTTAAAACTCATATACTACTTTTGGGTTCTAATTAAATTTTTGCCTCGTTACGCACATTTCTGCAAGGTTTTACTTTTATTATTCCATTCCATTCTAGTTAGTATTAATCATTAGGAGAGGTTAGGAGCAAGTTATTAAAATTCATTAGCAAGTAGCTGATGTAATGCTGATGAATGTAATTATTTTGGCTTCGAGGCTTTTAAGCCTATCGTTTTCAACAAATTTATCAAATATCTACATATCTTCATATTTTACTTTGAAATGCTTTTCTTAAGGTGGGCACCCACCTAGTGCGTATATCTCAGCGGGTAACTTTTATGACGTCATAGACTCACGCTAAAGTTCCCCCTCATATGTGGATATTTCAGCGTGAAATTCATTTGTACGTCATTTTGACGTCAAAAAAGTTATCCGCTGAGATATACGCACTAAGTGGGTGCCCACCTTTAGAAAAAGAAGAATATAAGAATCAAAAACTTATCTTAAGTGACCTATAAATATTAAAAAAATTATTTACACGTAGATTTATTTCTTAGCCAGAGTTTCAAAGTATCAAAATGTTTGGAATAAGTTACATATTTGTATCAGCAAGACTTGTACTCTTCAAACAGTAATTTTTAACCGAATATTTTAGATATTGTGTAGAATCACTATTTTGAAAAGAGTTTTAGTTAAGTAAAATATTACTAAACTATTTAAAATGTCAAATACTTAGTCGAAAAACTTAGTTCAAATACTTAGGTAAAAATGTACTAAAAACACTTTTGAGTATTTATTTTGAACAACCTTTTTAATTAAAGGAGGAGGAAGATTACAATATAGTTTTCATCATTGTTTTGTCAGAAAATTGAAGAAAGGTCATGTAATAATGATTTGGAATGTAATCATTAAATATTTTTAAAAAAAAAAAAAAAATTCTAAACCTTTTTTGGTAAAAAGAAAAAAAATAAATATATTTCAGGAGGAAGTTTCAGAGAACAATTAATGTGGTTTTTTTTTTAAAAATTAACAGATTTCATAAATCAATTTGCGCGAGAGGTTAAACTTGAAAAACTTTCTTTTACAATTTTTATTATTTAAGTTCATGAAGATTTAAAATTATTTTTGAGAAAATAAAAGCAGCTTTTAAAATTTCTTTTTCGAAAGTCGGCGAAATATAATTATTTTCATTTTATTGTGAAAACACGTCTCAGATTTAACTATTGAGAATTTGAATCATTTTTATGTTCTATTAAAGTAAAACAAGACACCATATGGCTTATATAGCCTTAAATGAAGTCAAAACGAACCAAAAATTCAAGTCTTAATCCTTTTTACTTTAGTATTAATAATAATAGCCAAGCCTTTCAACAGTGGTAACTGATTTTTTTCATATTGGTGTGGAAGTTATAGGACCCAATGACCATCACAATGTAATCACACATCGAAAAACTATAACCTATTTCCGAAAGACATACATAAGTGTGGCTTATTTTATGTAATAGACAATAATGGGAGTTTTTAGTCAAAACTATAACTAGGGAAATTAAAGTATTCATTACAAAAGCCAAGCAAACAAACCGGGATAGTGCAATTAATATTAGAAAAAAATATACACTAAGCTGAACAATTTAAAATATAAATAACTTTATAAAAAACAATCTAGAAATACTTTAAAGATTAAGAAGAAAATTATATAAAAAATTTAAAAGTGAAAAAAGTATATTTGTTGAGCAAATGCACTTGAGCTATAAATATTTTCATATAAGGATTTTTTGCAAGAATATGTCACTTTGAATTTGAAGAAGACTCTATTTCATATTTATTGAATTTTAAACTATGAGCCTAATCTTTAAGTAAAAATAGCATTATGCATACTATTAGCATTTTAAAAAGAAAAAGAGAAAATTAATTTGCCTTTTTGGCTAATTATAGCAAAATGTTTTTATTCACAAAAGAACTTTTAGAAATTATAATGTTAATTTTTGGAGAATGTGACTTTAAATTTCAAGGAGATGTAACCTAAAATTATTTTTTAAAATTTTTATTAGTGCGAAAATCATATAGAAACACCATGAATCTATCTTCTTCACACAGCTTTAAGCAAATATTAAAAAGAAATCGTAAATCAAGTATATGCGCTAATCTTATTTATAATACATATGTATTTATATATATATATATATATATAAAATTATGCACCATGTTCATACTCCCAAAGTTTAAAAAGTGAAAATAACGCGTTTGATTTTTTATAAGCATATTTCTCTGTTACATCAAGTTATTGTAATGGCAGTTATTTGTTATTTACCTGTATGGATATCCGATACACATTTTTAAATTTTATAATTGCTTAGTGTATTAACATTCACCTATAAACCACTATCACAAATAAGAATCAAGTATCTTAAAGAACACAATAGTTTGTGAAGTTTGCGTACTGACAGAATTCGCGCTGTTTTAGCAAATCGTGTTAAACAAAAAACCTTTAACACTAAATGGATTTTAGTTTTTTTTAAATTTTGCCAGTGAAGTGAGATAGAAATCACGAAACCTGTTTCTTAAGAGCGGGAGTTCCAAAGCTTTGAATATACTTGACACAACTATGCACGAAACGCAACTAAAACTTGTTGAGGTTTGGCTCAAAGGTAAATAGATGATTCGTCATAAGTAGCTAAGAGAAAGTTAATCTGGAAAATATATTTACATGATTATGTGTATTCACTTTATACTTTATAAATATATATATTTTTACTTTTATTGGTCTAATTTTCCGAATATTTAAGATTCTAAAATAGTATAATCAGAAACAAAAGCTGTTTGATACTTACCTGCAAGCTAATTTTATAAAGAATATAGGTATGCATGCAGATTTATACTTATTGTAATAAATTTGTATTTCTTCCTTATTTTTTTTACTTTGTTATACAGTGTTTGTTTCTGCTTAAAAAACTTTCAAGTAGCGTTTTAAGGCTGAGGAGGTTTCAAATAAGCATAAGAAAAGGAATAGCATGAATTAATACATAATTTTATGATGTATAAAATTTTAGATTAGCTAAGTTTTTGAAATAGCATTATACTTTTGTCAAGTTATTTCACTCTTTTCTTGCGGCACACAAAAGAAGGCCTTTACTTTTTTCTTGTTCCAAAACAAACAGAAAGCATGAATATCGAGTGAAAATGCTGTGATGACTCAAGCTTTTACTAAGAAAAAGAATTTGTCTAAAGTTATCGAAGTTTCTGGAAGCATAAAGCTTTTATGTAAAAATTTTTTAGTTTTACGTAAGCATTTTTTTGTTTATTTGCGTCAATATTTTAAATATTAGAAATGTTTTTAAAGTTTTGTTGTGCTTTTTGTAGGTTGTGTTTGCAGATAGAAATGGTAACTTTCGATATAATTTTTGCAGATTGTAATTTTAGAGCGCTTGGCAGTTTTCATGAATATGATTAAGGCTGTGCTTACATACAAGTGTTTTTATAGGCGTTTTTAAGGCAAGTTTACAGCCAGAAGTATATTGACTTCAATAACTACTTGATACTTTTATTGAGAACATTTCATTCAATTAAGCGAATTATATTTGGAGGTAAGTTTCTTTTAATTAATATTAATAAATAAAAGTTGTTCTTAAAGGAGTTCATCAATTTTACGGATACACCTATTGAATTTTTTCAGATAAAGTTTAGATATGTGGTCAATGGATAATATTCAGAAAACTAATTGAAATGTAACATGACAATAACTGCCTTTGGAATATCAAAAGCTGAAATTACAAAAGGGGACATTTGGAGAACATTGCATGGGATAATATTAGAAGCGAATTTATTGAATGTTTGACATTGAGAAGAAAATAAAAACGCTGAATAACATTTAAATAAAGGAAAAAAAAGAATTGTTCACAAAATCAGACCAGGGGTTGAAGGAATTACACACTCCTTCACCTTTTTATTATCTTGGTGTCTAGATTAGTGTTTTGGACGGCTGTATTATAAGAGATTTTGTAGGAGCACTGATATGCTTACCAAAACGTTAATCTAGACCCAGCCTATTGCGCATTTCAGTTTTTGAATGCTGCAACTCAACTTCGGAAAACTGAAAGCAATTTGACAAAGGAAATAAATTTAATTTTAATTAGTATAGTAAAAAAATTTGAAGCAGTGATATTGATGTTGACCATGTGCTTAACTTAGTGAGTATTGGTTTTCAAGCACAAATATTGTTTTGTGATAAATATTTTAATTTTTTTTTTGTATTATGAAGGATGTTGTTGAAGATAAAGGGGCACAATTTTCAAAAACAGATAAGCAAGTACGCTTTGGAAACCATTGAAGATAGAAATCGTCATAAGTACTATGGGGAAGGTACCAGCACAATCACTTCTGATACTTTCCAAAATACTCAGAGTGAGTTCATTATAGAAAATTAAGATACAGGTACTAAATATATAAAATATCTTGAAATACTTGTACAAATACTTGATGGACAAAAAAATCTGGGGTGTCGGACACCCCAGTATGCAAAGTAACGGTTAAGAAAAAACAGACGAAGAAGTCTGAGAGACAAAACGTATTTTCGGCCTTTTTTTACAAAATAAAATATGTTATGAAGTATCTTTAAGTATAGAGTACTGGTGCCTGGCGGGCCCAATACGTAGGCTGCAACTCTGAAACGGTATCGGACACGAAGTCGAAGAGGACTGTTGTGTAAATATTTCCTTCTCTACTTAAACACTTGTGTAACGTAGAATCTACGAAAATCAGGGACCAGGGGCAAGCTAGAACAGGTCCTAAGATTCCGTAACTGAAGGTAACTTCCCTAACCGCTTGCCTTGTAGGGCAGAGATTTGTGGCTAAAAAGCCAATATTTATACTGTTTGCCTTTAGGGCAGATTATTCCAAGTGGTTAAAAAGCCAATATTTAAGAATATCTAAACTGTTTTGCCTTTTAGGTCAAATTATTCCAAGTGGCTAAAAAGCCAATATTTAAAAGATAATTTATTTTTTATAACTTGCCAATTAGGGCAAGAAAACTTTTTTTTAAAAAAATGAAACTCACCTGCCGAGTAGGGCCTGGTTCGTTTCTAAAACTTGAACAACAACTAACTTACTATTAAAATTTACATTACTTATATACTAATTTTTGTCATAATACTTTTCCCCTACTAACTACAAACTATGGGAATTGCAGAATTGCATATCGGAAAAACTAACTTGAACTTTAATATTTGAGTTTAATATTTTTTGCTTCGATATGCAATTCTCACAATTCATTTGAGTCTTATTCTTTAATCTTTTTGTTTCTATAAGCAATTCCCATAGTTCATTTGAGTCTTATGCTTATTTCTTAGTATATTTAATCTTTTTGCTTCTATAAGCACTTCTCACAGTTCATGTGAGTCTTATTCTTATTTCTTAACATATTTATTCTCACAGTTCATTTGCATCTTATTCTAAGTAATATTTTATATATTTTTTATATAATTTTTTATATATTTTTATATATTTTTATATATATTATTTTTATATATTTTTATACATATTATTTTTTATATATTTTTATATATATTATTTTTTTTTTAGAATCTCTATACCTAACAAATATTTCATAATTCTCAAGGAATATTATCATAGGGGATATCTAATGAGGAATAAATAATACAGGGAAAAATGTTGATTTAGTTTTTAAAATATGACCTACTTAACTTCATGAAAGCATAATTTCTGGTATTTCAGCCGCAATTTCGCACATTTATTTACACAAATTATGAAAATTGCATAATAGTTAAACATTTAATTTGTTTTTAAACTTCAGTTAACTTCATTGAACTTGTAATTTGATTGTAATTTTCGGGTTTGGCGCGCCAAAATTACCCTAGAAAACATCTTTCTATTGAGTTTAACGAAAAATGTTAAAAATTTGTAGGCTAGTGTATTAGGTTTATTTCATCTTTTCTGTAAAGCTTAAAAATTCATTTTTTCTTAAAAAGGATTGAAGTATTAACCTAATCCACAAATTTTTTTCGAACTCTTGATTTTTATTGTTGTTTGGATATATTCTTTTTTTGCCACAGTTAAAAACACTTATAGCATTGAAGATATTTCCATCTTTAAATGCTCTAATCCATATTAATTCATTTCTTATTACTTACTTGTTAAGAATTCATATATTTCTTAAATACTTAATAATTTTTTTATTGATTTATCTAGATAATTTTAATGTAATAACCATTGTTTTGCAGGTTTTTAGCTACTAGAGTTACATACCAAACTATTGCATACTATTTTCGAGCTTCTGATCGTAATGGAAACGTCTTATCTCTAATGAATACAAAAGTAGTTGTCGTGGATACATTGGGTGCGCATTTATTAGGTGGACTACTGAAATTAGTCCTTTTGAGTCTAAAATAATATTTGAAATTATTGGTAATCATTTTAAAGCAAATGGTCTTACATGGACACAATGTGTGGCAGTTTGCACTTATGGTGCACAATATTAACAGACAGTAATAAAGTACTAAGAGTGTGAATTACGAAAATAGCTGCATATATTTCTTTGACCTATTGCATGATACAAAGCCCAGCTCTCGCTACAATAAAAAATTTATGAAGAACTTCTCAATTCATTTCAGGATCGTTGTTATTGTGATTGTTGTTATTGTAATTAATTACACTATAGTCTTATGTTTTCAATTTTCTACAACGGGACAGAATACGTAGAATGTAGTTTCAACTCCTTAAGAAGTAGGATTGAGAAGGAAATACGATAGCTACTAACGTTCAAAGGAGGACCTGGAACACTACCAGCCTCTATTACGTCTGTGGACTATGGACTCACAGACTATGAAAATCAAGTGACTCAAGTCTTTACCGTCATCTATAATGAAAAAATACAGGGAGCAGCAAAAAACTACTCGGAAGCATCAGCACCAACAACGTTGGAGGAGTGTAAAACAAAATTGAAAGTGCAGCACAAACCAAAAAGGCAAAAGGCAAATTTCCAGCGAAATTAGTAAGCTCAGAGTAAGTTCTATTTTAGAATTAAGTGATAAAATAGGAATTTTTGTATCGGATATTTCGTGCCATTTTTAGTGAATATCAAAAGCAAATTTTAAATAATTTAAGTAGTGTGCTAGTCTCCAAAATTAGAGAGATAACAGCAGGTCCATTAGCGGCAAAAATCTATAAAAAATATAGTTTTGAAGAAATTAGAGAAATCTTAAATAAATATGTAAGTCAAGATGATTACAATTTACGTAAAACCCAAACTAACTTCATACAAAAAGACAGAGATAGACCAATGGTAACAAAATTTAACCCAAAGTATACAAATACCCCACAGAGTTTAAGACAGTTTAACCGAAACAATAACCACAAGTACCCAAATAATTACCACGTTCGTAATTCTCAGTTTTCTAATTAACCGGATATTTTCGAAGGGATAACCTTAGGGATAATTCAGGGTGATTGCGGCAAAACGGTAGAGGAAATATTAATAATGTGGGCAGTGGCGAAATTCAACACAAAACGAGTATAATGGCAATAGACCGCAACCTTTGGAGGTTGATGCAATTCACACAAAAAATAGTGAAAAACAATTGGACAATGAGGAGTTTTTTTACAAACTGGCCTCGGACCCTAATAAAATTTTTATTACAGTAACTTTAGAAGCAAAAAAATTTCTGGCGTTAATAGATACTGGTTCTACAATCAGTTTACTTAACCGCAGAACAGTAGAAAAATTATATTACAAAAAAATACCAGGAGACAATATACAAATTACTACTATAGAAGGACGAATACGGAGAAATACGGACTATATAAAAACCAAATGCCCTACAGAATTTCAACAACCAGAAAATGCTAAAATGCGACGGGTTAAAATTTATTTAGATAAGAGCTACGATATTTTAATTGGGATGAACTGGATAAAAAATAATGTACAAGTGTTAGATTTGATGATTAGAGAAATAAACTTAAATGAACAAGAAAAGTACGGGGTAACAAAATTACTAGAAAGACATAAAAAGTTAATATTCAAAGAAGGGGATATATTCACCAGCACTAAGAGTATTGTACATGAAATTAGAACAATATAACTAATTTGCAAGTCAACTCAATAATGTTCCGCTATCCACCCAGCGGTGAAATGCTCTTAAAATAAATTCGATGCATTCCTCCGTTCTGTACGCAGGGATGTATGTGAAACTTTTGCCATTTTCTATGTCTTTTTAATCTCTTTTCTTAGATATTTTTAGATAAATTTATTAAATATATAATTTAAGATAAGGTTTAGTTAATAAGCAAAAGTTTTTTCCTCTTTTTTTACAAAAAATCGGCTAAAATGCTACAAAGCTTTCATTTCATTTCATTTCAGCACGATCATGATATCATATACAAAATTTTTCTAAGTCTTTGGCAGTTGTCTTATTGTTAGATACTTTGCGTGAAATGTAATCTGTGTCAAAGTGAAATTTTAATTTAGTGTTAATAGTGTAATTTAGTATTATAATTATAATTGCTAGTTAATAGTGTTTAATTTAAATAATAATATAAGATATTAATCATAATGTTTCAATTATCTACAAATCTTTCCGTACTGCGTATACGAAAAGTATTTTACTTAGAATTTTGCTTGTTCTTTAAAAAAATTGTTAGCTCAATGTTATATGTGTAATTTTGTATATAACTGAATAAAATTTTATTATAAAAATTTCAATTTGTTTTATTTAAATAAAAATAACTAAAAAATTCCTAAAGTATTCTGAAATAGCAGGCATGCGCATTATAGCAAAAAGATAAGAGATTCAATATACAAAAAACTTTCAAAGAGAATCCAAAAGCTCACCCAGCTGAAAGCTCTTGATTGTTCACTTTGCAATGACATCGCCGTGTTAAATGCGATCAATCGCCCCATATAGCGTGGAACCTATAAATTAACATTTATAGTGGACTTTATACATCGCATCGTCCACGAAAGAGCGAATTTTCACCCCTGGGCACTTTTGCAAGAGAGGGAAATGAGAAAGCAAATCACCCCAGTGGTGAAAATTCGCTCTTAACTGGAAGATGCGATGTATAACGTCCACTATAAATGTTAATTTATAGATTCCACGCTATATGGGGGGATTGATCGCATTTAACACGGCGATGTCATTGCAAAGGGAACAATCGAGCTTTCAGCTGGATGAGCTTTTGGATTCTCTTTAAATTTTATGTTAATCTCTTTTCTTTCATCTTTTGAATTAATGCGCATGTCCACTATTTTAGAAAATAAGAATTTTTTTGTTTAAATTTGTTGAAAATAAAACAAATTGAATTTTTTATAATTAAATTTTATTAAATTGAATATAAAAGTACACAGTAATTACATTAAACTAACTAACAAGAAAAATTCTAAGAAAAATACTTTTTGTATAGTATGCAAACATCGCATACAGTACGGAAAGATTTATTTACAGTTTATACATTTATAAAATTAAAATCTTGTATCAAATTTATTAAAATTAAACATTATAGCAATTAATTATAATTATAACTAACAAAAACACTAAATAACAGCATTAATTTAATTAAACACTAAACAAAAATCACTGACACTTTTCTAATCGCGAAGAGTCTAAGACAACTGTCAAAGACTTAGAAAATTTTTTTATAAGAATTGATTGTCTATGCTGTATGAAAAGCTTTTTAGCATTTTAGCGGATTTTTCATTAACAAAAGGAAAAAACTTTTAATTAATGAATAAAAGTTATCTTAATTTATATATTTATTTAATTTTATTTAAAAATATTTAAAAAAAAAGCTGAAAAAGACATGGAAAACGGCAAAAGTTTCACATACATCCCTGCGTACAGAACGGAGGAATGCATCGAATTTTAAGAGCATTTCACCGCTGGGACAGATCTAGAGAAGCAGGGAATAATAAAAAAGAGCTATAGTCGTTATTGTTCAAGAGCCTTTGCAATTCCTAAGAAAAAATACAATTCTGGAGTGCAACAGCTTCGAATGGTAATTGACTATAGAAAGTTAAACCAAATTACCATCGACGACAAGTATCCACTTCCTGATATAGAAAGATTATTGGACAAGTGGGGAAAACGCAATATTTTAGTTCTCTAGATTTAGCAAAAGGATATCACCAAATATTGGTAGCAGAACAGGATATTGAAAAAACTGCTTTTTTATCACCATCAGTTTTGTATGAATTTGTGAGAGTGCCATTTGGGTTGAAAAATGCCCCATCGGCTTTCCAATGCTTGATTAATGAAATTTTAAGAGAATATATAAATAAAATTTTTGTAGTTTATTTGGATGACATATTAGTATTTTCAACCACTTTAGAAGAATATTTAATCTCATTAGAAAGGATTTTTAAACGTTCAACTGAGAATAATCTAAAAATTCAAGCAGATAAGTGTAGTCTTATGAATAGAGAGACGGAGTTTTTAGGTCATTTACTAACAAGGGAACGAATTAAACCAAACCCAAATAAAATAGATGATATAATAAAAGTATCATTACCCAAAACCGAAAGACAATTCAAAAGGTTTTTAGGAATGACGGGATTCTATCGTAAATTCATCAAAGACTATGCCAAAGTTGCATATCCATTAATAAAATATGTGAAAAAAGATACAAAAATCAATACGAGAGACCCACAATATATAGTATTTGAAAATTTAAAATTACTTTTAACGTCTCACCCAATTTTAAAATTTCCGAGCTATGAAAGACAATTCGTGGTTACAACAGATGCAAGTGATTATGCAATTTGGGAGGTACTTACTCAAGATAGTCACCCAATACTATATGCTATGTGTCCAGAACATTAAACGATCATGAGAATAATTATAGCTTAACTGATAAAGAGTTTCTCGCGATTGTGTATTCTATGAGTTATTTCAGACCATATCTATATGGACAAAAATTTAAAATAATAACAGAGCATGCACCAATTAAATATTTAACATCTAAATATAAAGGGAAAGAGTTTTCACAGCGAAACCAACGTTGGATCCTCAAGTTACAGGAGTATAACAGTTATGTATAAACAAATCTAGTTAGTATAAATCTATATATATTACTTTTATTTCTTTATAACATTTTATAATTACATAAAAAAGTTTCATTTATTCTTTTTTTTTCTTACACTAACATAAATTTTTTACTACAATAACTTTTCTTATGACACAACACATTCAATGACCATTTAAGACTGACTCTTCTATATAAAATCTAACCGAGGCTGAAATCAAGTTAGCGGGAATTGACAAGAACTTGTTTACTTACTTGTTTTCAGCTCAGTTATATTATATATAACAACCCCACCACTCGTCTGAGGCTCCGACGAAGCGGTTCCTTTTTTTTTGTTTATTCCCTTATTATTTCCTTATTCTACATAAATTTTAAATTTAATTTGGAACATTTTTCATTACAATATTAACTATCCATGTGTTTACTATATGTGTATATTTTATAAGTAACCTAAGAAAAAAAATTTTAATTAAATTAACTATAAGAAATTATTATTTTTAAATTCAACTTTTTGAAATATTTTAATTTTATGCAACGATTTTTAATACTTATTTATACTAGTTGCTTTAACCATATGAATTAAATTTATAAAAAATAATTAAATAATGGTTCAAACAATCTTATCTTAATAGTTAATAGTTATGTACTTTTTCAAATTCAAAACTTTATTATTATTTTATTGCTAAAAGCTTGGTTTCAATTAGGTTTTGTTAGGTTTTGTTTGTTTACAATTCGCAATAATGGTCGGATTATTATTGTTTTGGAATATTTTCTTCCATTTGACATGGGACTTATAATATTTAAGTCCTGTATCTTTATCTATTAAATGACTATTGTCTATTTTTTCTATATCTAATTTTCGAAATTTAGAATGATTCTTCCCTCCTCGTGGGTCCTTTATAAAATTCAATCCTGATTCAAAATCGACGTTTTTTCTGGTGTGATTTTGTTTCCTACAAGCTTTTTCCTTGATTTTTATAATTCGTTCTTTGATAATTGGATATTCATCATTTTTGATTATGCCATTGTTGAAATCTATGGGTCTTTTATTTGTGGTAGAGTGTATTGTATTATTGTAAAAGCCTATTATTCTTAAAATCTTTTCTTCAACTGTGTCAGTGTCTTTGTTTACATCATGTCTTAAGATTCTTATGTGCTCATTAATTATATTATGTAATCTCTCTATATCGGAGTTTGAAGTATGATTATTGTTTGAGGTAAAGTGAATTTCAATATTTTCTTCCTTTAAGAATTTTCTAAGAGAAAGAGGTTTAAAACCTAATTCATTGTCAACAATGATTTTCTTCACGTTGCCTAATGCGAGAGTTTTTTTTTATTACTATTTGGTTTTTGAAAATGTTGAGTGGAGATTTACTTGTTAGAATTTTATTTCCATTTGATATTTGTGTAAAATTTGCTTCAAAACGTGACAGAGCATTTGCGTTGCGATTTGTGGCACCCTTTCAATATACTATTTTGTAATCGAATTCTGAAAATTTAAGCCTCCAGCGTACTAATTTGGAGTTTGGTTCCTTTATAGAAAACAGCAATTCTAATGGTTGATGGTCTGTTTCGATAATGAATTTTCTTCCAAACAAATAGGTTCTAAAATATTTCGTAGCCCATACAATTGCCAATAACTCTTTTTCAATCGTACTGTAATGTTGCTCATGGTCGTTTAAAGTACGACTCGCATAACAGATGGGGTGTCCAACCTGTCATAAAGCATACGAGTATTTACTTGCATCTGTCGTCAATGTGAAATTTTTGTTAAAATTCGAATACTTTAATATCGGTTCACTAACTAAAAGTCTCTTTAACATTTCAAAACTCTTTATATATTCGGGATCATTTAAGTTGATTTTTTCATTTTTTTTTAAAACATTTTGTAATAGGCTTAGCAATTTTTGAATAGTCCTTGATGAACTTTCTATAATATCCCGTAAGGCCTAAAAATCGCTTTATTTGCTTAGGGGTTTAGGGTATAGGAAACTTTTTCACACATTCAATTTTTGCTGGATCAGGTCGGATACCTTCCAGTGTTATAATATGTCCTAAAAATTCAGTTTCCTTTTTTAAAAATTCCGATTTATCTAGTTGTACTTTTAAGTTTACATCTTCAAGTCTTTTGAATATTTTCGAAAGAGAGACTATATGTTCTTCCAACGAGGTTGAGTAAATTATGATATCGTCCAAGTAGACGAGGCAGATATTATTTATGTAGTCTTTAAGAACTTCGTTCATAATAGTGCGTTTTCACTGACGTTAGTACTTAGTATTTAGTACTTTTTTAAAAGTATTTTTATTGAATATCTCTAGCTTAGTTTTTAAATATGTCAATAATAATTATTGAGTAGGTACTAGGCACTAGGTTCAGTGAACATGCACTATTATTTGAGAAATAAACTAGAGATTTTCCCTAAAAATACTTTTAAAAAAGTACTAAATGCTAAGTACTAACGTCAGTGAAAACGCACTATAAGGCGTTGAAATGTAGCAGGGGCTGTTTTCAAGCCAAATGGTAAACGGAGAAATTCGTAATGTCCGTTTTCAATGGTGAACGCTGTCTTATGAATATCTTTCTCATTAATTTCAATTTGATGAAAGCCTTTTGCGAGATTCAGTGTCGTAAAATACTGGCATGATCCTAATTTGGATAGTATCTCGTCGATATTGGGAATTGGGTATCTGTCATCAATAGTGACTTCGTTTAATTTACGAAAGTCGATGACAATTCTCCATTTAGCTTTACCACTGGCGTCCGCCTTCTTTTGGACAATCCAAACTGGTGCCGTATAAGGAGAGCTGCTGGGTCGAATTATGTTCTTCTTCAACATTTCTTCGATTTGTTTTTCCACTTCCTGTTTATGAACGAATGGATACCTGTAAGACTTTACATGTATAGGTATGTTGTTTATTGTTCGAATATTGTGTTTAATGAAATTAGTAAAAGATAAATTTGGGTCTTTTTTATGGAATATATTTGAAAATTTTTTTAACACTTGAATAAGCTTTTGCCTTTCTTCAGCATTTAAATGGTCAATTCGAATTTGTTTTAAAATAGGTATGGATTCTCTCTCTTCTATAATGTGAAAATTTTCAATACTGACTCTTTCAACTTGTAATGGGTTAAAAGTAATTGATTTGCAGCCAACACCTTCTGTATGTACGTCCACATCAACTTTATAGTCTTCTGCACTCTAAATGCCTTCGTGTATTGTAATTTTCCCCTCTGAGGACTACTGCTCCTTCAAGTAGGTCAATCCTTCTCTTTGTAATACAGGGATTTCAACTTTGAAATCTCTATTACCTTCTAAGCAGTAAGTTAAGTCATTTGATTCGTGAGTGAACCGCAATTTTAATTTTCGTTGCTGTATTTCTAAAATATTTTTTTCATAATCGATCTTTGACTTTAGAAGGATTAAAATATTGTTACCAATTAGTCCATCATATTGACTATGAAAAGGATACACATAGAGTTCTATTTTTTTCTCTACATCTCCTAATTCCTCGAACAAGGGAATTATCGCCTTTTGCGTAATTTTGACTTCTCCTTTTAGTTTTAAGTAAAATATTATCTTTTAATGTTGTTAATAGATTAGGATTACATACATTCAGGTTAACAATCGAATGAGTTGCTCCTGAGTCGATTATGAATTTTAGCGGTCTTGTTTTGCTTTTGATTATTATGTGGGGTAATTGTGAGTGGAGGCTTGTGAAGGAAAATTTTGAGATTGATTGTCTTGATTTCTTTCATAGTACTTGCAGTAATTGTTTCTGCAGGCATACTTCTTAATTGCTGTGACGTGCTTAGTTTTTCGTAGCTATGTTTATTAAAGGAGTCATCTTGAGGAGGCTCTCTAGTCTATAGGTAGTTGATGTTTGGGTTTTTGTAGGAACTATAGTATGAAGTTTGATTCTTACTATGCCATGTGGGACGCTGTGAAACTTGATTAGGAATCTTATAATTGGTGTTTCCTGTTTTTTCGTGTCTTATATTATGGGTGTATCTATTGTTTTGATAAATGTTGCTATTTAAATTACCGTTATTATCATGTTCATTTCTTTTAAAAGAATCTCGGCTGTAGAGATTTGTAGGTTTACTAGTTGATTGAGTTAGTGGATTGAATGGCTTAGTATTATAATATGCATAACCTGCTTGATGAAGAATATTCATAGCTGTCTCCAATGTTTCTGGATTTTGGCAAAATAGTATTGACCTCATTGGCTCAGGGATCTTGTTCTTAAATAATTTTAAAGCCGAATTTTTGTTATTCGTTATAGTTTGTTCTAGAAGATTGAGGTCATTATTTAATGTTAGTTTTGTTTTTTGTTTTTTTCAATGCAATTCTAATGTCGTTATAGAAGGCTACACAGTTTATTTTAAAAGGTGTACTTCTTAGGTCATCAAACAAATCTTCTGTGCTAGCACTATCGCTAAAGTTATTAGTTAAAATTTCTTTAATTTCAGGCCAGCAAGTGACATGATTATTAATTTCAATAATTTCACGTGCTTTGCCTTTTAATTTTGATTTTATTACGTCGGAAAATATGGATTGGGCTAATTCATCATAGCGTAATAATATTGGATAGACTTTGTCTATAAGGTCAACAAAGTTTTGAAGATTTTCGAAACTGCCATTGAATTCAGGTAATCTGTCAAGGTAGTTAGCGGATCGATATTGAGGGTGAATGTTTCCATGCTTGATTTATTTGGTATACTCATTCGTTCTCCCTTTATTTCTAATTGTTTACGTGAGTTTTTATTGCTTGGCCCCTCTAGATTGATGTTATCAAGCGCTTCAGTTGAATTAACTATATTGGGATCGTGAGTATCATTCATTTGGTCTTTGTTTTTTTTGATACCTTTTTGATAGTAAATTTTTGTTTATAACAAAAAAAAAATTGTAACACTAAAATAATATAATATTTTAAGCAATATTTTCATATGTATATTATGTTATATGTTGGAATACATGTATATGCACTAATTAATATAATCTTTCCTCTGTAACATATATATTTTTTTATGTATAATTGATATTTGGTTAATTATTTAGTTGATAATAGATTTATTACATTATAGTAGTATAAAAACAATAATACCCATTCGAGTTTTTATAATTAATTTTCCATTTATTTCGTTTCTTTTTATTTTCTTTAATACAAATCAAAAACTTTTAAATAGATTTTTTGAATAAAAATCGGCACTGTCCACTGTGATAATTGGCAGTATGCATATTTTCTGTCATCTTTTTGATTATAATTTATTTTTAATATGGTCCTTACCTTATTTGCTTCTTTTACATAAATTTTCTTCTTTATTGTTAAATGTTTATTTACAATCTAACGAGATAAAATTATAAAGATCACTTCCTTCTTGTCACAATTTTCACACAATATTTTGTAATTTGTTTTTAAGAACTACTTTTTTTGTTTTGGTTTTTCTTTTTACCTAACAAAGAAAACTAACTGTCTTTTAGAACAAAGAAAAGTATTTACCGTATACTTTTACTTATTACAATAACTTTTCTTGTGGCACAACACATTCAATAACCATTTAAGACTGACTCTTCTATATAAAATCTAACCGAGGCTGAAAGCAAGTTAGCGGGATATTGATAAGAACTTGTTTACTTACTTGTTTTCAGCTCAGTTATATTTTGTTAAATTTATTATATATAACATATAACATCGAAATAGAATATTTGCCAGGAAATCAAAATAAATAATAGACATTTGAGAAATATAACATCGAAATAGAATATTTGCCAGGAAATCAAAATAAATAATAGACATTTGAGAAATGACTCAAGTCCTTGAAGTCTTTGAAATATTAGAGCACAATATTGAACACTTAAAAGCGGAATATATGTAAGAATTCAAAATCCTATAAGAACAAAAAGAGGATTAATTCATATGATGGGTACAGCGAGGAAGTGGTTATTTAGAACGATGGACGATTCGGATAGACAACAAATTATAGAACACCTAAAGATCACGAAGGAAATAATCACAGTGCTATTCAAAATTTGTGATATCAAAAGTTAGTGATAGAAAAAGATAGAGAGAAAATATTAGAAGCGGCTAGTGACACAAATGAACAGCTAAAAGAAATTAATATTAAAGTTATATTTTTAGACCAGGAAACTAAATTAAGATATTTCGAAAATAAATTAAATCAAATTCTTCAAATATATTAGCAACCAAAAATAATGTAATTTACCCAAGTGTACTAACAGTAGAAGAATTAGAGACATATAAAATAGATTTCCATAAATTAAGACTTTTGAAAGCCAAAGTAACCAAATACAATGACCAATAACTGAAGGTAGAATAATGTAACTAGTATAGAAGAAATAGATGATAAAACAATTATAGTAAAAAATATGAATAAGGATATTATGTACCAAAACTATGACAGTAGGAAAATAAATCTTACTGGAAATTATTTAATTAACTTTAAGAATTGTTCTTAAGGAATAAGAAACAAAAAATGCCTTAATAGAAAGGTAACTATCCCAGCGGGAAAAATTCTCTCTTTGCTAATGAATTTGCGTATATGTGAATTTGGTAATCGAAGTGGTAATCAACAGGTTTGTATGTGCCAAAAACCAAGAACACTAAAACTAAAGGAAATATAAAATGCGAAGCATATGTATATATCATGTACATGTATTGAATTAAACTTTTCAGCAATTTACAGATAATTTATGGTTTAGGCGTCAGTCGGTCGTGAATTAGTTTAAAGTGCGAAGCAAAGATCAATAAATAATACAATAAATTTGTAATTTGTAATAAATTATAAAAGTTTGTGCAGCAAAAAAAAATTCTTGGAAATAATGTAATCTTACTTTGTAGAAAATAAATTTGTAAAAAATAAATTTTGTTAAAACTTGTTTTAATTAATAACAAATCCTTCCTTATAAAATTCCATTAAAAAATTAAAATCTACCACCACAAATAAGATTACAATTAAATTTCCTAAAGTAATCGAAAAGGTAATCTATGCAGAAAAGCTTTTTGTCTTTGGTTACCACTTTGTTTCCGACGGTAATCTAAAAACGCACACGTTACTTTCCAATGACATCAGCGTGATAAAATCCATCGATACTGGTAATTTATAGATTAACATTGCCCAGGTTACTTTCCTACTTACATTGGTAATGCAAAGAGAGATTTTTTCCCGCTGGGATTCTACATAAGTTCTTCTACCCATCGATAGAAAACTGTAATATTAACCCTTCGATTCTCCTTTCTTTTGAACTCCTCCCAGTTTTTTATGTTTTATTAACAATTTAGCAATAACATTTAAGGAAACGCCACTTTTATTTTGTTATTTTTTTTTTTTTTTATAAAACAAATGTTATTTTCTTTTTATTAAAATGTAACTTTTATTTTAGCTATAAATTAATGTTATTAACTGTCAATTTATATTCCAAATTTATTGTAATTAAAACTTTATTGCATTTATCAAACAATTACATAAAATATTAAAATAATTCCAACATGCCTTTCCTACTCAGATTCAATTTTGTGACTGACTTGAAATCTTATTTATGCTTACTAAATGAATTTTATCGTCTACAGGAAGTCGAATTTGCTTACCACGACCTAGGTCTGTCTGTGGGAAACATATTCGACATTCCTTTGGTATCAGGTTGCATATACAATGTAACTCGCATTTTATTTTACCAATTTTATTTTTACATTTAAATTTCAGGGGGGGGGGGGGGGGGGGCATCCAAAATTGCCAATATTGAAAACATAAAAGCAATTGAAGAATTAAAATATCATAAAAAAAAGGTGATGTATGGGACTAAGGAAGGTAAAAAGGGGGTAAAATGTACCCCCAAAGTCCCCAAAATCATACAAATCCCTATAACTCGAGTTGTAGTTGATACTTTCCAACCAAATAAAATTATTTTAACTTGTATTCTAAAATGACATCTTTTGATTAGTTTTGATTTAATAAGGGTTGCATCCCCTAATTTTAATAGGAGAAACCCCATATTTTTCTTAATATTTTCGCAATAAAATCTTTTCAATTTTTATAAATTCTAGATTTTCATAAAGTAGAAAAAGAAATAAAATGGATGCATTTTTTGATTTTTTCGAACCACCCCCAAATGTTTCTCTCCTTAAAATTTGATTTTATGGTTAATCATAACACGGAAAAAAGTTTTAAACCTGAATTTTTCATTCTTTTAAAATAAAACTTATAATATCTTAACAATATATTTATTATATTACTTTGTAATTATTAATACAAATTTTCAACTATTATTTAATATATTTTATTCTAATTTTAATGGATTTTAATTTATTCTAATTCTTAATTTATCAACATATAAAATTACTACATTTTAAGAATTTACCTTACAAAACTTTTAGAAAACAAAAATTATTTCAATTTAAATTTTATTACATAGTTCTACCCCTTTTTCATAGCCTATTACTTAATAAATGTTTAAAACATAATGATTTTTTACACCAGCCACAACGTATAATTGCGATATTATTACATCCTTCTATCTCGCAATGTGTTGTGCCAGAATCTCCAAAACTAAAGTCAACTGGATTATCAAACTCATCTGGTTTTGTATCAATGTAACCGCTTTTGTACCAAGAATATTTAAACAGATTTTCATAACGTCGTGAAGAAAGTTGGTTATGTACAAGAGATTGTAGTTTAATTATATTATTTCTTAAATGTAAATTTAAATCATAATTCATTAAAACTACATCATCTGAAAAATGTCGAACATAGTTCTTCCATACACGGAACCCTTATACATCAAGTGGTTGAATTTTTCCAGTTGTTCCTGATGGTATTTTTTTTACTGTTGTAATTTTATTTTGCGGCATTGTTTCTCTAATCACTTGATTACAGTGGCCACTCCAAGAATCTAATAACAACACGGAATGTGGGCCGACATTTGGATAAAATATTTTTTCTAACCAAATTTTAAAGTGATCTAAAATTGAAAGACATTTAAAAACTCATTTGACATTTTATTGACTTGAAATGATTGGACATAATCTTACTTGTAGTTAGTTTTCCTGATTTTGATGCTTCCACATACACGTTCTCTGCTCTAAATAAGTGGGATTCTACGATTGGGCCAAATTCACCACTTTTCTCTTTTAAAACTATAAAAAGAGGTGATAGTAGTTTTCCTGCTGCTGATATAAGAGGTTGTATCGTGTAGCTGTGTGTTGTGGAAGATACCGACTGTACTAGGCATTGCACTTGTTTTTCTCCTTCAACTGCTAGGGTTCTACCTGAATGAATTTCTAATTGAAAACCGCTTTGATCCGAATTATATAAATTCTGAACTCCAATTTCCGGTATATATGATTTAATGTCAGCGACAAATGCATCTGCTTTCCTTGAAAGATCTGACTCACTTGCTAGAGTTTTCTTTGTCACAAACTTATTTATTTTTCGAGATGTAATTCTATGCGCTTTTTTAAACTTTGTTAGCCATTTTTTGGAAGCTTTAAATCTAAAATCTTCAGAACCAATTTCTTTCTGGGCTTGTAGAGCCCATCTGCGCAAATCACGATCGTGAATAATTAATCCTTTTTTAATAGCAATCTCAAAATTATCTAGGGTAAATTGACAAATTTGGGCGACTTTTTCCCTATAGGTGCCACCTTTATTAATTGTGTGAGCCCAACGTCGTAGTTGAGTAGTAGATTTAACATGCCTAAATCGGTTTTGAACTTTTTTAACATTCAAATTTGTCTTTTTGCCACTACTCCAAAATTCTACGGCTGTTTTTTTTATATTCAAAACTTATTTCTTCATTATCTCCTATACACTCATTTGTCGGTGCTTGAATAGGATCAGGAAAATGGTGCAATATTTCGTCCTCTACAATTATTGCACTATGGTCCTTATACTCTTCATAGAAGCACAAAGAGTTTTCAACAATTATATATAATTCATTGAATTCATCTGTAACATCTATTAAAATTTGTTTGATTTTTTCAGAAAGTTCAACTTCCTTATAATTCTTCTCGCTTTTTGGTATATTTAGCGTATGAAAATACGCTAACACTAAATTTATTACATTCAAGGGGTTGACTCTCATTTTGTTTTTTAATTATTTCAACGGGAAAAAATTTATTAACTGACGTAACGGTGCACACACTTCAAGGATGGAGTGCACACATCATTTTCTTTTTTTTTTTAAATATTAGTTCTCACTGTTCAGTTTTTTTTTTATTTTCCTATTTTTCACAATACCACTTTATTGAATTCACTTTTATATTTATGATTTGTTTTATTTTTTATACTGTGTAACACTCACATAATACGACACTTATTTTTACTCACAATGATCTCGCATATAAAAAACAAAATTCATAACACTCGCGGTCAACTAATAATGGAACATTAATAATGAATTTTTTCAAATCAAATCTGTTCTATTAATAGTTGACCGCGAATTTTATTTTCGTTCAAATATCTTTTTTTTATTTTATCATAGAGCCTAATAGTCATGGTCAACTAATAATAGGGCATTTAAAATAAATTTTCATAACTATTGGCTATTGGCTATTTTATTTAAAAAAGTAAAACTTTAAATAATAATTTTTGTTTTCTAAAAGTTTTGTGAGGTAAATTCTTAAAATGTAGTAATTTTATATGTTGATAAATTAAGAATTAGAATAAATTAAAATCCATTAAAATTAGAATAAAATATATTAAATAATAGTTGAAAATTTGTATTAATAATTACAAAGTAATATAATAAATATATTGTTAAGATATTATAAGTTTTATTTTAAAAGAATGAAAAATTCAGTTTTAAAACTTTTTTCGTGTTAAAATATACCATAAAATCAAATTTTAAGGAGAGAAACATTTGGGGGTGGTTTACAGCCCTTGAATTCTTGAATGTCCATGTACAAATTATTATATATACTCTCCATACGCTAAACGTAAGAATTTCGTGTTTTACAAAAATTTTTGAGGGTTGGTTTTGGGGGTGATTTTTTAGGGTGGTTTTTGAGGGTGATTTTTACCCTTAAAATTATAAATTTGCATGAGAAAAGTTAAAAATCTATCATTTATAACATAAATGTCAGCATTTTACATGAAAACATTTTAAATGTATGTATAAAGTGGAATTATTGATATTTTTGAAAAAGGGGCAGTTTTTACCCCTGATGACTTTTTTGGGAGAAATCATTTCGTCGATTTTATTTCTTTTTCTACTTTATGAAAATCTAGAATTTATAAAAATTGAAAAGATTTTATTGCGAAAATATTAAGAAAAATATGGGGTTTTCTCCTATAAAAATTAGGGGATGCAACCCTTATTAAATCAAAACTACTCAAAAGATGTCATTTTAGAATACAAGTTAAAATAATTTTATTTGGTTGGAAAGTATCAACTACAACTCGAGTTATAGGGATTTGTATGATTTTGGGGGTAATTTCGGGGGTACATTTTACCCCCTTAAAGTGGAAGTTAGCAGATAAAAAAAAAAACACGGGTATCTTAGTTTTTTATGTACTATAATATATCCGAGTTTCAAAAAAATCGGTGAGATCGGGTTGGGATACCTTATGAGTAATGTGAGCCTAACTGTTGTAGTAATATTAGTTATAATAGGACAAATTGTCAGAAAAAATAAAATAGGAGAAGTTACATTTTATATGAAACCTGATAACACACGAATATCTCAGTTGTTTCCCACAGACAGACCTATGTCTGACAGACCTATAGCAGATTCGACTTCCTGTAGACGATAAAAAAACAAAGCGATAGGGTTACTTATTGTAAGAAATACCCTTTCTTAACAGGCGGATGTATGTACACACTTTCTAACTACACAGAAAGCCACTTTTGTATGGAGAAATGTGTAGTAACTACAGCCTTTTAAAGGCTGTAGACACAGAAAATAGAGATCTATTGTGAATTTTTTCTTATTGGATCCCTCTGCTTTATGTACATATTTCCAACTCTCTTAGCTTCATTAATATTCATTGCTTAACTTTATAAAACAATTTACCAAAATAAATTAAATACTCTCAACTTTTCTTCAGTTTTTTAGTTAAAAAGCTTTTAAAAAATTTAACAACCTGTGACATCTGATTTGACATTTGACATCATAAGTAGAGTAAGCAAAGCAGATTAAGAACGTCTAGATTAAATAAAAGAGTTTAAGTCAGTCGTATAATAGCATTCGAGGTGAAAGGAACAATTCAAATCATTTTAATTATAAAAATAAAATAAAAGTTCCATTTTAATAAATAAATAACATTTTGTTTTATAAATATAAGAAAATAAAAATTGCACTATGGCCGGCCTCTTTTACCAAGATGATTCTAATCAAAAATGGACACTAGTAAGAAACGCGTTAGCCCTCTTAATCCCAAAATTGATTAGGCTGGCCCACCCGCTAACGGGAACAGCCCCTCTGTTGGCCCTTTTGTCACTGAGGCTCGCTACCCACCTATATTTGTTGAGGTGTTAAATGCCCAAACTGATGTATTCTGGGTAAAATATATCCTCATGATGAGATTATTTATTGGTATTATTTAATGTATTTCAAATATGGCAAATATTGCCAGACTTACCTTTGCAGGTATAATTGGCGTGTTATGCCGGTATGTAAAATAATAATGATAATGAATGAATATGAGTATTTCAAAATTTATTTGAAATAGTAATTTTGTTGTTGTTTTTTTTTTTTTACTTAATTCTACATGGTATTAGGTTGTTATTGTGTATTTCTCGAAGTTTGCCATAAATTGATATTGTAGAATTTACTCCTCGTTAACTGATTATTTCATAAGGTCCTTCAAACGGACTTTTGTATTTTCTTTTTGAAATTTATTTTGGTTTACATATTGATCCGCATATTGTTTGCTTTTGATTTTCGACTTTTGTAAGAAATTTTTAGCCCTATTTAATGCTCGGTAAAGTCGTAGTTTTAATTCATTGGAATACTTGTCTATATTGTATACAGTGTTTATTATGTCGTCATTTTTTATAGAAGGTATTTTTGTTGGTGTTAACTTATTAAAATTACTGGTTTATTAAGAATGTATATAATTTTTACATGTGCAATTCTTTTAGCTGGTATGATCGCATTCGCTAGAAAAACACCAGCTTTAATTGCTGATTTCAAATTACACTGTCCTCAGAAATGTTCAAAATTATAGCCTGTATGACTTCCGTCCGTACCAGTGTTTCTATTATATCTTTTAATTTGTCGTGCACCGGTAAAATTACTCCTTCATTTTCTATAACTAATGCAATTGTGAAGGTTTCAAAATCTATTTTTGTTAAGTACTTTATAAGAAAATCTCTACCTATGATGCCATCTGTTAATATAGGTAGGTCATGATTGACAAGATGAAAATCATGACTTATTTCGAACTGTTGATATAGTAGTTTTAATGTTGTTTTTCCAATGGAATGAATTTCTTTGTTTGAGATGCCTGTTACGATGCATTCGGTATCTTCCTTTAATTTAAAGTTCCTTATACAATTTATTTTACATATTGATATGTCTGCACCAATATCTATTAGGAATGATATATGTTTTCCAGTGTATTCTTCTACATATAAGGTACATATAGTTTGTGCCGTGATTTCTTAAGGTGTAAATTTTAGTATTTATGGGAGATTTTCTTCCTTGTCTTGTTGTATTCCTGGGCTGTAATTGTTGGTGGCATTTTGCTGGAGGTATGTTACATCTATCGATAACCCAGCTGATTGTGCGTCACGTGGGGTTACACCTCATGAGTTGATAAATCACTCTTTATGGTGGAACGGACCCTCATGGCTTCAAAAGCATGAGAAAAAATACCTGGATCAAGAATCGTCAACTCATCAAGTTGTTCCTAAGTTGGCGATAGCAGAGGAAAGTCCTACACGTATTCAAGCATTTGTTACAAGGGATGATTCTGCAATTCTCACTGCGTTAATCTTGAAATTTTCCAGTTGGATAAAGCTCCTTCGAGTTATAGCTTATTGCATTAGGTTTATGAGTAATGGCTTAAAACGGAACTCTTCAATCAGTCGTAGACTCCTCACGTGTGCGGAATTAGACCAAGCAAAACAAAGGTGTATACGACATGTCCAGGAAATTGCCTTCAACAAGGAGATCGAATCTCTTCATAAGGGGCAGCCATTACCCGCCAACCATAAACTCAGTAGTCTTCGACCCTTTATCGACGAAAACCACTTATTACGAGTCGGAGGATGTCTTCAGCACTCTCAGCTATCTTATGCGAGAAAACATCCGATAATTTTACAAAAGGACAGTTATCCTTCAGAATTGATCGTAAATTAGTATCATAGAAAATATTGTCATGCAAGCATCACTGAAACCTTCACCCTTCTACGTGAAGAATATTGGCTCGTGAACGTTCGGAATATGATCCGTCGCATAGTACATCATTGTCACACATTCGATATTCGATATCGATATGTACAACATTCTCAGTTAATGGGAACTCTGCCACAGTCAAGGGTTTGCCAGGAGAAACCTTCCGCCAACACTGGATGCGATTATGTGGCACCCATTTTGCTACGCTGTCTTCGAGGAAAAAATCCCCACTCTCCCTTTTGATTAGCATAAAATTTTATTACAATGAATAGTTTTATAATTTTAATTTTTGATTTTAGCAATTTCTTTTATTCTTTTATTCTATTATTCTCTTTTATTCTCAATTTCTTTAAATTCTTTATTTCTAGTAACTTTAATTTAAGTACACTTTGAATTTATTAATTTTAATTTCTTTAATTTATTGACTTTAAAAATCTAATTAACTTTTTTTGTATTTGTTAACTTTAAATTTTTAATCATGAATTTATTAACTTTAATTTCTATTATTTATTAGCTTTAAAATTTTAAGCTTGAATTTCTTTTGTATGACCATTTAGGTCAAGATTTATTCCAAAACTGATTAGAGTCTTTAAATTTCAAATAGTTAGCCATCCGGTAACCTGACCATTTTGTTTTTCGCGAAGGCATTAAAGAATTTTAACTTGCAGACGCTTACGATGCATTTCCGAAAATAATCATGGGAATCTGTTGTAACTCGAAACTTTTGTTTCGCGTAATGCATAACTATATATGTAACTCCTCCCTCCTAAGAGTGAAGCGAAGGCCATCGAAGCTGAGCTTTTGGTTGGTCTTCCATGGTCTGTTTTATTTCGAGAGGAATATGTATTTTTTGTTTGTATGATTTCTTAAATAAGAAGTATGCCAGGGCTATTAAAATAAGTATAATATTGAAAAGGATTATTCCATGGATAAAATAATTTTGCCGCTCTGTATTTACTTCTAACAATTGAATGGCATTTTTATTGTCAATATGGTAAGTTTTTACTTTTTTTATTTTAAAATCTTTGATGGTAGACGAATAATTTATATTGGTGATTGTAGCTGGGTAAATATGTACTTCATCCCAGTGACTACTTATGTAGTCGAAGTATGTGGCATTATTAATTTCGACTGTACAGTTTTGAAAATGAAATAATTTTGTCCCTTTAATTTTCAGGACTTGGTTTAAATCACCGGATGATTTTATTATTGTTTCTGGAATATCTCTCAGAAGTATGTAATTTGGTTCAGGTTGTATAATATCTTCAATGTATAATTTTTCTATTAGTTTACACTCTGCTGGGTTATTTTTTATTGGGTTTCCGATGCAGAATGAATTTCCCATGATTTTTTGATAGTTCGACTCTTTGCAATAAAATGTTTTTTCTACCTTTAAATAAGGTTCTTCATAGTATTGAATATTTCATTGGTTATGAATAATATAAGGCTTTGTATATATAAGATTTGTTTTATTTATTGGAAGAGGAATAATGTGTACCATAGAATAAGTTTCCTTAGAAACTACAGGTATTCTAATGTTGAAAATTAGGTTTGTGTCACTAATAGGCTTGGAGTTTTATAAGTTCGTAAATTTGTTCGTCAGATCTTATTTTTATAGATTGGGCTTTTAGGTTATGATAAATTTCTGTTATTTCTTTTTGGTTTAATATTTGTTTTGAGATTATATTTAGATGAGCCAGTACTATTGTTTCGGCTAAGTTTGTTAAGTGACTTGTGAATAAGTCAATATTGAAATTTATTAAATTTAAGTATTGAATGTGTTTTGTGGATTCCATGGTTGAACTAATTTTGTTATTTATTTGTTCGAAGTATGTGGCATTATTAATTTCGACTGTACAGTTTTGAAAATGAAATAATTTTGTCCCTTTAATTTTCAGGACTTGGTTTAAATCACCGGATGATTTTATTATTGTTTCTGGAATATCTCTCAGAAGTATGTAATTTGGTTCAGGTTGTATAATATCTTCAATGTATAATTTTTCTATTAGTTTACACTCTGCTGGGTTATTTTTTATTGGGTTTCCGATGCAGAATGAATTTCCCATGATTTTTTGATAGTTCGACTCTTTGCAATAAAATGTTTTTTCTACCTTTAAACAAGGTTCTTCATAGTATTGAATATTTCATTGGTTATGAATAATATAAGGCTTTGTATATATAAGATTTGTTTTATTTATTGGAAGAGGAATAATGTGTACCATAGAATAAGTTTCCTTAGAAACTACAGGTATTCTAATGTTGAAAATTAGGTTTGTGTCACTAATAGGCTTGGAGTTTTATAAGTTCGTAAATTTGTTCGTCAGATCTTATTTTTATAGATTGGGCTTTTAGGTTATGATAAATTTCTGTTATTTCTTTTTGGTTTAATATTTGTTTTGAGATTATATTTAGATGAGCCAGTACTATTGTTTCGGCTAAGTTCGTTAAGTGACTTGTGAATAAGTCAATATTGAAATTTATTAAATTTAAGTATTGAATGTGTTTTGTGGATTCCATGGTTGAACTAATTTTGTTATTTATTTGTTCTTTATAGTACTTCAAATAGGATTTTATGGAATCTTGTTGATAATTTATGTGGTCGGTAATATTTTGAAATCTTTGAAGCATTCCTTTATAAATTATAGTTTGCCTATTTGCTTCTGTGACTAATTTATTTTGTTTTGTGTTAGATTTTCGATTTCTAAATTTATTCTGTGTGCATCTTCTGCATCCATATTTCCCGTTATAGTTTTAATTATGCTACCTAATCCGTTAATAAAACCTCTCTTATTACTAATTTTAGGCTTAATGCTACTTAATTTATTTTTTAGGTTTAATAGTTTAAGGTTTGTTATGGTAATAGAGTCTTTGAGTTCGTTGAATTCGTCTAGTCTTTGTAGTGAGTCTGATATTTTTTCTATGTTTTGTTCGTTACTGTCTAGTTTTACTATGTGTAATAGGTTATTGTATGTTTGTATTATCCTCGCTGTCCCTAACTTCATTGTCAGTATTTTGTGGTGGGTCAGATCCTGGATTTCTAACTTTTGCCCTTGAATCATGAATATTCTGAAATTTACGTTTTTTACTTATTTTACTTTTATGTAATTTTTTGTTTTTATTAGTAATAATTGTGACTTTTTTATTTTCTTTGACATTTTGCTTAGAAAATCTATGTGTTAACTTATTACGTTTACATTCTTTTCTAAAAACTAGATCATTAGTTTTGAAATTTTCAGGGTTTTCCCTACTTTTATTAAGTTTATCATTGGTTTTCTTAGCCTTTTCTTCTGATTTTTTCTTTACTAAAGGATAAAGTTTTTCTTGAAATTCATTCAGTTTTTGCAAGTACTCTTGAGTGTTGTTATATTTTAAGTTTTTATCAAAGGTATGAGTTCTCCCGTAGCATAGTTCGTAAGGGGTGAACTTAGTAGCTGTATAGTGTATAGAATTGTTGTAAATTATCAGAGATTCATTAAGTATATGTATCTTCATGGTCTTTATTTTTTTCTTTTTCGAAAATTATTCGATAAATTTTCGTTAATGTGGAATGAAGTCTATCTACTGGAGCATTACTACTACTTTGCTTGAAGGATGTTATGTGGTGTTTAATATTGTATTGTTCACAAAAGTCTTTGAAAATAGAGGAAGTGAACTCTAGTCCTTGATCTGAAGTTATCTTTTTCGGTATTCCGTGTAGACTAACATAATGCTTTAGTGCCTTTATCATAGTTAAGCTACATCTAGATGTTACTGTGTAACCTGCCACAAATTTTGAGAATTTATCGATTATAGTAAGGATTTGGTTATGGTTTATTCTGTAAATATCCAAATGCAATATATCTAATGGCTTAGTGGGGGTTTCAGGAATTTCAAATTCTGGTCTTGCTGGATGCCGGTCGTATTTTAGAGTTTGACAATTTTCACAATTATTTATTAATTTTGTGATTTTAGTTTTCGTAAAAGGAAATAGTATTGCTCGGTACACCTAATTAGTCTAAATGTGTTGCATCTAGAAAAATATTTTGAATATACTTCTCGTATGGTTTTAGAGGTCTCATTGTCCGTTAATATTGCCGCTAATTTATTTGGTGATAAATATTGTTTAAATATAGTTATAATATCTTCTTCAGAGAAATTTTGTTTGTGAATTATTCTCCTAATTTTATTTTTAAAGGGTACTTGAACTGATGTACCTGCTGTTTTATCAGACTTTTCAAAAATAAATTGTGTATTGAATTCGTTTATTGCCCTTTCTGATATGGGAATCACGTCGTTTAGATCTTCTTCCGCTGAGTGTATGGTAGAATCATTAGTGCTTTTTATTGAAGTATTACTTTTGGTTTCATTGATATTTACTTCTTCAGAATTAGTATGTAATTTAATTCGGATCAATGCGTCGGCATTGGTGTTTTTTGTTCCTTTTTAATATATAATTTTGTAGTCATATTCTCTAACTTCAGTCTCCATCTTACTAGTCGAGAGATAGGCTCTCTAAGGTTCATTAACCACGTGAGGGGCTTATGATCGGTTACAATAGTAAACTGATGGCCAAAAAGATAGGGGCGGAAGTATTTGGTTGCCCATATGATAGCGAGTAGTTCTTTTTCTATGGTGGAGTAGTTTATTTCTGAAGTTACTAGCGTTCTACCAGAGTAAAAGTTGGTTTATCACTCCCGATAGTACCCTGGGATATAATACCACCAATTGCGTAGTTACTAGCATCTGTTGTTAAAATAAAAGGCTTAGTAAAGTCTGGATACTGTAATATTGGGTCATTGGTGAGTATATCCTTACACGATTCGAAAGTTTTAAGGTATTTTTCATTTAATTCAATTTTTCGTCCCTTTTTTAAGCATTCTGTCATGGGTTTAGTAAGCTTTGCAAAGTCTTTGATAAATGTGCGATAGTAACCGAGGAGACCAAGAAAGGATTTTATTTGTTTTATTGTCCTAGGTACTGGAAAATTTTGTATGGCATAGATCTTATCTGGGTTTTGTTTACCTCTTTCTGTAGTGACCAAATGTCCTAGGTATGCGATTTCTTTTTGCAAAAATTCAGATTTATCTAATTGCACCTTTAAATTTGCTTGTTGTAGTTTAGTGAATACTTTTTTGAGGCTTTCGCAGTGCTCTTGTAAAGAAGTTGAGAAGAAAATTATGTCATCGAGATATACGAGACAGTTTTTTCCTATTAGGTCCTTCAAAATTTTATCCATTACACGCTGGAAAGTTGAAGGAGCATTTTTTAATCCGAAAGGCATTCTGACAAATTCATAATGTCCTCCTTCGATTGTAAATGCAGTTTTTTGGATATCTTGCGGATCTATTTCAATTTGGTGGAATCCACTTGCAAGATCAAGAGTAATAAAATAAATACATTTTCCTAGTTTGTCTAAGATTTCGTTAATATTTGGTAAGGGGTACTTGTCACTAATAGTTTTTTCATTAAGCTTTCGGTAATCTATTACCAATCGTCATTTTTGATTGCCGCTGGCATCTAACTTTTTTGGAACTATCCAAATAGGAGAACTCCAAGGTGAATAACTATGTTGAATTATTCCTTGTTTTAATAACTCAGAAATTTGTTGCTTTATTTCCATTTTATGGATATATGGATATCTATATGATTTCGTATAGACTGGAAATTCGTCCATGGTTTTTATAGAATATTTAACTCTATTTGTAAAGGTAAGATCTTGGTTTTCTTTAAAAAATATATCTTCGAATTCTTTGATCACTTCTATTAATGATCTTTTTTCTTCACTCTTCAAATGAGAGCTTCGAATAAGCATTGTGATATTGTTGATCGGAGAACTATTCTCTAAATCATAGTTTAAGGTTGAAGTATTTCAGTATATTCTCTAGAAGGGAATTTTTGTACTCTGATTGGTTGTTCAACAAAAAGTTTCTGGTCATAATCTGCTTTATTTACTACCTCCATAAAGCTATACCAATTCTTTGATTTGTACATTCGTTCAGAAATTACAAGATCTGTTGAAATTTCTAAGGCTTTTGAGTATATGTCTCCTTCTTGAATGTCTATGGGTATTTTTACTACGATTTTTATTTTGCAGGAATTAAATAAGTTTCTGACACAAAATTTGGTTTGAAATAATGGTGGATTGTTGCATTTCTAGTTATTAAAAGTTCGTTTTCTAAATCAACTTTGGCTCCCAAAGTTGTAAGACTATCTAGTTCCAGTAATCCATCAAAATAGGCATGAAATTTAAATGCTAGGAACCAGATTTTTCCTAGTTCTTGGAATTCTATGAAGTTCGGTAGTATCACTTCTTTGTTTAGTTCATGTTTATGGAAAATGGTCGAAATAAAAATCCGTTTTATTTTGAATAATTCATGGGGATGTATATATTCAGTATTAATAAAAGACGGTGAAGCACCAGTATCGATTAAGAATTTTAAGGGTCGTCCAAAGGGAGTTGATATGTGAATATAAGGTAGAATATTTCCATGTTTGTTGATATTTAGGTATCCGATTGGTTTGTTAGGCAATCTATACGAAAATTTGATTTCTATACGAAATTTTGTCAACTTCAATATTTGATTGAGGTTTTTTGTTTCTGTTTTATTGGTTGCGGTATTCTTAATTATAATACCGGTCAAGATTGGTATGACAATAATCATTTAAGTAGTGGTTTTCCATTTTTTTGTGATTAGGATCTTCCTCACTTGAGTAAAAAAGCTCTCTGCTAGAATATCTAGGTTGTTGTTGATAATTATTACTTAATCTTTGAATTTGGTCCCTTAGATATTGTTTTAAATGTGTATTTCCTGTACTTGTATCCATTGGTTCTGGTTTTGGTAAATTTTGTGGAATGAAACGGTGTTGCTGTGTGTATGATGTTAAAGGTTTTCGTTGGCCAGTAAAAGAGTTTGGAACAAAATTTCTTGGGTTTTGTACAAAATTACCACTTATGCGTTAATAATTAACAAATGGGGATTGTCTCGTTGGTTGAAATTTAGTTTGCTGTTGATAATTTGGTTTGGGTAATTTGGCTCCATCTTTTTCTACAATATGTCCTTCGGACTTTGAGTAGAAAATATTTTGTTCTTGTATACAAAAGGAAAAGGCCTCTGGAAGAGATTTGGGTCGCATAGACCCTAAAAGTTCTCTTAGTCCAGTTAAAAAAGTATTCAAGCACATTTCTGCAAAAAGGTCTTTCTTAGCCTTCATAACATTTTCATTTTTCTCATGGATTTGGATTTGATTATTAAGAGTAGCTTGTATCTCTATTATTTTGCTATAGTATTTTTCAACAGGTTTGATGTTTTGCTTAAGGTTATGTAGATCTTTTATGAGTGAGGTTTCGTTCCTTTTATCAGAGTAATGGAGTATAAGGTTTGTTTTTATATGTTCCCATTCTAAAGGCGTACCATACATGTTAAGCGCTTCATTTGCAGGCCCTACAATTTTATTTCTTACAGCCCTAAGTATTATTTTACTATAAACTGTACCATCTACTATATTAATTATAGCCAAAATTTCTTCTACATTACTAATAAATTCGTACAAAAGTCAAGGGTTTCCGTCAAATTTAGTTAAGTCCTTAACTGAATCAGGTATTTTTAAACAGTCAGTTATTTGGGTAACAGCTAAAGCTAAATTTACATTTCCTGACGTATTATCAACCATGATTCCGCCACTAAGTTCGTAAGTATTTTTTCAGAACAGAAATATTGTCGAAAGTTATTTTAGGTATAATTTCGATAGCTTCTTCACAAATTGAATCTAAAGATTCCTCACTAGTACTACTGAATAAATTTCTAATACCTCTTTTAGTTTTATATGGAAAAATTTTTTGTTTTCGTTCTTTAGATTCTTTTGACATAGATATATAAAAATATATAATTTTTCAAAATGATGGAATATAATTTTACTTAATTTATTTGCAAGAACGATGTTATTATTATTATAAAAAAATTTTTTTTTTTTGTATTAATTAAATTTATTTAAAAATGTATATACTATGTGAAAAAAAAAATTCTTTTTTTTTTTGTTGAAAATCTTTCGATTTATAATTATATTTAATAATTGAAAATAAAAACAGTTCAGCATCGGACGCTGTCAATTCTTTTTTTTTTCATTTATAACACAATATTTTTAATTAAATTCCATTTATTTATTAAATTTCTCAATGAAATAATTTTTGAATGATTGTTGTAATCAGATTTTAATGTAACTACAAAAATGTTATTGATTTTCTCTTTTATAACATTTGTTTATTTATTTATTTACTTAATTCTATCTTACTTGAGAATTATTAAAACAATGTTGAACTTGATGAGGTCCATTGAATTGAAGAGTTGATAGCCAACGATGAAAACTTGTGTTGTTCTAGATTTCTAGTTATAGTTTCTAGTTGTCCTAGTTCCTTTAGAGTTGCAGCAGCTTCCACTTAACTTTGATTTTTCCCAATATACCTTTGAGGTCACTCACAAGGAAGTATTAATTAATTATAAAAATTTAAAAATTTTGTTAGCGATAATCCGTCGCACTAAATAATTATAAGAACAGTTTTTTTCACAAATTTTATCGTATTCGGTATCCTACCGACTGCGCCAGTTATGGTCTTTCATTCATCAACACAAAAAAAAAACATAATTTTCCCTTTTAATTAGCATAACATTTTATTAAATAATTTTATTACAATGAATAGTTTTATAATTTTAACTTTTGATTTTAGCAATTTCAAATACAATAATAAATATATATATATCTGTTGTGGTGCAGATTCCAACATCTGCAAGGAATCTGTATCAAGTATTAACACAACAACAATAGCAATCGTTAGTAAAGTAAGTCAATATTGCTTAATAATTATAATAAACTAAGTCAGTATTGTTTAATGTTTGTTGTTATTGCAATAATGCTTAGTAATTATAGTAAAGTAAGTCAGTATTGCTTGAAAATTATCATTTTAATTTTAAATAAATTCGCTGATTCACAAACTTAGTTTCGACCTTCGTAATCAGCGGATTTATTTTGTTTGCGAAAACTAGGTTGCAAATATTATATGTAACATCGTAACCTAGTTCTCGTAACAAAAATAATATGCAGAGTAAGAAATAACTGCATATAAATAGATGGTTTTAAAAGACTAGAGAGAGAGTTGTTTTTAGAGTTTTTGTAGATTAAGTCTTATTAAAATTATATAGAATTCTTTCCGATAAAATAAGAAATAAAATTATTCCCCTATGCACCAAATTTTTTGGGATGTTTTCTAGTGGAACAATCAGTAGCAAATTTTTTGCTTAGCCTTTCATCTCTGTTTCAATTTTACTAATTCACTAGAAAACATCCCAAAGAATTTGGTGCAATAAAAGGATTTAAGTAATAAAATAGCAGCAACGGGAGAAATATTGCTATTGCTGAAAATTGTTAAGATACTTCTTAATGGCTTGTTTCTTTTAAAATATCATTTTGAAAAAATCCTACAATAAAAGTTTATGCTGAGGTTTCCCGTGAAAATGTTGATTACTTTCCAATGCCTAGAACAATTTTTCTTTGTAATTACAGATTGCTAAACATGCCTATACACATATCATATATATATATATATATATATATATATATATATATATATATATATATATATATATATATATTGTATTGTATAAGGAATATATAAGGAGAAGGCGGGATCTACTTTGTTTTAAATTATAACTTATATTAAATATTACTATGGAAAGAGAAATTCGTAATTGTATATATCGTATGTAATATTATAACGCCCTTTCATACCCGCAATGAATATAAAAACAAATGGCATAATCATATCAATTTTACTTTGATTTTTGAATTGCGAATATTGATTTTGTCCAATTTTGAAATTAAATATAAATATTTTATTGAATTTAAGATTTAATAGATTGTTACCTATTAAGGGATATCAAGTTTGTTTTGATAAAAAAAAATGTTATGATATATATATAATAAAATAATAGAAACTAATTTTCTGATATTCGACTTGACGCTAAAGAATCACAATGATCCTCCTCAATATTGAATCCAAATGTATGTATGTATTTCATTCATATAATCCATAGAGTATGGTAAGATCATTCATAACTCTGAATAAGTTTAATTAAAAAGACCAATGGGGATCATACAAAAAATAGACTTATATTGGTGTATGATTTCCATAAATACAAATTTTATTTCCAATAAAAATCAAAAAGAAATGTATTTTTATTTTGTTTTAATTAAAAGAAAATAACAGGAGGCCATAGATATTATGGTAAAAAGCTAATTGGAATTATAAAAGTTATCAACATAAAATCGCACAGAAATTTGACACAAATTCTATAATCCAGACTTTGATAATTGACAGTACTCGATCTATTACAAAAGCCTTAATTATTTTTCTAATTAATTATTCCACACACGGGCCTATTTACCGCATTTTAGCCTCCAAAGACCATATCTCTTAGAATTTTACTCAGATCGTGTTAAAATTTTAGGAGAACTTTCTAGACATATTGTATTAATAAATAAAGGGAAAAAAAATTGATTTTTAGATATTTTTAAACCCACCTAACCCCTTAAGGGGGGAGGTCCACTTAGAGACATGAAAAAATGATAACTTTAAATAATTTTTTTTTCCCAGTAAATTTTATTTTATAAAAGTAAAGATATGGCATCATTACATAATATTTCGACCTTACTTCACACAAATTTTAAAAAAAAAAATTTAATTATTTTAAAAGTTATGGCTGTTTGTGTTCACCCAGGTCCAAACAGAAGTCCCTTGCGGTGACCACCACAAAACCTTGAAAATTCATCTAAAATCGATCGGACAAAAAAAATTAGCTTTATTATCAAATAATCTCGTGCCTCACAAAGGATTTTATTTTTTTTTTAAACTAACAAAATGGCGGCCTCAGGAAATTTGTTTCCAGATTTTCGGGAAAAAAACAGCAGATAATTGTTTACAAAAAATCGAAATTTAAAAAAAAAAAAAATAAGACTTCGTGAGGCACGAGTTTTTCATGTTCTTCAAAAGCTGTATAAATTTCATTGAAATCTAATCAGCGGTTTTCGAGTTACAGTGGTCACCGGTTCAAAAAACATAATTTTGAGAAAAACGCATTTATGGTTTTACACTCAATGTATGTAGAGTCCGAGAGCCCTTTTTAATTCGCGAATAACTCAAAATTTATTTGTCGGATTCACTTCAAATCTACAGAGAATATTTCTAAGATATGATACTTTAAGAAAATGTAAAAAAAACAAAATCGATTTTTTAAAAATGCTGAGTAGACCTCTCCCCTTAAGGCCTTGTCCAGATTAGCATATTAAATAAGTGTGTATAAAATAAAGGTGACATTATAAGCCTTCACTTTAAAATCGATTAAATAAAAGAGTAATTTTTATTGTAATTAAAACACAATTAAACTGGCAAAAGATATTTTGTTACACCCAATTATACAATCCCACAAAACTGCTTTAAAAGAAGAGCTTCAAAAGCTCTTTTATTCAAAATGAGATAAAGCACTTTAAATTTTGTTTGGTAGAAGGCCTCCTAAGTGAAGCACTTTAAAAATTTCCCGCTGGGCTGTAATTAATGTGACTTAACTATTATTTACAAAATCTTAATTATTACAATTACATTTATGGAAGAATTTTATGGAAAATTTAAAAAAATTTCCACAAGTTTATACGAGTTTTCACACAGTTCTGTACTTTTGAAAAAGCGATTTTAAAACCATCTGTTCGCTTTTGATAAAATAAGCCAGCTAAATAGCAGAGCCATCTCCTATACTTTGCTATAAAAGTCAGCAATATATGAGTCGCTCAGAAGCCAATGTCGATAAGTCCATTTTTTCATATTTTCTGATTTTTGCAAATTTTAATAGAATAAATAATATATTTCTTAGTTTTAAAGGGATTAACTCATACTTTCATTTTTTGTAGGTCAAAAAACCCTTTTTTTAATAGCCTCTGCATGTGTTATGTATTATAAATGCATTAAGAAACATTGAATTTCTCAATTTTCATTTTTTTATATTTCCTGATTTTTGCAAATTTTAATAGAATAAATAATATATTACTTAGTCTTAAAAGGATTTACTCATACTTTCATTTTTTGTTGGTCAAAAAACCCTTTTTTTAATGGCATCCGCATGTGTTATGTATTATGAATGCATTAAGAAACATTAAATTTCTCAGTTTGGATTTTTTGGACTTATCCACATTGGCTTCTGAACGACTCATATGTCAACCGCCTAGCATGCATTGTGTTAAGATTCTGCGCTCTGTTTTTGTGCACAACTTCATAAATCCGCATCGCTTCCGCACCGCAATTACTATCGCAATTACTACCGCAATTACTATCGTACATATTATTTTGCTTATAAATAATGCTTTGATACATTAAATAATTTGTTGTTTATTTGGAAATAAGGAAAAAAACACTATTCAAAACACAATATTCAGAATAATAGAAAAACATGAAATTATTTTTTTATTTAAATACTATGTAATTATAAAAATAAAATAAAACATTTAAAGCATATTTGTATTTTAGTTTTTGTAATATAGCAATCTCGTGCAATTTAATTATTATTAATTAATGCTACAAATAAATAAACATTTTTAGTTAATATTTACTACAAAGCTTGAAAAATATTTTAATAAAATTGTCTATACACTCCAATGCAATAAATTTCAGGAATTTTGTAATTCTTCAATTTATTAAAAGTATAACAAAATATAATTTACAAAAAACAAAAATTAACTTTCCATTTTCTCTTTTATTTATATAAATTCAACTTAATTTTAATATCACATTTTGGTATAATGCATTTTGGTATAATAAATATTGGTATACTATTATACCAAGTGTCACACACAGCAAATTTAGCCTTTCACTTGGTCTAATCAACAAAGTCTCCATACATAAGTCTACACACAGAGGAGAGTACATTGATATGACAGTTGAACTTTTGAATTGCATAGGGTTAATAGGGTAAACTTTGAGATCGAAAAAAACATAGAACGCACGATTTTAGAATTTTTTAAATATTTTTTCCAGCATCAGGGGGTCCATATTTATCTAAAAAAAAAATAAATCATTTGGTAGGGGGGCGAAGATCGTGTTCTAACCTATGTTTCATTTAAGTTATCAGTGGATTGTTCGTTCAAAACTTAATCCTTAAATTGTGTTAATTGTGTTAATTGTGTTATATAAATTTCAAATAAAGTTTTTGTTATTTATCTTATTTATTTTAAGTAAATAAATATCAACAGTAATTAAACAAGTGAAATAAATAAAAATAAATTATATACTATATAACAGGTTTTCTTCAATATAATATGTCTTCTTTATACTTTAAAAAAAAAAAAAAAAATTTGTGTACCAAAACTGCAGAATTAATGATAACAAAATAGTCCAGGGAATAAAGACAAAAAAAGGCTGAACTACGGAAAAAGTAGGGGAAAGCTGGATTTTTGCATATGCCTTCCTTTTGGGGTTCTAAACAATAGCTCAAAAGTCCCCATCGAACCAAGTGCCGCTGCGGCACTTGTGCAGCGTCAAAGGTCAGAAAAAATGGTTTTTTGAAGAAATCTCGTTAACCGTTGCAGTTATCAAAAAAATTATAGCTTTTAAAATTCTCTACAAAAGACATAATGGCACTTTTTTTCGTAAGACTAACGGTTTTCTATTAAATTCGATTTCAAAAGTTGTACTCGTACTTATTTGAATTAGAACAAAATATTTTAGTGTTTTATTTTTCCAAATTATATTCTAAGTTGTAATTTAGCATTTTTATTTAGAAATATAAATTAATTCAAGGTTATTTCAAAAAAATAAACTTCAAGAATTAAGATTTTATTAACATATAGACCACCTTTATATATTCAAATATTTTTTAATGTGAAAATGTGAAAAGTCAAATAAATACAAATACAAACACGCGTATAAACACTACTACACACTATACACTATATATACTACGTAGTATACACTACTGATATACTATCGCATATGTATACACACATTGTGAATGAACGTGTTACGAGGTCCTACATCAAAATTATGGATCCAATATTTTCGTATGGTGTCAATTGCAAAAGAGTACATAAGAGCTGAACGAATGGGAGATTGGCAAGCACATCTGAATAGTATCAAGCAAATGCTTCCATATTTTTATGCATCTGGACATTTAGCTTACGCAAAATCTGCACATTTATATCTCTAAGATATGATCAATTGTATTCCAGAAGTTTACTTCAGGATTTTTTACTGTTCGACGGAGTGATCAATTCAGTTGTGGAACGTGGTCAGACATGATTATTGAACAGTTTCTCATGAAACTAATGAAAACCGACGGTGTTGTAGCACAAGGAAGGAGCACACAAGCAAATGGGCTTACGGCATGCATGCAATGATTACTGTTTGCGAAGGCTTAGAAGTACTCACAAATGTGTCAATGGAGACAACGGATCAGCATGTAGATGCGAGGAATTCACGTGTAAAAAGAGATGACGAAGACGTAAAAAAATTAATTGCATGGCTTTCTTTATACGATCCTTTTCCAGAATTTCCAAAATTAAAGTCAATATCAAGTGGAATAGTTGGTAATAATAAAATTAACTGTCATAATGCTTTTGAAGTGGGTCTTGACTCCATAAGAAAAATAATAAATCAAAAATTTGGTAGTCTTAAACTGAAACGGGCTGACAGAGTTCTGCCTCTTCTAACCGTATCCAGCGCAGTGAAAGTTCATGAAGAACAAGTACCTATTGATCCTTTGTTATTATTCCAACGCATAAGTATTGCAAAGCGATTTGACGATCAACTTCAAACATTTTTGGAATATGAACTAGCCCCATTCCAATTATCACTTTTTGATGAGTATGGGATGCGTAAAAATCAGAAATCTGCCATTTATAAATGCTTTAAACCAGTAAATGTTGAATTGGATAACTCTAATAGGTATAACTTACATCATTGATGGAGGATTTTTTTTAAATCGTGTTGTATGGAATAAGGGAGAAACATTTGATAAGATTTTTAATAGATATGTCAATTATGTACGGACGCATTATGGTCATAATGTCGTGATCGTATTTGATGGTTACAACGATTGGCAAAAAAATATTAAAGCTGCCGAACAACGTCGTCGATGCGCAAAAGTTTCTTCATCTGCTGATATTATCTTTGATAACTCTATGACTACTTCAACCACTCAAGAAAAATTCCTTGGGAATGTTACTAACAAGGATAGGTTTATTTCTATGTTATGCCGAAAATTGAAAGCTGGTAATTTAAAGGTAAAACAAGCTCAAAATGATGCTGATGTGCTCATCATTGAGACAGCGATAGAAGAATCGTATAGAAGGATAAGTATTGTCGTAAGCGAAGATGTAGACTTATTGGTGATATAGACTGCTCGAACACCAACTGATAAAATAATTTATTTTTTAAAACCTGGAAAAACGAATATTCAAACAGCAATTTATTCTTCACAAGGTCTAAACTCGTATCCTAACTGAAAAAATCATATATTATTTTTACATGCAATGACCGGTTGTGATACTGTATCGGCAATTTTCAAAAAAAGGTAAAATTAATGCCTTCAAGTTATTTGAAAAGAATAAAAAATTAATTAATTACGCCGAAGTATTTATTACAGGAGATTGCTCACCCACTTTAATTTTTGATAATGGTATCCGTCTTTATTCCCTGGACTAAAAAACTTTCATCAGACTGCTATAAATAAAGAAAAAGTTGTGTTAAAATTGGTTAGAAACTTTCACGTTTATTTAAAAAAAAAAAAAAACAAACAAAAACGCATAAATTCTTGGGAAACAATTTATTTGGAAAAGATATTAATTTGTTGTCTCTACATGTTTGTGAAAAATAAATCGTTAAATTTTTTAATATAATTCTTTAATTTTGGTGACGTAATATATAATTAAAAAGCTATTCCAACCAGATACTAAAAAAAAAACAATGCTTTCGATGCAATACGCTGAATTAAAGTAAAAAAAAAAAACTGATTGATAACTGATTACTAGTAATTTTCAAGTTAAAATAAAAACAAAATTAACGGAAACCTGTGACCTTCTAACCAAATTATTGAAGAAATAAATCTTGTGCAGACATCAGTCACAAACATTAGGATCTCATCCACTCCTAGACGAAAAGCGAATATTCCAAAAACTCCAGCATTGTTAGAGTTCTCCCAAAAAATTGACTCTTTCTCCTTCGACACGACCAGCCCGGAAAACGTTCAAACAACGACTTCTACAAAGACAACTGAACCAGATATCAACAAACCCGGTTGTTTAAGATCCGGAGACGTTACAAAAGGCGCTCCAAATCCCTAATGGATTTAGCATCACTGAGTAAGTCAGAGAACTTAATTAATAAAAAGTTAATAAAAGTGTTACTAGTTTTAAGAAAAATTTAGAAATTAAGATGTCAGTAGTAATAAAGCAAAATTAGTCAAATAATATGCACAGGCATACCAATACTCTCCGGAAAAAATGGACCAACCTTGACCAGCAAAATTAATACGTTTCTGACCTTAACTCTGAGGAAGCTAAAGTTTTTTTTACAGCTTCTCCCAATACGTTTTCGAGGTAGGGCTGAACATAACTTGAAAGGAGAATACCGGAATGTAGAAGAATTGGGAGCCCTCTTGCGAAAAAATTTATTAGACACAAAACCCTACCTGAGTATGGTCAACGATCTTCGTCTCTTAAGACAAATTCCAGGAGAAACTCGGTCTGTATTTGGAAAAAGGGTAACCGATCTTTATAACGACTGTTGCACCCAAAACCGAGAACGACACACAGGCGAAGCTGCAAAAGCATTAGAGCTAGATTTAGAAGATACTGCAGCTTATGTTTTTAAAACGGGAATTTCAAACCCTAATCATAAGTTGTACCTATTACAATGTGAAGAAAAAACTTTGAAATCCATTGTAGAGAAAGCGAAAAAATTGGAAGAGGCGAAGCAACAAATGATAGTAAGCAACACCTTTTTCCAATCCTCAAACCCCAACTACTACATACCACAAGGTTACATCCCTCAAAACCAGACTGTTGGATTAATCCCACACTACCCCAACATCCCACAGGTTTCTCAAACATTAGTTGCACCCAATAAAACAGGCAACACATACCCCAAAAACAACGTTCAAGTTAAATGCGGGTCTCTGTAACCAACTAAACCACACCTATGCTGAGTGTAGAATACGAAAAAAGTTATGGACATCATGTACAAGCATGTACAATCAGGCGGGCTGAACCCACAAAAGCAAACGTACAAGTCCACCACATACAGAATCGAGCCCCAAGAAGCAACGAAGAAGAAAAATGTGGTTTTTGTCAACGACCAGGTCACAATATTACCAAATGCAGAGCAAAAGTGCTATGGGAATCGAACTCTCAAAAGCAATCCCTATCAAACTATGACCAGACGAGAAACTAAGAATGGGCTGTCACCTTAAGCCATCCATCATCGAGAGGTGTCAGCCCCCAATCACCAAAGCAATACCTAAAATCTGCACAGCCCAAATTCCCTTAAACATAGTAAAAGGAGAGAAAGTGAACATGATAATTGACACAGGATCCGAGATAAGTCTGCTAAAAAAAAAAGTAATAAGACCCTACACCCCTACAACTCCAGAAACTATGACAATTTCCACAGCTTTTGGAGCAGGATTAATTAAAGAAAAATGCACAGGTATGATATTGGCAGATCCTACCCTAACTTGCGACTTTTACATACTAAATGACGAAGTGGAAGTACCAGGAGACGGTATATTGGGCTATAATTTTCTCTCTACTAACTGCAATAACCAAACTATTTCTTTCTTTCGAACAAATCACCAGACTCCATACACTCTCCCATTGCACGAAAAAATCAACACAGAGAAATTGGCCCCCGATACCTCACAATTGGTACAAACTCAATATCACCATAATTTAGCAGAGCAAAAAAACATTAAATATTTTAAAGAAGAATTACGTCAGGTGCAGAATACAAAATTTTCAAAGCCTACGCATAATACTAAAGCAAGCAAATTGTTTAACAAAAACAACACTGAAGTCCATTTAGACACTTCAGAGAAGAGTAAACAAAGTAAGACCAAATCAGAACGTTACACGCAACCAAAAGGCTCCCCACTGACTAAACATTACCACGCCCCAAAAACCAGAATTATTCCTGGACGCACTGAGCAAATAATAGAAGTTAACACTAAACAAAACAGTGAATTCCTGTGCATGCTAGGTGAAATAAAAAAAGGAGTCTATCTTGGAAACTGTTTAGTAAAGTGCCATAACGGAAAAACAATCGTACCCATTATAAATACCAATCCTAAGAGGATAGCACTAGATAACATAACACTAGCGTTAGAACCCTTGAAAAATTACAAACTTGTGCCGATTGCCCAACAATTACCATCAAAAGCCGAAACCAAGGCACTAAACAGCACATATTCAATACACAGCGGAAACAGAAACGACATTCTAAAGGCAAACATCCTTTGGAATAAAGACTTGAATACGGAGGAATTTATATCCATTACGAAACTTTGCGAAAACTACAATGACATATTTCACCTTCCGGGTGACCAATTAACTTATACCAGCACTTTAACGCACGATATACCAGTAAAAGGAGACGTAGCGCCTTCTAACCAAAAAGCATACAGATTACCCGAAAAACAACGGGGTATAATTCAAGACCAAGTAGAGGAAATGTTAAAAAATAACATAATTACTCCAAGTAAAAGTCCTTGGAACTCCCCGCTACTAGTAGTACCCAAAAAAGAAGGAGCGGAAGGAGAAAAGCGATGGAGAGTGGTGGTAGATTTTCGCAAACTCAACGATCTTACCATAGGTGATGCATTTCCACTACCAAGAATCGAAGACTTACTTGATCAATTAGGCCACTCAAGGTACTTTTCAACCCTTGACCTGGCAAGTGGATATCACCAAGTCTTAGTTAATGAAAATGATCGCCAAAAAACTGCTTTTAGTACAGCACAAGGACACTTTAAATTTTGTAGAATGCCATTTGGGCTAAAAGGTGCACCCACTACATTTCAAAGATTGATGAATATCGTTTTAACAAGGATATAAATGCTTTGTATACTTGGACGATATAGTCATATATGGAAAAAATTTAACAGATCATAACCAGAAATTAGCAGATGTATTTCAAAGGTTAAGGGAAAATAATCTAAAATTACAGCCGGAAAAATGCCATTTTCTTGAGAAGGAGGTTATATATCTAGGGCACAAATGTTCAACCGAGGGGGCCCTACCCGATCCAGCTAAGACTAAATGTGTGCAGGAATACCATCAACCGAGGACGATACGCCAAGTCCAGTCCTTCCTAGGGCTAGGAAATTACTACAGAAAATTCATACCGAATTTCTCGAAAATAGCGGAACCAATTAATAACCTTTTGCGTAAAGACACCAAGTTCAAATGAACTGAAAACTGTGACCAAGCTTTTGCCACATTAAAGAGTGTTCTAATAAATCCACCCCTTCTAATATATCCTAATTTTGACAAACCATTCTTGCTAACTACCGATGCAAGTGGGGAAGCGATTGGAGCCGTCCTGACACAAGGTGAAGCAGGAAAAGATCAGCCTATAGCATATGCAAGCCGGTCCCTGAATAAAGCGGAAAGAAGATACTCCACGATTGAGAGAGAATTACTGGTCATCGTTTGGGCCACAAAAAACTTTCGATGCTACCTGTATGGTCGCAAGTTTGTAGTTCATACCGATCACAAGCCGTTGAAAGGAGTATTCAACGTCAAAGATACGATATCCCGACTGGTTATGTTCTATCATAAGCTCTCGGAATATGATTATTCCATTGAATACAAGCCGGGTAAATATAATAAAAATGCCGATGCTCTTAGCCGCGTTCCTACCGATGAACGTGAAACAACACCTATCAATAATAATTCATTAGAACCAAACAAAACCTGTTTAGTAACCACGCACAGACAAGCAAAATTGGCTGCCAAAACAACTAAAGCTGCTCCTCGAATTACGAATAGTAGCTCAAAGGATGCGGAAACTAACTGCTCGAAATCCGAAGATGACTCGAACAACCTCCAAGATTTCATCAGACCAGACGACAAAGTAGAAGAAGTAACTGATCCCAGTAACGTCAAAAGAATATTACAGGATTATCATGATTCCCCGCTGGGAGGACATGCCGGAATAAATAGAACATACCAGCGAATTCAACGGCATTGCAAGTGGAAGACCATGATCCACGATATACGCCAGCACATTAAAAGCTGTAAGCAATGCCATCGAAATAAAACAGGAAGGCAACTCAAAATGCCAATGAAAATAAGCGATACGGCCAACCAACCATTTGATAAAGTATACTTGGACATCGTTGGTCCCCTCCTAATCACGCATCTGGGAAACAAGTACATTCTCACATACCAAGATGACCTCACCAAAATACTCTATTGTTTTCCTTTAAAAAACAGTAGCCAACTGCTTCTATAATAACATAATACTCAAATATTTCGTAATCCCAAAAAAATTAGTCACCGACCAGGGAACTAATTTTTTAAGTGGATTGTTCAAGAGACTCTGTAGGCTCCTACGAATAAAGAAAATCCAGACAACAGCCTACCATCCCCAATCAAATGGTAGTTTGGAAAGAGCACACAGGCCATTAATAGAGTACTTGCGAAGCATCATTGACGATAACCCGTTAACGGCTAGATTCCAGAAAATACACATAGGAAACATGGTCTTGTTACAAAACCCAGCAAGAAGACACAAGCTGTCCCCGATCTGGACGGAACCCTACGAAGTGAAAAAAATTAATAGTGAGGTTAATAGCACTATTAGAATCGGTAATAAATTACGGCGGGCTCACAATAATCGTTTAAAACTTTTTAACTAAATAATAAAAGATAACCACTAACATACAAAAAAAAAACAAACCTCATTATGTTAAAGTTAACTTACGCAACGAAATTTCAAATTCCCAGGTAAAATGTGGATTTTGGGACTGTTCCAAATGATGTTTCTGCATATAGTAAGCAGCCAAGTAAAAATAACTACACTAAACGACAAGGCTCTCTATTTAGAGGGGATTGGACAGGCATTATTGTTTAAATCTGAATGGACCGTATTAACTCAGTTTAAGATTTTAAATGAACAGCAAGCACTAAACTTTATCCAGTCCAGCGAGTCACATGCCGAAAAACTATGCAGCATCATCTACGAGCATCAAGCAAACAACATGTGCAAAGCCTGGAAAACAGAAATAGAAGCTTTAACAGGGAAAATAAAAAATAAATTAGCTGAAATACAATTAGTCTCTCCAGGAAAACAGCGTAAAAAACGTGGGCTGCTGGATGCGGGAGGCAAACTCGCAAAGTTTGTTTTTGGCACGACGGATAGTAGTGACAGGGAGAAAATTAACAGCAGACTTAAAACACTAGAAAAGTATGATACGGAAAATTTGCACTTAATGCAAAACCAAGTTTCCATCGTCAAATCTAGCATGGGCATCTTGGAAAACGCGCTAAAAAATATCAGTGCAAATGAAATTACTTTAAGAAACAGGTCTCAAGAGCTCGAATAAAGGTTAAACCAAGAAATCCTCACAAAAAATAAAATTTCTCAAATTATACAGCTAAAAACAGACATAAATGAAATTTTTAGTTTCATTCTACTCACCCTACAACAAATTTCGAACCACATAAACGAACACCTTATGATTTTAAACGCGTTTAACATCAGTAAATACCATCCCCTTCTTTTAAATCCTTCTATTTTTTCAGAAATCACTGAGAAAATTTGACAACAATACTCTGTGCACCACCTATTAAAGGATATAACTTTTGTTGCACAAATAGCAAGAGTACAAACAATGAGAAAAAATAGGACAATATATATAAAAATAAGGATTCCTATCCTAGAGAATACAGAACATAACACTTTTAAAATTTTTCCCTTGCCACTTGGCCTAAACGCAAGCACTAATGTTATCCTAGATATCGGTACTACCTACTTATTACGAAGTAACGACAACCATTCATACATCGAATATACCCAGTTGGAACTCTCTACTGCCTGCCAAAGAAGCAGATATTCAGCAACCCAGGAATGGATTGTATGTAGGCAAATCCAGGTGAAAATCATTGGGTTTGAACCCGAAAATTGTTTAGTAACGTTAATAACGACCACCAACCCCAGAACTCCCATGTGCAAACATAGAATTATTCAAATAAATCCCGAAATATTAATAAAAATGGATTCAAAAAATCATTGGTTATATACATTCCTTAATACAAAATTTTTACAGATACAGTGCCGAAATAAAATACAAAGGTTGAGTCTAAGCGGAAATGGCGTATTTTCATTAAACCAACCCTGTATTTTTACTATCGGTTTCCAAGAAATTCCATACGAAGGAACTCCGGTAGATGAAATCAGCCCCCATTTTTCTTACTCTTACATCCCTACAAACCTAACTTTCATTAACTTAACGACTGACAGACAAGTAGTTTCTGAACTAAAACTAATAAAAATAACCGGAATAGAACAATGCAGGGAAATATTGTACTTAAAACACACAGTAAAAGTATAGAAGAATTCTCTAATAAAAAGTTGAAATTTCAAAACAAAGAAGAAAAATAATACATAAATAAAAAAAATATATATATATAAAATAACAAGATTGGTCCATTTCCGTGATCTTTCTAATTCGACTTAAAGATTTGTTTTGTAATGTATTAATATACAAAAAATTGTAAAGTTGTTTTAGTTTATTATTTAAAAGAATATAACAAAAACTAGAATGAAAAATAATAAATAGGAATATTCTTAATAAGAACACATAAACAAAGAATAGTTTTTTGTTCACCTTATTTATTTGAATTCTATAAATTTTAGCTTTTTGATTTTAATTTAAGAAATCTAGCAATAATATTAAAGTTATTTGATGACAAAAACATGCTTAAATTATTTTAAAACATTATTTGAATTAATTGATTAATAATTTATATAAAAAAAAAACAAAAAAAAATGTAAAGAATAAAAACATCTCCCAAGGTGATGTTTTCTTCTACAGGGGGAGGAATGTTGTGGTGCAGATTCCAACATCTGCAAGGAATCTGTATCAAGTATTAACACAACAACAATAGCAATCATTAGTAAAGTAAGTCAATATTGCTTAATAATTATAATAAAGTAAGTCAGTATTGTTTAATGTTTGTTGTTATTGCAATATTGCTTACTAATTATTATAAAGTAAGTCAGTATTGCTTAATAATTATCATTTTAATTTTAAATAAATTCGCTGATTGACAAACTTAGTTTCGACCTTCGTAATCAGCAGATTTATTTTGTTTGCGAAAACTAGGTTACAAATATTATATGTAACATCGTAACCTAGTTCTCGTAACAAAAATAATATGCAGAGTAAGAAATAACTGCATATAAATAGATGGTTTTAAAAGATTAGAGAGAGAGTTATTTTTAGAGTTTTTGTAGAGTAAGTCTTGTTAAAGTTATATAGCATTCTTTCCGATAAAATAAGAAATAAAAATATTCTTAAACTAGAAAAAATATTGCCGAGAGTTTAAATTACTAAAAAAGGAAGTAAATAGAATATGTTTCATTTAAGTTATCAGTGGATTGTTCGTTCTAAACTTAATCATTTATAAATTGTTTTATATAAATTTCAAATAAAGTTTTTGTTATTTATCTTATTTATTTTAAGTAAATAAATATCAACAGTAACTAAATAAGTGAAATAAATAAAAATAAATTATATACTATATAACAGGTTTTCTTCAATATAATATGTCTTCTTTATACTTATAATAACCTTTTCAATATAATATATAACATATCCTTTTTTATTTATTTAACTTTCATTCTCAATTTCTTTAAATTCTTTATTTCTAGTAACTTTAAGTACACTTTGAATTTATTAATTTTAATTTCTTTAATTTATTGACTTTAAAAATCTAATTAACTTTTTTTGTATTTGTTAACTTTAAATTTTTAATCATGAATTTATTAACTTTAATTTCTATTATTTATTAGCTTTAAAATTTTAAGCTTGAGTTTCTTTTGTATGACCATTTAGGTCAAGATTTATTCCAAAACTGATTAGAGTCTTTTTAAATTTTAAATAGTTAGCCATCCGGTAACCTGACCCTTTTGTTTTTCGCGAAGGCATTAAAGAATTTTAATATGCAGACGCTTACGATGCATTTTCGTTAATAACCATGGGAATCTGTTGTAACCCGAAACTTTTGTTTGTTACATATTAGAATTTAGGAATTTAAAATTCACGACCGCTGTTTTCGATGCCAGATCAAGAGTTTGAACCCTTAACTCCCTTTTATTTCTTAACTGGGCACTCCTATCAAGACTTGCTGGAACCCCTATCAAGAGTTGCCGGCACAACAGAGTTACATCTAACGGACAAATGGAGGTTAGTTCAGGCTATGAGACAGGGATTCTGAAAACGATGGCATAAAGATACCTCACTTCACTGCAGCAACGACCGAAGTGGAAGCGGGCTCAACCTTACTTTAACGTGAACGATATTGTGTTAATCAAAGAATCCAATTGTCTGCCAGGGCACTAGCCTATGGCCTATGGCTACAGCGACCCATTGTCAAACTGGTACGATTACCAAGCCCTACATCGAGCAACCCAACGGGCCCCAATATGTTGCGAAGTGGCAACTGCAATTCTCTCCAGGGCATAATGTCATCCGCGCCCTTACCAAAATCTTATCGAATGCATTATATGCTTAGGCCTGAGTCAGTAAACTCCTCACTCTCAGCCTGGTTCCTTACCCAAGTCACACAACTAATAAGTTTGTCCGCACTAGACTAAATAAAATGGAGTAAAAAATTACATAGAATCTACAAACGTCACCTCTATACTAGTGACGCACAGTACTTATCCCTAGCCAGCCAGCTAACTTGTTTGTACAAAATTATAAAGGCTCGCTCATTTTCAAAATATAGTCAAGTCAATTATACCAGGTGATGAAGAGTGGAAGAAATAAATTGACTTTCTTGGCGACACTTAATTAAAAAGTTTCTTAAAAACCCTATATCTGCGAGCTATATATAACTAGCTTAAATATAGCCTCCTATGGACTTCTATATAACCAAAGGGATTTCGTCCAACTACATACAAATTGACGATATACAAGACCTGTCATCAGATCATACGCCAGTATTGCTTACACTAGGAATAAAAGCTAACGTTCATAAAAGAAAAATAAATCTAACCAGTAAATACACAGACTGGGAAAAATTTAGATACAACCTAACGGAAAACAATAACTTCAGAATAGAACTGAAAAGCAGAAATGACTTAGATAAACATACAAAAACATTCATAGAACTAATCAGATCTGCTGTAACCTTAACACACCTACAACAAAAGAAAGCGAATCCATAGCGACAATAACCTTTGCCGCTGAAATAAGAGAAGGTATCAACCTGGAAGGTTGAAGAGAAGGTAACCCTGTCGATAAAAATGCCGATGTCGAAAAAAATCACATTAGTAACAAAATTAAGGAAATGATCAAATTACACAAAACCAAATATTTTGATAGATACATGAAAGAGCTAGGTCCAGATAAGGATAAGGCCTATACTCTTTGGCAAGCAATGCATAAACTCAAACGCCCATTTATCAGAATGCCTCTGCTAAGAAATGAGCATGGTAATTGGGCACGTAAAAACGATGAAAAAGCAGAACTATTTGCTCGCTACTTAGAAAATCTCTTTGTGCCAGTCTAACATAAATACGGATCCGAAATATCAAGCACACAAAAAATAAAAAAATTCACTCTATATGAAATAGCCAACGACATAGAACACAACCTTAACGATAAAAAATCTCCTGGAGTGCACCAGATGACACCAGGTCTGTTAAAAGAACTACCAGCGAAAGCAAACTACTTGCTAACCCATTTGTACAATACTAGCTTGAGATTACAGCACATTCCTGAAAGTCTCAACATATCACAGATCATCATAATAAAAAAACCGGACAAACCAGCTGAGGAAGTCACGTCATGCAGATCAATATCGCTCATACCAAGTATCTCTAAACTGTTTGAAAAGCTCCTAATAAAAAGACCTAAGCCACTTGTGAACATCCCAGACTTCCAGTTTGGATTCAGAAGTTATCACTCAACAATAGACCAGGTACATAGAATTACAGATAAAATTGAGCAAGCCTTCAAAGAAAAGAATTACTGTTCTGCAGTATTCCAAGACATGTCGCAGGCATTCTACAGAGTCTGGCACGAAGGTCTCAGGTATAAAATGAGCCTAATGTTACCAATATGTACACATATCTCAATGGCAAAAAAATTCCATTAGCAGACTCAGTTAAATACCTTGGGCTCCATTTGGATAAAAGGCTAAACTGGAAACATCATGTCAGACAAAAGGCTAAGCAGATAAAACAAATAACATACAAACTTTACTGACTTATCGGCAACTACTCCAAATTGAAACTCACTAGTAAACGAACAATCTATCTATCAATCATAAAACCAATATGGACCTATGGTATCCAGCTTTGGGGATGTACTCGGAAGTCTAACCGAGCAATAATTCAAAGAAGCCAGAATAAAATTCTACGCCTCATTACCAATGCGTACAGATACGTGTCAAACGAGGAACTTCATGTAGATCTGAAAATACAACGGGTCGAAGAAGTTATATCAAGCATGAGAAAAGACTGATCTACCACTCAAACACGGAGGTCATCTAATTGATGGATAGCACCGATAAAATTAGGCGACTGTAGTGGGTCAAGCCATACAACTTAACATATGGGGACTGGGATCAACAGCCCAGATAAAACCATTGTAGCATTTCATCATAATAAAGCATAAGTCAACATTACTAATAAATTAATTGTTTTTTTTTTGTTATTAAAATAAAGAATTAACACTAAGGCAAAAAATATCGAAAATGTACATGGGTTCGTTACAGAAAAACGAATTTTTTGAAGAAAATGTTCCACACTTTTAGTAAACTCTAGATTTCTATCTTTCATTCTTTATGATATTAAACTATAAGCCCATACACGATCAACAGTCATTTGAAGGGAGAGTTTAAAATTCCTTCGAAACCAATGAAGGCTGCATTAGCTTTAATACCTTTATAAGTACGAGTCTAGTTTATTCCAGTGGATATATATAATTATTAAGCGGTCTACAGTACATGTAATTCTTCTAAGTACACCGCTAATGCTTCTAAATAGATACTCCTAATCAGCTATATTTAACAGTGCATCATGAGACAGCATCAAAAATGTCTAAATTAGACAATGTCTATTTCAAGGGCCATCATGAGACAACATCAAAACTGTCAAGATTTTGTCTATATTTAGGTTTTCACATATATTAGTTATTTGTAATATTTTTATTGTGAATATTGTGAATTATACAATATAATTACAGCACTTCACTTGTAGCAACTTCACTTGCTACACCTCGTTTTTGACAGCGACTTCTTTCTGAAGTCTTCCCCAGTAGGAGTTCGGTCTAGCAGTAGACGAAATCAGCAAGAAAGCTTGAAAGCAAATCTGCTACCACAACCAGCACACAAGTAAATATTTGTCTATTTTATACGTTATACAATAAATTTTTCACAGCAACACAACCTATTTGTATGTTTCATATATATAACGCACTAATAGGTATTAGTCCAAAAGTGACATTTTGTTAATATTTGGTCTTTCAATGTTTGGTAAAATAAATTAATTAAATTAATATATTAATATATTAATATATTTTATTTAATTAAAACATGATTTCAATTCTAAGTTAATTCTAGGTAAAGTAAATGCTAGTTATATTATTTAGAAAAGTAAAAACTTATTTATCCATTAAAATTTTTTCATGTTTTTCAGTAAGATTGGTGGCAAAGCAAATTCCTAAGACATCATTTGATTAAAAAGGTTTATCATAGAAAATAGTTGTTTTTAGAAACCTTTGTCCAAAAGTATATTGTATATTGTTATATTGTTGTTACTGAAATAAAATAAAAACAACAACAATCATTGTTTTTTATTTAAAATTTCCTTTTATTCCTTTTTCCGCTAAAAAGTCTTTTTCCGGAGTTTTTATTTCGATTTTCTTTCACTTGTAGCTCGATAAATGAAGCAGAGAAGCGCTGTATATATAAGTCATATGCGATTCGAATATAATTCGTATAAAACACAATAATATATATTTAAGTGCTGATAAAAAGAATTCACACACAGGCAAAAATTCAAATGCTTTTGTATAGCCTCCATATTACATTCACAAGATTAATGCATATGTGTTAGAGAGTGATGGTCACCTGCGATGGTCTAATGTTAAAAACCGCGCGGAATCCAGCAAATGCCTGGTGTTGTGCTGGTCAAAACCAGCAAGGCACCGCGCGGTATCTAGCAAGATATTTTCCATTGGATCTCTAAATGTAAATGTCTTAATAATTAATATAATAGCTTGTAAATAATAAAATATCTTCTCAAGTAAATATGAATCTTTAATTAAATACTTAACATGGTAGCAGAGCGTGTTTATTAACCTAATAGACAATAATTAAATAAAGTAAAATAGTTCGTGAAGCGGCAATTTTTTGGTTAAGCACGTGAACATGTGCAAACTTACAGGTTAGAAAATATTAAATCTACAAATTGCACAAATAAGTAATAAGAAAAGGAAAAATGGCCAAACAAACTAAAATTGATGATATAAGCATTCCAATTTTTGATGGTGTAAATTTTTCAAGTTAGAAATTCAGAATCATGAGTATCTTGGAATACAAGGAATGCAATGAACCAGCTACAAGAGTAAAAGCTGAGACGGATAGAGAAGAAACGTGGAAAAAAAAGGAATTAAAGGCAAAAACAATTTTGATAAGTGCTATATCCGATAAACAATTGGAATTTATGACCAGTAGCAACATAGCATTTGAAATACTAGATAAACTTGAGAAGATGTACTCAACTAAATCCACAGCTCTACAAATAATTCAACGAAATAAATTAGATTCAGTTCAAATGAAAAATTTTCAAACGATTGAAGAATTTTTTGTGGAATTTGAAAAGGCGTGCAATGACTTGAAAACAGCAGGCGGCCAACTCACCGAAGATGAAAAAATGAGATATATGCTAAAAGCACTACCATCAAGCTATTGTTATATTGGTGACTTTATCGACTTAGTGCCACCAGAGCAAAGAACAGTTGATTTGATAAAATCTAAAATTAAAGAAAAAAATTTAAGTAAAGTTAATGTCGAAAGAGAGTCCAACATGAGTACTTTCAACATTAGGACAAAAGCCAAATGTGGCAAAATTGGACATTTACTAAGGGACTGCTGGCAAGATAATCATACCCAAAATAGAGCCAAAGGTGCTCAAACTAATCAGAGAGGACTACAAAGCAATCAGCGTAGAAAAAGCTATACGCGAGAACTAAGTACTGGAGGACAGCATGATGCAAATTTATATGAAGAAAATAAGACTTCAAAAACAACGTGGACAACACAAGTAGTAAAAGTAAACACAAATGAAGTAAACAAAAATGTTAGTGAAAACTCAAACGAAATAGAGTGGTTATTAGATAGTGGATGTTCGGATCATTTAATAAATAATGACAACTACTACTACGAAAGTAAGGTACTAAAAAGTCCTGTAGATGTTAAGCTACCAGATGGTAAAAATTTGAAAGCTACTAAAATAGGTAAAGTAAAGATTTGTGTTAAAAATTTTTATAATACAACGGAAATCATTTTAAAAAATGTCTATTTTGTGAAAGGAATCAATAAGAATCTATTGAGTTTTTCAAAGATAACTGAGGTCAGTACAATCATTGCGAAAAATAATAATGCGAAAATTTTCAATAAAGATAGAAAACTAGTGGCTGTCACATATAAAAGGGAAAATTTATACTTTCTAAAAAGCTCTGTAAGCAAAGCAGAAGAAAATGATATACATGCAAATGTGGTAAAATTAACTACGAAAGAAAAGTGGCATAGAGCACTTGGTCATATAAACTTCAAATATCTACATAAGCTAGTGAAAGATAAATTAGTAATAGGTTTACCAGAAAACGTACCATTTGCAAACAGAAATAAGTCCAAGGAAATACTAGAGCTAATACACACTGATTTAAATTGCCCCCATAGAACAGTAGGTAATGGTGGAGAAAAATATTTTTTAACTTTCATAGACGATTATAGCAAATGTACTAAAATTTACTGCATACGAAGTAAAAATGAAGTAGCAAATTACTTTATAGAGTTTGTTAACTTAGCGGAAAACCAATTTGATAAAAGAATTAAACAACTCAGATGTGGTAAAGAGTACCTCAACAGAGAAATATATAACTTTATTAAATATAAAGGAATCCAATTGTCACCATGTCCAGAGTATGTCCATGAGTTACTAAGCAACTAATATTGGCCTGGGTTTATAAAAATTGTGGCCTATCTAAAAAATCGTACAATAGCCAACACACAAGAAAATAAAACGCCATATGAGATATTTTTTGGAACAAAACCCAGCGTAAAACACTTAAAGATTTATGGAAGTAGAGTTTTTTAAGAGTACCTGAATGCAAAAGACTGGGCAAATGGAATGATAAATCTAAAATAGGTGTTCTAGTAGGTTACAACGATAACAGCTACAGAATCTTGGTCAACAACAGAATAGTCAATGCAAGACATGTTAAAGTAGTTGAAGAGGACACACAACTAATTTGTCTAGAGAAGACAAATGATGAAAGTACAGATAATGAAGACAAAAAATACACAAATTTGAAACTAGATGAAAACAATGGCAGTAAAATTGATGAAAGCTCGGATACAAACAACGACAGCGATACAAATGAAAGCTTAAACAGTAATTACGATGTTGAAGTTGGATCAGACGATCAACAAATCAATAAATTAAAAGGCAAAGAAAACTATTTAAACTCACCTAGAAAATATAGCAGGAAAAGGAATCCCGTTAGTAGATATGGTAATCCAGTAACTCAATATATTTATGTGAACTATGTGAATGCAAATGTACCCAGTACATTTGAGGAGGCTATTAATTCCAAAGATTCCCAAGAGTGGAAAAAGGCTATTGATTCTGAAATAGAGAGCCTAAGGAAAAGCAAGACATGGATAGTTGTTGATAAACCGAAAGAAAAAAAATTAATTGACGTTAAATGGATTTTTAAAAGAAAAATTGATAGTACATTTAAGGCTAGATTAGTAGCAAGAGGCTTTCAACAAAATGAGTATATTGAAAATGTTTATTCACCGGTTGGAAAAATGCAAACACTAAAAATTTTACTAAGTTTTTGTGTCAAGAATTGTCATAAATTCAAAGAGGGGTATTGTGAATATTGTGAATTAGACAATATAATTACAGCACTTCACTTGCTACATCTCGTTTTTGACAGCGACTTCCTTCTGAAGTCTTCTCTAAATGTAAATGTCTTAATAATTAATATAATAGCTTGTAAATAATAAAATATCTTCTCAAGTAAATATAAATCTTTAATTAAATACTTAACAATTTTAAAGTTGTGTCTAGTGTCAAAAGTGTATAAATTTTCTAAGTGAAAAATAATTTTATAATTGATTATAAAAATTTAATCGTAGTTCATAATTATAAGGACACTGAACACTGAAAAGGCTTTATCGGCTTTCATCCAGCTGATTTATAAATGTCAAAACAAAACTTGCTTTCTGTGTATTGATAAATCCACCCGTGAGTCAACCATACTTTCTGTCTCAAAATTAACTTCGAAAATTCCGAATTTTCCCCTTATAGTGCGTTTTAACTGACCTTAGTACTTTTTTAAAAGTATTTTTATAGGAAATATCTAGTTTATTTCTCAAATAATAGTGCGTTTTCACTGAACTTAGTGCCTAGTACCTACTCAATAATTATTATTAACATATTTAAAAACTAAGCTAGAGATTTCCAATCAAAATACTTTTAAAAAAGTACTAAATACTAAGTACTAAGGTAAGTGAAAACGCACTATTACCTGGTGTCTCGCTAGCCTAAAAACCTCATGATGCGCCGTCATATATAGCAGAATGAAATGGTAATTATCTTTAAATATAAAGCCTAAAATAAAAAAATTATAATTTAATTATTTACCAGTTAAGTATGTTTGACATGCATATACGTCATGGAAAATTTTTTACATAAAAAGTAGTTACCATTAGTTATTTACCTTGTAATTTTTATAGAAAAAAGAAACATTTCCAAATTTCAATATGTTGAGAATTATTTAAGACCATGTCGCAAGAAAACAAAAAAATTAAAAGTATGAAAAACTATGAATGAAAAATATGAAATTAAAAATATGATACACGCCATCGCTGGATTTTTGCGACAGAAATATGTGCGCACTTTTTAAACAACGCGATACAGTTAACTGGTTAAAATCATTAATTAATGTAAACAAAATTGCAAAATATTTCGATGGTATCATCAAACCTGAGAGTGCTAAAGACAGCAATTTGTACAACTTTTGGACCTTTTGAATTTGCTCGTATGACATTCGGCATTTTAAATGCTGCTCAATCATTTCAAAGATTCATTATTTAAGATTTTTCATTCTTCATCACCTATTTAAAAGATATCTTAATTACGTCCAAACCTGAAAAAGAATATTTACTATATCACTTAAACTTCATTTTTCAAAAATTTCAAGCGCATGGTTTGACATTTAGTAATAAATGTTAACGTCAAATTGGAATTTCTTGGAATATACTTTAAGTTCTGTTCTTTTGATAAAGTCAAGTTCAACATCCTCACACTGTGAAATGTAAAATTTTGCTGCAGATTTATTTGTAAGGCAGCACAACATCAGTTGCTTCCAAGTAAATTTTTAGTCGAAAGTAAGATGGAGGGAAATAGAAAAATTGATTAGAATTGCAATAATATTGCATACAAAAAGTCAGTTGTCAAAATTATATTTATTTGTTCTTTATTAAGTGAATTATAATTAAATGAATTCTCGTTATCTAAATAATGTATTGTTAAATATCAGAAATAAAAAATTAAATATATTATTATTGAATAATCATACTATGAGTGAAGTGCTTAAATATGTTATTAAAATTAAAGATGGTGGCTTAGTTACCATAATACGGTGTAATCATGTTGTTCACTACTCAAAGTGCTGTTAGCTTCATGCATCTTAAAATATTATTCACATTCAAATAAAAACGTTTTTTTCTCTATTGTTTTGCCATAGTTATTTGATATAAGTTTTTTGAATTTATCACATATGTCCTATAGAACTTTTTATCATAGTTATTTAGTAGAAAATGCTGGCAGCCTACGTCATTACAACTATGTGGTGGTTTGTGAAAACAAAAAGCGATTGTTATTTGAAACTCTCAGTATTATCTATGTTCAATTCATGAGTATTACTCAACAATGTAGAATGTCCAGTAGCCTGTGTTAAATACTAAGAAAGTCACTGGGAATACAACTCTAGAGTACTTATCTATTATATTAACATCTTTTATTTTTGGAAGTGTTGATTTTATAGCCAGAGCGCTTTTATGCAATGCATTGATCACTCTATGACGAGAACTCTCAGGATCTGAAATTATTTCAATAATTTAATTGTAGAAGAATTTGCGAAAATAGGCAGAAAATCAAAATATTAAAAATTTTACTAATTGAAATACGTTGATTTTCAATACATTAATTCATATATGTATAAAGAAATGAACAAGATGCATTCAAAATTAAGAAAATTGAGGAAAATACCAATAATTTAGAACCCCACAACCCTCAAAAAATGTATTATATTAATTTTATTTCTATTTTAGCAAGGGGTATTAATTCTTTATTCAAATTCTTAAAAATTTAAAACAAGATAATTTACCCCCTTAAAGAAATTTAAGTAATTTAATTTGCAGCTTTTATAGTAAGAAAATATGAATTACTTGGTTGAGTAATCTTATAGTCGGTATGCTACTTTATTGAAGTTATGTATAATAATTTTTATTTTAAAGGGGTATTCTAGTCTAGAAATTTGAAAAAATCGATTTTGTTTTTTCATATTTTCAAAGCATAAGCCTTTAAGAAAACGCTCCGAAAAGGATTTTTCAAAATTCAAATTATTTTTTGAGATATAGCTGTTTTAGGCTTATACTGCGCCTAATTTTATCCGAAACTTTAAAGGCGGTTTTCTCAAAACTACTTTTTTCGAGCTGGTCGCCATGATTTCTCAAGTTCACTGAACCGATTCACTTGAAAAGTGATGTGTGTCTTTTTTATACATTTCCCTATCGTAGGAACTATGATTATAAAAAATTTTAATTTTTACTATTTTAAAAAAATTCGGAAAAAAAAGTGGTAAAAAACACGTCTCTTGACTTCAAACAGCCACAACTTCCCGAATTTTCAATTATCCTTATTCCTGCCATAGCGACACTCCTCTAAATTAATTATTCGTTTTTTTTCTTCAGATTACTCAAAGGGTTGGAATCGTGGCAACCACCAAGCACCATTTTTTTTACACTCCCCAGGCTGATGAAGCTTGTAACTTTTTGAATTTTAAATTTTCTTTGTGTATTGTTTAAGAATCAATAAATATTATACAAAATAACGAATACTAAAAAAATTTTTTTTTTCATTGATCCTCGAAAAGTACCTAAAATTCATGTCTCTAGAGTAGAATACCCCCTTAAAACTGTCAAAAACTTTCAAAAATATACATTTATATTTTTCTTGGTTTATTTTAACCAAGCCCCATACTCAAAATTTCCATGCAGCTTGATATTTTGAATTTTTAACATGCTACAGTAGCCTCTTTCATAAACGAGTTATATCCATTTTTCCAATGAATAACTTTTTAATATTGACATCTTAATTAAAATCATTTAAGCTAAAGTATAAAATTATTAACACCCTTATTAAAGTCATTTAAGTTAAGGTATAAAATTATTAACATCTTAATTAAAATCATTCAAGTTAAAGAATAAAAATCTAAAACTGATCTCTTCATTTTTCTTGATCTTGTTATAAAAAATTTAGATTGCGATTAAAACTTTTAAATTATATAACATACCTCGGTTGCTACGATATCGAATACTTCTTTTGTTGTTTCCATGTGGTCTTGCAATTCGGAAACTAGGAGGAAATTTATGTAGGTTCGCATTATCTTTGGGAGCAGATATACAATTATTTTTGTAATTCCTTTTTCGTAATGATAATATTGGGCTCATTTCTACGTCTTGAAGCTGTGTAAGGTTTTCTTCACTAAAGCAATGCTTTGGTTTTCCCACTTTGCCTAAAATAATTTTTTAAAAAGACGTAATGATCCAAGCTTAATAAATATATTTACGGAGTTTTTTCATTGAATCCTGTTCTGCCTTATTTTTTTTTTTGGCACGAGCTCCCCAATACGTGTAGTTAACAGCAGCATACTCAAGTAAAGCAGCAAACACAAAAATGAAGCACATAACTAAATAAATATCTATTGCTTTTACATACGAAATTCGGGGAAGAGAGCTTCTTACACCTGTGCTTATCGTAGTCATTGTAAGAACGGTAGTTATACCTGAAAAATAATTTTAATTGCCACTTCATCACTAAAACGATGTAAACGTAAATGTTTGCAGGAATCACCATTAATCCCTATACATATAGAATGAAGTTAGAATGTTTTTTCTCACCATTTTTCAAATTTTTATGACAGAGTCAATCATTAAAATAAAACAAAAGGCTTCTTCAATAAATAGAACCAACTAAACATATTATAACTGTGTCCTCAGTTCAAACATTTTAAGAAAACTTTATAAACCTTATATTTTAAGTATAATTTAATTATATTTATTAATAATTGGCAAATTTTGCATAAACGTGTTTAAAATTTTTTAATGACTTGCTTTAATGTTCTGCTTCTACATTTAATGATATGGTATCAATTATAAAATTCATCTAAAAGTAAACATCCTGTAATGGAAAGCTGCATGACCGAGCAGGAAGCATCAATGACTCTATTTAAAGTTCCATACAAACATAAGTAACATACAGATGTATGTATGTTACGTTACCATATGTTTTTTTGCAGGGGCCCATACCCCTGAGGACCAAACATTAGCACGATCTATCAGGTGTCATTACTCGGCAGTCGTAGCGAGCTCGCTAGCGCGGATAAAGCAGAAGAGTTAATGCGGGTGGGTATTGCCGATGGCAGCCTGATCATATTCTCGCTACTGAATGGGAGACTTCTAAGAAAAAGAGCGCGGGGTTCCAAATAAAAGGGGGGGGGGGGGGGTGGCTGCATGCTGCAGAAACAGAGAAAAGAAAAAAATCTAAATGAGGGATTAAAAAAACAAGGACTCGATACAAAGGAGTCCATCCCATGATTGCACCGGCTGGCCTAAAAAAAAAGAAGGGAAGGAAAGAAGGAATAAAGGGAAGATAACTTTTATTACATCATTATAATATTTATTAATTTAGAAAAAAAAATCGTAAAAATTTTAATATACTCAAATGTAAACAAAACCCAAGAATTAATTTAAAAAAGTAGAGTTAATCATAATGAAAAAAAACTCAACAATTTTATAAAATTTTACAAAATTTACTAACAATAAGATTCAAAAAAATATCGAAAAACTAATTTTGATTAATTAAAAGAACGAACTAATTAATTATATAAATAATAAACAAAAGGAACTAATAAAAAACTAATTATTAAGCAATTTCCGTAGAAAAAAAAATCAGGGACATAATTTGAAATCAGCTAGAAAATTTTATTGTATATAAACAAATTGGAAGAAAAAAAAACTGTTTTTTTTTGTGGAAGTAATATAAAAGCTGATAACAAAAACAATTCTCCTACCCCTCTTCCCCAGATTTGTTGGGTCCAGCAAACTCTCCTGGAAGAAATTTTCATTAAAAAAACTAATATGCAATAAAATTTTTCCTTCCTTTGATTTCTCCTCGTTTAAAGAAAATTATTTCCTAAAAAAATTTCTATACTCGTAAGTGACGTTGTTTTTCTTAGTTCAATCGCCTTGTTTGCAAGTGATGTACCTTTTGCACAGTTCGTTTTTTCCTTCTTAGAATCAACATAAATATTTATTTATACAAAGTAAAATAAGAAAAAAATTTTTTTAAATATCTATAAGGTACACAACAAACTCATAGTTAAATCTTTGAAGTTGGCCCAATGACTTGCAATTACTTGCAACATTAATGATTCTCCCAGCAAAATATGCGCTAAAACTAAAAAAAAAAGATGATTCAAGATGTTCACTGATATGAAACGCAGAAAATATAACACTTGAAAATCTCTTAATCTAAACTAAAGGTAAACCATAAATGCTGTTATTTTTTAATAATTTTTAGTTAAATACGTAGTACATAAAATGCATTTATAATTACATTTCAAATGCTTTGATTTGTTCTATTTTATTATTTTACTATTCATTATAAAATTACTCAATTCCTTTATTAAATCCACAATATCTTTTTTTGTTGTTAGGGTAATGCCCTAGCTACAAAAACATATATATATAAGAAAAAAAGAAAAACAAAGAAAATTATTAATAAACAAATATATATATTTTGCATAGCTTGCATTAAAATTAAAATTCTAGTATAAATACCTGTAATTTTAATTTAAATAATTCAGTTGTTGTTTAATTTCTACATCACGAAGACGTTTCATTCTCTAAGTTGCCAAAGACCAGCGTTGCCCGCTAAAACTTTTGGTAACTTAGAAAAATACACCGATTCCTGCTACTGAATTCTCTAAAAGTTGCCAAAGACCAGCGTTACCCGCTTAAACTTTTCGTAACTTAGAAAAATTCTTCACTTCCAGATATTGGGTTTGCAAAGTTACCAAAGACCAGCGTTACCTGCTAAAACTTTTGGTAGCATAGGCAAAAACACCAACAGTAACCAGCGCCCATCCACTAAAAAGAAATTGGTAATTTTATCAAATAAAGATTTTTATCCCTAGCTATCAGGCGTTTCCCGCTAAACCATTTGCCAATTAAAAAGCAGAGTTTCTCGCTATGGCCTTTTTAATAAAACCGTCAACAACACTATTAGGCGTTTACCGCTAAAACATTTGCCAATTAAAAAGCAGCGTTTCTCGCTACCGCTTTTAAATAAAACCGGCAATAACACTATCAAGCGTTTTCCGCTAAACCGCTTACCAAAAAGCAGCGTTTCCCGCTACAACTTCGATGAATCCAGCAATCCCAATTAAACAAAATAATTCACAAGTTTTTCTCTACTTTCCTCAATCATGGAATGACCCTTTGATAGGTAGATTTACAATATAACATTGTCCTCAAATTTAATTCAAACATATATAAACTGAAATATTACCGCTTCTTTTTAACTTTGCGCGATTTGCATCTTTTTGCGATCAATTCACCTTTGCCCCTCAAAAAATTTCCCTACTTACTGATGCCAACTTGTTTTCTCTATAACTTTGCCAATGGGAAACTGATACGAATCCAGTTGACAAAATTTGTTTTTGAAACAAACAAGTTGTTTCCAATGTGATCAACCATCAAGATCCGTTAAATGTGCTGAGTTCTATTTTGCAAGGCTCTCTCTTTTTGAACGTTTTTTTCGGAATATTTTACTTTTCAAAATACTGTGAATATTTTAAGCAAAGAAAACAGCTTTGATTTGTTCATTTGTTGCATATTTTTTAAATAACTAATGGCCCAAAATCAACAAAATCTAAAAACAAGTTAACTAAATTAAATCCTTGGAGTTACTACTCTCAAGCTATTTTAATAAGTGAATTAAGATGTATTTAAAAAGTTTCTTAATAACTGTGATTACTGCCTAAAAGACCAAGAAGTATCTTTTTCCTTATATCTGGAAATAATTTTTAAGTTCATTTGTTGCCTTCATAGAATGCAGTCATCTCTATCATATTGAAATAAAGCTTTTGTAAAGTAATCCTTTAATGTCATGTTAAAAAAATTGAGCTATAAAACATCTATTAGCTTTAACCATTGTTACTTTAAACTTTCACTTAATTTGACACACATTCGGGACAATTAGTGAGAAATATGGGACTTTCATGATTTATACCCAATTAGGGACGGACGTTGGGAAAAAACATCGATGTTTTTTCCGACGTAATGCATCGCGCTTTGGCATCGGTTGTTATACGATGCATCGAAGAAAAACATCGAATGTTTTCTATACATCGATTCGTTCTTAAATTTACTTCAGTTTAAATGAAATAAATAAAAATTAAACATACATATATTACAAATTAATTTTATTTACGAATAGTTTATATAAACATTAAACATTAATATAAACATTTAGATTTAAGCATTTTCATATTTAATCATTTTTTTTTTTCATTTTATTTATTATGCTTAACTGCACCAAAAATACTTTAACTTAAGGGTAAAAAGAGACTTGTGCCGCTTTGGAAAATAGCCTTTCAAAGGGTACAGATGTGCCCACCATTGTTAAAAACTTAAATGCAACTTTATATAGCTTTGGGAACTGAAGTTTAATATCTTTCCAGACTTCTAATGGGTTTTCATTCAATCTTGCTACCGTCAAAGATAAAAAGAAAGCTCATCGCAAAGGCTGTCTTCGGATTTGTTACATTTCCAATTACGATAAACTAATTTATGATGATCAGTCCAAATGGAAAAACTTTTTTCCATTTTTTTCTGATTTGTCTTAGTCGGAATTCATTTCATCTGCGCTCTGCATTAAGATGCACACTTCAAAAAAATGCATTTAATATGGAAAATATTAAACGATCTTGGCTTCTTTATTCCAAAACAAATAATGCAATGTACTGTATCGCCTGCAAACTGTACGCCTGTAATTCTGCTTCAGCCTTGGGTAAAAAGGGTCTAATTAATTGGAAAAAAGCTACTGAAAGATTAAATGTTCATGAAACATCGCATATGCATAAGGAATGCATTATTAAATGGAAGACACGTCTGCAGCAAATGAAATCCTGTCAGGGCATCGATCATGACATGGAGCGGCTAATTCACACCGAAAAAGAAAAATGGAGACAAATTCTACATGTTATAATGGACGCTATCCTCTTTCTTGCTACAAACTTTCTTTAAGAGGTTCCAAGGAAACACTCAGTGATTTCACTGTAAACTTCCCTCAACCAAGTCGAGGAAATTTTCTTAATTTGATTACTCTGCTCGCCAAATATAATTCAACTCTCAAATGTCAGTTAGAACACGTTAAAAAGGGACAGGTATCCTATTTGTCAAAGACAATTCAAAATGAATTAATCGATGTAATGGCAGAAAAAGTTCGAAAAACTATTATAAATGAGATTATGAAGGCCAATTACTTCACCATCATGTTTGATTGCACTCCAGATGTATCTCACACCGAACAGATGAGCCAAGTGATTCGATACATTAAAATAACAGACTATAAATGTGAAATAAAAGAAAGTTTTATGGATTTCATAGAAGTTGATGGAAAAACTGGAGAATATATTACACAGCAAGTTCTATAAAAGTTGGAAGCTGATGGTTTGGATGTGCAAAAATGTCGTGGACAATCTTACGACAACGGTTCTAATATGGCCGGCATATATAAAGGAGTCCAATCCAGAGTCATCAAAATAAACGTTTAATATAATAATTAAGATAAATAATAATCATACATAACTACCAAAAAAAAAATAAATAAATAAATAAATAAATAAATAAACGCGCTGGCAGAGTTTGTGCCATGCCTGGCACACTCCTTAAATCTGGTGGGTACAAATTCAGTGTCATCATGTTCAGAAGCAGTTGGCCCATTTGGACTTGTACAAAAAATTTTTTGTTTCTTTGTTGGATCCACGGCACGGTGGAAAGTAATGCAAAAGTGTACAAAAACCAATTTAAAAGGAAGCAGCTAAACAAGATGGTTCGCAAAATACCTTGCTCTAAAACCACTATTAAATAATTTACAGGAAGCTGTCGAAGTTCTGAAAGAAATTGAGCAATCCTCTTCTACTGCAGAATCTAAGTACGAAACTAGTCATCTATTGCATGCAATGATGGATTTTAAATTTATTCTTAACTTGACAATTTGGGCTAATATTCTTCAAAAGATTGATAGAGTTAACGTCGAAATACAAAAAGAGGATATCATTATTTCGCGTTCTGTGGTGCTAATGCAAGGTCTTCTTAAAATCTTTAGAACTCTGCGAGGTCGAGTCCAGAACACTTGACCCAGTTCAACTATTTTCCAAAGGTTTAAAAGTTGTTTTTGACAAGATTTTAAGAGAAATTGAAATAAGGGTAGAGAGCGCGAAAAATTTAAATGAAAATTTTGCTTTTCTATGTGGTCAGACAGTTTTAAACAATTCAACTGAAGATCTGCAGAAAAATGGTGCTAATCTAGCACGAAAATATTCAAAAGATTTGAATACCGTTGATTTTTGTGAGGAACTCGCAAACGTAACAGGAATTAAAGAAAAATCAAGTGCTTTAGACCTCTTGGAGCTTCTGTGCAAGCATGACTTGCAAGAAGCATTTCTTAATGTTAGTATAGCTCTAAGGATATACTGCACATTACCAACGACATCTGCAAGTTGTGAATGAAGTTTTAGCAAACTCAAAATAATTAAGAGCTATCTGCGTTCAACCATGAGTCAGGAACGTCTATCTGGCCTCGCAATATTAGCTATTGAAAATAAAACTGCCTATGAGGCCAGCTTTGATCAGCTAATAGACTCTTTCGCAGAAAGGAAAGCACGTCGTGTAAGTTTGTAGCAAGATAAACCAGAAAAAAATGCTGGAGCCTATAAATTTAAGATGTTTATACTGTTTTTCTTGTCTAATAGGTAATTTTTATAATGTATTATAGAGTTAAAATTTATTATAGGGTTCTTATTTTCCGATCATAAAAACCCTACCCAGTATTTTCGGCTTTAAACTTTTGAAGACGTGTATTTCCACACTTGAGGGGCGCCACTACAAGTATCTGCCCCGGTCAAAAAAATCGTAGATCCGGGCCTGCCCTCATAGCTACTTTTTCATGGAGAAAGTAGCTATAGTTGTTTTTACGTGCAAAATAACAACAATTTCACACACACGCGTACGCTCAAACTCTAAGTAACAGACGCTACATGCATTTCTAACAAAGCCACATGTCATTTGAACTTAGAAAAAATATAGTGAAAAGTACTGTGAAAAATATAGTAAAAATATAATGAATATAATTGAGTGTGTTAGGATATAAAAATGATCGGGAAAAATAAATAAAACTATAAAATTAATAGCAATTAGGATATAAGAATAAATAAGGAATAAAAGATAAATAAAAGTATAAAATTAGTTCCAATAGGATATAAGAATGATTGGTACATGTGCCAATAAATAATAATATATATATATATTGTGTCTAGACTTAAGATCGTTTGAAGAATGTCATTTAGGTTTAAGTCTACAATAAAAACTTTTATAAACAAAGAGCTTAAGAGCTTATAATTAATAAAAGCTTTACATATTAAGAGCTTTAAAAAGACAACAACAATGCAGACCTGTGGACAAAAGTAGGCCAGCGCATTTACCTCAGGAAACGAAAGTTCAGAATCCAGAACAAAAACAAAAACACCAAGTTCATGCACCTGAAATTGCATATAACGGAAATCATAAGCGGAAATAAAAAAAAATTCCATTAAATAAATTTTCGCAATTTTGGCGAAAAAATATTAAATCCAACGGAAATCAATAATAACAACAAATAGTGAATTTTTGGCGAGGCAAGCTAAAAATAAACTATATAAGAAAGAAGTGACAAAAAAGAGAGAGTGTTTTTAAAATTTTCAAAGAAGGTCGAACCGCTGCCACAAGACCGGCTGAAACTGGCCAAAACTTTGTAAGCAGAGTTGATCATCTTTGAAGTGTTTGAATTTAAATTAAAATTAAAACTTAGAATCATTTTAAAAAAGTGAATTAAACATAGAAATATTTTACCAAAAATAAATAAAACTTAGAAACATTTTACCGAAGTGAACTTAGAAATATTTTAAAGAAATACATAAACCTCAGAAATATTTTAAAGAAGTGTCTCAAACTCTAAATTGCCCTAATTTAAAAGTGAAAGAGGCTTGGTCCTATTTTTATTCAATCTTTAAACAAAGTTGTGATTTTGAAATATTTCCTTTAAAATTTGGGAGGAAATTAAGAAAACTCCATACGCCTTTTTGTTGTGGGAAATTCTGAATCGATTAACGAGGTGAGTTAGGCAAACTTTTAGGGTTTGCTTCTACCGTGTATTTTTTAATTTGAAATTTAACTACGCAGTTTTATGTCAATAACAATGTCTTACACAGAGATAGAACTATGCCACCTGTGCAGGTCCATAACGAGGATTTAAGGAGAGCCTTGGCCGAGGATCCCAGGGCCGGACCAAGACCTATCTCCATAGAGGAGTATCGCCAACGTCAAATACGTCGTGCCGAGAATGCAATTATTCTCAAAACTACACAACCAGTGCCAGTGATTCTCCCTTGCTTGCCACCCCCGTTCAACGCACGAAAAAGTCCACTCCACGAGACGGACGATAAAAAGAAGCGGCGTGGTGGTGTCCGAAGGCGTCTGCGCGTTCTGATAGCCCACCTGAATGAGGCAATAGAAGAAAAGCAAGACGAGTTGAGGAAGAATCAACTAATTCAGGAATTATATCAGTTAAAGGAGGATTCAAGGAGACGAGGGATAGTAAACAAGCAACTACGACAAAATGAAATTAACAAGAACGAATTAAAGTAATGAAAGGTAGTAAATAAGGAAATAGAATTAAAGTAATGAAAGGTAGTAAATAAGGAAATAGAATTAAAGTAATGAAAAGTAGTGAAATAAGGAAAAAAGATTAAATATATCAAGAAGTAAAATAATAAAGAAAAAGAAAATGAGTCAAAAAATTGTAAATTGGTGTTTCACATTAACGAAGAGCCTTTTCCTCGAAGATAATTTGAAAGGACAGTTTAGCTAAGTTAACTTAACATCATCTCCATAACATTATTTTGGCGCAGCCGGTAGGATTTTGCTTAGAAACCTTTATTTGTCGCAATATTTAAAGGATGTTTCTTAAACGTAAGATCAGAGAGACTTGAGTTAATACTAACAAACTGTTGTTAGCTCAACGAACCTACCATCAAATAAGAACTTAGCTTGATGTCATTTCAAAACAACGAGGAAAGAATAGAAAACGGCTCAAAAACACCAATAGCCAAAGGAAAGGCAAAACTACCTTTAACTCCAGGATTCCAGGAATTTTCTGAGTTAATTGACTCATTCTCGTTCGAAAATCCAGAACCCGAAGTAGTAGAAAAAAGGTTAACCCCGAGACCAGAAAAACAAACCCGACTAAAGCAACTTAAAGGAATTTTTGCACCGAGAAAGCAACAGGTCAGCGCGGTTAAAGGCGCTACAACGTCAAGCTCAACACCGAAAATAGATAAAACCCCTTCAATCCAGTCTGGTTTCCTGCGATCTGGCAAGCCTTTCAAACGGCGATCTAATTCATTCTCGGGATTTGACCGAAACAAGAATACGGACATCCCTTTAAAAACTACTCTTAATACACCATTAACAACCACAAGTGCTATCATGTCTGTAGATATATGCAAGATAAACACGTTGGTTTGCACGGGCATTCCTTTATTAACGGGAGAAAACGGTCCAAATCTGCTAAATGAGATTAACTCGTTTTTAAAATGTTGTTCACACACCATTACTTTCCTCACCCCCGATGAAACCAAGATCTTTTTACAGCTTTTACCCATAAGATTCCGGGATAGGGCTGCGGTCGTATTAGAGGGAGAGTATAAAAATCTCAAAGAATTGGAAACTTTGGTAAGAACCAAGTTGATAAACACAAAACCCTATCTCACCCTCGTAAATGAATTACGAATCTTACGTCAAGTACCGGGAGAAAGCTTGATAGCTTTCGGAAATAGAGTAAAAGACCTATACAAGGAATGCTGCTTGCTAAACCAGGAAAGACATAGTGGGGAAGCCGCTCAGGCAATAGAAGCCGATCTAGAAGAAACGGCAGCTTACACTTTCAAGGTAGGCATAATAAATCCAAATCATAAATTCTTCCTACTTCAAAGCGAAGAAAAACAACTGAATACCCTCTTAGAAAAAGCAAGGAAGTTGGAAGAGGCTGAACAGCTAATGACCATTAACCCCCCTGAACTGACTATCTATCAGCCTACCCCACCATTTAATAATAACCAACAAATGAACCCTCAAGGTCACCACTTTCCCCGTAATGGGAAACCACCTCAATCAAATAACTATCTCGCCAATCCACCCCAATACCAGCCAAACAGGCCGAGACCCCAAAGAAACCCCAACTACTATCCTCTCCAGTGCGGATTCTGCAATAAGCCGAATCACACATATGCAGATTGCCGCATGCGTAAAAATACGCCTTTCTGTTTAAAGTGCAAAATTTACGGACACAACATACAGAACTGTACAAATAGACCTATAGGACTGCCCAAGCAAAATCCTGTTCAAGTACACACTCTGCGTAATAGGAACGAAGGGCAAAGTGAAAATAAACGGTGTGAATTTTGCCAGAGGTTCGGCCATACTACTCCAACATGTCGATCCAAAAGACAATGGGAATCAAGGATGGAACCGAGAAATACCCCACAACCCATGATCAATCCGCAGTCGGAAAACTTGAACAGGGCTGCCATCTAATACCTAAAAAGACCCAAGGATGTCAGCCCGTATCACCTAGACTATGCACAGCCCAAATACCGATAGATATAGCAAAAGGAGGAAAAGCCGAATTAATAATTGACACTGGTGCGGAAGTAAGTTTCATCAAAAGAAACGTAATTAAATCTTCAATCCCAATAACCCAGGATGTGACGACAATTTCCACAGCCTTTGGGATGGGATTTACACAAGGAAAATGCACTGGTAAAATATTAACGGAATCCCCTATACCATGCGAATTTCATATCCTAAATGAGAAAGTACAAATACCGGGAGATGGCATACTAGGATACGATTTCCTAAGAAAAAATTGTAATATTAAGGGACCCAAGCAAGCGCTTTCATTCCCTCGCAAGGAAAATAAAGAAAGATTTAGCATTCCAATCCGGAGTAATATTGAGGAACCCAAACAAGTTCATACTTTCCCTCGCAAGGAAAATAACAAGCCCCTCAATATTCCAATATCTAACCGGCAGGTTAGTACTTTCCCTCGCAAGGAACAAATTCAGGCTCTCTCTATTCCAATAACAAATAATCAAGGTCCAACGGTACCTCTTGACACCTCATCCAATACTCCTAAGAAACGGAAGCTGGAACAAACAAAACAAACAACCACAGTTAATAAACCTAAGGAAATGGTACAAAGCCCCAGGACAAAGCTTACCACCACTGAAAAGGGTAACGCTCCAACGTCTGACCGGTTAAAAAAAATAATACCCCTGGAAAAAATCATGATCCCGGGACGAACTGAAAATCTTTTAGAGATAAGCACAGACAAAAGGGGAGAATTCATATGCCCCCAACAAAAAATAGCTAAAGGAGTCTATCTAGGAAACTGCATAATAAAAGCAAAAGACAATCGCATGGTAGTACCCATTATAAATATAAATGAAAACGAAGAAGTTTTAACGACGATTAAGCCCAGTCTGCTTTCCTTAAATAACTACAACATACAACCCCTAAATTCACAATACAACAACCCTTTGGAGTACCATACAAGAACCAACCACAGGAGATCCCAGCAACTTTTCGACAACCTAGATCTGGATAAGCATCTAAATCCAGAAGAACTTAGTTCAATAACAGAATTATGCCAAGAATATAATGACATATTTCATTTACCAGGTGACAAGTTAACTCACACCTCCACTTTAACCCATGAAATACTTACGATACCGACTGAAAGTCCGGCAAACCAAAAAATGTACCGATTGCCAGAAAAGCAAAGGTTAATCATTGATGAGCAAATAGAAGAAATGCTAATCAATGACATCATAGTCCCAAGTAAAAGCCCTTGGAACTCGCCTTTGCTAGTAGTCCCAAAGAAAGACAGTCCAGATGGAAAAAAAAGATGGCGTGTCGTGGTAGATTTCCGTAAGTTAAATCACCTAACAATCGGTTATGCCTTTCCGCTACCACGTATTGACGATATCCTAGATCAATTAGGACACTCACGCTACTTCTCCACATTGGATCTAGCAAATGGATATCACCAGGTATGAGTAGACAAACGGGACCGACCAAAAACCGCATTCAGCACGGCACAAGGGCATTATGAATTCAACAGGATGCCTTTCGGATTAAAAGGGGCACCTGCAACTTTCCAACGACTTATGAATGTAGTCCTGAGTGGACTACAAGGATTTAAGTGCTTTGTCTATTTAGACGACATCGTGGTTTACGGGAAAAATATAAAGGATCACAACGACAAATTAGAAGCTATCTTCCAACGATTAAGGGAGCACAACTTGAAATTACAACCAGAAAAGTGTCACTTTCTGCGAAAAGAAATCACTTACCTTGGACATAAATGTTCACCAGACGGGGCATTACCCGATCCAGCAAAAATTAAATGCGTACAGGAATTCCCACGCCCTAGAACAATAAGACAAGTCCAGTCCTTCCTCGGACTCGCGAATTATTACAGAAAATTCATCCCAAACTTCTCCAAAATAGCCGAACCCATTAATAAAATCTTAAGGAAAAATAACAAATTTAAATGGTCGGAGGAATGTGAAACGGCTTTCGAGACCTTCAAAAAACTATTGGTAACACCACCGTTATTAATTTATCCCGATTTTAGCCTACCATTCACCCTGACCACTGACGCAAGCGCAGACGCAATGGGAGCCGTCCTCTCCCAAGGAGATCCAGGAAAGGATCAACCAATTGCTTACGCCAGCCGCACCCTAAATGGAGCCGAACGGAGGTACTCCACCATTGAAAGAGAATTACTAGCTATTGTGTGGGCAACCAAAAATTTCCGTTGTTATTTATACGGGCGGAAATTTACCGTATACACCGATCACAAACCACTCAAAGGGATTTTCAACGTAAAGGACCCCACATCACGTCTCGTCCCGTTCCATCACAAACTCTCGGAATACGACTACAACATAGAGTACAAGCCAGGTAAGTACAACAAAAATGCAGACACACTTAGTCGAATCCCTAATGAAGACACCACAACTCCAATAGCACAATTAGAGTTCCCCCTGCCACCTGAAAACACAGATCAACCCAAGGAAAAACATAACCTAGGGGAAGAAAAAGAAAAGCCAGGACTAACAAACTGCTCAAGCAAAGAGGAAAAAGTATGTCTAGTGACCACTCGCGCTCAAAAAGAGCGAGAGGCATTAAAGACGGACAAAAACCTCAATATACCTAGATCCAATTCCTCCGAGGAATTGCCAGATTTTCTAGATACAGATGTAAAAGAGATAACTGAGCCAGCAGACGTCAAAACTATACTAAAGGACTATCATGATAGCCCACTAGGCGGACATTCAGGAATCCAACGGACCTACAACAATATCAGGCAACATTTCCACTGGAAAAACATGTACGAAGATATTAAAAATCACATCGGACAATGCATCAAATGCAAGCGAAATAAAGCAAGCAAAGCGACTAAAATGCCGATGGTAATTAGTGATACCGCAGCACAACCATTTGAAAAAGTTTATTTGGATATAGTTGGACCCCTACCTTTATCCAATAACGGAAACAAGTACATACTCACCTTCCAGGACGACTTGACCAAACTGCTGGACTGCTTCCCTATCCCAAACTGCGAAGCGGAAACAGTAGCAAACTGTTTCTATAAAAATATAATTCTAAAATACTTTGTTATTCCGGAAAAGTTAATCACCGACCAGGGCACAAATTTCCTCAGTGATCTGTTTAAAAGGCTCTGTAAACTGCTACATATCAAAAAGATACAAACAACAGCTTACCATCCCCAAGCCAACGGAAGCCTAGAACGGGCACATCGACCCCTCATTGAGTACTTACGGAACGTTGTAGATGGAAACCCAACAGAGTGGGACGATTGGCTAGGTGAAGCCGCCATGGCATATAATAATACCCCTCATTCAAGCAGTAAATTCTCACCTGTTTTCGCATTATACGGTTTCAAACGTCCCATCCCAAGTAACCTTACGAGAGCCCCAGAGCCATTATACAACTTTAACGACTATTGCACCTATGTGCAAGCAAAAATGCGAAACATTCACAGAAAAGCGCGGGAAAACCTAAAAGCAAGTAAAGAAATCTCCAAAATACAATATGATAAAACCTCACACATACCCAAAATACACGTAGGCGATAAAGTATTACTCCGGAACCCCATTAAAAAACATAAATTATCTCCAATCTGGATCCCCTATGAAGTAACGAAAATAAACAGTGACGTCAATTGCACTATCAAGATCGGGAAAAAACTTCGGCGAGTCCACAACAACCGCCTTAAATTGTTTTAATAACACATAAACATAACACTTCCAGTAAATAAATATCCAAAATACAATACGATAAAAATATCCATGTACCCAGGATACACGAACACAAAGCCAAGAATTTTTTCTAATAACACTACACTCCCACAAAGACTTTATCATCTTTCTTTTTACGTCTTCCAGGAAGATGTTGAAATTAACCATTCTAATCACCTGTTTCCTGAGGTTAGCAGAGGCTCAAACTCAGATTCTATCTCTCAACCACACCACCCTATTTCTTGAAGACAATGGGAGAGCGATTATGTACAAAACGACATGGAAAATTATCACCCAGTTAAGTATGACAAGCGAGGAGGAATCTTTAAAATTCACCCAAAGCTGCGAAAAACATATAGAGAAGATATGTAGGCTCATTCAAGAGTATCACACGTCTAACATGTGTGATTCCTGGATATCCGAAATACAACACCTAATTAAAGGAATAAAAAATAAACTGAGAGGGTTAAAAACAATTTTGTCAACCAATAACAGAAGTAAGCGTGGATTAATAGATGCCGGTGGAAAATTGGCAAAATTTCTACTCGGAACAATGGATGCAGAAGATAGCGATAAAATATATTCCCGGCTACAAACATTAGAAAAACATGACACCGACAACATACATCTCATGCAAAAACAAACATCCCTCATAAAGTCCACCACAGATATCTTAAGCGCAACATTGAAAAATATCAGCTCAAACGAAGCCAAATTATCAACCAGATTCCAGGATCTGGAAAAACAACTCCATTCAGAAACTATTAAACAAAACAAAATTATCAATTTGGAACACTTAAAAACCAACGCCAATGAACTTATCGCTTTCATCACTCTAACCCTTCAACAAATATCAACCCATTTAAACGAACAATATGTTATTCTAAATTCGCCCTCAATAGGGAAAATTCACCCACTAATCATAGACCCCGACACATTTCAAGAAGTAATTCAGAAAATCGCTCAGCATCACCCGACCCATAAGCTGTTCCATGACCTACCAACCATGTCTCAAATATCCAAAATACGGTTTTTGGTGAATAACACCACAATGTATATACGGGTAGATCTACCCATACTAGAACCTACCGAGTTCAGCATCCAGAGAATTTATCCACTGCCCCTACCCCAATCAACAAACACTACCCTTTTACTCGATCTCGATTCCAACTTTCTTTTTAAAAACCCAGGTAGCCATCCTTATCTGAAATATACCAGTGCAAATTTCCAGCGTGATTGTTACAAGACGAATAGCATCTCAACTAAAAATTGGTATATATGCCAACAAACGCAAGTTAAAGTCCTTGGGTTCGACCCCAGTGACTGCCTTCTAAATATAATCAATGAAAAATACACTAATAATAACTGTAAATACCGTATACTAACACAAAATCCAGATATACTAATCAAACTTTCTACCAAGAATACTTGGCTTTTCACCCTTGGCACTGCAAAAGTACTTCGCATACATTGCAAAAACAATGTACAACTAACTCACTTACAAGGAACAGGAGTCCTTACTCTAACAAAGCCATGCACTTTTACAATAAATTACCTCGACCTACCCTACGAAGACAGCCCAGAAAGCGAAATCCCCGAGCATAAATTTTACTCATATGTCCCCAAAATTCCCCAATTCAATGTTCCAGAACAATTGGAAACAACAATAAACAACACGGAAACCTTCCAAATAATTGGGCATAACCAATACTCTGCCTCTTTACGAAAACACAGTAAGGATATTACTGAATTCTCTCAGACTTTAGACCAGACCGAACTAAGCCGTAAAATGGAAAACCATGGAACTCATAGCATTATCAACAGCATAATCGTAACATTAATTCTGACAGCTATACATCTCCTTACTATAAAAACCATCCGAGCACGTCTGAGGAAACCCAAAGAAAACCATCCAATTCAGCTTACCATGACAACCCCTCCAACGCCCGAGATGAGTAATGACCCCGTAAACAAGCCTAAATTTAACTCCAAAAGGAAAAAATCTTTTCGCGTCAAGCTATAAATAATAAAATTTCAACCCTCGTCCACAAAACCCATCCCATTTTATTAGTTGATACCCACTAACCTATCCAATTAATCGTTAAGTAAAAGTCTTTGTAAATAACCTTATATAAATAAATATTAAACACCTTTTCATCTTGTAGAAAAGGAGAAACACATCAGACACTACACCACCAATATAACAAAAACACCAAACACAATTAACACCCACACAAAAAAAAAAAAAAAAAAAAAAAAAACAACGAAAGAAAGAAACAAAATGGCTTCGCAAAATTCGATATATTGGACGATCCGGTGAACAAGGGATCAAACAAGTTTTTCAAGAAAGAATATAATGGAAGACCTTCCTGAACCTATAGGATATATCGGGACCGAATATATCATCAGACTGGTCCCGCAAGAAGATAGACCCCCTAGATATGAATGTATCCTGTGCAACATCAGAGCCAACGAGTACCACATGGAACATCACGTGAAAAGCACTTTTCACAGGGAGGAATTCCTTGAGCAAAATTATCCATCCTTGCTCAAAAAATGTGAAGACGTTGAGGAACCTCGTAGATCAAAACTGATCGAAAAAGTAGCCAAAACAATAGAAAAGTACCATGGAAGAGATGTGCCATTTGACGTAGTAGCCGAAACATATGAAGCGCATCCTGAGCCCGTCAGAAATAAAGTAAGGAGTTTCTGCCATGCCAACGTCTACAACGGGCCATCCACGCAACAAATTCTCAACAACAAAGACATGAAGGTCTATTTGGACAACGTTGATGAAATGTGTAATTATTTTAATGAAACACATATAAAATAATGTTATGTAGAGTATGTAGTAATACATATGTAGTAATAATTTTTTTAAAATGTTTATCATTATAAATAAGAATAAATAAGAATGTAATAATGTTTTTATTTAAGCAATAATCTTTTTTTAATTGGGATAAATGTTATAAAATATGTAATAATAATACAAAATAAAAATATAAACATTCCCCCAAGGAAATGTTAGGGTGTAAAAGAAAAAGAAAATATAAATAAATAAATAAAAAAGAGAATGGTGTTATAGTAGTAGATACTGCTGTAGTAGTGTAATACTACAATGGTATATGGGCTAACCCTTTTTGTAAAAAAAAAAAAAAACAAAAAAAAAAAAAATTTTTAAAACATTCCCCTCCAGGCAATGTTTTTCAAAAAAAAAGGGGGAGGAAATGTTAGGATATAAAAATGATCGGGAAAAATAAATAAAACTATAAAATTAATAGCAATTAGGATATAAGAATAAATAAGGAATAAAAGATAAATAAAAGTATAAAATTAGTTCCAATAGGATATAACAATGATTGGTACATGTGCCAATAAATAATAATATATATATATATTGTGTCTAGACTTAAGATCGTTTGAAGAATGTCATTTAGGTTTAAGTCTAAAATAAAAACTTTTATAAACAAAGAGCTTAAGAGCTTATAATTAATAAAAGCTTTACATATTAAGAGCTTTAAAAAGACAACAACAATGCAGACCTGTGGAAAAAAGTCGGCCAGCGCATTTACCTCAGGAAACGAAAGTTCAGAATCCAGAACAAAAACAAAAACACCAAGTTCATGCACCTGAAATTGCATATAATGAGCGGAAATAAAAAAAAATTCCATTAAATAAATTTTCGCAATTTTGGCGAAAAAATATTAAATCCAACAACAAATAGTGAATTTTTGGCGAGGCAAGCTAAAAATAAACTATATAAGAAAGAAGTGACAAAAAAGAGAGAGTGTTTTTAAAATTTTCAAAGAAGGTCGAACCGCTGCCACAAGACCGGCTGAAACTGGCCAAAACTTTGTAAGCAGAGTTGATCATCTTTGAAGTGTTTGAATTTAAATTAAAATTAAAACTTAGAATCATTTTAAAAAAGTGAATTAAACATAGAAATATTTTACCAAAAATAAATAAAACTTAGAAACATTTTACCGAAGTGAACTTAGAAATATTTTAAAGAAATACATAAACCTCAGAAATATTTTAAAGAAGTGTTGTAATGGTTGTTGTCCTGATTTATCGGAACTGTTGCCATTCGTCGCGGGTTCCATTTAGCAGTGTCCATGTTAATATAAGATCTGCCATGATAAAAAAGGATAAATGATTTATTACAAAGGTGATAGATCTATTATCTATCATCTGTGCCCTAGAGGGCTTATTTGAATGGCTATTACGCCAAAGTTAAAAGAAAAGAATGTTTGATTTTAATGAACATTTATTAATTGCCCATTATGGCTAATTTAAATACAAATAGAAAGTTATTTATTTATTAATAATTCATAGGTGTGCCAACTATGGCATCTTACCTGAGTTCGTTGCAATAATATAACGGCCGATAATGGCAACATATATCATCTGCAACTGTTCGATGAAGAATGATCTCCGTATAAAATAATGATCTCCCTTATATACTAATTTCTTATCTGTATATGCCCTTTAAATTTTATATTCCCACGGAAATTCCAATCTCTAATTTCCAGACTTACAAAAATTTGCCGAATTGCAAGATTGCAATTTCCGTCTATTCTAAGTTAAAAACAAATAGATCTAATTACATTAGATTCCATGTGAACCAAAAATATTTCATATAGCATACTTTCGGGCACACACAAATTAACAATTTATTTTATTAATGTAATATAACAATTTAATTTATTTATAATATATACCAATTTAAATTTAATTTATATTATGTACTAATTCAAATTTATTTATACTAATTCTATTTTTATAAAATTTATACCAAAATACATTACAGTGTCTCAAACTCTAAATTGCCCTAATTTAAAAGTGAAAGAGGCTTGGTCCTATTTTTATTCAATCTTTAAACAAAGTTGTGATTTTGAAATATTTCCTTTAAAATTTGGGAGGAAATTAAGAAAACTCCATACGCCTTTTTGTTGTGGGAAATTCTGAATCGATTAACGAGGTGAGTTAGGCAAACTTTTAGGGTTTGCTTCTACCGTGTATTTTTTAATTTGAAATTTAACTACGCAGTTTTATGTCAATAACAATGTCTTACACAGAGATAGAACTATGCCACCTGTGCAGGTCCATAACGAGGATTTAAGGAGAGCCTTGGCCAAGGATCCCAGGGCCGGACCAAGACCTATCTCCATAGAGGAGTATCGCCAACGTCAAATACGTCGTGCCGAGAATGCAATTATTCTCAAAACTACACAACCAGTGCCAGTGATTCTCCCTTGCTTGCCACCCCCGTTCAACGCACGAAAAAGTCCGCTCCACGAGACGGACGATAAAAAGAAGCGGCGTGGTGGTGTCCGAAGGCGTCTGCGCGTTCTGATAGCCCGCCTGAATGAGGCAATAGAAGAAGAGCAAGACGAGTTGAGGAAGAATCAACTAATTCAGGAATTATATCAGTTAAAGGAGGATTCAAGGAGACGAGGGATAGTAAACAAGCAACTACGACAAAATGAAATTAACAAGAACGAATTAAAGTAATGAAAGGTAGTAAATAAGGAAATAGAATTAAAGTAATGAAAGGTAGTAAATAAGGAAATAGAATTAAAGTAATGAAAAGTAGTGAAATAAGGAAAAAAGATTAAATGTATCAAGAAGTAAAATAATAAAGAAAAAGAAAATGAGTCAAAAAATTGTAAATTGGTGTTTCACATTAACGAAGAGCCTTTTCCTCGAAGATAATTTGAAAGGACAGTTTAGCTAAGTTAACTTAACATCATCTCCATAACAAGTGCAAGAAATTAACATCAAAACTTTAAAAGATCTTGTGATTAATTAATTGTGACAATAATTATAACAAATATAAACCAAATTAAAACCTAATAATATAACATAACCAACTGTGAAATAAATTATTTTTATTTTGTTTTTGTATCGAATTGTTCTTATAATTTATTATTTTTAATTTGTTAATTAAAAATTAATAAATTTTTTAATTAAAATAGATATACGGTAGGGACTGTGAAATACCTGCCAACCTGCACACGAATCATAGATGAATCGCTTCATATTTGACTCTGCAGAATGCATGCGTAAGCAATTCATGTAGTTTATAAATTTTACAATACAATGCGAACAATCATTTCTATTCGTTTATATAGGCACTCAAATGCCTATAAAACTAACACATTTAAAGTTGTCACACGTAAAATATATAACTATGTGTGTGATTAAAATGAAGTTTAGTTGGCATTTCGGAAAGTACGCGTGTTATGTGGCCCATGGTCGACCAATACAACCTCTACCATAAAAATTTATGGATAATTTAATAAAAACCACCGAGGGAGATGGTCCTTTGAAGGCATCAGCCTTGATTATGGCTTAATCAAATTTAATAAAAGTGTCTCCACAAGGCATATTGCCTATGGAGCAAATCTCTACAGTACGAGGTCAACCCATTGTACTGGGTCTGAACTGGAAAGTCCCTTAATGGAGTCATCTAATGACCCTAAGAAGGATCCGAACAGCTCCATTCGAATAAAACAAAAAGCTCTGAGTGGAGCGGCCCGCAAAAGTACGGCCATCTCAAGGCCAAAGGAATTCCACATGCAGAGGCACTAGAAATTGCCAAGGTACCGATAAGTAATAGGCCTCCAATGATGAAGCGGTATAGATCCGAGGAGGAAAGCCCCAAGCACGCAAACCCGTCCAAAAAAGGGAAACCTGTTCAAATAAATATTAATAAACGAGAAGCACAAAAACCTGACAAACCATCAAAAACATCAACAGGTCCAAGATACAGCAATGTAGTGCAAGCCACCGCCCTAGCCATATGTAGCTCAAAATATCCAGAGGTGTTGCTTAAGGATAACGAGCTGCAAGACATCCAGGACAAAATCAAGGATGCTATGGACGAGCTTCCCGTTGACGGTTTCACACCAACCTTCGCTGGCTGCACCAAGCGGAGGGGCTGGGTAAAAATCAATTGTGTCAATACTGACACAGAAACATGGGTACGCAATATTGCCCCTACTTTCAAACTTGAGACACAAATTGACCTCGAAGTGTGCAGAGTAGAAGAGCTGCCACAGTCGCAGATCTTCTTTCTGTACCTACCAAAATGTAGTAAAGAGGACAATGACAAAATCATCCGTCGTTTAAGTCTTCAAAACACCTGCTTGAGAGGAAAAGACTGGCGCATTTTATCCAGAAAGGATAGAGATGAGGGTTACGGCATGCTCACCCTCTCGGTAGGTAGACCTTAAATAACAAAATTAACTGGCTGTATGGAACAGCCCACTTCAGGCCTAAAAAAACAAAGGCTATAAATGAAGTGAGTGCTTAGAAACATCCCAGTGAAAAAGGAAAAAAGGTACTGTGTGGGTTAAAGGAGCCTGTGATAACAGGAAATCTAACCATAATCACAGAACCAACCCTTGTTGAGCGGGAGAACACGCCTGGACAGACTCAGTTTGTGTCTGTGTTACAATCTCCCCCAGAAGAGGCACTTGGCTCAGAATTTATGGGAAACCCTGCTGAGCAACCATCTACTTCCTCTACTACAGGTAGCAGCACCATAGTTGCTGTAAGTAGTGGAGAAGGGACGAACATTCAGGGCACCAAAAGAACCTCTAAATTAAAAAAAACTGGCAGGAAGACTTGGGCGATAGAAGGGCAAAAAACATGGATTGGCCTCAGAGGTTAAATCTAAGGACCCTACGCATGTTAAAATGCGTTCAAATTAACCTCCCCAGGTCCCAAGAAGCGTCTGCCAACCTGCTTGAAAACTTCATTAGCAGACGCTAGGACATTACTTTGATCCAGGAACCATGGGCTAATCGAGGCAAATTCAAGGGACTTGGAGGAACAGATATGTTAATTTTTGATACTAGGTCTGAAAGGCCAAGGGAGGTTATTTTACATCGCCCAGGGCTAAAGAGTTTTTGCATTAATGAGTTTATTTGCAGGGACATGGTAGCAGTGTCCATCAAGGTACAAAATCAAGGAAGTACCTTCAACATTTACCTTGCGTAGGCCTACTTTCCTGGCGACGAAGACGAGGTGCCGACACTGGAGGTCCAGGACTTTGTTAGATACAACCAAGACTGCCACCAGAAGTATATCATAGGATGCGATGCTAACGCAGACAATAAAGTGTCGGGCAGCACCAACAATAACAAGAGAAGTGATTCTCTTCTTAATTATATAATTAGTAATGATAAAAATCAACAATAAAGGTAATGATTCTACGTTTATAAATGTAAATAGAAGGGAGGTTATAGACTTAACACTGTCAAATGTCAATGATAGCGGCATCATTGTAAATTGGCACGTGTCCCAGGTAATTTCTCTTTCGGATCATTGCTACATAATGTTTGATATCACTAAGCCGCTCATAGAGTAGCAGCTGGTAAGATCACACAGACGCACTCAGTGGGATATGTATAAAGTGGAACTGAGCCTTCTATTAGATGGTTTACAGGAACCCTTATACAAAACGGCTGGTCTTGATCTTTACGTGGGTGAGCTAAAAGAGGCGATAAAAATCACCTACTATAAAAACTCACCCCAATCTCTCACAAGAGGACATAGGAAAATCAGCTGGTGGAATACTGACCTCGAAAAACAGAGGCAGGAAGTTAGACAATTATTCAACAGAGCAAAGAGAACGGGGGATTGGCTATCGTACCGCATTGCTCTTACGAAATACAATAAAGAACTCAGGGCCAGTAAAAGGAAATCTTGGCGTAAGTTCTGTGAACAGCTGGATAACGTTGCGGCCGCAAGTAAAGTGGCCAAAATTCTTTCCAGGAATCACAAAAACCCTCTAGGCTCAATTAAGAAGCCTAATGGACTATACACAGCATCCGGAAAGGAAACACTGGAAGTGATGCTTAAGAGTCACTTTTTAATGCAGTGATGAAACATCATTACCCGAGAACGGTCGGACATAGATCCTACCGTCTTTCAAGAGAAATCTTTACTCGGGGATCTTTAAAATGGGCTATCAACTCTTTTGAACCCTTTAAAGCCCCTGGAGTAGATGGTATTTACCCAATGCTACTACAGAAGGGTTTTAACACTCTCGTTTTGTCTGAAAAGTAGATCTCTTTCATTGATGAAGTAGGTCTACTTTCCCTGCTGGGTATAAAAAAAAGGAAACAATCATTACTAACAAAATAATGGTTTTCTTTAATAATAATTTATTAAGCTAAGAAATGGGATTTGGTTTTATTTTGCAAAGAAATACAAAAGGGAAAAGAACCACATTTTTTTACTTTTCTTTTAGCCTTCAATAGCCTGAGAGGACAGAAGAAAACCAAGTCTAATTAAGTGCGAAGAAAGCAAATTTTGTTGTTGTTTGATAGTATTGCTTTTTTCCATTTTTATAGAGATATAAATATATATAAAATCAATAGTTGTTTTTTGCTATTATAATAGAAAGTTATATTGAAATTATAAAATAAGAATAAATTTGTCAAAATAAGAATAATAAAATATAATTAAATTTTTGGCGTATGAGATATCCTAGCCCCTAATCCCCTTCCTCTTCTTTTATTTTGGCCACCATGTTCTCATCATGGTCGAGGGAGATTGAGAGAGATACACAGAACAGTGCAGTCTATTATATGTATTTTTAATCTCATTCCCTAGGACGCTGTTTTTTAATTTTTTAGCCTAGTGTCCCAGTTATCCATGAAAATAATTACTCCTTCACTCTAGACTATAGCTACGTGTAGCAAGCTTTCTAATCTGCGACCAATAAAGACAAATGCTGGATTGTGTTGTGCACTTCGATCACCAATAGTGTGTGCTCTTTGACCATGAATATGCACGGCCCATGAATGTAGCATACGTTACATTTGTAGCCAAAGAAAACATAATTTTCTTTGTCATATTATTTCGACATAATTTTGGGTTGAAAATGAAAACCTGAATGGCTCATTTAAAAGTCACCAAAGAATTAATTTGTATGGTTTCCCTAAATATTACAAGAGGAATGAGAGATATTCCATTTTTCTGAAAAAATCATAGTCAGCTCTAATATAAAAATTAACGTTTATAGAAGCAATCAAACTCCAGAAGAAATGGAAAACTCATGAATTTTCTTTGAAGGAGCCTGAGGACTTAGAAAATCTAGAAGATATACATAAAGTATCCTTTAAGAGCTTTAGAAGTTTTCATTAAATGAAGTCAAAAATAAAATTTTGGAATATTGCATTACTGAAAGATTTTTTTTATTGTTAGTAAAAGTAGCACTAGTTGTACTAATGCTGCTAAAAACTAGCAGTCAAGCATTTCGAAGGAATTATTGAACATATATTTTTAAGAATTAAATACAGATGAATGATTTTTACCTAGAGCAACACGGGCGCTGGTAGCTTCATGATTTATCCAGAATGACACCCATGAAAGCATAACTATTAGTATACTTGGTAAATACGTTTGAAATACGAAGTATCCAATATTTCGCTGTAGTTTAAATGAAAGTGATAGACGTTGATATATTCCAGTAACTAGTTTTTCCTAAAAATGCCTAAATTAACTATTAATTTTAAACAAATGTATGTATTAAACTTTTCGGTCATTCTTTTCATATCCAATTATAGTAAATTGTGGTAACTTAGCATCTCCAACACCTTGCACTGCAGTAGGTTTCCAATACATTACGACATCCAATACTGTATATCCATCTAAAATTTTTTAAATTAATGCAATTGCTAGTTCATAAAAAGTAAAAATATTACAGCTTTCAATCTCAACTGTGCAATTTTGAGAATCAAGAGGATAGTAGTGTAAGTCCATCATGCAAGCTAACGTTGTTGTGAATCGCATTCCATAGGTTACAGAACCATCTCCAGATAAACGGACAAGCTTATTTCGTTCAGTAACGTCATGCAAGAAGCTAAAGTTAAAATTTAAATGAACTTTCAAATATAGGTTAAATACATTTTTTTCAACCTGTTTTTGTCATTTGCAAAAAATGTATCTGGAACCCAAATACGTTCGGCAAAATCCCCGGACAATGTTAAAACATCATTAACTCCATCATCTTCAGAATATCCATCAAAATATGGTCCATATGTGTTGAATGCAAGTCTTTCATCTCGCCAGTATTGGTTAAGATACAATGTAATAGTGTAATCCTGATATCAAAAGAAATAACTTAAATTTTTTAATTTTCCAAAATCATTTTAGTTTACTTTTTACCATATTTACTTCTGAAATTGCATCAAAGCTAGCAATGGTCAAGTCCATACCAACATAGAGCGGATCGCCTAAGAGAAATAAATTTTTTACTTTATTTTCTAAAACTTATACGATAACACAACCTCCAAAGCTAGGACGTAAACGGATATCATAGCTTCCCAATATTTTTGCAATTGCTTGCGTTACATTTTCCAGGCGAGCGGTTGCAATCTTAGCCTTTCGGCTACTATTTATCATAATAAAACGTCAAAATTAATTTAGGAGAATATATTAAATCATTATTTTCTTTAGAAAAATCTTTCATACTAAATTCATAAGAGGAATTATAAATTTATTAATTTCTTAAAACCATAAAATTAGGAATAGTTTATAAACTATATCTTTTTAAATATAGTAGAGTTTTTTTGGTAAAGTAAGGAAATGTGAACACATATAACTTCATTTATTGCAAGTCTAATCAAGCGATTAAACGAGAAAAGGGAATAAGAAAATATTAAGTCTTAATGTTTTAGTGTAGACCAGGGCTTCTTAAACTTTTTTCATTCACAACCCCATTTACGATTGCGAGTTTCTGGACGACCCCATATAAATATCAAATAGAGATAAATTAATATTTTTTGATGATGTATTTATTAGGTAACAATTTACATATACATATGAAAATAAATAGCTTTAGAATTCGTTTAGAAACATACAAAAATGTAAAATTAAAAATTGCACAAAAAGTTGTAAAATTGTTTTTATTATAGTTACAAAAATTATAGCAATATTTTTCATCAAAATTGCATTCTTTGTAATAATACAAATAAAAGGGAATTTTCTGACCGTCTTAGTTCGCTCGAATTTATTCCAACGTAGTCGTTGAATGGTAAGTATTAAATGTAAATTAAAGGAAAAAAGATAAAATCGTGTATTTGAATATTACACATTAAAATCTCTCGCGACTCCAGAATTTTGCTACGCGATCCTATTTTGGGTCGCGACCCATAGTTAACGAAGGCCTGGTGTAGACTGATTTCCTTTTGATAAAATAATTCTAAATATGTTTTGATTTTCAACGGTTTTCGTTGAAGATCCAAACAATTAATTCAACAAATAATTTATATTTATTACACTTTATAGTCATTAGTTATGCAAATAAAAACCCTGAAACCAAAAATGTAGTCCAAAAACTTTAAACGAAACAGATTTTGAGATACTGGAAAAAGTAATTTTTTGAAAAAAACTAGTTTTACTTTATTGAAATTATCGCCAGTCGAACGTGGCTGAATTTTGGAATAAAATTCCTTATCGCGGGCTACTACATGAGGGCTAGGTCTAAAATTCTAAATGGCATTTAAAGTTTTTAGTTGATAATTGTTTCTTTTAATTGTTAAGTGTTGTTTTTTTGTTAATGATGGTTTTTTTACTATCAGCTTTTGCTCCCTTTTGTTAATAACTTATTATTATTAAATGTTGTTTCTTTTGGTTAACAATAGGATTGTTTTCATAATTTCTTTTTTTTGATTGATTGTTGTTTTTTGTTGTTGATTTAAGTCAGGTTGCTATATGATGGGATTTAAGGAAATTCTTTTCTACTGGGTGTCCAAAGACATCTCATTTACTTTTTATGATTATTATACCAAACTATGTTAACTACATATTATGCATTGTTGTTCTTACTGTGCATATAATTATTGGGTTTTTTTAAATAATTTTTCCCAAATTTGTTCAAAAAATTTTCACTTCAAAGTGAATTACACTGAAAATTTACTAAAAAATCTCTGAAGTCAAATAAATCTCATGCAAATAGTGAGCAGCTTATAAATTTTCAAGGCTTTTCACTCAATTCGATCTCAGTAGTTTATTGAGGGACTTAAAAGGAAACAGTAGATGGTATTGGCGGTTCTTATAAGATCGAAATTTATTAATTTCGAATGATCCAAATGAACAGTGTTTATTCATTTACAAAAGCGAATTAAGCTTGGAAAACGTTTTGCTAAATCAAGGAAGCAATCCATACTGTTAATATGAAAAATACCTATGTTTCGACTACATCATTTGATCTTGTACAAAGGTAAAAAGTTTGAACTTACCTCAAGGCTGTTTTATTCACAAATATGGCTGTTTTTTTACAAATATGGCAACAGAGCTTGCAATCATCACTATATATGCAAGCCTAAGACAAATCCAATTAATTTCACAACAATGTGAAATACAAGCCGATTTTTACTTGCTTTGTTTTAAAATGTTTGCTATTTTGTGTTTTATAGAATATGAAGTGTTGTGTTGTCCTTTCACCATATTTTTGCTTAAATTAAATTATTAAAATAAATTATGTAAATTGATTACAGGGGAAAACCTTAACATTATCATTTGCATTAGTTTATATACAATTCTATATATATATAGTTATGTGTATCTGTATTATGAATAGGAGATAGAAAATTTATCTAGAATTGAAAACAATATACTCCCCAGCATAAACGCTTATTAGCGTACCGCAATATCGCTTAAAACTCACTTCTTGCATGTTTTTCTTAATCTGATCGTAATGTTATATCATGTCTGCATTGTAAAAAAGTAGGTTAAGCGGGCTCCTTATCATTTCCCCGTTGGTAAAAATCTGCCCTTACTGAAGCACTTTCCCAAAATGCAAAAATTAAAAGAAAAAAGTCATTGAACAAAGAGCGAGATAAGGAAATTATTTTTTTTAGTGTTTTTTAAGACAATAATAATACCTAAATATCTTTTATTTGAATTTTAATTCAAAAATTATCTTCCAGATACGGCATAACAAATTGTGGTAAAGTGATAGTCGGACTAAGCAAAAAGACGTGATTTTTAATATTTCCAGTTTTTGTTCTGAAAATAAATACGTTGAGTTAACAATTTTTTCATGTAGCTCGGAAATCTCGTCCTGAACAGGAGAGGAATTCCTGCACGACACTTCTTGGTCTTGTTGCCTTTGGGGGATTTCTTAAAGATCTCCTTAGGGTGGAATTTTTCAATCTGTGTGAAGAGTTCGAAGTGTTGTTTCGATACTTTCAGCTGTAAGCCTTAGTGACATTGAACTTTTTTTTGTCGGTGAGCCTCTCGACACCGATATTCGTAGGTTTGAACTGGCTTTTGGCTTTTTATCAAGCTCCTGAATGAATTCCTTTCGTTTTTTATTCATTTTTGGAGCTATTTCGAGAACATGTCAGAATTGCCAGAATTGCCTCCCTAGTCGAAAAAAGCTTAAGTGAAAGAAACCGGATTTAAGCTGGTTTAAGAAAATAACTCCTGATGATTATATTCGCTCTTACTATATTTTTTTTTATGAAATTCACTAGAATTATTAAGTTATAAGATTTAGAGACAACAATTCAAGTATTGACTACAATCATCGAGTCTCAATCATTATCTTAGTATTCCTATTATTCTAATTGACAGTAAATAAATTTTCGGCCAGGGTCATCCGGTTTTGATTACTATCGTGGTACTAATAAAACCGAGAGTTCCTACTCTCTGTATCAGCTTAAAACTGCTTTAGTTCCTCTGACTCTAAACATTTACATTATTATTTTTACTACTTTTATTTTTTTATTTTGACTATTTTCGAATAATATTGGTATGATTTTTTGACCTTAATAAATTAATTTTAATCAAGTTTGGAATATATATACAATGACGAGATTCATAAGTTAAGAACCTAAAACTCCTGATTATGAACTATGTAATTCAAAACTCAAACTCCAACTGAATTGAACTCAGCTCAACTCTTGACTGACTGCCCCCAAATCGCAGTTGCTTGTATACTTCTTTTTGACACCTATCACCTACTTTGCTTTTCTTCAGCCTTCTACGTTCACTGCCCTCTTCATAAAATTTGATTGTCCCGATAAAAACATCCTTATTCTCAATTGTGGTCGCTATAATAACGTGCGAGTCAGTCCACGTGTACCACCTCAAACTTTGTCTTGGGAGAGCGTTGGATCCTATATATAGCCTCATTTATCTTATTTATTACTGAGTATGGTCCCTCCCATGGCTGCGGCAGTTTGGGTGATTTTCTTTTTTTTTCCCCTGAGGATTATATAGTCATATTTTATCCTTTTCTTGGAATACAGCGTTGTTGCTCCTTACATCGTATCTCGTCTTCATTCGATAAGTAGCTATACTTATTTTCTGTCTAACTTGATTGCAAATGTTTACTAACTTCCGACGAAGGTCCACTATATAGCTTGGTAAGTCGTCGTCCTTGCTCGGTGGAATCTTAAACTCGCCTGACAAACTAATTTCTTTCCAAACACAACTTTTGCAGGTGTGTATCCAGTCGTCGCATGAACTGCTGCCCTGTAAACCATCAAAAATAACGGTATATGTTAACGTTCGATTAAAGCATTCCACCATTCTATCTGATTGCGGATGTAAGGCCATTGTCCTTGTTTTTCTTATTCCAAGAAGGCTACATATTTCTGATTCGAAATCCCGCTTTTATAAAATTTACCATTAAATTACTCAACTATGCCCTTACGATGAAATTTTTTTAAGTGTTATAAGAAGGATGTATTATTTTACATTAAAAATTAAGGAGGAAATTTCAATTAACGCCTAAACCCTCTTTACTCGTGGCGTAATCAGTCACATAATGATTCTTCTTCATCTTTTACTGCTCCCAGGATTAATTCCAAGATTACAAGAGGTTAGATTCACCCATTGATTATTTTATTTTTCAAATTAGAAATGTTATCAATGGTACAGTTCATCAGTTCATCAGATGTGTGTGGTGGCATTAATGAATGTTTTATATTTTTCAAAACATAACAAAAAGCCCAAAACATAACGTAATAGCGTTTCTTGGTAATAATATGTCAAGCAAGCCTTAAATATTTATTTGCTTGACATCTTACACCCCAGTCAAACAGACGAAGAATCTAGTTTATTTAATCTAATTTTTTGTCTCAGCCAATCAGAAGTAGATATACGTAGTTTATTAGATTAGAATCAAATCAAACTTAATCTAATTAAACTAGCAACAGGAACGTTTTTTTTGTATTCTGTCATTTGGTAGTGCTTAAAGGTGAAAATATTTTCGCTTCACCACATCTATATTTGGCATCATATTATCAACATCAGTCAAACTATTAAGCAGTCAATAGCAACAGTAGCAATTAAGAACAACAACAACAGCGCTTCCTTCTAATTAGACTTTTGTAAATTAAAATATATATAAACTTTCTATTATATAAAATAGTTTTGCGCGTGAGACTTATTTTTTGTATCTCCTTTTCTCTCTTTTTTATACATAGAAAAGCTTTCTGTCATCATGAACGAATTATTTTATATATATACATCTCTCTCTCTCTCTCACTCTCTCACTCTCTCTATTATATATATTGAAAAGCTTTCTGTCGTCGTATATCAATTATTTCATATTTCTTTCCCTTTCTATCTTTCTATTAAAAAAAACAGGTCTATGTCGCATATAAAAGCAATATTTCAAATAGGTATAAAATGGGTATACAATTTTAAAATGAGTCATAGGCAGCAGGTAAGAATCGAATACGCATTTAAAATTTAAAAGTAAAAAAGGAAACATTTATTTCAAAATGCGTCATAGGCAAATAGGTCGTAACCAAAAAAGGAAACATTTATTTAAAAAAGGGTCATAGAGGGCAGACAATAAAGAATATAGTACGCTATTAAGTTTTAATGCGCATTTAAAAATTTATATAGACGACGGTGTAAATTTTGATAGCTGAATTCGAATATGACAAATAAAATAAAATAGAACCGTGGTGGCTGAGCGCAGCAATGCTGGAGAGGGGTTGAGAGAAGCGAAGCGAGGTTAGGTGAGCGAAGTGAGCAGGGGGCGGAGCCCACTAGTTTTAATTATTAATATTTTATATTTTACGAACAAATTCCATCAATCTCATGAGGTATAATGTCCACGTTGCATGCAAACTACCCACTTTCTTTAGAAAGGATGAATATCATTTGTGGTACAAAATAGGAAGACAAGAAATCTAGTAATTGAAGTTTAATTAATAGTTTTACAAATTCACTTAAAATTGGGGGTTTTACTTTTTACAGAAGTATGGACTGAGTCTTATAAAATTTCACCATCGTTCGCACATGTCTTGTTTAGCCATTTTCAAAGAAAATATTTCATTAACAATCAAAGAATCAAACAATTAAATTACATAGCTGTATTTATTTAATTATTTTATTAAAATATTAAGATCTTATATTGTTAAATTATTTTAAGTATTAAATTATATATTTTAGTTTATTTACCTGAAAATTATCAATATAGTATACAAATACAGTCCGAAGCGAAAAGGTAATAGTTTTGTTAACATACTCAAAGTAATGTTGAATTTTTGTCAGCTTGTTTTTATAAAGTATTTCGGTGCAGAGTTTTTAAAACTTTTGTTCCAAAAAATATTTTCTGAAATAAATTGAGATTTTTTTTAAATTATTTGAATTTAGCCATATGCTGTAATAAAATTTAGTCCGTTATTATTTCTTATACTCACGCAATACTTCCAGTTAAGTAATTACCAAAAGTGTCACTAGAACTTGATACTAGAGTTAAATAAATGCGTTATTCTCTTTATTTACTAAACATAAGTAATTTAAATGATTTCAGATGTTCTTGTAGTCCTCTTTCGGATGTTTTATCTATTTGTACGATATCTAAAGTTGGGAAAAAGTATAAGAATTATTGAAACTTTGTGTGGCTAACAGAATTTTTATGTGAAAAAAAAAAAATAAAATTGTACCGTATTTCCATAAGAACTCTTACTTTATCGAAAAAATGATAGATAATGATTTTTTGATATTTTTTTTATAAAATTCAAGGTTATAAGCCTGCCTCAAAAGCTATTCTCAGAACAGATGAGCCTAAAACTACTCTATTGTTTAAAAATTACATTATGGAAGGCAACACGTAAACTTAAACGACCTCAACAAAGAATACCTCCATTTCGAAACCAACATGGAAAATGGGTACACAAAGAGGAAGAAAAAGCCGAACTGTTCACTCAATACTTAGCAACAGGCTTCAAGCCACATAATATTCAATCCGGAATAAAAACCAGTCTAAATTACCAACAATATAAAGAAATAAAAAAGATCACTGCTGCTGAAGTAGCCCTTGAGATAGACAAAAACTTGAACATAAAAAAATCACCTGGGGTGGACCAAATTACACCCAGAATTCTAAAAGAACTGCCAGCGAAAGCAGTTAAGACATCAGTATGTACCAAAAAGCTTCAAAACTGCACAGATAATAATGATTAAAAAACCGGGTAAACCGGCTGAAGAAACCTCCTCATACAGACCGATATCAGTGCTGTCAACCGTCGCAAAGATATTCGAAAAACTTCTACTAAGACGACTTAAACCACTTATAAAAATTCCTGACTTTCAATACGGATTCAGAGACAACCACTCCACGATAGACCAGGTAAACAGAATAACAAGTAAAATTGAACAGGCCTTCGAGGAAAATAAATACTGCTGTACGATATTCTTAGATGTGGCTCAGGCATTCGACAGAAATTATCATAAAGGGCTCATATATAAAATGAGCATGCAGCTACCTCAAAATCACTGCAAACTGATGGAATCATATATAACAAATCGCAAATTCAGAATACAATATGAAGACGCTAAGTCTAACTTCTATCCAGTGAAGGCAGGAAACCCACAAGGTAGTGTGCTGGGGCCACTGCTATACCTGCTATATACTTCTGATATACCTACAACAAAAGACACATGCATCGGCACATTTGCTGATGACACAGTAATAATATCAAGTAATAAAACACAAAAAAAAGCTGTAGAAAAAATACAAACTACACTAAATCAAGTCAGCAAATGGACCACAGATTGGAAGATCAAACCCAATAGAACCAAATCAACTCACGTGACATACACGCTGAGAAAAAAGATAAACAGCTTGCATGTATATGTATATCAATGGAGAACAAATTCCGCAAGGACAATCAGCTAAATACCTAGGACTTCATCTAGATTCCAAATTAAATTGTAATTTTCATGTGCGACAGAAGGCCAAACAAATCAAAGAAATAATAAGTAAGTACTACTGGTTAATTGGATACAAATCGCAACTAGATCTAAGGAACAAAAGACTAATATATATAACAATCATAAAACCAATCTGGATATACGGAATACAACTATGGGGATGTACGCATAAACACAACATAAAAATCATTCAAACTAGTCAAAATAAAACCCTACGACTAGTAACTAACGCATACCCATACGTGACAAACAAAGAGATACATGAAGACCTAAAAATAAAATGGGTAAAAGAAGTCATCCAAGAACACGCTGCAAAACATGAAAAAAGACTCTATTATCACCTCAACATTGAAGCTATACTACTACGACAACAAGCCAGACAAGACGGCTGAACCGCAAGAAACCACATGATTTAACCCAGCAAACATTATTTCGGAGATCCGTAATTTGTAATCCAAGAGTCTATATTTTTGTTTTATTACACCATGAACCCATTCTACAACCCAACGAAGCTTAGTGACATATCGATATTCATTTGATTCATGTGTTGGCAGCTGGGACTTATTACCTTTGAAGGCTGGCATTAGCACGATATATCCTTTTTCCTGCAAATAATTTTTAATATCTCTAAATTCACGGTCTAGAATAAATACATCTCCAGGCTGCATTAATATAGATAATCCATTGGGATCGTTCATAACAGATTTCAAAATACTCGCATCATTTTGATTGGCTAAGAATTGTCCTAGTATATCTATTACATAACCACTAGTAGTGCAAACAGTGAATGGTTTACAAAGTGGTGCCTTTTTTTGCATGGAAAAACTTTGTCGCCGGTAATCGTTATTTCGACTTTTTTGATGTCGTGCATATGTTCCATCACATATAATAATTAAATTATCTTTGAAGTTACTATAAAGTCTTTTTGGAATATCGCTGGAATATTTTCCAATAACTTCCTCACGACTTTGAGCATTAATTCCAAACAAAGTGGGAAGAATATCTTTATTAAATGAATGCATAATTGAATCACAATACTCTGATACTGCTTGGTGATCTGATAACTGTAATATTGATGATATCATTCGATTAGAGTTACCGGTCCTGAGCTTAAATAAAAAAACTACCAAAGCCTGAACAATACTTCTTCAAGAGAAATTTCGCATGGATGTCATCATATCTGCAAGTTGCTTTATATTTTCCCAAGTCAGTCCTGTAAACATACGGATTTGTTCTTCCGAAAGACCCATATTATTTATTTTATTAAATACAGTACAATTGAAATCAACCATAGATAATTCTAAAGTACTTTTTAAATCTTGTTCACTAATTGTTTGAATATACTTTAATTAAGTGAAATACCTCTTCAAAAAATCTGTCGTTAATAATATGTATCGGGCAGCTTCGATTACCTTGAGGTATGAAAACCTTTATACTGGAATAACAATGTATGCGAGCCTTTTTTGGAACAACAATGAGATTGGTTGTTTTGCCACAGATAAAACAGCATCTATGTGTAGATATCACCCGTTTTATTGATAGTTTGAAATATTCAGATATGGATTCTTTTGAATGAATCATAACTGTGGGATCTAAAGGATCATCATAATGCTCATCTAAGAGCTCTTCAGTGCTAGTATAAGTTGGTGAACTCTGACATGGCCTTGTTGGATCTATATCGATTGTAGTTTCCGTTCTTTTTCTCTTATAAACTTTTGTCCTGCAGTTCCCGCATACAGAACTACCAAGTAAAATATTTGTAGAAGGCTCAAAAACACTTTTGAACAAGAAAATTTCTTCATGCGTTCTTAAAACTTTTCTTTTCCCGGGTACTTTTTCAGTAAAACGATTACACACAGCACATATTGGATGTTTTGAATTTTGCATAATTAAAAAGTTATATAATTTTCAGATAAATACTCAACACAAAGTTGTAATATGAATGATGTACATCACTATAAAACTATAAATATGAAATTGAATAACGAAAAAGTGAAGTTTATTGCTCCAACTAAGTTTAATCCCCAGAATTTAACTCTTTATATACTATAGGCTCACAGCCTACTGTTTAGTGAGCCTACTATGTTTAAATTCGTATCAATATTATAAATCATATAGTAAAATTTATGCGCTGCTCATTACTTTTTTGAATATGAATAAAAATAGATTTTTTGGGACTCGAAAATTTTTTTCACCCCCGTCCACTCATCCTAAAATTCTGAAAAAAATACATGTTCCTAGGCATATCTGAGAGCTCTTGGAAAAAAAGTTTGGTGGGTGTGCCAGCATTTTATGGTAAAAAAAAATTTTTTAAAGCATAAAAATTTTGATTTTTATAAAAAAGGTATATAATGTTCTACAGTACTATTGCACTTTACTGTGACTCCAACTTACCCAAATCCTATTAAAATCCATCGAGCCATTTAAATAAAAAAATTTTTTTCTTTTTTTTAAAAAAAAAATTTTTTTTTTTTTTTTTTCTAAAACTAGCGAACAGAATTCTTTAACAATATGCAAAATACTTAGTATTGATAAGACCTTCTCATAAAAAAATTTGCAACCCTTAATCCTTCTGGGGCCACCTCACCATGCTTATCCCGCCACGCTCTTTATTAAACCAAAATTTCCATCATGTAAAATTTCATCATTAAAATTTTCAGAAAAACTGCTTGCGATAAAGTAAAAAATATCACGCAAGATGAAAACGCATGAAACCAATACATAAACAAAATCCGTTTTGACGTTCCGCACACGGTACCTCAAAACGGATCCGTATTCGGATTCCAAACCGTCCGAATTGATACCACATACAGTCCGTGTACGGATCATATACGGACTTTTCACGGATTTTCACGGTCCGTTTGCGTACTTCATACGGCCCGTAATGTTTGCTGGGTAATACTAACATTGATCACTGAATCTCAACTTCCGCACACGTCACACACATTATAGTTAATTATACTAATAAATTAATTGTAAATAGATTAAGATTGTAGTAAGCTAAACAATGAATAAAAAAAAACCTTGTTTAAAAATATGTATGTATTACTAATCGCTGGATTTATAAAAGCTAGCTTGTTTTTAAAGGAACCATTATAATTAGGGAGCTTAAAAAATAGCCAGTTTTTGTGAGTTTAAGGTTGCTATTATGATTATTATTATTATAAAAAATATTGAAATTAATAAATACAATCTTAAATAACAAAGTCCTGTTCTTTGTTTTAAGAAGGAACATGAAAGGCTTTGCAAAAGAAGCAATGTCTGCGACGGTAAAAATTAAAAAATGAGAACGTCGTAGACAACACTGTGTTATGTAATTCCCTAAACAGAATGTATATTTTAAATGTTAATTTTTTTTATTAATAAACTTAATAATAGTATTGAATGCACTCAACAAATTTTCATTGAATGCACTTCAATTTGCAAAAGAAAAACAGTTAATTAAAAAGCACTGAAAAAAGAGGCTATAAGAGTCAGTCTATTGTGGATACCCAATTAGAGATAGTGCATAAAATTTTATGTAAAATATACAATAAGGAAATAATATATGAAATAACTAATGTAATGAACTTTATATAGTATTTAAATAAATAAATAAATAAATAAATAAAAAATTGTTATGTGTATTTAATTAAATAAAACATGTACATAATAAGTTTGCATAACAAACTGGTGTCAAACGTGGGATCCGTTACGTACAGTACACGCGATCCGCAATTTGTTAAATTATAACAGCTCAAATAATTCAATTAATTAATTTTACATGTGAAAAAAATATTTTGGCTAAAAAAAAAGAAAAGAAAAAAGTGATATATATAAACGCAAAACAAATTAAAATAAAGTGAACAAAGAGGCATCCTAACGGGTCACAATCACGTGAGAAAGCGTCCTAAGAAAAATTTTAATATAAAATTTAAACGTAAATTAAACTTAATTACAAATAATTAAAGTATATAAAAATGTATATAAAACAAAACGGAAAATAAACAAATATATAAAAATTATAGTGAAAAAAAATTTTTTTTAATATATTTAACATTGTGCTGGAATAATAACAACAAGAGGCGTCCTAACAGGTCACAACCACGTGAGGAAGCGTCCTAAGGAAAAAACCGTAAATACAGAAACAAAGGAAACATTTCGCAAGTAGCATAAAATAATTGAAAAATAACAATACAAAAAAGAAATATTTTAATAAAAAAAAAGAAAAAAAATTAAATATTTGATATTTTTCTAATTATTAAAATAAATGTCCATATTATAAAAAATCAAATTAAAATTTGAGATTGTGGTAGATTATTTTATAAAAATCTATTATAATTAAGATCCTCATCTTTGAGAAATGTATTTTATAGAATTGAATATTTCATAAATTATTCTAAATTTTACAATATACCTATTAAATCTAATTAAACAGAATTAATTATAAAAAAAACAAAGTTCAAAAAAAAAAAATTATACGAAATATTTAAATTAATAAAAATTAATGGGCAAATATAGTATAAAATAGATTAACAAATCTAATATATATTAAGTTAAACTTGAAAATATCCACAATAGACTCGACCTTATTATATTAAATAAATAAATGTTTAAAATTGGACTTTATATTTATATTTTATATATATATCCTATTTTACTAAATAAGTAATAGAAAATTGAAATAAAAATATACATTTTGAAATGTATGCTCAAAATATCAAATACTGAATTGTTAAATTGCTCAATCTATTATTATTATTTTTGTTTCCTCTTGGACTTAAAATATATGATCTTTTTATCTTCCTATAATCTTAAAATACCATTCAATGCCCAAAAACAATTATAAAACGGGATCAATTTGACCCTAAATTTGTTTGTTTTACTGACAAAATCCTCAATTTGCGTGGTATCGATAATACCGATGATCCACTTCAAACCGCTGGTTACACAAATTTCATATAATTACTGTACCATCTAATATTCCATATGATGGTATTTTAGGAAACGATTTCCTAGAAAGAAACAACACAATCTTGAATTACTCCAATTGTGAATTAATCATAAAACCTAACAGCCAATCGACCACCAAGGTCAGTTTTTACGTCACAAATTCCAACCAAATGGTATTACCAGCGCGGAGTCAAACTGTGGTAGAACTAAATATTGGCAACCCCGAGATTCAGGAAGGAATATTGCCAGAAATCAAAATACTAGATGGAGTCTATTTAAGCAGGGCAATTACGAAAGTAAACAAAAATTCGAAAGCTTTCGCTACTATTTTAAACACCAAGGACAGGGATGTTTTAATATCAAGCTATCTTGTTAACCATTCACCAATTCCCAAACAAATTCATAAATTCTAAAGCTCAAAGAATAGAGTCAACTATTTCCAATTTAAGATTAGATCATTTAAACTCAGAAGAAAAGGATAGCATAATTAATATTTGTAAGAGATTCAATGACATTTTTTATATAAAGGGAGACACTTTTACCTCAACGCAAGCTACAAAACATAACTCCGCTCCAATTGTCAGCAAAAAATATCGATATCCAGAAGTACATAAAGAAGAAGTTAAAAAACAAATTAATGAAATGTTAGAACAAAATATTATCAAACCTTCACAATCTCCATGGTCTTCTCCATTATGGGTAGTGCCAAAGAAGACAGATGCAACAGGTGAACAAAAGTGGCGTATCGTAATTGACTACAGGAAATTGAATGGTGTTACTGTAGGTGATTAATATCCCTTGCCTAACATCACTGAAGTACTGAATCAATTAGGCCATAGTGTCTATTTTTCAACGCTAGACCTGGCATCTAGGTTTCATCAGATTGAGATGGAAAAAAGTGACAAAGAACAGACTGCATTCTCGACCCCTTTAGGGCATTATGAATACAATCGTATGCCATTTGGTCTCAAAAATGCACCTACTACTTTCCAAAGGTTAATGAACACAGTCCTGTCTGGATTACAAGAACTCATTTGCTTCGTTTATTTAGACGACATAGTAATTCATGCTTCTTCTATAAAGGATCATGAAGAAAAATTGTTGCAAATTTTCCAAAGGCTACGTGCGAAAAATCTCAAGCTACAACCTGATAAGTGTGAATTCCTTTGAAAGGAAGTTGCTTATTTAGGACATGTAGTATCTCAGGATGGATTAAAGCCTAATCCTGATAAAATCAAGGTTATTAATGAGTTTCCAATTCCGAGAAATCAAAAGGAAGTTAAATCCTTTTTAGGATTAGTCGGATATTATCGAAGATTTATAGAAAATTGCAGCAAACTGTCAAAACCACTAAATAGCCTTCTTAAGAAAGGCGCAAAATTCGAATGGTCTTGTGAACAAGAAAATGCGTTTGATCTTTTACGATCAAAACTTACACAAGAACCAATTTTACAGTTTCCGGATTTCACACGGGAATTTCTAGTTAGCACTGACGAATCTAACTTTCCCATTGGGGAAATTCTTTCACAAGGTGCTATAGGCAAGGATCTGCCCATCTCTTATGCTTCCAGGAAATTAAATAAAGCAGAGATTAACTACAGCACTACTGCGCATGAACTTTTATCTATCGTATGGGCTATTAAACAGTTTCGCCCTTATATTTATGGTCAATGATTCAAAATTATAACTGACTATCGACCATTAATTTGGTTATTTAACTGTAAGTATCCTGGATCAAGGCTTGTGCGTTGACGCCTCAAACTAGAAGAGTATGACTATGAAATAGTTTATAAACAAGGAAGGAAAAATGGAAATGCGGACTGCTTATCTAGAATAGTTACAGACATAAATGTACTAAGAACCTCTAAAGATACTTACAAGGATTATATTAAATTTCAATCTTGTTCTAAAATGCCTAAAATATTCGATTATAATGAATCTACTACACATTTAACAAAATCAAATGATCATATTGCTTATATAACAAGCACTGACTTAGAAGATAATCACAAATATTTTTCTGAGCTAATACTTATCTCCAAAAATGAACAACAATTTCGAAGTTTCCGTCATGGAAATAATTTCGTTTATACATCTACGAACACTAAAACTGGTAAAAACATATACCATTGCTTTATTAAAAATTTTCATTGGGAAAAGGCTTCACACAAAGACTTTTTCAATTGCTTACAAACCCTCAAAGAAAAATTACTTCAACAGGAAATTAGCTCGATATCCTTTCCCAATTTTCAGGATCGAACAAACCAGTTCGTATATGAAAAAATTAAACCAATCATTCAATATGTCTTTAGAAACACAAAAATTAGAATTACTGTACATCAAGGTATTATTTTGACACCTGCTGCAAACGAAGTTCCCATAATCTTAAAGGAATATCACAATGATCCACATTCTGGTCACTCTGGGTTTCACAGAACCTATAATAAAATAAAACAACTATACCATTGGAAAAATATGAATAAGGATATAAGTTCCTATATTAAATCCTGTGAGTCGTGCCAAAGAAATAAGACTCTAAGAAGAAAATTCAAGACACTAATGGAGATAACTATTACTTCAACTAAACCTTTTTTCAAATTGAACCTAGATGTAATAGGCCGTCTGCCTATAAAGAAAAACGGAAATAGGTTCGCTGTTACCATGCAAGATGACCTTACAAAATTTTCACAAGCTTATTCTGTTCCCAACCACGAAGCGAAGACTATTGCTAAATGTTTACTCCATTTTATAAGTCATTTTGGAATCCCGAATACTATCTTAACTGACCAAGGATCAGATTTCCTTTCCGATTTACTTAAAGAATTTTCTAAACTATTCCATATTAAACAATTGAAAACTAAAGCAATGGCACACTAGAAAGGTCCCACTCAACTTTGAAAGACTATTTGAAACACTATATAAACTATCAACGAAATGATTGAGAAGATTAGCTACCCATGGCTATGTTCTCGCGTAATGCTACTATCCACACATCTACGAACTTTTCTCCTCACGAATTAGTTTTTCGAAACAAAGCATTATTGCCGAGTGCTCTTACTCAACCATTAGAAGTGTCGTATACCTACGACACTATATTGATCAACTTAGATACAGACTAAACAAATCTTGGGAAATTGCTCAAGGCCACATAATAAACTCTAAAGAAAAATCAAAACTATACTATGATAAGAATATTAATAATCCCGAATATAAAATCGGAGATCCTGTCTACTTACAAAACAAGAAAACTAGATTAGCGAAGAAGTTATCCTCTAACTATATTTAGCACCTTATGAAATTATCAAATTAGGAGACAAACAAACAATTTATATCAAAATAAAAAATAAAACCATTAAAGTTCATAAAAACTTAGTCAAACCCGCTCATCAATAAACCTTAACATTAAACTTCTTGATTTTTTGTTTTTTATTTAATAATATAAAAAAAATATTTTGCTATTTATAAAATTAAAATTTTTTTTATTAGGAGGGACGTGTTATGTAATTCCCTAAAAAGAATGTATATTTTAAATGTTAATTTTTTTTATTAATAAACTTAATAATAGTATTGAATGCACTCAACAAATTTTCATTGAATGCACTTCAATTTGCAAAAGAAAAACAGTTAATTAAAAAGCACTGAAAAAAGAGGCTATAAGAGTCAGTCTATTGTGGATACCCAATTAGAGATAGTGCATAAAATTTTATGTAAAATATACAATAAGGAAATAATATATGAAATAACTAATGTGATGAACTTTATATAGTATTTAAATAAATAAATAAATAAATAAAAAATTGTTATGTGTATTTAATTAAATAAAACGTGTACATAATAAGTTTGCAGAGTGTGGCAATTAATACCACTTATAATTATAAAATTATTTTGATTCGTTATTTATATCATTTATAAGATTTTAATTAATTTTTTAACACATAAAATTTCTTTAATTTTAATTTATAATATTTTTAATTAAATTTAACACAAACTATTTTATTCACAAGATTCCATTAATTAAACTTAATATATTTTAAAATATCATTAACTTAAATAAATTGCTAACTGTAAAACTAAAAACTACTAACTTCCTATTTGTAATATGTCAAGCAAGTAAATAATCAAGGCTTGCTTGACATAATACAATAACTTAAAACTACTACGTTTTGTTTTTCGTTATTGTGGAAAACAAATAATTTCAATGTCGCCACATTACTCCCCCACCAGATGGATCAAAGATCCAACGAAACACAAGGAAAGGATGAAATTATTGTTTGGAAAAATAAAAAATTGGTAACCGCCTGTCATCTTTCTTTATAAGGATGAAAAAGGTGGAGACTAAGGAGCATTGGTTCATTTTTAACTGAGCAGGAAATTGAAATTCCATTTTAGCAGCCAAAAGCTAATGACCCAATGTGGTAAAACTGCAGTAAGTCGCAGCTGTTTGTAAGGAGTAAATTTGGTTAAACTGCAGTGAGTCGCAGTTATTTGTAAAGAGCAAATTTGGTTAAACTGCAGTGAGTCGCAGCTATTTGTAAAGAGCAAATTTGGTTAAACTGCAGTTAGTCGCAGCTATTTGTAAAGAGCAAATTTGGGTAGATTGCAGTGAGTCGCAGTTAATTGAATGAGTGGAAATACTGCAGTGAGTCGCAGTTAATTGAATGTGTGGAAATACTGCAGTGAGTCGCAGTTAATTGAATGTGTGGAAATACTGCAGTGAGTCGCAGTTAATTGAATGTGTGGAAATACTGCAGTGAGTCGCAGTTAATTGAATGTGTGGAAATACTGCAGTGAGTCGCAGTTAATTGAATGTGTGGAAATACTGCAGTGAGTCGCAGTTAATTGAAGGAGGTGATTTAATAGTGACAGCAGAAATATAATGGAATCGCCACTAGCGGAAGTGTTCATATTAAATGAAAAACAAAACGTTCACAATATTAAAATAATACTAAAATAAACGAAAAATAATAATAATAATTAATTAATATTAATTTTTAACACGCTCAGAGCAGCCTCACCCTGAGAAAAAGAAAGGCTTTGTCCCGTGTTAAGTTAATATAATATAAGTTACTTTAATATAAGAGTAGACTTAACTTGGATGATTCTAAAAATTCTTGAAATCTTGACAATAAAATCTTGGAAATCTTGAGATTCTTGAAATAGCTGGAATCTTCAAGTTCTCTTGAATTCATAACGAATTGTCGTCTTGATCGTCTTGATTGCATCTTGAAAATTAAAATTCAACTACAACCTGATACAGTAGCTGTCGGAATCTTGATTGAATTTTGAAAATCAAAATTCGAGTAGCATCCACGCTAGAAATATTGAACCATGTTCAGAATGATGTTATATCCTTAATTAATGCTTCTGATACAACTGGTTGCTTTTAAATACTAGCTTCAACAAATTTCCTTTTGTCGATGTAATAAACTTCGTAATGGAAGTGAAGAAATTTATATAGATGATTTATTTTTCCAATTCATCAGCAATACTAAATAATAATTGTAATATTGAAGATTCTCTTCAGTCGGGATTACCAATTGTCTGGTAACTACACCGGAAATTGCTCTTCTACCGGACTTAAAGCCGACTGTCGAGGTCACCAATATGTAGTGACAACTTTGAGAGTTGAATTTTCGGGATCATCAACTGCGAATGATTCGCCGATGATAATTTTTCTTTTGGTTGGAGTCACCAATATGTGGTGACTTATTGCTCCTTGTCGGGGTCACCAATATGTGGTGTTATTAATACAACAATAATATTTAAACCACATTTAATTAACAAGAAACATTACTTCACATTTAATTCAATTATCATATTATCATATTAATAACATATTAAATTATTTTAATAAATAATTATAAAAAATTAATCAAACTTTACAACAGTAACAACTCTCAATAATTACTCGACAGCTATTCAATTACTACTCAACTACTAACTGTAAAACTAACAACTGATTTCCTATTTGTAATATGTCAAGCAAGTAAATAATAATCAAGGCTTGCTTGACATAATACAATAACTTAAAACTACTACGTTTTGTTTTTCGTTATTGTGGAAAACAAATAATTTCAATGTCGCCACAATAGCAACTGGAAAGATGTGAAAAATTATATAGACGTCATATTTATGATGAACTTTTACATTAACTACATGCTAAATTGATATAATAATTACTTTACTGTTTAATTTTTTTTTTATTTAACCTATTAGATTGTCCAGATTAAATTAATAATTTATAGGTTTTCTGCAGAAAAAACCCCAGGCGCTACACTATAAACAAAACACGCATACTATATAATACTCATGTTATTCTCGATCTTCTGCTGGGTGGATCGGGTTTTCTTATCTGTCTTGTAAATCCGATTACACGCATTTCAAAACTGGAAGTTCATAAATAGTGAAATCATAAAAAATATAAACACTTGTTTATACAAATAAACGAATTACTACAATCTCCATAAGCGTCTTTGAGCAATTTTGGGATAAGTGAAAAACATTTTGGCTGTTTTTAGCTTATTTTCAAAAAAATCAGCTATTTAAAGTGATAATGGCTGATAAGTAATAATTGAAAATTTTTTGAAAAGAAAAGAATTAATGCTTTTTAGCTTTTGAATAAAAAAAGCGGCTTTTTAAAAGTTTTTGGTTAGCTTTATTGAGTTGATTATAATGTCTATAAAAATGTTTTGTGGTTTTAATAAAATTTCATTAATCTATTCTTTCTCAGTTTTGAAAGAACTGAAGATTTTTTAGATCTGTATATAGAAATAAAATGCAGCACATCTTTTTAATACAAAAAGTTTAGACTTACTGAACCAACTTTGGAGAAAATAAAATATATTATATTTTTTGTAAAACTACAATGTCAATCGCAATTCAAAACACATCAAAACCGCATCTGGAGCCTTCTCATTGCCAGTACTAGTAACTCCAAACAACAGGTAACTTGTATCATATTTACGTCTCTTCCTTGATACCACCTGTCCGAAATTGGAAGATGGCAGAGTTGGAATATTAGGCTATAGCTATATACGATTTCTGCATTACTACTAACAACGTCAGTTTTCCTTAATGATCCATATTTTAACTATCGATCCATTATAAGGGCGATTCTTTTTTATTTCAACAAAAATGATATTACAAAAACATTACAGAGTATAATGAATAAATTATAAAAACTATTTATAGTCCTACCTGATTTATAAAATCACAAGAGAATTAGAAAATAATTATTTCTGCTCACTTGAAAAAATAGTTATTTTAGATTTAAAATAGCCTAACTCACGATCACTTTATAATTAAAAGACATCATATGGATGTGGCCTTGACCACGAATGTAGGTATAATATAACAAAAATGTGAATATATTAAAAAGAATTCTTATTTTGTTTTAATGAAATAAAATTTGTCACGCACCCTAAATTTTTTGGTGGAACCCCAGAGTTTCACGGAACACACTTTGGGATTCACTGGTATACCCAAACAATTTCCAATGGGTTCCAATAGAAACAAAATAAGAGTATTCAAGAGCATACAAACACAATACATACGCATATCTAACCCGTACATATTGTGCACACGAAAAAAACGGACATGCTTATTTAAAAAAATATGCTTGGAAATTGAAACTAACATTGAAGAACATGTTTTATTCGCTTAATAACTATAGTTACAATAATTAGATTTATAGCTAAAACCATACAAAAGGCTATAATTAAGTCATTTACTGTTATATAAAAAAAGCTACATAGGCTAGCAACAGCCACTCGGTAGTCTGATCCTTAAAAAATTGTTTACTAACAATCTTTTGAAAAAACATTTGATCATTTTTGAAAAGGATATGTATGGGAAGTATATAAAGGCGAAGTACTCTTACCTACCAAAGCGAACATCGCCTGATGAATGAAGCGATGTTAATTTTTCCTACTGGAGGCATTGTACTTACCTTCCGTAGAAATTACTAGTTTCAGCATATTTCAAAATATTAGTCCAATTACTATATGAAGAAGCTTATTGGCTATAAAAATCAGAGTTAAGTAAAAATAACATTATAGCTATTTTAATTTAGCCATTTTTTGGCAACATTTCACTTTGGCGTAATATTTACTTTAACATAGCTGATTATTCCAAGAATCATTTTGACACAGTATTCATTTCACTTTTACTATAGTTGGCTTATTTTTAAAAAAATATTTTTGCATCATGGATACACACAGTAAGTGCATAAATATTTCAAACGTCGATCTCGTTAAGCCTAGCGCAGACCAAGGCGTCTGTAGCCGCTACAGTAGCGGCGTTTAACGAATACCTACAGCAAAACTAACTTTAACGAATACATATAAGGGCAACGAATCAGATTAGTAGAGGAAATTAGAAATAATCCTACAGCAGCACCAAAACCAATTCCGATGGCGAGATATAAAGAGCAGAAAGACACACAAAAAAAATTTGTAATTGATCTACCAAAAATAACAAGGGAAAAATTTGCGGTGAAAATAAGAAAAGCATCAAAAGAGCTGTATAGGATAATTCCTATAACTGCAAATTAAAAGCTTAAAAAAACTTACAAAAAAATAACTAAGGAACCACTTCCAAAAAAATAGTATAAAAAATTAATTACGCTATCGGGGGTTAGAACACGATTTCCGCCCCCCCCCCAAATGATTTATTTTTTTTTAGATAAATATCGACCCCCTGATGCCGGGAAAAATATTAAAAAAATTCTAAAATCGTGCGTTCTATGTTTTTTTCGATCTCAAAGTTTGCCCTATTAACCCTATACAATTCAAAAGTTCAACTGTCATATCAATGTACTCTCCTCTGTGTGTGTAGACTTATGTATGGAGACTTTGTCGATTAGACCAAGTGAAAGTCTAAATTTGTTGTGTGTGACAATTGGTATAATAGTATACCAATATTTATTATACTAAAATGTATTATACCAAAATGTGATATTAAAATTAAGTTGAATTTAAATAAATAAAAGAGAAAATGGAAAGTTAATTTTTAATTTTTGTAAATTATATTTTGTTATACGTGAAATAAATGAAGAAATTATAAAATTCCTGAAATTTATTGCATTGAAGTGTATAGACAATTTTATTAGAATATTTGTCAAGCTTTGTATACTACATTAACTAAAAATGTCTATTAATTTGTAGCATTAATTAATAATAATTAAATTGCACGAGATTTAGTTATTTGTCTTTTGATTTAGGTGCGATTAATGCTATATTACAAAAACTAAAATACAACTATGCTTTAAATGCTTTATTTTATTTTTATAATTACATATAAATAAAAAAAATAATTTTATGTATTTCTATTATTTTCTAATATTGTGTTTTGAATAGTGTTTTTTTCCTTATTTCCAAATAAACAAAAAAATTATTTTACTGTATCAAAGCGTTTATAAGCAAAATAATATGTAAATGTAAGCTTACCGCAAGAAAATAGCTTGATTCTAATCCTGATCTTGCATGAAATGACATGGTAACTTTAAAAATATTTTTGCAACAAAAAACTTAAATATGTTTCCTTTATTATAGACAAATGGCTCAATTTCTACATATTAGTTTTAAGATACCGGTCCCGGAAACTAAAAAACAGAACTTACGGAGTAGTAGTATCGATATCAGTATATGTAAGCTTAACACAATATATAGATTTATATTTTGCTTTTTTAATTAATAAAACTTTTCATTTTTTAGGTCCTCGTAAAAAACATATAAAAACTGACAGTGAACTGAATTTAGGTAAGAATTGCATTAACTTCTCCCAAGAAATTTATACGAACTTACGCTTAATTTTAGAACTGATACATAAAGAGATCGCCGATGTCAAGAATGAGATGCTTGAAATAAAAAATTCTGTGGTGGAAATTAAGAGAATTGTAGAGCTAAAGAGTTCAAAAGAGAAAGGTAAATTTTTTTTTTTATTTGCAGGTGTTTTATTAGTGAATTTCAGGTGCTTTAGAGAACATAAGTCTTATTGTGAATACTCTGCATGATAAACACGCAAAGCAAACTGCTACTTTAAAGCAGATGGTGAAAAAAATATCACGATAGACCAACACGATACCTTCGCTCTTCAGTCCGATGAAGATCTAGCCAAAGTAGGAGAGGGAGCGAAAAACGATATCGAGCATTACGTAAGTACATATATGAAGACAGTATTATATTACAATTTAAACTATTTATAATAGATTGGGTTGATAAAAAACAATAATTCAACCGAAAGGAATCCTAAAAAACTGATCGTTTATTTGGGGAATCCATAGTTTTAAACTATAATTTTGATGGTCTAAAAAATAAAAAATCAATGAAAAAGTACTCATCTTTAGTCAGTGCTATATGCAGTAAGCATAAAATTGAAAAATTTATTTAAATTTTAATTTTACAAGCAACAAAGGAGAAGGCTATACTGAAGCAGACTTTCTAAGGTGGTTCTTAATCTTATCTAATTTATTCCATGTATGAATTCACAAGTGAAAAACTCATGCATGAACTCATGCAAGAAAACCTCACATATGAATTCATCAATGTGTAATTAATCCATGAACTCATCAATGAGTGTCTCATGCAGAGGCGGATTTATCATTTTGCCACCCTAGGCTAATAACTTCATGCCACCCCCACCTCCCAAATACACACAAATAAATTGTTTGGAAATATTAACATTTAAAAAAAGGGAAGGAAGTAACGAAAAAGAAAGTTTAAAATTTTTTTCGTGATGTTTTTGTTCCAAATTTTGCCACCCCCTAAAAGCTGCCGCTCTAGGCTATAGCCTACTTTAGCCTCTAGGTAAATCCGCCTCTGGTCTCATGCATTATTTCATGCATGAGTTTTACATATATGAAGTCATCAATGAATTGCTCATGCAAAAAGTCGACATGACGACTACTTTTGCGGCCATTTGTTAACAAAGTTCATTGATGTTTTCCCCGAGAAAGTAGTAGCTATGACTGAAAAGTAGCTCTCTTTCATTGATGAAGTAGAGCTATTTTCCCTACTGGCAAAATAATAATTTATTTAACTATAAACTATAGTTTTCAATTCATTTACAATTGCGGTTTTTTTAAAAATAAATTGAGAGATCAAAATTCAATCACTTCAAGACTCAAGACATGACATGTGATATGTCAAGCCTACAAGTAAAGATCTCATGGCCTGCTTGACATATTATTTAAATAAATGGGAACTAAATTAAAATTTAATTGACAAATTTTGCGTGTCTTTTAAATTAAACAAAAATAAAATGTGCTTTTGCCACACATCGAATCTAAGAGAGCACAAATTTTTATCGCTAGGTACAACTCTTCAATTCAAGGAATTCTCAAGTGAGATAGAATGAAGGAATATAGTTAAGTAAGCAAAAAACCTGTTGAAAAATATTACAGCAAAATAATAGAGATACAAACTACTCTGAATAATCAAATTTAAATTAATGAGAAGAATAAAAATGTTATAAAAACACTTTTTACCGTGCTATGCCGTGCTTTACCATTTACTTTTATGAACCGTGCTATGCGCCCAAAATCTCTTCTAGAGGCCTTTTCTTTCTGCATACAAAAACAAACATTTTTTATTCAAAGTCCGAGGTAAACCAAATTATCAACAATAAACTAAATTTCTACAACAAGGCAATCTCCATTTAATAATTCAATACAAAGGTGGAAATTTTTTACAAAACGCAAGAAATTTCGTTCCAAGCTCTTTCATAGGCCAACAAAAGCTTTAACATCACAACAACGGCATTTTTATCCCCAAAAAATAAATAAACAAGAACGCATTGATAAAATTCTGGAAATACACATTCAAAACTATATCCAAGGGATCAAACTCGAACTCAAACTCAATTTCGTCCATTTTTTGAGAAAATTTATACTTTAACTATTTTTACCTTTTTCACATAATTTACAAGCAATTAAGTTACTTTGATTCTTTAACCCATGCCAAGCAAAATTAAAAATTTATAATATTTAAAAGTTCGTTTAGTATGTTGAAATTGAGCTCGGGAGTTCCATGGAACAAATCTTTCGACCTCCTATATTAATCGCAATATTTTTTATTTTTTTCACAAAAAGACTTCAAAAATTTAAATTTTCTAGGAGTGTATTTTTTGTGTCAAAATAGAGCTTTCATATTCCATGAAATATTATATTACCCCCATAATCCTTAACACCAATTGATACAATTGGTTTCGCTGTGAGTTTCTGCTGTGTGGACCTACTCTTGGCGCAAATGTCCAAAAAGCCAAGGAAACTTAAATACTTTCAATTTCCTAAGAGTTCATACGAATGAATTTCTAGCAAAATATCCAGAAAACCAAAGATACATAAGAAATTTCAAAGTTTGGAGCATTCATTTAGGGATTTAAAATTGAGAGCGGAGTTTGTATGGACAAAATCAATAAGTTACAAAAAGCCTACAAGCAGTTATGCTAATCGAACAAAATTTAATTCTTTGTAAAACGTAACAGCGCAACAGTTTCAAACTTTCTATGGACCTATGAGAACCAAAATTTTTAAAGTAATAACCGTTCATTAATATGAAAATGAAATGAGGTTGGGAGCTCTATAAAGTAAACTAATTATTTCTCAAACCCTTGAACCAGGTATGCAAATTAAACTTATCGAGATATAATACGAAATGATCTTAGTTAGGTAATTAGAAGTAAAAAATGGGTACCAAACTTTGCTTGCTGAAAAAAAAACATTTTATTATAGCGAAATTAAAGAAAACTTTCGACCCCTTTCACACAATTCAGAAAAGTAATTCATGTTAAAACATTAGATGACACCACAGCAATCAACCTAATAAAAACACAATGTAATCCCAAAAACGTAAACGCTATATATATAGAAGATAAAGACTTCCTCCAAACTATAATCAAAATTCATCGAACCCACTTTTCCAAATATAAGCTAATCAAATGTAATAAAAATTTTTGAAGACGTGTTAAGCCTTGCGCAGACCAAGGCGTCTGTAGCCGCTACAGTAGCGGCGTTTGTAGCTGCTACAGTAGCGGCTACAGACGCCGATGAATGGGTGTATCAAAATCTGGTTGACAAGTTTTTCTTGATGTAGGTTGCTATTTTTAGTGGAATATTCTCTATTATTATTGACTATATTAGTTTTGTTTGATTATTATTGTGAGTTAAACTTAAATATTGCTAATTTTTGTTATTACTGTTTACAGTTGATATTTAGTGTTTATTTATGCCTCTTGCTATTAAGTTTTTTTTTATTTTTGCTAATAATTGCTATGATTTGTAGCAATTGTTGAATTTATTTTTTTTTATAGATCTTTTCTTTTTCTAAATAAGACTTAAATTCTAAATATTATTTTATTAATTAATTTTCTTCAATATTGTGAAGATGCTATTAACGGATTCAAATCCAGAATCTTCTTTGAGCTATTTTGATAAAGAAATGGAAAATGGACATCGAACAATTAATTATCTAACAAATTATAAGTTTAATTATGATAAAGAAAGGTAAATTTTTTTTATCTTTTTATCTTATTTGTAGCCAAATAATTTCTTATTTGCTGATCCGCTTGAAATGCTATTGTTTTATTGAATTATGTAAACGGGATGCTACACTTCAACGTAAAAATAATTTTCAGTTTGTTTTTATCATAATAATAAATAATTGAAAAGTAAAATAAATCAAACATATTTATTAGAAAAATTATGTAAAGATTTTGATTGGACCTATCAAGATGTTCTTGTTTGTCAGGTAAGTTATGTATTTTCAAAGAAAGTCCCGCAAGAAATAATCCTTTATTACTTGATTACTCATATAATGCAAGAAAGTGCAACGGAAAAAATTTTTTGGATATTTAAGTTTAACTCACAATAATAATCAAACAAAACTAATATAGTCAATAATAATAGAGAATATTCCACTAAAAATAGCAACCTACATCAAGAAAAACTTGTCAACCAGATTTTGATACACCCATTCATCGGCGTCTGTAGCCGCTACTGTAGCAGCTACAAACGCCGCTACTGTAGCGGCTACAAACGCCGCTACTGTAGCGGCTACAGACGCCTTGGTCTGCGCAAGGCTTTAGATGAGGAAGATTTTGCAAGACTTATCGAAAAAGAACATTTAAGAAATAACCATAGAGGCATAATAGAAGTAAACAAAGGGCTCCAACTTAAATACTACTATCCTAAACTATATTCGACGCAATTCGTCAACAATTGCGAAGTATGTAATTTAGAAAAGTACGACACGAAACCCACAACACCATAAACGAGCACCTTCGACTCTTACGACACGATGAAAATAAAGAACTTGACACGGTAAAAGAAAAAATAGTTAAAATCGTATGCTTTTATAACAAAACAATCCACTCGACAACGAATAGAAAACCAGTTGAATTCATTAATGGAAATGTAAAACACGAAGAATATAGAGACATACACGAAAGAATAAAAGCAATTAAAGAAAAAGTTATTAATAAAATAAACAACAATCGGGAAGAAACATAAATTAACTCTGGAACAAATTATTTGAAGCATAGTAGAGGAGGTAAGAACCACGCTAAGTTAAAAAAAGTAGACTTGCAGGTAATAGATAACGATCACGTAATCGACAGCCACACTAAACTACGGTATTATAAATCTCACGTAAAACGGAAGAAAAGATATCAAAACAATAACCAACCCACAATTCAAGTAAAAATTCCTAATAAAACTAATGATAATATTCTAATTACAGATCAGAATGAAGATCTTGATAATAATCAACCTAATAACACTTCCCCTGACAATATCGCAAGATCTCGACATTCAAAACCTTAACGATAATAACGGATTCATGACAATCAAACTAGAAGATAAGAAAATAATAGAAAACTTTTTAAAAGTCCTACATATAGTAAACATAACCAGTTACGATACAACTAAAAAGTAGAAAGTAACAAACAAAACAAAATAAATTATGAAATATATAACCAAATAAACAATATTTCAAAGCATATTTCAAATCAACAGCAGATCATTTCAAATTATTTGAATAAAATTAGCAAACAAAACGAAAATAAAGTCGGTACAATAGAAAATAAAATAAATTACCTTGAACAACTATACCAAATAAATTACAATATTAACTTATTAAAAACACATATTGACAACATAGAGCAAGTCATACTCTCAAGCAAGTGGGGTATATTATCTAGGAATATATAATATTAACAAAAGAGGAACATAAGCTCATTTCTGATTTTGACACCTTAAAAAATATAAAAGGAATAGTAACGAATCATAACGACCAGATAATTATTTTCCTTTCTATACCACAATATCCTGAAACCATCTTTTCAAAAATATTAATAGAACCCATTCCTAATTATCAAAAGAAAACGGTATTTTTAGAGAAAAATATTGTATTGATAGATAATAATAATAACATACTCGTATATGAGGAAATTGTTAAAGATAATTTGAAAAAGAATTTAATACAAATAAAAAATTTATGTATTTCAAATATACTTAAGCTTACTACAGCAAACTGTATAATGGAAATTAACGAAAACATAGATATAAAAAAAATAAAACAAGGAATGATTATAATAAAAAACTCTTTAAACATGAAACTGTGTATCAGTGGAACAAGTATAATTTAATATTAACTGGAAATTATTTAATAAAATTCGAAAATTGCAAAATTAAAACAAAAGAATTAACCTTTGAAAACTATTTTACAAAATTAAAAGATAATGTAATTTTACATCATATTACAAAAGTAATAGAAAATAAAACAGTAAGTACAGTAAGCTTAGAAGAAATACATGCATATAAAAGCAATAAAAGATAATAGAAACAAAATAGATGAAATACAACAACAAAGAAATAAAACAATAAATCCAATAAGTATTAGTATTGAAATAATTCTCAATATAGTTCTTATATCAATAGTAATAAAGAAATTAATTAAGAAAAAGCCTCGTCGGACCCTCAGACAAACGGTGGGGGTGTTATAGATGATAAGAACAATAATTATAGGAAAGGTAACCCTATCATATATAGCGCTAATATATAAGATCTAGCCTTAAGTACACAATATGTAAACACATGTTGAAATTAAAATATAAGAATTCAAACATTAGGATTTATTTAAATAAATAAATATTAAAAGGATAAGATCTAATTTCAAGTATGCAATATGTTAAAATACGTTGAAACTAAAACATAAGAATTCAAACATTAGAATTTATTTAAATAAATAAATATTAAAAGGATAAGATCTAATTTTAAGTATGCAATATGTTAAAATACGTTAAAACTAAAACATAAGAATTTATAAAAATAAATAAATATTAAAGGATAAGACCTAGCCTTAAGTACACAATATGTTAACACATGTTGAAATTAAAATATAAGAATTAGAATTTATTTAAATAAATATAAAAAGGAAAAGATTTAATTTTAAGTACAATATGTTAAAATATGTTGAAATTAAACATAAGAATTCAAAACACAAGATTTATAGAAATAAATAAATATTCAAAGAACTTAATAATAAATGCACAGAATTTGAATATAAAAAGGGACAAACCAAGTTAAGACAGTTCCGTTAGCTCCGTTGTACAGTTCATAAGATCGATGTAAAATCTTTTAATAAATCCTTTTTTAATAAAAAGTGTATTTCTTTTAATTTTTTTTTGATTAAAGATATCGAGGAAAATTAATTCTTAAGCTCAAAATTTTTTAAGCGGGTTTAATATTTAAGCGCGGAAAAAAACGTCAAAGCGTTTCACAGTCTACTTTTACGAATAGCTTAAGCTTAACTATTTCTACTTAATTTTGTAATCCATTTCTACAACAACTGATCGGAAAGTGTCAAATTTGGGCCTGACTCTGCATAGAAGTATATTATATAAAAGTAAAATAGTGATAAGTTATGCAAAAATAGTTGAAAATTTAATTAAAAATCGTATTAAATTTATGTAATTTTGTTTTGAAATTTAAATTAAGGTATTGTAAATAAATTTCTCATAGTTAAAAACTTGATTTAATTGGATTAACTGAAATCATATTATTTTTAGTAGGTTTTATTTATTTTAATTATATATAACGTTAATTATCAGTTACAAATAGAAGTTATATTTAAGTTAAGGAGGTATAATTGTTAAAATTTAAGAATTTTATTTAATTGATTCAAATAAAATTATATTCTGCCAGAAAATGTGTCTTTGAATAATTTGCTGCATACCAGTTTGTTGAATTTTCAATCCTGGATGCATTTTGGTTCAAAATATTGCAAGCAGTTTCTTTACTCAATCAAAATCTACTAAAAAATTCTTTATCATTCCAAATATCGAAATTATTTGGGTGCAAGCGAATATTTCTTGCGCGACGCACGCAACTTTCTTCTAAATCTATAACAATCTCCAATTCCTCTAACTCTTCAAAATCCGCTAACTAATCATCCACATTTTTCAAAAATATAAACTATACCTCCTAATTTAAATATTACATCTATTTGTTACTAATAATTAACGTTTTACACAATTAAAGTAAATAAAATCCACTAAAAACAATATATTTGTGGTAAATAATAAGGTGACCAACCGTCCTCCTTTTGGAAGGACAGTCCTCCTTTTCTAAGCTTTGTCCTCCCTTGAAAAGTGTCCTCCTAAATGTCCTCCCTTGAAAAGTGTCCTCCCAAACGTCCTCCTTTTTGATATTATTGCATTTTGTTCATAATCAAGCTTCTATTTTTCACCAAACTACTCAAAAAATTGAAGGTGATCACATTTCAGCTACAGAAGTAAGTCTTATTTTGAATGACGTTATCCTTCAATATAAATCTCGTTTCGAAGAAAAATTTTTACCCTTTAATTGTAAGAAGAAAACCGATAAATTTGGAGGAATCAAATCCAGGCATAACGAAAAAGTTTATCAAAGAAGTCCAAAATTTTTACCAAATATACTTTCAGTACATTGAAGAATGGTTTGAAACGAAATTTACCAGTAATAACAGTTTAAATGGTGTTTTTTAACTTCATCGCCAGTACATTGGGCAGATATTGAATCTTGTGTCCAGTTTTTATCTAACGAAATGCCAAAGATTAAAATAGATGACAATTGCCTCTTTGAAGAAATTAGAAAACTAAATGTATATTTAAATTCCGAAAAAAGATTACAAGGGGAAAATAATCACGTTGAAATTAATGGGTCGAAATATTCAGCCATTACGAAAATGAATATATTCCATGCAAAACTTAATTTATTCTTATACAATTTACGTTGTGCTGCCCTGGAACTACTGCAGCAGTTGAAAGAGTCTTTTCAATTGCTAATAATTTTTGGACTTCTGAAAAATCAAAATTAAATGCAGAAACTCTATTGAGCTATAGCTGCAGCCCTTACGGTAAAATTTAATCTAAAACATATGTCTTGTTCAGATATTTCTAATATGTTGTTAGAAAACGAAACATTGAAAAAAACTATTCATAGCATAGAAAAGTACCAATTTAAATAAAAATTTAATGATCACATATACATAAATATATTGTCTTATTGTTAGTATCACCTTCCAATAAAACTTTTGAAACAATTTTTTTTTTTTCAATTTATTTTTGTCCTCCTTTTCATTGGAAAAAAGTTGGCCACCTTATAAATAATGTTATTAAATTAATACAAAGAGGTTTTTAAATAATAATAATAATAATAATCACAGTATATAAATTCACTTAATATAAATTATTTACGTCAAATTACACAAATTCAAAGTAAATAATACAAAAGTATAACAAACTAACCAGCAAAATTAGGCTTAAGCCCTCAAGTTAAGTATGTTTAAATTGACATTTTACGTTTAGCGAGGCTTAAGCTCGTACTGTGAAACCGGGCGTGAGTGATAAAACCTATTTTTGACCAAAAGTTCACACAAGATCAAATATCACATAATTTCCAAGCAGAAGATTAAAAGAATATTCAATTAAAAATGTAAAATTTTCAGAAACTCGTTACATATGACGATTTTTTTTCGAATTACTAATTTTTTGAAAAAAAAATCGATTTTGTTTTGTAAATATGACCTACTTACTTTCTTACACATACCCCTTTATAGTTTTCTATCCTTCAAATTTCTAGAACTTCAATCGTAATTTCATACTTTGTGTACCCAAGTTATACAAGTTGCATAGTACTTAAAAAATGTATTCATATTTTGATAAATATTATTAATTGCGATTAATTAATTCCATTAAATCAATTGACAGCATTTTGTGAGCGTCCGTAGCAGACCCGAAAATTGAAAAATTTACGTTCCCGCTCAATGATTTGAAATTCTTTTATTTTTCATTCATTAATAATTTTGAACTAAAAATTTATATAGAAAATTTAGTTTTTATTTAAAGTCCTAAAAACTTGAACATAAAATTAGTTCAACTGAAAAAAAACCCAATCAGAATGTGTCATTTGTAAAAGAAGTGAAAAAATTCACTTATTTTGGATTTAATCATCTGTAACTAGGTTAAATCTCTATTGATTTGCATGTATTTACTAAGCAAATCAAATAATTGCTTTTTGAGATATAGAATAATAAAGGGGAAATTGGAAAATTGGATGTTGGAAAATAGTCTTAGTGAATTAAAAAGTTCATGCATGTAGCACAAAACTATTAAATAGTTTAAAATTTTAAAATATTTTATACACAAAAATTTAGTTAACGCATCTAGTCTCTATTTATATTATCTACTGAATTATTAAAGTCACTAGTATAACTAAGCCGAAAAAATTCTATAAAAAACAAATGAAAACACTACTAAAACACTCTTTGATAATCTGAAAATTTAAGAAAAAAAAATTAAAAAGCACTCAATTTAAAAAGTTTCCACAGATTTTCTGCTAAAATTTCTTTAGATTATAAAAATTGAACCATTTTCTTCTAAGGGATGAATTTAGTTAAATTACCTGACACTGAAATCAAATATTGAAAATACACCAAAATTATACAGTAAAACTACAATCACATTTTTCATTACTAATCTCTTGTATTTTTTAAAAATTAATACAATATTTTTTTCCAACTAATCGAATTTTATATGGTTCAGTTTTTTAAAAACTTTAATAACCATGCGCTTCAACATTTTGCATTTAAAGACATAGAAAAGTACATGTAATGTTCCAAAGACAGAAAGCTTAAAAAGAAAAGATAAAATAAATTGGAGCATCCCAAAGGAGATATTTGAGATTTATTATTGACTTACTTACTTACTTTGCATTTTGATCTCTAGATGCTTGTGATCGACTTTTAAAATATATTTCGATGACTCATTGGCTAATAATTTGAACTTTAATATCTGTAAGAAAAATTTGGCAAAAAACTGAAAGTTTAGGTTGAGCTACTAAAATTAATGTAAGCTGATTGGGTGACAATTCTATTATGTCAATTGTTAAACAGTTTTAAAACTGACCAACTTTGCATAGTGCTTTAAACTAATAAGGGTTCACAATATCTTGAACAAAACCTCATTTTGAAACAAAACATACACTGAATTTTTAGTAGAGTGCTATTAGACAAAAAAGGCCAAAGCTACGCAATCTGTGTATAGTGCAAGGATTTTTATTGGATTTTTGATAGCTTCTAATAAATTTTTAATAACCTTTAAATTTGGCGCTATTTGATTTTAATAATGTAATTATTAATTCGATTATCTTATTACACGAAGAAGCTTATCTAAGAGCTTAAACCTCGGGATATACGAATAGTGTATGAATTTTTGAGGGGTTTTTAAGTAGATATTTTACAAGTCACATTATAATAAATAATACTTTATATTCGCTTTTGTTTTAAAAATTATTTCTGATTTTACGCTATATTTATTTGCCACTTTGCTTGCAATGTCTATGCTAATTTAACTTTATTATAAAATTCATCTATTCAGGTAGAAGCTTGCTATTTTATGAATTTTTATGAAAAATTTATGTTTCGAATTCATTTTAAAAACTCTTTTCTTTGGCTTCTTTTGTAAATTATAAAAACACACCCTTTATATTTATACAGTAATGATAAAAATCTAGCCATAGAATCCTTTGTATTACAAATTTTTGGTAGTTCTCTTTTATTTCAACGTATAGTGCCAACCAATGTTGTTTCCAAATAGCAAATTTGTAACGAAACCACACGCGCATCTTTCTTTTTTTTTTCACTCCTTCTGTCCTTTTGAGACGCGCAACGATTCGTTTTTTTGTTCTCGTGAAAATATTGTCGCCAGTGAATAAATATAATATTAATGTAGATATTGATGACATTCCCAAACAGGCGTGCTAGACGTAAAAAACCAAAAAGGCGCGAGGGAATTGATTGTGATTGGTTTTGGTGACAATAGGAATTAGGCGCGCGATGGAAAATTAAAAAGGTTAGAACTATACAATATAAAAAAAAGTAGAAAGGGAGGAAAAATTATTTTTTTTTTTTGTAGAGGCTATTGGTTAAAAAAAACAAAGAACTTTTTTTGTAAATTAATAATACGAGAACCAGAAATAATAAATAAAAGCTCCGATAGTTATTTTTTTTGTTTGATTTAAAGGAATAAGGATTTTGTTAGTTACCGGTAAAGGTACATTTTTTTCTTTTTGATTTAAAGGAATAAAAATGATGTATTGTTAAATATGTGTTTGAGATGTCCTAATTCCCCTAAAATTATAATCTCCCCCCCCCCCCTTAATATTATAATATTTTTTTATTTTCAGGTTGTGCCGGCCCCACCATCTAATGTACGGCCTAAAGAGCTTCTCTCTTTAGGTTAAAACGGATGCAGCCAATGGCACACTCCCTCATTGATTTCTTTTCCCCTTTTTTTTGTATTCTCTCACCCTAGACGCGACTCTTTTTCTGAGCCATGTGCTCCGTCTGCTGCAGCTCTTCCTTTTTTTGCGAGATAAGGTTCCCAGTTGCTTTGACCAGACCCTACCCTACGCTCTACCGCTATAATTGCAAGTAGCAAGCTCGCAAACAGGTCACAGCCAAAGCAATCGGTGAAATGTGAGTGTCATTTGGTCACCATAGGGGTGTAGACTTGGCCACGAATACAATATAACAATATAGATGCCAGCAGTAAGCTTATTGAAATACGGTCAGTTGTTATACTTCTTCTCTTCATTGTGAATGGTTTAAAACACTCGACCACACGTGTTACATCATTTCCTTAGTAAGAAAACCCATTTGTAATATATTTAGTTTGGTCATCAGATCCTAGCCGATTCCTTGTCGTAGTTTTTAATAAATAAATTGCTGAATTTCTTTTAATATAAATCTTTGAATTTACTTAAACACTTTTTTAATAGCCATTTTTAGTGGCCCTATTAGGCACAGGTAACGAATAATGGAGCTTTCTCTTTTGATTTCTTAAATTAGTAATTTGTCTGTGTTGCACAGTTGCTAGCATAAAATATGAAGTCCAACAAAGAAACATACCCAAGGTTCCTTTAAGCAATTAGAACACACAAAACCATATTTTGTAATTCACAATTCAAACTGAAAGAATTATGTTGTTATCAATAACAAATTGTGTTTCACAGAAAGTCTTTATTAGGGATTAAAATAGAGAAAAAATGACACAAAGAATTGTGGCTCAATTTCTTATGCAATTTTATTTAATGCAAAAAAAGGGGCATCACAGTTTACACTATAATAGAAGAAATACTTAAAATTATGTTTTAAAAATTTGGTGATGTATTTTTAGAAGATTATACTTATATTTTATGAGAAAAAAAAAATTTTTTTTTTCAAAATTTTACATGAGTCTCCCCCCTTAATTTACTCATAACTTTTAGGTTATTGGATAACCAAAATTGTTCCACGGGTCACTTTAATGCCCGTTAAATTACCCCAAGCCACATTTTAGGCAAATATTCAAATATTAAGTGTAACATATAACTAAAAAATAAATATTTTTTTCTTATGCCGAAGTTCTATATAATTAACAGTACATTTATGATTAATGATATTTGTGCTTTTCTTTTTGCTTGATTAATTGTTTGTAAATCTATATTTATATTCATTTTATGCTCTTTTCAAAATAATGGTAAAACAAATCTTTAAAAGATATATAAAAATATTTAACAGGGCAAACAATATAGAGTGACGAACAAATGCAGCTCTAGAGTTAATCAGGGCCAATTAAACAAATCATATAGCCTAAAAATTTTAAATTACAACAAAATTTAATTTTTATTAAATGCTATAATTTTACATATTTCTATTATTAATACGATATGCTTCAAGAATTAAAATGAAACCTAAATAAAATGTAATTTTAAAATTTTATTTAACAAAAAGTATAAAGTTTGCGTATACGCAAAAAATGCATGAAAATATACTTATCAGAAAAGTCTTTCAAAATTTGAAGTGTTTATATGTCACTCAGCATCATAATAAACAGTTCTAAAGTACACAAATTAAACTTATACGATTGAAAAAACAAATAAAATAATACCGTAGTTTACCAACGTTTCTTTTAGAAGCCCTGCGTCCGAAAGTATTTGTGGCAAAATGCTGTGTCTTTTTGGGATATTCGCGTAGGTCTTTTTTAATGTTGCCACTACTGTTTCTTTGCTTAGTAAATTTTTCAATCAGATTTTTGCAGTTTAAATTTTCTTCAGGCTCCCACGTATTTGAAGACGATTTATATCCTTTCCATTTAATTCGAAAAAAACGTGACCCATCTTTCTCATATAAAACATCTACAACACGCTCAACTTCCCATTCAGTATTGCAGTCATAATTAACTATGTTTTTCTTTAAGTGTTTTGAAGTTTTTTTTTTGGATCCTTTTGTTTTTTTGAGCTGTGAGGTTTTAACTCTCTTTAAAAAACTGAATTAGAACATTTTTTAGTTAAATTTTTTAAGATTCTACTTTGTTAAATTTGCTAATTAGTTCAGGACAAGATAAGTCTGACTCCGGCTCCCACGTATCTGCATCCGCACCATATCCCTTCCATCGTATAAGGAAGTAGGATACACCTTCTTCTATTTTCTGATCAATCAGTGCTTGAACCTTCATAATAAAATTCCATTTTAAATAAAATGATGTATGATTGCAGGTGACTTTTTGTAGAAAATTTACTAAAAAGTAGCACCTAATTTTGAAACACGATAATTGTACTCTGTGCCCCAATTAATTTTCACTTTTTCTTATATCTCCGACCCCCAAAAGTCGTAAAAAATATTTTCTAATGTAAGTATAGAATACAACTGTCAAAATCACAAATTATTCTTACCCCTCAAATATGCTTCTAGTTTTTTCTGAGTTTTTTCGTCTTTTACTAGGGATATCAGGTTAAATTTCAAAAATGAAAAATTCCTAGAAATTGAAGATGTAGAATTTTTGAAATATTTTTTACGATTTTGAGGGGTCGGTTCCCATAAGGAAAAGTTATAAAGGCGGGGGAGAGGGGGGGGGTGTTACATCATCGTTAGAATTATTTAAAAATCAGAGATCTTAGTAGCAATTCCGACATATCAATTTCCTAAATATAATACTAAGCCAATAAAAAAACAGCTTTATTGCATTATCCTAAAAGCAAATTATTACAGAAAATTGTTGCTAAAAAACGTTAAAATCAGACTAAACATAATACGCACCTCGAATTCTTCATCATTAGGGCATTCAAATGATTTATTGCTTTCGCTTTTGCTATCTTTTCTCACTTTTATATTTTGATCTTTTGTTAAACTTTTATCACATAAATTATTTTCACCAATAGCTACTTCATCGCTCCTGCTGCCTTTTAAACTGCTAGAATTAGTACTATCAACTTCCTTAGACCTCCTTTTTAAACCAATTTTCCTCATTCTGCACTTAAATATTTAAGTCATGAATTATGAAATAAAAATAATTGCAGACCGCTTGTAAAGAAGCCTCAGTGATATTACTTAATGAAGTTATAACAGGTTGCGTTTGCATAGCTATAAGGTGAGTTCATAAACCCAATTAATATTGAATTTTAGAGTATGTTTCATAAATCAAGCAAAATGCTTAAAGTGCTAATAGTGGGTTCAGACTGGGCACTCACAACCAAAACTCACAGTGATTCTGTGAGTTTTGTATGGAAAAATGACAAATGCATGACTGTGAGAATCTTCGTTCCTGAATGTTGATTTTGTGAGTTATAGCAGTTTACTCATGGCAGCACTAAAAGCAATTGTGACTATTGAAACATCGATAATTGAGGATGACAATTTTGACAATTAAATAAATTGTTTTGTAAGGTTAAATCTGACAGGTTTAATATTGAAAAGGTAAGCATTTATTTATTTATTGTATTATTTTGCTAATATGGTGATTTTTTGTTATATAATATTACTTAAATTAACAACAAACTTTAATCTATTTATATTTCATCTGTTTTAGCAATATTGTCCTTACGAGTTACTTGTATAAATCACAGTTAGTAGAAAGGAATAGAAATCGCTTGATATGTGCGTGTAGTTTTTTTAAAGTTAAAATATATAAAAAAAAAATTGTTTTTCTATGCAAAAATTTCATATCCTTACTCTTTTGTTTATTTATCTTTCGGCCAGTCTCGATTTGTAAGGTTATGCTCAGAAAATCGAACTTGAAGAGAATTTTTGCTAGATATTGAAGAAGCATATGGCAGTTTTTTGACAATTTTTACCCAGCCCCACAAGCAAACAGGAAACAGAACGTAGCTGGATGTCTGAAACTTGGTTTTCTCAGTGTTATGGCATTATAAATCGGTGGCATATTGCGATTAAACCACCTAAATTGCAAGCTAGAGATTATTTAAATTGTAAGTGAAGTCATTCTTCGATATTGTTCGTGGCAGTTGACTATCCTGATTTTCCTTTACAAACAAACCTGAAAGTAATTTAACCACTTAAAGCAACGCTTACCTTTCCACATTATATTTTTTCTAATCTAGCCTCATAAAGCAATTGTCAAACTGATTGTTCGATGTTTCACAAATTTGGAACACCTTTACGTACTGTCACTAGTAACTAGCAAAATAACTTTCCGGAACGAAGAAACTCACAGTAATACGTTTGTATTTTTTCTATTTAAAACTAAGAGAATCGCTGTGAGTTTCTGCTGTGAGTGTCCTTTGTAGACACGCTATAATAGCGTTTCTACACAGGCCACTATCAGCATAAACTCACAGCGACTCTGTGAGTTTTGTATGGAAAAATGACATATGCATTGCTGTGAGTTTCTTCGTTCCGGAACGTTGATACTGATAGTTATAGCAGTTTACTAATGGCAGCACTAATAGGAATTGTGAATATTGGAACTTCGAAAATTGAGAATGACCATTTTGACAATGAAATAAAATGTTTTGTGAGGTTAGATATAACAAAATAAATAATGGAAAGGTAAGCCTTTATTTAAGTTATTGAATTATTTTGCTAATATTGTGTTTGATTTCAGATTAACTTGTAAGAAGAATACGTTTTTCTAAGAAATTACGTGCAAAGGTAAGCGTTTATTTAAGTTATTGAATTATTTTGCTAATATTTTGTTTGATTTCAGATATAGATATGGAAACAAATTGCATTTAGTCTATCACATTTAGTACCAGGTATACAGGCATTTCCTGATAAAATGTTACAAGGTCGTCTATTTTCTTATTCGGATGCACAACGCCATCGACTTGGTGCTAATCATTTAGATTTACCAGTAAATTGTCTGTATCGTGCTGCAACCAAAAATTATCAACGTGATGGTCCAATGACATATACAGATAATCAAGGTGGTGCTCCAAATTGTTATCCTAATAAATTAGTGGACCAGAAGAGAGTGAACGTGCAAGAATAATTGAACAACCAGTTCATATAATAGTGGGTTCAGACAGCCCAACTCACAACAGAAACTCACAGCGATTGAGTTCATATAAAAAAATGGTGTTTTCACAGCGCCAATGCTGTTAGTTAACGTTTCATATCTCAAAAGTTCCACTGTCTTAAAATGTCATAATAAGTGAAGATTTTTCTGAAGGATTTATTTAAAATTAATTAAAACGATTTAAATATGAATATAGAAAAAGAATTATCGGACGACAATAAGGAAATATTACGTGACATTCTTTTAGTCCTTGAACAACAGGCTAAGTTGTTAAAGGTTATAATAGAGAATGCAGTTAAAGCTGTGAAATTATTAAATAATTCGCATAACTCAACTTTCTTATATTTAAAAAGTCGGAGATCATGGTCATGTGAAAGTTTCTTAGTTAAAAAATAATTATTAATGAATAATAAATTGGTTTTAGGTTGAAAATTCAAAATTTTGGGAAGTTGAAGTGCCCCTTTTTACTCAAAAAGTTTAAAAATTGCTTTCGGTGCAATAGAAGTACATTTTATAGTATAGTGGAAAATTTTTCCACGCTGTAAAAAAGGACATTGATTGACGTAAGATCATACCACTCGACCAAAGAGTTGCAATAGATTTGCATGTCCTCGCAACATCTGGAGAATACAAGAGGACTGTAAGCTTATTTGGTATAGGGAAGAGGACTGTATGCCGTGTTTAAAAGATCGAACAGCTACGACAGTGTCCAGCTGGACCAAAAGCAAAACAGTTGTTTGAGGAAGAGGAATTTGCTCCTGGAATTTGTCCTAATGCCCAAACATTTTAAAACTCTTTACATAATAATTAATTTGAAACTATCAAAACTTGCTTCTGTCAAATAGCAGCATTTTTAAATATGAAATTAAATACTTTATAAGTTTTTTTGTTGTCTTAAAAAATATAAGCAAATTTATATATGTCTTTTAACATTTTTACTACCGAAACTAGTTAAATTAAAAGACTTTTAAGCAATCAACTTTTTCGGAAAGCTAGATATAATGTAAAAATTTTCTTTTTCAATAAATGATAACATATATGAATGAAAAAGAACTATAATTACACTAAATTATGGCTAAGAATTATAAAATCGTATATCAAAAAAATCAATCTGATTCAATATGTTACAGGTATATTAAGTGTAATTATGAATTTTCTTGTTTAATTCTCATTAGTAAAATATTCATTGTAATTCTTCTCCTTAAGATTCATTAAACTATACCCTCTTTTCTACACACTTCACAAGACCTTTTTAAAAAGTTCGATCGTTCAAATCATTGTTAAAAAAGGGAAAAGCAGAAAGAATTTTAATGATGTATATATTCAAGCATACAATTACTACTAAAACTAAATAAAAGATTCATAAACAAAATATTGCTAAATAGATAATTAACAAAAATTAATTAAATGAGATTAATAAATTTAGCATCATATGAAATTTACTAGCTTATTTATAAAAAAAACCTAATACTGTTTATATCTTAAGCTTATATAACATAATCATTCCAAAAATTTGCCGGTTTGAATTTATAAAATTTACTTTAAGAACCATTAAAAAAAATTAACACTTTTTATTATCTCCTTAATCAAGTGTAATTATTCTTCCTCGAATATGATTTCTTGCTTCTAATATTTTAAAATCATTATAACCATTTTTGACTAAATGATGTCCAGCTGATAATAATAATGATATTAATATTTTCACTTTACTAAAATTATTTGGTTTTTCTTTTTCTACATTTCCACTCATTATATTTTATTTTTAAAATCTGAAAACAAACACAATATTATCAAAATAATATAATGACTTAAATAAATGCTTACCTTTTTAGTAGGATAATTTTCCTAATCCTTTTTTTCATAAATCACCCTGAAAGAAATCACTACATTAGCAAAATAATACAATAAATAAGTAAATGCTTACCTTTTCAATATTCAACCTGCCATGAGTAAACTGCTATAACTCACAAAATCAACGTTCGGGAACGAAGATTCTCACAGTCATGTATTTGTAATTTTTCCATACAAAACTCAGAGAATCGCTGGGAGTTTTGGTTGTGAGTGCCCTGTCTGAACCCACTATAAGTGATAATATTTATCGTTATAGAAGTTCAGATGCAGATGACAGTTATACTCAACCAGGAATTTGCTGGAAACAAGTTTTAAATGATGTAGAAAGACAACGTATGATAACAAATATAGCTGATCATCTCAAAGATGCAAGTGGATTTATTCAAGAGCGTGCTGTTAAAAACTTTTCACAAGTTAGCGCTGATATAGGTAATCACCTATCTGATGCTCTTCAGCTTTGTATGTCATCCAATTTGTAAAATTTTGTTGGGTATGGATTCACTTTTTATACCAGCGGTTTCCAAACTTTCTGATACTGCGACCCACATAAGAAAAAAAAAAAAAATTGGCGGCCCCCTTATTAGATAAAACAATAAAATAATATAAGCACATTTTGTCTCTATGAATCAGAGCATGCATTTGTGGACCTTGCATTGATTCATTTTAATCACTTAATTTTTTAAAAATTTCAACCAAATAGGCAAGTTAAGGAATATAGTTATCGTTGCGAAAGGAAGACGCCTCATCATTGTGATTTTCAGCAAGAAAAATTGCAGTTTCGTCTTTAAGTTCGAACACTCTTTGAGTAAATTTTGAACGAGATAGCCAACGTACTTCACAATAGTATTATCGGCATTTTAAGAAAGTAATATCGCAACAAAAAATTTGTACTAAATAAATTTTTGTAAGTATTTTTTTATATATGTAAAACAGAAATTAAAAACTTCCCGACCCCCTTGAGGTTATTCCGCGACCCCCCCGTGGGTCGCGACCCTCAGTTTGGAAATCGCTGTTTTATACTATGCATTTTATATTATTTTTTGGGGGATTGAATAATATTTAATTGGTTCTGTTATTTTTATTAAATATAATCTTTTTTATTATTAACAAAGGTAATTTTACTTTAAAATATGATATTGATTATTGAAACTCAATAGAATCTGCTCAATTCTCAGAATATTTTTAGCTTACTCCTCAGATTATTTTACATAAATATCAAAATATAATTAATGTGAAGGCTTGTTTTGGAAATCCCAGTTTTCCCCTTAAAGTTACATAACAGCTATTACACGATATTCATTATTTAGCTTCGTAAAGCTCGCAATATACTATTAAATAATGTTCTAAATCTATGAATTCAAAAAACCGTTACCTTTATATGTGATAAAATCTAGCATTCTATATAGCCTGGGTTATTATTAAGATCGGGTAAATATAATTCATACACTAAAACTTATAATGGACAATCTAGGTAAGTAATTTTGTAGTAATAAGTTTGAAAGTGAACATCAAAGATTTTTAGAAAATATGAATATGCTGCGAAACAGACAATTTATTGTAATGTGTTAAACTAAAATTTATTCTTTAAATAGCGTTTATTCGAAAAAACAAAAATATGTTTAGAAATATAAAAACAATTAATTCCAGGCTTGGTATTATGAAGTTTTTACTACAAAGTATCCTAAAACTAGCTAACCAAATGCGAACCCATTTTTAAAATTAAAATAAGTAATTTTATTTATTCAAGCTGTTCGTTATAATAAAAAACAAATTAAATCAAATATACTGCTTTTAAACTTCCAGAAAATCGTTAAATAGCAGAAAAATTAAATTTTTATAGTACTATATCAACATTTTTTAAAATTAAATTCTACAGCTGTTAACTTTAAAATTATACAAATAAGTTTCAAGAATTAGATTAATATGCTGTAACTTACTTCTACATATTTAATTATAATTTTAACAGGAATATTTGCATTAGTTGCTAGCGGGACTTTTATATAATTTTAAAAATTTATTAGATGTAAATAAAATTAATAAAGTACAATAATTTTTAAGTGATTTAAAAACAGTATAAGGATGTTTAATTAGGGAAAAATTAATAAGGATGTTGTTTTAAGAAAAACGCAAAAAACGTCAAAAAATGACCGAGATTTTTACGAACGGTTCTACTTTTTATTTTAACGTTATAATTCTTACTACAATCTTAATTACATGATTAATTTATTAGTACTTTTAATCTTATTCTAATTCATAGAAACTATTTAGTTAAGTCCTCGTAGTCTAAGTCCAGTAATCTTTCCTACCTATTTATTTAACTCTGATTAGGTAATTCAGTGAGTTAGGTCTTCAGGTTTACTTCTGCGTAGCCTTCTTGTTTTATTAGTTATATTTACCAGTTGAGATGCCTCAATGTTAGGGTGGTAGTGAAGTCTTTTATTATGCTCTGAGGCATAACGCTGTATTTCTTCATCAATCCTTTTCACTTGAAGATCATCATGAAGTTCTTTATTTGTTATAAATCTGTAAGCATTGGTAATTATTCTTAAGATTTTGTTTTGTTTTCTTTGAACAATTTCTCTATTTGTTTTGCTTGAGCATCCCCATAGCTGTATCCCGTAAGTCCAAATGGGTTTGATGATTGTCAAATACAGTAATCTCTTGTAACTAAGCTTCATTTTGAAATGTTTACCTATGAGCCAGTTCATTTTAAGCATTTTTATATCCATTTGTTTGGCCTTTTTTTGAATATGGCAATTCCAATTTAGCTGCGAATCAAGGTGTATGCCAAGGTATTTCGTTGTGTTAGCCTGCGGAATTCTTTCTCCTTTCAGGTATACTTGTTGGTTAATGTCTTTTTTCCTTAACGTGAAGATTGCGTGAGTCGATTTGGAGTTATTCAACTTAATTCTCCAATCTTCTGTCCATTTACTTATTATGTCAAGCTCTTTTTGTAGTTTTTCGTTGGCTTTTAGTTGCGAATCATCAACGGCCATCACTGCTGTATCATCAGCAAATGTGCCTATGAATAGGTCATTTGATGTGGGTACATCGGCTGTATATAATAGGTACAGCAATGGACCCAATACGCTACCCTGTGGAACACCAGCATTTATTGGATATAGAGTTGATTTAGAGTCTTCTATCGATACCATAAATTCCCTTTGATTCAAGTAAGATTCAAGTATCTTACAGTGTTTTCTTGGCAGCGTTAGGCTCAGTTTATGAATAAGTCCCTCGTGCCAGACTTTATCAAAAGCCTGTGACACATCTAGAAAGACCGCTGAGCAGTATTTTTTTGCTCCGAATGCCCTTTCTATCTTGTCCGTAATTCTGTGGACCTGATCGATTGTTGAATGTTTGCTCCTAAAGCCAAACTGGAAATCAGGGATGCTAACAAGAGGCTTAATTCTTTTGATTAGTAGCTTTTCAAATATTTTAGCTAGTATCGGAAGTATTGAAATGGGTCTGTATGAGGTCACCTCATTCTCTGGCTTATCAGATTTCTTGATCATTACAATTAATGCTTTTTTGAAATCACTGGGGATATACTGACACCTTAGGCAAGCATTGTAAATATAAGCTAACAAGACGATTGCTCTTGCCGGTAGTTCTTTCATTATAGCCGGAGTTATCTGGTCAACCCCTGGGGCTTTTCTATTATTCAGATTGTCAATTTCTTTCGCTACTTCTAATACTGTGAATTTTTTTAAATTTCTTTCACTGCGGTATCTCGGAGCTACATTGATTTTTGACTCAGAACTGTGTGGTTTGAATACATTTGCTAAGTGTTTTGCAAATAGATCCGCCTTATCTTCAGCTTCACGAACCCAGCCCCCTTGTTCGTCTCTTAGTGGAGGAATTCTAGTCAGAGGACGTTTCAGATGCCTTGTAGCTTTCCATAATGAGTATTCATTGTCCTTTTCTGGGCTTAATTCTGATAAATATTTTTGGAGGCATTCATTTTTGTACAAGTGAATCATTTTTCTCACTTTATTGCTTATATTGTTGAATTTATGTTTGTCTTCTGGATTGCGAGTGTTATGCCAGATTCTTCTTACTCTTCTTCTCTCTCGGATAGCTTTTTTAATTTCATCATTATAAGCTATACCAGAGGACGACCCCATTTCATTTACTTTCGGAGTATCAGATGTGGCAGCTTCTCTGACTAGATCTATGAACGCTTTAACTTGACTCTCAATATCTTTTTTATTTTTGAGTTTTACTCTGATGTTTGTTTTTTCATCAAGGTATTTTCTGAATTTTTCCCAATTTGTTCGTTTATTGGTTAAATGACTATTTTTCTTCGTTATTCTGACTTTGCCTCCCAGTGACAGGGAAGCTGGCGAATGATCAGATGAGAGGTCATAGTTATCTTTTACTTCCATATAGCCATGTGAGATACCTTTTGTTATGAAAAAGTCAAGCAGGTCTGGTTTCTTTTTTAGATCAGAAAGCCAGTATGTTGGATTGCCAGCGGATATATACTCGCAGTTATTTTCCTTTATTACTCTAAGTAATTCATTCCCTTTTCCAGGAGTGATTAATCTTGACCCCCAAGCTGTGTGCTTTATATTGAAATCACCTCCTATTATAAATTTTGATCCAAGTTTCTTTATTCATCGAGTTGTTGCTTAGAAGGTTTATGTTTAGGTGGACAGTAAGCCGCTGCAACATTAACATGGGTTTTGCTAACTTCAATACCTATGATCGTGGCTTGTATGTAGTCCTCTTTGATCTCGGCTTGTTGATGGTGTTTGATGTTACTCCTAATTATAATAGCAGAACCGCCTCTTGCTCTACAACTTGGGTGATTTGTCCAGTATGTTTTGAAACCTTTAATATTGAGGTAATTTTTATCTGTAAAGTGAGTTTCCGAGATTAACGCTATGTCTATGAAGTTGGTTATTAGATAATTTTCCAGTTCGAGAGCTCTATCAATGAGCCCATTTGCATTCCAGGTGATAATCTTAAGGAACGAGTTCATTATTGCTTTTTGTTCTTGTTTGTTTTAATCTTTGTTATTTGGTTATGCAGTGGGCTGCTTGCTTCTAGCTTTGCCACTCTGGTGTTTAATTGAGTTAATGCGGTTTGAATTTGCTTAAGCATTGTTATTATTTCACTCTCATTCGATTCATTAGTGTTTATTGCTTCCCTCAAATTTGATTGTGATGAACCTTGGCCAGTCACGTTTAGTTTTGTAGCTTGGGCGTATGTAACATTTGGAACTAATGCTTCCGGCTTAGATGATTTAGCTTTTCTTTGAAAATCTTGAATTCTTTCAACTGTTGTAACTCTTTGTGATTTTGTAGTATTGATTTTAGCCCGATATATTTTACAGCCCTTATAATTAGCTGTGTGACCTGTTTCTTGGCATAATGCACAAGTGGGAAATGTATCTGGAGACTTGTTACAATTTTTGTAGTGGTGATTCTTAGCGCATTTCACGCATCTTGGCTCTCTATTACAGAACCTTTAATGTGTCCTAGCTGTTGACAATTAGTACACTGTGGGATACCTCTCACTTTTTTGGGCGCTTCAATCGATACCTTACAGTGGGCTAAGTTAGATATTTTACATACTTCAGAGTTGTTTGATTTTTGTGTTATTTCCACTGCGAAGAGTGGGAATTCAATTTTTACTTTTTTTTTCATTTCATTGGTGATATATTTAAATATGTTTGTGATTTGTTTTACTTCGTGGCCTTGGTTTTCAAGTTCAGATTTAATATCCTCTATATGAATACTGGATGGTAGACCTCTTATTATAAATCTGTAGGGTCTGTCTTCTTTTAATTGGAAAGTGTGATATTCAATTTTCTTTTTCTTATTGGTTGGGCTGGTATTTTCCGTTTCCTGATTTTCATTTTAATTTTTTCCATTAATTTTTTAATGCTTCTGTAATCTTCTACATCTGACACTGTTATTTTCAAATAGTTATTTGACATAGCTTTGAATTGTACTGTCTTCCCTACTTCTTTAATCACCTTATTTTTAAAAGGGGTGAAATCTTCTATGTTGCTTACATAGATTGGAGGAGGCATGTATTTTTTTGGTTGGACTACTTTAGTTGATAAGAGGCTCTCAGACATCTGATTTGATTTTGCTTCTAGATTGTCTTTTACTTGATTGTCATTTGGTGGCGATTTTGTTTTAATGCGCCTTCTTTTCCGTACTTGCCCATTTGGGCCTTTGATGAATTCTTTGGCCAATTCCTCCTCATCTGTGCAATATTCAGTATTTGACTCGTTCGAATGGACAGGAGTGATTCTTGCAGGGACTATCAAATCATTTTTACCTTTTTGATTCAAAGGTAGAGGATTGATATTTTTGTTAACTACAATATCATTAACAAGTTTTTTTAGTTCCTTGATTTCCTTTGACATTTGATCTATGATAATTTTCTGATCTTCTACAGTTTGTTGCAGAATTTCTTTTGTGGCCATATTGTTAAATGAATAGATATTGGTATAAAAATTTTACAATGGTATAAAATGAAAAGATAATGGTATAAAAAGCAGGCGGTATAAACGCAGCCTGCATTTTACATGGCATTACCTTTGTTATTTGACAAATGTAACTTGTTATGTTTTTATTTGTATGTTATGTTTTATGTTTATGTGAGTTATGGGATTAGATTTTTATATTAAAGTTTTGTTTTTTAATTTATAAGTTTATTATAATGTTTAAAAATAAATGATAATATCACAAAAGTTATTTATTTTTTTTTTTTTTGTATTCTTTCCCACATTAACGGTTCTACTTAAAAATTTTTTCTCCACTATTTGTTATTATTTTTAAATTTTTGTTTTTTTAATAATAAAATAATATTTTAAGCTATGAAAAAGTTTTTTTTTTTAATCGTTACCACACAGTGCGTGGGGGTAAAAACGAAGCCTGAAAAACACAAGAGGCTGTAACTCCAAAACGAAAAAAGTTAGACCCCCACTTTTTGTGTTTTTTGTTGATGAAATTTTATCTACTTTCCACTCTCAACGTTTGACCACCCAATCTCAGGCCACCTTGTATACAGCGTAGCACTCCCCTCTAATTCCAATTATTGTAGACATTAACACTTGCTTGTCCACACCTGTCAGCATTGCAAACATTATCAAACTATCAAACACTTGGCATAATTTTTGTTGAGTTTATAAACGCCTTATCTCTCTCACCAAATAGTCACTCCCAGCAGAAAATTTAATGCATTTAAAGTGATGTTTTAATAATTTCATCGACTTAAGGGGCCTTAGTTATAGCTTAGTTTTGTATTGAAAATTATTGTTGTCGGCAAAAGCTATAATGTTGTCAAGTTTGTGTAATAGCTCTGCAGTAAATATGTTAAATAGTATAGGAGCAGTTACGTAATTATGTCTACATTGTGTCTTAGAAAAAAAAGTATCCATAGGTAATAAAAGCCAAATTTGTTTCTAAAATGACACAAGCTATCAAAAATAGCTATTGTCAAAATACTATAAAATTGTTTCTTAAATGTAACTTTTCATTCCTTTCAAATATTTCCGAGTATTAATTTAAAGCTGATAATATGGAATATATTATAGTGGGTTCAGACAGGCCAACTCACAGCAGAAACTCACAGCGATTGAGTTCATATAAAAAAAAAGGTGTTTTCACAGCGCCAATGCTGTTAGTTAACGTTTCATTTCTCAAAAGTTCCACTGTCTTTAAATGTCATAATAAGTGAAAATTTTTCTGAATGATTTTATTAAAATTAATTAAAACGATTTCAATATGAATATAGCAAAAGCATTATCTGACGAAAATAAGGAAATATTACGTGGCATTCTTTTAGTCCTTGAACAACAGGCTAAGTTGTTCAAGGTTATAATAGAGAATGCAGTTAAAGCTGTAAAATTATTAAATAATTCGCATAACTCAACTTTCTTATATTTAAAAAGTCGGAGATCATGGTCATGTGAAAGTTTCTTAGTTAAAAAATAATTATTAATGAATAAATCAATTCGTTTAAAGTTGAAAACTCAAAATTTTGGGAAGTTTAAGTGCCCCTTTCTACTGAAAAAGCTTAAAAATTGCTTTCGGTGCAATAGAAGCATATTTTATAGTATAGTGGAAAATTTTTCCGCGCTGTAGAAAAGGACACTAATTGACGTAAGATCATACCGCTCGACAAAAGAGTTGCAAGAGTTTGCATATCCTCGCAACATCTGGAGAATACCAAAGGACTGTAAGCTTATTTGGTATAGGGAAGAGGACTGTATGCCGTGTTTTAAAAGATCGAAATATAAGCTACGACAGTGTCCAGCTGGTCAAAAAGCAAAACAATTGTTTGAGGAAGAGGAATTTGGTCTTGGAATTTGTCGTAATGCCCAAAGATTTTAAAACTCTTTACATAATAATTAATATGAAACTATCAAAACTTGCTTCTGTCAAATAGCAGCATTTTCAAATATGAAATTAAATACTTTAGAAGTTTTTTGATGTCTTAAAAAATATAAACAAATTTATATATGCTCTTTTAACTTTTTACTACCGAAACTAGTTAAATTAAAGACCTTTAAACAATCAACTTTTTCGGAAAGCTAGATATAATGTAAGAACTTTCTTTTTCAATAAATAATTACATATATGAATTAAAATGAGTCAAAAAGAATTATAATTACACATAATTATGGATAAGAATTATAAAATCGTATAGCAAAGAAATCAATCTGATTCAATATCTTACTGGAATGTTACAGGTATATTAGGTGTAATTATGAATGTTTCTTGCTTAATTCTCATTAGTAAAATATTCAATTGAATTCTTCTCTTTAAGATACATTTAATTTCGATTGCAGCTAACTAGCCTCTTTTCTACACACTTTACAAGACCTTTTTAAAAAGTTCGAACGTTCAAATCATTGTTAAAATTTTTCATGGACATTTTTGGTTTGTGGAGCTGGTTTTTGGCAGTGACTTATCTTGCCATTAAAAGAAACCATTAATAAAAATTAACACCTATTATTATTTCCTTAATCAAGTGTAATCATTCTTCCTCGAATACGATTTCTTGCTTCTAATATTTTAAAATCATTATAACCATTTTTGACTAAATGATGTCCAGCTGATAATAATAATGATAATGATAACAATGATTTTTACTTTATTAAAATTATTTGGTTTTACTTTTTTTACATTTCCACTCATTATATTTTATTTTTAAAATCTGAAAAAAAACACAATATTATCAAAATAATATAATCATTTAAATAAATGCTAACCTTTTTGGTGGAATGACTTTCCTAATCCTTCTTTTCATAAATCTCCCTGAAAAAATCACCATATTAGCAAAATAATACAATAAATAAATATGTAAATGCTTATGCCTCCTCTACACATTTGTGACATTCGCCAAATGTCAAGTTCGTTCTATTTGCCGTCTTCGCTAGTGCATCCATCCACACATTCGTGCATTTAAACAGAATCACAATATTATTTATAATTATATTATAGAAAAGTTTTACAAAAATGCCTTAAACTATTAATAAGCTCGATTTATTTAATTTTTTTAAAGAAAAGATCATTTTCGCATTTGAATTTGTTATTTTTGACGTTTGTGTTGTGTGAATTTGTATAAAGTTCGCCTACAAAGCAAACTTTGCACAAACTTCACAAAGTATAACAACTAAGCAAATGCACCCATTCACATATTCGCGTATTTGCTAGAATTGCATAGTTTGCCGATTGTGAGGCATTACCTTTTCAATATTCAACCTGTCGGATTTAACCTCACAAACAAATTTATTTAATTGTCAAAATGGCCATCCTCAATTACCGATGTTCCAACAGTCACAATTCTTATTAGTACTGCCATGAGTAAACTGCTATAACTCACAAAATCAACGTTCGGGAATGAAGATTCTCACAGTCATACATTTGTCATTTTTCCATACAAAAATCAGAGAATCGCTGTGAGTTTTGACTGTGAGTGCCCTGTCTGAACCCACTATTAGTGGATGAAGAACACCGAGGTAACATACCATTAGGAAGCAGCATAAATTTTCAAGAAATTAAATTATCAAATCAGAATAATCTGGGTTGTGAGACTATGGAGATTATAGCAGCAGTAGTTCTAGATAGTGCTTCAAATGTAAACAATATTGGTTTTATAAGCAAAGTTTTGTGTTAAATAGTAGAATGCTACATATGACTATTTCAAAATTATTGGTGCTTCTTAGACAAATTGGTTGCGACTCTTTTATGTAGCCCAAATCGTCTAAAGCTTGTGCTTTTTGGGAATGGACAATTTGGATGTAAATCACAGTACTTGGTGCTTTATTTTGGATGAGAAAAAAAAATTTTGACAAAAAACAGTCATTTAATAGTTTAAAATACTATTTATAATTTTTTTACTAATTTTGTAATTTTTTTTTTAAGCAATCCAAATAAATAGTGTAAAAATGAAAGGCGCGTAAGTTTTAAGCCAGTACAATGATCACTTTCGCAATAAATTTTATTTGGCATCGAATTTTATAGTGTTTTACTTTTTTCCTTATTCTATAAAATTATATTTACTATTATTAGGATATCTATTTAATTATGGGAAAACCTCGATAATGTCATAATTATCCATACGTTATTAAAATATATCAAAACTATCTATACGCTCATAAAATATATTTGTCAGCTTCATCCCCAGACAGCTCTTAAGGTGGCCATAGACTACAACTAAAAGTGGAAAACTTTTGCTTCCTTTTCCATATAAAAGCCTGTTTTCTGGGACTTTTCGGGTAGATATTAAACATGTTTGATATTTTTCTAATTTTTACATGCCCTCCACTAATACACTCAAAGAAAAAATCATTTTTAAATTTTTCTTCGAGTTGTGCACATCGGTCTCTGCCATATGTAATGTGTTTTTCAATTCTGTCGCTTTCCACCGGCTAAGGTGAAAGTACAAATCTACTACGTTTTTGTGCTTCTAGTTGTACTTTGGAAGTGATCTTGAAATTTGACATTTTGGTTTGTTGTATGATTTAAGCAAACAGGTAATAAAAATAGAGCATTGCAAAGGTAAATTTTTTAATTGTTTTTAACTTTAAATTTAATTTAATACAAGGAAAACAATTTTCTGTTTCAGAAAATAAATACGGAAAGTGGACGTCAGGCGACTGTAATGGTTGTTGTCCTGATTTATCGGAACTGTTGCCATTCGTCGCGGGTTCCATTTAGCAGTGTCCATGTTAATATAAGATCTGCCATGATAAAATAAGGATAAATGATTTATTACAAAGGTGATAGATCTATTATCTATCATCTGTGCCCTAGAGGGCTTATTTGAATGGCTATTACGCCAAAGTTAAAAGAAAAGAATGTTTGATTTTAATTAACATTTATTAATTGCCCATTATGGCTAATTTAAATACAAATAGAAAGTTATTTATTTATTAATAATTCATAGGTGTGCCAACTATGGCATCTTACCTGAGTTCGTTGCAATAATATAACGGCCGATAATGGCAACATATATCATCTGCAACTGTTCGATGAAGAATGATCTCCGTATAAAATAATGATCTCCCTTATATACTAATTTCTTATCTGTATATGCCCTTTAAATTTTATATTCCCACGGAAATTCCAATCTCTAATTTCCAGACTTACAAAAATTTGCCGAATTGCAAGATTGCAATTTCCGTCTATTCTAAGTTAAAAACAAATAGATCTAATTACATTAGATTCCATGTGAACCAAAAATATTTCATATAGCATACTTTCGGGCACACACAAATTAACAATTTATTTTATTAATGTAATATAACAATTTAATTTATTTATAATATATACCAATTTAAATTTAATTTATTTATACTAATTCTATTTTTATAAAATTTATACCAAAATACATTACACCCTCACCCCTAGCTTAAAATAATTTTATTTGATACACTTATATTAAAGAAAATTATTTTACAAGCGAAAAATGCTTATTAAATTCTTATATCTAATAAAATATTTTGCAAAGTTTACATTTATAATTTAAGTTTCATTTCTTTTATCGTACATTTTAATTTATTGATTATTTAATTTATCTTAATTTTAGTCTGTTATTATGAGATCCTGTACCTGTTTGAGCAATTATGATATCTTCTTTAGAATTATTCGAACCCATTTTAAAAGGAAAAGATAATTACAATTATAAATTTTAGTTCAATTATTCTATCTATATTTTTATTTTTATTCCTAATTCTATACATTAATTGTTTAAAACATATATTTTATTTATATTTATTTTATGTTATAATTATTTGTATTTAAATTAAACTTGAAAGCGATTCGTAATATTCATCCAGTTTAAGTTTTTTTTCTTTCAAAACATTTTCCAGTTGATTTATAAGTCCGATAGCTCTAACGTCATATTGTAAGAAAGCAAATTGTTCCAGTGGAACCAAATATTTAAGTGCTTCTGTGTAAGTAAGAATCTCCTTAGTTGATTCGTCATGTTTCGAGTTCACTTCATATGTAGCAACTTGATTGTTGGCATCTATTTGATTAAGCTCAGAATAGGAGTCATCAGATGACAAATCCATATAGGTTATAAATCGGCTATTTTCTTCCTGAATGTCGTTGGTAACTTCTTGATTATCTATTTCTTCAGAGTAAACTGTGTTCAATGCGACTTTTTGCTCGTCTGTCAGCATGTGGAATTCTATCTGACCTGTGTTTTCTTGATTCGGCAGGGTCGCCATGTAATGGTTGTTGTCCTGATTTATCGGAACTGTTGCCATTCGTCGCGGGTTCCATTTAGCAGTGTCCATGTTAATATAAGATCTGCCATGATAAAATAAGGATAAATGATTTATTACAAAGGTGATAGATCTATTATCTATCATCTGTGCCCTAGAGGGCTTATTTGAATGGCTATTACGCCAAAGTTAAAAGAAAAGAATGTTTGATTTTAATTAACATTTATTAATTGCCCATTATGGCTAATTTAAATACAAATAGAAAGTTATTTATTTATTAATAATTCATAGGTGTGCCAACTATGGCATCTTACCTGAGTTCGTTGCAATAATATAACGGCCGATAATGGCAACATATATCATCTGCAACTGTTCGATGAAGAATGATCTCCGTATAAAATAATGATCTCCCTTATATACTAATTTCTTATCTGTATATGCCCTTTAAATTTTATATTCCCACGGAAATTCCAATCTCTAATTTCCAGACTTACAAAAATTTGCCGAATTGCAAGATTGCAATTTCCGTCTATTCTAAGTTAAAAACAAATAGATCTAATTACATTAGATTCCATGTGAACCAAAAATATTTCATATAGCATACTTTCGGGCACACACAAATTAACAATTTATTTTATTAATGTAATATAACAATTTAATTTATTTATAATATATACCAATTTAAATTTAATTTATTTATACTAATTCTATTTTTATAAAATTTATACCAAAATACATTACACGACATTCACTGGAATTGACAGAATTGAAAAACACACCTATCCCAATGGGAAATGTCTTGCTAGACACCGCGCGGTGCCTTGCTGGTTTTGACCAGCACAGCACCAGACATTTTGCTGGATTCTGCGCGGGTTTTAACATTAGACCATCGCAGGCGACCAGCTCTCTCTAACACATATGCATTAATCTTGTGAATGCAATATGGAGGCTATACAATAGTATTTGAATTTTTGCCTGTGTGTGAATACTTTTTATCAGCACATACCCAGCGGGGAATCGAGCGCTCGGAAAGACCTCTTCGAGCGCTCCTAAACCAGCACAGAGTGCTTGTGTGTTCATAAGAGTCTTCATTAACGTTTTAGCATTGCATGTCATTGGACACCAGCGCTTGTTTTGAAGGGCTCTAAGAGCGTTTAGTTTGAAGGACTTAAAGAGCGCTTAGCTTATAAAGGTTTACGAGCACTTTATTTTTTTTTTTTAATTATCAAATTTTTTTTTAAAAATAATTTTTTTTTCATTTTTTTTTTAAATTAAATTATCCTTAACTGCTATGTGTTCTGAAATAGATTTTTTAAATTAAAAGAAATTGTTTTTAAAAGAATAGTTTATTTTTTACAATTTTATTTTAGCAAAAATTTTATTTAACAGATATTATTAACTGCTCCTTAACTGCTTGGATTCTGAAATAGATTTTTATTAATTACAGAGACAGTTATGTTTTAGGAATACTTACATGGGATTCATTCATTCTTTTTTTATCGTATTTGGCTCTGTAAATTGTGTTCTTCGAGGAACGAAAACCTTTTCTCATATCGTCCTCGAAGTCATTGTAGCCGTAATCTTCTTTCTTCAAAGCCTCTACGAGAATAACATATATAGTAAATATTAAAAATTTTATTTACTTACAATCAAACTATTCTCCAAAAATGTCCAAGCAATTATTTATTAAAAAACACTAAACACTAAAGATCACTTAAAAATTTCCTTACACTTTCCACTGAAAAATCACAAATGAAACTTTCAATGTAAAATTCTAAATATAAATAGAATTCTTGCTTTATTTTTGCTACAAAAATCAAAATCGAATTGTTTTCTTGTCTAGAAAACAAAATACGGCACGCATCAGACAACGGCACGTGTCAATAAAAGCTTATTTATATGAGCACTCATGTACGAAAGGAGCTCAATTCGAGCGCTCGGATTGTGCTCTGAATAAATATGGTGGCAGAGCTCCGAAAATTCCCCGCTGGGTATATATATTATTGCTCCTTATACGAATTATATTCGAATCGCTTATGATGATATATGATGTATAGAGCTCTTCTCTGCTTTATTTCTCGAACTATAAGTGAAAGAAAATCGAATTAAAAGATCCGAAAAACGACTTTTTAGCGAATAAAGGGATAAAAGGAAATTTTAAATAAAAAACATAATGATTCATGTATTTTACTTTATTTGAGTACATTATATACTTTTAATTTATTTTAATTACTAAAAACTTTTTTTAGGTTCATATTGTAAATATATGTTTTAGAATATTACTTTTTTTGATTATATTTAACAAATTATATATATTATATTAAACGAATTATATTTTACAAATATTATATTAAACATTATTATTATATTAACAAATAAAATGTATGTTAAATTCTATTTAAATAAAATTTAACAAATGTATTTCTTAAATTTATTTAAATTTAATTGGCCCTAATTTTGTAATTTTAAAAAAGAATATTCTTTTTAAGATATGTGTGAAAATGTATTTTTTGATTTTTGATTATATATACTCCTGGGTGAAATAAACACATTGTTTAATTTCAGGAATATATGTAGTTAAATTACAATTTCTAGTTAAATTGCATAAATTTTCCTTTAGCATTTAATTGCTGTGTTTACAATCATAAACTTATTTTAGTAAATTTCTTAAATTTAGGTATTTTTGTCTTTGATCATTTCATGTGTTTGGGTCTTATATTTCACTAATCCTTTTGAGGACACTGCCACCGACCTTTTTTCGGTAGGTTAAATTTAGGTCCAACATCTTTATCCCAATTTTCCACAGTCTTTTGTAAATCTCGTGTTCTTTCTATCGCTAATTGTCTTCTTACACGGCTAGGCAATTGTATAACTGATTCTTTGGGTGAAGTAGCAACAATCATTTGTAAATCACATTGTAGTGGCTTAAGTAAACCTTGTACTTCTTCAAAACTTTCTTTATCCACTTGAGAAGGATTTAATTGTATAAAATTTTAACAAAGTCTAAATATAAAAATGCATACCATATTGGAACTAATAACAATTTTGGTAAAAAATATTTAACAGACTCACAAAATCCATGCCCAACAGATATAAAAGATATTGTCTAAAACAAAAAATCAATTTTTTAAAAATAAAAACAATAATTTTAAACAAACTATTACCTCGGGCCAGACTAAAAAATTAGCTAAAGCTTCTTTAAATTGAAATGATGTTATTTCACGTGCATATTTAGCATAAACAGCAAATGTCACCTTTACACTAATATCAATTAGGGCGTTATAGGTATATATAGTGTGTTTTTCAATTCTGTCGCTTTCCACCGGCTAATAGCGGGTTCACACAGGCCAACTCACAGCAGAAACTCACAGCGAAACCGGTTATTTTTCATACAAAACTCACGGAATCGTTGTGAGTATCTGCTGTGAGTTGGCCTGTGTGAACCCGCTATAAGCCGAAAGTACAAATCTACTACGTTTTTGTACTTCCAGTTGTACTTTGGAAGTGAAACTTGTACATTTAACATCTCGTTCAGGTTATTAAATTTTAAGTTTGAGGTTTAGATATAATTTTATTATTCTTATTCTATGTTTAAAAGATTTGAGATAATAACAATTTCGTAATCTCATCTAGTAAATAATATTTTTATATTATCTTTTGATATGCTTTCCTTAATTCAGAATATGTAAAAAAACGAAAACAGTAAATAAAGAAGAAAAGCTTAAAATTGTTATCAAGAGTATTTATTAATTTAATATAAATTTAAATTTTATTTTATTATACTTATTTGCTATTAGATTTTTTCAGAATTTCATCTCGTTATTTCTATGTAAAATAAAATCCCGTGTATCTTTCCATCTGAGTGCAGTAATTTCAGCAAAATTTAGCTAACCTATACCAAAACATATTGATAAGAACTTTGTACTATAAAAAATCTATAAAAATAATTAACTATTAAGATTTAAACAAATTTTTTGATTACTATATCAATATGTTCAATAAGATAACAAAGAAGTAATGATTTAAATAAAAAAGCAGGTAAATAATTGTGTAAAAATAAATATCCAATAAAAAAATCATTTTTGAAAATATATTAAGTGAGAAATCATATTAAATCTCAGTTTTGGCAACAAATACTGCTTTTAATATGACGACACATATAACCACACAATTTAAATTGCCAAACGTCAAATGTACAAGTTTCACTTCCATAAGTACAACTGGAAGTACAAAAACGTAGTAGATTTGTACTTTCGGCTTAGCCGGTGGAAAGCGACAGAATTGAAAAACACACTAATAGAAACAAAGTATCAAAAGTGTGCGTTGCTGTGAAAATTTATTGTATAAACGTATAAAATATATAAATATTTACTTGTGTGCTGGTTGGGGTAGCAGATTGGCTGCGAAGCGTTCTTGCTGATTTTGTCTACTGCTAGACCGAATTCCTACTGGGTATGTTTGTTTACAACATTGTGACTTAAGCGAAACTAGTGCGACGCCATAATGCTTAAAGTATCGTTTTGATATGTCATTTACATAATGATATGTCATTTTCATTTTCAATTTTTGAGGGAAATACTTATCAGAATTAAAAATAAAAAATTTATGTGAGCTTCATAAGCCTTACTTAATAGTTTTAAGCAATTTTAAGAAATTGTCAAATAGCCTATACATCATGTAACATGTATCTATCTCTTTATCTTCTTCAATCGGTGACCACCCAAGTATAAATAGTTGACATATTTAAGACACAGCGACGTCGCAGGGCCTTAAAATGTTTCAAATATGACGCAATGTCGCTTTAACTTTGCTTTTACCTCTATGTTTCGAAAGTGGTGCAACACAAAGTGTTAGAATCCACACAAAATAGAACTGTGTCCAAAATGTTTCAAAATACATACAAAATTGTTATACCATTTTGTCAACACATATTTTAATTTTTTTCAAATTAGTTATATATACTGATGCGCGATAGTGTGGTAAGAAATATTTGTGGATATGACCCAGATAGCAAACGAAGAACTAAAATACATCTTAAAGATATCTAGATTTCTAGTAAGTCCTCTTTTCGCTTTGTGATTAATTCAACCAAAAAGACATCTAAAAGTTATCTTACGTCCTGGTTATTGTGCTCTTATAGAGAAATCGAAAAGATATCTAAAATACATCTGAATTCTGAGGTCAAACGATATCTAAATTATCTCTGAGCTCTGAGGTCAAAAAGATGACTAAGTTAGTTACAATGTAGTAGTCGAAAAGTCGTCTGAAATTTTACTTCTTTACTAACTTGCATCTGGCAAAGCTGTACTCACGAGTATTCTATTAGTGAACCCATTAATTTTATTTGCTTTTGTGATGCTTAGCTTGATTCAATATGAGTTAAAATACATAATGTCAACAATTTTTTTTTCTTTTGAATTTGTCAGTTGTAAATTCATATTTATAATCACAGTTGCGTGGTTAATGGCAGACATTAGGAAATTTAAAAGCCAATGAAGTATGAGAATGTGCTGCCCCCTTTTGCCGTAGGAATAATTTAAGCTTCTTGGCTACACGCAGAGCCAAGCCGTACTTTTGTAAAAACATATTAAAAAAAAGATACTTGGTACTTTATCACGCACTTTACTCGATGAGTCCAGAGAAGTTTCTGTTATTCAAAAATGCACATTTTATAAAATGTACTGAATACTCTACGGAACCGAACAGTCTACTTCAAATTGGTCTTTAGTAAATCTAGGATCTTTAGCCTCCCATAAAGTGTTGGCGGACACTTCGGGTAACTTCCTTGTTAGTCTTTTGTTCCACTCACTCACTAAAATAAAAGTAAATGATTTTCATATTTAAAGTAATTTATTTAAATTATTTTTATAAAAAAAACGTACTTATTAAAAATTTTCTATAAAAACATAAATCCAAATAATATATTATTTTTTAACTAAAAAAGGTCAAATATGTTGTTACAAATATAGTTTTTAAATAATTTTTCGAGCAGATATAATCAATTGGATATCTGATTGTCGTTATAAAGAACATCTCAGAAAATTCCAATTATTTTTTTACGACGTATAAAAGTCCGCATAGAAAATTTGAATTTAAGTCATCTTTCTTATGACGTCTAAAAGATAACTTAGTATGACGACTTCTCGAGTCTATAAGACATCATTTTGTCTAATAGTTAAGACCTCTTACGCAAGACAATGATTCGAGGTCATTACCACATGTCGAAAACATGTCCTTGGAAAGGGCACTTTTAGATATCCTTTAAGGTGGCTATAGACTACAACTAAAAGTGGAAAACTTTTACTTCCTTTTCCATATAAAAACCTGTTTTCCGGGACTTTTCAGGTAGATATTAAACATGTTTGATGTTTTTCTGATTTTTACATGCCCTTCACTAATACACTCAAGGAAAAATTCATTTTTCAATTTTTCTTCGAGTTGTGCACATCGGTCTCTACCATATGACATATCAAATGGTGGGGTTGCACTATATTGCAGAAATGGAATTATCTTTTTGTATGTTTTCCTATCTAAAAAAATTGAGCAAATATTTATATTTGACATAGTTGAATTTAAATCAATTGAAAATATTTTCTCTTGAAGTTCCTTTCTTCGAATTATGCTTTTGAAATCCTTTTTTTTTCCTAAATATTATTTGTTAAACTTAGTATTAGATGTAATTGTTTCACTTATCGGTAGTGAACTAAGCAGCCCAAATTTTTATTTTCCTTGAATATATTCACATGTGTTTCTTCTTCAATATTATCATGTAATAATTTTTTATTTATGTAATTAAATAATTGAATAATTACTTGCATACTAACTTAATCCATTAGAAAAAATACAAAATAAATTTGCTTATTATTTAACCTGAAAAAAAACTTTGCAGTACATTCCCACACATAGTGCAATCCCACCATTTATATATCATAGGTGTGCTTTTCAATTCTGTCAATTCCACCGGCTAAGCCGAAAGTACATATCTATTACGTTTTTGTACTTCCAGTTGTATTTAAGTGATCTTGAAATTTGACGTTTTGGTTTGTTGTATGATTTAAGCAAAAATTTATAAAAATAGAGCATTACAAAGGTAAATATTTTTAATTGTTTTTGACTTTAAGTTTAATTTAAAACAAGGAAAACAATTTTCTGTTTCAGAAAATAAATACAGAAAGTGGACGTCAGGCGACATGCACGACAGGCACTCCAAAGTGCCTGAAGTGGATTCGCCGGCCCCAAGCACCTGGCTATTCAACATATGAGCTAAGCTATTCTACTCACTACACACTTTGTTTCCGTCCCGTTTAATCACCCTACACACACTATTTCTTCCTTCTAACACCAAACACTTGATTCTCTATTCACTAAGTCTGTCTTTTCAAATTACGCTGTCCTAATCCACTGTTGTTTTCACCTAATCGATTTTTCTTTGTTTTACCTCTTTCTTTGCACGTGGTTCACGCTTCAGATAAAATCACCATCTTAAAAAGTCAGTCTCCTTCTTACCTTTTCTGTCATCTCATCTCTTTTAACCACATCAAAGCCTACTCATTCAAAAATGACATTATAGCAGCTAATGTTTTGTACTTACTCAAAGCTGATGTTACACAAGTTAAAGATACATCGATTTTAAAAAAATATATTAAAACTTACAGCTAGTTTGATTTTAAAATACTATATCACAAAATAAATAGTTGCTCTAAGTACTTTAAATCATAAATTGAACAACAGCTTATGTGTTCCTGCTCTTTAAAATGTTAAGGTAACTTGAAAAAGCTCATTGTGCTTCTTGGTTTGCACAATAATCTTAGCTAACATTTTATCGGTTTGCTTATCACTTGCCTTTTTTGTTTTTTCTTATTTGTGGTCGAATGGTTGACAGCAGCACTTTTACTATTTGGCACTTCATCGATGAAATCAAAGAAGTCATAGTCTTTCTCTCATATTTTATTATATTTATATTCATTTTTGTTTGAACTATGTCGCTTATATAAGTCAACCAAGGCCCAAATACAATTAACGCGGCGCGGTTGACATATATTACCGACTTTTATAGCAAAAAAAGAGATGAATCTGCTATCTAGCTGGTGTATTTTATCAAAAGCGAACAGATGGCCTTAATATCGCTTTTCAATAAACATCTAATTAGTCCACTTAAAACACTTTATTACACTCTTTAATAAAAAAAGCATCGAAAATATTTTCTTAAACACAACATGAAAAGTAAACAACAAATATGTCGGCATAAAAGTAATTTTCTTTCTACGATGAGCGATCCTATTAGAAAATTTTCAAAGCTACACAAGCAGAGCCATCTAGTTAAATTTTGCTCTAAGAAACCGCGTGTCAGAAATTAGGTCTACTTTTAACGCGGTTTTGCACACCGCTGCCACGTTTGGGCCTTCAGGCAGTGAATGTCGCCTGACGTCCACTTTCCGTATTTATTTTCTGAAACAGAAAATTGTTTTCCTTGTATTAAATTAAATTTAAAGTTAAAAACAATTAAAAATATTTACCTTTGCAATGCTCTTTTTCTATTACTTTTTTGCTTAAATCATAAAACAAACCAAAACGTCAAAATTCAAAATCACTTCCAAAGTACAACTAGAAATACAAAAACGTAGTAAATTTGTACTTTCGAATGCACGAATTTACTGACAAATTTACTAATGAAAGCCCCATACAAAAAAAAGCGCTCCCACTGCACGAATTTACTGACGAATTTACTGAAGAAAATTATTAAACGTCAAAAGTGTTAAAGAGTTATTATTGTGTGGAGTGTTATTAATAATTATTTAAATTAAAGTTAAATTAAAGCATTAATATAAATTATGGAACTAAGCGAAGGACAGAAAGAAATATTATCCGCTGTAGTACCTGTATTTCAAGCTGTAATTCAAAATTTAATGGTAGAAATGGAATTATTAAATATAATTATTACAGCTTGTAGGGATAGATTGGATAACTTTAGATAATGGTCATGTTTTAACGATGTTTTAAAACTTCAAAAGTAAAATATATTTTAACTGAACACGGAGTGAAGGAACTCGATCCAAATACAAGGTTTTTTTCATTTCAAAATATGAATTTGATGGATTAAATAGTTTAATATTTTTGAGTTTATGGTTCATGTGGTAGATTATTTATTTTATCAAATGTTCCCAAAATGCTTGACAAACTTAAATAAAAACAAGATACATGTGAAAAACTAATGGAACAATTAAATGATAAGAAAGATTATATAGTTAGAAATATTAAGGAACAGGAAACTAGTTTAAGGGAATTAGTACAACAAAAAAAAAGATGCTGAAACAAAATGACTTTAATTTATTTTATTAAAATTCATCTAAATTGAAATCTGCATATGTTGCAAACTCATTACCTAAATTACAATTATGTTTTGGCTTATATTTTTAAAGAAATATACTTTGGGCCCATTTATTTACAATTTTTCCTGATCACATTATTATTTTTGAAGCTTTCATTCGTACAATTTTAGCCATTTTTTGTATAAATTCCTCAGAAAGAAATGGTGGATCAGCTATTACTATATCAAAGGTATTATTGTAGAGTTTTAATGTTTCATTACAAGAATTTATATCGTAATATATAAAATCCTGACCATATGCAGAAAATCTTTTATCATATTCAAAAATATTAACTAAAATGAAAAGATTATTTGGTTAGAAAAATTAATTTATTATTAACTAAACGATATACCGTTTTTGCGAATATTCTTAATAGGCAAATATAATGAAGGTCAAGAAAAAAGGCCAATTTTATTATTTTCATTTGTAATTATACATTGACATATCTTTGCGAGATATTTTTTCACTTTTTGAACAGCAAATAATTACAATTTAGTCACTATAATTAATGTAATAAACTCTTACCGTTTTACGAAATTTATTTTCATACATAAGCCATATCAAAATTAACCTCACAAAAAATTTTACACTACTGTCAGAATGACCCAGAAGCTTCGTTCTTTTCAAATAGATGAGAATTCCCCTCCGTGCTGCCATATGACATTTCAGTAAATTTCTATTTACTGATGAAATTTCTGTGGTAAATTTACTGAAATTTACTGAAGTGACTTATAATTTTCTCATATAAAATCTATGAATGTCAGTAAATTCGTCAGTAATTTTGTCAGTAATTGGGCGGTGGGAACGCACTATTAGTTGCTATGTTACGTGACCATATGTTTTTATGCAGGGGTCCAAATCCCTGAGGACCAAACATAGGCACGGTATACCAGGTGTCGTTTGTGTGGCGGCGTAGCGAGCTCGCTATGCGCGGCTATTGCGGTAGAATTCAAGGGGTGGTTCTTGCCACTGACACAATGGACCAAATCTCGCTACTTGAAAGGGGAAATTTCAAGGGAAAGAGCACAAGGCTCGAATAAGAGGGTTAAGGCTGCAGAAAAAAAAAACTAAGTAAGAGCACAAAGGAAATCGAGACCAAGGAGTTAAGCCCCTTTTTTAACATAATTTATTCAAACACTATATATTTACCTAATATGGTAATCAAAACAAATAATACTAAATCGGTAATAATTAAAAAAAATTTTAATAAAAAAATCAAAAAAAAATTTCCTCTAAATTCAAAAAAAATCCTACAACAAATTTAAGGAACTATTTTTAAGCAAATTACATAATAAACTTATCTAATAAAAATGAAAGACTTAATTGTGAAAGAATTATAAAAAAACAAAAAAACCGAAACTATTCTTAATAAAAAAGAAAAAAAACTTACATGATTATTTTTCTCTTTTTTTTCCTCTGAGGGTCTCTTTATCTTAATTTATTTACAAAAAAAATATAAACTTAAAATAATATTTTATAAAAAATCGAACAAAAATCAATTATCCTCCCTGTTTCTTCTTCATTTTCTTCTTCTTCTTATTTATCTTTACTTCCTTCTTAAATTTAAAATAATTATCTTGGGGTTAATGAACAAGATTCATTCCTTTATACTCAACCTTGTATTTTTGACAAAATCATTTTCTTTTGTTTGAAATTTTACAAATACACTATCTTTAAATTTATAAGTTTTTTTTGGGTTTTCATGATATTTTTGCATACGAACATTAAATTTAATAATATGTGGAATAATGAACTCGAAAAACAGAGGAAAATAGTAAGAAAACTCTTTAATGGAGCCAAAAGAACGGGAGACTGGCAGTCATACCGCAGCGCTCTCACTAAATGTAATATAGAACTTAGAGCCAATAAAAGGAAATCATGGCGCAAGTTCTGTGAGCAGCTGGAAGATATTTCGGCTACTAATAAAGTAGCCAAAATTCTATCTAGAGATCACAAAAATCCTCTAGGCTCAATTAAAAAGCCTAATGGACAAGAAACAACGTCTGGAAAGGAAACTCTAGAGCTAATGCTGAAGAGTCACTTCCCAGGTTGCTATAACAAGGGGCAAAATGACATTGCAGAGTCGAACTGTCATCACCCTATGACGGTAGGGCATAGATAAAATGACCATTTTATTTTTTTGTCAAAGCGGGACGCTGTAGGAAATTTCAAAAATCAAGGCTATTTTTCAAAAAAATTATAATGCTATTTATTCAAACGCAAAGAGAAGTTAACTGAATTTCATTAATACCTTACTTGATATAATCCTACACGTTAGATTACAATTTTAGACGTATTTGTTTTATACTTGTCGGCGGAGCAAATCAGTTTCAAAATATCGGGTCTAGTTTTCAAATAAGAATGGAACTCATTGCATGATGTGTTGATGTTAGTCTTGACCGTTAAAATTGCTTTCAAAACTGCAACACTTAGCTGTGATTTTTCACTTGTCCATACTTTATTCATTAGAGAAAAAAATCTTTCAACAGGTGCATTACTTTTTGACAAACATAAAGCGTATTCAATAATTACACAAAAATTTCCGCAGTTCAGATTTTTATCACGGAAATATGTGAATAACTCCACCCAACGGTCTTCGGCAACAATTTTTTGAGTATTCCAGCTTATTATTATTTCATTTGTAACGTAGTTAGAAATGAGTGAATACTCGTCGAACACTTCCGTGTCTTGATTGCTGCTAAGGAATCCTTGCTTAATCAGCAAATCCGTTACTTTCTGTACTTCCTCCCACGTAGGTACTTTTTTCAAATTTGTCCATTCAAACACATCTAACTCTGCATTGAATTGACACCACTGTTCTAAGTATTCTTTGCTGGTTTTATAAAATTCAGCCACTGCAATTTTTCCAAGCTGAACAATAGCAGTGTCAGTTTCTTGTATCTTCTCCATCAGACTACGTACATCATAAGGAAGGAAAAGCGAGCTCTCTTTCAGTGCTAAGTTGTCTCGAAGACGATTGATTTCCTTAGCAGATTGTATTGCAGACACGTGTTGTCCTTCAATTTTTAGCACCACTTGATGAAAAGTCGCTGCCTGTGCATTAAAAATATAGCCATAGCTCAGGACAGGGATTTTCGAAAAATGTTTTCAAAATATTTGGGCATTTATCGATGCTCAAAAAATAATGTTTCAAAGGCTGGAACATTTTCATAATTCTTGTAAGTGCAGGCATTTGCGCGAGCCACCTCGTTTTACTATAGCCAAGCAATTTCTGATACTGTGTCAGTAGAATCAAAGTTTCCGTTCGAACGCTATAAATGTAAAAAAATGAATAAATTTTCACAACGATACATTCAAAGTCAATTGGAAGACAATCTGAAGCTGCTTTGATCGCGTTATGAACTATGTGAGCTCCACATCCGATCCCAATAAGTTGTCTCCCGAGTAATATGTTCAATTTAGCGAAAACATTATTACTTCCTTTTCTATTCTTTCCTCCAAAATTGCTGTTCGTATTATCTCCACAAAATGCCACTATTTTTTATTCAAATCGTTGCAAGATAAAATCTCTTTCAAATAATTGACAACGATATCCGATGTTTCACCTGGCTGCTCTCGAAGCTCCAAAACCTTGACTTTCACGTCTTTATAAGGTAAGAAATAGCGAATCAACACAGGGAATAATTTCATCGAGCCGTGATTTGAAGCATCCGTTAGTAGACTTATGCGGCGGACTTTGTGAAGGTGCTCTTTCAACTCATCCATTAACATAGGTGCCAACACATTGACAACAATAGTCTGGGATTTTGTACGAGCACATCTAAATTTTTGCTCAAAACAGGATTGAATTAAATTAGAAGCGCAGTCATTTGAACAAAAACTGTGACTTTCTTGCACCGTGTGATATGCCCACGCACCTTCCGCATCAGCTATATCTAAATCTTTTGAAGTTGGCAGATCAGTTCTTTTGAAAAAACCAAGCATTGATAAGCTTGAAGCAGCAGCTTGATCGGAAAGCCTGTGTTTTTCCGATTTTAAATGTTTCTCAGTATCACTTGCACCACCATGTCCAACACTAAATTCTGCACGGCACTTATCATACGTAACGTTTGCACCACCCTTTTGTTTTATAAACGGATACTTAGTTTGCAAATGACTATTAAAAGTACACTTGCGCTTAGGCATATTACTAATGTCAATAGATATGGGTTAAAAATAATATGAAAAACTTTGATTTATTTATTAATTTGAGCAAAACACGTCTGTTTATAATAACCAACTCCAATCAGCTAAATTAAAAGAAAAATACTAAATAGTACCACGGCTTATTTCTATTCGACGGCGACATTATTCCTAGTCAAAAGTCTAAGAGACATGCACATATCATTTCAGAAACGTGCTGTCTTAAAACAATTTCAAAAAATTCTGAAGAAACATAAATTAAAATTTTTGTGCGAACTTTTTATTACATTTTATTTGGGCAGTACGTATGACACTGTCATTCTTTGCAATCATTTCTAGTGCGCGCGTCAGTTAAATAATTTAAAAATAAAAGAGATCTATAAATAATGATATATTGAGTATTCCTAATTGTTTTGTTAGTCTATTTACAAAAGCGGGACATTTTGGCTTTCGCAGGGGACAGCGGGACAGACCACCTGAAAGCGGGACGTATGGTCACCTTAGGCATAGATCATACCGTCTTGCAAAGGAAATTTTTTCACAGGGTACTATCAAATGGGCTATTGATTCTTGTCAGCCTTACAAAGCCCCAGGAGTAGATGGTATCTACCCCGTGTTAATACAAAAGGGGTTGGATATACTCTGCTCCCATCTGATTAAAGTATTTAGAGCAAGCTTTTGCTTGGAATATACGCCTACGAGTTGGAGAAATGTTAAAGTGATCTTCATTCCCAAGGCTAGGAGAATAGATAATAAAGATGCAAAGGCCTATAGGCCTATCAGCTCAACATCTTTTCTTCTTAAAAGTATGGAGAAAGTACTAGGTCTTCATATGAAGACTAAAATCCTCCATAACAACCCTTTGCATGGATCACAACATGCATATCAGACGGGGAAGTCCACGGACACGGCCCTAGTCGAAATAGTCAATGTTATTGAAGAATCCTTAAGAGTTAAGGAGGTATCCCTAGTGGCTTTTCTTGACATATAAGGAGCCTTTGATAACACAGCACATGAGGTTATAAAGAGGTGTGCTAAAGATAAACACCTTGACCTCACCACCGTAGGGTGGGTAGTCAATATGCTGAATAGCAGAAATATATTTGCAGAGCTAGTTCATGACAAGATATCAGTACGTACGACAAGAGGATGCCCCCAAGGGGGGGGGGGGGGGGGGCTCTTTCTCCTCTTCTTTGGTTGATAGTTATGGACGAGCTACTTAGCAGGCTAGGACAAGCTGGCTTTTGCTGTGTGAGCTATGCTGACGACATAGCAATCATAGTAAGAGGAAAATTTGAAAACACTCTTATAGAGTGCATGCAGCATGCCCTAAACATAGTTAAGAATTGGTGCAAAACTGTGGGGTTATCTGTTAACCCGCATAAGATAAAATGTGTTCCCTTCACTCGGAGGAGGAAACTGCAATTTAACCCACTACAGCTAGATGGAGTCAGCATTGGCTTGAGTGATGAGGTTAAATTTCTGGGAGTAATCATGGACAAAAGCCTGTCCTGGACCCCTCACATAAAATATGTTACAAACAAGGCCATTAGATCCCTATTTGCTTGCTAATCTATGGTTAGTAGAAATTGGGGCCTAAAACCTCATATGGCTCTCTGGATATACCAAGCAGTCATAAGACCCATACTCTCTTATGGGGTAGTGGCTTGGTGATACAAGACGGAGGATAAACAAACGCAACGAATGCTGTCAAAATTACAAAGAACTGCTTGCTTGTGTGCAACGGGTGCTATGAAATCCGCACCCACGGCTACACTTAAAAAGATCCTATGCCTTCACCCACTGCACATTTATTTGAAGCAGGTGACATGGAAAATGGCAGCAATTATGACAGCTTCGGGACGTACTGGTTCCAACAATAGGAAATTTGCCAGTATACCGGTAAAGATAGGTATGCCCAGTCAAGTAATTCAAATGCTAGACCACATGGACCGGACAACGGACTGTAAACGAAAGTTTGAGGTCCAAGTGGGATTCAGAGATATTGTCGAGGACATGCTGAAGGATATTCCGAGGCATTCTCAGTTTGGTACACTGATGGATCCAAAACGGACTCTGGCACAGGAGCAGGGATTAACGGTCCGGGCTACAAGAGATTCATGGCTCTAGGTAATAGCCCTACCGTCTTTCAAGCTGAAACTGTTGCTATTGAGGCCGCTGCGATCCAGTGTACAAAAAGAGGCTTTAGAAAGGCTCATATATATATTGTTTTGGATAGCCAAGCAGCATTAAAAGCCTTAGCAGCACCGAACTTCACATCAAAGGTGGTTTGGAGCTGTTACAAGAGTCTTCAGAGCTTGGCGGAAAGAAACGCAGTTACCCTAATGTGGACTCCTGGCCACGAGGGAATTGTAGGTAACGAAGAGGCGGATGGACTGGCAAGGATGGGTTCGAGCAGTTGCTATATAGGCCCACAACCCAGCATCCCCTATTCCATTAGTGTACTCACGCAGTACCTAAACAAATGGTCAAATGACTACAGTGTGTTGGAGTACCTTTTTTTTTTATATATCAAAACACCAAAGTTTGTAATGTAATTTTGCTTTTATTTCTTTTTATTAATTTTTGTTTTATTAATTAGTTAAACAATGATGCTTAAAACTTTAACACTACCTTCACTTAACTGAGTAAGAACTAGCTATTTGTTTCTCGAGTTAATATTTAGCTTAAACATAACACAAATCTTTTTATTTATTCTTATTGAAACCAAAAAACAGATTAAATTCTTTCTAACATCACTTTCTTATTCGAACCCTACTATTCTTTCTTTAAAAAACCAAATGAACACTAACTCGTTTAAATTATATTAAAAACTGACTCCTCGTGTCTATTCTAGAATCCCTTAAATACTAATTATTCTTCCGGTAGAATTCTTACAAGAAAAATAATTCTGTTATGAAATCTGGAAATTGCAATAAGTGCAATTTCCAAATTTCATTTTTACGTAACAACTAATTTAAATAATTTAATCTAAACTAGGCCACAAATATTTTGCCAACAAAATATTTGTGACCTTCAATATTTATGGTAAGTACGGAAATTGCATTAAGTGCAATTCCGTGTTTCTAATTAACTAGGTTACTGACAAAATATTTGTAACCTAGTTATTTTATTGAAAATGTTACAAAATATTGATCTGCAATTCCGTGTTTCTAATTAACTAGGTTACTGACAAAATATTTGTAACCTAGTTATTTTATTGAAAATGTTACAAAATATTGATCTTAAGATCTGAGTGTAGATCTTAAGATATATGTACCGTAACATTCCTCCCCCTTTTATGAAAAAGGGGTCCAAAGGGGGAGAATTGTTTTACAATCTCAGAAAAAAAGAAAAAAAAATATTAATTAATAACTTTATTATTATATATTTTTTTTTTTTGTTTTATATAATGCCCTTTTATTTTCGTTTAGATTTTTTGGTTACATTCAATATACTTTCAACTTGTTAAATTAATAAACTAAAATTATTGAGCATTTTTCTATATGTTGAGCTGTTATTATTAGTCTTAATTTAGTCATTACTATTATGCATACAGAGGGAAAAAAAAAAATTTTTGGTATTACTAAAATTTCAAGAATACCAAAAATTTGGTATTACTAAAATTACAAGACCCAATTCGATTAGGGTTTCCTTTGGGTACATAAAAATTGATTTTATCATTTCGTAATATTTAAATTGAACTGATGGTGCTTTGTGCTTATTTGACACTGCATGCGGGTCAGTAGAGGGAATAGAGCTTCCATTAATTACACAGTCTCAACCGGTTATTATGGACCCGAAATTTGCGCTTTCCTACAGTGATGGTACTATTAACGGGGCTATCAAGGTTTGTGATTGTAAAGGGACCTAACCAATATTGAGATAACTTATGTTTTCTTGCCTCATCTCTTAGTAGTACCTGATCGCCGATTCGGAAGTCAACAGTTTTTGTGTTTTTGTCATAATATCTTTTTGAGAGTTCTTTGTTTTTTAGGAGGTTTTCTCTAGCCGCTTTGTGGGCTATCTGCAATTTGTTTTTTAAAATTAAAGCATAATTTTCGAAATTATAGATTGGTTGAGGCTCCCTCTTGAGATTGTTGGGCATTCTTGCTGAAAATCCAAATAGGAGTTCCATGGGCGAGTAATTAGTAGAAACGTGGATACTGTTATTTCGCACAAACATAGCGGGTCTCAGGAACTCGTCCCATCTATTTGGCTGCTCACCCGCGAAATTTCTCAGATAGTCAGCCAGAGATTTGTGGGATCGTTCCAGTGATCCGTTAGCTTGTGGATGGTAGGCTGTTGTTTGAATCTTCTTTACCTTTAACATTTTGCATACTTGTTTGAAAATTTCAGAGGTGAAGTTTGTCCCTCTATCAGTGACTAATATTTTCGGTAAGGTGTAACGGCTAATAATTTCTTCAAAAAATTTTTGGGCTACTGTGTTACTATCGATTGTCTCGAGGGGGACGGCGTCCATAAACTTGGTTAGATCGTCTTCAAAAGTCAAGATGTATTTGGAGCCGTTTAGTGTCTCAGGGAGTGGACCTACTATGTCCAAATATACTTTATCAAACGGTTGTAGAGGAGTGTCTGTTATCACCATGGGACATTTATATTGCTTCCCTGTTTTGTTTTGTTGACATTTTTTGCATTTTCTTACATGTGTTTTAATGTGGTTTCGCATTCCCTTCCATTTGAAGTCTTTCCTGATCTTTTTGTATGTTTTAAAGAACCCTAAGTGTCCGCCTAAGGGTAGGTCGTGATAATCTCTTAAGATGGTTTGTATATCATTTGGATTGGTGAGAACTTCCGCATTATCTGCTTCTTTTTCGTTTAAGTTGGTGGTAGCCTCCATCGAGTTATTTTTAGTAGTCGATTTGTTGTTTTCTTTTTCCTTTAAAATTGCTTTGTTGTTTTCTTTTTCCTTTGCCTTCAATTTCTCTAGCTGGCTCTGGCTTCTAGTGGTGACAAGGCAATTGGAGTTTTCTTGTGTTGGTATTCGGCTTAACGCATCGGCATTAGTGTTTATTTTTCCCATTTTATATTCTATTCGGAAATCGTATTCGGATAACTTGCTCCACAATCTGATTATTCTACTTGTTGAATCCTTAATTCGCACTGCTCCTTTCAATGGCTTGTGGTCCGTATATATTATAAAGGGTCGACCGTATAAGTAGCACCTAAAATTTTTTACTGCCCATACTATTGCAAGGAGTTCTCGTTCGATGGTGGAATAATTTTTTTCTGCTTTGTTCAAGCTGCGACTGGCATATGCTATTGGTTTGTCCTGGCCCGGTGTTCCCTGTGACAGGACTGCCCCTAAAGCTTCTCCACTTGCATCTGTTGTTAGTAAAAATTCCTCTGAGAAATTTGGATATGACAGAATCGGAGTGGTGACGAGTGCACCTTTAAGTGTTTCAAAGGCTAGATTAGCTTCGTTGCTCCATTTGAAAATTACGTCTTTTTGCAGGAGGTATGTTATCGGCTTAGCAATTTTTGAAAAATTGGGGATAAATTTGCGGTAGTAATTTGCAAAACCCAAAAATGACTGTACTTGTTTTATATTTTTAGGGATTGGATAGTCGTTTACGCATTTAATTCTATCGGGATCGGGTGTGACGCCATCTGTAGTGCATTTGTGGCCTAAAAATATTATCTCTTTTTTCATAAAATTGCACTTTTCGGGATTTAATTTTAACTTATGTGTTCGTATTTTGGCTAATACTGTACGTAGCTTTGTCTGATGTTCACTTAAATTTTTAGCAAAAATGACAGCGTCATCTAAATATACCCAACAAGAGATACCTTGCAATCCCGTTAGTGCGTAGTTCATAAGTCTTTGGAAGGTGGCTGGAGCATTTTTCAGTCCAAACGGCATGCGTTGAAACTGGTAATGTCCGCATGGGGTCGAAAACGCCGTTGTATGTTTGTCTTTTTCCTCCACTTTTATCTGATGGTAGCCGCTTGCTAAATCTAACGTGGTAAAATATCGGGAATGTCCCAACTGGTCAAGAATATCTTCGATTCTTGGCAATGGGAATGCGTCTCCGATCGTAGCTTCATTTAACTTTCGATAGTCTACCACGACTCGCCATCGCTTCTGCCCATCAGGTCCTGGTTTTTTGGGGACTACTAAAAGTGGGGAATTCCAAGGGCTATTACTTGGTTCTATTATTTGCTCGTCCAGCATCCTTTGCACTTCCTGATCTATTATCTCCCTATGTTTTTCGGGAAGTCGGTACATTTTTTGCTTAATTGCTACTTGGTATGGTTTAGTGAGTATTGGGTGTTTGATACGATTAGTGCAGCTAAGTTTATCTCCGGGAAGGTGGAAAACATCTTCAAATTCTACTAATACTTCTTGCAACTCGGATTTCTCCTCTTCGTTGAGGGTTTCGTTTATATTGATTAGCTTAAATATTTCTTGAATTCTTTTGTTAATACCTTTCTTGTTTGTAAAAAATACGTGTTTTATTTGTTTTATTGGCCACTTGGTTCTCTTTTGGAGCGTTTTATTATTTAAACTATATATATCGTAGTCACTTGCAGGGATAAACTTGGGGGATAAGTCTTGTAATTCTATGGTTTCATTTCTTGTGTTCAGAATGTTAATTATTGCCTTACCTTCTCGAGGTTGTACTATTGCATTTCCCACAAATACTCCATCGCGTAGCTCTTCATGTATGCATAACATCTCTGCCGAGCTACTTATGTTTACTGCTACGTTAATGGCTACTCGGGGTGGGACTACAATAGTTGGAGGAATTTGGTGATTTTGTTTATACCAAAATTTTCTTTCTTGCGGTTGGTCTTCGGTTTGCAATGCGTTGCTGCTTTCTCTATGGAAATCAGACATTGATTCCGAAAACTTGTGAATACCTGCTTCAATAGCGGTTGATGTTTTCTTTTCATTTGTATCGTCGAATGGTACACAAATCTCTGTTTTTTGTTTTTCCGTGCGAGGAAATTTAAGAAGTTTGCTTGGACCTTCGACGTTACATTTGCATAAGAAATTATTTCCTAGTAATCCATCGGAAGATAGTTCCAAATTTTCTACCACTTGAAATTCGCAGTCTAAAGACCTTTCCTCGGCAATTTTTATTTTACCCATACAAGACCCAGAAGTTATCGCCTCACTATTTATTGTTTTTAATGATATTTTTCTTTTGTTATTTATTCGTGCATTATCCTTTAAGTGTTTCTTTTTTATAAGACTAACGTCAGCTCCAGTGTCAATTATAAATGTTGTTGTCTCCTTTTTTGCTATATCTAGAGGTAATTTTACTGAGGGGACACTGAAGTTTGATGAACACCCTGTTTCTCCATTCTTTAGAGGCTGGTCGGGGTGTTTGCGGCTGCCTCTTTTAAGTTTTCCGCTTCCAGTGTTTGAATGCGTTTTTCCAATTGAGCCTTTTCCCATCTTTCCCTAGCAAAACAGGAGTTTTCATCGTGACCATTTTGTAGACAAAAATTACAAGTATCAGCCTGGTTCGTAAGAAGTATATTTTTCCTATCATAGGTTTGGGGTTTCCTCGCGTTTTTGCTATATGTGTCATTATTGTGGATGGGGTTGCTTCTGTTCAACCTTTTACGGCAGTTTTCAAATTTGTGGCCAGGTATTTTACAATAATTGCAAATTATAGAAGATTGCCGGTTACGACATTCGCTATATGTATGTCCAAAACGGTTACAAAATGTGCATTTTGGTTTTTGCGTATCCTGTGATTGATATACTTGAACTTTGTTATTGTAGGGCCCTGAAAATATTGTATTCTGATTTGGAGGTGAAAATGGGGTGTAGGTTGGTGGATAAGCGTTGACTTGTTGTTGGGGGTAGTTTGAAAAATTATTTTGAAACATATATATTTCTGTTTCTTCTAACCTTAGAACTTTGTCTTTAAGTTCCTGTAGATTGTTTCCAGGTTGTTGCAATAGATGAAACTTATGATTTGGATTAAGGATTCCTAATTTAAAACTATGGACCGCCGTTTCTTCTAATTCTAATTTAATCGATTCGATTCCGTTTTCGTACTTTTCTCTAGCCTGCTCAATACAATCGTCTAACAAATGCGTTACTCTAGTAAAAAATTGACTCAAAGTTTCTTTAGTAGTTTGTTGGACAGTTCGAAGTTCGTTATTTAAAGTTATATAAGATCTTTTTTGAATAAGGTTGTGTGTAAGAAATTTTTTTAACGTATCAATATCCCTAAATTCCTGATTTTGCGATATTTCTAAAGCACGTCCACGGAATCGGGTAGGTATGAGTCTTAAGAATAGTTGTTTTTCTTCCTCAGATTCTAGACTATCATGGGCAAGACGGGAGCAGGTCAAGAAAGCACAAAGTTCGTTTTGTAAACCTGGTCCCTTTTCTCCGCATAATAATGGGACGTTATTAAATAAAATTGAACTTATAGTATTCATTTTAGAATTACTTTTATTTTTTTTATTAATAATAATATTTTCTAACCTTGCTTCTGAAGCATCTATTGACGTTCCTGCTGTTGCTGTTGTTGTTGCTGCTGGTAATGTTGATTCAGTTGTTGTACTTGTAGTGGTTGCTTTTGTTGATAATATTATTGCTGCTGTTGTTGTTATTGTTTCTGTGGCTGTTGTTGTTGTTGTTATTGCTGTTATTGATGCTGACGTTGTTATCCTTGGATATAGCCTGCCGTATCTAAGTTCTACCAATGATAATCTATTAGCTGCTGATGGGTTTGTTACTTGATTTTCTGCTTCCGCTTGTTGCTCTATTGGTTGGTTGTGCTCCAGTGTATCTGTAGTAATGTTGATTTGCTTTGCCGAAGTTTCTTTTGGTGTCCTATTTTCACAGGAGTATTTTGGTGTATCTACGCTAGAAGAAGGGGATGAATCTTCGCTGCTTGGGCTTGTTATTTCGAAAGAAAATGAGTCTATTTTCCTGACGAATTTGCTTAAACTCTTATTTAAAGGAATACTCGGCGTTGAAATGTTTTTCGACATTAAACAAAACACTAATAGTTCTTTGTATTCCTTCTATTTTAAAATAACAAAGTTGTATCACAGTTCGTAGGTCGAAGTTGACCGGCTGCGCCAAAATGTTGGAGTACCTTTTTTTTTTATATATCAAAACACCAAAGTTTGTAATGTAATTTTGCTTTTATTTCTTTTTATTAATTTTTGTTTTATTAATTAGTTAAACAATGATGCTTAAAACTTTAACACTACCTTCACTTAACTGAGTAAGAACTAGCTATTTGTTTCTCGAGTTAATATTTAGCTTAAACATAACACAAATCTTTTTATTTATTCTTATTGAAACCAAAAAACAGATTAAATTCTTTCTAACATCACTTTCTTATTCGAACCCTACTATTCTTTCTTTAAAAAACCAAATGAACACTAACTCGTTTAAATTATATTAAAAACTGACTCCTCGTGTCTATTCTAGAATCCCTTAAATACTAATTATTCTTCCGGTAGAATTCTTACAAGAAAAATAATTCTGTTATGAAATCTGGAAATTGCAATAAGTGCAATTTCCAAATTTCATTTTTACGTAACAACTAATTTAAATAATTTAATCTAAACTAGGCCACAAATATTTTGTCAACAAAATATTTGTGACCTTCAATATTTATGGTAAGTACGGAAATTGCATTAAGTGCAATTCCGTGTTTCTAATTAACTAGGTTACTGACAAAATATTTGTAACCTAGTTATTTTATTGAAAATGTTACAAAATATTGATCTGCAATTCCGTGTTTCTAATTAACTAGGTTACTGACAAAATATTTGTAACCTAGTTATTTTATTGAAAATGTTACAAAATATTGATCTTAAGATCTGAGTGTAGATCTTAAGATATATGTACCGTAACAAGTGTAAGGACATGGACCGAGTCATCTGGCTTGGTGTAGTCCAAAGCTTTCTATAGCTTTAAAATAAAAAACCTGGACGAGGCAAGGAAGTTGGACAAACTGTCCCTTAGGGTATTGACATGGTTCATAACGGGACACGGCCCTTTTCTGAAGTTCCTCTACAAATTGGGAAGATCAACAACCCCTATGTGTAGATTCTGCCACGCGGTAGAGGAGACGCCTACTCACCTACTCTTTGAATGTGGTAGGGTGATGTCAAAGAGGGTGAAGCATCTTCTCACTCGACAAGTAACCTGCACAGAGGGGTTGGAAATAGGTCTTAGAGAGATCCTAGGTCTGGCAAGGGACCTGGATATCAGGTTCCCACAGTAGCATGTCTGGCGGGGAGCACAATAGATCAAATTGGTCGCGGTGCATCTTGTTTCCCTTTCACTACTAGTTACTACTACTACTACTTAAATTTAAAATAATTATCTTGGGGTTAATGAACAAGATTCATTCCTTTATACTCAACCTTGTCTTTTTGACAAAATCATTTTCTTTTGTTTGAAATTTTACAAATACACTATCTTTAAATTTATAAGTTTTTTTTGGCTTTTCATGATATTTTTGCATACGAACATTAACAACCTTTTCAAATCCACTAAAATAATCAATTAATGTGGGATTTCGATAACTAATGGAAATCCTTTAGCATATGCAGTACTTGAAATAATTTCTTCACGTCTTCCTTCATTTAATTCTTGTAATGGCCTTTCAGAATGTCTTCTTAGTTTTTTTTTCTTCACTAAGTTAAATTCAACCTTCTTCAGATTATTTTCTAAACCCGTAATTATAGTATCAACATTATTAGAAAGTGAAACTAAATGTCTAAATAAAATAAAAAAATGGCATTAGGGCTAATTTTGTTCAATCAAAACTTTTTTTTTTTTGATTAGCGTCGCCAAAATAATATTCAATTTGTCGAATTATATGTTTTCCTAAGTCCGTAACACTATCACTATCATTTTTTCTAACCGGATCTCTTTTAGTTTCTAATTTTAATGATTGTTTTTTGTAATGGCGTAATACGTTGCTTTGTAGGTGAACTTTATACAAATTCACACAACACAAACGTGAAAAATAACAAATTCAAATGCGAAAATGATCTTTTCTATAATATAATTATAAATAATATTGTGATTCTGATTAAATGCACGAATGTGTGGATGGATGCACTAGCGAAGACGGCAAATAGAACGAACTTGACTTTTGGCGAATGTCACGAATGTGTAGAGGAGGCATAAGCATTTACATATTTACTTATTGTATTATTTTGCTAATATGGTGATTTCTTTCAGGGTGATTTATGAAAAAAAGGATTAGGAATGTTATTCCACCAAAAAGGTAAGCATTTATTTAAGTGATTATATTATTTTGATAATATTGTGTTTTTTTTCAGATTTTAAAAATAAAATATAATGAGTGGAAATGTAGAAAAAGTAAAACCAAATAATTTTAATAAAGTAAAAATCATTATTATCATTATCATTATTGTTATCAGCTGGACATCATTTAGTCAAAAATGGTTATAATGATTTTAAAATATTAGAAGCAAGAAATCGTATTCGAGGAAGAATAATTACACTTGATTAAGGAGATAATAATAAGTGTTAATTTCTTTTAATGGTTTCTTTTATTGGCAAGATAAGTCACTGCCAAAAGCCAGCTCCACAAACCAAAAGTGTCCATGAAAAATGTTAAATTTTACCAAAAGTTTTAATGTTTTTATGTCAGACATGGGACATATTGATCAATCCAAACGGTTATTTTATTCTTGTACTGACATTGCGATCAGCCAGGTTTATTAGAAAATTAAACGTATAAAATTCTATGGTGGATTTAAGGCATAAAAGCCATAAAATTTATAAATTTAAAATGATAAATTTAAAAAACATTATAATTTATAAATGTATTTAATATCTGTTTACATATTTTTTATGATGGTGCTCCCACATAAATGTGTATATATAGAATAAATATGTATATATGTAAATAAATAATATAAAATATAATAAAGAATAGGAAAATGGAAGCAAACAGCAGGAAAAAGTATATTTTTAAATTTAATTCAAGGGGTGGGGGTGAAACTTTTGGGTGATATTTTTACCCCTTAGAATCAATTTCAGAGAAAAACACGAAAACACCTGTTTTTTACGCTCTTTAATTTAAAAGTAATTTCATTCAAATCGGACAAGTAGTTTTTTTTTAATAGAAATTTTGTGAATTTCAACCCTTATAATTTTTGCCCTATAACTCCGATCAACATGTTATGTGACCATATGATTTTTGCAGGGGCCCATACCCCTGAGGACCAATCATAGGCACGATTTACCAGGTGTCGTTCGTGTGGCGGTTGTAGCGAGCTCGCTATCCTCGGCTATAGCGGTAGAGTTAAAGGGGTGTTTCTTGCCACTGACACACTGGACAAAAATCTCGCTACTGAGAGGGGATTTTCAAAGAACAGAGCACAAAGCTCAAATCAAAAGGGGGTCGAGGCCGTAGAAAGAGAACAAAAAGTAAATAAAAGAATAAAAAAAGAAACTCGAGACAAGGAGTTAAGCCCCTTTGCTCGTCCATCCTGTGACTGGGCCGGCTGACCTGAAAAAAAACAAAAAAATTTGAAGGAAAAGAGATTAGGACATCTTAATAAAAAAATTTCTTATTCAAACATGATTATGATATTTATTAAATTCCAACAAAAATTATTATTTATATGTATACATATGTATGGTTATCATACCGAACTTAACTAATATTAAAGTCTAATGGGATTCAAAAAAATTGTATTAAACCCAAAACATGGAGAAAACCACAGACTAGTTTTTTTCTTTTTACAATAACTAATTATAATAAGAATAAAAAAAATCATTAATTAAAGTTACCAAATGGAGAATATTCTACTAATTTAATTTTCTTATAAATAAATATGTACATACTTAAGATATAGCGAAAGAAAAGCAATCAAATCCAAATAGGTGCTAAGATTAGTTAAAAAAGCAATCTGATTAGTTAATATGAAGGTATATGTAATAAAAATATCCTTATTTAGTTCAACCAAGAATTCTTTTCTTTTTTTTTTTCACAACCTAATCAAAACTACAAAAACAAATTTTTAAGCACGAAAATAAAAATTTTTCTTTTTTTTTCTATGAAAACTTACTAACACTTTTGACTCCAGGTTTGTTGGGCCCAGCAATCTGGTTTCCTATAGGAAGAAACTTAATTTATTTACAGTTATGTACTACCTTTAATTTCCCTTTCTTTCTTTTTTTTTCTTCTACAAAACTTAATCCCTTATATAATATACAACCCTTTTATAATAAGATAATTTCACATACATAAAAAAAAGTCAATTACTACTTAAAATACTTCTCTTGCTCAGTAAGCTCTGGATTCACTATTCCGCTCCCTCCTTTTGATTTGTATTGTTGCCAAAGAAGAGGTTCAAGACTAGGTTATTCAAAAAAGATAAAACCAGCTTTTGAATTCCTTCACAAACCCCAAGGTGCCACAATTTTTCCTAAATGTGGGTATTTTACTCTGTTTTGGAAAATCTGAAGATGATTTACTTAAGATACACCTCAAAACTTAACACTTGCTGTTGTCTTTTTTTTTTTGCTCAGAAAGGTAATTTCACAGGTAAGTTTATTTTTCTATATTAATAAATAAATAAATAAATTTATACTAGGAATAAATTTTACTACATAATTGGCAAAAAAAAAGACTGTTGGTATACATATATTGTCTCCCAGTCAAGATACACTTGAACTTTAGTTAATAAAAAAAAACACCACTCCAATTGCAAAAAAAAATTTATTGCATTTTAATCATGTGTTTATGTGTACATATATACACCGTATTACTTGGGTTTTTTTTTTTTTGGTATTTTTTCACCTTTCACTCACTTATGCTTATTCCTTATTAAAACTGTTTTATTATAAAAATTATAATATGTTTTTTTTTTCATCCTGATTTAACTAAATTAAAATTAAAAAAAAAAAATCTTCAAACAAGTGGCAAAACCCTGCTTTATTTTAAGTTCTGACGCCGACTGACTGCATTTCCAATTGCAATCACATTATCAATTTGGTGATAGCGGTAAGCCTACCGGTTTTTCCCAGTCAACCAACCTGCAACTTGTTTTGTTAACAAGTTGATTGACCGAGGAAACCGATAATTTCACCGCTATCGTTTTCTGATTGCAATTGAAAATGCAGTCAGAAACAATTTTTAAGATTCATTTAAGATTTATTTATTTTTTTTTTTTTCTAGGTTTAATAAAAACTAAAGCAGGTGTCCGTTACAAACATCTGGTCTATGCCAGTTTTAATGGTTTTTCATAATCCAATCTATATAGGTTTCATTCAAAAAAAAAATTGTAAATATATGAAAACAGCAAAAGGGTGATTTTCACCCCCTAGAACCGTTTTTCCACCGATAAAAAAAACATGTGTCTCTTATTTTTCATTGGACTATAACATATTCAAGTTTGAATGAAATCGGAGGCGGACACTTCGGATACCTTCCTTGTAAGTGCTTGTAGTTATCATCTGCTCATAGGCTCATAGGTTCGATTTCTGACAAATTCAAAAGAAAAAAAAAATTGTTGACATTATGTATTTTAACTCATATTGAATCAAGCTAAGCATCACAAAAGCAAATAAAATTAATGGGTTCACTAATAGAATACTCGTGAGTACAGCTTTGCCAGATGCAAGTTAGTAAAGAAGTAAAATTTCAGACGACTTTTCGACTACTACATTGTAACTAACTTAGTCATCTTTTTGACCTCAGAGCTCAGAGATAATTTAGATATCGTTCGACCTCAGAATTCAGATGTATTTTAGATATCTTTTCGATTTCTCTATAAGAGCACAATAACCAGGACGTAAGATAACTTTTAGATGTCTTTTTGGTTGAATTAATCACAAAGCGAAAAGAGGACTTACTAGAAATCTAGATATCTTTAAGATGTATTTTAGTTCTTCGTTTGCTATCTGGGTCATATCCACAAATATTTCTTACCACACTATCGCACATCAGTATATATAACTAATTTGAAAAAAATTAAAATATGTGTTGACAAAATGGTATAACAATTTTGTATGTATTTTGAAACATTTTGGACACAGTTCTATTTTGTGTGGATTCTGACACTTTGTGTTGCACCACTTTCGAAACATAGAGGTAAAAGCAAAGTTAAAGCGACATTGCGTCATATTTGAAACATTTTAAGGCCCTGCAACGTCGCTGTGTCTTAAATATGTCAACTATTTATACTTGGGTGGTCACCGATTGAAGAAGATAAAGAGATAGATACATGTTACATGATGTATAGGCTATTTGACAATTTCTTAAAATTGCTTAAAACTATTAAGTAAGGCTTATGAAGCTCACATAAATTTTTTATTTTTAATTCTGATAAGTATTTCCCTCAAAAATTGAAAATGAAAATGACATATCAAAACGATACTTTAAGCATTATGGCGTCGCACTAGTTTCGCTTAAGTCACAATGTTGTAAACAAACATAGTGTCATGGAAAGAGTAATAAGGCATGTTAGAGAGATTTTCATGCTAAAGCAGCATTCCATAATTAATAAAAACTTCCTACGAGTACTTGATGATGTGATTGTCATAACATGCGCACTTACAACTTACAAGAATCTCTTATAAAAAAGCGAATAACATAATTATATTAATAGATAAATATTTCATATGACTTTTAAAAATGCTGAATAAAAGATCTCAAAACACTTGAAAAAAATTTATTTAAAAACCTTTTTTTATTTATATTCAAATAGATTTGTTATCTACTCATAAGAAATACTACGAACTAATAGCGGAAGAATATGTGCTTGCCAAAAACATGAAATATTTTGTAACAAACCACTTGCATATTCTTTATCAAATTCCAATAGAAGAACATCCACTTTTTTTGATTTTTCAAAGTCAGGATGAGCTACACAAAAATAACCTTTCTTTAAATTTGTCGCAAGCGTTTGCAGTTGTATTTGAGCTAAATACTTGGAAGTTATTTTTTTATAATTAATGTAATTTTTTGGTAATATCACTAGTTGGAGATTTTACTTCAGTAAGAGCATCGATACAAATTCCATCTGGAGTGGCTGCAATTACTGGAAACTGTGACTGTTCCTGTCAGTCCGAAGGGTGAGATTTTTCTTTTTAACATATTTTGAATAGTTCTAATCACTGTCATTTCTAATTTTCGGCCCTTTTTCATAGCAGATGTGTCTATTGACTTAGCTCCCATAATTGCAGCTACTAGTGATCCATAAGAAGTACAACAGCGACTCACTTAAAATGCTTAAGTTATACTTTTATTATTTCGCCTTCTTAGCAAAAACTGTAAACTGCCAGGTAGGAAAGTAAAATACTTACATAGTTATTTTCAAATTTCTTAGCTCAGCAGCATTAAAATCAGAGTTTTTTTTGGAAAAAATATCATCATGATTACATCTACTTTCGGTAGATTTTTGGAATCTGCTTTCATAAATTTGTCATCCATAACAACACAACAAGACGTAGTAATTAAAAAATTTTACAAATTAAGCCCACAATATCACTAATATAAAACAGTTTATTAATAAATAAACACCAATATACTAGTCAAAAATTGCTAGTTTAGAAGCATGTGACGTCATCGTAGAAGCAGCCAATCCTGAGCGTTTTATGACATTTCATAAACAGTGGAAAAAAATTATTTTTATTTATGATTTAATTACTATTATAAAGTCCTTTTGCGACAAAACGCATTTTAAATTGACAATTAATGCGGATTATTATAAATATCAAATTATTTTTGACCCTGTCCAATAGCCTATTAAGTATAAGAAAGATCATAAGCATGAGAAGGAATTGATTACCTTAAAAAGATAGTCTAAATAACAGAAGAATTCATTGAAGACTTCTTGATTAACTGAACAAAAAGGTTAGCTTGCCTGGGGTGCCACAAGAAAGCATTTTATACCATAAAGTTTTTAGATCTTCCGAATGATACGGATTTATTTCAAGAAATGCCGCTTGCTGAATTTTGGTTTGCCATGCGTCGTTCTTATCCTAATGTGGCGCTTCTTACTTTCCGGGTACTAGTACCATTTGCTTCGACATATCTATGTGAAAGTGGATTTTCAACTCTAGTTCAAATAAATACAAAAGCAAGAAATGGATTGAATATTGAAATGACATGAGATTAGCTTTAACGCATACTCAACCAAGAATTTCTAAGCTCGTTGCGCAAAAGAAAGCTCAGTCATCGCATTAAATTATGTACACAAGATTAATAAGCTTCAATATGTATTTAAAACTTTATATTTTCACTTTTCACTTACTTTTCATGGCACTTTTCCTGCTTTAGTTATTCTATTACACAAGTAAGCATTTCTAAAGCCAAAATTTTTGAAATTTGTATTTGCATCCTAAGGAAATCTAAAAGGGGTCGCAACTATAAAAAGGTTGGGAATCAGTGCTTTAGAGCAAGCTATTTTCAAAACTAACATACATATATATTTTATTAATTTGAAAAAATCCATGTTTATTTTAATTGAAATGCATTTTTTGCTACTTATCTGCTCATTTATAAGTTATCTTCATTTGAAAAATCAATATATTTGGAGCATTTTGAAATGTAACACATTAAAATGAATCTATTGTAAAGTTTACTTTACACAGTTAATTTACAGTTACAGTAAATACGCTAAAATAGTAGATTTAAAAGTCATAATATTTTTCGTAACAAAACATCTATTATCTTATATTTAAGTACATAAATATTGCATTTAATTCGAAGCTTAAATTTAGTATAAATTAATTATTTACTATTGTTACCAAATATTGAATCTACTAGTAATGATGATTGCTGTGCCGATGCTCTCGTCTGAAATTATCTACTGGTAGCTCGCTACGATGGTTTTTATGATGGTGATGGTGACGTCTTTTTTCGCCTGAAAAAAGGAAATGTAATATGTTTTACATAAAACATCTCAGGGTTACCTTTAACTCGAACATCTGAAACTATAATTTCAGAACCATCTTGAACTCCAATGGCTTCTTGGCCATAATCACGACCAGATCTATGAGCATTTTAAGAAATATTAGAGCACCAAATATGAGAAGATTACATTTTTTTAAAAACAAAAATAATTTTGAGAGCTCTATTATTAAGTAAGTTATTCTCAAGCTAACTACTTATAATGCAGTTTATAAGCTATGCATAAAATATAAAAAATATGAATTTTTGTAAATTCATATTTATAATCACAGTTGCGTGGTTAATGGCAGACATTAGGAAATTTAAAAGCCAATGAAGTATGAGAATTAGCTGCCCCCTTTTACCGTAGGCAATATTTAAGCTTCTTGGCTACATGCAGAGCCAAGCCGTGCTTTTGTAAAAACATATTAAAAAAAAGATACTTTATTTCTCACGCACTTTACTCGATGAGCCCAGAGAAGTTTCTGTTTTTCAAAAATGAACCTTTTATAAAATGTACTAAATACTCTACGGAACCGAACAGTCTACTTCAAATTGGTCTTTAGTAAATCTAGGATCTTTAGTCTCCCCTAAAGTGTTTTTGATAAATTTTCAGTTGATCTCGACGGTATTAAGAACACGAGGAATTACGCTCCGAATAGACTTTGATACACCCATTAAATATAATTGAATCGGCATCAGAAGCCGCTGCTGTAGCGGCTACAGACGCTTTGGTCTGCGCTAGGCTTAATGCTGCTCAATCATTTTAAAGATTCAGTAATTTAGATGGTCAAGATGTTTAATTCTGCTTTCATTATTATAAATCATATAGAGCTTATTTTAAAAATTTGTAGCATGCCATTGCAAACCACATTGAGAAATGTATCTTTTTGATATCTAAATTAAATTATCTAGGACACTTTCTTAAGTTCAGATGGTATCAAACCATGTGCTAATAAAGATGAAAATATTTGAAATTTTAAGCTTCCTGAGAGCTCAGATTATGATAAACTTTTGCCGTCCTCTTATTCCAAAGGCAGCAAGGCTATAAAATAACTTTTTAGTTGGTAGTAAAATCGAGAACAACATGTAGAATAATTTGAATGGTTATTCTTTCAAATCGTATTCAAATGTTGAGGATCTGTTATGTAATGTAATCTTTTTAGTCTTACAGCACTTGCACGAAGACCTGTGCGAAGACTTATTTTTAACCCAATTTTATTTTATCTCTCTCACCAAATGATCCCTTTAATCAAGTTGATTAAATCAACCAACTTGGTTGCTGAGTGAAACATATTCTATATTTATAGATCAGATAATATCTTTGAATCGTATATAACCTTATATTTCAATGTATTACTACTTTTGTCATAATTTTACTTTACATTTGAACATAAAAACTCATTGAACATAACCTTATGCATTTTAAATATTATTAATATTTTTAATATTATATTATAAAGTCAGTTATAAATCAGTAATATAAACTTTATATTTTAGAAAAATTCTAAATGTATTAACCGTAGTCAAACTACTTACGAATGTAAGCCAGCGTAACAAACGCCCATCAAATTTTTCACCAAATCGCTAAACTAGACACAGCTTTATTCTTCCAGAAATTCAATCAACTCAATTAATTTTTTCTCTAAATTTTCTATATATATATAAATCAGTTTTGGCGATGACTTTTCATTTCACTCAAATCGTTTTTCCTGAGAATACTTCGAGATATGCAAATACCCAATATTTAATGCAGAGGTTACATTTAACAAAAACAATAGATGCAGAAATAACTCTATATACAATTCAAGTTATTTGGTCATCATTTTTATTAATTTGTGGCGTGTTAGATATTCTGGGTGAAAGAACACTTTTCCATTTTCATATGCGGGCATTTGTCACAAGAATCAACTTTAACTGATCCAATAGGACAATATAATAGCCTCTCTTGGTAGTTTTTGTCTTTTTGAGATGTTTGATGACGAAAATACCAAGAATATCCTGCTTTTCAAGGCAATAGCTTTGATTGACTTGCATTGACTTTACACCTTTTTTACTGGACTCTGTCTTCATAGCATAGCTTTTGTAAATCATTACTAAAAAGTTATATGTGTAATTTACTGTTGTCTTCGATAAATCTTTATAATTGAATACGTAAACATTAGTTATGACATCATGAAGGACAAAACAAATATTTCAACTTTCGGGTTTCCTAACTTGCTTGAGTGGGAAAAATTATATTATATTTTTCATTTTCCTCAAAACTTAGAGAAAGCTTTAAAAAAAGAAAGGAATCTTTCATATAACATATAAAATTAATTCCTGGCATAAAACTGTCTTCAAAAAAAAAAATTTGATTGTTATGGACTAACTCCATGTACTAAAGGATGGTAAACCAATTTAATATATATTTGGTTTGTTTTTTTTCTCATATATACATGTAAATATAATTTTATGATATTGCAAATACTCCAATCCTGATTAAAATTAAAACTTAGCTACCCTAATAATAACCAAAAACAGGTAATAGGATATATATTAGAATCAGAATACCTTTCTAAAATTTCTGCGGATTTTATCATGTTGCATGGATCTAAGGTTTCCTTCCTCCTCAGAGCATTTTGTCCACTGGCTTTAGAGGTTGACTCATGTAAGTTTTCCCATGCTTGGCGGTAATACCTTAAAAAAGAAATTTAAATAAAACTATTGCTTGAAATTAAACTAACCTGTTAAGGCCGTTTTGCGAGCCTGATGTGGAACTATCAAATGATGCTACAGTATTGCAATCTGGTGATGCTCTATGCCTATAGTGCTGAGCGGTACGACTTCTAAAAATTTTTATTCCATTAATTGTTTGATAGTTTTTTTTCTGTGATTTTATCTTACATCTGAGTTTTATGAATAAATTTTGTGTAATGACACGAGGAAAAATAGTTTTCTCTAGTTCATAATGGAGTATTACTAAAATATCCGGCTTTTGTAACACCAGCACCACGGCCAAAGGAATGAATATCATGGCACCCCAGGTTTTGATCCGGGAAGGGTAGTGCAAGTATTTTGTACCATCGTGAGGGCCCTTGAATTTCAAAATTATGACAATTGTCATCAAATGGTACGGAAAATTGATGGCGCTGGTGAACAATTTCAGTTGAGCTCATTGCTTTTTTGCTGTATATTTATAAATTAGAATGGACGGGAAAGTTAAAAAAAAATTAGTATTAATTTTACAAAAGGAATAAATCTTTTTAATACAATCCGAAATTAATAAATATGTGGTTCAGCTCAATTTTTATCAAAATTTTATACCAAAAATTTCGGACATTAACTGTGTTAGATATTAGTTGAATTGAATTAAATCAATAACGATTTAAATTACAAACAAGTAATATCAAAAAAAATGTTTAAAGCATATTCCAACTTATATTTCTCACTAGTCCCCATTCACTGAAATTGCTTTTATTTTTTCTGAATTCGGGAATGGTTTCATTCATTTCATTAATGAATTAATATTTGAACTAACTATATTAAGATCAATTGTCATCCACTACAAGTTCAAAAAAATGTATTTGAACTTGATTAGATGAATGAAAAGATTTTATTAACGATTGAAAGTTTGTAAAAGATATTGGACATTGTGAGCTTACAGTAAGCATAATATTTGAACTAACTCTATTAACATCAATTGTCATCTACGGCCAGCTCAAAAAAATTTATTTGAACTTGATTGGATGAGTAAAATATTTTACTGACGATTGAAAATTTGTAAAAGATATTTGACATTATGAGCTCACCGTAAGAATAATATTTGAACTAACTCTAAAAACATCAATTAGCATCCACTGCCAGCACAAAAAAATGCATGTGAACTTGATTGGATGAATAAAAAGATTTTATTAACGATGGAAAATTTTTAAAAGATATTGGACATTGTGAGCTAACAGTAAGCATAATATTTGAAATAACTGTATTAACATCAATTGTCACTCACTGTCAACACAACAAAATTTATTCGAACTTGATTGGATGGGTAAAATATTTTACTCACGATTGAAAATTTGTAAAAGATATTTGACATTATGAGCTAACAGTAAGTATAATATTTGAACTAACTCTATTAACATCAATTGTCGTCCACTGTCAGCTCAAAAGAATTTATTTGAACTTGATGGGATGAGTAAAATATTTTACTAACAATTGAAAATTTGTAAAAGGTATTTGACATTATGAGCTAACAGTAAGTATAATATTTGAACTAGCTCTATTAAGATCAATTGTCATCCACTACAAGTTTAAAAAAATGTATTTGAACTTGATAAGACGAATAAAAAGATTTAATTAACGATTGAAAATTTGTAAGAGATATTGGACATTATGAGCTAACAGTCAGTATAACATTTGAACTAACTCTATTAACACAAATTGACATCCACTGCCAGCACAAAAAAATTTATTTGAACTTGATTGGATGGGTAAAATATTTTACTACCGATTAAAAATTTGTAAACGATATTTGACATTATGAGCTAACAGTAAGTATAATATTTGAACTAACTCTATTAACACCAATTGTCATCCACTACCAGCTCAAAAACATTTATTTGAACTTGTTTGGATGAGTAAAATATTTTACTAACGATTGAAAATTTGTAAAAAATATTGGACATTATGAGCTAACCGTAAGAATAATATTTGAACTAACTCTATAAACATCAATTGGCATCCACTGCCAGCACAAAAAAATTTATGTGAACTTGATTGGATGAATAAAAAGATTTTATTAACGATTGAAAATTTTTAAAAGATATTGGACATTGTGAGCTTACAGTAAGCATAATATTTGAAATAACTGTATTAACAATGTAGGTAAAGCTGGCAGAGCCATTTTAGCGGGCACACTTTAAAGTATGTGGATAATTAAATGCTAATTAAATGCCCAAAAAAAAAAATTTTGTGCTCTTTTGGTTTTCGTGGAATTCAAGTTTCTGCTAGCTTTACGGTAAAGCTAGCAGAGCCATTTTATTCCAGCTAAATGCACCATGCCACCCTAATAAAAAGTACTACATAATTAAGTGCTAATTAAATGCTCCGGGAAAACATAATTTTTTGTTAAAAAAACCTAACAGTTTTCCCGCAATAAGGGAAAAACCCTTTTGAACTGCGCGAAAACCAAAAACGTTGATATTTCACAAATACAAAGACATTTTCATTTCAAACCAGCCAGATATTTTAATGCTAATTAAATGCCCAAAAATAAAATTTTGTGCTCCTTGAGCAACACTTGTGCTTTTGATTCGCTTCTGCAAATCATGCTGGTAGCAATATCGGAAAATAAGAATTTAAAAGAAAAACTTAGCCAAACAAAAAATAACTTTTTCCAGTTAGTAATAAATATCCTGGATAATGGATTGAGGTCCCATTCATACAACTTAAGAACACAGATTTTACTTGCAATTTATACAAATGAAACTAAGCGATTTTCAAATGTAAATAATTGTGTTTACTTTGACTGCGAAACAAATATTGCTTATTTAGCCCAAAAATTACTTCAAGATGATCCCAACTGTAGGGAAATATCAAGCTGTGTTAATAATTGTCAAAAAAAAGAAAAAAATAGGACAATATTAGGTTTACCTTTTGAAGACATGGTGAAGGGTGACTTCGATGAAGTTATTAAGAATATATTAAACTTGAAAAGCAGAAAATGCCATGCAACAGGTTATAACTCACAGGTCAAAACGATAATTAGCGAAACGGGTAAAATAGTTTTATTTTAATTAAAATAGTATATACTAAAATATTTGCGTTTTTAAGGAAACCTCATGATTTTCGAAGTTTATAATGTGGAAAATCAAGCTCCCACACCATTGGCAGCTATGAAACCTGAATTCCAGCTAACAAACAACAGTGATTGCACCAGGTATAGTCTTTTGGGAGTAGTTCATTATACTCCATCCAGAATATCTCCGGAAAAGGGACCAGGAATCGGACACTATGTAGCCATATGCCGAAGGAATGGAAATATTTGGATGGAATATGATGATACGAAATCCAAGGCAATAAAAAGACAAAATACAGATCCTACATGCCCTGCACTGCTAATATATATGCGTTTGTAAAAATAAAGTTCCTTTTTATATTAATTTAGTAGTTTTGTATAGTACGAGTATATTAGAAAACTCATTTAATTTGTTAAGTTTTCTTTAAATTTTAATTGGTTTTAAATTTGAATTAAATAAATAGCTTATAAGTTTGCTATAAAAATAAAATAAATTGTTTTATTTTTTTGGCAGTTATGAGCTTGTTTTACAAGTGCTCCTAAAAAATGGTAATTTTTTAAAAAATATAATGATATTATTATGTCACTATTGGATTTATGTTTAGTAATATATTTTAATAATATAAGAGTTTTTTTCTGGCTTTTATTTGCGCATTTAAATAAAACTAATTAATTTAAAGTTGCACACAAGTTTTAGAGAAATTCTGCTATTTATTTTTATTTATTATATATCTTCTGAGGAATTTTTCCCTGATTGCGGAAACACTGTTAGTTGTTAAAACTTGAATTCCACGGAAGCCAAAGGAGCACAAAATTTTATTTTTGGGCATTTAATTAGCATTAAAATATCTGGCTGATTTGAAATGGAAATGTCTTTGTAATTGTGAAATATCAACGTTTTTGGTTTTCGCGCAGTTCAAAACGGTTTTTTTAACAAAAAATTATGTTTTCCCGGAGCATTTAATTAGCACTTAATTATGTAGTACTTTTTATTAGGGTGGCATGGTGCATTTAGCTGGAATAAAATGGCTCTGCTAGCTTTACCGTAAAGCTAGCAGAATCTTGAATTCCAGGAAAACCAAAAGAGCACAAAATTTTTTTTTTGGGCATTTAATTAGCACTTAATTATCCACATACTTTAAAGTGTGCCCGCTAAAATTGCTCTGCCAGCTTTACCTACATGTATTAACACCAATTGTCATCCACGGCCAGAACAAAAAAATTTATTTGAACTTGATTGGATGGGTAAAATATTTTACTACCGATTGAAAATTTGTAAAAGATATTGGACATTATGAGCTCAACGTAAGAATAATATTTGAACTAACTCTATAAACATCAATTGGCATCCACTGCCAGCACAAAAAAATTTATGTGAACTTGAACTTGATTGGATGATTGAAAATTTTTAAAAGATTTTGGACATTGTGAGCTTACAGTAAGCATAATATTTGAAATAACTCTATTAACATCAATTGTCATCTACTGCCAGCTCAAAAAAATTTATTTGAACTTGATTGGATGAGTAAAATATTTTACTAACGATTGAAAATTTGTAAAAGATATTGGACATTATGAGCTCAACCTAAGAATAATATTTGAACTAACTCTATAAACATCAATTGGCATCCACTGCCAGCACAAAAAAATTTATGTGCACTTGAACTTGATTGGATGATTGAAAATTTTTAAAAGATTTTGGACATTGTGAGCTTACAGTAAGCATAATATTTGAAATAACTGTATTAACAACAATTGTCATCCACTGCCAGCACAAAAAATTTTATTTGAACTTGATTGGATGGGTAAAATATTTTACTACCGATTGAAAATTTGTAAAAGATATTTGACATTATGAGCTAACAGTAAGTATGATATTTGAACTAACTCTATTAACACAAATTGACATCCACTGCCAGCACAAAAAAATTTATTTGAACTTGATTGGATGGGTAAAATATTTTACTACCGATTAAAAATTTGTAAACGATATTTGACATTATGAGCTAACAGTAAGTATAATATTTGAACTAACTCTATTAACACCAATTGTCATCCACTACCAGCTCAAAAACATTTATTTGAACTTGATGGGATGAGTAAAATATTTTACTAACAATTGAAAATTTGTAAAAGGTATTTGACATTATGAGCTAACAGTAAGTATAATATTTGAACTAGCTCTATTAAGATCAATTGTCATCCACTACAAGTTTAAAAAAATGTATTTGAACTTGATAAGACGAATAAAAAGATTTAATTAACGATTGAAAATTTGTAAGAGATATTGGACATTATGAGCTAACAGTCAGTATAACATTTGAACTAACTCTATTAACACAAATTGACATCCACTGCCAGCACAAAAAAATTTATTTGAACTTGATTGGATGGGTAAAATATTTTACTACCGATTAAAAATTTGTAAACGATATTTGACATTATGAGCTAACAGTAAGTATAATATTTGAACTAACTCTATTAACACCAATTGTCATCCACTACCAGCTCAAAAACATTTATTTGAACTTGTTTGGATGAGTAAAATATTTTACTAACGATTGAAAATTTGTAAAAAATATTGGACATTATGAGCTAACCGTAAGAATAATATTTGAACTAACTCTATAAACATCAATTGGCATCCACTGCCAGCAAAAAAAAATTTATGTGAACTTGATTGGATGAATAAAAAGATTTTATTAACGATTGAAAATTTTTAAAAGATATTGGACATTGTGAGCTTACAGTAAGCATAATATTTGAAATAACTGTATTAACAATGTAGGTAAAGCTGGCAGAGCCATTTTAGCGGGCACACTTTAAAGTATGTGGATAATTAAATGCTAATTAAATGCCCAAAAAAAAAAAATTTTGTGCTCTTTTGGTTTTCGTGGAATTCAAGTTTCTGCTAGCTTTACGGTAAAGCTAGCAGAGCCATTTTATTCCAGCTAAATGCACCATGCCACCCTAATAAAAAGTACTACATAATTAAGTGCTAATTAAATGCTCCGGGAAAACATAATTTTTTGTTAAAAAAACCTAACAGTTTTCCCGCAATAAGGGAAAAACCCTTTTGAACTGCGCGAAAACCAAAAACGTTGATATTTCACAAATACAAAGACATTTTCATTTCAAACCAGCCAGATATTTTAATGCTAATTAAATGCCCAAAAATAAAATTTTGTGCTCCTTGAGCAACACTTGTGCTTTTGATTCGCTTCTGCAAATCATGCTGGTAGCAATATCGGAAAATAAGAATTTAAAAGAAAAACTTAGCCAAACAAAAAATAACTTTTTCCAGTTAGTAATAAATATCCTGGATAATGGATTGAGGTCCCATTCATACAACTTAAGAACACAGATTTTACTTGCAATTTATACAAATGAAACTAAGCGATTTTCAAATGTAAATAATTGTGTTTACTTTGACTGCGAAACAAATATTGCTTATTTAGCCCAAAAATTACTTCAAGATGATCCCAACTGTAGGGAAATATCAAGCTGTGTTAATAATTGTCAAAAAAAAGAAAAAAATAGGACAATATTAGGTTTACCTTTTGAAGACATGGTGAAGGGTGACTTCGATGAAGTTATTAAGAATATATTAAACTTGAAAAGCAGAAAATGCCATGCAACAGGTTGTAACTCACAGGTCAAAACGATAATTAGCGAAACGGGTAAAATAGTTTTATTTTAATTAAAATAGTATATACTAAAATATTTGCGTTTTTAAGGAAACTTCATGATTTTCGAAGTTTATAATGTGGAAAATCAAGCTCCCACACCATTGGCAGCTATGAAACCTGAATTCCAGCTAACAAACAACAGTGATTGCACCAGGTATAGTCTTTTGGGAGTAGTTCATTATACTCCATCCAGAATATCTCCGGAAAAGGGACCAGGAATCGGACACTATGTAGCCATATGCCGAAGGAATGGAAATATTTGGATGGAATATGATGATACGAAATCCAAGGCAATAAAAAGACAAAATACAGATCCTACATGCCCTGCACTGCTAATATATATGCGTTTGTAAAAATAAAGTTCCTTTTTATATTAATTTAGTAGTTTTGTATAGTACGAGTATATTAGAAAACTCATTTAATTTGTTAAGTTTTCTTTAAATTCTAATTGGTTTTAAATTTGAATTAAATAAATAGCTTATAAGTTTGCTATAAAAATAAAATAAATTGTTTTATTTTTTTGGCAGTTATGAGCTTGTTTTACAAGTGCTCCTAAAAAATGGTAATTTTTTAAAAAATATAATGATATTATTATGTCACTATTGGATTTATGTTTAGTAATATATTTTAATAATATAAGAGTTTTTTTCTGGCTTTTATTTGCGCATTTAAATAAAACTAATTAATTTAAAGTTGCACACAAGTTTTAGAGAAATTCTGCTATTTATTTTTATTTATTATATATCTTCTGAGGAATTTTTCCCTGATTGCGGAAACACTGTTAGTTGTTAAAACTTGAATTCCACGGAAGCCAAAGGAGCACAAAATTTTATTTTTGGGCATTTAATTAGCATTAAAATATCTGGCTGGTTTGAAATGGAAATGTCTTTGTAATTGTGAAATATCAACGTTTTTGGTTTTCGCGCAGTTCAAAACGGTTTTTTTAACAAAAAATTATGTTTTCCCGGAGCATTTAATTAGCACTTAATTATGTAGTACTTTTTATTAGGGTGGCATGGTGCATTTAGCTGGAATAAAATGGCTCTGCTAGCTTTACCGTAAAGCTAGCAGAATCTTGAATTCCAGGAAAACCAAAAGAGCACAAAATTTTTTTTTTGGGCATTTAATTAGCACTTAATTATCCACATACTTTAAAGTGTGCCCGCTAAAATTGCTCTGCCAGCTTTACCTACATGTATTAACACCAATTGTCATCCACGGCCAGAACAAAAAAATTTATTTGAACTTGATTGGATGGGTAAAATATTTTACTACCGATTGAAAATTTGTAAAAGATATTGGACATTATGAGCTCAACGTAAGAATAATATTTGAACTAACTCTATAAACATCAATTGGCATCCACTGCCAGCACAAAAAAATTTATGTGCACTTGAACTTGATTGGATGATTGAAAATTTTTAAAAGATTTTGGACATTGTGAGCTTACAGTAAGCATAATATTTGAAATAACTCTATTAACATCAATTGTCATCTACTGCCAGCTCAAAAAAATTTATTTGAACTTGATTGGATGAGTAAAATATTTTACTAACGATTGAAAATTTGTAAAAGATATTGGACATTATGAGCTCAACCTAAGAATAATATTTGAACTAACTCTATAAACATCAATTGGCATCCACTGCCAGCACAAAAAAATTTATGTGCACTTGAACTTGATTGGATGATTGAAAATTTTTAAAAGATTTTGGACATTGTGAGCTTACAGTAAGCATAATATTTGAAATAACTGTATTAACAACAATTGTCATCCACTGCCAGCACAAAAAATTTTATTTGAACTTGATTGGATGGGTAAAATATTTTACTACCGATTGAAAATTTGTAAAAGATATTTGACATTATGAGCTAACAGTAAGTATGATATTTGAACTAACTCTATTAACATCAATTGTCATCTACTGCCAGCTTAAAAAAAACTTATTTGAACTTGATTGGATAAGTAAAATATTTTACTAACGATTGAAAATTTTTAAAAGATATTTGACATTATGAGCTCACCGTAAGAATAATATTTGAACTAACTCTATAAACATCAATTAGCATCCACTGCCAGCACAAAAAGATTTATGTGAACTTGATTGGATGAATAAAAAGATTTTATTAACGATTGAAAATTTTTAAAAGATACTGGACATTGTGAGCTTACAGTAAGCATAATATTTGAAATAACTGTATTAACACCAATTGTCATCCACTGCCAGCGCAAAAAAATTTATTTGAACTTGATTGGATGGGTAAAATATTTTACTAACGATTGAAAATTTGTAAAAGATATTTGACATTATGAGCTTACAGTAAGTATAATATTTGAACTAACTCTATTAACATTAATTGTTATCCACTTCCAGCTCAAAAAAATTTATTTGAACTTGATTGGATGGGTAAAATATTTTACTACCGATAGAAAATTTGTAAAAGATATCGGACATTATGACATCAGCGTAGGAATAATATTTGAACTAACTCTATAAACATCAATTAGCATCCACTGCCACCACAAAAAGATTTATGTGAACTTGATTGGATGAATAAAAAGATTTTATTAACGATTGAAAATTTTTAAAAGATATTGGACATTGTGAGCGTACAGTAAGCATAATATATGAAATAACTGTATTAACACCAATTGTCATCCACTGCCAGCTCAAAAAAATTTATTTGAACTTGATTGGATGGGTAGAATATTTTACTAACGATTGAAAATTTGTAAAAGATATTGGACATTATGTGCTAGCAGTAAGTATAATATTTGAACTAACTGAATTAACACAAACTGTCATCCACTGCCAGCTCAAAAAAATTTATTTCAACTTGATTGAATGAATAGAAAAGATTTTATTAACTATTGAAAATTTATACATTCTGCAAGCTAATAGTAGGAATATAATTAAATTAATATTCACCTTAGTTTTACTACATCAAGAAACAGTGTTTCAACTTTTGCTAATACTAATAACAAATAAAAGATAAAATACACAATGGATGCTTAAGGCTTCTGATTAGAAATAAATAAAAAGCAAAAAATAAATTTTGAACTGGTGAATTTCATTAATATTAATTTGCAGGTATCGTCCTTTTGCTTAAAAATCTAAAGCCTGCTAAGTTAGGAATACATTTTACGCGCATATTAATTTTTATTTAGAAATTAGCATTAATATGAAATAGATTTTACATAATAAACCTGATCGATTATTTCAAAAATGTTATTGATAATTTCAATACAATTCTGCCCTATATATGCGTTCACTTTTTCTTAGTAATTACCCACATAACCCTCAATGGGTTGCCTGTAAAAGTTAATAATTGCTAATCTTATTTTTCACGATTCTCAACACTTTTAAATTTGATAGCTTTTTATATAATTATGTAGAGTGGAAGAAAATGAAAGTACTCACCGTCGAACAAGAATTATAACGATTGTAATAACAGTAACCAAAAAAACAAAACCACCAAATGCTCCTAGAGCTACAATCGCTCCTAAATTTAGTATAACAGATTGCGCTTCAGACTCTTCCTGATTCTCAGTGGAATATGGTGTATTTACATTTTGGGCGTAAACTTTCTTAATGTTGACATTGTTGATTATTTCGTTGTTTTTTGAGGGTTCTTCTAAGCTACTATTGTGAGATGGTTTTACAGACGAGAAATCTTTGACAGGTCTGACTTTCAACTGCGGAGTAGTTTGGGTAGTGATTGTATTTGTAGGTCCAATATAGGTAGTAGTATATTCAATTCTGGTGTGACCTTATGAGCAAATTTGTTGCATAACTCTAATTATATTTAAAAATCAGTGTGTTACCTGGTTTAAGTTTAATTGGAGAAATTTTATTGGTAGTTTCCCCTTTGGTAATACCTCTAGTGAGTGTTACAGAAGTGTTCTTTGGTTTATTGGATGTGGAAGGTGTCAGCGCAATTTGACTATCCTTAATGCATCTTGCCAGAGGATGACTCCATTGTCCATTACTCATACATACTAAAGTTTTTGAACCTTCTAAATAATATCCTGCGGGACACGATATATCCACTACAGACTTAAAAACTGTTCCATTTGGGGCATGGATCACTGTGTTATAATAGTTTCCAGGTAGTGTATCACATTCTACTACTAAAAATAAAAGTTCATAAAAAATTAAATAATATTTAATTTAAAAAAAAAGCTATTAAATTTTTTTTGCATGTTTTGCGTAAGAAGTCTTTTACTTACTTTGGCAGCTTGGTGGTGGGCCATTCCATCTTTCATCCATATCACATGATAGTACAGACTGACCAAGTATTTTAAACCCCTCATTACATTTATACACTACTTTACTAGAATACGATACAGAATTGTTGATTAGCTCATAAAAACCGTTAGGTATTGATGCCGGCAAACCACATTCAATACCTTTAAAATAAAATGAAATTTGTAAAAAATTAAGTAAGAAAAAATTTTTTGTGTACTTTTGCAAACAGGTGGGAATTCATTATAAAACCCGGTATCAAGACATGTTCTTGTAGAAGGACCTACAAGTAAATGCCCTTCATCACAGACATACTCAATCTTAGCTCCCACTTCAAATCCTGTTTCAACTAATATTGTAGAATTTGGTGGCTGCTCTGGTCGACCACATGCCTTTGGTTCTAAAAAAATTTCAACAGTGAAAAGAATTTATATTTCAAAGCTATATTTACGATGCTGGCAAATAAAATTTAATGGTGTGATACAGTTCCTGTCATTCCATAGCCAGCCTTTTGAGCCATCAAAGTAAGCACAATCTTCTTTTCCATCCGGTCTGTTCCAAAAAGACACAGATACTTCTTCTCCATTAACCCATTTCCATACATTCTGCTTTTTCACATCTCTAATGGCACCCAGCCAATACTGAGAGGAAAGATCATTTCTATGTCGTCTCCATAGCTCCCAACTAATGAAGCCTTGAAGCGCTGGATTACTTTCACTGATGAGTGTTCCCCCACGTGATTGACAAAATGAAAGTGCCTCACGAAAGTTAAGTGGTTGTCTATTGTAAAATATATAGCATTTTCCATTAAATGAAGCCAAGGCCCCAGGTGGTTGATCCCTAAATGAAGGGCATCTCTCAATTGGAAGTGCCTGATCTGTGTAGACAAAAGCTTCGCAAATTGAGAGCTGTGTTGTTTTCTCAAATTCCAAATGCACTGAAACAAATGCACCTGGCATTGGAGGATTGCATGGCAGAAACAGTGGTTGTCCTTCCTCAATTGAACCAGTAAAACGGTTACAAATTGGATTTGTACCTAGATCAGGTCGATTATTGCCAACCCTAACAATTACTGTTGCTGGTTTGCCGTCTCCTAAAACGAAAAAGAACTTTTAATAAATAAAAATCAAACCAAGTTTTTTTAACTCGTGTATTGTCATAGCTTCCCAGTAGGGAAATCGCACATCAAATTGAATTCTTGTGTGCTTAATGTTGGAAAATTGCATAAGTGAAAAATTCACAGATAGAGCATGCAGAAAGTAGCCCTCATAGCTACTGTAGATATAGTTGTTTTTATATGTAAAAACTTAAAATTTCATACAGACACTACACGCTATGTTTATGTTGATTTATGCCGCGAGTAATTCTTACATGTATTTGGTCAGGGTATAATTCTAAGCAAAGTGAAATGTCATTTTTCGACTTAGAAAAAATCTGAAGTGAAGTGAAATTAAATGAAAGTAAATATTGTAATATATTTTAAAAATAATAATAAACTAAAAAGTATCTTACAAAGTTTTAAATTTAAAGTGTTAGGTAGTTAGAAAATGGAACTAAAATAATAAATATAACAAAACAAATTAAAACTTAATAATAGCATAAATATAACCTAAGAATTATGAATTAAAATTATTTATATATTTTTTCTAATATTTTAACCTAAATAAAAATTAATAATAATAGTGGAGTGATATTTTAAACTAAATAAGACTTAATAACAATTGAAACTTAATAATTGCTTATGTTATATAACTTTACAACCAAAAATCTTAAGTAATTAAGAATAATTTTATTTTGCTTTTTTATGGAATTGTTTATATTATATTAAAAATAAATAAATATATAAATATAAATAAATATTTAAATTAAAAAAGAAATTCTTTTTATTCTGAAATTGCTCTTTCTTAAAATTTATTTTACAGCAATTTATAGCAAGAATTCTTTAAAGACAAACTCACAGCCAAATTCCTGCAAGAATTCTTCGAAGAATTTTTCCGGTAGAAAGTAGCCATAACGGCTACTTTCCGTCCCCTTATCTAACAAATTCATTGATGCTTCCCTCGAGAAATTTTAAATATATCTGAAAAGTAGGCCTCTTTCATTGATGAAGTAGTTCTACTTACTACTACGTCTCGAATAAAATTCTTTGGTGATATTCTTTTTCTAGATGTATTTTTACCTTGTTAGTATTTCATGGTACTAGTCTTAATAGGATTGCTGAGTATAACTTTCAAAAAGTTAGGCATATATTACAGCATATATTAGTAAAATTAAACTGTAGTTTGCTTGGATTTTTTATTTCAAACAAGAAATTTTTTGAAGCGTCTTGTAATGCCTTTCCAAAATTTAAGAAGTTAAGAAAAAGGTAAATAAACTAGATTAAGTAAATTTTATAAAATCAATAATCAATAAATAAATACTTTATAAATATATATTTTGCTAAAACTTCTAAGTTAAATTGTAATAAGATATCTTAAGAATTTTAGCAAACGATAAGAATGAGAATGGTTATATTCTCATAAAGACTAAGTTCTTGAAATCTTATATTTCAAGAATTTAGCAATATGAATATGTCATGAGATGACACATTTTTGTTTTTAGCTTATCTTTTAATTTTTGTCTGGGAAAATAAATTTTCCTTTATAGGATATGCCTAGCATAATATTAAAAAAGTTAATTTATTACTACTTTCAAAGTATAAAAAAGGTGTAAGTGGATATGATTGAACAATTTTCCAGCACTCAATTTGATTGTTTTATTATTTTCAAACCTCCTAAATTTAATTTTAACATCCAAAAGATTAATGAATTTCAATAGTAGTAAGTAGTAAGTAAGTATGTTTCGCCTTAAGCCGCTACAGTAGCGGCGTTTGTAGCTGCTACAGTAGCGGCTACAGACGCCGATTCAATCATAATGAATGGGTGTATCAAAATCTGGTTGACAAGTTTTTCTTGATGTAGGTTGCTTTTTTTAGTGGAATATTCTCTATTATTATTGACTATATTAGTTTTGTTTGATTATTATTGTGAGTTAAACTTAAATATTGCTAATTTTTGTTATTACTGTTTACAGTTGATATTTAGTGTTTATTTATGCCTCTTGCTATTCAGTTTTTTTTTATTTTTGCTAATAATTGCTATGATTTGTAGCAATTGTTGAATTTTTTTTTTTATAGATCTTTTCTTTTTTTAAATAAGACTTAAATTCTAAATATTATTTTATTAATTAATTTTCTTCAATATTGTGAAGATGCTTTGACAATGCTATTAACGGATTCAAATCCAGAATCTTCTTTGAGCTATTTTGATAAAGAAATGGAAAATGGACTTCAAACAATTAATTATCTAACAAATTATAAATTCAATTATGATAAAGAAAGGTAAATTTTTTTTATCTTTTTATCTTATTTGTAGCCAAATAATTTCTTATTTGCTTATCCGCTTGAAATGCTATTATTTTATTGAATTATGTAAACGGGATGCTACACTTCAAGGGAAAAATAATTTGCAGTTTGTTTCTATGACACAACTGAATAAAGAATTGAAAAAAGAAATAATTGAAACACATTTATTAGAAAAATTATGTAGAGATTTTGATTCGACCTATAAAGATGTTCTTGCTTGTCAGGTAAGTTATGTATTTTAAGGAAAGTCCCGCACCAAATAATCCTTTATTACTTTATTACTCACAGATTGCAGGAAAGTGAAAAGGAAAAAATTTTTTTGATTTGGGTTTTTCTAAGCCATAAAACAGAAACACATTTTTACTAGTTTTATGTTTCCAAGTATTTCTTGGACTGGGACTTTCTTTAAAAATACATATCTTACCTGACAAACAAGAACATCTTGATAGGTCCACTCCAAATCAATACATAATTTTTCTAATAAATGTGTTTGATTTATTTTAATTTTCAATTATTTATTATTATGATAAAAACAAACTGAAAATTATTTTTACAGACGCCGCTACTGTAGCAGCTACAAACGCCGCTACTGTAGCGGCTACAGACGCCTTGGTCTGCGCTAGGCTTTATCAGTGCATTCTTGAAATACTCTGTTAACTCAAAAGGTGTTTAGTCGTTGTAAATTTTTTGATTTCGAAAAGCAATCGTTTTTACCCGCAGAAATTAATTTTAGCTTGGTTGGATGATATCAAGCTTTAATTTCTCTATATTTCACTGTTGAAAGCTTAAATACTGAAATCAATGTTATGACAGCTACTTGATCAGTCTGTTTCACTGTATGTTTGTTGGTAGTGGTTAATCGTTCTATGGATTTTTTTCTGCCATTCTTTTTTCGGATTTGGATTCCTTAAATCCGCAAGATAATTGGCATTCTTTGTTTAGGTTCCTTTTTTGTTTTTCTTTAAGACCATTACGTTTCTATTGTGTTTATAATTATTATTGCTATTTATTCTGAAAGATAAAAAAATTTAAGGAATCGGGCTCTTTCCTCTAAAAAATAACCGGTTTTTCCTGGGAGCGCTGTGCCAAGTTATTCAATGATAAGATCATCTCTCCCGATAATGAACTTCAGACTTAATGTTGACAATAGTAGCAAATTATTGTTTGCTAGTTATTTTAGCTGATAATATGCTGCTGCAATACTTAACAAGGTGTAATATTTTCTTACTAATACGATATTTTGTTGGAAAAGTGGCGAATTCTTTTCTCGTCCTTACACCAGAATGTGTGTTTTAGTTTTGGTTAGAGAAATGTGTTTCTATATTATACATATCATTTTTTAATAAGACAATTTTTAGTTGTTTAGCTTAGTGCTGAAACCCGTTAGCAGGAACGTATTTTTCATTGTGTTTTTATTGAATTAAATTTCTTTTACAGTTTCAGAATTTTACTATTGATTTACTTACTAAGGCTTACTATACTATCAGCTTTAATTTGACTAATAATAATAACTTGGCTGACTTAATATCAGATCTGTTATTTTTACTACATTATAAGTTTTATTTAATTTGCTGTCTTGACCTTAATTTATCCTCTATGCTATGTTATTTCTTTCTTGTGCATATGCTGGTTTTAATGTGGATAATTTCACTGTTAATTGTTCTTTTCTGCTGTAGACTCTGTACAAGCATCTGTTTTTTTTTTTTTGCTGTATTCTAAATTTTATTTTTTTTGTTGGTATTATGAACAGTCTTTTTCAGCTTATTAATAATGCTTATTTGTGGCTATACTGTACAGGCTTGATTGTTTTTCACAAGTGATTCTGATATGATTTCAAACACATTTTATATTTCATTCAAGTTTTAGATGTTAAATTTGTACTTTGAAGGGCAGCAGCCTTTTACGATGTAATAATTTTGCGGCTACATGTCAAAAATCCTCAGTGACCCATTTTATTTTATTTGCCAATATTGTAGATATGCAGGAAAGATATTACAAATTTTAATTCCTTTCTCCTAAATGAAGTTCTTACTTCAATGTTAGATTTTCTATACTTTTAAGTATAGATCAATAATCATTTTTGTTTGACCTTTGGATTGTTATACTTTTGTTAGATACTTTTTCTAATTTTATATCAGTTTTAACTTTCACGATGCTTAAAATATCTAAACCAAAGCTATTAATAATGCTCACATTAATTACGTTGATAAGTGTAGTTGTTTTTTTCCGTTTGTTTGCTTTCTGTAACAATTTTGAGGATTGTTGTATAAACGTTAATATAAATATAAACTCTTCATTCTAAAAAAATTCTCCACTACCAATAGGGTATTCTTATGAGATAGAAAACTTTCTATTTCTATACATTGGCTATTTTGTGAGAGACGAGGTCTTCGATTACTAGGATTGATTGAACCTGATACAATTTTGGTCACTGATATAAAAAACCAAATGTCCTATTGTTCCTTTAAGTCTTAAAAAATGTATTGGGTTTAAAACAGAGGCTAGTAGATTAGGCTACTGTTGTTATTAAAATGATCAATCAAAAAGGAAAACGGTGAAAAATAAGTTCTGCTGTATATTGTATATATCTTTACATTGAAAATAGTCTGCCTTTAATCAAAATAACAATGATACAAGACAATAATTTACACCCAAAGCAATAAAAAAAATAACTTAAAGTAAGAAACAGTTACATTTTAGAATTAGAGTTTTGTGTCAGAATTTAATTCAAGATTTTCATGTTAGCATTCCTTAGATGCCATTTAAAATTTTCAGCTTAGTCCTCCTTAGAATTAAAACCAATACTATTTCTAAAAACTGAAAATTTTTTATAGGCTGGCAAAAAACTATTCTGCAAGACTTGGGAAAGTAAACTTGTGTGTTACAAAAAATTAACATAGTGGGCATAGTTTTGAACTTTATATGTTTGCTTGAAAAAATTTGAATCGAAAAAAAAACAATTTTAAGAGCGTCAAAGATGCAGTTGCCAATCCAACAATTTTTGCTTTCAAGAAACAGAGTCTATTAAATTCTTGATAAAGTTGCACGTATTCATTTTTTTATATTATCCGAAACTCAATTCTATTTGTCAATTCAAACATCAATTTTATCTAACGACAGATAAATTTTTTTTTTGCAGCATTAGTTTATCTGTGTTTAATATGAGGAATCGATGTGCAATAACGTACACGCTGATGTTTCTTGCTTCGACAATGGTAATAGCTCTCAAATAATTTTGAAAGTGCTCCAGTATATTCAATTATGATATTTGATATATTATTAGCTCTACAATTTAAACGTTTTTCATGAAACTAGCTTGTCTCAAATGCGTTTATTGCTTCAATGAAAAAGAGTACCAGTTTTTGTTTTTATAGGCACTTATTTAGATTTTTCTAAACACCTGATTTGGGATGGACTATTGAAAGTTGAATTGAGAAATCGTGACTGCTTGGATGACAATACAATGTGTACAAACAAATTTTGCCAGTAAGCTCACCCGTTCCCAGTTTTAGTCATGGATTCATTGGAATCTTGCGGTAGAAATCTCATCTACTTTGAAATAAACTATTGAAATCTGGATTAAAAAGTTATAAACTGCTTGAAATCATTAAAAATTTTGGTCTTGGCCATTTAAACAATTCTAATTACTAGTCACAAACTCAATAAAACTTGCCGTAGAAATGGTAAAATATTTTACAATGAGCTATTTACTTGTGCCATATCATAATTATTGAAAGTAAGGCAAAAACATGACTAAAACCAATAAAATTAAAAAAATTTTTAAAACATGGGCTTTTATTTATGTTCATTTCATACAATTAATGAACTTTTTTGGAATTTCGATAATTTGCAATACTCAAATCAAAAGAAAAAGTTTTTTTTTTCGTATGAAAATTAGAGAATGTAACCCTTATTATTTTAGTTTCAGTTAAAAATGAAAATGAAAACTCTGGGATTCCAATATTCTATTACACATTTATGAGTCTCAAGAAAATTTGTGAGTTGGTGTTGGTTTTAAATTTAGAGGTTTTATGAAAAAGTTTCAATATATCAAACCAGTTAGTCATTTATTAGTACTGTTTCATTTTATTTATTGCAAGCATTGATAAGTTTTTGATCTACTATGTTGATTTTCAAATAATCTTACTTTCTTAAAAATAATAAAAGGAAAGTATTTCCAGAAATAGATTCCCAACATTTTTTTTTCTCTTTCATTATTTTCATAGCAAATTAGCTATCATTTTAAATTTATTATTCTTAAGATCGCAAAATATTTTTTCGTAAATTAAAAAGAAAAGGTGCTAAACTCTAAAAAAGAGGCTTACCACAGCATGAGCTCCCAAAATCAAGTCTTACTAGCTGCACCATATAAGGCTCAAGCAAATTAACATACCACCACGCGTCTTTTTCTGGATTGGTAAGAGAACATGTTCCGGGGCTGAAAAATGCGGATGTAGATCCATCAATTGCCTTTTGCGGATTACCACTGGAATCCGTTGAAATTTGCATGGGTGCTTTTCCTGCGGCAACGTTCAAAACTGTAAAAGCATTTTAGAAAAAAATTAAATTGTGTGATATAAATTTTGAAAAAACAATGAATTTGATAAATTTCTTCTAATTTAATGCAAGCAAAAAATTAGCAGTGTTCCTAAATAATAGCCTAAGAATTTAATTTAATGCAAGCAAACAATTAGCAGTGTTCCTAAATTATAGCCTAAGAAAGTCTATGTGGTTAATAAGTTAATATAGTTTTGATTCAGTTATATTATTGAGTGATGCATAAAAATTTTAAACAACTGAACTTTGTAATGTAACGTAAATTTTTATTTTTAATTTATATAATATACATATACTTATGAAAAAACCGGAAATATTTCAAAATACATCTTGGAAAATGTGGAAGGTAGGCGTGGAATAGCTAAATTCTAAGTTCAGTTAATGTTTCCGAATCACATTTAGAGTCAACCAAAAACCGACATTTGACAAAGTAAAAAAATAGATTCAGCTAATGAAGTAGAAAAATAGCTCAAAATAATGTAACATAACGGAAATAAGGACACAGACACACATTATCAATTTTAGCATAGTTTGAAATAGAAGTTTATATAGTATCAATAAATTATTTTATAACTTAAAGTGAAAATATGCAAACGTATTAAAGTTTAAATTTTTAATCTAATCAAAAAATTGTCAATATTTACCACAAAATGGTATTCCATCAGGAATCCATTTTCTGTCAACACAAATTCGTCGTGCAGGACCCAAGAGTTCAAACCCTCGTTCGCAATAATAAGAAGCAATTGTACCATTTTTTAGAGTTTTATCCGTAAAGGTGACTGAGCCATGAGCTGGTGAGCCTGGAAACCAACATTGTGAAGCTGAAAAGTACACAATTTAATTAATATTGTACTCAAAATGTTATTGGGAATTAAAAATTATATAATTTGTAATGACATTCGTCTGTACTTGAATTTGATTTTCTTTAAAATTAGGAAAAAACTAATCAATAACAATAGCCTAAAAACTTTTGTCGTTATAATCTCCTAACAAAAATAACTAATTTTAGATAGCTGAATCCGAGAATTTTTTCAAAGAAGCATTTTTGAGTTATTCTCAAAAAAGTGCTTCTTAGGTCGTTTTTCTTTAATTGGTTTACATCTAAAAAAATAATTACTTGCTTAGCTATTAGGAAAATTGCTCTTCTTTTTCTTTTAATAAACACGTAATATGTACAAATCAACCAGCAATTAACGGAGTCACACTTTTTTTAAAAAGGCACATTTTCATTTGTTTTTAGTTTTAGTTAAAAAAATGTACAAAAACTTCAACCCCAAAGTTATTAAGATAAGACGAAAAATAATAAGTTTTAGATTATTGAATGGAAACATATTTTTCATTTTTGAGGTCTGCTACAGACAAACCATGAAAGCTAAGGCTAAGGTCTTCAAAAAGGTAAGTAGGACGCATTTACATAATAAAATTGATTTTTTTCGCAAAAAATTAAACAATTTAAAAAATAACCCTAAATGTTTATAGGTACTACTGTAGCGTATTTCCGTAAATTATACATTCATTATTATTAGATAGTCTTTTAATGGCCTACCTTAGAAATTATAGGAATTTTTTTGTAGACTATTTAATAGTTTATTATATTAAAGAAAAATCCATTGGAATATAATATTCCAATCAAAAACCAAAAGGTTGAATACATAAAAATACCACTTAAGCCATCAACTAACGCTCAAGGATCTAAATTTCAATCTATAATGTGTTATTTATATAAAACAAAATTGCACTAGTTTTAGCAAAATATATCACATCAAGGTAAGAAACCTTTATGGTTTAAAAGCTTATTTATGTCTTAAAAGTATAGCTCTAGGATGTTTTAAAAATCCGTTAAAAGTTTTTTAGTGACATAATCTGTGTGGGTGTATTTTGACCTCAACTAGGGGGTTACGGTTTTAGGTAGCCTGAGATATTTTTCCATTCGGACTGTACTGCAAAAGCATGCACTAAGATATTATGTAATGAATGACGATTACATAATTAATTTATAATTTCAAATATAACTCTACAGCCCTCCTTTTTGTGCTCTTAGGACTGAGGTTGGTTCTAAATCATGAAAAACTAGAAGAGTTTTGGTATGGTGAAATCACTACACCTTTCGTGTCTCACCCTATTTCTTGTAATAGAGTAAGGTTTTTAAAATAATCATAGCGAACCTTATTAACTTTCAATCAAATTTGTGCTTTTTTGACCTATGGTTCATTTGGTTAAAAAGTATCGCAGTGAAGATATTTATTATTATATTCCTACTATAAGGTTGCTCAAAAACCTTCAATTGTTGATAAAATCTTTTCTATTCATCCAATCAAGTTCAAATAAATTTTGTTGTTTTGGGAGTGCATGACCATTGATGTTTATACAGTTGTTTTAAATATTATTCTTACGGTTAGCTCAAAATGGCCAATATCTTTTACAAATTTTCAGTCGTTAATTTAACCCTTTTCTATTTATCCAATCAAGTTCAAATAAATTTTGTTGTGTTGAGAGTGCATGGCAATTGATGTTAATGCAGATAGTTCAAATATTATTCTTACCGTTAGCTAATAATGTCCAATATCTTTTACAAATTTTCAGTCGTTAATTTAATCCTTTTCTATTTATCCAATCAAGTTCAAAAAAATTTTGTTGTGCTGGGAGTGCATGACAATTGATGTTAATACAGTTAGTTTAAATATTATTCTTACCGTTAGCTAATAATGTCCAATATCTTTTACAAATTTTTAGTCGTTAAAAAAACCCTTTTCTAATCATCCAATCAAGTTCAAATAAATTTTGATGTGTTGGGAGTGCATGACAATTGATGTTAATACAGTTAGTTTAAATATCAATTCATTAATTATATTTAGTAAACTAAGTTTAATTTTATATGAGAGAAAAACTTCAGAAAACTGAATGCAACGAATTACGAATTCTGAATTCAGAAAAACAATCTCAAGTAGGAATATACTTTAAAAAATTTCTTTTTATATTTCTTTTACATTTAATAATATAACAATATTTTGTTTAACTTTATATTTTTTTGCTGAGCATAGAAGTATTGATGTGGAGGAAAGATGTATGTGAGGCAAAAATCTAGTTTTATGAATGTAATAAAGGCAAACTATTACATTTATGAATAAAAGTTTGAAAAACAAGTTGACAAACTTGTCTAAGAAAGTTAACCTACTGTGTAAATTAAACAGATCTAGGCAATTGTGGAAAAGACTACAGTCAAAATTAAGCTTGATGACTGTTGAAAATTATTTCTAACATTGAAGATGCATATTAATGTTAAAATTATTAAAATTAATTAGGAAAAGTGATTGCTCTTAGATTTTGTACATACATTAACCATACTTTTCTTGTAAGTAAAAAAATAAAATGTTATGTCAAGTAGGGCCCTATGCATGGTTTCTTTTTTTTATAATAGAGTAACGTATAATTTTTATCTGTATTAAAATTGTTATCATGCAACCTCTTTTTATTCCAGCTAATAGATTTCTGTTGGGGCTTGCTTTAAGACAATTTTTTATATTTGCACCAAATGAAATGTTTTTAGTTATAAAATAACTTTGAAGTTCTTATTAAAAATTGCAATCAGACTAGAAATAACATGCAAAGGGTGAATTTTAAGTGCTCTTGGGGTACATAAATAGAGAGTAGTTATACAGTTTTTATCTAGTTAAATTTTCTAGTATTTATTCATAATAAAAACACACACACAGATAAATAATTGTATATATTTTTATGTACCCGAAAATTTTAAGTAAATTCTTTTATAATGAATTGAAGGTTATTGGAATAAAAGAATTTAATTTATTTATTTCACCGATTCAATTTAGTAAAATTTTGTGGAAAGAACAACATAACACTTTATTTATTTTTTATAAAACAGGAACTAGCACATAATTTAAAAACAAAAACAAAACTTTAAATGTCAAATGAACTTGGGAAAAATTTTCTTTGAAAATATGTGAATAAGAACTAGATGTTCCCTCACTTTTATTTTCACATCCTTAAAATTATGTATACATATTTTAAGAGAGATTAACGGCTGGAATGTTTTCGTTATGTTTCTCTGAATTAGAGATGTAACGAATATTCGGCAGCTATGTATTCGGTATTCGGCGTATTCGGCCTCTTTTTCCAACATTCCGAATACAACATACTATTCGGCCGAATACCGAATAAAAAGCACATATTACATTTCAGTATTAATGAAAAAATAACACATGTTACTCAAAATTGTATGTATTTAAATAATAAATTATAAGCTGTTTTAATACTTAAAATCTAAAGGTGGCAAATTATGGGAATGAAAACTATTTTTTCAGCATATGTTGGCAGCAAACGATTGCGCTTTTCCTCGTATATAACTCCAGTTTCTGAAAATAGTCTCTCACTATAAACAGTAATTGCAGGAGATGATAGCTAAGTCTTAGCAAATTCAATCTGAATTAAATGAAAATCTCATGTTCAATAAATTTGGTGTTCCATCGGCAGTCTCTGTCTTTCCCAGGTATTTCAACTATGCGACAACATGTGGAATTACTTCAGAGATGCAAGAAAAATTAGAGAGTGTTAGTTTAGTTATCTCTTCAAATGGTTTGAGGAGTTTGATGCATTGCTCCATTAATATCCACTGAGTTGGTGTCAAATTATTTATAGCTCCGTAGTCCGTTAGGTACAGAGAGACAGCTCGTTTTTGTTCTAATAATCGCACCATTAAATAATACGTAGAGTTCCAGCGTGTGCTAACATCTTGTACTAGTTGGTAGTTTTGCAAATTAAGTTCTTGGCGAATAGATTTCAGCTTTCCTTGTGCTATGCAAGAGCGATTAAAATTAGTAACAATTCAGCGTTCAGCTGCAACCATTTCCATTACGTCCGCTTGAGAGTTTATTTTTTTACTATTATTTTAATAAAATTATTGTATTATTTTTGTATAAATAAAAAAATCAAATTTTAAAAATTTATATAATTTTAGATTTGCGCTCAAAAACGCTTAATTTCAAGCGCCTTACTCCAATACTATTGCGTGTTAAAAGACTAACGATTCAAGTGAATTCAGTTTATTAGGAATCAATCAGTTTATTCGAAGTTAATTATAGCTTGTGAAATAATCAATTAAAGTTTTAGCTTTACTCAAAATATGTGTGTGAATCTGGGCAATTTCATTATTCTTTTATTTTCTCACAGCTACAACTTCACTCAGAAACCATACTAGAAGCAAGCATAGTGAGCAATATACAACGCTAACGAGTGCTACCTCTACAAATGACGGTATAACTGTGAATAATTTTCCATCCAATATGCAAACAGTACAAAGTACGTCAACAAAACAATTGACTCTAAAGCAAGCTGCTGAACAAAAATTGCCGTGGGTTATTAATGACCCGAAATCCATACGATTCCATTATTTAATAGGATAAATGATTGCCTTAGATAATGAGCCACTTTCACTTGTCGATCGAGTTGGCTTTCAAAGACTCATGGCAAAAGCAGTATCTCAATATAAAATACCATCTCACGCTTATATTACCGAGAAAATTATTCCAGATATATATAAAAAAATTTACTCAAAAATTGAAGTTAACATCTCTGAAGCAACAGCAGTCTTTGTGACGTCTGACATGTGGACATGTCAGTGCAATAATGAGAGTTTTTTGAGTTTTACTGCGCACTGGATATCTCCAGAATTCATTTTTGAACATGGTGTTTTAGCAATGAAGCCATTCGCTAGCTCACATACTGGTACTAACATCGCAAAAGAGCTCAGACCATCAGACCATTTGAAGAGATAACTAAACTAACAAGCTCAAATTTTTCTTGCATCTCTGAAGTAATTCCACATGTTGTCACTTGTAGAAATACCTGGAAAAGACAGAGACTGCCGATGGAACACCAAATTTATTGAGCATGTAATTTTCATTAAAAGTTCAGATTGAAAAACGGTTTGATTTTGACGGTAAGGACAAATATCTGGTTGCTACATTTCTCGATCCGCGATTTAAAACTAGTTTCCTGGGAATAGTTCAAACGGAAAAAGTAAGACAAAAAATCATCACAGAAACTTTAAAAATTAGTTGTGATGAATCTAGCGCTGATGATGATTATTCTCCACCCTGTAAAAATGAAAATGAAACATATGACAGTTTCTGGAACTGCTATGAGGAAATTGCTACAGAAACAGATAATACGCAAAATGACGCTTCGGGAAAAAGTGCTTTGCAAATGAAATTGATTTTTATTTAAAAATTTCTCGCCTAGAGCGGATAGCAGATGTTTTCAAATGGTGATCAGTAAACGCACAACAATTTCCGTGCTTAGCCAAATTTGCTAAGATTTACCTATCATCTCCTGCAAGTACTGTTTATAGTGAGGGACTATTTTCAGAAACTGAAACTATATACCTTTAGATTTTAAGTATTAAAACAGCTCATAATTTATTATTTAAATACATACAATTTTGAGTAACATGTGTTATTTTTTCATTAATACTGAAATGTAATATCTGCTTTTTATTCGGTATTCGGCCGAATACCGAGTGTTAGAAAAAGAGGCCGAATACGCCGAATACCGAATAGTTGCCGAATATCCGTTGCGTCTCAAATGAATAGTGTAAATTTATACAAAAGTGGATTAATCGTAATTTAAATTAATGTATCTTTTTTATGATATAACCAAAAATTATAATCCGCCTTTTTTGAATATTAATCACAAGTATTGACAAGTCTATGAAATTTTTTAAATAAAAGTTTATGCGTATAAATGCTGACAAGCAATACAAAATTATAACATGATGCGTAAAACCCACACAGAAACCTTGAAATTAAGGAAATGAGGAAATAGCAAAAAAAAATTAACATTGAATGTTTCATAGACTATGACTCTTTTAAGGTGTTTTTAGAGCACTGCTGCTTTTTTATCTATATAACACTTATAGATTTGAGTATACTCGTATATACTGCTTTCTTCTTAAAGATGTAGTGTCTAGCTTAAAACTATTAAAAAAGTGGCATTTTGGACTGTCTTTACATACAAAAGATAAAGTTTAATATAGACGAAGACATATTTTTAAAAATTTTAATAAACTTCTTCTCCTTCTTAATCCAAATATATTTATCAGCTAAGAGTAGATTCTGCAATGAACAGAAAGTTGAAACTTTCACCTAAGAAAGCCACATACACCTGTAAAATGTGGGAAAATGTCATATTGAAAATATTGACCTCACTTTTAAGAGTTAAATATTAAAACTTAAAAGATTCATTATAAGGTGATTTAATCTATTTATTTTTGATTGAATTAGGTTATTCTTTTTAAAGAAAAATATTGTATTTACAATTTAGGTTTCATTAAGACATCAAACAATGCATACTTACTTGCAAATATATTATAGAAATATCCAGCAAAAAACATAAAATTGCAAAGCTTTGCAATCATTTTAAAATTATTTTAGTTCTTAGTTTTTATTAACAAATTACTTTATTTAAAAGTGGCTGTTATTTGATTGTAAGAATACTGAACTTGGAAAGTGTGTCAACTTTTAGAAAAGCCCACTGGCACTCGCGAACAAACAGTTTGAATTAATTTGTTTTGATCACTCCTTACTTTAAATTAATTGTTTTGAGACAATTGAAAGTCAAAAAAGAATTTTCAACACATTTTATATTATGTTTTATAAACTAACAATAGCTTTGCAGGTTATTGGTTCATGTTCACGGTTAGATACTTTTCACTACCTGATCCCTAATGACTGAGCAGTTAGAGTACCTCATCTACTAGCGCTATACGCTTCCCACCTTTCTTCATTTTATGAACTTCTTAACTTTCATTTATTAGTTTAACTCAAGTGCGCATGTTATTTTCTTTCTCTAGCTAGTTTTTTCTTCTTATAACGGGGCTTGTATTGGGCAGGTGGTATACCGTAAGCATGATAGAAATTTCTTCACTAATAAAATTTATGTTTCTCTTTATATCTCTTGTACTATATTTTCAAATAACTAAAGAAAAATGTTATGACGTCATATATTTGACCATTAGATGAAGAAAGTACTTGACTACTTAGAAGTTTTGGCTTATTGTTAGTAATACCGAAAAATATTGTGAATTAAGAAAATGTTTAACAAAAATAAAATTTCTCATTAAATATTTAGAGTAAAAATTATTCTTCCGTTACAGGGCAGGTTTCTTCATCTAAGAAATGTCTTTACGCGGAAGTAAAAAACCGGAATTAAAGCACTTTAGTGTATAAAACTATAGCAAATTATTTTAATTTAGATTGACAATAATAAATTGAACTCATTAAGAACTTCAAACAGCTTATGATTAAATTATGATTAATTTAAAAATATTAAAAAGCTCCCAAAAATAAAAAAATATAAGTATTTTTAATCATTGACCTAAGTTTTATAAAGTCAATCCAAATTTTGTTGTGTATTTTTTTGGCAAATATATCCAATTATTCCTATATTTTATTAATTTAACATACTCAACATACGAAAAGAATTGAAAATTGGGTTAACCAATATAGCAAAAAAAGATTAAAGTGTTCTTTTATTATCAAAATGAGATAATGAATATAGAGATATTCAAGTTGAGTTAATTTTTTATTTAATGATTTATAAAATTAAAATTAAGCTAGTAATGGTAAAATATTTAACCGTAAAATAATGGCCTAGTCAGAAATTATTTTTACGTCGTACATGAAAATCAATAAATCAATCAAATGTTATTACGAGACCGTATGTTTCTACAAGGTGGTTAAAGTGGTTAAGTTGCCAATTTGGTGAGATGAGATGAAATGAGAGTAAGAGCTAATGCGTTTAAAAACTCAAATAAAATTATGTCAAATGCAAGTTTATTTGAACATTTTTCGTTTTGATCAAAAATTATTTTACAATTTAGTAATATTTTTATTAGCTTTTATTATGAAAAAACAAGTAATATAAAAAGAAATTTTTTAAAGTATATTCCTACTTGAGATTGTTTTTTCTTTTTTCTGAATTCAGAATTCGTAATTCGTTGCATTCAGTTTTCTGAAGTTGTTCTCTCATATAAAATTAAAATTAATTTATTAACTATAATTAATGAATTAATATTTGAACTAACTGCATTAACATCAATTGTCATCCACTCCCAACACAACAAAATTTATTTGAACTTGATTGGATAAATAGAAAAGGGTTTAATTACCGATGGAAAGTTTCAAAAAGATATTGGACATTATGAGCTAACGGTAAGCATAATATTTGAACTAACTGCATTAACATCAATTGTCATCCACTCCCAACACAACAAAGTTTATTTGAACTTGATTGGATAACTAGAAAATGGTTTAATTAACGATGGAAAGTTCCAAAAAGATATTGGATATTATGAGCTAACGGTAAGAATAAATTTTGAACCAAATGCATTTACATCAATTGTCATCCACTCCCAAAACAAAATTTATTTGAACTTGATTGGATGAATGGAAAAGATTTTATTAACAATTTAAGATTTTTACATACTTTTTGCAAGCTAATAGTAGGAATATATTTATTATACAATATACAGTAATGTTATATCGTCATACAGATGGTGGAACTGTAGTTAATGCTAACAACTATCATTCCCTTTTTGGAAAAGTAATGCAAAACTGACCACAGAATTAGACGAACGGATAAAAGAGGATTCAATTTTAGCAACCACAATTATATACTTTTGGACAGTACTAAAAATGTTACTAAATTGAATAAATTTATCTATCAAACATTTACTGCAACAACATATATTTTACCAAACATTTGACAGATTGAAGTCCATAACAACTTGTTAGATTACATGATAATCCAGAAGCTCTTCTCTCCAGAAGAATTTCGCAAGCGTAATTAGCTAATTAACAACTGTGTTCTTACAGTCAAATATTACTGCAAGGATCATAGAGTTTATTGACTGTGCCTTTTTAAAATGAAAGATTTAAATCTATAACTTTGGCTACAGCAAGGGCAATTGAAAATATCTTACATAACATCACCCAATTCTTTCAAAAAAGTATAACAAACCATCGCCTATGTTCTTCAATTTATTTATCGTTCTCACAGCAAAGTAATTGTCCATTAAATCCATTGAATTAAATCACTCATCCAAAGTAATATTCAGCGAATTATATAAGAGACCTCTGCTACATAAAAAAAGCTTGAGTTTACGGTCTCTGAACTCTTGGCCTCCTACACCCATGCAATACAAACAAGCGATTTGATAGAATTAAGACAAGGCTTAATCGTCAATGGAAGTATGTTACTCACCTCAAAAATCAATTTTGGATTCGTTTGAATATTTAAATAAACTGTGAATGAACAAGCAGAGAAAGAAGTGCCCAAAACTCCATGTTATTCATGTTACTATAATTTGAATAATTCTTATTCCAAAGGACATCACTCTATCCTTTAGGTGACCTTTGGGCCCAATCATAAGCATCTTCCGTGGAAAAGATTGACTGGTCTTTTTTGATAGTATTGGGACTAGAAATGGGTTGATTAGGGGTCTTCTTCAAAAATTAACGAAAATTTAGGTTTAGCAAGGTCGTCTACATCGAAAGTGTAGAATATAACTTTTTAAGTAACTAGAACCTGAAAACTTGGTAATAACTCAACAAAATGGAGCTATGTATATCAAAAGTACAGCACTTCATTCAACTTAAAAATTTTTTTTTTTTATTTAAAGTTTTGCTTACTACAATCTTAATTTAGTTACAATTAATTTATTAGTATTATTGACATTATACTATATTATGAGACTTATGCCACTGGGAATATATATAGGCTTACGATCCATTGATCAGTCCCCTAGTGATAGCTCGTGTGAGGGCTCTTTCGAGTTCATTGGAGACAAAATTATGATTTGCGTTTACTGACCGGGAGAAATGTTTTATTGGAATATTTTTATTGATAAATTTGGAACTCTCGTTTGGTTAAAGCTGAAATTTTTTCCTGTATAATATATGATTGATCTTATGATATATGATTTTGTATGTCATTAAGTTTATCAAATGGAGTCTATCCAGTTCATTTTTCGGGTTAATATTGGAAACCTTTGAATAAAATTATTAACGTTTAATTTATTAAATTTTACATTTATTATTTAAAGAAACTTCAATAAAAAGGAGTGCCGAATTTGTGTGCGGAATAAGGCAGACTAGTTAAAATTTTTCTCTGAAATTCAACATATCTACATAAAATATATGTATATGTTTGATATGGTGAAAAACATATGGTCATGTAACAAAATCCAATATATGTATGCATCGAATAATTTTTTCATGCAAAGTTTGTATTCTTAAATGTAAATAATGCATACCAAATTTTTATAGCTAGGAAGGAAAGTTTGTTTTTGGGAGTGCACTTTAAAGATGGACTTCACTCTGCTTATGTAAATAAAATATGGTCCTCATAGCTTTCGCTGTACTAGTACATATATGAGTTTTGGGAAAATTTTTGAGATCGAGTTGGGGTAGTTTCCTTGTTAGTTAGATATTACATATATAACGACAATTATATTGCATAAACTTTATTTTTTTATTTATTTGAATTGATTATGTAAAGTATTTTTTAATTCTTCATATATATAAAAAAACCATTGTTCTTAAAGAATTTCATTTTCTCTATTTTATTTTTTTATTTTCATTATTATTATTTATTGTTTGATGTTGTAAAAGAATCTGTTTTAGATTCTTCTGTTAGGTTTTTCTTTATTTCAAGTAGTGTACCATCATTCATCATTTGTTTTTAACAACTTTCTTTAATGGAAATGAATCAGAAGTCCCTCAGCATAATGACATTAAAAACGAGCCTTCTAATTTACCTGAAGCTCTTATGCCTTAAATTAAAAAACGTACACTATCACTACAACATTGCCATGAAACTATTTGAGGAGCACAATTCCATAATGCACCACCCGTTTCTTCAAAACAAAATTCTTATCATAAACAACACTGAACACTGATACTGCAGTTATAAGTATTTTTATCCTGAGTGAAACCAAAAAGATCGTTCAACTAGAAGATATTTCCCATACAATGATCCTCGATTGTAAAAAAAAATTAGAATGCAACAAAATGACGGATTTCAGAAAGAAAAGCTAGAATTATGCTAAAAATCTGATTGTATTAAAATTATATTTTTCATCCAATCATAAAACTGCTAGTTCATTGTATGAAGAAACTTTTTTAACGATTTCACTAATTTAACTCCATTTTAAAGCAAACACATTTATCGCATTTTCGTCGAGTATACTCTTCATCGCCTAAAAATAATTAAGCAAAGCCGTGCACATTTTCAAAATTAAACATAACATTTAAAGGTTTAAAGACAAGTAGCGTGAATTTCTAACAGAAGAGCAGCTGCTTTTTAATGTAACTCAGAAACTATTTGAGATTTTCACTTGAAAGTTTAATATATTACTTTTAAAGGTGCAAGAAAAAATATATTGAAAAAATCGAAATTTTGAAAATTTCACACTAATTGTGGGTCCTTATGACTGATGAGACAACTATATGTGCAGAACAGGATGCACTATCGATGTAGTTTACTGATTTCTTGGAAAAAAATGTCGATTTATTTTTGTAAATATGACCTAATTGACTTCATGAAGGCATAATTTCTGTTATTTCAACCATTTTTTCATACCTTTATTTATATGAATTGTAAAAATCACATAACAGTAAAACATTTAATTTATTTTTAATTTCCATGAGTTAACTTCATTTAAGAAATTGGCAGAATTTTTTGAGCGTCCGTAGCAGACCTGAAAAATGAAAAAATCACATCTTCACTTAAGGATTTATAACGTTTTTATTTTTCTTTCGATCTTAAGAGCTTAAAATTTAACTTAACTTTAAAATTTTTGTAACAAATTTATCTTTTACTCAAAGTCTTAAAAATTCTAGTTAATAATTTTTTTCAACCGATAAAAAGCAAATAAAAATGGGTCATTTTTAAGAAAGGTGAAAAAATCACTTTTCTTAAAATTTGATCGCCTGTAACTTCATTAAATATAATTTTTTTTTTTTTTTTTTTTTTTTTAAAGTATTTGTCTACTACAATCTTAATTATCTTAATTAATTTATTAGTATTAAATATATAATAAATTGATGCATGTTTTATATATCAAATAAAATTTTAACTTGGCTTGATAACTTTTCAAAACAAGCCATTTTTAGTCAATCAAAAAATTACTTCCTGAGATATAGACCAATAAAAAAAATACACCCAAAAAACGTGTTTTTTGGGAATATCTCAAAAACGCTTCTTAAGATGAAAAAATGATTCTTTTTTTCGGACTCAGCGACCCAAAATTACCCTAAAACACATCTTTTTGTTAAGGTTAATTTTTGTTGTTGAGTAGTGTAATTTTCAATAAAAGTTATTTAAAAAAACAAATAAATTCATTTTTAAATACTTACTATTAGTTCGTTATATGTGTATAATTTATTTATTTATCTTGTTCAAATTTTCAATCGCTAATAAAATAATTTTTTATTTTTCCACAAAAGTTTAAATAACTTGTAGTGGATGGCAGTTTTTTCAAATATTAATTCATTAATTAAATTTAATTAATTAATTTTAGTTCTATTCTTCAGATTCAGAAGAAAATTTCTTTTTCAGAAAAAAAAATATGTCTTGCAATGACATATTTGGTAGAGTGTCGGCGTAGAATCTTCATGCCTTCAGATCGACTTTTGTCATTATATTTTTTATTTGATTTTCAAATAATTTTGAATACTTTATTTAAAGTAATAAAGAGTGTTGGCATTTCAGATGATTTCAAATGAATGAAATAAATCCAGACTTTGGAATGAAAAAAAAAGAATTTGGAAATTTCTTTTATGTAATAAGATATTCATTTAATAATAATAAAAAATAAATCAATAAAACATGCAGTGTTAAAATCTTCAGAAGAAAGGTAATTGCAATATAGAAAATCAAAGTGCAAGACCAGTTGGTAGATGCTACGTGCATACGTAACATCGAAGCATAAGTAAAATAATACTAACCGACGTCAATAAATCTGGTAGTCTTCCTGCAGAATTAAAGATATTTGCCTGAGCTAAAGTGATGTTGAGATCAAATATTGATGTGAGGAAGGTTTTGTTTAATGGTGCCATTGGATTCATCACCAAAATTCATTGGCCTAATTTCTGTCGCACGCAAATGTATGAACAAGACATTTCATCAGTCACTGTGAGCTTCTGCAATAGTGGTGTTCACAGAATTAAGCTAATATCAGTGCAACACCCCGCCAAACGCAGCTACGGTACTGCTGAACCCATTAATACTATCATGGAAATCAACAGTACATAAGATGTAAGGGAGCACTATAGATTATTCAGCACTATATCTAGAACGAAAGCTCTTTGCAGCAGTTCAAGCATATACCACCTTGAGTCGTGCGAAATCATTAGATGGACAATTAATTGAAGACATGGACTGCTCAAAACTCACTGGAAAGTTTCTTTGCAATAATGTAGCATTACAAGAGATGGAGAGAATGAGAAATTATAACTAGGAGTTGACTTTAAAAAATTTTTGTAATATTACTAGTTTATAAATTAAAATTAAATTTATTAACTTATATATATATATATTTTTTTTGCAATAAATAAAATTAAACCATTGTAAAATTTAAATTTCTAATAGATAATGGATTCTGCATACCTAGAATTGCATAAATGGTTTTCTAATTGTACTTCGCTTTTACATACTATTCCAGAGACTTCCTGTGAAAAGTTAGTAAAGATAGATTACAGTTTTAGATACTTATATTTATGAAAACACAGATGAATCTACTACCAAATTTATGAAACATAAAGTTCTCTCATATCAGGAATGTTTGATCTACTTGGCCTAATAAGGTGGGTAATAATAAGGACAAAATTGTTTCCAAGAGCATCTTGGGATGCGACCCTTTATATTTAACTCTATTATTAATAGGAAGAGCTCACAAAATAATTGTTAGCAGTCAAGCAACTTTGTATTCCCCACTTGGTTATTTAAGACAAAAACAAGTCATCATTGATCTTCATGGACTTTCAGATGCTTCACTTTGTGCATATGGTTATTGTTTATAAAGTCGTTGTGAAGATAAAGATAGTAATTTTACTGTCCATCTAATAATAGCAAAATAAAAGCTTGCTCCAGTGGAGGTAGTTAGAACTCTGCCCCTTTTGAGGCTTTGTGGAGCTGAGCTCTTATCACAACTTCAAAGAAGATTTATGAACTCTTTAAATGTGGAAATGTACATATATGCGGAATGAATCAAAAATAATACTTGGATGGCTACATTTACTTCCATCCATATGGAAAAGTTTTATTTGTAACAGAGTCTCTTCAACACAGCAATTTATCCACAATTGTAAGAGGAGATATGTTCCAAACAAACAAAAACCTGCTGAATTTATATACAGAAGCATTTTATGTAGTCAAAGAGATTTATGAAGAATTGGTTTGGTTCAATGCATCACCATTATTGCTTTATTTAGAAGATTTCTAACTAAAGGAGAAGATACCATTGACTCGACTTTCCAACGAGAAGAAACCAAAGGTAGTGTTACATCTATAAACTTTAGGAAGATCTAGCGAATCTTTGTATACAGCTTAAAGCTTTTTAGCAGATGTAAAGTTTATGACCAGCACAGGCTGGTGTGCCAAACAAAAATAGAGTTTCATCATATTCCTTTTATAACTTTTTAAGTAACTAGAACCTGAAAACTTGGTAATAACTCAACAAAATGGAGCTATGTATATCAAAAGTACAGCACTTCATTCAACTTAAAAATTTTTTTTTTTTATTTAAAGTTTTGCTTACTACAATCTTAATTTAGTTACAATTAATTTATTAGTATTATTGACATTATACTATATTATGAGACTTATGCCACTGGGAATATATATAGGCTTACGATCCATTGATCAGTCCCCTAGTGATAGCTCGTGTGAGGGCTCTTTCGAGTTCATTGGAGACAAAATTATGATTTGCGTTTACTGACCGGGAGAAATGTTTTATTGGAATATTTTTATTGATAAATTTGGAACTCTCGTTTGGTTAAAGCTGAAATTTTTTCCTGTATAATATATGATTGATCTTATGATATATGATTTTGTATGTCATTAAGTTTATCAAATGGAGTCTATCCAGTTCATTTTTCGGGTTAATATTGGAAACCTTTGAATAAAATTATTAACGTTTAATTTATTAAATTTTACATTTATTATTTAAAGAAACTTCAATAAAAAGGAGTGCCGAATTTGTGTGCGGAATAAGGCAGACTAGTTAAAATTTTTCTCTGAAATTCAACATATCTACATAAAATATATGTATATGTTTGATATGGTGAAAAACATATGGTCATGTAACAAAATCCAATATATGTATGCATCGAATAATTTTTTCATGCAAAGTTTGTATTCTTAAATGTAAATAATGCATACCAAATTTTTATAGCTAGAAAGGAAAGTTTGTTTTTGGGAGTGCACTTTAAAGATGGACTTCACTCTGCTTATGTAAATAAAATATGGTCCTCATAGCTTTCGCTGTACTAGTATATATATGAGTTTTGGGAAAATTTTTGAGATCGAGTTGGGGTAGTTTCCTTGTTAGTTAGATATTACATATATAACGACAATTATATTGCATAAACTTTATTTTTTTATTTATTTGAATTGATTATGTAAAGTATTTTTTAATTCTTCATATATATAAAAAAACCATTGTTCTTAAAGAATTTCATTTTCTCTATTTTATTTTTTTATTTTCATTATTATTATTTATTGTTTGATGTTGTAAAAGAATCTGTTTTAGATTTTTATTCTTTCGTCTGTTAGGTTTTTCTTTATTTCAAGTAGTGTACCATCATTCATCATTTGTTTTTAACAACTTTCTTTAATGGAAATGAATCAGAAGTCCCTCAGCATAATGACATTAAAAACGAGCCTTCTAATTTACCTGAAGCTCTTATGCCTTAAATTAAAAAACGTACACTATCACTACAACATTGCCATGAAACTATTTGAGGAGCACAATTCCATAATGCACCACCCGTTTCTTCAAAACAAAATTCTTATCATAAACAACACTGAACACTGATACTGCAGTTATAAGTATTTTTATCCTGAGTGAAACCAAAAAGATCGTTCAACTAGAAGATATTTCCCATACAATGATCCTCGATTGTAAAAAAAAATTAGAATGCAACAAAATGACGGATTTCAGAAAGAAAAGCTAGAATTATGCTAAAAATCTGATTGTATTAAAATTATATTTTTCATCCAATCATAAAACTGCTAGTTCATTGTATGAAGAAACTTTTTTAACGATTTCACTAATTTAACTCCATTTTAAAGCAAACACATTTATCGCATTTTCGTCGAGTATACTCTTCATCGCCTAAAAATAATTAAGCAAAGCCGTGCACATTTTCAAAATTAAACATAACATTTAAAGGTTTAAAGACAAGTAGCGTGAATTTCTAACAGAAGAGCAGCTGCTTTTTAATGTAACTCAGAAACTATTTGAGATTTTCACTTGAAAGTTTAATATATTACTTTTAAAGGTGCAAGAAAAAATATATTGAAAAAATCGAAATTTTGAAAATTTCACACTAATTGTGGGTCCTTATGACTGATGAGACAACTATATGTGCAGAACAGGATGCACTATCGATGTAGTTTACTGATTTCTTGGAAAAAAATGTCGATTTATTTTTGTAAATATGACCTAATTGACTTCATGAAGGCATAATTTCTGTTATTTCAACCATTTTTTCATACCTTTATTTATATGAATTGTAAAAATCACATAACAGTAAAACATTTAATTTATTTTTAATTTCCATGAGTTAACTTCATTTAAGAAATTGGCAGAATTTTTTGAGCGTCCGTAGCAGACCTGAAAAATGAAAAAATCACATCTTCACTTAAGGATTTATAACGTTTTTATTTTTCTTTCGATCTTAAGAGCTTAAAATTTAACTTAACTTTAAAATTTTTGTAACAAATTTATCTTTTACTCAAAGTCTTAAAAATTCTAGTTAATAATTTTTTTCAACCGATAAAAAGCAAATAAAAATGGGTCATTTTTAAGAAAGGTGAAAAAATCACTTTTCTTAAAATTTGATCGCCTGTAACTTCATTAAATATAATTTTTTTTTTTTTTTTTTTTTTTTTTTTAAAGTATTTGTCTACTACAATCTTAATTATCTTAATTAATTTATTAGTATTAAATATATAATAAATTGATGCATGTTTTATATATCAAATAAAATTTTAACTTGGCTTGATAACTTTTCAAAACAAGCCATTTTTAGTCAATCAAAAAATTACTTCCTGAGATATAGACCAATAAAAAAAATACACCCAAAAAACGTGTTTTTTGGGAATATCTCAAAAACGCTTCTTAAGATGAAAAAATGATTCTTTTTTTCGGACTCAGCGACCCAAAATTACCCTAAAACACATCTTTTTGTTAAGGTTAATTTTTGTTGTTGAGTAGTGTAATTTTCAATAAAAGTTATTTAAAAAAACAAATAAATTCATTTTTAAATACTTACTATTAGTTCGTTATATGTGTATAATTTATTTATTTATCTTGTTCAAATTTTCAATCGCTAATAAAATAATTTTTTATTTTTCCACAAAAGTTTAAATAACTTGTAGTGGATGGCAGTTTTTTCAAATATTAATTCATTAATTAAATTTAATTAATTAATTTTAGTTCTATTCTTCAGATTCAGAAGAAAATTTCTTTTTCAGAAAAAAAAATATGTCTTGCAATGACATATTTGGTAGAGTGTCGGCGTAGAATCTTCATGCCTTCAGATCGACTTTTGTCATTATATTTTTTATTTGATTTTCAAATAATTTTGAATACTTTATTTAAAGTAATAAAGAGTGTTGGCATTTCAGATGATTTCAAATGAATGAAATAAATCCAGACTTTGGAATGAAAAAAAAAGAATTTGGAAATTTCTTTTATGTAATAAGATATTCATTTAATAATAATAAAAAATAAATCAATAAAACATGCAGTGTTAAAATCTTCAGAAGAAAGGTAATTGCAATATAGAAAATCAAAGTGCAAGACCAGTTGGTAGATGCTACGTGCATACGTAACATCGAAGCATAAGTAAAATAATACTAACCGACGTCAATAAATCTGGTAGTCTTCCTGCAGAATTAAAGATATTTGCCTGAGCTAAAGTGATGTTGAGATCAAATATTGATGTGAGAAAGGTTTTGTTTAATGGTGCCATTGGATTCATCACCAAAATTCATTGGCCTAATTTCTGTCGCACGCAAATGTATGAACAAGACATTTCATCAGTCACTGTGAGCTTCTGCAATAGTGGTGTTCACAGAATTAAGCTAATATCAGTGCAACACCCCGCCAAACGCAGCTACGGTACTGCTGAACCCATTAATACTATCATGGAAATCAACAGTACATAAGATGTAAGGGAGCACTATAGATTATTCAGCACTATATCTAGAACGAAAGCTCTTTGCAGCAGTTCAAGCATATACCACCTTGAGTCGTGCGAAATCATTAGATGGACAATTAATTGAAGACATGGACTGCTCAAAACTCACTGGAAAGTTTCTTTGCAATAATGTAGCATTACAAGAGATGGAGAGAATGAGAAATTATAACTAGGAGTTGACTTTAAAAAATTTTTGTAATATTACTAGTTTATAAATTAAAATTAAATTTATTAACTTATATATATATATATATATTTTTTTTGCAATAAATAAAATTAAACCATTGTAAAATTTAAATTTCTAATAGATAATGGATTCTGCATACCTAGAATTGCATAAATGGTTTTCTAATTGTACTTCGCTTTTACATACTATTCCAGAGACTTCCTGTGAAAAGTTAGTAAAGATAGATTACAGTTTTAGATACTTATATTTATGAAAACACAGATGAATCTACTACCAAATTTATGAAACATAAAGTTCTCTCATATCAGGAATGTTTGATCTACTTGGCCTAATAAGGTGGGTAATAATAAGGACAAAATTGTTTCCAAGAGCATCTTGGGATGCGACCCTTTATATTTAACTCTATTATTAATAGGAAGAGCTCACAAAATAATTGTTAGCAGTCAAGCAACTTTGTATTCCCCACTTGGTTATTTAAGACAAAAACAAGTCATCATTGATCTTCATGGACTTTCAGATGCTTCACTTTGTGCATATGGTTATTGTTTATAAAGTCGTTGTGAAGATAAAGATAGTAATTTTACTGTCCATCTAATAATAGCAAAATAAAAGCTTGCTCCAGTGGAGGTAGTTAGAACTCTGCCCCTTTTGAGGCTTTGTGGAGCTGAGCTCTTATCACAACTTCAAAGAAGATTTATGAACTCTTTAAATGTGGAAATGTACATATATGCGGAATGAATCAAAAATAATACTTGGATGGCTACATTTACTTCCATCCATATGGAAAAGTTTTATTTGTAACAGAGTCTCTTCAACACAGCAATTTATCCACAATTGTAAGAGGAGATATGTTCCAAACAAACAAAAACCTGCTGAATTTATATACAGAAGCATTTTATGTAGTCAAAGAGATTTATGAAGAATTGGTTTGGTTCAATGCATCACCATTATTGCTTTATTTAGAAGATTTCTAACTAAAGGAGAAGATACCATTGACTCGACTTTCCAACGAGAAGAAACCAAAGGTAGTGTTACATCTATAAACTTTAGGAAGATCTAGCGAATCTTTGTATACAGCTTAAAGCTTTTTAGCAGATGTAAAGTTTATGACCAGCACAGGCTGGTGTGCCAAACAAAAATAGAGTTTCATCATATTCCTCCCAGTCTTCACATTTTGGTGGAATATGGAAGTCAGCAGTGAAGCTACAAAAGTAATTGAAGCCATGCTGAAGTCCATACCGTTGACATGAATGTCAGCAAAACTATCAGCCCTTACCTTAGGACATTTCCTAATTGAAAACTAATTAAGTGTACTATCTGAATAGGAAATGAAAAATTTCGCCACATTAAGTAGATGGAAACTAGTAAGCTGCATTCGACAAGAGTTTTGGGGAAGATGGTTAATTTAATACTGGAATAAATTGCAAAAAAGTAACAAAAGGACTACAAAACATGAAAATATTAAATGAAATACAATGGTAATAATTTGTGATAGAGACATACATACATCCACCAAAGCGGTCGTTAGGTAAGCTAAAGCTAAATTTAAGCTAAATTTGTTTTTTTAAGAAAAGAGCAAAAAACCTCAAAAACTACCCGGGATTTTTACCAACGGCTCCATTTAAAAATTTTTTTCTCCATCATTTATTATTATTTTTAAATTTTTGCTATTTTAGTAATAAAACAATATTGCAAGCTTTAAAAAATAATTTTTTTCTTACTCATTGTCATATAGATTCAAAAGTTATAAATGATAGAGTGCGTGGGGGTAATAACGACGCCTGCAAAATTCAAGAAGCTGTAACTCGAAAACGAAAAACTTTGGACCCCCACTTTTTGTGTTTTTTGTCCATGAAATTTAATCTACTTTCTATCCTAAACATTTTATCATACATTTTTGGGTCACCCTGTATAAGTATAAAAATTATTGTTTAAACAATATAAATAATTCCGTCCCCCCTCCAAAATGCTTCTGATTTCAAATAATATGAAAAAACTAATCTTTTAAAAAAAAAATCACCAAAATCGGAGTTGTTCCAGCGGACTTCCAAGTTTTGCCTGTTTTATGTCTTCATTGACTCCACTACTTCTAAATTGTTGTTTCTGTACTTAGCTTGTTATACTGCACAACTAAAAAATTTCTAGCCTTACATCAAGACCGTTATTCAGAAGGCCCAGAAGCTCTTAGAATATTATTTCGTATTATTTGATTACTTAATAAACTTAATAAACTGTTCACATGTGACTCTTGTGGCATTGATCTTTACTGAAGTTAATTTAAAACACTGATTTTTACTTACTCCTGGAAAGTTATCCTCTCGAAATCTAATGACGTCTCTATATTTTTAAGTCCATGATCATTTTATAATTGATCACATAACAACAATAAAAGGAATCGGTTTTCCCACTTAGTAAATATATAATCAATAAAAAAATCGACTTTAATTTGTTACAATGAACGCTGAATATACATAACTAACTACATACATAAACTACAAACTACAAAGAATAGTATTTTACGAGTATAGTGCCTGAAAAATTAGTTAAAATTCATATGGTTGGGGTTTTTATGTAACTAAATTAAAAAAGTAATTATTGAATCAATCCTTAAAAACTAATAGTTTTAGTTAATTAGTTGCTGTTTTGTGATATCAAGGGACACAAAATTAATTCGTTATCACAAAGCAGAGGTTAATTCTAAGATATTAATTTTGATGTTTGCGAAGAAATGAGTTAAAAAGCTCTGTTCATAATATAGTTCCCTTTTTAAGTTTGAAACTTCCGGGTTAGCTAGTATTTATATGTATTGAATTTAAATTAGCTTTATTACAAGAAATATTTGAACTTAATTTAAAATTCATACTACAATCATTCACATCAGCAAAATTATTACTTAATTAAATTTTATTCAAAGCTATTCGACATTAGCCAACCAGATTATGTCTTAATTCGTTTTCCGTATTTAAATAAATTTAATGGTTGTTTCAATCTTATCTGCAATGTCAAATCTTTAACTTGTATTGATATTGCCTTGAAAGTGAAAAATTAAGGGAGAGTCCACTCTATGAGAGCAGCTTCTTAAGCTGGCTTAAGGTCATTATGTTTTGCTCTCTTTGCAATTACAATTTTTTATATAAAACATCAAGCTACTAAATATAACTTTAGTTTGGTTTTAGACATTTCTCTATCAACAATGCTTCGGTTAATTGTAAGTCTAAATATTTTACCTGAGATTAATTTTACGTAACACATTTATTTTAAAAAAGGTTTTCTTGAGTGCTATAGGGACTTCACTTTCGCGGCCAGATGTAAGTCTAGGATATCAATATGGACAGTCTAGTAATGCCTTATCTCAATCAGCAGGGGTTGGTTTGATATCAACCCCCTCTATATCACGTACTTCCTTGGGATCATCAAACATTTCACCTACTAGTGGTGATTTATTTGAAGAAATTCCAGTGGGTGTGGCTTCAGAAGTTGATCCAAAACAACCAATTGTTACAAAACACTTTTATATTCATACAGCCCCTGAAGAAAATGACATAAGAAATGTAAGAAAACACTTTAAAATAGGAACACCACAAGTGCATTATCGTGTTGTCTTCATCAAAGCCCCATCAAGCCAGAATTCTCATGCCTTTATATCGGCAGAATATGCTCCTGTTCTTGAAAAAACTGCAATTTATCTGTTGAGCCAGAAATCTGGGGAGCTTTCTGTTGGGGATCTTCCTGCACCCCCTCCAACAGAACCAAGCAGACCAGAAGTATATGTTATAAAATATAATACGGAAGCTGAAGCAGAACAAGCACAAAGACAAATTCAAGGTAAAAATGGAATTTTATATAATAGAATCAAGTTTTGATCTAATTAACATTTCAGCACAATATGATTCTTTGGGTGGAACTAGTCAAGTATCCAATGAAGGAGTAGCAACAGTAACATCAGTTAGTAATTCTCTTCCTAGTAGATCATCGGGTATTGTAACTACTGGGACTGGAAGTAAATACTTACCACCATAAGCCGAGCACTCAAAAATTATTGATTATTATTAATCATTTATATAATCATTAAAAACTTTGCAAAGTGGAATGCCTTTTTTAGTCAAACAAATACCATAAGATTTTTTTTTATCTTAGAAGCTTAACCTAAAAATACTAGAAAAACTGTTGGATCTAACTTTTAAGTATTTTAAGCCTCCTTGTAATTTTATGTAAAATATTTTTTCAGACTCTAAAGCATTTGAACCCTGGGTTAATGCTATTTTCCTTTTTTGGTGATACAAATCTTTCACACAGCCTTTACGGTTGTTGGTCGGCATGGAGTTACAAAAAAATGTTTGCAAACTATTACAACGAACTAGACCTCCAATGATTAAATTTTTCAAAACTCCGGGAAAATGGTCAGTAAGTTACAAGTATGAAGAGGTATACTTGTCTTTTGTATAAAAAGCAGAAAGTCCTGGCAAGCAAGAGGCAATAACTTTAATACAGATAACTTTTGCATCACTGATAAAAAGAAATGTTCTGCAAATTAAACTTGATCTACTTTCAACATGAAAAGCTGAAATTAGTGAAATTTTGCTATTTAAAATTTGACACTATCATAAAATAAGATGTGAGTCAGCTTTTCTATCAATCTATTTTTATTTAAGTTTTTATCATTTCATGTAATTTCTTCAAGTATATTTTGTCTGGAATCAATGAGCAAGATAATATGATGAATTTATAATGGACCACATATGTACTAGACTCCTAATCCCTTAGCATCAGCTAAATATTGAACTTTGCATTTGCAATCTTGCTGTGTGTTTCAAACAATTATTTCAGGAATTGATCTTGCAAGTTGAAATCTGTAGTTTGATTTTAAAAGAAATTGAAGTTTCATTTGGTTTTTTCTTATATATTTTTGCCGACAGCCCGTATGAGGATAAATAAATTCAGTTTGTAAGTAAGCTAACAATCCATCCTCTCGTTCGCTTGAAACAGCTCTCAAGGTGGTTACTCCTCTCTTTATCTTTGAAAAATGTTCTTCAATGTCTATTTATGTATTCATAAGGTGACCATACATCCCGCTTTAGGCGGGACAGTCCCGCTTTCAGGTGGCCTGTCCCGCTGTCCCCTGTGAAAGCCAAAATGTCCCGCTTTTCTATATAGACTAACAAAACAATTAGGAATACTCAATATATCATTATTTATAGATCTCTTTTATTTTTAAATTATTTAACTGACGCGCGCACTAGAAATGATTGCAAAGAATGACAGTGTCATACCTACTGCCCAAATAAAATGTAATAAAAAGTTCGCACAAAAATTTTTATTTATGTTTCTTCAGAATTTTTTGCAATCGTTTTAAGACAGCACGTGTCTGAAATGATATGTGCATGTCTCTTAGACTTTCGGCTAGGAATAATGTGGCGGTCGACTAGAAACAAAAATTTTTATTTATATTTCTTCAGAATTTTTTGAAATTGTTTTAAGACAGCACGTGTCTGAAATGATATGTGCATGTCTCTTAGACTTTTGACTAGGAATAATGTTGCCGTCGAATAGAAATAAGCCGCGGTACTATTTAGTATTTTTCTTTTAATTTAGTTGATTGGAGTTGGTTATTATAAACAGACGTGTTTTGCTCAAATTAATAAATAAATCAAAATTTTTCATATTATTTTTAACCCATATCTATTGACATTATTAATATGGCTAAACGCAAGTGTACTTTTAATATTGATTTGCAAACTAAGTATCCGTTTATAAAACAAAAGAGTGGTGCAGACGTTACGTGTGATAAGTGCCATGCAGAATTTAGTGTTGGACATGGTGGCGCAAGTGATATTGAGAAAAAACACAGGCTTTCCGATCAAGCTGCTGCTTCAAGCTCATCAATGCTTGCTTTTTTCAAAAGAACTTATCTGCCAACTTCAAAAGCTTTAGATATAGCTGCTGCGGAAGGTGTGTGGGCATATCACACGGTGCAAGAAAGCCACCGTCTTCGTTCAAATGACTGCGCTTCTAATTTAATTCAATCCTGTTTTGAGCAAAAATTTAGGTGTGCTCGTACAAAATCCCAGGCTATTGTTGTAAATGTGTTGGCACCTATGTTAATGGATGAGTTGAGAGAGTACCTTCACAAAGCCCGCTGCATAAGTCTACTAACGGATGCTTCCAATCACGGCTCGATAAAATTATTCCCTGTGTTGATTCGCTATTTCTTACCTTATAAAGGCGTGAAAGTCAAGGTTTTGGAGTTTCGAGAGATTTTATCTTGCAACGATTTAAATAAAAAAATAGTGGCATTTTGTGGAGATAATACGAACAGCAATTTTGGAGGAAAGAATAGAAAAAGAAGTAATAATGTTTTCGCTAAATTGAACATATTACTCGGGAGACAACTTATTGGGATCGGATGTGGAGCTCACATAGTTCATAACGCGATCAAAGCAGCTTCAGATTGTCTTCCAATTGACTTTGAATGTATCGTTGTGAAAATTTATTCATTTTTTTACATTTATAGCGTTTGAACGGAAGCTTTGAAAGAGTTCTATGATTCTACTGACACAGAGTATCAGAAATTGCTGGGCTATAGTAAAACGAGGTGGCTCGCGCTAATGCCTGCACTTACAAGAATTATGAAAATGCTCCAGCCTTTGAAACATTATTTTCTGAGCATCGATAAATGCCCAAATATTTTGAAAACATTTTTCGAAAAACCTTGTTCTGAGCCATGTCTATATTTTTTAAATGCACAGGCAGCGACTTTTCATCAAGTGGTGCTAAAAATTGAACGACAATACGTGTCTGCAATACAATCTGCTAAGGAAATCAATCGTCTTCGAGACAACATAGCACAGAAAGAGAGCTCGCTTTTCCTTCCTTATGACGTACGTAGTCTGATGGAGAAGTTACAAGAAACTGACCCTGCTATTGTTCAGCTTGTAAAAACTGCAGCAGCTGAATTTTATAAAACCAGCAAAGAATACTTAGAACAGTAGTGTCAGTTCAATGCAGAGTTAGATGTGTTTGAATGGACAAATTTGAAAAAAGTACCTAGTGGACTGGAAAACAGTCGAATACACAGCCTGTGATACCTTAGACTGACTTACCATGAGAAATGAAGTCGGCCAACAACAAGGAAACCAAAATATCTTAGTTGACAGGCCACCTAGCGATCAGTTTGATTTAACAATTTCCAAGGCGAGGGTAACCGATAACGTTTCGCACGAAAATGAATCGGGTTGCGAAACCTCAAAATCTCTCTCTTTAGATCAACATATGTCAAATAATTTCCCTTTTTCTACGCATCTTAATCATACCGATACGAGGGTAACCGATAACCATTCACTCGAAACTGTATCGGGTTGCGAAACCTCAAAACCTTTTTCTTTAGATCAAAGTTTGACAAAAAGTTTATCTCTCTCTATGCATTTAAGAAATTCCGAATTTGGGGTAGCCGACAACGAATCCTCTACCAAAGAATCAGGCTGCGAAACTTTAAAATCCAAATCGGTTAAACAATAATGCGAAATATCGGAAACGTCAAACTTCCCTACCAGTTTGACAGTTGAGCTATACAAATCCTAAGCGAAATCCAGAACAAATTAAAATCTATCCATAGCAAGCCAACACATATTTCAACGACGCTTTCAATTACCTCAACAAGTATTATTTGTCTATCCATTATTACGTTCATTTTATATAAAATTATAAAAAGAAAATACCCAAGAGACAAACCACGCAACAGCCCATCGACGTTAACCTCATTACTTCTAACGAAATTTGGACACACAAAAACACAGAGAACGAAGTCATACCTATAAAACCTATAATCAAAACATCTAATAAACCCGAAATAACATCAGTACAACTTGTCTAAAAGCTCTGACGACTTTTTATTACTAAATACTAAAATTTACACATTATTTTTTTTCATACCCCAGAAGGACCGGGGATTCTAGAATAGGCCTTCGGTGCACCCCGCCTGTCGTACGAGGCGACTAAGAGGGCTCCCTTTCATTCATTTTTGGTCGTTATTCTTTCTTATCCATTTTTCTTGCGTCATTGGCAATATAATATATTTATTGGATAATTACAATGGATCCTTACAATATCCTAATTACATCTAACTATTTTTACACTTAATTGAAACTCCCAACACAGTTATCTGATATAAACCTGACTGTTAAAACCCAGTCAGGGTATCGTTACTGTTCCACCTTTACTAAGAATTATAAACACTTACGGCAATTTAGATGCTTTCAAATTACCCGTGCAATAAATGTTAACTTTCAAAGTATTTCGTTTCTTCTTGAACGTCCTCACCATTGGATTTCCCTTCTATTATGATCTTTAATTTTTTTTTTGTTATAATTTCGGGTGCAAGATGCACCATAAAGGCAGTGTTGTTTTACTTTCTCCCTTTCTTTATCATTTCTTGTATATTATTTTATTTATACTCTTAAGTTATAAGACGTTCTAAGAATTTTTTTTTTTTGAATATTGTTACAGCACGGTTAAGATACCTGACTGACTCTGTAATTTAGCACGGTTTTCTATTTCTTTGTGTTCTTCAGCAAATATAAAAGCTAAATCTCTAGAAATTGATGATGAACGAGACTCTACTTCTTTCCCTACCTCTTCATAATCTAACAAAGTTTTAGGTTATTCTAAAAGTTTTTTTTTTGAGACAATTTCTGATGTATAAAAATATTGCTAATCTGAAATCAGTAACTTCGGTCACTGAAACTCAACTATTTTTTATTTTTAAAGCCTCGAGTTTTCTTTAAACAGTTATTTTTTTTTCTTTCCATTTCGTTCCATATTTCTTTTATGTTATTTTATTATTATTTTGTTTATTACTTTATTCTTTGTACCCCTTATAAAACTCAAGTAAAGTATAATCTTTGATTCATCTTAAATAAACGACTAAAAATGTTTTAGCATGACGTAAGGGCATCTCGACAGGAAATATGGGGTACCTTACAGTTCCTCATATTAACCTGATTGAGACCGTCTTGCAAAACCCCCCTTAAACAAATATCCACTAACAAGGAACCATCATTTTCGGATGCGCGCTTTGGGCTCAGTTGTCTATGGCGTTGTGTTGGGGACCCCCTAGATAGTAACCCTATACATTTATTTTTTCCCCATGGCATACAAAAGTTTTTGGTAAATTGGAATATTCGGTTTTGGGGTCAAAAATCGATAAAACCTCATATTGTCTTTATAAAAACTCAATTATTTAGTATTGTTTCGTTTGCTAACATAATCCAATATTATCGTTAGAAGCCAATACCAATCAGTTAGCACATATGCTAAAATCAAAATGTCGCACAACAGAAAAAAATGGATGAGAATAGCTAAAAATAAAGAAAAATTGCTAAAATTCGAGTTTTTCGATTTTTTTCTCAATTAAACCATATTGTTCTTATACTCACATACTTATCTCTTCGTACACTTTATTCGATCTATTCTGATATCAAAAACAAAACTGGAAGTCGTGAAAAAGAGAAAAAGTCGAAAATAATAGTTGAAAATCGTATTTATTCATATACATTTAATGGCATATTGAAGTTTTTTTTTTCATTATTTAATTAAAATCCATTTAACAACGATGTCAAACATGTCGAGTTTCGCAGAATATTCCAGTGCCCTTAAGGAAAATCGAATAGAATGTAGGTCGAATAATATGTCTACTTAAGATCTGGAATACGGACGAAATGGGGCTACAGCTCGAAATACCACCAGGCCGTTAATTGACACTTCGAGGCACAAAGAAAGCTATTCGAACCGTTCAGCGAGTAAATGCCACTACCCATAGCTATACTATTCACGTGCAAAAGAATGCATCCGGAAGATTAGCTGCTAAACTTCCCGTCATTTTGTACGAACCAAGTGGTGTGCCAAAAAAATTTAAAGAAAATATTGCACATTACCAGAATCTCCACGTATACTGGAGCAAATCAGGTTTGATGGGGAGTGAAATAGCGAAACGCCCATTGCGCCCATTGTGCAATTCATTTCTGTTTCAAAGATGCAATAGAACATCGTTGTTAAATGGATTTTAATTAAATAATGAAAAAAAAAACTTCAATATGCCATTAAATGTATGAATAAATACGATTTTCAACTATTATTTTCGACTTTTTCTCTTTTTCACGACTTCCATTTTTGTTTTTGATATCAGAATAGATCGAATAAAGTGTACGAAGAGATAAGTACGTGAGTATAAGAACAATATGGTTTAATTGAGAAAAAAATCGAAAAACTCGAATTTTAGCAATTTTTCTTTATTTTTGGCTATTCTCATCCATTTTTTTCTGTTGTGCGGCATTTTTATTTTAGCATATGTGCTAACTGATTGGTATTGGCTTCTAACGATAATATTGGATTATGGTAACAAACGAAACAATACTAAATAATTGAGTTTTTATAAAGACAATATGAGGTTTTAGCGACTTTTGACCCCAAAACCGAATATTCCCATTTACCAAAAACTTTTGTATGCCATGGGGAAAAAATAAATGCATAGGGTTACTATCTAAGGGGTCCCCAACACAACGCCATAGACGACTGAGCCCAAAGCGCGCATCCGAAAATGATGGTTCCTTGTAAGTTTAATCTCATCTACTTTTGAAGTGTTAGAAGTTGAACTCACTCCATTATATGGCTGTATAAGCATTAGGAATTATTTTTTTTTTTTTTTAATGATATTAAATTTTGTAAATCAACTTCTTCACATTGCTCCATATCAAAATATGGTAATTTATTAAAGCTTGTCTGAGGTAGTAAAGGTTCTTCATTTTTCATTAATTCCGTAAAGTTTGAGTTTTTATTATAGAACTTTCTGAGATTAATTCTGTTATAATTCCAATATCATTATTTTTAATATTTTTAATATAAGAATTAGAATTAATATTTGATTCGAATTCACTCAAAAGATTTTCAATTTCATTTTTATTATAAATATTACTACTGCTGCTTGGGGCACTTAAAGCTATTGATGTTCCCTCTCCATATATCTTATGATTATCAGTTTTTTTTTTTTTTTTACTTGCTAGATTCTTCTTGCTGTCACTACAAATGCCAATAATTACATAATTTTTTTTTCTATATTGGGTTAATATATAAGCTATGTAAACATCTGGTTGAAATATACACACATTATTCGATATATCAAAACCAGTTCAAATTCGATTTCCTTCAAACAGCTCACATTCCTCATTCTTAAAACATTTACTATCGACATATGTACCGTTTGAAGAATGGTCAACAAGTGTACCCTTTTCTTCTTCATTTACTAGTATATGACAATGGGTTCGGGAACAAAAATTGGTAGAAAGCCATATTTCGATAGAATATCGTTTTTGATATTTTTTTAAATATTATAAATAAACACTTACGGAACTTAACATGCTTTTAAATATGACCCGTTTGACAAATACTTCATATTTGACAGATAAGTATAAAACCTGCTCTTCTCCTCCATTGCCGCTGCAAAAGTCATTGAGTTAGCATTTTTGTGAAAAATAGTAACCACACTAATGAAGTTTTAATTTCGACTGATCAAAACTTGCCAAAAATACCTCAGGGTCAATTTGCTACATTCAACTTGTCAACTTGTCAAAAATACCTGGCGCAAAACCATATAAGTGTGGTACTAAGGAGGTTTTAACACCGAAGGAATTAGGTGTTTACCAAGATGGCGGGCATCTCGGCAGACACGTGTGAGGAACCTTACAGCTCTTCGTACTAATCTGACTGAGACCGTCTTGGAAACCCATACACAAATAAATAATAACGCCTTTGTATAATACTTTCTTTTATATATTTATTTATTTTTTTTTTCACTTTAGTAATCACCATTACTCTCTCCTTTTGGACTAATCCAGATAATCCAGATTTAAACAACTACTTGACAGACTCACCTAAAACTACATGAATAATATGTTATCAGACGGCGTTGGGGTAAGATGCTATGTGCTTTCCTACGTCACCTTAACGCTAAGAGACATATCACTGCCCACTCCTGACTTCTATTATGTTCTGGTTACTTTTACAAGCAGGTTACATATTCTCTAACCCTGCACTACCCTTTGTACCCATCACGCTATTCTGACAAACCGCTGCATAAAATATTTTGTTGTAATTGAGGTTTTTACCAAGACGGTGGGCATCTCGACAGAAAAGTATGAGGAATCTCCTACTACTTCATATCATTCTGATTGATCCGTCTTGGAAACACATCATGAAACTACCTTTCCTTGGGTTTGTCAAAAGAACCACTTTGAGTACCTACCTTTTTCGTTACTTATTTATTTATCGATCGTGGCTCTTCTTTTCTTTGATTGTGTCAACTATATTATAAGAGGACAAAAATATTTTAAATGTATTTTTCCATAATATGTATGCTACAAACATTTACTTAATAGTTGAATTTATGTTTTAATAACACTAAAAATTAATTTTAACACACGCTTCTGTCGACGTCATGAGAACTCTGCGCATTTTAGCTTTAATATACGAATACAATAGCGTTAGTGTGACTGTATTCTAAGTTCGCAGTCGCCTGAGTCCAGCTTGTATCATTTGGCACACATGGAAAATGCTTTATCCTATTTATGATATGACTAAAAACTTAATTTTGGGGTAGTTAGGTTTACATTTGCACCTACCATGCTCTCTTTCATCTCCCTGGAGGTAAGGGATGCTAGAATATGCCTTCGGTAAACCTGCCTGTCGTAAGAGGCGACTAAAAGGAACTCTCGGCAACTTAAACCTTCAATTTTTTTGCTCTTTATTTCTATTTTATCGAGTGCAATTTTATCAATATGACGGGATTTTCAAACAGGTCTCGTAATCCGGTGTCAGTACACGTAAGGGGGGACTAAAAATGAACTTTATATCTATACACCACCGTACTTGATAATCCTTAACGCTTGATTTTTTTTGGGAAAACTTGAACTACTCTGATCCCTCACCACCTTTCTTTAGAGAGAATCCCTCACTAACCACAGGGATTCTCTTCCTCAAGGGGGGAAGGTATGTTATGTTAACTTTTTAGGCACCCCTATTACCACCATATTTTTACCCAGTCTTCACACAATCTGACACCAAATTTCTACCAAACCCACACCAAAAAGTAGACAAAATTTTCTAATTTTACCTAAATTACATTATTTTCTCATTTTCTCAGGCTAAAATTACTTTGTTGCACTCTAAATCGCTAAATTTACTAATTTTACCTTACGGCTACATGTTTCCATGCCTAAACTCACTTAAATGAAAAAAATTTCAAGTTTAACCGTTTTTAAATACCTAAATACAGGAAAAATCTAAAATTGCTCCGATTTAGCTCATTCAAGGTTGCCCCGACTGCATTTCAAATACCCTTTCCGAAAATATAAAAATCACCCCGTTTGGCGCCACTTTAACTACCCTGAAACTTATAAAAAATCACCCTAAATAAAATTCATTAAACTTACCTTAATTTTGTTGTTGTTTGCTACTTTGTTGCAAAATGCTGAGGAATGTTTATGTGAACGACTCAAGTGTCGATCACATAAACATTCTTTATGAAATCAGAGCACATGAAATTGTTGTTGCTCTACTTTTGCTTATATGATTGACACTTGAGTCAATCATATAAGCAAAAGTTTAAATTATTTTATTTTTTCACTTACCTTTTGTTGTTGTTTCCTGTTTTTCTGTCTGGCCAAGGTCCGTTGGCCATTTCTTTAGGGGCATGAGAAAAAGTTCATGCATGGTAAGCAAAACAGCTGACCATGCAGGAATTTTTTGATTATAAAATTCTTGCAAGGGATTTTGGGGGCAGTCTGTTTTTGGAGTCGGAGCTGGGGAGTCGCATTAAAGTAAAGTAAATACAAAAAAAACCCGACAAAGAAAAGGTGTAGTAAAATAGTTTTTTTTAATAAAATGAATAAAAGAATTAAAGTTTCCATTTTTTTTTTGAAAATTAGTAAATACTTTAAAAAAAACAAAACAAAAAAAAAAAGTGTTAAGTAAAAGTTATATAAAATAGTTTTTTTAATAAAATGAATAAAAGAATTAAAGTTTCCATTTTTTTTGAAAATTAGTAAATACTTTAAAAAACAAAACAAAAAAAAAGTATTAAGTATAAGTTATATAAAATAGTTTTGGTAAAATAAAATGAATAATAGAATTAAAGTTTCCATTGTTTGAAAATTAGTATAAAAAAGGAAGTAAATACAAAAAAAACCCCCACAAAGAAAAGGTGTTGTAAAATAGTTTTTTTTAATAAAATGAATAAAAGAATTAGTTTCCATTTTTAAAAACGGATCGAAGTAAATACAAAAAAAAACCCCCCCACAAAGAAAAGGTGTTGTAAAATAGTTTTTTTTTTTAAATAAAATGAATAAAAGAATTAAAGTTTCCATTTTTTTTTGAAAATTAGTATAAAAAAGAAAAGCGGATTGAAGTAAATACTTTAAAAAACAAAACACAAAAAAAAGTGTTAAGTAAAAGTTATATAAAATAGTTTTGGTAAAATAAAGTGAATAAAAGAATTAAAGTTTCCATTGTTTTTGAAAATTAGTATAAAAAAGTAAAAACGGATCGAAGTAAATACAAAAAAAAACCCACAAAGAAAAGGTGTTGTAAAATAGTTTTTGTGAAGTAAGATGCATAAAATAATTATATTTTCCATTTTTTTGTGAAAATTACAGAAAAAAAAAGAAAAAACCGATTGAAGTAAATATTTAAAAAAGAAAAAAAACACAAAAAAGTGTTAAGTAAAAGTTATGTAAATTAAGTTTTGAAGTCTTGAAGGGGGTTAAAATAATTAAGATTAAACACTCCTACTTTTGAAAGAGAAAAAAAAATTATTAATGTTAAAATAAAGAAGTCTAGTTTAAAATTTTTATAAAATAAAAAAAAGAGGTATTAAAATAATTAAGAGTAAACACTCCTACTTTTGAAAGAAAAAAAAAGGTATTAAAATAATTAAGAGTAAACACTCCTACTTTTGAAAGATAAAAAAAATTATTAATGTTAAATAAAAGAAGTCTAGTTTAAAATTTTTATAAAATATAAAAAAGGGTATTAAAATAATTATACCTACTTTTAAAGAGAAAAAATGAATGTTAAATAGAAGAAATTTAGTTTAAAAGTTCTATAAAATAAAAAAAAGAGATTAAAACAATTGTAATTAAAACCTCTTACTTTTAAAAGAAAAGAAAAATAGAATGTTAAGTAAAAGAAGTTTAGTTTAAAATTTTCATAGAATTAAAATAATTATATTACAAACTCTTACCCTATAAAAGACAAAAAGGGGGAATGTTCAATAAAAAGATTTTAATTTAAGCTCATTTTTGTCAATAAAAGATATCGTCAATATAATAAGTTGTTTTAGAAGAGGAGAATTGACACCCAAAATATATATAAAAATATATATATAACAATTTGAATTCCGAAAAATCCTCTGGGGAACATTTTTTTGGGGGGTTAAGCTATGAAAATATGCAAAAAAAGTCGATTTTTCGAGTTTCATTTCAAGGTCCTTTCATCGGAATGTCTTAAAAATTTCCTGCTGTTTAATCTTAAGGAGAAAGAGGTAGGAAAAACCATCTCTGAACGGCTATCGTGAAGAAAAACGATTATTTAAAGCTTTTCATAAGAAAAAATTAAAGAATCATTACGCACTTGTCATTAATTTCACTTAATATTCACTTTTTTAAGATAACCAAATAAGGAATTTGTTTTTAAATATGTGTTAAAATTTTTTTTACTTAATAAACTGCACAAAAATATAAACAATTATCTGAGAAATACAAATTTCTTTACCAATGTTTAAATAACAACTGTAACAAAATAGCTGTATTATTTGTAATCGGACTAATTATACCTAATTATGCATATTTCATATAGTAACTAATAGAACACTTTCAAAACTTGTAAATTAATCGTACAGACAAATTGGTGTAGTAAATATTAATAATGCAAATGCAATAATGCAAACGATATAGGAAAAGTTCCTCTGGACGGAAATTCAACTATACAAAATGCTTCAAGCATAAATTAAATTCGTCGTTAAGTTGAAAAAATTTGTTATCCGCCAGCAAAGGTTGGTTTAATGGTTTAATACTTACTTGAAGCAGAAATTTCCCAAAAAAATTAAAGATGAAGGTCTGTTGTAGAAGAAATTCCCGACTAGAAAATTGTTAAGGATAGGATCAGGAATGGATCTAGTTTCCCTTATCTGCATTCCGTTCTGGATCAAGATTATTGATCTGATCTGATCCAAAATGGATAAGAACCTGACATGTATAATACATCACGAATGGGCAAACTTTTAGCTACTACGGGCGACTTCTTTCTCAAATTATAAATCGCGGTCTAACAACATTACATATATGCGTTAAATGAGCCTTAGGAATGTACTTTTGAAATGACAAAAATAGAATAATTTTACTGCTTTCATTACTTCTTTGTAATAAAAAATTTTTTTACTGTTTTCACTAATTTTGCTTCAATTATCACGCACTTTAAACTCACATGATTAACTTGTAGTAGAAACACTTTATAAATGATTGTGTTAAACAGATACATAAAAAAAAATAAATGAAATAAAAAAAAAAAACCGCAGATATCTCCCCTTTTGCACGCAGCAATATACCAATTGCTACACACAAAAAATTCCACAATTTTTAGTTTCTTGTTTTTCTAAGTAGAAGAACAAATTTGCAGAAATAGTCACTCATAAATGGGGACGCATATTTCACATGGCATTTTATTCTTTGCGAAAGAGGTATAAAAGATATAAAAGAAATAATCTATAGAAAACTCTTTGTAATTTTTAAAGCAAACAATTCGTACGTATGGTGTATATAGCACAACTTGTAGTTTTGTCTTGTTTTGGCTGGTTAGATGAATCTCTTTATTTAATTGTTTTTCTTGTTATTATTTTGTTTATATTAAAAGCAAGATCATAGCTTGCATATGTAAAAGAGGCATAGCATATAATTTTTCAGGCCAAAAATCACTTTCAAAACTCAACAACACCATCTCACGCTCAGCGCAATCCAATGAATATACAAGAATTTTTTCGTTTTTTTGCAACTCTCCACATTTTTAATATATCTGAGTTACGAGGATATGTAAACATAGGCTTTACTTTCTTTAAACTAGCCCCAGAAAAGTGAACTACTATAACTACTATATATTTAACAATAAACATTTATACAATCTTGATAATATACAGCTAGGTGGAGTTTATTTTATATAATTTTAACTACAACTTGAAATATATATATATTCTTCTTATTCCGCTTTATTTGCTCCTCGTGGTTCTTCTGTCAAAACTACTCTGGCACCTCTACTTCTAAGTTACACTACTAAAAGAAGAGCTGTCACCTTGTTAGTAGTGCCTCATGATTTATCGCTTACAGCTCACCCAACCTGACGTCTTCTCGTCCCCGAGACTCTCGTGGTGTTGCCGGCTTGAGCTCTTTCAGGGCTCAGAATCATCTGAACTTTCTGCAGTTGCATCTTCCATCTCATGGGTCTTGAATGCTTTCATTCTTATTTTGATGGCTTCTGCCCATTTTGCTTTTGGGTTTGCCTATGAGTACTTTGCTTGTTTGAAAACCTTCTTGTTTATGCAATTATATGTATTTGTGAGTACTTTGCTTGTACAGACACTATGTTCGTATAAATATCTATTTACGTGTGAATACTTTGCTCGTACAGACACTTTGTCCGTACAAATATGTATTTTCGTGTCAGCACTTTGCTCGTACAGACACTTTGTACATATAAAGATTTATTTTCGAGTGAACAATTTGCTCGTACAGACACTATTTCCATATAAATATGTATTTTCGTGTGAGCACATTGCTCGTCCAGACACTTTGTCCGTATAAACATGTATTTTCGTATGAGCACTTTGCTCGTACAGACACTTTGTCCGTGTAAATACATATTTCGTATGAGCACTTTGCTCGTACATACACTTTGTCCGTATAAATATATATTTTGTATGAGTACTTTGCTCATACAGACACTTTGTCCGTATAAATACATATTTCGTATGAGCACTTTGCTCGTACAGACGCTTTGTCCGTATAAATATATATTTCGTATGAGCACTTTGTTGCACTGTTTGTTCCGCCCGTCTATTTGGAAATATTCTTTTATCGCTTGAGTTCTTATGTACATTAGTGTGAAGTTTTTCGCCAAAAGTCTCTCTTGTCGGATTCTTTGTTTGGCGGTGGTGACGTAACTTTCCTTTGTTCCGCTTAGCTTTTATTTTTGTCTTTTCTGGTCCATCCCACTTCTAAACTATAATCTACAATTTAATAATAAACATTTATTCAATCTTGATAATATACAGCTAGGTGGAGTTTATTTTATATAATTTTAACAACAACTTGAAATATATATATATTCTATTCCGCTTTATTTGCTCCTTCTACCTCCTTCTACTTCTAAGTTACACTACTAAAAGAAGGGCTGCCACCTTGTTAGTAGTGCCGCATGATTTCTCGCTTACACTACTTTGTTATGAGATGTAACAAATAGGATAGCATAGCATAGAACTATCCGCGTTTTTCAGATAAAGCGACACCTTTATATATGTAGTAACTTTGTAATTATTGTTTTATTCGTATTGGTGAATTTTTTCTTAAAACTTCAATTTCTGATGTAATTTTAGAATTATTTTCAACTGAATACTTTTCATTCAGTCGACGATATACTTGAACCACTTCTCAAAAGTTTTTTCCTAAAAGACTTTCAAATGGAAATGCAGTAAAGCTACTCAAAGAAGATTGCAAAATTTTTGCATCATTTGCCAAATGGATAAACGCATGCGTGTTCAAAACAATACTTGGGCTCCATATAGACTGACACAGATCATGACAAAATTCTTCAATAAGCAATTTGCATGTTCGTTTAGCATCAAAGCTAAATCACGCGATAAAATTGGACAAGCAATACTAAAGATAAAAAATGTTTATATAAATCGTTCTTTTAACAGGATTTTAATATAACTGTTCCGGAATACAGCAAAAAAAAAACCTAAGCTCCGTTGCCTTCCACTTGTCAACCTCGCAGATTTCTCTTGTAGTACACTGAAACTCAGCAGGAATTCGAGAATGTAATTATAGCAGTCGTTGGGATAGTAAAGCCTTATTTGCATAGCTTAGTTTATTTGGTGATTTTTTATCCAACCAGAAATCCACTAGTAATTTTTTCATCACTCTAACGTGAACATATAAGTTATGTCATGTTATGTTATGTTATATAAACGTAATAATTGTGTCACACCCATATGATATTGAGGGTTACTTTGGCTACAAAACAATTATATATATTATATATATTATATATATTATATATATATATATATAAAACATATAAAACTTTTAATATTAACTTCGAAAGGCTGGTTTTTTATTAAAAGTCCTTCACTTTGTAATTCATTGATTTCTCTTATAAGTTCATTCAAATATAAGTTAAGATCATTAGGTTTAGTATTCCCACAATCTATAGCGGTCAGAAAAAGTTTTTACTTAATTAAAGGATTATAAACTAGACCTAAAGTTGGCCAAAACTATTTTGAAGATGATTTGTAAATTTGAATCCCATCTATATTAAACAATAGTTGAATTTGATGATTGATGAAATTGATGATTTTTAACACTAATTATATGAAAAAGGTGATATTTAATGCCAAAATATACAAATTGACGATACGAAGGAAATCGAATACCACACATATCAATTAAAAGAGGAAAGAACTTATAGATTCGTGATAAGAGAGCTACCAAGTAGCATGCAAGTAGAGGATATCAAACATGAGTTGGAAAACCTAGGTCACGAAGTAAAGTATATTAACAACATATTCAAAGTCATAACCAATGAAAAAAAATAAGGGAAAAAATAGAATTCCCTCTCTTTGCAGTCGAAATTAAACAAAGTGCCAACAACACAGTATTCAAGATTACAAGAATGGCTCACTGTATGGTATCAGTGGAAGCACCAAAAAAATCAAAAAGTATACCTCAATGTACTAACTGCCAAAAACTAGGGCATACCAAAGGTGCACAGAACCATCACTTTAAGGACTGCAATAAACAGCCTGAGGAAGAACCAACCTGTGCGTTATGCCTAAATAAAGGTCATACTGCTAATTACATAGGATGCCCGGTATATCAGGAAAAATTAAAAAGCGCTAGACCTAGTAAAACAATGCTATTAAGCAGAATACAAGCATACAAAGAAAAAAATAAGGCCATGTCAACACTAGAGACTGACATAACTTATGCTCAAGCAACCAGAAGGAACTTAGCTATGGTCTCAAATTCCTCAGCAGATATCCCCAAAGATAACTCAAATAATAAGGATTCCAAAGAATACGAGATTATCTCTCTGCTTAAGCAAATAAAAGTACACAAAAAACTTAAATGCAAGAGTGGAAAAGCTGGAACAAAGCCAACCTAGGCTAAGCCAAAAGAAAACAAAGAACCCAGCTAAAAGTAAATCACAGCAATGAACCCACTGCTCAAGTTGATTACCTGGAATGCAAATGGGTTAATCGGAAAAGTTCTTGAATTGGAAAATTTCATAATCACAAATAATATAGACATTGCACTCATTTCTGAAACGCATTTTACAGGTAAGAACTACATAAAGCTGAAAGGGTACCAAGTCTACTGGACTAATCACTCCAGTGGAAGAGCGAGAGGTGGAACAGCAATAATAGTTAACAACAATATATCACACTCTCAGCAGTTAGAAATAAAAGAAGATTATATTCAAGTGATGACAATTTCAGTAACAATAAACTCAATGAACGTAAATATAGCGGCGGCCTATTGCCCACCGAAGTACAAACCTACCAAGCAACAAATAGATGTAGTAATCAAGAAACTGGGAAATAAGTTTATAATGGGAGGGGACTTTACCATTAAGCCTACAGCATGGGGAGCAAGATTTATAACTCCCGGTAAAGGGAATGAGTTATTAAGAGTAATAAATGAAAACAATTGTGAGGTCCATTCCTCGAGAAATCCTACATACTGGCCAGTGGACTCTAACAAGATACCGGATCTCCTAGACTTCTATATAACTAAGGGGTTCTCTTCTGGTTATATAGAGGTTAAAGATGTCTATGACCTGACATCTGATCATTCTCCTGTTTCTCTTACCTTGGGAGCGGAAATAAATAAGATCCAACTTAAAACAAGAATAACTAACAAATTCACAAACTGGGACGAATTCAGGAAAAACCTCCAAATCAATATAAACCTAAGATCTAAACTCGAAAAAAGAGAAGACAAAGAAATCCAAACGAAAAAATTAATAGACCAAATTAAAACAGCAGCTATTATAGCTACTCCTAATATAAAAAGTGTGCAAAATGCACTAGGTCTAAGCTACACAGAAGATATCAAGAAAGGCATGAGACACGTAACCCGTTGGACAAAAAGTACTTTAATCATACAAGCAACGTAGTAAGGAAAATGATGTTGTGGATATTTTTGGTCTTAAGGGTCGCCCAAAAGGGAAAAGAAAGAGGATTCTTCTTTTTCTAACAAAACAAAGAATTTAAACACAAAAGTCTTTATTTTACATTGTTAGCTTTACAGCTCTTTTGTGGAGTTCGTTTGATGTTTTGACCCTGTTTCAAGAAGAGTAGTTCCCGCTTTAGTTCCGCCTTGATCTCGACGTCTTTTGTACAAGCGATTTTGTCGTGCAGCGTGGCAATAGCAATCCTAAGGCGCACCCTTACACCTCCACGACGTTTACCTTTTTTTATTCCTTTTCCCTTTACCTTCGGTTCTTTGTTGCTACACTCGGGTTTGGATATACTTTCCTTGGCAAAGAGGAGACTTCTCCTTATTAGCTCCTCCTCTTTTCTTCGGGCAATCCTTCGACGATATTCGTCTAAAGAGATTGGCCTCGGTCCGGCGGTAGGGTTTTCCTGAAGTGCCTGTTGCAATTCCTTGTTGCTTAGCTTGGCACACTCAAACAGCATGTTCCTGTAAGAGAGGGGTAAGACATTGTCACGGTTTTAGTGTAAGGGATGATCGGAAAGTTGGTCTGAGGGGGCAAATATGAAAATTTGCCGGACTTACCTCGATCAACGGGGAGTAATGCTTCAGTTTATCAACCAAGGCTTTGGAGATTTCTTCTGTTTAATTGTTTTTTATTTCTCTTAAGCTTTCTTAAGCTTTGCAGAACGTGGTAGTCTTTCTTATACAGTAAATTACTATTTTTTTCCTTTGCTGCACTTTGTTTGTTTAACAAAACCTCTCTGAGTTTGAATTAAGGAAAACACAATTTTGATAATTTTTTTACAAGGTTTAAAATGTTTTAATTTAATTTTAGTTTGAAAATCGTTTATAAAATTTTTTAGCAAAACACAATCTTTATAATTTTTTTTTCTTTCACAAGGTTTACAGAGTTTTGAACTGTTTAATTTTAACTTAGTTTGAAATTCTTTTATAAATTTTTTAGCAAAACACAATCTTTATAATTTTTTTTTCTTTTACAAGGTTTAGAGTTTTGTAATGTTTAATTTAACTTAGTTTGAAATTCTTTTATAAATTTTTCTAACTTAAAGAAAAGAACTGGTAAGAAAATTTTCCCAAGTCCAGTTTTGGCCAGAATCGGCCGGTCGGACTTGAAAAAATTTTATAAGTTTTTCCCTTTCGTGAAAGGATTAAAGTTTTGGCCAGAATCGGCCGGTCTTAACCATTTCACGAAAAAGAAAAACTTCGTACCTTCACACAAAAAAATCACAATCACTACTGACTTCGTTCTTCGAAATTCTTTCTTTGATATTATTAATTGCAGGCCTAAAGTCCATTTTTCATTAAGTTTAAGTTAATTTTTTGTCCATGTTCATTTTGCCAAATAATTAATTTTTGTCCATGTTGATTTTGCTAAATAATTAATTTTTATATTTCTTAAAATTCCATTTTTTGTTAGCAAATGTAATTTTGCTATAATGTGCAGTTGTTTAGTTTTTTTTTTTTATATAGTGCATGAATTCTGAACTTTAATTTTTTCCGAAATATGCAATTCTTCTTGCAGGTGCATGTGCTACTTTAGAACTTTAAAATTTTTTTACTGCAAAGTACAAATTCTTATTTCGGGTGCATGAACTGGCCTAATTTTACTTGAAAATATTATGCTTTTTAACCTGTCTGTGTGAATTATGAAGCTTGTAAGCTCTTAGTTTTTTACTTAATCCTAGCCTTAAACCTAATTATTCATGTTATACTTAACTCTAAGTTATAAAGCTTTTGAACTTTTTATGTTTGGAAGTTTTGAATTATAGTACTATTCCCCGAATGTTCATTTTCGAATTTTGATATTAAATATGTGTATGAATTTTTAAGAATATGTGCCAATTACAATTTAATTTGGTCAACAGGTGTAATTTAATTTTTGAAATTTTAATACTAATGGCATTAATTTTTGAATATTAATAGTTTTATTATATTTTAATTTAAAATTTCATCAATTCTAATACCATTTCCTATTTTTTTACTTAATTTAAAACTATTAAATGTTATATATCTTAGTTTGTAACCCCATTTAATAGTTTTAATGTTATATATCTTAGTTTGTAACCCCATTTAATAGTTTTAATGTTATATATCTTAATTTATAACCCCAACATTTCCTCCCCCCTTTTTTTAAAAACATTTGCCTGGGGGAAATGTTTATATTTGTATATTTATTATTATTATTATATATTTTGTTTTTTTTTTTTTTTATTATTTTTAACTTTTTGAATTATAAATGCGGTTCCCTGCTGTTCTTATTAAATAGCCTTCCAGTTTGTTGCTGCCAAGGAAATCTGCTACCGGTAGCCCATCATTCTCTTTGTTGTTACGGAATGTTTTAATTTTTTCTTTTATGCTTTCTAGGTGTAGTTTGTAGTGGTCTTCTTTGACTTCGAGTGGTACGTCTCTCCCATGGTACCTTTCCATTTCTTTTGCTACTTCTTTAAGTAGTCTTGATTTACCAGGTTCTGTCTTGTAACGCCACTTTTTCATCAATGACGGAAAATGTAAGTTTAGGTAGTTTTCCCTGTGAATCGAAGTCGTCACATGATGTTCCATACCATCTTCTTGTGTCCTGATCCCGCATAAGGTGCAGTCAAAACGGGCTGGAGTATTTGTTGGTGTAATTATTTTGATTATGTATTCAACCCCAATGTATCCAGTAGGTTTGTTTAAGTTTTCTGTTACCGTTTTTTTTGAAAATTTTTTGTCTTCAGTTCCGGGCATCCTTGCCATATATTTGTTGATGTAGTATCCAATAGGGCGATTCTCCTCAAATTGATTTATTTTGGGCTCCATTTGGTTGTTGTTGTTGTTGTCTGCAGCTGTAATGTTTGGGAGGGCGGGATGAGAAAATTAATATTTGTTTGATAGTTTTAGTTTATACTGTTAATTTTATTTTTATTATTCTTATTATTATTATTGTTTTTTTTTTACATTTTTTTTTATTGATATATTTACATATTTTTATTTATTATTATTATTTTTTTTTTTTTTAAATAATTTGTTTATAGTTTGACGCGAAATGATTTTTTTCTTGAGGATTTAACCTTAGGCTGTTGGTCCGGCTCATTACTTATCTGAGGTGTTGCAGAGGTTGCCATGGAAGGCTGAATTGGGGGGTTATCTTTTGGTTGCCATATGTAAGTTTTGAGGGTCTTTATGGCGAGGTAAATTAAGGCTATCAGAATTAATATTACGATTGTTCTGTTGACAGTATTATGAGTATCATTTTTTTTCATTTAACGGTTTAGCTCGATTTGGTCTAAGGTTTTAGAAAATTCAGTAATGCCTTTACTATTTTCTCGTAGAGAGGCGGCGTATTGGTTACTTCCGATTATTTGAAGAACTTCCGTACCCTTGATTGTCGAATCTAATTGTTCGGGAATGCTTAACTGGAGAGTCTTAGGGAAATATGAGTAAAATTTGTGCTCAGGGACTTCGCTTTCTGGGTTGTCTTTATAGGGTATTTCGAGGTAGTTTATGGTAAAACTGCATGGTTTCGTTAAAGTTAGGATTCCGTTTCCGTGTAAAGGAGTTAATTGAACATTGTTTTGACAATGTATTCGTAGCGTTTTTTCAGTGTTAAGTGTAAAAAGCCAAGTATTTGTGGCAGAAAGTTTGGTTATTAAATCAGGTTTTTGGATTATTATGCGGTATTTACAATTATTATTGGTGTATTTTTCATTAATGATATTTAGGAGGCAGTCATTGGGGTCGAAACCAATGGTTTTAACTTGCGTTTGTTCGCATATATACAAATTTTTTGTTGATATGCTATGTAATTTGTAACAATCACGTTGAAAGTTGGTACTAGTATACTTCAAATAGGCATAACCGTTTGGGTTTTTTAGGAGAAAACTGGAGTCAATATCGAGTATTAGGGTGGTGTTATTAAGTTGGGGCAGAGGTAGGGGGTAAATTCGTTGAATTCTTAGGTCGGTGGGTTCCAATATTGGTAGGTCTACCCGTACGTAGATTGTGGTATTTTTCATTAAAAACCATATTTTTGAAATTTGGATAACAGTTGGCAGATCCTGGAAGAGTTCATGGGTCGGGTATTGCTGCGCGATTTTATGTATTATTTACTGGAAAGTCTCGGGATCTATGATCAGTGGGTGAATTTTTCCTATTGAGAGGGAGTTCATAATTACATACTGCTCATTTAAATGATTGGAAATTTGTTGGAGGGTTAGAGTGATAAAAGTAATAAGTTCATTGGCGTTCGTTTTCAGGTTTTCTAGATTAATAATTTTGTTTTGTTTAATAGTTTCTTGGTGAAGCTGTTTTTCCAATTCTTGGGTTCTGTTGGCTAATTTGGTTTCGCTTATGCTAATGTTTTTTAGGGCTGCGCCCAGGGTATTCGTGGTGGATTTTATGAGGGATGTCTGCTTTTGCATTAGATGTATATTTTCGGTATCGTGTTTTTCTAAAGTCTGTAGCCGGGAGTATATTTTCTCGCTATCTTCAGCATCCATCGTTCCGAGTAAGAATTTTGCCAGTTTTCCTCCGGCATCTATTAGTCCTCGCCTAGGTCGTGTATGGGTGCTTAGAATGGTTTTCAATCCTCTTAGTTTATTTTTAATCCCTTTTACTAGATGTTTTATTTCGGTTATCCAGGAGTCGCACATGTTGGAGGTGTGATATCCTTGTATTAACATACAAATTGCTTCTATGTGCTTTTCACAGCTTTGAATAAATGTTAAAGCTTCTTCCTCGCTTGTTATAGTTAGTTGAGTGATGATTTTCCAGGTCGATTTATACAGGATTGCCTTTCCATTGTCTTCAAGGAAAAGTGTAGTGTTGTTGAGGGTTAAGATTTGGGTTTGTCCCTCTGCTAGTCTTACGAAGCAGATGATTAGGATTAGGGTTTTCCACATCTTCCTAGAAGATGAGAAAGAAAAGAAAAAAAAATGTTGGTAATTATTTTTAATATGTGAGTTGTTTATGGAGACTAAAGGGGGTCGAAAAGTTTTAATCTGTTATTGTGTATTCGCCTTAGTTTTTTGCCAATTTTGATTGTACAATTGACTTCACTGTCGATTTTTACTACGTGGTAGGGTCCCATCCATATAGGGGATAATTTGTGTTTTTTGTGTGGGTTTCGGAGTAGGACCTTATCACCGACGTGTATTTTGGGATCGTGTGCTAATTTATCGTAGTAGACTTTTGCTTTTTCTTTGCTTTTTTGAAGGTTTTCTTTAGCTTTGCGATGAATACTTCTCATCTTTGCCTCTACATACGTACAGTAATTGTCAAAATTGTATACCGGTTCTGGTGGTCTGGTAAGGTTACTGGGAAGGGGTCGACTAAACCCATATAAGGCGTATACTGGGGAAAATTTACTGCTGGAATGAGGTGTATGGTTATAAGCCATAGCGGCTTCTCCTAGCCAGTCGTCCCATTCCGCGGGATTCCCGTCCACTACACTTCTTAGGTATTCAATGAGGGGTCGGTGAGCTCTCTCTAGGCTTCCATCTGCCTGTGGATGATATGCCGTGGTCTGAACCTTTTTGATGTGTAACATCTTACACAGTTTTTTAAATAGGTGACTTAAGAAGTTTGTGCCTTGGTCTGTAATCAATTTTTTTGGAATGACGAAATACTTTAAGATTATGTTTTTATAAAAACAGTCGGCCACGGTATCCGCTTTTAGTGGGAAACAGTCCAGGAGTTTGGTCAAGTCGTCCTGATATGTTAAGATATACTTGTTTCCGCTATTGGATTGAGGAAGGGGCCCGACTATGTCTAAATATACTTTATCGAAAGGTTGGTCCGCCGTGTCACTGATTACCATTGGCATTTTTTGTGTTTTACTTGATTTATTTTGTTGGCATTTTAAGCAATGTTTAACGTGTTTCTTAATGTCTCTATACATATTTTTCCATTTGTAGTGTTGCCGTATCCTTTTAAAAGTTCTTTTGGCTCCCGTATGTCCTCCTAATGGGGTATCATGGTAATCCCTTAATATGGTTTTTATATCGGTGGGTTCGGTTATTTCTTTTACCTCTGGTTCTGAAATTTCAGGCTGGTCCTTGATCGGGGCTGGGGTGGATATGTTTGAGCAGTCAGTCTTTAGTTCGGTAAGTTGCTCTTTTTTTCTTTTTTGCGATCGTGTAGTAACTAGACATATTTTTTCTGTATTTTCCATTTTAGTTTTGGTAACGTTTTCCTTCGCCTGGGTTGTTATTGAGTCGTCGGGGGATGTTTGAAAAAGGTCAGTTAATGGAATTTCGAAAGCTGGGTCTTGAGGGTCTAAGTTATCGTTTAGTATTCTGCTGAGCGAGTCAGCATTTTTGTTATATTTCCCGGGCTTATATTCTATAGTATAGTCGTACTCTGAAAGTTTGTGGTGGAAACGGACAAGTCTGGTGGTAGGGTCTTTAACTTTGAAGACGCCTTTTAAAGGCTTGTGATCCGTGTAAATGGTAAACTTTCGTCCGTATAGATAACATCGGAAGTTTTTGGTAGCCCATACTATAGCTAGAAGTTCCCTTTCTATGGTGGAATATCTCCGTTCAGCGGGGTTAAGCGTTCGACTGGCATAAGCGATTGGTTTATCATTTCCGGGTTCTCCTTGCGATAAAACGGCTCCGACGGCTTCTGCGCTGGCATCCGTTGTGAGGATGAAGGGTCTGGAGAAATCAGGGTATATTAACAAAGGAGGGCTGATTAGAGATTTTTTTAAAACTTCAAATGCGTTTTCACATTCTTCGCTCCATTTGAATTTGTTATTTTTTCTTAGAATTTTGGTGATCGGTTCTGCAATTTTTGAAAAATTTGGGATGAACTTCCTATAGTAGTTGGCAAGTCCGAGGAAAGACTGGACCTGCCTTATTGTTCTGGGGCGTGGGAACTCTTGTACACATTTTACTTTAGTTGGATCTGGTAATGCTCCGGAGGGTGAACACTTATGACCAAGGTATATAATCTCTTTTTTAAGGAAATGACATTTTTCGGGTTGTAGTCTAAGGTTATGTTTCCTTAATCTTTCGAATATTTCCCTTAGCTTGTTATTATGGTCCTCTATGTTCTTTCCATATACCACTATGTCATCCAGATAGACAAAACACTTTAATCCCTGTAGTCCACTCAGAACTATATTCATTAACCTTTGGAAGGTTGCTGGTGCTCCTTTTAGTCCAAAAGGCATTCTGTTGAACTCGAAATGGCCTTGTGTCGTACTAAAAGCAGTTTTTTGTCGATCCTTTTTACTGACGCTAACTTGATGGTAACCACTGGCTAAATCGAGTGTAGAGAAGTAGCGTGAATGGCCTAGTTGGTCAAGAATGTCGTCTATACGAGGGAGTGGAAAAGCGTCTCCTATCGTTAGGCTATTTAATTTTCTGAAATCCACTACCACTCGCCACCTTTTTTCACCGTCAGGGCTGTCCTTTTTGGGTACGACTAATAGGGGTGAATTCCATGGGCTTTTGCTTGGGGTTATGATTTCATCTTCCAGCATTTCCTCAATTTGTTCTTGGATTATGGTTCTTTGCTTTTCTGGCAACCGATACATTTTCTGATTTGCCGGCCCTACATTTTCCTTTACTGGAATTTCATGTGTTAAAGTAGTGGTATGAGTCAGTTTGTCTCCCGGTAAGTGGAATATTTCGTTATATTCCTTGCATATTTTGATGATGGAGTTTAGTTCCTCTGCATTTAGGGTTTCATCCAGATTGAGGTTTTCAAGAAGTAGACTATTTCGGGCTTCTTGTTCTAAAGCGTTATTAAAGTAGGATGAGTGAAATGTGGTAGTTGATCGTGGTTCTGGACCTTGATGGAATACGTGGTAATTATTCAGAGTTACCAAGTTTGGTTTTATATTTTTCAATGTTTCCTTGTCTTGATTAATATTAATGATTGGTATTCGCACTTTTTGCTGTTCGGCCTTTACTAGGCAATTTCCGAGGTAGATTCCTTCAGATAGTTTTTGCTGGGGGCACATGAATTCACCATTTTGTTCGGTGTTAAATTCCAAGATGGTTTCGGTTCGACCAGGAATTGTAATTTCGTTTTTTCTTTCAAATTTATCATTTCGTAGCGGTTTGGTATTATCCTTTGGTTGGTTGGTAATCTTGCTTAAAAGCTTTTTCCTCGTTTCTCTTTGTTCCTTGTGTTGATTATTTTTTCCGCCCTTCTTGTGTAGATCCTTTTGTGTATTTATGTTGTCATGATTTTGACTGAGTTCTATAGGAGGTTTGTGAGTTAGATATAGCACTAGTCTCAAGCTTATCTCCTTCCTTGCGAGGGAAAGTTATTACTTGTTTTTCGTTTGGGACTAATGTTGATTCAGGTTGTTTGGATATGGGGATACTAACAAGGTTATTATTTTCTTTGCGAGGGAAAGTGATCACTTGTTTGGGTCCTTCAATATTGCAATTTTTTGAAATAAAATCGTATCCCAATATACCGTCGCCGGGTATTTCCACTTTGTCATTTAAGATGTGAAATTCGCAGGGTAGAGATAGGTCTGTTAGGATTTTTCCGATACACTTACCTTGTGTGGTACCTATCCCAAAAGCTGTGGATATTGTTTTCACGTCTTGGATAACAGGAGTATTGGCTTTGATGGCTTTGTGTTTGATGAAACTAACTTCGGCACCAGTGTCTATTATTAGTTCAGCCTTGTCTCCTTTTACTATATCTATGGGGATCTGAGCGGTACATATTTTAGGGTTTAGGGGCTGACATCTTTCGGCAGGTTTGGTATTAGGATGGCATCCCCTTTTTAGTTTTCCGTCTGCTCGGGGTTTGGGGTTTGCCTGTTAGATCTACTTGCTGTTTTTTCCTCCCATTGGAGCTTGAATCTACATGAATTTGTTGTATGCCCATATCTTTGGCAGAAATCGCATCTTCCGTTATTCATTCTTTGTGCGTTTGCCTTTTTTTGAAAAGTGTGTACTTGTATTGGGGGTGGGTTTGAAGGGATCGTGAATTTAATTGGACAAGTTTGTAAATTATGTCCATAAACTTTACATTTGGTGCAGTAGGGGGTGTTTTTTCTCATTCTGCAATCCGCGTATACATGATTGGGTTTGTTACAAAAACCGCATTGGATAGGGTGGGCATTGTTATTATTACGTTGGGGGTTTTGTTTCTCAGGTCGCGAGAGTTGGGGAAACGGCTGAGCGTAATTGTGTGGTTGTGGTGTGAGACCGAAATGGTAATGCTGCTCTTGGGTTAGTGGTTTCGGTTGATAAAAAGACGGTTGAGGTGGACTAAATATCATTAATTGTTCCGCCTCTTCTAGTTTCGTTGCCTTTTCTATTAGAGTCTTAAGTTCTTTTTCCTCGCTTTGTAATAGATAAAACTTATGGTTGGGATTGAGTATGCCTATCTTGAAGACGTAGATGGCTGTTTCTTCTAGGTCGGCATCGATGGCTTGGGCAGCTTCCCCATGGTGCCTTTCGTTGTTTCTCAAACAACATTCTTTAAATAAATCGCTTACCACTAGACTTTCTCCCGAAACTTGGCGTAGGAGCCTTAGTTCGTTGACAAGAGTGAGGTATGGCTTTGTATTTATCAATTTGGTGCGTACAAGAGTTTCTAATTCCTTAATATCTCGATACTCACCTTCTAGGACAGCTGAGGCCCTATCGCGAAAACGTATGGGGAGCAGTTGGAGGAAAACTTTGACTTCTTCAGGGGTGAGACATGTGATGGTATGTGAACAACATTTCAAGAAGGAATTGATTTCGTTTGTTAAATTTGGGCCACTTTCGCCAGTTAGCAAAGGGATACTTGTACACACTAACTGATTAATTTTACATATATCCACCGACATTATTAATTTTTTCTTAATGTTAGGGTTAGACCGCGATGCTTTATCGGGGGGGTTGATTGAAGGGTAACCCGAGAAGGAGTTTGACCTTCTCTTGAAAAATTTTCCGGAACGGAGTATACCGGTTGCGGTTGGAGGGTTGATAATTTTTTTTCTCTGCGGCTGTAGATTTGATGCCGAACTTAGCTGAGTTTGCCTGATGTTTTTTCGTTGTAAATATTTGTTTAATTTGTTTTAAGCGTGTTTGTTTCTCAGTGACCGTAGTTTTAGTTGTGTTTGATACAGGGGGGCTTGTTGCGTCGAAGGAAAACGAGTCAATAAGTTCAGCAAAGCTTGTTGATGCTGATGTTGATTGGTTAGGTTCTACTCTTTGGTTGTTTGGGGTTGAAGTGGAAGTTTTCCGTGTACCTTCCCGATTTTTTGGGGCTTGCATTAAGTACCCTTAAGTACCAATCCAGGTGGTAGATTCGTTGAGTTTTCGAAACTCAATCAACAATTGATCACACAAGTAGCTTCAAGCTTAATCTCCTGTGTGATCCTACCGGCTGCGCCAATTAATGTTGTGGATATTTTTGGTCTTAAGGGTCGCCCAAAAGGGAAAAGAAAGAGGATTCTTCTTTTTCTAACAAAACAAAGAATTTAAACACAAAAGTCTTTATTTTACATTGTTAGCTTTACAGCTCTTTTGTGGAGTTCGTTTGATGTTTTGACCCTGTTTCAAGAAGAGTAGTTCCCGCTTTAGTTCCGCCTTGATCTCGACGTCTTTTGTACAAGCGATTTTGTCGTGCAGCGTGGCAATAGCAATCCTAAGGCGCACCCTTACACCTCCACGACGTTTACCTTTTTTTATTCCTTTTCCCTTTACCTTCGGTTCTTTGTTGCTACACTCGGGTTTGGATATACTTTCCTTGGCAAAGAGGAGACTTCTCCTTATTAGCTCCTCCTCTTTTCTTCGGGCAATCCTTCGACGATATTCGTCTAAAGAGATTGGCCTCGGTCCGGCGGTAGGGTTTTCCTGAAGTGCCTGTTGCAATTCCTTGTTGCTTAGCTTGGCACACTCAAACAGCATGTTCCTGTAAGAGAGGGGTAAGACATTGTCACGGTTTTAGTGTAAGGGATGATCGGAAAGTTGGTCTGAGGGGGCAAATATGAAAATTTGCCGGACTTACCTCGATCAACGGGGAGTAATGCTTCAGTTTATCAACCAAGGCTTTGGAGATTTCTTCTGTTTAATTGTTTTTTATTTCTCTTAAGCTTTCTTAAGCTTTGCAGAACGTGGTAGTCTTTCTTATACAGTAAATTACTATTTTTTTCCTTTGCTGCACTTTGTTTGTTTAACAAAACCTCTCTGAGTTTGAATTAAGGAAAACACAATTTTGATAATTTTTTTACAAGGTTTAAAATGTTTTAATTTAATTTTAGTTTGAAAATCGTTTATAAAATTTTTTAGCAAAACACAATCTTTATAATTTTTTTTTCTTTCACAAGGTTTACAGAGTTTTGAACTGTTTAATTTTAACTTAGTTTGAAATTCTTTTATAAATTTTTTAGCAAAACACAATCTTTATAATTTTTTTTTCTTTTACAAGGTTTAGAGTTTTGTAATGTTTAATTTAACTTAGTTTGAAATTCTTTTATAAATTTTTCTAACTTAAAGAAAAGAACTGGTAAGAAAATTTTCCCAAGTCCAGTTTTGGCCAGAATCGGCCGGTCGGACTTGAAAAAATTTTATAAGTTTTTCCCTTTCGTGAAAGGATTAAAGTTTTGGCCAGAATCGGCCGGTCTTAACCATTTCACGAAAAAGAAAAACTTCGTACCTTCACACAAAAAAATCACAATCACTACTGACTTCGTTCTTCGAAATTCTTTCTTTTATATTATTAATTGCAGGCCTAAAGTCCATTTTTCATTAAGTTTAAGTTAATTTTTTGTCCATGTTCATTTTGCCAAATAATTAATTTTTGTCCATGTTGATTTTGCTAAATAATTAATTTTTATATTTCTTAAAATTCCATTTTTTGTTAGCAAATGTAATTTTGCTATAATGTGCAGTTGTTTAGTTTTTTTTTTTTATATAGTGCATGAATTCTGAACTTTAATTTTTTCCGAAATATGCAATTCTTCTTGCAGGTGCATGTGCTACTTTAGAACTTTAAAATTTTTTTACTGCAAAGTACAAATTCTTATTTCGGGTGCATGAACTGGCCTAATTTTACTTGAAAATATTATGCTTTTTAACCTGTCTGTGTGAATTATGAAGCTTGTAAGCTCTTAGTTTTTTACTTAATCCTAGCCTTAAACCTAATTATTCATGTTATACTTAACTCTAAGTTATAAAGCTTTTGAACTTTTTATGTTTGGAAGTTTTGAATTATAGTACTATTCCCCGAATGTTCATTTTCGAATTTTGATATTAAATATGTGTATGAATTTTTAAGAATATGTGCCAATTACAATTTAATTTGGTCAACAGGTGTAATTTAATTTTTGAAATTTTAATACTAATGGCATTAATTTTTGAATATTAATAGTTTTATTATATTTTAATTTAAAATTTCATCAATTCTAATACCATTTCCTATTTTTTTACTTAATTTAATAGTTTTAATGTTATATATCTTAGTTTGTAACCCCATTTAATAGTTTTAATGTTATATATCTTAGTTTGTAACCCCATTTAATAGTTTTAATGTTATATATCTTAATTTATAACCCCAACAATGATCATAAATTATAAAGCTGAGTGCTTCCATAAATATATACAAGAGCTAAGTACAGAAAAGAATACAGACTATTCCCTATGGAAGGCCACGAGACACTTTAAACGGCCTCTTGAAAGAGTCCCGCCATTGAGAGACAAGCTAGATAAATGGGCATGGACAGATGGAGACAAAGTTGAGCTATTCGCTAGACACTTAGTAACCGTATCCCAACCGCACGACATTCAAACTAAGATAAATGTTACGCCTTACTATCAATCAAAGGGATAAAGAAGATCACAGTACTTGAACTAGCCAGTGAAATCGACAAATTAAACATAAAAAAGTCTCCAGGAGTGGACCACATCTCTGCAGGCTTACTCAAAGAATTGCCAGCTGAAGCAATATATATGCTTACATTTATATATAATGCTTGTCTTAGGGTGCAATATATTCCCGATTGCTTCAAAATAGGACAAATAATTATGATTAAAAAACCGGATAAACCTGGTGAAAATGTTGAAGCATACAGACCAATATCCATTCTACCAATAATATCAAAAATATTTGAAAAACTTCTGATGAAGAGATTAAAACCCTTTGTCAAGATACCTGATTTCCAATTTGGATTCAGGAGTAAGCATTCAACTGTTGATCAAATGCATAGAATAACAGACGAAATAGAACAAGTGTTTGAAAATAAGAAATACTGCTCAGCCGTCTTCCTGGATGTGTCTCAAGCTTTTGATAGGGTGTGGCACGAAAGATTAAGGTACAAAATGAGTGTAGTTCTTCCCCGCAATTATTGTTATTATTGGAATCCTATATAGAAGACCGTAAACTCAAAGTGGTACTAAATGAAGCTTCCTCTAAGATCTACCCAATTAAGGCAGGCATCCCGCAAGGCAGTGCACTAGGACCACTGTTGTATCTCATATATACAGTAGACTTACCATATACTAAGGAGTCTTTCATAGGAACGTTTGCGGTCACGGTCGTTATGGCAGTAGAAGATACGCAAAAAAAAAACCTAATGATAATCTACAGAAAGTGCTGGACAAGATAAGCAGATGGGCTGATAACTGGAAGATCAAGTTAAATAGAAATAAGTCAACTCATGTTACGCTTCGCAAAAAAGAAACAAACTTGAATGTATTTCTCAAGGGTGAAAGAGTGCCACAGGCGGAATATACCAAGTATCTGGGATTATACTTGGACTCAAAGCTTAGCTGGAAACATCACGTACGAAAAAAAGCTGCACAAATGAAACTCAAAACTTTGAAAATGAAATGGCTCATAGGAAACCACTCTAAGATGAAACTCGGATATAAAAGATTAATATACATATCTGTACTAAAACCAATCTGGACCTATGGGATTCAACTGTGGGGTTGTTCCTGCAAAACAAACCGCGACATCATCCAAAGATGCCAAAATAAAGTCCTTCGACTAATAACTAACGCTTATCGTTATGTCACAAATAGGGAAATACACGATGACCTAAACATTAACTGGGTAGAGCAGGAAATACCTCGATACGCCGCCAAACATGAAAAAAGGTTATTATACCATCCAAACACTGAAGCAATAAAATAACTAGACACAACTAACAAAATCAGACGTCTCAAGAAGAAAACCACACGATCTAACACAATTTGTAAGAGATATTGATAAATGAACCAACTCCTCCAGCAAACGGATACGTAATAATATAAGTTAGTTAAGTTAATATACATATGTATGTCAAATATACTAATAAATTAATATTAATTAAGATAGTAGTAAACATAACACTGAAAAAAAAAAAAAAAAAAACTCACTGTTGAATTGTGGCTTGATGTAACTGAAGCTCCGGTTGCAAAATTGCATTTGTAATATCAATAACTGTCATATTTCCATTATCAACAAATTGTTGGGAAGATTTCAAAATTTTGTTATGGGTCGTACTGTGAGCCACATCACATTTACCCTGACGGTAACGTTGAACACGCAATTTATGTAGTAGCTTCACGTGTTCTTCTCTTAGCTTTATTATTCATTTTTTATAATAATTGGCTTTAACAAAATTTTTAAAAAGAACTGAGAAAAAGAATATTTCTTTATACATTCATAAAACTTTATTGCTTAAAAGACACAATTACCTGAAACTTCAATCTCTGTTAAATATAATTTTACAAAGCCTTCTACAAACTACATACATATATATTCATATATATTATGCACATATATAATATAAAAAAGATGCACACTATACCATAAATATATTTTTAAGAAAAATAATTATAATACTCAAAACACAAGATTAATCATAAATGGTACGCGGATTTTAAGTGGAAATTATACAAGCTGATCGTATAAGATATGTACTACGATAAACACATATGTATGTATATTAGTCGGGCTTGCGTATATACACAAAATATATTTGTTATTCTCTATTAACGCTCCATTGCGGCATCCTGACGTGTTCCTGAACAAGTAAAATCAAATATTTCGCAATAAGATCGATTTCATACAATTAAGATCAGGATTGGATCAGCGAAAAGAATTCATTCTGCATTAAAGCGTTAGTGAGAAATCTTGCCGCAGTACGGATCCATGTGAAATATTCAAAACCTTATTAAGGCTATCATCAGGCTATCGAATTTTTTTCCTGAGGAGCACTGGAATAGTAAATATTTAATTAAGTATAGCCTGATCCAATCCGGATCAAGTTCAGGCTTCCCTTAACTAATTTCCAGTCGGGTTGCCTTTAAGAGCTTATATGGAAAAAGAGGTTTCACTTCAAAACAAAATTTTGCCAATAACAATTCGTTACATTAACCTTTAAATTACAATATTGTAATTAGGATTGTGGGCATAAATAGTGTTTATACTGGGTCCTAGTGCATTTTAATTAGTACATATTTTAACTCGCTTATCTTTGATGTTGCAAAAAATGTCTTGCGTCATATTCACAGTAAAACTTAACCTAATTTCCACAATTATTTACTGAAACTACTATATTTCTGAAGGAGAAAATCCGAAAAATTACTCAAATTTTCCTCTCCGTGATGCTATGAGTTGTCTAGTACATTGCGCAATGAAGTAGCAAAGCAAACTAGATTTATATTAGTTTATTTGAGAAATACAATAGATATTTCCTACACAAATTGTAAAATGATAGTACATTTGTCTAGCATCTTTGGCCACTGTAAATGCACTATTAAATTGTATGTTGTAAGTCATTCTTCCAGTGAAATATTAAAAGGTCTAAAACTCTTGATTTTTCATTAATTCCGATTACTAGACATATAAATATGGTGAGCTCCTGGCAATATTAACTGTATTTTTGCACTAGATCAGTACAATTTTCACAAAATTTTCCATAGACATTTTTAAAATTGTATGACCACTTAGAAAGATGAAATTTTCGTGTCAACTTTTTACGCTCTTTACCGTTACTTCAATTTTTTTTAAATTTTTCCAAATTCTCCTTTACACCTTCGGAAAACAGTTGAGCTGGGTCTAATGCTCTTGATTTGTCTTTACAGATTTCGACCTGTTATCTTTCCTTTCAAAAAATTCGTTTCCGTCTGAGGACTTGATAAACTCCCAGCTTTTTTGGTCTAGCTCTTTAATCCAATGTTATATTGGCTTGTCCCATATTTCTCATGAGATCTTTTAGTCGTTAACTATATTAATCTGTAAAGAAATTATTAAATTTCGAAAAAATTTAAAATTCATCACCACATAATAAATCACTAACTTCGTATTTGGAATGTGCAGTGAAAGATAATTCTTCAATTTTTTTTAGTGTTTTGATAACTTCCGTTAATAGCGTCTTTCCAGCTGGGTATTTAGCCAACCATCTTGTTTGACTGCTCCTTTACAAATTTGTGTTGTACAATTTTACACTTTTTACACCTTGCTATGAGTCCACCAAAAAAACAAAAACTTTGTGTACACTAACAGAATTCAATGCTTTCAATTATTATTAAAACAACCACAATTGCGGGAAATTTATTTTTCAAAGCATATGAGGTATTGTTGTTTCATCCTATGAGAGAATTAGATTTTGGTATATTTTTAGATTAGATTAGTAAAGTTAATGCAAATACATATGGTAGCCCTGCTGAGATCTAAAGAAAAAGAAGAAAAGAAGCTTGTTTTATATGCACGATATGAAAAAATGAGGTGTAATAAAAAATAGAAAAAAAATTATTTTATTATTCTTATCTTATTTCTCTTATTTCTTATTATAGATGATGTTTATGTAATCGCTCTAAAGTGATTCATTATAGAAATATCCTAAATTGATGAAAAATTCATAGAAAGAAAGATGATAGATGAAAGATTCACTAAGACCATTATCATTTGCAAGGAGACACTATAATTAGAATCCAATATGCTCTGCTAGTACCGTAAACAAATGAACTATACATACCTATAATTGAAAAAGAACCTTAAGGGGTTATATAAAGTTAGAAGCCTCTAAAATAGGGGTTTTCCGAAAATTTTTCCTGAGAAGACCTTTAGATTTATTAATGTAAAAATTTATACACATATCTTAACTGTATTTTAACATAAACATTAACTGACCATCAACTGATCAATATATTTACACGTAAAAATTCTTCATCTAAATTTACTTGTATACACCTAAATTTAATGGACTATGACTTCAAAAGTGTATTTATACGAGGAGAAGTGTTTTTCGAGATTTCTATTTATATTATCAGTTTTTACTTTTGGAGTGACATCTTCAATTCTACACCGGGTGTTTAATTATTATATGTAAAAAGATTGAGTTAAAAGGAAAAAAAAAAAAAAATTTAAAATATATAAAACCAAATGCTACCGCAACTTTGAAATTAATGTGCAGTGGCAGCCACATTTAAAACTGCAAAACAAAAATGTGTGAGTTATAAGCTTTCATCTTTACGCATGTCAAAGCTTTACTTATTCCTTAAATTGCAAAGAGTTTACTACTTTGGTTTACCAATGTCCTATTTTTAAAAACCTGACCGAGAAGATGTGAGAGTCTACAATCATCTGATTCCAAGCTTTGGATTTGTTCACGATGGCAGTCTAGTTTTAATGCAGTTTTGGTATTGATTTCTTCTAATGTCAGTCTTCTAGCAGCACCTCAGACTTTTGATACTACCCCAACCATCTAACAAATATTTGAAATGCATTACTACTTTTTCTTACTGTGCTGTCCGTACCTTAACTTCATTAAAAAATATAAATATCTTCGTGCTAACGATTTCGTGATTTATTATTTGATTTATATTTGAATTTTGTGAAACTCCTTGAAGTGGAAAATACAATAAACATATGTTAGCTGTAAAAGTTTTAAATAGCAAAAGTTCAATCAAAAATCAGAATACACAGTTTTAGGATAAGACATTATTGTCTTTAATATAGTGGTACATACTTTGTTGTGAAAGTCTTAATTTTGTATAGTTTGTTATGGATACATTTTCAGGAATATTTGTCAATTTGCAAGCAAGGTGAGGTTAACTCAACAAAACAAAAAAATTAAAAAATTACACAGAGTTTAAATAATCCTTGCAATAATATCAATTTTGTTTTTATTATAACATATTTAAATTTATCTAAGCAACTTTAAGTCTTAACTTGACTTAGTCTTTTAGAAAATAACAAATTTACTTTTTTGGTAGGAAGCGGTTTACATTCCCAGCGGTGAAATGCTCTTAAAATTGGATGCATTCCATCGTCCCTTATCCGCGATGTATAGGAAATTTGGGCCTATGTTTTCGTATTTTTCTAAAATATTTTTAATAAAAATGAACACTTACTAGAGTTAAGATAAATTTCAATCATTACTTAAAAGGTTTTTACTTTTTTTAATTAAAAATCCGCGAAAATGCTGCAAAGCTTTTTCGTACAGCATATACGCGATCATCTGATACACAAAATTTTCTTTGTCTTTGACACTTGTCTTAGACTCTTCGCGATAAGAAGACAGTGTTGAAGTGATTTTATGTTATATGTGATAATTTAAGTTTTAATTATTAGTTTTAAGTGTATTTTGTTATAATAAATATAAACTTTATATAATTATACAATTTTTTATAAAATATTAGTGAAGTATTGTAATATACAGTTTAAATGATATTAAAATCTTCTACGTACTATGTGATTTGTCAATTTTATGGGCATACCTTTTATTTTAAATGTAATAGTTTTAGTACGTTAAATTTAAGATAATTAAGTAAAAGAATTTTTGTTTATTTATGTTTAATATTTTAAATAAATTTTATAATTAAAATAACAATTTATTTCTTTTATTACCCCTAACCTAAAATTGTATACATTAAGATTAATTCATATTCAAAGGTAAATGGTAGGCATGCGCGTGAATTAGAAAAGAGAAATACCATAAGAGAATCTACCCCCAGCCAGCTGAAATCTCTCTATCGGTGACTTTGCAATCTCGTCGCCGTGTTAAATGGAATCAATCGCCCCATATAGCGTGGAAGTTATAAAATTACATTGATCGGTGACTTTATACATCACATCGTCCACGAAAGAGCGAATTTTCACCGCTGGGTTGTAATTCAAGCTTTAAGAGCTTGTAAATAATTTTATGGTACTGAACGCAGTGAAGCCGATCAACAATTATTTTATTGATCTGTTTTTGTATTTAATCTAAAATTGAAAAGTTATTCTTATATCTTATTAGAATATCAGTGAAAACATTTCAAAGAATCATTGTCGAAATAGTTTTCACTTTGCTGTAATGCTTTACTGTTGAATTTATTACTTAAATCAAGTCAGCTTTAAAATAACGCAAATAATTTGAAAGAAAATTTTTTTAAGTCAGTAATTTACATAAATAGAATTAAGAGAACAATAAGCCAATCAATAAATAAAGGCATTAATACTTTAATTAACACTGATGCCGGGAAAATACATGGACCTAAGCTTTCTTGATTTAACTATTGGTCGATTATGAAAAAACATTATAGTTTGTTACTTTGTTACTTTGTAAAAATTGACAAAATTTATCTACGACTGCAGATAAAAAAAAAATTGCCATTCTTTTTATGAAGTCTATATATAAGTTAACAAGATACAAAGTTCTTTTCACGATCTTTTATTTTGTTTACGTTGCAAATTAAGCAGATAAGAAACTAAATTCCTGCTTGATTTGCGACGCTAAAATAAACAGAAAGATCATGTAACGGCTTGACAACATCAGCCGAGATATAGGGTAGTGTGGAACATTTAATAAATTAACTTATATCTCGAGTGATATTTTTTTGAAGAACAAGTTTTTACAGAATTTTCAATGTTTAAAAGAAAGAATTTTTTCCAAGAAGTTATTTCTCATCATGTTTTTTCATTTCATTTTGATATGATTTCATAATTAATGCAAACTGTGTGAAAATGGGTGGATTAAGTTTTTCTAAAAGCTCAAATTATATTGGCAAATATTATAGTCAAACTATTAAAGCTTAACAAAGTTTTTTAAATACCCGTCTGTTTGCTTCATAGGGATATTTAAACTTGGCTTCATATCTCAGAAAATAATTGCTAGTTATTAAATTCTTATATTTAATGTCAGAGCACTAACTTTTTCCTTTTTAAAAACTTTAAATTAATACCCTAGTCAAACTGACGAAAGAATCTAGTTTTTTTAAATCTAATCTTTTCAAAAAACCCGAGTTCTTTTAATCCCGTAACACACAGCGACAATCTAGTTTTCTAACTGAGTTGTCGAAAACTGATCAGCTGGTTTTGTATGTTTTGGTATCTATTTTTGTTTAAAAAATTACTTCAAATGCAAAAATAAAATATTATAGCATAAAAATTTACTTTTTAGAAACATAATCTTATTTTTTCGCCACGATTTTTTTTACTACTGTATTTTGTAAATAAAATAAATAGCAGGAAAAAGATACGAACAGGAAATATTGTAAATTGCAAATAAATAACAAATTTGGGAGAAATAATAGATGCTTCAATATAATAGTAAAGAAAAATATAAATTATTTAGTTTTAATTTAAAATATAAAAAATAAATAATTGGACTTTTTAAAACACTAAAAACATTTTATATATATATACCAGAGGTGGCCAAAGCGGCGAGTGTCAAATAGCTGTGGTGAAAAGTTTCAGCTTTCAGTATTACCAAATGTCAGAATACATAAAACCATGTTCCTTTTGCTAGTTAAATTAGATTAATTTTGATTAGATTCTAATCTAAAGGTGGGCACTCACTTAGTGCGTATATCTGAGCGGGTAACTTTTATGACGTCATAGACTCATGCTAAAGCTCCCCCTCATATGTGGATATTTCAGCGTGAAGTTCATTTGTACGTCATTTTGACGTCAAAAAAACATAAACTACGTACTCGTACATTGCGACTTCTGAGTAGCTGAGACAAAATATTAGATTAAAAAAACTAGATTCTTGGTCTGTTTGACTAAAGTGTAAGCCTTTATTAATTCTAAAGACTGATATATTTAATTTTAGTTTGAGAACAGCCAAAAACGAGAGTAATGAGGTATTAGGGAACACCTGATTGGAGCAAAGTTACCAATTCTCTACCATGCAAAAATGTAATGAGCTTAAATTTATGAACAACATAACAATATTTGGCAAAAATATGACCTAGAGCAATAATTTTGCTGCTCCTGACGTTGGTGGTAGCTTTTCTAATTAGAAAGGGGATTGGATTGTAGCTGTCTCACATATATATGAAATTGTAATTCATTTAGCATAAAATCTTGTTTTTAATGTAAATCGATACTATAAGCTTGCCCACTTTTTAAGCTATTAGAACCGGATCAGTATCTTTTTGGGTAAAGATATAAGCTAAACTAAAAATGTCTTTATTTTGTAGGATTGCGTTAACTGTTGTAATTTTTCCTTTTCTTGAAAAACCTGAGTTAGTATGTTATATTATTTATAACAGGTGTTGTCTTTTGTCAGGTGATTGAAATCATGGTATAAGTTACTGGACTTTTTAATTAAATTATGCAATGATTCCTGTTTTTGACTAAGAATAGCAGTTAAAGTCTTGGCCAGTATCGGCTGGTCTTAACTCTTTTTGTAGTAACTCAGCTCTCATGGTCCAACAGTTAAATTTTGGGCCAGTATCAGCCGGTCTTAACTGCTTTCGTTGTAACGGTCTTTCTTTGCCTTTATTTTTTTTAAGCATTTATTCTTTTTCTATTTAAGAATTATTCTAAGTTTTTTACTTTTTATTTAAGTTTTTAATTTAACAAGTTAAAGGGAAAAATTAGCTCTGCTGGTGAAGTCTTGGCCAGTTTTGGCCGGTCTTACAGCAGTGTTTCAACCTTCTTGAAAAATTTACAAACACTCTCTTTTTCTAAAGAAAAGTACTTTCTTTTGTAGTACGTTTCTGTCATGCAATTTTTTGTTTTTCTAAAATGCAATATTGTTTTGTGATACACTTGTAAAACAATATTGCTTTTATTATTTTTCTTTTTTTATTTAATAATTAATTTTTCTGTACTATGCAATTTGCTTTCAGTTCATGGGACTTTGTACCTTGAAAATCTTAATACTTAACCTTAGACTTAAAACTAAATTAAACCTATACTTTCAATCTTAAATCTAGACAAAATCCAAATTATATTTATGATTTTATTGTAGGCATATATACCAAATTGTTAGTATATGTAACAATTTTTAATTTGTTTACATAACAAGTATCACAGCCAGTGAAACAATGCAAAAACACCAAACCTTTCCGTTTTGAAGGATATTTAAAGCTATCCAAAGTAAAAAGAGAACCACGCGCCATTCCGCTAGATGGCTTGTGAAATAATATTTTTAAATTTTTGTAATTAAAAAGCACAAGCAGGTCAATGTCTTGCCCAAAAACTATCACAAATTTATCATCTGCGGTGACTTAAATTAATTATTAGGGCATCTGTATCTTCTGCTGCCGGTTTGCATGTAAACCCTACATTCAAATTCTTTTGATAGGGATTTAATTCATTTTATTGTTTTCGTTAGATAAAAATTTTTCTTGCAAATACACAGTATGTCCAAAAAATAACCGAACTTTATATTTAAATCGTATAACATGAAGCGTTATCCATTTAAAATTTACATCATTAAAAAGATAAATTTATCATCTTTCAAACGCACCTACATTCATGTAAATCAGCTGACAGATGTCAAAGTTACACCATTTTAATTACAGAAAGAAAAGTGCTAAGGTTCCAAAACAAGAATGGAACAAAGAGCAAATATAAAATTTCGTGAAAAAAAATTCGCTGAAAAAAGTTTATGGTGATGATTGTATGAGTCTTACTCAAGTTTATACGTGGTTTACACGATTTAAAAATAGTCGTGAGGATTTAAATGATGACCTAAAGCCAGGCCGTCCAGAAGCTAGTAATCGTGCTGAATTGGTAGAAAAAGTCCGTGAAACCATTGGTATCGATGTTAATCTTACTACGAGAAGCTGTCTAGGGAATTTAATATGAGTAAAAACACTATTTGGGGAATTTTATCTGAAGATTTGGGTAAAAGAAAGGTCTGTGCGCGTTTTGTTCCACATGAGTTAAATGAAGACCAAAAAAAATGAACGAATTTTTGATGAAAAAACGGATTTCTCTCATCAACCATCCTCCATATTCACATGATCTATCACCATGGACTATTTTCTATTTTCAAAAACAAAAATCAAGATGAAAGGAGCATTTTATGATGATATCCCAGCCATTCAAGCAGCCGTAACCGAGGTGCTGAAGAACATTCCTATAAATGACATAAAAAAATCTATGCATGCGCTAATTGATCGTGCCAAACGTTGTATTGAGTCTAATGGAACCTATTTTGAATAAATAATAACTTTTAAAGATAATATCATGTGTGTTTTATTCTATATCTAAAAAGTTCGGTTATTTTTGGGACATACTGTGTATGTTATTACTGTGTGATTTTCAAAGCTTGGCATATCTGGTACCATCGCTGAATGATATCGTCGTAAGCGTTCAGTTGTTTTGTAGCAGTTAAAGTGGACGTAAAAGTCATGTTTACTTGAAGATATTCATAAAAAAATACAAAATTATTTGCTGCGTACATATCGTATCAATTCTTGACCCCACAAATTTGTGTATTTAAAAGCCTCGATCGACAACATGCACAACTACTTTATTGGAGTTTGGCAATTTAACAAACCCCATGAAGGGCTCATAAAGATCTTATTTAACGCTTTTTTAAACCCAGATTTTGTATATAATATACAAAATGTATATAATGGATATATGTATATGGATATGGTGCAAGTTCATTTTTAAGATGATCTTGCATATCTTTTTTGTTACTGATCTGTAATGAAATTCTTTGGTATAACAATAAAGTATTTATTGATCCTCTGTGCAAAGATGAACATTTTCAACAGCGATTTGTGTAAGAGCTGTTAAACATTTACTGGTTTGAATAAACACTTCTGATTCTGCCCTATTTTGGCATTTGCCAAATTGATTATTTTTTTTAATTTATCTTTCCATGTTTTTAAATTATTTTCCGGTTCATTGTTTTGTTTTTTTCCACAGTTACTTAAAAAACATATAGTTAATAATTTGACATTTATAATTTAATTTAATTTTTTTTAGTTTTAATCAAATTTATGAAGAATAACCTATTTTGTTATGGAATAATTAATTTTTTTCTTAAATGTTCCAGCAACGTATTTGGTTTCATAGTCACATCTTTATATAATTCCACATAAAAAAATAGTGTTTGCACCTTCAAACCCTACTACTTACCAATTTTCATACCAACTTTACTACTGGCGAGATATATCAACAGCTATAGATGTTTTACAAAGGAATACGAAATGATCATGGAAACATACAACATACAATTACAATTATTATCAGCCCTTTATGGCTTCTATATGATGCACAGCAAATTATTCACTTACTAAGTGAATATCCGTAATAATTAAATTTGTTGGTTGTAAAGATGCACAGTTATAAGCTCTAAAAGAAATGTACTAAATAAAATAGCTTTAACTTTTTGTAAATGTAGGGTGTCTTCTATTTGAGATAATAAGTAATTTGAATGTATTCGTTGTTGAATAAAATAAGCCAGAGTTGGTAAAATTTGAGCAGCTTTCAAGAAATCAATTAAATAGACTTTATAATTGCCAAGATTTTTTTGAATATTTTAGCTAATAATGACTTGCCATTCCCATTATTTAAAAGGAAAAGGTAAAAGCCTTAATTCTAATTTTTTCTTACAGGTGTTTTGTATATACTATTTATCAGGAAAATAGAATTCACAAAGAAACATTTCCTCAATTTAATGGTGTAATGAGTTAACATATTAAAGAGCAAGGCGCATGCTGTCGACAATAACCATTCAGATCCAAATACTAATTCTAACTCAATCTATAGGTGTTGTGAAAATTGGGAAAATGGGATTCCAATATTACGCTACAATACTGAGATTGTGAGGTAAAATTTTAGATTTCAATATTAAAATGCTTATAATATTATATTACAGTAAAAGAAAGTAATCCTTTAAAGTAAAAGAATGAATTAGCTACTATTTCTAATTCCTCAAAGAAAGGAGCTTTACCTAATTAAGCTTCTAAAAATGACAATGTGGCAAAGTGGTGGTATGGGAGGCCATGGCTCTCAAAATAATCCATGGATGAAACTAATGGGTATCGTTCATAAAGAAAGGAGACATATAGAATGTAGCCAAAGTCACAGTGGTTCAAACGAAAGGACTCTAAATCAGTAAGTATCTTACCTAATTTATGACTCACTTTAATTCTATTATTAGCTTGCATAAAAATCTTCAATTGTTAATAAAATCTTTTCTATTCATCCAATCAAGTTCAAATAAATTTTGTTGAGTTGGCAGTAGAAGACAATTGGTATTAATACAGTTAGTTTAAATATTATTCTTACTGTTAGCTTATAATGTCCAATATGTTTTACAAATTTTCAATCGTTAATAAAATTCTTTTCCATTTATCTAATCAAGTTCAAATAAATTTTGTAGTGTTGGCGGTACATGTCAATTGATATTAAGTTCAAATATTTTTAGTTCAAAATATTAGTTAGTCCAAATATTATTCTTACTGTTAGCTCATAATGTCCAGTATCTGTTTGGAACTTTTAATCGTTAATAAAACGCTTTTTTATTCATCCAATCAAGTGCAAATAAATTTTTTTGAGTTGCCAGTGAATGACAATTAATGTTAATATAGTTACTTCAAATATGAATTCATTAATTAGGTATATTGATTAAATTACTTTTTAGTATAATATGAGAGAAAAACTTCAGAAAAATGAATGAAACCAATTCCGAATTATGAATTCAGAAAAAAGAAAAAACAATCTCAATGAATGGGAGTGTATGAGAAATATAAGAAGGAATATAATTTAAAAATTTTTTCCTTATATTATATTTGTTATTGGCTACCACTGTATTAGTCTGAATTACTTTTTTTTATTTGTAGAATTTATTTTAAGGGTTAATTGTACATGTTCAGTGTTAGGATACGTACCGTTTTTCGTTAGCTTAGATACAATATTTGGATTACATGAGCTTGACCTCTAGTTTTTTAAGGGAATATTAAATTAATACAAGACGTGCTAGATTTTCTTATTTCTTTATTTCGTTTCACTAAAATTACTAACCCTTATCTAAAATAATTAAAGTTTTACTCACCTGTGTAATGTTTATGGGATATAAACTCTCTTATTTTGCCCTAGAAGGCAGTATGTAAATATGGCATTATTTGCCTAAGTTTGTATTTGATAGAAAATAAAAAAATATATTTTATTTTTAAAATTTGATATCTATTTTTCACTTTATTTAAATGCCGATTAAGGCTGAGATGCCAATTTAGGCTAAGTACAAATTATCACTGATGTTAAGACTAGCACGGATAGTAACACACTAAAAAAAACAATGCCAGTTTCAAATGCTTATATATCCATTTTTCTAGCGGTTACAATTTTAGTCCTATAAACAAAATTTAAATCTGAACAGTTTCAATTTGAAAAATTTGAACATCTGCTAATTTCGATACACAATCATCTGAAACTGTATCAACTTAAAATTGAATACTTTCCCACGACATTCCTACGGAAAGCTTGCAGTACTATTTTGTTATATGGCTCAAGCTCCGTGAGAAAATATTCAATTGCTATCAGCTGCAATTATCTTATATATATAATTGCAATATATTAATATAATGTACATAATTCAAGATCCAAACCGGTCTGAATGCCTATGGCTGAAAAAGCTTATTCTTTTAATTTTTCTGAAAAGCTTTTCTTGTTTGGGTCTTGTACATGTGGACATTGAATTCATTTTAAATGATACTTATAGAATCGTACATTACTATTTAAAATTATTTTTGTTTTATTTATTAAACTTATCTATATTGTTAATTTAATACACTACACCCTAACCCCTAGCTTCAAATAATTTAAATTTAAGATAAATTATTTTTAAAAGCGAAAGAATTATGTAAATATACTAATTCATGAATTCAATGAGTGTCTTATCCTATTTGTTTTTTGTTACTAGTTCAAAAAGTATGTATTTATAGATTGTGTATTTTTTGTTCTTAATTATGTTATAATGCCTTTGTTTTTTTGTTTTTTTTTTAAACTATGTTACCATGTTATGGTTTTGTGTGTTAATATTTATGTTTTTATGTTACAATGCTTGTGTTTTAATTTTAATCGATTATTGTGAATTGATTTGTCTTTTCCTTTCTTATTTAATATAGAATTTGGGTTCATTTTCTTAACAATTTTGTATGGACCTTCATAGGGTGTTTGATGCTTCTTTACATTTCCCTTTTTAATGAATACATAATCGCCTTTATTGAATTTACTTGGATCCATTGTCTTATCAGCTTGATTTTTCCTTATTAATTTTGCTAAATATAATGAATCTCTTGCCCTTTTTAAAGCTCTTTGGAGTCTTAGTTGGACTTCCATTGGATAATTATCGATGTTGTATAGTATGTTTGCTTCAGTATTGTGGCTAGTTTTCCATATACCAATTTAAATGGCGTGTTCTTCGTATCTGTATGTGGTATGGAATTGTAGCAGAATACATAATAAGGTATCCAGTGTTCCCAATTGTCTTCGTTAGCAAATGAAAGCATGTATTCATTTAGCACTCTATGATTCCTTTCAATTGACCCTAAGGTCTCATGATGGAATGGTGTTGAGGTGATATGATTTATGTTCAGAAGTTTACAAATGTCTTTAAACAATTCATTTACAAATTCTGTGCCACAGTCTGTCTTAAAATTTTTAAAAGCTCCATATTTCAATATAAATTTTTCAACTAAGGTTTTCGCAACTGTGTGTGATTCTTCAGTTTCCATGGGAAATGCTTCCACATACTTAGTTAATTCACACTGTATCGTTAGTATGTACCGATATCCGTTTGATATCCTTAGTCCCTGCAAACATTGTGATTTGCTAATGAGTTTACTAGCAATTCACTTCAAGTGAATCAGACCTCGTTTGTGAACTCATTAGCAACTCCCTAGCAAGTTGCCAAGTCTTCCAGAGACGAGATATATGCAACATCATTAGCAATTCACTTCAAGTGAATGATAGGTGAGTTTTTTGAATGTGTTGGTACTATGGGATGTGCTCTGAAAATCTCATGCGATTTTGACACAAAAGACTCACCTATGATTCACTTGAAGTGAATTGCTAATGATGTTGCATATATTTCGTCTCTAGAAGACTTGGCAACTTGCTAGGGAGTTGCTAAAGAGTTCGCAAACGAGGTCTGATTCACTTGAAGTGAATTGCTAGTAAACTCATTAGCAAATCGTACTATTTTTATGGTGGTGAAGCTTATTCACTTGAGGTGAATTAGTGTGGATACATAAGCGAATTGCTATGTATGAGGGTTCACTTGGAGTGAATTAGGGTGAATGCATAAGCGAATCGCTATGTTTGAGGGTTCACGTGAAGTGAATTAGGGTGAATGCATAAGCGAATCGCTATGTTTGAGGATTCACGTGAAGTGAATTAGGGTGAATGCATAAGCGAATCGCTATGTTTGAGGGTTCACGTGAAGTGAATTAGGGTGAATGCATAAGCGAATCGCTATGTTTGAGGGTTCACGTGAAGTGAATTAGGGTGAATGCATAAGCGAATCGCTATGTTTGAGGGTTCACGTGAAGTGAATTAGGGTGAATGCATAAGCGAATCGCTATGTTTGAGGGTTCACGTGAAGTGAATTAGGGTGAATGCATAAGCGAATCGCTATGTTTTAGGGTTCACGTGAAGTGAATTAAGGTGAATGAATAAGCGAATGGTACTGTTTGCTGTAAAATAAAACATATTTTCGTTAACTTACTTGTTAATTGACTATCCAAGGCTATAATAATTAAAATATTTTATAAAAATTCATAAATATTTTTAAAAAGTTAATTACAGCTTCACTTTATATAATAAAAAATTTTTATTAAATTTAATTTACAGGATTTTTAACTTAAACTTAAAATTATTTATAAATAATCAATTTTTGTATTTTTATTTATTTTTTTATAATAAGTTCTTTGTTAAAACTTAAATCTACTTAAAACTTAATCTAATTAAACTAAAATTAATTAAAGCTAATTTAAATTAAACTAAAATTAATTAAAACTAATCTAATTAAAACAATATAATTTTTTAAACATTTAATTCTTTTTCCTTCAGTTGTCTATAAACTGTTTTTTTTTTTATTCTGTCATTTGCGTACTGAAAATGACGCATGCAGACCTTGTCAAACTGCTCCGTTATGGTGTAAGGAAATTTTTGTTGGCATGCCGCTAAAAATTATTTATTATTAATTAGTTCGAAGCATTTCAGATAAATTTGATACCTTTCAGCATAGCGATGGTTCGCAAAGGGCGGGCTGCTTTCTCTAATTTTGTGCCCATCCACGAAAACTCCTTAGCCACTGCCATGATCATTAGAAATTTATTATGAAAAAAACCCGAAAACTAATACTAAAACCAAGAAATAAGAAAAATGATTTTATAAGCACAGGCAAAGGGAAATTTTGAGTATAACAAAAAAAGCCGGAAAAATTTTAAAATAAAACTTTAAGTTAAGGAAATACGAAATAAAATTTTGTATATAATTTTACTTCTTTTCTAAAAAGAACAATAAACCTATTACTCAGCTTTTCTTTTTGGAATTTCTTCTTTGTTATTATGGCTCATTATGGAGCAATCAATAATTCTATCGTATCAAATCCAAATACAAATAAAAGAACTTACAGTAGCAGAGCCAAAAGAACAGCAATTGAAACAAAAAACATTGAGAATATCTATTATAATATGTATTAAAATGTCTTGATAACTGTCATAGATAATTTAAATAATTTATATATTATAATATAAATAAATAAACAAAAGAAGCTTACCGAGTGATAAAAACTCTTTTAAAAATGATGCTGATGATTTATCGCAGTTTTTTGAAGCAGTTATTACACTTATTATACACTATTTGTAATCCTTTTGTTTTTTCAAGTAAGGCACACACACTTTTTTTCACACACCTTTTGTGTAATGGCACCAATTGTTTAAAATGTATCACTTTTTTAATCCTTCAATTTAAATTTTTACAAAAAATACTAATTTTTATATTTTTGAAAAATGACAAACATTTGCCGACTCTTTGCACTTGGAATACCAAAATGAAAATACCGAAATATGAAATTTGAAAATATCAAATGAACGATTAAAATTTAATCCTACCCTAACTTGAACCTACTTAAATTTTTCTAAATAGCCATAAACACAATAAGGACTTAAAATATTTACCTCAAACAAAACAATTAAATAGTGAAGTTATCTGGAAAAAAAATTAAAATTGCAAGGATTACTACACTACAAATTGTAAACACTATTCTACGCAAAAATCATTTAATTTTGCCTTGAAATATGTATATGATATACATATGATATGGGACCTAAAATATTTACCTCAAAACAATTAAATAATGAAGTTATCTAGAAAAAAAATCGAATTTACAAGGATTACTACGCTAGAAATTGTAAACACTATCCTTTGCAAAAATCATTTAATTTTGCCTCGAAATATATATATAATATGGGAGCTAAAATATTTACTTCAAAGAAAACAAAACAATGAAGTTATCTGGAAGAAAAAACGAATTTGCAAGGATTAGTACGTTAAAAACTGTAAACACTATTCTTCGCAAAATTCATTTGATTTTGCCTTAAAATATGTATATGACATACATATGATACCTGGAAAAAGAAATGCAAAAGATAATTTTAAAGAGACTTACATTTCGAAGTGATCCTTTAGAAAAATCAGAAAAATTACATTTTTCTTGGAATGATATACGAATATTTGTTATATATATATATATATATATATATATATGTATATATATATATAAATAAACGAAAGATATCCATTGTACTTACCTGATATATAAATTACCTAATGAATTATTATCAATTAATTTAAACACATGTTATTTAAACTACACTGCACTATTTAATAAAACAAAAACCAGAAAAACAGGTTTATTTCACGTACGCGATAAAATCGCATGACAAATTGTCAAATAAAACGAAAATTATAAGCGCGTAGTAGTGAAATTTGAGAAATTTTAAGTTCCTCACTCAAATAGAGCTCAGAATCGAGATTTCTCTTTCTCACTTTCTCAATTTAGCCTTCGCTTGGATTCACTTCAAGCAAAGGCTCGATAAAATGTTTGCAGGGGTGGTCCTATAGTATCTATTGTAATAGTTTCAAAACTCTGCTTAGGTGTGTCTGTTATTACCAAAGGTTCCTTTGTATATTTAGTAATTTTGTTCATATGTTGCATTTTTCACAGCTGTCAATGTAATTTTGAACCATTTTACTCATATTCTTCCATATATATGTTTGTTTTAGTTTATTTGTACATCTTTTTATTCCAACATGCCCTCCTAAAGGTGTGGAATGATATTCTTCATTTAGTTTTTTCATTATTCTGATTCTAAAAGTAATTCGCATAGGTGGCTTATATAGTATTATTTTTAATGTTCTTCCTTTTTTAATGTCTCGTTCTGAGACTAAGTTATTGTGCAGCTTATTATATGTGTCTTAAAATTTATAAATGTCGACTCGCTTAAAAATTTCATCATCTTTTGATAGGGCTAGCTCCTTTATGTTGTTTCGTATCATAATATTAATTAAATTTTTTAAATAGTCGTCTAAGCGATTCTTTAAATCATTGATAAATATTACTGTAACGTTGTCTTGAGTTTCAAGAATATTATTATTGCTATTGTTGCTTTGATTATGATAGTTGCTGAGCTTATCCTTGTTTTTAGTGTCTCCAGGTAGTTGCCTTGGCTTTATTTCTAGATTATTGCTAAAACGTAGATGCTCATTTTTATCAGTTTTATCAATTACATCGGTGTGCACGTCTGCAACACTTTTAAAATTTATTTTTTTGACATTCTTAGTATCTGTTATGGATGTACTATCCCAAATCCAGAGTTGATCAGACTTTTTGTGGATTATGGGCTTAGTAATATTATCCTGCTTTTCATTTATTGTTCTTTTCATATTTCTTGTTAAGTTTATCCATATCTATGTCTATCCTGGATAATGCATCTGCATTCGTATTCATTTTCCCTTGTTTGAATACTATTTTAAAATCATAATCCATAAGGTCGATTCTTATGCGGGTTAGTTTGGAAGAAGGATTCTTGCGTGTGAATAAATTTACTAGTGGTCGGTGGTCCGTTACCACTGTAAACTTTCTTCCATATAAATATGGTCTGAAATGGTTAATGCCCCAATGGATTCCTAATAATTCCTTTTCAATGATAGGTTTGTTAGCTTCATGCTTATTCAAAGTTCTGCTCGCATAACATATCGGATGCTCATTTTTACCTTCTCCTTGGCACAAAATTGCTCCTAAGGCATAGTTTGATGCATCTGTAGTTAGTATAAATTTTTCGTTGAAATTCGGATATTTTAGTATTGGAGGATTTATCAACTTCTTTTTTATGGATTCAAACGCATTGTTACAGTTGTTAGACCACTCAAATGGAGTGTTTTTCTTTAATAAATTATTTAGTGGCTTGGCTATTTCGGCAAAGTTCGGAATGAAGCGTCTGTAGTAATTGCATAACGCTACAAAACGTCTAACTTCATCGCTATTTTTGGGTATTGGATAATTTAAGATATGTTTATGTTTGTTCGGGTCGGTTCTTATCCCTCTGTTAGTGATTAAGTTGCCTAAATAAATTACTTCTTGACTCAAAAATTTACATTTCTTTGGATTTAAAACTAGATTATACTCTCTTAGACGTTGGAAAACTTTTTCTAGATTGCTGTTATGGTATTTAAGATTGCAGCCGTGCACAATAATATCATCCACGTAGAGAAATGCATTTGCATCTAATCCCGATAAAGCAATTGTCAGCATTCGCTGAAAACTATTGGTTGATATTTTTAAACCAAATGGTATTCGCTTAAATTGAAAATGCCCTTTATTTGTGAAGAATGCCGTAAGGTGCCTAGAATCTTTTTCTAGTTCGATTTGATGGAAGGAGTTGGTCATATCCAACGTAAAAAGTATCTCGCTCTCCCCAACATGTCTAGTACGTCACCAAGGCGTGTGAGCGGGAATTTGTCATCCATTATACGTTTGTTAAGTTGACGAAAGTCGACTACTAACCTCCATTTCTTTTCATCACCATTGTTATTCTTTTTCGGGACTATTAAAAGAGGTGAGTTGTATGGGCTCACTGAGGGTTCTATTACATTTTGTTTTTCTAGTTTTTCGACTTCTTTGTTTATTTCATCAATTTGTGCATTTGGTAGTCTATAGTTTTTGATATACTGGAGTTCCACTAGTTCAGCTAGTGCTGTTGCTCCTGCAAAGGACTTGCATCTAGCCGCAAAAATCGTAGGCTTAAGGGTGTCATTTAGACCACTCTGAAATGTTGTCAAAGCAAATTTATCATTCAATTTGCAAATTGTGTCTTTACTTTTTGTGCCTAACTCCTCTATCTGCAAGGTATTTAAATCTGCAAGCAGCAATGCAATTTTATCTGCAAAGTCTTTAACATTTAAGGTGTTTTGTCTTATTGTCGACAGTTGTCCATGTATTCCTTGGGGAATCTTATTTGGCTTAAAAGTGCTTTGTATTATATTTTTAAGTTCAAGTAGATTTTTGGGTGCGGTGTGAGCAGCCAATCTAGTTTTGCATTTCGTGGTTATTTTCGCGCACCAAATGAAGTCAATTAATTTTGATTTACCTTCTTCATTTAACGTATGATCGTATAATTCTGTGATTTTTAAAAAGTTCTCAGTTTCGGGAGGATCTCCATTGAACTGAGATATTATTTTAATTGCAGAAAGCAAATCGAAATTTATATTAGCCATATTATATATTTTATTTGTTGCTTCTTCGTACTCAGATTCAGAGCCGTCTTCTAGCGTATATTCCTTGATATATTTATCAATGATTTTGTAGGTTTTTGAGTGAAGATCGTTAAAACTTGTTGTTATTTGTTGTATTTCTGTGTCGGATAAGGCTGTTTTCTGTTGAATTAATTCTTGGAAATTTAGGTTTAGTTGCTTGAGTTGAGATTTCTTTTGTAATATGTACTTTACGCTTAATGATCTATTTAGATTCTTTTTGAAGGTTGCTAATAATTTCTCAAGATCGCCTAAAGTTTTGTTTATCTCCTTCATATGGCAAAATAATGATTTTTTTTTTTTTGGTCTCTTATTCAATTGAGTAGAAGAAAAGAAAGTGAACCAAGTTACTTAGAAGGGAAAAGACAAATATAAAAATTTAAAAATTTTATGTTTTAATTTCAATTCATTTCATTTTTATACATTTCAATTTACATTTTTTTTTTGGTATATGAATTCTTAATTATTTAGTTTTTATTTGATCGATTTTTATGCATAGTTCCACTTAATTCTAGTTGTCTTATTTTTCTGATGAATGTTGCTCTTTCTGTCTATAGTTATGGCTAGAATTTGGTGTAACTCTCCTAGTTCTTTGGGTATTTTCACTAATTTTCCTGCTCTCTGCTTTTTTGGTACATTTGCTCGCGTTGATGATGGTTTTGATGATGATGATATTGAAGGTTTTCTTTTACCTTGTCGTTGCCTATATTCTTCGATAGAAATGGGCCGTGGTCCAGCTTTCGGGCTAATTTCTAGTTCTTTAATTAAAGCTATTGGTAGCTTTAAATTTATTTTATCTTTTTCCGTTAGGAGATGAAATGCTTTTGATGATCTTGATGATGATGTCGAAGATGGCAGGGTCGATGGTGGCAGGGTCGCCATGTAATGTTTATGGGATATAAACTCTCTTATTTTGCCCTAGAAGGCAGTATGTAAATATGGCATTATTTGCCATATTTGATAGTATTTGTATTTGTATTTGATAGAAAATAAAAAAATATATGTTATTTTTAAAATTTGATATCTATTTTTCACTTTATTTAAATGCCGATTAAGGCTGAGATGCCAATTTAGGTTAAGTACAAATTATCACTGATGTTAAGACTAGCACGGATAGTAACACACTAAAAAAAAACAATGCCAATTTCAAATGCTTATATATCCACTTTTCTATCGGTTACAATTTTAATCCTATAAACAAAATTTAAATCTGAACAGTTTCAATTTGAAAAATTTGAACATCTGCTAATTTCGATACACAATCATCTGAAACTGTATCAACATAAAATTGAATACTTTCCCACGACATTCCTACGGAAAGCTTGCAGTACTATTTTGTTATATGGCTCAAGCTCCGTGAGAAAATATTCAATTGCTATCAGCTGCAATTATCTTATATATATAATTGCAATATATTAATATAATGTACATGATTCAAGATCCAGACCGGTCTAAATGCCTATGGCTGACAAAGCCTATTCTTTTAATTTTTCTGAAAAGCTTTTCTTGTTTGGGTCTTGTATATGTGGACATTGAATTCATTTTAAATAATACTTAGAATCGTACATTACTATTCAAAATTATTTTTGTTTTATTTATTAAACTTATCTATATTGTTAATTTAATACACTACACCTGCTTAGCACGTGTCTGGCGCTAAGATAATTCACTAAATAGTTTATATTTTAATTCACTGTTATAATATTTGCGCTTGAAAAGGGGTGAAAATTCAGGTCCATACCCTAAATTTTGGAATTAATTTTGGTCGATACCCAAAATTAATAAGAACAAAGGAATTCAGATCGATACTCTGAATTTTGGAATTAATTTTGGTCGATACCCAAAATTAATAGAACAAAGGAATTCAGATCGGTACTCTGATTTTTTATAATTAATTTTGGTCGATACCTAAAATTATTAAGGAATTAAGGAATTCAGATCGATACTTTGAATTTGTTTGGAGTTAATCCTGGTCGATACCCAGAATTAACAAAAAATGAATTCGGATTAGAAAAAAAAGCGCAGATCGATACTCTGAAAGGTAATCACATGGAATGAAAATACTGGTAGCAAGTGCTAGCTATTTAAGCAAAGTTAGCGGGATTATGAAAACTGGATATTTCAGTTTACACAACCACGCTATTGTTTTTTGTTCTTTGTACTTAAAAACTTACTACTACCAAATAAGATAATAGCAGTAAATTGCTTGTACATTATAGGTATACTTACTCAGTACAAACCTGTTGTGTTATTTCTCCTCTGATAGGCGTGTACCTAAAATTTGACAGTCCGGATAAAAAGTTAATTCGATAACGCTGCTCTGTGCGAAATTTTGTAAATTAAAAAAAAAATTGTTCGGTTTCGAAAATTCAGTATAACAATTTTTGAGTGTGGAGCTAATGATAATAACAACAGTGAAATCAATCACTTTTAGGTCCATTGAATACTTTTAACATATTGTTTACTATTTATTTATTTTATAAATCCACAGTTTGATAACGTCATCTATAAAACAGGTTAAATAATAGCTTACTTATCAATATACTAAAATTTACATCACTTTTATGTTAGAATTTAAAGTAAAACGTAAAATAAGAAATAAATTACTTTTTAAACATTAGGGAAATCTAAAATCTAAACATTAAGAGTAATCTAAAATCTAAACTGTTGTATTTCCACAAAAAATTATTAATGGTTTTTAAAATCTTTTAAGCAATAACACTGCTCTTATATTATAGAAGTTAAAATTAAATTTACCCTAATGTCTTGTTAAGCTTTTTAAATAGTCACACTGCTACCAACCAATGAAGTAGAGAAACGAGTAATATTATAAAATAAAAGACATCTTTTATACACACATTTGTATTAATTTTCTCGCGTTAGGTTTATTTGCTTTGAAAAGACATAAATTAGTTCGAAATATTTATAGTCTATTCAGTTTTTTAAAATCGAATGTTTAAAAGCCCTAAATTGCTTTATTTAAAGCTTTTATATTTACATATACATGAATAATATTTGCTTAAAAAAAATCTAATTTCTAAAAGAAAAACGGATATTTTACTGATTTGAAAACATAAATATTGTGGTAATGCCGTTTTCGGAATGTCTTCTTGATCAATTGGGATTTGGTGATATGCTTTGACCAAATCTATTTTTGAAAATATAGAGCAATCTTGTAATTGGTGTGCGAAATCATGGATAATAGGGATCGGGTAACGATCAGGAATAGTTAGAATTAATAGAATTAAGACGTCTATAATCACCACATGGACGCCACTCACCATTTTTCTTTTTTACTAGATGAAGAGGCGATGACCAAGGGCTACTTGAAGGTCTGCAAATCCCTAATTTAAGAAGAGTTTCGAATTCTTTTTTGGCAATTAATAATTTATCTGGAGCTAACCTTCGACATTTAGAAGCTATTGGATTTCCTTCAGTAAGAATTTTATGAGATATTGAATGTTTAATAGGCTTATCGAAATTGTTATCAATGGTTATGTCGTACCAACTTTTAAGTAACTTATGGCTTCTAGGATCGTAAGAGTTATCAAATAATACAGATAAACTAGAGTTAAAACTTGATGTAACTTTGCCACTTGAGCGAATAGTGGTCAATGGATCTATGAGTTGTTTTTTTAAAATATCAATAAGTAAACCGTAATGACCAAGAAAATCGGCACCTAATATTGGTTTAGTTACATCAGCAATAATGAGCTACCATAAAAACTCTCGTCGAAGTCCTAAGTCAAGAGTTAAATACTTATGACCATAAGTATCGATTTTTGATGAGTTAGCAGCTAAAAGTTTGAAACCTGTGGGTGGAAGTCTGTTTGTTGAAGGTGCTGGGACAACTGACACATTTGCTCCGGTATCTACTAAAAAACTAAGTTTTGTACGTTTGTCAAATATGTGTAAACGGCTTGCATGTTTATGTTTATCAGCCACCGTTTGAGCTGATAAACGATTTAGTTTTTTGATTTAGAATCCTTTATTGAAATAAAGGAGCATGGCTGAACACATTTTGTAGCCTTATCCGAAAAGTGAGAGTGATACCAACACAGGTCTGATTTATTACTAGAATCCTTGAGGGCATTGGAGCATTTAGACCTGGATCGTGATCTAGAATTATACCTAGAATATCCTTTCTTAACTTTTATTTGTAAATTGTTAAGTTGTCTTTCTAAATTATTTAAGCGTTCCAGAATAGAACTAGGCTGAGAATTAGTAGTCGGGGTGGAACATGCAAAAACGCTGGGTCTGGTATACACCTCCGCTATTTTTTCTGCGCACACAGACAATTCGCTTAGATTTCCTGGAGTACAGGCAAGTATGGCCTGTATATTTTCAGGTAGGCGTTGGAGCCATAATGATTTTAACTGCTCATCTGAGACTCTATCACTTCCCAACTCTCGCATTTCACGCAGTATTTGAGAGGGTTGGCGGTCACCTAAAGTGATCTCACTTAATAATTGATTTAATTTAGTTACCTCACTAGCGGAAAGCCTTTTGATTAAATTTGTTTTTAAATTATCGTATGGTTCAGTAGTATGGGGGTTTCTAATTATATCACTAACAACTTTTATAACATCACTCTTGAGAGTAGCAAGAACGTGATTAAATTTAGTGTTTTGTGATGAGATACCCGCAAGCCTGAATTGAGCGTCCAGGCGATCAAACCAGAACTGTGGTGTATTCCTCCAAAACGGAGGGGGCTTAACTGAAATGGCGGAAATAGCGTTCTCATTATGATCTCCACTCTGAGAATTCATCGTTAAATATTTTTTAGCGTATTTACAATGAAGAATTTAAATCTTAAGTAAGTTATAGTAAAGTCTAATATAATTTTCTTATGAATAATTTACACGCTTGATGCAGCCTCACATCAAGAAGTTTAGGCTTGGTCCCATGTAAAAAAAAAACTAAAATTTTTGTTACTCAAAATTACCTAATGAAAAGTATAAGTTTTCTTGAAAAAGCTGAAACCTGATTCTTGATTGAATTTTCACTTGATTCTTGATTGAATTTTCACTTGATTCTTGATTGAATTTTCTATATTTTGAAGAATTCTTGAAAGAGAATAAATCTTGATTTTTAATTGAGCTGAGTTGAGTTGTGTTGAGTTGAGCTGGGGTTACCAATATGTGGTAACGGTTCTCTTCAGTCGAGATCACCCAATGTATTAAACTTCGTAGTGGTAGCGAAGAAATTTTGAATAGATGGTTGATTCTTCCTAAATTAACCAATTCATCAGCAATACTTAACAATAGCCTTAAAGATTCGCTTCAGTCGGGGGTCACCAATATATTAAGATGACTATACCCGGAATCTAACTTAGTTGTCCTCTTTTTTTCTTCGTCGGGGTCACCAATATGTGGTTTTTCCGACAGTCGGGGTCACCAATATGTGGTAATGGTTTAAATATTTTACCACAATGAAACTTTAATACCACTTCGCTTCACTAATAAATAATACATTTTTTAAATAAAGATTTAAATTTTTACTAACACTTTTAAACTGTTTGACATAAATTAAGACATCAACAATTATGCATATATTTTTATATTTTAAAACAAGTTTTTAAAAAACTGCTCAACTCACTAACTGAACTTATGTACATACGTAATATGTCAAACACGTAAACTTTCAACGCCTGCTTGACATATTACGTACATGTCTAAAACTACTACGCTAAAAAAAAATAATTCAAATAATTTAATCAAATTTAAATTAAATATTTCCGCCACAATATGTAAAAATTGAAAAGATGGTACCATATATTTATTTAAAATCCTAGTCTATTTTTATGCTATTTATAATACTTTCAATATTGTACGAAGCCTTTAAATATAAAATATAAAATGATTGACTTGAATAACAACGATTTCGACCTGAGAGAGGAAAGAACTAGGCTTAGGGAGTAATAAATTAAAAATTAGGGTTTTAATTTAATTCCTACTATTAGTTCACTTATCTTGTTCAAATTTTAAATTGTTAATAAAATAATTTTTCCTTTATCCACTCAAGTTCAAATGAACTTTTTTAAGCTTGTAGTAGATGACACCTGATGTTAATACAGTTTTTTCAAATATTGATTCATTAATTAAATTAAATTAATTAATTTTTGTTTTATATGGAGAAAAGATTCAGAAAATTCTTCAGATTCAGGAAAAGATTTCTTTTTCAGAAAAAAAAATTTGTCTTGCCATGCAAAGTTTGTAGAACTTTGGCGTATAATCTTCATGCCTTCGGATTGAATCCCGTCGAAGCATAAGTTTTTGTTATTTGATTTTCAAACAATTTTTAATAATTTAGAGTGTTAGCATTTCAGAAAATTTCAAATGAATGAAATAAATTCAGATTTAGAATGAAGAACAAAATAATCTGAAAATTTCTTTTATGTAACAAAACATAATTACAATTGGCAGATGCTACACGCACATGTAACGTCGAAGAATTGGATATAAGTAAAATAAGTAAAATAATCTTCCTGTAGAATTAGAGATTGTCTAACTCAAAAAAAATGAATGAAAATTATTTATAAAGGACTTTCTGTAATATAGTGAAATACGGAATTTGTCTTGCAATAAAAAAGTAGTTAAACGATCGGCGCAAAATCTTCATGCCCTCGGATCGAATTTTGTCAAAGCATAAAAAAAATTATTTTTAAAGAATAGAAAGAGAATTATTCGATAAATGCTATAAATTTCCTTTTCTTACTATTTTCTTTTGTTTATTCAGCCTTGTTCGGACCAGTAATCTGCTCTTTCTAAACAGCTAAGCTTTATTGACAGCAAAATTTTAAGTAAAAAAAAATCCCTTTTGTTTTTTTTTTGCTTTCATTGAATACGTTTTCAAAGTCAGTTCAAAGAAAAACTTTTAAAGATTAACACAGTGCTCTACCACGCACCTCGATTGCAAAATTTTTAAAATATATGTTACACAACTGCAGAGGTTTACTTTCAAAATTCCTCTTTTCCTAGTGAATCTTCATCATTTATCTATCTACTGCCTCCTATGACCCAGAATACTCAAAAAACTTGTCAATTAAAGTCTGTGTCTTTGATTTCTAGAAGGCTTTCATAACAATTAAGACATATAAAATACTAACAAAAATGTTAACATTTACTTGACACTACTTTGAATTAAACAGTATCCATTTATAGTAGCATTTAAGGTTTATAAATTCAAGGGATAAATGTATGATCTCTTTATATGACCTTATCACTTGGAGTTTGTCTTAAAAATTTACAATATTATCTTCAAATAATTAAAATTTCACACAAAACTCTTGGTTTTATTCTTGAAGAGAAGTTTAACAGTGTAAGCTTTTTAATTAAAAGAAAAGTTTTGAGTAAATCACTAAAAAAAATATATAAGATTAATTTATTTTTTATGTTTTTGTCTGATAAATTACGCTGCACTGCACTATGATAGGGTTAAGTCTCAAGTCGTAACACTGATAATAATTGGAGGCGAATCAATTCAAAACCCTGAGATTAAGTTTTAGAATAATCTCAAGTCAAAAACCCTGAGATTATAGTGAAAGAAATATAAGGTTAAAACCCTGATATTGTAGTTAGAGAAATTCTCAAGTCAAAGCCCTGAAAATTGATAGTTTTAAAAAGTATCAGGTCAAAACCTAAGAATTTAAAGGAAACTCAGGTCAAAACCCTGGTTTATAGGCGGAAAAGTAATATAAATTTTAACCACTATAAAAACAATTTTGAAAACACTAATAGCATGAAAAGCAAAAGGTATACTGATCCAAAATTGCAGCAAGCGCATGGTATTTATTTTAAGCTAACGGGATCTATGTGAACCGTAAATTTCAGTTCCCATGATCGAGCTTATCAGTTTTTTTCTCTACCGTAATAACCCCATAGCAACTGATTAATACAGTAGGCCGAGTTGTTTGTACATTAATACAAAATGAACGGGAGTATTAATACCAAATAAAGAAAAATATAATGTAATATACTTACTTGTTTGAGTTATGACGTCATATGAATTTTATTAAGCACTTGGAGTTTCGATGTGGCTACACTGTTAAATTATGAAGTAAATAAAATTTTCAATAAAACTGCTATAAAATTAAAATATTTTGATTTGGCTCCGAGCATACTAGGCCTCGTTGAAAGACTTTATTTTCTACGAGATTTCTATGATATTAACCTTGATGAATAATAAAAGCTGGAACCCGATACAGACGGTTGACGCGATGTTTTGACATTTTATATTGAACGGTCCTGCATAGTCTATACCAGTATGTGAAAAGGGAGGTGAGGGAGTTGTGCGACATGCAGGTCACTCTTTTGTTATTTTGTATACTTCCCATTTTATGTCTAATCTAATGGAATCTCAAAATCTCAACATGTGCTGAAGAGGAGTAGGATTGGAACGACTCATTTCAAAAAATGTTAACACTTTCATTTCCTTTGTATTACAGATTGCTTAGAACCCCTTACTTGGAATAAAGGACACGTCTTGATGACATGAAATTAATATAGAGTAAATAAATTGAAATTTGTAATGCAATAGTATTTCATACCCATTTAACCGTTATCAATTATCGTAAGCAATAATTTTTGTACATAAAAATACAAAAAATATTTAAATAAATAATTGAGAATAGTTTTTTAGCTCAAAACTTCATTTGGACAATTCATCAAAAATTAAAAACGTGGCTAATTTTTTTTTTTACAGTTTAGTTTACTACAATCTTAATATTACTATTAATTTATTAGTACTGTTCAGTTGCACTTACTGTTAGGTGATGACATGTGAGGTTTGCCAGTCCATTGATCTGTTCCCAATAGTTAAATTGTTAATTCATGTGGCTTTGTTCTTTGTAGTCTCCTAATCTAGTTCGTTGTGTCCAGCAGTTGTATGACTTCCGTATTGGTATGATGAAGCAATCGTCGCTCATGTTGCTTGGCATAATCACGTATAACATCGTCCACCCACCCAATTCTTATTTCTTTATGCAGTTCCTAGTTTGTGTCATATCGGTAGGCATTGGTTAACAAGCATAGAACTTTATTTTGACTAGTTTGTATGATAGCTCGATTAGTTTTATGAGTACACCCCCATAGCTGTACACCATACGTCCATATAGACTTTATAATTGATAAGAAGATCAATCTTTTACTTCTAAGGTCCAGGGGTGAATGTTTTCCAATTAGCCAGTAGAGTTTTTGTGTTTGCTGCTTTATCTGCTTTGCTTTTTGGCACACGTGGTGCTTCCAGTTCAATCTTGAATCGATATGTAGTCCAAAGTATTTTGCAGAGTTGGCCTGAGGTATTTGCTATCCATTTAAATACATGTGCAAGTTGTTCTTTTTCCGTCTTAATGAGTAAGTTACATGGATTGATTTTTCTTTGTTGATTTTTATTTTTCAATCCGAGGTCAATTTGTTAAAGCTGTCTAGTGTTTATTGGAGTTTATAATTTGCTTTTGATTGAGCTATGTTCTTGGACAGTATTACACTATCATCCGCGAAGGTTCCGATAAATGTATCTTCTGATATTGGGATGTCTGCCGTGTATAGGAGATATAACAGCGGTCCCAAGGTGCTCTTCTGGGGTATCCCTGCTTTCGTTGTATAGTATTTAGATTTAGCATATTCGCTAATGATTTTTAATTTCTTTTATGAAATATTTTTAAAAATTCAGATTTTAATGTTTTTAATGCCAGTGATTCTTTAGATATTTACGATTATAGCTCTGAAAACTCAGCTTCGCGAAAAATTTATAAGAGGTTTTCACTTAGAAATTTTTTTTGGGAATTCGAAGAACTATTCTTATGTTTAATTTGTGATCTAACTGCTGTCAGTCATACTAAACAATCAGTTTTGGGCATAATTATTCAAATAATAGTTTAATAAATAATTGGCCAATGCTAAAAAATAATTTTTTAAACACATTGCATTGCTATTAAAGCATAAAAAAGATCTGAATTTTAAAAATTTCAAACTAGTCTTACCCCTTGAATAAAAGTCTTTTTAACATCGATCCTAAGAAAAACCCGCCCACATGTCTCATTACCAGCCTTAGCAATAACCTACACTGAATTATCCTTATCAAATGGACTACATTTTTACCCCCTCATGAAGTTGATCAACGAGTAACAGGAGTTTACCACGATAATAACAAAAATTTATAAAATCCATTAATTACCCACAAAATAACTACTCAGGCTTCCTAGTATTGCCAAAACCATTTAAGTAACATCATTTAAATTTGACAAAATAAAGCAAAAATCAATAAAATAACCATTGCAGAAATAACCCCAAACTTCACCAAGCTGTATAAATCACCCTTGCTTGAATAAAACAATAATACACCACTACAGAATCGATACAAAAAAATTACTAAAAGAGTACCCAGCCATCACTTAATAAAACTATCTAACTATAAAAAAAGAGAATTAATACTGAAGTACTACCAAAACTTAAATACTAAACTGCTAAACTATGAAAGAACGTAGAACGTAGTAATAATAAAATTTACGAAACTGTAAAAATTAGTACGGTAAAAATAATGCCAAAATTTAAACAACCATCAGAATGTAAAAAATTCCAATTAATACATCTATCAAAATTGCGAAGAAAAATAACTTCGAAGGTCTGTCTTGAAAAATGTTGTATTTTGTTTCTTTATACAACAAAGTTTATTTAAAAGTAAAACTACAAAAATTAATTTTATTAATATTATTACGCTGAAATGTTGGTTATTTACACATTTTGATGATTTTTTGGGACATACGAGTACATAAGTTTTCTCTTGTATAAAAAATTTAAGAATATATATTTAGTCATGCTGTGACTACAAGAAAAAGTTATTTCATTTTAAAAAGTGTTTGAAAAATGACTTGCTAACAGCTAACAAAGATACTTTTCTACAAATATGCAAATGTATAAATAAAATTCTTTGCATTCGAAAAACTTAAATGGTAAATGGGTGACTTTCTTCGAAAGATTTCTTTGAAAAAAATTATGAAATTTAAAATCAACAACTTGACTAACAATGTCGGCTCACTTGGATCGTTTGTTTCAAAAATAGAAGACCTTTATTTACATAAATAATATATAAGTGAAATTTACATTGGGCTTTTTTAAAAAGCTTTTTCTTCTGTACTTAAAAGAGGGGGCTTACATTTCCATGTGCCACTCAATGATATGTGTGGCTATGAATTAAAATTTAACTTGCTCTAGATTGTACTGAGCTGGAGGTTAGAGAAAACGTCATCAAAATAAACTTATAAAAAGAGCGAAAATAACGGCATTGCGCAATGCGACATACAGCATGCGTTTTTTCAAGTTTACAATCATTGCTAACAAAAACTTTAAGTGTTAAAAATTCTACCGCAATGAGAATCAGAAATTCATTCATACCTTAATTAAATGTACAAGTATATTGGCTCAAAACTCTGCTCTGTAATCGATAATTGGAGTATTTGTGTAAGTAAGTACAGAAATTCAAAGTTAAAGGAGTATAAGCAATTGGAAGCCTTCTCAATAGAAAAAATAACTATAAATTGTCATAAATGAGCTATAAGAAAGCACATTTTTTTCTATAATATCCTTTTTCTGTTTGTTGACAAACAGTTTATTTTATTTAAACTGTGTTTAACTAACAAAATTTACAACTGATTATGGTGAAATTAATATGAAAATAGATAAATATACTTCCTCAATTACTTTAGGAAAAAGGAAAAAAATCTCAGCGATGCCAAATGAATCTTGGCATTTTGGATAAAATAAAGCAAGATAGAAATTTTTCCTAGTCTTAATATATTTAATTTGAATAAAAGCAACGCCCGTAGGAATGGAATAAAAGCAAAGTCTTGCATCTTATTGTTAGCTCAGTCATAAAAGCTTTGAAATAAAGATGGTAATAATAAATTATTAATGCGAGGAAATTAAATGTATTCAATAACGGTGATTCAAGTATTGTTTGCAAAATAGGAAGAGGGCTATTCAATCCAACAGATATATTTAGGTAACTAAAAATTTAAATAAAACTACTTTCCTCAAACTACTTAACTGGATTATAAACATAGGATATAACTAATTTAATGTTCAAAAATTTATTGGGTTCTAATTACTAATATTGATTATTACAAACAAATAATTGTGCATCTCTGCATAAAATCCATGTAAGATTTTTTAAACATTAATTTTTTTTTATGATAACACTGTCTCTTAAGATGCATGAAAAGCGAAGAGAATGTAATTGTAATTGTTAAAATCTCTAATTAGATCAAATAAACTTATTTTAAAAATAATTTTGAGTTGATATTTTATTATTAAAAAAAAGATACATAGTAGGAAATTGGCAAAGCCGGTAGGATGGAGTAGGAGGGCAATTAAATCCTTAAATCCTGGAAAGAACCAACACTCCACCGACACTCTATGAAAAAGAGGAAAAAAGCTACAATCACCATCATCAACATATGACAGCAGGGGAAAAAACTATTTCAACCCCTGCCACTGTAATAAGTATGTCAGTAGTTAATTGTAATAGGTTATGTTCTTTTTTAAATATATAATATGTGAACATATTGTATGGTGTCAGAAGTGAATTACATGGAAAAATTATATAAATAGCTACAGCAATGGAATTTCGTTTACCCCAACCATTGGAGTGTGCAGAATTAGCCAAAGAATGGCTGGAATGGAAACAGAAATTTTTGATTTATATGAAAGCAAATAACAAAACAAGGAAAGAGAACAGAATCGATTAGTCACATTCTTGTGGTTAATAGGCGAAAGGGGTATGAAAATTTTTAATTTATTATTTCCAGACAACAAGGATTTTGATATCACTCTCAACGTTAGAAACAACCAAGGAAGAAGATGTTAGTAGTAAAAAGAAGTGAACATTGTGTAAAGTCATCAAAGCATTTGATGAACACTGTTTGCCACAGAGAAAAGCAGCTGTGGAGGCATTTAAACTAAATCAGATAACACAAAAAGAAAATAAGACGTTTACTGAGTTTGAAACTTCTCTTCGAACACAAATAAAATATTGTGAGTTCGAGTGCTCAACGTGCAAAACGTCTTATACTGATAGGATGTTACGAGATCGTATTGTGATTGGTATACGGGATAAAAAATTGCTGCTGAAATTACTAGATGGAAAAGAAATGCCTTTGTCAAAAGTAATTGAATTATGCAAGATTTGTGAGGCTGCGTCGTTCAATAAACAACTACTTGATTGCCATGATACAGCTCAGGTTGAAGTAATGCCTGTTGCTGAGGCTATTGCCGCTAAGCGTACTTGTTTTAACTGCGGTCAAACATTTAATGCGAAACACATTCTTGTTGTCCAGCAATGAACATTAAAACGCCACTTATGTGGCCAGATTGGGTATTTTCAAAAACTTTGCAAAAATCGATTAATTAACGAAAGGGAAAAAAAAGTAAATTAAAAACAGATAACAAATAAACGTGTGCTGGAGTGATGAAGAAAATTGTGAATTTCAGAAGAATACGGCAGGAGTGAGAGTGGATACCCTTATAACAAATGAAATGTCAGTCAGAAGAATTACATGGATGAAAGGATATATAATTCAGAACCAGATACTATAATCTAAATTTGATACTGGCTCAGATGGCAATTGCATACCTCTAAATTTCGTGTTAAAATAAAATGTCAAAACTTTCGAAATTTTTTCCTAGCAGTGTATGGAGATAATCAGGTTAGAATTGCTGGCCAAGTAAATAATGAACACCGAAAGAGTTATTATACGGCTAGTTTTTTGGTTGTGGATGATTCGTATGAACCTATCCTAAGTTTAGAATCTATTATAGCTTTTGGATTGGTCAAGCGAGTAGATGTAGTAGGGTACAAGCTGCCTATTGTGTGCCAAGGTGAAGCTATGAAGTTTGTTGAAGGAAACAAAGATATTTTTGATGCTCTTGGAAAAATACCAGGAAAATGCTCTATTATCCTGAAAGAAAATTTTGTGCCTGTTGTGCACTACAAAAAGCGTGTTCACAAGCTTACATAAAGTATTAAAAATGAAGTTGGATGCAATGGAAGAGGAAAAAATTATCACTTTTGTGGATTATCTACCTGAATGGGTATATAACTTACAAATAGTTGAAAAGCCAAAACCGTTAAATAAATGCATTAAGCGTGAAGATTTTTTGATCCAAACATTTGAGGATATTACGAGCAGATAAACGAATAAAAATATATTTTGTTACTCAGTGTGCGAGAAAAAATAACATAAGGTTTAATAGTAAAAAAAGTTCAATTTAAAATAAATAAGTGTAAGTTTATGGATCATTTCATTACAAATGGTAAAGTTGAACCCTGTGACAAATATATTAGAGCCATTACAGATATGAAAAAAGTACGAAGCACATCTGATGTGTTACGTTTACTAGCATTATTCAAATTGCTCGCAAGATTTATACCTAACCTATTAACTTGCTTACGTGAGTTGACGAAGAATGTTGTTGAATGCCATTGGAGTGAGAATTTCAATATTTCTATAGAAATTTCCATAACTAAGAGCATGTTCTAATGATTTAAAACCCAAATTAGCCCGTAGTAATTCAAACAGATAGCTCTAAAGATGAATTGGTTAGTGCAATTCTACAAAATAACCTGCTTGTTGGTTATGCATCTAGAAAGCTATTGAAGAGTGAACAAAGATGGCACAGATTGAGAAAGTATTGCTAGCGATTGTTTGTCTTGTGATCGTTTCCATTAGTTTTTGTATGGCCGTGAGTTAATAGTGTATTTAGATTAGGGAAATAAATGGAAAATAAATGTTGATTGCGGATTGTTTGTCGAAAGCGCCTTTACCAGATGGAAAGGAGTTTGCAAATGAATTATTTCAGCAATGATTCATTCCTTGACTCGCAGAGCATGTTTATCTAAAGAAAATTATGATTTGTATCTTAAACACAATCTAGATGAACGGAGATGACGGAGATGAAGAGTGATAACGTTCCATTTAATTCTCGGGAATTTAAACAATATGCTAATGAAGGAAACATTGTTTTGAGATTTTCAAGTCCTGGATATCAGCAATGTAATTGATTAGCTGGAAAGAGAGTGGCGATTGCAAAAACTATCTTAAAACAATGCTTGGGAGCAGGAGAGGTTGATAAATTCCAATAAAGGGGTTGGGAATATAATACTACGCCAGTTACAAAAACGAAAATGTCACCATCACAATTATTCTTTGGCTGGTTAATCAAGAATCATTTGACGATATCTGAAAGTTAGTTATACAAAGACAAGGTTACGCAAAAGGAGATAAAACATAAATTGGAAGAAAAGTGTAAAATGCAGAAGGAATATTTTGACCGTAATGCCAAATTATTGCTGTTATTAGAACAGAATGATACCGTTATTTTAAAAAATAAATGGAAAGGAATGGAATCGTGGTAAGATTATAAGGAAAGTAAATGAGCGATTTTAAATAGTTGTCAATAGCGTTAGAAATCATTTTTCGTAGAAACAGACGTTTAATTTAATAACTGTTTAACAACTGTTTACATTATCAGTGAACGTTCAAACGTTATTATAATATTTTTGTAATAATTCCCAAAATTAGTTTATATGCATATGTATATATATATATATATATATAAGTTTATCAAAAAATTTAAACTAATCTTAAGAGTCTAATGAATTTCAAAAAAAAATTATATTAAATCCCAAAAGAAAAGTTAAAAAAAACCACAAACTATTTTTAATCAATAACTAATTCTAACAAAACACATGAATATTAAAAAAATCAAATTTAAAAGTACTAAATAAAACAAAAACTTCTACCAATTATTTTCTGTTGTTGTGTTTTTTTTTTCATTTAACAAAATTAAGACCGAAGAATCTTGGAGTGTAATAATATTCCAACAAATAAAATATAAGCCAAAAAAAAAAATTCATAAAGAAAACTTACTACCAATTCCGGTTCCAGGTTTGTTGGGCCCAGCAATCTGGCTTCCTAAGGAAAAGAAATTATATATATATATATATATATATATATATATATAAGTATAATGAAAACTAAATTTAAATCAAATACACTATTATGGTTCAGTCAATATTTGAAATTTATTAATATTAACACAGAAAATTATGAATAAAATTCCAAAATTTCGAAGCTAAATAAATATTCCTCTTTTTCTCTTCCGCTTCACTCGCTTGGATTTTCTATCGATTTATGCTTAACACTTATATTATCATTACTTTCAGCCATAATTGTAATAAATTAAGTTTTAAAAATGGCAAATTCGCGCCTTATCAAAAACTACCGTAAGGTCAGAGCCTCAAACCACCAGGGCTCTTCCTTGCACAAAATCTAATCACCGACTGACTACTTTTTTTATCAGTTTCCCGTTGGCAAAACAACTTGTTTATTTTTAAAATAGATTTCTGCCAACGGGAAACTGATAAAAATCCCGTATTTTTGAAACAAACAAGTTGCTCCGGGGTCAATAACCAAGTTGTTGGAACAGTGGTCCGTTACACTTACTATACTAGATTGTCTCATACATAAAACATACAAGTATTTATAGGTATTATACGTAAGTATACATACATATAATAAAATTTGTCGTGAATTTATCAAAACTCAAAAATTCTATTCGGGTTTTTTTTTTTACTTGATTCATCTTTACTACTTTTAAGTCTTTTAAGAATATTATATATAATAAGAATTGGTTGCCCCTTTAACTGTTTTGAAATTAATATTAAGGGCTATCAACCTTTTTTGTGCATCTCATTCAATTTGCTAATATTGTTACGATATAACTATCTAAACAATTCTTAAATTCTTAAACGAATTTAGTTCTTGCTAAATTCTTTAATGTTTATTGCGTTCCATGTTGCAACCATATTTCATAATAGCTTTGCATTTATATTTTGATAATGTTCCAAGCATCTATTTCCGAAGTTCCTGCAAAACTTTAAGGAGACTTAACTGTCAATCAGTCAAGCAAAAGGCATCACCTAAAATAAATTTGGTTTATGTAGGTACTAATTTACATTCTAGTATATATGAGATTAAGAAGGTTTAACCTAAAAATATAACCAGCTTCTAATTTTAAAAATTAGTCTTATTAATGAAAAAAATTTTTAATCTTTCTGAAAAAGTCAATGAGTATCCAATATTAGAAGCAAAAAGATAAGTTCAGTTTAGGTAATTTTGGTACACTATACTTTTAATTGTCCTTTAAATTACTGCAGTACATAAATCTTAAAAAGCAACAGCAATGGCGTATAACTTAAAGATTTTTTTATATAAGCTCCCATTAATGCATTATTTTTATTGTAAAAAAATGTATATGCTATCTCTGCCAACATCTTGAGTAATATCTTATAAATAAGTAATATCTGAAAAACACTGCAGTAAATTATCAATGATAACAATATACTTTTATATAACGATTTGAATTTTTTACTTAGCAAATATGCAGAATTTTTTATTTTTTTTTTATTTTTTCCATTCCAAGTGTTAGGTCGTATGGCTTAATTCTCTGCAGTCGCCTCATTTTATCGGTGGTGTCCATCAGTAGGATGGCCTCCGTGTTTGAGTGGTATAGCAGTCTCTTCTCATGCTTGGTAGCATATTCGAATATTACTTCTCGTTTGTCACGTATCTGTATGCATTTATGATGAGGCGAAGGATCTTATTCTGACTTCTTTGGATTATTGCTCGGTTCGACTTTCGGATACAACCCCAAGCTGTATTCCATAGGTCCATATTGGTTTGATTATTGATAAGTATATTGTTTTTTTGTACCTGAGGTTCAATTTGGAATACTTCCCACTCGTTGTGGCATCTTTATGTGTAACTATGAATTTGCGATTCAAGTATCTTGCAGAAGTTGCTTGGTAACATTAGGCTCATTTTATACCTGAGACCTTCGTGCCAGACTCGGTCGAATGCCTGCGGGACGTTTAGAAATATAGCACAGCAGTAATTCTTATCTTCGAATGCTTGTTAGATTTTGTCGGTAATTCTGTGAATCTAATCTATAGTTTAATGATTACTTCTGAACCCAAACTGGAAGCCTGGGATGTTCACAAGTGGTTTCAGTCTTTTCACTGACAGCTTTTCAAATAGTTTAGAGATCGTGTATATGAGTGATATTGGTCTGTATGACGTGACTTCCTCTGCAGGTTTGTCTGGTTTTTTAATCATGATGACCTGCATTATTTTGAAGCTTTTGGGAATGTGTTTTAGTCTCAAGCAAGCATTGTTTAAGAGCGTTAACATGTAGATTGTAATAAATAACTTTTAATGAATTCACAGAAAGAAATGTGATAAAGAAAGCATCTATAAATGATTTTAAATTTTAAAAAACTTTGAAAAGTTCGTTCCGTAATTTAAGAAAAAGGGTTTTGTTAAAAGATTAACTCAAAGTTGAATTTTTTCTCAAAAAATTTTTCTATAAAAACACCAGTCTACAATTTATATATATATATGCAGGTTTATTTGTTTATTTGTTAAATTATCATTCGAAGTAGAAAAGCAATTAAAATGAAATTTTTCTTATTCCTTTGCTTTTGCTTTATTTTATATTCTCAAAAATTCAAAAACAAAGAAGATTTGGCTAATTGTACATTAATTTTAATAAAAATTTATCAAACAAATTCATTACAGAGCTAAATAAATTTTAAGTTCAATCGACAAAATCTTGATTTAGTTTTGAATTAATTTTTCATCTCCTATTGAAAGCTCCCACATGACACCAGCTGTGCCCGTACTAGCACTGGAAACAATGCGCAGAAGGGTGCTTTCTAAGTAAGCTAAATTTAACAAAAGCTTTTACGTGAAACTGCATTCCCGGTTTTTCTTCTTTCAATGATATATTTAATTTTTAAATCTGAAAGGAAAAGAATAATTTGTTAATAGTCAAAAAAGCGTGGCTTACAGCCCACAAATTTTTTTTGGTTTTAATTATTGCTTTATTTTTAAGCTCCTCGTAAACGTGAGAGTTATTTTGGTTATTTCAAATTATTAATGTGCTTAACACGAAAAAAACCGTGTAGTAATGACATGTGTACTGAAATTTCAATTCTTTCTAGGCAAGAGTTTTTCAAAGTAGCTTTGTAGTCATTTCAGTTTTATAAATAATGGATTAGTTAAGTTTCTCGATGAATTCAAAGTTTTTTTTTACTATCTCTACAGTTAGTTTCATAGTTGGTTTAAAAGTGCGAATAGTTTTTATTGCTGATCATTTGAAAATATTCAATGTAAGAGTATCTAAATGGCTGCGGTAGCCGGACTGTATGGTCTTGGTGATGAACGCTTGCATCGTCGCAAACAACAGAACCAAACAACATTGCAGCAACAGGAAACTTCTCGTCTTCAATTTGAAAAAATGTACCAAAAGGAACCTAAATCCCCTGATCAGCTAACTGAATCGTAACTATTTTTATAGCTGTATAATAACATTTATATTTATGTATAACATATAATTTTGCTTCAAAGCTCTTAATACTGTTTACTTACTAAATTCTTGTTACTTCAAACTTTAAGGCTAACTACTGAAAATATTTAACGAAATATACTTTTTTTTATTTAAATCTTCATAACAGTTCGTGCAATTCAGTTGGATAGCATAGGTCAGTTGTTTGGAAGCTTAAAAAGTACTTGAGTTGAAAACTTTTAAAAATTCTTCTGATTTCCAAGATAATTTAAAAAAAAATCTGAACGCAGAATTTGGAATTAATATTTCATTAGTGAAAGATTTTTATGATATTACTTAAAAAAATTTGTAAGCACTAAAAATCAAAAGTAGTTTTTTCGTTACGGGACACTTGTTACGTCTTTTATGTCATTTTTCCTAATTTTTCGGTTATTTCAGGCTTGCATAAGGGTTTGACATGTTTTATTATTTGAGATATTGGAGTAATAATTAATAATTTTTTATTGTTTATGTAATACTAACAATTTTTTTCAAGAAATCAACTATTTCCTTAGAAAGCTATTATCAAACTTCACTAATTTTGTTTTATTTTATGAATATAATAACGCTGTGTTTGCAATTCAATGTTAAATTTTGTAATTTTTTAATGTAAAAAAAATATCCTCTCCCTTCCATAATGGTGTGGTTATATGAATAAGAAGCTCAAATTGTTTTCATAAGTCAATGTACTTAACTTGTATATTCATATCATTAATCATTAACTTAACTAGTTAAAACGTTTGGAATTCTCAACTAGGCACTAAATTTTCTTGGTTTTTATTTTTGAACATCGAAAAGCTCAGCACAAATATTTTTTCTAAAAATAAACATCAATAAAATGAATAACAATCGAGAATATTATAAGAACCACTCCTACTGTAATAACAACGCCTGCGTACTTTTCTTCTTAAACAGAAATACAAAATTTTTTCATCAAACCTTGATTTTGCTTTCAATTGTTTTCCCATAAGCTTTAAGCTCCCTTTTGGCTTGAGAATAATTTTGTCCGATGAGTAAAACTTATAAGTATTCAAAGTACTAACTCCGTCCGGATATATGACAACGAATTACTTTTTACGGAATCTGGATAAAAGAGTGTATACCTTTTCAGCCTCTTGCTGATTTTGCTTTTATTCGGTTACTTTCAATGACATTTTAATGTGTGAGTACTTTACATATTGTCAAAGTTAAGCATTGCAAACAAAGTTCAATTTCTGAATTTAGTTTAAGCTGAGTAAATAAAAATGTAGGTTAATTGTGAACTTTGGTATGCTTAAACATTAAGTGAATAATATTGAGTCCTTAGTTTTGAATAAAATATTTCTGTAGTAGCTCAGTTTGACAATTTTTTTCTAACATCCTATATCTATCGCGTTTTGTATAGCTAATTATAATTCAAGTTATAAAGTTTTGTGATTTTAAAGCTTAAGGAAAAAGTACCCAGAAGGAAACTTTCAATAAGTGAATTAAAGTAATGGAATGCTTTCATCTAATCCAGTTAAAAGTATCTCAATAATATATTTCCAGGCAATAATCTAAAATTTTTAAATGAATTTTGGAAATCTTTATAATATCATGTTCACAGTTGCGTAAAGTTTTTCATATTTTGATTTTATGCATAAATATATATTATATTTTAATTTCCCTATAAAACTTTTTCATATTAGTTATAAACATTCCATGTTACAGGTTCGTCTGATTGTCTGCGAATTTCGTTCCTTTTTTATTATAATTTGCCATAAATGAAATCACTCAATCTTTATCTATTTTTTAGTGACTTTTTCTTTGACATTTAATTCTAAGAAAGTTAGAATTTGTCACGAATGAAAGTCTTCAAAGCGCCATTTTTAAAAGCTCAAGTCTCTCACTTGTGCTAGCCCAGCTTTCATTAATAGATTATCAAAGAAAAGTTCTTGATAATTTTTTCCTGTGCTGTATTTTTTCTAAAAAATAGTTAATATAGTTTTTATCACCTAGTTTATGTCCAAAAAATAGTTTGCTGCAGAAAATAATTGTAATTAAATTTCATAATTAGAGTGTTTGCTTGCAAAAATGATATAACACTCCAACAAACTGGAATAGCTGAAAAAGTTGGGCAAGTTACATGATATATTATGAATATAAAGTGCTGTAGTGTTTTATGCAGATACAAATAAATTAAAGCTGTATAAGTATTTTGATTTATTTTGTAATTTCATCGCAACCCAGACTTAGCGGAAGTGTTTCTAATAAAATTCGATTAAAGAAATCAAAGTGGATCAACAAAATATTATTGTTTATTCTGGTGTTAACAATTTCTCGTATAGAATTTATTGAAAGATGGGGCCTAACACCTGTTTTAAGGCCCAGACAAGAATCGCAAGATCGACGTGAAAGTGTTACAAATGTATCGCCCCCTCTTCTTAAAGAAAGGTGAGTTCAATTGACATTTTACAAGATAAAACGTGAAACACGTAAATATGTATATTTTATAGACTTTATATGACCTTGATTTTTATTTTGTAGTGGACTGTGTTTAATTCTTGAAGTACTTGCATTGAGATTTCTGTTTCGTATTTCGCCATCATGAAGTCGTTATATATAAACGTAATCTGATAAGCAAATTTTTACCATAAAATTAACCGGCTCCTATTTCTGCACATGAATACAGTGGAATGGGCTAATTAAATTCGGTTAAAAAACTTCAATCAAAATAACATTTGAAGAAAACGTTTCAAAATTAGGCGGTTATTTCTTCTGTAATATAGGGCGCTCTAAGCAACAATGAAGCTCAAAAGTATTAAGCAGAGGAGATTTAGAGATATTGAGAAAACCTCTTTTGCGCGTTTTTTAAAAAAATAAATTTACTTTATCACAATTATCGCCGGTCTTACGCAGCCGAGGGCCAAACTGCAGTTCATTGCATTGTTCATTATACAAAAATGCCCCGTAAGGTTAATGGCCTATGTGGTATTTTACCTAGTTTATTGAAAAAAATATGCTGTCCAGTAAAGATAACTTAAAAGATAGCCCTTTTTAACCTAATTTTGTAAATATCAAATTTTAAGTAATTACAAATAATTAAGTGGTCCTTTAAAAAAGTTGGTTGGAAATAACGAATGCATTTAAATCTAATTAAAGTAAACTGTATTATAACGAATATATTGACTTTATATAGAGTTTTTTCCTTTAAGAGATAAATAAACTAGATATATCCATGGTACTATAAAATTCTGAGGAATTATCTTGATAATCTGGGGTGCATACTTGTGTATATAAATGTTTTTATGTAATGTGTGTCGAGCGACGTGAACTATTTAGCTAGCAAATATGGATAAATTCAATTTTTGCAACTAATTCCTTGAAAAATTCGGGTTGTTTTGCCTCAATTTAGAAACAACCTAGCATTTAATTGACCTGCAGTTTGGAGACAAACAGTTGACTGTTACTTTTGCTTGTTACATAAAGTACTACAGCCCTCAACATACTGCTAGTTAAGCTCAAAATTCTTCTATTTATAATGAAAACACAGTTTGCGGAATTTAGAGAGAAATTTTCTCAGACGAAGGGTGTTTATTCATCGACAGTAGCAAATTGAGCTTGAAAGCTGTTTTACTACACCGAGGAATGAGGAAGCTGTTAATCTCACGCAAAAATTTTATGTTCATAAACAATGCGAACTGTTCTTACTTTGAGTTTGGAAACAAAGTATAGAGTGTAAAGTTTGTGATAGAGATGATAATTGCAATAAAGTAACTTTTTTTTTCACGATCCCAAAAACGTGTTATTCCCAATATCTTAAAATTCATTCTAATTGAAAATGTTTGGAATCATTTTTAGGTTTCACTGTGCTATTTTACATAAGAAATGACTGTATAATGTCAAAGATATAAATTACTGGAGGCTAATGTAATTATTACATACCTTTATTGGATGCAAGAACTGATAATTATTGTGAAGGTAGCCCAACTTTTTTCTGCTGCTTTCTGAATAATCCTTTTAAAATTTTGTAAATTTGTATTCAATGCGATATTTAAATTTCTAATCACATCAAGGTTTTTTTGTTAAAATATAAAATCTCTTCAAAAATGCAGTCCAGAGTGTATATCATTCATTATCCCTAACATATGATGCTCTGCTCTTTCACATCTATATTACATATACTTATATACTTACATAATGAATATTCAAAAGGTATCAAAAAATAAGAAAATGAGAAAATTGTTAAGAATGAACCAATTGTTTGCAGAAACAATATTACTCTTGCCAAATTCTTTCGCAGATTTATCACTTTTTCCAAATTCCCTATACATTGCTTTAAAGGCTGCTCTCCAACAAAAAGTTCTCAGAAACCTTTAAATTTTTTTTGGTCAAATTAAGCACAAGGCAACAACAATATATTTTCTATGGCTGCAAAATGCTTGCAATTATTATGGTTGTTAAATATTTTTGATATCATATCAAAAGGCTAAATTTTACGTTTTTTGGACTTTGCAAGCTTTTTATTTTCGCTTGAGGGAGAAACCAAAAAAAAAACTTTTCCACGACACTTACGTGATTTAGGTACATTGGTTGTTGGCTATTTAAAAAAATAGCTGGTGTAGAAACTCTTACCCTTACCCATTTGACCTTTCGAATATTAATATATATAGACAAAAATTGAAAATTTCTTTGAAGATTTCACAAAAAAATTCAACCATAAATTTTGTCTGATTCTCCGCTATAGCTTTTTAAAGCTATAGTTTTAAAGCGGAAACAAAGTTAAATGGTTTCATTGAATTCTGGCAAAGAGCTATTAAAGCTTGTTTGTTAATTCAATTTGACTAGTTAGTAATAAAAAATTCATTGAAAGTAAATGTTTCATATTAAAAATTATAAAGTTTGTAAAAAATTTAATGTTTAATTTGCTTAAAATGTATGTTTAAACAATTATTATGTAATAAGGCTATAAAATATAAATCTTAATCAGAGATAATTAAATGTGACTGTTAATTATAAAATACAAATATGATTTCACCACTGATGTAAAATAAAGTTTTTGTCAGCAGTGCTCACTTAAGCAAAGAACTTAATCGTAAAATCAGAGCCCTATCACCAGGCTGTACCTTACACAATTAATGATGAGCAAGCTTCAAAAACGTTGATCATATTTCTTAGCTAATAGGAATACCCGATATTGCTTCCATTGGCCTAATCTATTGGCTCAAGTTCAGCCTCATAAAAACAATAAATGAACCGGGTGTTACGTAATATTGGCAGATTCAACCAAAATTAAGGTAAAAACCACACTAAATCCATAAATCTTAAAAAGAATTATACCTGAAAGGCATTTTTCACGGCACAGCAGTAAAAATAAAGCGCTACAAATTCCATTTATTCAATGTTTCTGTAATGAAGTAGAAAATGTTTGATTGCAAATATTGTCCAGCTATAACAATCGTTACTTATTATATATGGTAGTAATATAGCAACACACCTTAAATATAAAACGCTTGAGAATTGATATAAAAGACAGCTGAACAATTTTCAATTTCCACAACGCTGTCGAAACTATTTATAAAAAATATTAAAGTACATTTGGTGTTTGGTGTTTTATTCTATTGTTAGTTGTTGCATTACTATAAGATTACCGTTTTTTTACAGATCCTTACCTAAGCTGAGCAGCCAAGATGAAGAAGGGGGGGCTAGACATGGTTTTGGAGTAGGTCATGCACATTTTGAGCCAATTCCTCATGATCACGATTTTTGTGAGAGAGTTGTAATTAATGTAAGTAAAAAAGTATTCTTCTATTCAGTTTCTTTATTTATTAAAAATGTTAGTCATCAAGAAATTGAATGTTCTCTGCATAAAAAGTAATACTTTCTTGAAAATACAGAATAAGATATTTTGGCGACATATTAATTTTAAATTTTTTTGTTTTATTTTAAAATTAAGTAAACGAATCGTAGTAAGTTTACTTATATCAAGTAAACATAGAAAGCTTACTTGAAATATACTTTTGTTGTTGTCAGTTAGTTTTTGTCTGTCAAATATAGTAGTTGTAACTCCTTTTTTTTTTTTTTTTTTTTTCTTAATTTTAACAATTTTAGATATTTTAATAATGTATTTAAGTTTTCTATTGCAGGCTTTATATAAAAATAGTAATTTTTTTGATTAAATTATTAGCACTGGGAATTGGGAATTGGGTCCTATACTTCTGACGTTTTTTTTTTCAATTCCTTTTTCTTCCCATAAACTTATGAAGTCAAAGATAATGACTACTGTTAGGTATTAACTATGATAGGGAGATCTAGATACTCTCTGGAGCTGATATGCAGTGTGCCAGAATGAGTGGTCTAGAAGGAAACTATCAAGTTTATATAAATGTCATTAAAAATTTTTTTTCCTTTTATAGTGTTTATAAAGAGAATTGGACGTTGGGGGTATAGGATTTGATTTGTGGGTGGCTTAGGGTAAAGCAAGATACTACATAGATACTACCTAGAGCTGTGGATGCAGTTTGTTGGTATTAATATGGATTCCAAACCAGGTAAACTGGTTAATAAAAGTCTAATAAACTGAATTAGATGAGTTTAGATACTCCCATGATTTGCTCTGGCAAATGTGTGGATGAGTGGTCTAGAGGAATCTTAACAGTAAACTCAAAAAAAAAAAAAAAAAAAAAAAAAACAAAAAAAATTATTATTATTAAAACAATAAATTACATTTTAAAAAAATATTGTTTTAAAAGTAAGAATAAAAATGTGGAAATTTTAATAAATGTCAAAAGACATACCCCACATAAATGGTTACCCCCGGCACAAAAAGTTCATTTAAAAATTGTTATTTCCGACAAAAAAAGGAGTTACATAACTAACAAACTCAAAAAAAAAAACTTAAGAGTCGTTAATTCGGACAAGCAGAAGAAGATATATCAAGATTTTAAGGAAGTCCAAGTAAGAACTAAGAAGATATATCGTGATTTTAAAAAACTCAAGCAAGAAGGTATATCAATAAATAGAAATTGATTTAACAAAAGCCGTGCTTGAAAATAGAATTTAACAGAAGCAATAAATTTAAAAGGGAATTTAAAATCGACGGCTTAATGCTATAAGCATCCCGGATCGTTATCCGATACCATTGATTCAAGATTTTTCTCATTTATTACAAAACAAATCAGATTCCTATAGAACCAGAAGACATTCCGTGAACAGATATATGCACACCATTTGGACTCTTTAAGTTTACTAGGATGACTTTGGTCTGTGTAATGCGGCTCAATCTTTTCAAAGATTCATTAATTGGGTTCACCAAAATTTTTCATTTTACTTCGTTTATTTAGATGATATCTTGGTTGCTTCCAAATCTGAAGAGGAACATTTGAAACACTTGGAGCTCTTTTTCAAAAAATTTCAAGAGTATGGTTTCGTCATTAACATTCACAAATGTATTTCCTTTAAGTAAACATTAAATTTTCTAGGTCACTTCATACGTCCGGATGGTATTGATTAATTTTAATTTAACTAGATTTGAGGATAAATTTCATAAGCAGCAGAACGCTATATACTCCAGATCAAAATCCAGATCCCTTTCAAAATCAAGGGATTTCACAATACACAAAAACAAAAAGAAAGGTTCTGATTTAGATATGTTGGTATCATTTTAATTTTGCTGATAAGGCTAGTAAATGTATTGAACCTTGGGCTTTTAAGGAAAAGTCAAAAAACTGGCTCGCCTATTAACCCAAACGGTGGTTGATAATGGCAAATTTAAAAGCCGTTTAACAATTTTTGATAAAATTTCCGGACGAAATTTTTCAATAGATACAGGAGCTGATGTTTCAGTTTATTCCAATGCCTTCTACTGGCAGACCTCCACTTTCAAATTTTAAACTTTCAGTGACAAACTCTTCTAGTATCAACACTTATGGTCGCAGAGTATTAATACTTAATTTAGAATTACGTAGGGTTTTTACATGGAGCTTTATAATTGCTGATATTGTTGAACCAATTTTATGCGCAGATTTTCTTTACCACTTTGGCTTATTTGTAGACTTGTCAAAAAAATTACTTATCGACGCTTTATCTTCATTAAATTCTGTTTGTAAGATTCCTAATAATATCCATACAAATTTGTGTTTAAATTTTGATAATGCTTTGGATTATCGTATTCAAAAATGCTTACAAAGTGGTATGAAATGACAGGTGATTTTAATTTTGCAAAGCCAGTTAAACATAATGTTACACATAAAATTTTACTTTCGGCAATCCTTGAACATCAAAAGTGAGAAGATTCAGACAAGATATGTAGACCTGCAAATAGCCCGTGGTCTTCTCCTCTTCACCTGGTTTAATAAAAAAACGATGAATGGAGACTATGCGGTGATTATCGACGGCTTAATGCTATAAGCATCCCGGATCGTTATCCGATACCATTGATTCAAGATTTTTCTCATTTATTACAAAACAAATCAGATTCCTATAGAACCAGAAGACATTCCGTGAACAGCTATATGCACACCATTTGGACTCTTTAAGTTTACTAGGATGACTTTGGTCTGTGTAATGCGGCTCAATCTTTTCAAAGATTCATTAATTGGGTTCACCAAAATTTTTCATTTTACTTCGTTTATTTAGATGATATCTTGGTTGCTTCCAAATCTGAAGAGGAACATTTGAAACACTTGGAGCTCTTTTTCAAAAAATTTCAAGAGTATGGTTTCGTCATTAACATTCACAAATGTATTTTCTTTAAGTCAACATTAAATTTTCTAGGTCACTTCATACGTCCGGATGGTATCAAACCGTCTCCTGACAAAATCGAATCTATTAAAAATTTTCCCCGTTCTGAGACAGTTAAAGCAGACGTTTTCTTGGAATGGTGTTTAATTTTTAGTGGGCTGTAAAAAGGAGGGTAATAAGAAGATGGATTAGAATGGTGACTCGGTGAAAGGTTTTGAAAATCTCAAAGATGGCTGAATTAGAGGCATCTACAAAAAGTGCTAACTCTGCCGAAGGGTTTGGAAAAGTCAGAAGGATTGCATATTCCGAAATATATGTATATTAACGGATCAAGGTCAACAGTTTGAAGCCGTATTATTTTAGGAACTGGCAATGACGTTGGGTTTTAAAAGACATCGCTCTATGCCTTATCATCCTAAATGCAACGGATTAATTTAACGTTTGTATTGAATGCTTAAGACAACAATAATGGCTTAAAATAGCAAGACATTGTCAAAATCACTTCCTTTTATTCTTTGAGGTCTTAGAATAGCGTTAAGGAAAGATTTTCTCGCTACTTCTGCACCGTTGGTGTATGCGGAATCAATTAGATTACATGAACATAGCTTTAAATTATCTCAGTAATATTACATTACTAAGCTACAATCTTTGTTCTCTGATATTCGACCTATTCCGGCCTCAAATCATGCACACAACAAATATTTTATATTTAAAAACCTTAGCGATTCTTCACACGTTTTTGTAAAATCTCCTAACAAGCTGTCACTACAAAGTCCATCCAGTTGTATGTCGTGATCAACAATATTTTACGATCAAAATTAAAAATAAGGACATAAAAGTTTCTATAGAAAGATTGTTATTTTTGTCTAAATGATTCAAAAATTAGTTCGTTTTTCCCTTAGAGAATAATTTTCAAATCAGAACTGTGTTTCAGTGAATGATTAATTTTAAATTTATTTTTGTTTTATTTTGAAATTAAGTAAACGAATCGTAGTAAGTTTACTTACACCAAGTAAACATTGAAAGTTTACTGGAAATATAATATGTTGTTGTCAGTTAGTTTTTGTCTGTCAAATTTAATAGTAAATTAGTAAATTATATTTTAAAAAAATAGTGTTTTAGAAATGCGAGCAAAATTGTGGAAATTTTAATAAATATCAAAAGACACCCCACAATATTTTTGATTTTATTTTGTTATAGAGATAATTGTCTTATTTTAATGCCATTTTTAGCTAGATATAAATAACGATGGAGTCGCAGTCTTTGCAGAGCTGTCTAAAGATATCAAAAATATTTCAACATCTAACTACTGTAATCTAAATAACCAACAATTTATTCAATCATCATATTTATCAGTTACTTTAGCAACAATTTCAGCCATACAGGCGATTTTCAAACGTATATATTTAAATTTTAGCTGTTTATTCTCTCTAATAAGCACTAACTTGTATGTAAAGAAACAATATCTTATTATGATCTTTTACGGATATCCCAAAGGTATCATAAGTATTTTTCATATATTTTTGTACATACATTGGAGAATATCAAAAACCTTCTCAACATTATCAGTGTCAGTAACTATGTATGTAGTAAATTTTTATAAATAAGATGGACAAGTAATATAAAAGCAAATTTTTTTAAGCAGTACTATTTAATCTTTTCAGTCCGCTAAAGTTCAAATTTGTAAAGTAAACTTTTACTATTTCATACCCTGTTTCCTTGATATTAATTTTTATAGATTCATTAAACTTCTATCAAAGTCTAATTTTTTTGTACATCTATCAAAACCTGTAAAATAGGTTACTGCAAAAGTATTTAAAAGGACTGTTTTAAAATTTTTCGGCATGCAAAAAAAATTACATAGTGCTGCCTCGTTTGTCATGCCATTCATATCAAAACTATTTAGCTCCTACCAACAATATAGCTTTTTTAGGACTGTTTAACAATCAAAGCCAGATTTACTTATCAGCCTGAGGTTGACAGGCGATTAGAACAAATGAAAGAAGTACGTTTAGCTAAAAGACCATTTATACCAAACTCACCTTCAATTAGGTTATTAATTCAATGCTAACTAATTGATGTAGAGGTGCAAATGATAAAATTGAATGCTCTGTTTATTCTATAAAAGTAAAAAATTTAAGGGTGAACTGCCCAAAAAATTCAACGTGTAACTGATTCTGCTCCATTTCTAGTTTTCGCAAATAAAATAATTTGGATATATTCAAAAACGTTTCTGAAAACTATATTACTATTGAAAATTTCAATAAAGATATTTGAAGGTAGAACTGTCCAACAATTAAAGCATGATGTAATATTTTACATTTGGTAGTTAATTAATACATAATAACAAACAGTTGAATGATGGCCAAAGTTTGATCATATAAAATAATAAATCTGGTTCTAATAGATCAAAGTTTTTCTTTCGTTTCACTTTTAATAAAATGTGCCATCAAAACACTTTCTTTTTTTGGAAAATATGTCCGATTCCTTTTTTTTCGCCAAATGTATTTATTTTGGGCGAAATGTAGTTGAAGATTCCATGTATGATTTTTCATGCATTGATCACTGGCTTAAGCCCATGCTTTATTGATAATAGTGGTATTAGTTCTTCAAATTTTGTTTGCCTCAAAATCATTTTTTTTGAATAAGGTAAAATTTAAATTAAACTTATTTATCAGCTTACAAAAGTTAAATTATTTTGCCTGTTTGGAAGATCTTTATTTTGATTACTACACAAAACGATTTTTATTGCTGTTTAAACAGGAAAAAATACTTTTCTGTATTGTTTGTATTATTGTTTAATTAAGGAAAAAAAACTAAGTTAGGTTTTCTCTTTCTTTTTATTTATTAGCAAAGTACAAAAACCACTAAAAAACAAAATAATTGAATACAAATAATTGAATTGAATAAAATTGAAATATATACGCGATTGACAACTCCGTTGTCCTAGGTGTACTTGTGGACTGCGACCCTATCAAATTTTATAAAATTTATGCCCAGCCAACTATGCTGAGCCACCCAAGTGGCATCCGATGGCATAAACTAATTTCTTGTTAGTTTGCTTACATTGCGTCTTGTGCGCAACAATGTAAGCAAACTAACAAAATTTTGCTGACTTTTTAAATGAGGTTGATTAACCGTGGGAGCAAAGTCCACGGTTAATAAACCTCAAAGTTAAACAAACTCCCGGCGAAATAAAGTAATCACATTGTTATTTTGTTTCAAGTAGTAATAGAAATTCTTAACATCTATAAATGTTGCTAAACCATCCATTTTTACATTTACAACATTTGCAATGGTAATTTAGCACTGACATAAATTATAATAGGATAATTTTCTAATTCTAGTAGCTCTATTATTTTCAGAAGTACAAAATGGCTTGAGTTTCTAGTTGTTTTTTTTTTTGAATTATAGTATAAAATTTGATTAAATACAAATAACTGACATATTTTTAATTCAATTTAATATTTATGTTGAACTTAAGATTTTATTAGTATACCATCTAATAATGACAAATATTTGGGTTTATAATTGCTTATATTTTAATTAAAAAAAAATTTTTTATAAAATTCTATTCAAAATTCTTTAATACACATATTTTTTTTTTTTGAAATCTTGTATAATTTTTTGGATTAAATATTATATTATGCTTTTAAGAAAATTCACTTTAATTACGTATAAAATTTTAACATTAACCAAATTAGAAATAAATAATTCTGCATACAGCTTTGAATATAACAAAATAGAACAATATCTAGAAATTTGATGGTAACAAATAGCATCCTACATTTATTTTTTTTTTTTTATATAAAATTGTAATAATAACAAGAACACAAGAATTTAATGTTTGAATTTGGAAAATGAGAAGTAATGGTAATTTTGATTAAAAAATATGATTTAAATATGCTTACAATTGGATAAAATTAAAATAAAATGTGGATAAATTGTAATGTAGTAATTGCTTTAAGTATTCTTTAAAGATCTTCGTTAAATGCAGAAACTCTGTTCCCAAGCGCTTGTCTTCTTTTGTTGACGTAGACAGTAGTCCATAAATGCGGCTTAGCATCCATAGGTGTTAGCTCTGAATTCCGTGCTGCCCTTTCTAGCAGACGCGATTGTCGACATTTTATGAATAGAATGCACATTATAAGCAAGCATACTGCACATACAATTGCGATCATAATTATCCAAGAACTAGGCGTCCAAATATCCACGTCGTTCCATGACTCCAGTTCATTTTTCATAATTTTTTTTAATGTTGCGATTTGAACATCTGTTGTTGGATATTCTATCAAAATTTGAGGCGGTGACAGGTCCGCAAAACTTGCAATGGATGATACATTAAAACTAACAGTATAGTTCGTAGAACTTTGTTTATCGATTAGTGCTGCATGCTTCTCGTTTACAATGGAACAGGTGGTCAACGAAACAATTGTTGCAGTTGCGACCACGTCCTGAGGAGTACTGTTATCACATTCTGCAATTAATTTTTTCTTGAGTATATTTAAAACCAGTACTAAGTTTCTTCCAAAAGGGTACACTCCATCGTTCGCTTTTTTAACATGTGTTGAACAATTTGTTCTTATAAATGATATATTTGATTTTAGTATGGCTGCTGTACATGATTGTAAAAGGTTATGATGCCACGTCTCCAATATATCCCTGTAAGAAGGGTTGGTGTCTTTAATAGGTACGATTTGTGTTTTATTTTCATTATCTACAATTATGCTCTGTATATTTTTGCCATTCTCTAGTATGATATACTGCCCATCATTATCAGGTGTACTGACAATAGTATACTCAGTATATGTTGTAGTGTGAACTATAGGAATTGTAAATGTTACAACAACTAAGTCATTTTTAATTGTTTTCGCTGCTTGGTTAAATAGAAACCAGTCCTCAGGATTGGGAACGGACGGTAGTTTGCCTTGCGTACTGTAGTTTTGAATAAATTGCTGAAGCTCCCTTACTGGTCGTATATTTATAATGTTCTGATGTACATTTAGAACTGAAGTAATTAAAAGTTGAATATTAGACCCATAATCAATAATTTGCTGCTCCAAATTTAATAATTGTTGTTGTTTGTATAGATCATCAATGTGTAATTCTACCTCTTGATGTTCTAAGTTAGTTAGATTAAAGATGATTTGTCCAATTTTGGTTATTTTATTTCGAGCAGTTCTCATATCCTGTTCTAGTTGATGCAGCTGAACGGTTTGAAATATAAGACCTCCAGCCATGAGTATATGTGGAGAATATTTGATTAATGTTGACACCAGGGGAGCCATACGCTCCACGCGCTCTTTCTTCCTATATGAAGACAAGAGTTTTGTCTTGACATTGGCTGATGTTGCTCTTATACTTTCTTCAATGGTGTTGCAATGTTTGTTTAAAGAAGATTCTTGGTTTACGTGTATGGTACTGCAAAATTTACGAAAACCTTCAATTTGGTTGTCGATAACTTTTATATCACGGGTTAAGTTGAGTTGGGTTGTCACTGAGAAATTAAGTTCGGATTTGAGAAGAGATATGTTTCGATCGGTAAATATGTGAATCCCTGAATTAATCGTATAAAAGTGGAACCCTGATGTTAGATTCGGCAAAAATATCATGAAGCAAAAAAGCGTTGTTAGTAGGGCATTAGTTCTTTGCTTGAGTCGGTTGCTCCGTCTCAAAGTCTGAGTTGTTTGCTTTCCGTTTGTTTTTTTCGTCTCAGAAATAGGTGGTATGGATGGTGAAACTGCTTTTGGTTCTTCAACATGCAGGTACTCCTTTTCTTCCATCACTAAAGGGACCAATGAGTTTGTAGCACGATGAATGGTATCATGGTTTACGGTTTTGATATCAACTCTTCGTGTTATGTTTGTTACGTCTGGGTAACATTTAATCACTTTCCCCATTTTCCATTCATTTGGCTTAGAGTTAGGATCTTTTATTAGGACAACATCTCCTACATGAATTTTTTTGTCGTTCTGTTTCCACCTATACCTCTTTTGAAGCCAATATAGATATTCCTGTTGGTATCGTTTCCATATTTGTTGCTGGATGTCATGTACCTGGAGCCATCGTTTCGTTACAGGTCCAGTTTGTGGTGGCATTATATCTGTTGAAATATTTTTCATTTGCCGTTGAGTGATCAGTTCAAAAGGTGTTAAAGCTGGGGCTTCAGATGGATGTTGAGGTCCTGGATACAATGGCCTACTGTTCATAAATCCTTCAATACGACAGAGCAATGTATTAAACTCTTCCATTGTTATTTTACTTACAGTATCCATTCGTCTAATGAAATACTTCATTGTTTTGACTGCTGCTTCACATAAGCCGTTGAAATTGGGACTGTACGCCGGAGTAAGATGCCATGTTATTCGCTGAACTGCTTGTCGATCTTTACATTCTCCTTTAATTTTTCCCCAAGCGTCATGAATTCGATGTTTCGCCCCAATAAAATTTGTACCATTATCAGTTTGGACACTTTTAGGTACTCCTCGCCGACTTGTAAACCTTGAAAAGGCAGCCAAAAAATTATCAGTACTTAGATCTGACACTAGCTCCAAATGTACTGCCTTAGATGATAAACAGGAGAATACTGCCACCCATACTTTTATGGACCTATCAAACTTGAGAAGACTAGGTTTTACATTAAAAGGTCCAGCTAAATCGACAGCGATGTGACTAAAACTGGGTGAGAAATTTATTCTTTCGGCTGGCAGATTGGAAATTTTAGGCTGTATAGAATGGGCTTGCCACCTGATGCAAGTAATACATATACGAATCCACTTTTTAATCCGACTTTTTAATTTTGGTATCCAATATTCTGAACGAATAAGTCTTTCTGTGAGGCCAATTCCACTATGACCATGCTCTTCATGAGTACTTCTTATAATAAGATCAACTAAATGACACTTGGTTAGCAAAATTGGATGTCGTTGGGCTACAGGAATATCGGCTGCTTCTAATCGTCCAACAACCCGAAGAATCTCGTGTTCATCTAAAAACGGATCTAACGAAGCCAACCAATGTTTATCTGGTAAGGCTTTCTTGCTTCGAATTATCTTGAGCTCACCCTTAAAAACTAATTTCTGCTGTGTTCTAATTAGACCAATTTTTGCATCTTGGATTTCTTTGGCAGACAATGCTGTGAATGTTATGTTTAACGGGGCTGCCTTAGACCATTTATTGTTTCCTTTATGTCTTGAGGTTTTAACAGCCGCTTTCAAATTTTGAATGTATCGTCTGCAGAACGCGCTTACTCGTAACAATTTGTTTAAACTTGAATATTTCTGTACAAGTGTGTTATCAGATTCTTTATTATCATTAAATAGAACAGTTGTTTTTTCTATAAAAGGTCATAAAATCTTTTTTAAAATTGGAGTCAATATTATCATTCCAGTCCATGTTTTACTTCCATAAATTTTGCACAATTATTCTTAGCTTCATGACTACAGGAAGAAGCCATCCTAAAGGATCATATAAGCTCGCAGTGGTAGATAATATTTCTCGTTTGGTAAATACAGTAGTTTGATGCTCTTTGACATTAAACGTAAAAACATCCTTTGAAGGTATATAAATCAGTCCTAGTGTTTTTACAGTGAGGTTGTCCCCACATAGTACTATATAAGAATCTATTTTATCTTCACGAGGTATTTTCTCTAAGACACGAGGGTCATTTGCCATCCATTTTGTAAGCATAAATTTACCAGCCCGCAATGTTCTGGTAATCTTCTCAATTTCTTCCTGGCATTCTTCAATTGAGTGCGCTCTATAAAGTAAATCATCCACATAAAATCCTTTTTTGATTATCTGAACGTTTTTTTCGTCTGGAGCGTTATCAATAGCGCATTGGTGTAATGTTCGTATGCTTTGCCAAGGGCTGCAATCACAACCATATGTGACGGTATTCAATTGGTATTCACTTAATCGGGCGTTTCGGCTTGGTCGCCATAAAATCCTTAATTTACAGCAATCGTTTTTATTCAGTAGAATTTGTCGAAACATTTTAGTAATGTCACTAGAGTAGATATATTTAAACTGTCGCATGCGAGTGATTACATCAAATATGTGAGTTTGAAGTATTGGACCAGCATGAATTTGGTCGTTTAAGCTTACCCCAGACGTAGTTTTTGCACTGGCATTGAATACATTGTGTAATTTTGTGGTGATAGCATCTTGTCGCAGAATACCCATATAAGGAATGTAGTATACTTCCCCTGTTCTCTTACATTGTTGGTTTAAAGCAATCTCAGTCATGTGTCCCAAGTCTATATACTCTTTCATGAAGTCATCACTCATTTTCTTAAGTTCTTGATTATTTTCCCACCTTTTTTCCTGTGTTAAAAAATATCTGAATGCATTATTGTACGAGTCCCTTAGAGTGGGAGGATCCTTTTTAAATGGTATCGGCACAACGTATCGGCCACTTTCGTCTCTAAAATGTTTTTCCATAAAAAGACTTTCGCAAAATTTATCATCTAGTTGTTCTTGTTCTTCTCTAGAGACTGGCATGTCCCAGAAGTCTTTTAATTGTTTTTCCAGCTCAGCTAGTGTAACATGAGTGGATACAACTGGACAAATGTTTTGTGTGATTGGTCCGGAAATGATCCATCCAAGTTTTGTATTTTGTAGAAGCAAGCCATCTACCTTTTCTACTCCTTCTTCAAATAATTCTGGTAATATACCAGAACCCAATAACATGGGTATTTGTGCAGATTTATAAAACTGAGGGTCAGCTAGTCTCCTGCCATCTTTGGTCCCAGAAAAGGTTCCAGAAACAGCACTTCGAGAAGTTATACTTTTGACTATCAGTGCTGTTATCTTGACGGTAGTTTCACTTAAAGGGTTTAAATTGATTTCTAGAGTTGCTTGTGCCCGCACATGGCCACTAATGCCATCTATACTCATCGTTTGTATTCGAATTCTTCTCTTTGGAAGGTGTAGTTCTTGTACAAGGTATTCGGATACATAGTTTGCCTGGCTGCATTGGTCAATTAAACATCGTACAGGTATCAATTCTCCCTCTTTAGTTTTGATTTCAATAATTGCGGTGGGCATTAACCGATGATGAATTAGTAGTTGGATTATTTGTTAAGTGTACGTTCGTAGTACGTTGTTTGTTGATGTCAGTTGTTAAGGCTTTATGCATTTCTGTTATGTGGTGTTCCTTACATCCCGGCACTTTACATATTAAATATTCACGTGAGCGGCATCGAGGTTTGATTGAACTAAATTTATGTTTCACGCAGTAAAAACATACCTTGTAACGTCGAAGTAATCCTAAACGGTCTGACGAATTTTTGAATTTATCACACTCTAATATTTGAAGTGTGTTATTTTCACATATTAAGCATCTGATTTTATTCTCCTTAGAGAATGAAGTTGCGTGTCCCCGAGTTGTATTTGGATTGGCTTTTCCTTTTATTGTTACCACGTGAGGTTCATTAAGAATAGATTTAGGAGTATTGTTGTACTCATTGCTCAAAAAGCTAGTAAGTTGAGTAAATGTAGGTATACTGGTTTTATTCTGGAGAGAATCAATTAGACGACTTTTATGTGGTTCCGGTAGGCGATGAACACAAATCATAGTTACTAAATTCGCCAGTGTGATTTTTTCCCTTTCTAAATTTGCGTTTATGCCTTGAATATCACAAAGATATTCCAGTATTGAATCCCGATCACGTGGTATAATTTTAGCGTCATAGCAGAGTGTTTGGATACACGCCTCAAGAAATTGTTTTGGGTTTTTAAACCGATCATCTAAAAGAGCCCATGCGATGTCGTAATTTTGCTCGACAACCATGAGGGATGAAATAGTTTTCTTAGCTACACCACTTAATTTTTCAGTTAAGATGTGAAAACGATGAATGATTCCCAGGCGGCTTCTCTCCATAATGGAATTAAAAATAGATTTAAAATGCTCATACTCAATGATGTCTCCACTGAAGTTTGGTATTTTTACTTCGGGGGCTCTAGCGCGACTTAACGCTTGATCACTGTTTTTATCGGCAATCGCTTCTAAAGCGCGAATAAGAGCAAAATTGGTGTCATACGGTTGGGTTGAATTTGATTGCCCTTTTTCATAATTTAATTTATTAGCCGGGCTGGTACCTACATCATTGCTAACTGGTATATTGACGCTTTGCTTTTCTTGTAAAGTATCCAAGTGAGAGGCTTGTTTCGATGTGAATGATTGCATTATGGTCACAGGTTGGAGGTTTCCGTTAGGCAATTGTATAAAAATTGGTCGGCCAGGGTTGGATTCAAATCCGTTTACAATTGATTGAGGGGGTGCTACCAGCGTTGGTTGGGGTGTTGTCACATTCAACGCATGACGCTGGTCTAAAGTTAATGAGTTAGTTGGGTGGTGCGTTTCATGATTTCTTTCCTCAGCCATAGATGGTATGTCTGCTTGTGGATTTATTCCCGCCGCCTGGTTGTTAAGGTCTTGAAATCCTTCTTCACTTGCAATTGTATTTTGTTCGGGATTACTTGGAGGATCGTATTCTGCTTGTCCACTGGTTGAGGGACGAGTACCTTTAGGTAGATCCAAAGCGGGCTTATCCTCACGTTTGTTTACATGTATTTCCTTGAGTTCTGGAGAAATTTTAAAAATAAATGTTCTTGTTTGATGTATAACCTCATTACCCGGGCTTAGTAAGTTATCAGCAAGTGTTAAATCAAAATCTGCCTTGGATAATTCCTTATAATAGTTGAGAATTTGATGTTCCCACAATTTTAGATTGTCTAAGCACTGTGACAATCTTTCTATGATTCTTTTTTGGGTACTTAATTTCTTGACATTTGTGAAGTTTGTTGCTAATAAATCTACGACTTCACGTAGTGATTTAAGGGTATCTTTCGGGCCAGCCATATTTAAGCAAAGGGATTGCGTTTATCAAAAAACGTCTTACAAAAGCAAATGTAGATTGCATTGTTTCCAACAAAACGGCTTATAAACAAACTTAGAATGCATTTTTTTCCAACAAAACGGCTTATAAACAAACGTAGATTGCGTTTTCTCCAACAAAACAGCTAATAAACAAACGTTGATTGCGTTTTCTCCAAAAAAAACGGCGTATAAGCAAACTTAGAATGCGCTTTTTTCCAACAAAACGGCTTATAAACAAACGTAGATTGCGTTTTCTCCAACAAAAACGGCTTATAAACAAACCTAGAATGCGTTTTCTCAAACAAAACGGCTTATAAACAAACGAAGAATGCGTTTTTTCCAACAAAACGGCTTATAAACAAACGTAGAATGCGTTTGCTTCAACAAAATGGCTTATAAACAAACGAAGACTGCGTTTTCTGCAACAAAATGGCTTATAAACAAACGTAGAATGCGTTTTCTCAAACAAAACGGCTTATAAACAAACGTAAACTGCGTTTTTCCAACAAAACGGCTTATGAACAAACGTAGATTGCGTTTTCTCCAACAAAAACGACTTATAAACAAACTTTGAATGCGTTTTTTGCAACAAAACGGCTTATAAACAAACGTAGATTGCCTTTTCTCCAACAAAACGGCTTATAAACAAACTTTGAATGCGTTTTTTGCAACAAAACGGCTTATAAACAAACGTTGATTGCGTTTTCTGCAACAAAACGGCTTATAAGCAAACTTAGAATGCGTTTTTTTCCAACAAAACGGCCTATAAACAAACGTAGCTTGCGTTTTCTCCAACAAAACGGCTTATAAACAAACTTTGAATGGGTTTTTTGCAACAAAACGGCTTATAAACAAACGTAGAATGCGTTTTCTCAAACAAAACGGCTTATAAACAAACTTTGAATGCGTTTTTTGCAACAAAACGGCTTATAAACAAACGTTGATTACGTTTTCTGCAACAAAACGGCTTATAAGCAAACTTAGAATGCGTTTTTTTTCCAACAAAACGGCCTATAAACAAACGTAGCTTGCGTTTTCTCCAACAAAAACGACTTATAAACAAACTTAGAATGCGTTTTTTGCAACAAAACGGCTTATAAACAAACGTAAACTGCATTTTTCCAACAAAACGGCTTATAAACAAACGAAGACCGCGTTTTCTGCAACAAAACGGCTTTTAAACAAACGTGAATGCGTTTTCTCAAACAAAACGGCTTATAAACAAACGAAGACTGCGTTTTCTGCAACAAAACGGCTTATAAACAAACGTAAACTGCGTTTTTCCAACAAAACGGCTTATGAACAAACGTAGATTGCGTTTTCTCAAACAAAAACGACTTATAAACAAACTTTGAATGCGTTTTTTGCAACAAAACGGCTTATAAACAAACGTAGATTGCCTTTTCTCCAACAAAACGGCTTATAAACAAACTTTGAATGCGTTTTTTGCAACAAAACGGCTTATAAACAAACGTTGATTACGTTTTCTGCAACAAAACGGCTTATAAGCAAACTTAGAATGCGTTTTTTTCCAACAAAACGGCCTATAAACAAACGTAGCTTGCGTTTTCTCCAACAAAAACGACTTATAAACAAACTTAGAATGCGTTTTTTGCAACAAAACGGCTTATAAACAAACGTAAACTGCATTTTTCCAACAAAACGGCTTATAAACAAACGAAGACCGCGTTTTCTGCAACAAAACGGCTTTTAAACAAACGTGAATGCGTTTTCTCAAACAAAACGGCTTATAAACAAACGAAGACTGCGTTTTCTGCAACAAAACGGCTTATAAACAAACGTAAATTGCGTTTTCTCCAACAAAAACGGCTTATAAACAAACGTGAATGCGTTTTCTCCAACAAAACGGCTTATAAACTAACGTGAATGCGTTTTCTCCAACAAAACGGCTTATAAACAAACGAAGACTGCGTTTTCTGCAACAAAACGGCTTATAAACAAACGTAAATTGCGTTTTCTCCAACAAAAACGGCTTATAAACAAACGTGAATGCATTTTCTCAAACAAAACGGCTTATAAACAAACGTAAATTGCGTTTTCTCCAACAAAAACGGCTTATAAACAAACGTGAATGCATTTTCTCAAACAAAACGGCTTATAAACAAACGTACACTGCGTTTTTTGCAACAAAACGGCTTATAAACAAACTTAGAATGCGTTTTCTCCAACAAAAACGGCTTATAAACAAACTTAGAATGCGTTTTCTCAAACAAAACGGCTTATAAACAAACGTAAATTGCGTTTTCTCCAACAAAAACGGCTTATAAACAAACGTAGAATGTGTTTTCTTAAACAAAACAGCTTATAAACAAACGAAGACTGCGTTTTCTCAAACAAAACGGCTTATAAACAAACTTAGAATGCGTTTTCTCCAACAAAAACGGCTTATAAATAAACTTAGAATGCGTTTTCTCCAACAAAACGGCTTATAAACAAACGTAGATTGCGTTTGCCTGCGAAACGGCTTATAAACAAACGTAGATTGCGTTTTCTCCAACAAAAACGGCTTATAAACAAGCGTGAATGCGTTTTCTCAAACAAAACGGCTTATAAACAAACGTAGAATGCGTTTTCTCAAACAAAACGGCTTATAAACAAACGAAGACTGCGTTTTCTCAAACAAAACGGCTTATAAACAAACGTAGATTGCTTTTTCCTGCAAAACGGCTTATAAACAAACTTAGAATGCGTTTTCTCAAACAAAACGGCTTATAAACAAACGTAAACTGCGTTTTTCCAACAAAACGGCTTATAAACAAACGTAGATTGCGTTTTCTCCAACAAAAACGGCTTACAAACAAACTTAGAATGCGTTTCCTCAAACACAACGGCTTATAAACAAACGTAGATTGCGTTTTCTTAAACAACGGCTTACAAAATAAACGTAAAATGCGTTTTCTCCCAAAAACGGCTTATAATAAAAACGAAGATTGCGTTTTCCTGAAAAACGGCTTATAATACAAACGTAGATTGCGTTTTCTTCAAAGAAGACGGCTTATAAAATAAACGTGGACTATTTATTTAATAAATATTTTATTGCTTAAAATGTTTATTTAAAATAAAAACTTTTTTTTTTTTTTTTAGAAATGTGTTTTAAAAATGCTTTTATTGTTATTATCATATTTTTTTTTTTCCTAGAAATATTTTCTAATAATAACTAAAATTGAAAACATATACCTTAATAGTACTAGATAATACACAATTCAGCTGGGTGACTTTTGAGTTTTTTCCAATTTTCTTTGATTTCCCACTTTCGCTCAAAATTGTTGTTTAAAAACACTTTTTCTAAAGATTATTAATAATTACTTTAAAAATGAGAGTTCATGTTTACTTTTAAAACAAAATTATTTTAAAAAATGCGATTTTAGTCAACTTTTCCAAGTAAAATGTATTAAATATGTGCACAATATTTAACACTAACAATAATGCAACACAAAAAAAACGCGTCACGCTTTCAAACTTTTGCTCGAAGGACCACTTGTTTAAACAGGAAAGAATACTTTTCTGTATTGTTTGTATTATTGCTTAATTAAGGAAAAAAAACTAAGTTAGGTTTTCTCTTTCTTTTTATTTATTAGCAAAGTACAAAAACGACTAAAAAACAAAATAATTGAATACAAATATTTGAATTGAATAAAATTAAAATATATACGCGATTGACAACTTTGTTGTCCTAGGTGTATTTGTGGACTGTGACCCTATCAAATTTTATAAAATTTATGCCCAGCCAACTATGCTGAGCCACCCAAGTGGCATCCGGTGGCATAAACTAATTTCTTGTTAGTTTGCTTACATTGCGTCTTGTACGCAACAATGTAAGCAAACTAACAAAATTTTGCTGACTTTTTAAATGAGGTTGATTAACCGTGGGAGCAAAGTCCACGGTTAATAAACCTCAAAGTCAAACAATTGCCATGTCTTGGCTTTTTGAAGCATTTTTGTTACAAGAAACTGCAATCCTTAAATATTAAACATGGGTTCTTTTTCTTGTAAGTTAGCGTGGGAGAGCTTTTTGAATATTCTAAGTATTGTAGTTATGGCAGCTCTAGTATATCTAACTTCAGTATACTGGAATTTGGAAAAAGAGATGATTTTAGATCCACGAGGGAGATGAAATTTTTACTTTTTATGCCTCTTAAATAACGTTTCTCATAAGAGTCACTTTCATATTTTGCTGCATTATTGAACTTCTCACAGTTTTTGAAGCACCAAATCTTATATTCAAAATGCTTTCAAATTTACGTTTTCCAAAAAATCAGAAATTTTTTAATTACAGTCTGTCTCCATACATACATACAGAGCAATTTGAATATAATAATAATAAAAAATTAAAGATCGTTTTTACTAAAAAACTAAAAAACCTTGGAGATTAATATAAAAATTTTTTTGCTATTATTTCAAAATCAGGTGTTTTTCTTGGAATATTATTGCCTGTAACTATTTAAGGAGATTTATAATTCAACAAATCATAAACACCACCTACACCATGTCAGAAAAAGGAGATTTGTAGTTGCAGTAAGTCTACTTTTATTATTTTTGAAAATATGATTTTAAGCCAACTATCCTTTCTTGTTGAAGCCCCTTTCAGTAAAAATTATGCTGAATGCATTGGTCCTCCAAGCAAAATAGCACTGGAGAATTAAAAAAAAATAACAAAACAGGCAAGTGGAATTTCAAGAGATAACTGACCATATAAAAATGTCAAAACAAGTTCATTTACTATTTTACATGAAAATTTGTCTTTGAAAAAGCTGTTAAAAAAGTGGCTGGTGCTTTTGCCAACAGTACATTACAAAAAACAGCATGTCGATTAACTAAAGCAGTATTCAGAGCAAAGTTAAGTAATAACATTTATAAACAAGGTGAAATAAGTATAAAAATTTTTAAAATGAATAAAAGTAACTGGATGTTTAAGGAAACCCGGGCGAAATGAAGCTCCTTAAGTCCTACTCTATAGCATTCTTCCGGCAGTCGTAGCGAGCTCTCTAGTGCTGCTATAGCGGTAGAATTAGAAGGGTGGTTCTTGCCGACGACAACCTGAACACTCTCTCAGAACAACCTAAACACTATTTTAATACGTCATAAAACTAATCAAAAGTTTCATCATAGTAATAAAAAATTTAACTAACACAAAATATAATACAAAATTTAATTAGATAAAACTGAAATTAATCTATTTAAAAAAAAAATCCAAAAAAAGAACAAATGAGTCAAAATTACAAGAATTTCAAAAAAAATGAATTGTACCAAAACTTAATTATAATAACCTTATCCTAACCAAAAGTTTAATAGAACTTAATACCAATTAACTAACCCTTAAATAAATAATTAATGAATTAAATAATTTCTCATAATAATATTATAATTATGTGTATTTAAATTCATTAAGCTAATAAAAAAAATAAAAAAATTTAATAACAATTATAGAGCCGAATAAAAATAATATTTTTTAAATTATAAAGTAAAAAAAAAACCCAAAACTAATTTTATAAACCAAAATTAAATATACAAAGTCTCTATATCTAATACAAAGTATATTTATGAAGTCTCTGGATCTATTACAAATTATATTGTTATATAAATCCACTTTATATTATATACAAATTTATTACAAGATAATAACGGTACAAAAAAATCAAACAATTAAACATTAAATATTACAGACATCAAAACATTCGTTATTGATCTAAATCCGGCAACTCACTGACTGTCTCACACTCGGTCGCCTCCTTTTATATCTAGTCTAACTGACAGCTCGCCTACTTCTCAACATTCGCCTACTATACAACACTGCCCCCCTTTTTAAGATTTGATCGTCCCGATCAATACAATTTATTTTCTTTTTGTTTAATTGTCATCTCCATTATAACGCGTAAGTCTGTCCACATGTACTACCTTAAATTTGGCCTTCGGAGAGCGCTGGATTCTATACACCACATCGTTTATCCTGGTTGTTATTGTGTATGGTCGCTCCCACGGCTGTGATAATTTTGGTGATTTACCTTTTCTTCGCTGTGGGTTATACAGCCAAACCTTGTCCATTTCCTGAAAACCTGCATTGTGGCTCTTAACGTCATATCTTGTTTTCATTTGTTCGGTAGCCAACTTTATTTTCTTCCTGACTTGATTATGTATAGTAGCTAGCTTCTGACGGAGGTCCGAAATATAACCTGGTAAATCTTTATTCCGACTTGGGGGAATCCCAAAATTTAACTCTCCTGGCAGACGTAGCTCCTTGCCGAATAACACTTTTGCAGGTGTGTAGCCAGTTGTTGAATGGATGGCTGCCCTGTAAGCCATTAAAAATAATGGTATATGGGTGTCCCAGTCCCTTTGATGCTCATTCACCATCTTCTTTAAATGCTCTATTAAAGTTCTGTTAAATCGTTCCACCATTCCGTCTGATTGTGGATGTAATGCAGTTGTCCTTGTTTTTTTTATTCCTAGAAGACTACATATTCCCTGGAATATTTCAGATTCGAAATTCCGTCCTTGATCTGAGTGTAATTCACCTGGAACTCCAAATCTACTAACCCAATTAGATACAATTTGTTCAGCTACGGTTGTCGCTTCCTGGTTTGGAATAGCATATACTTCTGGCCATTTGCTGAAGTAGTCCATTACTACCAAGACATAACGATTATTGCCATCCGATCTTGGGAAAGGTCCTGCCACATCTACTGCTATACGTTCAAATGGACTACCTACATTATATAATTGGAGCTCTCCTCTCTGTCTCCTTTTTGGTCCCGTACTATCTGCACACTTCATACATTTCCTACACCACTCTTCTACGTCATCATGCATATTCACCCAATAAAATCGCTCACGTATTTTTCCCAATGTCTTATTCATCCCCAAATGCCCTCCTGACGGTCCATCATGCATTTCCTGTAAGACATTCTTCACTTTATCTTGAGGTACTACTATCTGCATCCTATAAGATGTTCCATCGGTTGATTCCCATCTACGTTTTAATATTCGATCTTCAACATTCAGTGATTTCCACTGAGCCCAGTAAGTTTTAATGGTTTTATTTTCAGCAGAGATTTGACACCATTCCGGACGCATCCCCTTTTCTTTCCATTGTAGCAATAAGGAAATGTCCTTATCCTCTAACTGTAATCGTCGAATTTCTTCGTTAGTCCAACCATCCATAGGTTGTATTGTAATCCTTAATATTGCGGATGAATTTTTATTTTCCATTCTACAACAATGTCTGCAATCAATCTTGCATGGGCGGCGGGATAGAGCATCAGCGTTGTGATGCATATTTCCTCTCCGATGTATCACTTCAAATTGGTACCCTTGTAAGCGCTCAATCCATCGAGCTATTTGACCTTCAGGTTCCTTGAAATACAGCAGCCACTTTAAAGAGGCGTGGTCGGTTCTAAGAGTAAACTTCTGCCCATATAAATATTTGTGAAAATGCTTTATGGCCATGACCATTGCTAATAATTCTTTCCTTGTGACACAATAATTCCTTTCAGGCTTTGATAGTCTCCTACTGAAATAAGCCAATACATATTCCTTTCCATCAATAGCTTGTGAAAGTACAGCGCCAATCCCTATATTGCTAGCGTCCGTATCCAATATGAATGGCACTCCTAAGTTTGGATAACTAAGCATCGGTGCGCTACAAAGCTCCCGCTTGATATTTTCAAAACTTTCCTGACATAATGGTGTCCAGTTGAATAGCTTTTTTTTTCCGTCAGTTGATGTAAGCTTCCAGCAATGTCAGAAAAATGTTTAACAAACCTACGGTAATATGTAGCCAAGCCCAAAAAGCTACGCAGTTCAGTTTTATCCTTCGGTACTGGCCAATTTCTAACAGCTTCAATTTTCTCTTGATCTGTTGTGATGCCATCTGTAGATACAATGTGCCCTAAATATTTCACCTGCTTCCTAAATAATTTGCATTTTACAGGGTTAAGCTTCAAATTCGCATTTTTTAAACATTGGAACACTTTTCGGACGTTCTCAACATGTTCTTCAAAGGTTTTCCCAACTATAATTATATCATCAAGGTACACTAAACAGGTTGTCCCTATGAGTCTTCGTAATACACATTCCATCAACCTCTCAAATGTTGCAGGAGCATTACATAATCCAAAAGGCATCACGGTGAACTGCCATAGTCCTTTTCCAACTGAAAATGCAGTCTTTTCTTTAGCTTCCGAATCCAGCTCAACTTGCCAGTATCCACTTTTTAAATCTATCGTTGAAAACCATTGGGAACCAGTAAGTGTGTCCAAGGTATCATCTATACGTGGTAATGGATAGCTATCTTTTCTTGTAACATTATTTAACAACCTGTAGTCAACACAGAAACGTGAACTACCATCCTTTTTCTTCACCAAGACTACAGGTGACAACCAAGGACTTTTTGATTCTTCAATTATCCCATGAGTTTGCATCTCTGCAATCAAAGCGTCCACCTCAGCTTGTTTAGCTAAAGGTATTCTTCTTGGTACTTGCTTTATCGGTTTTGCATCACCAGTATTTATCTCATGTTGAACCAGACTCGTTTTCCCATAGTCTCCGTCATTTGTTGTAAATATATCAACGTGTTTGTTTATCAACGCCTTAGCTTCATCATACTGACTCTTATTCAAATTTTCCTTCAATAGTATTGCTTGAGAAATTTCCAGTTTTCTTCTATCATTATTTTGGTCAAGAGTTCCAGATATTTCCTTTTTCGGCTGGTATGTTCCTACTTCTAATCCTGCGCATAATTTCCGTTCGTAAGGTGATATGCTCATTTTCCCATTTGATTTCCGTAACTCAGCTCCTTCACCTAATGCCAACAACATTGGTATTTTATAACTCTTGTACGTCATAATACCATCCCTGATATTTAATTGTACTTTGTATGTGGTCATAAAATCTAATCCTAGTATGCATTCATCCATTATATCAGCAACCAGAAAGTTCTGCACAAATTCCATGGTGCCCATGGTAATTCTTTGTCGTATCTCTCCATAAACTTTAGCTTTCTCTCCAGTTGCGGTTTTTAACTCATATGTCGAAGTATTGAAAATCCTTCGATTATCTACAAGGTCAGATCTAATGATAGATTTTGAAGCGCCGGTGTCTACTGTGATGTGAATTTTTATATTGTTAAGTTTGCCCATAATTAACAAACTATTATTAGTACGTTGAATTCTAGTTATAATGACTTTAGGGGAACTTCTTCTGCCTCCCAATCTCTCCCCCACGAGATTGGTAGCCTCTAGTTTTCCTGCTGAACTTGGCACGAGGACTTCCTGTAAGTTCCTTCGTGATATTCGTTGTTTCCTTTTAACGTATTAGATTTACAATTTCGGGCGATGTGCCCCTTTTCTCTACAAATCCAGCATGTAACATTTCCATATCGTCTAGTCGAGCTTTTCCGTTGTTCTTTCGTTTCTACCACTTCACGTACTCGAAGTATATTTTTAGATGCCTGCTTAGCTGATTCATAAGCTAGACTAAAACCTAATACTTCCGCTGTGGACTTCTTGTCAGATAACCGCACTGCCTGTTGCAAATCACGATCTGCTATCGAATTTACGAATGCTTCTATTGCCACCTCTTCCTGAAATTCACTTCCTTGCTGAGGATAGGAAAAGCGGGTTAAACGTTCGATATCCTGGTGTAGCTCTTGCAAATTTTCTCCAGGTTTCTGCATTCTGTTTCGTAGCTGCATTCGATAAACTTGCTGTAAATGATGACTTCCATATCGTAGCTCTATTATCTTTATTAATGAATTATAATCTTCTCGGTCTTCGATTGATATAGTCTGTAGCAATTCTGCTGCAAACCCCCTTAGAGCAAGCACTAATGCTGTTGCCTTTTCCTTGCTGGTTAAATCACATGTTGCTGCCTCAAATTGTATTTTGTAAACGGACCAAGCTGTTTTCCCATCAAAAGTTGGAGGCTTTAGTTTCTTTGTGGCTGAATTACCAAGATTCCCCTGTTGTACTGTGCTGCTCTCTAAAACGTTGATTCTGCCTTCAATTTCATTAATTCTGTCCTCCGTGTGGTTAATCCTCCCTTGGTTGTTTCCCAATTGCTCTATCATTGCCCTCAGATTATCGTTCATCATCTTCGTAGACTCCTCTTGGTTTTTAATCATCATTTTCATAGACTCTTCTTGTTTTTCCATCTTCCTTTCTTGTTTCTTCATCATCTCCCTTAATGATTGAATCAAATTGTCTATTCCACTTGGCTCAACCTGAATTAAATCTTCCTGGCCACCATTCAGCTGGAACACATATTCCTCGAGATTTACTCCTTCGTTTTCCATAAGGCCACGAAGTGTCTCTAATACTTCCACCTTTTTACCATTAGTCGCTGCTCCTCGTTTTCGGAGTTCTCCTTTGATTTCATTGAAAGTTAATTCCTCAATTTTCTTTTCCATCACTATTACTTGTAATTAATCCCACCTCTGACACCAATGTTATATAAATCCACTTTATATTATATACAAATTTATTACAAGATAATAACGGTACAAAAAAATCAAACAATTAAACATTAAATATTACAGACATCAAAACATTCGTTATTGATCTAAATCCGGCAACTCACTGACTGTCTCACACTCGGTCGCCTCCTTTTATATCTAGTCTAACTGACAGCTCGCCTACTTCTCAACATTCGCCTACTATACAACAATATTATATAGTTTTAACGTAGAAAGCATCTATACACTGCAGACATTTGTTTACATACTTCTTCATGTACTTCTTCATTGAACCAAACCAATATTTTTGTGCTATATAATCAGTCGTTTTACGTGCTGCGAAGTGACCCGCTAGGTCATGATGATATCTTACGATTTCTGCTCTATGTCTCTTTGGAACCAACAATCTCATTCCATCTTCTGTTCTTCTGAACATCCTATTATTCTTCAATGCATAGTTTTTATGTACTTCTCATTCGTAATGGTCTTCAGGTTTCTTTAACAATATCGCTAGTATCTCCCTGCATTGCTCATCTTGCAGTTGGGCAGCCAATATCCAATCATCACTTGTGATGTTCACCACTAATACCTTTCTTCCTGTTTCCACCTCGCCCTTACTTTCTGGTTTTCGACTAATTGTAAGTGCGTCAGCGTGTATCATTTTCGTTCCTGCTCTGTACTCGATGGTGAAGTCGTACTCTTGGGCTCCTAGCCACCATCTGTTATTATTATTGTTATTATTTTGAACTCTATCCCTAATAGGAAGGGCCGGAAGTATTTTAGCGAAGAAACTACTGCTAGCGTTTCTAGCTCATAGGAATGGTATTTCTATGGTCGTCATTTTGCTATAGTAAGCAATCGGCTTCAGCTCGTTTCTCGGTTACTATTCCGATTTTTGAAGCATCGGTGTGTAGTTCAATTTTCCGATTGTGATCGAATAGCGCTAATACTGGCCTCTCACTAAGATTATCTTTGAGCGTAGTGAATACCTTTTCCTGTTCCTCTTCCAACTAAACTTGGTATCTTTCTTCAGTAGTGAGCAAATCCATTAATGCTATGGTTGCAAAGTTCAGCATGAATTTTCGAAAATAGCTTGCTAATCCCAGAAATTGACGGACCTGGCGTACTTGCATAGGCCTTGGGAAATTCTTTACAGCTTCTATTTTGTTGTCGCTTGGTCGTGCTCCATCGGCATTAACCTCATATCCCAAATATTCTACTCTGTTCCTTAAGAAAAAAAATTTCTTTAGTTGTAGCCTCAGATTTGCATCCGATATTTTCTTCAACACTTCTTCTAAAGCTTTCAATGATTCTTGATCGTTTCTCGTTGGCAACAATACATCATCCATGTATGCTATCGCTATTGTAAATGTCAGGTTTCCCAATATCGAGCTTAGGGTTCTTTGAAAAATGGCCGGGGTGTTAACAAGCCCAAGCGGCATCCTCAGATATTCATAGTGTCCACCAGGAGTAATGAATGCTGTCCTTTCTATCGATTTTTCATCAATCGGGATCTGGTGATATCCGCTTGCTAGATCTAGACTAGTGAATATTGTTGAACCGCTTAGTCGATGGATTTGATCATCAATTCGTGGCACAGGGTAATGGTCTTTTATTGTTTTTAAGTTTAGCTTCCTGTAGTCTACACATAGACGGTATTTTCCTGTTTTCTTCCGCACTAATACAATTGAGCTGCTGTAGGGTGATGTAGATTCCCTTACAATTTTACTTTCTATTAGCTCATCGATGATATCCCTCACTACTTTCCATTCATGGGCTGACATTCTGTATGCTTTGTACATGATTGGTGTCTCGTCCATGAGGCGTATTTCCATTGGCGTCTTTTTTGCTTCTCCAAATTGTCTTGATCCGTTCGTAAAGCAGTGGCGGTATTTATTAATAACATTCAATAGCTGCTTTATCGTTTCGCTATCTAGACTATTATCTATTTGCTGTCTAATGTCATCCTCTGTGAATAGGTTTGTTTCTTTTACAGATATACAGATTTTACAGATACAGATATTTGTGACAATCTTGTTTTGTTGTTCTTCTTTACATTATACCCCTCGAGCGATTATTTATTTGCTTCCTTCTAAATTAGATGGGCATCGTAGACATGTTCATTACTGATATCTGACCTTGCTTGCAATATGTGATGCACCTCGAGATCCAATACTCTGAATTTGGGTCTGATCTGTGTCGCCTTCCAATGTACACATCCCCATCATTATCACTTTCTATCTGTATGAAGTCTATACTTCCAGGTGGAATAACTTTCGCTTTTCGTGCCCGTAGTGCTATCTTTGATGGTGGGGGGATATCAATTTGAGGTAATGTTTCATCGTCCGCGTTGTACATCCTTTTTTATTTAAGAATGGCTGACCAATCAATATTGGGATGCTCTGTATCTCATCCGGTACTATCAGGGCTTTTACACTTGTCTGTGCTTACGTCGTTCTTCATTTCCTATTTTGCAACGTCATGTTTATGTATTTGAACCCCTTGTCTTTTAATGCTCGCGTGATTAACACATCTGTAGACACCTTATGCATGTATCAGAACCCTCTTCAATACTTGTGTCGATGATAAATCTATAGACATTTTTTCTATATACCTGCGCACTGTGCTTTTCAATTACTTTCATAAACACTTTGTCTATATCTGAGCACTTTGCTCCTCGAGTTCGTTTATAGACACTTTGCCTATATCTGAGCACTTTGCTCCTCAATGACATTCATAGACACTTTGCCTATGAGTTTTCTTTAATTAATGATACTACAAGGTATTCCATTCGATTCAGACGCTTCAGTTCCGGCGTCACTATTTCTTCCCATCTCGTCCATTGATTTTGCATGCTCTTATATGGTTTGTCTTGTCAAAGTAATACTCAATCATCGACTCGTTGTTCTGTTTTTCTTAGTTTATCATTTTTCGTAGCAGAGTGGCGAAATCAGTATAGTCTGGAAATGATTGTTTCAGTAGTCTTTTCCATTCCTCCCACGAATAGTTGTATGATTCCAAATTTTCGTGCCACTCTCTGGCTAGGCCTATTAGAAGTTTCTGCATATTGTATATTATTGTCTTTTCTCCTGTATGTCGTGTTGCGAGACGAGTTTTTCACTTTTTTTTTTCAATTGTTTACTTTCTTATTTTATAACTTGCGCACAAATGAATCCAATATTCAAATACTAATTGAAGTATCCAATTAGTTTTTAACAAATTTCACACACTGAAGAACTTGATTAAAAGAATTGTTCACCATTTTTTTTTTATCACATGGATTGCCTATCCCACTTCTGAGTTATAAAGTCTCTATATCTATTACAAAGTATATTTATGAAGTCTCTGGATCTATTACAAATTATATGATATAGTTTTAACGTATAAAGCATCTATGTATATTCCTGATTAATTAGTTATATTAGAGCCACTGGTCTGTATATATATCGCATGTGTCACTTTCTATCTATCTTTCTATCACGTCATCATCTTTCCGGCTGGCGTCCCTACTGAGCGCTCCTTCTGCGCCCCACGGCGAGCACTCGTGCTAATACTGCTATTTTTGGTAATGCCCCATGTGTGTCACTTTGTCCCTTACAAATAATAAAAAAAATTAAGAAAAGAAAAAAATAATTTAAGGAATAAAAAAATTTCATTTTTATTTTCTTACTTTTTTTTTCTTTTTTCATATTGGCTGGGCCAGCAAAACTTTCCCTGTAAGAAACTCTTTAAAAAAATGTAAAACAGGATTTTCTTCTTTTTTCTTTTTTTTCTATTGGGTCTCCTAACTTAAAAAAGTAAAACTTACCTTTTATGTATCTTAACTATAAATTAATTGGAAAAAATAATCTAGGATACTTAGCGATAGGAAAAGAAAACATCTCCCTGTTAATTAGAGTCAGGAGCTTCGTGTGCTGGATTATCACCAAAATCAATATCCTCCTTATGTTCTTTATAATCACTTTTCCACGTATTTGGTGCTATTAAAATGTTATGTCCTATTTGCCTGTTTTATCACTTTACCACATTTTTACTCAAAAATTCCAAATTTATTTCAGTCCTTCTTCAATGTTAATAGGAACAACATCAAAAATAATAATAGTTGTGTATGTTCCACTAGTTTCAATTACACTATCGTGCCCATATTCCTCATGATTTCTTGCTCGAAAGGACTCTCACTACCTGAATTTCTTTAAGTTAAACTTAAATTGAATAAAACCCTTTTTTTTCTTTTACTTTTCAAGCATCACATTTAAAGTCTATTTAGTATAAATTATGATTTCAAAGACATTATCATTTCACTTTTAGTATCACAGCTACTGCAAAAATTATTTTCGGATTGAAACAAAAAAAAAACACCACACTTTCAAAACTTCAAATGAGATTCTATATAAAAATTAAAATTATATAATGACATATGAACGCCATTTTTTGAAGGCTTTAATCACACGATAAGATCAGAGCACCAAACCGCCAGGGCTCTGCCTTTTACCAAAATCTAACGCCGACTGACTCTTTTCACACGCAAAACAACTTGCTTGTTTTCAAAATAGATTTCGGCTAACGGGAAACTGATAAAACTCCCTTTGGCAAAAATGCAATTTTGAAACAAACAAGTTTTTCAGGGGCCAACAACCAAGTTGTTGTGAACAGTTACTAGATGCTTTTCGAAATTTTGGCCGCGATAAGGAACTTAGTTCCAAAAATCTATCATTATAGCAATTGATAAAATTCTTCTGTTAACGGATGTTGTATGTTACTGTTTCACTTACAATTTGACTTAGAATTCTGCTTTTCGTATCATTTACGTTGATGGTTTTAGGCAAATGAAAGAGAATATTTAAAATATATATAAAAATTTGTCGAGTCCCAAATTTAAAAAATCACCTTAAGCTGACTGGTCTATAATTCTTATCAAACTGCATTCATTAAAATTTATTGCAGCCAAAAGTCACTTTTAGTGGTGAAAAAAAGTTCAATCATGAGGGTCCTGATGATTTGAAACAACATAGTTATGATTTGAGAAAAAAAACGAACAAAATTCAAATGAAAGGGGTTATATATATATTTTTTCCCTCTGTAACACCTTCTGAAAATGAATATGTTATTTGAAAGTAGAATGTGGAAAAGGAAACTATTTTTATGTAATACTAGTGGGCTCCGCCCCTGCTCGCTTCGCTTTGCTCAGCACCTCAAAGGCTTCGCTCCGCTCAGCCACTTTGGTTCTATTTTATTTTGATTTAACCTTTTTATGCCCTTGCCCACATATGTGAACATTTGTGCTCAAACATCGGGACACGTGATTTTCATATATATAGATAGAGATATATTTTTTTCAAGTTAAAAGTAACAACATATCAATATATCAACATATCATGTATCAACATATATATATATATATATATCCATATAACCTTATATATATTGTGGAGTTATCCACATTTTTAATTTGATTTTATAAACAATACATTTTAGTTTTATATAAAAATATATATTTAAATGTTTATTATTTAAACAGCAAGACTTACTGACTAGTGTACGTAATATGTCAAGCAAGTAAATTTTCAAAGCCTGCTAGACATATTACGTACCTGCCTATAACTACTGCGTTCTGTTTGTTTTAAATTAAATTTAATTTCTTAAATAAATAAATTCGTGTCATGTCGCCACATCACTCCCCCACCAGATGGATGGAAGATCCAACGAAACAAGAGTAGAACAATATCAGCATTAAGTAGCCTTTGATAACCAAAAGTCGCCACCTATCATCTTACCTTAAGATGGAGAGGTGAAAACAAAATGTGGTTAGACTCTAGTGAGTCGCAGTTAATTGATAATATATTGGATGCGGTGAAAGTCTGCAGTAAGTCGCAGTAAATTGATATTAGCTAGGATGCGGAGAAAGACTGCAGTGAGTCGCAATAAATTGTCTCCTATAATGCGTACAGATGCTGTCGTGTAATGTGGCATTAAAATCATCCTAAATGAAAGGAATTCTACAGTATGTCGTAGTCTAATATTCCCTTAAACGAGATGAAATGCTACAGTAAGTCGTAGCTTTTTTTTCTTATATTTGGGGCGGTGATAGGCTGCAGTGAGTCGCAGCTTGTTGAAATCACCTTAAATATTTTGAGGCTTGCAAATAATCATGTGCAGAAGCTGCGTTTACTTAACTTTAAAATTGCGCAAAATATATGCAGATATAATTTAGCAAAGATAATATGCATATATGTATTGCTAAAATAAAATAAAGTTAAATTTTATTATTTAAAAAAAAAATGGTTTCATTTTAAGTTATGGATTACATCGCTGATAATACGAATAATATTATAGATAACACGTAATCCAATTTTTGGCAAGTTATTCTTTCTAGGCTTTACTTTTAAGAAATGGTGGAAGCTTGATAGAACTGGAGCGATCGAAATAACTGAATCTCCCGCGTTATTATTTACTGTATACAAACAAAACGCTTACAATACTTAAATTATTAAATAAATAAATATATATATATATATATTTTAATAATTATAATTTTTAATATTATTATTTTTAAAATTATTATCTTTTAAATGATTTTGACACGCTCAGTGCAGCCTCACACTGAGAATTAAGGCTTTGTCCCGTGTCAAAATATTTTAATTAAAATACGTGCTTACTTGACTTTATTCTTAAAATTGTTCAAATTTGAAATATAGCTCTTATGTAAGTCCTGAAATCTTGAAATTATTTAAGTTCTAACTGCCTGCTACTATCCGGGTCACCAATTGTTGTGGTGGCTACACCAGGAGTTGAATTTAGTTGTTTTCTGACTTGCTCACCAATTATGATGAACTGGAACATGTTCTTCTCAATCTCATGTTGTCGATGTTTTAAACTTCGTAATGGTGCTGAAGAAATTTGCATAGATGTTGACCTCTATAGTGTTGATGCGGGAATAGTCCGAATCCAAAATCATTCATATTAGAATTAATTCTTCAATTTCCCAATTCATCAGCTTTATAAAGTTCCTCTTCGGGTTCACCAATATGTGGTGATTTACTGTCCATTGTCGGGGTCACCAATATGTGGTTTTTCCGACAGTCGGGGTCACCAATATGTGGAGTTATCCACATTTTTAATTTAATTTTATAAACAATACATTTTAGTTTTATATAAAAATATATATTTAAATGTTTATTATTTAAACAGCAAGACTTACTGACTAGTGTACGTAATATGTCAAGCAAGTAAATTTTCAAAGCCTGCTAGACATATTACGTACCTGCCTATAAATACTGCGTTCTGTTTGTTTTAAATTAAATTTAATTTCTTAAATAAATAAATTCGTGTCATGTCGCCACAATATAAAGATTTTAAAGCCAGCGTTACGGTTACGCAAAATTTCATTCCCCAAGTCCAAAAAAATAACTCTCTTTGAAAATAATTCAACTTAATTGGAAGAACTCACTGCTTAACCTCCTGCATTTAGCTAACGCTATCACATCTTACCAACTAATATAACACAAAAAAAAATTACGTCTTACATATTCAACATGACTCAACATGTCATGACAGTCAAAATGTTAAAGTACTATATGTCAAAAAACTTTTTTATATAATAGAGAGATATTGTCATATTGATCATAGTAGGCTCACAACAAAGTAGGCTGTGAGCTTACTATATGTATAAAGAGTTGTCACCGAAAAATGGAGTATAGTAAAGTATTTTCTATAGCTTTAGGGTATTTAGAGTTTTTGTGTTACATTGTATCAAAATAAATGTTAAATTATATTATTCCCATTTTATTTTTAGCTCCGTTAAAAAATACAGAAAATATATATTTTTCTTATACACATATTTTACTTATAAATTATTTCATTTTTTCACACATTAAAACAAAATACACTAAATTTAAAACAAGCACTCGTGACTTAAGCAAACAAAACACTACACTAGCAATGTCAAACAAAGATCTTAAGAGAGTTGAACAGAAATTTTCTAAGCTTTATAGAACTTAGGCTGCCTGCAGAGTGCCGGCTTACAGCCGAGCTGACACCGATTCCCATTGTGATAGTGTAATCTTTGATAGGCTTACACTCTGAACATTGAGCATATTCCTATTGAATAGTCTTCGGTATTGGAATCGGCGTCAGCTCGGCTGTAAGACGGCACTCTGCAGGCAGCCTTAGAATATTTCGTGGTCAAAACTTCACACATTTGTATGAATTAGAAATTCACCGCTGGGTTCTTCTCACTCTTTGGCATATTTTGAACTTTTCCGACCCTTCGCACTTTGGTTCGTTGCGAACGAAGTTTCGTAAAAATGTTTGCAGGAAAATTAAATATTTATCACTGCTCAGATTCTAAACTAATCAATCACTAATCAAATTTTAAATTTACAACATCCTACATCGACAACAATCGTCCGCGATATTTGTTTTTGTCCAGCCGGACCATTCTTTAAAACCAATTTAATTGTAAATTTTTTGGCACATCGAACATCATCTGTGATATCATCATTTAAAAGGTCTGCAAAAATAAAAAGACATATTAACATTTAATAGTAACATTTTTTTAGTGTTCATTTTTTTTTAAAGGGAATGTTTACCTTTACATTTTATATTACATGCTTCACCCTTATATCCTTTATAGCAACGAAATTAATTATTAAAATTTTTATTTAATTCTTAGTTTTTTAGCTATTCAAAGTACAAATGCAAGCCGCTTAACTGTTACCACATTCAAAAAGTAATAACATAAGAATTAGAGAGAACCATTGATTGCATTAGATTATGGGTTTAGCAACTTAATGATTTTTTGACTTTAATTTATTGTGAGTATTTTTGTATGAAATATAAAAGAATATTTCATAATTTTTAATTTGGATTTTCTTCCTTCAAGCCTTAGTTTTAAACTTATAATTGTAGTCACTTTTTAATGCTAAAGCTTTTTTCATAGTTTCATTATTTCAAATTTGTTTCAATTTATTCAATTTGTGTTTCTTTGTTGACATTTCTAATCCTTTTTATTTCTGTTAAGTAAGTTTGATGTAAAAAAATTTTTAAAATTAATAAGAAATGGTCAATGATTCATGTCGAATTGAAAACGTCAAATCATTCTATTTGAATAATTGAGAAAAACTAAAATTCAGGTCTTACCTAAAAAAGGCCATAGCCAATACCCAAATTAGCTTTTTGTAAAACTTTCGATGTACTTCTACTATTTTCATTTTCGATCAAACAGAACCCTTAAATAAAATTTATTAATAAGAAATTGAAATAGTTTTTTAATAGCAAAACTTGCTTGAGATATTGTTTGCCTTAAAACAAACCAACTGCGTTATACCTGACTATAATGACAAATTTAATTTAATTTACCTTAAAATGCTATCACCACAATATATTTGAATTAATACTAAAAATAACCAAAAAGTATTTCAATTTTTCAATTATTCTAAAATTGCTCAAAAATGCTCTTATGCCCTTTTTTAACACAATCATGTACACAGTACACAGTTCACGGAAAGGGACTTTTGTATGGAAAACTCGTGCACTTCTCTTGTTCAACTGTTGTTGTGATAAGAAAGGGCATTAGCGATAATTTCTAGACAAGATTTCAACTGTTCGTTAGACAAAAACGAAAAATTCCATTTAAGCTTATATATGTGAATCACACACTCTTTTAGTATGCGAAGAAGTGAATATACAGGATATCAATAAGCCAAAGTTTAATTCTGGCATCATTTTCTCTGAGATCAGTAGACTTTTTTGCATGAGTCTTCCTATGGTCGATAGGTAAAGCTTTGTATTTATGCGGAATATAGTGTTTTTTTACATTTACACTTTCAAAATGTTAACATTAGATGAAAATAATTTAATTGATATTAGTTCTGCCTTAATGCCAAGAAAAGAATGCAAATATTCTAAAGCTAAAAAGGATAATGTTTAAGCCGGGTTTTCTGTGTAATATTAATTTTATTAAGTTGCTTTGGCAAAATTTAAAAAAAAATAAAGTAATAAAAGCATAGAAAAAGATAAAAAAATTTCATTTAATACAATTCAAATAATACCGTCACAACAAACAACCGTCAAAATAATAATAATAGTTAAAGCTTCTACAAAGTTTTACGGTCTTAAAGTCTTACAAAATTGAGAAAAAAATGTTATACCGTTTCCTCGATTCTTTTATTTATATATAAGTGAAACTTTTTGATATAATAATCGAATCGATGCATCTTTAAAAAATCTTACTTTATAAATCTGAAAATCTTATCTCCTACTTGAATATGATTTTAACAATTCATAACAATTCATATAAATGAGTTTAATCAAAAAATATCCAAACGCTTGTAAAATCAAAATTCAAATTTTCGTATATACATAACATACATTTGTTTTATGTCAAATAATTGTATATATTTCATTGTCTTTTTTGACTAATTTTAACATTAATTAAAATATCTCAGCTGTTAAAAACCTATGCTTAAAGTATGGTTTTTTAGACGGCTTGAATAGGACAATTCTGTGAAATTTGACAAAACGTATAAAACTTCCAAAATGAAACCATAAAACTTGTTTTTTGTATTCGTTTTTGTAATTAATTTTTATGAATACATTCTCAATTACACTGGTGGTGATCAAAAGATATATTAGATTGTGGAATGCTTACTCCTAAAACTAATTGAAAGTTTTGTAGTTTGTGATTTAAATCTTTCAAAGAGAATTTTATAAAAGAATTTCGATATTGTAGATACTTGTTCTACTGGCTTATCAGGCTTTTTTAACACGATTTTTTGTGCCGTTTTGAAACAGCTTGGAACCTACGCCAGCATTATACTAATATGTAATTATGATGAATGCTTTCCGTGCTAATTCTCTAAATAGGCTTGCTGATAACACTAGTCGACAAATGTTGGGTCATTTTCGTGTACCTTAAAAATAAAGTGCTTCTTAGACTAACTTGGGGTCGCTGAATTCGAAAATGAAAACCATTTTTTTTTTAAAGAACGGTTTCTGATATTTTGCCAAAAAACCTGTTTTTTGGCTCGTCTTTCCATTATTGGCTTGTATCTTGAAAATCTATTATTAAGCCCACACAAATTTTTTATTAATAAATTAATTACTTTTCATTATTTTCAACAAAATATTATTTGTGCAAATCAAATAATAATTGGCGGAGTTACAGGTGATCAAAGTTGAAAAAAAGGTGTTTTTTTCACCTTTTTTCAAAATTATCCGTTTTCATTTGCTTTTTTTCGCCTCACAAAACCTCATTACCAAAAGTTTTAAAATTTTTAGTAAAAGATAAATTTGTAACAAAAATTTTAAGGCTAAAATCTTTAAGGTCATAAGGAAATTAAAAAGTTATAGATCCTTAAAGGGGGACGTGATTTTTTCATTTTTCAGGTCTACGTCTATTTTTTATCTGTTCTCTTATCTCACCTGAATAATTGAGTTCTTTTTCACTTAGAAAAATTGACTTATTTTTTATTACAAAGTTAATAGTTTTTTAATTTAAAAAAAAGTGTCGGTTGATGCTTGGTAAAACATGTGAAAAATTACTGTTGAAAATTTCAAAACGATCCAGAACGTCAAAGAAGATTTTGAGTTATTGTAAACACTGAATTCGAAAATTACATGCTTCAGAAAAATGCTTGGCAGCTTTGCTCACTAAAAATTTTAAAATTAAAATTGATAGTTCTTTTGTACTCAGACAGAGTTGTCGAAGCCAGGTACATAGAGCTAAGAGCTTTCATCAAGGGGATCTAGAGCATCTTCTTGTTTTTTTCTACGTAAAGGGGACCATTCACTACAAACATGTTTAAAAACTTACTCAAAAATCATTATTTCCATATAGAACTTTACATGGGATGAGAGAGCCGTTTGACGATTTGGGAATTTATAAAAACCCCTTTAAACCCTCTTTTCTTTACTGTCTTGTACCGCTTGCTCCTCTGGTTTACTAATTCGCAATTCGTCAGCTCATGACCCCCTTTTGGGAGAACTTGGCCTTATACTGATGTTCATTTCTTGCGTAAAGTTCAACAAAACAAAAGAACCTTCAGCTGAAGTGTATGCAGCTACATTAGCTGCAATTTCAACAATTGTAGAAGTGCCACTAACAGACGCTGGAGATATTTTCAAACACTTTACAGCAATAGAAATTCAAATGCTCATAGCTTCGGCAATTTTGCTCCGATTGACTTGAAATCTTGACACAATATTCTTAACATAAGCTAAAAATATATCACGACAACGCAACTTTTTGAAAAACATATCATTTTTCATTGCTTGATATTATGTTACAAAACCTGTTTTCCGATCTAAGCGATTTTTTGTTCTTGAAAATAACCTTCTTCATTTGGAACAAATAAATTAAATTTAAACCAAAAATAACCCCAGTTCTAATTTGAAATCGCAAAATATCTAACCTAAGATCACCATGCACTACTACCAGTCTGATCCGATTTTAGGCTACTTTTTTGCCAGCGCAAAGTATCGCTTTTCATCGGAAAATGAGTATTCCAACAATATTAAATATCCCAAATTGTTTGCGATATCGCAATGCTTGCTATGTACTTTGGAGCTGTTAAGTATGAGTAAAATGCATAGCAAAATTTGTATTCGTCATTAATATAAAAATGACAGTTCATTTTAAAAAACAAAAGCTTAATACACCTGTGATAATTTACAAATAATATCTTTTAATATAATAATATTTTATAATAATACTAGCTGAATCGGCCATGCGCTGCTGTGGTTTATACAGCCATTTTATGTATTATACCATTATTTTTAATTTTATATTATTTTTATTACATATTCCAGTATGTAACATAATTATGAATAAATAATTATCATGTTGATATTAACATATCGATTATATATTTAATCAATAACATATAAAAATTAAATTTTATAAAAGAAACTATTAACTTATATTTAAATAGGTGATAATAGGTGGAAAATATTTTTCAATCTATCTTTGGCTAAAATAAATACATTTGATGGTTTGCTAACTCGTGAACATGCAAAATATAATTGGCCATGGGAGAAACATGGATTTTCTAAGTCCAAACCGCAAAGTGACATTGTCTGCCTTGAGATTTGGTACTAGTTGACTGCTTGTACCTAATTAGGCTTCCTAATTAGGTGATAGTTTGGAAGCCATACTTGGTGGTGGTTTGGAAAGCACTCTTGGCGATGGTAACCAAACCCTAATGTGGCCCGAACTCGGCTTCCTAAGTAGGTGGTGGCTTGGAAACCACACTTGGTGGTTACAGTCTACGATAATATGGCTCAAATCCAACTTCTTATTTATGCTATGGCATGAAAACATACTTAGCCTCCAACACGATGTAGAGTAAGGTTTAAACTAAAGACGAATCGGATGACAATTTTATACATACTCCAGAAGATTACATTAAAATAATTAAAATTAACTTACTCAAGAGCTGAGGCGATTACTGATTCAAACAAAATAAACTTAGTTATAAGAAATATAGCCAATTTGAAATAAGAAAAATTTTCAAAAAATTTAAATTTTAATAATATAATAATATTTATATCATATTTCTCAAAATTAGAGTTAGGTATACAAACTGTAGTACTTAAAATGCAGCAAGGAAAAAAAAGTTAAGAATAATTAGCAATTATTACTTAGTTGTTGGTCAGTTTTGTTTTTATTGCACTTATTTTCTTGGGTGCTTTTCTTCCTTTTCAGTCGTCCACCATCCTAGTTGCCACAATTGTTAAGTACAGAGGAAATACTTTCATCAATTACTTTGTTTGGCAAGGGTTCAACATTTTGAAAATTTTTTAACAAGTTCCAAGTAATCATTTAATGAATTCATTTGAATGTAGTAGTAGTAGTAAAAGAAAGGGGGACAAAATGCACCGCGACCTTTGTTGATCTATTGTGCTCCCCACCAGACATGTTATTATGGAAATCTAATATCCAGTTCCTTTGCCAGAGCTAGGGTCTCTCAAACTTATTTCCAACCCTCCCATGCAGGTTACTTGTCGAGTGAGAAGATGCTTCACTCAAAGAGTCCCTCCCACAGTCAAAGAGTAAGTGTGTAGGCGTCTACTCTACCTCGTGACAAAATCTGCAATTTGGAGTCGTTGATTTGCCAGTCTATAAAGGTACTTAAGGAAGCGAACATGTCCCGCGATGAACCATGTCAATATCCGAAGGAACTCCTTGTCCAACTTCCTTGGCTTGCCTAGGTTTCTTATCCTGAAGCTTTAGAATGCTTTGGACTGCACCAAGCCAGATGACTCGGTTCATGTCTTAGCACTGTAGTCGCTTGACCAGTTGTTCAGGTAATGCTTGGGTACACTTACGGAATAGGGTATGCTGGGTAGTGGGCCAATGTATCAACTGCTCGAGCCCAATCTTGTCAGCCTTTCGTTACCTTCAATGCCTTCGTGGCAACGAACCCACATTAAGGTAACTGTGTTTCTTTCTACCAAGCGGGTATAACACGGAAATGTCTTAGGACCGATGCTGTAACTACTATTCACAGCAGATATACCCATAACGAATGATACGTTCATTGGAACCTTTGCTGATGACACTGCTATACTTTCAAGCCAATGCAACATAAAAGCTTCAACTAACACTTGAGTAAATTAGTAGATGGAAAATTTGATTAATTGGAAAATAAAAGTTAACCGGGCTAAATCAATATATGTAACATATACATTGCGTCGAAAATATAACAACATGCATATATATCTCAATAGAGAAAAAATACCACAAGCAGAGTCAGCAAAATAGCTTGGACTCCATCTAGATTCAAGACTAAACTGAAAACACCATGTACGACTAAAGGCTAAATTTGCAAAGCATTCCAAATTGAATCTTAGATGTAAAAAAAAGGTATACCTGTCAATAATAAAACATATCTGGACTTATTGAATTCAACTATGGGGATGTGATCTCAAGTCAAACCGAGCAATCATCCAAAAGACTCAAAACAAGGCTTATCGCTATGTGACAAATGAAGAACTACATATAGATCTAGAAATTAAATAGGTTGAGGAAGTATTGCAAGAATATGCCACTAAACACGAAAAAAGACTTCTATACCATACCAACACCGAGGCTACCCAGTTGTTGGATACAACCGACAAAATCAGGCGACTTAAAAGAGTCAAGCCACAAGAATTACTACTTGGGAACCGATCAATGGCTCATAAACCAATATAAGTTTTACAATATAGCATAAGTCTCACAATGTAACATATTGTCAATAGCACTAATAAATTAATTGTAGTAAACACAAAAAAAAAAAAGTATTGTATATGTCGACGTGAATTAATAAGATAAGAACTACTGCTCTGCAGTACTTTTAGACGTCTCTCGCAGGCATTTGACAGAGTCTGGCACAAAGGTCTCAGGTAGAAAATGAGCCTAATGTTACCAAGGAGCTTCTGCAAGTTACTCGAATCATACATACAAGGTCACAAATTCAGGGTTACACATTAAGATGCCACAACGAGATACTATCCAATCGAAGCGGGTATATACCAAGGTAGTATACTAAGGCCGATGCTGTACCTGCTCTACACAGTGGATATACCAACATCGAAAGATACATTCATAGGCACCTTTGCTGATGACACTGCTATACTTGCAACGGAAAAATCTCAAGTTAAGGCAACTGCAAAGTTACAACTAATGCTTGACAAAATCAGCAAATGGACAGAAGACTGGAAAATAAAACTAAACAGAAGCAAATCAATACAAGTAACATACTCACTGCGCAAGATTGATGCGAACATGTTCACATATCTCAATGGTGAAAAAATCCCACAGGCTAACTCAGCTAAATACCTTGGGCTCCACTTGGATAAAAGGTTAAAAGGGAAATATCACGTAAAACAAAAGGCTAAGCAGATAAAACCATCAGCATACAAACTCTACTGGCTCATTGGGAAGTACTCCAAATAGAACATCAGGTACAAAAGAACAATATACTTATCAATCATCAAACCAATATGGACCTATGGAATCCAGCTTTGAAGTTGTACCCGAAAGTCGAACCGAGCAATAATCCAAAGAAGTCAGAATAAGATCCTTCGCCGCATCACAAATGCGTATAGATACGTGACAAACGAGTCATTTAGACCTAAATATACAACGGGTCGAAGAAGTAATATACGAAAAAAACTGTGAAAATCAAAAAAAAAAAAAAATTCATAGAAAAAACAATATCAAAAGTCATTTATGAACAATGATTTACCTAAAACAAAATTTTCCTTATTTCTGAAAGTATTTCTCTGGCCTGTTTAGGTGAATACATACGATTATGAAAAGCAAAAATACTGAAAAGTTTCTCATTTAAAGTTTTTATATGTAGGTAATTTGTGCTAATAAAAGAAAAAGCTTTATACTATACTATCGGTGTAAAGGAGAAAAATAAATTTTCAAACCATTTTCACAAAGATACCAGAGTTAGTTTTAATAATAATCCACTATCATTTCATTATGTTTATGGGTTATAAAATATTTTTAAATATTTAATTTAGAAATTACCTTATTTACCAATTTAATTAGAAGAAGCCGTGCTTGAATCTTAATGACACTATTTTGAACTCTGATGATGGTGATTTCAATGTTAATTATTCTCAAATTCTAATGGTATAGCAATTAAGATTCTTAAGATTGTGATTTCTAATAATTTGCTAAATAACGTTTTTACTGCAAAATTAGATGATTTGCATTTTGTAAAATCATAGTTGGTATGTCATTTTTCAATTGCAGCATGTGTTCGCTACAAATAATGTAAATTCAAAAATAATTTTAAGCAATTAGTAGCTTGAAATGTTACTGAGAAAGTGGTGAAAGGCTTTTATTTAATTGTCTCACTTTGAATATTAGACTGAATAATATTGCTAACTTTATAGAAGCTTGTATTTTTTTTTTTATTTTGCCGAATAACTCCATGCTTCGGCTATATTTTCCTTATGAAGCAAATTGAAGTTTACAATTGGTGTTTAAAAGAATCCTTGTGTTAAAATTAAAAAAAGGACAAACAAATTCCAGAGTTCTACTATTTTGAAAACTCGAGCATTTGAAATTTTTTAAATAAAACTCCCATCAAATTTTTTTTTCAAAAATTATGTGAAAATTAAAAAAAACTTTAATTTCAGGTGAGTGGCTTAAAATTTGAAACTCAGCTACGTACGCTTAATCAATTCCCTGATACATTGCTAGGGGATCCGTCTCGAAGACTTCGGTACTTTGACCCACTTAGAAATGAATATTTCTTTGACCGCAATCGTCCCAGTTTTGATGCTATTCTTTATTACTATCAAAGCGGTAAGTTTATTATGAGTATGAATATATTGATAACTTCTTAGAGTTCTTATTATTCTTAGATGTGTAACCATAAAATAAAATCTACCCTTAGAAATTAGTGGTTTGTAAATTCCTTTTTTACAAAAATAATATAAAAGACTTAATTTTTTGTACAGAATGATTTAAAAATTCCTTAATTACTCAAAATGTTCAATACGAATCAGGAAAAATTTCAAGCTAAACCATCACAATCTATGGCGAGTTTATTAAATTACCGGGAGATTTTCAGCAAGTAAATTCAAAGAATATTATACAAGAAAATCTTCTTCAAGAGCTGCAGGATTATTTCTCCAATATACGTCTTATTAAATTAACAAACCATTCGTTCAATAAGTATTCTGTTTTTAAGAAACTCGATAAATGTTCTAATGTATTCGTTAGAGCAGGAAACAGAAGGTCCTTGCAATCTCCTTACCATGGTCCTTTTCCAGTAATCTCTAGGTATCGCTCTTACTACATCCTTAATATTAAAGGAAAAGAAATCAAGGTTTCCTTAGAACATTTAAATGTTCTAAATTTAAAATATAGTATGATCACCCAAATTTTTAAACCCATATACTAAAGAAAATAACTTGGGTGAAAATTAAAAATTTTCGTTATGTCTTTATATCTTTATGTAAAGTAGGTAATTCTCTAATATATAAAATTTTCGTGTCACAGTTTTAGTTACCATACTCCTCCATACCATACGGCTTGACCGATTTTGATGAAATTTTATATGTATATTCATTAGGTCTGAGAATAGGTTTTTGTCTATTTTTTACACCCCTAAGTGGTCAACCCCAAATTTTTTTTTTTTAATTTTTATATGATGTGGCATTAAAAAGTACACACAACCCCAAATTTTCACCCTTCTACCAACAACCCCTATTTTTTAATAGCGACACGAAAATTTTATATTTTTGTCGCCATACTCCTCCGAAACGGCTTGACCAATTTCGATGAAATATTAAATGTGGACGTCAACGAATTAAATCTCAAACTACAACATTTATTGCCCGGGGACAAATCTATTGATACAGTTTGCGATGCCACCGAAACTGTGAATCATCCAGCAGAGTTCTTAAACTTATAAGATTTACCAGGCATGTCACCGCATAATTTACAACTGAAGGTTGGATCTCCAGTTATTTTGCTTCGTAATTCGGATCCACCGCGGCTGTGCAACAGCATGCGATTAGTTATTAAAAAGTTAATGAAAAACGTTGTCGAAGCCATCATTTTAAACGACAAATTTCGAGGTGAAAATATATTACTATCACGGATCCCAATTATACCCACAGATGTGACAATTCAATTTAAACGTCTTCAATTTTCAATAAAATTGGCATTTGCAATGACTATTGTGGCTTAGATTTGATCACACCATATTTTTCACACGGACAATTATACGTGGCATGCTCTTGAGTGGGCAAACCATCCAGCAACAAAAAATATTGTACACTCTATTGTGTTAAAGGATTGATATTGTTTTTTAGTAAAATTATTATAATTAGTGATATAATATAATTTAAGAGAATTAATTACAATGAATTAAAAATATAAATGTTTGGTATTGTCCTATTTTTATATTCCATCATCGATCACAGTGCTCCATGCCTCTTTCACTCATATATACCCACCCTCACACACTGACAATAAGTTAGTTATTTCTTTCTAATAAAATAATCCTAGGAATAATTTATATTTGGCAAAACAACGTTTGCTGGGTCAGCTATTTTACGTAAAAAAATGAAATTTTACCCACATTTGATTGCGTTCTCAGAAGGAAAAATCTGAATCAGTTACTCTTCAAGGAGCTTTCTCATGCTAACGATATAAATGTGCATAAGTGAAAAATATATAACAGAGCAAGCAAAAAACATCCAACATCACGAAACCTCAGTAGACTGGGTTTTGCAGGAACAATTAACATTAAAAAATCAAAATATCATGGTAACCGATGTTTTTAAGGTTACACATGCAATTTTTATTATCATAACTCGTAAAGATGTTTATCTTCTAAAGCCTTGCTCAAACCAATGCGTTTTTCATTCGCACGACGGACAAGGTTGTAAAACGGGTGACGCATTTACTCTAGCCACAGCTAGAACAAAAATTCATGGTAAAAGGACACTTTATGGCCCTCAAAATCTTTTACTTTAAATTTTTGTTGTGCTTATTCTAAAAGGGATAAGAAACGATTTTATTACTTTTTGAAAAGCATTTTGTGGCCTTCAAAATTTTTGTTTTTTAATTCTTGCTGCACCTAAGATTTTTGTTTTGCTTTAAATTTTTGTTGTATTTATATTAAAAGGGATAGGAAATAATGATTTTATTACTTTTAGAGAAGTATTTTGTGACCTTCAAAACTTTTGGTGTACCTCTAAAAGTAATAAAATCATTATTTCCTATCCCTTTTAATATAAATAGAACAAAAATTTCAAATACAACAAAAATTTCCATTAGAACTAAAATTTAAAATACAACAAAAATTTCATGCACAACAAAAATTTTGAAGGCCATAAAGGGTCCTTTTACCATAATGAAACAAAAATTTTTGTTCTAGCTATGGCTTGAGCAAATACATCACCCGTTTTACAACCTTGTCCGTCGTGCGAATGAAAAACACATTGGTTTGAACAAGGCTTAATGCATTTCTTGCGTTCATTCGAAAGCTTATCAGTAGTTAAATGCTATGTACTTTTATTTATTCTAATGACAGCTGTTGAGCCAAAACGTTTTGATAAATAAAGATCTGAAAGCTGTTATTAGTACTATATAACACAGAAATAGTCGCAGGCGAAGATTTTATTTGATACTTTAATACCCCATTTACTTTAAATTTATCGGCATTGTAGGAGGGTGGAGCGCAGTCACTCAAATAAAATTTGAAAAAAGTCAATAGCTTATGAAAAATTTGTTACGTGAACATATGTTTCCCGCAGGGGTTCATACCTCTGAGGACCAAACATAGTTACGATCAATGAGTTGTAGGTTACCAGAAGTCTAGCAAGCTTACTAGCGTGGCTATAGCGGTAGAAATACTGAAATGGGAGATTTCTAAGAACGCGGAGCTCGAATCAAAAGAAGCTGCAGACCGCAGAAATCAGGAAAGAAAATCAAATCAAAAGAAGAGAAAAAAAAGAACTCAAGTCAAAGGAGGTAAGCTCCTTTGCTCGCTCATATTAGGATTTTACCGGCAGACCGGAAAAAAAATGTGGTGGGAGGGAGATTAGGGCATCTTAATCAAGGAAGTGATTTTAAACAAACATTATTTATTTACCATTTATGTATATATTTATATAAAATTCTTACTTATATCATTTTTCATAAGGAAAAATATAGACAAAAATTAAAGCGTGAGCTTAAGACCATACGGCAGAAGTAAAAACTTAATAGTTTTAATGGAATATTTTATTATAATAACATATCATTAATATCATTAATTAATTAAAGCCACTATATTCATTTTAGCTATATTACAAATAAATAAATAAATAATAATTTTAAAATATGTATATAATAAAATAAAAGTCCAATAAAAAACTTTTCAATCATTCTGTTGTATAACGATTAACGAATTGAGTAAAACAAGTGATAAAGCCTGTTTGCAACATTGAGAATATAAATAAATTAAATTTTTTAGCTCGTGGTGCAGGAGTGAAGTTAAGAAAAAGTATGGGTTACTTATGTCTTAATTCCCTTTATTATATACAGGGTATCCCCTGTTGGGGTCTACTTTTTTCTTTTTCGAGCTACAGCCTCTGGAATTCCTCAGACTCTGATTTTACCCCCACGCACTCGATCACTGACAACTTTCAAATCTATGTAATAATGACTAAAAAAATACTTTTTTATATCATACAATATTATTTCATTATTAAAAAAGCAAAAAATTAAAAATAATAACAATCGGCGAAGAAAAAATTTTTTAGGTAGAACCATTTGTAAAAATCTCGGGCATTTTTTGACGTTTATTTCTCTTTTCTTTTCTTTCCTGATCTGTGTTCAAAATTCTTTATAGTGTAGGATAGTTATTAATTTAATGGCGTATGAATTGCCTACTGTGCAATTCTGCGATTAATACTTGCAAATGTTTGGTAAGTTATAGTTCTTCTACTCGGATACTTTTCCCTATACTTAGGAGCTGCCGTTCTAGGAAATACATAAATTCTTAGTAGTAAATTATCCAACTAGTTTTAATCATTTCCACTTCTACTACTTCTACTACTATCTTCTGCTTATTCAAAAACAGTTATTTTACCTGTATTTTTCTAGTCAGTTCTAGTCAGTATTACATAAATTTAAAAGTTATCAGTGATCGAGTGCGTGGGGGGTAAAAACGAAGTCGGAAGAATTCCAGAGGCTGTAACTCGAAAACGAAAAAAGTTATACCCCCACTTTTTGTGTTTTTTGTCGATGAAGTTTTATCTACTTTCTACCCTAAGTGTTCGACCAACCAATATCGATATGGACATAAAAGCTCACAGTTTTTTTTCCACAATTTATTTCATAGCGTTCCTTAAAACTCTAATTTTAATTTCACCAGACATAATTTTATAGTTTGTTTTTTATTTTGTTCGTTTTAGATGGTTTTCGCTTATTTTATCATATAATAAATAATATAATAACTAAGGTCCGACCGAGAACTCGGTCTCGGCCTACTCTCAGCCGAAATCCAGGCCGAGATCTCGGTTCTCGTTCTCGGCTTAAATTTGCCGAGATTCTCGGCCATAGCCGAGACTGCACACGTGCCAGTCTATCAGTAAGCTATCATAAGCCAGCAAAGTTTTATCAGCTCCACTGATAGGCGTTTCACATAGGCTCTCATATTGCAATTGAAATATTACAATACATTAGAGGAGATTGAATTTTCCATACAAATTTACAAAATGGCGGAGTCGAAATTGTAATATCAATTCTGTGTGAAACGCCGATGACTAGCGTTGAGATTTTTTAGTAGAGCTGGGCAGCTATATGATGAGAGGCGGCACAACTTAAAAGGTAAAAATCTAGAAAAATTACTGTTTTTGTGTGATATTTAAGGTGATTTACCTTAAAAGGTAAAAATCTAGAAAAATTACTGTTTTTGTGTAATATTAGCTTATTTAATTTTAAGTATTAAAAATGTCCATATACTCATACACAGAAAATATAACAATTTATTGCATTTTTTGCACTTTTAACTTTTAACCTCTTATACCCATTCTCCACCGAAGCTTATACTCATTATTACAATACAACGACGGAAATTTTGTATGGATTCTCCGTCGTTGTATTGTAATAATGAGTATAAGCTTCAGTGGAGAATATGTATTACCCATTTTAGCTGCTATGTTTTTAGTCTCGTTCTCGGTCTCGGTCTCGGCCGAGAATATATTTTTTCTCGTTCTCGGTCTCGGTCTCGGCCGAGAATAAAAAATCATTCTCGGTCGGACCTTAATAATAACACTTTATTTGGTTAAATGGTACCAACATTATTTGATTAAATTAGACTGTTATGTTATGAGCAATCGCATATTTGATCCATAATTTAAAATAATAATTTTTAATTGACTCAAAATTTAAATCTAGAACTGTATGGATTATAATATTAATAAAAAAAATTTCTTTTCTTTCTTTTAACTAGCAACAGAAATAATATAGTAATCTTAACGATTATTTGATGTTAAGAAACTAATTAAATTTTCTAAGCACAGAAAATCATATTTGATGAACTTACTGTAATTTTTAGTAAATTTTAACATTAAAACTTTATTTACTAAACTTTGTTACTTCCAGCAACTATGATTTTCAGAATTATACTTGCTTGTCTCATTATATTACAAAGCTTCCGATGATCAGAAAAAATTTTTGAAATAATAGAAGAAAACTTTTGAAAAATAAAAAAAACCCTAAATCCAAACGCCGATTGAGTGATCTTTCTTTTTTCCACGGATTTTGCCAACGGAAAGCTGATCAACGTGGTAAAAGCAAATTTTGTTTCAAGGCCTTTTCTTAAAAATTGCTTGATTAAAGTAAATTCGCTTGAACATACCCATAGTATAAATAAGGTTATGAACTTTGCATGATAACTTTTCAAATTTCATTGCTTGGTGAGCCATTTTTGACTTGAAAACTTGCTTTTTTGTGTAAACAAAGCGTGTCTACCAGGCTGTTTGCTCTTATAGCAACGTTAAAGACTACTCGTGGATATATTACTATACTTGGATGGTCTGATTTGCTTGTGTAAATTGTTGACCTTTTCTTTTTCCCAAGATCCTCAGTGGACAATGCATAATTCATTGAATCCTTGTAATTCAGAACAAGACACAGATTTGTTAAGACTTTGGTTAGATTGTTGGGTCTTTTTTACTTCTTGTCTGTTTTAAAAATGGGTAGCCGCTAAACATACCGTTTCCTTATTGTCAGCATGAATTTCTGTATGTGTTATTTTCTTCTCCTTATGTTGAGATCTTCCGAAAAAGATGATTGGAATGACAACAGGGTTCCTGATCGTGAGGCAGGAGCTTTCTTGTCTTGATCTAGGATTCTACTGAGCATGTCAGCATTTTTGTTGTATTCTCTCGACTCTATATATGTATAAGCTCTATAGGGTATTCGTACTCTTAAAGTTTATGGTAAAAACGTATGAGTCATCAAGCAAGGTCCTTAACTTTAATGATATCTATTAAGCGTTTGTGGTCAACCTGGGCTGGTCATTTCTTGGAACTACTTTGGATGAGATTGCTCCAATAGCCTCCAATACACCTATGATAAGCATGAAAGGACTAATAAAATCCGGTTATATTCGGAGAAATGATTCTTTTAGGATTTCAAAAGCTCTTTTGCAATCTCTACTCCATTTAAATTAATTATTTTTCCTTAAGATTTTGTTGATTGGCCTTGCTATTTTTTAAAAATTTAGAATAAATTTTCTATAGTAGTCCGAGGAAGGATCTGCCGTATCACTCTCTACTACAAGTTTAAGTTTAGCTAGTTATGGTAATAATTCTGGTCTCTTTTTTCAGGAAATTTCATTTTTCTTGTTGTAGCTTTTAATTATGTTCCTTCAGTCTTTGAAATATTGCTTCTAGTTCATTATTATGATCTTCTATATTTCCAACGCATACTACTATCTCCCATAAATAGATAAAGCAAAGCTTGTAGTTTACTCAAAACTCTCATAATTACCCTTTTGAAAATTGCTAGGTCGCTACTTCAAATTCAATTGCACTCAAAATGGCTCACCACCTATCATTAGAATAAATAGAAGTATATAGCACTTTTCTCTTGATAAAAAAGATCTTTCGAATCGATGCAAGAAATGTATTAGAAGCTAGATAGATAGAATCGAACACAGTTAAACATTTTTAATGGTTATGTAAATAAAAATTGTGAGTGTAAATTTCAAAAAAATAGTTATTGTGATATTTTGACATTTTAATGTCAATTCAAAAGGGAAACTTATCACTTTCACTTATCACAATTTACTTATCAATAATTTATAGGTAAACAGATGTAGCACACGATCAAATGCAAAAAAAAGGCTTATAGAAGAGACAAAACAACAATGGAAAGTTAGACAAAGAGATTAAGTTTAATTGCGTAAGGGTTTTCTTTAGCTCACATGGGCAGGTTTTTATGGCAAGTTATGCCATTTTGCGTGAAAGAAGTCTTATCAGTCCACATAAACATTACGAGTAAAACCCGCTTCATATCTCATTTTTATTAAAATGCATTAGCAGGAAATACCATGGCTGGTAAAATCCGGGTCATTCAAATGTTGCACTCTGTAAAAATTCTACACAAGCAGACCTTCACATTGTGGTATAATGTTGGCTTTAAAACTCTTTGCTAGGTGGATATATATACTAATATTCACAAAAAAATTAATTATAATGCGCAGTAAACTATCTCACGTGCTTATGTGTTTTGTTCCTAACTAATATGCTATTCAATTATCTTCATCTTATACGTAAATAATTTATTTTACCTGGGTTAAAAGCTATCGATAAACCTTTATAAAGCTAGATATAAAACACTTATTATGTCGGCCCCACCATCAAATGTACGGCCTAAATGGCTTCTCTCTTTAGGTTGAGAGGAATGCAGCAATGGCCCATTCCCTTAATGATTTCTTTTCTCCTTGGGGTAGTCTTTCCCCTGGACGCGGTTTTTTTTTCTGAGCCATGTGCTCCGTCTGTTGCATAACGCAGCCTTTTCTTTTGCGAGATATGTTTCCCAGTTGTTGTGACAAGATACACCCCTATGCTCTACCGCTATAGCCGCGCATAGCAAGCTCGCAACACAGTCACAGCCAAAGCAACTGGTGAATTGTGCGTATCATTCTGTCACCATAGGGGTGTGGCCTCGACCACGAATGAACGTACAATATAACAAATACCACGCTCATGCTGCTAGTATAAATTATAGTAGATACAACCTAAAAAACTAGGAACATCGCAATTTCATTGACTGAAGTAAAAGACTAGCTTCAAAGAACTAGGTATCTTTGTCTGTCTGTCATGGGTGTTAAGCGCTTTAAAGACTGCTTAAAATCCTTTTCTAGTTCAATTTGATGGAAGGAATTGGTCATGTCCAACGTTGAAAAGTACTTCACTGTCCTAAACATATCTAGTACATCACCAAGGCGTGTGAACTTATATGTGAATTTATCGTCCATTATACGTTTGTTGAGTTGATGAAAACCTACTACTAACCTCCATTTCCTTTCATCACCATTTTTTTTTGAACTATTAAAAGAAGTGGTTTGTGTTGGCTGGCTTATATTACACTTTTATTACACTTTGTTTACTTGCAATTATTTTTTCGACTTCTTTGTTGATTTCGTTAATTTGTCTGTTTGGTACCCGAGTTGAAATTTTTGGTACTGATTTCATACTATTCATACTGCTAGTTTACCAGTACCACCAGACTCAAATCAATGTAATCTCTTACATACATGTAATCTAATGTTAAAAGTTGGTCTTGAATTGATATTAAGAAGTCTAGATAATTCCCGATTCAATACTACCAATATCAAATCATTATCAAAGTTACAAACTTTTTCAGTACGTACAGTATCAATTCAGCATGAAAAACGAGAATATATATACATATATGTATACTAGCAAGGGAGTGCTCTTTCTTCATACTGAATTGATACTGTACGTACTGAAAAATTTTGTATACTTCATAAGTAAAAGAGGACAGATATAACATATGTGATCAAAATAGCATATATAGCATATGCTATTTAAACACTATATGTTATATATCCATCCCTGTTTTACTTTCGCTTAAGCCTGAAAATAAATAATTAATTGCTAAAATGTTTAAAGAATGAATAAAAAAACTAAACAAAATTTATAGCAAAACATTTTATTTATTGAAAACTTATATACATGTTATATTACCACAATAACTTTTTTATATATCACATATCTGTCCTTCTACGTGTAAGCCCGAAAACAAGAAACAATTTATGTTGAAAATAGACAAAATATGGGACCATAACCATCCCTGAAAAGAAAAAGCAAGTTTCACTGACAGTAGGAAAAACTAGGACAAAAAGTAAACAAAGTTTCACAATTATTCAATGTTTTATTTGTTTAAGACATATATTTATTTTACAAACAAACTATTACACTTAATATCTACACTATATTTTTTATTATAAATATAAATAAATCTTAAATATAGCACAAATCACTATAAACAAATCACATCTTTTGTTACTTAAAGCTAGACGTCAGCTAAATGTCAATTTGGCTCAATGTCAATTTTTCCATAAAGAGTGAGATTTTATTTCATTCAAAGTCTGAAATTAAGGTTAAAATAGAAAATAAAATAATCATTCCTCACTTTTCAATCCAGCATGAGAAGTTCAACATTTTCAGGACATTCAGTATGAAATTGTACCCAATTCACTACATTCAGTACGAAATCATATCTAATTCAGATCGAACAGTATGAAATCAGTACCAAAAATTTCGACTCCGGGTCTTATCGATGAGTTTAATAGACTGTTTATAAAAGTTATTAGTGGATTTTTTTTATATCTCAATTATAACTTCCTTAGCAGTATCCACATAAGTTGAGTTGCTGTAACACTTTTTCGGTTCTGGATGTTGATTTATTCAACAGTTGATTTATTAAAATGTCAAATAAGGATGCTTTCCACGTTTGCCGAAATGCAGGTTTGCATGGTAGCTACAAAACTGCATATTTCATAAAAAGTGAAAGTTTATGTTTTAAGTTTGTTAATAAATTTTTAATCATAATGATAATAATCACCTAATGACACCTAATGACTTTTGATTTATTACATGGCCTTTTTTTTCTTTTTATTAAATCCATACTTTTTTGGAGCTCTAACAATCGGACCACTTCGAGCTATGTAGAAATTATTCGACGAGCCTCCTTCCCGATCTACATTTAGCTCTATTAGCTCATTATTTGAGATATTTGGTTCATCCAGTCTCTCCATTTCCTTCAACTTTGCTGGTGTTGATTTTTAAGTGCAGTTCCCACCATATTCTTTTTGCTATCATAACCGACTATATTTGCGTCCAGGAGTAGTTCACTTGAATCAGATTCATAATTTTCACTCCGAACAATAAAACATCTATTTCTTCGAAAATGATTTTCAAACTTATCACAAAAAAAATCGCATTATCATCCTGCTTTAATTCAGGTAATAATTTTGCATTCCGATCTAGTATTTCTTCTGTGATTAGCGTTTCAATTTAAATTTCTCCTGAATTTCTGTTCTTTTAACATCATCTCTATAGAGCAAATATTCAGATATCGGTAGTCTCTTTTTAATTAATCTACCAAAAACAAATGGGAAGGCGACATTTTCATGCTTGCTACTGGCGTAGTATTCTATTCAAGAATTCGGTGTTGAAATTCATTAACTTTATTAACTATTTTTAACTATTTATTGTAAAATATTCATTTAAAATATTTACTGAAATAGCTACTCCCTTTTCTGGCAGGCCATTGCTTTGTGGATAAATATCCTTGAACTTGATATTTTGGTATTTCATCTTGTACCAATGGTTCTTTTTAATTATTTCGTGTAAATTTTCCCAAAATTTTACAATTTTTTATTGATTCCGTTATATCCTTAGATATTCCTGGCCACAAAAATAGTTTGCGTGCTCGAGCCAGAGTCTCTTCAATACCTAGATGTGGACCAAGCAACGATCTAGTAATCTTAGGTTGCATCTTGGTTGGAATGACCAAGCGATGGTCTCTTAATAAAAGTCAATTTTCAAAGTGTAGTTCATTTTTTAACTTGTGGTATTTTTGACTAAAATTATCATGTTGATGATATTTAGGCCATCCATATTCTACATACTTAGCAATCTGTTCATCTTCTTTAATAAATAATTTCAACATATAAATCATAATTGTTTAAAGATAAACATGCCCTGTAGGTTATTGAATGTATCATTGTTGAAATTTTATTATCAAACTCTTGATCAGTAATCAGCCACCAACATTTTTTCACCTGGTTTATAAGTAATTGACATGCCAGGATATTTGAGTAAGCGAAAAATCATTCGTTGTAAGCGAGATGTTACCTCATCAATATCTCTTTTTACTAATGTTTCAAGTGGCTTATGATCCGAATGATCAGGAAATTCACTACCATAAAGAAAATAGTGAAATCTTTCACATGCAAAAACAATAGCCAGTAATTCTTTTTCTATTTGTGACCATTTTTTCTCACTTTTTGAAAGTGTTCTTGATGCATAAGCTATAGGCAGATTATTTTGTAAAATGACACTACCCAATCTATCTTTAGAACTATCAATTTGTATAACAATTGGCAATTTAGGATAGAAAATAGAAAGCACCGGACTCTCACTAATAGAAATGAGCATATCTTGTTCTTCTACTTCGTAGTTTTTATTCCAATGCCATTTAACATTATTTTTAGTTATTTCACTCAAGGCAGCTGACCTTTTTGATAAATTAGGTATGTACTTTGCCATATATTTAAATAGTCCTAGCAATCGTAAAACATCAGATTTATTTTCAGGTTTAAGCATATTTTTAATAGATGTTACATATTTATAACTAGGTTAAATTTGACCATTATAAGTTGCGTAACCCATAAATATAACCCTGTAGTTGAATTGAATCTTCTTACTATTAAATTTAACATTATTTTTTCTTGCCCGTTGTAAAACCAATGATAATACTTTATCATGTACTTCCATAGTACTACCACCAACAATAACATCATTAAAATAAACTTCTACACCCGAAATATCTCCAAATATTTGAATCATTCGTTTTCAACGATAACTACAAAATGGAGTAATAAATACTGTCAAATCAGAAGTCTATCTATCTAGCTACATCCGCCAAAATCCATTCCGTGAATACCCGTTCATTAGACAGTCTACTTGCTATATCGTCAAATTTTGGAATTGTAAAATGTTCCCGTTTAATACATTTGTTTGATGCTTTTGGGTCCAAGCTAATGCGAATGTCTCCATTATTTTTTTCCACAATTTGCAGATTATTTACCCAATCAGTTGGATAATCTAGAGAACTAATGATATCTTCTTTTAACATTTCATCTAACTTATCTTTCAGTTCTCTTTTTAGACTAAAGGGAATACGCTTTTTATAATGTAGTACCGGCTCAGAATTTTCGTTCAACACAATTGCACACTTTTCTGGAATTGTTCCTAGTCCATCAATTATTTCTTTATTCTTTTTAACAAAACGGCCTACTTCATTTGGTATCCTGCATGCCAATGTGTCTATTCTCTTGTCCAATCCAAAAATTGTACTGGATTCCAAACCTAATATGGGTTCATAATCATCATCCACTTCCAAAAATGGAGCAACATAACTTCAATTCCTTTGTTTATCAGTAAATTTTAATTGAACTTTACGAAACACTTTTACTGGATTATTTCCATAATCCACAACATTACATGTACTACTTTTAAGAAAATGTTTTCTTGATGCCGACATAAACCTCAGAGGTATACAATTTGCATCCGACCCAGTATCAATTTTGAATTGAATTGTCCTGCCTTCAATTACAAGTGATTTTACCCATCTGACTTGGTTTATCTGCAATCTACTGGAAAGTTTAGTTTTAATATTTGGTTTCTCATTTCTATTCACTTTATAATTCGGAACTACATTTCCTTTACCTTTGTTTCCCAGCTAATTCTGTGAACTTTTGATTTTTAATTTTTTTCATAAGTCATAACTCATAACTCAATATTTTAAAAAAATTTTTAAAATGTCCGATACGGCCACATAAATGGCATTTAGCTGTCAATGCTAAGCAGGAAAGAGATGGATTCTATCAAGTGCTTGTCCACATTTATAACAAGTGCGCTTAGCAGCGTCAATCTGCACAGGAATTTCATTTCCTTTGTCTTATATAATAGAGGTAACTACCTGTTGACTTACTCCCTTGTTATCTAATAGTTGCTTATTAACAGATGCTGCTTCAAAAATTTTACAGCTTCAATTATTTTTGATAACTCTTTTTCTTCCAATAGTTCGAGTTGCAATTTTTTTTCTTGATTACCAATAACAATTCCATCACGCAACATTCTATCACCATATAATGTATTAAATTTCACACATTGAAATTTACAATAACTTATTTGAGCTCGTAAAACAGTTTCAAATTTCGAAAATATTTGATGTTCCTTTTGAACAATCATATTTAACTTAAAGGCCTCCATTGTCGCATTTCTCTACGGCAGGCAATATTCATCAAATGCTTTGATGATCTCACGTAATTTCATTCCATTATCATCCTCTTTTGCATCTAGTATTTCAAATCCTCCGTATTCGGGAAACAACGTATAAAAAATCTGCGTTCCTCTTTTACCAATCAACCACAAGAATGTGCCTATTTTGTTTTGTTCGCTCTCCTTATTGTCATTACTCGCGAACAGATAAATCAAAAATTGCTGTTTCCATCTCGGCCATTCATTGGCCAGATCAGCACAATTTAATGATTCTGGCAAACGTGACTCCATTCCATTATCAATTTTTTGTTTTATTTAATTTAAAAAATATTTTCATTCTCTAATGACATTTTAACTTTTACATATCATATCTCATGGCATACTACTAGTTATTACAGTTTATATAAACATATTTTTAACGGTTAACATTTTGTATTTCTATATTGATGATATGATACATATGTTTCAAATATTACCCAACAAGAAATTTGTGACCATTTGTGACCAAATGACACATTTTCCACGCGTTGACATCGCATCATTCATGTTTTGGACATTAAAATTCAGCAATTCAGGCCTGAGTCTTTCCATAAACTTGTGCATGAATTTAGCAAGAGGAGGGCCGTTTTTTCAGGTGAAGCGCATACATGCACGTTAATATGCGCGTGTATTTGAGTGCGTATGTATTGGTACCCATGCTGATATTCTTGTGGGGCTACTAACTTAAAATTTTATAAGTGGTATAGGGGTAGGGGTAGGGAACATTTTATGTATTAGGTAATGAAAGCCAAATTTGCGTCTAAAATGTTACAAAAATGACACAAACTGTCAAATAATAGCAATCGTCACAGTACTATTAAATTGTTTCTTAAATGTAATTTTTCATTCTTTTCGAATATTAATTTAAAGCTGATAATATAGAAAATAGTAAAAGTAAAAACAAACGACCTTTTAGAACCACAACAATATACTATAGGAAATTTAAAAGGGCTAACTAAAATGCAAATAGCGCACAATTACCTGTACAAAAACCTGTACTACACTACGCGCTTGCTGACAAATGATCAATTACACAATTTGGATGTAAATCACGGTATTTGGTATTTTATCTTCGATGAGAAAAAACAATCATTTAATAGTTTAAAATACTATTTACAATTTTTTTACTAATTTCATAATTTCTTTTTTTAAGCAATTCAAATAAATATTATAAAAATGAAGGGCGCGTAAGTTTTAAGTTAGAACAATGATCACTTTCACAATAAATTTTATTTGGCATCGAATTTTATAGTGTTTCACTTTTTTCTTTATTCTATAAAATTATTATTACGTTATTATAATATGTCAAAACTATCTACAACACCCTCATAAAATATATTTGTCAGCTTCATCATTACACAGATATTTTTCATCACTATCGCACATCAGTATATATACAGTTTGAGAAAAATTAAAATATGTGTTCGTAAAATGGTATAATATAATTTTGTATGTATTTTGAAAGATTTTGGACAGAGTTACAATTTTGTGTGGTAACATAGAGGTAACAGAAACGTTAAAGCGACGAAACATTAAGTCATATTTGAAACATTTTAAGGCCTGCCACGTCGCTGTCTCTTAAATGTGTCAACTAGTCTTTGGTACATAGACGTATGATTAGAATTCAATTAATGTCACAAATAAGTGTACATAAAATTTTAGTCTCATACTTAATAAGAATCACTCCATAGATTTTAATAGCATATAGAAAAGCAGAAGTGATTTCAAAAAACATTTGAATGAATTCAAAAGTTCATTAGGAAATTAGCCGCTTTGAGGTACTCAAGTGTTCAAATCAACAAAAAAGACATAATAACTTTTTTTAAAGTTTTAGAAAAATTCTTTCAAATTTTTTTATGAAGCAAATTGAAAATAATTTTTTGATGAAAACAATCATAATCTGTTTAATTGAGTTTTGTGTTAATTTAAAATTCTTTCTATTGTTTATTATTCAGAATAATAAATAATTATAAATTGAAATATGTTTCAATTTTTTGTAAATTTCTTAATATATTCTAGGTGGACGACTACGGAGGCCGGTAAATGTACCATTAGATGTATTTAGTGAAGAAATTAAGTTTTATGAACTAGGTGAACAAGCTACTAATAAATTTAGGTAAGTTAAAGCAGAAAAATCTACAAAATGATAAATTTATTATTCATATTACTTAAAAGTAAACTAAATATATATAGCAAAATATGAATTATGCTTTAATGACACAAAGATGAAAAATTCAATAACTTCAGCAAAGTTACATATTGTAGATTTCTTGTAGTCTACTTTTGTTTAGTGTTTTAAAAAAATTTTTTTTTTGGATTCATGATGAAATAATGATATTATTAATATAGGAATTTAAAATAGATTAATCTATTTCACGTTGGGTTGGTTGGGTGTGTGCGTGCACATCGGTGTTATATATAGGCTACCATTAAAAGGAGTTATATACATAATTTTCTCTCTCTGTCACACTACCTGAAAATTAATGTTTTGTTTGAAAATAGAATAGGGAAAAGGAAACTCATATTTTTTTATATAAATATATTTATTTTTTTTATACACATAAATCACATATAAGTTAATTAATTAAATATAAATTATTTCAATGTTTTACATATTCAAATAAAATACACTAAAAACTACGTAATTTAACACAATATCATTTACAAAACAAACAAAACACTAACAATGTGTACGAAGGACAATACGTGAACATGAAAGTTGAACAGAAAGTCTTTACTATTCACTATTTTTTCTAACTCATGAAATGGCTCTCTCGTCCCATATTAAGTCATGGAGTCTTTAGATGTGAAGTTTTTGTTCTTCTGCCAAATATATCAAGAACAAAATTTGACACAAAATCTGTAAAATGTTTTTTTGTGGGTTATACGACAAATGGATATCGACTTTGAAATCCCATCAAAAGAAAAATAGCCCTGTCACGGGATGTAGTTTTGAATAAAAAAAAGGGAAAGTGATGTTTATATCAAGTTTTCATCAAATAAATCAAAAGAGGAAGCATACTCGAATGATAACCGCAATCTAGGAATGAGTAAACAAGAAAATGATTTAGAATTGAAGGAAGATAAACTAACTGACATCTTTCAGAATGATAGCTTTGAATCAGAAGAAAATGAAGATGACAAACAGGATGATTATAATGATAAAAACCCAACACGTTTCCTAAGAACAAGAAGTGGGAGGACCTCTAAAGGAACTGACGGATTTAAAACTTAATCGGTTGGAAAACTTGCTTATGCTTTAAATGCGGAAAATTATGTGGACAACATTCCACAAATGTTAGCGAAGCTAAATGCTCAAAGGATTGGGATATTTGGAAAAGGCAATGAAAACGGAATTTGATTCATTAAAGTATAATCAGACTTTTTCATTGGTTAAACTAGCTCCAAATCAGAACGTGATAATAGATAATAAATGGGTTTTTAAAATTAAAAGAGATGAAAATGGAAATTTTAAAGAATACAAGGCGTGCCTAGTAGGCGAGTAGGCGAGGTTTTTCTCAAATTAAGAATTTTGATTGTAACGAAACATATGCACCAGTTACTAAACTGTCATCATTTAGAACTCTCTTAGCCATCACTAATCAATATCAACTGTATATTCATCAAATGGATGTTAAGAGTGCATTCCTAGATGGTGAACTAAAAGAAAATATCTGCATGAAGCAACTGAAAGTGTTTGAGGAGAAAGATAAGATATTAGTGTGTAAAATTCAAAAATCAATCTATGGTTTGAAACAGGCTTCAAGATGCTGGAATGAGCGGTTTCATAATTTTGTCACAAGAACATTAAAATTTAATAGAGCTGAGGCAGATTATTGTCCTTATGTAAGAAAGGATTCAAATTTAATATTTCCTATGCTTATTTATTATTCTTGTACGTCAACGATTTAATCTTGGTATCTGACAAGATGCAAGAAATAGATAAACTAAAGGGGCAATTGAAACAGGAATTTAAAATGAAAGATTTAAAGGAAATTAAATTTTTCTTGGGTATAAAAGTTGATTATGATTTTGAAAAAGGAAAATTAACGTTAAGCCAAAAACAGTATATTCTGAAAATGTTGAAAAGATTCAACATGACCAATTGTAAAGAATCCAATACTCCGATGGAAAGAGGCTTACAGCTGAAGACAGGAATCGTTGGACAAATGACAGAAAACCCATATAGGGAACTGATAGGTATAATGATTAATGATTAATGTACGCTATGCTTAGTACGAGACCTGATTTGTGTGCTGCTGTCAATTACCTCAGCCAATTTCAAAACAATGCGCAAACTGAACACTGGACTCATTTAAAACCTGTTTTAAGATATATAAAAGCAACTATTGATGCCAGTCTAATTTTTAAGCGTAATGCTTATGATCTAAATTTAATTGATTATGCTGATTCTGATTTGGCAAACAATCCTAACGATAGAAAGTCTATATCTGGATATGTATTCAAGTTATTTGGATGCACTATTTCATGGGCAACAAGAAAAAAATCATGTGTCAAATCATGATCAATTAGCTCATATAATGACCAAAAGTTTGGAAAAGCATCAATTGACATTGAGGGGGAGTGTTGATTTTATTAATATATACCAATGATCAACTACAATAGGTTTTATGGCTATGATGAAGTGAATCTAACTTCACTTCATCGCATGACACTTCTTCCTTCTGACACTCTTTTCCATTCTAGATCAGACAATATCTTTTTAACATTTAAATAAAGTTTTATATTATTTTAATTATTTCTGTTTTACTTAAACATAAATATCCACATAATTTAACAATAATGTCAATAATACTAATAGATTAATTGTAAATGATTGTAGTATTGTAGTAAACAATACTTTAATAAAAAAACAAGTAATGTAAAAAAAAATTTTTTAAAGTATATTCCTACTTTTAATGCCTCATTCTAGCCATCTCTTGCAATGTTCTTGCAAACTGCCTTCCTTCTGAAGTGTTGTAAAACCGCATTATTATGTTTTGTTACTCGGTCGTTGGTCGGGTAGATACGTAGTGCCTTTTCGATTGAGACCATTCATATCATGATTGTTGCACACTTTATTCAATAACACTCGCATATGTCTCTGTTCCATCTCTTCAACTCTTAATGCATTTAATACTTCAACAAATGTATTATCGCCTTGCTGACGTATATTGTCTCGAAGCTCTACTGTAATAATCCTTTCTTAGAGACCTGAGCAGGCCGATGTGTGTCGATGTGGACAAAGTAAATGGTTGCACTACTGCTCATGTTAAATATCAATAATTAAAGGCTTAGAATTTGGTAGGTATTGGTAGGAATTTGGTAGGGCCTGAAAGGCCAACATATTTACCTGATGACCACAAGGCCTAGCTTAAAGAAAGAAAAGATGATTTCTCTTTAACAAGAAAATTTATTAATTATCTCTTTTTTTATTCACATAAGCTCAATCTAAATGGAGCTATTTTATACTGTTAAACTAAGCTCAAACTAAATGGAGCTTTAATTAACTTAAGCTCTAACTTAATGGAGCTTCTAATAACTAATGACCCTTAAGTACTTTCTATAACAAAATTTACACTAATATTTTTATTGATGGGATTTATTGCATGCGATTGCAATTCCCATGCTAGTAGTTCATTGATGGGTAATTACTGCTGAGAGAGTAATTCCCATGCCAATGCTCGACATTATGAAATTGTAGAATTAGCAATTTCATAATGTAGAACATTATGACTTAGAGTTAATGAACTATTATACATACTTTTTAATTAATGAAAAATTTTTATGTAGAGTAAATTACGCCCAGAATATAATACTAATACTATCACCACTTTATTAATTGCTATAGTTTAATTATAATAATATGTATTTTTAATATATTTATATGTATAAATAAAAGTGGGCATGGCTTATAATAATAAAAAAAATGAGTTGCCATAGTGAAAGAATATATAAAAAATTAGTTTTTAAAAATAATAGAATATGTGAATTCCATTACACTACTAACGTGAAGAGCTGCCATAGATGTATTGCTGCAGCCATGTACTGTGGTTGATTGAAGACTTGAGATCTTCTGATTTGTGGTAGTTGCATCAAATCACCAAATACCATAAAATTGATACCACCGAATAGCACGTTATCTGTCTTCAATTGCTGCAATCGATTTTCTATCATGCATAACATCTCATATGGCACCATTGATACTTCATCAATGAAGAAAAACTCGATATCTTTCCATTCTTCACGCATAATTTTCAAATAATTTCCAGTTAGCTTCTGCATTGGCGCTATTCTTCCATATTTCTGAACTGGAAATCTCAATGTGATGTGTAATGTTTGCCCTCCTACTAGGCGAGCTGCGACACCCGTTAAAGCACACACCTTTATAACTGACTTGCCTTTAGCATTTAATTGATCTATTTTATTCCTTAGAAGCTTTAATAGGAATATTTTGCCTGTTTCTGCATTGCCTGTGATAAAAAGCCTCAAACGATCTTGACTACCATTCAGTTGTTCTTGTACATAGCGTATAACAGGAATATCACTCGTTTCCCGACATTCATTGCTTGCTTCGCTCTTTCAAATTGCTCTTCAGGCATTCGTTCTTCTTCGGGGATATCCACAATATCATCATGATCTAATGGCTCAGGCTCTTGCCTCAGAAGTGTGCTCTATTAAGTGCCATTTCCAATAGTCGATCTCGTTCTCTATATAATTCCATCATATCGCACTGCTCTCTTAACAGCGCTTCTCGTGCCTGAAAAGCTTCCTGTGCACTATTGAAGCCATCTAACAATTCATCTTCGGAACGATAAGGCACATATTGCAGGAGAAGGCTGTAGTAATAATTCTCTGGATCGTTGGCACCTATATTATATGGAACAGTCACACATGCTGGTCTACTTCTGACTGCCATTTTCAAATTATTTTGAAGTGCAATAAATTCACTCAATGGACGAATTATATGACGTTTAAATATGTTCGCCGCGAATCCTTCTGCTTGGCCACCTTCATTGAACTTGTTCATTCTATATCGCGTGTCTGGCTTTCTTGTATTCAGGAATACACCTTTACGTGAACTTTCTCTTAACCTAAGGTGTTCCAATTGCAAGACGCATTCACATGCGGAGACTTACTGTTCCTTCAGTACGCGCATGCAAATTCAGAAAATTTGCCGAGATATGATTGACTCTTCGCGTCTAATTTCTCTAATGGCTTGCGCTATTCTCTTGGTGACACCTTCTGGTTCTGACTTTGATATATACTTTGCAATGTAGTAAGCAATTGTTTCATTTGAACCACAGGGTTGAATATCCATGTTGGCTTGCTATAACTTTAATAATATTGGATTGTAATTATTGATATAACACTCTTCGCTTGTGCGCTTTATATTGCATACTCTTCCTCAATTTGTGATGAAATCTCTTGAGTCAAGATCAACCATATGTGTTTCTGCACATGGATTTCGTAGATATCCAAATCGACATCTTGAGTTTGGACCTTTCTTTTCGCAAGTATGGGAATGGCGATGTATTTGCCCTTTTTTCACTAGATCATGTAATTCAGCATTTTGTACTGTCAATTCACATGAACAGACATGATCGATACGTTGCAGTCCTTCAGGTGTGTGTCATAATGGATGATCTTTAATCCACACTACAATATGCAAATGAGGACTTCTGCGCTTCTGGAATTCAACTTGCCACCAATAGTCCTCTACTTGACCACCGAACACTTCATAGTTATTCAACATAAATTTCACTAGCGCATTGACTCTAATCATGAAATGCCGGCTCACTACTACTGCATACATTTCCACCAAACGATGTATGGCATAGATATCCATTTCGTCAGGATCTTTGTTGGGTCGTCCATCTACTATAAGTTGTGCTTTGCGCATGTCTAACCAATTGAGATCATTACAACTGAATGTTAGGAAGTAATGAGGTGGTCACAGGCATCTTATTTGTCCAATCAATTCGTTATGCACTGTCTTCCAGTAGTCGGCTGATCCTCTTAAGTTCTTTAGGTAGAGATGTATATGGTTAACCATTCCATGTTCGCCTACAATTACGTAGGTACTCGAACATGGAGAGAGTATAGAAGAGGTAGTCATTTCGTTGAAATCGTGTGTCACTCCCCAGAATTCTGTATTAAAGTAATCCAATGGTGTTATTGGACATCACGCTGCTCTCTCAATCCATTTTTGCCATATGGGAAGTGAAAATACCAAGTATTCCATCGAACTTAATTATTTTTATGAATGGTTTGATTTTTGCTAGTAGGCGTATTTCAACCTGAGTCAATTCTTGTAGCTCTCTTGGTATAGGGTCAGGATCCAAATTGGTCCAACATGCCTTCGACGGTGAATGATCCTTATTACTGTTGATGGGATTTTTACAGCGATGACATAGTAGAAGCATTGGCTTGTTCCTTAATTCATTAGATAAATACGCCTTTGTTTTTGTCAAATAACATTTGATGACTTGAATGGGATAGCATCGTTTCAAACAGATTTCGCAAGTTCTGTCACAGAATGTGTTGATTGATCTTTTGAATGTAGCAATTTGTGCATTTACTATTCCTTTCGCATCGTTAGTTCCTTTTTCTAATCGTCGCTTGTGTTGTGTTGTATTTTCGTTTCGTTTCACTTTCGCATTATCCGATTGTGAAGCAATAGTCGATACGGATAATTTTTGATTTTTTTATCTAAGCAGCGGCGCTTCTTTTCTTCTATTTCATTTGCGAGCTTTTCTTGACGCTTTAACCTTTCTGCATCTAATCGTCACTTCCGTTGTGTAGTAGTTAAATTTCGTTCTACTTTTGCATTGTCCGATTTTGAAATAATTGACGATACGGTTAATTTTAGATTTTTTTTATCTAAGCGGCGGCACTTCTTTTCTTCTATTCCATTTGCGAGCCTTTCTTAACGCTTTAGCTTTCCTTCACCTAATCGTTGCTTCTGTTGTGTACTAGTTACATTTCGTTCTACTTTCGCATTGTCTAATTGTGAAATAATAGTCGATAAGGCTAATTTTTGATTTTTTTTATCTAAGCGGCGGCGCTTCTTTTCTTCCATTTCATTTGCGAGCTATTCCTGACGCTTTAGCATTTCTTCATCTAATCGTCACTTCCGTTGTGTAGTAGTTACATTTCGTTCTACTTTCGCATTGTCCGATTGTGAAGCAATAGTCGATACGGTTAATTTTAGATTTTTTTTATCCAAGCGTCGGTGCTTCTTTTCTTCTGAAAGTTGAAAGTTGAAAGTTTTTCTTGACGCTTTTGTTTTCGGTTTTCTAATCGTCACTTCCGTTGTGTAGTAGTTAAATTTCGTTCTACTTTCGCATTGTCAGATTTTGAAATAATTGACGATACGGTTAATTTTAGATTTTTTTTATCTAAGCGGCGGCACTTCTTTTCTTCTATTCCATTTGCGAGCTTTTCTTAACGCTTTAGCTTTCCTTCACCTAATCGTTGCTTCTGTTGTGTACTAGTTACATTTCGTTCTACTTTCGCATTGTCTAATTGTGAAATAATAGTCGATAAGGCTAATTTTTGATTTTTTTATTTAAGCGGCGGCGCTTCTTTTTTTCCATTTCATTTGCGAGCTATTCCTGACGCTTTAGCTTTTCTTCATCTAATCGTCACTTCCGTTGTGTAGTAGTTACATTTCGTTCTACTTTCGCATTGTCCGATTGTGAAGCAATAGTCGATACGGTTAATTTTAGATTGTTTTTATCCAAGCGTCGGTGCTTCTTTTCTTCTGAAAGTTGAAAGTTGAAAGTTTTTCTTGACGCATTTGTTTTCGGTTTTTTAATCGTCGCTTGCGTTGTGTTATAGTTACATTTCGTTCTACTTTCGCATGGTCTGATTGTGAAACAATAGTCGATACCGCTAATTCATTTTGTTTATTTGCATAAAATTCATTCAATTGTTCATTTTAACCACACTTGCTAACTCACTCTCGAAAAAAAATTCTATTACTTGGATAAAACGCGTACTTAACGTAAAAAAACTCAAAAACTTATGGAAAAACTATTTATTTTGACAATAATTGATCACGCATTCTTTGTTCTGTCTTTAACACAGACTAGAACCCAGAATGAATATTTAATCTGAAATTTTTTTCTGAATTTTTTCTGAAATTGCATTTTTCTAAACACAAATATTTATAATCATCCTAAAAGTATGTAAATATTTTTCTCCCTTGTAAAATGAAAATAAATTTATTTAATTTAATAACAGATAACAGATTTCTATACTAATATTTAAAAAATTTTTTAAAATAAATTCATATTTATATTTCTCATTCCCATTCAGTGATATTGTTATCTTTTCTGAAATTGAATTTTTGGAAATCGTTTCATTCATTTTTCTGAAGTTTTTCTAACATATAAAACTAAAAACTAATTTATTTAATATAATTAATGAATTAATATTTGAACTAACTATATTAACATCAATTAAAGTGCACTCCCAATACAACAAAATTTATTTCAACTTGATTGGATAAATAGAACAAGGTTAAATTAACGATAGAATGATCCAAAAAGATATTGGACATTATGAGCTAACGGTAAGAATGATATTTGAACTAACTGTATTAACATCAATTTTCATGCACTGCCAACACAACAAAATTTATTTGAACTTGATTGGATAGATAGAAAAGGGTTTAATTAACGATGGAAAGTTCCAAAAAGATATTATACATTATGAGCTAACGGTAAGAAAAATATTTGAACTAACTGCATTAACATCAATTGTCATGCACTCCCAACACAACAAAATTTATTTGAACTTGATTGGATAAATAAAAAAGCGTTAAATTAACGACTGAAAATTTGTAAAAGATATTGGACATTATGAGCTAACAGTAAGAATAATATTTGAACTAACTCCATTAACATCAACTGTCATACACTCCCAACACAACAAAATTTATTTGAACTTGATTGGATAAATAGAAAAGGGTTAAATTAACGACTGAAAATTTGTTGAAGACATTGGACATTATGAGCTAACCGTAAGAATAATATTTGAACTAACTGTATAAACATCAACTGTCATGCACTCCCAACACAGCCAAATTTATTTGAACTTGATTGGATAAATAAAAAAGGGTTAAATTAACGACTGAAAATTTGTAAAAGATATTGGACATTATGAGCTAACCATAAGAATAATATTTGTACCAACTGTATAAACATCAATTTCATGCACTCCCAACACAACAAAATTTATTTGAATTTGATTGGATGAATAGAAAAGATTTTATTAACAATTGAAAGTTTTTGAGCAAGCTAATAGTAGGAATATAAAAAGAAAATTAATAAAATGATTGAATAAAAACACTTATTCTAATTCAAGTTAGCGTATAGTAAAATTGAAAATAATTATTCTTCCTTTTGATAGATCCAATGTTGGATACGCGAAATTCAATTTTGGTTTATCGTATAGGCACTGTTAAAAAAAGAATAAAACATAAGCTTGATTCGGGAAAATTTTCAGAATGGAGCACGGATCTCACCTAACCACGTGTGTTGATAAAATAAAGAAAAAATAGTAACGGTTCCAAGCGAGACTCAATATATTTAATTTCACTGACTCATTGATAAAAAGGACACTCAGGTCAATGCTCTGAGTTCAAAAGTGAGATTAAGATCAATGCTCTGAATTAAAAAGATCAGATCAATACTCTGATTTTAAAAGATTGTTGTCTAACGAAGTCAAAAAAACACAATGAGTGAGAACAGCAACTGCCTGCCTTTTATATTTAAAATAAGAGGACTACACAGCGGTACATTGTTGTTATTTAAAATAGTAAGCGTGTTTAACTAGATCACTTACATTTAATAACTTCCCCTCAAAGTTGGATGATGTATGCGCCGCCTCCGAAGAACGGGTTCTCAAGTAGTCTGACCGCTTGTGTTTTTTGATAATGTAGTTTATAAATGTCGATAATGGCATTTATAAGTGTCGATATTGTAGTTCTCTATAGAAATAAAATAATAATAAAATTTTGTTGTTCGATGCCGAACATCCAACAATAAGTGCCCGTTATTTTAGGATTTATATATTTATTTTAGGTTAAACTTACTGTGAATCTAGTAAACATCAATTAATTTTAAAAATAAAAAAATAAACAAACAAATAAAAAAATTCACGATTAGCAAAGAAAAACATATGTAGACGTGCATTTTTAAAAATTATTCGTTTTTCATTTAGAAAACCAAAAAATCAATGCATATCTATTAAATTAACAGTCATTTAATGATTGTACTACTTTAAATAGGTGATTTCAATTATTTATTCAAAAATTGTACAGTTGAAAATGTTCTTCTACCATCTATATTATATTTATTGTTGTTCCGTGTATATCGTGTATATTTTTTTATTATTTTGCCTACCTTTCCCAATATTTCTCTTTTGAAATTATTTCACAAAATTTTACACACACTGACAATCACAATAATTGATGCGTTTAACACAATAAAAATCATTGGTGTGAGCTCGTGACACATGTCCAGTACTTTTAAGGTTATATGAAATCACGGAATTAACTGAACGTGATAACTACACTCAAAATTATTAACCTTATATATAGGAATAAATAATTACAGCCCTGCAAATTAATGATAAACTTATTTGAAAAAAACACTGAAATAGTAAAATTATAGCTGTAAACGTCACCCTTACGATTGATGCACAAACAATAATAATAATGGCCGAAAACTGTAGGGATTGAGAAACGGTTTATTGTCTGAGAGAGACCTCATCCCTACTCCGTGCCAGAAGTGTCCATAAGTGACACCTAGCGGTGTCAAGTGATAATTGATCAGTTTGATGGTAGATAAGGGGTTGATGGTAGAAGTGTGAAAATTTAGGGTTGTGTCACATCATAAAAAAATAAAAATAAAAAATTTTGCTCAAAAAATAAATTAAAAAATTTGGGGGGTAGTCCACTTAGGGGTATAAAAATTAGATAACAACCTATTCTCACACCTACTGAATATACATATAAAATTTCATCAAAATTAGTCATGGTAATATGGTAACTAAATCTGGCACGAGAATTTTATATATTAGATATATATATGTGTATATTTAACCAATATATATGCGACCTTGAAATATATATATAAAGCTTTTAAGAATGACAAGGAAATTATAATGACTGAATAAATTTATTTCATAGTTAAATATCACCTTAATATATTTTCGCATTAAAAAATATGGGTATCTTTGATTTTTGTAAACTAAACATATCTGAGTTTCAAGAAAATCGTTTAGTACAGTCCCGAGAGGTTTCCTTGTTAGTAAAACTACAAAAATTTTGTTAATTTCAATAGTTATAACATTTATTTCTTGTAATGTGTTTAATATTTTTAAATTGTAATGTGTTTAATATTTATTTCCGGCAGAACTGTACCTTCAATCACATCTTAAAATTTTAGTATCGTTCAATTAAGTTGAAAACGTGTATTGCTTTGTGTAGTTTGATTACTTGATAAACTTTTAACTCCATCTTTTTTATTGACTTAAATTATTTTTGAAAACATTTTTCATAACTCAAACAAAATCAAATCATCCCGAATTAACTAAAGTATTTTAAAAGATTATTGTTAAATGCTTCTTTTTATTATATTTTTGTGCAAAAAAATCTTTAAAAACAAAAGATTAATAACTGTAATATATTCATGATATACCATCACTATTATGAATTAAAGTTTCAACTTGCCAATAATTTTTATAAGTTAATTAACTTTCCTTAAAAAGAAATTAATATAGATTAATATTTTATTAACTAAATGAGATTAATATTTTATTAACAAGATATTCTTATCGCTATGAATAGCGGTATTCAGAAAATTTATATACAAAAATTTGTGTATAGAAAACAAACAAAAAACAAAGAATTTAAATTTAAAGAAAATACTAAATACTAATTTGGAGGTAGACTATGAATTAGTGACACTTTCAATGCCAGGATACAACTTGTCAACTTTTAAGTTTTTTTTTTCTTAAGTTTTATTGGTTCCACTACTGTTTTCTTTTTGTGTAAAAGTTTTGATTGTCCTACTAATCCTAACCAATTGGGAGCACATGTTGTTAAATTTCATCATTGTTTATTTCCATCTCAGGTAAGTTTATTGTTTCTTTATAAATTTCACGTTGACAAAAATCCAACTTATCGATGAAAACAAGCTTCAAAAGAATATCTTCATTTTTTATATAGTTTCTGGTATAAATACTTTTAAAAGTCTGCAAGCCATCATGGACTTTGCACAGTTTCGCGTAACTCGTAATTCACAAGTATTATGCAGAAGTCTGCCGGTAGATTTTTATTTAATAAAAATGTTTAGATTAAGTAATTTTAAGTACAAATGTTTTAGAAAATGAGAGTATTTTAAATAGGAGAATATTTTTTTTTTAAGTTTTTTGTAAGAGTTACTATACACTGTGTAAATTGAAATTGTCAAAAAATTATTGAGGAACTGTAGATATATAGTGATAGTGTTGCTTAAAATTTGTATTTTAATGAAAGTTAAGTGATAGCATTGTAAAAAAGAAGAACAGCTTAAAAAAAAATTATGTGGAATACTACGATGGTCAGACATTTCTAAATTCGGCATAATTTTGTAGAAACGAAGAATTGTTTTTCGATCAAGTAATTTAAAGTAAAAATAGTCTTAAATAGTAAAAAAAAATATTTAACATATAAGATTTAACTTAGGTTTTAAAGTTGGTAAGAAAATTGGCACTAGCACTATTGTATTTTATAGGAAAGAAAAACACTACATGCTTTTTCTGATTCTTACCGAATTCTTGGCTCTTGTCTCAACTTAGCTAATTGATTTAGTCAAATAAACTCTTAGCCTACACACTATTTTTAAGTAAAATATACACACTGGGTACTAAAATTTTTTTTTTACATTTTAGAGAAGATGAAGGTTTTATAAAAGAAGAAGAAAAACCATTGCCAGATAATGAAAATCAAAGAAAAGTCTGGTTGCTTTTTGAATATCCAGAAAGTTCTCAAGCAGCCAGGGTCGTGGCTATTATAAGTGTGTTCGTCATTTTGTTATCAATTGTTATATTTTGTCTAGAAACATTACCAGAGTTTAAGCATTACAAGGTAATGACTGAAAAGGTTATTTATTAATTACTTTTTATTGTTTTAACATTTTAGGTATTTAACACAACAACAAATGGCACAAAAATAGAGGAAGATGAAGTACCTGATATAACGGATCCTTTCTTTCTTATAGAAACTATATGCATAATATGGTTTACGTTTGAATTGAGTGTCAGGTATAAGCTCAAAAGTAAAGTGTAATTTAATCTTGCTTGCTTTTTCAGGTTCCTCGCGTGTCCAAATAAGTTAAATTTTTTTAGAGACGTAATGAATATTATTGATATAATTGCAATCATTCCTTATTTTATAACTCTTGCTACTGTAGTTGCAGAAGAAGAAGATATACCTGATGTTCCTAAGGCACCAGTTAGTCCTCAGGTAAATATAAAGCTAATTTAATTTTGGAAATTTTTACTGTAAAAACATTTAATATAGTTGAAATATTGATTGCCATTTAAAATACAAGTATTTAGTTAAAATATATTTCACTATATTTAAAGACTTTTAACTGGTTATATTCTAAAATAAGAAATTTTTCATGCAGCACTTCTAACTGGCAAGTGTTACAAAGTTATACCTTCCGGATTTCTTGAATCCTATAAACCTTAAAAATTAAGAGATGCTTATTTTTTGTCACTCCAAAGGAAAGAAACCTCCCCCAAAAATAAACTTTACTGTATACTTCCATCTGTAGTTAAAATTTATAATTCAAATTAAATTAATATGATTTACAATAAAAATCAAAAGTTCTTAACAAGTATTGAGCTAATTAGTTACATCCCAAATGTTTTTAAGGAAATTTTTTTTATTTTCCAATTATTTTCTTCTAACTTCAAAAACTTTAGTCAGTCATTGATTTTCATAAAGATAATGGAAACAGAAAAACACAATATTTTTTGATGTTAACGTAAAACAACATTAGTGGTAAGCAACCCTTAGTCTGCTTGTAGTTGTTTTTTTCGAATTAAAAAAATTTAAATGAAAAATTCAATTATGATATTTAATTCGTTATAAAGCTTCACATTTTCTATCTATGTGTGGTAGAGTTTTTATAAATATATAAAATATCTAAAATAAAAATCCGTATCTTATCCTTCCTAGGACAAGTCAACAAATCAAGCAATGTCCTTGGCCATATTAAGAGTGATTCGATTAGTTCGAGTGTTTCGAATATTTAAGCTATCTAGGCATTCAAAAGGATTACAAATTTTAGGAAGAACGCTGAAGGCCTCAATGCGTGAACTAGGCCTACTTATATTTTTCCTTTTTATAGGTAAGTAAAAGCAATAAGGTTTTAATTTTATAATCTTAAAAACAATTAAAATAAATCATAACTATTACAAAACATTGGAGAGTATCATTACTACATTACTAGCATAACTAGTTTCATTATCATAATCGATTTTTTATATTAAGTACACTAAAAAGGCTCAGTCTCGTCGGTTCTATTGTGTAATTACTTGTATCAATCATATATATAATATAAAAAATATAAAAAAAACTGAAGAAGCTACAATTAAGCAGCAGTAAGCTTAATCTGGTAACAAAAAGTGATATTTAAAAGAACTTCTAAACAAACTATGTAATTAGTTAGATCATCTTGCTTAATTTTAACAAAAATTAAAGAAAATTTATTTATTATAAAGTGCAATAATGTTTAAAATATCCTTCCTTCTGCCTCATATCATTTATGATTATAAAAAAATTCTCAAAAACTAACTTCTCTTTCATTATTTTACGCTCTACCATATTTTTGCTACGTTTTCATTACAGATAAAAACACATCTGAGAATATTTTAGCAAAGATAATGAGTCTAAACCTTCATCAAAAGAACCAATGAATGTTTGATCACTCGATCAACGCCATCTTATTAAAATCTACTTAGCAGAAAAAGTTATGGAATGAACTTAGCTTTGCAGCTGCTGCTTGAAATTTGTTTAATAAGTTTATAGCCCGAAGTGTTTTTTAAAGAGAGCCCTACATGGATAATAAATTAATTTAGCTAGCACATTTCGCTTCTAAGACCACTACTAGATCAAATAGAATTCTCGAACTCCAGTCTATTTTGTACTGCTTTAGCAACTCTTTGTCATTGAACATAATTTTTTTAAATAAATTGACTTTAAGGTTTGAGTTAGTCATTTGTGAGCCATTTTTTTCTAGCTTTGATTTATTTATGATTTATTTATGTTGAAAGAGTAATAACATAAAAATATTTATATTCTAAGGTGAGCTGAAGCTCAGCACTTATAATGTAAGTAAAATAAATACTTCTGAAACTAAATACATCTTTCTTTTATGTACAAAAGGTGTCGTACTTTTTTCATCTGCAGTCTATTTTGCTGAAGCTGGTGCTAAAATGTCCTTCTTCAAGTCCATACCGGATGCTTTCTGGTGGGCTGTGGTTACAATGACGACTGTAGGATATGGTGACATGAGGTAGCTTGAAATTCTTTAAACTTTGTTGTGTGATTTTCTATACTGCACATGCAGTATATATACTATACTGCATAGCAGCACATGCATAATATTCAATCCGGTTTCTAAGTGTATGCTTTCAAAGTGTTGTGCATAAGTCTCTGTTGTGTTTCTATTTCATAGCTATGATTTTGCTGTTTTCTTCCATTGTAAATAAATCATTCCAAATTTTAAGTTTTTTGCAAGTTATACTTGCATTAATCCCTTCACTTATGTACATTTATTATTTTACAAACAACGTAAATAACAAAAGGAGTTATGGCAAAATCATTGGTTAAGCTTATATTGTTCCTTGTATTTAACTGGTTTTTCTTGCCAATTTTAATTTTTTGATTCTGTTTTGTATTGTTTTTTACTGTAAACTATGTAAATTACGATCTTTTAATATATCCATATAAAATTAAAATTTGAAGGAGCACAAAATTCTTAAACCACAGATACTTTGGAATCAAAAATTTTTATTTATCATATTTTTAAACATGTGTAGATATTATATATAAATATAGTGCACGTTATCATTTTGGATTTTTTATGTTTTATTGTGTGTCTAAAAATTATATATTTTCTGTTTTATTATTAATAATATTTCATATAATTAATGAGCTAAATTGAGAAAAATAGCTTTCTAATAAAGTTGAATGTGGATAGAAAAAAATAAATAAATAACCATGCCTAAAAACTTTCAAAGTTCTAGAAACTTATTTAGCATTACAAAAATAGAGATTGAGAATTTCATGCAGCAAACATAAGCTCTTAAGCTTTTTATTTCAGTTTTTTCACTAGATATCATATTTTTATTACTTTAACATTTCCATTAAAAACAATTTGTGAAGAAAGTAAACAATAAATAATAATTTAAGCTAAAACTCATAAAACTGAATATACTTTTTGCATTATACGTGGTTCTGATGAAAATTTCGAGCAATATATAATTCATCAAAAGTAGAACTGGACATTTTTTCAGCCCTTTTACAAAGAAATTCATTAATATTTTCCTAAAGAACGTTATAAATACATTATGAACAAATACTTTCTATAATAAATCACTCCTGATTCCTAAAGTAGACTTTGGTCTTACACTATATTTATAATCAGGCTTCTATTGCCAGATCCAGGAATTGAGGTATTCAGAATTTTTGCTTAAAAATGATAGCTTATAATACATACATTACATACATTTATGTAACCATCTTAAATCTTTACCGCTTAGACCGCTTTGTGATTTTTAATCGAACCACATGATATCTGCCCGTTGTCTTGGCTGAAGCAATCCTATTTACGAGTCAATTCTTTTTTCGCACTTTCAAAATTATGTGCTATTTATGGCACACCCTCTGCAAATCGTTTAACAGTAGAATACACAAATTCATAAGATTTAAACATCCCCTAATTTTGCTGTTTGATTAACCTGTCAAATAAAGAGCAATAATCAAACTTCTTTTAAAGCCCATGAGAACATTTTTAATTATAAAACAATTTTTGCTACTAACATTTATTTCTTTGCCAGGTATTTTTTTTTTGCTTAACTCCTTAAGTCTAGGTGTTTTTTTTCTCCTACAACATTCAAACTCTTTGCTTCAAGCTTATATACTTCTATGTATTTTTTTTAGTAACGCAAAGAGCCAGTGTGGCTGGCAGCAAGAACCACTCCTCAATTTCTATTGCAGGTCCCATGCCCCATGTCCCATGTGCAGGTCCCTAGCTATGACGCAACACCTAACTATAATTTGGTTGCTAAGAGGTATGAACTCTTGCAAAAATATATGTTTAAGTACATAGCGAAAAAGGTTAGCTTGATGATTAGTAAAATCTGAGGTGTAGTGTAATAAACACTACCCTCTCTTCCCCATTATTGTTACTACCTTGCATAGAGTTACATATATGTATGACGCACCTCTGATTCCTTTCAATGAGATAGTCTGATAGCCTGATACCTCTATAAGAGCCCCAGGAAACTTGTGTGAAACCTGACAATATTAAGTTAGATAAAGTTCTTCGGTTTAACAGGAATGATGTAAGGACATAGCTTGTGAATTTAATCCTTAAATCTTTGACCATGGCTACACCAAGACCATGCAATTTGCTTACAAGTTGTCAAGCTTAGAATGGGATTTCTTCTGTAGAAGGTCAAGAAGTTTTGCACTCCTTACAGTTCTTGCCTAGACCAGCTAAGTTCCTTAATTCAGCGTTTTAAACAGGGACCAAATGATGTAGTTGCTCTTTGATTTTGGAAATGATCCATGATAGGATGAAGACTTGTAGTATGAAAGTATATTGCAGCAGGATCTAATGATTGAGTTGGTATTCTTCACTAGGCCAAAATATTGCTGGTTGTCTTGGAGTCAATCACCTCAGTCTGACTTTTTTGTTGAGAGGTTGCCCAATAAAATTACTGTTTAGGATCAGAAGAATATATTGCAATCTTCGCAGGCTACTGGAGTACATCAGTACTGGAGTACTGGAGTATATCAGGTAAAAGAAATAAAATGATTTTGTAACTAAGAAACCAATCACGACAACATTCAAAGTAAGATTGTGGACGAATTAACAATAAACAGGAGTACATTATAATGTAATAAAAATGTATTTGATCCCACGTCTGAGACCAGTGTTGAGATTTCAACAGGATTAAGAAAAAGAATTGAGAAACGCGGCTAAATAAATTACACAACATTTATAGTATTACAGCCAGTAATAATGCAGTCTCTAACTCTAGTCACTACGCATATAATCCAGAAACTACTAACTTATAGCTGTGCCAGCCCCTCCTTTGCTCATTACCTCCTTTGTTACGAGCCTGCTAGATATATATTATAATGCTTTTGTATTTTTGCCATAAATAATATGCATATAGCTATTCTTTCCTCTTTTTGATGAGCTTTAGTTGATTTACTCCCAAACCAATTTAGTCCAAGGCACCATACGACGTTTACACTTTAGAAAAAGGAAAAAGATTTGGAAGTAAATAATTATTTAATTATAATTAAACATCTGTTTTAATAATTTCATTTGATGATTGTTCATCCTCAAAGTTATACTTACCGCCTTAGAAAATTAATATCAATTTATGGTAGAGCAATCAAAAGGAAGTTAAATATTCCCAAGCACATATAAGTAAAATCCTTTTTTGGAGTGTTAATATGTAAAGACTCATTAAGGTACGTTATAGCTCAACCAATAGACTGATTGCAGTTTCATTTCCAAATCATCTTTGACCATGCTAATAAAGCGTAATCTACTCATAAAAAAACAAAAACTTTAATTTATTTTAGGCGTTGTACTGTTCTCATCTGCTGTTTATTTTGCGGAAGCTGGCAGTGAAAATTCGTTCTTCAAATCTATACCAGATGCATTTTGGTGGGCTGTCGTAACAATGACAACTGTTGGATATGGGGATATGACGTATGCAAATTAACTACTACTAGATAATGAGCTCTCATAGCAAAATAAATTTCAAATTGCTCTTATTATGCATTTTTTTCTAACTTTAAATTATTTTAATAAATATAAAAATAGTTTTGTGTCACGTAATTCATAATAAATTTAAGTAGAGGCATTGTAAAAATTTCAATTCAGTTGAATATTTGTTTACATATACAGCATGATTTTTTAGTATGTATAAAGTATTTATATTATAATCCATGTAATTTTTAATTTTAAGCACAGCAGAGCACAGTATTATTGTCCGTTTAGTCAAGTGATTTTTTTTACAATCATTTTGGATGTTTTCCTTGAATAAATTTATAAAAATTTTTAATTGGGAAGCAGCAATAAATAAATGCATTTTTTAAAGAATAGTCCTGGTTTGAAAAACAAACAAAATTACTTACTTGCCAAATACTGAATTATATTTATTGAATAATCAAATTTTCAATTGGGAATTCAATATATTATTTGAAATTAAAATTAAAAAATTAATTAAATAAATGTCATTGCGATGCATGTATTAAAATATATGAACATATTTACCTAACATCTAACACTATTTAACTTAAAAGCTCATTTCGGAATTGGAGGTTTTAAAAAAATATTTAGATTTTAAAAAACGATAAAAAATTAATTCAATATTAAATTCTTCATTTTAGAAAATCCAATTAATTTTACTTAAAATATGCCCATATTTTGGAAAGCGTCAAATTTTTGTTCAAAAGAATGTAAATCATGATAAGTGCTCTAACACTTGTTTCAGTTTTATTTCCATACAAATCTTTCAAAAAATATTAAGTTGCAGCTTTAAAGCGAGACATATGTATAATACACTAAAATCTTTTCTTTATAAAATATTTAAGCAGATTTTAAGAAAGAAGTTTTAAAATGTTATCAAAAATGGCTACAAGCTCTATTGGGAATTAAAACAACAAAATAATCTATGAATATACTATGAATATGAATAGACTCTTCTAAATTTTCAGCATGTGAGGGAAGATTTCTTAGTTTAACTGCTTTATATTAAATTTACAAAAAATTATTTAGATGTAACAAATCTTTAACAAACGCTTTATTAGTGGCAAAACTTATCTTATCGTTGTATAAGTTTATTATTTTCGTTGGATTATATTTAACCATATTTTTTTGTTAGATTTTTTAGTTTGAAAATCTATTTTATCGCAAGCTAATATTTTAGCTTAAATCATAAAATGTTCAAATTCTTAAACACATGATAAAAGCCCCTATAAATTTCATATTTATAGTTATTTTAATAATACATGGAAATATAAAACTTATAAAATTAAGAACATTTATAAAATTATACAACGAAGGTGATTTATTTTTATATCATGTAACAATAAATATTATTAACTTGAAAAATTGAAATCCCGGGGTTTGGAACAAGAGTTTTCACAGCTGTTTCTTTTAAGCCGATCATTCCTAATCAATATTTCTTTTTAATCGAACTAATAAAGTTTTATATAAAATTATTTATGATTTTACTGAAAATTCTGCAATAGTTTCAATCTAAATTTTTAATGAAAAGAACGCTGAAAGTATTTTATTTACATTTACATTTTGCTTTTTTCATTAAGCTTGCATGAAGTTTTTGTTAAATGTGCTCAGATTGAATGCAAAAATTTTATATTTTGCACTTATGCTTATACTGTTAAAAGAAATTCAATAAAATTAAAAAATGTTTTTGAACAGACCTGTTGGTGTTTGGGGTAAAATTGTTGGATCATTGTGTGCTATAGCTGGTGTATTGACAATTGCACTCCCAGTGCCTGTCATTGTCAGCAATTTTAACTATTTTTATCACAGGGAAACTGATCAGGAGGAAATGCAGAGCCAAAATTTTAACCATGTTACTAGTTGTCCGTATTTACCTGGTACCTTAGGTAATTAAATTATTTTATCAAATATTTGACTCTTTAAGATCAGCCTATCTAACATATAGGTCAACATTTAAAAAAATCATCATTATCGGAGTCATCGTCAGACATGCTGGACTTGGATGATGGTATTGCTTCAACTCCGGGTCTTATTGATTTACCTGGCCAAAATACTCCATTTTTAGGAACTCAACGAATCGTAGATAACCAAAACCAATTAAACGATTGTAGACAGCTCTATGTAAACAATGGTCTTCATGAACGTCACAATAATTCATTGGCTCTTAGTATTGAAACCGATGTTTGACTAATAGGTAAGTAGTTTGCAAAGCTATAATTTATATTGATATGAACAACAATATTGTTATTCCTCAAAAATGTAAATTGCAACAAATTATTGCTTATTGCTTATTTATTATTATCGATAGAATGAAATAAATAAGATACATCTGAAGTTAATGATTTTCTTCGAAACGCATTTTAGCAATACTCTTTAGAATAATTCAATAAATTCAAAAAGTAATACAATGAATAATTTTAAAGACTATTCTGAGCTAATAAGTACCAAGAAATAGATATTTTTGTTTTTATTTGACTGGTGTGCATTTAATATTTTGTTATTATTTTCTATATATTTTTCATTTATTTTTCTATTTAGTTATATTATAAAATTTAAACATATTCAAAATAAGTAGGATAGTTATTTTGATTTAATATTAACAATATTGCATCTCTTTTCAGTGAAGAAGACATTGAAAACAATGTTTTGGCAATTTAAAATACTCCACTGGGTGCCACAAAATTTGAATCGAACAATAATTCAAAGGATTATTCACACATACCAATAAGTGCAGCCTAAAACTAAAATTTCAACAGCTCATATATGGAGATAGAATTTACACAACTGAGCTCAGCTATTCTCCAGTAATCAAAAGCTTCGTTGATTTCCAATTTAAATATTTATTTAGTCAAACCAAATCAAAAGAGAAGAAATATTTATTCCTACAATATATCATTTTAAATTAACTACATAAAATGCTTTGATTGATTTCTTAATGATCTTTGTAAATCTTATATGTAAATCAAAAGCTTATCATTTCCAATTTAAATATTTATTTGGTCAAACCAAATCAAAAGAGAAGAAATATTTATTCCTACAATATATCATTTTAAATTAACTACATAAAATGCTTTGATTGATTTCTTAATGATCTTTGTAAATCTTATATGTAAATACACCTTATCGGGCTTAATTTCTATCAATTGAAAATTACAAAGTTGATAATAGTCTAGTGTGGACTGGTTTTCAAAATTCTAGTGATCAAATAAGTTAATAAAAAAATTCAGAAAATATACATATTTTCATTTTGTACTTATTGTTAGTTTAGTAAAAACTTTTGGTATTTTAGATAATTAAGTATTAATTAATTATTGGAAAGAACAGAGAAAATTGTGTAAAGTTCTTAAGATCTTAAGAACCTTAAAATGGTTATAGTTTATTTTTGTGAACGCTAAGAAATCCTTTTGACTGGTAGCTGTTAAACAATATGCTTTAATAATTAAAGGGAAAATATACCAGACATTGAAGAACGCAAAATTTAGCCTAATTAATTTTTAAAATAAGTTTTTAATCGAGTAAGTTCCCTTTCAACTTTAACACCAGTTACATTTATGTTTATTTAACAATAGTCTAAATAAATACATATCATGCAACTGTTGTAACAAAGAAAGTTAATTAATGGATGATTTCGTTTCATCTAGTATTCGTATACCTTCATTTATTGAAGTTATATAAAATCTGCTTCACTAGAAAACGCTTTTATTTTACACTTTATTATTATTTAATTTTTTCCGAAATATATTCTTAAAGTAGTATTATTCTAAAGTTATAATAACAATTTAGTTTCATTTACCAAATAAAATTTTTATAAATATTTAGTATAATGATCGCTAATACTCGTAAATCAGGATTTCATACTAAATTACTTGTTTTCTTATAGTTTGAGTTCAATTAATCATATTCTTCATATCCATTAGTTGAACAACCGCATTTCACATGCTCTATTTACACTTAATCCCCTAGGAGCTTGTTTTTTATAGTTTTATTGTTTTTAATATTATTATTCATTACTATATTAATTTTACTTTTTTATAAAATGAAGTTATTTGACAGTATTGGGCTTTTGTAGTTATTTAACATTTCAAAATTATTGCTTATTTACGCAATTTATTTTTTTATAAATCTGTCGACGAAAACTATATAATGTTGACTATTATATATATATTGACTATTTAACTTAAATTCTGTTTAACTTAGAACGTACTACTTTTTATATGGCTTTTATATTTCCTTTTGGGGTAAAAAATAAAATTTTTTTTTTCCTTTAATTTAAATAATCATAAAAGCGCTTTTATTCTCAAGTCATTTAAAAACTTTTTATAATTGGTAAATGAAACCATTGAAATATTTTGCATTTAATTTTACTCAACAATAGTCTTGCTGTGAATCATAAGTTTGTTTGAAAAGCTAACTTTTATTTTTACGATAATACTTTACGTTTTTTATTTTATGTACTTACAAAACCCATCATTTATTTTAAAAAAATTAGAAAATATCAAAATTGATAAGCTAGGACATGGAACCAGCAGTACATATTATATAAATATCAACATTACATTTGCTAATTAAAGTTTTCTTAAGAAATTTCATTTCAAAACTACAATTTTGTTCTGCTTGATAAAAGTAATCTTCCTAGAAAATACATTCATTAATATAAAATTTTTTATGAAAACAAATTGGTAGATAAATATACTTATGTTAAAACAATATTTTTAAAAAAGTTGGACCCTCCTTAAATATTTTGGCTTAGATTTTATTCAATTAACAATTTGCCTCTAAATATGAACATGTAAGAGTTAAATCTATATCTAAAGGAATGAAAATACTTACTCTTTGATTTGATTTTTGATAAAAAATATAATTGGTTCAAACCAATTTTTTAGCCATTCACATGAGTGCCGAGTAAAACTTAAGAAAACTTTTTTGAAGAAGTATTCATTTCCATTTGCCAAAATTTGACGATAAAATAACATTGGGCTACATATCTATTAAGACTTGTTTCCGTTGCATCAAGACTTAAGAACTCCATAAAATTTTTATTTAAGAAAAAACAGTATCAAGGAGGTCGGTGTAGCTATTTAAAAAATATAAAACAAAAAGTTCTTATAAAAAAAAAAATTAATTAATTAATAGAAAAAAATAGGGTATCAAAAGCTTCAAATACAAAAAAAATTTGTTGCATTCGTTTTCGAAAAAAATATTTATAAATGTAGTTTCAAAAATATGCCAGAAAAAATATTTAATTAAACTAATAATAGCGATTATAAAAATGACATTGTTAAGAATTATGATATGTTTTATAAACGTTAAAACCGCTGCGAATAAAATTATTCGAAACATTCCTTAAACAAAGGTTTATTATGATTTAACTTTTCTCTTTCTTATCTAGTATCCCGTCAACATTATTTAACCAGTTGTTGCATTTTTATCCATTTAGTTTATTTAATCTTCGAGTGAATTTGGTAAACTAATTTACCATGAGAAATAATTCTAAAACATCCTTAAACATCATCATCATACATCATGTTGAGAACCATAAGATAGTTGAAGAGAAATATACATATATATGTTTGACATTGTAATTTATGACCTATTTTCCTCAATTTTCAACCTTTGAATAAAAATTACCTAAGAGTAAAAACTAAACCTACAAGCTGTATTATTACATATAGGAACTATTAAAGCTTCAGTACTTGTAAGTACATGATGTAAGAATGAAATAAGGATCTAATACAATTAATGATATTTGATAGAATACGAGAGATTTCGTTTCAAAATCAGAAGAGATTTTAAATCTATACGATGTTTCATGAATTTCAAGAAGGTTATTTACTTTGACAGTCTTTTAATTTGGATGAGTTTTGGGAACCATTTGGCAAATATTTTGGTTTTCATGAGTTTTGATTTGTATTTTTGACAGCCACAAATGGACAGTTTTATGGAATGTTACTTCGTTGAATTATTGTTCATCCAACATTCTTCCGACTTCTTGATTTGTTGTTTCTCAGAGTTTCTGCCGAAGATGATACATTGCTTTTGGATATTTTACACCATATTTGTTGAGTTAATTTTCTAGTAGGGGAATGTGAGAGTCCCAGTCTTGTAATGCTTTCTTTCTTTAATTGTTTAAGCATTCGACAGATTCGACAGCTTACATAAATTTTTAGAAATTTCTGATTCGATGGTCAGCAATTGGAGCAATTTTTTGATTTAGTTTACTGTATGCGTAATTAGTTGGTAACCACCAATACATAGCGTACATACTACTGGAGTGTTAATAATTGAAGAAAGAAAATGCTTTGACACAGTTGAACAATCACGATAGAATGCAGGGCTGGATAAACAATGTTAAAGATTGTGGATATTTTTAGATTTAACAGAGGTTAAGTATGGCCATTTAACCCATCAAATTACCTAAACTGATGAAACGGTTGAGATAGACTTTATAAAGTAATAACCAAAGTGAACCAAGTTGATTTTTGGATACAGCGATTTCCGAAACCAAAGATGAAGGCCATATATGTAGAAAAACTAGTACCGTATCTTTAAAAAGATGCACCCAAATAATTATGTTGATAGGGATGTTTAATTTTTGAGAGAAAAGAGCAGTGTAATATAAATCTAGTAGTAGCAAAGCCAGTAGTAAACGAGTAGTAAAGTAGTCAACGAAGTAGTAAACCTTAAGCCTAGCGCAGACCAAGGCGTCTGTAGCTGCTACAGTAGCGGCTACAGACGCCGATTCAATCATATTGAATGGGTGTATCAAAATCTGGTTGACAAGTTTTTCTTAATGTAGGTTGCTTTTTTTAGTGGAATATTCTCTATTATTATTGATTATTAATTTTTTTTGATTATTATTGTGAGCTAAATTTAAATATTGCTAATTTTTGTTATTAATGTTTAAAGTTGATTTCTTAGTGTTTATTTATGCGTCTTTTTTTTTTGTTTTTTGCTAATAATTGCTATGATTTGTAGCAATTGTTGAATTTATTTTTTTTATAGATCTTTTCTGTTTTTAAATAAGACTTAAATTTTAAATATTATTTTATTAATTAATTTTCTTCATTATTGTGAAGATGCTTTAACAATGCTATTAACGGATTCAAATCCAGAATCTTCTTTGAACTATTTTTATAAAGAAATGGAAAATGGACATCAAACAATTAATTATCTAACACTTTCTGAAATGTATAATGAAAGTATCGAAAATATAGATAAATTCAATTATGATAAAGAAAAGTAAATTTCTTTATCTTTTTATCATATTTGTAGCCAAATAATTTCTTATTTGTTTAGCCCCTTGAAATGGTATTATTTTATTGAATTATGTAAACGGGATGCTACACTTCAACGTAAAAATAATTTTCAGTTTGTTTTTATCATAATAATAAATAATTGAAAATTAAAATAAATCAAACACATTTATTAGAAAAATTATATAAAGATTTTGATTGGACCTATCAAGATGTTCTTGTTTGTCAGGCAAGTTATGTATTTTAAAAGAAAGTCCCGCAAGAAATAATCCTTTATTACTTCCTATTTCCTTTATTATTAAAATACTTGGAAACATAAAACTAGTAAAAATGTGTTTCTGTTTTATGGCTTAGAAAAACCCGAATCCAAAAAATTTTTTCCTTTGCACTTTCCTGCAAGGCTATGAGTAATAAAATAATTAAGGATTATTTCTTGCGGGACTTTCTTTAAAAATACATATCTTACCTGACAAACAAGAACATCTTGATAGGTCCAATCAAAATCTTTACATAATTTTTCTAATAAATGTGTTTGATTTATTTTAATTTTCAATTATTTATTATTATGATAAAAACAAACTGAAAATTATTTTTACGTTGAAGTGTAGCATCCCGTTTACATAATTCAATAAAATAATACCATTTCAAGCGGCTAAACAAATAAGAAATTATTTGGCTACAAATATGATAAAAAGATAAAGAAATTTACTTTTCTTTATCATAATTGAATTAATCTATATTTTCGATACTTTCATTATACATTTCAGAAAGTGTTAGATAATTAATTGTTTGATGTCCATTTTCCATTTCTTTATCAAAATAGTTCAAAGAAGATTCTGGATTTGAATCCGTTAATAGCATTGTTAAAGCATCTTCACAATAATGAAGAAAATTAATTAATAAAATAATATTTAAAATTTAAGTCTTATTTAAAAACAGAAAAGATCTATAAAAAAAAATAAATTCAACAATTGCTACAAATCATAGCAATTATTAGCAAAAAAAAAAAAAAAAGAGGCATAAATAAACACTAAAAAATCAACTTTAAACATTAATAACAAAAATTAGCAATATTTAAATTTAGCTCACAATAATAATCAAAAAAAATTAATAATCAATAATAATAGAGAATATTCCACTAAAAAAAGCAACCTACATTAAGAAAAACTTGTCAACCAGATTTTGATACACCCATTCAATATGATTGAATCGGCGTCTGTAGCCGCTACTGTAGCGGCTACAGACGCCTTGGTCTGCGCTAAGCTTCACTCCTTACTGCGCTACAATACCCGCCCACCAGATTGAATAGGCCAAATGAAATTCAATTTCTATTTTTATTTTATATTTTTTGGCGATTGATTTTTTGTTTGGAAGTAACCGAGTTTGAGCAAAAATATGATCAAATGTCTTAGCAAAATATGGAAATGGACCTATTAAGCAAGTGCACCGAAGGGTTCCATTGGCAAAGGTATTGGAAGCTGCAAAGATGGTTGAGCCAATGTGAGAAGAAGGCATTATTGAAGAATCAAATAGTCCGTTGCTGTCGCCAGTAGTGAGAGTAAGAAAAAAGGATGGTGGCAGTCGTTTTTGTGTTGATTATAGACGCCTCAACCATATTACAAAGAAAGATAGTTATGCACTTCCCAGGATTGATGACACTTTGGATACACTTTTAGGATCTAAGTGCTTTTCAACATTGGACCTGAAAAGTTGATATTGGCAGGTAGAGCTGACTCACGAAGATAAGGAGAAAACTGCGCTTTACGTAGGTAATACACTATGGAAATTCAAGGTTATGCCCTTTGGATTGTGTAAATCGCCTGCAACCTTTGAGAGGTTAATGGAGAGTGTTCTTTGAGGGTTGATAGGAATGACTTGTCTATTGTATATGGATGACATCATTGTAGTAGGAAAGTCTTTTGATGAACATGCCAGGAATTTGTGTGAAGTATTTAGAAGAATACAACAAGCTGGTTTGAAGCTAAATCCTAAGAAATGTGAATTATTTAGAAAACGTGTTCAATCTTAGGATATATAATATCTGAAGAAGGTATTGAAGCTGATCATAAAAAAGGAATAAAGAGGAGTTGCAAAGTTTTCTGAGATTAGTAACTTATTATCGAAAATTTATCGAGATTTTTTCAGATATTGCTGGGAGCTTGCACCAATCAACAGAGAAAAAGCAATCATTTGTATGGTCGCCCAAATGCCAAAGTAGTTTCGAGAGAATAAAGGGAGAACTTTGTAATGCAAATATCCTGAGCTATCCAAAGCAAGGAACCTCATTTATATTGGACACTGACGCTAGTAGTACAGAAATTGGTGCTGTTCTGTCACAAAATATAAACGGAAAAGAAAAAGTACTAGCTTATTTTAGTTGACGGCTATTTGATGGGTTACAGATCTGCTATACATTCAACAACTGGCTACTCACCTGCGAATATTTTATTTGGCAAATAAAAACGGCTACCAAGTGAAATTAAGTTTGGTATTCCCCCAAACAAACAAGAAGCTTTACCTGGATATTTAGATGACCTCCGTCAAAAATTAGCTAATATTTATACACTAGCAAGAAAAAGGATTAGGATAGCTACTGATAGAATGAAAACTCGGTATGACCTTAGAAGTAACGCAACAAGATTCATTGAATCAGAGAAAGTATGGCTATATAATCCACAGCGGAAGAAAGGAAAATCACCGAAGCTGATGCAACATTGGGAGGGCCTTTATAAGATAATAACTAAGTTGAACGACGTGGTCTATAGGATCCAGAAGACCCAAAATCTAAATTGAAGGTGGTGCATATAGACCGAATGGCACCATACTTTGGAGAGAATTCAAAGTAATAAGAACATTGATCGGGACAGTCAATTTTGGGAAGAAGAGAGTAGTGTTATATAAATCATAGTAGGCTCACAGCAAGGTAGGCTGTGAGCTTACTATATAAAGAGCTGTCACCGAAAATGGGGTCAGCTTAGTTAATATAATTTAAAAGTGTTCTGAGTACGGAGTTATATTATTGTATTGTAAGAAATAAAGTAAATAAAAAAAATACAACAATACATACAGCAAATATGCAAACTAATCATAAAAGAAGCAATCACTGACTTTTGTCACTTATCGATCTATTGCCTTCAGTATACATACTTTATTTGCAAGGTTTCAAAAAAAACCTCTATTAGAAACTTACCATTGTTAGAGCATAGCTCATTAGTATTAGTAGCACGTTAAATAAATGGCACAAAATTACTGCCGAATCTAGATTTGCTTCTTCTATTAAACATTATATAACGCATCAAATTATTACCCCTGACTGGCAATCCTGTATTTTTAAAGGTCAGAAAATTGTCTACCTAAAAAAAGTTGGAAGCCAAGCAAGAATATGATTTTTTAATTCGTGAAGGGATTTGTAGACCTTCCAACGGTGCATGGACCTCACCTCTGCATCCAGTCAAAAAAAAAGATGACAGGTGGTGACCATGTGGGGACTACAGGCGACTTAATGCCATAATTAGACCTGATCGTTATCCAATTCCTCTGATTCACGATTTTGCACATCAGCTACATGGATGTAAAGCATTTTTAACTCTGGACCTTACCAAAGCATGTCTTTAAATACCTATTGAGCCTAAAGATATTCCAAAAACTGCAATATGCACTCCATTTGGGCTCTTTGAGTTCACGCGTATGAGTTTTGATTTCTGTAACGGCGCTCATTCATTGCAACGGTTCATAAATTGGGTATTTAGGAATTTATAACATCCCTAAATGTTTTAATTGCATCCAACTCAGAAAAAGAGCACTTGATACATCTAGAGCAAATCTTTCAGCGTTTCGAAGAGAATAGTTTAGTTATTAACTTAGAAAAATGCCGTTTCCCAAAACCAGATTTAAATTTTCTTGTTCATTTGATTAGTTCCACAGGCATCAAACTGTCACCGGAGAAAGTACCAGCTATTAAAAATTTCAAGTGTCCGTAACTGTTAAAGAGCTTAGAGGTAAATGGAGGACATGCGGTGATTATCGATGGCTTAATGCTATAACCATCGCGGATCATTATTTGATACCATTCATTCCTATAGAACCTGGAGACGTTCCAAAAACAGATATATGCACACAATTCGGAGTCTTTGAATTCACCTTTGTAAATTTTTATAGAAAATTTCCGTCCACGCAGCACATCATCAATTGCTGCTTAATGGTTTTTTAAAGCAATAAAAAGGAAGGTAATAAAGAGATTATTTGGACCAATGATTCACTAGAGGCTTTTAAGATAGTCAAAAATCAACTTTCTAAAGCAACCTTATTGGCTTTCCCAAATTCATCTACAGAATTAGCAATTTCGTGGATGCTTCGAACATTGCACTGGGAGCTGTATTGCAGCAAAGAGCTAATAATGCATGGCAGCCTTTGGGATTTTATTCAACTAAATTGAATTCAGGGCAACAAAACTATAGCACTTATGATCGTGAGCTACTGGCAATGTAAAAAGTGGTCAAGTACTTCTGATACTACGTTTGTTATGTATTTTTTTTTCTTTCACGTCTTTGTTGACTGGTCTTTCTAATTCTCTAGTTCATTCGATTTCCTTCTCTTCCTTTTTATGTATTTTTAAAGTTTTGCATACACCAAAATTTCCTTTTTTATGTCTATTTATTTATTTTTTTTAGAAAAACACCTTTTCTAATAATGCACTTATAGTCTTGTTAGTTTAAAAACAAGAAAACTATTTTAATTTATTGATATAAATATATATATATCTATATATTTTTTTGTATTTTTAAAGGTATAAGTTTTAAAGGTACCCAGGTACTTAAGGTACCTGGCTTAATTCAAAAACAAGAAAATTATTCTTAGCTACTGATATAAATATATTTTATAAGTTTTGAAGGTACCAAAATTTCCTATTTCATGTCTATTTATTTATTTTTTAAGAAAAAACACCTTTTCTTATAATACACTTAGTCTTAGTTTAAAAAGAAGAAAACTATTTTTATTTTATATATATTTTTTTATTTTATAAGTTTTAAAGGTACCCAAATTTCTTTTATTCAAGGTCAAAGTTTTGCTATTTATACTGATCATAAGCCACTGGTTTTTGCACTTAAACAGAAGCTCGAGAAAGCTTCTCCAAGACAATGGCGTTATTAAGACTTTGTTGGTCAGCTTACAACTAATATTAGACATATTTCTGATGCTAATAATACTGTCGCAGACACTCTTTCTGGTTTAGATGTTCTGCAACCATAGGTTCCAAGTTTTTAAGTTGGTATATGATCACTTCCACCCAAGCATAAGATCAAATAATAAAATGATTTCAGCAAAATACTTTTTGCTTAGAGAAAGAAAAGAACTCGATACAAAGGAGTAAAGTCCCTTTGATCGTGTATCTCATGATTGGCCGGCTGACCTGGAAAAAAGTGAAGGGAAGGAAAGGATGATTAGGACATCTTAATAAAAACAATTTTGATTTCGTTAAATATTATTCATTTACTTAATATAGTAATATACATATTCTAATTGAAAAAAACTATATTCATCAAATTCCGCAAAATTACAGAGAAGAAAAAAAAATACCTCAACAAAACACCCAAAAGATCTAATTTTAAATTATGAAATACAAAATAATCAAAAAAACTAAAGAATAATAATAATTAGGATTTTATAAACCAAGCTAAAATTTATAGTAAAGAAAACCTAATCTTAACCACAAAAAAATATTTTTCCCTTAAATACAAAAAAACTAAAAGGTAATCAAAAATAATCATATAAACAAAATCTATTTGAATACTAAGGAAATTTTAGAAAAAAATTAAATAAACCATACCAAAACTTAATCAAATACAAAAATTATTGAAAAGCGATCGTTATAAAATTTTTTTTAAAACAAAAAAAAATTATGTATATGCGAAATAAAAAGAATATATACATATGTAAAGAAAACCTAATCTTAACCACAAAAAAATATTTGTCCCTTAAATACAAAAAAACTAAAAGGTAATCAAAAATAATCATATAAACAAAATCTATTTGAATACTAGGGAAATTTTAGAAAAAAATTAAATAAACCATACCAAAACTTAATCAAATACAAAAATTATTGAAAAGCGATCGTTATAAAATTTTTTTTAAAACAAAAAAAAATTATGTATATGCGAAATAAAAAGAATATATACATATGTATATATATACAGGGTGTCCCAAGATTGGTGGGTAAAACGCTTAGGGTAGAAAGTAGATGAAATTTCATCGACAAAAAACCCAAAAAGTGGAGGTCTAACTTTTTTCGTTTTCGAGCTACAGCCCTTTGAATTTTTCAGGCTTCGCTTTTACCCCCATGCACTTGATCACTTATAACTTTTAAACCAATGCAACAATGAGTAAAAAAAAAATACTTTAAAATAGCTTACAATATTGTTTTATTATTAAAGAAAAAAATTGAAAAATAATAACAAATGGTGGAGAAAAAAATTTTTAAGCAGGACCGTTCGTAAAAATCTCGGGCATTTTTTGACGTTTTTCGCTTTTTTCTCAAAAAAGCACCCAATAATTTGTCTTTTTTATATTATTTTCTTAAACTACAAGTGTTTTCCAACAGAAAGTTGCTACATTATAATGGCCTACTTGTTTTCTATAGTGCAATGAAAATCGATTAAAGAGAGCCTTTCCCTATAATTTAATAAGAATTCTCTTTATTTTTATTCTAGAAAAAAGTCCAAAGCGGTTAGATCTGGAGATTTTTGAGGCCAAACTACAGGTCTACCTCCACTTATCCATTTATAAAAGGGTTTGTAAAGATACTGAAGAAATGAGGCGAAAATGAACCATGTAAACCATGAAATTCATTAAATTTTGTAAAATCTCTTCAAAATAATTTTATAGATTTGTTAGAAGAGCTGACAATTCCTACAAGTCTCCGGTTACATGGTTACATGGTTTACATTTGGTTACATTTGTTATTATTTTTCAGTTTTTTTTTTTTAATAATAAAACAATATTGTAAGCTATTTTAAAGTATTTTTTTTTTACTCATTGTTGCATTGGTTTAAAAGTTATAAGTGATCGAGTGCGTGGGGGTAAAAACGAAGCCTGAAAAATTCAAAAGGCTGTAGCTCGAAAACGAAAAAAATTAGACCCCCACTTTTTGTGTTTTTTGTCGATGAAATTTTATCTACTTTATACCCTAAAGGGCACTATTCACTTGTTCTTGCTTTCAAGAAAATTCCATTTCGTTCCATATAAAATATATGGAGATGGCAGGTTCGCGAAACAAAATCAAAGTTCTTTGAATTTATTTCGAGAACGGCCTATTGATTGCGTTTGTGTTAGTTGCTGAATAAATACATATAAGCCAAAAGAGAACGGCCTATTAATTGCGTTTGTGTTAGTTGCTGAATAAATACATATAAGCCAAACATGGATGCTATGAATGTGGAACTGTCAAACTGGTTGGACTTAGAATTTACATTTTCTAATAATAACTATGATTTAAATTCAATATTTTATAGTATAAGTAAAAAATGTAATAATGAAATTGATCTTTGATTTATTTTTAAGTGACTTCAAAATATATGGAGTTTATTTCAAAAAAAGTTTCTAATATTTAATTTATCCATAGAAGTAAGAAAATGAAATTTTTATTAAGAAAAATATGAGAACAATAATTATATTTCTTTTAATGTTCTATTTTTTTCTTTTTTGTAGTAAAAAGGTATACATATTTGGAATTGCCTTTACCTGAAACATGTTATTTTTTAATGGAAAATCCCAATTTTAAGCAATAAAAATTCGATAATGGCTATATTCCATTGGATGTCGTGCTCTTTCCTTTTTGAAACATTTTGAACATTTCTTATCTTTTTTATTCAAAACATATGGTGTTTATAAAGGTAAAGCCCCAAGTTTTAGCAATAAAAATTTGACAAACAATGGTTATATTCCCTTTGATGTTCTGCTTTTTCCTTTTTGAAACATTTGGAACATTTCTTATCCTTTTTATTTAAAACATATGGTGTTTAGAAAGAGAAAATCCCAATTCTTAGCAGTAAAAATATGTATATTTTTACATGTACAGAAAACCTGGAAGAGTTATTCGGTTAGATTTTAATCGCTTTTGGTTTATCAAAGTGTTAATACGGTAAATTAAGTGTTGTGAGAAGTATTATTAAATCTTTTTAGAAAATATTTTGTTTTTCGAATATTAAAATTAAAAAATCATGTCATTAATTGTTGATAATGAAGTCTGGCAAGATTTCATTGCTATTTACAGAGAACACCCTGAATTATGGCAAGTGAAAAGTGAAAATTACAAAAATAGAAATTTAAAAAAAAGGGCATATGCGATTTTATTACAAAAATTTGTGTTAGTAGAGCCAGATGCAATTGAAGAAGTAGTAAAAAAAAGACTTCCTTTGCTAAGGTCGAACTTTAGGCGGGAATTGAAGAAAGTCAATGCCAGCCACAAATCAGGTGCTGGTAGTTCTAATATATACACACCAACCTTGTGGTACTATAAGGAGTTGAGGTTTTTGGAGGACCAAGAAACTCCTGTATCATCTACATCGACGTTGGATATTGATGATTTGTCAGATGTAGAAGTGGTAAGTAATATATTTTTTCCTAAATTAAGAATTGCTCATTGTTTATAAAGAAATTGTTTTATTCAGCATTACTTTTAAATTTAATTTAATTTACTATGCAACCATAAGTTACATGAATACAATGTTAAACACTTTTTCTCTTTTAAATTTTAATTTTTATAAAACGTGTAAAAAAAGTTATAAATCTATACAGAAATTGATTCAGTGTTACTTTTAAATTTAATTTTATTTACTGCCTGTTGGAGGTTATCTGAAAATACATTGAAAATTATTTTAGGATATTATTTTAAAGACAAAAAGAGTATTTACCACAATATCCTCGATATTTATTATAATTCAAGTCGCCTTATTGCCCCAGTACCATTAAAGTATGAACAAATATTGTTTCGGGTTGTTTTCGCTATGTCAGTAGCATTTCTGGCTGTTTCTGCAGTGGCTATTAAATCATGCATTCGGCTAACTTCGCCAGAGCTCTCATTTTCTGCAGCAATAAAAGCTTGAAATTGTGTAGAAGTACTTTTTTTCCTCATGAAATTATGTAAAAAGCAACAAGCTAAAACTATAATAGTAACCTTTTCTGGCTTCAGATTGATAGTTGTCAGCAGAACACGAAATCTGCAAGCCAATATGCCGAATGTATTTTCAACCATTCTTCTGGCACGTGAAAGTCTATAGTTAAATGTTTGCTCTAAATCTGTTAGATTGGATTGACTGTATGGTTTCATCAAGTTTTCCATCAATGGAAAGGCATCATCCCCAACGAAGACAAAAGGAGATTGGATCTCACTATCGGGCAGATTTTGTGGTTGTGGTATTTTTAATTTCCTTTCTTTAAGGTTTTTGAATATTTAGCTATTAGCAAACACTCCTCCATCTGAAACCCACCCGTTAGTGACCACTTCAACAAACAAAAATTCATAGTTGGCATTAACAATTGCCATCATCACCACACTATATGTTTTTTTGTAATTGAAATAAAATGAGCCTGAATGTGCTGGCTTGACTATCTCAACGTGTTTGCCATCGATAGCACCTATGCAATTGGGGAAATTCCACTTCATTTTAAATCCGTCTGCTACCATCTCCCATTCTATTTCATTTTTTGGGAGCTAAAATTTAAATATAATTATATTGCTTTTTATTTTTTCAGGTTCAACCACGCAAAAAAAGAGTAGAACAGACTTGATGGAAAAAGCCATTGAACATTTGGATCATATGAAGCAAAATGACAGTAAAAAAATAGACGAGTGTTATAGTTTCGCGGAAGCATTGGGACATAGTTTTAGAAGTTTAACAACAGAACAACGATATTGGGCGAAAATAGGCATCAAGCAAATATTATTGAAAGGAAAATTAAATATGTTATCAAAAAAAACCTATGAAAATTCAGAACTATTTAAAAATCCCTTTGAATGTTCAACTTCATCGGCCTATGACTGTTTTAATTCAGCTCAAAACTTATTTTCTAGCTTTACAGGAGAATAAAAAATTAATTATATTTGAAAATGTTTTTTTACCTCAATAGATCCTTTCAATGTTTTTATAATTGCCTTGTAAACTTCAATAATAATGTTACCCAGAGTTTGGAGAGCAATTGAAGTTAAATATGACAAGCTTTTAAAGCTTTGCCCAGTTGCTAAAAAGTGAAGAGTTGCAGAAAGCCTTTCGTGTGGAGTTTTTGACTTCCGTAAAATGGTGTCCTGTTTTTTTATAAGAGGAGACACTTTTTTTAGGAGTTCCTCGTAGATTGCGACGTCCATTTTTAGAAAATTAGCACAATCCTGTGAATGCTTATCTCTCAACTGCCTTAAAAGATGAGTATGTGAAATATTTTGCCTCTTCAAATACCAATCTTTAACCCAATATTTTTTTTTTTGTAAATATTAGGTTTTTCTTTCGGTAAACATTCATTTATTATTAAAATCGCGGTCAAAATTTGCATTTCTCGAGACATTTTCAACACTTAAAAAGTTTTTTTTCCAAAAAATATCACTTTTTTCACTTTAAATGAAGTTAAAGTTAATTCTTTTTCACTTAACTAATTCTCAAGTTGTGTTTTATATTAAATTTTAAAAGAAAATTATTTATATTAATAGAAAACATAACCTTTAAAATATTAAAAATTTTAATGTTAAAATCTATTTCTCTTGTTTCACAAACACAATTATAAAATTATAACACTAATTAACTAACGTGTAAAAATACAGCATGTACGTATACAAAAGAGCAGATCGTGTTATTGAAAGCAAGAACAAGTGAATAGTGCCCTTAAGCGTTTTACCCACCAGTCTTGGGACACCCTGTATATATATTAAAAGGAAACCATTCTGAAATATATATATAAAAATAAATAAAAAAAATATGATGATGTCAAAAGAAAAAGAGAAATTAAATAAAAAAATAGAATACTTGAATTAGTCCTCTCTGGATTTAAGGAGTGTTGATGGGCCTAGCAAATCATCAAAAAAATAGAGACCTTAAAAATATCAAAAAATTAATGTAGATATTTCCACCCTTCCCCACTCTTTTGTCTCTCTTATACATACCCAGCGGTTAATTTCCCCTTAAACGCAGATGAGTGAAAAGATTTCACGCATAAAGCATGTGTAAAATGTATGAAATTTTATCACGAAAATATTCTAAGTCCTAAAGACTTAGAAAATTTTTGCTAACTCTCAAACTATCTCCTATCTCGCTTTGATATTGTTAGTTCTTTGTTTGCTTTAGGCGCGAGTGATTGTGTTTAATTACGTAGTTTTAGTGTTTTGTTTTAATGTGTACAAAATTGAAATAATAATTTATTTTTAATTAAAAATTGTAATTTTTATGTAATTTTGTAACGGACACCTGCCCTAATAAATTTAAATTTCTGAAAAGAAATAAATAAATAAATAAATATAGATAAAAATTAAAATTGTTTCTGACTGCATTTCAATAGCAATCAGAAAATGATAGAGGTGAATATATCGGGTTCCTCGGTGAATCAACTTGTTAACAAAACAAGTGGCAGGTTGGTTGACAGGAAAACCCGGTAGACTTACCGCTATCAACAACTTGAAAATGGGAAAAAATTGAAATGCAGGGAGTCGGTGATTAGATTTTGTGTAAGGCAGAGCCCTGGTGGTTTGGGGCTCTGACCTTACTGTAGTTTTCAAGTTAGATTTTTGGTGGCAGTGTATGGTAGCATGTGCAAAAAAAAAAAAAATATTACATTTAGATACTTATTATACAACAAAAACATAAATATAGATGTGTATTGCAAGCTATTTATGATGTGTTATAACTTTACTCTAATTAGCGGTGGAAAACGTGAATCAAGACAGGGCTGAGGTTAAATTTACAATCAGGATATTTTATTAAATATATAAAATTAAATACATTTAAAGTTAAATCAAAGCAGTTTGTTAATAGGGTTGAAGAAGCTGCACCAATTGTAAATTGTGGTGAATCGAAAATTGAAGCAGGAGGAGATTCTGCTGAAACGACGCCATTACAAAAAACAATCATTAAAATTAGAAACTAAAAGTGATCCGGTTAGAAAAATGATAGTGTTACGGACTTAGGAAAACGTATAATTCGACAAATTGAATATTATTTTGGCGACGCTAATCAAAAAAAATAAATTTTGATTGAACAAAATTAGCCCTAATGCCATTTTTTTTATTTTATTTAGACATTTAGTTTCACTTTCTAGTGATGTTGATACTATAATTACGGCTTTAGAAAATAATCTGAAGAAGGTTGAATTTAACTTACAATTAGTGAAGAAAAAAAACTAAGAAGACATTCTGAAAGGCCATTACAAGAATTAAATGAAGGAAGACGTGAAGAAATTATTTCAAGTACTGCATATGCTAAAGGATTTCCATTAGTTATCGAAATCCCACATTAATTGATTATTTTAGTGGATTTGAAAAGGTTGTTAATGTTCGTATGCAAAAATATCATGAAAACCCAAAAAACTTATAAATGTAAAGATAGTGTATTTGTTAAATTTCAAACAAAAGAAAATGATTTTGTCAAAAAGACAAGGTAAAAAGATAATTATTTTAAATTTAAGAAGCAAGTAAAGATAAATAAGAAGAAAAAAAAAAATGAGGAAGAAACAGGGAGGGATTTTTGTTCGATTTTTTATAAAATATTATTTTAAGTTTATATTTTTTTTTGTAAATAAATTTAGATAAAGAGTTGCTGGGAGAAAAAGCAAGAGAAAAATAATCATGTAAGTTTTTTTTTCTTTTTTATTAAGAATAGTTTCGGTTTTTTTGTTTTTTTTATAATTCTTTCACAATTAAATCTTTAATTTTTATTAGATAAGTTTATTATGTAATTTGCTTAAAAATAGTTCCTTAAATTTGTTGTAGGATTTTTTTTGAATTTAGAGGAAATTTTTTTTTGCTTTTTTATTAAAATTTTTTTAAATTATTACCGATTTACTATTATTTGTTTTGATTACCATACTAGGTAAATATATAGTGTTTGAATAAATTATGTTATTTTTTTGAGATGTCCTAATCCTCTTTCTCAACCCTTCTAGTGTTTTTTTTCAGTTCAACCAGCCCAGTCATAAGATGGATGAGCAAAGGGGCTTAACTCCTTTGTCTCGAGTTCCTTTTTTTTTATTCACTCAGCTAGTTTTTTTTCTTTCTGCGGTCTTAACCCTCTTATTCGAGCCTTGCACTCTTTCCTTTGCAATTTCCCCTGTCGTCTGTACAATTTAGACCTCTCTTTGCCAATGTTAGTGTTTTGTTATTGTTTTGTCAGCGAAATTGTGTTAAATTATAGGTAGTTTTAAGTGTATATTGTTGAAATAAATTTATTTTTAATTAAATAATTTGTGTAATTTATATGTAATTAGTATAATTAAGAAAAATAAATATATTTATATAAAAAAATATGAGTTTCCTTTACCCTTTTCTATCAAACAAAACATATATTCATTTTCAGGTAGTGTGATAGAGAAAAAAAATATATATCATTTTTTATATGCATAAACCGAGAATATATAACACGGATATGCACGCACACATTTAAAAACGGATACGTTCCGTTTCTGCGCTTATTTGTATCTAACATTTCACTAGTGCACGGAATCTATAGAATAACATTGATGCGTGCCAACTTGCCTTCCACGCGGAACGTATCGACCAAATCTTTCCCGCTGGGTATATATATGTACCCAGCTGGGTATGTACATATATATACCCAGCGGTGAATTTCTCCTCGATCAGTGACGAAGGGAAACCAAGTGGTCACCGAACAATGTTGATCTATAAGCACTGATGACATTAAAATAGGAAATGAGTACAGCAGGCCCGTAGCCAGGAATTTTTTTCAGGGGGGGCTTGTAGAGTCTGTTTGCAAAATTAAGGGTTTTTTAAAGATTGGTTTTATATTAATATATGTATATATATTTGCATTAGTTTTATTAGAGTTTTATTGAGGTTAATACATTTTCATACCAAGTCTATTTCACATTTGTTTTGAAATTTTAGTATCACTAGTATTTCCAAACGGAATACAAGTTTAATAAAGCGGATTATAAACATTATTTTTTAGTTTTAATAATTTGTTAATAGTATTTTAATGGGTGTCTTTTGAATCAAAACTTCTGCCGTATGGTTTTAAGCATACATTTTAATTCGTTTTTTTTTTATTAAAGTATCGTGTTATAAAAGTAATCTTCTTGATTTTTTTATCGCTAAGGTGTCAAGGACGTCGTCAAGATCAGCTTCAATATCCCAGTGAATGTAAATCATAGTGAGTGAGCTTAGTCTCTCATGACCCATTACACTTCAGGGTAACGTTTTTCTTCTTTTCATTGTAGAGAATGATCTCTCTACGCTAGCTGTTGTCACTGGAAGAGTAGCTAAAATGGTGAGAAGAAGTTCCATCATAATACTCCAACAGTTTGAGAACTTTAGTTGAACAGTCGATCGATGATATTTTTGCACACCACAACCTGTATTCTGCTTTTACTGCTGACGATGACATATCATCGTCAAAGTATGGAGCTAACTTATCTAACTCATCTGCTTTACTCACATCGGCAAATCCTGGGAGAAGAAGTTGGAAGCTTCATTTTCAAGAAATCGTTCTGTCAAACTTTGAACTAAAGCATCGATGCACGGGAGAAATACTGTGTTTCTGAAATAAGCTTCATTTGATGCAGTTTGCGGATTTGCAGGGTTTTTTTGACGGGATATAACCCTTGGAGCCCAGAGCTCAATGCCAAATAAATCATCAGCAAGTTGTGACGCGGAACGGAAAAGATGTCCGAATAAATCATCAGCTGTGTCTGTAATTTGTCGCAGAGAATGTAATGTTTCTTTCGTGTGGTTGATAGCAGAGATAAAATCCAAAGACTCTCCTTGGAGAAACACTGACAGTGGGAGAGTTGAACTGAGCAGTTTTTCACAAACTAAGAGGTTTACGATAAAGTCACTTCTTTGAACTGCTGAAAGAAGAACAGATGCTGTTGAAGATATAGACCACGTCCTCCCAGCTATTTCTTCTAGACTGATGGCAATACATTCAAAAAGCTCCATAAATGTTATAATACTCTCATGTCTTTCAATAAATCTGGTTTCACAAAGACGAAGTAGTCGCTTTTTTTTACTGTCTGGAGCATGCTTATCGACAATTTTTCGGAAAGTCTTGTTTGCATTTGAACAGCTTCTAAGCAAATTTACAATTTGACCAACAACCCCATGACAGTTACGAATTACGGGGATTGACATCGCATTCGAAACCACAAGGTTTAAACAGTGACTTGCACAATGATAATATCTTGCGTTATTATATTTATTTTTTATTCCCTTCTGAACTCCACTTACATGACCTGCCATATTTGCAGCGCCATCGTTTCCTTGTCCAATACACTTATTCATGTCTAGTTTAAGCTCCTTACACCGCTGCAGAATAACATTAGTGAGAATTTCAGAACATTGATCTTCGATGGGGACGAAGCCAACCAAGTCTTCTCTTACTACTGGAGTAGATGGATCCATCGAAAAATCGACGTACCGCAAACATAGTGATAGTTGCTCAGTACCTGAAGCATCCATGGTTTCATTGCCAAGAAGACTGAAGCAGTCAGTATTGGAGACTTTATTAATGATTTTTTCTGTCACGATATCAGAAGATATTTGAATAATTTCATTTTGAATTTGAGGACTTAAATAGGTAGCATTCTTTGCGCTGTTTGTAATATGCTCTTCCATTTCCTTATTGCCAGATTTAATTTTGAATCGCAAAAGAGCCCGAAACTTTCTATCTTTCTTTTCAGGTCGTTTCAAAGAGAAAGCCCCGCTATCATTATTTCCTCTTAAAGGTAATTCCTGCTCTGCGCAAAATAATACTGTTTAAATAATTGGTCTAAGAGCAGCCCTGTTTTCTTTTTTTCTTTGGCAGGTTGAATATCTAATTGGGACAAGATATCAAGTTGCTTTTTAGTTGCTACTTGGAGGAATGAGGTGGCTCGTGCATCATATTTTTTATGATATCCCATGCTTATATGTTTTTTAAAAGATTCTTTGGCTTTTTTTTCAATCTCGGAAACTAATGGTGACTAATTTCCCTAGATCCTGATGATATCACTTGCCAACTCCTTCATGATAAAATAACCAGCATTTTTTGCAAAATACGCCATCTTCACTCGTTGAGTATGCTAAAAAATCAAAGCCAACTTTGGTTATCCATTTAGGTTAAAAGTTTCTATTGCATGATTTTCCGACTGTAACAGGGAATTTTTGGGGAAGTTTAGCGAGTAAAAGCGACGTTAAAATATTTTTTCTCATAATATCATCTAGAGAATCACGATTTACTTTCCCGATATCAAATTGGTTAGCTTTCCATAGGGTCTCAACAATTTCTTGAGTGCTGTTTTGGTCGAAATCTGCAGATCCACTGTCACAGATAACTGACTGTGATATTTGGTCCTCATCTGCAAAATCAAACCATCAGTTTTTATTTTCCTTATGTAAAACTTCTCAGAATGTGAGATTTGTACAACTTACTCTTCTTGTTAATATTCTCAGCATAACGCTTCAATCCTAATTTCAAATCGACTTTAGAACTGCAGTCACTTCGTTCATTACCCTCACTTTTGTTTGAATTCTCTTCTATAAAACAATAACACATACATGCTTGTGAACATTGATGATTAAAACTTTTTTATTATAATATGATATAATATAATAAGTGATCACGCTACTTACTATTAATACTCTCTTCCACGATGTGACTTGGTGTTTTTGGTCTTTTGAAAAAACAGATTATCGATTTTTGGCCTTGTTGACGCTTCATTGCTTTTTCGCAGTCATAAAAAAACGGCAAACTTAAAATGTTTGACAGATGAGTTCTATACTGCTGTTCGAATGCAAACAAAACAGTTCAGTGCTTCCCTATGTAAAGAATAATTTTCTAACTTTTGAAGGTAGCGAGACATTTGAAATATTTCAATAGAAATATTATTGAAATAATGATAATAGTAGATAATAAAAATAATAATAATAATAGAAAGAATAAGAAACATAATTTGATATTAAAATTTCCATCTTTCCTCTTTTATGTGAAAGTATACAAAGAATCAACAGGAAAGGAAACTCATATTTTTTTATATAAATATATTTATTTTCCTAAACACATAACATAAGTTAAATAAATTATTTAATTAAATATCAATTATTTAAATTTTTTAAACATTACACTACACAAAATACACTAGAGGCTACGTAATTTTTACAAACCAAACAAAACACTAACAAAGGGTGTACGTGAACTGAGAGTTGAGCACTTAGTCTTTAGGACTTAGAATATTTCGTGAACAAAACTCCATACATTTGTACAGGGGACAAGCAAGACATATATGATCACTAATCCGCGTTTAAGGGGAAATTCACTGCTGGGTATAGATCTCTAATATATCTATTTTATACATCCGTAAGTGATAAGGGTGGTCCACCCCAAATATTTTTATTTTATTTTTTCGACACAATTTTTATTTTTTATTTTTATATGATGTGAAACTAAAAAATACACACAACCCCAAATTTTCACCCTTCTACCATCAACCTCAATTTTTTAATAGCGACACAAAAATTTTATATTTTTGTCGCCATACTCCTCCGAAACGGCTTGACCGATTTTGATGAAATTTTATTTGTATATTTAGTAGGTCTGAGAATAGGTTGTTATCTATTTTTTACACCCCTAAGTGATAAGAGTGGTCCACGCCAAAAATTTTTTTTTTATTGATAATTGATCAGTTATCCCCCCTAGGTGTCACTTCTGAACAAGTAAAAGGCACGAAGTAGGGATGAGAGCTCTTTCACACAATAAGCCGTTTCTCAATCCCTACAGTTTTCGGCCATTATTATTATTGTTTGAGCATCAATCGTAATAGTAATCATTTTACTATTTCAGTGGTATTTTCAATAAAATTTATCATTAATTTGCAGGGCTGTAATTATTTATTTATATATATAAAATTATTAATTACGAGTATAATTCTCACTTTCAGTAAATTCAATGATTTCATATAACCTCAAAGTACTCGACATGTGTTACGAGCGCACACCCAGCAGGAAATTTCTAATGCGCTTTAACTCCGAGCACAATTCGAGCGCTCCGTCATCATATTTATTTGGGGCACAATCCGGGCGCTCGAATTGAGCTCCTTTTGTATATGAGTGCTCATATGAGTATAAATTGACATGTGCCTGTCTGCAGACAATATGCTGTCTACAAACAGTATACTGTCTGTTGTTATGTGCTAAGTCTATAGTTGATGAAATCTTTGGTTGCATTTATAGTGAATTATTTAAAGTGTGCGCACGGTAGTCTTTACTATTCACAGTTCTGTAAGCATAAATTCTGATATTATAATTATTTAATAAACTTTTAATAAATCAATTATAAGATGGGACAGGGGATGGACAGCAAAACAAATTGCAGCAAAAAATTATAAGTTGTTAACACCTATCTTCTTGTTAAGAGTTTTCTTAAATATACATACATATCTAAATGAATTTTCCGCAGGCTGTCAAAAGTGAAAATTATGGGTTTCATGATTTTGAGGTGAACATGAAAAAGGCTTTCCAGTTAACGAAAAACCGGCTTTGCACAAGCAAATTTGATAGCAAAAAAAAATGTAAGTATATTCCTTCAAATACAAATTAAGTTAAAAAATTAAATAAAAATAATTTCAGATCTCATAAGAGGACATTCTATTTGTAGGAATTGTAAGAAGGTAGTTAAAAGAAGCTAAATATATTTAAGAGCACGTGTACCTACTACTCACTGTCAGTTGTTTACGGTTTAGTTTTCACCTTCCTTACCTAAATTAATGGCGCAGAGAAGCCCAATGATTCAGGCGGGTGCACTATGGCCCTCTAGCGAATATGAATGACGGCTTACAGGAGGCAAACCTCTACCTGTAGCCCAACACATTTACGGAGCAGTCGGTAGACCACATACTGCTCCCGAAAGACCACGTAATAGGTGGAACACCACAACCTATCACCCATGATCATAATAGCATCGAGGACAGCCGGAAAACCACGCACTGTCCCCAAAATGAAATCTGCCTAGGGATAGGTGGTACACCACAGCCCATCACTAGGACCACACAGGAGGAAAACCACTACCTGCGGGATTTTAATCACAAAGATTTTCACTACGTCGAAGTCAGGGGGTACACCGCACCCTGACTCAAACGCTGATAGACAGAATTAATCAGCTATTTAACAAAACAAATAAACCACATGTTCACTAGCGTCTTAAACAAAATCTTACCCAGACCTGCCGAGTATTTCCCACAGAGCTATTTGTGCAGTTTTATTGATTTATTTCCGTAACCCAGCCCAGTTGGATATTAAAAAGCATTCCTTAGTAAAACTAACTACTCACTGTGATACACAATAAAAAATAATATGGCTGACTTACTACTTGTCAAAAAAGTAAAATTATATATATATAACAAGCCTTTGAAGGCGGCGTTCTTTATCTCATTAACTAAGGCCCCCTTTACTGACGGCCTCTCTGTATTTCCTTACATTCGGCCATCCTGAAAAGAGGGTCTCGTCTCGAGACCTCGAAGCTTGTACCCTGGAGCTTCAGCTTGATGACCTTCAGCTAGTCATGGAAAGCGTAATCAAAAACAAAGAAGTCGTATCGGTTCATACAAGAGCTTTATTGATAGACCAAACATTTTTTTTGAAGTAATTCTAACTTAATCCTTTTTTGGCGTCGTCTACGGCTCGTCTCCTTCAGTACCGCTATCCTCAGTCGTACCTTCTGAAACTCCCCCTGGTGGGGCCCATGGTTTCATTTTATCTACCGATACAATTTGCTGGTAACTGCTCCTACGCAGCGTTCGGTGTGTTGACGGCATATCAGCTACCCTGTATCGATCATTTGGCAACACAGCTTGTACGATAAAAGGTCCACTAAACGGGGGTAGTAATTTCCTGCCAACGTTTGTTGCTAGCGTTACTTTCTCTATCAAAACCATATATCCTACTTTATAACTCCTAGGTGGTTTTCTTTTTTTATCAAATTGTAGTTTTTGCTGTTCTTGTGCTTTTTTAATATTTTCTGCTGCTTTTCTTCGCTCTTCGACTAAATCTACCAGCCTTCCTAGTGTTTTATTTATTTCATCCAATAACGGAATGTCCGTTCCTCCCCTTGGTTTATAACCAAATAACAGTTCACTAGGACTTTTTCCCGTACTCTTATTCACACTTCTGTTTATAGCGAACTGAGTTGTCTTCACATTTTGATCCCAAAGTTCTTCGTCCAGCGTGTTCGCCATCAAGACGCTCTTTATTGACCTATTAAGTCTCTCGATTTGTCCGTTGGCCCTTGGCGTAGCCAATGCGTTTTTAATGTGTTGTATATTATTTTGCTCGCAGAATAATGCCATTTTTTTACTGGTGAACGCACTCCCTTGGTCTGATATAATCACTTTCGGTGAGCCATATACGCAGAATATATCTTTCAAGAAATCTGTGACTGATCTGGTTCGAGTTGTCCTTACCGCCCTTTTATTTCACATACGTTTAGTAACGATACCTTTTCATAAAAGTACTTGGTGTAAGTCTCATTTTTACGTTTTCTTCGTTGTATCATTTCTACGAGTAATTCATGGAAAACACGAGTGGGTGGGAATGCTTTCTGCAATTTATTTTTCCACTCATCCCAGCTATAGTCAACAGATATTAATCCTTTGTACCACGTTTCTGCTATTCCTCTGAGTTTGGAAAGCGCAAAATATATCGTTGCTTCTTCAGTCCAGCAGAAAATTTTCTTTAATTCATCAATCCTTTTACACCAACTTTCCCATGACTGTTCTTGATTTTCAGGATTGAAAGTTGGTACTGATTCTCCTCTTAATGCTGAGGTTGGAGGTTGATTCCTAGTATTCTCCAGAATTGTTGATAGTGCATTCGTAAGCTTATCTAGCGATTCTGCTGTCGAAGTGGATGTTGCTTTCCTTCGGCGTAGTGAGCTAGTTGACGATGCCGTGCTTCTACTTCTACTTCGCCTTTTCCTTCTTTCCCATTTTAATCCACTTTCTCCTCACAAAGAAATTACCCTACAACAATTTTGATAATTATTTCTTAGTTTATTCTGTTAATCAAGCAAAAAGGAAAAGACAGAACACAAACAAAAAGAAAAGCATAAACACTCGCATCTTTGGCCAGTCACCCTACATTGGAGCTTTATCCCACTTCTGATATGTAAGAAGGTAGTTAAAAGAAGGTAAATATATTTAAGAGCACGTGTACCTACTACTCACTGTCAGTTGTTTACGGTTTAGTTTTCACCTTCCTTACCTAAATTAATGGCGCAGAGAAGCCCAATGATTCAAGCGGGTGCACTATGGCCCTCTAGCGAATATGAATGACGGCTTACAGGAGGAAAACCTCTACCTGTAGCCCAACACATTTACGGAGCAGTCGATAGACCACATACTGCTCCCGAAAGACCACGTAATAGGTGGAACACCACAACCTATCACCCATGATCATAATAGCATCGAGGAAAGCCGGAAAACCACGCACTGTCCCCAAAATGAAAGCTGCCTAGGGATAGGTGGTACACCACAGCCCATCACTAGGACCACACAGGAGGAAAACCACTACCTGCGGGATTTTAATCACAAAGATTTTCACTACGTCGAAGTCAGGGGGTACACCGCACCCTGACTCAAACGCTGATAGACAGAATTAATCAGCTATTTAACAAAACAAATAAACCACATGTTCACTAGCGTCTTAAACAAAATCTTACCCAGACCTGCCGAGTATTTCCCACAGAGCTATTTGTGCAGTTTTATTGATTTATTTCCGTAACCCAGCCCAGTTGGATATTAAAAAGCATTCCTTAGTAAAACTAACTACTCACTGTGATACACAATAAAAAATAATATGGCTGACTTACTACTTGTCAAAAAAGTAAAATTATATATATATAACAAGCCTTTGAAGGCGGCGTTCTTTATCTCATTAACTAAGGCCCCCTTTACTGACGGCCTCTCTGTATTTCCTTACAGAATATAGTTTAAAAATATTTTTTAAAATTGTGGATATAATTAATTAAAAATAAATTAATAAATTACTTTAAACCTTGTTTTTCTTATGATTTCCCTTCATTAGATAAATTCGGATGCCTGCGAGATTAATCAGTATAATGAAAAAAAAGTAATACATTTTAATACAAAATATTAAAACCTTAAAAAAAAAAACTAAGCCATTTAAATAAATCGCTCGGAAAGAGCTTTATTTAAAGCCCTTTACGAGTGCTCCCTTTAAAGCGCCTCGCTCCAATGAACTGCAATGTTAAAATCACAATGAAGCTTCTTACGAAGCCAAAGCACTCAGTGCTGATTTTGAGGCGCTCGAAGAGGTCTTTTTGAGCGCTAGATTTCTCGCTGGGCACCAATGATTTTCATTCCCTACGGGAAAAATTACTTAGGCATTGCCTTCGTGTACACAACGCAATGCTCCCTTCTAATCCTGATTATTGGAGACATTAACATTGGCATGTCCACACCTGTCAGCATTGTAAACACTATCAAACGTATTTGCGCGTGGTTTGGTGGACATTATTGATACCAAAATATTGACATAAATGCATATATAAACAAATGAAGGCGATACCAGTGATCAGGCACATGCGTATAAAAACACATGCTGCTGACAGTTTGTGTTTTGGCTTCGATGATCTGTGGCACCTCGGGTGATAGCAGCAAAAATTTTCCGTAGGGTTGTGTTACACACATCAATTATTCTGATTGTCAGTGTGTGTAAATTTCTGTGAAATCATTTCAAAAGAGAAATATTGTGAAAGGTAAGTAAAATAATAAAACAAATATACACGCATATATAAGTAACGAATCACGGGGCACTACCAAAAAGGTGGCATCACTCTTTTAGTAGTGCAACTGACAAGTAGAGTCGCCATTAGAGTTTCGAGAGGACCACGAGGACAGGAAGACATTTAAGAACCTTAATAAACTTTATATTTATACATATTATTCCTATATATAAAGTTACAAGGTGGATTCCTTTTCTTGGACGCACCAGGTGGAACTGGCAAAAAAATTTTTATTTCGCTAATTTTACCCGAAATACGATCAAATAAAGGCATTGCATTGGCTGTTTCATCGTCTGGCATTGCGGCAACTTTATTGGATGGAGGCAGAACAAGCAGTATTTAAGCTATCACTAAACATTCAAAATAACCCAGATAAAGTGTACAACATAAAAAAACAATCGTCTATGGCCACAGTGCTGAAACAGTGTAAAATTATCATCTGGGATGAATGCACTATGTCACACAAACATTCGCTTGAGACATTGAACAGGACATTGAAAGATCTTTAAAACAACGACAAACAATTTGGTGGCACTCTGGTATTCCTTTCAGGAGATTTTAGAAAAACACTTCCCGACATTCCTCGTTCAACGTATGCTGATGAAGTCAATGCCTGCTCAAAATCATCGCCACTGTGGCGTAATGTTGAAAAGTTACAACTAAAAGTAAATATGCGCGTTCAAATGCTTCGAGGTCCATCCGCTGGAACATACTCAAGACAACTGTTAGATATCGGCAATGGAAGCGTTACTGTAGATGAAACTGGATGTATAAAATTACCGATTGATTTCTACACAATCACTGAGTCGCAAGATTCTCTCATTGACCAGATATTCCCTGATATACATACACAATACATCAATCATGAGTAGTTGGCAGTAAGAGCAATTTAAGTAGCAAAAAATGTGGACGTCAACAAATTAAATCTCAAAATACAATATTTATTGCCAGGAGACTTGGTTTCATACAAATCTATTGATACAGTTTGTGATGCCACCGAAGCTGTGAATTATCCAGCAGAGTTTTTAAACTCATTAGATTAACCAGGCATGCCGCCACATAATTTATAACTGAAATATGGATCTCCAGTTATTTTTGCTCGTAATTTGAACCCACTACGGCTGAGCAACGGCACGCGATTAGTTATTAAAAAGTTAATGAAAAACGCTGTCGAAGCCATCATTTTAAATGGCAAATTTCAAGGTTAAAATATATTACTACCACGGATCCCTATTATACCCACAAATGTGCCAATTCAATTTAAACGTCTTCAATTTCCAATAAGATTAGCATTTGCGATGACTATCAATAAGTCTCAAAGGCCAAACGATGTCTGTTTGTGGCTTACATTTGAGCACACCATATTTTTCGCATGGACAATTATACGTAGCATGCTCTCGGATGGGCAAACCATCCAGTTGGTTTGTGTTAGTTTAGCTAACAACAATAACAAAAAATATTGTACACTCTATTGCGTTAAGGGATATATATTGTTTTTTTTGTAAAATTATTATAATTATTATATAAATCCCTTTTTTCTTTTTTTCTTAACTCTAACCCCAAAATGTTGAAGGAAAGTTTAGTACTTTTTGCCCTCCTTTAAATGCGTCATAACTTGTTTCTCATGTATATATTTTAGTTCTTTTTTCCTTTACTCAGAGACCACAAAAATTGGTATATTATCCTTTAAACTAAAACTTTCGTAGTATAGATGTTAGCCTCTTACTAACTCAAAACATGAAATTTACTGGATGTCATATATGTATATACCCAGCGGGAAAAATTCGGTCGATACGTTCCGCGTGGAAGGTAAGTTGGTACGCATCAATGTTATTCCATAGATCCCGTGCACCAGTGAAATGTTAGATACAAATAACTCATATTTTTTTATATAAATATATTGATTTTTCTTAATTATATTAATTATATATAAATGACACAATATATTTAATTAAAAATAAATTTATTTAAACAATATACACTTAAAACTACCTATAATTTAACACGATTTCACTCACAAAACAATAACAAAACACTAACATTGGCAAAGAGAGGTCTAAATTGTACGGACGACAGTCCATGTTTGAGAGTTGAACAAAAATTTTCTAAGTCTTTAGGACTTAGAGTATTTTTGACTTATCGTGCCATACATTTTACACATGCTTTATACGTGATATATAGAACGCATTCGTAATTGAGGGGAAATTTCCTGCTGGGTATATATATATAAGTTTAATAGGGGCTATTGCCAATTTTTTCCAACTCATCAAGTTGCTCATTTAGACGCCATGTTTCTTTTGTTGTCATGTACAGACTTTGCCTGTTAAGAACCAATTTTTTTGTATTTACGTCTTTTCGTTGATTCTACCGTTGATAGTTATGTTAGATTTAGAGTAACAGCCTAACTCACGATCAGTGAATGTAATAGTTATACTAAAAGTTATTTACAATATTTTTGGTTTAAATTTGATTTTTTAATTTTCTTTTATTATATCTTAATGACAGAATGATTCATATGATCATACAGTGAAAGCTTTTTTCAACTATTGTATTAGATAAATTACACCAGTTTACAAATTTTAAAGAATTTTTGTATCCTCAACATTTTACAGGCATAAATAGCACGCTAAAGCCAAAAATGAGTTCCAAAAAATTTAAAGTAGAACAGATTTTGAGATATTTAAGAAAAATGGTTTTTGGCATTTTGAAAAAGAACGTTTTGACCTTATCACGGTTAACTAATGTCTCAGGTAGTTGATTGTTACAATTTTTATATTTAACTGTAGGTAACTGAATTTTGCTTTTTTTGTCCATATAAAACTATCCCATTAGCTAAATAGGGTAGGAGCGCTTACGGACCATTTAACATTATTTTTACCAAATTTTCATAAAATTTATACTGGAGATTAAACTACGATTAACTACTTTTTAATACTATTTTATTTTTGAACATTAAAGTCTAATTAACTACAAATAAAATAAGGTATAATTTATTAAAATCGGTCGAAAATTGCGGATGTAATAACAATTTAAGACCAATCCAACTACTACAGGTAAAATTGACCGGTGATCATGTGATATGACTACTTCAAAAATATTTATGGGTAGATTTGCTATTTATGATTATTTTTTTGAAAAGGGCAATATTTAGACTTTTTATAGTTTATTAAAACTTTATAACATTATTTAAGATTAAAAAATGGCTCAGGTTTGATTTTTCTCGTCTTTTATGTGAATTATCACTTTGCCAAAGCAGAAACTAGCAATAGTCTCCCATCATCAATTCATTCAAAAATCCATGGTTGTGATTTTCTATTTGCTTCATTTGTTGATGAAAGGGTTCACCATGTTTATCGCTTTCCTCTCCAAGGTTTTTAGGAAAAAAATCCAAATGAGAAAGCAAAAAATATGTATTTTAAAGACATTTTGACATCTGTTTCAGAAGTGAAAATTACGAAATAAGTCAAAAAAATAATGGAATTAAATTAATACCTATTTTTCTATAGTTTTTTAGTAAATTGTTAATGATCTCCTTGTAGATCTTCGTAATTCCCAAAGAAACCAGAGACAACAAAACGAAATGAATTCCATGCCTTTGACTCGTCCGCTGTAATGTTGGAGTAAATTTGTGATCGCTTAAAAGTTTTTTTGTTTGAGGTCCTACAAATATTCCTTTTTTTGTTTTGGCGTCAGACAAATTTTGAAAAACGGATTTTAAGTAAGCTAATGAATTTATATATTACTATATAATTTTTAGGTAATATTGCCTTGTTTTAGCATTCACTTTGATAGTGTATTGTTATGATCATAAAACCTGTGAGGTCTATCTCACCGGAAATCACAATAAATAAATATGTTCAAATAAAAATTAGAAAAAAAAGGAGACCATCCGAACTTAGCAATAAGTAAATATCCTGTCGGCGATTATTTTAAAACTTTGTAATTTTAAGATTTTTATGATGGTATTTTAAGATATTGTAATTTTAAGATTTTTATGATGGTATTTTAAGATATTGTAATTTTAAGATTTTTATGATGGTATTTTAAGATTTTGGTATTTCAAGATTTTATAATGTTTATTTAGGATAGATGATAGATCCAAAAAGGTATATAAGAATAAGTTTAAGAAACCGAAAGTCAGTGTGTTTCGAGATTTTTATAGAAGTAGTTCTTAGTATCTTACTTTTAAAATTTTCTTTTGTTTTTGTTACTAAATATTGAAATAAATTTAATAAAAAACTAAATTTCTCTGTTTTTCATTGTACAACAATTTATTTAACGTAAAGTAAGTGACGGTTTAGTGTACCTAAGTGTAGTAGAAGCTAAAATTGGTCTCCAAAATCCCAGGAGAAAGGACCAGGCGGACACAACTAAGGAACAAGCATAACAAATAAATTGGTGGCAGCGGTGGGATCCAGATTATCAAGGATACAGATTATCAACTATCCAGATTATCAAAGATTCAGATTATCAACAATTCAGATTATCAACCATCCAGATTATCAAGGATTCAGATTATCAAGGATTCAGATTATCAAGGATTCATCATCTACAGCAGTGACGTCAACTCTTTTTGAGAACTAATCAACAAAGATGCTCATCCTACTAATCATAACCGTCTTATTTTTCACGTAAGTACTTTGATTTTTTTTTTGTAGTTCAAACAAATCGTGTAATTAACGTAATGAATGATTCAAAAAAAATCATAATTCGCGACTTAGAATCTAAAAAAGAATACGAAACCACTCATAATTATATCGTATCTAAAAGTGATATTAAAGGCAAAGTGTATCAGGTTTTAGTTAATGAAAAATTTATATCTAGAGAAGAATATCTAGAAAGCTTTGATAGGAAAGAAATTACTACCCCTGATTCTGAAACCCTTTGTGAAAATTTGAGTGAAAACTTAGTAGAAATTATGGAAACCGAAGTTCCAATTCAAGTGTTAACTTCAATGATTCCACTGTTTAAAAGTGACGCTTCAGAAGATTTTAATTTTATTCAAACTTGCGAAGATGCCATATCTCTTGCGACAGAGAATCAAAAGAGAATTTTATTTTTATTTATTAAAAGTAAAATAACAGGCAACGCATGTACAATTACAATAAATAAAGATATAACCAACTGGTCTGAGTTAAAAGAAGAATTAAATCTTTTATATAGAGAAAAACATAGTAACTTGCAGCTACATAGAGAATTAGTTAAATTAGCTTAAAACAAGAAAAACATGAAAATGTAATCCAATTTACTCAACGTGTAGAAACATTACAGCGAAGGATGTTGCAAAATCTCCTTTCCGCAAATAACCTAGAGTACGTACAAGGACAACGTATCTATATTCAATCAAATATATTGAATGCATTTATAAATGGATTGTGTGAAAATTTAGCCATTTATGTAATTACCCAAAGACCGGCTGATTTAGCTACAGCCTCACGTTTTGCTTGTGAGGAAGAAACAAGATTAAAATTGTTGCATAGTAAGCCAAATTTTATTAAAGACTATCACAACAAAAACCTAGTAAAAGTAAATAAACTAGAAATAAAGTGTTTTAAATGTAATAAAATTGGTCACATAGCGAAATATTGTAGAAGTAAACCTCAAGAACAAAAGTATCAAGAGGAAGAAAAATCTTCTAGAGTTAAAAGTTATAACTTTAGAAAACCTGAAAACAAAACAAATGTTTCTATTGTCAATTTATCTAAAAGCCCTCACATTAAGGCTACCTATGATAATAGAGAATAAAACATTTTAATCGACACAGGTGCAGGAGTGTCTTTAATAAAGCAAAAGGTTATATATGAGAGTGATTTAGATAAACAAGAGACAATATGGATGAAAGGTATTGGGAAAACAAGTAGGAAATCCTTAGGAGTTGCTAAGATCCCTATAGAAATAAAGTCCCGAAATGGTTTAACGAGTAAACAGTTAAATTTCAAGTCGTGCAAAATGATTCATTTTCAGAATTTGATGGTATATTAGGCACAGATTTTATACAGGAAAATAGTTACGTTATTGATTATAGTAATAAGATGCTCAGAAATAATAGTAATAATATTCGCCTCATTTTCGGAAATGAAGTTGAGAATATTTCATACATTAATGAATCTAGTAAAAGGTGGGAAATTGTTAAAGATGGTTTGCGACTTAATCATTTGCCAAAAGATGAAAAATGTGCAGTATTAAGCACGCTAAAAGAATTTGCTAAAGTTTTTAGTATACCCGAAGAACCACTTACATGTACTAATGCAACAGTTCATAAAATTAGAACAATAAGTGAAGATCCGATTTACACAAAAACTTACCGGTATCCAAAGATTCACGAAGAAGAAGTAAGAAAACAATTACAGAAACTAAAAGAAGATGGAATAATTCAAGACAGCCAGAGCCCATGGTGCTCACCATTATGGGTTGTTCCAAAGAAAGCAGATGCCAGCGGGAAAGTAAAATACCGTGTTGTGATTGATTATAGGAAGTTAAATAAAGTTACAGTAGCTGATAATTACCCTTTAACTCACATTAATGAAATTTTAGATCAACTAGGCAATGCAAAATATTTCTCAACTCTGGATCTTGCTTCAGGGTTCAATCAAATCTCAATGGATAAAGAATCAATTGAAAAAACTGCCTTCTCTACCCCGTATAGACATTTTGAATATACCCGTATGCCTTTTGGCTTGAAAAATGGTCCTGCGTGTTTTCAACGATTAATGAACAATGTTCTGAAGGATATTTTAGGGAAAGACTGTTTCATATACTTAGATGATATAGTTATATATGCACAAACTCTTGAAGAGCATAATAAGAAATTGTATCGAGTACTCTTAAAATTAAAGGAAGCTAACCTGAAACTACAACCTGATAAATGCGAGTTCTTAAAATCAGAAGTTGAGTTTCTAGGGCATATAATAACAAACGATGGTGTTAAGCCCAATCCACGGAAATTAGATGTAATCAAAACTTTACATGAACCTAAAAATAAGAAAGGCGTAAGATCTTTTATGGGTATGATAAGTTACTATCGGAAATTTATTACCAACTGTAGTAAAATAGCAGCACCACTCAATAAACTTCTTAAGAAGAATGCAAATTTTGTATGGCAAGAGGAACAGCAAGCTAGTTTTGATAAGCTTAAAAATGATTTGCAGAATTTTGTTACTTTACAATATCCCAATTTTACAAAGACATCTACTATTACAACTGATGCGTCCAATCAAGGGCTGGGTGCAGTATTAAGTCAATCCTCCGACCAAATAGATAAACCGATTCAGTTCATATCAAGGGCATTGAACAAAGCCGAATTAAACTACAGTAGTACGGAAAAAGAATGCTTAGGTATTGTATGGGCTGTAAAGTACTTCAGACCATACATTTATGGAACCAAATTTCTTATTAAAACAGATCATCGTCCACTTACTTGGTTTTTTAATGTAAAGGATCCAGGCAGTAGACTGGTAAGATGGCGACTAAAATTAGAAGAATACGACTATGAAATAGTATTCAAAAGAGACAAAGATAATGTTGTGGCGGACGAATTAAGTAGAAACGTACTAATTCTACAGCCTGAGGAAGAAGATGAAAATTATAGAGAAATTCTTGATCTACTGAAAGAACAAGACATTACAATAGAAAATAACGAAGTAATCGGGAATAATACAAACGAGAAAACTCATGATAATAATGTAGAAAGCAATAATCAAGAATTAGTAGTCGATGTCGATGCAATAGGAGAAGTTTTTGACAAAAATTTACAGTTAAAAATAATCAAAGAAAACCATGGAGGTATAATAGGTGGTCACACAGGGCAAAAATCAACAATAGATAAAATTAAGAGGAAATTTTATTGGAAAGGCTTAAATAGGGATGTCATTGAATATATTTCAAAATGCCAGAATTGTATTAGCGGAAAAATCAATCGTCATCCTCACAGAAATCCTATGTCAATAGTAAGTCTTGCCGAGAATATCTTAGAAAAAATTCACATGGATCTGATAGGTCCATATCCAATCACAAGTGATGGGTTTTCTTTAGCACTGACAATCCAAGATGATTTATCCAAATACATAATGATCATTCCAATAAAAAGTAAAACTAAGAGCTCCATTACTAAAGTATTTTTGGAAAACTGGGCATTAAAATTCGGACTACCAAGTACATTTTAACAGACAATGGTACGGAATTCTGTAACTCTCTAATTTCTGAAATTTGCAAGTTATTAGAAATAAATCAAATAACTACAAGCACCGCATATCCTCAGTCAAACGGTTCTTTAGAACGAGCGCATGCTCGAATAAATGAGTTCTTGGAAACATCCAAAACAGCAGGAAAAATTTGGAAAAATCTGGTAAAATACGCTGCATTCAATTATAATAATGCAACACATTCAGCGACGGGATTTTCGCCTTACTTTATTATGTTTGGGCGGGAGCCTAACATCCCTTCATCGATAGAACAAGCTACACAGGAATTAACCATTTACGAAAGAATGGAAAATATGGTAAGAGACAGGAAAATTGTCAAGGAAAATGCAAAAACTCATAATAAAAGAGCAAAAGAAAAGTCCAAAAGATATGATAAAATACTCGGTAAAGTGCCAAAGGTGAAAGTTGGCCAAGAGGTATTCGTTAAAAGCTCCGAAAAGGGAAAGCTTTCATCTTATATGAGAGGTCCATATAGAGTCCTTAAAGTATTTGATAATTCCGTGTTAATCCAGCTACCAAATAAAAAAGCTATTTTTAATAAAAGTCATATCAAACCTTTACAGGGTAGCAGCGGAACTGGAAATTGAAAATTTCCGAAGTACTGGAGTCTATTTTCAACACTTGGGAAAAATAAGACAGGAAAATGGCAAAACTAGCATAATAATTCATATAGAATTAGTCGAATTAGAAGAAAAGATAAGTGAAATTAGAAATTTAATTAGGCATATAAGCGATAAATGTCTAACAATAAGCGAACTTAGACCATGTAGAGATCTTAATGAAAAAACGAGAGCAGAATTAACAATTATTAAAAATAAATATAGCATTGTCGTACAATTATTGGGTGGTGGGCAAACTAGGTATAAAAGAGGATTAATTAATGCTATTGGTTCAGGCATGAAGATATTATTTGGAACCATGGATAGTAGTGATGCTGAATATTATCAGAATGCATTATTAACAATTAAAGAAAATGAAGAATATATCCAGACCTCAATGCGCGAGGAATTAAAAGTAGTAAGAGCTATAAATGATCAAAACCAAATCTTGAAAACTTCTACAATGCAGTATACTGATAAAATCAACGAGTTAGTGAGTCATATTAATACTATGGAATCACTCACACGAAATATAACACTTTCAGCTAATAATAGATTTTATTTCGAACAAATAAATTTCAAGAGTCATATTAAATAAGATAAATTTCATAGTCATATTAATACTATGGAATCACTCACACGAAATATAACACTTTCAGCCAATAATAGATTTTGTTTCGAACAAATAAATTTCAAGATACATTTTGCCCTTAAACAGGTTGAACATGATATCGAAACTTTGATTAATATCTTGTTATTCTTACAACTAAATATTTTACATCCTGTCGCATTATCCCCTGAGAACTACATAAAAGAATTAAAGTATAGTAAAAATATACATAGAATGCTTTACGAACCTAACATTTATAATTACAGTTCAATTGTTAAAGAAATAAAATTGTCTGCATATTTGAAAAATAAAATTATTAATATTATTGTAAGTTTACCTCTATTGGACATAATGGAGTTTGAATTATATAAAGTTTTAGAGTTACCAATTAATAATGCCGGATATTTTACCTTAATCAAATCAAATTATTATTATCGATAGTGTTAAGAGTCATTATCAATTGTATAATGAAAAGCCAGATTGTAAGAAAGTAAATAAATTATATATATGTCCAATAATTGAAACAAAAGCTACAATTCATGCAGAAGAATGTGAAATATCCTTACTTTTAAATTTTGATGCTACAAATTGTAAAATTAATCAAATTAGTAAGCATTTTGAGATTTTTCATAAATTAGATAAAAATAAATATTTATTTGCTGTTAGTTCTAATACGAATTATGAATGTAATTGTAAAAATAATCGCTCACAAGGAAGTATGCAAGGTACAGGTACTTTAACTCTAAACGGTGGATGCAACTTCAATACAGCCAGCACAAATATTATTACCTTTGATTCAAATGAAGAAAGTCGAGAGAATAAAGACCGCTTCGATTTTCATTTGGAAGGATGTTGTTCAAACATAAAATTAGAAGATATGGACTCAGAACATGTATTCATAAATAAAATCAACGATAACAACTTAAAACATCTCCAGGATGCTACAATCGAAATCCAGAAACAAGAACGATTTTTATACAAACAGTTGAAAAATCTTCCACAACGTACTCAAGGAATATTCATAGGCATATGTAATATAATACTGTGTTCTTTTATATTCACACTATTAAAATGTTTTATAAAATATAAAGCAAATTGCTTCCGACAGCATAGACAAATACAACGACCAGTATTGGAATTAGAAGAGATTGAGGATGAAAATCACCCTGGAAGACGCCAGTTATTAGGAGTTGGATTACTTCCATAAACATTTTAGATATGTTTATTCTTTTTCTGCGTGGAGGTGTTATGATCATAAAACCTGTGAGGTCTATCTCACCGGAAATCACAATAAATAAATATGTTCAAATAAAAATTAGAAAAAAAAGGAGACCATCCGAACTTAGCAATAAGTAAATATCCTGTATAATATATATGTATATCCTTTGTAATTTTAAGATTTTTATGATGGTATTTTAAGATATTGTAATTTTAAGATTTTTATGATGGTATTTTAAGATATTGTAATTTTAAGATTTTTATGATGGTATTTTAAGATTTTGGTATTTCAAGATTTTATAATGTTTATTTAGTGTTCGGAACCGAACAATGTTTACTTTAATACAGTGTAAAATTTCGCGCAGAACTGCATTATCAATTAAAACTTTTATCCGGACTGTCACATTTTAGGTACACGCCCATTTGATGAGAAAACAGGTTTGCACTCAGTATGTAAGTAAGTATGCATAATGTACAAGTAATTTTACTGCTATTATCTTATTTGGTAGTAGTAAATTGCTAAGTACAAAGAATAAATTACAATAGCGTGGTTGTGTAAACTGAAACATACAGTTTTCATGATCCCGTTAACCTTTTATAAATAGATCGCACTTTGTAAATTTTGATCACTAGTTTTCCTATGTTGTGTGAAACAACATTCTATATTTGGGTATTGACCAAAATTAATTTTATTCAGAGTATTGATCTGAATATCCTCTATTTTGGGTATTGACCAAAATATCCTCATTATTATTCAGAGTATTGATCTGAATATCCTCTATTTGGGTATTGACCAAAATATCCTCACTATTATTCAGAGTATTGATCTGAATATCCTCTATTTTGGGTATTGACCAAAATATCCTCACTATTATTCAGAATATTGATCTGAATATCCTCTATTTTGGTTATTGACCAAAATATCCTCACTATTATTCAGAGTATTGATCTGAATATCCTCTATTTTGGGTATTGACCAAAATATCCTCACTATTATTCAGAGTATTGATTTGAATAACCTATATTTTGGGTATTGACCAAAATATCCCACATCGCATCCTAAAATATGAAGTGCAGTTATACATCTATTTAAATTGTTACAAAACTTTATTAGTGAAATTAACTTAACGCTGGAGACGCGTTAAGCAGGTGAGTAGATTTGAAGTTTTTTATTAGATATTTTATTATTGCGAAAAATAAAGGAAAAAATTAAAAAAAAGTGAATATCTATTGTTTTATTTTAAGTGTAAGTTAATTAAGATTTATAATTGCCAATGAAATATTAAGCTCATTTAATTCCTTACAAAAAGCAAGCAAAAGGGGAAATCGTCCCCAACATATGGTCCTTCGAGCCGGATTAAGTGATTGATATTTTTGGAAATTATAAACCAGTAAAAACTTACCGTTAACGTTACCGTTAAAATGCCGTTACTTGATCTTATTAGCAAGCAAATGGCGCACGCTAACTTAGTTAATAAGTCTATAGTGAATTTTAGGAAAACTGCAATAGATAAACGTACCAAATCTATGGCAGAAGTTCGGTTAGGTGCTGTGGAAAAATTATGGGAAACCTTTTCCGTTAACCATTGTGAGATAGAAATGATTTCAGCAAACCAAACAAATGAGGAAAATGGCAAATATGAATATCTAGCGAAAGATTGGTTTTCAGAACACGAAGAAAGATACTTTGAGTATATTGCTACGCTTAAAGAAATCATTGATCATGGAAATTCAAAAATATCTGTCATGCCAAATTTAGACTCAAGTATGGTTTCTAGTAATATTAAACTACCTAAGGTGTCTATCCCTAAATTTGCTGGGTCTTACGAATCATGGATATCATTCCATGATTTATTTATTGCCTTAGTACACGAGAACTCATTTTTATCACCCGCTCAAAAGCTCCAATGCTTAAAATCAAGTATCTGTGGTGACGCAGAGCACCTATTAAAACACTATAAAATATCTGATGCAAATTACGAAATCGCCTGGCAAGCTCTCATTGATAGATATCATAATCCAAGAACCCTAGTGAAAACACAACTAAAGATATTATGTACCCAAGCTACAATACATTTCGAAAACGCAACCAATTTGAAAAATCTCTTGGATATATCAACTGGCTGCATTTCGGAATTAGAAAACTTGGGGGTGACCACCACAGGCTGGGATCCTATTTTAATATATATTATCTCACAAAAGCTCCCTGGTGAAACTCAGTCATTGTGGGAATCAGAGCAAAAGGGAAAGAATGAGCTACCATCATTCCAGACATTCAAATTATTTCTTCAACAACGTTTTAGAGTACTTGAATCCATTCCTTCGTCCAAAATCTCACATAAATTCGAACACTCTTTCCGAAATTTGCAAAAGTATTCTCACAATAGCTATTCGAATCTGTCTTGTACAATCTGTAAATCAAATCATAATATATATAACTGCCAAAAATTTAAAACTTTTGACGTTACTACTCGAATACAATTAATTAAAAAAAAGGGATTCTGTTTAAATTGTTTATCTCATCGCCATCAGCTTTCACAATGTTCCAGTAAACGATGATGTTTCCATTGTGGTAAATCTCATCATTCTCTTCTACATATATCCACTACATCTGAAAGGGACTCACCAATAACCCTTTCTAGCCAAAAACCACAAGATTCTCTTAGCAAGCCTAAGTCTAGTAAGCAACCACCTACAATAAACCCTAATGAAAGCGCATTACAATCAATGTACAACACTCGGTCTTTTGACTGTCAAGCCTTACTAGCAACGGCGTTGGTCGACGTCCAATCTACATCAGGTGAAATATTTACCTTAAGAGCATTAATTGATTCGGGATCTCAAGTGTCGTTTATAACAGCATCAGCAGCATCAAGACTCAAATTAAAGAAGTATAACGTTTCATTCGAAATAACTGGTGTTAACAATTCAAAGGCCACAAATGTTAAACACAAGACTGTACTATTATTGCAGTCACGGATCATCATGACAAATAAACTACACATACAAACTTTAGTTATTCCTACCATTACTGACCCTACTCCACAGTCAAGTATTAATTTTCAAAATTGGTCTCACATCAAAGATTTACAACTAGCAGATCCAACTTTTTATAAACCAGGAAAAATTGACTTGCTCCTCGGAGCTGATGTCTACAGCAACATTATCCTAAACGGAATACGTAAGGGTCCAGCAGAAGTTCCAATAGCGCAAAATAGTGTATTAGGTTGGATTTTGTTTGGAAATGTTCAAAACTCACGAAAGAAAAGGGTACTTTCGGCAAATGCAAACATCATTCATGAAAATGAAAATAATCTTCAAAAAACTTTACAACAATTTTGGGAAATCGAAAACATTCCAGATATGCCCACCTTTTCTAAATCAGAGCAAGAATGTGAAAATTTCTAGAAAAATACTTTTAAACGTTTAACGAACGGTCGTTTTGAGGTACGTCTCCCTTTTCGAAACTTTGAGCAACCTGATCTAGGAAATTCCCGTTTATGGCTCTTTGTAGATTCTTAAACTTAGCAAAACGTTTTCATCGCGATCCAATTCTCAAAATGGAATATAATTCTTGTATTGACGAATATCTTAAAATGGGACATATGAGAGAAATCCCTTACATAGTTCCAATCAATCAATCTTATTACATACCTCATCATGCTGTCTTTAAAGACAGCAGTACAACAAAAATGCGCATTGTTTTTGATGCCTCCGCTTTATCATCAAACGGAAAAAATCTGAATGATCAATTATATAACGGTCCAAAATTACTAGCGAATTTATTTTCTATTATTTTAAGATGGAGAAAGCATAAGTATGCTATGTCCGCTGACATTGAAAAAATGTATCGAATGATCAATCTAAATCAACAGGATTGTAATTACCAACGAATTTTATGGCGCCATGACCCATCTCAACCTATCAAAGATTATATTCTGACTACCGTAACATTTGGTATCAAACCATCACCATTTCTTGCCATAAGAAGTTTGCATCAACTCGCAAATGATGGAGAAAAATCACACCCATTGGCTGCATCCGTCATACGACAAGACTTTTACGTCGATGATGCTATTACTGGGGCAGACTCCTTGGAAAAAGCATTAAAAATTCAATCCCAACTCATTGATTTATTAAAAACATCTGGTTTTAATTTACGGAAATGGGTGGCAAATGACGATCGGCTTCTAATGAATATTCCTGAAGAGCACAGGGAGAAAAAATTCCCCTTAAAGTTTGCCGATGATGAATCCGTTAAGGCATTAGGAATACAGTGGTATCCATCAACTGATGTATTGACCATTCAGTCCCCAAAATTTGAACATGATCCAATTACCAAGAGGTCCATTTTGTCAAATATTGCAAGGTTATTTGACCCATTAGGTTGAATATCACCCGTGATCATTACAGCAAAGATATTAATGCAAAAACTATGGCTTTCAGGATGTTCATGGGATGGTCCGATACCTCAAAATTTAATAGATGAATGGCAAGAATATAAATCGGCACTTCGTCATGTTGACAATATTCACATTCCGAGATGGATACATTTAAGTTCATCTTCCAAGGATTGTCAGCTTCATGGATTTTGTGATGCATCTAGTTATGCGTACGCTGCAGTTGTTTATCTGAGAGTTGTAGACAAAAACAACAAAATTCATGTTAATATTCTTACAGCAAAAAGTAAGGTTGGGCCAACAAAACCAACAACTCTACCCTGGTTAGAACTTAATGGAGCTGTACTTTTAACCAGGTTATTAGTTCAAACTCAGAAAGATCTTGATTTAACAGATATACCCTTATATGCATGGACAGATTCAACTATCACATTAGCCTGGATCAAAAGCGATCCACGGAAATACAAAACCTACATAGCCAATAGGATTGCTACAATTCAAGAACTAACTCCATGTGCAGTTTGGAATCATGTTCAGTCAAAAGATAACCCTGCGAACTGCAATTCCAGAGGAATTCAGCCATCTTTAATTAAAAACTTGAATCTTTGGTGGAAAGGACCTTTATGGCTAAATAAGCAGAACTCACATTGGCCTATACCATTCTATGCATACTTATGCTCATGATTTATTATTGTCTTTTTGAACTTTTTCTCGCTTTGAACGAGTTTTATCGTATTGCTTTAGATTTTATTTGAACCTTAAGGTAATACCATCTAATCGCTCAACCAGTTTTTTAACCACTAGTGAGCTAAAAGAGATAAAATGACGTATAATAAAAATCACTCAAAGCTATGAATACTCCTCAGAAATTAATGATTTTAAAAATAATAAGCCAAGTAGCTCGAAGAGTTCTACATATACTTTGAATCCATTCCTTGACACAATAGGAATACTGAGATTTGGTGGAAGACTCTCTAACTCTGATCTTACATATGAAATTAAACATCCTATTATATTGCCAAAACCAGGTAATCATCTATCTAATCTGATTGTTCGCTATTTTCATCATCACACTATGCATGGTGGGGTAGAACTTATCCGAAGAGCTGATGAGTATTGGCTAACACAAGGAAGACGCAGCGTACGAAATGTCATTAGTAAATGCATTTTCTGTTTCAAACAAAGGCCAATATCACCCAAATCATTAATGGGAAGTTTACCCTCTTGTCGAACAACACCTACACGCTCTTTTTCTCATACAGGGGTTGATTACGCTGGACTAATCCATCTTAAAATGTCAAAACATCGAGTAAACCGAACATATAAGGGATAAATATGTATTTTTGTGTGCATGGTGACCAAAGCAATTCATTTGGAGGCTGCTTCTGACTTGACTACTAATGCTTTGCTTGCGGCTTTCAGACGATTTGACATGGACGGGGATTATGCAGTAACATTTACTATGATAATGGAACAACCTTCAATGGAGCAAAAAGGTTTTTAGATTGGGCATTGTGTTTGCACCTTTACTGTCATCTATCTCACCAAATTAGCACTTTAACCACTTCGGTTGATTTATGAAACACACTCATAATAAACAAAAAGTCTTAAATGCTATAGCATTTTAAATTTAAAAAAAATTAAATAAAATAATTCATTGCAATCAGAAAATTACTTAATCGAGTAACAATTATTTATAATTATTATAAGAGATTTGAGAGACTAGGAAAGCTGTTGCAAGAATTTGAAGAAACTCAACAAAAAACAAAATATTGAGAATTTATTGGACGGCAAATCCTCAATCGAGCGCAAGCTCGAAAATAGGAAGACCATAGAGAATAAATATTATACCTACATTATATGCAGATCTTAAGGATAAAGCGAAAATAGGAAATAGTTCACAATCAACAAAAACAGTGGAATGTTGTATTCGATCACAGGCAAAGTTACAGCTGCCATCAATACAGGTGCCGACATTCACCAGTAACTATCAAGATTGGCCATTATTTTATGATGTTTTCAATACGATGGTAAATAACAATCAGTAGTGAACTACAAGTCAGAACTTTCAATATTTGAATATGTCATTAAAGGATGAAGCAGCATCAGTACTGAAAAATTTAAACAAGCACAATTATGGAATTAAGGGTAGGAAATAAATATAGATTAGGCCGAAAAATTAGCTCCGGCTCATTCGGTGATATTTACTTAGATACATCAATAATTACAGGTGAGGAAGTTGCAATAAAATTAAAATGCGTTCGTACAAACCATCCGAGGATGTAGTTACACATAAAAGCTACATTTTATAAAATGATGCAAGGTGATATTGGTATACCACGTATAGTATGATGGGGCTCAGATGGTGATTATAGTGTTGTGGAGTCTTTGTGCAGTTTGTCTTTTCAATTTATCTTTTCCAGGAGAGTTTGCTGGGCCCATATATATCATATAATCATATAAGTTTAGTTTTCTTTTTTTTTAGGATAATTTTGGTTTTTTATTTATTTAAGGATTTAATAATCAAATTAAAAAAATAGTTTTGGTTTTGATTTTTTTTTTTAGGATTGAATTAAAATTAGTTCAAGGTTATTTTTTTGTAAGCTTTTTTTTAACTCAAAATCAGTTTTAGTTTCCTTTTGGTATAAATTCTTTTATCTTATTGTGAGTGTAAATTTTTTTATTATTTTAGTTTTTCACATACATATTGTTAGAATTAGTTTTATTAAAGTTTTGGGATTTTGCCACATTTTTCTTTTGATTTTCCTATGATTTTTTTCTTCATATATTTGTATACCAATTTTAGGAAATATTAAATAGAGTATGTATTATTAATGTTTGAATAATTGAATTTATTTTTATTAAGATGTCCAAATCCTGTTTGCCTTATATTATTTTTTTAGTTTTCAGGTCAGCCGGCCCAATCATGAGATGAGCAAACAAAGGGGCTTCACTCCTTTGCATCGTGTCCATTTTTCAATTATTTAGTTTTTTTCTCTTTCTGCGGCATGCAGCCCCCTTTTATTTCGAGCTTAGCGCTCTTTTCTTAGAACTTCTCCCTTTCAGTAGCAAGATTTAGTCTAGTGTGTCGTCGGCAAGAACCACCCCTCTAATTCTACCGCTATAGCCGGCTAGCGAGCTCGCTACGACTGCCGATAAACGACACCTAGAAAATCGTGCCTATGTTTGGTCCTCAGGGGTATGGACCCCTGCATAAAAACATATGGTCACGTAACAATACGAAAGGCAGACGTAATTTCGGAAATCCACTTATTTCATCTTAATATAATTTCAGATGAAAATTGTGTGATGAAAATTCATACTTAAAAGCTATTAATACATCATTTGGAGGGATCGTAGCAGGTGAAGTTACTACATAAATAACAAAAATTTGTTTACTTGCAACAGTGAGTTTAAAAAAATTCTCTAAGGCGATTTTGGAACTTAGAGGAACCTGAGCCAAGTCAGGCACTCAGGCCTGAAGAAATGGAATGTGTACAGTACTTTGAATCAACTTACAATCGTCTAGCTAATGAAAGATTTATAGTACGCTTACCGATGAAAAATTCCTTAGACAGGTTAGGAGATTCACAAAATAATGCATTAAGGAGGCTTCAAAACATTGAACAACGTTTTATAAAAGACCAACAATTTGATAGAACTCATCACAAATTTATGGTAGAGTATGTTGCACTTAAACATATGCAACTAGCCAATACAGATCCTAAGAATTTGGTTACCAAAGAGGACTCTTATTTGCCTTATCACGGAGTTTGGAAAGAAAGCAGCACAGCGACAAAACTTAGAGTAGTTTTTGATGGGTTTCGTATAATGAAGATTAGATATGTGGCTGACATCAAGAAGATGTTCAGGCAGATATTAATCAAAAAGAAAGGTAGACATTTGTAGAAGATTCTGTAGAGAAATTCAACGAATGATGAATTAAAGACGTATGAATTAAATACTGTCACAAATGGTACAGCATGTGCACTCTATTTGGCTATTTAAACATTATTACAACTTTGCAAGAATGTCACTAATATATGTTATCGTGCAACGAAGTTAATAACGAATCATTTTTATGTAGACCATTTATTAGCGTCACGCGATTCACCAGAAGAAGCGAAACTGTATACTTTAGAGTTGATAAAATGATAAGAGCAAGAAAGATTTGAATTACACAAATGGGCTTCAAATTCAAAGGAGGTCTTAGAATATGTTTATAAAGAGCAAAAAATTCCTATTGCAGGTAAGTGCTTATGAAAAAAATAGTTGCATTAAAATTCTAGGTTTGAATTGGTATACAAGAGAAGATAAACTAGCATTTACGTTTCAAGGGATATTAAATTCAACCGAAATATATACAAAGCGCAAGATTTTGGCATTAGTTGCTAAATTTTTTGATCCAATAGGGTTACTCGCATCAGTAATAATTAAAGCTAGGTAGCTGATTCAAGAATTATGGAAAGAAGGACAAAGCTGGGATACACCATTGTCTCACAACTTAAACGAAATTTGGACTACTTTATTGCATCAATTTTCAATTTTGGATCAGTTACGTATTGACAGATGGATACGTATAAAAGTACATGTTAAACTAGAATTATATTGTTTTTCTGATGCTTCTGAAAAGACATATGGTGCTGCCATATAAATATGTTGTAAGCTTATTAACCGCAAGTTCTAAAGTAGCTCCAATCAAACAGGTTGCTTTGCCACGACTCGAATTATGTGGGGCATATTTACCAGCCAAATTATTAAAACGAGTCATTTCAGCATTATCGCCAGAATCAATAGAAATCTATGGTTGGACAGATTCAACAATCGTAATTGCGTAACTGAATGATTTTCCCAGAAGATGCTCATGTTTATTTGGAAATAGAACATCCACAATTCCAGCCAACAGATGGAGATATGTAAATTCGTCAAACAATCCCGCTGATATAATTTCCAGAATTATCTTTCCGAAGGAGTTAAATTTAGAGTTATGGTGGAATGGGCCAAGGATTTTGCAAAACGATGATTGGATACATGCGTCAATATGAAGAATAAAAAATATAAATTTAGAAAAAAGAAAACAGAGTTATATAACTCAAAAGAATTATCCTAATTAGGGTATGATAGATCAATTCTCGTCATTCAGCAAACTATTGAGAATTTCAGCTTGGATTTAAATGTAAAAAAAAGAATGGTATTGTAACAGATAAAACAGAATATTTAACTACAGTTGAATTAGATCAAGCTTTGAGTGCATGGGTCAAATCTGGAAAAAAACCAGCATTCAAAACTGAATATAATTCATTAATGCGAAATATGAAACCATTGACAGATAGCAAATTATTTTCGTTGGAATTAAACAGGCTGATAGTTCATTATTATCATCACAAGTTCTTGCCCGCAACAGGAAGATTATTAGAAACTGCTATTAGACCAAAATTTTGGATCATTGGTGTAAAACAAATTATCAAACTTATTGTGAGAGATTGTCTAGTTTGTGTGCATAATCGAGCTAAAGCATGTACATAGAAGATGGGAGAGCTACATTCTGAACGATTGACGATGGGCAAATCTTATTCAATAGGAACATGGAAAGAAAGAGGAGCTAAACAAGAAAAGGTGTAAATATGTCTTTTCATTTGTATGGTTACCAAGGCAATACATTTAGAGCTAGTCACAGGTTTATCAAGTGATAGTTTTATTGCAGCCTGTAAAATTTATTTGAACTTGATTGGATAAATAGAAAAGGGTTAAGTTAACGATGGAAAGCTCCAAAAAGATATTGGAAGTTATGAGCTAACGGTAAGAATAATATTTAAACTAACTGTATTAACATCAATTATCATGCACTCCTAACATAACAAAATTTATTTGAACTTGATTGGATGAATAGAAAAGATTTTATTAACAATTGAAGGTGTTTGAGCAAGCTAATAGTAGGAATATAATAATTGGATTCTGTGTTTTTGTGCGCAGCTTGCTTCCGGCTGACATATTAATTAAAAAAACGCGGTTTTTTGTGAAGTTGTGCACAAAGCCAGAGCGCGCTTAAGACAATGCACGCGGTGCGGTTGACATATAATACCGACTTTTATAGCGAAATATAAGAGATGACTCTGCTATTTAGCTGGTTTATTTTATCAAAAGCGAACAGATGGCCTTAAATCGCTTTTTAATAAACATCCAATTAGTTCACTTAAAGCAATATATTACACTCTCATTTGTTTGTATGGATTCTACTTTGATTTCACCACGCCACTGGCGCAAACCACGTGCATTGGGTTTGGGCCATAAGACTATTAAAATGTAACAAAATTTGAATATATAGGAAAGCCTGATGACTGTTCGAAAAAGCCAATTCTTTATTCCCTATGGTTGTTAGGGTTGGCTTTGGTGTAGAAAGATGGATGTGCTAAGGATAAGAGTAAGTCCTCGGTGAGGTTAAGATCCCACTTGGAATCCTCATATAGCACATTAAAAGGAGAAAGGTAATATGGCTGTCGAATGTCAATGACATTTTCCACTTTAATTTCGAATAGATCAAATTTTACATTAGGAAGTGTTCAATTTGAGACCCCAGTTGAGAAGGTATTGCTCGACTGTCAATTTATTGGACTTAATTAGGTCCATGACAGTCGACGGACGAAAAGCGCAAGCAATAACGATGATATCATCTGCATTAAGAAACGCGTATAAGCTGACCTCAATCAGAAGAATTGCAAGGGAAGTCATGCAGAGCAAATGAGAAAATAATGGGTCCAAGACCAGAGCCCTAGGGGAACTTTTGGACCTTGAAGAGCCTTTTAGTGAGGAAGCTATGTAGCAGTTAGTGTTATGTAGCTTAAGTATGATGTCTTCACACAAGATTTTATCAAAGGCATTTTCGAAGTTTGGCTTGAGTGCCACCGTGCATTTATTGGCACGAAGGTTATATACATATAAGAGCTAACAGGGCGTAGGTGGTGTATTGTGACTTTCAAAAACCAAATTGCTTCCAAGGAAGTATGTTATGTAGGGTCATCAAAGCAGTGAGTCGTGCTTTAATCTTTTTTTCAAGTAACTTCCCGATGCTAGATAGGAGGGATATTGGTCTTTAGTCTGTAGCTTGTAGTTAATGTTAGTTATAGGTTCTTTCTTAAGAATATAAATTAACTTGGCGATCTTCCAACGTCAGGGAAGTAGCTGATATTGTAACGGACACCTGGTAAAGGGTCTAAGATCTTCTGAAAAACAAAAAGAAGCCCAAGAAGAGTCACATTAATTCAAATGTAATTAAATTTGGAGATATTTGTTTTAGCACGCACCCACGTTTTCGGATTATAGATTTTGTTTTAAATCAATAAAATTGGTTTAAACAGAAAAACTATTATCCCATTGAATAACAGGCATTTATACAACAATTTGTAAAAGTAAAGAGGATAATCTTTCTGTCATAAAATTTAAAGAAATTGATTTTTTTGAAATAGAGTGCAATTCAGAATGTTGCACTTTGTGTAATTAGCTCGCATAATCACAAACTGTATTGAATTTTGAGGCCAGTCTTTCTATATATATCAGGGGTGGCCAACCTACGGCCCGCAAGCCACATGCGGCTCTTTGAAGAATAATCGATAAATGTACCCAAGTTTCCTTTTCATTTTTGTGTTATTATGTTTTAAAAAATTATTATCATTCCGTATGTGTTTCAAAATGTTTTTTAAATTACTGACAACAAATATGAAAGACTACCCAGTATGAAATATCTTGCAAAACACATCAAAGTGCCTTTTTTTCATTTTAATCTGAATTATGTATATATATTTTATAATTCGAGATAAAATACATAAATTTCTTAATATGAGAAATACATAAAGGCAATTAGTGTACTTTAACCCGTTAGTGCAAAATGTATTTATGACTTTAAAGTACCCTATACAAATTTTCAAAATATGTTATTTTGCTTATACTTTCTATAGCTAAACCTGGTTAAATACACTCCTACCCAAAGAAACAAAAATCATCACATAAATTCACATCATTTCTAAATTTCAATGTCATGGAACATTTGCAAACACTGAATTTACAATTGCAGGGGAAAGATAAAATAATATCTGACCTCTCACAGTGTATATTTAGTTTTCAAACTAAATTACAACTTTTTCAAAAGGACATTGAAAATAACACATTTTTTCGTTTTCCTCGAATTAAAAATATTTGTTCCAATATTAAACAAGAAAAACTCAACGAGTATATAAAAAAGCTAGAAGGAATATTGACGGAATTCCAATAAAGATTTCAAGAATTGAAATATTTTAAATCTCCTCTTGATTTTTTTCTGAATCCATTTGAAATTAACATATTTCAAGGTGAGTTTTCCATTTCCAGTACAATTATGATACAAAAAGTATCTGGAGAATTAAAATTAATAGAGATGCAATAAAATCAAGCTCTAAAATTAAAATATATGTAAGTCAACACCGATTACTGAATTTTGCTAATTTGTACCCGAATCGAAGTATCCTGAATTAAAAAAGGTTGCTTGTCGAATTATTTCAATATTCAGAACAGCGTACTTATGTGAATCATTGTATTCCACTTTGAAATTCGTGAAATCTAAACACCGATTGGTATTAACTAATCAGCATCTCAAAGAATTCACCAATTATTCACCAATTATTCACCAATTATTCACCAAATTTTAAAGAATTATCAAGAGAAGCAAAATAAATGTGTTTAATTTTTAATATTTAAATTCAATATACATATTGTTACGTTTTGTCCCAACGTTATTCGAAATACAATCTAACTATTATCTTTTAACATTTATTTTGTATCCTATTTATTATAATATAATATTACTAATCTAACTAATCTCTAACTAATTCACTCAATAGTAAGAAACTCCAAACTGACTTCCATTTTTCGGTGACAGCTCTTTATATAGTAAGCTCACAGCCTACTTTGCTGTGAGCCTACTATAATTATATAACACTACCCTCCTCTTTCAAAAATTGATCGTCCCGATCAACGTTCTTCTTACTTTGAATTTTCTCCAAGGTATGGTGCCAATCGGTCAATATGCACCACTTTAAATTTAGACTTTGGATTTTTCTGAATCCTATAGACAACGTCGTTTAACTTAGTTATGATTTTATAAGGGCCCTCCCAATGTTGCATTAGCTTCGGTGATCTTCCTTTCTTTCGATGTGGATTATATAGCCATACTTTCTCTGATTCAGTGAATTCTGTTGCGTTACTACTAAGGTCATACCGAGTTTTCATTCTATCTGTAGCTATCTCAATCCTTTTTCTTGCTAGTTGATGAATATTCACTAATTTATGACGGAGGTCATCTACATACTCTGGTAAAGTTTCTTGTTTGTTGGGGGGAATACCAAACTTAATTTCGCTTGGCAGCCGTATTTCCTTACCAAATAAAATGTTCGCAGGAGAGTAGCCTGTTGTTGAATGTATAGCAGATCCATAAGCCATCAGAAAGAGAGGGATATAAGAATCCCAGTCTTGTTGGTGTTCACCCACCATTTTCTTCAAATGCTCTAGCAGAGTTCGATTAAAGCGTTCAACCATACCATCTGATTGTGCATGCAGAGGAGTTGTCCTTGTCTTCTTAATATGCAATAATTTGCATAAGCTTTGAAAAATGTCGGATTCAAAATTCTTTCCTTGGTCCGAGTGAAGTTCACAAGGTACCCCAAATCGACTGACCCAATTTGTTACGAGTTGTTCAACGATTGTTATTTTTTCCTGATTTGGTATAGCATAAGCTTCGGGCCACTTACTGAAGTAATCAATGACTACCATCACATAACGGTTGTTACGACTTGAAACTGGAAATGGACCCACTACATCAATTGCTATGCGTTCGAATGTGCAGCATACATCATAAGTCTGTAACACTCCTGTTTACGCTTCGCAAGGTGTCATTGGCTTGCAAAGTAATACTTTGTACTTTGTAAAGTATTGCTTTGTAGGCAAAGTGACACTTTGCAAGTATCAGGCTACAAAGTAATACTTTGTACTTTGATAAGTATTGCTTTGTAGGCAAAATGACTCTTGGCTCTATTATCAGCCGGATGCCATTCCGCCGGTGGCTCCAATTATGCTTATGTTAGCATCGTGTGGGGTCACATTAATTGAAATGTGATAAATATTTTTTATGGCCCACATGTTGCTGGCGAATAGTGCTTTGGAGTCAGTGGTTTATTAGCCTCCGACTCTTCCAGTCTAAATTTTGCCTGTGTAAATTAAAATTATTTTGTCAGTTTTTTAGCTCTGTTGTGAATTTAATTTTTATAAATATTAATGCATTTCTCAAATTTGTCTAAAAAGAAATTAGTTTAAAAACAAATAAAGTTGTCAACCAACAATTAAAACAAAAAAAAAACAATTAGTTTAAATCTAAAAAGTTGTTAATCAACAATTTAAATTTAAAAACAAATGTAATAAAGTTGTTCAATAAAATAAAAACCTAAAATAATAAAACTAATATTAGTTGAAATTATTAACAAATGGTCCTTCGAGCCGGATATAATCTGCTATATTGTTTTTAATTTTTGGATGTGATTTCAAAGGATTGGTATATTCTACAATTTACTTTAAAATATTTTAAAATGTTTATATGTTTTAAAAATTAAAAGTGAAGTAAAATATTCTTTAAGTGCATTAATAATATAACCACGACTGTTCAATTAAAATTTGCTGCCTTTTTTTAAAACTCTAATATAAGAAGAATAATTTATTTGAATAAAGAAAAATTTTCATTAATATAAAGTGAGTGTTGTTAATCTCTGTCAATATGGACATATTAAATGCGCTGAGAGAAACGGTTGATTTATTGGCCACCAACTTTTCGAATTTAAAAAAGTTAAATGTTCAAAGGCGAAGCGTGGAAAAGCTTACGCAATGCTTAGACAATCTCAAGCTATAGGAAAAACAGATCACTTCACATTTTAAAGCACTTTCCAAATCAAACGTGGACTTAACAGAAGCAACCAATCTTATTAGCACGGGGAAAGATGTAATTGAGCAAACACGCGCATTTATTTACAAGTCATGTCCTGAACTTCTACCGAAATCATCAACATTAGATGAGAGTGCAATATCAGTTTCACCAAACATTACAGCAACTGAAACAGAAAACCTACCATTGCTACAAGGTTATAAGGAGCCAGATACCAACCTATCTTTAAATCAGGTAAATACTAATTTATTAGATTACGACCCTCTGGCAGGTACCTCACAACGCCTAACAAACAGGGAGCAAACGTTACTACCACCACAATCAAATATTGCTAACCAACAGCCAAAGGCTAATAACCTCTCGACTAGCGTTACTGAAACTGGAACAAACTACGTTACGCCAATTTTTATTCAACTTCTGAATGGAACTTTCCAACCAATCAATACTAACCCATCACAAATGGGAGGTAGGAGCTTGCCATTTGAATCTCAATACGGAACACAATTTTTACCCAATTATAATTCCAACCCTACGGAACTTCGGTACACCAATACTTATCAATCAAATATGGGTCCAAATCAATCACAAGTTGACTCGAACATAGCACTCATTAGAGCATTAGAAGCAATTGCTGATGCAACCAATGATCGATTAACAGGACGTGCAAGAGCCCCTGAGGTAAAAATTCCCAGCTTCAGTGGCGATATAATACAATATGAGCATTTCAAATCAATCTTTAATTCAATCATGGATAGAAGCCGCCTAGGAACTATCGACCGATTTCATATTTTAACCGAAAAACTAAGCGGAGTTGCAAAGAAAACAATTTCTTCACTCATGGTCGTAGAACAAAATTATGACACAGCATGGGCTCTCTTAGACGAACGTTTTAAAAATCAAAAAAAATTCCTTGAAGTCTGCATTCAAAAACTTTGCTTTGATCCAGCTATCTTGCCCCGTGATCGGGAATCTTTACTTAAATATCTCTGTGATATTCAAGGACTTAAAGCTAACCTAACAAGGGAAAATATAACGCTTGAAAACTTAGTTACTATGATTTGTATGCATCATATACCAGAACCACACAAAGTCGGTTCTCTGATTTTCTACCAAGTAAAACAAGTATACCATCGTTTTCTCAGCTTACCACCTTTCTTAGCAACGAATATAATAACGCTCCAGCCAACATACCACAATATGGCAAAGAAAAGTCACCGATTTCACTTCGAAAGAAGACAAACAGTCATACTTCTCATGTACACGTTGCATCATTATCTACACAAAACAAAAAACGCTGCCTTGTTTGCGAACATAATATCCATTCAACTGTAGAGTGCGAAAAATTTAAAACTTCTACCGATCGGCTGGGCTTACTTCGCCGATACAAAATATGCTTTTATTGCATGAAACATAAGTACAAGCCTACCAAAGCCAAATGCCTATCTCGTGAGTTTTTAAAGTGTGGAGTTGACGGATGCCAGGAAAAACATATTGCTGAAATGCACGATGCCTTAACATCAGTACAGCATAATCAGCAAAACACTTTAGTTCACCTGTCTAATAACAAAATTCTGCCACCGTCCACAGTTATAATGCCGACAGCAATTGCAAATTTGATTTCTCCACAAGGCGAGGCCATTCCTGTTCGGTGTTTAATTGACCAGTGTAGCCAAGCAAACTACATTACAGAAGATCTGGTGCAAAAACTGCGCCTTATTAAAAAACGTACAAAAGTACAAACCCTGGGTGTTGGTGGTATTAGCGGAAATGTACGTTCACAAGTTGTTGTTGAAATTGAGCTAGATGATTTTAATCATACTACCTTGAACATTACTGCTCTGGTGGTAAAGAGCATAACGTCTAGAAATGCTCTGACAGACAAATTACACTGGAAACCTGACGGACGTAAGTTGGCTGATCCTTACTTCTACAAATCAGCTCAAATTCCAATGCTGCTAGGTTCAGGAGTTTTACCAGAACTTTTTACAGAAGGAGTTCACAAGGCTGACGGATTACTCTTTCAGAATACCAAACTAGGATGGATAATTTCGGGTAATCTGTCAGCTAAAATAGAGTCTGTTGTATCTACACACGTTACACTCTCCGAATTAGAAAATCAACTTATTAAGTTTTGGGACATGCCAGTTGCTGGAGAACGGATACAAGATCTTGAAGGTGATTATTGTGAAAGCCTCTTTCGTGAAAAACACTTCCGACAACCGGATGGGCGTTATGTGGTTCCAATCCCCTTTAAATTGGATCCACCTGCTCTTGGACATTCATATCGACGTGCTCTTAAGTTGTTTTTAGCTCAGGAGCAACGATGGGAAAAGAATCCAGAGCTTAAGCTGATGAGTCTAAACTTTATGAAGGAGTATATTGAACTCGGGCATATGAGTGAGATTCCATTTGATCACCAACGTAACGAAACCGGAAACGTTTACTATATTCCTTACATGGGAGTTCTTCGAAAGGACGCCGTTACTACCAAGCTGCGAATTGTATTTAATGCAAGTTCAAAATCTAGCAATGGTATTAGTTTAAACGATCAGATTAACCCTGGGCCTAAGCTTCAAACACATATTTTTGATATAATCACACGATTACGACAGTTTAAATACATGTATTCAAGTGACATTACCAAAATGTTTCGTCAAATTTTGTTACCCGAGAGTGACCGAAATAAGCTTAGGACTGTATATAGACCATCTAAAGATTCCTATTTATCTGAATATCAGCTTAATACAGTAACTTATGGACTTGATTGTAGCCCTTGGCAAAGTATTCGAACCATCCATCAATGTGCAAAAGATAATGCACCGGACGAGAAGACAGTTCAAATAATAACAGAAGGCTTTTACGTGGATGATTTAATATACGGTGCTGATTCCATCAAAGAATGTCAAGAAGACATTGAAAAAATAACAAAAACTATGGAAGCTGGTAAGTTTTTGCTAACTAAATGGATATCCAATCACAAACAAGTTATCGATAAAGTAGCAGCCAAAGCAAAAATTGATGCTTATATCGATATGACCAAAGAGGAAGCCGCTGTAAAAACACTTGGCCTAATATATACTCCATCAAAAGACGCTTTCACTTTTAATGTCAAAACATAGGAAAACGTCATATGTACTAAACGAGGAATATTGTCAGCAACTGCCAGTCTTTACGATCCCCTTGGATGGTTACTTCCAGTGGTAATGAAAATGAGGATATTAGTGCAGAGACTATGGCAACAAAAGGTTGATTGGGACGACGAAATCGACCCTGAAATTCAAAAAGAGTTTGAGTCACTTATAACTGCTCTACCTTTACTAAAGACTGTTAAAATACCACGATGGATGGGCTGTTCAAAAGATTCCAACGTTGAGCTTATTGGGTTTAGTGATGCGAGTGGTGAAGGTTATGCTGCGGTGATATATAGTCGCACCAGAACACTAAATAATGTTGAGATTCATCTAATTGCTGCCAAAGGAAGGGTGACACCCTTGAAGACAAAAACTAACCAAGATAGTAAGCTGTGTACGATCCCAAAAATGGAATTGGAGGGAATTCTATTGCTAACTGAACTTTACCAAAGCATTCCGAAATGCTTTTCTAACTTGAACATTCATTTCACGGCTTATACAGACTCTGAAGTTGCACTAGCATGGTGTAAAAGCAAGAAAGATAACCTAAACAGTTCTGTCAAGTGAAGAGTTAGCAAAATACTTAAAATTATTCACCCCGATAATCTACACTACGTAAAATCAAAAGAAAACCCAGCTGATCCTGCGTCACGAGGGCTGACTCCTCATCAATTTCTTAATTGCCGAAATTGGTTTTATGGGCCGGAATGGTTGACAAGTGGCAATCTTCCAAATACACCTTTTGAAGGAAAAACTACTACAGTTCTGATAACTAAAATTAATGTGCAAAATGAAACATTTATTGAAAGATTCTCTAACCTTGCTAAAGTGCTAAAAATCATTGCAATTTGCAAAAGGTTCACTGCAAATCTAAAAAGCGCCGTCAAATGTTTTAAAGAAACAGGAATTAAAAAAAGTTTTAGTCGTTTAAATTCATCAAAAGTCTTTAACAAGCCATCAGCGACAGAAATTATGGAGGCCAAACTTTCGTTGATACGAGCACAACAACAGTTAGAATTTGAAGCAGAGCTTAAATTAATTATTTCTGTTAAGACTATATCTCGAAAGCATTGGTTGTCGACTCTGGATCCTTATATTGACAACCAGGGAATTCTTAGAGTAGGGGGAAGAATAGATGCTGCGCCTATTCCGCATGAGCAACGACATCCAATTCTATTGAAAAAGTGTCATTTAGTAGATCTTGTAATTAGGCAAACACATGAAAGTCATGGTCACAGTGGGATTGGTCTCACTGAACGTCTTATTCGGACAGAGTTTTGGATACCTTCTATCAAAAAACGAATTAAAAAATGGATTCATGCATGTCCAATTTGTATTAGATAGAGAGCAATGTCTATACAGCCAAAAATGTCAAACTTACCCTACGAAAGAGTTAATTTTACACCAAGCTTTAGTCATATTTCTGCTGACCTGGCGGGTCCCTTCAATGTAAGGCCTAGCCTAGTAAAATTTGATAGATCACTCAAAGTATGGGTGGTAATATTTACTTGTTTATCGACTAAAGCAGTACATCTTGAACTAGTTTCCGATCTTAGTACCGATAACTTTTTAGCATCATTTTCAAGGTTTGTAAGCCGTCGTGGAGCTCCTAGTAGCATTCAAACTGATAATGCAACAAATTTCATGGGAACCAAACATCGAATCACTGATGCGTGGAATACAATTAAAATTGAAAGCAAAGACCGACTAGCTATTCAAGAAATAACATGGTATTTAGTTCCCGCTTACAGCCCAAATTTTAATGGTTTATGTGAGGCTGCGGTGAAAACGATAAAATATTTTATTAGACGTATGGAAACTGTGGAACGTATAACAATGGAAGAATTTAATACTTTGATTTGTCGTATCGAAGGTTTTATGAATAGCCGACCATTATATCCTGGAGTTGACCATCCTTCTGAAGCTCCCGCACTTACACCTTTTGAGCTTATTACCCAGAGGCAGCTTAAAAATCTACCAACAGACATCATACCGAACCAACGTGAACCCGTAACAAAAAGATGGCTTCAAATACGTGAGCTACAATTGCAGATCTGGAAACGATACCAACATGAATATTTATTTCATCTTCAGAAAAGATACAAATGGAAAAACCCTATGCGGAATCTGCAAGAGGGCGATTTAGTTCTATTAAAAGAACCTAACACTAAGCCCAACGAGTGGAAAATGGGGAAAGTAATGAAAAGCTATAGTTCAGATGGTGAAGCAGTGCGCCGAGTGGATATAAAAACAGCCAATAAAGACATAATACATCGGGCCACAAACTCTTTAGTCCCGTTGATGCCGGAAAATGATATACATGAGAGATATGAGAGGAGAGAGCCAACCTTTAATGAGAATCATACAAATGCTATAGCAGCTTCCTTTGTAAATAATAAAGACAAAGAGTTAAATAACAAGGAAGGAATAACCACCCTTACCAGGGAAAATGCAGAGAAAAATAAACCACCATTAAGACGTAGTGATCGTATCAAAAAATCATCGAAGTCATTTATTACGATGATGCTTATCTGCGTAGTGACTCTGCCTGACATCGCCATAGGTGCTGGCGTTCACAAAACTGATCCTGGTATTCACATTATAGGTCTACGTAATGTTTCAGTGCTTCAATCCGAACTCATATTTTCGATTACAACATCAATAAATTTTACTAAAGATATTGAAATAATTGACAACCAAATCAAGGATTTCCAAAAATTTTGTAGCACTATTGCAGGCAACATTGCGCTAAATATTACCAATTATTGTGACCATGTCTACGAAAACATTAAGTTTACCGCGAACAACATCAAAAATGAATTGTCTTCTGACTATATTGATGAACCACGTGTCGCACGAGCGGTGCCAATTTTATCGGCCCTACTGAAGTATACTCCCCATATGCTAATGGCTGGTGGTTTGATATATCAGCAAGTCCAAACGTACCAGTTAGAAAAAGAAATGAAAGCTACTAAAGAAAGAATGACTAAAATTGGTAAATTAATATTTAATCTCACAAACTTGGAACATGCAGAAGTGGATAAACATATCGATGCACTCCATCACCAACAACAGTTACTACTTTGGGAACAACAGATTACCGATTATGGGTCAAAAATCGAACTGCTTATTATTTCTATTCAGAGTGTCCACCAAAACATCATTAATATCAGGCCAGTAAAGGAACTTCAAACATATATTAAAAGTAATGCCCAATTACAGGGTATATTACCACCCGTAGAAAGCCCGGCTGACTGGTTCTTATTTAATAAGGCCATTAAACAACTTAAAGGAGGACAAGTGGTTGTAACCTTTTCGATTCCACTAGTAAAGAATACCACGTACACCGAATATGCAATTATAAGTATTCCTGATCAAGATGGTCGATTCATAGCCTTAGAAAATGGGAAAAATATATATAGTATAATGACCGACGCAGCTAATAAAACACTGATAGTAGCTAAACTAGCAATGCGTTACGCTGGTGTAGTAGAGAGTGAAAACATTTCATCGCTCAGTTTGTGTACTGCTGCTATTTTAAACTTGAACACCACATTTCTTCGCTCAAATTGTTCGGACAACATTGACCGAGCTATTGACGGCATTTACCCAATTGGGCTTCAGCTTGCGCTCTTAATCAACTTACGCTGACAATCACTAGTCGCTGACTGCACTAATGAATCCGTTCAAACCATGAATGATGCAGCAATACTTGTCCAGTTGTCAATTTGCTCTATTTCCAATTTGACTAATTATTTCTTCATTCACAGGCATATGAAGTATTATTCAATTCATTTGAACATGATATCCATCGCGAGCTTTAATGAGTTGCTACAACCTCAAATTTTAGTAGAAACTCCAACCACAGATCACCTAATTGATGCATTGAAACAAGCGTTAGACGAAGAATTGAACACATCCAGTTCCTCAGAGATGATTACCACTGATCCATGGACATATATCATTACAGTTGGAAGCGTCATTGTTTTATTGAGTCTTTTCTACGTTGCCATTAGAAGGATCAGGGTCAACAGACTTCTCGAAAGCGCAGCTAACAATATTGAGCTCACTGAAATGGATGCTAAGCCCCACTTATGGACTAAGGAATTCATAGTAAAAAGACGACAAGTCCTGGAAAGAAAACTTAATCCACCCCAAGATGAGTACATGTGAACCACAATGACAATGTTTTTTATTTAGTCTATAAGAAATAGTTTTATTGAAGAAAAATTTACTACATTAGTAATGAAAATAATGGAATTATGATTAAAAATGGTAAATGAATTGGATGCATAATTTTACATAATTTACATAATCTTTTTAACTTTATAATTTTATATATATACCAGAGGTAAAAAAAAAAAAAAAAAAAAAAAAAAAAATGTATTAGCCTTCCTTTCGTCTTTTCGGTGGGAGGTTGTTTACGCTTCGCAAGGTGTCATTGGCTTGCAAAGTAATACTTTGTACTTTGTAAAGTATTGCTTTGTAGGCAAAGTGACACTTTGCAAGTATCAGGCTACAAAGTAATACTTTGTACTTTGATAAGTATTGCTTTGTAGGCAAAATGACTCTTGGCTCTATTATCAGCCGGATGCCATTCCGCCGGTGGCTCCAATTATGCTTATGTTAGCATCGTGTGTTAATTGAAATGTGATAAATATTTTTTATGGCCCACACGTTGCTGGCGAATAGTGTTTTGGAGTCAGTGGTTTATTAGCCTCCGACTCTTCCAGTCTAAATTTTGCCTGTGTAAATTAAAATTATTTTGTCAGTTTTTTAGCTCTGCTGTGAATTTAATTTTTATAAATATTAATGCATTTCTCAAATTTGTCTAAAAAGAAATTAGTTTAAAAACAAATAAAGTTGTCAACCAACAATTAAAACAAAAAAAAAACAATTAGTTTAAATCTAAAAAGTTGTTAATCAACAATTTAAATTTAAAAACAAATGTAATAAAGTTGTTCAATAAAATAAAAACCTAAAATAATAAAACTAATATTAGTTGAAATTATTAACAACTCCTTTTTGTTTCTTCATTGGGCCTTTACTGGCCGCGCATTGTGTACACTTTTGACACCATTCTGCTACATCTTCTCTCATTTTAAACCAATAAAACCTTTCTCGAACCTTCTCCAGAGTCTTGTTTTCTCCAAAGTGTCCTCCTGATACACCATCATGCAACTCTTTAAGAACATCATCTACTTTTACCCTAGGAACTAAAATCTGCATTTTAAAAAATTTTCCATCAGCTGCTTCCCATTTTCGTTTCAGTAACCCATTTTCAATAAATATTGATTTCCATTGAGCCCAATAACCTTTCAAATTTTCACTTCTATTTGAAATTTTACACCAATCTGGACGCTCACCTTTCTTTTTCCATTCCATGATTAAAGACATATCTTCATCTTCTTGTTGTAACTTACAGATTTCATCAATACTCCAGTCATCAGTAGCTTTTACCATAATACTTAACACTGGCTTCTGAGTTTTAGCTTCTACTGAGGTACAGTATTTACAGTCAACCCTACATAGTCGACGAGATAAAGCATCAGCATTTTTGTGTAAGCTTCCTTTTCTGTGGCTAATTGCAAAATCATATTCCTGTAAGCGCTCTATCCAGCGTGCTATCTGGCCTTCAGGATCCTTGAAATTCAATAACCATTTCAGCGATGCATGGTCTGTTCGTAACAAAAACTTAGGTCCATACAAATACTTGTGAAAATGTTCCGTAGCCTTGACTATAGCCAATAACTCTCTTCGAGTAACACAATAATTCCTCTCAGCTTTTTACAATCTTCTGCTAAAATAAGCCAGTACTTTTTCCTTTCCGTCTATATTTTGTGAGAGGACACCACCAATTCCTGTGCTACTAGCATCAGTGTCCAATATAAACGAGGTTCCTTGTTCTGGATAGCTCAGGATAGGTGCTTTACAAAGTTTATTCATTATTCGTTTATTTATTTATTCTCTCGAAACTACTTTGGCATACGGGTGACCATACAAATGATTGCTTTTTCTCTGTTAATTGATGCAAGCTCCCAGCAATATCTGAAAAATTTTTTATAAATTTCCGATAATAGGTTGCTAATCCCAAAAAATTCTGCAACTCTTCTTTATTCCTAGGGACTGGCCAATCCCTTACTGCATCCACTTTTCTTGGATCAGTTTCAATACCTTCTTCAGATATTATATGTCCTAAGAATGGAACGCGTTTTCTAAATATTTGACATTTCTTAGGATTTAGCTTCAAACCAGCTTGTTGTATTCTTTTAAATACCTCACATAAGTTTCTGGCATGTTCATCAAAAGATTTTCCTACTACAATGATGTCATCCAGATACACTAGACAAGTGATTCCTATCAATCCTCGCAGAACATTCTCCATTAACCTCTCAAAGGTTGCAGGTGCATTACACAATCCAAATGGCATTACTTTGAATTGCCAAAGCCCATTACCTATGGAAAACGCTGTTTTTTCTTTATCTTCCTGAGCAAGCTCTACTTGCCAATATCCACTTTTCAAATCCAAAGTTGAAAACCACTTAGACCCTGAAAGTGTATCCAAGGTGTCATCAATCCTAGGAAGTGGATAGCTATCTCTCTTCGTAATATGGTTGAGTCTTCGATAATCGACACAAAAACGACTGCTACCATCCTTTTTCTTCACTAACACTACTGGCGACCGCCACGGACTATTCGATTCTTCAATAATTCCTTCTTCTCGCATTGACTCAATCATCCTTATAGCCTCCAATTGCTTTGCCAACGGAACTCTTCGGTATACTTGCTTAATAGGTCCATTACTGTTTGTATTAATTCGGTGTTTCACCAAACTTGTGCGTCCATAATCTAGATCATTTTTTGCGAACACTCCAGAAAAATGATCAACCAGACTCCTTGCTTGTTCATGCTGATAACTACTAAGCACCCCTTCATCAGACATGATGACTTTTACTTCAGCGGATTTGCTCAATCCAAAACTCAATGGAAAGTAATGAATACCACACTGCATGATTCTATCCTTAATGTTTAGATTTACCTCATGTGCCTCCATGAAGTCGAGACCAAGTATACAACTGTCTGTTATGTCTGCTACCAAAAATCTTTGGAGAAATTGCCATTTACCCAGCGTAATTTTCCGTACAACTTCCCCATAAACATTAGCCAAACCTCCTGTTGCGGTCCTTAGTTCCCAATTTCCTTTTTTTTTTATACATTCATCTTGTACAAGATATGACCTTAGAATGGATTTTGAAGCGCCTGTATCCACTATGATGATAATATTCGTTTCATTAATTTTTCCTCTTACACCTAAACTTCCATCTATTTGTCGTATTCCAGCAATACTGACAGTTTTTCTTGAGGCGTCAGCATCAGTACCCAATTTCCGCCTCCAAAAATTTGTGATTCCTAGTTTTCCGGCTGCTCTCGTCGCCTTTTCCGACTTGCATCTTTGCCACTTGCTTTACAAGTCTTCCATTCATCCGCTTTACAGTGTTTCTGTATATGACCCTTTTTCCACAGCTCCAACACATGATTTCCTTTTCTTTTTTAGGAAGATTTCTCATCCACTCTTTATTAGAAACAGCCTCATATACTCGAGCTGTGTTTCGTGATGCCTGTTTTGCTGCTTCGTAAGCCAAACCAAAGACCAATACTTCAGTTGTAGTTCTCTTGCTTGCTAATCGAAGTGCCTGCTGTAAGTCCCGATCTGCAATCGCATTAACAAAAATTTCTACTGCAATCTCTTGTTGAAATTCTTGCCCATGCTCCGGATATGATAGCCGGGTCAAACGCTCTACATTTGTTTGAAGCTCCTGTAAACTTTGTCCAGACTTTTGAAACAAAGCACGAAGCTGCATTCGATATACCTGCTGTAAATGCCGGTCACCATATCTTAATTCCAAAGCCTTGACAAGTAAGTCGTAATTTTCTTGGTCCTTCATTGGTAATGTTTGCAATAGTTCTGCTGCTGATCCTCTCAAAGCCAGAATTAATGCTGTTGCCTTCTCCTTATCATTCAAACCAGATGATTTGACTGCTGCTTCGAATTGCACTTTATATACAGCCCATGGTATCTCTCCATCAAAAATCGGTGGCTTGAAACCTCTTGTGGTTACAGCCCCATGTAACTCTATTCGTCGCATATTTGTCTCCAGTACTTCCATCTTCTGTTTAACTTCATTTGTCATTTTTTCCACATCCCTTTCAGATTGGTCAATCCTTCTTTCTAACAAAATTCGATTTTCTTCTAAATTCTCACATACTCCATTCTCCAATCTTTTAAAGGCTTCATCCTGATCTTCATTTAATTCCTCTTTAACTTCTTTAAATATCTGTCTTTTAATTCCATCTATTCTTTGATTTATTCTTTCCTCCATAGCTTGTAGCAGAGACGTTAGGTCACTCACTGTTACCAAGCTATGACCATTCTGGTTAATTGATTCGTTTTAAACATCGCGCTGTGAAAAATCCTGTGGTTCCATTATTTCCTTTAACTGTCTTAACAATTGCGCTTTCGTTCCTGTAGTAACTCTTCCTCTCTTCTTTAATTCTTCTTTTAATTCCGCAACTGTTAAAGCTTCCATTAGAAATAAATCCCACTTCTGACACCAATGTTACGTTTTGTCCCAACGTTATTCGAAATACAATCTAACTATTATCTTTTAACATTTATTTTGTATCCTATTTATTATAATATAATATTACTTAAATTATACTATCTCTAACTAATTCACTCAATAGTAAGAAACTCCAAACTGACTTCCATTTTTCGGTGACAGCTCTTTATATAGTAAGCTCACAGCCTACTTTGCTGTGAGCCTACTATAATTATATAACAATATTTTGTCCTTTTATATGTTTTCAATAAATAAAATATTTGTAAAAGAATTTTTTTAACACCTTTTTTGCATACCTTTTAAATGCGTATTTAATTGCGGCTCGCGAAAAATTTTATATTTTGAAAAATGGCTCGGATTATCAGGGGTCTTGGCCACCCCTATGCAATCCTCAAATACTTCTTTATTCTAAAGCAACTGGCTTAATATTATATTCAGCATGCATATTAAATGATTTAATAGACTATGGACTTGATCCAAAACCAAGTTTAAATTGTATTTGTAAAACTTCCCGTTCAATTCCTGATTGTTAACAATTTTACAATCCACTCTTAATTTTTGTGCTAAAATAATACATAAAGTAAGGCCTTCCCTAGTGATAAAACTTGTTTATTTATTATATTTTATAATTATTTATTAATCAAAAAAAACTAAAAAATGTTATGAAAATATTGAAAAGATTATTTTAAAAAAAAAAATACAGTTCTTTGGTAATTTTAAGCTGAAGATAGCAGTGAAAGAATCGAGCTCTCGGGTTAATCAACTTGTTGACAGAACAAGAACCAAAGTTATACGACTATTATAAGTTTTTTTTTTGCTTTAAGTTGATATCTCAAAAAACAATTATAATCTTTATCTTTGTTTGACCCTTAAGGTGGCTATAGACTATAACTAAAAGTGGACAACTTTTGCTTCCTTCTCCATATAAAAACCTGTTTTCTGGGACTTTTCGGGTAGATATTAAACATGTTTGATATTTTTCTGATTTTTACATGCTCTGCACTAATTCACTCGCAGATAAATTTATTTTTCAATTTTTCTTCAAGTAGTGCACATCAGTCTCTGCCATATGATCCCAGCAGGAAATTTGGAATCAGAAGCTAAAAGAATCATAGATGAATCGCTTCATATTTGATTCTGCAGAATGCACCGGTAAGCAATTCATGTATTTTATACGTTTTACACATGCAAATAATCATTTTTATTCGTTTATATAGGAAATATAAAACTAACACATTAAAAGTTATCACACGTAAAATATAATAACTATAAGTGTGTGATTAAAATGAATAAGTCTTTTTGACATTTCGGAAAGTACGCGTTGTGTTGTGATGTTGTGTATAAAAATAAAATTAAATATTAGGAGACTATTTTTGTTTAATTTAATTTAATAAATTGTCAAAATATGGTATAGTTAATTTTAAATAAAAGAATATTGTTAAATAAAAGAATATAATTGTGAAAATATGATGTAGTTAATTTTAAACAAAAGAATATAGTTAAGTAAGTTAGGACTTTCTTTAGGTTAAGTAAATTTAAGTTTTATTAAATAAGTTGTTCAATTATGAAATAGTGTTGTAATTAAATAAAATATTTAATTATATAAAATATGTTTAATTTATTCCATTTATAATTATTTTATTGACTATATATTTATTTTTACACTTACACTTACGTGAAAGAAGGATGGGTATATAACACATTGTGGCCCTATAGCATATGTGCTATTTCATCACTCTGTGTTATATATCCATCTCTCTTTTACTAATGAAATATAAAATATAATACTTTTTATAAGAGTATAACAGCTCATATATAGGAGTACAATACTAACGCAGTTTTCTTACATGTGTTAGTAAGTGATTCTCACTGCGATCATGCTTTGGTTAAAATTTGCTATGATTAGATGAAAAGAGAATCGATTCATAGCTTCCCAGGGATGGATTACGAATGCATTGAAGAATCATTCTTTTTCCCGCTGGGATATATCAAAAGGTGGGATTACACTATGTGTGGGTTTGTACTGCAAAGTTTTTTTTCAGGTTAAAGCAAATTTATTTTGTATTTTTTTAATTAAGTTAGTATACAAATAGTTATTCAATTATTTAATTAAATGAATAAATATTTATTAAATGATAACATTGGGGAAGATACATATGAAAATATATTAAAAAAAAATAAAAATTAAGACACCTAATATTAATAAAAATAATAATATTTGGGGAAATGAAAGAATTTCAAATGCATTATTTGAAGAAAGGAACTTCAAAAGAAAATAATTTCTATAAAAAGAAGTAATATTATTATTTTATAATTATTATAATAATTAATTTCCAAGATGTAGGCACTTTTTGATTATGTTTTATTAAATAAATATATATTTCATGTTATTTTTGTTTTTAAATATTATTTTTAATCATTTCATTTTAACTTATGTGTTATTATTTATATTTAAATGTAATTTATTTTATTTTAATTTGATTTATTTATGTTTCTTTTATAAATTCACAACTTTTCTCAATTTTCAGCCCTTTTACTATAAAAAAATCATATACAATTATATATTTGATTTAAAAAAATATAGGTTCTATAATATTTGTATATTTATACTATTATATTGATATTTTTTGTATAATTTTTAGTCGGCAAAACTCCTTTTATTCTCCTAAATATTATTGGTTAAACTTAATATTAGATGTAATTGTTTCATTTATCGGTAATGAATTAAGCTGCTCAAATTTTTATTTTCTTTGAATATATTTTTATGTGTATCTTCTTCAATATTATCATGTAATAATTTTTATTTATTTAATTAAATAATTGAATAATTACTTGCATACTAACTTAATTAAAAAAATACAAAATAAATTTGCTTTAACCTGAAAAAAAACTTTGCAGTACAAACCCACACATAGTGTAATCCCACCTTTTGAAGCTGTCCACTTTTAGTTGTAGTCTATAGCCACCTTTAGATTTTTTTCTTCCCTCCATTATCTTATGGGGCCTCCACTCAATCGCCATAGCACCGCCAAACTTAGTTTGACATTTAGTCGCCGAACTCTACGTCCATACATGCGTGCGTTGTTATTTTGACATTAGAGTATTAGGAGTAAAAATATAGAATTAGCTAGAATTATAATAATTTTTAACATTTAAATACTAATGTGGCTCTAGTTGAATTATTTGAATAGCCATAGGCCATTTATAATTAAATAAATAAAATAAATAAGTAAATATATAAGTACTTACTGTTTTTTTATCTTTAATCAATTTTAATTGTGCAATGAGGCATGTTGTTGACGTTTTTATTGTTATTTTGATAGTATTGAAGTGTTAGCTATTTGTATTTGATTGTCGTTGTAAAAATTAGATTTTGGTATGAAATTCATGGGTACATATTCTTTTTGGCTAATTTGTAAAAAAATTGCTCTGTTTTAGCTATTTGTATTTAATTGTTGTTGTAAAAGTTAGATTTTGCTTTTGGCGAAACAAACAGGCAAGGGCATTTTTGGTTTTTTTTTTTATTTCAAATGTTAAATGAATCCACACACATTTTGAGAAAAAAGGGTAAAAAAAGTAAAAAGAATTTTAAAAAATAGAAAAGTTTTATTAGGAAGCTAAGTTTTGAAATATTTTACGGCTGTTAATGATTAGCCAAAAAGAATATTTACCCATGAATTTCACACCAAATTCAAAGACATCACTACTAAAGCAAATAATAAGTTCATTCAAGTTGATACAATCGAAAATACAAACAACCGCAGAGGCTCCCGCGGAACCACACTAACTGAATTTTGAAATTTTTGTCATTTTTGACGTCATAAAAATTACCCGCTAAGTTATACGCACTAAGTGAGTGCCCAGCTTTATGACTAATTGTTTTGAATTTTTGTATTGCGTATTTTTTCACTTCTAGCGAGTGTGAATTGCACACAGATGTTGTTCTTTGTAAAATTATATATTTATAGTTTTGGGTGAATTAGGTTGCTGAGCTCGTCAACACTACCGAAACGAGAAAAAACAGGATTCACATATATTTTTTATTATTAAATTTTTTTATTTTTTTGACATCTTCAAAAATTATATATTTCGTTTTGATTTTTTTTTTTTAATATATACATATATTTCTTTTTTTTACGTGTACATAGTTCTTATATTTAAAAAAAAAAAAATTTATACTGATAGTTTTCTCCATTTATTTTCCACTGGCATCGACTTTCTTTGGTACTACCCATACAGGAGCGGAATATGGAGAGTTGCTATATCGAATAATGCCCTTCTGTAGCATTTCTTCGATTTGACTCTTAATTTCCTGTTTATGGATGCAGGGATACCTGTATGATTTTGCCTGTATAGGTACATTATCTGTTGTCCTAATTATATGTTTAATAGCGTTTGTGAATTATTCTAATTACAGATCAGAATGAAGATCTTATTAATAGCCACCCTAATAATACTTCCCCTGAACTTCGATTCACTAGAAAATAAAATAAACCACTTAAAACCCCATAATAGACGAACACGAGGTCTCATTAATATATTAGGTACAGGACTCAAATTCATTGCAGGAACTATGGACTACAATGGTGAAATAGAAATAAAAACTAAATTAGATGCTATAATGATTAATAACAAAAATCTCATACAGGAAAGTAACAAACAAATTAAAATAAATTATAAAATATATAACCAAATAAACAATATAACAAATCATATTTCGAATCAACAAAAGACTATTTCAAATTATTTAAATAAAATTAATAAGCAAAATGAAAACAAAATAAGTGCAATAGAAAATAAAATAAATTACTTTGAACAATTATACAAATAAATTACGGTATTAACTTATTGAAAAACCATATAGACAATATAGATCAAGTCATACTCTCAAGCAAGTTGGGCATATTATCTAGAAATATACTAACAGAAGAACATAAACTCATTTCTGACCATGAAACCTTAAAAGATATAAAAGTAGCGGTAGCATTTCATAACAATCAAATAATTATTATCCTTCTTATACCTCAATATTCAGAAACTACCCTATCAAAAGAATTAATAGAACCTATTCCTAATTACCAAAAGAAAACGGTATTTTTAGAGAAAAATATTGTGTTAATAGATAATAATAATAAAATATATGAGGAAGATGTAAAAGACAATTTGAAAAAGAATTTAGTAGAAATAAAAAATGAATGTATTTCAAATATATTAAACTTTACTACTGCAAATTGCTTAATGAAAATAAACGAAAACAGGGAAATAAAAGAAATAAAACAAGGAATGATTGTAATAAAAAATTCTCTTAACATAAAGTTGCTACAAACATGTAATAAATATAATCTAACCCTAACTGGAAACTATTTAATAAAATTTGAAAACTGTAAAATTAATGTAGATGAATTAACTTTCGAAAATTATTCAACAAAATTAAAAGATAATGTAATTTTACCACATTATATTACAAAAATAATAGAAAATAAAACAGTAAACACAATAAGTCTAGAGGAAATACATATAAAAACAATAAAAGATAATAGAAACGAAATAAATGAAATTAAACAACAAAAATAAAAAACAATAAATCCAATAAACACTTGCATTGAAATAACTATTATAGTAATTCTCATATCAATAATTTTGATAAAAATTAAGAAAAGAAAAACTTCGTCGGAGCCTCAGACAAACAGTGGGGGTGTTACCGCCATCACACAAAACAAACTCATAATTTAAGAACGAAACATGTCAATTAAATATTATATCGAGAAGATAACCAACTAATAAGTTAAGAATGAAACATGTTTAAATAAATATTATATCGACAAGATAACAAACTTAGACTTTAAAAATAAACCATGTTAATTAAATATTATATTGATAAGATAAGCAACTCATAATTTAAGAATGAAACATGTTAAATAAATATTATATTGACAAGATAACAAACTTAGAATTAAAGAATAAAATATGTTTAAATGATAACAAGTACAAGAGGAACACAATCAAGTCCGCATTTGTTGTTAAAGATAGATTTTTATTTGGTTGAAGGCTGAAAAACTCTTTAAAAAGCTTTTCCAAAGCATGGTCCCCCAAATAATTTTCACTTTTTCTTGCGGAGACCGACTCCCTAAATTCGTAAAAAATTTTTTAAATATTAAAAATTGCTTAAAGTCTTGCCGGCAAGATTTCGAAAGCATGGTCCCGCAAATAATTTTCACTTTTTCTTGCGGATACTGACTCCCTAAATTGGTAAAAGATGTTTAAAGAGTTTTTCAGCCTTCAACCAAATAAATATCTATCTTTAACAACAAATGCAGCCTTGAAACTAAGAGTCAATATGGGTAATTTTTACGATAAGAAGAAGAGAATATAATGTCTTGACAATTTAATATGGCGATTTTAAAGAGGTTTTAGTGTAAACTTTGATTGGCTGTCAACGAGAACACATCGTCTCTAAGCGATTCTCACGTTTATAAAGTATATTCAAAGTATATCATTTATTGTTGAGCTGAATTATATCAGTAAAAGCCTTTAATTATAAAAATATAAAAGTGATCTATCAATTTCAAGACTGGTGAACTTTCTTGAGTTATAATTTTTAACGGATTCATCTTTAAACATCTAATAAATTGAGATTGAATATTATTAAACCACGAGGTCAATCTGACAGATATCAAAATTTTGTCAAAGTTTTATAGTTAACACGTTTTGATGTTAGGGTTATCTATCAAAATCCTAATATTAAAACCAATGTATTGAATCATCCAAACAACATAAATTGTATTTTATTTGAAAGCAGTAACTTCAGCCGACTTATATCAAATAGCATTGGGAATCACAAGACAATTCGAAACGAAGGTTTCGGATATCACTTTAATTAATTAATTTTAACTAATATTAACTACACAGAAAAAATTAAAACATAAATTTCTAAGATACTTATAGTTATATGAATTAATTATTTTAGGATATTTTTAAACGAAAGAGGAACGATTTGGCATTAGAGGATGGTGGCCTGTTGCTGATTGATGTTTTTAATTCTATAAGGAATTGGTGTAGCGAAATAGTATGATAATAGTTTGAAGGGTATTATGTAATATTAGTGTAATAACAGTAAGCTATATCATTTTTAATAGATACAATAATTTTTGTGAATCTATAAATATTTAGTTTGTCTTATATATGTGTTAACTGTCTAGACATTTAATTTCTGATCTTATCTTTGCATATCGTGGTCATAGGCATTAGATAGGCGAGAACCCTTCTCTTCAATTATTCGTAATATTAAAAGTCGTGGTGCGATAGTATAGTACTTTTGAACTATAATAAGTCTTAAGATGACAACAAAAAAAAATAAATTAAAACACACTAATGACATACCCTCCACGTCCCAGCCTACTAAGCAGCTGCAACAGACGAATCAAACATGGGGGATTACAGATGACTCAGCCTCCAACTCATCTGACAAAAGTCTCTCTCCTAAAACTCCTAAAGCTAGGAGAACAACACAGACAATCCAAGATAAGGGAATCACTATACAGAATTCCAGACCAAACCTACGCTCCAGAAACACTAACGATAATAAATCTACAAAGAATACGTCTTTTGAAACCTTGGCTAAAGTTGCAACGGAGAAACTATTAAATAGTCCCACCATACAGCCACGAAGGGGCAGGCCCCAGTCAGATCATGACTATGCAAACAGTAGAAAAAATTCTTTTAACGAGCTGGACGAAGTCATTCTTGACAAATATTCGGGTATTAACTCGACGAGTTCGAGAAACAACTCGAACAGAGAACTATATACCTCAGAGACCAACACAGTGAGTATGTCGGTCCATCGGTCAACAAATGCCCCCCCATCACTGTATCGGGTCTTAACCCCTCGGATATTAGACATAAACTTAAAAGACTATCTACCGACAATACACAAACTTTCTGGATTAAGATAATAAATAAACACAAATTACAATCAACATTAACTGTAGTGTTTTATACGAACAGTGTATGACACGGTTAAAAGGAATAAAAGCTCGCGCGTATTCATATTGTCTAGCCAGCAAAAGGAGGGAGTCCATTCTGGTCAAGGGCATCAACGCACACGAGGAGACGAATGATATCCTTGAGGACATTAAGGCTATTGAGCCTTAGGGCATTGGCCCTAACACCTCAATAAACAAAGTAACTGATTTTACTACTGTCAGATCAAAGGCAGAAGGTTACAAAATTAATGCATTTGTAGTACAACTGAGTGAAGGACAGAAATCGAATGAAATAAAAAATATAAAGTACATACTCAACCAAAGAATTACCTGGGAAAGATTGTTTAAAAAATCTGTTACACGCTGTTATAAGTGCCAGGGCTTTGGCCATACTGCCAACTTCTGCTCTGATAATATCTGCATGCTATGTGCAGGGAAACACTCAGGGCTAACTTGCCCTTTGCTGAAAGACAATAACACATCCAACTACATCAACATTAACCCTAACCTATTCAAATGCGCGAATTGCGGATGTTCGGGACATTCTGCTAATTCTGCAAAGTGCACCGAGTACAAGAGATACATGAAAAAAAGACAGTAGCTTAGGGATAGTATAAACGCCCGCAGGGATCAATTAATAAATAATAACATGATGTTTTTATCGTCGGCTAATAGAAAAATAAATAACACAAAACCGTTCGCGGAAGTTGTTAAGTCCACGAACAGAATTAATGTCGAAACTGAAAACTTTCAGTCTTTAGCGTCAGCTGCCAATGCCATCAAAAGACTGACAGATGAAATCACTATTCTGTTGGGCATGAGCTTGATGGACCTTGTCCATAAGATTGAAGACGTGCTACAGAATCTTAATAATTACACATCCAAGTATGACAAAATGACATCAATTTTCAAATTCATAGCTTCCCTCGGGGATTGTGACACCCTACTGTAAATGTTAAAAAGCATGAAAATTCTAGCACTAAATGTCAATTCAATAATTGCAAACAATAGGAAGTTACTCCTTCAAGACACGATCATTCACCCCCGCCCGCTCGCAACCTTAATTTCAGAAACGCGTCTCTCAGCTAAGGACAGCCTTTGGCTTGACAATTTTAAAATACACAGGAATGACTTTGAAAGAGGCACGGCAATAATTATTCCAGATTACATGAAGTCCACAGTAGTTAATTTTTACCCTCAATATTTCTCGGCCACGGTAATTGGGATACATGTTCAAATGAAAGGGTCCATCAGATCAACACTTCTAGCGTCCATATATCTACCAAGCAAAGCCAACCCTGAGCTAATAAAGGAACTAGAACAACTCCTGGCTCTATCCAAAACTTATGATTACTACGTGTGGGGTGGAAACTGGAACGCCAGATTCCCACTATGGGGAGACAAAGCCTCTAACCACAACGGAAAACTGCTAGCCAACTGGTTCATGGAAGAAACCTTCTCCGATATCAAAATAATGGCTCCGACCCTACCGACCTTCCCCAGAGCAGGGTCATACCTAGATCTATTTCTCATTTCTCCTGAATGGATGGACATCAGTCTTAACCATCTTGGCATAAAACTATCAATAAAAACAGATGGATCACCCATGGCTTCGCCACCAATTCACAATTTAGGTCTAAAGCATACCAACTGGAAAAAAACTGAATAAAAACCTTAAACGTAAAACGAACAAACTTATGTATAGTCATTGCACATACACCATTGAAGAGATCGACTCTATAATTGAGAATCTTAACAATATTATTATAAGCACCACCAGTGAACATTAATCTCACCTTAGGGGCCGAATGGATATTATAGCCCGCTTACATACAGGCTCATATCAGTTAGAAGAACATGGTGCAACAAATTGCACAACCTCTATAAAGCTAGACTAAATACCTATGATCAGCACTATATCACGCTAAAAGCACAAATTATTAGACTGAATCAACTCATCAGTGCTAACACAAAAAAAGATCTCAACGCCTATTACCAATACAGAATTCAACATATAAAACCAGGTCCAGGGGTCTGGAAAGAATTCGACATCTCGTCTCTAACTACAATTCTGACCATCATTTTCAATAACTGTATAAATTTAGGATATTTTCCAGTTGAATGGAAATTCGCCAAACTGGTCCCCATTCACAAGAAGAACTCAACATCTAAAGTTGAAAACTATAGACCCATATCGCTTCTCCCTAATATAGGGAAAGCGCTTGAAAGGATAATAAAGGACAGACTCTCTTCTTTCATGTCAACTCAAGATTTGCTACCCTGGAACCAGTTTGGTTTTAGAGAAGAACATTCCACCAACCACGCGTTACTCTCGAAAGAGAATACGATCATAAATTACTTAAGGCAAAAAAAATGTACAGTCGTATTGGAGATTGACCTAGAAAAGGCATTTGATAAGATCTGGAGAGGAGGAATATTACTGAAATTATACAATGCCAGCTGCCCACAACCGCTAATAAAATTAATACATAGTTTTCTCTCAAACAGATTCTTCAGTATAAGCATTAACAACACACTATCGGAACCGATGGAAGTGAATTCCGGAGTGCCTCAAGATTCAGTTCTCGGGCCAATCTTATTTTCTCTCGCTCTACATGATTTTCCAATTAATACGTCGAGCGCCAACAATACTCAAGCCTTCTTATATGTGGACAACATTACCATAACAGCAGGAGCAACCAAACCCTCTTCGGCTATTGATGCACTCAATGACATCAAGTCAGTGATTGAAAGTTATTTTGCAAAATGGGGTCTTAAAATAAACCCTGACAAATGTAAAATATTAATAGTCCGCAATGCTACTTGTAAATGTCACAGAAAGTGCACTAGAGAAATTAAAAACACACGCTTTTTCCTCGACGGCAAAAAAAATTGAAGTGCACAAATCAATCTCTATTCTGGGGGTACACTTCACTGAAAAATATGGGGCTAACAAACAAGCGACACACGCATTAAACAGCGCCAAAAGGGCAGCCGGGACCGTCTTCAATGCTTTCTCATCTAGACACTGGGATATGAAAATTAAACTACTCATCTACAAAGCCATTATTAGACCAATATTAGGATACGCATTTCCTTGTTGGTTCTACATGTCACCCACATACCCTAAGAAGTTAGAAATGTTCGAGAGGAAAATTCTATGGCTGATCACGGGTTGTAAAAGAAGACCTAACAAAAAGTACTTTCGAAATAGCACATTATAAGAGTCCACGAATCTATGTCCACTCTTAACTTATCTCACTAACCTTAGCTATAGAACTCTATACAAAATTATGTTGCGCTCGAATCTAGAGTTAAAAAATATATGTTTATTGAACATGGAGACCTCCATACGAGATAACTTTTACCTATTGCCGTTTAAGATGTTGCATGACAACTCGTAGCCCGATCTGAATATCGAGGACTCTCAACCGAACTCTGTTAACACTCCGAATTTCTACATCAAAACCAACAGTAATAACCATCGTGTCTGAATCGATGTTAGAAGTATCTACAGATAAGCGTGCAAGTTACTAAACACTTGTAACAGGCCACTATCACTTATGTCAGTTCTGTTATTAGATCAGTAAGTCTCTATAAATACTGTAATACAAAGGACACAATAATGTGAAAGCAATTGAATTGTTTTTAAAAACAAAAAAAATAGTTTTAAGAATTATGTAAATAATGTTAAAATTAAGTATAAAGATAAAAATCTACCTACATATTTTGTTAAATTAGAAAAAGATACATATATGTATTATTGGATCATATGAAATTAAAATTTCTACTGTATATAAGGATAATTGCTACATATATATATATTATGTAAATAGAATTGTTGATTTTCAGATATGCTAGCTAATGAGTCTGTAATTGTAAAAGTTAATATTACGATTTTTAGTCAGAAGTTAGCAACATTTAGGAGAAAGTTAAAATACCTAATGTATACCTTCTAAGACTATCTAGAGCTTTGTTCCTATTATAAAAAAAAATAAAATCAGTGAAAATATTGAAACTGAAAATATGTATTGATTTGCTAAAAATTTGGAAATAACCAATTAACAGTATTAATGTATACGTGTAATACTATTACTCTGTTTAGTCAATGTAAATAGTCCTATTAGTTCGTAGTTTTTAAAAAAAAAAAAAAACTAGAAATGGAATGATAAGGCTCATGTAAATACCGCTTTAGTATTTAAGCCATTAGCATTAAACACACTAGCAGACATATATCACATCGTTCAAGTCTCTGTTGTACAGCCCAGAGCAAGCTGTCTATATCACTGTCATATTAATGCTAAGCAACCTCTCATTACAAGCGAGAAAGGTTTTAGTTTCATCTGAATAGGCTTATACACCTATAACGGGCCATATTATTGCATGGTGATTTATAGATATTAAAACATCTAAAAATTGTAAATCATTGTATATAAAAGTCTCAAATAAATATTGATTGATTGATTGATTGATTAGTGTAAACTTTAAAGATCGAAAAACCATATTAAGGCAACTTTTTAAATTTTTTTACTATTTTTTCCGATATTTGGGTGTCGGGCTTAATCGGAAAAAGTACATATTAAAGTGGCCCCACTAATGCCTGATTAAATCTATAATTAAAATTGTAATATAACAAGGCAAGTTTAAAAATAGTTCGTGACACTATATGAAAAACTTAATCGGTTTTGTATACCGCATCCCATTCCAATTATATTTTGATAATAGTTCTTTCTTGTAAATAATTACTTAAATGGGTAAAGTTATTAAAAACGAAACAAAAATTATGAAGAAACAACATACAATTAAATCAAAAACTTCAATACAAAACTCTGCTAAAATTAAAAAAGGCACTAAGGGATCTGTGCAAAGAAAAGTTTATAGTGATAAAAATAAAAAACGAGTTGATAAAAGAAATTTACTATTTAAAAAAATTGATTTAATTCAAAAAGAAAAAAAAGTAGAACTAGAAAGAAAAAAACGTGAGCGAACAATTATTACAGGAGATTTGAAACCGATCCAAGATGCTTTACCTTCTTTAGAAAGCTTATTAGAAAAAAAGAAGCAAAAAAATAAAAATCAACAAAAAAATTCTCAAATAAAAAGAAATTTAAGTAGGCAAGAGAAATATAAATTATATGAAGCCCAATATTTGAAAGGAAGGCAAGTTTTCTTGAATGCTCTGAATGATCCTAAATTTCAGCAAGATCCGCATTCATATGTTTGTTCTCTAAGTAAAAGAAATAATCATTCATTTTGTTCTTAAATTTGTAAATGAATATAAAACTGCTCTGTAGATTATAGAAATTTTTAAAAATAATTTTTTGCATTCATTAAAGATATAAATTACTTTTTTTTATTTTATTATTACTATCGCACATTTATTTAAGGAAAAGAATTTATCAGGTGGACACATCATAATGTGTAATTTACGAAGCAACTGAGAAGAAAAATTCTACTGTCGTCTTCTCTAAATTAAACTAGATAATTAGCATAATCTTTATGCCAAGAAAGCAATGGTTGACAAAGGGGACTATTCACTATAAATTACTAAATCGTTAAATGGCTCTCTCGTCCCATGTAAAGTATATAGGTAGCTATAGACTACAACTAAAAGCGGACAACTTTTGCTTCCTTTTCCATATAAAAACCTGTTTTCTGGAACTTTTCTGGCTGATATTAAACATGTTTGATATTTTTCTGTTTTTTACATGCTCGGCACTAATACACTTACAGGTAAATTTATTTTTCAATTTTTCTTGGAGTGGTGCACATCGGTCTCTGCCATATGATATATCAAAAAGTGGGATCGCACTATGTGTGGGCTTGTACTGCAAAGTTTTTTTTCAGGTTAAATAATAAGCAAATTTATTTTGTATTCTTTCTAAAGGATTAAGTAAGTATGCAAGTAATTATTCACTTTTAGTTGTAGTCTATAGCCACCTTAAGCCTATTCAGGTGAAACAAAAACCCTTCTCAACCATTGTTGGGAGGGGTATTCCTAGTATGAAAATGACAGTAATAAAAGACAGCTTGCTCCAGGCTGTCAAGTGATATGAATGAAGTATATAATATATGCTATTGTGTTTTACTTAGAGGCTTTAAGTTATATTTACATGTGATCTTATCATTTAATTTCTGGTTTTTTTTTTTGTTTTAATTTTATTATATTTACAAATGTTGGTAGGACCAAATAAACTAAAACTAACTTATCTATCTTAATTTAGGTAATAATATTATAGTAATTAATTGACCTGACTAGACTAGCAAAATGTATATTTAGAGATTTGATTTTATTTTGATATTTAAAATAGCTAGTAGAGCCAAAACTAAATGAATTAATTAAACTGAATGGGTGGTTATACAAGAGTTGTCATGATATGCATTGCTTTTCGAAGTTACGGGCGAGACGTATAAAGAGCTCCCTGCAAACTCACTGTTCTTTATACGTCTCACCCGTAACTTCGAACAGTTATGAATGTCATGACAACTCGTGTATCACCACCCAATGTCTATAATTAGGAGCTTATTTACTATAACAATATTTACTTGTGTTCTTAGCATTTTCTTCGATTTTGGTGCACATCGGTCTCTGTAACATTTTAAGAGATGGGATTGCAATGTGCGTGGGTTTGTACTGTAAAGCTTTTTTTTCAGGTTAAATGATAAGCAAATTTAGTTTTATTTTTTCTAATTAATTAAGTTTTGTTTTTATCTTTGTATATTTGTAACGGACTCCTGCTCTAAAGCATATCCAAACGTAAATATATATATATATATATACATATATCCACACGTACCTATATATTTTGCCATATGAAAATATACCCAGCGGAAAATTTCTAATGCGCTTTAACTCCGGGCAAAATTCAAGCGCTCCGTCACCATATTTATTTGGAGCACAATCCGAGCGCTCAAATTGAGCTGCTTTTCTATATGAGTGCTCATATGAGTATAAATTGACATGTGCCTGTCTGCAGACAGTATGCTGATGTTTACAGACAGTATACTGTCTGTTGTTATGTGCAAAGTCTATAGTTAGGTTTTTTTTCATGAAATCTTTGGTTTCATTTATAGCTATTGTTTCATTTCAAGTGAATTATTTAAAGTGTGCGCACGGTAGTTTTTACTATTCACAGTTCTGTAAGCATAAATTCTGATATTATAATTATTTAATAAACTTTTAATAAATCAATTATAAGATGGGACAGGGGATGGACAGCAAAAAAAATTGCAGCAAACAATTATAAGTTGTTTAACACCTATCTTTTTGGTAAGAGTTTTCTTAAATATACAAACATATCTAAATGAATTTTCCGCAGAGGCTGTCAAAAATGAAAATTATGGGTTTCACGATTTTGAGGCGAACATGAAAAAGGGTTTCCAGTTAACGAAAAACCGGCCTTACAGAAGCAAATTTGATAGCAAAAAAATGTAAGTATATTCTTTAAATACAAATTAAGTTAAAAATTAAATAAAAATAATTTCAGATCTCATAAGAGGACATTCTATTTGTAGGAATATACTTTAAGAATATTTTTTGAAATTGTGGATATAATTAATTAAATATAAATTAATAAATTACTTTAAATATTGTTTTTCTTATGCTTTTCCTTCATTAGATAAATTCGGATGCCTGCGCGTCTAATGGGTATAATGGAAAAAAATATTAAAACCTAAATATTAAAAAAATAATATTAAGCCATGTAAATAAATCACTCGGAAAGAGCTTTCTTTAAAGCGCCTCGCTCCAATGAATTGCCCAGCGGTTAATTTGCACTCTTTACCGTATGTATGACTTTTGCATGCTAAAACGCTGCTATAGGCTATTGTCAATTTGCGACCACATACATTCTATGACCTAATTTTTTCATTTTGAAAAATAGAGAAACTACACAAAAAAAAATTTTGGCCCCGTGGTGAACATTTGCAATTTTTGCTGGGCAGTCAACGTGTTAAAAAAAGTTGCTGCATTTATTACTAAATTAACATCGAAAATGAAATTTTTGGCACGACTACGGTTCCCGTGGTTTCGCCATTTTAGCACTTTTTTAACTTTTTTTTTTGCAAAACACTCTAATTACCGTCTAGAATTCAAATCCGCAGCAGCTTTTAAAAAATATTTAAGTTTAATTTTCCTTAAAAACTAACCTAAAATGGCTTAAAAATGTCAACAAATAAGACATTTTAAGAGTCTTCTTCTTCTTTATATGAGCTATAATAGCCTCAGTATCTTAAGAGCTTATGTCATTTGCTTTTTTTTGAGCAAAGCTAGGGGCCTGTCTTTTAAATTTAGCTCAATACTTTTTTGACACAATTTTGTTTTTATGTATTAATTAAATTAATTTATGCAAATAAATAAGGCAAATTATAATATATAAATAAAGGTAAAATAACTCATTGCATAATATTTCGGAAATGTTTTATTATGCACAAAAAGCAGTTTCCGTGCCTAAAGGGGGAGGTTTCCATTAATAGGGGCACTTTAATATGTACTTTTTCCGATTAAGTCCGACACCCAGATATCGGAAAAAATAGTAAAAAAATTTAAAAAGTTATCTTAATATGATTTTTCGATTTTTAAAGCTTACACTAAAACCTCTTTAAAATCGCCATATTGGAACTGCCACAATATAAAAATCTTCTTCTTCTTCCCATCAAAGTTGTCATCACTAATTCATTTGTCAATGAAGGCTAGTAGCTTAGACCTAAACTAAGGGCTACGTTAATTAATGAATTAAATTTTTTCTTGGTTGGTCTAAATAATGTTATTATTCTATTTATTTATAAATATATGTATTATTTAATTAGAAAAACTATTATCTATTCGTCAGTGTACTAAACTTGAATATAGAAGACGAGAACTTTTACCTGATCTGACAATTTGATGTTTATATATTTTAAGGTGTCATAATCAATCATAATTTAAGAAGAAAACATATTTATTGGTATCAATTATTATGGAAACTAAAAATTTCTTTTGTTTTTATTTACAGAATTATTGCTCACCAATTGTATGCTGTGGTTTTTTGCATAAATTCCTTGTAAATTTATTGGAACCCAAAAACGCGCAAAAATATTTCATATATATGCCACATAAGTAAGTTACCCGTACATTCACCTTCCTGGTGGAATTTTGATATAAGGTTTAAGATTATCTTTACATATTTCTAAATTTTAATTATAACCAAATCGTTTCATTCCGTCCTCTTTGAATGAAAACACAGTGTAAATAAAGGAAGCCTTTCAGTGTAACTGAATCATTATATATATTATCAGGTATATTTTTCACTTCATCATCACTTTCACTTCATCTAAAGTTTGTGGTTGTAATGGCATTTTAAAACAACACCTCTGAAAGAAATTTAATTCATAGTCGTTAAGGAGATTATCACCATCCAAATCACATATTCTAAAAATGCGAATTGCTTTTTTGCAAGCAGGAATAAGCTAAAAAACATTTAATGAATTAGATAATTAAAATATAAATATTGTTATATTAAAAATAAATAACATACATCCTGTTCTTTTATTAAATAAAGAAAAACTGCTTTTTGTGCATAATAAAACATTTCCGAAATATTATGCAATGAGTTATTTTACCTTTATTTATATATTATAATTTACCTTATTTATTTGCATAAATTAATTTAATTAATACATAAAAACATAATTATGTCAAAAAAATATTGAGCTAAATATAAAGATAACTATTATTTATGTAAAAGATGAAATTTGGTTATTTAAATATTCTAGCTACAAGTATCAAAATTATCTTAAGCAAATGTCATTTTTAAAGAATTCTGACCTACTCATCCAAATATTACCTCCTACACACTCAAATCTATATAGTAAACATATTAAACAATTTAAGATATGGTTTAAACTGGATTGTCATGATCTTAAAAAAATGATTTCATGATAAATAAAAGTAATGTAGTTGTCTTCCTATCGACAAAAATTTATGTCATAAGATTTTTTTGTATTGTAAATTCCTGAAGATTTTATCAAATCTAAATTACCTAAGTGAAATGTCCATTGGATGTGGATGATCAACAAAAATTACATATATTAAACGATAGTCTTCCAAAACAATTTGTAGTGACCATGAAAACTCTTTTTGATCTTACGGATGATCAAAAAAAGGGTCTAGTCAAGTTATATGATATGAGAAACAATGGCAGGATGATGATTGCAATTCTTTACGACAAGGTTTTATCGAAAGTTTACAAAATGTAAAATCTATTGATGGCTTACTTACATTTGATAAATTTTGTATTGATTTAAAAATATGTCTTAAAAATAATCAAATTCATAAAAAAATCACATTGGATTCGGATAAAAATCTAACTAATTCACATTATAAACCTTCACGATCATCATCGGTTCCAGTTTTAGAAGTAGAAACACCTATTCCTCAATGGAATTCATATAATACAGCAGCAGTACGACCTAATAATGCTTTGAGTTCAACAAAAGTATATAGTTTAATCAAGTTAAATCAATTAAATACAATTCCGGTAAAGCCTTTAATTAAACAAAATTACGGAACTCCACCCAAGCCATCACGAAATTATATTCAAACAAATATAATTGATAAAAATAATTGTAAATTTGAAAATTCTCAAATTTATTTAAAACAAAATGCAAGTAGTCATAATACATTACTAAAAACAACTCCTCGAGGCTTAGCTGATGGAATTTCAAATAATATAGACAATAAAATTATATTTTCATCCTGTGAAAAAATATCTGACTATTATACAATTATTTTGTTGAATTCAACCAGAAGTAAGGGATTTAATCAATAATATAAAAAATATTTAGTAGTTTGCCTTATGATAAACACAAGGAATATTTTTATTTTAAGAAAATTACAAATTAATTATTGTCTTTAAAAGTGGTACTTATAATATATCGCTCTTTCACTTATTATATTATATCTCTATGCAATAAATATGACAGATTATGATCATCTGACATAGAAATGGCTTACAAAATTCAGCCACGATAGCTGAGTTAAAAGTAAATCATAAAAATGAATTGTGAAACACTTCCAGTTCTTAAGTAAGACTTAAGTTTTTGAAGAAACTCAGCTGAGTATAAAGTTAAGCACGAATGGTGAAAACGGGCGTGAGAGAAACAAATTTTTGGAATTCGGCTTCCACGTTTGATACGAGACATTATTAATAAATAATAAGCAATATATAAAATAAAAGTTGTGCTAAGCTTTTAAGCATTAGTATCATCAGTTAATTAACACGTTCGTGGACGTGAATGCTATAGCATTCAAATTTTAATTATTTAATTTTATCAAACAATAAGTTTTTGAAATTAGTATTCATTTCAAAGTTGATATACTGATTACTTTACAATATATGTCTAATTAAAATTAGCTCATTGAATTTTTTTTACTGTCCGCGAACATGTTAAATAAAGGCTTCAGAAAGTCCTCTTATATCCACTATTAATTGCAGTACTCTTTGGACCCTAATATGTTAATTCTGCTGCAACAACATAATTTATTAAATTGGACAAAAAAAAATAATTAAAAAAATTATTGTCTTTTATTTAAATGGAAACCTTTGGAAACTCTAGCAAACTTCCTTTGCAAATTTACTTTTATTAGAGTAAACTTTCGTTGAAATTAACTTATAAGCTATTAAAACTCCAAAGCTAGCTGATTTAAACCCCCCATTAAACGAAGTTATTTACACCTTTAGATAATTGAATCAACTAAGTTTGTTGACAAAATAAAACCACTATTATATACCACTTATTGATGTGAAATTTAAATATAAATTTTTACTGTTTGTAAGAAACTTATATTATTTCATTTACATTTGATCGAATATGATATTTCTGGGCTTTATTAAAACTTCCGCTAGCTGTCTGATTGTAAATTAAACTAAATTAAATATATACAATGCTCTTCATCAGTTCAGCTGTGACATTTTTTATAGCGAATATTCTGATACCAGAAACTTTATGTTTCCAGACTTGGTAAAATTAATTTAAATTTAAAATTTATTAATAAGCAAAAATTGTTTTAGCATTAAAGATGGCCTAAATAAGGACATAGTAGCTTTGATTTTAGCTCGTGGTGGTTCAAAAGGAATTCCCAAGAAAAACCTGATCAAATTGAATGGGCACTCATTACTGGGACGAACAATTAAAGTTTTAAATGAATCGAAATTATTCCAACAAATTTGGGTTTCAACGGAGGATCATGAAATTTCGAAAGAAGCTGAAAAATGTAAGTTCCGTTTGCTAAATATCGAGAATCTCGTTTTAAATGTTATACAGGTAAAACCAAAACAAATTATTATATCTTAATCTTTAATATATAAGATAAGTAACGCATTAGAATAATCTGTGACTGTGGAGTTTATATGCAATCATTTCTTCCAAGCAATACTCTTTATTAGAAAATCTATATCACACATATTTTAATGTTTTGACCTAATTTTGACTAGTTGGGTAATAGTTTAACCCATTATAGGTGCAAAAACAATGACACGGTTTCGGAATTCTGAATGTATCCTCTTCTTCTTCTCTTATATACAATTTCAGTGGGAAGTGGGACTGTAGAAGAGAATTTTATGTGGCTCAATTATCAATTTGCAATATCTGCAATCGAAAATATTTTAATGAAAAATCGCTAGAAAACCATTTACGTAAAGAACATGATTTTCCTAAGTTTAATTTAACTTATAAAAACTCAGATATAAAAATTAAATTTTATTTATTTAGCTCGAATTAGAAGAGAGGTAATTGTTGATGAACAAACGTCATTATAATAAATAAACATACCAACAACACCCAATGTAATAAATCAAAAAAAAAGATTTAATGTAAAGTTATTAACTTTATATTCTTGAATTAAATTGAAAAAAAGAACATTAAAATTATAACACTAAAAGGGGTTTTTTTAAAATTTGTTCCTAAGATTTTGTCTTGAACATATACCCTAAAAACTTTTTACTGTTGTCTGTAGTTAATATGTTGGATTTAGAGTTTTCTTTGCAGCCTTTTTATTTTATGAAAGGATAGTAATTTCAAGTTGCATACATTAATATTTAGTTTTTACTATAAAATTATGAACCGTTAAGTTAAATTTAAGTTTGAAATTCAAAAAAAACTCATTAAATAACTTCTTTCATTAAATACAACTTGTGTGACGCAGCGTGAATTTTATTTTGTTTTTATTTAATTATAAGAGGTAATTTGTGTTCATAAAAAGGAGTAAGTAAACCGAGTAAACCGCGTATGTTTGAGCCATAAGTATGTAGAACATTTTATGTGTATTTCTTATGCTGATTTCTTGGTGGTTGCAATGATTTAACACAAAATATAATTAAGACATATTTTTAATTATATGTAACCGCGTCATTGTGTTTGCACTTTAAGCGGAATATTCACTATGGCTGTGTCTAGATTAGCGATTTATTATAGGCGATCTGAGGGACGGTTATACTCAATACATGAAACGAAACCGCACCTCAGATTGCTTTCCAGATTGCTTTTCAAATCGCTAATGTAGACACCAAATAATGCCAACCATTGTAGACATTAACACTGGCATGTCTGCACCTATCAGCATCGCAAACACTTTCAAAGGTTTTGAGCGTGGTTTAGTGGAAATTGATGCTAAAAGTGGACACCCACTTAGTACGCATATCCCCGCGGGTAAGTTTTTTGACGCCATAGATTCACGCTAAGTTGTTGATTCTGCTCCCCCTACAAACTGGATACTTCAGCGTGAAATTCATGTGTACATAAACTTTGTGGGTTGTTGTTTTTGTGTTTAGCAATGCCTTTATGCTTGCAATATTTTCGCTGTTTATATTTTGTTATTGTTGTAAAACTTTGATGTCTTTGAATTTTGCGTGGAATTCATGTGTACTTATACTTTTGGATAATTTTTTGTTTGTTTTAGCAATGCCTTTGCGCTTGCAAAAGAATTGCTATATTTTCGCTATTTATATTTAATTGTTGTTATAAAACTTTGTTTTGATTTTGGTAAAACAGACAGACAATGGCATTTTTTTTTTTTCGATATAAAGAAGATGAATTCCCGCACAATTAGAGAAAAAAATAGGAAAGTTTCAGGAAGTTAAGTTTTGAAATATTTTGTAGCTATTACTGATTCAAAGACATCACTACTAAAACAAAAAAGCTGATTCAAGAAATGATACAATCGAAAATACAAATACAATGAAATTTTTGTCATTTTTGACGTCATAAATGTTACCCTCGGAGATATGCATACTAATATACGAGGTTTGTTCAAAAGAAAAGGTAAATTTTGAATTATTTCGAGAACTATTTATTTATTCATCAATATTCATTTTGTCCCCTTCAAAGAAATTGCCGTCAGATATAATGCACTTATTCCAGCGCTTCTTCCAATCGTCGAAGCACTTCTGAAATGCGCTTTTCGGTATGGCCATCAGCTCGTTCTTCGATTCCGACTTTATCTCATCAATTGTGGCAAAACGCTTTCCTTTCATTGGTCTCATCAGTTTCGGGAATAGGAAAAAGTTGCAGGGAGCCAAATCTGGTGAATACGGTGGTTGAGGCATGATTACGGCGTTGTTTTTGGCCAAAAAATCACAAACAAGCAATGATGTGTGAGCTGGTGCATTATCATGCTGCAAAATCCATGATTTGTTTCACGTTTCATGCCTAAAACATTCCGAAAATTGCATGGCATGAGCCTATTAATATGCCAACATCCTCTGCAACTTTCCTAATAGTGATTCGACGTTTTTCCAAAACCATTTTCTTCACTGTTTCGATGTTTTCTTAGCTTGTTGACATGGCTGCTCCAGGACGCTCATCGTCGTCAACATCTTCTCGGCCTTCTGTAAAGCGCTTGTACCACTTATAAACTTTTTTTTGAGACAAAGTAGACGTGCCAAATGCCACAGTCAACATTTTAAGTGCGTTGGAGTACTTTATTATATTTTTAACGCAAAATTTAATATAGATTCTTTGATCCATTTTTTTTTTAAGTAAAAAATCGAAGAACACACAAAAACGTGACTAACTTTTTCAGTTGTCAAAAACAAAATGGCTGATAATGTCTACATATGAGAAACATAACATGTAGACAGCCCGTGTAAATTCAAAATTCACCTTTTCTTTTGAACAGACCTCGTATATACACTAGTAACAAAATTGGTACTGCACATGCACAGATTTAATCATTCTAGAGTATATATATTAATACACTATACCATATAAGTAAAACAAGGATGGATATATAACACATAGTGATCATATAGCATATTATGTATAACACTATGTGTTATATATCTATCCCTCTTTTACTCAAGTGAAAGCCTGTTAATAAATTAATAAATAAGAAAAGAAAAGATTTAAACATAATCTAAAATAAAAAATTTTATTTATTGAACACTATAAACAAATACATACACAAATGAATTGATTATAAAACCAAAACAATTGCACAATCTGGTAATTCATACTAAATGTACACAAAGAATATTGATTAGTGATTTAACATTAATCTCCACTTAATTTTTTTTGTATATCAATCTAAATTTAATCAACGAATTTGAAGAAATATTAAATAAATTCAACTTATTTCTTAATTTAATTTTTAAATTCACCTCACTTTTATCAAATGTCACTTTCCCTTTGCGAGAATAGCAGGATTTCTTGAGCTATGTATGCATTGAGTTGGGAATTACTTGCTTTTCCCTATGGGACTTCATATACATTTCTAGAACCCATGCTCGCTTTTTGGAGTAGTAATACACATGCAGCTTAACACATATGCACACACATAGCCTTTTAGATAGGGGAATATAATTAAACTTTTTAATTTAAAAGTTAAGGTTATCTATCCGCGTTGTGGGCTGGGATTCTGTCTCGGTGAGAGCTCAGCGTGAGAATGAGAAAGTCAGATTTTGATATATCTTTTCACGCGAGTAATTCTAAAGGTGCAAACACAATGAGCGCGATACGACTTTTATAGTAAAATATAAGAGATGACTATGCTATTTAGCTGGTTCATTTTATCCAAAGCGAAGAGATGGCTTTAAAACCGCTTTTTCAAAAGTAATACAACTACTCATACTCATAATAAAAACATATTATTTAAACATATATACCACAAAGTATAGAATCTAAACAAAAAATATAGCGGCATAAAACTAATTATCTTGTAAAAATGATGGTTGTGAAATGATCCTATTAGAAAATTTTCAAAGCCACAAAAGCAGAGCCATCTATTCTAATTTTCCTCAAACAAACCTCGTGCCAAAGTAGAAATTATAGCTCTACTTTAGAGTGGGTCTACACAGGACTACTCACATCAGAAACTCACAGCGATTGTGTGAAAAAAACCGGTTTTGCTGTGAGTTGGCCTGTGTAGACCCACTCTTAGCCGCGGTTCAGTTTCCAGCTCCCATTTGCTTGTATGGATTCTACTTTGCTGTTACCGCTTCCGCTCCGCAACTGTGTGCATTGTGTTTGGGCCATAAGTTGTGGTGAGAATGAGAAGATTTGTCAAAAACTTCTCACTTTCTAATATTGGGTAAGAAGTGTGAGAAAAGTGAAAAAAATCGTTTAAAAATTTAAAAATTAAAGTTTTAAAGTACAAAATTCAATAAAATATCTTAAAATAAAATAATAAAAACACATTTTAAAGAAACTATGTTTGATTTTTTGTTTTTTAAGTATTGTTTTAAGATGTTTTATATTCATAAAATAAAAAATATTCAATTTAGAATTTTTACTTTTGTTTTATTTGTATATAAATTTAATAAACCAATTAAAATGGTTAATTGTTTATTAAATGTACCAAAAGATGAATTAATATCAATAACAACAAACCGAATGGTTCATATATAATTGATGCATTTCCTTAAAGTAAATTTATTGGTGAAAAATTAATTAAATATTTACAGGGATTATATTTAGATATGACACTTACAAAGTTTGGTTCACCTATAGCAGAAAAGCTATTTGATTATTCAAATGATGATCAAAAATCTAGAATCGATAAAGAACTTTCTGAAAAGTTTAATTAATTAAATAGTACAACATTTACAAGAATTTTTTATAAAATATTACGGATTGAAACTTATCGTCTTAGCTGCACACAGTGAAAAGCATCATTTAAACGTGCTGATAAAATAGATAAACTTTTTAAGGATATTATAACTTGAAAATGTATATTTTAAATATATATAAACAACTTTGCAATTTTTTATTTTATATCATTGATTTTTGCTTTGTTTAGATTGTTCTACACGATTAAATTTCACTTTTTCTGAATATGTCTATTGTAATTAAGTTCTTGATAGTCGAGAAAGGATTTCAGATGGACTCCTTTAACAGGAACGAGATTTTGCCTTCATTCCTGAGGTAGAATTCATTGTATCTTTAATTTTACTACATACTGCGGAGAGTGCTTCTAGTTGTTGATTACAATTGACATAGTACATATTGATTTAAATTAGTGATTTTCTTAACAGGCGGATGTACACACTTTCTAACTATACGCAGAAAGCTCCTTTTGTATGGAGAACTGTGTACATAGGTGGTTCGAAATGTGTACTAACTACAGCCTTTAACAGTCTATAGACACAGAAAATTGAGATCTATTATGAACTTTTTCTCATTAGATCCTCCTGTTTTGTGAATCTCTAGCTCGGTTTACTTCACTAATATTCATTGCTTAACTTTATAAAACAATTTAGCAAAAAAAACTAAAAACTCTTAACTTTTCTTTAATTCTTTTAATTAAAACAATTTTAAGAAATTTAACAATCTGTGACATTTAATTTGACAATTGACATCATATGTTTTGAGATTTAGACGCCATGTTTCTTTTGACGTCATATACAGACTTTGCCTGTTAAGAACCGGATTTTTTGTATGTGAGACTACAAGGTTGTACATAGCGCCTGTTATGAAAGGGTATAAGATGAAACTAAAAGACAAAGTTATGATTCCAAGAAGCTGTTTACAGATTCAACCACTATATATGAACGCTATAAATTTAATGTACGTTGGAATATGGAAAAGTGGGCAGAAATCATTGATTTTTTTTTAAGTGTAGCCACCTTATGGCTATTCACTATTTTTTCCAACTCATCAAACCGCTCTCTCGTTCAATGTAAATTAAATGGAAATGGCTGTTTGTGAGTAAAAAATTAAACATTTTTAATGTTCTACTCTCAAACCGGTATTAGTTTCTTTTGTATTAGTCGTTCACTAATACATACATGCCAAAAAATCATTTTAATTTTGCCTTCGAGGAGCTCTTATCTAAAGGTGGGCACTCACTTAGTGTACATATCTCCGCGGGTAAATTTTTTGACGTCATAGACTCACGCTAAGTTGGTGAATCTGTTCCCCCTCATATGTGGATATTTCAGCGTGAAATTCATGTGTACGTCATTTTGATGTCATGAATGTTATTCGCGGAAATATGCGCACTAAGTGAGTGCCCACCTTAATGTAAGAAAACATATGAAAATGCTAAAACAAGCTGGGTTTCTATAGAAGAGTTTTGACGTCAAAGTTAAGATCTTATTTAAAAGCAAAAGTATGAAAAAAATATTTATAATTCTTTCAATTTTGCTTTTTTTTGAAACTTTAAGAATTTTGATTTTAGTCTTAACCTATTTACCTACAAAATATGGCAAATATTACTGGAAAATCCTTGCGACATTTTTATGATTAAAACATTATTTTTCACAAAAACAACACTTAAAATTTAGAACAACATTATTTTTCTACAGAATTATTTAAGTTTTTTCACCTAAAAATATTTTGGTTTTTTTCACCTAAATATTTTATTTTACTAAATTTAAAAAAAAGTATTCGAATTTCCTATGGTAACATAACCTATAAAATTTTATAAAATGAAATGTCAAAGCTTAGCTCTCTGAAATTAACACACACAATTATAGAATTAATTCACACCATTTTAAAACATATATTTTACACTATGTACGTATACGAGTGGAAGGAGGTAAGCAAGGTTTGTCGTCAAACGGAAAAATTTTTTTTTTTTTTTTGGTAGTTATGATTACTACAATCTTAATTATTGTATTAATTTATTAGTATTGATGACTGATTTTTGTTATATTGATATCATTGTTAACAGTTCACAGTGGTTGGATCCAATTGATCCTTCCTCCTTTATCTAATATGGTAAGTCATGTGGTTTACTTCTTTGTAAACGTCTATTTTTGTTTGTTGTGTCCAGCAGCTGTATAGCTTCTATGTTAGTATGGTAGAGTAACCTTTTCATGTGCAATAGCATAGTGCAAAATGTTAGTCACATATCTAAATGCGTTCGTAATTAAGCGGAGGATCTTGTTTTGGCTTCTTTGAATAATTTCTCTGTTTGTTTTACGAGAGCACCCCCATAGTTGGATCCCATACGTCCAGATGGGTTTGATTATTACCAAGTATAACAGTCTTTTGTATCTTAGATTCATCTTAGTGTTTACCAATAAGCCAGTTCATTTTCAGCATTTGCAGATTAATCTGCTTGACTTTTTTACGTACATGATGTTTCCAATTCAGTTTGGAGTCCAGGTGTAGGCCCAGGTATTTAGTTGTTTAAACGGAAAAAATAGTGAATCAAAAGTATAAACGTCAGTGCAGATGAAAACAAAACTTCTCATTCTCACTTCTCACCGAGATAGAATCCCAGCCCTGGTTTTGTACACAACTTCGCAAAAATCCACGCTAACGCTCCGCTTACGTACCGCGTTTATTGTGTTTGCACCTTTAGGCTATGTCTCGATTAGCAATTTGGACAGCCATAGTAAGAGTGTGTTTTTTTTATCAATCCAATTTGGGTTAGTTTAACCCAAGAGAGTGTTCATTTGGTGAGAGAGATAATAGTTCAGAAACCACAAAAATATGTCAATTGTATATTATATCAAAAATTATTTATTAATTTAGCAATATATTTATTATGCCTCCTCTACACAATCGGCAAACTATGCAATTCTAGCAAATACGCGAATATGTGATGGGTTCGCATTGTAGGCGAACTTTATACAAATTCACACAACACAAACGTCAAAAATAACAAATTCAAATGCGAAAATGATCTTTTCTTTAAAAAAATCAAATAAATCGAGCTTATTAATATTTTAAGGCATTTTTGTAAAACTTTTCTATAATATAATTATAAATAATATTGTGATTCTGAATAAATGCACGAATGTGTGGATGGATGAACTAGCGAAGACGGCAAACGAACTTGACATTTGGCGAATGTCACGAATGTGTAGAGGAGGCATTAGGTTTTACCATCAAAAAAGTTAATATACTATATAAAGTAATGAAATATTGCCATACAGCTAATAAAACTGCAGTTAATGCTAACTTGAAATTTGACATTTTTTTTTAGTTTGAACTCTTATCTCTCTCACCAAATGAACACTCCCTGGGTTAAACTAACCCAAATTGGCCCTGCAGGAAATGCGTACCATGATAAATCTGATATATCATCGTCATTCTGTCAACTGTCTATATTGACACTCTAGATATAAAGTTTGATGAAATTAACATAGGGACAGCCGCTAAAAATATCACCTTTCAACACATACACATTACTTGTATATATGCCAGTGGAGTTGGCTATAGTCACATATACAAGTAAATACAGATTGATGTATTGGTGTACTACTGTTACTAATTATAATATTTACTTAAATATTTAATTATAAAAACAAAATAATTCCATTTATAATTATATATACATATATATAATTAATGGAATTATTTAAATGGCCATCAAATCTTTTATAATTAGAAAATAGCCGCCTTTTTCAATTTTTAAATTATAAAAGAAGTGAGCTGCGGCAAATATTGGGAAAGAGGATCAGTTAATTTAAGCAAAATTGTTTTTTTTTTTAAATTTATTAAATGATGTTTGTTAATAATACATTTTAAAAGATTAAAAACTCTTTTCGACTTTTATATAACTTAAATAAAAGAAAAATAAAATTTAAAGCGTTGCAAATCGGCCATTTATGCAAATTTAGTATTTTTTTATTTCTTATTTCTTTAACATTTGAAAAAAAAATTAATGCATGAAAAACAACTTTCATGAAACAAAGAGTTTTTAGCAGGCTTGAAATTGTATTGTAATATTCATTCATTATGGATAGAATTTATAATTGAGTAGCTCTCTACAAAAAGTGTATTTAAATTTAGGGAGATTATATTGAATAATAAAATATACTTCAAACCATTAAATAGTGGTTTTCTTCTCGAACGTCACAGTATTTAAGTATTTTTAACACACTCTAAATTGAATTCTTAAAATTCGAAATGAATTTCAATTTATTATTTTTTATTGTAGTTTTGCTAAAGAATCTTCTGGATGTGAGCCTACATCAATTTCTCCAAACCAAGCTTGATATTTATCTGGCTCAAATCGTTTACCAAATGTATCCATTGGAATTCTAACCATATCAGTACTATAAAATAAAATATATTACTTATTTCAATAATTTAATAGATATCAATTAGCGCAAATTTCTGAATGACAATGCGAAGCTCTCTTACCATATTCAATCCAATAAGGCATTACAAAGTTCGTTGATTCAGCACAATTAAAACTATGATTAAATCCAGCACAGTTATAATTAAATTTTTTGTTTTCATTTATTTATTAATCGACTTATAATCACAAAAATTTCACAGGACTTCTCTTCCCATATATGAAACTGTCATTTTAATATCACATACACTAACACAAATTTTACTTATTGACATATAAAAACCATACATAGCACGAATATTTACGCTGATGAATTTGACAGTAATAAACTTATAAAATCTAAAACGTAGATGACATGTTAAGGCCCAAACACAATGAACGCGGCGCGCAAGTGGAACGCGTTTTCATTCAGAATTACGAAATTCAGCTATTTAACATCCCATAGCTATGACGGCTGTCACCGCTTGCGCGCCGCGAACCGCGTTCATTGTGTTTGGGCCTTTACGATGACTAGCTGCTTAAAATATGTTTATATGTCATCATGATGACAGATTTCCTGCTGGTTTTATAAGCAATTTAAGGCGTGGTTACAGTATATTGTATATTGTAATTGCATTACAAGTCTTTTCAAAAAATACAGTCTGTACCTTTCAACTAATTTTATTGCATTTATGTTGCATTATTATTTAAGGTAAGTCAATGTAATATAATAAAACTAGTTAAAAAGCATAAGTTATAATATTTTCAATAAAACTGTCAAATAATTATTGCAGTACACTTCTGAGTGTAACCGCGCCTCAGATTGCCTATAAAATTGCTTTCCAATTGCTAATGTGTAGACACCAAGGCTGGGAATCTGTCTCGGTGAGAAGTCAAAATGAGAATGAGAATGTCAAATTTTGACATATTTGCCATACATTATATGTCAAAATCCGACTTTCTCATTCTCACGCTGACTTCTCACCGAGACAGAGTCCCAGCCCATGATCTAAATAACACAGGTCTGCTTGACATTTCAATCTTATCGCCATTTTTTTCTTCAAATACGTCATCCGGGGTCGAATTCAGAGTCGGTTAGTGAAATATCTTACTAAATTAATTATTAAATTGTGAAAATGGTCTCGAGTGTGCAAATTTTTTTAAAATTATAAATGATTGGTTTGACGTCTTTAATTCTAAAGTATCAGCAATTGATTCTAGAGAAAGAATTAAAGGATACGGATTGGCACTACAAACTCAAAATGAAATAATTAATAATATGACTGATTTAATATCAAATATGTGAGCAACAAAAAAAAAAAAACATTATTACCATTCCAAAAAGGAATTTTAATTACAAATTCCTCATTGTTACAGCTTCTACCATATTTGCAAGAAAAAATTAACATTGAATTTATATTGACTTATCGGTTAAACCAAGACGTGTTGGAAAATTTTTTTAGTGCAATAAGATCTAAAGGTGGAATGCATGACCATCCAACAGCCTTAGAATTTAAGTATCGCTTAAGAGCTTATTTATTAGGTATATTATAGAATAGATATAAGAAATATATTATATAATATATCATATATTTCTGTGTTTATGTTTTATGTTGTGTTGTTTTTTTGTTCTTTGGTTACAGGAAGAAATGAAACCTTAATACACTCGGCTTCGACTAGTAATGTAGAAGAAGATGAAACATCACTTCTGAAGTTAGATTATAATAATGAGTCCTTGATATCGCAAGAAATGTATAAAAACCTAGTTTCCGCTGATGAAGAAAACGATGATGGTTGTGAAAATGAAGAACTGATTGAAATAGAAGAATTCAATGAAGTAGAAATTGATGAGCTCACGACTGATGCCCTTGAATATGTAGCTGGTTACATAATAAAAAAGCTTGGATGTGATAATTTAGGTAGTATAACTGCTCTACAAGAAAACAATAGTACATGGACTTGGGTTGATCACGTATCTGAAGGTGGATTATATAAGCCAACTCCGTATTTTATGGAAAAAATTTTAGAATTAGAAGCAATATTTACGAAAGTTAATGGTAAGGATAATATTAATATACGATGTGGTTATTTAAAGTTTCTTATAAAGAAAAGTGATATGATAAATTTGCCTTTAAATGTTAAGAAACTATTTTTTAAATGCAGGCTATATTTTGAAATTAGAAATTAAAATAAATGTTTAAGAATCCAAAAAAATCCAAAAAGAAAAATAAGAGAAACCATTACTTAAAATATATAATCAAGTGTTTTATTTCTCATATCTTAATATTATTAATATAATTTAATTTAATTTATCATTTTAAACATAATATACTTTATTTTTATGTTAATGTATTAATTTATTTATATACATATTACAAATTTTATATTATAGCTTTATTTTTCTTGTGGAATTAGAATATAAATTTACTTTACATATATTTTTCGACCCTGGATGACGTCACATTAAATTAAATGTCAACTGTCAAGTAGACCTGTATATACATATATTTAGATCATGGTCCCAGCCCATAAGTTAGAAACAGCTTTCAACATAACCAAGATATTTATATGTAATCAAAAACTAAACAAAATTATGTAAATTCTACTGAATTAATTGTATTGACTGATTAAAATGGTTTATAACTGTACTTTCATGTTAAGAAACATAGAATAAAATATTAGTTATAATTATTATGAAAAACTAGAGAAAATTCAAAAAATTTTCTAGCTTTAAGCAGCTTTTTTTTAATTTTCGGAAAATGGAATTAACATTGGCTATTATTAAGCCTCATGCCTTAAAAAATCCAATTGCTTTTCATAATATAAAAGGATTAATTAAACAAGAATTTAAAGTTATAAAATATCGAAAAGTTAATTTTTGTAATAATATGGCCAATGTTTTTTACAAAGAACATCAGAACAAATTTTTTTATAACAGACTTAAAACATTTATGTGCAGGTATTTATTTGATCAATTATTAATAAAATAATTTTAGTAAATAAATTTACATTAGTGGTACTTCTTTTGCTTTGGTATTGGCCTCCGAAAAATGTGTTTCGAAATGGAGAAAACTACTTGGACCAACTAAGGTTTTTAAAGCAATTTATTCACATCCCCAAAGTATTCGTGGAATGATTGGCTTATCAGATACCAGAAATGCCTGCCATGGGTCGGACAGTGTAGAAGCTGCAATGTCTGAAATTCAATTGTTATTCCCCGAATTTGATATTAGAAAATGGTACGCTGCTCAAAATATTTAAATTTAATCTAAATTGGAATTATTCATTATTAATATATTTAATTAGTATTGATTTAAAAATAATATTTTGACAAATTTCGTAATAATATAATTGTTTTGAAGCAATAACACTGTTGAATATGTTGAAATTTCTAAAAGATATGCTGAGAAATTAAAGTGTTTAAAGCTTTTTAACCTACTCTATTAATTAATGTTATTTATAGCAATTTATTTGTCTTTAGTTGATATTATGTTATATAAAGAAAAACATTTCTGCAGATAATGCCTTAATTCATTGGAGACCAGAAAACCTCTCATTGGATAACACATCCTCTATTACTGCGGTTAAGGATTTTCTGAATAAAAAACATTTTATTAGGAATTTGGCGCTATTTCAATGTACATCAGTTTTCTTAAAACCTTTATATATTAAAGAAGCACTATCACTTTTTAAATCATCCGAATGTGTTTTTTCTGTTACAAGGTATAATTATAAAATCTTAATTAAATATTTAAGTGAAATTAAAGAAAATTTTTACAATAGGAGTTATAAATTGCGATGGGCACTTAACTATAAAAATAACAATATTCAACCTTTGAACTTCAATCCCAGAAAAAGACCACGAAGACAAGATTGGGATGGAGAACTTTTGGAAAATGGAATGTTTTATATTGCAACGAAAACAGTTTTCGTTGATGAAATTTTCCAAAATGAAAAGTAAATGAATTTTTAATTATATATGTATGTATATATTGTCCAATAATTTAATTAGCATCATTTTTAGATGTAAAGTAGTAGTTATACCAGAAGAGGACTCTTTAGAAATTGATAATATTTATAATCTCAGCGTGGCTGAATGTTTGATAAAGGCTAAAGGATTTTAAAATGTATTAACTTTTATTAATTTTGGTTTTAAAAACAATTAGTTTTTATATATAATTATATAATTTTGATCAATTTTGGTTTTTAAAAACATAATTTTTATACAGTGACAATAAACATGTTACTTTAAAAATCTACAACTGCAAATGCCACTTTTAGTTATTTACAAAAAACAAGTAGTATAAAAAGAAATTTTTTAAAGTATATTCCTACTTGAGATTGTTTTTCCTTTTTTCTGAATTCAGAATTCGTTATTCGTTGCATTCAGTTTTCTGAAGTTTTTCTCTCATATAAAATTAAAATTAGTTTATTAAATATAATTAATGAATTAATATTTGAACTAACTGTATTAACATCAATTGTCATGCACTCCCAACATAACAAAATTTATTTGAACTTGATCGGATGATTAGAAAAGGGTTTTATTAACGACTGAAAATTTGTAAAAGATATTGGACATTATGAGCTAACGGTAAGAATAATATTTGCACTAACTGTATTACCATCAATTGTCATGCACTCCCAACACAACAAAATTTATTTGAACTTGATTGGATAAATAGAAAAGGGTTAAATTAGCGATGGAAAGTTCCAAAAAGATATTGGACATTATGAGCTAACGGTAAGAATGATATTTGAACTAACTGTATTAACATCAATTGTCATGCACTCCCAACACAACAAAATTTATTTGAATTTGATTGGATAAATAAAAAAGGGTTAAATTAACGACTGAAAATTTGTAAAAGATATTGGACATTATGAGCTAACCGTAAGAATAATATTTAAAACAACTATAAACATCAATGGTCATGCACTCCCAACACAACAAAAATTATTTGAACTTGATTGGATGAATAGAAAAGATTTTATTAACAATTGAAGGTTTTTGAGCAACCTAATAGTAGGAATATAATAATAAATATCTTCACTGCGATACTTTTTAACCAAATGAACCATAGGTCAAAAAAACAAAAATTTGATTGAAAGTTAATAAGGTTCGCTATGATTATTTATAATAATAATTTAAATTTATAAAAATAAGAAAAGTGGAAATTTGCAGAACCAACAGAATTGTAGTCCAGCCGATTAATGTATTAAATTTCTCAAAATGTAATTATTAAACTATCTAAGTTATATCTTAATCCTACCATTTTTTTCAAAAAAGCTTTAAAGTCAGACTTTAAACGCTAAAAAATTTTAATAAAACAAAAATATTTGTACATGATTCATAGAATTATAAAGCACCAAATGAAATTGATTTTTATTTTTACATCTAAATTTTGTTGAAAATCTTTCTCCATTTTTTACATCAAATACGCATATCACAGAATGCTTAACAAACCTATAATATTTTCTGTAAGTGTCCGAAATAAAAATAAAACAAAGAGATCGTTAAACTAAAAGATATTGCCCATAAAAATTAAAAGAAAGAAAATGACAATTTTTAGAGAAAAAAATGGAATTTTGCTTAAAATCTGGCCTGGCAAAGACAAGTAACGTGCCTTTCTAATAGAGGAAGAGAGGAGAGTATCGTTTCTAGAAGAGGTTATAAAACAATTCTGTTTCCTACTTTAATGACAGAAGCATCATTTGCAGAATCAATAAATCAAAAATTGGAGTCAATAAAACCTAAAAATAGTGAATTGAATATATTAATATTCATATGTATATTATTATACAGTTAAACCTAATATATAAGAGATTGATCCTATTAATAAAGCAGTGAACTCAATATTGACCAAATTATTTTGAAAAAGTTATTTGATATTGATTCAAATATTCTCAATTTATGATATTTCTATCAAATTTACCTAAATTTCTCTAATACAGACAATTGCCAACTATTAAATATTACTATTAAAATAAAACTTATAAATATTAAAAATTTTGGTTGAGAAATTTGCTATCTCATATTAATCTTCGTAAGAGTTTAATATTAAATTTGGAAACTTTTGATTGCATTTGTTGGAGTTTACTCCTTAAGAAACGAAATTTTATAAAACACGGGAGTAAAATCAATTGGAAGCGTAAGAAAAAGCGCACAAAAACGTGTAACCAAATATGACCATATATGGGCATAAGAATTGGACGCGCAGAAAAACGTGCGGGCATATGAATAAATATATATGGTTGATGGATATATATATATATATATATATATATATATGTTTGTGTGTATGTGTGTATGTGTGTGAATGTATGTATAAATGTGTGTATATATGTGTGTATGTATGTATGTATGTGTGTGTATGTATGTATGTGTGTGTGGTGGGTGGGTGTGTATGTTTATATATATATATATGCCTGTGGTGTGCCGAGTGGAGGGAAGCGGGGTTTGGAGAGCGAAGCGAACAAGGGTTTGGTGAGCAAAGCGAACAGGGGGCGGAGCCCACTAGATTATATGGATATATTTTAAATATCAAAAATGTTTTGAAATAGTAGGTGATCAGTACAGTACCCAGCGGGAAATTAACAAAGTGCTTTAATTTGGAGCACAACTAGAGTGCTCCAAATAAGCTGACACAGGAGCGCCTTTGGAGTTTTATAATTCCGTCGTTTAGTTTTCTTAGGCACATGCCGTGTTTTTGTTTACAATGTACATATTTTCATGCTGTGATGTAGGGCGCATGTCTAGATGACATCATTTTTCAATTTAATACACAGTCTTCAGTCAACTTGCGCGCACATGATTTTTAGGAGTTAAATAAAGTTATAAAATAAGTGAATAAAATAGTGAAATAAAGTGAATAAAAATTTAAATAATTAATAATTAATTAATTAATAACTTGGTAAGTATATTTTACATGTTATTTGTTGTAATTAAATAATTATATTATTTATAATATTGTCGTTCATAAAACTTCTTATTTATTTTAGATATAAACTGGGATGGCGTCCAAAAAAAATAGCCGCCAAGGATTACAAATTATTTAACACTTTTCTTTTCGGTGAGATCTTCCTTTCTGTTATAATCACATATATTTTATATATTATAATTTATTAGATGCTGTCAAAACCCCAGAACTTGGGTACAAAGCTTTCAAGGATGAAATGCGAAAAGGATTTCGCTTGGCGAAAAACCGCCATTATCGATGGAATTATATTGAAAAAAATAAAAAGTAAATGTAAAAAAATTTTAGTATAATAAAAATTAAAAATACTCATAACATAACATGCAGTTTCATTATTATATTGTTTCATGCATTATATTATATAGAGGACGCATAAAAAATATTCTGCTGCATAAAAACAATTCCGCTCCTACACCCCTTTTCGAGCGCTAACAATGGAGTGCTTTGCGCTAATGACATACAATGATAAAAAAACAATGACGATGTTATGGAAGGGAAAGCACTGCATGCTTTTTTTGGAGTGCTCAGAAAGACTTTTAGGAGCACTCATTTTTCCCGCTTCTACACCCCTTTTCGAGCGCTAACAATGGAGTGCTTTGCGCTGATGACATGCAATGATAAAAATACAATGACGATGTTATGGAAGGGAGAGCACTCCATGCTTTTTTAGGAGTGCTCAAAAAGTTTTTTAGGAGCACTCCTTTTTCCCGCTGGGTAAAGTTAAGATGGGTGACACAAAGATAAGCATGATCCGATATATATTTGCTGAGTGAAGCGAAGCGTGGGTGGGTGAGCGAAGCGAACAGGGGGCGGAGCCCACTAGTATATATGTATATATTTTAAATATATATTTTAAATATCAAAAATGTTTTGAAATATTAGGTGATCAGTACAGTAAAGTTAAGCATGTGCCGATATATATTTGTGTGTGTGTGTGTGTGTGTGCTATATATATAATATCCCTGCAAACATTTTTACGAAAGACGATGCGAGACGAACAAAACCGCGAACTGGTAGAAAAGTACAAAATATGCCAAAGAGTGAGAAGAGCCCAGCGGTGAATTTCCCCTTCATACAAATGTATGAAATTTTGATCACTAAATATTCTAAATCCTAAAGACTTACAATTAGAAAATTTCTGTTCTGTTACTCTTTGAAATTGTTAGTGTAGTCTGTAGCGTTTTGTTTGCCTAGTCGCAAGTGCTTGTTTTAAATTACGATTTTTAAATTTAGTGTATTTTGTTTTAATGTGTAAAAAATTGAAATAATATATTTTTAATTAAATAATTTATATGTGATTTATATGTTTAAGAAAAACAAATATATTGTTTATATAAAAAAATATGAGTTTTCTTTCCCCTAACATAACTCATTTTCAGTAAGTGTGACAGAGAAACAAAATATATAAAACCTCCTTAGAAGTCATGAAGTCGCATGATATTTTTGCATATTATAAGCTATAACACCTATACATTCAAAGAAATCGCGGTTTTCATCATTTCTCGCTTCCGAAAACGATGTAACGTTTTGTTCATTCTCGAATCAGTTCTCGTATCGTTCTCCGATTCGTTCTCGAACTATTTGTTCGTCGGAACGATGTGCGAATGAATCCGTTCTCGTATTGAAATGTTTGCAGTGATATTTGTGGTAAAAATTATCTGAGTAATAATCGAGTAAACTCCAATTGCGTGTCGGAGCTGACACACTCACTTTTTTTTTTAAGAAAAAGGCATATGTGTTGCAGTTACACAAAGGTTAAAAGTATTTTAGCAAGAGAATTTGAGAAAGTTGAATAAATGCTGTAAATAACAGAGAAATAACTCCGTAGTTTATCATCATAGATTGGTGAATTCTTTGTAATGTCAATTTCGGAGTTGTTACAGAACAGCTGTAAAAATGGCTATATAGCCGAAATTGGTGTACTAGTATAATATTAATATTTTCGAAATAAATTTTCAATTCTTTAAAAACAAACTTTAATTGAACAATTTAATAATAGTGGGGGAGGATGCAATAGACATGCTTGACCCGTTTAACTTGTGTTGTATATAAGTTTTAAGCTTGCACGAATGTAACATTTTAGTTTTTGTGGCAATATTGCTTTATATTTTTGATAATATAGGTAGATAAATTTCATAATGGATACAGATTTAGTTTATATACGTTTAGTACCTGAAAAAAAAGGTTTAATTTTAAAACATTCCGAGTATGAGGTAATTGTGTAATTATATTAAAAATATTGTTGGATAATTGAATTTTTATTTAAGATAACATCTGACAAGTTCAACACAACAGTAGTACGCCGTTATAATGACTTTGTCACTTTCTATAATTTACTTTTAACTAAATTCCCATACAGGTATATATTACAAAATAATTTTTGTAAAATATTTTTTTTTGTTTTATTTTATTTTTTAAAGAATGCTCCCACGATTACCGCCAAAACAAATAATGTTAGATTCATTACTAGAAGAAAGACGCAGAGGTCTAAAGAGATGGTTATTGATTATTTGCCAACATCCAATTATATCTTTGGGGACGATGTTGCAAACTTTCCTTACAGATAAGTCAGCTGATCATTTAGAACATTTACGGGATGTTTTTTCAAATGAATTAGATGAATTTTCCAAACTTAGTAAAACGGTATTAAAAATGTACTAAAACATAAAATCATAAATGTATTTCAAATAAATTTTTGATTTAGGAACTACCTCTTAAAGATCAAGGACAATTAGCTGCTAGCAGAGAAATGATGAGAACAATGTTATTTAATGTTACACGTTTTAAAAAAATTATTGAGCAACAAGCAGCTAGATTGCATGCCTTGAGTGTTGATATGAATGAGATGTCTATGATACTAGGATCAATTGGTATAAAATTATTCTTTATTGAAAATATAAGAATATTTTGTATTAAATTTAAAGTATATATTAATCTATTTTATATACTATTGTAAACATCTATTTGCCTCGTTAAGAACCTTCCTTTTATTCAAAAAAAAAAAAACCGGAATGTAAAATTGACATTTTATTAATTGTGTTTTGTGCGTTTTTTGTTTCCTTGATTTACTGAAATATGTTCAAACGATAAAGTTTCATCCTTGATAGGCTTCGTTCGAATTGCAGCAGAGCTGGTAGGAATGCGGAATTATTACAGGAAAACACATTTAGAGAAGCGACGAAAAGGGAATCAATTGTTTTAATTTAACGCAATTTTGAAATATAAGAGTCAAGAGGGATTGAGGTTAGAATTGAACTAATGTGATGATAGTAAGGAAAATTCTAGGAGTCCACAGCAACGGATAATCTGTCCATTATGCTGCAGGAAATGGAGTCAATGGTTTGCAAGAGGGTTTTGAAGAGCCAGAAAAAATTAGGAGAAGAATTCAAGCATTATATAAGAATGTAAATAAACCGTGCTTGTGGATTATTTAAAGGCGAAGTGAGAAAAGATTTTAAAAAAATTAGAATTCCATTAGAGGAGAGAATATCTCATTCTGGAAGTTGCTGGAAAGTAAATAAATGAATAAATGAACCGATGCTAAAAATGGCAGCGAGTGTAATTGCCAGAGCTTTATTAATCCATAACGATGCAAGTGGGGATTTTTCTTAATTTAAAAATTAGTAGCGATTGCAAGTGTTGCAGTTGAATAAATAGTTGAAAAAGAAAACTAATCTCTGTTAAGTGGTTAACAAGATACTAATAATACGGACGCATAATTTATAACATTTCATAAATAAATAAAACAATTTTTATCTGAAAAAAATATGATTAAGATATTCAAAAAATTATTATGATGTAATTTCAATATTTGGACACATAATGTTATTAACAGGAATGGTAAAAAAAAACATGAATAATATGGAAAAGGGAGAATAATAAATCAAGGGAAAGCTAGTACTATTTATGGGCATAAGATGCCAATCAAGATCTTAGAAGAAAACTTTTTAAAACTTAACATATATATTTAGAAAAATTGGGCGCTCCTTGACATAAAATTTTCGTGTTAAATATGATTGGAGCACCTTCCGTCCAATAAGGTCCACTAGCCATTATCAATGTTGAAAATATATCTTTTGAAAGTCGAATTAAAATTTTTAATTTGTAAACAGTATATTTAATGGGTCTTAACAAATAACTTGTTCATGGGGCTTGTGGAGGAAAACAGTTATTATGGAAATAATGAGTAATGTTGTACAAAAATACAGAGAATGTTTATTTTTATATTGTCAAAGGAATCAGGTATATAATCCTCTATGTCTTAAGTGAACTATTGCAAAAAGCGGAAATTTTGGAAAATATTAAAATAAATGTTTTTTATAGACTACTATTTATTTTGCACTTTATTCTGTAGTGGCTTGTGATCGATTTTTATTAACCGATGAGCAGTTTGCTCAAAAATTAATATGATCAAAAACTTTATGTTAAAAAGTTAACACTGCCCTGTTTCAGTCATTATTTTAGACAAATCTTGCGACTGGAACTACAACTATTATTTAAATAATACAATAAAATTAAAAGAAGTATTACCTGTAATTTATCTTCTATGTAAATAATGAAAGTAAATATCAATATAAAACTAAGAAAGACAAAATAAATCTTGCAAAAAATGAAATTTAAAAAAACGGATTCTAATTTATGATTGTTTAATTTAAATAAGGAACTAAAACGAGAAAAATAATGGTTCTTCTATTTACGGGGAACAGAAGGATAAATAATTCTTTTCCCGAAGTTCATTTACAAATAAATAGCACAAATTAAAATAATTAAATATTTTATTTTGGTTTTTGTTTAAAAAATATTTTAATACAAACAGAGTAGAAATTCTATAATTTCTTGTTTTTAAAACAACTTAGTTTTATATGTTATATTAATATTTTATAGAAGCGTCTAATCGCTGTATAGAACAGGGAACCTTCACTGTAATGGTAGCAGGCTTACAAGGTGTTACATCGGCATCAATAAAAAGTTCTACTACTCAAAGTAATTTAATTATTGAAAAAATTAATTTATTACTAGATGTTTTAGTAGCTCATAGGTAAGAAATATTTCATTCAAAAATTGCTTAGATATCAAACTAATCAAACTAATTCAAGTAAATATTTTAGATTTAAATAGCGTAAAATCTCTTTATATACTATTAAGCCTCTTTAAGCATGAAATTTCTGGTAGAATCATTTTCTTTTGAGCATGGACATTATTTCACATTAATAATCTTATGACAACCAAATTTTATACAACTTAAAATAACCCCAGTCGAAATATTTGATGATGATTTTATACTGAATGTAGTGAAAAATTTGTAACTTTAATACTGGTAGTGTTGAATCGGGAGTTATCTAGACCTTTCAGTATCAATTCGGTACGAACTTTTAACATAAGATTATATGTAAGAGACTATACTGTTTTGATTGCAAAGTTGTAGGATAAACAGTATGAAATCATCATAAAATATTTCATTTCGATTATACCCAATTCAGTACATTCAGTATGAAATCATCATTAAACATTTCGACTAGGGAAGTAAAAACAACTTATATCATTATTATATATTATTTTTTAGTGATTTATGTGAACGTATAGATAAAGGCGTTGTCTCCGAACATCAAAGGGCTTTATCAAAAATGTTAAATATTAATAAGCAAAAGATAAGAGGTGTGATTCGAGGAAGTGCTGTAAGTTGTTAATTTTTAACAATAACATTAACAATATTTACATATTTTTTTTAAGGCTGAAAATGTTAATGCACTTCATGAACAGGAAGTTGTACAAACAACTGTTGTAGGTACACTAGAGCGAAGAACTGCTTTCAGTATATATTGTGTTTATCAAGAAACCTCTTTAGCTCAAAATTATTTAAAAATTTTGCCTTCAATATTATTGTCGTTTTTCTATGAGCAAAAATGCCATAGTAATGAAACTTTAAAATGCTGGGAAACTATTTTAGCATCAGCAACATCAAAATTAGAACAATGATGACTTTAATCAATTTATATTTGATTTTTTTTTTTTTTGAATATGTTAATAGAAATTTCATGTTTTATATTTTTGTTAATTTTACAAAATTTTATTTTAGGTATTAAAGAAAATATATGTATACATGTTCCAATATGTATAAAATACACCAAGTTGAAAATATAGTTGTTATTAATATGATAAAATAAATTCTTTTTCATATCAAAATCCATTTCAAGTAGAGTATATTCACCCTTTGCAGTTTTTATATTTTCAAATTGATTTCTATATATCATTCTAAATAATTCTTCTTCAAGTATATGTTATTATCAGGAAATATCGTTGAAGTGGTATTCCTGTGGAATAATGTATGTGAAAACTTCAGAAGTTCTAAAGGAAAAGGTAAGAACTATCCTTCAAGAGGTTCTCCTTTGATTCTCCATCCCAAAATTAAGACATCTCTAAATTTTTAAAAGGGGTTTGAGATAATAAGAGTGGTTCACCAACTTCTTTTTGTTCAAGGTAAAAAATATTGAACATGATCAATAAGTATTATATGAAATTATTTACACAAGTGGATAGAACAGGTTTTAAATTGAATGCCTTATGTAAAATCAGTTCAAGACAACCTTCAGTGGGATACAACATCCACAACATACTAAAACCTTCAATGTGATTAGTTAAAACTAATTTCAATTCTTGAAGCTACTGCAGTAAATTTAAGAAATAAAATTTTACAAAGCTTATATTGATATCAAAATAAAATTATTTTAATTGGAAACTATAATATATTTTTTAATTTTAATTTAGTCTGTTTTTTTATTAATAAGTTGTTCCATAATTGCTTTAAAAGCTTTTGCAGATTTTGAATTCGGTAATTTATCAATAATTGAAATACATTTTTCACTTATTTCTCCTATTAATGGCTCAATTGGTATAGTGGCAAGTAACGGTACATTTATTAAATTAGCAAGTGATGCGCCTCCACCTGATGAAAATATATTTGTACATTCATTACAATGTTGACATATAAGTCCACTCATATTTTCGATTATTCCAATTAGTGGAATGTTAGTTTTTTTACAAAATGTTATTTCTTTACGGACATCATCTAAGGCGACTTGTTGTGCTGTTGTTACAATCACAGCACCATCACATTTTACATCTCGCATACATTCCATTACTGTTATATGCTCATCAGATGTACCTATAAAATATATACAAATTATTTATTTTCTTCTGCGTGAGTTTTATTATTTTTCTATGAGTAGCTTTAGGTGTTTTAATGCTTTTGAAAGTAACAAAACTCAAAAATCGTACTTTTAAAATTATTACATCCCATGAATATTTCATTTAGAATAAGAATAAAATAATTTTAGAGTTTTGTTGTAAATATGGATTAAAATAAAATATTTCTTGAATTTATGTTACTTTTACGCAGTTATGCTACATATTTATTATTTACCAGGAGGTGTATCAATAATTAAATAATCTAATTTCCCCCATAAGACATCATTTATTAATTGCTTGATAATCGCCGTTTTCTTTGGGCCTCTCCAAATAACTGCTTTATTCTTGTTTTTTACTAAAAAACCAATAGACATAACCGATATGTTTGAATAATTGCATTTGACTGGAAGCCATCCATCATTATTTTCAAGTACATCGGAATTTTCAAGCCCCATCAAATACGGAATACTCGGACCACAAAGGTCAATATCCAAAATGCCTACCTACAAAATTTTATAGTTTTACAATGCTTAATTCAATTTTAATGGAAAGCTTTAAGATAATGAGTGAAAAAAAGTGCATATAGAAAAGCGAATTTTAAAACGTAAAGAATTTTTGAGTTACTGTATGAAATTACTAATACGGTAAGTATATTGTTAATCAATGAGAAAAAATTATATCTTAAAAATTGTAAGCAATAGCTAAACAAATTTAAATTTTATGCATTATAAAAGGAAATATTTTTATGCAAAACTATTTTCCTTTAAATGTAAATGAATTAATTTAAATAAATATACTACTAAAAACAGGCCCGTTAAGTTTTCCAAAAGTACATTTGCTTATAAGGACATTAATAAAATTAGTCTATTTGTGAAAAAATAGTTAAATATTGATTAGCAATTTTAATTTTATTTCCGTATATGTAAGAAAAGAGGTTGTGCTGTAAAAAGTCGACATTTTTTAAATTTAGATATGTTGGAAGCACTCCTTAAATATCACTTTGGAATTAAGATATTTAAATTTTTAGCTTGTTTTTTCAAATAATAATTTTTACTAATCGTACGAATTGTATGCTGACCTTATAGCCTTTTGCAGCTAGCGCAAAAGTAATCTGAGTGCTTACAGTTGATTTCCCTACGCCTCCCTTACCAGAAAGTACTAGCATTACATGTTGCACTTCATCTAACATTTTATAAAACTTATTAAAAATTCTGTAGATTACCTGTCAAATATTGTCACAGCACAAGTGCTTTTGTGCTTTACTTTTTCAATTTCAATTTATTTTGGTGTTTTTTTAATCAACCCACTTGGGTTAGTTTAACCCAGGGAAGTGTTCATAAGCTAAACGAAAGTTATGTCGAATGTCAAGTTAGCTGCCAATTTTTGTTTCGGTAAAATTTTTGTTTGCAATTATTTGTATTTAATCCTGAAAATAAAATATAATTAAAAATCAAAACTAAATAGAAAAATGGCCTGTTCAGGAGGTATTTCTATTATAGATAACATTAATACAATACAATTGCCTAAAACAGGTACAACTACTTCAACAATGTCTGCCAAGCTTAAATTTGTAACTGCAATAATACTAGTTAGACTAAACAAAAATTATATAAGTTAACTATATATATACCTTCTAAATTTTCCATTTCCCGGCATAGATGTTAATAGAAATAATAGTAGCTATGTAGTAGCTACATGTACAATATTTGAAATAAAATAAAGAATCATTACCTCCTTAACAGGCCATTTTTTATTTAATTTTGATTTTGAATTATATTTTATTTGCAGGATTAAATACAAATTGTAAATAATAATTGCAAACAAAAATTTTACCGGAACAAAAATTGGTAGCTAACTTGACATTCGACATAACTTTCGTTTAGTTTGTGAACACTTCCCTGAGTTAAACTAACCCAAGTGGGTTGATTAAAAAAACACACTCTGAGCCTATTAAATACATAGAACTACAAATTTTAGGTATCTTAAAATCTATAATTGACTAAAATAGATTAACCCGATTTAATTATAAAAGCCAATTCAGGTGATACAAAAACCCTTCTCGCATGTAGGGAGAGGTGTACTAATAGCGTGTTTACACAGACCACTATCAGCATAAACTCAAAGCGACTCCGTGAGTTTTGTTTGGAAAAATGACATATGCATGACTGGGAGTTTCTTCGTTCCCGAACGTTGATACTAATAGTTATAGCAGTTCACTAATGGCAGCATTACTAGGAATTCTGAATATTGAAACATCGAAAGTTGAGAATGACCATTGTGACAATTTAATTAAATGTTTTGTGAGGTTAGATGAAACAAAATATATGGTGGAAAGGTAAGCATTTAATTAAGATGATTGTATTATTTTGTAATATTGTGATTCTTTTTAGATGAACCCTTGAAAAAATAAACATTTTTGAAATTCTGTGAAAAGGTAAGCATTTAATTAAGTGATTATATTACATTATTTTGTTAATATTGTGATTGTTTTAAGATTTTAAAAATAAAACATAATGAGTGGAAATGTAAGAAAAGAAAAACCAAATAATTTTAACAAAGTGAAAATATTAATAATAGGTGCTGCAGGACATCATTTAGTTAAAATTGATTATAATGATTTTAAAATATTAGAAGCAAGAAATCGTATTGGAGGAAGAATAATTACACTTGATTCAGGAGATAATAAGCTGAAAAATGTGTTTTTTTAATGGGTTTTAAAGTAAATTTTATAAATTAAAACCGGCAAATTTTTGGAATGATTGTGATATAAGTTAATAAAACTATGTTTTATGCAATAAAACTTTATTCTACTGTTACAATTTCAGTATTCCTAAATATAAATTCTTACGTCTAAGCTCACTGAGTTAATAATGTCGACTGACTTGTTTTAATCAGGTTATTTTTAACATGCCATAACAAGCAGTAATAAAATAAACGGTAACTTGTTTACCATTTATTTTAAGCTAACAGTACCTCGCTATCAAGTTTTGTTGATAGCAAGTTATCGTTGTTGTTAACTCTTCCCCATCGAAAACACAATCGTCCACGATTGTTTAAATCAAATATGACCAATTTTGGGGATATAATTTAACTCAAAAAAATGTCATGACATCATAGACTTACAGACTATCATTAAATCCCAAATTTTAATTATTTTTATGATTTAGTTATTTAACGTATTATTCTACTTAAGTTACATTTTGGAACTATAAATTCTCCATAATTCATTTTTCATATTTCTATAGATTAGTCTATTATAAATTTCTTTCCTTATATTTATTTCTTACCATTCTTATTATTCTTATTATTTATTTCTTGTTATTTCTCTAAGAGGTTCTTCTATCCTCGCAAGTAAAGGAATCAAAGGGGTATCAATTCTGTTTAGTTTCTAATATTACTCTTGTGGACAATTCTTCCTGACTGTGTGATAACAGTCGAATTTTTATTTTCTCTAACTACTTCTTGTTTGTATCTCAATGATAATTTAGAGCCTATTCTTTTATTTCATTTTACGTAGATGATGTCACCGGGAGAATATTGCTTAATGGGCTTGCGTTTTTTGTTATGGTATTGTAAATCTTTCGCTTGCTTTGTTCTTAATTTTTCTACATTACCTAATCTTACTCGTTCGAAATTTTCGGGATTTGTATTAGGAGCTCTACCGTAAAATAATTCGACAGGTGTTTTTCCTGTGGTGGAATGAATGCTAAAGTTGTATTCGTTCACCGCTCTTTCGAGAAGCAATTTAAAGCTCCGAGGAGTACTTTCAGCCTTAAGACACCTCATTATCTCCGATAATGTAGAGTGAAATCGTTCGATTTGCCCATTCATTTCGCTCTTATATGGGGGAGTTTTATAAATTTTAATTTGTAGTTCATCTTCTAGCATAGATGTTATTGATATAGAATTCAGGGCCTTTTCGTTGTCTATTATTACCATTTTGGGCACACAAAAGTAAAACAGGATGTCTTGAAGGGGAGTTTTCAAATGTTCTACTGATCTAGATTTTACAATTCTTGCTTGGGCGAATTTGGTAAATTTATCTATAGCGGTCAGTACTAAATGCTTCTCTGTGGAGAAGATGTCGATATGTAATATTTCTCCGGGAAAGTTTGGTATGGGGGTTAAATTCAATTTTTGATAGTTTGGATGCCTTTCGTATTTGTTTTCTTTACAAATTGAACAGGTTTTAGTTATTCTTGAGATTTGCGAATTCATTTTTGGAAAAAAGTATTTTTGTAAAATCTTCATTTGATTTTCACGTGAGCTTCTATGGGCTCTTTTATGCTCCTTTAGTATTATTACCTCTTGTTGAATTATATTTTCAACATCTTCGACAATCTTATTAGTGTAACGGACTTTATAACTACTAAAGTGATCAGGAAAGATTTCTTGGACTATTCCCATTGTATGCTCTGGTGCGAGCAAGCCGTTGACTAGATTTGGTTCTAGATATTTTCTTAAAATCTCTATTAGGCCAACTTTGGTGAACTCTCGTCTCTCAAGGACGTGTCTTGTGTGACTTTTGTCAAAAAGGATTTTGTTTTCATAACTATCTTCAGATCCAATTTTTAGGATTATTTGATTGCGAAAAACATTTATTGGCACTTCCACCACTTGGTATTAGTTTATGCGGAGAACTATTACTGCTGTGCATTGTTGAAGTTAAGACGTTGGATTGGTTTTTGTACGAAAGCCTAGTAAGTGAATCGGCTACTATATTACTTTTCCCTGGCTTGTATTTTAACTCGTAGTTGTACTCTTCCAGAATTGATTTCCAACGTTTCATTTTACTATTAGTGTTTTTGTTACTAAGAGCATACGTAAGTGGTTGGTGGTCTGTGTAAATTTTGATTTTCCTCGAACCATACAGGTAGTTTCTCAAAGAGTTTAGTGCCCATATAATTGCCAGCATTTCTTTTTCATTCGTCGCGTAGTTTTCTTCAGCCTTACTAAGAGTTCGTGACAGAAATGTTATAGGCTTGTTATCTTGGGATAACACGGCCCCAATTGCAACGTTAGACGCATCTGTCGTTAGTTCAAAACTTTTGTTGAAGTCGGGATGACAGAGCATTATTTCCTTCGAGATAAGGGAGTTTTTTAGTTTTTGGAAAGCATCCAGGGCATTTTGACTGAGGGAGATAGTTTTATTTTTGGAGGTGTATTTCGAGACACGTCCATCTTCCCCTCGTAAAAGGGATGTCAGGGGTTTCGCTAGTTTAGCATAATCCTTTACAAAGCGTCTATAATAGCCCGACATTCCTAAAAAGCATAGGAGTTCTTTAAGGTTTTTTGGTGGTTGGAGATTTATTATTGCCTCAACTTTATTGGGGTTTGGCCTGATTCCGTTCTCCCCTACGATGTACCCTAAAAACTCTACTTCTTTGTGAAAAAATGCGCACTTACTTAGCTGAACTTTCATATTTGCCTTTTCAAGTGTTGTAAATACTGTTTGTAAATTTGTAAAGAAGTTATTTTCATCTTTTCCAAAAATTATAATGTCGTCGATGTAGACGTAGCATTTTTCCCCGATATGCTGTCTTAATATGTCATCCAGGGCCCTTTGGAAAATCGAAGAAGCGTTTTTCAGTCCGAAGGGTAGCCGAACAAACTCGTATTTCCCGTTATTGATAGAGAAAGCTGTTTTTTCTATATCGTGTTCCTTGAGGGGTATTTGGTGAAACCCGCTCTTTAAATCGATAACAGCAAAATATTTATTTTTTCCCAGATTCGATAGAACTTCATTTATTTCTGGTATAGGGTATTTATCAGGTATTGTCACGAAGTTGAGTTTTCTATAATCTATGACCATGCGATATTGTTTTTCGTTAGATTTACTTGCTTTCTTTGGTACAATCCAAACGGGAGCGTTATAAGGTGACTTTGATGGCCTGATTATCCCTTCATTAAGCAGATCTTTTACTTGATTTTCTACTTCATTTTTCAAAGCCATTGGGTATGGGTATGGTCTTGAATAAACTGGAGTATCCGTATAAGTACGTATTTCTCCTTTTATTTTCGTGGTATAAGGTAATTTCTTATTTGGGTCAGAGAAGAGCTTAGGACAGGCTCTGATAATATTTATTAATTTATTTTTTTGATCTTTTGTTAGATGGGATATCTGCAGCTCACTTGAAATAATATTAATATTTTCGAAATATTGTTGTTTTAGAGGAATACGGATGTTTCTTTGAATTTCCATATATCCCTTTTGTGTATGGATGGTTGCCTTGAATTCTCTTAAGGTATCATTTCCTACTATTCCATCGAATGTTGTGAGACTATTTAAAATAAAGAACTTAATTTTTTTCTTATAGCTGTAAAAAGGATTAATAAATGTGTGATGTGTTATTCCTATGTTACCACCTACGGATTTTGCAAAAAAGGGTTTTTCGTTTCGAATGGGATTTTTTATATGCCTTGGCTGTACATAGTTTTTGTTTGATCCAGTATCTACTAAAAATTTTAACACCTCTCCACTCTTCCTTTTTTTGAATTCAAAAAAGGGGAGTGAAGAGCAATTTACCCTAAAAAATGAATATCATCGAAATATTCAGTTGGATTAAGATCATTTGTTTCATACGTATCAAGGTAATCTTCAAACGTTCCTTGTAAATTGCTTTGATGGTTTGCGTTACGTACATTACCGGCGGCTGCTGACTCATTATCTTCGGTTTTATCGGGTTTGGCATGATAGACCCTTTGATATTTAAAAGGGGCACGAGTCTGCTGTGAATATTTTGGATAATCCCGTTTTTGTACGAATTGTTTACTTTGCGGTCCATTAGTATGATTTAACGATCTTTTTGAGTTAATGGTCCCATCGATGTCCATTGGTTCCACGCGAGGTGACAGATTTGGTATCTTTCTGAAATTTTGTTGTGACTGATATTGCGGTTGGAACTTAGGTGGTGAAGAATATTTTGGCATATGAACTAATTCTGGGTAAAACCCTTTTTGCGGTGCTGAGTTGTATGTAAAATTATTATCCCTAGATAGCGTAAAATGAGGTTGGAAGGTGCTTAAATTTTTCTGACTATTCATAGCGTGCTGTGTTCGATAATCGATATTTTGCAATTTTAAGCATAAATTTAGTGCTTGAGGTAGATTTTCGGGTTCTTTAATACTTAGCAACCTGGGTAAATCACCTTTTAATCCCCTGACAAATGTGTCTAACGCTTTGTTTCTATAGGACTGGGTCATATTATCAAGTGATTCTTCGCCCATTTCCATGCAGGAAAGTTTGTTTAATATTAATGAAAGTTGTTGGTAAACTATTTGGTAAAACTCTGTAATGGTGCGATTGGCTTGGACTAAAGATATCATTTGATATTCGAGGGATCCATTATTTCCTTTACCTGTGTGTGTTTTGTTTTTTTGTAGAAAATGTAATATAATAAAATTAACGAAAATAAAGAGAGTATTTACAAGAAACCTAATATGTGCTTGTTTTCTGAATAATGTGAACTTAATAGTTAATTTTTCTAAGCTTATGAAAACTTTTATAAAAATTTCTTAAACTTAACTTCTTACGAAACTAAGATGAAAGCTAGATGCTCTTAAGTTGAAGTAATTTGATGCGGGATTCCTTCAGCGATTTATCGAATAAATGAGTTTCAGTCGGCTGTCCTTCAGGTTGGACTCCTTTTCATCTGTAGTGGCTACTAAGGGGCCTAATTTCCTGTAACTTGTTTTATTTATTCGGTGCATAGATTCCTCGTGTCCTGTTATCGCTGCGTTTGTGGAGTGAGTTCTTTATATTTTTAAAACGTTTTATTGGTTTATTAATTTAGAAATAATTTATTTAATAATGTTTAATTTATTTCCTTTAGGCACTTTGTTTAACTATTTTTATTATTTTATTATTTACTTTTATTATCAAACAGTTTTATGAACTTTTATAGCAATAAACAAACACCTTGTTTAGCTTAATTTTAAAATTTATAGTTCAATTATTTATTTGTTTTTTATTTTGTTAAAAAATTTTTCATTAAACAATTTTATTAAATTTTATTTGTGTTTTTAGCACTTTTTGAACCCACCTGACACTCCATCGAACGGTCCCTGCTCGGGTGCCAGTTAATAAAACTATGTTTTATGCAATAAAACTTTATTCTACTGTTACAATTTCAGTATTCCTAAATATAAATTCTTACGTCTAAACTCACTGAGTTAATAATGTCGACTGACTTGTTTTAATCAGGTTATTTTTAACATGCCATAACAAGCAGTAATAAAATAAACGGTAACTTGTTTACCATTTATTTTAAGCTAACAGTACCTCGCTATCAAGTTTTGTTGATAGCAAGTTAATTCTTTCTGCTTTTTCCTTTTTACAATGATTTGATTAATCGTATTTTTAAAAATGGTCTCCTAAAATGTGTAGCAAAAAGGCTGGTTAGCTGCAATCGAAATCCAATGTATCTTAAAGAGAATTACAATGAATATTTTACTTATAAGAACTAAGAAACAAGTCTAATCCATAATAATACTAGTTTGGTGTTTGATGGGTGATATTTTATTCAAACACTCTTTGATTTATAATGATGTTCTTTTATTTACAGAAATTAATAACTTATTTTGTTAGATGTTCACAATATTCACCGATTTAATTTTAGATTGGTAAAGCAACGCGCCGACCATGTTGACTGTATGTATCTTGAGTTGAGTCTTGGTAGCTGTCACACAAACATGTGGATGTGTTCTTTTTTGTTGGTAGCACTGCCGCTTCGATAGGGCTGGTACTGCTGCCACAACAGTCCCCCCGAAGAGTGTGTCACTTTTAACGACGCGGTCTTCTTGGTGGAAACTTCTGGTATTCTTGTGATAGCGAGCGTAGTCGGCTGGGGAAACGCACGGTGCGTCCTGACCTGGTGGTTACTGCTGGCTTTACGTTGTCATCTGGTACGTGGTGGTCAGATGATGGAGGTATGTCAGTAGTAAAAGCTGCTTTTAACCTGTCGATGGAAATATTTTGTGGTTTGTTGTTGATTAGAACCTTGTAGTATTTCGGTGTTCGTTTGATGATTTGATATGGGCCATCGTACGGTTGCTGCAAAGGCTTTAGTACTGAGTCGTTTCGGACGAACACTTTTTCGCATTTGTTTAATTCTTTTTGAATGAATGGTTTCTCATTCATATGACGGGATGTTTGAATTGGGCGTATTTCGTTCATTATTTCTCGGAATTGTTTTATAAATTCCGTTTCCTGGTTGTATGGTTTTTGTTCTAGAAAAAATTCCGAAGGTAATCTGAGATGTTTTCCATAGACCATTTCAGCTGTTGTAGCTTGGATATCGGTTTTAAATACTGATCTTAATCCCAGTAGGACTAGTGGTAATGCTCTGGACCAATTTTGGCTGTTTCGACATTTGATAGCTGTTTTTAAAGTTCTGTGGAAGCGTTCGATGATTCCGTTTGCTTGCGGGTGGTAAGCAGTTGTTCTTAAGTGCTGGATGCCTAGCCTATTGTTTAATTGTGCGAAAAGTTGGCTTTCAAATTGACGTCCTTGGTCTGTTGTGATTCTGAGCGGTACTCCGAATCGTGATATCCAATGGTCGATGATAGTGGTAGCAATAGTTTCCGCTGTTATATTAGTCACAGGTATGGCCTCCGGCCAGCTTGTGTAACGATCTATCATTGTTACCAAATATCGGTTATCGTTGGAAGGTGGTAACGGTCCCACTATGTCGATATTCACGTGGTCGAAACGATTCTCCGGGATGTTATAATTCCCTCAAGGTGTTTTGTTGTGTCGATTTATCTTAGATTTTTGGCATTGTATACAATGTTTAGTCCAACATGCGATATCTTTTTCCATCATGGGCCATACAAATCTTTCCTTGATGAGCTTACATGATGCTCTTTTTCCTGGGTGTGATATTCCATGAAGTGCTTGAAAAATTAACTTTCGGTGAGATTTAGGTACGAAAGGTCTCGTTTTGTTGTTATGTATATTGCAATACAAATTTGTGTCTGAGTTAGGGAGCGGTATTATGATCAATTGTATCGTTGCCTTTGAGTTTCTTCCTTGTAGGATATTTTGGAGCTCCTCGTCATGGTCCTGGTCTTTGGCCATGAGGCTATAATTTATAGTATTTTGGGGAGATTCGCCCATTTCGTTGAGTGTTATGGTTTCGATGCGTGATAAAAAATCCGCTACCACGTTCTCCTTTCCCTTTACATAGCGTATATCTGTTGTGTGTTCACTGATATATAGTAGTTGACGTAGTTGTGTATGTTCCGGTTTCGAAATTTTGGTAGATTTTTTATTAAATGCAAAGACGATGGGCTTGTGGTCTGTGTATATTACGCATTTCCTGCCTTCAATTTGTTCTTCGAAATGTTTGACGGTTTTATAAATAGCTAAGAGTTCACGTTTATATGTGCTCCAGGAACGCTGTGCGTCAGATAATTTTTTTGAAAAAAACCCTAATGGTTCCAATTTGTTGTGGTTCCATTGATGTAGACATCCTCCTAATGCTGTGTCGGATGCGTCGGTTGTTATAATTAAAGTTGCGTTTTCTTTTGGGAATGCGAGGGTGAGTGAGTTGACCAATTTCTGTTTGAAAGTTTCAAATGCTATTTCCGCCTCCTGTGTCCACTGTATCTCTCGTTTATCGTTTTTTATGTTTCCGGGCATCAGTTTCTGCAGTACCTCCTGTATTTCGGCTGCGCCTTCTATGAACCGTCTATAGAAATTGACCATCGCTACGAAACGGCGGAGATCTTTTGTGATAGTTGGCTTTTTGAATTGTTGTATTAGCTGTATCTTTTCAGGCAATGGAGATATTCCCTGTGGTGTTATGAGATGCCCCAGGAATTTCACTTGGGATTTCCCAAAGGTGCATTTGTTAATATTTATAGACATTCCATAACGCTGAAGTCGTGTGAGGACTATTTTTAGATGTTTTTGGTGTTGATGCTCGTTGTCCGATGCGATGCAGATATCGTCTATATATAGGATTGCGAAATCTAAACCTCTTAATATTTGATCGATGTGGCGCTGGAATGTTTGACCGGCATTGCATAGTCCAAAAGGCATGTAAAGGAACTCATAGAGTCCAAATGGTGTTATTATAGCTGTTTTGGGAACATCTGTTGGATTTACTGGTATCTGGTAGTAAGCTTTTTCCAAATCAATGGTCGAAAAAATTTTCTTTCCATCTAATATGTTGTGAAAGGTTTGTATGTTCGGAATGGGGTATCTGTCGTTTTCTGTTATGGCATTTAAGGCTCTGTAGTCGCCGCATGAACGCCAAGAATTTCCTGTTTTGGATACCATGTGGAGTGGAGATGCCCACGGGCTTTTGGATGGGCGGATGATCCCTTTTTTTAATAGGTATTCGAAATCTGTTTTTGCTGTTTTTAGCTTTTCTGGTGTTAGCCTTCGGGCTTTCGCGGTTACTGGTGGGCCGTGTGTGTTTATGTAGTGTAGTGTAGTGGTTGGCATGGTGGCTTTGTTCTCTGCTGGTTTAAACAAATTTTTGTGCATTTGGAGTAACTCCTGGTATCTGTCATTTTTGTTTATGACTTTTACTGTTGTATTTGTGGTTTGGTGCTTGGCGATGCAACTTGCAGTAAGTTTAGTTATTTTGTCGCGTAGGGCACCTTCCCTGAGATCGACCAATAAGTTATAATGAGTTAAAAAATCTGCTCCTAGTATACGTGACTGGACCTGTGCAATGGTGAACGTCCAGTTGAATTCGCGTCGTAGTCCTAAATCTAGGGTGAGCGTTTTTTTTCCAAATATTTTTATTGGTGTGCCATTTGCGGCGAAGAGTTGTCCCATAGAGTTATCTCGGTGTGTTATTTTGTCGTTTGGCATTGGGGGTATAACAGAGATATCTGCGCCGGTGTCGATTAAATATCGATGTTGTGTTCGTTTGTCAGTGACAAAAAGACGTAGATTAGTAGTTTGTTGGTTGGGTTGCTTGACTTCCAGCTTGGTATTATAGTTGTGGTTACCGAGCTCGCCAACTGTGTGGGGAGCCCGGTGAGCTAGTTTTTTGGTTGAAAATTGCACGGTGATTTACAGTTGCGAGCTTTGTCCCCAAACTTATGGTGCCACCAACAAGTATTGAAACGTGGTGTTGGTGTGGTTGTGTTGTTTAAGGGAGTGTGTATTGTGCGTGTAGGTGTATTACCTCTGCGCTGGTAGATTGGTCGATCTCGTGAATTGGACCGCCTGTCTGGAAACCTTTGGATACATTTTAGAATTTTATTCATCTGGGTTTGCAGATCATGCAAAACGGGTGTTAAGCTCTGCTGGTCGATGCTGCTTATTGAAGGTGATGAGCTTCGTACTTCACTAGCATGTGTAAATGTTGAACTGGTTGCTTCTAAAACTCGATCGGCGATGTTTACGGCTTGAGTTAATGTAATATCGTCGTTGGTAGATACAATCGCTCTAATTTGCTCAGGTAGGTTTCGTAACCATAAAGATTTAAGTATCTCGTCCGTGACTGGCGTGTCTGCTGCTTTTCCTCGCATTTCTGCCAGGAGTTGGGATGGTTTTCTATCTCCGATAGAGATGTCCCCTAGCAATTTGGTTATTTTCACCTGAGTGCTGTCGGCAAATTCGCTGATGACTCGGCTTTTTAAAGTCTCGTACATTTTACCTTGAGGTGGTGGCGATGCTTTCAAATCGGCTAGTTTATACATTACCCTCGTGGGTAATTGACCAATGATGGTGTAGTAACGTTTTTTGTCGGATGTTAAACCCGATGCTTCGAATGCTGCTTCAACTTGCCAAAACCACAGGTCTGTGTATTCCTCCAAAAAATCTGGGAGTTTAATTTTGCAAACGTCCACCTTGTCAATGTCAGCGCTTTTATTCGAGGATTCGTTGTCAGCGTTGTTGTTAGCCATTTGGTGTGTTTTTATATGCAGCTTTATTTTATATATATGAATACCTATACAAATGCATACATTTACTTATATGTATATATACATTATATGTTTTAATATATTATTTTATTTTTTTTTTTTAAAATGTATATGACTTAATTATTCAAGCTGTAGCTATTGTCTTGATCTTGATCCTAAATGAAAGCTAAGATTATTAGAGGCCAGGATTATGAAACACTGATGAATTTATTATCATTAAAGTTTATTTTGTTGCCGTATTATCTTGTCAGTAGTTTTGCGTCTTGGCATTCAGGATGATATAAATATTAATTCCAAACAGTTTTTATTTTAGTTTTAAATTGTTTTTTATTGCAGAAAGGAATGTCACTTTATTTATGTACACCAAATTTGGGTGTTTGTTCAGTCACTTTTTCACGGTAATGGCTGTTAATTATTTGAACGAGTTTAAAGTTTCAATATTAATATATGAATTCAATATTTTTCTTTTCACGTAACTGCTAAAACCAAATTTTATACTTAACAATTGTTTTTTTATATTCTTTATATAAAAACTTAAAGTAATTAAAACCAATTTTACAAAATAGTTTATTTAGATATTTATATACTATAAGTAGAAGCAAAAGTTTTCAATTTTTTGTTAAAATAAATTGTTCTGTTCAAATCTAATGAGCTGATGATATTTGAAATGATTGTGTGAAGATTTTTTCCTTCTTTTTCCGTCGGGGTCACCAGTTTGGTGTTTGATGGGTGATATTTTATTCAAACACTCTTTGATTTATAATGATGTTCTTTTATTTACAGAAATTAATAACTTATTTTGTTAGATGTTCACAATATTCACCGATTTAATTTTAGATTGGTAAAGCAACGCGCCGACCATGTTGACTGTATGTATCTTGAGTTGAGTCTTGATAGCTGTCACACAAACATGTGGATGTGTTCTTTTTTGTTGGTAGCACTGCCGCTTCGATAGGGCTGGTACTGCTGCCACACTAGTTTTAGATGCTGCCAGAAAGTTGATAAGTCTGTTGCACTTATCAGTCAGTTGTAGATGCTTTTATTCATAATTACACTTAAACATATTGAATCAGATTGATTTTTTTGCTATACGATTTTATAATTCTTATCCATAATTATAATAAGTCTAATTATAATAATAATAAAGAAAGTTGTGAATACTGAAAAATGGGTTGTATGTATATTATAGGCAAAGTTAATGTTAACTTGGTTACAGTATAGTAACGTTCTATGCGAGACATTCCAAAAACGGTCATTTGACCGTAATTTGAAGTTTTCTGAACTTCAAATTATTTAAAGGAATTAACAATTTTTATCGGTATGAAACGAATGATTAATTTAAGAAATACGTTTATTGTTTAACAGGTTGAGTTTATAATTTTTATATATCTATGATGTTATTGTACAGTTATTCTTCACTTGAAGTTGGTATAAGTTGTCTGACGACGCTTGAATCGAGCTGATGAACTGTGCCAATCTCCCTAAAAGAAACACAGAACATTAATTAGTCAGTTATCGACGGAAAATATTGAATGCGGAGACGGAAACAAGGTGATTGTCAAATGAAAGCCGAAGTGGATTCGCCAAACTTTGCTCCCAAGCTCGACAGGCGGTTACTCCAGCCTGTCCCCTAACCTAGCGGCTACTCCAGCCCGCACCTAACTCAGCAGGCGGTTACTCCAGCCCGCAGCTCAGGCTCACTGAATGGTTACTCCAATTCAGAGCCTTCCTCTAAAGTGCCTGAAGCGGATTCGCCGGCCCCAAGCACCTGGCTATTCAACATATGGGCTAAGCTATTCTACTCACTACACACTTTGTTTCCATTCCGTTTAATCACCCTACACCTAATCAATTTTTCTTTGTTTTACCTCTTTCTTTGCAGGTGGTTCACACTTCAGATAAAAACACCATCTTAAGTGTTCTTCTTCTTACCTTTTCTGTCATCTCATCTCTTTCGACCACATCAAAGCCTACTCATTCAGAAATGACATTATAGCAGCTAATGTTTTGTACTTACTCAAAGCTGATGTTACAGGTATGACCTTTCTATGTAAGTTATAAAATTTAGAAAGTTGCCTGAATATATTTTTTTGATCTTTAAAGTTTACACTAAAACCTCTTTAAAATCGCCTAATTTCATTGTCAAGACATTATATTCTCTTCTTCTTATCGTAAAAATTACCCATATTTCTATGAAGGCTTGCAATTGACTCTTAGTTTCAAGGCTGCATTTGTTGTTAAAGATAGATTTTTATTTGGTTGAAGGCTGAAAAACTCTTTAAACAGCTTTTCCAAAGTTTACACTAAAACCTCTTTAAAATCGCCTAATTTCATTGTCAAGACATTATATTCTCTTCTTCTTATCGTAAAAATTACCCATATTTCTATGAAGGCTTGCAATTGACTCTTAGTTTCAAGGCTGCATTTGTTGTTAAAGATAGATTTTTATTTGGTTGAAGGCTGAAAAACTCTTTAAACAGCTTTTCCAAAGCATGGTCCCCCAAATAATTTTCACTTTTTCTTGCGGAGACCGACTCCCTAAACTCGTAAAAAATTTTTTAAATATTGAAAATTGCTTAAAATCTTGCCGGCAAGATTTCCAAAGCATGGTCCCGCAAATAATTTTCACTTTTTCTTGCGGAGACCGACTCCCTAAATTGGTAAAAGATGTTTAAAGAGTTTTTCAGCCTTCAACCAAATAAATATCTATCTTTAACACCAAATGCAGCCTTGAAACTAAGAGTCAATATGGGTAATTTTTACGATAAGAAGAAGAGAATATAATGTCTTGAAAATTTAATATGGCGATTTTAAAGAGGTTTTAGTGTAATATGGCGATGTTAAAGAGGTTTCAGTGTAAACTTTAAAGTTGGAAAAACCATATTAAGGCAACTTTTTAAATTTTTTTACTATTTTTTCCGATATTTGGGTGTCGGGCTTAATCGGAAAAAGTACATATTAAAGTGCCCCCACTAATGGAAACCGTGCCGAAATAAGTAAGCAGTCACATATTAGAATCAAATACATTTATTTATTCTAATTAAATCATAATTTTGCCACTTTCGCTTAATTACTTTATTGTTTTAACTCCTGTAAATTATAGGTTCAAAATTTCAAACATTAAATAAATACTAAACTTTTTATTTGTTAAATATTACGACAGATATATTTATTAAATGGGTTTTTTTCTCATGCCTCACGTTCTTTTCTTTCTTTGACTACCTCTTTCAAATAGGGTTCTAAGTACTTAACATCTTCTTCATATTTTGTCCACTGTTGTTTAGGTAAAACTGTTTTTGTGGCGGATAGCACGAGTTATTCTATAATTTCTTTCATCATAGACATTTTTCGGTCGACGGCGAATAGCTTCTTTAACATCGTCTGTTTCATGCAGGCAATCTTCTAAATACAGTCCTATAAAATAATATTCAGTCATGAAATTCGGATAATTATTATGTTATGAAATTTACCATATTGGTTAAATCCAGAAGCTTTATAATACCATTTATCTAAACTTGCGATGCTCCTAGTGTTTTAGGTGGTATCTAGTATAATTTATGCTAGCAAAATGAGCATGGTATTTCCATATTTTTTCGGTTTGGCAATGCTTAAAGGTGAAAATTTTATTTCTCACCACAGCTATTTGACATTTCTAGATGTAAGCATGCGCCTAACAGGGTAGACAGACAGGCAAAAGAACTCGGGTTCTTTGAAATCTATTCTTTTGCAAAAAACCCGAGTTATTTGCTACCGTGACAGACAGACAATCTAGTACTTTGGACAGAAATGTCAAAAACTGATCAGCTGGTGTTTATTATTATATACGCTGTTGAGATTTAATTTGAGTTTTATATGGTATATTTAGCAAAAATGCATTAATAAAAGTGCAATTTTTGAAATAAATATGGCCTGGCAATTATATTTCACATTTAATTTTTATGAATTTATTTAATTGAAGTTTTTAACAAAGTTTACTTATTACATAAATTAAAGTTTTTATGGTTATAACGATTCTTTTAATTAATTTATTGTTTCTTATTAATTTTCTTTGAAAAGTTAAATTTTTACCGCTCCAAGAAAAACAATATTTTTCTTGTCCAACTAAATTTTTATTATAAGCAATTTTTTACTAGTTTGATTATGATTGCAGTTTTGGAAATACATAACTGCTATTAATTTAAATACTGTAGAAGCTACAAAATTATTAAGAGATAATTTTAATTTTGTTCAGAATCTCTTTTAACATTGACAACATTTTTATGGGTAACATTCCTGTTTTAAAGTTATAAATAACTTCTGTAATAATCCAAAAAAATTGAAAACATAAATCATGGTGCTACATGGTTTTTGATGGTGCCTGATAGTAATATTCTTTGACTGTAAATGGTACTTGGTGGTACTTAATGGTGCTGAATACTAAGGGGCTGTGAATATCTTCAGGGAGTTGTCGCTTTGGATTCGCTTTGTAGTTTCGGTATCGCATTGCATGCATTTAGTGTTTGCGTCGTTAAAATTTATGCTATTTGCATGATCTGCGTTCAAGCAAGTTGTCAAAAGTTGTCAAGAAATTTTTACGTATATATCTAGAAAAATTATAATGGTGAGGAAAAATTTATTACGGAGACAGTATTAATACCATTTAAAGATGATATTGATGGAATAGTAACTGTTATTATCAATAAAATGGATTCAATGATGAAATTACCTTGATGCTGAAGATGGTGGTAAGTATTTGACTTTCTGTACAATCAATAAATAATATTTATGTAGTTGAAGACACAGCAAGTTTTTTTAAATGTTCCATGAAGACTTGTAGTGCGATATCATCTGTTTTTTCATTCTGCAAAAAAGAATCTAATAATCAAATCATCAAAAGTGTTAAATACTTACCTACATAACCTTTAAATAAATTTAATTTGACTTGAGCTACTGTCAAATAGCTATGGTGAAACATAGATTTCTTCACTTTTTAGTGTTACCAAAGCGAAAAACACTAAAAGACCACCGTCATATTGCTAGAATAATTTAACCACTTCAAAAACTAGTAACTATGTACTTCGCGTCATTTGATTGGCTAGAGCAAAAAACTAGCTTCAAAGAACTCGGGTTCTTTGCCTGTCTGTCTACCCTCTAACCCCACTTTGCTGTAATCAAAAAGATTGTTTACATCTACAAATGTCAAAAAGCTGTGGTGATATAATTATTAAAATAATTAAATTTATCTAAATATTTAACTTTGCAATGCTCCATTTTCATTATCATTCTTTTTATTATTAAACCGAATCGTCAAATACACAAGTTTCACTTCCAACTGGCTGTACTGGAAGTACAAAAACATAGTAGATTTGTACTTTTGGCTTATAGTAGATTCACACCGGCAACGAAACCATGAAGTTGAAACCACCATTGCATGTTTTGTATGAAAATTTCAGACGAAACTACTCTTGCAATGTGGTATACCGTACTACCTAGAAAATGTAGTATACTACATTTTCAACAGATTTAAATTATGAACGCAGCCCAAAATATTTTCGGAGTCAGCTTTCGGTACTGTTGACAGCTCTATCAGTGATTAAATGGTCAAAAAATTACTTTTACACTTCATTGTTTTCAAAAACTAATAGTTTATTTTTTTTATATACATTCATTAATGATACACACTTTTATATTAACGTCTTCAGTTAGAATAGATATATTACTACGCAAAATCTACGAACTTTGTTCTGATTATGTAATGAAAAATCCCTTCAATGCACTAGAAATGCCAATTCGTAGTGAATTATTTGAAATAAAACTTCAATCTTTATTGAACAAGTTGAAAAACAGGGTGTTGCAAACTTAGAAAAATAAATATCATTATAGTTTTAAGTTTGTTTTTTAGATTATTGATTAATAAAAAAATTTGATTAATAACGGTTTCAATTTTTTTTTTGTCAGGGCAAGACAAAAACCCTTTGGTATATATATATATATATCGAGCACCTTGAATTTTATTAATTACGTTTTTGATATGTTAAATTTATTTATATTTTATTTAAATGATTTAATTGTATACATGGCAATATAAATAATATATTCGCTAAAATTTTTAAGAATGACATCAATTACTTCAATATTTTATGAAAAGGTGATTAGATAGAACAGATATGGATTAAATTAGTAAATTATATTTTTTAAAAAATTCTGCTGCTATTATTTCATATATACTTTACGCTTAAATAGTAAACAATTATAAGCATATAGTGAATATATATTATATATGACTGAAATTTGAAAGTTTTCAAAACTAAGAATTAACTTCTAAGATCTACACCATTAATAATATGGATATTATTTGTTTTATTATCAAATTCTTGTGTTTGCATCATCATAATTTATCCTTTAGTATGTTTTAATTTTAATAATTTACTATGAATGTCCACTATCCATACCATCTTTAGATATTCCAATATGCATTGGTTGGTTGTTGATGACATTGTATTTGCAGGACTTGAATCATTATTTCTCTATCCATCTATAAACATTAAATTTATAATATATTAATATATATTAATAATAGATAATATACAACACGAAAAATCACTTACTTTAAATAAAACTTGTACACTTAACCTCAAATTCCACAATATATTGACATTTGAGTTTCATTTCACTAACATAGTTAAAAAAACTTGCACACTTCACCTCAAATTCCACAATATATTGACATTTGAGTTTCATTTCACTAACATAGTTTTCGAATTATGCCGGTGTAATAGGGCGTATACATCGACATCGACATATGAAATCGAAACCACCATTGCATGCTTTATATGAAATTTGCAGACGAAACCATCTTCACAAAATGGTTTCGATACAGCCTAGCGGAGATGGTACGTACCATAATTGTTTCAATTCCAGAACATTTATTTTATAAACGTAGCCCAAAATCTTTTCGAATCAGCTGTTGAAATGATAGTTAAGCCATTTTGTAATTGTTGACAGATCCAAATCAGGTATCCAAATCGTATTTATTTATTTTATATATTTTAGCACAGGCAATTATTACTGTAATTATTACACTATTTATTAGAAAATTTATTAGGGTTGGTTTAACCTTTTTAGCAAGTTTGATATTTAACAGTGTTCAATATTTCACTTCACTTTGTTCTTCTGAGTAGTATAGCTGATACTACTTTTGGTGTAAACATTTATTTGATACTACCAAGTTGAACTACGGTCTTGGGTCGGTGTAAACACCATATAAACCCTCTTTCGAAACCAGCTAGTTTGGTGGTTTCGACAACATGGTTTCGTTTCCGGAGAGTGTTTACACCTGCGCGGCATAGTACAGAAACTATATTAATCAAACGAAACTCAAATGTCAATATATGTGGAATGTGAGGTTTAGTGTGCAAGTTTTACTTAAAGTAAGTGATTTTTCATGTTGTATATTATCTATTATTATTATATGTATATTAATATATTATAAATTTAATGTTTATAGATGGATAGAGAACAGATAGAAAAAAATATGTTTCGTGTGAATCGAGCGACTTTTAACATGCTTCTTGCTGATTTAGCAGCATAAAGAAAGGGAAACACCAACTACTGGAATGCTATTCCTTTGGTTAGAGAATAGCAATCGCTTTGTATACTCTAGGCTCTTTATCGGAATACCGAACGACTGCAAGTCTTTTTGGCATTGGAAAGAATACTCTCTCCAAAATTTCAGTTTTGAAGTATTCAATATAGTTGTAGAACTCCGTCTCACAGTTTAAATTAGGCTTAAGAGCGATATCTTCTTCTCATATATTCAATACTTAGATTTGGATGTACTTAAAATGAAAAACAGAATAGCAAAAAGTCAAAAAAATAAAATGATACTAAAGAAAATTCACAATTTTATTCTTAAATTTTATAAGCCGGTTAAAATTTTCTACTCATTTTTTGCCCATTATTGTTCAATCAATAAAAATTGAAAGCTTTTGGAATCATATCGAAGTTAATGAATGTAGGTTAAATTTTTGGCACCAAGACTTCATGTAATCATCAAAAATAAAAATAATAAACCGTCTAGTTTATTTAGTGTTTTGCATTCCGATATATAATTAATTGGTAAACAAAAAATTAAAAGGTTGTAGTGTTTATTTAAAGTTAAATATTTCTCATAGTTTGATTTTAAATAATTAAATCTTAAGCTGTAAAAATCACAGCCGGCCTTATTATTAGGACGCAAGATTATTGATATTATTATATACAGTTAAGAATTTGTTATAAATAGGATGCTCATAGAAAATTGAAATAAATATTTAACTAAATTTTTTTGTTTGTTCCTATCTATATTAAACCGGTTTTTTTAGCTGGATACTATCTTTTTGTTTCAAAGATAAGTATGTAAATAAGTATTCCTGGTTTACTTATATAACAAAACAAAATACTGTGGAGGGCACTGTAAATCATAAAAGCATAAATACTTTTAATAAAATAATAAATTCTTTTTATTTCTATTATATGTAAGCTCATAGAAACTATTATAAAAATTAAATTGAAAAAGATATTGTTTTTATTCTATTAAAACATTTTAAAGATATTAATATCACAATAATTTACTTAAATTATTTCTTATATTTATTTCATAAAGAATCCTAAAAGTTGTAAATTATCTGGATATGATTTACTTATAAAACAGAGTAAAGGTGCTCCAGTATTAATCTAAAAAAAATTATAGTATTAGTATTTTTTTTTATTTTTCAAATGATTAATATTATTAGCATAATTTACTTCATAATTTTTGATATTTTCTACATTGGCACATAAAGAATTATCATAATGGTTATTATTTTATTGCAATTAACCCCAGATAGCTTTTACCTTCTTTATATTTTGTTGTGAAACATTTTACTCCAATTTCATTTACGTTGTTTTGACAGCTTTCAATAGCAAAGAGCAATTGTGAAAGCTGACTTCGAAAATATTTTGGGCTGCGTTTGATATACAAAACTACGGAAACTACCTTTCAAAGGCAGTCTGGAAACCACATTGAGAAAGTAGTTTCGTCTGAAATTTCCATACAAAACATGCAATGGTGGTTTCCAAAACGTGGTTTCGTTGTTGGTGTAAGCCGCCTATCAGACTCTCATACAGGATTCCACATCGTGGTTTCGTTGCTGGTGTAAGCCGCTTAGAATAGTGCGTTTTCACTGAATCTAGTTCTTAGAATTTAGTACTATTTTGTTAGATTTTGTATGGGAAATCTCTAGTATATTTCTCAAAAGAACTAATCTAAATCTAGTTCTCTTTCTAGTTCCTTACTTATAGTGCGTTCCCACCACCCAATTACTGACAAAATTACTGACGAATTTACTGACATTCATAGATTTTATATGAGAAAATTGTAAGTCACTTCAGTAAATTTCAGTAAATTTACCACGGAAATTTCATCAGTAAATAGAAATTTACTGAAATGTCATATGGCAGCACGGAGGGGAATTCTCATCTATTTGAAAAGAACGAAGCTTCTGGGTCATTCTGACAGTAGTGTAAAATTTTTTGTGAGGTTAATTTTGATATGGCTTATGTATGAAAATAAATTTCGTAAAACGGTAAGAGTTTATTATATTAATTATAGTGACTAAATTGTAATTATTTGCTGTTCAAAAAGTGAAAAAATATCTCGCAAAGATATGTCAATGTATAATTACAAATGAAAATAGTAAAATTGGCCTTCTTTCTTGTCCTTCATTATATTTGCCTATCAAGAATATTCACAAAAACGGTAACTCGTTTAGTTAATAATAAATTAAATTTTCTAACCAAATAATCTTTTCATTTTAGTTAATATTTTTGAATATGATAAAAGATTTTCTGCATATGGTCAGGATTTTATATATTACGATATAAATTCTTGTAATGAAACATTAAAACTCTACAATAATACCTTTGATATAGTAATAGCTGATCCACCATTTCTTTCTGAGGAATGTATACAAAAAATGGCTAAAATTGTACGAATGATAGCTTCAAAAATAATAATTTGATCAGGAAAAATTGTAAATAAATGGGCTCAAAGTATATTTCTTTAAAAATATAAGCCAAAACATAATCGTAATTTAGGTAATGAGCTTGCAACATATGCAGATTTCAATTTAGATGAATTTTAATAAAATAAATTAAAGTCATTTTGTTTCAGCATCTTTTTTTTTGTTGTACTAATTCCCTTAAACTAGTTTCCTGTTCCTTAATATTTCTAACTATATAATCTTTCTTATCATTTAATTGTTCCATTAGTTTTTCACATGTATCTTGTTTTTGTTTAAGTTCGTCAAGCATTTTGGGAACATTTGAAAAAATAAATAATCTACCACATGAACCATAAACTCTAAAATATTAAACTATTTAATCCATCAAATTCATATTTTGAAATGAAAAAAACCTTGTATTTGGATCGAGTTCCTTCACTCCGTGTTCAGTTAAAATATATTTTACTTTTGAAGTTTTAAAACATCGTTAAAACATGACCATTCTCTAAAGTTATCCAATCTATCCCTACAAGCTGTAATAATTATATTTAATAATTCCATTTCTACCATTAAATTTTGAATTACAGCTTGAAATACAGGTACTACAGCGGATAATATTTCTTTCTGTCTTTCGCTTAGTTCCATAATTTATATTAATGCTTTAATTTAACTTTAATTTAAATAATTATTAATAACACTCCACACAATAATAACTCTTTAACACTTTTGACGTTTAATAATTTTCTTCAGTAAATTCGTCAGTAAATTCGTGCGGTGGGAACGCTATTTTTTTGTATGGGGCTTTCATTAGTAAATTTGTCAGTAAATTCGTGCGGTGGGAACGCACTATTAAGTGCTGGACAAACTCATGGCAGTACGGAGGGGAAATTTTGAGTAATTTTTTCGGATTTTCTATTTCGGTAATAGACGTTTCACACCAAGCAAACCCGAGTAAATATAACAGTTTTGTATGGAAAAAAACCCTGAAACTAAACGGTGTCGACACGGTTTAGTATAGAAAAATTTCAAATGAAGTGCTAGATTCATTCAAGCAATGCTTTTTTCGATGAGAACTAACCAGTATGTGCAATCTAATAATAATAAATTTATGGTTTGCAATTGACACATTATAACAAATAATAACAAATAATTGGATTTGATGTAAGTGTAGTTTTTATAATTATATATTAATTAATGTATAATATATAATCAAGGTTTCTTTTTCAGATGGATAAAAAGAAAATGGATGAGACGGCGACAATCTAATTGAAAAAAGCATTGCTTGAGTAAATCTAGCACTTAAAATGGTGTATGTCTATGCTAAACACGGTTCAGCTCTGTCTTCGTCTATAATAGTTTGACAGTGAAAAATTGTGGAAGTTAGGATATGATAAAAATAATTTGTGTTAAGCTTTTAATGTCTATTTAACATATGAGTTATCTTAGATTTTTGTTTTGTTTTTCGAAAAATTAATAACTAAAAACAGAAAAAGTGCAAAATATTTCGAAATTTCTATTAAATTTAACGTATGTATGTAGAGTTAATCTATCATAAAAATTCGTTATTTTGCTTTCAAGAAAAATCTTTAAAATTAAAAAAGCTAATCAACATATATAATACTAGAATTAAATAAAGTGCAAGAATAACTCATCTTTAAAAAATAGACTGGGTAAGACTTTTTGTCAACAGCCATAGATTAAAACGACTGTCACGAGCAAACGATATTCTCGATTTAAAAAAAAAAGAGCAAAAAAATATTCAATAAATTTTGTAATCAAAATTATTAAACGTAAAATTTATTTGGAATTTAAAGGCATAAAAACTGAAGCTATACTTGAATTTATTTTATTTTCTTAAAAAATATAGAAATTATTACAAAAAAATAAATTTTAATATTTTGAAAATTATATAGCCTGGAAAAATTTTTCAACAAGTGGGCTTAAGTAGCAACAAGAAAAAACATTGAATTTGTTTATTTCGAATTCTTAAAGAACATGTGATTTTGTTAGTATTAAAATACAGAAACGCTGTTTTTTTAAAAATTAATAATGTAGAATAATTAAAGTACAAAAGCTTTTATAACAGGCTTATTTTTGTTACTTTTATTTAACAATTGTTATTATTATAAATTTATCTAATTATTATTTATGATATGCATTAATTTAATAATTGCTTAATTTGTCTAGCAGAAATCAGTTTTGAAATTTTATTTATTTTTATTAATGTTTTTCTGTAAGAAAATAATTGTAAATTCAAATTATACGGTCTTAGTTTATTTATCTTGAAATGTACGTACCTCGAAAATTGTGATTAAAATGTGAAACTTTGTGAAATGAAATTCAAAGTTACAGAACTCTAACAAATAAATGTCAATAATTTTTTGTTGTTTTAAATTTTCATGCGATAAATTTGAAACTAGAATTGCTTAGTAGAGCAAGTGAATTCAAGAATTCAAAGAATTGTGAATTCAAAGAAACTGTGAATTAATAAATATAAAATAAAATAAATAAAACTGTATTTATATTACAATAAAAGGTGTTTTATTTATAAAATATTTAGAAAGCGTTTTTTTTATATAATTCTTATATACTATAGTATTTCGTAAGGCTTTCTCATTTTTCTCACCCTGAATTATGGTTAAACTCTTTATAATCAATTATAAAATTATTTTTCCTTTATAAAATTTGTACACTTTAAAATGCTACAAATACTAATACATATGAGAACCTACATGTACACAAAATGAGTCGTAAGCTCAAGAAGCGCTGTGAAAACCGTTTCACGAGTTTTGAGTCAGGTTTTTGATGCACCGTCAAATATGCTGATTGACAGTATTTGAAAATGATAGCACAAACTATGGAATGTAAAGAAAAAATATAGTGGCATAAAACTAATTATCTTGTAACGATGATGGTTGCAAAATGATCCTCAGAGCTACAAAAGCAGAGTCATCTATTCTAATTTTGCTCAAGCGTGAGTTAAAAGTAGAAATTATACTTTACTTTAGCTGCAGTCTTTTTCAGTAAACTTTTCATTTCAGCAAAAGATTTAAACTATTAAGAAGAAGATTGCGGGATTCAGCAAATCTCTATGATTTAACGTCAGAAAAACATTTTATAGAATTGTATCGGTTCCCAAAAAGCTTGTGTCGGGATTTATGCAATGAAATCGAGCCATTTTTATCGTAAAGAATTTATGTACATGGTATTCCTTCTCAGATACGGGTGCTATGTGCATTGCGATTTTTGGCAAGTGGCTGCTTTCAACGCTTGTTGGGACAAGATTTCTTTTTAACGCTCTCACAAACTGTTGTGAGCTGGTGCATTTCTGAAGTTGGTGTAAAACTATTGTTTTTAGATAATCTAACAAATTTTTATTAATTTTCATAATTTTAAATATTGATTTCAAAATTTTATGAAAGTATACTTACTTAGTTTTCTAAAAAAATCAGGGACCTCTGATGAATTTGCGGAGATTTTTTTAATAAGTGTATTCCTCTGATTGCTGGTGAGACTCTGAACTTGGTTATGAACCTTAAATTTTTTTTAGAATTGATCGAAATGAACGTAGCAACCAAGTGAAGATAAAGTTAACAGTTAAAAGTTCATTTACTAAAAGTCGCCCTGAGTATATGAAATACACGAACCCTTAAATCGCATTTGAGCCAGAAAGAGAACTTCTTTAATGTAGAAAGTGAGGATGATAACAAGCGAAGTAAGAAACCTTTAGGCAAGCTTAGCTACAATAGATTCCATCATGAGCAATGAAATCAGAGACAATAAGTAGCCTATGTAAATACTTGTAATATTCGCATTCTAGCTAGCTTATTAAAGGTTTTCAAAATTTAATTTAAAATTTGATTTTCCTTTTCAAAGGTAAACATTTGCAGCAAAATTTGTAATGCTTGGAAGTCAATGACTTAACATATGTATATGCTTTGAATAAATTATTAGATAGTTACTATATTAAGTAATATAATTTATTTTATCACCTGTGCACTTATTGACTTAGTCAAAAGTATTTTAAGAATTTTAATTTTAGTGTATCAGCTGTGTACTTATAATTGGTTTCGTCAAAAAATATCAGGGAAATTGAATAATTAAAACTAGCGCTTTTTTTAAAGGTTTGAAGTGTATAATGAGATTAGATTTCCTTTAGTATCTCTCAGAAACGCAAAAGTACTTAATCTTCTTCAAAATGATGGAAGCTATTTTCTTTGTAATTTCAAGTAAGTTTTTTCAAAAAAGAAAGCAATTTCGGGAATAAAATATTTGGAAGTGATGTTCTGTTGTAGAATAAAGTAACAGTTACTTTTTTAAATAATAACTGAAAATCAGAAATTTTTTAAATCAAATATTCATTGTTTTGTTAAGTGAACAATACTAAACTTTTGATTTTCGTGAAAATTTTTGGTTGAACTGCAATATCATTAAATCAAGTATTTATATTTCAATGGGTGCTTATTAGTTTAAAAATTTCTTGACTGAACAACTTATTGTTAGAATAAAGTGTAAATATATTTTAGAGATGCAATATAATTATGACTCGTTTTAGACACTAATAAAAGAAAACTTTTGAATTTAAATAGTTTTAATTAGAGTCTACAGTTTTTTTTCTTAAAAACATTAAAGTTCAAAGTATTTATATTTAAAAATGTTCTATATTTTAAATTAAACTTTCAACTGCTATAATATAATGTTTCTTACAGCCTGATCTTCATTCAATATTAACACTCTTTGACTATACTTTTAGAGTTTGTGGTAATTAATTTCCTACTCCAATTTTCAGAGTTTAGCTTTGGCTTTGGCTTTAGCTTTGGCTAAAAAGAGTAACTATAATTGCTACAATTTTTTAAATATTGTAGCACTTTTCACCCATCGGCAAGGAGTAATGCATGGAAAAAGGCGCATTTACTTTAGTGGTTTGGATTAATTGTCTGAAACACATTGTTCCTATAAAAAAAGAACACGATGCTTCGGGTATTTGCCACATAGAACCCTGGAGTCAGGATTGTCTGAAGCCGTCATTATTTTGGGAATATATTTTTGAAAAATTTCCCAATTCCAGTTCAATTTGGCAGAAATTTATATAAAAATTTTTTTAGTTAACTTATTATTTCTTTATTTTTGGCATGAATTACTATTCTCTCTGTTGAGGTTCATATTTGCGACATGTGCACAAATATTGTTTCTTGTTTCATTAATTTGTAAATTCCAAAAATCAATTTGTTTGTTAAATCGCCATTTTCAACACCGCAGATCTTTAAGTAACAAAAATTCATACTTCTTATTTTTTTAATGAAAGTTATTAAGCTCATTGAAATTAAAATTTTCATCTTATTTTATGAGCTTGGAATCTACAACTTCTTACAATGAAATATTATGCTTACTTGTAAGAGCAAAAATCTAACTTAATATTAAATATGAATAACATAAATTATTGTTAAATTTATTATTAAAAAGCACCTCCGTTTATGCAATGCACCTCAAATAACAAATTTCTGGATAATCTGCAATTTTATCTTTATTTTTAACTTTTAATTAAAACACAACTTTTTCGTTTGAAATCCCAAATCCCACTGATTTTATTATTAGTTTTTGTTTATTAATACAATTTTATAAATTTCAATTTTGTAAAATGTTCCATTGCTTAGGTTGGTTGAAATTCCACAATTTGATGTTATACATATTTACTTTTGGTATATTTATACAAAGAACGTAGTTTTGTTCCGGTTGCGTTAATTTGTCAATAGAACCTTTTGTAATGCTGCAGTTTGCTGGTTGATTTCTTATAATTTTGATTATACATTCACCGGCATCATGGTAAGGATCTATTTCAGCTTCTTTGTAGTAATAAGTATTCTGTATCATCATGCATTTCTTTATAAAATACTTGGCATCGAATTTGTTCTGGATCAGGTAGGGTTTAGTAGTAATCATAAAGTTTTCTTTAATTGGGAGGGGGATCAGGTGAAAAAGTGAATATTTATCATTGGATAAAACTGGAATTAGTACATTAAAAATGATATTTGAATTATGATAATATGCCTGTAATCCTAAAAATTCATAAATTTCCGTGTCTGACTTAATAGCAATTCCTTGACTTACGAAGTGTGCAAAAATTTCGTCCAATTCCGACGGATTTAAAATGTGTTTTGGGATAATATTTAATTTTGCAAGTACTATAGCTTCAGCTATGTTGGTCAAATGGTTGGTAAGCAGATCTATGTTAAAACTTATCTGGTAAATAAATTAAGAGAATTTAAAATCTTTATATTCACTTTTTAGTTTCTTATTGATAATATCCTTAAATTTATTTAGAAATTGTTGTATATTGGACTGTTCATTGCTTACATGATTGGTAATATTTGTAAATCTAGCTATCATTTTTTGATTAATATCTATTTGTTTCTTTTTTGAACTTTGTAAATTATTTAAAATGAGTCTTGTGAGCTTTCTTTCGAGTTCTTTAAATTTTAGGTTGACAGTTACAGTTATGTCTTTGAATTCTTCTTTTTGAAGAATCAAGACAATTGAATTCTTAATTTTTTCAATAGTTGTTTGGTACTAGTTTGATAGCTTTACGATGTGAATAAGTTTTTTGTATGATGTGATTAGTCTAGCCGGTCCTAATTCCATTGGAAGCAAACCATTATGATTATTCAGGTTACGAACTTCCAGCTTCTGGCTCAGGACTGAAGTTAGCCTGAAATTTGTGTTTTCTTTTTAGTTTTGATTTATGTACTTTTTGGTCTCTTTGGGTAATAATTGTTATTATATTGTCTTTTTTAAATTTGTTTTTAGTAAATCTAGGTGTTAGTTTGTTTCATCTATTTTCTTTTCTAAATATATTATCATTTTCTTGAAATAGCATTGGTTCTTCACGCTTTTTATTGAGTTTATCTATGTTCTTGTGCGAGGCTTTTTCGATTTTATTTTTTATAACAGGATAGAGATTTGCGTGGAAGTCATTTAATTTTTTAAGGTATTCATGACTATTGTTGAGTTCTAGATTACTAAGAAATTTAGATGTTCTACCATAAAAGAGTTCATATGGTGTTAATCAAGTTGCTGAGTGAATTGCATTGTTGTATGATATTAAGCTTTCACTCAATATATCATCATGATCTTTATCTTTTTTGTCATTGTAGATTATTTTATAGATTTCAGATAAAGTGGAGTGTAAACGTTCAACGGGGGAGTTACTGCTACTTTGCTGAAACGAGGTTATATGTAAGATGATTTCCAACTGCTTATAATATTCTTTGAATATATTTGAAGTGAATTCTACTCCTTGATCAGCTATTATTTTTTTGGGTATACCATGTAGACTGAAAAAATGTTTGAGTGACTTTACTATGTTTAAGCTATTTCTAGCGTGAAGAGTATAAGCAGTTGCAAACTTTGAAAATTTATCTATGATAGTAAGCATTTGCTTATTGTTAATTGAATATACGTCTACGTGAATTATATCGAGAGGTTTCTCTGGAATTTCTGTTTTTTGAAAAAACATTCTTTGTGGGTTGCGATCATATTTTAAGGTTTTGCATTTATCGCAATTGTTGATTGTTTGAGTAATTTTGTTCTTCATACAGGGAAAAAAATATTTTCTTTTTAAGTGAGCCAATGTCTCATTAATCCCTCTATGGTTGCTTTTCACATGGTAATAATTTATTAATTTATCTTGTAAATCAATGTCAGTTATGCATAAACTATTTGGATTAATTTAAATATTTTATCATTTGTGTATATAGCAGTGATTTTATTCGGTTCTAAGTGTTTTTTAAGAATTTCCGTTAAGTTTTCTTTTGAATATACGAGTATGCCAATTGTTCGTCGTTGTTTATTTTTGAATGGTGTTTCTATTGAAAATGCATGAGGTTTGTTAGATTTTCCAAAATTAGTTGTCTATCGAATTCGTTTAACGGTTTTTCTGAGATATATATGTGGTCGTTCAAATTTTCTATAGCAGAATGTATAATAGCACAATTGGATATATTTTCCATTTCTTGAGAGTCATTGGGTGGAAACTCGTTGATGTTCAATTCTATATTAGTCGGGTAACTTGAATCATTTAATTCTACTCAGAGTATCTGCGTTTGCATTGTTTGTGCCCTTTTTGTGGATAACTTCATATTCATACTCTTCTAATGAGAGTCGCCAACGTGTTAGCCTCGGATTCGCATCTTTTAGATTCATAAGCCATATCAAGGGCTTATGGTCAGTCACAATTTTGAATTTTCGACCGTAAAGGTATGGTGGGAAATATTTAACTGCCTATTTGATTGCCAATAATTCTTTCTCCACAGTAGAGTAGTTAATTTCTGAATCTGAAAGTGTACGGCTGGCAAAACATATTGGCTTATGGCTACCGATAAGTCCTTGAGAGAGAATCGCACCTATTGCAAAGCTGCTTGCATCTGTGGTAAGTACAAATGCTTTAGAAAAATCAGGATATTGAAGTATTGGTTCATTGGTTAAAATGTCTTTACACATTTCAAAAGCTTTTATATATTGGTCAGTTATTTTGACGGATCGGTTCTTCTTCAAGCAGTATGTTAGCGGTTTAGTCAGTTTAGCGAAATCTTTTATAAATTTCCTGTAATAACCCATAAGGCCTAGAAATGACTTTATTTGTTTTTGTGTCTTCGGAATAGGATAGTTTTGAATTACTTTAAATTTTTCTGGGTTTGGCTTTACTCCATTGTTGGTTACCCCTAAAAACGATATTTCTTTATGAAGAAATTCGGATCTGTCAAGTTGTATTTTGAAGTTAGCTTCTCTTAACTTATTGATAACCATTTTCAAATTTTGTATGTGTTCTTGTAAAGAGGTTGAAAAAACAATTATGTCATCCAAGTAGACAAGGCAAACTTTACCTTGTATATCTTTTAGGACATAATCCATTACTCTTTGAAATGTAGAGGGTGCGTTTTTCAACCCAAAAGGCATTCTTTCAAATTCATAGTGTCCCCCGTCGACTGTAAAAGCGGTTTTCTCAATGTCTTTGGGGTCCATTTCTATTTGATGAAATCCACTAGCTAGGTTTAGCGTAGTGAAGTACATACATCGTCCCAGTTTATCAAGAATTTCATTGATATTTGGAATCGGGTATTTGTCGCTTATGGTTTTTTCGTTTAGCTTCCGATAGTCCACTACAAGTCTCCATTTTTGTTTGCCGCTACAATCTTTTTTTTTATTTACTAACCAAATTGGTGAACTCCAAGATGAATAGCTTGGTTGAATTATGCCTTGGTCCAGTAGGTTGGTTATTTGAGATTGGATTTCCATTTTATGTATGTAAGGGTATCTATAAGATTTTGTGTAAATGGGCCTTTCATCAGTTGTTTTTATTTCATGTTTTATTTTATTGGTGAATTACCTTCTTATAGAATAAGTCTTATAGAATAATAAGTCTTCTTTATAGAATAAGTCTTGGAAGTCTCTGCAAATTTCCAATATTGCTTTTGACTCTTCTGAATTTAAATGAGACAGACGTAACGACGACTTTATGTCATAGGAATTCGCATAGCATTTGTTATCGTAACAGATATTCACGTTGTTTAACTCGATAAAATTTAAGTTATTATACAGCTTGACTTTTAGGGGCTGCTCTAGAAAGAGCAGAGTATTAACGACTTCGAATGTACTATACCAATTATTTGATTTATATAACCCTTCTGAAATTAGAAGATTAGGTTTGATCTCTGTTGCTTTTATATAGATTTCACCATTTTGAATATCTACAGGTACTCTTACCGTATTTTTTGAATTTCCTGGAATCACATATTTGTTTGAGGTGAAATTTGGTTTAAAACATAATGGAACGGTATTATTTTTTGTTATAAGTTTTTTATTTTCTAAATCCACCTTTGCTCCAAGAGCTGAAAGTATATCAAGTCCTAGAGTCCATCGAAATAGTTATGAAACTTGAATACTAAGAATTTTACTTGCATTGGCTGTTCAAATTCTATAAAGTTTTGTAGAGTAATTTCTTCATTTATTTAATGTGCGTTGAGTATGGTAGAGATAAATGTTGGTTTTATTTTTTTTATTTCACTTGACTCTACATATTCCAGATTTATAAAAGAAGACGATGCTCCTGTATCAATGAGGAATTTTAGGGAACACCCAAATGGAGAAGAAATATTGATATATGGTAGTATATATCCATGCTGGTTAATATCTACATATCTAGTTTGGTTTTTAATTTCGTTTGTTTCGGAAGAATTCTGATTGTAGTGGTAAAATTGATCTAATTCTTGGTAAAGATTTTGAGGGACATCTTCAATTGTATTTTCACTGTATGATTTCTGCAAGTAATTGCTGGGTGAGTTTACTTCTGAAAACTGCGGATTTTTATTGGTAATGTAAATAGGGTCTCTGAAAGTGTTTATTTGCTCAGAATTTTCATATTCGTTGCTTGATTTTTGTTCTAATTTGTGGAATTCACGTTTTGGAGAGTTTGCCGTCCTTGTTCTAAAGGAATTTTGCTGTGATCTTACTCGGGAGTAGCCTGAATCTACTTCCATTGGTTGTGGTGGAGGATAAGAACTTCGATTTGTTTGTTGTTGGCTAAATATGCGATTGTTTGGAAAGATTCTAGTTTGCTGCGAGAAAGATCGTTGCACAATTGGTGGTTTATAAAAAATAGGTTGGTTTTGTAATTGTTTGTTTTGCTGAAAAAAATTTCTGCTTGGCTGCTCAACTTTTGTAAATAAATTTTGGTTTCTCATTTGTTTTTCATTTGATAGATATGTGCGTGGATATTTAGGAATTTGATTTTCATTTTTTATATAAAATGTGTATTGTTCCTTAATGCAAAATGAAAATGCTTCGCTCAGTGTTGAAGGTTTCATTGCTCGTATTGTACATCCTAGGGGTTCTATTAATCCACTTAGGAAAACGTTTAGACACATTTCAGAGTACAATTCTCTTTTGGCCTTTATAACATTTGCATCACTTTCATGTATCTGTACATGATTATTAATTGTTGAAAATATTTCTATGATTTCACTGTAGTAATGTTCAATTGTTCTAGAGTTTTGACGAATCGAATGTAAATCTCTAACTAAAGATGTTTCATTTCGTTTGTCTGAGTAGTGTAGGATTAAGTTCGTTTTAATTTTCTGCCAAACAAGAGCTGTTCCATACATTTCTAAAACTTCATTGGCAGGGCCTTCAATTTTATTTCGAATAGCACGAATCAATATTCTACTGTGGGGGGTGCCATTAATAGGTACGAGAAGAGACAAAATTTCCTCAACATTACTAATGAAGTCATAAAGAAGTCCGGGGTTACCATTAAATTTTGGTAGGTCTCTAATCGCATCGGGTACACGAAGTGTATTAAAAATATCTGTAGAAGTTGTAAGTGTTGTTGTCGTCATTGTAGGAAGATTATTAATATTATCACTTATGAAACTTATTTTATTCAAATTTAAACTTTTAAAATTTTCACAGAGATCCTCGCACAATTCGTAAGGCTTATTTCTTTTAATTAACTTTTGTGTCTTTTCTACAGGCATATATAGTAATGTGTATGTTTTTTTGTTTTTATTTTTATTTTAGGGATGGATCAAAGGATAAACAAATTCAACTTACCAAAGTATATAAAATATTTTTACCATATTTCTGATCCTGGTTAAATTGCTTACAGTTGCTCTTAGTTTGATAAAATTTTCCAGATTCCAGTTAGGAAGGTTTTTGGATAATCTGCAATTTTATCTTTATTTGTAACTTTTAATTAAAACACAACTTTTCTGTTTGAAATCCCAAATCCCACTGATTTTATTATTAGTTTTTGTTTATTAATACAATTTTATAAATTTCAATTTTGTAGGGTCAACAGCATTGCTGATTAGCCGAAATAAAATATTTTTACTTAAGTTTAATAATTTAGGGTCAACAGCATTGCTGATTGGCCGAAATAAAATATATTTAATTAAGTTTACTAATTTAGGGTCAGCAGCATTGCTGATTGGCCGAAATAAAATATATTTAATTAATTTTACTAACTTAGGTTCAACAGCATTGCTGATTGGACAAAATAGTATACAATATATATTTAATAATAGTTTAGGGTCAACGACATTGCTCTAAATCTGAAGAGGTGAATGGTTTCCTCCAGGATGTTGCTCTTCATGACGTAACTCGCGCCTCTTCAAAAAATATATGCTTTAAGTTAACAACAATGCTTTGATCATATATTGTACTTTAAGACTAAATTTACCTTGATAAAGTTTTCTGAGTGTCAAAAAATTAAAAATGCTTAAGCTTTACTCTGCACGGATCTAAATAGTTTTAATATAATATGGCGTATCCTTTAAAGACTCACAGCATTTTATCTGGGTTAAGTTGGTATCCGGTAAAATTTCACCGGATGAAAGTGTAAGTTATTTCAAATCTAAAGGGCTTGAAGCATATTATGTAATTAAAAATAATTTTTAAATTTTAAATAATTTAAGAAACTGAAAAATCTTAAAAATAATTTTTAAATTTGGGATGTGATTTTAACCTAAGTGAAATATAAATGCACGCTTTCTGAAGAGGAATAAAAACTTTTTTGAATATATATTTTTTTGTTATATTTTAAATGAATTTCACCGTGAACAATAAAAATATGTTTTTAAACATTTTGTCTATTCATTTTATACAGTTACTCATATTTTTTACTGGTTTTAGTTTTTCTACTATCAAGCCTTGATGTCCAGTGTATGCAGGTGGACAATTTATCATTTGACTGGTCACTAGTTAAGGTAATAAAAAGAATATTTTTCTTTTATTTTTTTTTTAAATTCTGGCGCTAAACATCCCAGCGGGAAATTTCATCAATTGTATGGAAAACTTTTTCTGGCCTTCCTCCAATGAATTTTAAATGAACGCCCAATGGAATATCCTGAAATGTACTGGAGTGTCAGGCCACTTGATGGAATTTCCCAAGTTAAAAATTTTAGCATTTTTCTATATTAACTGTGCAAAACATATCTTTCTTTTGTAAAACACTTCCAGTCAACCCTTCGTGATACACCAAGCAGAAATATGATGTTATCGCCTTATACAGTAAAAGTTATTTTATCTGTGCTTCGAGAAGCTTCAGGAGGGGCTACAAGACGGGAACTAAATGTTGTGCTGCCGAAGATAAAATTAAACAATGTGAAATTAAAATACTTAGATGAAACTCTAGAATCATTAAGGGTAAGCTTAAAAGAACTAAGTACTTAAAGTGTAACTTGAGCTTTAACTACGTTGCTCTTTAAAAATAAAATTTTAGCTATATATTTTTTAATATTTGCTAATTACTTGGCTAATTGCTAATTCAAATATTATGTTAATTTAGTTAGAAAGTATTGAGGTTATTGGACGATTAAAAGTTGGCACAATAGGCCGATCTCTGCCGCAGTGCATTCTGATCCCTACTAATCCTACTACTACTATTATTACTAGTACTTCTATTGTTTAGTACTTATAGGGATGATTTTAATCATCTTCTTACAAAGTTGTAAAAAATTTAGTGGAAAATTTAAATTTAAATTTGTATTAGTGTCCTTATTTTTGCTTTGACTTTAAAGTTTGCTTACTTATTGTTGTGATTTTTAGCATTAACATTCACTGACAATGAGTTAGAACTACAGCAAGAAATGAAGTGATCTGATCTATAATAGAAGAAATGAGTTCAAAAAATAATGTTTTTAGCTTGGTTAGGAGGGCACACAAACAAATTTATAAATTTTGTTCTACTTAGGTATTTAAAATCATTACTATATAAAGCTGCAATGATGTTTCTTTTCTAAACTCAACTTAAAATTAATTTTAAAGTATTGGTATTATTCTGACTGTCTGGTTTTGTATAGTGTAATTTAATTTACTGAAGAAATTCACAGTCTTATTTAACCAAATGACAGCAAATTTAAGCAACTATTAACCTACTTTCCATTAGAAGAAATCTTTCAATGTCATAGTATTTTGAAAAGTTTCAAAAAACCTATCTGCTAATTCTTATTTAACTTTAAATTAATTCTTATATATACATATTTTTTTATAGGAAAGTAATGATAATTACACTTTAGAATTTGGAAATCAGCTCTTTGTAGATAGAAGTATAAAAGTTGATAAATTTTTTGAGAAATTTACATCTCTACTCTATGGTATATCAATCCGAAATGTTAATTTTGGAAAGCCACGCTTAGCAGTTGATATTATCAATAAATGGTGTGCAAATATAACAAAAAATCATATAACAGAGCTGGTTACAATAGGTTTAAATTATTTTTTGATTTATTAAAAGTTAACTAAAATTAAATTCTTTAGACGAAGTTCGCGAATCAATTGCTCATTTTGTAAGTGCAATTTTTATGCAAGCAAGCTGGGAGGTGCCTTTTTCGGAAATAAATACCTTTAGTTCATCATTTTATTTTAAACCTAGAAAATTTATTAGTGTTCCTTATATGGTAACTACTGGAAAATTTTACATGTCAAAGTCTTTCGAACTAAACTCAACTTTATTACGTCTTCCATATTCGGTAAGTATTAGAGCATTAAAGCTTCTTTGTATACTGCAAATCAAAAAAGGAATATATACCCAGCAGGAAATTTAATGCTTATTAAATTATGTTTTAATTATTACATAAGTGTATTTCACAAATCAATCAAAAGTATATATTTAAAGTGGTTAAAGCAGGGATTTCCAACCTTTTCTGTCCCACCGCCCAATTTACACGAGAAATGGTTTCAGCGCCCCCCTCCATAGTAGTTATAACAAACATTAAAAACTTATTTTATTTCATATACAATTTGTTTTAAGAATTATTAATTAAAAATTACAAAAGATCGTCAAATGTAGTAAAATGTCGTTTATTAAAATTTTAAAATAGTAAAAAAATAGGCTCTTTGATGAAACTAACGAGAATGTTGAGGCTGATGAAGTTTCAAGTTTATGAATGTCGGGTTCCAGTGCTGTTAACATCAGTCGCAAATCGCCACACTCAGTGATGTGCAGTCCATACTTTTTATTTGGATAGTAAATTCGTTACTGCACTGAGGCCACGTTCAGCCATGAAGGAAACGCAATTGAGAATTTCTGTACTGCTTCCACAACTTAGTTTAGAGCGCTAATATTGATTTTTGAAGCCAGAACTCTTGATATGCATTTTTGAATTTCACTCTTAGTTCCTTATTTGTTGTAATTTCTATGAGCTCCTCTTCTAAATTTGATGATTCCATTGTATCTGCATTTGTAAAAGGGTCTAAAATCCAACCTAGTATATTCATGTCCAAGATATCCTGAAATCGCTCCCTAAAATTAGCATAAAAATCCTCCAATTGGCGGCAATAATTCCCCACAAAAGGTAGTAGTTTTTTATCTCTATTTTCAAGATAATTTAGTACTGAATCAAATGGACTGTAAAATCTATTCATACAAGTTCCTTTCGAAAGCCAACAAACTTTTGTGTGTAGGAGCAAGTGATTGTAATCTTCAAGATTTTCACTACAGAGCTGGCCAAAACGTCTCTCATTCAATGAATTTCTTCTTATCTTATTAATTGCTTCTGTGATAATTTGCAGTAACATATGTAGACGTTCATTCCAATTTTTTGCCACCAAATGCTGACGGTGATTAACACAACGTACGGCGAGTACATTTGGTACTTTTTGTTTTAAATTTCGATTTAGTATAATAATATACATATTTATTTATTTATTTATCTATTTTTTTTAATAATGAAAATAAAATTTAATTTGCGTTTGAGTATATATTGTAGCTCCTACTAGCTTGAAAAGATTAGTGAAAGAGGTAGAATATCCATCATAGCTCATTGGCTGCCCTAACGCCCATCAACAAAGGTTCCAGCGCCCCTGTTGGGAATCCCTAGGTTAAAGTGCTAATTTGGTGAGAGATATGACAGTAAGATTAGTGCGTTCATATATGAATATATGAGCTTTTTTCAAATTTAAAATGATTACACGCAAATCTGATGTTTTCATTTAAAAAACATTTTTCAACACTTTAGGGTCTATTAACTTCTAATCAGTTATTTAATTTTTTTTAAGGTCAGATATTGCCTGCAAATAATATTAGATACTTTAGTCAAGGCTAATTAATGTTTTCTTTCACTTAAACTTAATTTTAGGGTGGTAAACTTTCTATGACCATCATTTTGCCAGAATATGGCATTGAACTCAGTGATGTTGTTAAAAAATTAAACTCAAAAACGGTACGACATGCGCTAAGTTTAATGGAGCCAACTGAAGCTATCGTTGAAATACCAAGATTCAGCTTTACAAGGACAGTACATCTTAAGCAATATCTTCAGAAAGTAATAAACAAAAATTTTTTTTCAACCATAGTTTAAATTAAATTTAATTTAGTTGAATATCAAAGAGATTTTCAGGAATTCAGCAAGCTTTTTTTTCTTTAAAACAGACGATGAGGATTTTAAGATATCAAATATAATTCATAAAGCCGGGATTGAGGTAAATGAACGAGGAACAACAGGTTTTGTGGCAACAGGTCAGTAATGTGTTATAGAATTTCGCATTAATAATTTCTAAATCCCCATCTCATTAAACAAAATATATCATGCTACGCAATAATTTTTTATGGTAATACGCGCGCAAAAAAAAAGTGATTCCTTTTATTATACTACTATATAGCTAAAAAATCATTTTATTTCTATTATGATTTCTATATCTTCTGTTCAACAAGATTCTAAAAGATGAATTAGTTAGCAAAATATTTTAATGGCTCATTAAATGTGATATGATACTCTTTATCCTGTCTGACAAGTTTTATTATTGTTAATTACATATACTCGTATTTCTTCGTCTTTTTTCTTTTCATATTATAAGATAAAATTTATCTATTTCATTAAAATAGTTTTTAATAAAAGTATAACGGCTAAGAGAAGTCTTAAAAATTATAATTATTTAATATTTAAATAATATTTCTGTTTATTTTTGGTACTCTAAGAGTGGGTTAACACAGGCTAACTCACAGCAGAAGCTCACAGCGATTCTGTGAGTTTTGTATGAAAAATAACTGGTTTCGCTGTGAGTTTCTGCTGTGAGTTGGCCTGTGTGAACCCATTCTTAGACCAGGATGAAACCTCGGCTTGCTTTAAGACCGAAATTGAAATATTTTTGAGTGATTTATCTAATTAAAGGATACTGAAAGTAAAACCTGACTTAAAGTAGAAATGACACAAGAGCTGGATGCCAAAACTGGCAAACTATGATATAATAAATTTAGAGGTTATAGGACGTTTTTTATTTTGTAAATTGTTGTACTAAGCAAAGTATCACAGAAAAATTAAACATTAAAAAAAGCAAAAAACTTAGCAGAATTTGCTCGTTTCTAAAAACGTTGATTTTTACAGGTTTATTTACAATTGTATTTATTACTGAATATTTAACGATGAAGAATAGATAATGTGGTACATTATGAATTGAGGATATTGCCAAAGGAAATGACATCACCTTTGATTCAACATAATAGTAAAACGCAGCTATACGGAAGCATAAGTCGACCCGTGATATCATGTTATATTGGTCTAATTCAATATTTGTTTCTAAAAAAAAGCAGCTTTCCAAAGAAAGTGCCCGTTTTTATCTATATTCAAACTATACTTGAAATTTTAAAATGTATATAAGAATTAATTTCTTTTTTTTCAAGTCTTATGTATTGACCCGAGAGACTATTGAAGAATAAGAACAAATTTTTAAAACCAAGTGAGTATTAGGCCATTTTAATGTTCTTTACGGACATGGGACATAGTCATATCTGGAATGGTGACGTTAATTTTGAATGAGTGTTATTTAAAAAAATTCCAGTACGAAAATTATTTTTGATAAACATTTTAATGAATTCTTGTATAAATTACCATGAAAACTAGTTAGTTAAAAATTTCCTTATCGTCAAATAAGAAAGTTGGTATTAAAGTGAATTTTCATACACAAAGCATGTCCTGAACAAGTGTCAGTATTTTTATAGAGATCTCTCATTGGGTTAGATACTTCGGTTTTTATATTATCAAATTCTAAGGAATACTCCTCATTAGAGATGAGTCTGATACATTAGTATTCATTTAAATATTAGTGATATTAGCTAATATTAGGTATCATAATATTCACGGTGACATATATTATTATACCAAAATAACAGCTAATATGAGTACCGAAAAAGCAATATTAATTTAGATTAGGAAGATATAGCTACACATTTATTTTGATACTTTGGTTGTGCGTGATATTAGGAAGAGCCTAATTTTTTGTATTCCTTTATTATGTAGCTAATCCGCATACAAACTAATTTTATTACTTTTGTTTCCGCAAAATATTCAGAAGCGAAAAAACGTGGTTGGCGCCTGGTTTTTAAATTTTGGCTAGCCTTGCGAGACTAATTTTGTATTCTTTTGGATAAATTTTCTATATCTATCAAGTAACGATACATATATGTATATTGATATTAGGTGATATTAGAGTATGTTATATAAAATATACGGATATACTTAACAAAAATTAAGTGAAGATTAGTGATATCAACATATTCGTTTAGATATTATAATATCATCAAACTAATATATTAGTATTAGGGAATATCACCAAATATTCGTTTAGACACATCTCTACTCCTGAGTAGGGATTTGAAAGTATTTGCTTGAAATGAAATTATGAAGGCATTTGAAGAAATTATACAATTAAAATTTAGCAGGGCAAGAATGCACCGCGGCCAATTGCCTATTTTTTCTCCTATCAAGCTGTTAAATTTTCAAGAGGCTAAAAAATTTACAAGCAAATCACTTCAAGTAAATTAATCAAATAGTTCATTATAAACACTAGTGAAAGTTTATTTAATGTTGTTTTATATACAAAAATTTTAAATTAACTAAAAATAATATGCCTTCCCGTTATAGAAGTCAGTACCATTTTTAATATTAATTTTTTTGTACTAAGCTTTTTTGCAGTACAACTTCCACCCTAAATAAAGGCATAAAAGCTATTAATGATAGCCAGGAATCGCTATAATTTAATATATCTTATATACCTATCCTGAGGAGTAAGCTCCCGGACAATCTGCCCTGCAAAACTGAATAACTGAATTGTTAAATTGCAAAATAAATAGCGGAAAATTTTAAGCGTTGGTATTTTATTAGAGATAATCAAAAAATTTTTAAAAGAAGTCCCATCAAAGTCCGGTTACTATACGCCAATTACGCGGCTTGGCATTTTTTTCGTCAAATGGCACCCTCTATTAATTTTTTTAGAATGTGTTTTGTACACATATATTTTTATGGATTTGATTTCTATTTAACTTTATATTATTATTTAAATTTTATCTGTTTATATTTATTTCAGATGCGCTTTTAATTCCAAGATCTGCTTCAGCATTTTCAGCTAATCGCCCATTTTTGTTTACGATTGATGACGAATCGACAGGTGCTGTACTTATCGCTGGACAAGTCTTGAATCCATTAGTTGATTAGTTGATAATTGTTTCTTTTTCTTTTATAAGAAAACATTTTTTTTTTCACTACAGAACATTTTAAAAACACTTTTTTATGTTATATAAATTAAGTGCATGGATGCGAAATAAATGAATAATTAACTTCAAATAATTTTTTCAGAATTAACTAATTTATTACAAATATTAATTTTAAAAAGTTTTTTGAGATATTTAATATTAAAAATCAGCACTAAGTTTTAATTGCTTTGCACAGATAGAAAAATAAGGTTGTATTGTAAGAAATATGGTTTATTATAGCTGTATATATTAACATAAAGTAATAAAATACAATCTCAAATTTTCATAGAGAAATCAATGTTGTTAAAGTAATAATAAGACCAAATATTATCTCAGTGATTCTAACTTAACCCAACACGATGATCCATGGTCAAAACAGTAAAACACTCGATCTTTTAAATAATAAAATGCCTCCGAGATGTAAGTTTAGTATGAGAGTGGCTTGAAATCTGTTTAGAGCTTAAGAAGTTTGACCAGTTCTACCTCAAGTAGCTGCCAAATAGACATTTTCAATGGCAAAACCAAGGTTTACAATTCCCGGTAATTAATTGATTATTTTTATTACGATTATTTGTTTATTCAATATCAAATTCAAGTTTTAGAAATTTCCTAAAATAGTGAAATAGCAAGAAAAAATTATTTTAAAGAGAACAAAAAAAAAATTATTGAATTTTACGTTTTACTTGTAGCTTAACGCTAGTATTTCCATACATATTTTAAGACAATTATTTTACATGTTTCAGTTGTCTCCATTGCTTTTTTACTCTGTCAAATTTCAAAGGTAACAGAAGCATTGAAAAAACCAGGGCCGACTCAAATGGCTCTTGAACGTTATTCACCCCAAGATGATGATCTAAAATTATATGAAGATTTTGTGCCTTATAGAAGCAATCGACATGATAGTTTTGACTGGAGAATTTTAAAAGTAAAATAATTATATACATATTAATATTTTTGAAAATAACAATTTTAATCGAAATTTTAATGTTTCTTATGATTAATCAAAATAATTGTTGTAGGAAGTACTTCTAACAGAAAATGATAATATAGTGTTTTCACCATTTTCTGTGAAATTGGTTTTGGCGCTTTTACTTGAAGCAGCAGCAGCAGAAACACCTACATTAAAGGAGCTTACAACTATTTTACCGAATATAAAATCAATAGCTCTTTCTCGAGAGTATTACGGAAATATCATTAAATCATTGAAGGTAAAAGACTTTATAATTATTGTAGAATAATACTTAAAATTGTATTTTAATAATTAAAATGTTTGTAAGATTTTATTGAGTGATTTATATTTAAAACAAAAATTGTAGGCAATTTTAACCTAAAGAAAAAAGAATTATCAGTGAATTAAGTTTAAATAATCTCAAGATATAAAACTAATCTTGGTGAGAGAAAAATTTTTATAATCTTTAGGTGCTTTCGGTAAAGGCAGTTAATGCACTTTTGTGTAGGTAATAGTTGTACATCCCTCAAATGTCAATTTTAAGATCAAAGACTCTTAAAAAAAAAATTAAAAAAACAAGAATACGGGAACATTTATGTGAACCTTTCGAATTCACCTGAATAAGTTATACCCAAACACAGCAATTCTTGAACTTTATTCGAAAGAATGCTCATGCGAACTGTATCTATGTGACTATTTAATAATTTAAAATAACTTTTATAAAACTCATTGAATTTTTTGTAAAAGCAGAGTGTGAATTGGTTTTGGGCTTAATGTAGCTTTTGCACATTGGGAATTTTTAACCTTATGTTCTTATCAGTTGATTAGCAGAAATATTTTCTAATCCCGTTCGAAGATACATATATATTTATATATATATATATACGATTAACAGTTTTCCTATCCTTTTTTTTTTATAAATAATTCATTATTTTAAATATTTTTAGGAAGAAAACAAAAATTATCAACTTAATTTGGGTACAAAAATGTTTGTGGATAAATTCATAGATAAACGACAAAAATACACATCAATTGTAGAAACTTATTATGACACAATAATAGAGACATTAAATTTTACTGATCTAAAGACTACAGCTACAAAAATTAATTCATGGTGTGCTAATATAACTAAGGATCATATAAAAAATATTATTTCGCCTGGTAAATATTTAAAAAAAATTTTAAATCAATTAAAATTTACAGAAATAATAATTTCTGTTACAGATGATATTGCTAATTCAGTTATACTCTTAATAAATGCAATTTATTTTGAAGGCTTATGGCGAAAACCTTTTATTCCCAAAGATACGTTTGATTTTATATTTTTTACAAATCCATCAAAACATATTAATGTAACATATATGTCTCAAGTTGGTAATTTTTTTTATTTTGAGTCTGGCACTACTCTGAATGCTAAAATATTACGACTTCCATATAAGGTAAGCATTATTTAAATATAATCATATTAACAATAGTACGACCGAATTAGTTTGATTAATTAGTAGTATTTTAGTAGAAATGCAAGAATTAATGGGCCACTATTCAGCGTATTCGACCATTTTTATTATTCGGTACTCAGAAAAATATGTTACATTTACTTATTCATTAGAAAAAAGCATATAACACCCAAACTTACTTAAATAAAAAATTATTGGGTTTTTAATTCCAAAATATGTAATTGGTTGTTGTGCTGAAGTAAAACACCTTTAGGAAATTTTTCTAAGGATGCCACCTAATCCAGGAGAGCAGTCTTTTAATTAATATAATTTCTGTAAAAATATCACATTTGTCTTTTGGTCTCATATTTTTTATTTTCTGTATTTATAGTGAATTCGTCAAAACAGTTCTAATAGTTGTCATGTATTTCAGTTTTTTGCATTGCTGAGCAATTTTTAATATCGCTGAACATGTCGTTTGTTTTAAAATTAAGAAGATATTTTTCAAAAGTTAGTTTTTGATTAGAATGCTAATTAGTGGTTTTCAAAAAATAAGTGGTACATTCAAAAAACGATGAACTAATAGAATTATAAATGAGCCAAAAGAAGAAGTTAACGGGGTTAGATCGATGGACTTCAAAGGTCAAGCAACAAATCTGTATTAATCTAGCAATTTATTTTAACTTATTCTCCCTTTTTGCAATCGGAATGTTTTCCAACAAATTTAAGCAAGCTTTTGTAAGATTTAAGAATTCTCGACTTGCAAAAGTTGAAAGGTACCAATTATTTGGTCGTCTATCAAAGCTACTCATCTTTATCTGCTGGAAATATTACCATTCCTGGATTCTTTTTCGTTATATATTTAAAGACATTGGTTACATTATCATCCCAATCAGTATTTGTAAATCAAAGACGTGCATGATTTCATTTTGTCTTTTGCTTTCCCAGTGTGAATGTTTCTAGTTAAGTGTTTTCTATGATCTTAAATTTAATATCGTAGTCCTGCTCTTAGAACTCTTTTTTTTTAATGTTTTAGCTCTATGTCTAGTTACGACATAGTACTTGGTCTTGAGACGATATTAATACTAACAGTAGGACTTACATTTAAAAAAATATTTTTATCTTGGTCACGATTTTGGCCAACAAGGGTAACTTATGATTTCCGATAGGTCATTACTTTCTACTAAAAAAAATAATTTTTTCTATATTGATTTATCATTTGAAAATATTTGAGTATTGGGCTTGAATAAGATAATATAGAGCTGCCTCATTCCATACTGGATGTTGGGAAATTTTATTTAGTCCCTCTTTATGGAATAATAAAAGAAAAGTTTGAAAGTGAAAGAGCCCTAAATTCATAATGGAGCCTAAATTTCTTTAGGAATCTTTGAAATTTCGCTCTTGTAATACGTTTTAAATGCATATTCACATAAATTATTGTCCAATATAGATCTCATTCAATCATAACTGTACATATAGTTCATTTGAAAAAATGAATTGCCATATTTTATTTAGTTTTTATAGAATTTTAATAGTTTAAATGATTCACAGGGTAAAAAATTTGCAATGACCATAATTTTACCAAATACCATTGGTGGATTAGATGAGATGATACGGGAGCTGAATGGAGATATCTTGAAGCGACTACAGTGGCTGATGACAAACAGTGCAGATGTTAAATTAACATTACCTAAATTTAAATTTCAGTATAATTCTCATTTAAAAGGAATACTGCAGTCGGTAAAGCTAAAAGTTTTACTGAAAATTTATTTTCCTTATCATGATAAATATCTAAGGAATTTATCTGTTTTAGATCGGGATTAGTGAAATATTTAAGAATACTGCTTCATTACCAGCGCTGGCACGAGGTGAAGAAGTTTATAATAAACTAAAAGTTTCAAATATTATTCAGAAAGCAGGAATAATTGTCGATGAGAGTGGAACTAAGGCTTTTGCGGCAACCGGTATCGTTTTGCATTTTTAAAATTAATGTAAAAAATCATGTACTAAAATTTGTTTTTTAGAAGTGTCAATTGATAACAAATTTGGAGCGCCAAGTGAAGAATTTCTTGTTAACCGTCCTTTTATTTTTTTCATTGAAGATGAGACTACAGGAACAATAATTTTTGCTGGTAAAGTTATCAACCCAAGTAAATTGTAACGTTTTATTATTGTTTTAAAATTAAAATTTTATTTTTATAAATTATTTTTGTTTTTTTATCTTGAGTATTCAATTTAAGGATTTATATTACTATGAAAAGTTTTTATGTTAAAAATTAAACTGGTATGAATTTAAGTCCAGATGTTCTAGTTCTGATTTTCAATTTAAAAACCTCTGAGCCTTCTAATAAGGAATATTTTTATGACTTTAGGAAGACACTCAAAGAAGTAACTCCGATGATCGAACTCCTTTTTATAAATTTTGGGGTTTGCTTGTATCACTGCTTACAATAGCTTCGCAGAAACTATTATTTACCTAAATACTAGTGAACCATTACGAACTTTTTACCTTTTTTTGGTAAGATTGTTTTCAAATTGTAGAAAAGGTTTTTAAAATATTACAGAATTAAAAGATAATACAAACTTGTATATATAAAATTTTAAAATATCTGCTAAATTTTTATTGCACTATGGAAAAGAGTAACGCTATTACAGTGAACCAATTTTTCTTTGGAAAACATTTAAAGTTTACTAAAATAAAAAAAAGACTAACTTATGCTGGCGCTTTTTTTAGAAAAAAGCAAAAAACGTCAAAAAATGCCAGGAGTTTTTACCAACAGTTCCATTTAAAAATTTTTTTCTCCGCCATTTGTTATTATTTTTAAATTTTTGCTATTTTAATAATAAAACAATATTACAAGCTTTAAGAAATTTTTTTTTTTTTACTAATTATCGCATAGATTCAAAAGTTATAAGTGATAAAGTGCGTGGGGATAATAACGACGCCTGTAAAATTCAAAAACCTGCAGCTCGAAAACGACAAAATTTAGATCCCCACTTTTTGTGTTTTTTGTCCATGAAATTTAATCTACTTTCTTTTCTAAGCATTTGATCATACATTTCTGGGTCACCCTGTATAAGTATAAAAATTATTGTTTAAACAATATAAAAATTTTTTTTCCCCATCCTAGAGGTTTATGATTTTAAATAATATTGAAAAACAAATCTTTAAAAAAAAAATCATCAAAATCGGAGCTGTTCCAGCGGACTTCCAAGTTAAAAGCTTCATTGACTCCACTAATAGCTAGAAAGCTTAAAATTTCGAGGCATTTTCTCACAAACTAAAAACATCAAACGCTTAAAAACTTTTGAAACTAAATAAACACAAAAAATATTTTGAAATACACACACATGCAGTTTATGTATGACACTATTTTCACTGTTTTTTGCTTATACTGTAATTGAAGTAGTAATTAATTAAGTTTTTGAATGTTTTTGGTTCGTAAGGAAATTTTTAGGTATATTTCTGAAAACAACACACTTATGAAATTATGAAGGGTTCGTTTCTAAATTGTATAAGCTTAGTTAATTGGGTTGTTAGGTATTATATTAATAAACAAATATCATTCAAAATGATTTGTTTAATAAATAATTAATTAATTAATTTAAATTTAAAACAAGTAATATAAAAAGAAATTTTTTAAAGTATATTCCTACTTGAGATATCTTTTTATTTTTTCTGAATTCAGAATTCGTAATTCTTTACATTCAGTTTTCTGAAGTTTTTCTCTCATATAAAATTAAAATTAGTTTATTATATATAATTAATGAATTAATATTTGAATTAACTATACTAACGCAATTGTCATGCACTCCCAACACAACAAAATTTATTTGAACTTGATTGGATAAATAGAAAAGGGTTTAATTAACGATGGAAAGTTCCAAAAAGATATTCGACATTATGAGCTAACGGTAAGAATAATATTTGAACTAGCTGCATTAACATCAATTGTCATCCACTCCCAACACAACAAAATTTATTTGAACTTGATTGGATAAATAGAAAAGGGTTTAATTAACGATGGAAAGTTCCAAAAAGATATTGGACATTGTGAGCTAACGTTAAGAATAATATTTGAACTAACTGCATTAACATCAATTGTCATGCACTCCCAACACAACAAAATTTATTTGAACTTGATTGGATAAATAGAAAAGGGTTTAATTAACGATGGAAAGTTCCAAAAAGATATTGGACATTATGAGCTAACGGTAAGAATAAATTTTGAACCAAATGCATTAACATCAATTGTCATCCACTCCCAACACAACAATAAAATTTTATTCAATTATGTACAAAATTACACATATAACATTAAGCTAACAATTTTTTTAAAGAACAAACAAAATTCTAAGTAAAATACTTTTCGTATACGCAGTACGGAAAGATTTGTAGATAATTGAAACATTATGATTAATATCTTATATTATTATTTAAATTAAACACTATTAACTAGGAATTATAATTATTATACTAAATTACACTATTAAATAACACTATTAACACTAAATTAAAATTTCACTGTGACACTGATTACATTTTACGCAAAATGTCTAAGACAACTGTCAAAGACTTAGAAAAATTTTGTATATGATATATCATGATCGTGCTGAAATGAAATGAAATGAAAGCTTTGTAGCATTTTAGTCGATTTTTTGTAAAAAAAGAGGAAAAAACTTTTGCTTATTAATTAAACCTTATCTTGAATTATATATTTAATAAATTTATCTAAAAATATCTAAGAAAAGAGATAAAAAATCAAAGAAAAAGGCAAAAATGTCCTATAGGTCCGCGGATAAGGGTCGATGAGATGCATCTAGTTTTAAGAGCATTTCACCGCTGGGATGTAAAGCAAAGAAAGTGACCTTGTGATAAGAAGTTGTGGAATTTACAAATCCAAGCATTTTTAGAATGGATTTGTAGATTCCGTAAATTCTTTCACAATTACAAGAAAATACGGAAATTAAGAAATGTAAAAAAGAATTGTAAATATTGAGAAATTAAATAATACGTGGAAATTAAGAATACGCGGAAATTAAGAATACGCGGAAATTAATAAAATTTAAGTATAAATTTAGGAATAATTTAGTGAGAAAGGCAGTCTGTAATTTAATTTTGTTCAGAGCAAGTACCTATGCCCACTTTGGCCGGTAAGTTGCTCTTTTTATAAAATAGCCCTAATTGGCTATAATAAAGATTATTATTATTAACTTTAAAACTTCTTTTCTTTCCAAACATTGGGCATTGTAGGGCAACTGCCCTACAAGACAAATAGAATTAAGATCTGTCGTACATTTAGGGAACAGAGTTTTTGAAATTTCGGCGTAAGATGTTCTAAATTCTATCGTTTATCGTCTCCTCGTCAATTATGGTTTTACGTTTTCACCCGAAAGTGACATACATTCAAGGGAGGTAAGAACTAGGATAAATGTCCGTCATCTATAGTTAACTTCACAACAGGGTTTTAAATATTAAATAAACATTTACACTTGAACTATTTATTTTATTAAAACGAAAGAAAAGAAAATAGTAATTCAATTAGTTTATTTTATATATTAAATTAATTAAGTATTTGTACTTACCTGCTCAACGTGTTCCAGCGTTGAGTAAAACACTAAAAAAAATATATAAGATTAATTTATTTTTTATGTTTTTTTCTGATAAATTACGATGCACTGCACTATGATAGGGCTAAGTCTCAAGTCGTAACCCCGAGAATTGGAGGAGTCTGAAGTCAAAACCCTGAGATTAAGTTTAAGAATAATCTCAAGTCAGAAACTCTGAGATTATAGTTTAAAGGAATATCAGGTCAAAACCCTGATATTGTAGTTAGAGAAATTCTCAAGTCAAAGCTCTAAGAATTGATATTTTTTTGAAAAGTATCAGGTCAAAACGCTGATATTATAGTTAGAAAAATTCTCAAGTCGAAGCCCTAAGAATTTAAAGGAAGTCAAGTCAAAACCCTGAGTTTATAGGCGGAAAAGGAATAGTTGAATATTTGAATTCAAAAGAACTATAAATAAATTTTGAAAACACTAATAGCATGAAAGGCGAAAAGCATACTGACTTGCATTGCAGCAAGCGTATGGTATTTATTCTAATCTAATCTAATGTTTTGCTTTTGGTCCAGCTGGACACTGCCGTAGCTTATATTTCGATCTTTTTAAACACGGCATACAGTGCTCTTCCCTATAATAAATAAACTTGCAGTCCTCTGGTATTCTCCAGATGTTGCGAGGACATGCAAACCTATTGCAACTCTTTTGTCGAGCGGTATGGCCTTACGCCAATTAGTGTCCTTTCTTTTCATAACGGACAAATTTTCCACTATACTAAAAAATGTGTTTCTATTGCACCGAAAGCAATTTTTAAACTTTTTTTCAGTTTTTTCATGACCATGATTTCCAACTATTTAAATATAACAACGTTGAGTTATGCGGATTATTTAATAACTCCACAGCTTTAACTCACATCTTAATCTGTTGTTCAAGGACTAAAAGAATGCCAAGTAATATTTCCTTATTTTCGTAAGATAATTCTTTTGTTGTATTCATATTTAAATCTTTTTAATTAATTTTAATAAAATCATTCATAAAAACCTTCACTTTTTATCACATTTAAAGACAGTGGAGCTTTTGATAAATGAAACGTTAACTAACAGCATTGGGGCTGTTTAAACACCATTTTTTTATATGAACTCAATTGCTGTGAGTTGGCTTGTGTAAGCACACTATTACTTGTTTGAGCTATGACGTCATATGAGTTTTATTAAGTACATGGAGTTATGATGTGGCTGCACTACACTGATGCCACACTTTTAAATTATGAAGAAAATAAAATTTTCAATAAAACTGCTATAAAATTAAAATATTTTGATTTGGTTACAAACAAACTGGTTGGTGGCCCCGTTGAAAATTTTATTTTTTACCAGATTTCTATGATATTTACCTTTATGAAAAATAAAAACTGGGCCACGATGCAGACGGTTCACGCGATGTTTTGACGTTTTATATTGAGCGGTGCTGCATAGTCCATACTTTCATGGGAAAAGGGAGTTGTTCGGCATGCAGGTAGTTTGCCCATTAGCTGAGTTCTCGGTGATGGTTTTCGTTTAAAAAATATAACACACTGATGTATTAAATACAGTACACTTCTTTTTCCATGCAATAACCAATATTATTTCCGAAGGGCAGATAAGGTTGATTAAACTCCACCATGTAGAGTTTGGTGATGGGAATGGCATATAAACAATGAGGTTATATGGTTAGAAAATTTGGCAAGATTCTGGGATGCTGGGATGACGTTGGGATTAGAAATTCGTCTACCCACTTGAAGCAGCCCTGTATGATCACGAAACGGATTTAACGTAGTTAAAATACATTTTGAGCATACAGACTTATTGTTTTAAAGATATCGAATTTCAGATGAATATTGAGACACTTGAGCTAGTTTCAGTATTCGAATTTTAGTTTGTTGAATCTCATCTGAAGTTAAAAACGCAGTTGTGCGTGCCGAAGGCTTTAATTAAGATTGCGGTAGAGTTTTAAGGAGTAAGATAAGATTCTTATTAGACGGGAAAATGTTGAGAATTTAAAAAAAAGGTTATCAATAAATCCGGTAGAAAAAAAATTTAAAGTGAATCTTTTTGGTTCTTCTTCCACAGAGGTTACATGGACTTGATTGTTCATAATCCATTGAGATTCAGGCTTGTTTAGCCATGATGGTCCATGCCACCATGTCCATGTGGAGGGTTCGAGTTATAATCAGCAGGATTATCCTTAGACCGAACATGGTTCCAGGCTTCTATAGGTATGGATTCTTGTTTACTTGCTATGTCACTTTTAACTCGGGTTAAGGTAAATGCATAAACTAGAACGTTTTTTAGCTCCGAAACATTCTGGGTTTGATCTGTTAACATAGACAGCAGAGCAACTCCGTTGGGCTCTAGACAAGGTAAGTGACTTGCTTGGTCGGGTCAACCTTGCTTTTGACGGTAACAAAGTTTACATGAATTTCCACACATTCATCTATAACACGTATATGAACATCCATGGAGTATGCATGTATAAAAGCATCAGAGAAATCTATGTAGCTGACAATTGGAATAAAATTAAGTTAGATGTATTCATCTCGTAATTTGAATGTTTTTTCTTTTTTTGATTTATTGATTTTTTGTATGCTACAGTCTAAGCCTATGATTAATTTATTAGCATTATTGATATAGATTATTAACTAGTGCGGGAGGATGATCCATTGATTAATTCCCTGTGATTGATATTAATGGGTTAGCTCATATGACTTGGTTCTTGCTCATATGACTTGGTTCTTTTGAGTCGTCTTGTTTGGTTTGTTATGTCCAATAGCTGCTTTACTTTTGTATTTATGTGATGTAGCAACCTTTTCTCGTGCTTGATAGCATCCCGTACTACCTCCTCTACTAGTTTGACTTTCAAATCCTCATGTATCTCCTTGTTCGTTACATACCAATATGCATTGGTTATTATGCGTAGGAGTCTGTTTTGGCATTTTGAATTATTTTGTGATTCAATTTCATATTTTTTAAACTTAGGATATTGATATATACACAAGGGATCAGAGTAACTATTGTGAGTATGCAATTGTCCCTTTCGTGGTGAGAAAAATTTTTGATGGGGTTTTGAATCAGAGGTCTTGGTTGTTGAAATAATTTCAAGTGTTCAAAACGATATTCTAAGAATGACTTAAACTGCTCAAATGTTGGTAATTCACTTTTGCCTTTAAGCTAGCCTGCCATAATGGTTGTGTTTCATGAGATAATTTTTGTGAAATTATGAAATTCAATATATGTAGGATCCCAACCATTTGTAGATACCTCCATATTTTCTAGTTCTGGTACACATCTTATTGTGACGTCTAATAAATTTTTGGGGGTTATGGCAGTTTCAATTGATTTGACATGGAAAATTGATTACACATTAGTTTTAACTGTGCTTTCACTGGGTTATGACATCTTTCAGAAAGTTTGTAATACTTTACTAGAGTTTCCGCTTCTCCAGAGAGACTTGATTTTTTGTGCAGGTGAAAATTAGTAATTTTCATGAATTAGCGCAACAAAGAGATCATGAAAAGAAATTCAAGAATCATATGATGCGGTAAATTTAGGAATAGCTATCTTTGGTAACTTTAAATTACTTGTGGGTAGTCCTGAACTTAAGTTGGGATTAAAAGAGGTTTTATTGTGCTGATCATAATTAATTAAATACTTCAACGTGGCCACATATTCGAAATATTTTTCTTCTTGCTCGGAATAATGATCTTTTGCAAAATATTCATGTTTACTTAATTCTTTGTTGGATAGTAGTAAAGCAGAAATTTAAATTTCACAATTATTCGCGGAATACTATTCGCATTGTTTTTCTACAGCAGATATTTAAGCTTCTGCTAAAGATCTAGTTTGTTTTCATATTGCCGTGTTTTTGAAATCACGATGGATTTACTAATAAGATTGGAAAAATCCGTGTTTTTGGCAATAAGCGCGTTAATAGGCATTTTATTTAAATATATCGTAAGCCTACTTAATAAACCAATCCCACAATGCGGTTGGAATGCATTACAGCAAGCGTATGGTATTTATTCTGAACTAACTGGTTCTATGTGAACTGTAAATTTCAGCTCCCATGATCGGGCTTATCAGTTTTTCTCTGTACGGTAATAACCTCATATAGCAACTGATTAATACAGTAGGCGGAGTTATTTGTACACTAATACAAAAAAAATGAAATACTAATACCAAATAAAGTAAAATAATGTAACAAGTTATACAAAGTATTTGCCCTCGCCAATAATCACACAAAATTAGGCTTAAGCCCTCAATCTCGAGTATCATTTAAAACAAACAGTATTGATTTTTATAACGAAATTAAAACCACATTAAAACGACTTAATGTAAAAACAAGATTAAATTTAAGTACCGAAATTGAAGTAGTTGAACAATCGATTATCACCAATAAAAAATCTGCATTAATTATATTCAAAAATAAAATTCCAGAACCCATGAGATCCATTCTATATTGTAGAAACCCAGACTCCTTAGAGGAAGCAATGAATATACTGCATGAAGCTGGTTATGCATTTCGCCTATTTGGGGGGAAAAAATATCAAAACGGCAATTTTAATAATTTTAATAATAACAAAAATATAAATAATAACCAATCTAATATAAAATATGAACAAAATAAAAATAACTATAATCCAAACAAAAGCATAAATAATTCCTAAAAACGAAATCACCAGCCAAATATATCTCATTACCAACATAATTCTCCTTGTTATCAGAATAATAATAATTACCAACCAAACACACATCGTAACTATTACAAACAAAATAATTTTTCTAATACTAACTATAATCGTTATAACCAAAACCAAAACAGATACAACAATCTAATTATAATGCTCAGAGTAATCCTTCACCACTTACCTGAAAACTCATATGTACCTCAATACTTTAATAATAATAATACACAAACTCCTGAACCAATGGACATAAATTTAAACCAAAAAGTCCCTTCGAAAAATCCAAAACCCGCAAATTTTCATTTACTGGCCTCAATCACCAGTTACTTTATATAATAGTAACAAGTAAAACTAGACCATTAAAATTTATTGTAGACACTGGAGCTACACATTCCATTATTAATCCAAACCTTTGTAATCCCAAATTTATAACCCAATTACCCGAACCTATCTTGATAAAAACGATTCATCAAAAAATCAAAATAACTGAAAAAGTTACTATACCACTATTTCCAGAATTTGGTATCCTTAACCAAAACATTGAAATGTGTATTTTCCCTTTTCACAACCACTTTGATGGCCTAGTTGGCAATAATATCCTAATACCTTTAAAAGTAAATATAAACTTTAAAAATCAACAATTGGAAACAGAAACTAAATCTATTAAATTACACTTAGATATACCAGAACCCATAAAAAACAAAAATAATAAACTTACACTATATAACTCTTATGCAGTACCACAAAAAATAAAAAAATGTGCAATACGAAAAAGTAAACTACCCAAAAACAACAACTACAAAATAACCATAGTGAGCCCAAGATCGATATCCTTAATTTTGAAAACTACCCCACCTTAAAACAAAAAGAAATAAAACCACTACTAGAACAAATCAGAGTGGACCATCTTAATAATTTCGAAAAATAAAAAATAATACAATTAATTAAAAAATTCTCTAATATATTTTATGACGAAAATACAAACTTATCCCTTACCAATGTCATAAAACATCAAATTAGAACAATAAATAATGCACCCATTCAAGCAAAATCATATCGCTACCCTTATATTCACAAACAAGAAATAAAAACTCAAATCGAAGAAATGCTGCAGAAAGGCATAATTCGACGCAGTAACTCCCCATATTCCACCCCAAAATAGTACCAGTAAAAGTACCAAAAAAGTTGGATGCAACCGGACAACAGAAATGGCGGATGGTCATCGATTATTATCGCAAACTAAGCGAAGTAACTGTCGATGATAAATATCCGATTCCAAACATTGATGAAATTTTAGGCAGGCTGGGAACCTGCCAATATTTCACAACATTAGACCTCGCAAAAGGCTTCCACCAAATAGAAATCGATGAAAACGATATCTATAAAGCTGCATTTAGTGTTAAAGATGGACACTATGAGTTTTTGCGAATGCCCTTTAGTCTAAAAACAGCTCCTGCAACTTTCCAACACTTAATGAACTTTGTACTTAAAGAATACACAAATAAAATTTGTCTAGTATATCTAGATGATATAATTATATTTTCTACTTCCCTGGAGGAACATGTAGATTCCATTACTAAAATATTTAAAAGGTTAAGAGAAGTAAATCTTATGGTACAACTAGATAAATCAGAGTTTCTAAAGAGAGAAACAGAATTTCTAGGTCACGTAATCACTCCTGAAGGATACAAACCAAATCCGAAAAAAGTTGAATGCGTTAAAAGCTATCCACTACCCAAAACCCCCAAGCAAATTAAGAAATTTCTTGGACTAATGGATTATTATAGGAAATTTGTAACGGACCCCTGTTCCAACAATTTGGTTGTTGGCCCCGAAGCAGCTTGTTTGCTTCAGGAGTAGATTTTTGTCAACGGGATTTTTATCAGTTTCCCGTTGGCAGAATTCTATTTTTGAGGCAAACAAGTTGTTTTGCTTGTTAATTAGAGTCAGTCGGTGATAGATTTTTGCAAAAGGCAGAGCCCTGGTGATTTGGGGCTCTGACCTTACGGTAGTTTTTTTGAGTTTGGCATTTTTTTTTTTAATTATGGCTGAAAATAATGTTAATGCTATGAATATTTAGTAAATGGTGATTTTAAAGTAATTATAAAGCAAAGCAAAAGATGGTATGGACGAGAAATATCTAAAATGGGCCTTCAAATTAGCTGAAAATAATGTTTCGATGCACCGCAAAGCTTCATTTATGTGATGGCAACCTAAAATAAAAGACATGTTTAAATAAAAGTTGGGCTTGAGCGTCTAGAGAAGTAAATAATTAGTAAAGTTTTCGAATTAAATAGACAATGTTTAAAAATTTTCTGAAGTGTGTAGATTATAAGCATAAGATTTATAAGGTATGTAGGTATGTAAAAATCCAAAAAAAAGGGGGGGGGGGTTTCATGAGTGCATAAACATTGAAAACAAAAAAAAAAAAAAGGGAACAGTATGGTTATAGTGTATTTGATTTAAATTTAGTTTTGTACAATTAATAAATAAATAACTTTCAAAGCTGAAAGTTAAACACCTGAATGATCAAATTGATACTAATAGTGAAAGGATTAGAATAGTAAAATAATAAAATAGACCAAATTAAAACATTCAAAAAAAAAATAAATAAAAAGAAAAAGTATTTTATAAAAAAAATTTAACTAAAAGTTGTTAAAAGAAAAGAAAAAAAAAACATCATTAAGTGCTTAAGGCATTTTCAACGATAAGGGAACATAATTGGGCCTACTTTAAACTTCAATTTTACTGTGTGTAAATAAATATTTAAGACTGAGGAAAAAAAAAGGAAATATTCGAAAGGTAATATAGTTAAAACGAAAACGGAACAAATTTTTTTTGGGACATTTTTGTTGGTGATTATTGATAATCTAATACCAATCCCTTCAGACAATGCTGACTTCAATTCACCAGGAGAGTAGGCGTATCTTAAGTATCTATAATAGAATAGTGCTCTTAGTTTTATTAGAAACATTTATTTTATATATTTTTTTTTTAATTAAAGGGAAAAATTTAATTATAATAGTAGAAAAAGAAAAAGAAATTGTTTTTTTTTCGTTTGTTAGGCAAGAGAACCCTGGTGTGCTGGGCCCATCAGACCGGAGCCGGGAAGGAAAGAAAGTAAGCAATTGTATTTTATTAATTTTTTTTTTGCTTGCTATAATTTTTTATGAAATTTTAATAGTTTGTTTAAATTTAAGATTTTTTTTTTATTTCTACTTACGATTTATATATATATATAAATATTAGTACTACGAATGTTATTATTGATCATATTTTTTTATAATTTGTTTTGCTTTTAAGTTTTTATTTTGCTTAGTTCTAGTTTTGGCGAGAATGTGAATAATATTGTAATGGTTCCCTACTATTTTCTTAATCAAATTTTTTTTTTTCTTTTATGATTAGTTGTTTTTGAATTTAAATAAATGATGAATAAATAATTTCTTTATTTTGAGATGTCCTAATCACCCGCTCCTACCTTTTTATTGTTTTCAGGTCAGCCGGCCCAATCGTAAGATGAGCGAGCAAAGGGGCTTAACTCTTTTGTCTCAAGTTTCTCTTTTTGGTGATCCATTCAATTTGTTTTCTCTTTCTGCGGCATGCCGCCCCCTTTTCTTTCGAGCCTAACGCTCTCTTCTTTGAAATTTCCTCTTCAAGTAGCGAGATTTGGTCCAGTGTGTCTGTGGCAAGAACCACCCCTGCATTTCTACCGCAATAGCCGCGCATAGCGAGCTCGCTACGCCGCCACATACGAGACACCTGGTAAATCATGCCTATGTTTGGTCCTCAGGGGTATGGACCCCTGCATAAAAACATATGGTCACGTAACAGATTATGCAAGAATAGCGAAACCTATGACTAAATACTTGAAAAAGGATCAAAAAATGAATATAAACGATCCACAATATATTGATAGCTTCCAAACACTAAAAAGGCTTTTAATTACTGAACCAATACTGTAATATCCAGATTTTGAGAAAAAGTTCACCCTTACCACAGATGCAAGCCAATATGCATTAGGCGCTGTACTATCTCAGGAAGGGCATCCAATTTGTTACGCTAGTCGAACATTAAACGAACAGGGAATAAATTACAGTACCATTGAAAAAGAATTATTAGCAATAGTGTGGGCTACCAAATACTTCAGACCTTATATCTTTGGGAGGAAAATTCTAATCGAAACAGACCACAAACCATTACAGTGGCTATTTTCAATTAAGGAGCCCAATTCGAAACTCGTTCGTTGGTGACTCAAACCCTCTGAATTTAGTTATGAAATAAAATATAAAGCTGGTGCAAAAAACATAAATGCTGATACTTTATCCCGCATTCAAATTAATTTAATACAAAACAATAATGTAATTTCCGAAATTCCTGAAAGTAAATCCCCATTAAATGTTTTTAAATATCAAATTATTATATATAAAAGTGAATCGGGATCCTTGCGAATCAAAAATATAAACATTTTTCATAAAACACGTAAAATAATTTATTTAAAGTCACTAGCATTTGCGCAACAATCATAGAGGAATTGAGGAAGTAACAAAAGAACTTCAATTAGAATATTATCACCTTCATTTACGTAAAAGAGTAACACAATTTGTTAATAACTGCAATATCTGTAATTTAGAAAAATACGAGAGAAATCCAATTAAACAAAAATATCAAATCATGGAAACACCCTCTGAACCCAATGAAATCATACATGTGGACGTATTCTATAGCCTTAATAAAACATTATTTTTCACTTAACATGCTCAAGCAATCAAAAGTAATAGTAGATCGTGGACAGAATTTAAAAGAGCATTACTCCAATACCTATCCTTCGCAGGCAAAATAAAACTAATTATCACAGACAACGAGTTAGGCTTTAAAGCACTCCCTTTAAAGGAATTCTTAAATAATCAAAATATTGAAATCCATTTTACATCCAATAATAACCACACATCAAACGCGGATATAGAACGGTTACATAATACAATTAATGAACATTTAAGACTCCTCCGACATGATGAAAATAAAGATATTGAAACTACTGAAGAAAAAATACTAAAAATAATCGGCTATTATTCTACAATAAAGAAAAAACCAAATGATTTCATTAACGGGAAAATTAGTACAAATGAATACGCAATGATTAAAGAAAAAATTCAAAAAACAAAAGAGAAAATTATCGCGAAACTTAACATAACTAGAGAAAATACGGAAATAATATCTGGACCAAATTATCTTAAACACGTTCGAGGAGGTAAAAACCACGCTAAATTTAGAAAAGTGAATTTCGAAAAAAATCGACAATGACCATGTAATAGATAAACGAACTAAACTTAAATATCATAAATCTCATATAAAAAGACGCAAAAAATATCAAAACCCCAACACTCCAGAAACTAGCTAAATTATATTCTTTTACAGACCAAAATACTGAAACAAACACCAATCATACTACTATCAATACTGGAGGATCCATTATTTTCCTTACCTGTTCTAAGTTTGTGTGCTTTTTTTGTAGATAATGTAATCTAATAAAATTAATGAAAATAATGAGAGCATTTACAAGAAACCTAATATGTGTTTGTTTTTTAAATTATGCGAACTTAATAATTAATTTTTCTAACAATAAGTTCTATAAAAACTTTTATAAAAATTTCTAAGCTTGAATTCTTACGTAACTAATTGTAAGTAAGATGAAAGCTAGATGTTCTTAAGTTGAAGTAATTAGATACGGGATTCCTTCAGCGATCCAACGAAAAAAATTTTTACAGTTGGCTGTCCTTCAGGTCTGACTCCTTTCCATCCGTAGTGGCTAAGAAGGGGCCTAATTCCTGTAATTTGTTTTAATTTATTCGGTGCTTATCATTCCTCGCGTCCTATCTTCGTTGCGTTCGTGGAATGAATTCTTGAAAACGAGTGAGTGCTTTGAAAACGTTTTATGAGTTTATTAGTTTAGGAATTATTTATTTGACAATTGAAGTGTCTTATAAATGTTTAATTTATTTTCTTTAGGCACTTTTTTGGTTTAATTTTAAACGCTTTATAATAACTATTTTTATTATTGAATTTTTATTATCAAACAGTTTTATGAACCTTTATTTATGTTTTTATAACAATAAACACCTTGTTTACCTTAATTTTAAAAGTTATAGTTCAACTATTTATTTATTTTTTTAGCTAAACAATTTTATAAAATTTTATTTTTTAGCACTTTTAGCACTTTGTCTTAAGCCCACCTGACAGTCCATCAAACGGTTCCTTGTTTACAATTCCGGGCTAACTGTACCTCCTTATTAAAGTTGATAACGAGGTATTGTTGTTATTAACTTAGATAACACTACTTTTGTTCTTTCTTTTCCTGTAGAAAGGTCATTACTGATTTTGACATGCAATGTATGGCAAATATGTCAAAATTTGATTTTGTCATTCTCATTCTCACTTTTTACCAAGACAGAATTCAAGCCCTGGGGGGTTGTCAATTAAGGGTTAATATTGAAAAACTACCCTTAAAAAACAAATTTCTCATTTTTATCTTTTCACCTATGCAAAAATTTTGAAAAAATTAATTTATATGTAAGTTATAAATATTTATTAGTATTTCAAATTTTACTAAGATAGCTCTTATATTTTTCGAAAAAAAAATTTAAACATTAAAGGCTACAACCCTCAATTTTTTTTAAGTATGAGGGCAAGATATTTAACACATATGCATGTTATTTGCTTACGTACTGCGAATGTGCAGAGAATAATTCGTTACAAATGCATACATTGGGGAGCATAAATAGACCGCTCTTTTTAATTTTTCAATTTAAACGCCAATAAAACTTTTAATATTTAATAAAATTTAAAGAAATTTTTAGTCCTTATCTATGTTAGTTTTTTTTTAAATAACATAAATTACAAAGTGAAAAAAAAAATTAAATGCTAAACTTCAGGAAATTTTATATAACTGCATCGGTCCATTTTTGCACGTTTAGTTCTTTTTAATTTCAACCTGGGCTGGGATTCTGTCTTAGTGAGAATTGAGAATGAGAATGTCAAATTTTGACATATTTGCCATACATTATATGTCAAAATCCGACTTTCTCATTCTCACGCTAACTGTTCACCGAGATAGAATCCCAGCCCTTGGCTGTGAAGATTTTCAAGATTATCGACATAAAATGCATCAGTGCAAAACGTAATTTACCTTAATAAAATACCGGTCAAAGAATTAAGGCCACCTAACTTTATTGATATTTTTCAATTGAAGAGTGGTCATCCACCAAGGTAAGAATAGATAAAAAATTTTCCTTTACTCTGATTTTCGTTGAATATTAGAAAATACATTATGCACATGGGATTAAGTATTTTTATTATTGTTATAAATATATTTTGTTAACCCTTGCAATAAATTTCAAGCACAACAATGGTCATTTGATTAGTTATTCTTCCACGATTATATTTTCAAAAGAAGGTGTGGAAGGTTTCATCTATCTGCACAGGTTTGGCTTCCTCAACCAGCCTAATATTCTCGTGGGACATTATATCTTCCGCAATCTCTTGACAGAAGCTATAATGATCGACAACCGTTTCTGCGCTGATTTCGGGCTCGTGACATTCTTTTCGCAATGCATTTATAACTTTTATAACAATAAGAAGAACGTCTCTATGAAAGGCAATACGTCCCCTCGAAAAAAGTACCTTCAACAGGGTTTTTTATCTTAGAGCATATTTTAGGTATTTTTTTCCGAGGGTTGGATTTACTTTTAGTTCGAAAGCCCGAATTGCAACGCCAAATCCAGTTCAATTTTGAGGCACAACGTATCTCCGTTTCCATTGGCATATCACAACATACTCGCCGCTAAGGAATTAAACCTAAGTAATAAAACTTGTTTATTTTTTTTAAATTTAGTTTTATTTATATAACATGCATAAATATTGGTTTTTACTTAATTTTAATTTAAGTAATAGTAAATTTCAATGCATTGATACTGGTTTAACTTAATTACTCCGAGTGTAAAATACAAATGTGTTATGTAAACGGTTTGCGTACCCTGATTCAAAACAATTTTACTACCAACTCCCTAATTACTAATATGTTATTGTTTGTACCAATTCCCACTGCTTATATGATGCAAAACTATTTAAATGAAAATAGCTTATATTTTGTACGAATTAATACAAGCTTAAGTCTGAAGTTATTTAAAAAAACAAATAATAATAATAATAATAATAAAATAAAAAGAGGAAAAGTATGTATTATATATTAAATTATGGGTCATTTTCACTATTAGTATATTAAGTCAAATAAATAAATAAAATAATAAATTAATTTATAAAAACGATCAACAAATTAAAAATTGGTACATATACTAAAAATTGTGCTTACAATAAAATCATATAATTTGGATTTTGTCTAGACTTAAGATCTATTGAAAGCTTAGGTTTAATTTAGGTTTAAGTCTAGGGCTAAGTATAAAGATTTACAAGGTACAAAGTTCCATGAACTGAAAGAAAATTGCATAGTACAGAAGAATTAATTAATAAATAATAAAAACAATATTGCACAAAACAATATTGCATTAAAGAAAAACAAAAAATTGCATGAAAAAAAGGTACTATAAAAGAAAGTACTTTTCTTTAGAAGAACGGAGTGTGTGTAAATTTTTTCTGGAAGCAACAAGACCGGCCGAAACTGGCCAAAACTTTGTTGAAAGAAGAAGAAAATAACTTAAACTAAATCTGAAAAAATAATTAAAACTTAGAGAAAATTTTAAAATCATTAACACTTACAACAAATTCTGGTGTGAATAAATATGAAAAAGTAATTAAAACATATCTAGATAAATTTAAAATCTTTGAAATTTAAGAAAAATTTTGGTGTGAAAAAACTTGGAATAAATCGAAAAAAAAAAAAAAATAATAATAAATAACTAAGAAGCATTTCTAGTTGTGTTTTGAGAAAAGACTATTCAAAATTTCTTAGAAAATTGTGTAAGCATTTAGAAACTGAAAAAAAGGAAAAAATAAAACAGTTAGTCATTGAAAACATTAATAACTAAAACAGTTGGTCATTGTAAACATTAATAACAAATACAGTTAGTAATTGTAAGCAAATAAAGAATTTAGAAATTGTGAAAACTTATAGAAATAATAATAAAAGAAACATCTTAAGACAACGTTTTCGTTCTATCACCTGAGAGTTTGCCAGTTGAGTCCTCCCCTATAGACAATACAACAAATTTAAGAACTCGACTAATCAAAGATTATACATAACAAATGCATGTTTATTTCTATGCACTATAATAGATTTCATTAACAACTTTGAATTAACTCCGTTGATCAGTTATGGGAATCGTGCGGATGACGGGCAATAATTTCCCTTTTTCCGATGGAAATTCTAAATTCGAAAAAAGTATTTTAAAAATTCTAAAAGATGTTTTTATAGCGTTATTCGACCTTCAAAGTTTGCACTATAAACTAGAGATGCAACGAATAATGATTTTGGCCGCATACCGAATACCGAATGTTCAGCCAAGCTCTCGGCCGAATACCGAATATTTAGTGGAAAATGTGTGCATTTCGTGCTAACGTAATTCAGTTTATTCCCAGTGGGGAAAAAGCGCTCAAAAAGGTATTTGAAGCGCCTAATCTCCAATGTAATCTGTGTAGTCTTTTAACACGCAATAGTATTGGAGTAAGGCACTTGAACTAAAGCACTTTTGAGCGCAAATCTAAAATTATATAAATTCTTAAAATTTGATTTTGATGAAAAAAATTTTATTTTTTTTATTTATTCAACAATAATACAATAATTTTATTCAAATAATACTAAAAAAATAAACTTCCAAGCAGACGTACTGGAAATGGTGGCAGCTGCACGCCGAATCGTTACCCATTTCAATCACTCTGGTATTGCACAAAGAAAGCTGAAATCTATTCGCCAAGAACTTAATTTGCCAAACCACCAACTAGTACAAGATGTTAGCACACGCTGGAACTCTACGTATTATTTAATGGTGCGATTATTAGAACAAAAACGAGCTGTCTCTCTGTACCTAACAGATTACGGATCTATAAATAATTTGACACCAACTCAGTGGATATTAATGGAGCAATGCATCAAACTCTTCAAACTATTTGAAGAGATAACTAAACTAACAAGCTCAAATTTTTCTTGCATCTCTGAAGTAATTCCACATGTTTTCACATAGTTGAAATACCTGGGAAAGACAGAGACTGCTGATGGAACACCAAATGTATTGAACATAAGATTTTCATTAAAAGTTCAGATTGAAAAACGGTTTGATTTTGACGGTAAGGACAAATATCTGGTTACTACATTTCTCGATCCGCGATTTAAAACTAGTTTCCTGGGAATAGTTCAAACGAAAAAGCAAGACAAAAAATCATCTTAGAAACTTTGAAAATTGATTGTAGATTTAGAATGTATCTAATGATGATTGTTCTCCAACTCGTAAACAAAAAATTGAAGTACATGACAGTTTCTGGAACTGCTTTGAGGAAATTGCTACAGAAACAGATAATACGCAAAGTGACGCTGGGGGAAAAAGTGCTATTGCTAATGAAATTGATTTTTATTTAAAAATTCCTCGCCTAGACCAGATGGCAGATGTTTTCAAATGGTGGTCAGTAAACGCACAACAATTTCCGTGCTTAGCCAAATTTGTTAAGATTTTGTAAGTACATTTTAGTAGTATAGACCCTAAGGTGTGAATGTGTGAATGGGCCTTTAGGCATTAGTACGTTAGTAGAGCAAAGACTAGTACAGTAAGTGCCTCCGACAGGAAAAAGATGTGATGTGGCAGATAGCTGTCAAACAATAATAATAATTAACATAACCAAAGGAAGAACTAAGTAAAATATTAGTGAAAAAAAAGGGGAAAACAACTAAGCATCAGCAAGGGTTGAGAGCATAGGAGAAAGAGGGAAAGTACTACGGGAAAACAAAGAAGTACACAAGTAAGTTAAAAGACCATATCACGGAACCAGGTGAGTCAACCCTATGAGTGATATTAGTGTGCAAGTGCTGGTGTGAGTGATATTTGTGGGATTCAAGTAGTACTGGGGGTGGCCGGGGTTGCGTGCCTGAGGTTGGAGTAACCACCTCAGGCTAGCCGGATGAACGTAGGTGCGTGTGTTCCCTCCTACGCTATCCTGGAGGCATATGTGTTGTGTGCGTGAGTTGCGGAGATCCCACCACGCCGAGCACAGGCAAGGTCACAAGGGGGACGGTAATCCTCCCCGCCGCCAGTACTTGAGGATGTTCACACCCACGTCTTGGTATGGTGTGTCTATCGCACTATTAATTGATTTGTTTACTTTCCAACAGGTGGCGGAGTGAGCAATTTTGGGGTTCGCGGCGCCCTATCTACCAACTCAACGGTTGTATCAACAAGGGGATCAACCAACAGATAATAGCACCACTGCTGACAACGCGTATTAACTTACCAGGAACAAATGTTTCAACACACTGAATAAAATAACATCTAAATTCAATAAACTAACACCTTGTTTTATTAATTTCCTTTTACAAATTCAGAAGTGGAATAAACCCAAGATTGCTCACCAGCCAATCAAGGGAGGCCACGATAAAAACGATTCAACGTTTATGTAAACTAAGTTCCTAATTCGTCCTTTTTACTGTTTACAGGAGACGTGAAACTGACCAAACCAAAATGGGCCGCACTTCAAAAAAGGAGCGTAAAAGAACAAGGAGTCCAATTAGTGACGGGGAGCATTCCATTAATTCTAAACAAACACCTCATTCGACAGCTAACTCGCTTGACGAGTTCACAAAGGCAATAACGAAGGTATTAAAACATAGTGAAAGCCAACAGCCAGGCAGCGGCTTCAAGGGTGATGCAGTGCCCCTATTCGATCCTGAAGACAGGAGCCAAACGTCAGGTGCCTGGTGTAGTAAAGTCGATGAACTAAGAGAAGTCTTCAGATGGAGCGAAGAAGCTACAATTTATTTCGCCCTATCAAAACTAAGAGGCCTGGCTGAAACCTGGTATAGAGGTCTGAGGACACTAAAATGCTCATGGCGGGAGTGGAAGGTGAAGATACAGGAGAATTTCCCACCCCACACTGATTTCTACGAATCCCTAGTGAGAATGATAGATCGACGAAAGAAATCGAACGAAACCTATGACAGATACTTCCACGAGAAAATGGCGTTACTAAATGCTTGTGAAATTGGAGGAGAGAAAGCGGTCTCATGTTTTATCGGAGGATTGAATGATAAAGTGGTTAAGACAGGAGCTAAAGCAGCAAGGTACAATACACCAGAAAAATTATATCATTACCTCCGCGATGTCAATGAAGATTACCCATCGACGCACCAGAGTTCGCATACAAGAGGGAATATAAACAAGCAGCATATAAGAGAGAGAAGAGTTTAGCCCCGAAGAGAACCGGTTGGAACGAACGTAACGACCACCTGTTTTAAATGTGGTAAACAGGGGCATTACGCAAACAAGTGCCGACCGTCTTCCAATCCATTCAAGAGATCCCAACACTGTAGGAGTGACCAACATGAAGGAAGTAAATGCCCGAAACTAACCCGGGATCAGGCAGTGGCAGTAGTACAAGCTACAACCACGGATAAAATGAACCAAAAATATTTTAAAAATGTTAAAGTCAATGGAATACCGACTAGAGCTTACGTAGATTTTGGAAGCTCATGCACGTTGATGACTCAGGCAGAAGCAAAGCGATTACAACTAAATATTGACGAATCAACCAAAACTAGACTATACGGATACGGGAAGGGAATGGTAATAAGCCAAGGCATTACGAATTAGATGAAATCAAAACAGACCTCGATATTATAGTAGTAGCCGACGATCAACAAGAAATACCAATCATTGTAGGAAGGAACCTAACTGTTAGGGTATATTTTTATAGAGATAAAAAGATATAAATATTGTATTGAATTTGGATTGCAATTAAATGTTTTTCTTTTGGTAAAAAATTTTAGAAATGGAGTTTAAAGGCAAAAATGTAAAAATTTTGTAAGCGCATGTACAAGCTAATGAAAGCTCCATCAGATAGGTTTAAGTCTAGGATTAAGATTAACGAAAAGAGCTTAAAAAGATCAAGCAAGCGAAAGTTGTTAGAAACTTAAAAATATTAAAAGCTCCATTATGTAGGTGAAAGTCCGGAATAAATAAGAATTATAAGAAGTATAAGAAGTAAATAGTATGTAGCCGGTACAAAGTCCCATGAACGAAAGTTCATGAAATTAAAAAATTGCACAGTGTGGGAAAATATTCAAACGGAAATCGAAATTTAATTAAAATAAACTTTTCGCGAATTTGACAAAAAAAAATTATTATTAATACAAGTCAACAGGAAATTGAACAGACGGTAAATCCATGGGAAAATTACAGTAGTGGGAAAGCGAAATAATTGAAAAAAGTTTTATAAAAGAAAGGAAAATTTGAAAAGAAGTAGAGTGTTATTAAAATTTTCAACCACTTAAGTTGTGCAGAGAAAAAAGGTTAGTTGGGCTGAACCTGGCCTAATCTCTAACCTCTTTTCTTCCTGGAACTTGAGGGAAAACTTTCATCAGTTGCAATGGGCTGGTCCTGGCCCAGATTGCAGCTAATGAAAGTTGATGAAAAATAACTTAGAAAAATTTCAATTATAGAAAAATTAGAACTTAGAATTATTTGAAAATAATTAGAAACTTATAATCATTTGCGGAATTATTTGTAACAAAGAATTTAAACTTAGAATTATTTGAAAATAATAAAAAACTTAAAAATAATTGTGGAATTATGTTGTGAAAAAATCAGAACTTAGAATTATTTGAAAATAATTAGAAACTTATAATCATTTGCGGAATTATTTGTAACAAAGAATTTAAACTTAGAAGTATTTGAAAATAATTAAAAACTTAAAAATAATTGTCGAATTATGTTGTGAAAAAATTAGAACTTAGAATTATTTGAAAATAATTAGAAACTTATAATCATTTGCGGAATTATTTGTAACAAAGAATTTAAACTTAGAATTACTTGGGAAGAATTAAAAATTTTTAAATATTTGTGGAGTTATTTGTTAATAAATTAATAAAAACTCGGGATAAATTTCTGAATAAAGAAAGAAGTAAACTCTTTTCAAGGTAAGACCAACAACCCTAGCTGGTTCCCTCCCCTATCATCTCCCCCGATTTCTCACGAAAATTACTTATTAAAGAAAACCATGTCCTTTTCACCCTCAATAGTGATATGTCAGCTGTGCCCCCCGTGCCGCTAAGGCTAGCCTTACAACGAGATCCTACCGCAGGACCCAGGCCTATATCCATAGAGGAATATCGCCGCCGAGTGGCTAAGAAGGCAGACGAGGAAAGGATCCGTCGCATGCTTACTACCCCGGATCATCAGCTTCCCTTACTACCAGAAACCCAAGGGGACAAGCCTAAGTCCAAAAGAAAAAGGAAGCACCGTGGAGGAAAAAGATTGCGTCTAAGACATCTTCAAGCCCAGCTCCACGACAAAATTAAATGTACAAGCGACCCTCATCTCAAAGCTAAGTTGAACGAGGAATTGAACGCCTTAAGAAGGGATTAGAACCCGAAAAGGGTGTCCTTTCCAAATAAAAAATAACAAACCTGTGAAATAAACAGGGAAAATAAACATTAATAAAAGAGAAAAGTTGGTTTTGTGCTTTTAATTAACCTTTCCACCAATACTAAGGGAGATAATCAATTGCATTAAAAAAAAGATACAACATTTTTGGCGCAGCCGGTAGGATTACACAACAAAAAAAAACCTTGGTGCTATTTGTGTAATCAATTGTTAATTGAGTCTCAAAAAACTCAACGAATCTACCACCCAGTTTACAAGGACCAACTTAATGCAAGCCCCTGACAAAAAGGAAGGTAAAAGAAAAAACTCCATTTCAACCCCTATTAACCCAAGAAAAGAACGCAACCCATCAACATCGGAATCACCAAGTTTTGTTGAACTCATTGATTCGTTTTCTTTCGACGCGACAAGCCCCCCTGTCCCAAACACAACAAAAAACACCGTCCCTGAGAAACAAGCCCGCTTAAAACAAATTAGACAAATATTTTCTACGAAAAAACAACAGGCCAACTCAGCTAGCCTCGGCATCAAATATACGGCACTCACGAAAGAAATTATCAATCCTCCAACCACAACCGGTATACTCCGTTCCGGAAAACTCTTCAAGAGAAGGTCAAACTCTTTCTCGGGTTACCCTTCACTCAACCCCCCCGACAAAGCATCATTTTCTAACCCAAGCATTGAGAAAAAATTAATAATGTCGGTGGATATATGTAAAATTAATCAGTTAGTGTGTACAAGCATCCCCTTGCTAACTGGCGAAAATGGCCCAAATTTAATAAACGAAATCAATTCCTTCTTGAAATGTTGTGCACACACCATCACATGTCTCACCCCTGAGGAGGTCAAAGTATTTCTCAAATTTCTACCCATACGTTTCCGTGACAGGGCATCAGCCGTATTAGAAGGTGAGTACAAGGATATTAAGGAACTAGAAACGCTGGTACGGACTAAATTAGTTAACACCAAACCATATCTCACCCTAGTAAATGAACTTAGACTTTTAAGCCAGGTCCCAGGTGACAGCCTAGTAGCCTACGGAAAAAGGATAAGTGATTTGTACAAAGAGTGTTGTCTACGAAATAATGAAAGATACAACGGAGAGGCCGCTCAAGCCATAGACGCGGATTTGGAAGAAACAGCTATTTATATCTTTAAAGTGGGCATCATTAACCCTAATCACAAATTCTATCTCCTACAAAGCGAAGATAAAGATATAAAAACCTTAATAGAAAAAGCTAGGAAATTGGAAGAAGCTGAACAATTAATGGTATGTAGTCCACCTCAACCCCCTTTTTACCAACCCATGCTGACAAATCACGGACAACATTATCACTCAAGCCTTGTCCAACCCCAACCTAGTTACGCACAACCAAACCCACCATCCCCGCGACCAGAAAAATTCCACCCACAAAGCAATAATAATACTTACCCGATACGATGCGGTTTCTGTAACAAACCGAATCATGTATACGCGGAATGCAGAATGCGAAAGAACACGCCCTACTGCACCAAATGCAAAGTGTACGGACATAATTTACAAACTTGTCCAGTTAAATTCACGATTCCTTCGAAACCACCCCCAGTACAAGTGCACACTTTTCAAAACAAAGCAAATGCACCCAGAATCGACAGTGGGAGATGCGAGTTCTGCCAAAGATACGGTCACACCATAAATTCTTGCATATATAAACTGCAATGGGAACAAAAAATGACAATTAGATCCAACCAACAAATCACAAACACCGCGCAGACGGAAAACCAATAAAGGGCTGCCACCTAAAGCCAAAACAAACCCCTAAAAGGTGTCAGCCCTCAAACCCTAAAATATGTACCGCTCAGATCCCTATAGATATAGTAAAAGGGGAAAAGGCAGATTTAATAATAGACACTGGTGCTGAAGTTAGCTTTATCAAACAAACAGCCCTCAAAAGCAATACCCCCATCACCCCAGATATGAAGACAATTTCCACAGCTTTTGGGATGGGTACCACACAAGGTAAGTGTACTGGACAAATCCTAACAGATCTATGTCTACCTTGCGAATTTCACATCTTAAACAAAAATGTAGAAATTCCTGGTGACGGTATATTGGGATACGATTTTCTTTAAAAAAATTGCAATATTGAAGGACCCAAACAAGTAATTACTTTCCCTCGCAAGGAAAGAAAAAAATTTGTTAGTATCCCCATATCCAAACCCTCCGAACCAACATTAGTCCCATACGGAAAACAAGTAATAACTTTCTCTCGCAAGGAAAACGGTAAGCTGGAGACTAATGCTATATCTAACTCACCTGAGCCCATATCATTCCAAAGCAAAAAACTAGCTGCGGCAAATAAACCTCTTTTAAATTTTAGTCAAAACTACGACAATGCAAATACAAAAAAGGATCTACACAAGAAGGGCATAAAGAGTAATAAGCTCAAGGAACAAAGGGGGACGAGAAAAAATCTCTCAACCCAAATTAAACCAAAAAGTAACATCACACCATTATCCAACAGTAAATTTGAAAGGAAGAAGGGAATTACTATTCCTGGTATACCAGTCATTAATATTAATCAGGATAAGGAAACATTGAAAAATATAAAACCAAATTTAGTAACCCTGAATAACTATCACATATTCCATCAAGGTCAGGAACTGCAACCAACCCCCATACATCACCCACCCTATTTTAATAACACTCTAGATCAAGGAGCCCGGAACCATCTACTCCTTGACAACCTCAAGCTGGATGAAAATCTCAATGCAGAGGAACTAAACTCCATCATCAACCTATGCAAGGAATATAACTCAATATTCCACCTACCGGGTGACAAATTAACACATACTAATACCTTGACACACGAAATACCGATAAAAGAAAATCAAGGACCGGCCAATCAGAAAATGTATCGATTGCCCTAAAAACAGAGAACCATTATCCAAGAACAAATTGAGGAAATGCTGGCAGACGAAATCATCACCCCCAGCAAGAGTCCTTGGAATTCACCTTTGTTAGTCGTACCCATAAAGGACAGCCCTGAAGGCGAAAAGCGGTGGCGAGTGGTGGTAGATTTCAGGAAATTAAATAGCCTTACGATAGGTGACGCATTTCCACTCCCCCGCATAGACGACATCCTTGACCAGTTAGGCCACTCACGTTACTTTTCTACACTCGATCTAGCCAGCGGTTATCATCGGGTTAGCGTCAGTAACAAGGATCGTCAAAAAACTGCTTTCAGTACGTCACAAGGCCATTTTGAGTTCAACAGAATGCCGTTTGGACTAAAAGGAGCACCAGCAACCTTCCAACGACTAATGAATATAGTCTTAAGCGGATTACGGGGCCTGAAATGCTTTGTCTATTTAGACGATATAGCGATATATGGTAAGAACATCGAAGACCATAATAATAAATTAAGAGAAATATTCCAGAGACTTAGAAATCATAACCTAAAGCTGCAACCAGAAAAATGTCATTTCCTCCAAAAGGAAATTATATACCTGGGACACAAGTGTTCACCCGCCGGTGCGTTACCCGATCCAGCTAAAGTCAAATGTGTGCAGGAGTTCCCACGACCCAAAACTATAAGGCAGGTCCAGTCTTTCCTTGGGCTTGCCAATTACTATAGAAAATTTATCCCCAATTTTTCAAAAACGGCAGAGCCTATCAACAAAAATTCTAAGAGGAAATCACAAATTCAAATGGAGCGAAGAATGTGAAAACGCTTTTGGATCCTTAAAACAATCATTAATAACCCATCCCTTGCTAATATATCCAGATTTCGCCAAACCTTTTATTCTTACCACGGATGCAAGTGGAGAGGCCGTAGGAGCGGTATTATCGCAAGGTGAACCCGGAAATGATAAGCCCATCTCCTATGCCAGCCGAACACTCAACCCTGCAGAACGAAGATATTCCACAATAGAGAGGGAACTACTAGCTATCGTTTGGGCTATCAAAAACTTCCGTTGCTATCTGTACGGACGAAAATTTACCGTTTACACTGATCACAAACCCCTAAAAGGTGTTTTCAAAGTTAAAGACCCTACCACCAGACTCGTCCGTTTCCACCACAAACTTTCAGAATACGACTATACCATCGAGTACAAACCCGGTAAATACAATAAGAATGCAGACTCGCTCAGTAGAATATTAGACAAAAGAATAGAGCCCCCTGACCCAGCATACGAAATTCCACTAACAAACCTTTTTCAAACATCCTCTCCCGAAGAATCCCAAGCAACACTACAGGAAGAACACATCCCCGAAGCTCATCCGGAAAATATAGAAAAACTATGTTTGGTTACTACACGGGCTCAAACGAGAAAAAATGAGCAACACACTAAACAACCTAATGAGGGCTTAAATAAATCCATATCCAATGCATCCGAGGATGAACCCGAATTATCAGAATCAGAGATAAAAGAAATTACTGAACCAGCCGAAATAAAGACCATACTAAAGGATTACCATGATACCCCCCTAGGCGGACACACGGGAGCAAGAAGAACCTTTAAAAGAATACAACAGCATTACAAATGGAAGAACATGTATAGAGATGTACAGAACCATGTAAAGCATTGTTTAAAATGCAACCAAAATAAGGCAGGTAGAGTACATAAAATGCCAATGGTAATCAGTGACACAGCAGAACAACCATTCGATAAGGTATATTTAGACATAGTTGGGCCCCTTCCCCAATCCAATAGTGGAAATAAGTACATCCTGACTTATCAGGATGACTTAACTAAACTTCTAGACTGTTTTCCACTCAAAAATTGTGAAGCGGATACTGTGGCCGACTGTTTTTATAAAAATATAATTCTCAAGTACTTTGTCATACCCAAGAAACTGGTTACAGACCAGGGCACGAACTTTTTAAGCCACTTGTTCAAAAGAATGTGTAAGTTATTGCATATTAAAAAGGTTCAAACAACGGCATATCATCCGCAAACCAACGGAAGCTTAGAAAGAGCACACAGACCCCTCATAGAATACCTACGAAGTGTCGTGGACGGTAATCCAACGGAATGGGACGACTGGCTGGGAGAAGCTGCTATGGCCTACAACCATACACCTCACTCCAGCAGTAAATTTTCACCACTACATGCATTATATGGGTTCAGCCGTCCCCTCCCTAATAATCTGACGGGACCTCCAGAACCAGTGTACAGCTTCGACAGTTATTGCGAGTACGTAAAGGCCAAAATGAGAAATATACACCGCAAGGCAAGGGAGAACCTTCGGAAAAGTAAGGAAAAATCAAAAATCCAATATGATAAATCAGCTAACAACGCCAAAATACATGTTGGAGACCAGGTTCTGCTCCAATAAAAAACATAAATTATCCCCTATATGGATGGGTCCATACGAAGTTAAAAGAATTGATAGCGACGTAAATTGTACCATTAAAATTGACAGAAAGTTACGGCGGTTACATAACAATCCCCATTAAATTTTTAATAAACACATATTTTTTTTTACCCTCACTCTTATACAAAAACAATACAGTCCTTTTTTTCACATCTTCCAGGAAGATGTTGTGTAGTTCACTCATTTTAATCATCTGTTTCCTGAGGTTAGCAGAAGCTCAAACTCAGATTTTATCTCTCGACGACACCACTCTATTTCTTGAAGACAATGGGAAATCGATTATGTACAGATCAACCTGGAAAGTTATCACCCAGCTAACCATGACAAGCGAGGAGGAATCTTTACAATTCACCCAAAGCTGCGAAAACCATATAGAAAAAATTTGTAAACTCATCCAAGATTACCACACACCTAACATGTGTGATTCGTGGATACCCGAAATACAACACCTAATTAAAGGAATAAAAGGTAAAATAAGAGGGTTAAGAACCATTTCGTCAATCAATAAAAGAAGTAAGCGTGGATTAATAGATGCTGGTGGAAAATTGGCAAAATTTCTGCTCGGAACAATGGATGCAGAAGATAGCGATAAGATATATTCTCGATTACAAACATTAGAAAAACATGACACCAACAACATCCACCTCATGCAAAAACAAACGTCTCTCCTAAAGTCCACCACCAAGATCTTAAGCGTAACATTGAAAAACATCAGTTCAACTGAAGCCAAACTATCGACTAGAATCCAGGAGTTGGAAAAACAACTCCATTCAGAAACCATTAAACAAAACAAAGTGATCAATTTAGAACACCTAAAAACAAACGCCAATGAATTTATCGCTTTCATCACTCTAACCCTTCAACAAATATCAAATCATTTAAACGAACAGTATGTTATTTGGAATTCGCTCTTCATATGAACAGTCCACCCACTAATCATAGACCCTGACACATTTCAAGAATTAATTCAAAAAATCGCTCAGCAACAACCGACCCATAGGTTGTTCCATGATCTACCAACCATTTCACAAATTTCCAAAATACGGTTTTTGGTGGACAACACCAAGATATATATACGGGTAGATCTACCCATATTAGACCCTACCGAATTCAGTATCCAGAGGATTTATCCACTGCCCCTACCCCGATCAACAAACACTACCCTGTTACTCGATCTCGATTCTAATCTTCTTTTTAAAAATCCAGATAGTCATCCCTACCTGAAGTATACCAGTACAAACTTCCAGCGTGACTGTTACAAGGTAAAAAACCTCTCCATAAAAAATTGGTATATATGCCACCAAACTCAAGTTAAGGTCATTGGTTTTGACCCCAATGACTGCCTGTTAAATATAATTAATGAAAAATTCACCAATGCAAATTGCAACTTCCGTATAATAACCCAAAAACCCGAGATATTAACCAAACTTTCTACCAAGAACACTTGGCTTTACACCCTTAGTACAACAAAAACACTACGAACACAGTGCCAAAGCAATATACAACTAGTTTCCTTGCATGGAACAGGAATCCTCACGCTAACCAAACCATGCACCTTTACAATAAATTACCTCGAACTACCCTACGAAGAAAACCCAGTAAGTGAACTCCCGGAACATAAATTTTACTCCTATATCCCCAAAAATATCCAATTGGCTGTTCTAAAACCATTGGACACAACAATAAATGACACGGAAGCTTTCCAAATAATTGAGCATAACCAATACTCTGCCTCTTTACGCAAACAAAGTAAGGATATTACTGAATTCTCTCAAACCTAAGATCAGACCGAACTAAGCCGTAAAATGGAAAACCATGGAACTCATAGCATTATCAACAGCGCAATCGTAATATTAATTCTGACAGCTATACTTCTCCTTGCCATAAAAACCATCCTAACCCGTCTAAGGAAACCCAAAGAAGACCATCCAATTCAGGTTACCATGACAACCCCTCCAACGCCCAAGAGGAGTAGTGACCCCATAAATACGCCTAAATTTAACTCCAAAAGGAAGAAATCTTTTCGCGTCAAGCTATAAATGACAAAAGTGCAACCTTTTTCTACATAATCCTTTTTATTATTTTATACCCACTAACTTATTAAATTAATAGTTAATATCCTTGCAAATAACATTTAATACTAACAAAAAAAAAAAAAAAAGCAGCACATATACTCACTCAAATAAGCCTCTCACTCTTATAGCTAAGAGGAAACACATAAAACACACAAAACACAAATAACACCAAACACATTACACATCCACACACAAAAAGAAGAACGAAGAGAAAACTAAAATGGCTTCACGAAATATATATGGAACGACCCGACGAACAAGGGAACAAACCAGTTTTTCAACACAGGATATAAGGGAAGACCTTCTCAACCCCACAGGATATATCGGGACCGAATATATCATCAGACTGGTCCCACAAGGAGATAGACCACCTAGATATGAATGCATTCTGTGCAACATCAGAGCCAACGAGTATCATATGGAGCACCACGTAAAAACCTCTTATCATAGAGAGGAGTTCCTGGAACAACATTTCCCGTGTCTACTAGAAAAATTCAGCGAAATTGAGGAACCCCAAAAAACAAAAATGCTAGAAGAAGTCGCCAAAACAATAGAACAACACCACGGGAGGAACTTGCCATTTAACGTGGCCGAGGAAGCCTACGACTCAGATCCTGAACCCATCAGGAAAAAAGTGAAGAGTTTCCACCACCCCAGCGAGTGCAACGGCCCACCCACAAAGAAAATACTAAATAACAAGAAAGTAAAATTGTATTTAGAAAATATGGACGAAATATGTGATGACTTTAAAAAAAATATACGTATAAGAAATAAGAATGTATAATTTTTTTTTATCAATAGAATGTATAACTTTTTTAAATTGGGATAAATCAATAGAAATAAGAATGTATAACTTTTTTAAATTGGGATAAATCAATAGAAATAAGAATGTATAACTTTTTTAAATTGGGATAAATCAATAGAAATAAGAATGTATAACTTTTTTAAATTGGGATAAATCAATAGAAAGAAAATGTATAATTTTTTTTTATCAATAGAAATAAGAATGTAATAATTTTTTTATATAATTGGGAAAAATCATTAAAGATATGTATGTAATACTTTTTTTTAATAATAATAAGAAAAATTTTAAACAATTCCCCCAGGAAATTGTTTCAAAAAAAAGGGGGAGGAAATGTTAGGGTATATTTTTATAGAGATAGAAAGATATAAATATTGTATTGAATTTGGATTGCAATTAAATGTTTTTCTTTTGGTAAAAAATTTTAGAAATGGAGTTTAAAGGCAAAAATGTAAAAATTTTGTAAGCGCCTGTGTAGGCTGTACAATTTTGTAAGCGCATGTACAAGCTAATGAAAGCTCCATCAGATAGGCTTAAGTCTAGGATTAAGATTAACGAAAAGAGCTTAAAAAGATCAAGCAAGCGAAAGTTGTTAGAAACCTAAAAATATTAAAAGCTCCATTATGTAGGTGAAAGTCCGGAATAAATAAGAATTATAAGAAGTATAAGAAGTAAATAGTATGTAGCCGGTACAAAGTCCCATGAACGAAAGTTCATGAAATTAAAAAATTGCACAGTGTGGGAAAATATTCAAACGGAAATCGAAATTTAATTAAAATAAACTTTTCGCGAATTTGACAAAAAAAAATTATTATTAATACAAGTCAACAGGAAATTGAACAGATGGTAAATCCATGGGAAAATTACAGTAGTGGGAAAGCGAAATAATTGAAAAAAGTTTTATAAAAGAAAGGAAAATTTGAAAAGAAGTAGAGTGTTATTAAAATTTTCAACCACTTAAGTTGTGGAGAGAAAAAAGGTTAGTTGGGCTGAACCTGGCCTAATCTCTAACCTCTTTTCTTCCTGGAACTTGAGGGAAAACTTTCATCAGTTGCAACGGGCTGGTCCTGGCCCAGATTGCAGCTAATGAAAGTTGATGAAAAATAACTTAGAAAAATTTCAATTATAGAAAAAATTAGAACTTAGAATTATTTGAAAATAATTAGAAACTTATAATTATTTGCGGAATTATTTGTAACAAAGAATTTAAACTTAGAATTATTTGAAAATAATAAAAAACTTAAAAATAATTGTGGAATTATGTTGTGAAAAAATTAGAACTTAGAATTATTTGAAAATAATTAGAAACTTATAATCATTTGCGGAATTATTTGTAACAAAGAATTTAAACTTAGAAGTATTTGAAAATAATTAAAAACTTAAAAATAATTGTCGAATTATGTTGTGAAAAAATTAGAACTTAGAATTATTTGAAAATAATTAGAAACTTATAATCATTTGCGGAATTATTTGTAACAAAGAATTTAAACTTAGAAGTATTTGAAAATAATTAAAAACTTAAAAATAATTGTCGAATTATGTTGTGAAAAAATTAGAACTTAGAATTATTTGAAAATAATTAGAAACTTATAATCATTTGCGGAATTATTTGTAACAAAGAATTTAAACTTAGAATTACTTGGGAAGAATTAAAAACTTATAAATATTTGTGGAGTTATTTGTTAATAAATTAATAAAAACTCGGGATAAATTTCTGAATAAAGAAAGAAGTAAACTCTTTTCAAGGTAAGACCAACAACCCTAGCTGGTTCCCTCCCCTATCATCTCCCCCCATTTCTCACGAAAATTACTTATTAAAGAAAACCATGTCCTTTTCACCCTCAATAGTGATATGTCAGCTGTGCCCCCCGTGCCGCTAAGGCTAGCCCTACAACGAGATCCTACCGCAGGACCCAGGCCCATATCCATAGAGGAATATCGCCGCAGAGTGGCTAAGAAGACAGACGAGGAAAGGATCCGTCGCATGCTTACTACCCCGGATCATCAGCTTCCCTTACTACCAGAAACCCAAGGGGACAAGCCTAAGTCCAAAAGAAAAAGGAAGCACCGTGGAGGAAAACGATTGCGTCTAAGACATCTTCAAGTCCAGCTCCACGACAAAATTAAATGTACAAGCGACCCTCATCTCAAAGCTAAGTTCAACGAGGAATTGAACGCCTTAAGAAGGAATTAGAACCCGAAAAGGGTGTCCTTTCCAAATAAAAAATAACAAACCTGTGAAATAAACAGGGAAAATAAACATTAATAAAAGAGAAAAGTTGGTTTTGTGCTTTTAATTAACCTTTCCACCAATACTAAGGGAGATAATCAATTGCATTAAAAAAAAAGATACAACATAACAGAACTTTCACAAGTAACAGTAGTAAAAACGGCAAAGACGTTGCAGTTTCTAAACAACGCTAATCATGAATTTGCGACACATCCCGAAACAAACACAGGAGATATCAAGGTGATCCTACGGGCAGCGGAAACTAAAATAATTCCACCACAACACACAGCAATAGTAAAGGTAATGACGGAGCAGAACAGCGGGAACATCTTTATTGAGTCCTCATTACGACCAAAGGAAGAAAACGAGTCTTGCCTACCTCGATCACTCATCAATGTTAAAAATGAAAAAACAAGCTGTTTGCCCTTAGTGAATCTGTCGCAGCATGACCTAATAATAAAGAAGAACAAAGTGGTAGCACGAGGATGGCCTTGCAAGGAAGAGAAAGAATCAAGAGAAATAGTAGGGGACATTAATAGTAAAAATATACCCACTATAAATCCAGAAGATATAACAGTCGGCAAGGTAAACGAGGACGTCAGAGATCAAGTATTAGCGACCTTAAAAGAATTTAGGGATTGTATTGCATTATCAACCAATGAATTGGGTTGTGCTAAATCAACACAAATGAAAATACAGCTGAAAGAAGATAAACCATTCACATTCCGACCTTATCGAATGGCTGTAAAGGATCAGGAAACTGTAGCCGAAATTGTTAAAGACCTCTTGTCAAACAGCATCATTCGACCGTCAGAATCTAATTATGCTTCGCCGATTGTACTAGTCCGAAAAAGAAACGGAGAAACAAGACTTTGTATTGACTATCGGAAATTAAATTCCTTAACCATTAGCGACAATCATCCACTACCCAGAATAGATGACCAGATTGACAGGCTGCAAGGCGGAGTATATCACACCAGCTTAGATATGAGGAGTGGATACTACCAAATACCCTTAGAGGAAGAGTCGAAACACTACACAGCGTTTGTGCCCCAGCAGGCCAATACGAGTTTGAAAGGATGCCATTCGGCTTAACTAATGCGCCGCGGACCTTCCAGAGATATATAAGCGGAATCCTCCAACCGATCCAGAATATAGTTGCTGTATACTTGGATGATGTACTCCTACACGCAAGAATAGCAGAGGAGGCCATAGAAGGGCTAACGGAAACGCTGCAGATATTCCGTAGCGAACACATAACGCTTAACTTAAAAAAATGTTCTTTCTTAATGACTTCTGTTGATTTTCTGGGATTCGAATGCTCGGAGGGAAAGGTGAAACCAGGACATGATAAAATTATAGCAGTGAAAAATTTTCCGAAACCCACAACTATACGTCATATAAGGCAATTCCTGGGGCTGACAGGATACTTTCGGCACTTTGTTAGAAACTATGCTATGATAGCAAGACCGCTGACTAGCTTGTTGCAGAAGGAGAGGAAGTGGAAATGGACTAGCAGGGAAGAAAGCGCGTTTGATCAACTAAAAAACAATTTAACCCAGCGACCAGTATTAGCACTGTTTGATCCGGAAAGCGACACAGAAGTCCATACGGATGCTAGTGCCGAAGGAATAGCGGGAGTCCTAATGCAGCGTCAGAAGGAAGAAAACTTGCACCCCGTGGCTTATTACAGCCGACAGACAACAAATGCAGAGAACAAATACCATTCCTACGAGCTGGAGACCTTGGCGGTTGTGGATACGCTGAAGAATTTTCGCGCCTATCTGCTCGGATGCAACTTCACGGTTATTACCGATTGCAACTCATTGAAAGTTACGAGTAACAAGAAACACCTCATCCCAAGGATTGCCCGCTGGTGGCTCCAGTTACAGAAGTATACCTTCGAAGTAAAATATCGTCCGGGGAACCGCATGCAGCACGTTGACGCTTTAAGTCGAAATCCTATCAAGACAATTAACTATGAAAGCGTCCTTCGGATAACGCAGGACGATTGGGTCCTGCCAGGCCAACTGACAGATATAAAAATTACAGGGATACACAATGTGCTATCCCACCCACCTAAATCAGAATATGAAAGGAACATTCATGACAACTATAAGCTGCAGGACGGCAGAATATACAGGAAGACAAAAAAAGGAATACAATGGGTCGTACCCAAGGGTATGCGAAGGCAGGTAGTGCAGGCCACACACGATGAACTGGGATATTTCTCAACCGAGAAAACCCTTCGAAGATTGTGCGAATTTTATTGGTTCCCGCAGATGCGGGGGTATGTGGAAAAATACTTGGCAACCTGTATGAGATGTCTTTATAACAAACGGAAGGCAGAAAAGAAAGAAGGATACCTACACCCAATACCGAAACCAGAGGAACCAATGAGTGTGATTCATATTGATCACCTGGGACCATTTCCGAAAAGCAGACGAGGAAACTCGTATATAATAGCCATGGTCGACGCATTCACAAAATTTCTTTTCATACGCGCAGCCAGAACAACCCAAACAAAACCAGTTGTCGAATTCTGCAAGGATATCCTTAGCGTGTATGGTGCCCCGAAAATAATAATATCGGACAGAGGAAGTGCGTTCACCTCTACGTACTTACACGAGTTTTTGCGAACAGAACGGGAACAAACACATAAAAAATGCCGTAGCTACCCCGAGAGCCAATGGACAAGTTGAGAGGCTGAACCGTTCTATAATGACGGTGATGATGACGTCAATTCAGGACGAGACAACTCGGGACCAGACTGTGAAGCAGGCCCAGTTTGCCATTAACAATGTCGTCAACAAAAGTACTGGTAAAACCCCGAGTGAATTAATGTTCGGATTCAGTTCGAGAAAGGGAAATGATGCTATTCTATGGTGCAAGAACCGATTACTCAGCGAAGAGATGCCGCGGACAACATCAAACAAGCACAACTAACTGAACAGGTGAGTTTCAATGCCCGGCGGAAGCCGCCCAAGAAATACTATAAGGGAGACTTGGTGCTCATCGAAAAGGTCGAGGTGGCGCCCAATACAAGTCGTAAGCTACTCGCTCCTTTTAGTGGGCCATTCGTGGTCAAGGAGAGTCTGCCTAATGATAGGTATGTAATCGGTGACATGGATGGTACGCATCGGACCCGCCGACAAAAGAGATACCAGCAGGTGGTTGCTGTTGACAAGATGAAGCCCTTCAGGCACCCCACCGGACTATCGGACGACGAGGAGGAAGCAGAAGACGAGAATAGCAAAGAAAACAGTGGAGATCCACTGGCTTAGTGATGACTCATATGCAGGATGGCCGAACTGTAAGTACATTTTAGTAGTATGGACCCTAAGGTGTGAATGTGTGAATGGGCTTTTAGGGATTAGTACGTTAGTAGAGCAAAGACTAGTACAGTAAGTGTCTCCGACAGGAAAAAGATGTGATGTGGCAGATAGCTGTCAAACAATAATAATAATTAACATAAGAAAGACGACACACGTGGAGAAGGAGAATTGTGAAAAAGGTAGAAAAAGAAAAAGGTGAAGTAAAATATAAGTGAAAAAAAAGGGGAAAACAACTAAGCATCAGCAAGGGTTGAGAGCATAGGAGAAAACGGGAAAAGTACTACGGGAAAACAAAGAAGTACACAAGTAAGTTAAAAGACCATATCACGGAACCAGGTGAGTCAACCCTATGAGTGATATTAGTGTGCAAGTGCTGGTGTGAGTGATATTTGTGGGATTCAAGTAATACCAGGGGTGGCCGGGGTTGCGTGCCTGAGGTTGGAGTAACCACCTCAGGCTAGCCGGATGAACGTAGGTGCGTGTGTTCCCTTCTACGTTATCCTGGACGCATATGTGTTGTGTGCGTGAGTTGCGGAGATCCCACCACGCTGAGCACAGGCAAGGTCACAAGGGGGACGGTAATCCTCCCCGCCGCCTGTACGTGAGGATGTTCACACCCACGTCTTGGTATGGTGTGTCTACCGCACTATTAATTGATTTGTTCACTTTCCAACAGGTGGCGGAGTGAGCAATTTTGGGGTTCGCGGCGCCCTATCTACCAACTCAACGGTTGTATCAACAAGGGGATCAACCAACAGATAATAGCTCCACTACTGACAACGCGTATTAACTTACCAGGAACAAATGTTTCAACACACTGAATAAAATAACATCTAAATTCAATAAACTAACACCTTGTTTTATTAATTTCCTTTTAAAATTTATAATTTATTATTTAAATATATACAATTTTGAGTAACATGTGTTATTTTTCATTTATACTGAAATGTAATATGTGCTTTTTATTCGGTATTCGGCCGCATACAACATACTATTCGGCCGAATACCGAATGTTAGAAAAAGAGGCCGCATACGCCGAATATTTCCCGGCATAGATGTTGTCTATAATAGAAATACATGTACAATATTTAAAACAAAAAAAAGAATCATTACCTCCTGAACAGTCCATTTTTTTATTTAATTTTGATTTTTAATTATATTTTATTTTCAGGATTAAATAAAAATTGTAAATAATAATTGCAAACAAAAATTTTACCGAAACAAATATTGGCAGCTAACTTGACATTCGACATAACTTTCGTTTAGTTTATGAACGCTTCCCTGGGTTAAACTAATCCAAGTGGGTTGATTAAAAAAAACACACTCATAATCTTATCAAATGAAATCAACAGGAACATGGTTTTTGTGTTTTTTAATTTGGTGCTGAAAGGCGAAAAATTTTTACTTTTCGCCCAGTGCTATTTGACACTGACAAATGTCAAGTTTGTTTACTGTTTGTCTTTTTAGAGGTTATAGCTGTCATGGTAAATGGTATGTATTTTTTAATTTCGATATATATTTGAATAAATATTTACTTTAATTTAATAAATGCACAAGTGTAAGTCATATTCTTATGAGAAAGGGTATTACGTTTGCAGCTGGTGTTGAAATTAAACAGAATGCATTGCATATTGTTATTGAAATTTTAAGTGGAGAATCCTACAAACTCTAATCGGGAAATTGTAAGTAATTCGCATCCCAGTTCAATGATAACTAATACTTTTTATAAAATATTTAATTGGAACATTATAATAATCAATTTTTTTCAGATTGAAAAGATCAATGAATCAATTTTAAATAATAATAAGAAAGAATTAGAATTTTATTTTAATAGAATTGTAAAACTTTTGAATGATAATGGGCAAATTTCAGAAGAGGTATATTAAATTTCCGATATATTTAAATAAAAATCTAATTTTATAATTTTAAAATAGACTATTGATGATATTTTATGCCCTGAAATAAATTTAACAAGCGGACAAATCTTTAATTGCTGCAGGTTCTCGAGATAAATCTCATTCTAATGACTATGAAGGTGCTAGGAGACAGAGTTTGGCAAGGTCTACGAGATCTTTATTAAGAACAGGAAGTATTTTAATAATTAAGAAAAATTAAATTAAATGTTTTTTTAAATAAACTTGTAAAATCTTGTTTCGGTATAAATAAAGTTATTTGCTGTATTGTTTTTAATATCTATTAATTTAATTATTTAGAATGGCTTTTTTTTAAATAAATGAATAGATATTTATTGAAAAATCGCGTGGGATCTTGATATCTTAAGTTTATCTTTTGGTGTTTAAACATTTTCTTTTTTTTCATTGAAAGAAAGTTTCTCTGGTATAGTATCAGATGTTTTCTGTTTGTTCTTGTAATTTTCTTGCCATGGATCTCTGTAGCAAAAGAAAAATATCAATAAAATTAAACACAATTAATGATTTATTCAATTAAAATAATGCTCATGTGCAGTTTTTTTAAAAAAATCATTATAGTTGTTAAAATACAAACAGCTGTTTTTTGACAGCTGAGTTCAAAAGATTAGATTGCTCTGTGTGTCATGGCTTAAAATAACCCGAGTTATTTGAAAAAATTCAAAGAATTCGAGTTCTTTCACCTGTGTGACTAGGCTGTAAGTCGATTCTGGTGTAACAATAATACCCACATTCACCAAAGGTGAGTAGGTAGTGCAAAGTATGAATGATGACTATGTAATTCTCAAAACGCAGCTTGCTCCCGGCTGCCAAAAAAATTGGATGTGATAGGTTCAATATGTACAATAAACCCTTGAAAATTAACATATTGCATTTGTCAAAGCCTAAAATTTCTCTTCTTCTTCTCGTCAAAATAACGCATATGTCTGTAAAGGCTTGCAATTTACTCTTATTTAGGGGCTATTCACTATTTTTTCCAACTCGTCAAATCGCTCTCTCGTTCAATGTAAATTAAATGGAAATGGCATTTTGTGAGTAAAAAATTAAACATGTTTAAATTTTTACTCACAAGTCGCTATCGGTTTCTTTTGTATTAGTCATTCACTAATCCATAAATGCCAAAAAATCATTTTAATTTTGCCTTCGAGGAATGCACATCTAAATAATCCTGGGAATCATTAGCGCTTAGCGGCACCAAATTTAGCGCTAAATGCTAATGAGTCCATTAGTCTTCACTGAATTCGTATATAGCCTGAATTAGTGGCTAGTTATATAGAGCTAGCTTGCCGGTTTTTAAAAGAAAATCAGACGAATATTTTAATTTGGGAAGAATTGAGTCATTGAGTATTAAGATTTTGTACTTAAAGCAAAAAACAACACATAAATCACAAATAGAACTATCGCTTTGGCATTTTGCTTTCTGTCAATGAAAACAGTAATAAGCTAGTGAGTCCACTCCGATTGGTATTTAGAACAACTCTCCATTTTAACTGTGCTAAGTCGTCTCCATACGCTAATAGTGAGTTCAGACAGGGTACTCACAACCAAAACTCAGCGATTCTGTGATTTTTGCATGGAAAAATGGCAAATGCATGACTGTGAGAATCTCCGTTCCCGAACATTGATTTTGTGAATTATAGCAGTTTACTCATGGCAGCACTAATAGGAATTGTGACTATTGAAACATCGATAATTGAGAATGACCATTTTGACAATTAAATAGTTTTGTAAGGTTAAATCCGACATGTTGAATATTGAAATGGTAAGAATTTATTTATTTATTGTATTATTTGCTAATATGGTGATTTTTACCTTGGTAATAGATTTTGTTTTAATAAACACATATTAATGTGTATCTAATCACTTTTTTTAAAAGTGGTTTTTCATTGAAAGCTTAGCAAAAATTTTTTGGAGATTTCTAAATATATGGAATTATTATATATATATATTTAATTATTATCATTAATACGATTAGGAGATTGTTTTAGAATTTTGTGTTTTAATATTTATGACAGAAATATTAAACATAGATAGTTAAAATAAGGAGAAATATAAATATCATGTTTTTAAAATTGCTAAATTTTTCTAGTTATTGTATTATTTTTAATATGATTTGTACATAACTATAGTAATAATTAAATTAATATATGATTAACTAAAGCTAATGTTTTATTTTTCTCAAATTTATCAATAGGCGTATTCATTTATTTTTAAAATAAAGAATCTATCTCCGTGATCCATGATCGCCGACCTTTTAAATATAAGAAAGTTGAGTAATGCGAATTATTTAATAATTCCACAGCTTTAACTGCATTCTTTATTATAACCTTTAACAACTTAGCCTGTTTTTCAAGGACTAAAAAAATGCCACGTAATATTTCCTTATTTTCGTCAGATAATTCTTTTGCTATATTCATACTAAAATCGTTTTAATTAATTTTAATGAAATCATTCAGAAAAATCTTCACTTATTATGACATTTAAAGACAGTGGAACTTTTGAGAAATGAAACGTTAACTAACAGCATTGGCGCTGTGAAAACACAATTTTTTTTATATGAACTCAATCGCTGTGAGTTTCTACTGTGAGTTGGCCTGTCTGAATCCACTATAAGCGCTAGTGGGTCACAGGCTTAAGAAAATATATAAAAATGTCAAAACAAGCTTTGTTTATACAGCCGTGTTTTGATATATGGGTTTATACGTCAGAGTTGAAATCATATTTAAAAACAAAAATATGAAAAAAATACTTATAATTCTTTCAATTTTACTATTTTTTGAAACTTTAAGAATTTTGATTTTAGTCTTACCCTATTTACCTGCAAAATATGGCAAATATTACTTGAAAATCCTTGCGACATTTTTGTGAATAAAACATTATTTTTCACAAAAACAACACTCTAAATGTAATAAATTATATATTTATTAATTTATTAACACATTATATTTTAAAATAACTAATACAACTAATTGACAACTAACTTAATAACTAAATTTAACGTAATATGTCATAATTATCATGACATACTTATTAAACATTCCTGTTATCAGACAGGTCTGAAACGCAGGCCCAACAAGAAATACTTCTCTAATTCAATAATTTATAACTCTGCTGATACTACTCCACTCCTAAGCTATCTCATCAGAATCAGCCACAAAACCCTAACCAGAGTAACATGACACGATAACATAATCTTGAAGAATATTGGCATCGAGAACGCTCAGTCATCTATCCTTGAAAATTATTACCTCTCACCCTTCAATATCATCCATGAAGATTCTAAGAATCTCCTCAATCCTGATGATAGTCAGTTGCTCACAACAGATACCCTGAAATTCTACGTCAAAGCCAGCCGAGACAACTACAGAAGCTCTATGATACTTGTTCTAATTGTAGACATATGAACTTTTCACAAAAATTTGTTACTCTAGAGAGGGTTTGGATCAATTTACTAGTCAATCTCTAAATTTGCCTTCTTATTCGATTCTAATCTAGTCTTATTACATTACAAAATTAATATTAATCAAAATTAATTTGAGAAAAAAAAACAAAAAAAAAAAAAATACAAAAAAAATAAAAAATAAAATTTTATGTAAAATAAAATCATTATATAAACTCAATGAGAAATTAAAAGATAAGCAAAGTTGCAAACAACTCTATTATCTTTGCACTTACTTAAAACCTAGATTTGTCAAAAAAAGAAAAATAAATAAATAAATAAAAACAAACAAAAAAATTGTACATACAACTCAGTAAATAGTTTGCTAGTTAATATAAGTTGTTTAAGGATTATATCATTAGTATGTGAATCAAAGATTAGTATATAATATGAAATCTCTATATAAACACAACGAAAAAGTAAAGGATAAGCAAAGTCTTAAATATCACTTTTTTCTTATCAATGACTTTAAACCTAGATTAGAAAAAAAAAAAATAAATAAAATATAAAAAATTTGTACATACATTTCTGTTAATAGCTTGATAGTTATAAATTAGTATAATAGTCCAGTCATTTTAGGTTTTGTCTGCGGAATAATTCCTAGTGAGCTGAATTTTTGCATACACCTTAATTATGGTGTGCTTCTGAATATGTAAAAAATCTACATTGATATCGCGCCGGCTGAAAAAGTTATTGGGGATCAAAGGTCACGAAAACGGGTTTTTCCCAAATATCTCGCTTCCTATTGCTCGGAGGTCAAATAAGGTAAGGATAAAAATTATTCGTCGTCGAATTCTCTATAAAACTTTAGACAAAAGCTTCAACAAAAAGCTCCTAAATTTACACAAAAAATGGATTTGATCGAACTATCAAATAGCTGAAACATATAAAGAAAAATTAGTCATACAACAATAAGTCCTAATAGATATTGTTTGTATATATACACACATCGCAAGAAAATTTAATTTTTAAAGAGCCAAAAAGACCTTGAACTGTATTGAATCAAAAATAATTCGTCTTGTAACGTAGGTTATAGTTGCAGTTTATGTTTTTCAGCATGAGTGATAAGTGCTTTATATGTGATGAATTGCTTTCGAGTGGAGCTGTAGTGACAGTAAAACGTGGTTTAAAAACATTAAAAAATGCCGGTATTGATCGAGGTGACGGTCATATTGAACATTTAAATGATGCAAGTTCTATGAAAGTTCATGTTACTTGTCACAAAACATATACGAACAGTTTAAGTATAGCGGCTTCCAAACAAAGTCAGGAGAAACCAAGTACATCATCGCCACGTAAAACAAAAAGCGGTTTTTTTAATTTTAAGCAATTATGCTTGTTTTGTGGAGAAAATGCCAGTAAAAGCGCCGAGAAAAAAAAGAAAAGAAATATAGACGTGTAATTAGAGAAGTAGGTACTCTTACATTTAAAGAAACAGTTTTAAAAGCTGCAGAGGCACGTGGTGATAAATATGGAAGAATTGTAAAGGAGCGTGTGGATTTTGAATATGATTTTATTTCTGTCGAAGCTAAATATCACGATAAATGCTTCTCCAATTTTCTGTTAGTCAGTGGAAAGGGTTATGTAGGCCGTCCGTTGGATGAGAGTATTACAATTGCCATGGAAGATATTTTTCATTACATAGAAAATAATGACGATTGCCAATTCACATTGGCGGAATTGAAAAGTGTAGTAAACGATTATGTTCCAGATGATAAAACAATAATCCAAAAATTGATCGCTCGATATGATACAAATATTGTAATTACTGCGAAAAGTAAATCTTTGACAATTATTTGCTTTCATGATACGATGGCGGATATTATGAGTAAATCGTGGTACGAGGAAAAAAAAGAAAGCGCAAGTGATGAACGTCTTCGAATTGTAGAAGCTGCTGCACCAATAATTAAAGCAGACATTCGTTCTGTGGTGACTATTCATAACTCTTACCCACCACCCAGTCGAATGTTAGAAAATATTAATGACCTGATCCTGCAAACTTTGGTAAAAATTTTGCATGAATTAATTGTGAAAAATCGAAAAAGCCAGACAAAAAAATTAGAATTAAAGTGTACAGCCCTAGCCCATGCTATAATGGCTGCAATGCGTCCACGATCATTTTCGTCACGACTTTTACTTGGCATTTCTGTTTTCCTTCATAGAAGATATGCCTCTAAAAGACTAGTAGATGTTTTGTCTAGTTTCGGGTTTTGCGCTTCATACAGTGATGCAGTGACATATGAAGTGTCGACCTTTTACCACCCTCAACCTCGTATTATATTGCGGCCTGAGGTTCTTATACAGTATGCTGCAGATAATGCAGATATAAATGTAAACACAATTGATGGACATAATACTGCGCATTTAATGGGTGTAATAAAAATAATTTTTCCAAGTAGCGCTGTTGTAGCTGATACACCTATAACGAAATGTAAAAGTAAACCGAGCTCTGAAAATTTGGCGGCGGTTTCGCACGTACCCCTTTTAGCTTAGGAAAATAGTGAAGTCTGTGGAATGAGTAAGATTGCAGTTGAAAAAATCAATAATGATGTTATATTAAAACAACAAATTTGTAGTAACGTTGATTTATTGTGGGCATACGGAAAGTGGAGGAATGTCAAAGGTCTCCCAGGGTGGAATGGATTTTTGGAAATTCTAACAATAGAAAATTTACATCCTTTTAAAATCCGTTGTAACGGAAATTTCATTCCAATTTCTAGACTCTCCGATTTCTAAGCAGCTCGTTGATTTTGACCGAGGAAACGCCTTTCAAATATGAAAAAGAAAAAAAAATGTCCTCCCGTATTTCTTGCAAAGAAGAATTAAATTTTTACACTTTTAACTATGTTATTTTAGTTTCAGTTTTAGATTAGACATTAGTTTAGACATTACTATTACTATCCAACCCATGCACGCTCGATATTTATACTAGGTATATATATGTATATACCTTTTGAATGATTTTATGTATAAATAAGAATTTGAATCTCAAACTGTTCCAACCAACTTTAATTTTAGATCTTATTGTCTAATGTAGACTCTGATTAGGTCACTTTAAAACAGTATTTTTGTTTATTTTATTAGTTCCCATTCAATTTTCAATTCAATATAGATTTTTGTTTTTTTTTTTCTTTTTTTTTTTTGTTAATACCCTCACGCAAAATTTACACTCTAAGTAACTTAAAAAAAAATCACCAATAAAAAAAACTCAAGCCAGGTCCAAAAAAAAAATGACAAGGGCTCTGCCTTCTCTCAATGCTGACGCCGACTGACTGCATTTCGATTTTTCATTCCATTTTCAAGTTTTTGGTAACGGTAAGCCTATCGGCTTTTCCCAGTCAACCAACCTGCCACTTGTTTTGTTAACAAGTTGATTGACCGAGGAACCCGATAAGTTCACCGCTATCATTTTCTGATTGCAATTGAAATACAGTCAGAAACAATTTTAATTTTTATATATATTTTATTTTTTTTCAGAAATTTAAAATTATTAGGGCAAGTGTCCGTTACAAACCTATAAAATTTTATAAATTGAAATGTCAAAGCATTGCTCTCTGAAATAAACACACACAATTATAGAATTAATCCACACTATTTTAAAGCACATATTTTACACTATGTACGTGTACGAGTGGTAGGAGGTAAGCAAGTTTTGACGTCGAATGGAAAAAATAGTGAATGTTATGTTTAGACTTTTTGTTTAGAAAAACAAGTGAGTTTGATTGAGCTTATTTGTTCTCATAAATAGAGCGGTTTTTGTATTAAATTAATATCAAATTAAAGATGAATCAGTTATGCCTGACGGTGCATGGTGCGCCAGCATCACTTTAGTTTTTAGTCTAGGAGACACCAAGCAAGAGGAAAATTCGGAATTTTCGGGCTAAATTTGGTCTACTTACCAATACACAGAAGTAAGTTTTGTTTTTGACATTTACCGAAAGCTGGTAAGTAATTTATATTTTTTGATGAATTTTGTTATCTAAAACTAATAGAATATTGATTATTAAAATAGGTGATTTTAGAAATCATAATTAAGTATATGCCAGGGGTGGCCAAGACTCCTGATAATCCGAGCCATTTTTCAAAATTTGAAATTTTTCGCGAGCTGCAATTTAATACGCATTTAAAAGGTATGCAAAAAAGGTGTTAAAAAAATCTTTTACAAATATTATATTTATTGAAAACATATAAAAGTACAAAATATGTATATTGAATTTAAATATTAAAAATTAAACACATTTATTTTGCTTCTCTTGATAATTCTTTAAAATTTGATGAATAATTGGTGACAGCACTTTTTATTAATTCTTTGAGATGCTGATTAGTTAATACCGATCGGTGTTTAGATTTCACGAATTTCAAAGTGGAATACAATGATTCACATAAGTACGCTGCTCTGAATATTGAAATAATTCGACAAGCTGCCTTTTTTAATTCAGGATACTTCGATTCGGGTACAAATTAGCAAAATTCAGTAATCGGCGTCGACTTATATTTTAATTTTAGAGCTTGATCTTCTTGCGTCCTTTTGAAAAAGTTGTAATATACACTAAATATACACTGTGAAAGGTCAGATATTATTTTATCTTTCCCCTGCAATTGTAAGTTTAGTATTTGCAAATGTTCCATGACATTGAAATTTAGAAATGATGTGAATTTATGTGATGATTTTTGTTTCTTTGGGTAGGAGTGTATTTAACCAGGTTTTGCTATAGAAAGTGTGGCAGCAGTGCCAACCCTGTAAAAGCAGTACCAGCCCTGCCATAATCGCAGGGCTGCCAACGAAGTAAAAGAGGTGGATGACAGCTAACTACTTCTGACATCATCATCTGAGTTATTATAAAACATGGCCGTTGAATATAATCACGCGAATTTGTTAATCGAATATAATTAAAAGCATTCTGTATAATATGTTGATTGTTATGTTTAAATATACCTAATTGCAAACAAGTAAAGAGTTTTTAAATTGTATGAACACATTTTATACTACACTGGTGACCCCTGACGCGTACAATCCACGAGGATCAGCATTCTTGGCATAAAAACACCAAAAACAACACAATCCGGAGGATTAGTGTAAATTATCAATTTTTAAAACTATCCTATTTATTTTACTTAAGTTCAAAGCAAACAAATTTAAATATCAATATGTCCACGGAGACAACAAACCAACCAGCAGCAATATGGTATCAGTCAACACAATAGATAATACAAAAATAAAACTACCCAATTTTGTGGAAGAACATATCAAATTATGGGCTTGGCAGGTAGACGCCGCTTTTGAAGCCGTTAATATAACTTCCGACAGGAAGAAATACAATACAATTATTGGACAAATTCCAACACGTGTTATGTATAAGTTGGCAGATTTAAAAGCAAACCCACCACCATCAGGCACAATGTATTCTACCTTAAAACAAAGGCTTAGTAGTGAATTTGCAGATAGTACACAAGTAAAATTAAGCAAAATACTCAGTTACATGTCAATAGGTGATCGTAAACCATCCCAGCTACTTGCGAAAATGCGGGCGCAAGCCGCAGCTACACCAGTGACTGAAGAATTGTTGAGATCTTTGTGGTTGCGAAACTTACCTAATCAAATACGGGTAATATTATCAACAAGTGATAAAACCCCGCTGTCAGAAGCAGCAGCCATTGCAGACCACGTCATGGAGGCAACGCAAATTTCACCTTCAAATATAAACGTCGTGGGCAGTGAAATGCCAACAGCAAAAAATAGTAGTCAATTACCTCCAAAAACAAAAACAATTACATTGGACATTATTCAATCACAAATTGATCAAATCGTACACCGTTTGGCCAGCTCGCAACGACAAACACGTACACGAAACCAAAATACACCGTCATGCAGCCATGATGGAAATAATAACAACCATTTCGTAAAAAAACCATCACGTTTTAAAACGTGCACTTTAAATTTGGTGCTGAAGCTAAAAAGTGCAAACAACCATGCAAATTCAATTCAAAAAAACTAATCACGCGAGTTCACACTGAGATCAGTGAACTCGCCAACACAAGAAAAAATCAACCGTCAATTTTATTAAATAAAAGTAAATCAAATTTAGAAACAAGAGATAATCATAACAATATTAAAACAAATTTACCATCACGTGTTCTAAATAATAATAAACGGGATATTCGAATTAAAAAGGATACAAATTTAAATGAAGCAAATAATAGTACTATAGGTCATTATCGAATATCAAATAATAAAAACCTTCGACTTTTCGTTACCGACAAATCTTCATTAAAACGTTTTTTGGTTGACACAGGAGCTGACATCTCGATTTTACTACCATCAGTAAATGAAAGACATAATCCACAAGTTACAACCGACCAACTTTTCGCAGCAAACGGCTCAATAATACAAACTTTTGGCAAAAAAACCATAAGCCTAGATTTAGGGTTACAGCAAAAATTTACTTGGACGTTTACTATTGCCGACGTTCGCACACCAGTAATCGGAGCTGATTTTTTAGTCCATTTTGGATTAGTCATTGACCTGAAAGGATCAGCGTTATTAGACACAAAAACTCAAGTTTCGTCGATAGGTATGGTAAGGCGGACTCAAGCAATAACTATCAAAGTTATCAACACTGATTCCAAGTATCAGAAATTATTAAATAATTTCCAACAATCATTTACATTACCAGAAGGCAAAACCATTCCGACAACAACAACATATCACCACATTGTTACTCATGGACCTCCAGTCACCACCCGCGCACGGAGATTAACGCCCGAAAAACTCAATGAAGCAAAAACATACTTCGAATACCTCATGAAGAAAGGGATTTGTCGTCCATCAAAAAGCCAATGGGCATCCGCACTTCATATGGTACCTAAAGGAAAAGACTCATAGAGGGCATGCGGGGATTATAGAGCATTGAATGCAGTAACGGAGAAAGATAAATATCCCATACCAAACATTCAAACATTCCACGATGTTTTACATGGAAAGAAAATTTTTTCAACAATAGATTTAGAAAAGGCGTACCACCAAATACCAGTACATCCTGACGACATACCCAAGACAGCGATAATGACGCCATTTGGTTTATTCAAATTCATATATATGCCTTTCGGACTCTGTAATGCTGGTCAGACTTTTCAACGGCATATAGACCAAATCCTCAGAGGATTAGATTTCGTAATACCATATCTGGACGATATATGCATAGCATCTGAAAATGATCAACAACACCATGAACACTTAGAAAAGGTTTTCGAACGACTAAAGCAACATTGCATGACCATAAATTTAAACAAATGCACTTTTGGGCAGACATCAGTAAAATACCTGGGACATTTAGTAACACCAAACGGTATCCTACCATTACCCGAAAAAGTTCAGATAATCAAGGATTTCAAGAAACCAACCGTAGGCAAGGATTTACGTAGATTCCTGGCAATGATCAATTTCTACAGACGTTTCATACAAGAAGCTGCGAAAACACAGGACGTACTCCAAACACTGATCATTGGCAACGTTAAAAACGACAAGCGAATAATCCAATGGACAGAAGAAACAACAGCAGCATTTAATCAGTTTAAAGACCAACTAGCAAAAGCCACGCTTTTGACTTTTCCTAAGGAAAAGACAAAATTAGTCCTCACAACCGACGCATCAGATACGAGCATAGGAAGATGTCTTCACCAATGGAATCAAGACAAACTTGAACCACTCAGTTTCTTTTCAAAAAAACTGACAGACACTTAACGAGCTTGGAGCACTTATAAGAGAGAATTGTTGGCCATTTACAAAGGGATAAAATACTTCGAAGATCAAATAGAAGGCAGGCACTGTGTGGTTTACACCGACCACAAACCTATTGTTTTCGCTTTCACCAGAAAAACTACAAAAGTAAAGAAAACAGAGCAAGTACAGTTACGTCAACTGCAATACATTAGCGAATTCACTACGGACATAAGGCACGTAAGCGGAAAAGAAAACGTAGTAGCAGACTTCTGTCACGCATCGAGCAAATCACAAATATCATGGCAACTCACCGTGAATCAATAGATTATAACCTCATAGCATTAGAGCAGGATCAAGATGAGGAGATAAAAAGCATACTCCAAAAAACCAATCCAAAAATCAGCATTTCTTTGACTAAAATGCCCATCTTAAATTCAAATCGATCAATTTACTGCCAAGTACAAAGTGGAATAGCACGACCATTCATTACACAAGCACATTGAAAAAGCATTTTTTAAGCTCTACATAGTTTAGCTCATCCGGAAGTTAGGGCAACATGTAAACTAATCAAAGAAAAAGTTATATGGCCAGGAATGGGAAAAGATATTACCAATGGGTCCAAACAGTGTATTGACTGCCAAAAATCGAAGATCCATCATCACAACAGAACACCTTTAAGTAAATACCAGGTAGCAGAAACTCGTTTCGAGCACATAAATGTGGACATCGTTGGCCCGTTACCTCCTTCAAACGACAATCGTTATATGGTAACCATAGTCGACCGATTCACGAGATGGCCAGAGGCGATACCAGTTAAAAATATTACAGCCGAAACAGTAAGCACGGCGATAATAGACAATTGGATAGCCCGATTTGGTGTTCCATCCCGCACTACCACCGACCAAGGACGACAATTCGAGAGCCAACTATTTACTCAATTAAACAATAGATTGGGAATTAAACACATACGTACGACTGCTTTCCACCCACAGACAAATGGCTTAGTTGAACGTTTTCATAGGGTTTTAAAAGCAGCAATAAAATGCAAGGAAATAGTCAATTGGTTAAGCGAAATATCTTTAATACTACTTGGGATAAGGACGACTTTCAAACCAGACATCAAAGCTACACCAGCCGAGTTAGTTTACGGCAAGAGTCTAAGACTCCCATCCGAATTTTCCACTAATAAAAAACCACACGATAATGAAACGAATTTCTTACAAAATTTCCGACGCACCATGGCATTGATCAGACCAACACAAACAACGCATCGAAATACAAGCAAACCATTCATCCAAAAAAGCTTAAGTACAAGTGAAAATGTTTTTATACGTAACACAACCGTAAGGGACCCGCTACAACAACCATATGACGGACCATACCCAGTTCTGAAGCGATACGACAAATTTTATAAAATCCTGATAAACGGCAAGAGCCGGAACATATCAGTCGACCGAGTAAAAGCTGTTTTACTCGAGAATACAGATCCAGTGCCGGACCAAACACCAGAAATGCCCGATGCAGCAAGAAACAATAACCAAGTACGAGAACCAGTTATAACAAGAACAGGGCGGCAAACCCGTCTTCCGAGTCGACTACGTCACTACCTGACCCAGTCTCCGGGGGGGCTGTGTGGAAGCAGTGCCAACCCTGTAAAAGCAGTACAAGCCCTGCCATAACCGCATGGCTGCCAACGAAGTAAAAGACGTGGATGACAGCTAACTTCTTCTGACATCATCATCTGAGTTATTATAAAACATGGCCGTCGAATATAATCACGCGAATTTGTTAATCGAATATAATTAAAAGCATTCTGTATAATATGTTGATTGTTATGTTTAAATATACCTAAAGGCAAACAAGTAAAGAGTTTTTAAATTGTATGAACACATTTTACACTACAAAAGTATAAGCAAAATAACATATTTTAAAAATTTGTAAAGGGTACTTTGAAGTCATATATACATTTTGCACTAACTGGTTAAACTACACTAATTGCCTCTGAGTAATAAAATATGATTAAAAATAAATATATGTATTTCTCATATTAAGAGGTTTTCTGTATTTTATCTCGAATTATAAAATATATAAACATAATTCAGATTAAAATGAAAAAAAGGCACTTTGATGTGTCTAGCAAGATATTTTCTACTGGGTAGTCTTTCATATTTGTAGTCAGTAATTTAAAAAAAATTTTGAAACACATACGGAACGATAATAATTTTGTAAAACATAATAATACAAAAATGAAAAGGAAACTTAGGTACATTTATCGAGAGTCACAAATTATTCTTCAAAGAGCCGCAGGTTGGCCACCCCTAGTGTATGTATTCATTTTTAATTTAAGAATATACAATTTTAGGTAAACAACAAGTAAAAATAAATATTTTTATAATAATTTTATAACTTTCAAGAAATAAAAATCTAAAATTTTAATAAAATGTCTTTTATTTATTAAACAATAAAATAAAATTTCAACATTTATCAACAATATCATCATTTATCATTTTTAATTTTATTTTACAAAAACACTTTTCACACAAGATTAAAATTTCAAAATATCACAAGTAACTAATACATTTATATTACCTTCATGTACACAAAGTGAGACAAAAGCACTATGATACACCGCAAGCGTTGATTCAAAGTTGTGGTGCTGAGGCACCATGCGCCGTCAGGCATAGCTGAATCTGTTATCTATAAATATCAATAACATTGTTTTTTAGCCAAATTTAAAATAACATAGAAAAAAAATAAAATGTAAAACAAGTCAAAAATTTAACAATTTTAAAACATCATTTTTTTCCATGTTCCACTTATCAGAATTAAGTGAAAATAGTATCAAATTAAAGGTAAATAATTTTTAATAATAATAATAATTTAATAATTTTTTTCATGTCCCCCCCCCCCCCCTAACCCACAATCACCCAATCCACCACTCTTCCCAAGTTTGAGTAAAGTAGATAGGTCAATAAATGGAAGAAAGGAAAAAATAATAAGGAGAAGAAAATAAAACACCACATGGCAACAAAAGTAGAAAAGCCTGTTATTTTTTTAAATTAATTAAATAATATAAATAATTTTTAAAAATTTTTGTCCACGATTTAGGGGTGTTATTTGGTCAAGATTGACCAATTTATTGAAAAAAGTCAATAAATTTGAAAAATAAATACATTTAAAATATTACTGTTGAATGGAATCAACTTGGTGTAACGGACCCCTGTTCATGCTTTCTATTCATTTCAGAATATTTTTTTGCATGGAAATACCTTGTTTGTTTCAAAAATGCATTTTTGTCAACGGGACTCTTATCAGTATCTCGTTGGCAGAAATCTAGATTGAAAACAAACAAGTTGTTTTAAAATTTTAAAATTTAATTTTTTTTAAAGGTAAATAAGGTGGTAAAGCGGTTGGGAAAAAAGTATAAGTATCGTGTAAATTGATCAGAATAAACTTTGATTTTTGTTAACAAATAAATTTTTGTCAAAATGGCATGAAAAAAAAATAGAATCTCGAAACTTTTCTTTCGTGATTATTAAATTAGTATAAGTGGAGCAATTGAAATAGAAAGAAACTAGTGTGTTAGGCATGAACAAAAGCAAAAAATATATATATATATATCAGGGCCACTGGATAGTGTTACGGACTTAGAAAAACGTATAATTCAACAAATTGAATATTATTTTGGCGACGTTAATTTACAAAAAAAAATAAATTTTGATTGAACAAATTAGCCCTGATAACGGCTAGGTGCCATTTTTTTACTTTATTAATATTTAAACGTTTAGTTTCATTTTCTAGTGAGGTTAATACTATAATTACGGCTTTAGAAAAAATCTGAAGAAGGTTTAATTTTAATTAGTGAAGAGAAAAAAAAACTAAGAAGACATTCTGAAGGGCCATTACAAGAATTAAATGAAGAAAACGAAAAAGAAGAAATTATTTCACGTACTGCATATGCTAAAGGATTTCCATTAGATACCGAAATCCCACATTAATTGATTGATTGATTATATTTGAAAAGATTGTTAATGTAGTGTATTTGTTATAAAGATAAAAAGAGGAAGAAAAATAGAGACGATAATTGATATTTTAATAAAATATTATTTTAAGTTTATATATTTTTTGTAAATAAATTTGGATAAGGAGTTGCTGGGCCCATCAACCCTCAGAGTAATAGAAAAAAAATCAAGTTTTGTTTTCTTTTTGTAGATATTTTTGGTTTTTTTTATTTATTTAAGGATTTAATAATCAAATAAAAAAAATAGTTTTGGTTTTGATTTTTTTTAAGGATTGAATTAAAATTAGTTCAAGGTTATTTTTTTTGTAAGCATTTTTTTTTTTAACTCAAAATTAGTTTTAGTTTTCTTTTGGTATAAATTCTTTTATCTTATTGTTAGTGTAAATTTTTTATTATTTTAGTTTCCACATACATATTGCTAGAATTAGTTTTATTAAATTTTTGGGATTTTGCCACATTTTTCTTTTGATTTTTCTATGATTGTTTTTTCATATATATACCAATTTTAGGAAATATTAAATAAAGAAATCATGTATTCTTAATGTTTGAATAGTTAAATTTTTTTTTATTAAGATGTCCTAATCCCTTTCCCCGTCAATCATTTATTTTTCAGGTCAGCCGGCCCAGTCATAAGATGGATGAGCAAAGGGGCTTAACTCCTTTGTCTCGAGTTCTTTTTTCTCCTCCTGGCTAGTTTCTAGGGGGCATGCAGCCCCCTTTTATTTCGAGATTAGCGCTCTTTTCTTTGAAAATTCCCTTCCAGTAGCGATTTTGGTTATCGTCGGCAAGGATCACCCCTTTAATTCTACCTCTATAGCCGGCTAGCGAGCTCGCTACGTCTGCCGAAGATACGACACCTGAAATATCGTGACTATGATTGGACCCCTGCAAAAATCATATGGTAACGTAACATTGGATATTATTTAAATGTTTTTTTTATAAATCAATTAAATAATATAAATACCCGAATACCCGAAGCGCGTGCTCTTTTTCCATTTCCATAGAAACAAAAGAGGCACTAGTGACATCTGTTAATTTCGATTTGCGAAACACACTCTTAATTTCTAACAGAAGAGACATCTGTTATTTAAGTCCAGAAAACGACTATAGGATTCAGAAAACACAAAATAACAATTAAAATATTTATGAATAATCTAATTAGAAATATATATAACTAAAATTATTATATTCGATTGTTAACAACCTAAAATGAATATTATGAAAATGTTTTATCATATAGAGTATACAAAATGTATATGCCGTGCACTAGACGCCCTCATAACAAAGTGTCATATTGCTTATATTTGAATGTGTTAGTATATATCCATGGGAAATCTTTGTTTTGGTAGACACCTAATTAAAAGATTAGAAAACTTACAGATTTAATTGTACAAAATATGTACAAAATAAACTAACTTTAAATAATAAAAGAAGTAAAATTGATAAGAACACTAGGTATAGTGCTTTCAATACGATGAAACAACAGGGGTGGTGTTTTCTATTGCTTGTCACTGCAGGGTTGTTTATTTTATTCCAGCCATTTACTACTTTTGTTAGAGGAGGTAAATTAAATGTTTTTTTAAATGAAAATAAGTTTTAAACAAACTGATACTTGTTTTTAATAGTTATTAATTCAAAATTTTAATGAAACTTATATATACATAGATATGTATAAGCGGCAAACTGATACCGGTAGTAATTAAAATCATTTTTTTTTCAGGAGAAATTACTGCTGTTATTGGGAAAAAAGTTAAATTAACCTGCACTTCTAACTATCTTTTATGGTGGACATTTAATGGAAGAAATATAACTGAAAAGGAAGAAAGGTTTATACATGTATTTATATATTCCTTAAGCTAAAAATTTAATTGATTTTACAATGGCAGTGCCCGAGAATGTAGTTTTGAGAGATAATGAATTTGTTCATTTTTCATTTGCGGATAATATGATAATGTCTTTAAACGAATGTTTAAAGTTTTCCAATTTAAATTTGAACATTCAATTTTAAATTCATCGAACAGGGTTTAAAAAAAATATCTTAAATTTTTTTTAAAGCTGAACTGCTTAAAAATACATTTCTTTTAAATTTTCAATTTGTTTAGGTTAAATTTAAGTTTTCTCTTTTATCTTTAACACATAAATATCTTCCCAAAATACACTCCAATGTATTGTTAGTCCGAGAAAACACTCCAAAAACTAAAGGCCAAAAATAAATCTAGAAAATGGGTTCTCAGAATAATTTAATTTATTTATTATTATTATGCACAAAATCCAATAACAATCACTTACATTTTTAATGTTTATAAACATACTTTTAACTTTAGCCAAAGTGACCTTTTAACAGTACTAGTAACTTTATTACCAGTTAGTTTTTCATCATTTCACTATTGATGATCACGTTAGATCCTTTGGTATTTTTTGAATTATTTAAACTAGTTTCCAATTATCGACAGTCACTTCTTGAATCATATTTAAAAGTGATTTTTGAACTTGAGGTACCATTACCGTTACATACCCTTTCACAAGTTTTTAAACGCTATATGAAAAAAAAACTATTAAGTATGTTTGCCACACGATCTAACTTAAATACATATTCATTTTTAAATTTCACATGCTTTATTCCTTTTTCCTTAATTTTATAAAGAGTTTTTAGGTGCTTGAATAATTTTTTAGGCTCATTTCTCGGGCGATCAAACCGTTCTCATAGTATTTTATTATAGTCCCTCTTAAACTATCTATAAAGTTATTTCTGACACTTATTTTAGAATTAAAAGTCAACTGCAGACATTATCTCTTTGTTTCACATACTCTTATTTCTACTGAAAAGTAAGAACATGGCTTCTACTTTACTGATTTTTCAGGTTTTTGTGGATGAAGATTGATTTGCTTCAATTTTTCATACCCATTTCCAACGTTAATAACATCAACATTTTCACAGTATTCAAATCTCTCACTCAGAAACTCAATCATTTTACAATAATCTAATTTTTCTTTTATTAAAAACTTGTCCTCTTTATTAATTTTATTTTTTGGCTCTCCCTGATAATATAAAAATCTGAGATCTTTGGTTCTCTTGAAAGTTCACTCCATGTTCACCTTATCTGCCTTTGCTTATTCTATAAGTCTCCTACAATCATTGGCAACTCTTGTAGCACCTGTAACTAATTGCTTCTAATTTAAACCTCTTTACACGCCTTTAATTTATTTGCCCAAAAAACTTCCGCCTTTAACCTATCTATATTAAAGTCTCATTTCACTTTGCAATCCTTTTGAATAAGATCCGTTAATTCCAGGACAGCAGAAAATACATCTAAAAATTTTCCTTTCCACTACTCGACTACCTTTACACGCCTGAACATGTCCCTATCAATTCTGAATCAATATATATTTTAGTTCCCAATATTACATATATTACAACTCCAACTGTTTGACTAATTTTGAATAACATTTAATTGTCATTTATGCTTTGAACTCTATTAAATCATCTTTCTTTCTAAATAATCGCATTTTTTTACTATCATATCAGCCTGAAATGTATTGATTAGTTTTTGTGGTTGTTATTTATCATCCTCCCTGACAACCCTTCTTTTTTCTAATTTAATAAATGAATTATTTTATTCAAAACTTTTAACATAACAAAGACAAATATTATGTGTACTTTTGTTTTAAAATTCAACCACTTATACCACATTTTCTGTGACCCGTGCTTAGACAAAGAAAAATAAAATTTTTAATTTTTGGCAGAATTGTGTACGAAAAAGCGTTTTTTTGGTATACCAAACTTGCTTAAAGTGTTGTCTTGTCAAAATAGTTGTGAAAAAAATAAAGAGGAATCCGTCGCTCAAGTACTTTTCAATCTTATATTGAAGAAGTATGAAAAATTTTAAAAGCATCAGTTTATTACATTTTAAAAAATCATGAAAACTGTCTTAAAATAATAGTTTTTAGTAAAATGTAACTAAAGGCTGTAGGTGAGAATATAACGCGAGGAATTTTCCAAGGCTCTACCCCCGAATGGAATAAGATTTTTCGTGATATATTTTAATGCAGCTTCTCAAGTATGTCAGGCAGAATTTAAGTCAAAAATCTAACATTTACTGTGAATAAGTTTTACTCAACAATTTATGCAGATTTTGTGGAATGTGGGTCAAATGGTAATGACCCGAAATCTAAGTATTGACATTAAATCCTAAATGCTTCCGTTGGGGGGCACAACAGATCTACATCCATTTGTTACAAAATTAAAAAAAATAAATTTTCCTGAATAATTGAAATAATTTTTATGTAATATTATTAAACAAGGTTCATTTTATAGGTATAATATAATACCCGGATCAATTGATTTTGTTGAAAATGTTGTAACTGAAATAAATGATCCCAAAAAATACACTAGTCATTTGGAAATCAATAATGTTAAAGTGGAAGATGAAGGAAATTTCACATGTCATAATTCTAAAACTATAGAAAATGAAGATCGAGAAAAAATATTCATTTTAAAACCAGTAATGGAAGCGAAAATAGTAAATACTAGCTCAGAAAAAATCAAAATTAAAATTAGTCAATCAACGACCTTATATTGCTTACTAGAAGCTTATCCCTTCGATGTATATAAATCTAGAATACATTGGTTAAAATATGACAACCCTCAAATAGATTTGAAAAATCAAACAAAAGTTATACCCGTTAATAATACATTTATCAATTCAACATTAGAAATAAATAATGCATTCATGAAAGATAATGGATCATATGCTTGTAGTGTATTTTTAGTTTCCTCTGATGAAGTTCTAACAAAGCAAATTATTGTTTTAGTTCTAAATAAACCAAAAATTAAATTTGATCGTGTACAACCGGTTGGTGCTACCAAAATTTTCGTTAATTGGACGGTAGATACAGGAAACGATCCCATTCAAATCTATTATATGCAATTACGGATAAACGGTTCTAAAGATTTTAATTATTACAATAATCCAATTGATATACGAAATACATCATTTGTCCTTAATAACTTATTGCCTAATACTAGTTATCAACTAAAAATTACAGCGCGTAATGTTATTGGTGATGGGATGGATATACATCATCAGCTAATAACAACTTTAGAAAAGGATCCAATATTTGTACCAAAAATCGAAGTTAAAGGAAGTAGTGCTTCAACAATAACAATTGGATGGCTTCCACCTCCTCCTGATCTATTACAATTTATTCAGTACTACGAGCTAGTGGCTTTTAAAGTTGGTGATCCGACACATATAATTGAAGCAATTCATCAACAAAACAATAGAAATCTTCCATACATGTTTGATAAATTAAATACATCAACAGAATATAATTTTAAGGTAAGAGCTTGTAGTGAATTGACAAAACTTTGTGGAAACTGGTCTGAATCAGTTAATGGTACAACTATGGATGGTATTTCAAGTGAACCATTAAATGTTAAAATAGTTTGTAGACATTTTAATATATCACGTAGAAATACAGTTACAGTTACATGGGATCCACCAAAATATCCAAATGGTAAAATTACATCATATCAGGTAATATTAGATGGTATAGCAACATATAGAGTAAATAATGGAGTCATAAAAAATGAAACATGGGGTCCTAAAATAAAAAGTGTTGACGAAAAACTTCATAAAGCTGAATACGAAGGGGTTTTTCCAAATACAAATTATACTGTTAGAGTTTCAGGGGTAACTAGAAGTAAAAAGCCTGGATTAAATGCAGTCGCTTCTTGTTCTATGCCAATTGCAGTACCCGATAATATTGGTAAACTTGTTTGGGGTAAAATTAAGACAAATGATGATAATTTTGTATTTAAATTATATTTACCACGTATCAGTGAAAGAAATGGTTCAATTTGTTGCTATAAAATTTATTTAGTTCGAGTTAGTGAATTTAATCAAATTTTACCATCACCATGGGATATCGAAATTTTATCATATCATAAGGTACATTCAGCAAATAATACTAAAGGAGGAGCATATTTAGCAGAAATGTTTCCAACTGAAAAATTTAATTCAGAAATATTATTAGGTGATGGACATCGCTTAAATGAAAATCAAATTGATACTGATGATATTTGTAAGAAATGTTATTTAAAAGTTCAGTTAAAACATCAACGTAAAAAATTGGCAAAACAAGATAAAATTAATAATACTGTTAACCAGGAAGGTAAATCTTAAAATTTATGTTATATATGTATATTGTTCAAATGTTTAATGTAAAAATTATTTTTCAGAAGCAAGTCCTATTATTCCTGAATTAACACAAAGAGAACAGCTTAATAAAGCAAGTAATTTAACTAAAGCAGCCTCAAAAATTCTTGATAGTAGAAAACGTAAACGTGATCTAAGTCAATCTAATATAAATGTGCAAAATTCAATAAAAACTAATTCTTCAGTTGTATATCCTGAAATATATGATGGAGAAATAGATCCTTTAAGCAATTATACTGGTTTTATTGTACTAATTGGTAAATATATAAATTTATAGGTGCTCTTTTATAATTTATATATTTAATTCTAGTCGAAAATAATAATTACGGCTCGGAAGGAAATATTCTTGTGTATAGTGATTATTTTGAAATGCTTTCAACAGCAGCGGTTGCCGAAAATTTAGATGATGTAGATAATGTGTTCACAGTTCTTCATATTGTTTTACAGGTTCTTTGTACATTGATTGTCCTTTTTCTGTTATCTATAACAGCTTTATGTGTTATGGATAAATTTCTTTCTAAAAATACGGGTCAAGGAGATGAAGTTATCAGTTTAAGGGATTCACTTAGGCAAGTAAAAAATTAATTATTGCTTTCAAACCTTTTTAGTGTAGCTCACTAATTTATATTAGTATCATATTTTAAATTTAATTGAGCTATTTATTTACCTGATATTTTTTGTACACTGGAGGCTTTTGAAACTTCGTTTTACATTTCTTATAAAACACTTTTAGAATGTTTAAGGAGCCAGTTATCGCTTCGAATTTCATTTCGGCAATAATCGATTTTGATAACTTTTCTATATCTCCTTTATCTTTTAGGTGACGAGTGCTTTCATCGTCATTTGTGTTTGTACCGCCATGTTGGAATCCCTTAAACGAAAGTTTCATTGTTACTTTCAATTTTAAGGGGTTAGGTGGTTTCAACGAATCAAAACGTGTACATTTTTTTAAAATAGAAAAATAAAATCCTTCGCTCAAGTACTAGAAAATATTATATGGAAGAAGTGTGCAAAATTGGAAGATCGATTCATAACTTTTTGAGAAATTTTGGCTACCGATTTCAAAAATAGAGTTTCGAGAAGAAAGCGATTAAACTTTCACATTCAAATCACACGTGGCCTAAAGGACGGAATTTTCGAAGACCATATCTCTTAGAATTTTACGCGGATCGTTTTAAAATTTTGAGAGAATATTCTAGCCATATTTTATTAATAAGTAAACAAATAAACAAAAAAGTGATTTTTCGAAATTTTAAAACCCGCCTAACCCCTTAACAAAGTGTGAATAACACTTAAAAAGCCAAGCTTTTACTGTAATGATAATTCTAACAATGTGTTATTAATGTCAATAATTATCAACAAAATTAATCATAGAAACTCAATGTTTGGGTAGCTTTAAAATTTAATAAACAATATGATATAAATAATATTTGCAACCCTTAATTCTAGCCATCGTACCATGCCATTATACTCCGACAATAGTCACAGTCACCTAACATTATATTTAACCAAAAACCTTATTTATCGAAAAGTTTCAAAGGCTTTATAACACAAAATGAAAATACGACCTAAACAACTTACCTAATATGTGTATCAGTCAAGCTGTTTATCTCAAAATCTAAAAAATTAAGTTATGACTTTTGGTCGAAAAAAAATCAAATATTTTTTGTAAAATTTCTAATAGTTTACGAAAGAAAATATAATGTGCTCTTACTTAAACTTTTCGAAAGACAATTGCCGATTTATGTCAACAGCATTGTAAATAAAATAAGTTTTTTTGTCTATGTTTAAGTATTTTTAAAGTTTTTCATTATTTTGTATTATTAGTCGTGCATTATGCGGAGGTCGTACGGGCAATCATCGACATCTTATAGGATCAGCTCTAGCTAAACCGACAGATATCGGTCCAATATCAAAGAATGATTTACAACAGGCATACATTAGTCGACATAAAGACACTGACTATGGTTTTTTAAGAGAATATGAAATGCTTCCAAATAGATTTACTGATAGAACAACAAAAAATTCAGATGCAAAAGAAAATGCCCACAAAAATCGTTATCCTGATATAAAAGCATATGATCAGACTAGAGTTAAATTGTCTATGATGAATTCTATACAAGGATCAGACTATATAAATGCAAATTTTGTAATTGGATATAAAGAACGAAAAAAATTTATATGTGCACAGGTAACTTGGTGTCTACATTAGCAATTTGGAAAGCAATTTTATAGGCAATCTGTGGCGCGGTTACATTCAGAAGTATATTGACTGCAATTGACAATTTTATTGAAAATATATAACTTATGCTTTTTAGCTAGTTTATTATATTAAATTGACCTACCTTAAATAATAATGCATCATAAATGCAATGAAATTGTACTTTTTGAAAAGACTTGTAATGTAATTATTGCAGTTAATATACTTCTGAATGTAACCGCGCCTCAGATTGCCTATAACATTGCTTTCCAAATTGCTAATCTAGACACAGCCTAAGAGAATTTTTAAGAAAAAGTTATAAATTACATGTTAAACTTTTATTTTTAGGGACCAATGGATAATACAATAATTGATTTCTGGCGTATGATTTGGGAACAACATTTGGAAATTATCGTTATGTTAACGAATTTAGAAGAATATAATAAAGCAAAATGTGCTAAATATTGGCCAGAACAAATATTAGATTCAAAACAGTTTGGTGATATAACTGTAATATTTGCATCTGAGCACAGATACTCTGATTTTCTGGTACGAAATTTAGATATAATTAAAAGGAGCTCTGATAACGAAGAAGAAAGACGAAAAATAACACAGTTCCATTATTTAGTTTGGAAAGATTTTTCGGCTCCTGAACATCCACATGGAATAATTAAATTTATTCGACAAATTAATTCAGTTTACTCTGTACAGCGCGGACCGATTCTTGTCCACTGCAGTGCTGGAGTAGGAAGAACCGGAACATTAGTAGCATTAGATTCATTAATGCAACAGTTAGAAGAAGAAGGGCAGGTTTCAATTTTTAATACTGTTTGTGATTTAAGGCATCAACGTAACTTCTTGGTGCAGTCATTGGTAAATTTAAATAATAAAATTTTTTTTCAATATTAATATAATTTTTTTTTTTTATTTATTTTAATATAGAAACAATATATCTTTTTATATCGAGCATTACTTGATATAGCTCAGTTTGGTAATACAGAACTGCCTGCGAAAGGACTGAGTACAATTGTTGAAAATCTTAAGCAAAAAGCTAATGATAGTAGAGATAAGTGTAAACTTGAAATGGAATTTGATGTAATATAAAAATTTTCAATTTTTAGATAAATATTTATATTTTTGTTGTATTTTAAGAAAATTAAATCAATTATTGATGAAACAAGTAAAAGTTGTGCTGTTGGGAGTGGAGATGAAAACATGGGCAAAAATCGTAGTGAATATGTTATTCCATTTGATCGGAACCGAGTTAGTAAAAATCTACATATATATTTATTTACTAGGTTCAATTACCAAAATTTATACATTTAAAATTTTATATTATTTTCGTATTGAAAACCTATATTTCCTAATTTTAAATCATTCCTTTGAAGATTTTTCGTTGCTAGATTGAAACAATTGAAAATTTGTTTAGACAGCAATTAAAAAAATGTGCTATACGAGTTTAAATTTGTGCAATTTTAAACCTATTAGCAAATACTAATTTCTTTCTAAGCTAATGAATTAGACAGCTGCCATAAGATGATAGTAAAATTTTCTTTATTCTTATTTTGGATTATGGTATTTTGTCTAAGTTTTTAAATATGACATAATTAAAATGATAAATAACTTTATGTTTTAAGGTGGGCACCCACTTAGAGCCAATATCTCCGCGGGTAAATTTTTTGACGTCATAGACTCACGCTAAGTTGTTGATTCTGTTCCCCTTCAAATGTGGATATTTTAGCGTGAAATTCATGTGTACGGCATTTTGACGTCATGTATGTTACCCGTGGAGATATGGACACTAAGTGGGTGTCCACCTTTATTCGCCAGAATTTAACGAAAGTGGTAAAAAATTATGGAGTGATGTTACGTTTGTCCAACGCCATTGAAAATGACAAAGTAAAACAAATAACAGATTTGCATGTTTGTAATTTCTTATCCTTTATATGGAGCAAAAAATTCTTTTTTTGAATGATTCTAGTATAGAGATATAAAGTGAATTTTGTTTTGTTCCTGTTATCGATAATATGAAAATATCTTTTCATCATACAATTACAAGAATGGATTATGCTACACGAGTATTTTTCCTTTTTCGTTTGATTTTTATCTATTAATAAGCAACTAATAGTTTCGCTTAATTTTCAGTTCCACTGAACTAGATGCGTTTGGATTTCTCACAATACTGATATCTTTTTGGCTGCAAAATTAAAAATTGACAATAGTTAAAAGTTTCATATACAATTCCCAAATGACGAAATTTATTCGTGACTACTCGATACCAAAGCTTTTCTTAACGGATTCCTTATAGTAGCAAAAAAATGCTTGTGTTTCGGCTTTAAATATTTTATTTCCAACCTTTTGTTTTTTATTTAGTTACTTATAAAATATACTCTTTAAAGCATTTTTCTTTTAAATTCATATTAATAAAATTTTAGGTTATACTTACTCCAATAGCGACAAGAGAACATTCAACTTATATCAATGCATCTTTTATTGAAGGCTATGATAATTCAGAATCTTTTATTATAACACAAGATCCAATGGAAAATACAATTGGTGATTTCTGGCGAATGATTTCAGAACAAGGAATCACTACACTTATAATGTTATCGGAGGTAAACATTTGTCATAATGTATAATAGTATTAAAATTAGTAATATTTCAATTGTACGGTGTATAAAATAATCAGCTGATATTTTATTATGCATAAGAGATCTTTGCTTATAATACGATAGAGATAAATTTAAAAATTGTGTTTAAAGCAAAAGTGACTCCATGTTCAAGATTTGGAAATTATTTATAAAATTATGAGTAGTTTTTTCAATTGCTATTTTGCATTACTCGCAAAATTTATCTATTATAAATGCTTTCCGGAATTCCATTCCATTATAAACTACGAATTATTTGTCTCAAAACTCTAAAAATTTTAAAAACAACTGCTGTAAAATTACATCTCGATCTTAGTAAATATTTCGCTATTGCTCAATTGTAATTGCATCGCTTTCCTATTACAGCGAAAAAGAGTTTTAATCATAGGATTAATATATGAAAAAGAGATTATTATATTCAAATTAAAATAAAAATGTATCATTATAATTTTGGGTTATTTAATTATCTTTCGAATGTAGGGATGTAATAACAACTTTTTGGTCAATAATTTATCTAAGCGAAGCCCTTCTTTTAAATCATAGATTGGAGATGGTCCACGAAAGTGTCCAAGATATTGGGCGGATGATGAAGCTCAGTATGATCATGTTCTAGTGCGTTATATGCAAAGTGAGAGTTGTCCTTATTATACAAGAAGAGAATTCCAAGTAACAAACTGCAAAATAGATGACACAATAATAGTAACACAATTGCAATATAATGGCTGGCCTACGGTTGAAGGTGAAGTTCCCGAAGTATGTAGAGGGATTATAGAACTTGTTGATCAAGCTCAAAAACATCATAGTGTAGAAAATGACTTTTCAACGCTCAGTCCAATAGCTGTTCATTGCAGGTAATAACACTGTTTTATTAAATTATTCCGATTTATTATTATATGATTTTACTTATATTAAGCTTTTGTATATATTGTTTCTCTAAATGAATTTTCTTTTATGTGATGACTTTAAAACTTTTTATTTAGAAATTTGTCTATATATTCAATGATAGAAAGCCTGAAACAGTGAAAGTCGAGCAGCTGTCGAACCGCTAATAAACTTTGAAATTCATTTGGTTTAGGTAATAAAAACCATTCGGTATCTTTGACTTTCTAATTGGTAATACTTCTTTAAGATATAAGGTAAACATGCTCATTATCATATGTTATTTTAAAGATTAAGAAGTCGTCATATCCAAAAAATCAGTGCATATCCAAAACATTAGTGCATATCCACAAAATACTCAAATCTATGTTTGCCACTCAAATAATAAGACAATACATTTCAATTGCGGGCATTTTTCATTTAAAAAAACTTAAGGAAAGTCTTTTGTGGGAAAGAAGTAACTTTAAAAAATTTGCAAGAAAAAATGCAAAAAAATTAACACTATAATTATAATAATTAATATTATAAGATAAATTTAACTCTCAAAAACTTGATTTTTTTTCTCCAGTATAAAACATATATATAAAAAAATTCATATACTTTAACGTTTCGTTTTAAAAATGCTATCAACCAGGCACATTACTCTAATGAATTTGTGCCAGATGTAATTGAAATTTTTGAAGTGAAAACTTCTTTAGAATCGTTGTGATTTTAAATCCGATGTAATGAAAAAGTGACACAATGGATATATATATATATATGTTCGCATGGATAAATGTCGATTTTGATGTATACAGGGTGTCCCTGAAATGACGGATAACCCGTTGAGTTAAGAAAGTAGATGAAATTTCATCCACAAAACACAAAATAAGTGGGCGTAAACTTTTGAATCCATGTGACAAGAAGTAAAAAAAAATATTTTTCTATAGCTTACAATCTGTTTTATTATTAAAAAAGCAAAAACTTAAAAATAATAACAAATGGTGGAGAAAAAAATTTTTTAAATAGAACCGTTGGTAAAAATCTCGGGCAGTTTTTGCTTTTTTCTCAAAAAAACGCCATCATAATTTGCTTCTTTTTTTTTATTTTTTTTAAATACAAATGTTTTCCAACAGAAAGTTGGTACCCTATAATGGCCTAACTGTTTCCCATAGTGCAATAAAAATCTAACAAAGTTAGCCTTTCCCGATAACTTAATAAGAATTTCCTTTATTTTTTCCCCAGAAAAAAGTCCAAAAGGGTTAGATCGGAGTTGTTGGAGGCTAAACTGAAGGTTATTATATTGATAAATAAATATATATATATATTGTTACGTTTTGTCCCAACGTTATTCGAAATACAATCTAACTATTATCTTTTAACATTTATTTTGTATCCTATTTATTATAATATAATATTACTTAAATTATACTATCTCTAACTAATTCACTCAATAGTAAGAAACTCCAAACTGACTTCCATTTTTCGGTGACAACTCTTTATATAGTAAGCTCACAGCCTACTTTGCTGTGAGCCTACTATAATTATATAACACTACCCTCCTCTTTCAAAAATTGATCGTCCCGATCAACGTTCTTCTTACTTTGAATTTTCTCCAAGGTATGGTGCCAATCGGTCAATATGCACCACTTTAAATTTAGACTTTGGATTTTGAAGCGCCTGTATCCACTATGATGATAATATTCGTTTCATTAATTTTTCCTCTTACACCTAAACTTCCATCTATTTGTCGTATTCCAGCAATACTGACAGTTTTTCTTGAGGCGTCAGCATCAGTCCCCAATTTCCGCCTCCAAAAATTGGTGATTCCTAGTTTTCCGGCTGCTCTCGTCGCTTTTTCCGACTTGCATCTTTGCCACTTACTTTACAAGTCTTCCATTCATCCGCTTTACAGTGTTTCTGTATATGACCCTTTTTTCCACAGCTTCAACACATGATTTCCTTTTCTTTTTTAGGAAGATTCCTCATCCACTCTTTATTAGAAACAGCCTCATATACTCGAGCTGTGTTTCGTGATACCTGTTTTGCTGCTTCGTAAGCCAAACCAAAGACCAATACTTCAGTTGTAGTTCTCTTGCTTGCTAATCGAAGTGCCTGCTGTAAGTCCCGATCTGCAATCGCATTAACAAAAATTTCTACTGCAATCTCTTGTTGAAATTCTTGCCCATGCTCCGGATATGATAGCCGGGTCAAACGCTCTACATTTGTTTGAAGCTCCTGTAAACTTTGTCCAGACTTTTGAAACAAAGCATGAAGCTGCATTCGATATACCTGCTGTAAATGCCGGTCACCATATCTTAATTCCAAAGCCTTGACAAGTAAGTCGTAACTTTCTTGGTCCTTCATTGGTAATGTTTGCAATAGTTCTGCTGCTGATCCTCTCAAAGCCAGAATTAATGCTGTTGCCTTCTCCTTATCATTCAAACCAGATGATTTGACTGCTGCTTCGAATTGCACTTTATATACAGCCCATGGTATCTCTCCATCAAAAATCGGTGGCTTGAAACCTCTTGTGGTTACAGCCCCATGTAACTCTATTCGTCGCATATTTGTCTCCAGTACTTCCATCTTCTGTTTAACTTCATTTGTCATTCTTTCCACATCCCTTTCAGATTGGTCAATCCTTCTTTCTAACAAAATTCGATTTTCTTCTAAATTCTCACATACTCCATTCTCCAATCTTTTAAAGGCTTCATACTGATCTTCATTTAATTCCTCTTTAACTTCTTCAAATATCTTTCTTTTAATTCCATCTATTCTTTAATTTATTCTTTCCTCCATAGCTTGTAGCAGAGACGTTAGGTCACTCACTGTTACCAAGCTATGACCATTTTGGTTAATTGATTCGTTTTCAACATCGCCCTGTGAAAAATCCTGTGGTTCTATTATTTCCTTTAACTGTCTTAACAATTGCGCTTTCGTTCCTGTAGTAACTCTTCCTCTCTTCTTTAATTCTTCTTTTAATTCCGCAACTGTTAAAGCTTCCATTAGAAATAAATCCCACTTCTGACACCAATGTTACGTTTTGTCCCAACGTTATTCGAAATACAATCTAACTATTATCTTTTAACATTTATTTTGTATCCTATTTATTATAATATAATATTACTTAAATTATACTATCTCTAACTAATTCACTCAATAGTAAGCAACTCCAAACTGACTTCCATTTTTCGGTGACAGCTCTTTATATAGTAAGCTCACAGCCTACTTTGCTGTGAGCCTACTATAATTATATAACAATATATATATATATATATGATTTGACTGTTATGACTTATGAATTATTGTATTGCGTATGTTTTCACTTCTACCGAGTGGGAATTGCACACATGTGTTTTTTTTTATATTATGGATTTAATATTTTGTCACCTAAAAGTTAGACGAACCCATAGGCTCGGTTTTGTACGTCTTCTGGTAACTTTTATTATTTTTTTATTTAACAGTATAATGTATCTAGAATATTCGTCTAAAGTGTCACGACAAGATGAAAGTTTCAGAATATAAAACATTGGAAAATTTCGTCCATTCAGTTACCGACACTCTTTAATCGCATGATGGCTTAAAAAATTTAATTCGCATATTTCCCTCACAACTCCTAAACTTATCGATTTCCTTGAAACTCAAAAAAATTACAATCGTACAAAAAATTAGTGTCTAAATTTTTTTTGATGTGCGGACAGTTAGTTTAAAGGGACGAAAAAACCCGCCAAAAGAAATAAAATAAAATTCTAATGATTTGTTTTTAAAATTTAAAACCTCTTCTTGTAATTCTATCGATTAATGAAATTATTTTCTCTGTCAAACTTGGAACTTAATTTTTCAAAGCTTATAAGGTTATAATGATAAATAACAATAAAATTGTATTTTCTATTCTTTGTTAGCCTTGGGACGGATAGAAGCTCCATATTTGTAGCAGTTTGTATTTTGGTTCAACAGCTACGAACCGAAAAAAAGATTGATGTATATACTACAACCAGAAAACTAAGATCACAAAGAAATTTACTACTGGATACATATGTAAGATAGCTTTAAAAATATGCAACTTTGGTTTTAATTTTAAGAGAATAATAATTTTTAGGCTCAGTATGAATTCCTTCATCGAGCAATGGTAAATTATGCTGATTTACATAAACTTTCACTTGATTCATTGCCAGAATGTTAACGGATACACATTAATAAAGTCAATATTCAAAATAAAAAGCGCAAAGCTAATTTGTTACGAGGCTAATTAGCGTTTGATATTTCATCTCGTGTACATCACTTAATTAAGTTACCACATAAAACTATTGCAGAAGAATGAAATTGGGCTAAAACTAATGCAAGATATTAATCACTTTTCTCAATTTGCCAACAAGACTTATAATTTTTTACTTCAGATATTACGTAAATATGTAATTATCTTAATATAGATAAAACAAAAAATTAATGACTGTTAGTAAAAAAATCCCATTAGATTAAAAATTCAAAGGCTTAACACAAAGTATTACGAAAAATAATTTTAATGAGTTAAAAAATCTTGATTTGTTGATATACATATTTCATGAATGCTAACAAAACTGAAATTAGAAATACGGTATTTTATAGTATATTTTAAATCCTAGTAAACTAAGTTAAAATTTCTGGAAAAGTTTTTGAAACATCTTTTTTATCTATTAACCCTTTAATAATAAAAAATGATATACCGATTCATAATTTCAATTTTTATTCAACAATTGCACGAGTAACATTCACAAAAACTAAAATTAAGTAAAACATCTGGTTATTGATAAATGCATTAAGTATGCAATATTTTAGAATCCATTATTACTTTTTTACTTTAGTTTTTTTCTCACAACTACTGTTTTAAATTTATTAGCATTTTCAATGATTTGGACAACTATTTTATGTTGGAGCTTTGTCAACAAACATGGGTAACAGAAATTGTCTTTATTAGGTGTGCTTTGCAAATTGTTTGCTAACCAATTATTTATTTAGGTAGAACAAAACACTTTTCAAATTTTTTATATCTATTTAACTTAAAAAATTCAAATCAACTGTCAACGCCTTTACTAGGCTTTAAATCTTTTGAATTATCAATTTCTAAAATTTATGATTTTTGCACAAAAATTCAATGGAATAAAAATATAATGATTGAGAACAAAAATTTGAGTGCTTAAGTGTAGTATTTAGTTTGTATATCTAAAATACATTATTTTATGTGAAATATTTTTTAAATTGAAAGGACAAAATTTTTTTAATTATTATATATAAAAAATGAAAGCGAAAGTATTATAAATGTTCAATTTTTTGGTAGCCTTTAGAAAACAATAATTACTATAATTTATTGTTGAAAAAGTAGTGTAACATTGAGTGCATAAGTATAATTGTTATACTCTACAGTAATTTTTCCGATAATTTGTGTTAAACCTTTTGATCGTGACTATAAGAAATACATGCCATAATTAAGGAATAAGTGTTAAGAATAATGATAAACGCCAATTTAACTTGTTAATAGTTTAACGTATATTTAGCTTAATGTATTTAATGCTTTTATTTATTTAATAAAAGCTTTTAATTCCCATTAATTTTTTCTTGTTCAATGAAGGATAGGATAAGTATGCAGTATAAGTTAAATAGATATACAAAGGCGTTTGTCTAGTAAAAAACATACATAATTAGCATTTTTATAGGAATCTTTTTTTTTTTTTAAATAAATAACTCTAGTCTGTATTAGAAAATTTTGTTTTAAGAAATTTAAACTTTTTTATAAATTTTCTATAAACCAAAAAGTATAAAATGTTTCTATATCAAACAAATGTGTGTTTTTAAATATTTACATATTCATCTTTTATTTTTTTAATTTCTGTATGATTAATTTGCAAATGGTAGATGTATATTTGCTATATATTAGAGGAACTGGACAGTAATCAGTTGCCAGCGTTAAGGCAATTGCTCTATTCATTTAAAAAAAAAAAAACATTTTTCGATTTTTCATTTCATTTTTTATGAAGAATCATGTAGTTCGTATTGTAGTTGTGTATATAATACACCCTTTCCTCTAACCAAGGGAATTTTTTTCCTTGTTTTTTGTTATTGGTCAAAATCGATCGTTTTTTATGAGCTATTATTCATTCCATCGAGGTGTTCACAATAAATTGTCTCTGTAACTGTTTAAAGCAGTTCATAGTGTATGATTCCCGATAAGTCCCACCACACAAACAAGGATATTCTTTATCGTCTTGGTGGTCGAGGTGTCGGAGTAAATGCTTCCCCAGAAGAAAGCCATTGTCTTTTTCATACAGGGTTATTGTATAGCATGCACTACAGATCTTCAGTTGCAAAAATATGTAGATCGGCTTCATACTGAGACAAAGTAGACACGCAGATGGTACGTCGTTGACCGATCGCCCAACGAAGAGCCCAAAGTTCTTGCTTGTACAATTTTCCTATGTTATGAAGATGATCCTAAACTGTAGAACATGGAACATCACTCTTCAATGATAATTACTCAATTGTTTGACAAGGATCTGAATCAACTATTGTCTTCAGAATATCATCTAATTTTGATTGCTTTTCGGTCACCCTAATATATACGTATATTGGCTAGAAATATTTTTCTTGTAATGTGATCTTTTACGAGTAAGTTGCAAAAAAGATATGCGAGAAAATAAAAATAAAATTTACTTTAGCCTGTGCAATTCTTCCGTGAATCATAGCGAAAAGCACTTAGTAATATTTTTGTCGTATTTTCTAATGTGTAATTCTTAGGCCTCGTTCATTAGCTTATGTTAACTTATTTTAATATATAATCAAAGATTTAAATTGATTTCATTTTTTATATTCCTACTATTAGCTTGCTCAAAAACCTTCAATTATTAATAAAATCTTTTCTATTCATCCAATCAAGTTCAAATAAATTTTGTTATGTTGGGAGTGCATGACAATTGATGTTAATACAGTTAGTTCAAATATTATTATTATCGTTAGCTCATAATGTCCAATATCTTTTTGGAACTTTCCATCGTTAATTTAACCCTTTTCTATTCATCCAATCAAGTTCAAATAAATTTTGTTGTGGGGGGAATGCATGAAAATTGATGTTAATATAGTTAGTTAAAATATTAATTCATTAATTATATTTAGTAAACTAGTTTTTAGTTTTATATGAGAGAAAAACTTCAGAAAACTGAATGAAACGAATTACGAATTATGAATTCAGAAAAAAGAAAAAATCGTTAATTTAACCCTTTTCTATTCATCCAATCAAGTTCAAATAAATTTTGTTGTGTGGGGAATGCATGAAAATTGATGTTAATATAGTTAGTTAAAATATTAATTCATTAATTATATTTAGTAAACTAGTTTTTAGTTTTATATGAGAGAAAAACTTCAGAAAACTAAATGAAACGAATTACGAATTATGAATTCAGAAAAAAGAAAAAACAATCTCAAGTAGGAATATACATTAAAAAATTTCTTTTTATATTAATTGTTTATTCATGGGATAAAAACCACCATTCTTTTTCATCGCAATATTTCAAAGTTAACAATTTTTACCAAAAATAAAATGTTTGCATTAGAAGTATCCGCTATTACAATTCAAATATCAAAACCCAATTGAATATCATTTTAAAACACAAGTGAGCCGCAGCTGTTACCAACACGTTTTTAAAAATTATAACATACACTTACTTTCAAAATTTAGTTCAAATTACCTTTGACTAATATGTTATGAAGTATATACTTACCTGCAATTCTATGTTATAAAGAAAAAGACCACGTAGTTGCAATCCTCTACATGACAAATTCAATGAAATATACTAAACATTATTGTGAAAAATATTAAACATTTCTTTGAAATGTCTTCTATTTTTTTAAATAATCGCCAATCTGCAGTTTCTCATAAAAATAGCTTCTTTAAAAAAAAAATTAACCCTTTACTACTTGCTTTTGATTGTTTTATTTTTATTATGAAAAACATGTGGCTTCTGCGGTTACCGGGTATGAAAGAAATTTTTTAGTAACAAAAAATTAACAACTAGAACCAAAATTGATTTTTATGAAAAATAATAAAAATATCACCACGCTGAGAATTATTGATCATGCTAAAATAACTTCGAAAAAATGTTTGAAAAATTTCCTTTCCATACTTGTAGTTACGCTGCTACATTGCATATCTTCTTCTCCAATGATCTCGAATTTCTGCCAGCTCCGCTCTCAGCCAGCACTTTCAACGAGATCTTACATTTTAAATGACATTTGTACAAAAGAAGAAAGCAAAATCAAATAACTGTAAATATTTATTTATTCATTCTGAGTGATTACTTGTATCATCTCCGATTAACTCTTCAAATTTATCAGCAATATTTTTGACATAATCTAAACGTTCATTTCTTGATAATGAAGATAAATCATTTTGGAATGTTAAAACTTCTGTCAGAAGCTTCTCAAAATCTTGAAGTTCAGATTCAATATCCTGGGGTTCTGATTGCAATTTTTCGACTGTAGAAGTTTCGTAACCATTTTGTTTTATGAATTTTTCGCCAAGTTTGTAGTTCTCTAAAAAAAAAATAAGAAAAAACAATGAAATGTTAAAACTGAATATTTTCGGAACTGAGATTTATGATATAACACAAAAATCTTCTTTTTTTCAAAGTGTTATAAAAAATTGGGAAAATAAGCCAAAATTTTTATAAGCCAATTTAGTTTGGTTGGTTTATAATGTAGCAGAAAAGTACTAAAAATTTTAATAACTGCTTTAGGTTAAACCAAATTTGTCTATTAAATTTACTATGAATAAATAAGCAATCATTATGTGAAGTATGTGATTTATTTTCTATGCCTTGAAGAAATTGGGGTATAAAACACATAATACCATTTTCATATTAAATTTATTATTTAAATGAAGTTATATCGTATTGACTGGAATAATTAACCTTAAAAATATACACTAACAAACGATTTAAGTTCTGGTTATAACCAAAAATCAGGCCTTCGATCCAACTTTTAAAAGACGCATAAGAAAAACACCTTTACTTAAACTTAAAAGATTAGGATCAATTGTGGTAAAATAGCTCTAATTATTTTTGAGTTATTTGATATAATTTTCAATTAATAAAAAAAATTACTTTTATTAACAGCCATGTTCGACCATAAAAAACTTTGTAATGCTTCAGTTAATTCAGCATATCCTATGGGATCAAAAAAATTTTCCTCTTCATTTTCTTCTCTGGTTCGGCCTAATTCTATCACGTCAAGGTATTTGCTTTTTTGTTTAGCTTCACTATAAGTAATTCCATCTTTAGAATTTTCATATAATTTATCACATAATAATATTCCCAAATCAATTTTATTTCCTTTCAGAAACTCTGCGTATTTAGGAATGCAGCCGGAAAAGTTTTTCTATAAAAAATATTAATTATCTCTAACTTACAACTTAAAGGAATTAAATTATTTTACATTCTCTGAATCAAAATATATTAAAGCTGCTTCAATGTTTTCTAAGATTTCTTTTGGTAATTGTAAAAAATATTTGTTATAAGGAACTAAAATTATTTCCGTATTGTAGTATTTTGTTGAAATCCCATAAGGATATCCTATGATTTTTTCTTCTTTTGTATCTAATAAAACTTGAACATCATTTGCTAAAGCGGTTCCCTTGAGTTCTGTGGAATAAACGATAAGTAATAATAACGCATCTAATTGAATTTATTTGAAGTATATTGAAATCAATAGTCAATTATAAATCATAATAATTCATTACAAAATATAATAAATGGGAAATGAAGTAATTTTTTGAAATGGAATGAAAAAAAATTTTTATTGTATTAAAAAGCTTTATGTTCATTTGCTAAAAGACAGACCTAGCTTAGTGTTCTTGTGGAAAAAATGATGGTAGATTATTTATAAGAAAGTAGTTCACTCTAGTTTCATTAGTGTTTGATATTACATTAAAAAAATTTACTTACTTGATATTATAGCTTCAGGAGAAACCTTTCCTTCCGATAAAACAAGTACTAATGGAAAATTCATTTAAAAAAAATTTCTCTTAGACACCAAATTATATAACAAATTATTTTTATATGTTTCTTTAAATTTTTTAATCAACAAAACTGAAATGTCAAAAAAAGTTTACTCTTTCTTTTTCTTTATTGAGACTTAAAGAAACACAAGTACAATTTGAAGTAAACTATAACTATATATACTCTAGTAACATAATTGGCCCGAAATAGTGTATAAGCCAGACTAAATTGAAATGATATATTATATTCCCACAAGTGGGAAGTGCCAATTTACATGGTGTTGCCCTATGACATCAATACTTTGGAAATTATATGACTGCAGCTTGCTCCCGACTGCAGCACACACTGAACTTAATGTAGATAAGTTATAAGATCACTAAGCTTCGTACAATTAGTACAAATATAAATATATATATATATACATACATATCTTAAAAATTAGGGTTATTGCTAAAACTACATTTACATGTCTTAATAGAAACAACTTGAGTAAATTAAATTAACCTGTGTTATAAGTACATGAAACATGATAACATATTATTATTACTATTACTCTTATATTTTTTTTTTTTTTTTGTGTGTTCATTAAAAGAAAAAAAACTTATCTTATTTACTAACACAACTATTTACAGGATACAGGATATAACAATGCGTATTAATTTTAACTAAAGATTATTACATTTACTAAAACTTAATAGTAATAACTGATTATAATTAAATTAGACTTAAGAGCTACTAAAGAAACAACTATTTACAGGATATAACTTTGCATAAAATACTTTTTATTTTATTCATTTATTTAATTTTGATCAAGTATGGTCTAGTAAATGTCTCAGCCTCTGAAGTTATTAGGACTAGCCTTGGAGTAGAATCTCGATGGGTGATTCGTAGTGCTCTGTTGAGGGTTTAAATAAACCTCGGAATCATCGTTTATCAAATTGAAAGGTGAAAGATAATAATGATCCAATAAGGAAGTACTAACATTGTCAGTATAAATGGTATGCAAAAATGTATTAGGATGATTTTGGCTTCCTCGTATAGTGTGGTGTTTTTATAGTACTTAGCATCGGACCTCCTAAATTTACCAGTACAATGTCTAAGTATGTTGCGTTCTAGTAGTTCTAGTTTTTTCGCATGCGTAGGGGAGATCGCAAACCAAACTGGGAACGCGTATGACATTACGGGTCTTATAATGGCTTTATAGACCAGTAGTTTTGTGTCAACTGTCCACATACTGGAGTTGAGCAGCTTTGACAAGGCCACAGTGGCAAATTTAGCTTTGTTTAGCGTAATCTGTGCATGTCTGTTGAAGCCGAATTTATTATTCAGAGTTAGACCTAAATATTTTATTTCTCTACGAAGAGGGATGGATTTACCATGCATTGTTAAATTGATCTTTTTGCTCTCTGCTACACAGTTTCTGTGGCCTTTACCATATGAGTTACGAAAGCAAATCAGGTTGCATTTGTTGATGTTGACTTTAAGTCCCCACTTGAGTAGGAAATATTCAAGTTTTGGCATCGCTCTCTGGAGTGCTCCTACCGCTTGGAGGGGGCTGTCGTCGCCCTTCATTATCATTATATCGTCCGCATAAAGCACTGCTTGGATGTTATTAGCTGATTCACTTTGGAAAGGGAAGTCAATAAAGGCCAAGTTGAATGATATTGGACCCAGGACTGATCCCTGGGGGACGCCTGCTATCACCTGAATAGGATTTGAGATAACACTATTGATACAAACCTTGAAGGTCCTGCCTTCGAAGTAGCTAACGAGGGGTTTGATGATGCCAGGCGGAAAATCATAATAGTCTAGTTTTAAGAGTATACCATGTTGCCATATTCTATCGAAAGCTTTTTCAACGTCCAGTTCTACTGCAACTGTGCATTTCTTTTTCCGTAAATTTTGTATCACTGTGTTGCCTACTGCAAGGAGTGCGTGCATAGTAGAGTGCTGAGGTCTGAAACCAAACAGATTCCACGGGATCAAATCCTTTGATTCACAGAAGTCTGTTAGTCGTTTTTTAATTATCTTTTCAAACACCTTTCCAATATTAGATAGGAGTGATATGGGTCTAAAGTTTGAGATATCTTGATCCTGACCTTTTTTATGAACAGGTAGAATTTTAGCTTCCTTCCACTTAGCAGGAAAGTAGCTGATGTAAAAACATTGATTAAATATTATTGCAAGAGACTCCGAAATGGACGGGGCACAGCCCCGTAGGGCCTTGTTACTTATTTCGTCGAAACCGAAAGATTTTTTCCCGTTTGAGGACACTAGAATCCCTTCAACTTCCTCTTTAGTGCAGTAAGTGATGCCCATTGGCGATTGATTACTCACGTCAAATTCCTTTTCTGGAAAGATTTTACGGTAATTGAGTAAGAATTTTTCAGCCGCTGCATTGACCCCTATGAATGCACTCTGTGCCGGCCTGCCTGCAAACTTGGCGAACTCTTTTCTGAAACCATTTGCCTTTTGATGATCACTGAGTAGATACTTGTTGTGTGCCTTTATGGGTCCTTGACTGAGGACTGCATTTTTGGCACGTTTCCTGCCAGACAAAGCGTCAATCTCTTTCCAAACACCTGGGCCAGGTTTTATGTTCTGCAATTTGATCTGTAGATCTTGATTCAACTCTTTTTTTGTTCTTTCTTTTATGATACGATTGAGACAAGAGATTTGACTCTTGAGTAACACGTACTCGGCTCCTTCAGAATTTAGATTCCTTGTGTAGATTTTGTGAAGTTTATGTCCCCATGCATTCCTGATGTCTATTAGTTTATGTGTTTGCAGGTCAACATTATTTAGGTAACTTTTTTTAGCTGGGAATTTGCAAGTGGATTGTTTCCTGAGTGCATTTCTAATAGCTGTAGTTACTGTTTCTATTTCCTTGTCTATTAACTCCTTATCGGGATGAAGATTTAGGTATTTGTCCGTGGACTTTAGTGTCCGAGTTAGTTCCGCGTTTATAGCCCTCCAATTACAGTTATCATAGTTAATAACATTTTTCTTGTCCCGTAGCCCTGCTGAAAACGTCTGTTGGAACTCTAACTTAATTCCTAGATGGTCAGAAAGCGCAAAAAACGTAGTGCAGACGGGATCAGTATGTGTAGAGTAATTTAGTGATTCCCAATTAGCAGAGATGCAGTATAAGTCTATGTAGGACCCAGAACGAGGAAAAGTGGGTGTATTAGCTGTAACAAGCCGGGTGTTAATGAGACCGTCCTCACTAAGCCATTTTTTCAAAAGTTTCCCATTAATGTTCTCCACTGTATCACCCCACGAAGGGCTTCTAGCATTGAAGTCGCCCCCCCAGATGTACAAGTCAGCTTTCATGCAGAGCATACGAAGATCAGTTAAATCTTGGAGGACCTCCGGTGAAGCCTGGCTCGGCATGTATATGGCAGCCACTATAAGTGAATGGGACCTGTTCCCTATTTTGACGCTGAGTTTTCCTACTGTGGCCGATAGACATTTAGGTAAGAAATTAAGTTTTGTTATCTTGATTTTGTCACGAGTGACAATGGCTGTGCCTCTGAGCTGGTCATTTCGAATGATATTAAGGCCCTCCAGTGTAACATTGTGGTTGCTGTTTAAGCAAGTTTCTGAAAGTAGAGAGACTAATGGATTTTTGCTTAAGATTAATTTCTGGAGGGAAAGCCTCCGTTCAAGAGATATTAAAGAGTTCACATTGATTGCGAGAAAATGGTCCAAAAAACGCATTTTGCAAGCATTTCATTTCCTGCATTGAGGTCGGCTAAGAATTCAATGTATTTAGCCTTACGGACCGCAGCACTGGATATTGTCCTAATATTACTCAAGAAGTTGTCTATTTTATCCCAAATGACGCTGAGAGGATTTCTAAATAAGTTTTTGAACTCACTCAAGAATTCAGAAAACGGATTAGGGCGTGCCGCATTCGTGTCCAAGCGGCCTAAGGAGTTCTGCTCCGCCTTTCGCGTTCCCTTAAGCACTTCAGCGTATGAAGTATTGTTTACCATTAAATTGTCGAGAAAGGTGGCGTTGTTGTGGGCACCCTTAGCTCGTTTGATCGATATTGATTCTTTAAGTGCTTTCTTTTTGACCAAGTAGTCTTGGAAAGCCTCACAATCAGTTGAGTTAGCTGCGTGCCCGATTTTTTTGCAATTCGCGCATTTGTAGGTAACATTTCCTGACTCTTGAAGGCTACTTTTATGTTTTATAGGGCATTCTAGTACGCTGTGAGGCTCCGCACAGAGCATACATCTTTCTGTAGTACAGCAGAATTTCGCCGTGTGCCCGAAGTTTTGGCAACGATAGCATCTTATTATAAGTCTTGCTGGAAGTCTTTCCCATTTTATCCTCTGATGGAGTAACGTTTTGATTTCAAGGAGTTTATCAGGGTTTTGCCCCTGCTATAACGTGATCGCGAATACGTTCAACCTATAATTTTGTTCCCTTGATCTTGAAGTGGAGAAATTTTCGATTTTATCTATGCGCATCTCTGGGATATAGTCAAGCAGACCTTTGCGAATGTCCTCAGGGTCCTCGTACGCATCCAAACCTTTAATGAGGAGTGTGGTTCTCCTCAGTCCCTTTGGGCAGTAGGAGTACGCTGTAGCATTAATTTTTTTGAGTTCACTCAAGCACCGAGTGTGAAAGTTACTTGAGTTAGTACGCAGTATGACCCTGTTGCCGCTAATAATTTTAATCCAGTATTGGTCATCCTTATCTGTGATGAGACCCTCGAGGAATTTTCTAATTTCCATCGGGCTTGAGTTAGCAATTATTATAGGCGGACATTTCTCCGGCTGATTTATATCCGTGTCACCCGTAGCTCCATTGTTTAGACTAGGGCTGATTTCCTTATGTGTGTCATGCATGTTGTCGCTCCTTTCTTCATCATTATAGACTTCCTTTAGAATGCCAAATGAGTTGCTGGGAGTCAACGGTGTGTAGTCGTGATCGTTTATCCTTTGCGGGTTCAGGTTTGCGTTGATAGTAGGGCTGTTGCAGTATTTTTCGGATGCCACTTTAGCTAATTTGACCAACGGGTTACTAGAGTTTGGCGAATTGTATAGTTTCCTCTGCGTTTTATTGAGCGCGCTGATAGGGATTTGCCGTTTTCTCTTGGTATTGGGTGTAGGTACCGATGGGGAGATATTAAGTTTCTGTGAAACGTTAAGATGATTTTCTTGCGACTTCTCATCAGAGCTACCATAAACCCTACAGATATGTTTCAATTTTAGAAGCTCTTTTGCTGACAGCGTAAGCGAAGGAGGAGTGAAATTTTTGTCAGGGGTTTTGTTTTTTTTTTTAGGCATTATGAGGCCGCTTGTTACACCATCTGCTGAGACACTTACCAATATAGCAAGGAAAAATAGTTGTTTCCTCTTGATGCAATGTTATTATATTATTATTATTATTTTTTTTTTTTGTTTTTGTTGATGTTTATGAACGAAACAAGCACTGAACAAGATGAGCTGGTGCCTTAACAGCGAACTGAACAAAATGAGCTGGAGCCTTAGCAGCAAACAAATGAAGAGTGTTTTAACGCTATTTATCGAGATTCGTTTCCCTCCTTCTTCTCCAATATTTTGTTTAAGAATATGTGTTTTGATTTCACAGTTATTTTGTGTTTTTTTTTTTGATTTATATTATATTATATTATTATATTATTTTTTTTTTTTTTATTTTATTGATGTTTATGAACGAAATGGGCTGGTGCCTTCACAGCAATTCGAAAAAGAAAATGTTTTTAAACTTATTATGTGAGTTTTGTTTCCCTCCTACTTCTCCAATATTTTCTTTAAGAACATAAGTTTTGATCTTAATATTATTTTGCTGTTTTTTTTTTTGATTTGATTTATATAATTTTTTATTTTTTATTTTATTTATTGATGTTTATGAACTACACAAACACTGCACAAAATGAGGTGGTGCCTTAACAGCAACCAAAGAAAGTATTTTAGCGATATTATCAAGTTTTGTTTCCCTCCTACTTCTCCAATGTTTTGTTTAGGAATATGAGTTTTGATTTTAATATTATTTTTTTTTTTTTTTGATTTATATTATTTTATGTTTAGTAACGAAATGACCACTGAAGAAAAAGGGCTGGTGCCTTTAATATTTATTTAGCACATAATTGAGCACGTGGCCGTCCCACCAAAAAAAATGGCGGCAATGACGCCGATGCACAGACAAAGATATTAGATCAAATCGCTGTATTTCACAAGTAAATGAATCAAAACTTAGATTATACAAATTAATAGGAATTAATAGATTCGAGACAGTGATAATTATTAGTCAGGGATTTAATTCTTGCACCGCAGACCTAGAAATCACTTGATAAATACATTCAACTGAAGCAAAGGCAACCTTACTTGATGACTGTACACACTCGACTGCGAAAAAAAAAAAGTTTACGAATAGGCAAAGCCACCATGGAAGAAACATTTAGAAATTAGACACATTCGCTGCGCACGCGTGAGAAATGAAACACTTAAGAAATAAGGTGAAATGAAACGCTCATGAATTATATATATTGGGGGTATTCACATTGAGGCTTGTAACATTTCGGAAATGTTCCCCTACAATTCTCAGTCCACTAAAATATGTGAGTTTGTGTTGGAAAATATTACAGAAAACATGTGTATATAAATGTGTATTAGTAAGATACCAAGCATGAGGCAGAAATATTTCTGCCTCAGGAAGGGGTAAAAGCTTTTTCGAAATTTGCAAAACTTCGTCTTACCTTTCACCTCCGCTTACCATGAAATTAAATGTTACCGGACTCAATGTGAATACCCTGATTTCCTTTTAAAAAAAACTCGAGATACAGCCTAGTCACACAGGCGAAAGAACTCGGGTTCTTTTAAATCTAATTTTTTCAAAGAACTTGAGTTATTTTAAGCCATGACACACAGAGCAATCTAATCTTTTGAACTCAGCTATCAAAAAACAGCTGTTTGTATCACAACTATAAAGGCCCTAGTCCTAGTCCTAGACATTGTCCGGGTAAATGCACTGTAGACGTCGGACATTCATTCTCCCGGACTTGTATCATTTTTTACTAAATATATAATTTATAGTAATAATAACATGAAGTTGAACTTTTAATAAAAAATGATTAATTATGAAAATTTTAAACTTTTGATATCATAATGAATAGCAATGTTATTTTGTGCTGTAATCTTTCGTTGCTATCTTCATGCTATTAAAAATGTATGAAGCTGTCATTATGTCCGCGTAAATACATAATTTACTTGGACATTGCAGCGGACCTTCAGATTGGTCCGCAGACATTGCTGTAGACGAGTTAAATTACCCCGGACACGGACAATGTCCGACGTTTACTAGGGCCTTAATGATTTTTTAAAAAAACTGCACATGAACATTTTTTTAATTGAATAAATCATTAATTGTGTTTAATTTTATTGATATTTTTCTTTTGCTACAGAGATCCATGGCAAGAAAATTACAAGAACATACAGAAAACATCTGATACTATACCAGAGAAACTTTCTTTCAATGAAAAAAAAGAAAATGTTTAAACACCAAAAGACAAACTTAAGATATCAAGATCCCATGCGATTTTTCAATAAATATTTATTTATTTAAAAAAAAGCCATTCTAAATAATTAAATTAATAGATATTAAAAACAATACAGCAAACAATTTTATTTATACCAAAACGAAATTTTACAATTCTATTAAAATAAGATTCTAATTCTTTCTTATTATTATTTAAAATTGATTCATTGATCTTTTCAATCTGAAAAATAAATTGATTATTATAATGTTTCAATTAAATATTTTATAAGAAGTATTAGTTATCATTGAACTGGGATGCGAATTACTTACAATTTCCCGATTAGAGTTTGTAGGATCATCCATTTCAATAACTTAAAATTTCAATAACAATATGTGATGCATTCTGTTTAATTGCAAGCCCAGCTGCAAACGTAATACCCTTTCTCATAAGAATATGACTTACACTTGTACATTTATCAAATTAAAGTCAATATTTATTCAAATATATAACAAAATCAAAATATACGTACCATTTACCATGGCAGCTATAACCTCTAAAAAGACAAATAGTAAACAAACTTGACATTTGTCAGTGTCAAATAGAATTGGGCGAAAAATAAAAATTTTTCGCCTTTCAGCACTACCAAATTAAAAAACACAAAAACCATGTTTGTGTTGCTATAGTTAAATTTCATTTGATTAGATTATAATCTAATAAACCACGTACATCGCGACTTCTGATTGGCTGAGACAAACAAGTAATATAAAAAGAAATTTTTTAAAGTATATTCCTGCTTGAGATTGTTTTTTCTTTTTTCTGAATTCAGAATTCGTAATTTGTTGCATTCAGTTTCCTGAAGCTTTTCTCTCAAATAAAACTTAAAATTAGTTTATTAAATATAATTAATGAATTAATATTTGAACTAACTGCATTAACATCAATTGTCATGCACTCTCGACACAACAAAATTTATTTGAACTTTGATATGATAAATAGAAAAGGGTTAAATTAGCGATGGAAGGTTCCAAAAAAATATTGGACATTATGAGCTAACAGTAAGAATAATATTTAAACTAACTGTATAAACATCAATTGCCATGAACTCCCAACATAACCAAAATTTATTTGAACTTGATTGGATGATTAAAAAAGGATTTTAATAACGACTGAAAATTTGTAAAAGATATTGGACATTATGAGTTAACAGTAAGAATAATATTTGAACTAACTCTATTAACATCAATTATCATGCACTCTCAACACAACAAAATTTATTTGAACTTGATTGGATTAAAAGAAAAGGGTTAAATCAACGATGAAAAGTTTCAAAAAGTAATTGGACATTATGAGCTAACAGTAAGAAAAATATTTGAACTAACTATATTAACATCAATTGTCATGCACTCCCAACATAACAAAATTTATTTGAAGTTGATTGCATGATTAGAACAGGGTTTTATTAACGACTGAAAATTTGTTAAAGATATTGGACATTATGAGCTAACCGTAAGAATAATATTTAAACTAACTGCATTAACATCAAGTGTCATACACTCCCAGCACAACAAAATTTGTTTGAACTTGATTGGATAAATAGAAAAGGGTTAAATTAACGACTAAAAATTTTGTAAAAGATATTGGACATTATGAGCTAACCGTAAGAATAATATTTGAACCAACTGTATAAACATTAATTGTCATGCACTCCTAACACAACAAAATTTAGTTGAACTTGATTGGATGAACAGAAAAGATTTTATTAACAATTGAAGGTTTTTGAGCAAGCTAATAGTAGGAATATAAAAATTGCATTCAAAAAACCCCAGTTATTTTTCTGTGTAGCTAGGCTAATAGCAGAACTTTTGGTATCACTTAATGGCGGATTGCTAAATGTCTACCTTTGACATGTCAACAAAAGCTGATTTTGATATCACCTTGCGGAGGTGATATGTATCATATTTGTTCCAATTTCAGCACATTTATTTTATAAACGTAGCACAAAATCTTATTGTGAAGATAGTTCTGCCTGCAAATTTCATATAAAAATGCAATTCTGAATTCGATATCATGATTTCGATGCCGGTGTAAACGCTCTTTGAGTTGTGCAATGGTGAAAGTTGGAGCAAAACTAATAACTTTTAAAACTCTAAACAGGAAAACATGATTTGCAATTGGTTGAAAATTATTCACCCTCTTGGTAAGAAATGTCCAAGCATGTCCACAAATTAAATGAATTGTAAAAAACGAACTAAAAGCGAGAAAATGATGATTTTTTCCGGCTTCTGGCCAAGTCTAAAAGCCTTATATGGGAATTTCCTCAAATTGGACTTGTTTTAAGTCCAATGTGGTTAGTCCAAATTTCCATATAAATTTCCCCTCAAATTAGACTCAAATTACAAATACACTTTTTTCCTTTTTCTACTATTTAAATAAATTTGTGTATTGCTGTCTTTATCTACTGCTACGAACTGTATCCGAAAATTTAACTTTATTTTTTTCACCAGTATCTTTTCTATTTATATCCATATTGGCTCCAGTATTATTTATAGCACAGTTTCCCAAAGTGTGCGTCACACATTCTTTTCAAAAAGGACCAGTTTCATCTGCATTCTAAACTTGATCGGGAGTACAGCCCCATCTTCTCAAATTTTTTTAAAAAGTTCTTTATCAAATATAAATTCCTCTCCAGAAGAAATTTTTCTTTAATTTTGATATTCTCAATAAATCGATACAAGGAAATGAAACCCATATACTACAACTAATAAAATTTTAGCATTTCAAAAAAAGTTGCTGGAAAAGTTTGGAAGAGAAAAATAGAAGAGGAGCCAGGAAACACTGACTGTTTCCCGCTATTGAAAAATTTGCTGAAAGAAAAATCCATTAAAAATCTGAGGCCAAGTTTGCAATTGATATTAATTCAACACTCATTTTGATAAATATTTTCCTAAGAATCTTAATCAATATGACTGGATTAGAGATCCATTCCAATTAAACCCACTCCCATCTACACTTTCAGTAGTCGAGGAAGAACAACTGATAGAGTTATCTTGTGATACAAAACTAAAACTAGTATTCGAGAAAGACAGATTAATGCAATTTAGGAGCAGTGTAAACCAAGAATATCCTACTATAAGTACTACAGCTTTGAAGATTCTTTTACCGTTTGCCACCTCATATTTATGTGAAACTGGCTTTTCTGCAGTTGCAGTTATTAAATCAAAATACAGGTCGCAAATTAATTTAGTAAAAGAAATGAGAGTAGCAATTTCTAAACTTGAGCCAAGAAAAAATTGAGAGCTAAGCGGAAATTCACTATAATTTCCAAATTGCTACCTTTTCTTAGAAGGAAAAAAACCACACGAGACCCTTCTCTTATAATCAGAAAAATGAGTATGTCAATTTGCTTTAACCCCATCAGTATTTTCTAATGTGTTTGACGTTTGTTTAACATTTAAAACAATTTTAATATGCATAAATACAAATATTTTATAAAATTTTCAAACTAAGACTAGATTTTAAAATAAAATAAAAACAAGTGAATAAATATTTATTGATATAAATCAAACTAGAGCCGCATAAAGTTATCAAAATCACAAGAATTGATTTGCAGCGTTGTGCGGCATAATCTACATCATGTAGACTACGCCATTGTTTACGCGTCAACAATTTGATGTAGACAATAATTTATTGTTTACATTGTCTACGCGTAGACAATGAAAATGAATTTTGGGTGTAATATACTAAAAATTATGGTATTAAGAAAGTTAATTTATTGAAATTTTTTCTAATGGCTTAGTTTTTTTATAATAATTTCTTGCATCGAAATTGTTTTTTAGTAATTTAAATAAAAATGATAAACAATGACTGAACTAAATTTGTTGAATTAAAAAAAACATTTATTTGACATTTCAAGTTGATGATCCTAACCTAAAAAATTGCATTGTCTACATTGTACACGTCATTGTCGACACTGTTGACATTGTCTACGCCAAATTTAATTGTCTACGCATTGTTTACACTGAAGTGTAGACAATGAAAGTCTACGCGTAGAGGAACAACACTGTTAATTTGTGCTTAACAAAAAAAAATTATTAAAATTTTATTTTGTTTTAATTATCGCGATTTTAAATATTATAAGAGCAAATCAACAATTGGAATGACAGGGTAAATAAGATAAATAATACCATTACTCAAATGTAAACTCACTTTCAATTAAATTATAATTACAAAAACTAATATAAGTTAATTTAAATGACTAAATTTTGACTTTTATTTTTAGCCTGGTGATAAACGTTCCAATCATCAAAAACTCATCGATTACATAAATGTTCCAAACAGTAACGCTTTATATTCATTATGAAATCATCATGAAACATTTCGACTAGGGAAGTTCATAATAATAGAAGATACATGGATTTTAAACAAATAGGAAAACTACAAGTAAAAATTGTTTAATACTTAAACATAAAGACAGAAATAAAAGTAATACTGACTAAATAAATAAATATTATTATTTTACTATTTATTTCCTTATGTCCTATCTAAAGGAAAGGACTATCAGTAAAACTATACATGTTACTTATATTTCAAAAAAAAATTTTTTCTTTTAAGTTAAGCTAAGCATACCTTTAGCCAAGTTGACTCCATTCAACAGTAATATTTTAAATGTATTTTGTATTCAAATTTATGCACTTTTTGCAATAAATTGGTCAATTTGGACCAAATAACACCCCTCATACCCATTCTCCACCGAAACTTATACTCATTATTACAATACAACGACGGAAGTTTTGTACCAAGAAATGGGTAAAACCCCCGTATTAAGCATGTCGCAATCTTGTATAAAATACAGCCTTTAAAGGGCTGCATAAAGGAAATTTTGCCATCTATTGCTTTGCGAGTAAGCAAATTGAAATTATTTTGTGTATTTTCACAGAGTCAATGACACTTTTTTTTGAAATTTCCATCAAATTTGCCTGATACAAACAATTTTCGATGGAGAATCGATTTTTTTGTACGGAAGGCTAATAATGAGTATAAGTTTTGGTGGAGAATGGGTATCAATCGTGGACAAAAATTTTTTTAAACTACTAATATTATTATATTGATTGAAAAAAATAACATTTAAAAAATATCCAAGTTGATTCCATTCAACAGTACTATTTTAAATGTATTTTGTATTCAAATTTATATCAAAGAGAGATCATATAGACTGAGCATGCAAGAGTTGAACAAAAATTTTCTAAATCTATTTCTGTGACTAAGCGCCATACATTTTATGCCCTATGATACACTGGTAGTCTTGACAACGTTGTCTTTTGGGACATGGGTCCCAATGCATCAATTCAGCGAAGGCATGCACATTATTCACGGAATATCCGTATAGGGCACCTTTTTTTTTGTATGCGTGAAGTATTATTTGACATTTCAATTTCACAGCCGGTTTTTGCTTTGAAATTTTGGAGTTTAGGAATTTTTGGACTCTACGAGAAACGTATCTCATAGTACTTCAAATACACCGCAGGATAATCACCTCCTCTCGCATAGCTCTAGTTCATTTGAGGCGCTAACGAAGGTAGCATCAGATAAGTTTTTATCTAGCCCATCTATCAGGGCACAAGCCGCCACTATTAACCCTACTGACCATGACTACGCAAACAGCAGGACGAATTCATTTAGTAGCTTACATGAAGTTATTCTGGATCAGGATAACCCCAGTATTCCGGTTGTGGCTTCCTCCCCTCCACGTTCTACACAATCACCGAGGGTATTTTCCAAATGCTCTCCGATTTTTATTTCTAAACTCTCTCCCACGACTATTACACGTAAGCTGAGCTCACTAATCTCCGATCCGGATCAAAATTACTGACTCAAGATCCTAAAAGGTGACAGAGTTGTCATAAATACAATGAGTTCTTCACTCATCCAAACTCACCGAAACACCAGAATTGCGAAAATTAGCAACTTTGAAACTATTAGTTCTAAGAAGGGAGGTTACAAAATCAATGCTTTCGTAGTTCAACGTGCGGAAGGACAGAGCTCTACTGAGATCAGAAACGTCAAATACATCTTGAATCAGAAAATCAATTGGGAAAAGCTTTTCAAGAAAACTCAGACCAGATGTTATAACTGCCAAAGATTCGGCCACACAGCCAATTTTTGTTGTGCTGATAGAAAATGTATGTTGTGTGCAGAACCTCACTCGGGAAAGGACTGTCCTCTATTACTTGAGTTCAATACCGTAAATATAGCCGACATAGGCCCCTCACGTCTGAAATGTGCGAATTGGGACTCAGCGGGTCATGCAGCCAACTCCTCCACTTGTACAGAATACACCAAACATGTGCAGCAGCAACAATTGCTTAAGGACAAAATTAATGCTCGCATGGCACATTGTTTTTAAACAATGATAGATTTCTTGATGATGTTCATCAGAAATTCTCGCAAACTAAAAGCTATGCAAATTTCGCTCGTACTGCTCTTAACCCAGTTCCTGATCGTGACAATCATAAGGCCGCTAACTGTAAAAATAACCCCTTCAAGGAATTTGCTGACGAAATTAACTGCTTGTTTGGTATTACTATTGAAGACCTTTTTCATAAAGTTAATATCCTAATAACTGAGCTGAAGAAGTGTCATTCTAAATTTGAAAAAATGTCTATGATCATAGAATTCATTGCTTCCTTCGAGGATTCTATTCTTATGACATAATGTCTGAAACTCATAAAATTTTAGCTATTAATGTTAATTTCCTCATCTCTCGCGACCACAGGTTGGTTCTACAAGATATTATTTCGGCCAAGCAGCCATTTCTTTCTTTGCTTTCAGAAACGTGCTTAACGGATAAGCACAACATTAGAATCGATTTCCATCATGTTTATAGGAATGATCACCCTAGAGGGACCGCGATAGTAGTTCCAGATTTTCTGAAATGCTGCCGAGTTAACTTCCAGCCACAACACATATCTGCGACAGTCATTAAAACCCAAGTACACATTAGAAGGCATAAGAAAACTATCCTCTTTGCCTTACTTTATTTCCCCCCTACATCTAACACAAATGCACTTGACGACATTGACCAATTACTCATAATTTCTAAAGCCGCTGATTTATTCATTTGGGGCGGTGACTTTAATGCCCGTCATCCCTTATGGGGAGATAGATCTACTAATTTAAATAGAAAGTTATTAGCCGATTGGCTTCAGCACTGTTCTCGCTCTTATACCAATATAGCCTCACCGCCTACGCCGTCCTATCCCAGATCTGGGTCTTTTATTGACTACTTTCTTATTTCCCCTTTGTGGAATGATTTATTTCTTCATCGGCATGTGGATATCAACTGCAGCACCTTCTATGGTTTGTCGGATCATCTGGGTATAGTACCGCGTATCAACTTGGTCTGCTCACCTGTACATAAGCCACCCGACAACGGCCTCTGCCTTTCCTCTATTAATTGGAGGAAAGTCAATAGGCATTTAGATAAAAAATTATCGGTTCTCATTAACACGGCTATTTCTATGTTGGCTTCTACTTTAATTGAGGCTTTAAAAGATCAATCAAAACCCAGGTTTGCCTGGACAAGTGGATACATGGACTGTCTTAGTCCACTTTCTTATAAGCTAATTTACGTCAGGAGAAAGTGGTGCAATAAGCTTCACAAACTTTACAACCTACATCTTAACACTTCTCATCCGCTCTATACTAGGCTAAATAGCCAAGTGGCCAGGCTTAAACAAATCATCAAAAACAGGGTCACTCATGATTTAAACAAGGCATTCCAAATAAGAGCTATGAACATACAGCTAGGCCCGGGGGTTTGGCAAGAGATAGATAGATTGACTGGTAGAAGAGCGGCCAAAAGAGCGAACCTTAATAAAACCACTCTCATTCACAATAATAAAAATCACTCCTCTGATTCATAGAAGGCCTCTTTATTCCGTGACTATTTTAAACATATCTTTAGCCATAGTTATGAAAGTGTTAGCGCTAAGTTATCTTCTCTTCTCTTCTCGTCGGAAAATACCTCTGATAGTATTGAACCACTTAAGACTTCTTAAGCCTAAATGCTCTGCGGGATTTGACTCTATATCCAACAAAACTCTGAAGAGATGTGCCTTGTCAATATATCTCCCACTCACCAGGATTATTAATAACTGCATTAATCAGGGATATTTCCCTGGTGCCTGGAAGATAGCTAAATTAATCCCCGTATTTAAAAAAGGATCGCCACAATCACCATGTAACTACCGTCCTATTTCTCTCCTCTCGAATTTGGGCAAACTTCTGGAAAAAATTATTAAAGTCAGACTAATTGACTTTATGACTGGCATTAATATGTTGCCATGGAACCATTTTGGGTTCCGGGAGCTTCACTCCATCTCACATTTTCTTCTTGCTTTTGGTAATACGGTGATCAACAATCTCCGAACAAAGAAATGCACTTTCACTGTGGATATTGACCTAGAGAAGGCGTTCGATAAAATCTGGAGTGATGGGATTCATCTCTCCAGTCGTTCTCTGTTAGAGTCAAGATGGCAAAGAGTGACCTGACCTTAAGTCATTGGCGTAGTCATATAGACATAAAAAAAAAATAAATAAATAATTTACTAGAAATGTAATTGCAAGAATACATGTAATTATTGTTGTAGTTAATAAGCTTTTAATTATAGACATTCAATTTAACTAATTCAATTATTTTTGGCCTCACAATTGCAAGAATACATGTAATTATTGTTGTAGTTAATAAGCTTTTAATTATAGACATTCAATTTAACTAATTCAATTATTTTTGGCCTCACTAACTATTTTAAATATCAAAATAAAATCAAATCTCTAAATTTACATCTTGCTAGTCAAGTCAGGTAAATTAATTACGTCTGGCTAAGTTTTGTACTTAATTTTAACTGGTTATGTTTGACGAATCATTATAATATTATTACTTAAATTAAGATAAACAAGTAAGTTTTGGTTTATTTGGTCCTTCCTACACTTGTAAATATCATAAAATAAAACAAAAAAAAAAAAAAAATGAAAATGTCTTTGTATTTGTGAAATATCAACGTTTTTGGTTTTCGCGCAGTTCAAAAGGGGTTTTCCCTTATTGCGGGAAAACTGTTAGGTCTTTTTAACAAAAAATTATGTTTTCCCGGAGCATTTAATTAGCACTTAATTATGTAGTACTTTTTATTAGGGTGGCATGGTGCATTTAGCTGGAATAAAATGGCTCTGCTAGCTTTACCGTAAAGCATTTAATTAGCATTTAATTAGCACTTAATTATCCACATACTTTAAAGTGTGCCCACTAAAATGGCTCTGCCAGCTTTACCTACATGTCTTTTATTACTGTCATTTTAATACTATAAGAATACCCCTCCAAACAATGTCTGAGAAGGGTTTTTGTTTCACCTGAATAGGCTTATACACCTAATACGGGCCATATTAGTTCAATGTTAATTATAGATTGTAAGATATCTAAATTTTGTAATACTTTGTTCATTTAAGACTCCAATAAAAAAAATAATTGAATTGAAATTGAGGAATTTTCGGACCTATTATAAATAAAATGGTAAATAACTGTTTTACTGTATACTAGCTGTATACTTTAAATTTTTTTATAAAAGTGTTCTATTATTAGAATAAATTTCTTGTAATCTATCTTTAGGTACATATAATAGTGAAATTCTGTTATTAAAAAAGTGAACAATATTAAAGCTGCAGCGGAGCTGCAAATATCTGCAGGCTTATTACTTTTAGCGGCTCCCATTGTGAAGAAAAAAAAGAAGAAAAGATCTTGCTGGGTTAAAGAGTGGCGTAAGAATAATTCTAAAGAAATTACGATATTTTTGAAATTTCATCATCTGCACTTGAAACTTATGACCCAGGTAATAGTCTGCAAATTCAATTTCTTATAAAATAAATAATTTTTAAAACAATCTTGCACCAAAATATGGGAAATTTTTAAAAGCAGTCTTTTTACAGCTAACATTCATGACTTTGTACCGAAAATAGAATTTTATGACGATAATCCGTCATAAAAAGGAATAAATTTTGGGAAAAGAGGAGTGCCAAGGACAAAAACATGCAACTCTATGACAGTTAGAGCATAAACTAGTAAAGAAAGGCTGAATAAAAGGAATCATTTTATAAATACAACGGTTTACAGGAAAAAATATACAACAGAATTCGAATTAAAAATAAGAAAGTGTTTTTTTATATTTTATCGGAATGATGTTTTGAATTTTGTGTTAAAAATAGGAATTCTTGGAAAATTCGCTCGAATGTTGTAAAGCAGATTCCAACATCCCTAAAAAATTAGCTTTTCGCCTGCTTTGGAAAAATAATAGATCAAATCTCCAATGCATATTTAAATTGAAAATTGCAGTTATTGCAAACTAAGTTACAAGTTTGTTACCTAGTTCAAGTTTTATAGGAAAAAAGGTTAAAGTAAATTAAAATGAGTGAGGGTAGAATTTATAAATCTGAAGTTCAAAGAAGTTTTCCTTTTTTAAGATAGAGATTGAATAATATCCATAATAGATTAATAATATAATAAGTAAAAGCAGATAAGGATTTGTTCAGCGTGTAAAAGTTACTTTATCCTACCTAATATTATTTAAAATAATTTAATCTGGAAGCGTTTTATTAAAAATAAAGACAAATAAAGAGAAATTAATATTAAAAAGCCTAACATATTATTTTTCCTTTGATTGCTGAATATGAAAATTGCAAGAATTTTCAATTTGTAAAATTTTCTCAATTTGATAAGAAAAGATACAATTCCTTTTTTTTTGTGTATTTTTACTTATTTCATTTTAACTTATGTGTTATTATTTATATTTAAATGTAATTTATTTTATTTAAATTTGATTTATAGGTTTTTAACTCCAAATTCGTCCTTATCCATTTCAAATTCGTCTTTTTAAATTTCAAATTCGTCTTTTTTAATATCAAATTCGTCTTTTTTAATTTCAAATTCGTCTTTTTTAATATCAAATTCGTCTTTTTTAATTTCAAATTCGTCTTTTTTAATTTCAAATTCGTCTTTTTCAATTTCAAATTCGTCCCTTTCGGTTTTTATGTAATTCATTTTAACTTTGAAGTTATATATATATAAATTGGATAGTAAAAATAAAATGCAACTAAAGATAGATAATATTGTAGTTTTCTTCTTAAGGACTAATTACTTAATCTTATAAACAGCATTGAAATACCTGTGAATTTTGTTTATTTATTTAGAATAATAAAAATAAAATGCAGTTAAAAGATAATATTGTAGTTTTCTTCTTAAGGACTAATTACTTAATCTTATAAAGAGCATTTACCGATAATTTTTTTCCCGGAATGTATTTATATAAGCATGCATATATAAGAACAAATTTCGAAATGAGTGATCTGTGTATATATATGTATATAAATCATAGGTATATATAATAAGTACCCAGAGCATTTTCAGTTCAATCAAGAGTTAATTAAGTAACACTTCGGTTTACATATTAACTTTTAAAACGTGTTTTTGAAAACAAAAAAGCTTGAAATTTTTTTAATAAAATGAGTGAAATTGCCTGTAATAGAAGAAATGAGCAACACGTGGAGGAACACGTCAATATTCCAGGAGAGCAAACAAGGTCACCATACGCAAGCACAAGCACCGACCGGAAAAAAATTTTTATTAAATGCTACGAAGAAGGACACACTATTGCTAAAGCAGCTGAAATAGCGGGCATGATTGAAAGCACCGCAAAATCCTTTCTTCAAATATATAGAAAAGATGGCTGTCAAATTTTGAATAGGAAGCGTGGTGGAAAGAAAAATTTGAAAATAACACAGGAGATATTGGATTACATTGAGGAAATTGTGGAAGAAAATCCCTGCATCACGCTCAAAAATATTAGGGAAAAAGTCATGGAAAAAACGAACATCAGCCTGACCACAACGTCTATACACAATGGATTAAAAAGTTTAAAAATCACACTAAAGAACGGTACAAAAAATTTAGACCGCTTAAACTGTGCCAGCACGATAGAAAAAAGGAAGGAATATTCATTGAATTTTTCAACAAATGCGCCGCAAGCCAAAGAGAATATAATTTTTATAGATGAAAGTGGTTTTAATTATCATCTGAGGAGAAATAAAGCCCGGTCAAAAGTGAATACTACGGCACATATAATAGTTCCCTCTGTAAGAGGACGAAATGTATCTCTGATCGCAGCAATGAATCTGCATGGAATCCTGCATACGAAAGTGGTATCAAACTCAGCAGTAAATACGAATATTTTTAAAGAGTTTCTAGTTGAACTATTTGAAAAATTGGAGGAAAATAACATCACTGATGCCTGGTTGGTTCTAGATAATGCAGCAATCCATAAAACGCAAGAAGTGCGCGACACAATTTCAACAACATCACATACAATTATTTATCTTTCACCATACTCCCCAATGTTGAATCCTATTGAAAAAGTTTTTTCAAAAACGAAGTTGTGTGCGAGGAATTTACTCTCAGATCCAGGACATAATCAAAATCTGCTTAATGTGATTCAGTCGTCGATACAAACTATTACATCAGCCGATTGCAACAACTACTATGTGGATATGACCATGAAATTGCCACTAGCTGCCACAGGAAAACCACTACATTAATTAATAGAATTTTTTTTATTTACATTTTTAATTTATAAGTAAACATTGTGCCTAATTTTAAATAAATTTATAAAATTTTAAATAAAACATTGTAAAATGAAGTTTTTGTTTTAATAGGACGAATTTGAAATTAAAAAAGACGAATTTGAAATTAAAAAAGACGAATTTGAAATTAAAAAAGACGAATTTGAAATTAAAAAAGACGAATTTGATATTAAAAAAGACGAATTTGAAATTAAAAAAGACGAATTTGAAATTTAAACAGACGAATTTGAAATGTATAAGGACGAATTTGGAGTTAAAAACCTATATTTATAGTTCTTTTATAACTTCACAACTTTTCTCAATTTTCAAACCTTTTACTATAAAAAAATCATATACAATTATATATTTGTTTTAAAAAAATATAGGTTCTATAATATTTGTATATTTATACTATTATATTGATATTTTTTGTGTAATTTTTAGTCGTCAGAATTCCTTTTATTTTCCTAAATATTATTGGTTAAACTTAATATTAGATGTAATTGTTTAATTTATCGGTAATTAATTAAGCTGCTCAATATTTATTTTCTTTGAATATATTTTTATGTGTATCTTCTTCAATATTATCATGTAATAATTTTTTATTTATTTAATTAAATAATTGAATAATTACTTGCATACTAACTTAATCCATTAGAAAAAATAAAGCTAAATTTGCTTATCATTTAACCTGAAAAAAAAAAACTTTACAGTACAAACCCACGCACATTGTAACCCCATCTCTTAAAATGTCATATGGTAGAGACCGCTGTGCACAGCTCGAAGAAAAATTGAAAAATGAATTTTTCTTTGAGTGTATTAGTGCAGAGCATGTAAAAATCTGAAAAATATCAAACATGTTTAATATCTACCCGAAAAGTCCCAGAAAACAGGATTTTATATGGAAAAGGAAGCAAAAGTTGTCCACTCTTAGTTGTAGTCTATAGCCACCTTTAGGATTATAAAATTTATGCCTATTTTAGAAAGAGACCGACAAATAAAGCGAAATTAATATTAAAAAGCCTAACATATTATTTTTCCTTTGATTTCTGAATATGAAAATTGCAAGAATTTTCAATTTGTAAAATTTTCTCAATTTGATAAGAAAAGATACAATTCCTTTTTTTTTTGTGTAGAAAAAGTTGTGCTCAGGAAGCAAGGTCATCCTTCTCATTGATTTTATAATGTACTATTATATTTTCTAATAAAAAATACTAAGAAAGAAAAATTAATCATAAGATGATTTTTGGAGTTTTCTTTAATAATAAATAAAGTAATCTTAATTTAATTTTAGGTTTAGATATATGGATTTTAATTTGTTCAGCATTTACTATTGATGACTTGAAATGGGGTAACTTTGAAACTCCGTCTTACCTTTCACCTACGCTTACCTATGAAATTGACAGTAATGTTTACCCTCTTGATACTTTATTGTGTTACTTTGGATATACGTCAATCATCCCTGGCAAACTGTTTTTTAATACTCAAACAAAAACAACTTCTCTGTAATCATTTATCAAAATTAATCACTTCTAATACCACTTTTATATACTTTCCCGCTTTTCTAACGCTTTTATCACTGTTTTCTGGTATTTCTTGATACTTTGTGTTACTTTACTCACAAAAGATTCAGACATATAAAATATATTTCTGAATCATATAAAATATATGGTTGAATCATTTGTTTTGACGAGTAGGAAAAAATAGTGAATGGCCCCTGATACACTGGTATTCATGCATTTTTTTTTTTTGGTTTATAGGAATATGAGTTTACATGCATTTTTTTTTTTTAGTTTATAGGAATATGAGTTTACATGCATTTTCTTTTTTTAGATTCTAGGAATATGAGTTTACATACATTTAGAGAAAAAAAAATTGAGAAGTTTTAGGAAGCTAAGTTTTTTAAAATTTTGCGGCACAAAAAAATTATTTCAATTGCAATAAGAGTACTTACCACAGCGTCTGTGAACTAACCACTAACAGCCGCAAAATTTTTAAAAACTTAGCTTCCCAAAACTTCTCTATTTTTTTTTTTTTTACTTTTTTTTCTCTAAATGTATGTGAACTCATATTCCTATAATCTAAAAAAAAAAAAATGCATGTAAGCTCATATTCCAGTGGGTGCCCACCTTTAGGCGTATTTAGCACTGAACGTAGTCATTGAAAAGTGCTGTTCAAATCCAATACCGGGGCATTTATATGCGAATTATAAAGGCAGCGTGCGCACAGAAATGGCCGCCTGTCAACTAATTAAAAGCAAAAGTTGCTAGAAAAGTGAGTAAAATAAATACCACTAAAATTTTTTAAAAATTTTTTAACCATGGTTTGTGAGAAACTCAAAAATAGAATATATTTTGGTAATTCCTATTTTAGATAGCCTAGTTATTCCCTGGTTTTTTGAATATATGACATGAGAAAAAATAAAATGATGTGTGATCCTTTAATAATTCACCGTGTAAGGCAAGTATGTTTAAAGTGCTAATAAATTGTTGTCTTTAGATTGTGATTTAAAATTACGTTTTCAGTACCTAGAAGAAAATGTCCATCAAACTTACGTTGATGTGGGTATTATGGCTAAACAATTACAGGAACGTTACCGCGAATATAGTCGTCGAAAATCAGGATCATTCCGGATGGCAGTTGAACAGGGTATTTTTGTCTTTGATTTTGTATGATTTAAATTGTTTACACTTTTCTTTAAGCTTACAAAACGGTTTTGCATAGCTATGGCCTAGACAGCAATTCGAGCCCAGAAACAGGCGATGCAGAGGTGAACTCAGATCTTGAGTTAATGGATGTATTACTTTGATTATATACTAAACAATGTTTTATTAAGATACTTTTGTTTAGGATACATCAAACTCAAATCATTTAAATCAAATAATAACCAATATGTATACAAAAGCTACAAACAAACAAAGTGGAATCGGAAAAACAAATGAAGAACTGATTGATATTAGCAGTGATGAAAGTAACGATGCTACAAAAATCAATGAAAAATCTCAAGGCTTTAAAAAATCTCAAAGTAAATAGAAATCCTTTCTGTTTTGTTTCAAAAATGCAAATCATTTCAATATCACTTTTCTTTCTCTAGATCCGTTGACAATGGACTTATCGAAAAATTTAACAGTAGTAAAAAGTGCGACAAAACTAAACAACTATGGCAGCGGGAAACTGTCACTAAAAAATAAATCCTTTGATACAGGAAACTTCCCTCCGAAGCATATCAATAAAAAACGCAAATTAATTGATCAGCCAAATAATACTAATGGACAATCGATGGATTTCTCACACGGAAATCAAATTGAAAAAGGCCAGGAAACGCATTTTAAATATAAAAAATCGCATTATACAAAAGAAGTAACCATAAAGTCTCCTGATTTTTCTTTTGGGGATATAGGAGGCTTGGATAAAACTCTAAAAGAGTTATGTGAACTTTTATTTCACGTCAAACATCCAGAAGTATATCATCAAATAGGACTTGCCCCACCAAGGGGATTTTTGCTTCATGGTCCACCCGGCTGTGGCAAAACCTTACTTGCTCATGCTATTGCAGGGGTAAGATGTACACATTTTAATATTGTTTTTGTTACATTGAATTTAAAATGCTTTTCACAAATTCAAATTAGTTTATAAATTAAATACCCATAATTTTCAAACTTTATAATTAGTAAATCTAATTTTCTAGAATGATCCTTGCAATTACTGTCGCGAAAGAAATGCTTTCTAGAAATTTTTTTTTTTATTTGCTTTTTACATTTGAAAATTCATTCCTAAATATAAAAGACTTTCGTAAAATATTCACTTTATTTCTTATTTTCTTAAGCTTTAAATTCAAACCGAATGATTTTTATTCATCAACCTAAAATTTATCAATATTGTTCTTTCTCAGCAATTGAAAATTGGCATCATAGAAGTTCCAGCGACTGAATTGATATGTGGAATCTCAGGTGAATCTGAGGAACGAATACGTGATATTTTTGAACAAGCGGCAATCAATTCACCATGTGTTCTTTTTATTGATGAAATTGATGTGATTTCATCAAATCGTCAAAATGCGCAAAAAGTAATGGAAAGTCGAATTGTTGCGCAGTTAATCAGTAGCTTAGATGGGTTATCTTCCCATCCACATGGCGAACAAGTAGTTGTTATTGGCGCAACAAATCGCCCAGAATTATTAGATCCAGCCTTACGTCGTGTAGGTCGTTTTGAAAATGAAATATGTATAGGAATTCCTGATCTTCAAGAGCGTATTGAAATTTTGGTAACTCTAACCGAAGATTTATATCTACAAGATCCTTTTGATTACGATTACATTGCAAAGTTAACACCTGGTTATGTTGGAGCGGATTTATTAGCTTTGTCGACTAGAGCAGCTTCAATAGCTATCAAAAGAGTTTTCCAGAGAAGTTTTAAATTAAAACAAGTGCAAACGGCCAAAAATATTCCAATTGTCGATTTAGTAGGAGATACTTCAGTTGTAGATGAGCAGAAAGAAAATTCTAATGCTACTAAACAGGATGTAATAAAAAGTCTAAAGGAGGGTGTAGCTGAAAAGGTAGTTGAAGATAATTCTGGAAAAATTGTTGAAAATACAAGCAATAACTGTGAAGATAAAACTCAAATGAATGTAGACGTAGTCCAAGAACATAGTGTTGACAACGTCCAAGGATGGAAAGATAATATCAATCTTCAATCGGATGAGACAATAAAGAAAGTGAATTGCGATGAAAGTATTTCAAAAGAAATGGAAATTGAAACAGAAACAAAAGATAAACAACCCAAAAATGAAGTTTTCCCTGCTAGTAGAAACATAGAGGATGATTCAATTAACTCTTATGAAAATAATGAAGAAGTTACAGAAATTCTCTCGACAGCTCTGGATCCAATAGATGTCGATGATATTCCCGATAAACCACTGGAGACTGTAACATTCAATCAAATACCTGAATTAACTTTAAATGAAATTTTAACATGGTTTAATTCTGATATATCTCCAGTTGATGATTTATACACGGATGATTTACGTATTCAACTAAGTGATTTTATAGAAGCATTGAAGGTAGTTAAGCCGTCTTCTAAAAGAGAAGGCTTTATAACTGTTCCAGATGTAACATGGAATGATATAGGTTCATTAAAAAATATTCGTGATGAATTGCAGTTAGCAATATTAGCACCTGTTAAGTATCCTGAAAAATTAAAGATATTAGGTCTCAATTCACCGACGGGTGTTTTACTTTGTGGGCCACCTGGTTGCGGGAAAACATTGCTTGCGAAAGCTGTAGCCAATGAAGCAGGAATAAATTTTATATCAGTAAAAGGGCCAGAATTAATGAATATGGTATTTACTTTTATTAAGTCTGCAGAAAAACTTAAAAATAAATAATTTATTTACTACTAGTACGTGGGTGAAAGCGAAAGAGCCGTAAGGCAGTGTTTTCAGCGTGCAAGAAACTCAGCACCTTGTGTAATCTTTTTCGATGAATTTGATTCTTTATGTCCTAAACGTTCCGAGCTGAATGAGGTATTCTTAGCGACATGCTTGCCTAGTAGAATTTCACGCTTATCATTGTAGGGTGGCTCTGGAACCCGTGTGGTAAATCAACTTTTGACTGAATTGGATGGTATTGATGAAAGAAAGGGTGTTTTCATAATGGCAGCAACTAATCGTCCTGATATAGTTGATCCTGCTGTATTACGGCCTGGAAGGTTTGATACCGTTTTGTATGTTGGATTACCATCACGCACTGATAGAATTGAAATTATTTGGGCTATTACAAAGGTTGATCATACATTTAACTGTAATAATTTTTTTATATGTTAGCTTTTTATTTTAGAAAGGCACAACACCTCCTTTTTCATCAGATTTTAATATAGATGAGATTGGTGATTTAACCAATTATTTTACTGGAGCAGACTTAGCTGGTTTGATTCGTCAAGCTTCTATGTTGGCTCTTAAAGATTCAATCTTATCAGCTGAACAATCTGAAGAACTTAAAGTTACACGAAAAAATGTACTCGATGCATTAAAACGTATGAAGCCTTCAGTTTCTAAAGAAGTAAAATTAACTATTTTGTTTGATTTTTAATTTTTGTATTTATGTTTTAGGATAGAGAAATGTATGAAACATTGCGCATTAAATATTCTAATTCACAAGCCGAAGAAGGTAATACTACTGTGAAATTTTAATTATTTTATTTTTTGTCGGAAATTAATATAAATTCTTATCTTTTTACACTCAAGTTTAATAAGATGAATGTTGGAAAAAAATGTTGTTTGTATATCCTTGATTATATATAATTTTTAGGTTTTCATTAGATTCAATCGCGGTAACTATACATATTTTGTGATTTTTAGTTTTAAAATATGGCTTTTACTGTAAGTTATCAGCAAAAGTTTGGACTAGATCAAAATATTCATAAAAGCTTTTGAGATAAATCTTAACACATTCCTGACTGGTTTCACCGCATTACGATTGTATCCTGGTTGCCACTGGCGGAAATTAATGATTTTATAAACTGTTGCTTTATAGCAGTGTTGCCCAAATTATTTTGTGCCATGCACCACCTAAGTCTTTCTAAAATTCTTACATAATTTTCAACATTAAAAAATTGAATTGTTCACTTAAGGGGATGGTAAGGTTTTTAAAACAAAAAAGGCATACTTTCATCATGCTTTTTTTTTGTAATAGGAATCATGTTGATTTATTTATTTTATAAACATGTTAAGATACAACATCTTAAGCATCTTTTCTGAATTTTTTTTTTTTTGTTTTTAAAAATTAATAAATAAGCGAATTTCCTGGGCGCCTCTGAAAAAAGTAGTCTTGCCGTGAACATCATAAGTGGTCATCAGATCATCTGAAACAAAAAAAAATCAGCGTTTACAGGTGGTAATCACAAAGCGTTTTTTCTTTTTTTCGATTTTTTGAATTTTGGCAGTATTTGTAGTGAAAAACGCGATATTCACCCCAAAATTTCTGTGTATTTGTTATTATAAAATGGAAAAAAATTGTTTAAAAAAAAACTCTTCGTGGTCACCTGGTGATTTAAATGTAGAAAAAGTGTACATAATTTCAAACGGGTCGGTTTAGTGGATTTTTAGTTATGATGTTCACGGGATCAAAAAATGTTTGTGGAAAAATCGATTTAAAGTTTTTTATACAAGGTTTTTTATATGGTAATTTGAAACGCTGTATCTTCGTTAATTTAACTCCGATTCACCTGACATTTTGACATAATATTTTCGACATGTTGGACAATCAGAAAAAAATTTATTTAAGAAACTTTAATGACAGGTTTTAGGAAGAAATCACTAGGAAATTGTTAACGAAACACAGTAAGTAAATTTTCAAAACATATAATGAAAAACTAAAATTCAAATTCGAAATAATTTCAATAAAGATTTTTCTATAATAATTTAATATTAACTAAATTTAGTGAGATCCTTGTGCTTGATGCACAGAGATTTTATGTTAGGTCCAATTTGGTTAGCTTCAGTTTCAAGTTTCCTCGTTGTGTTATATCCAGACGATTTCTTTTTTTCTTTTTTATCAGTAAATCATTTACAGCACTAAATCCACATTCAGCTAAATATGAAGATTGAAACGGTAACCATAGTTTTCTTGCAGATTTGGTTGAATTTTGGTATTTGATTACTGTTTCTTCACAAAGCCATGCCAGCGCTCCTTTTATATTAAATAAAATTTTAACTGACTCATTATTTTGCATTTCTGCGAGTTCTTAATACTGCATATTTGATATATCAGACAAATCTACTAACAGTGGCTGCATCATCCATGTTGGAAAATTAATTTGTTTTAAATCAGAAAATCTTTCGTTTAAATCAGCCGATAGAATTTTCAGATGATCGACAATAACAAAGCAGTAAAGCAGTATCATTTACTTCACATTTTTGGAGCCAGTAAAACTATTGTTAATATATTTCTGGCATAACTCAACGGTAATGGAATCAAATATCTTCGCCCTTGCATCAACAAGATGTTTATTTGTTCCTCGAAGTTGCTTATTTAATATATTTAGTTTTTCAAAGATATCGGATAAATAATGCACAAATGTTTTACCATCGACTGTTAACAGATACTTCATTTCAGGTCTGTCGCTTAAAAAATCACTAAGCAGTAAATGTTTTTCGTTAAGCGGAGTATTCACCATGTTACCGAATCAATGATTCGGCTCTCATTTTTGTAAATTAACGAGACTCGAGTCCATTTTCGAAAGTTTTTTCAAAAGTAAACACCTTTGTAATGGATTTAAGTTTCTTAAGTTAAATTAGAATTTCTCTTTTAAATAAAACTTAAAAACTTAAAATTAAAATTAATTTAAATTAAAGTGAAATTTTTAATTGACGCATAATAAGTTTTCGAAAAAGGACATTGTTTTAAGTGAGTCAATTTATTAAATCTATATAAGCTGAATATTCATTCACAAAAATTAATTACAATATGTTTAACTTTTCTCAAAATATGTCTAGAGTACTTAGGTAAAAAATATGGCTTTTAAAAATTTGGATTTTTTTCAAATCTATATTGCTTATTTTAATTAATTGTTTATTTTTGTTTTCTGAGAAACCAAAAAAGTTTATCTTAAGTTAAGATATATTATAGTAATCATTGAACACTAAATTTTGTAAAACACAATTTCATTTTTTGGCTTGTGCAAAAATGCAAAATGTAAAATAACTTATAATAAAATATATTAAATAGGAAAAAAATTTTTATTTTAAATACATCAGCTATATAGCCAGCTCTGAAGCCCTCCTAAGCTTCATTAAAAGGCGTTTTCCATATCGGTTATTGATATGATTACATCCTCATTCCCATTTTTTTTTTGTTTTTTAGATTAAAATTTGGCTTTTTTATGCTTTTCTAACGTTTTGATTTGATCGACAAAACTCTAAATTGATTTTAAAGAAATTTCAACTCTATATTCACTCATTCTCAATACTATGTTATTTAAGCTCTGGTGTGTTTGTTTTATGAATTTGAAGTTCTTAAAAGAGTTTTGATGTTTTTTAATATAAAAGAATTCATTAATAATTTGTAAGTGCTATAAATGTTTCAATAAATAAGTCAAACTGACCTTTCCGAAGAGCATTAAGAAAATTTATGTCTTAAATTTGTATATTTGCACCCAAATAAATGCAATATATTTTTATCACCTAGCATGATAAATAATTTCGACTTATTATTCTTTGCAATTTTGTTATTGGTAAAAAAGATGAAGAATTTTTCAGGTTCATTTGATTCATAGTCCAGTCAAAATAGACATTCAACTTCGGAATAATTCACATAGAGCTGAAAATTGGCACAGACCTTATTTATGTTAATACAAATAAAGGGTCAAAAGTCCCCATCGATCCCGCTTGTGCAAAAAATTTTATTCAAGGTCAAAGGTCAAAAATTTCGGTCTTTTACAATTTTCTCAGAAACAGTAAATTTTATCGTAAAATAGTTATTACAAAAGTTGTAGATCATGAAATTCTCTACAAAAAATACACCAACACCTTTTTCGTACGAATTACCATTCATTAGATATCGCAGTTTTAAAAGTTGAAAAATTTATATTATACATAATATGCACACATTTTCACACCACCTATGAGGTAATATACTAGGCGCATTTTTTTAACGTGGTTTCCCCAGTAGGCATAATCAGCGGATTATTGCGATGAATAAAGAGCAGAATAAAGAGAATTAGTGGAAAAAAAATGGCACGGGTTATTTTTTTTAATGTTTTTATTGTAAATAATTTTTTAAGTCGACTTCAAAAACTATTTCTTCATCTTCACTTTCATTTTCTTCTCCTTGCAGAATTTCCATACACGGTTCTAAGAAAAGTGATGTATCAGTTTTATCTTCATTTATGTCATAAGTATTGTCATCTGATGTAGTTGAGTCAATATTGGTACAAGTCTGACGCTGACAATTGATACACACTGGCGAACAAAATAATCCCACTTCCTGACAACCACAATTCTTATTACAATCCGCCTTGCAGTTACAAAAAATAGTATTAAGTAGTTTTTCTGGAGTAGGCGGGAGTAGGGTTTGAATTGGCTCCAATAAATAATCTTTTAATTTCCAACCCCATGCTTCTGGGTCCAGTTCATTGCCTAGCCATACTTGAACTTGACGGCGTTGTTCTGCAGCTTTAATATTTTTCTTATGATCAGTATAACCATCAAATACAATCGTACTATTGGATATATTAAAATATTATGAAAGGTTTCATCTCGATCCCATACAACACGGTGTAATAAATATCGTCCATCGTCCATTTGTGTTATCAATTTGAATGTTTACACAATCAAAGCAATTATAAAGAGCTGACTTCATAGTTTTACGCATTCCTATTGCGTCGAAAAGTGATAATGGGTAAGGAGCTAATTCATATTCGAAGAATTTTTCAAGTTCATCTTCAAATGTCTTAGTAATGCTCATACCTTGAAATAATAGTACAGGGTCTATAGTCACCTTTTCATTATGTACTTTTATGATGCTACTTGTACTCAAAATGGGGAGTACTTTATCAGCCCGTTTTAATTTAATATTATTAAATGTTAGACCAGTCATTTTGGTTATCGAAGCAAGTCCAACTGAACGAGCATTATGACATTTGATTTTTGCCAATGTCCTTTAATTCTTCCAATGTAAATTGACAATTATCATTACTTTCAATGTATGTAAATATTTGCTCCATCGTCAAGGCGATACTACTCTTTCGAGTGTACATTTTACGACACTGAACGTGAACTGCTACAGAGTTAATATCTTTCAAATATTCAAAATGAATTTCATTTCTTTCAACACTTGCATCAATTAAAGTCCTCATTTCACGATCAAAACAACAACTTGACTTTTACAAAGGTTTATTACAAATAAAACAGTTGTCAGATATTTTGTTAAAATTATCAAACACCACAAATTGTAATTGAAAATATTATTGAACAAAAAAATGCGCCTAGTACATTACCTTGTAGGTGGTGCGGAAATGTGTGCATATTATGTATTATATATATAAATTTTTTAACTTTTAAAACTGCGATATCTCATGAATGGTAATTCGTACAAAAAAGGTGTTGGTACATTTTTTGTAGAGAATTTTATGATCTACAACTTTTGTAACAACTATTTTACGATAAAATTTACCGTTTCTGAGAAAATTGTAAAAAACCAAAATTTGTGACCTTTGACCTTGAATTAAATTTTTTGCACAAGTGGGATCGATGGGGACTTTTGACTCTTTATTTGTATTGACATAAATAAGGTATGTGTCAATTTTCAGCTCTATGCGAATTATTCCGAAGTTTCGCCTTTTTTACGTCTATTTTGACTGGACTATCACTAATTTTGGAGGAATATAAATTGGTAGAATTTAGGGGTTATCGAAATTTAGTTGCAATACAAAGCACTAAATTATGAAGTTCAAGTGAGTTTGTATGCTTTATAAGGAGGCCGAAGTTAATGAAAGTTTCTGTACATATTAATTTAATTTTTGTAATTAAAATTTTCTAATCTTGATATTTTTAGAAATTGTTATCATTAAAACTAAGCAATAATTTATCTATACATATATATAATTGTTTATATACTAAATATAAATATAATCTGCTATTTCCTTCATGTGAACCTAGTGTCTTCTACAAAATAATTCCTTTGGCACTTAATTAAGAAATATGGGACTTATTTAGGGCATCCATTCTGTAGAGGTTTTAGTTAGTCTAATCCAGTGTCGCCTGTATTAACCAATTTAGATTTTTGTTTTAGGTTTTTAGTTCAAGTTCAAGTTCATATTGGAACAAAGTTTTCTTTGGGCTGTGGAAAAACTGTTTTTTTTGGATTTCGATAGAAAAAGTGTTTATTTAATTATAAAATTTTAAATGAAGCCGTTACAAGTATAAAGTATTTTCTATCATAGTTTTTTAATTAAAATAACCACAAACTTTTTAAAGCTAAGCATATTTTGCCGCCAACAAAAATTATAGATGCAATTACTACTCTTTTGGGAAAATATTAACGAATTTCGTGAAGAAATGGCACAAAAAATGAAGGTTCTAATTGCAATAAATACTACAAAAAAGAATCTCTAAAAGGCTATTTACGACTTTTCTATTGACAAATTCCTTATTGTTATTATTCACTATCAATTTCAAGTCGTCAAACGGCTCTCTCGTTACATATAAAGTATATGGAAATGGCGATTTGTGAGCATTTATTTCTTACACTCCTTTACTTATTTTGATATTTTAACTATCTCAACCACTTCAGAAAGAAATGTTTTTTTTTTGTAATAATAAAAATGTACAAATTTAAAATTTTTAAAATTATCATCAAAACATTAGTATAATTGTCTTTTTGTATTGATTTCCTAAAAAAATTTTTACATTAGCTTAAAAGAGAATTATATAAGACATATCGAAGAAATTTCCGACAACTTAATTAATAGTTTAGTAGGGTCACTTGTTTAGTTAAATATGCTCAATTTAATGAAATAAATTGCTAAGGTAAAGTTTTACCATGTCTAAAAATAGCATAAACATCTGCAGATAACATTTGAAGTTAATTAACTGCTTGAAGAGTGAGTTTATTTCAACACATGTCATTTACATTATCTAAATAAACAGAAAATATACTCAATTTGAATACAGTATTAAGTCAAAAAGAAAAATATTAGGTCATAGTATTATCCCTTAAGTTTTTTTACATAATAAGACGCTAATGATATATTGAAACAATTAAATAAAACTAATCAGGGGAAAATATTTTTTTCACCACAATACCAAAGGATACAAAAAATACGTCATAAAATGTATCAATTTATTGTTGCTTTAGAAAATCATACAATAGAAAATGCAGTTAATGAATCCTGGAAAATATTTCAAGATAACATTCCATGATCTTAAAATGATAAATGGAACATTCCATGAATTGAAATGATAAATGGAATTACCATTTTAAAATGAAATTTAAACAAAAATTGCATAAATATCTGAAAAAAAACTTCGTTCAGTCCTTGGAACAATAGGTATATATTAATCGTTGAATGAAAACGTGCTTTTGTATTCCGAAAGCAAACGATACCCATTTTAGCTAGTGACTGATTCGTAACTTGGCCAGAAAACAGCGTGTTATATACAATTTTTGAAACTTAAAAATAAATATGATCGACTTGAAGTTAAATTTATGGAAAGATGCATAGAAATCTTAGGCAACTCTTATTTCATTAAAGCAGTTTTTTTGTATAATAACAAAAACAAATCCTTTTTGAAACAATAACGAATTAAAGTATTTTTAGAATATTTTTAATAAATTCATTATCAAATAATCAATCTAATATTAGCTTCCCATGAACCATAGTAAAACTAACTTTTCAATTAGTTTGAATTATCAATAAATTTTTTCCAAGAATTCTAAAACAAATAGGTGTCTACGTTTTTGTTTTATTTTGTTTTTTTTTTGGTAAGTAAATTTTAGGCTGTCATATGCGTTGTTTTTATAGAAAAAGTCAAAGAAAAGTTTGTTGGGCAGGGCTTTTGGACTGAGGTGGAAAATGGGTATTCATCGAAGAAATATTTTAAACAATTATCTTAGGTACAAGGAAATCAATAACTACTTAGAACTTCTTGAACAAAAATTTTCAAAATTGGTCAAATTATATATTATTGGATATACATTCTGCAACCGTCCAATAAAAGCGATTGAAATCTGTAGAACAAACAAAAACGTACTAAATGAAAATAAAAAATGGATCATAATTGAAGCTGGAACTCATGCACGTGAATGGATTTCTGTTTCCACGGCGCTATATTGTATATACCAATTGACAGAAAATCATTCACGTAATCTGACTCTCTTGGAAACGACCAACTTTTTAATAATACCACTTGTTAACCCCGATGGCTATGAATACTCTCATACTAAAGTAATAATCGCAAATAATTTAGGTAAATTATACTGTCTATTTTTTCTTTAGAATAGAATGTGGCGTAAGAATCGTCGACGTTTTCCTCATTGTAACACTGTAGGTGTGGATTGTAATCGCAACTATGATTTTCACTGGGAAAATAAAGCAGCTTTACGTACAGATTGTACTTATCCAGGTGAACAGCCTTTTTCTGAATTGGAAACATGCGCAATTCGAAATGTAATGGAAAACCTTGCACCAAATGTACAAATGTTTATATCTTTACATTCTCGTGCAGAAGCCATCATGTATCCTTGGGGTTACACAAGGTAGGTTCTTAGTATTAAAATAATTTAAAACAGTTCATAATCACAATTATAGAGAGAATGCATCTACTTGGGAAAAATTACATACAATCGCAAAATGCGGCGTCGAAGCTATACAAAATTATAATGGAAAAAAATTTAGACATGGAAGTATTTCAGAAGTTCTTCATAAAATTTATCCCGGTTCGAGTGTCGATTATGCTTATGGAGTGCAAAAAATTCCATTTACATTTGTTATGGAACTACCGTCACCTAGATATGGTTTTCAACCACCCAGAGGTAAGATAGAGTCAATTTTGAATGAAGTGTGGCAAGGAATTAGAGCGATGCTTTGGACTACAATTCAAAATTTTTTACTCTAATACTATCGTTGCACTCTATCCGAAAAAGTTTCACATAATTAAACTGAAATTAATTGTCATTTTTGAGAATTTTATAAGCAGATTAAAATCTAAGCTTTAATGCGAAATAAAAATCAAAATAGTTTTTTTAAGCTAGGGAGCTGTCGCCCTCTTTTCTACGCTCAGCCACCCCGGTTCTATTCTTGATTTGATTTAACTGAAATGAAAAAAAAATTACTATATATAATGCCTAGGACTCACTAGCGCTTAGCGTATAGGACGACTTAGCACAGTAAAAATGGAGAGTTTTCCTAAATACCAATATTACTGTTTTCATTGACATTCATTCTAAAATATTATATCAAAAATTAGCTAATAAATTAGATTTAAATTAAATTTTTAGCTAATAAAGAATTCATAATTTAATAAATTTCAGCAATATTTAAAATATATTTAAATAAAGATATAAAGTAAAATCAATTCTTCCCGAATTAAAATATTCTTCTTTGAAAAACCGGCAAGCTAGCGCTATAGTCGCTAATTCAGGCTATATACCAATTCAGTGGAGACTAAGGGACTTATTAGCAATGAGTGCTAAATTTTGTGAAGCTAATACCCATTCTCCACCGAAACTTATACTCATTATTATAATACAACGACGGAAATTTTGTATGGAGAAATGGGTAAAACACGTGTATTAAGCATGTCGTAATCCTGTATAAAATACAGCCTTTGAAGGGCTGCATAAAGAGAATTTTGCCATCTATTGTGAATTAGCAGGTTGTCCAACATTAAAAATTCCCCTATTTATGTGTCAAAAAGGAATTAATTGGTGGTATTTTGATAAGTATTTTTAAATTATTTTATGTATTTTAAAATAATTAATTTTTTTTCAGGTTATTTTTAATATAATATTTAGAAGTTTGTTTAATACTAGTTTTAAGAGTAAGGACATTGAAATTATTTTGTGTATTTTCACAGAGTCATTAGTTCAATGTTTACTTTTGTGACACTTTTTTTTAAAATTTCCATCAAATTTCCTTGATACAAACAATTTTCGGTGGAGAATCGATTGTTTTGTACGGGAGGCAAATAATGAGTATAAGCTTTGGTGGAGAATAGGTTTAAGCGCTAGTGAGTCCTAGGCATAAGAATAAAAAACAAGTAATATAAAAATAAATTTTTTAAAGTATATTCCTACTTGAGATTGCTTTTTCTTTTTTCTGAATTCATAATTCGTAATTCGTTGCATTCAGTTTTCTGAAGTTTTTCTCTCATATAAAATTAAAATTAGTTAATTAAATATAATTAATGAATTAATATTTGAACTAACTGTATTAACATCAATTGTCATGGACTCCCAACACAACAAAATTTATTTGAACTTGATTGGATAAATAGAAAAGGGTTAAATAACGATGGAATGTTCCAAAAAGATATTGGACACTATGAGCTAACGGTAAGAATAATATTTGAACTAACTGTATTAACATCAATTGTCATGAACTCCCAACACAACAAAATTTATTTGAACTTGATTGGATAAATAGAAAAGGGTTAAATTAACGATGGGAAGCTCCAAAAAGATATTGAATATTATGAGCTAACGGTAAGAATAATATTTGAACTAACTGTATTAACATCAATTGTCATGCACTCTCAACACAATAAAATTTATTTGAACTTGATTGGATAAATAGAAAAGGGTTAAATTAACGACTGAAAATTTGTAAAAGATATTGGACATTATGAGCTAACCATAAGAATAATATTCGAACCAAGTGTATAAACATCAATGGTCATGCACTCCTCACACAACAAAATTTATTTGAACTTGATTGGATGAATAGAAAAGATTTTATTAACAATTGAAGGTTTTTGAGCAACCTAATAGTAGGAATATAAAAAAACATTTTGTGCTTCTAATACCCATTCTGTTGGGCACGCGAAAAAATGTAATTTTAATTTTCACTTTAGGCACTGATCAAATAAAATATACATGAGCTTGATTGGTGACAGTTTTTTCAGATTTTGCCTAACCACGTGTGTTGATAATAAATAACATAAGCAACGGTACTTACCTGATCACATGCTCCAAGCGGTACTCAATATTTTTCGTTTCACAACGGTACTTATTGCCTACGTGTTCCTAGCGAGGTATCGTTTCACTTTATTGTCACCAAATATATTATTTATTGATAAAAAAAAGGACACTCAGATCAATGCTCTGAGTTGAGGTTAAGGTTTCATATCAATATTTGATTAAAACAAAACACTAAGATCAATGCTCAAAACAGTTTTTATTTTACTATCACAATAGTGCATTAAAAACGATACTTTCCTGACCATGTGCTCTAAATGAGGTACTTACCTGGCCACGGATTCCAAGCGATGTTTAAGATGTTTAATTATCTACTATATATACTATACACTATATTATCACAAAATATACCACTAACTGATTTAAAAGGGACTCAGATCAATGCTCTGAGTTGAGGTTTACTTTATTTTCCGTTTTTGTCACAATAATGTTTATTATTTATTTTTATGGCGACTCAGATCAATGCTCTGAGCTCTATTTATGACGAAGTCGAAAAACACAGTGAGTGCATTAGCAAGTTCCTGCTGTTTATATAGAAAAATAACAGGACTGCATAGACATTATTGTTATTACTCTGTGTTCTGTGTTGTGCACTACTACCAATTAAAAATGGTAAGCGTGTTTATCTAGACCACTTACATTTGATAACTTCCCATCAAAATCGGATGATGTATGCCCCGCCTCCGAAGAACGGGTTCTCAAGTAGTCTGGCCGCTAGTGTAGTTTATAAATGTCGATATTGTAGTTAGCTATAGAAATAAAATAATTTTAAAATTGTTGTTGTTCGATGCCGAACATACTGAGCCCCGTTGAAAATATGCAAAATTTCAAAACAAATTCATCAAAAAACTCCAAAAACCTTATTAAGGCCATTGTTAACATGCCTTTATTCAAAATAGCCAAGATCTCACTTTGGCACCTTGAACTTCAAAAAAAAAATTTTTCTTTGATTAGAAGCTGATAAAATGTCAAAATAATTTGACAATTGTCCAATAATTCTTGCAGACTCTTATAAATATCATACTGCATGGAGTATAGAACGGATTTTCTATATTTGAACTCTTTTTGAATGAATAACCACCATAATTAAAATATTTCTTACCATATACAAAAATATATTTGCATAAAACTTACTCAGAATGTTTCATGACTTGATATGACATGATTTTGAATTTATCTTTTGATTACTCTGCAAAATATAATCTAAAATAGTTTATGGTGTATTTTGTATATCTTGAAGTTCCGTGTTAACTAAATTAACTTAATTTTTTGAAATTTGTAATTTTTAAAAAAATAATTAAACTTGCTTTAATCAATTAAAATTACACGTGAGCAAAAAAGAAGCTTATAAGTCATGTGAATCCTTAATGCGCAGATATGGTGGCCAAATAGGACAAATGATAAATATAAAATGTATGAGTAAATATAGCTACCTTGAGTTTGCATCTTATTTTCCTTTTTTTTTTATAAAAACTATCCAGTAATATTTCAAAATAAAAATTGGAACACGGCTCAGACGATGTTGATTACAAAATGACTAAATGCAAAATGAAATTAACAAGAACAAGAGAAATAGATTTTTTTTGTTTTCAAATTTAATAACGGTAATCAGATAAAGATTTAAAACGTAATGATGTTGATTATAAAATAACCAGAATATTTTAGAAATTGTTATTTACACTACCGTTAGTGGCATTATCACTAATTGGTAATAAGCACAGTTTGTGTATTGGTCTAACAAATGTATTTCTTTTTGTTTTTACTGTAACTACGCGCAAACCATCTTTGTTTGGATGTATGTGTAAGATTTTCCCTAAAGGCCATTCAAAGGATGGTATATTGTCTTCTTTTAGCAAAACAATATCTTCAATCTTAAGATTAATTTTTTGGGTTTTCCATTTAGGACGATTTTGGAACTGGAGAAGATATTCCTTTGACCATCTTTGCCAAAAGTGCTGTTGTAATTGTCGTAAATAGTTCCATCTCGACCCTAAATGAGTTATACCGTTATCTTGCTTTTTGGGAATAGAAAGTATGGTGGAACCTATTAAAAAATGTCCCGGTGTCAAAATTCGCTCATCGTTAGGATCTTGGGAAAGCCGACACAATGGTCGCATATTAAGACATCCTTCTATTTGTGTTAACATCATGGCTAACTCTTCGAAAGTTAATGAAGTATCACTTATAACCCTTTTTAAATGATACTTAACTGATTTAATTCCTGCTTCCCATAGACCACCAAAATGAGGAGCAGATGGAGGATTAAAGTGCCAGGTTATGCCTTTGTTAGCTACATATTCAGCAGCATAAATTGATGCGGTTTTAATTGCTGCCTTTAGATCTTTGTCTAGCAATCGTTTCGCTCCCACAAAATTTGTGCCATTATTAGAATATACATCGGTACATAAACCTCTTCTACTGATGAATCTTTTAAAGGCAGCGAGAAATGCTTGAGATGTTAAATCAGATACAGGTTCTAAATGAATAACCTTTGTGGTCATACATATGAATAAGCAAATGTATCCTTTATATAAGCGATTACCACGATGTTTGGACATTTTGATATTATTGGACCTGCATAATCAACACTAAATGACGAGTAATCAAAAGAGTTAAATGATTAGACGATTTTGGTAATATAATGGAATGATTGGTTTTACAAAGGAAGGCTGGAATGTGTAAGTCTTCCACCAATTCGTAGTATTCCATTTGAATCAAGAAAAGGATTTAAGGTGCATAAAGAGCTTTTCGAGTTTATTATTCGATCGTGTTTCAGGTCATTGATTTCAGAAAAATAATCAAAATTTTGGGCTAGTTTAGCACTGGTAATTTAGTACTTTGAAGTTCTTTAGATGTCAAGAAACCACTTTTACGATTAGGTCCGTTAAGTTGAAGATTTGTATAAAATCTAAAGCAATAAGATATAACTCTAAGTGGTAGAAAGTAGAAAAGGTTTAAAATAAATTCAAAACAAAATCATTTGAATAGATATTAAACAAAGGACGTTTTCGTTCTTCAGCGTTGGAATTTGTATCGATGTAAGTTGACTTAGGCCATTGATCTCTTGCTTTACTTAACCAAGATGGTCCATTCCACCAAATATGTAGATTTGACATTAAGGAAGGTTGAACTCCTCTTGAGTTACAATCACCTGGATTGTCTGAGGATCGAATATGATTCCACGAACTATTAGGAATTGTATCTTGTATTGTTGCACTCCGATTAGCTATATAACTTTTGTATTTCCTAGGATCACTCCGTATCCATGATAATCTGATAGTGGAATCTGTCCATGCAAACAAAGGTGTGTTATATAGTTCAAGATCATTCCTTGTTTGAACCAATAATTTTGATAACAAAACAGCTCCAATAAGCTCTAGACGTGGGAGGGTGATTGGTTTAATTGGAGCGACTTTGCTTTTGGCAGTGAGAAGGCTAACGTGAGTATTTACATTTTCGTCCTGAACTCTAAGATATACAGTGGCAGAGTAAACATAATTAGATGCATCAGAAAATCCATGTAGTTGGGAATTATGATTTGATGGATTGAAATGTATCCATCGCGGTATTTGAATATCATGAATATGATGAAGAGTTGATTTATACATTCCCATTCAGTTGCAAGAGTCTCAGGTATAGGTTCGTCCCATGAACATCCGGAAGCCCATAATTTTTGCATCAAAATTTTAGCGGTTATGATCACTAGTGATATCCAGCCCAACGGATCGAACAGTTTAGCGATGTTAGATAAAATGGCCCGCTTTGTACAAGAATCATTTTCAAGTACAGGTGACTGGATTTTAAGGATGTCCGTTGAAGGATACCACTGAATACCTAGAGCCTTGATTGATTCGTCATCGGTAAAGGTCAATGGAAATTTCTTTTCCCTATGTTCTTCGGGAAGGTTAATGAGTAGTTTTGGGTTATTAGATACCCATTTTCGCAAACGAAAGCCTGCTGAGTTTAATAAGCTTATGAGTTGAGTTTGAGTTTCTAATGCTAGGTCTACTGAACTTGCGCCAGTAATAGCATCATCAACGTAAAAATCGTTCAAAATAACTGAAGAAGCTAGCGGATGAGAATGCACTCTATCTTTTGCGAGTTGGTGTAATGTCCTAATAGCAAGATATGGCGATGGTTTGATTCCAAAGGTAACTGTGGTCAGAGTATAATTTTTAATTGGCTCCCCTTGATGATCTCGCCACAGAACACGTTGAAAGTTTTGATCATGTTTATTTACACTAATCATGCGATATATTTTCTCAATATCCGCTGACATGGCATATTGATGTCTTCTCCATCTTAATATGATAGAAAATAGATTAGATTGGAGTTTTGGACCACTGTACAATTGGTCGTTAAGATTTTTCCCATTTGACGACAGAGCGGAAGCATCAAAACGATGTGAACCTTGGTGGTTGAGCTGTCTTTAAACACAGCGTGATGCGGTATATAATAAGTTTTATCAAAAGAAGCCTCATGAGTTACTTCTTTCATATGCCCCATTTTAATATACTCATTGATACAAGCCTTATACTCAGTATTAAGAACTTAATCGCGAAGGAGACGGTTTTCTAGATTCTAGAATCTACGAAGGGCCATTAAGCGTGAGTTGCTTAAATCAGAGGTCCAATTTTTCAAAAAAGGCAAACTTACTTAATAACGTCCATTAGCAAAACGTAAAAAAGTTCGATTATAAAAATCTTCACATTCTTGCTCATTTTGTGTTAACTTTGAGACCTCAGCAATCTGTTCAGTATCCCCAAATTTTCGTTCTAGACAGTCTTCATTTTTATTGGGTATGTGTACTGGTAGTGAAATTACTTGCGCGTTTGAGGTATCGTGTGTACTACCAAAAAGGATCCAGCCCAGCACACTATTCTGTGCTATAGGTGTGCCAGCTGGCCCTTTGCGGATTCCTTCTAGTATAATGTTACTATAAACATCTGCACCTAGAAGAAGGTCAATTTTACCAGGCTTTGAAAAAGTTGGATCAGCTAAGTGAAGGCCTGCTATATGAGACCATTTGTTACAAATGATAATATGAGCGGGTATAAAGTCAGTTTTCGTAGTGATGATCAATACTTGTATGTATATACATATTATCAACCCCATTAGAGCATGATTGTAGCGATAAAATTGCCTTTTGTTTTACGTTAGTTGCCTTTGAATTGTTAACACCCGTTATCTTTAATGAAGTACTGCGTTTCTTTAGTTTTAGTCTAGATGCTGCTACAGAAGTATTATTACTTTATACGAAACTTGAGATCCTGAGTCGATTAATGCCCTTAGTGTATATCGCTCACCTGATGCAGATTGAAAATTTACTAATGCCGTCGCTAATAGGGCTTGCAGATTAAAAGTATGAGAGTAAAATGAAGGGATTACCTCTTTATTAAGGTTGGTAGAAGAGCTATGCTTAGTCGTTTTGATTTTGACAAAGGTGTTTTGATTTTTAGCGTCTGAAGGTAATGTGGAATTATCTTGTTCAACTTAAGTTTTTATATGTAGTAGAGAATGATGCATTTTTCCACAATGATAACAGCGTCGTTTGCTTAAGCATTGGAGTGTTTGATGTCGTTCTGAGAGACAATTGAGACATAGGTGCTTAGACCTGGCGAATTTAATTCGAGATTCAATATCAAAGCTCTTAAATTTTGAGCATTGATAGAGTTTGTGATTTTTTTACACACTATACAGGCAGAATAACTGTTATGTGAATGTGTGTTTTTGGGTTGCTTAGGACGCGGATTGTCATGTTTGTTGACGTCATGTGTCTTAGCAGTTGGAATTGATTCAAGAGTTCTAAATCGTTATTCAATGAATGTCTTAAATTTTTCGAGAGTGGGTCTCATTTTCACCATTGAGTGTGCATTCCCAGAATGTTTGCGTTTCAGAGGGTAACTTTTGTGAAATAAGGTAGATTAAAATAGGGTCCCATCCTTTTGTGGACACTCCTAAATTTTCAACCCTGATATGCATCCTATTGTAATGTCTAATAATTTTTTTAAAGGTTTTGCAATTTCGGATAATATCACAGTTTGGTTACAGAGAATTTTTAATTGCTCCTTTACTAACACCCTAGGATTATGGTATCGTTGAAGAAGAACCTTCCATGCAACTTCATAATTTAAGTCAGAGATTTTATAGTGCTTCAGAAGTTGTTCCGGTTCTCCAGAGACACTCGTTTTAAGGTATTGCAATTTTTGGGCAAGCAAAATTGTTGAATTATCGTGAACCAAAGCTACAAAAAGGTCGTGAAAAGAAGCCCACGAGTCATAAGATCCAGAAAATGTTGGTAATGATATTTTCGGCAGTTGTAGGTTGTTATTAACTAGTCTTGTTTCTAAAAAAGTGTTTGCAAGAGCATTATTAGGCTGGTCATGATTAACCAGATCCCTTAAAGTTGCAACATACTCAAAATATCATTCTTTCTGAAAAGAATAGTGGTCATTTTCCAAATACTCATTTGCTGCGCGTTCTTCAGCAGTTAATTTTAACGAAAGAATTTCAATTTCACAATGGCTTGACGAGCATTCTTCCCATAACTTCCCTACGGTACTTAAACGTGCCTCCGCTAAGGATCTTGTTCGTTTTACTAATGAAGTTTTCTTAAAATTGATAACTGATTTGTTTATCAAATTAGCATATGCGGTTTATTTATTTATAAGTTCACTTAATGACATGTTATTAGGTTTTATTCCTATCGTTTATAAAAAGTAACACTAATTTTAATCCACTTTCACCAATCAATCACGTATTCGGCTCGAAGAACCAAATGTTGGGTACGCGAAAAAATGTAATTTTAATTTTCACTTTAGGCACTGATCAAATAAAATATACATGAGCTTGATTGGTGACAGTTTTTTCAGATTTTGCCTAACCACGTGTGTTGATAATAAATAACATAAGCAACGGTACTTACCTGATCACGTGTTCCAAGCGGTACTCAATATTTTTCGTTTCACAACGGTACTTATTGCCTACGTGTGCCTAGCGAGGCTTCGTTTAACTTTATTGTCACCAAATGTATTATTTATTGATAAAAAAAAGGACACTGAGATCAATGCTCTGAGTTGAGGTTAAGGTTTCATATCAATATTTGATAAAAACAAAACACTAAGATCAATGCTCAAAACAGTTTTTATTTTACTATCACAATAGTGCTTGAAAAACGATACTTTCCTGACCATGTGCTCTAAATGAGGTACTTACCTGGCCACGGATTCCAAGCGATGTTTAAGATGTTTCACTGTTCACTATATTATCACAAAATATACCATTAGCTGATTTCAAAGGGACTCAGATCAATGCTCTGAGTTGAGGTTTATTTTATTTTCCATTTTTGTCACAATAATGTTTATTATTTATTTTATGGCGACTCAGATCAATGCTCTGAGTTCTATTTATGACGAAGTCGAAAAACACAGTGAGTGCATTAGCAAGTTCCTGCTGTTTATATAGAAAAATAACAGGACTGCATAGACATTATTGTTATTACTCTGTGTTCTGTGTTATGTGCACTACTACCAATTAAAAATGGTAAGCGTGTATATCTAGAACACTTATAGTTGATAACTTCCCCTTAAAATCGGATATTGTAGTTAGCTATAGAAATAAAATAATTTTAAAATTTTTGTTGTTCGATGCCGAACACATTCTTTACAGGCGCTATGTACAACGTTCTAGTCCTCCATACAAAAAAAATCGGTTCTCAAGAAGCAAAGTCTGTAGTGACGACAAAAGAAACATTTTTTTTTTTATTTTTATTTTTCATTTTTAGTTTGACAGTTTTGTTACTACAATCTTAATTATATATTAATTCATTAGTTCTTTTGACTTATTCTAACTTGACTTAGTATTATCTGTGCTCAGTGTGTAGGACCAATGCCCCATCACCTCCAACTATCAGTACCTGTAGTAGGTTAGATCATCAGGTTTACTTCTTAGTAGCCTTCTTGTTTTGTTTGTTGTGTCTAAGAGTTTTAATACCTCTAGATTTGAGTGGTGATGAAGCCTTTTCTCATGCTCAGTTGCACTTCTCTGTATTTCCTCGTCAACCCTACTTATTTGAAGGTCTTTGTGAATTTCATTGTTTGTTACATATCTGTATGCTTTTGTCATAAGTCTTAGTATCTTATTTTGCTTTCTTTGAATTATGTCCCTGTTGGATTTACAGGAACAACCCCACAATTGTATTCCGTAAGTCCATATAGGCTTTATCATAGTTAGATACAGAAGTCTTTTATATGCCAGTTTCATTCTAGAGTGCTTTCCTATAAGCCAGCTCATTTGTAACAGTTTCATATCTATTTGCTTGGTTTTCTTCAGTATGTGGGTTTTCCAGCTCAACTTCGAGTCCAGATGTAACCCCAGATACTTAATGGACTCCTTATGAGGTATCTATTCACCTTTTATATGTAAATTCGATTCCCTATAATTTTTTCGTAACGAGAAGATAACATGATTTTGAATTATTTAGTTTGATTTTCCACTTACCAGTCCAAGAGCTAATTTTGTCCAGATCTTTTTGTAACTTTTCATTAGCAATGCTTATTGATTCATTTATAACCATAATGGCTGTGTCATCAGCGTACATGCCTATTATGGTGCCTTTGGAGACCGGTATATCTGCCGTCTACATCAAGTACAGCACCGGCCCGAGCACACTTCCTTGTGGTACTCCAGCCAGTATTGGATAAGACTTTGTCAGAGTTTCTTCGAGAGACACCATGAAGGTTCTTTCATCTAAGTAGGATTCGAGAAGCTCACAATGATTACGTGGTAATATCAAGCTCAGTATTTATTTTAGACCTTCGTGCAATACTCTATCAAATGCCTGCGACCCATCTACTAATACCGCTGAGCAGAATTTCCTGTTTTCAAATCCTTGTTCAATGTTGTCTGTCAATCTATATATTTGCTCTATTGTAGAATGCTTTCTTCTGAAGCCAAACTGGAAGTCTGGTATGTTTACATATGGTTCCAATCTTTTTATGTATAGTTTCTTGAATATCTTAGCCATAATCGAAAGGATTGATATAGGTCTGTACGAAGACACATCATCCATGGCGTCTAGTTCCACAATTAATCTTTATTTAAAGTTTTTTTTTTGTGTTTATTTAAAAATAGTTACAAATTACACAATTAAAATTATTCTAAGTATTTATACTTTTTATTTAAGAATTTTTCTAACATAAGTTATTTTACTTTTTATTTAAGAATTTTTCTAAGTTATTTTACTTTTTATTTAAGAATTTTTCTAAGTTATTTTTCTTTTTATTCAAACAAGGAAGAAGAAGATTTATTTTGCTTGTAAAGTATCGGCCGGTCTTACAGCAGCGGTTCAACCTTCTTCTTTAAAATATTTAGAAACACTCTCTATTCTAAAGAAAAGTACTTTCTTTTATAGTACCTTTGTATCATGCAATTTTTATTTTTATATAATGCAATATTATTTTTTGCTATAACTGTAAAACAATATTGCTTTTATTGTTTTTTTTTGTATTATAATAATTTTTCTGAACTATGCAATTTTCTTTTAGTTCATGGGACTTTGTACGTTGTAAATCTTATATACTTAACCCTAGACTTAAACCTAAATTAAACCAAAGCTTTCAATGGATCTTAAGTCTAGACAAAATCCTAATTATATAATTTACGAATTTATTATTTTTATGTAGGCACATGTACCAATTTAAAGTTTTAGTTTTATAAATAATTATTTATTTATTTATTCGACTTAATATAGAAAATGTCCCATTATTTACTATTTAATATATACTTTGCCCCTTTTATTTATTCATTACCATTATTATTATTATTATTATTATTATTATTCTTATTATTATCATTAAAATCAGATTTAAGCTTATAATAATTTATTAAAAATATAACTATTTTTATTTAAATAGGTTTGTAAATGAACATATAAAATATTTATAAGTAGAGAGGAGCCATTTGCTTTTTTTTTGACTTACTTTTACCAAAAAGAATAAAAACAGATTATTGATTATAAATGTTTAATTGAGTGAGTGAAATTGCTTTAAATCAGGGTACGCACACTGTTTACATAACATACTTTCCCCCCTTGAGGAAGAGAATCCCTGCGGTTAGTGGGGGATTCTCTAAAAAGAGTGTTGAGGGCATCAAAATAGCTAAAATATTAAAACAATATCAAGAGAAGAAAGAAAAATATCTAGAATTAAAGATTTATTTTTTAAAACTTGTTTTGAAGTAAAAAAAGAATCTTAAATCTTAACAGGTAAAAAGGCATAACACTCAAGGTGTGATAAGGCCAAGAAATTTAAAAATTTTGGAAAAGAAACAGAAAAGATTTAAAACAAAAAACAATTCTCTTAGTCGCCTCGTACGACAGGTGAGGCGTACCGAAGGCCTAGAATCCCCGGTCCTTCTAGGGTTTGAGTTTAAACAAGACTGCACCAATTTTGTGTTTTTTATATTTAGAAGTTGTTATAGGAGTTGATATCTGATGAGTTGATATATGTGTTTGGGTTTGTATAATTGGAGATGCTAGCCTAATACTATCAACACTTAATGGTTAGCCGCTGGGTTAACTACCAGTATCTACATCTCTAGTTTGCAAGTCCTTTTTCCACTCTATTTCTATTCGTTTGCGAATAGAAATGAGTGTTGTTTAAGATTTACTATAGGGTTATGGTGTAAGCTTGCGAGTATTTTTGCTTTAGAACAGATTCGAGAAAGAAAGTAAATTTTGGAAGGGTTTAGTTTCAGTTTAAAATGTAAGTATTTATTTGTAATAGGTTGTGCCTTTTTTGTTATGTCTTGAGTATTTATTCGTAAAAGGGTTTGAGATGGTTGTTGTAAACCGTGATGGTTCGCTTTCCCATTTTAATAGACGTATTTACTTCGCCTGGGACTTTAACTACAGTGTAAGGTCCAATCCAGATTTGAGAGAGTTTATGCTTTTTACTCTCATTTTTTAGCAGTACCTTGTCGCCAATATGAAATGTGTTTGGTCGCAGATGTTTATCGTAATATTCTTTCGATTTATTTTTGCTGGCTAAAATATTTCTTCGTGCTAGTTTATAGGATTTTTGTAATTTATATTTAAGTATATGATAATAGCTCTCGTGATTGTAAACAGGCTCGGGTTCTCGTTTTAAATTTGATGGGACGTCTGCTGTGAATCCAAATAAGCAGTCCATAGGAGTTAATTTAGTACCTTCATGTATACTATTGTTGTATACGAATGCGGCTGTGCGCAAAAATTGGTCCCAAGTTTTGGGATTTTCATCAATTATAGTACGTAGATATTCTATTAGGGGACGATAAGCACGTTCTAGTGCACCATTTGATTGAGGATGGTACGCTGAGGTACGAAGTTTTTTAATTTTCAACAATTTACACACACCTTTAAAGAGATCGCTGAGGAAATTTGCACCTTGATCGGTGACGATTTGTTTAGGGATTCGATAACGAGTAATTATTTGATCAAAGAATATTTGACCGATAGTTTGCGCTTCTGCATTTGGGATGGCATACCAGTCAACAAATTGAGTGAGATTATCTTGGAAGGTTAAAATGTATTTATTACCAGAATCTGTTCCTTCAAGGGGACCGACAATGTCTAAATAAATTTTGTCAAGAGGTTTTTCAGCAATATCTGTAATTACCATGGGCATTTTAGTAAGCCGCGAGATTTTCATGGTTTGACATTTTTTACACCTTTTGATATATGATTTTATGTCGCGAAATATGAATTTCCACCAGTATTTACGACGAATACGTTTGTAAGTTTTAAAAACACCTTGATATCCTCCGAAAAGGGAATCATGGTAGTCTTTCAAAATAGTTTTTATTTCTTCGGGGTTTGTTATAATTTCTACTTTCCTTGTTTTATTGGATTGTTAGCAATATGGGTATTTCTTCATAAAATTCAGAGGGGGTTGTTTTCTTTTGAGCTGACAGTACAGCTGCTAGGGGTGGATTAAAGTTGTCTTTAGGGTTTTCAATAGGCTCTTTCGGAGTAATGGTTTCAATTTGAGGCCTTTTAGCTTGTGACCTAGAGATAGCGTTTAAAGATTTAAATTTTCGGTGTTTTATATTGGGTAATACTAGGTCGCCTAGAGATATTGGTTCAGTTGGATTTGTTGCACTTGGAGGTATTCGACTTAGAGCATCTGCATTTGTGTTATACTTGTCTGGCTTATATTCGATGGTATAATCGTGTTCCGATAATTTATGGTGAAACCGAACTAAACGGGTAGTGGGATCTTTGACATTGAAAACGCCCTTTAAAGACTTATGATCAGTATATACTGTGAAAGTTCTGCCTTGAAGATAGCAGCGAAAATTTTTTATAGCCCACACTATGGCAAGAAGTTCTTTTTCGATTGTAGAATAGTTTCGTTCAGCTTTATTGAGGGAACGACTAGCATAGGCCATAGGCTGGTCCTTACCGACCTTCATCTGTGAGAACACAGAAAAATCAGGAATAAATTTGCGATAATAGTTAGCAAGTCCTAGAAAAGATTGGACTTGTCTGACAGTTTTAGGAACCGGAAAATTTTGTACGCACTTTATTTTTCTAGGGTCGGGTGAGGCTCCTTTTTCTGAGCATATATGCCCAAGGTATACTACCTCCTTTTTTAGAAATTGGCACTTTTCGGGTTGCAATTTAAGATTATTTTCCCGTATTCGGTCGAAAATTTTTTGTAATTTACTATTATGGTCTTCTAGGTTTTTGCCATATATGACAATATCATCTAAATATACAAAACATTCGAGAACTTGTAGGCTTGTTAAAACATAGTTCATTAATCTCTGAAATGTGGCCGGGGCTCCTTTGAGTCCAAACGGCATGCGTCGAAATCCATAGTGTCCGTAATTAGTACTAAATGCAGTTTTAGGCTGGTCTTTGGGATCTACTAATACCTGGTGATAGCCACTAGCTAGATCGAGGGTTGTAAAGTATCGAGCATGACCTGATTGGTCTAAGATATCCTCTATTCGAGGTAAAGGGTAAGCATCACCGATGGTTTTTTCATTTAATTTTTGGAAGTTAACGACTACACGCCATCGTTTTTCGCCATCTGGCCAAGCTTTTTTCGGGACAACTAAAAGAGGGGAATTCCATGGGCTTTTACTGGGCTGAACAATACCGCTATCTAACATTTCTTTAAGTTGTTCGTTTATAACTTGTTGAGTTTCGGGCAGTCTGTACATTTTTTGATTTATTGGAGCTTGGTCCTGAATCAAAGGAATTTCATGAGTAATTGCATTGGTGTACGAGAGTTTATCACCTTTTAGGTAAAAAATATCTTGATATTCGAAACAGAGTGTTTTAATAGATTTCATTTCTTCTGGGTTTAGTGTGTCGTCCAGTTCTAGTTCTTTTTCTAGCTGGGAATATCTAAGGTTAAGGGCGAGTCGTCCGGGTATTCGTCGTCCGGGTATAAATAACGGATATGCTGAATGAACTCTGTTCTATTGGGTGATATTATTTCTAGGTTTTTAGTTTTGAGATATTTTTTCTGGTTTTTTTTCAAGGGGTGAGAACGTGGTTCCTTTATTTCAGACGTAATTAGTTTATAATTTACATTGTGTTCTGAGCGTTTTGTTCACTGTCTTCGTTTATTGAGTTCAAATTTAAAAATGAGTTTTTTAGGTTATTCCCATATGCGGATGGGTTGTTAGAGTTATTATTAAGAGCTAAATGGAGTTGAGATTCTGTATCTTTTAATGAAACAATTTCAAAATCCTTCAGAGGAGATAGTTTGAATTTAAGTTCGTAGAGGCGTAGGGGTTTTACCGTGGTGTTTATGATTCCAATATTTGCGGTTTGATTTCCTTTGTATAGTAAGCTGTTTGCCAGGAATATTCCTTCGCTTATCCCTTCAGATAAACAGAACATGTCTTCTTGTAAGTGGGTTTGAAAAGGTATTATCCCTTGTGTCTGTGCGAGGACATTATAGGGTTTATCCAAACTTACCGATAAAATTGTGGGTAAGCTGGTTGTTTGGAGCCAAATCAAAATTCCAGCAGTTTTCTTGACAAAATTATATTTTATTATTTTTTTTTTTTAACAGTGTAGCAATATTTTTAGTAGTGTTACCGCATCGAATTTCTGAGCACATGGTCAACTTGACATGACATCACAAACCAAAGAAGTAAGTATATTATATTATAATTTGCTTTATTTGGTATTGGTAATTTGGTCTGTTTGATATTAGTGTACAAAATAACTCCGCCCACTGTATTAATCAGTTGCTATGGAGTTATTACTGTACAGATAAAACCTGATAAGCTCGATCATGGGAACTGAAATTTACAGTTCACCTAGATCCAGTTATTCTAGTATAAAAACCATGCACTTGCTGCAATGAGTTAGTATGCCTTTTGCTCTTCATGCTATTAGTTGTGATTTAAAATTCAAATATCCAAATTTTCCTCTAAACTCAGGGTTTTTGACTTGAGTTTTCCTTTAAATTCTCAGGGTTGTGACTTGAGAATTTTCTTAATTATAATATCAGGGTTCTGACCTGATATTATCATTTCCAATTTAATTTCTTTTTTTTTTCTCTAAACTCAGGGTTTTTGACTTGAGTTTTCCTTTAAATTCTCAGGGTTGTGACTTGAGAATTTTCTTAATTATAATATCAGGGTTCTGACCTGGTATTATTATTTCAAATTCTATTTCTTTGTCGCCTCTAAGCTCAGGGTTTTGACCTGGGTTTCCTTTAAGTTCTCAGGGCTTTGACTTAAGAACTTTTCCAACAAAAATATCAGGGTTTTGACCTGATAAACTATAATCTATGGGTTTTGACTTGAGATTATCCTAAAATGTAATCTCAGGGTTTTGACTTGAGACTCAAATCCTTTTATAGTGCAGTATTAAATTATCAGACAAAAACATAAAACATAAAGTAATTTATATTTTTTCTTAGTTTTTTACTCAACGTTGGAACGCGTTGAGCAGGTAAGTACTTATAATTTAATCAATTTTAATATATATTTATATATATATAACAAACTTATTGAATTAATATTTATTTTTCTTTTGGTTTAAATAAAATAAATATACAAAGTGTTAATGTGGTATTATTTAATATTTAAAACCCATCCCTAATAAACTAAGCTCATACAATTGAAAACGGAACCCTTCTCAATTTATAAGTGTGTTGTGTTTTTAAAATACACCCAAAATTTTGGTCCTTCGAGCCGGATTGTGTGATTGGTTTTATAAGGTAAGTTTAAAATATATTTTAACAAAATGCCTATTAACGTGCTTATCGACAAACAAACAGTTTTTTCCAACCTTATTAATAAATCTATCGTCAATTTCAAAAAAACAGCCATTCAGAAACGAACAAGATCTTTAGCAGAAGCTCGATTATCCGCTGTAGAAAAACTATGGGAATCGTATTCTACGAATCATTGTGAAATTTAAATTTCTGCTTTACTATTATCCAACAAAGAATTAAGTAAACATGAATATTTTGCAAAAGATCATTATTCCGAGCAAGAAGAAAAATATTTCGACTATGTGGCCACGTTGAAAGATTTAATTAATTATGATCAGCACACTAAAACGTCTTTTAATCCCAACTTAAGTTCAGGAATACCCACAAGTAATTTACAGTTACCAAAGATAGCTATTCCTAAATTTACAGGTTCATATGATTCTTGGACTTCTTTTCATGATCTCTTTGTTGCTCTAATTCATGAAAACTATTCACTTTCACCAGCACAAAAACTACAATATTTAAAATCAAGTCTTTCTGGAGAAGCCGAAACCTTAGTCAAATATTACAAACTTTCTGATGCAAACTATGAAATTGCGTGGAAGGTACTTCGCGATAGATATCATAATCCACGAGCACTAGTTAAAGCACAGTTAAAATTAATGTGTAATCAATCTTCCTTGTCTGTTGAAACTGCCAAAAGCCTAAAAAGTTTATTAGACGTCACGATAGGATGTGTATCAGAATTAGAAAATATGGGGGTATCTACGAACGGTTGGGATCCTATATTGATTTTCATAATTTCACAAAAATTATCCCGTGAAACACAATCCTCAAGCCATCTGAAAAAACTTTACAATCTCTCTACAACTCTTTCAATCGACAAGCCTTGTTAGGTACAGCACTAGTTGACGTGCATTCTACATCAGGGGAAACATTTACATTGAGAGCACTCATTGATTCTGGTTCTCAAGTTTCCTTCATTACCGCAGCCGCTGCAGCTAAACTAAAGCTCAAAAAACATAAGTTATCCTTGCAGATAACAGGTGTTAATAATTCGAGAGCAACACATGTTAAGCATAAAGTAGCATTCATGCTACAATCTCGCTATGTTGCAATAAACAAAATCCATCTTCAAGCAATGGTAATTCCAACCATCACATATTATCAACCGTCAAAAATTGACGTATTTACAAAACCTTCAGTTAGCAGATCCCAATTTCTATCAACCAGGTAAGGTTGACCTACTATTAGGAGCAGATGCATACGGTAGCATCATCCTAGATGGTATCCGCAAGGGTCCAGCTGGCACACCTGTAGCTAAAAACAGTATGCTAGGCTGGATTCTATTTGGCAGCACTGAAAAAAGCAAGGTTGCCCCGACCAAGCCAGTCACTTTACCCCGTCTAGAGCTCAATGGAGCTGCTCTGCTGTCTATGTTAATAGTTCAAACCCAAACTGATTTGGAGCTAAAAAACGTTCCAGTTTATGCATGGACAGATTCTACTATTACCTTATCCTGGGTTAAAAGTGACCCCAGAAAATATAAAACATACGTTGCCAACCGAATAGCAAGTATACAAGAATCCATACCTATAGAAGCCTGGAATCACGTTCGATCTAAAGATAATCCTGCTGATTATAACTCTCGAGGAATTGAACCCTCCACACTAGCTAATTTACCCTTATGGTGGCATGGACCATCATGGCTAAACAAACCTGAATCTCAATGGGTTATTAACAATCAAATTCATGCAACCTCTGTAGTTGAAGAACAAAAAAGACTTACTTTAAATTGTCTTTCTACCGAATTTATTGATAATCTCTTTCTTAAATTCTCAGCATTTTCCCGTCTAATAAGAACATTATCTTACTCCTTAAGATTTTATTACAATCTTAAACTAAAGCGTTCCGAACGCACAACTGGTTTTTTAACTTCAGATGAGCTTCAACAAACGAAAATTCGAATATTGAAACTAGCTCAAATATCTGAATATTCATCTGAAATACGAGACCTTCAAAACAATAAGTCTGTAAATTCAAAAAGCACATTAATCACGTTAAATCCGTTTCGTGATCACACAGGGCTACTACGAGTTGGTGGAAGAATTTCTAATTCCAACCTCTTCTATGCTACAAAACATCCCATAATTTTGCCCAAATCTTTTAACCATATTACCTCATTGATTATACGCCATTTTCATCATCAAACTCTTCATGGCGGAGTTGAATCAACCTTATCTGCTCTTCGGAATGAATATTGGTTATTACATGGAAGAAAAAGTGTACGACATTTAATACACCAGTGTGTTATATGCTTTAAACAAAAACCAAAATCTAATACCCAATTAATGGGTAATCTACCTGCATGTCGCATAACTCCTTCACGTCCGTTTTCACATACAGGTATAGACTTTGCAGGACCGCTTAATATAAAAATGTCAAAACATCGGGGAAACCGTCTATACAAAGGATATATATGCTTATTTATATGCATGGCTACAAAGGCAATTCATTTAGAACCAGTATCAGATTTAAGTTCCAATGCATTTCTTGCTGCATTTCAAAGATTTATAAGCAGACGAGGCCTATGTACAGATATTTATTCCGACAACGGTACCAACTTCGTTGGTGCAAAAACACTTTTAGATAAAGATTTAAATGAAGCAATAAAAACAGCAAAACTTTATACCGCTGAACAAATTGCTAACAAAGGCATCACTTGGCACTTCAATCCTCCGTCAGCCCCTCATTTCGGTGGACTCTGGGAAGCTGGAGTCAAATCCGTAAAATACCATCTAAAAAGAATACTTGGTAATACTTCATTGACCTTTGAAGAATTATCTACAGTATTGGCTCAAATCGAAGGATGTCTTGATTCACGACTTTTTGGAATTTTTTGAATCAACTAAAACATCATTTTTGGCAAAGATGGTCAAAGGAATATCTTGTTCAACTTCAAAATCGGCCTAAATGGAAATCTGAAGAACGAAATCTCAAAATTGGTGATATCGTCATCATTAAAGAAAACAATATGCTCCCAGGTAGGTGGCCCTTAGGAAAAATTGTAAGCACCCATACAGGCCCAGACAATTTAATTCGTGTAGTCTCTATACAAATTCCAACTAATACAATCATTAGACCGATTCACAAAACTTGTTTATTGCCTAGCAATAACAGTTGCTCTGATAAATAATTTCAATTTTGTTTATCACATTTGTCTTAAAATTTCAAATGTACCGTTTACCCTTTTTTCTATAAATAAATCTCTTATAATAAACACTGATTAGTTGATCTTCAAAAGTGCTTAAAATAACAAGTGAATTCTACAATATTAAATTTCTTTGTGTTTTTTATTAACATTTTCAATATCAGGTAATTAAACCATTTCCTAAACCTAACTTATTCTAATTTACTTGTGTTCAGAAATTTCAACACCTGAGACTTCTGATCGGCCTTCAACGCCGAGTCAGAATATTGATCGGCCTCCAACGCCTGGGCGAAATATCGAGCAGCTCTTCATACAAGCGCCAACCACCTTAGCTACAACCCCAATAATTTCAGTAACTAGGGGTTTGAATATAATGACGTTAAACAAATCAAATGTCATCGTTGAAATTTCGGATGACGAGGATACTGCATCCAATCGCACTCATAGTAGGACAGAAGGGGTCAAAGGTAGAACAAACACTACGCAATTTAAGGGTACCCCTAAGGAGGTCAGAGTCCTAAAAAACATGGTCATCAGGCACGCTGATAAAAACCCTGAAGATCGTCTGATGATCATGGTAGAGGACGGTGGGATAAGGTATCCAGTTTTCATTCCTAAGGAAAAATTATTAAATTCAAAAAAAAGAAAATATCGCACCAAGCTGCCAACTGGTCGTAGGGTGAATGTCAAAATGACGAAAGAGGGCAAAATAAAATTTTTATTACCCTAATTTACTTTTTATTTAACCCAACTAATCCATATTTTTCTCTATTTTTTTTTTTTTCGTTAAAAAAAAAAATAATAATAATAATAAAATCTTTCAACGGGGCCCAGTATGTTTGGAGCCAAATCAAAATTCCAGCAGTTTTCTTGACAAAATTATATTTTATTATTATTTTTTTTTTTTTTTAACAGTGTAGCAATATTTTTAGTAGTGTTACCGCATCGAATCTCTGAGCACATGGTCAACTTGACATGACGTCACAAACCAAACAAGTAAGTATTTTATATTATAATTTGCTTTATTTGGTATTGGTAATTTGGTCTGTTTGATATAAGTGTACAAAATAACTCCGCCCACTGCATTAATCAGTTGCTATGGAGTTATTACTGTACAGATAAAACCTGTTAAGCTCGATCATGGGAACTGAAATTTACAGTTCACCTAGATCCAGTTATTCTAGTATAAAAACCATGCACTTGCTGCAATGAGTTAGTATGCCTTTTGCTCTTCATGCTATTAGTTGTGATTTAAAATTCAAATATCCAAATTTTCCTCTAAACTCAGGGTTTTTGACTTGAGTTTTCCTTTAAATTCTCAGGGTTGTGACTTGAGAATTTTCTTAATTATAATATCAGGGTTCTGACCTGATATTATAATTTCCAATTTAATTTCTTTTTTTTTTCTCTAAACTCAGGGTTTTTGACTTGAGTTTTCCTTTAAATTCTCAGGGTTGTGACTTGTGAATTTTCTTAATTATAATATCAGGGTTCTGACCTGATATTATTATTTCAAATTCTATTTCTTTGTCGCCTCTAAACTCAGGGTTTTGACCTGAGTTTCCTTTAAGTTCTCAGGGCTTTGACTTAAGAACTTTTCCAACAAAAATATCAGGGTTTTGACCTGATAAACTATAATCTCTGGGTTTTGACTTGAGATTATCCTAAAATGTAATCTCAGGATTTTGACTTGAGACTCAAATCCTTTTATAGTGCAGTATTAAATTATTAAATTAATTATTAAATTATTAAATTAATTAAATAAGTAATTTATATTTTTTCCTAGTTTTTTACTCAACGTTGGAACACGTTGAACAGGTAAGTACTTATAATTTAATCAATTTTAATATATATTTATATACTCGTATATATAACAAACTTATTGAATTAATATTTATTTTTCTTTTGGTTTAAAAAAAATAAATATACAAAGTGTTAATGTGGTATTATTTAATATTTAAAACCCATCCCTAATAATCTAAGCTCATACAATTGAAAACGGAACCCTTCTCAATTTATAAGTGTGTTGTATTTTTAAAATACACCCAACACTGGTTGTTACTATCGGCTGTCTGATTGGATTTATTGATATTTCACAGTCTTGATTTATCGTTTTAAATTTTGAAGGTTCACAGCCCGATTCACTTTTTAGTGAATCGTTATCGGCTACCTTCGCCTCGTAAATTGGCAAATTTTTATTAAGAGAAAGATTTTTTGAGGTTTCGCAACCCGATTCACTTTCGAGTGTATCGTTATCGGTTACCCTCATCTTGGGCTTTTCTAATGTTGCCTGCTTACTAGTGGGCTTTCCAGCTGAGATATTTGGTTTTCCTTGTTGTTGGCCTACTTCATTTCTCACGGTAAGGCAGTCTAAGGTATCACAGGCTGTGTATTTAACTGTTTTCAAGTCCACTAATCCTGAGAGGTGATTACCTTTTTCTGCCTGTCTTGGGGAGATGTTGTCGGGTGAACTTAAAGGTACCGCAAATTCTTGTATGTTAGTCTCCGTGCGAGGAAACTGTAAAAGTTGTTTTGGGCCGGCTATGTTGCAATGTTGTGAAAGAAAATCGTTTCCAAGGAGGCCATCTGTAATTAGCTCTGGCATATTCTGTATTATTTGAAATGTACATGGTAGTTTAGTTTGTAAATTAAAATTTCCTTGGCAACTTCCCAAGGTTTCGCCTTTTCCGAAAGGGGTTTGCAGTGTACATTTCTGCTGGTGGTTTATTTTGGAATCCTTTTTTATTGTTTCATATTTTAGTAGGGATATCTCAGTACCTGTGTCTACTACTAGGCTCACGTTTTTATTCTGGGCAATATCTAGGGGTAATTTGACAGTGGGTAAATTTGAAGTAGGTGTCTGAGATATTTTCTTATCATCTTTGCTGTTATTTATTGTCAGGCCGGTGTTTGTGGACCCGACACTGGGGAGTTTCCCTGGTGTGTAGCATCCCATTTACGCTTTTGGAAGCATTCTGTAATTGAGTGACCTCGTCGGCCACAAAAATCGCAAATCATATTCATATTATATACTGATTTACTATTTCGTTGAATTTCATAAGTTGTATTTGATCGGTCATTAGGAGGGTTATTTGGAGGTCGTACATTCGTTTGTAGATTATGGAGTTCTCTCTGCCTGTGCTTCTGTGTATTATTGTATTGATTTTGGGGATGGGTGTTTGTATTAAAAGCTTCTTTATTATATGGTTGTGAGTGATCTTCGTTATAAGATGATCGGGTGGCAAACCGTGTGTTGTTTGAGGTGTATTGTCGATTTAGAGTATTTTGGTGGTAATTACGTTGTTGATTTGGTTCATTTACTAAAAATTTATTCTGGTTTGGCGAGGGAGGAAGCGTTGGTTTGTTGAAATTAGTTGTATAAAATGAGGATCGATTGCCTTGCGGGATATTGTTGTTTATGTTAGAAACCAAATTGTTTGTTGGTCGCCGGCATTCTCCAGCATCATGATTGTAGGTTCTGCATAGGCTACAAAACGGCGTATTTTTTCTTTTGAGACAATCTGAATAGGTGTGCTCTCGTCTTTTACAGAAACTACAAGTTACGTTTGCCATAGAGGCACTGGTGGGTGTGGGAACACAACTGTTTAATTTTAAGTTGGTTGTGTCGACGTTGGTGTAACTTTTCGTTACAGGTTCTGAACAGATGATACAGATGTTATTAAATTAAAGGCATTTACTGCGTTTCCTCTTGTTATATGGGGGTTGACTGTGTTATTTAAATGTTGTGACATTTGTGATTGGTATGCCATCGTGTGATTTAGCGTAGTTTGTTGAAGTCTTTCCATGTCTAAGGCCTTTTGAATTAATACATCAAGGGTAGCCTCAGAAATAGTTAGTAAGTACTGACATAATAAGGGGTTGCTAACGCCGCCTTTTAAAGCATTTATTGCAAAATCTTCTAGTTGAGTTTTTACCGCTGTTGATGTGATTCCGTATTTTATATCGGCTGCTTCTTTACAGATATTTAACTGCTTTTTAATTCGCGTTATAAATGTGTTTAATTGTTCTAACGGGTATTGCCTAAGGGTTATTAGCGAGTTAACTAAGTCCTGATAAGCTTCTCGTGGTAAATATGTCCTATTTAATAATTTTTCAGCTTCCTCAAAGTTAGCTGGTTGATTGGAGGCTACTAATTGGTAAGCCTCTCCACGTAACCTTGTGGGATAGATTTGCGTAAATGCTAACTGTTCTTCTGCTGCTAAGCATTGCAATATCCTTTTACAACAGCCGATGAAAGTTTGTAGTTCTGAAGCAAGTGTAGGACTTTGGTTCCCAGAAAATACGGGTACTAATTGAGATGTCAATTTGGCTACTTTAATATGATTTTCTGCCATAGTGAAATTTTCTAAATTTAAATTTATTAAATTTAAATTTATTTGTCCTAACTTAAGAGGGTGGGAGAGATTTTTGAACCTTTCTATATCAAATTTAAACTGTTCAGTGTGATTTTTTAAATTTATAATTTTTTCGTATCTAATTTTTAGGTTTTTTTCTAACTCCCGATCAATTAAATCACACTGTTGTATTGTAAAATTATCTTTTTCTCTCACCCTCTTTTCAATATAATTTAAGGTTTTTCTTAAATTTACTAAGGTACCTTGAGTCGGTAATATGGTACCACTTCTTAGTTGTCTTCGCGAAAGGCTGGTTCTTATAGGTGAACTAGATACAGTTGCAGGGGGTAAAAATGTTGTGTCCCCAGATGTCGTTGATTCTTCGTTGTTAGATGTTGAAGCTACTGATGAAGTTGGTGAACCCTTTTTCATAGGGCTGTTGCGTATTCAACGGTGGATGAACTTAGGTTCTTTAGCAGGATTCTGGGTTTATTAGCAATGTTATATGTACTATGCAAGCTGACCAGAATCCTACCGGCTGCGCCAATTTTTGTTATATTATTTATAACAAGGGTTGTCTTTTGTCAGTTGATGGAGAAGATGGTATACGTTACTGGACTCTTTGATTAAATTATGCAATGTTTACTGTTTTTGACTGAGAATAGCTATTAAAGTTCTGGCCAGGATCGACCAGTCTTAATTGCTTTCGTAGTATCTCAGCACTTATGGTCCAACAGTTAAAGCTCTGGCCAGTATCGGCCGGTCTTAACTGTTTTCGTAGTAACTCATAAGATAATGGAACACAGAAGAAATATTCTAAGTAAGTGATGGAAATGATAGTATACGTTACTGGACTCTTTGATTAAACTATACAATGTTTACTGTGTTTGACTGAGAATAGCTATTAAAGTTCTGGGCAGGATCAGCTGGTCTTAATTGCTTTCGTAGTATCTCAGCTCTTATGGTCTAACTGTTAAAGTTCTGGCCAGTATCAGCCGGTCTTAACTGATTTCGTAGTAACTCATAAGATAATAGAACAGAGAAGAAATATTCTAAGTATTTTTTGTTACACCAAATTTCATATAAAGTTCCACAATTAATCTTTATTTAAAGTTTTTTTTTTGTGTTTATTTAAAAATAGTTACAAATTACACAATTAAAATTATTCTAAGTATTTATACTTTTTATTTAAGAATTTTTCTAACATAAGTTATTTTACTTTTTATTTAACAATTTTTCTAAGTTATTTTACTTTTTATTTAAGAATTTTTCTAAGTTATTTTTCTTTTTATTCAAACAAGGAAAAAGAAGATTAATTCTGCTTGTAAAGCCTTGGACAGTATCGGCCGGTCTTACAGCAGCGGTTCAACCTTCTTCTTTAAAATATTTACAAACACTCTCTATTCTAAAGAAAAGTACTTTCTTTTATAGTACCTTTCTATCATGCAATTTTTATTTTGATATAATGCAATATTATTTTTTGCTATAACTGTAAAACAATATTGCTTTTATTGTTTTTTTTTGTATTATAATAATTTTTCTGAACTATGCAATTTTCTTTTAGTTCATGGGACTTTGTACCTTGTAAATCTTTATACTTAACCCTAGACTTAAACCTAAATTAACCAAAGCTTTCAATGGATCTTAAGTCTAGACAAAATCCTAATTATATAATTTACGAATTTATTATTTTTATGTAGGCACATGTACCAATTTAAAGTTTTAGTTTTATAAATAATTATTTATTTATTTATTCGACTTAATATAGAAAATGTCCCATTATTTACTATTTAATATATACTTTGCCCCTTTTATTTATTCATTACCATTATTATTATTATTATCATTATTCTTATTATTATCATTATTCTTATTATTATCATTAAAATCAGATTTAAGCCTATAATAATTTATAAAAAATATAACTATTTTTATTTAAATAGGTTTGTAAATGAACATATAAAATATTTATAAGTAGAGAGGAGCCATTTTCTTTTTTTTTGACTTACTTTTACCAAAAAGAATAAAAACAGATTAGTGATTATAAATGTTTAATTGAGTGATTGGTAGTGAAATTGCTTTAAATCAGGGTACGCACACTGTTTACATAACAGGAGGATCCGATAAGATAAAATTCACAGTAGATGTAAATTTTCTGTGACTACAGGGCTTAAAAGGCTGTAGTTACTACACGATTCCAACCAGTTATGTACACAGTTCTCCGTACAAAAAAGGCTTTCTGTGTAGTTAGAAAGTGTGTAGTTCCGCCTGTTAAAAAAGGGTATACGAAAGGGTATAAACTAAAACTTTAATCTGATTATTGTGATTCTTCTTCCAACACTATATTTTCGATTATCTCTTCCAATTATCTTTTCTTTCAATTTGCATTCAATTTTTATACCTGCTCTACCTCTAAACAAATTTTTCGTTCTTCTGAAATTTCTAACTTATTTCTACTCATTTTAATATGTACTCTTATATATAAATAAAATTCAGATTGAGGGCTTAAGCCTAATTTTGCTACGATTTGTTGGTTTTTTGTTATATTTGTGTAATTTTAAGTAAATAATTTAAATTAAGTGAATTTATGTACTGTCAATAAAGCTCTTATAATTTAAAAACTTCTTAATACTTCTTTATTTAATACTATTATTTACTGTAAATATAATGTTTTTAGTAGGTTTTATTGATTTTAATTATGTTAAACGTTAATTATTTATTAGTTACAAATAGAAGTTATATTTTAATTAGGGTAGTATAGTTGTTAAAATTTAAGAATTTTATTTATTTGAATTAAAGAAAATTATTATTTGCTAGTATGATTTAGAAAAAAAAAAAATTTTCTAGTAAAATATAATTTTCTTTAATTCAATTAAATAAAATTCTTAAATTTTAACAATTATACTACCTTAATTAAAATATAACTTTTATTTGTAGCTAATAATTAACGTTTAATATAATTAAAGCAAATTAAACCTACTAAAAATAATAAACTTCCAGTTAATCCAATTCAAATAAGTTTTTTAACTATGAGAAATTTATTTACGATACTTTAATTTACTTAATTTAAATTTTAAAACAAAATTACATAAATTCGATACCATTTTTAATTAAATTTTCAATTATTTTTGCATAATTTATCAAAAACCTGACGCAAAACTCGTGAAACGGTATATTTTATAGCGCTTCTTGAGTTTTCGACTCATTTTGTGTACATGTAGGTTTTCATATGTATTAGTTATTTGTAATATTTTAAAGTGTCAAAAGTGCATAAATTTTATAAAGGAAAAATAATTTTATAATTGATTATATGTTACATTGTACTTTCATTCGTGGTCGAGGCCACACCCCTATTGGGACTGAATGACACGCATAATTCACCAGTTGCTTTGGCTGTGACTTGGTTGCGAGCTTGCTATGCGTGGCTATAGTGGTAGAGCGTAGGAGTGGGTCTTGTCACAACAACTGGGAAACATATCTCGCAAAAGGTAAAGCTGCGCTATGCAGCAGACGGAGCACAGGGCTCAAACAAAAAAACCGCGTCCAGGAGAGAGACTACACAAAAGGAGAAATCAAGGAAGGAATGTGCTATTGCAACATCCCTCTCTACCTAAAGAGAGAAGCTCTTCAAGTTGTGTATTGAACGGTGGGGCCGGCGCAACCTGAAAAAAAATAATACCAAAAAAAAAGATAAAGATATAGGTGGATTAGGACAGTTCAAAATTAAAGCTTTCGTAGTCAAACATTATTTTATTATCTCTTATATCCAATATATCTATATATTCAAAACAAAAAAATCAAAAGAGATAAAAAAATTAACCTTAACTTTAGACAGAAAACTATTCTTTTCTTTTCTTAATTAAAAAAAAATTCTAACCTTATTTAAATTCCAAAAGAAATACCATACTAAAATTCATAAAAGTAAAAAAAAATTACTCTAACTTTATTAAATTTAATATAAAAAAAATAAACCAAAATTTTCTTTACTAAATGACCCGATAAAAAAAATAAAATTTTAACTAATAGAAGAAAAAAAAGGAAATAAAAAAAATTTTTTAAAGTTTATAAACTCACATGAATCGTACTTTTGGTTTTGTAGTTGTGTGATGGGCCCAGCAAACTCCGGGAAAAGATTCATTAAAAAAATATTTTTATTAAAAAAAACCATAAAAAATTAATTACCCTCTTTCTCTATTTTCTTCCTTTTTTTCATGTTTAAATTTTGCTGATGATGATAATTTTGGAGAAGATCTTAGATTTATATTATCTATCATTTTAGAAAGGGCAATCTTATTAATCACTCGTGTTTAATATTATTTAAACAGACCTCCAAGTCTTGGCCTTTAAAAATTCACAGTAATCGATTCATTGACAAAAATAAACAGTTGTATACGCCATCTTCTTTACAGTCTTAACTTTTACGCTTTTAGTTCCTACAATTTTTAATTTTAACATCTTTAAGTTTCTACAATCTTCACTTTTAATTTTATTATGACTGCCAAAATATACGTCTTCGCAGCACTCAATCCTTATTTCCTTTTTTTTTCACCCATTAATCATAAATTATTAAACGGTTTATTTAATAGAAAACTTTACTATTGTTTAATAAATCTTCAGGTTTCTATGATTTTATAAAAACTACTAACATTAGTTATAGATAAGATACCGTTATCGGCTTTATATTTCTTTTCTCCACAATAACTTTTAATAAGTTATATATATGTCAACAATGCGAATAAACTAATTATAAGTTTATAATTATAAGATTGTAGCATGCAAAACATCAATAAAAAGAAAAACAATAACTTAATGCATGTATGACGTTAACACTATCAACCTTCCAGGTTAATTTATATCAAAAAACTTCTTTATATAAAAAAAATATTTACAGCAAGGTCAAAGCCCCAACGAAGAGGGCTCTGCCTTCTACCAAAACCTAACGCCGACTGACTCACTAACTTTTTATTCCACAATCGTGATCCCTCATATTTTATAAAAAAAACAAACAAAAATTATATCACAACACGCGCAATATTCACACGTGCCTTGCAACATACATATATCTTCTGGCGACGAAAATTTCGCGGCGCTTCTGAACAAAATATCTATTTTCCTTGACTGGCGAAAATCGAAAAAAAATTTTTCGCGACAAACAGTCTACAATTCTTTTAAATGCGGTGTGCTTTTGTAAAAAGACAAAACAGAAAACAAAGAGAAGAAAAAAAAATTTTAAAATGTGTGTAAGCCAAGGGTAAGTAGATCAAAGGAATGGAAAGTCAAAATTTTTAGAAAAAAAACCAATGCATGGGTTCGTTACAAATCCCTCATATTATTTTGCCAAATTCATGCACAAAAAAATTCCTTATTTTATTTTCTTCATATGAATTTTCATATAATTTCATATGATCTGTTTTCTTATGATGACATATGATTATTCTTATGATTCGCCATTCTGTCGCCTTGCACTATTTTTTTCTTTTATGTCGGCGGCGTGTATGTTCTTTTGATAATTGGAAGAAATAGCCACCGCCGATAGTCTTTTGATAGGTTTATCCACTCCATAACATTTTATAACATTTTTATAACATTTTATAACATTCTATAGCATTTTTATAACATTTTTATAACATTTTGTGAAATTCACGCTTGCGGGTTCGTTACATATATAGAATTTAACCATAATTCATAATTAAAACGACACTGAACACTGAAAAATACTTTATCGGCTTTCGCCCAGCTGATTTATAAATGTCAAAACAAAACTTGCTTTCTGTATATTGGTAAAGGTACCCGTGAGTCAACTATATTTTCAGACTCATAATTAACTCCGAATATTCGGAATTTTCCATTTAACTGTTGTCTCCCTAGCCGAAGAACCAAAGTGAGTCAGCTTCATGATGCGTCGTCAAATATATCTGAATGGATTACAAAATCAAGTACAAATAGTTAAGCTTAAGCTATTTGCAAAAGTAGACTGTGAAACGCTTTGACATTTTTTTCCGCGGTTAAAGATTAAACCCGCTTAAAAAATTTTGAGCTTAAGCGCGTACTGTGAAACCGGGCGTAAGACTCACAACACTTAAGGAGACGTCATGACATGCACAACTTTTCGAAGTTACGGGCGAGACGTATAAAGAGCAGTGAGTTTGCAGGGAGCTCTTAAAATTTCTTAAAATTAATAACTGATTTGTTTATTAAATTAGCATATGCGGTTTGTTTATTTATAAGTCTACTTAATGACATGTTTTTAGGCTTTATTCCTATCGTTTTTAAAAATGACACTAATTTTAATTCCCTTTCACCAATCAATCACATATCCCGCTCGAAGGACCAAATATTGAACACGCGAAATTGTACTTTTTGTTTTCACTTTAGGCACTGATCAAATAAAATATACATGAGCTTGATTGGTGACAATTTTTCATATGGAGTACGGATCTCACCTAACTACGTGTGTTGCTAATAAAATAAAATAAGAACTTACCTGACCACGTGTTCCATGCGATGTTCACGATATTGATGTTCACTTAATATACCACTTACTGATTTATGAGGGACTTAGATCAATGCTCTGAGTTAAGGTTTGTTTAATTTTCAGGTTTTGTCACAATAATGTTTATATTTTTTATATTCCTACTATTAGCTTGCTCAAAAACCTTCAATTGTTAATAAAATCTTTTCTATTCATCCAATCAAGTTGAAATAAATTTTGTTGTGTTGAGAGTGCATGACCGTTGATGTTTATACAGTTGGTTTAAATATTATTCTTACGGTTAGGTTAGATTTCGTTCCAGATCTAAAAGTTTGGGGAAACACAGTCGAAATTACTCTGAATCAAAATTGTGTTGGTACCATTTCCATTATGGCAAAAAGGCCACAAAGTGCATACAGCTTTGCATTTTTATTGATTAATCAAAAAACTAAGCTGCCTCCCAGCTCAAGCGGTGGTTGAAAAAGGCAAGTTCATTAACCGCTTAAGGTGGTATTCTCATGTAAACGCATAAATTTTAATTCTTTTTGGGGAATTTTTTTTTATAAGACAATAAAATTCAATCATTTTAATTTTTTTATATATTTTTATTTGTATCCTAAACTGTATAGAAAATTTTTTTTATTTTCTTATTTTACATTTTTTATATATTTTTTTTTAATTGAATTAGACACAAAAAAAAACTGGTCATGGTAATAGGGGCTGTTTACCTTGTCTGAAATAAAAAAATCGAATGGATTATTGTTCAGTAGGTCAGTCGTTATCATCCCTACCAAAATCAATCAATTTCATTGAAAAACAAAAAAAAAAAAATGGCGGCATGTAGAAAATCTTCTTTTTCTGTTAAAAATCGTTTAAAAAAATAAGAAAATGTTTTCGAAAATAAGCAATTTTCGTACGTATGTTATGTAATATAGGGAAATTCTCATCTAATCGTTGCAGAGAAGATCTCATCAATTACCTTCGCTCAGGCGGGTAGCGCTGGATGCCAGGCAATTGTTAAAAGCGACTATCTTTGCAGAATATTTCTTCCAATTATCAAAAGTCTTAGCGAGAAATGCTGGTCTTTGATAATTGGCAATCTGTTTAGGCTACCAAAAGTCTTAGCGGGAAACGCTGGTCTTTGGTAGCTAAAAGATTCAAAAACGTTCTTCTTTATTAAGAATACTAAAATAATATTACCTTAGGTGGAAAATTCTTTATTTTAAAAAAAGAAGACTCACCTGCCGAGTAGGGCCGTTGTTTGTCTTTTACAAAATTTTAACAAGAACTCCCTTAATTATTAAAACTAGTCTACTTTTATACTTAATTTTTAATCCCACTTCTCTATGTAATTTTTCATTTTCCATGATATTTTCTTGCGAAATCTGCAAATCAATCAAATATATTTTGATTTGCAAATTCCGCATTTTAAAAGTTCATCGATTTACCTAAACTATATACAAATTTTTTACTTTAATATTATTTTTGCGAAATCTGCAAATCAAGGAAATAAATTTTGATTTGCAAATTCCGCATTTAAAAAGTTCATTGTGGTTCATTTAATTAGGTTAAATTTTTTTATTTTAAAAATTAAGAAAATATGAAGATTGAAGATCTTCATATCTAACACGGACCATAACTATTGATGAGTAGAAGAACATACATATATAAATTTCAAAGCAATCGGTTAAATGGTTTTGTTTTTAGGACCATGACAGCTTCAGAAAGTGATGTTTGGAGAAAAATTCGTTTAAAGTTTCAAGAGACAAGACATGTCGCTTACGTCGAGTCGGCGACTATGAGTTGTAACTTATTTAACACTAAGAATTTCGGTCTGAATTTTTCGCAGCATATTTTCGATAGGTTTTACTACCGAAATATGAAAAAAAAATTATTCTTCGAAGTGATCACATGAGAATACCCCCTTAAACATTCATGACAATTCTTCTGGGCGTACCTTTTTAGTTGATACAACAATCGATACTTTCGGTTGTAGAACGCTAACCCTGGACTTAGGGCTGCGACTTAAATTCACATGGAATTTCATTATTGCAGATGTGTTGACAACACTTTGGATTCTCGTATTTGGAATTTGCTTAAGGGGTGGTACACTATAACTTTAGATTCAAATTTTTCTATACCAGTTAAGCATAATATAACCCACCATATAGTTACTAAGGGAAATCCAGTGATCTCCTAAGTTCGAAAACTTTATGAAAACGAACATATTCATCATTTGAGATTTGTTATTCAAAAATTAAAGGAAAATGGTTTAATTATCAATGTGAATAATTGTAGTTTCCTTCAACCAAATGCTAATTTTTTGGGACAATTTATTAGTCCAGATGGTATCAGGCCATCACCTGATAAAGTCGCAACAATTCAAAATTTTCGACGTCCTAATTCCATGAAAGAACTTAGACGCTTACTTGGAATGGTTAATTTTTATCGTGGCTTTATACCTAAAGCAACAAAACAGCAATTGATCTTAAATACCTTTTTATCTGGTTCAAAATAAGATGGGAAAAAAAATATTTTATGGAATCAAAATGCAATCGATGCTTTTGAACAAGATAAAAGTCAGCTGTCAGAAGTGACATTATTAGGTTTTTATAATTCTTCTGCGAAATTAGCACTTTTTGATGATGCTTCAGATTCGGCTATCGGTGCAGTAGTGCAACAATGATTCAATAATTCTTAGCAACTCTTAGGTTTCTACTCACTCAGTTAAACTCAACCAAACGGAAGCAAAGTACAGTACATACGATAGAGAACTTGGCAATTTACAAAGGTATTAAATATTTCAGACAAAAGACAAATTTTCACTATTTATACCGATCATAAGCCTTAAGTGTTCGCTTTTAGACAAAGGCCGGAAAGAGACATTTGGACTTTATTGGTCAGTTTTCTACAGACATCAAACATATATCAGGTTCTGAAAACATAACGGCTGATACACTCTCTCGTGTTATGGAAATTTCATGTTCCTCAGCGATCAATTATTTATGAGTCGATAGCAAGATCTCAATTAAAGGAGGAAGAACTTAAAGAGATTTTAAATAATAAATCTCTAAAATTTTCAGAATATCCCATTCTTGGAACAGATTTAAAAATCTTTTGCGAAACATCGACAGGTTATATTAGACCTTACATTTCGTTGGACTTTCGTACTCAAGTTTTTAAAACAATACATGAATTGGCATACCCTGGTATAAGAGCAACTAGAAAAATGATAACTAAAAAATTTTTTGGCCTTCTATAAATAGCGATAGTAATAAATGGGCTAGGTCTTGTCTAGCCTGCCAAAAAAGCAAAATTTCGCGACATGTCAAAAACACAGTTGGTACATTTGATCCAGTTTCTTCTCTTTTTGACACCATTTATATGGATAAAATTGGTCCTTTACCAATATCTCAAAACTTTCGATATTGCCTCTCTATCATCGATAGATTTACATCATTGCCAGAAGCCACTCCATTAAGCAATATTTCAGCAAAAACGTGTGCTGGAGCATTATGCCAAGTTTTGATATCACGTTTTGGGGATCCAAAAACTATAATAACCGATCAGGGTAGACAGTTCGAGGCCAACTTATTTAGGGAGTTATCGAAAAATAAATAAATTGCACTACGGCGAATCATCCGCAATCATCCGCGTATCATCCGCAATCTAACGGATTTCTTGAACGTTGGCATAGAACGTTTAGTACCCATTCTCCACCGAAGCTTATACTCATTATTACAATACAACGACGGAAATTTTGTATGGATTCTTCGGTGGAGAATGGGTACAAGACGGCAATCTTAACGTATAGTTCTAATTCATGGTCAAAAATTATTCCCTTTGTACTTTTAGGTTTAAGAACAGTTTATAGAGAAGTGTTTCAAGCAACTCCAGCTCAATTAGTCTATGGCGAGTCTATTAAGTTACCGGAAGATTTCTAACAGGAAAATCCGAAAAATATTTCAGAAGAAGAACTTCTGCAAAAGTTGCAAAATTATTTCTCAGAAATTCGTCCTGTGAAGGCGTCAAACCATTTCTCAAACAAATATTTTGTGTTTAAAGAACTTGATAATTGTTCTCATGTTTTCGTTAAAGTGCAGAATAGCAGAAAGTGTGAGTTGTCAGTTAATATTTATATGTCTGGAGATTTTAATTAATTAATTATAAAGCTTAAAGATAAAACTATAAAAGGAAGTTTTTATTAATTTTTATTGTGATTTTAAATTTATGAACGGTGTAATTTGAAATAAAATTATTAAAATTATTGAATATTAATTAAAAATTAATAACTAAATAAGTGTTTTATGCAAAATCATCCTCCAGTTTTTTCTTTAAATATATATATGAAGAAAAGAGGGAGTAAGAATATTTTTTAAATATAAATAAGTGTACATCAGAAATCAATCAATCAGTCTTGTTTCTTCACTCTAATCGCTTGTGAGACCTGCCAAGACTTCACCAAAAGCGATCGGTAAAAACTTAGAGTTAATTAAAAATAAAATTGCAAGTAAATTAAATAATAACTTAGAGTTAAATCGGGATATTGTTAATAAAAACTTAGAGTAATTTAAAAATAAAATTGCAAAAGACTTAGAAACATTCTGTGAAAATAAAATAAAAACAGGAATAAATGTTGTGAAAACTTAGATAATTTCGCTAAGTTCAATAAAAAACTTAGAAAAATTACGACTTAAATATTGTGAAAACTTCGAGAGGATTGTGGCAACGAAGGACATCCGTGAAAAAAGGGGATTAATTAGGCAACTGGAAGAACTGAGATACTTCCACTGGAAGAGGAAACCCCCGCAAACTTTCCGGTCCGTCCAGAATCAATCGGGAATAAATTTCAAAACAAAGTAATTATAGCTTTTACTATACATTACCTTCTATTACTGCTGTACCCTAATTTAAAATATTATAATTAAGTTTGTCTGTCTTTTAAAATATAAAATGAGTAATAAAAATTTAAAATAAAAGACAAAACAAATGTAATCAATTTATCCGTCTGTTAAGAGAAGTTAAACTAAATAACCCCCTTAAAATAGGTAACAATGATACAAGTGAATACCGGTTTCCCCGAATGTGGTGAATTCACCCCTCATATATCCCCATAATTTGGTTAAAGTTTTTAGAAGAAAAAAAAAGGGTTTGAAAGTTTCCCCCCACTTTCCTCCCTCAAGAAACGACATTCTTAGAAGGTGTTTCTACAACATAACAAATAAAAGGGGGATCGGAGTGATCCCTCTCTACTTCTAAGCCCAAGCCAAAAATTAAAATAATAATAGAAAATGTAATCATTCGGCCAGAGGGCAAAAATCCAAACGAGCGTTTTATTATCATGGTTAACGACCGCGGGCTTATAATTCCCGTATTTCTACCAAGGGCTGCAATAGTATAGTCAAAGCATAAGAAGTTCAGAACGACTTTACCTACCGGACGCAAAATCAATTTTTATTTAAAAAAAGATGGGTTAATAAAATATAAGTTACGATAATCATTGGATTTTTGTGGTATTAACCAGAAAAAGCAAAAAGTGTTACCCGTTCCTTATTTACAATGTAAGCCCATTAGTAATGGAATATCAAATCTTCCACGCTTTTGTCTTGAAATATTACATATGCTCCATTGTAAATTTTTGTTACTGGACGCTTGGTAACTGCCATCTTGTAATAATTTCATTTTTTGTTGCTTTGTAATTAGTTTTTTAGCAAACACTTTTTTTACATAGAGCAGGCAAGTAATGATATGATCCAAGTTTTTTTTTGAATTTATTTCAATTAAAATAAATACACTTAAAGAAAATCAAAACTTTAAACTTAAGTTTGCTGAGCTGTAGAGTGATATAAAATAAATTAAATTAATGAATCTTTAATTTACGGAAAACTTCTACATTATAAAATGCAGTAAACTTCAACATTATATGTATATAAAATGCAGTAGAAAGACTTTTTTTTTTAATAAAAGCTATAGGTTGAGGCTAAGTGTTATAGATGATAAACATCTATCATTTAAATATAAGTTCTTAAGATAAATATAGTCCTTTAAGACAAATATCAAATAAACAGCTAAAATCAAGATCAATACCACAGTATGTTAGCAATACTTTGAAAATACAAGAAATTGTTAAAATTAAATAATAAACATGTAATAACAAGATAAAAATGCATGATGCTAACAACTGTTCAATTAAGGACATTTAGAATACAAGAATTTATAACAAATAAATAAACATCTAGTAACAGGACTAGAATGTAATTAAGTATATTTAGAATATAAGAAATATCAAACAAGAATACCATATGGTAACAAATGTCTAAAATATAATATGTAAGAATTAAGAACTTTAAATAAACTAAAATATAAGAATCAATAAAGATCAATAAACAAACAAACTTAAATTTTGATATAAAAGCAAAGGACTTAGTTTAAGTCAAACTAAAATATAAGAATCAATAAAGATCAATAAAAAAACACACTTAAATTTTGATATAAAAGCAAAGGACTTAGTTTAAGTCAGTCAGTCTAGTTTTGTTCTTACAATTAGTAGAAGTTAGTTTGAATAGTTAGTTTGAATTTTTGTAACTGAATTAAATAAAATAAAAACTTAGAAAAAATAAGAGATTATCTTTTTTTAAAGTGTAACGATATTAAAAGCAAAATTGGCGCAGTCGGTAGGATACGCTAAGTGAAACTTTTTAATAAAAGAAGTGTTAAAAAAGGAAAAATTTAAATTCACTTTTGTGTTAACAATTAATAGCGTATCGAATCAAAATAATCAAAAAAAAAGTAGGATGTACTAAGTGAAAATTTTTTTTAATTAAAGAAGTATTAAGAATAAAACTTAAAAATTTCACTTGTGTTTTAACACTTAGTAGTGCATCGAACAATTCATTTAAATCTGAGAAAAGAAAAGTTAACTTTCAAATAAATCAGATTTAAAAATTCTGAAATTGGACTTGAGTTACAACCAAGACATCCATCATTCAGAATATTGTTATTCCACGGAATCAAAATTGGATCTGACAACAAATACATCAGAACCTCCAACTTTAGATTCAGCAATAATTCAACTACATCAACTACTGAAATTACTAACACCTAGACTCAACAACAGAGGACATCAAGAAACTTCATACATCAAGAAAGTTCATCAAATTCTTCATCATCAAAACCTTAAACAAGGACCAGAAGAACATAAAGAACTACGTATCAACTCTACTAGAACTCCAAGCCAACATCATCAAAAGTATATACATCAGAGATCAACATAGAGTGAGTCATATTTTTATTTTACTATAGAAAAAAGACAAAATTATTTATGTTTTAAAATTAAGTTATAAGCGACCAAACTAGTGATTAATTTAAGAAAACTTCTAAGTGAAATCAAAATCTTTTTGTTGTAAACCAGATTAAAAATAATTGAATGAGTTAGCAAATCGATTAAAATTAAACTTAAGTCAAAATAATACTCCTATTACTGCAAAACAAACGTCATCTTCAGAAATGGCACTATCACTAACATTAGATCCTTTGTGTTACTTAGAGCGATTACCAGAATTTTTCGGTGATTATAGAGAATTACAGAATTTTATAAGTTTAATAGATATAATACACCCAACTCTTTTGAGATATGACCAACTGGCTCAAAACCTCTTTTCGGATAAAATAAAATCGAAACTAAAAAACAAAGCACGTGAAGTCATAGAAATAAATAACCATATTACCTCCTGGCTAGGAATTAAAGAAGTTTTAATCAATAACTTTGGGGATCGTGCTAGTTTAGAAGAACTTTTTGATAACTTAAGAAGTGTTACCTTTAAAAACAATGCGGTCGATTTTTATAGCGATATAAAAACAGCGCTCAGAAGACTGAACGTAAAAGCAAACTTAAACCTAAGTACAGAGAAACAAATAATAGAACAAACTGTAACAGTAAATAAGAAATCAGCGTTAACTATTTTCAAAAGTAAAATGCTGGAACCTATGAAATCCATATTGTTCTGCAGAAATCCAGAAACTTTAGAACAAGCAATGGATATTCTACATGAATCAGGATACGCATTTTACACCCCCAAAAATTTTGATAACTCTTCTAACTACAGAAATTTAAACAAAAATTATAATAAAAATCATATAATGACAAAAACCCGCACTAATCAAGATAAAAACAAAAAGAATCCACAAAATACAAATAATTTTAGAAATTACAATACTCATAATACTCAACGAAAATACGAGAAATATATACCTCACAATCAGACGAATTACGAATATAGCCACTTTAAAAATCAATCTAATTTTAATAACCCATTAAATCGAAGCCAAACAATTGGAAACCCTTTCTCAAATTATAATACCGAACAACAATCAAGCAATCCGGAACCAATGGATATCAATCTTCGAGAAAAATTAAATCCTGAAAAGGTGCAACCGGTAAATTTTCATTCACCAGCCTCAAACTCCAATTACCACATATAATAGTAGAAGGAAATATTAGACCTTTAAAATTCATAATTGATAGTGGAGCAACACACTCCATAATAAATCCAGACCTATGTAACCCCGAATTCCTACATCCATTAAAAGAAAAAATTTATATAAAAACCATTAGTCAACAAATAGAAAAAACACAAAAAGTAATAATCCCAATTTTTAAAGAATTTAACATACCCAACAAACAGATTGAAATGTACGTTATACAATTTCATAAACAATATGACGGTTTAATTGGCAACGATATACTTATACCATTAAAAGCTAATATAGACTTCGGAAACAACGAGTTAAAATTAAAAAGTACAAAATTAAAATTACATTTTTCGGATAATATAAAAAACATTACCAATCACTCTATACAAAAAAACCCAAGCCAATTATTAATTACAGTCGCTCAAAAGGACGGATTGGTTTATATATCGGAACAACCTCGCCCATCATGTACCTTAAAAGAAGGCATTTACAATGTAGAAAACTACGAAGCAGTAGTAGATACATACAAACGAAATAATAATTATAATCAAATAAACTTAAATATAAACCCCATAAAAACAGAGAACGTTAACTTAGAAAACTTTTGCATAGTAGAGGAAAACTTAATAAAACCACTTCCAGAACAAATACGAACCGATCACTTAAGTCATTTTGAAAAAGAAAAACTTTTGCAACTAATAAAAAAATTTAAAAGCATATTCTACAATGAAAACTCAAATCTATTATTTACAAACGCTATCAAGCATATTATTAGAACCACAGACAATGTACCCATACAAGCAAAAACCTATAGATATCCTTACATTCACAAGAAGGAAATCAAAACCCAAATTGAAGAAATGCTACAGAAGGGCATAATTCGACATAGTAACTCCCCCTATTCTGCTCCTGTATGGATCGTACCAAAGAAAGTTGATGCCAGTGGAAAACAGAAATGGCGAATTGTTATCGACTACCGAAAATTAAATGAGGTAACCATTGATGATAAGTTTCCAATCCCAAATATAGACGAAATTTTAGGGAAACTAGGAACATGCCAATATTTCACAACTCTGGACTTAGCCAAGGGATTTCATCAAATAGAAATTGATAAAAAAGATATCCACAAAACAGCATTCAGTGTCGAAGATGGATATTATGATTTCCTTACAATGCCGTTTGGGTTAAAAACAGCTCCAGCCACTTTTCAACGCCTGATGAATTATGTTCTCAAAGAATACATAAATAAGATATGCTTAGTTTACCTAGATGATATTATTGTTTACTCCACATCACTAGAAGAGCATTTAGACTCCTTGAACAAAATTTTTAAAAGGTTACAAGAAGTAAACCTTATGGTTCAATTGGATAAGTCAGAATTTCTTAAGAAAGAAACTGAATTCCTAGGCCATACTCTAAATGGAATAAAACCAAATCCAAAGAAAATCGAGTGTGTAAAAGAGTACAGACTACCCAAAACTCAGAAACAAATAAAAAAGTTTCTTGGACTAACAGGGTATTATAGAAAATTTATTAAGGATTACTCAAAGATTGCTAAAGCAATGACCCAATATTTAAAAAAGGACCAAAAAGTAAATATTAACGATCCTAAGTATATCGAGAGTTTTGAAACTCTAAAAAAGCTGTTAATTACAGAACCAATATTAGCCTATCCAGATTTTCATAAATCATTTACACTAACAACGGACGCAAGTCAATATGCACTTGGTGCCGTATTATCCCAAGAAGGTCACCCAATTTGCTATGCCAGCCGCACTCTGAATGAGCATGAAATAAATTACAGCACAATCGAGAAAGAGCTACTGGGAATTGTGTGGGCTACTAACTATTTTCGACCGTACTTATTTGGAAAAAGGTTTTTAATTGAAACAGATCATAGACCGTTACAATGGCTATTTTCAATTAAAGAACCAAATTCAAAACTCGTCAGATGGAGATTAAAACTATCAGAGTTCGACTACGAAATTAAATATAAAGCAAGCATTAAAAATGGAAATGCAGATGCACTCTCACTAATAGAGTTAAACATGATTGAAAACGCAAACAATGGTACACAAATCCTTGATAGCAAAGCTGCAACCAACCAATTTAAAAATCAAATAATCATCATAAAAAGTAACTCCGGATCTCTACGGGTAAAAAACACCAAACTTTTTAATAAACTTAGAAAGGTGATTCATGTCAAAGCATTAGACGACACCACAGCAATTAATTTGATAAAGTTACACTTTAACCCTAAAAATCTAAACGCCATATATATAGAAGATAAAGACTTCTTTCAAACCATAGTGAAAATTCATCAAACCCATTTCTCAAAATATAAATTAATCAAATGTACTAAAATCCTTGAAGACGTATCAGATGAAGAAGACCTTGCAAAGCTTATCGAAGAAGAACATTTAAGAAATAACCATAGAGGCATAATAGAAGTAAATAAAGAACTTAAACTTAAATACTACCATCCTAAATTATATTTGAGAATTACTCAATTTATCAACAATTGCGAAATATGCAATTTAGAAAAGTATGACAGGAAACCCATTAAACAAAAGTATAAAATAACTGAAACACCCAAAGAACCAAATGAAATCGTACACATAGATGTATTTTACAGCTTGAACAAAACCCTTTTTCTAACATTTATAGATAAATTTAGCAAATTTGCCCAAGCCATTAAAATCAACAATAGATCATGGGTAGAATTTAAAAGAGCCCTTCTACAATACATATCCTTTGTAGGGAAAATACAACAAATTGTAGTAGATAATGAATTGGGATTCAAAGCACTTCCGATTAGAGAATTCCTTAACCAGCAAGATATCGAAATACATTATACGTCGAATAACAATCATACATCTAACGCTGATATCGAACGTCTACACAATACTATTAACGAGCATCTCAGACTTCTACGACATGATGAAAATAAGGAATTTGACACTGTAGAGGAAAAAATATTAAAAATCATACGTTTTTATAATAATACAATTCATTCAACAACAAATAGAAAACCTGTTGAATTTATTAACGGAAATATAAAAAACGAGGAATATGGAGACATATACGAAAGAATAAAATCTATTAAGGAAAAAACCATCAATAAAACGAACCATAATCGGGAAGAAACGGAAATTAACTCCGGAATAAACTACTTGAAACACAGTAGACGAGGTAAAAATCATGCTAAGTTTAAAAAAGTAAACTTGGAAATAGTAGATAATGATCATGTGATTGACAAAAATACTAAACTACGGTACTATAAATCTCATGTAAAACGAAGAAAAAAATATCAAAACAATAAGAACCCCACAATTCAAGCAAAAATCCCTAATAAATCTATTATAATTACAGATCGGAATGAAGATCCTACTAATCACCACCCTGATAACTCTTCCCCTGACAATATCGCAGGATCTCGACATACAAAGCCTTGACGATAATAATGGATTCATGAAAATTAAATTAGGAGATAAGAAAATAATAAAAAACTTTTTAAAAATTCTACATTTAGTAAATATAACGAACTATAATACAACCAAAAATACAATTAAGGAAAACATAGATATAATTAAAAACAACATAAAAAACCCTAATCCTATGCTAATAACAGTCCTTTGACTTTGATTTACTAGAAAATAAAATAAACCACCTAAAGCCCCACAATAGGCAAACACGAGGTCTCATTAATATATTAGGTGCAGGACTGAAATTTATTGCAGGAACTATGGACTCCAATGACGAAATAGAAATAAAAAGTAAATTGGATTCTTTGACGATGACTAATAAAAACCTCATAAAAGAAAGTAACAAACAAATTAAAATAAATTACGAGATATATAACCAAATAAACAATATAACGAAACATATCTCGAACCAACAAAAGATAATTTCAAATTATTTAAATAAAATCAACAAGCAAAATGAAAACAAAATAAATGCAATAGAAAACAAAATGAATTACTTCGAACAACTATATCAAATAAATTACAGTATTGACTTATTAAAAAACCATATAGAAAACATAGAACAAGTCATACTCTCAAGCAAGTTAGGTATATTATCTAGAAATATATTAACAGAAGAAGAAAACAAACTCATTTCTGATTTTGACACCTTAAGAGACATAAAAGTAACAGTAGCATTCCACAACAATCAGATAATCATTATCCTTCTTATACCCCAATATTCAAAACTCACCTTATCAAAATTATTAATAGAACCTATTCCTAATTATCAAAAGAAAACCGTATTCTTAGAAAAAAATATTGTATTAATGGACAATGATAACAAAATATATGAAGAAAATGTTAAAGATGATTTAGAAAAGAATTTAGTAGAAATAAAAAATGAATGTATCTCAAACATATTAAACTTTACCACTGCAAATTGCATTATGAAATTAAACAAAAACATAGAAATAAAAGAAATAAAACAAGGAATGATTGTAATAAAAAATTCTTTAAACATAAAGTTGCTACAAACCTGTAATAAATATAACTTAACGCTAACCGGAAACTATTTAGTAAAGTTTGAAAATTGCAAAATTAAAATAGATGAATTAACCTTTGAAAATTATTTCACAAAATTAAAGGATAATGTAATTTTACCACATCATATTACAAAAGTAATCGAAAATAAAACAGTAAGTACAGTAAGTTTAGATGAAATACATATAAAAACAATAAAAGACAATAGAAACAAGATAGATGAAATACAACAACAAAGAAATAAAACAATAATCCCAATAAGTATTAGTATTGAAATAATTCTCATTATAGTTCTTATATCAATAGTAATAAAGAAATTAATTAAGAAAAAGCCTCATCGGGCCTCAGACAAACGATGGGGGTGTTATAGATGATAAACATCTATCATTTAAATATAAGTTCTTAAGATAAATATAGTCCTTTAAGACAAATATCACAATATGGTAAATATAAGTATTTAAGATAAATATAGTCCTTTAAGACAAATATCACAATATGGCAAATATAAGTATTTAAGATAAATATAGTCCTTTAAGACAAATATCAAATAAACAGCTAAAATCAAGATCAATACCACAGTATGTTAGCAATACTTTGAAAATACAAGAAATTGTTAAAATTAAATAATAAACATGTAATAACAAGATAAAAATGCAAGATGCTAACAACTGTTCAATTAAGGACATTTAGAATACAAGAATTTATAACAAATAAATAAACATCTAGTAACAGGACTAGAATGTAATTAAGTATATTTAGAATATAAGAAATATCAAACAAGAATACCATATGGTAACAAATGTCTAAAATATAATATGTAAGAATTAAGAACTTTAAATAAACTAAAATATAAGAATCAATAAAGATCAATAAACAAACAAACTTAAATTTTGATATAAAAGCAAAGGACTTAGTTTAAGTCAAACTAAAATATAAGAATCAATAAAGATCAATAAAAAAACACACTTAAATTTTGATATAAAAGCAAAGGACTTAGTTTAAGTCAGTCAGTCTAGTTTTGTTCTTACAATTAGTAGAAGTTAGTTTGAATAGTTAGTTTGAATTTTTGTAACTGAATTAAATAAAATAAAAACTTAGAAAAAATAAAAGATTATTTTTTTTTAAAGTGTAACGATATTAAAAACAAAATTGCTAAGGTCAACTTTATAAACAATTGTATACAAATGATGGTCAAAATATTGATACCTTTATTGAAATATTATATATTTTCAACGGGGCCCAGTATGTTCGATGCCGAACAACAAAAGTTTATTTTTTCTACCGTTTTTTGGAGGAGGGGCCCACATCATCCGGTTTTGAGGGGTAAGTTAATAAATGCAAAGTTATTAAATGTAAGCTATGAAATGTAAGTGTTCTAGACAAACACGCTTACCATTTTTAATTGGTAGTAGTGTTTATCATATAAATGCTTATCATATATGCAGTCCTGTTAGTTTTCAATATAAACAGCTGGTACTTGCTTATCAGGCCACTCTGCTTTTCGACTTCATCATAAATAGATCCTAACTCAGAGTACAGAGGACCCTACAAAAAAATATAAACATTATTGTGACAAAACCTGAAAATTAAACAAACCTCAACTCAGAGCATTGATCTGAGTCTCTCATAAATCAGTAAGTGGTATATTAAGTGAACATCAATATCGTGAAAAATTGAGGGCTTAAGCCTAATTTTGCTGTCATTTGTTAGTTATAACAAATATTTTTGTATTATTTACTTTGAATTTGTGTAATTTGACGTAAAAAATTTAAATCAAGTGAATTTATATACTGTGAGCAAAGTTATTATTATTTAAAAACTGGTTTGTATTGATTTAATAACATTATTTACAACAAATACAAATATATTGTTTTTAGTGGGTTACTTACTGATTACTTGATTTATGAGGGACAATCAAATACAAAAATACTATGCCTCGACGAGATTCACATCTTTCACATTTCCAGAAAAAAATTTTTTTTCTCAAAAAGAATCTAAATCTGAAGAGTTTTTCTCTCCCATATATAATACTAAAACTAATTAATTAATTAATTAATATTTAAAGAAAACTGTATAACCATTAAGTTTGAAAAATGTATTTGAACTTCAGTGGATGAATAAAAAAGTATTTTATTTACGATTGAAAATTTGATCAAGAAATACACATAGTAAACTAATTGTAGGAATGTACCAACAATGTGTTTAATGCCTGCCAACTGAAGTGGGAGGCATTTTTGAGTTATAGGGTTGTAAAATTTTGCAATTTAATAACAGCACATCTGTAATTTAATTTTCAAGTGGACTATCAGTAAAATTAAATTTTAAATTATCATAGTTAATTCCATATATTTCGGAAGGATTTTTTAAAATAAAAAATGGGAAACTTTAAGGCGTAATACTTGAAAGTTGATGATGTGCAGGGATAATATGCGCCAGATTGTGCTTTCTGTACCTAAACATGTTGAGTTTTATTTCCAAAAAAATTTCTAGTCTTAAAGGAAGAATGCCAATTAAAAGGTACAATAGTTTTTGGACTACAAGTTATCAGAATTTTTGTTTTTACAAACAGAACTGATTGAAAATATTGTGCCAATTTAATTTATTTTCCTATAAAACTATGTATTATAAATATTCTATGAACTATATTGGGTCGGAAACCCAAGGCACGAGTATTAGACCATGGTCTCAAAAATAACTTTTTAAATAGCTTGAGAAATGTATGAGAATGTATTTGAAGCAATTACATTTGCATTTACATGCAAAATTCTAATTTAAACTTATCACAAAAATTGAATAAATTATTATTTTTGTATATGCAATCATATTTAGATTTAAATTTTGAGGTAATTATTCGTCCTATTTGTGAATAATATCCATTATTCCCAAAGAATTATTTTACACATTATTATTTTTTGTTCATGTGCACCTGCTTGTAATCCAAAAACTTTTTATTTAAGAGAAGCACATTTCCTCCTAAGATAGAGCATCCGCCTTTCAAATTTTATTTTCCGTATCCTCCTTTGGTTTTTTATGTTCAATATACTTCAATTGACCAAGTCATTAAATTTCACTTTTCACCAAACTAACTAAAGTTAGCGTGATGTCCTCTGATACATAATTCTGGTCAATCTGAAATATAATTGGCCCCCAATCCCAAGCAGCCCATAAATGAACTGATGCTTTTTGACATCTAATGGAACTCAAATTACTTACGCCATTAAAATTAAATCGGATACTATTAAAATTCCACAGGACATGGTTGGGGTGCAGAAGGTTTCATTTAATGTCACACTAAATTGCTTCTCTTGTGGTGTACTGTCAAGAGTCTTATCAGAAAGGATATTTATCTTAAGAACGAGAAGAAATATTTTAATAGACGAGCTTGTGCAGTTATTAGAGAAAAGATTCTGTGACACGGATATTTTAAGTAATTTAGCATTTTTAGTTTGTTTATGGTTGGTTATATATATATAAGTATATATGTATATACATATATATATATATAAATAGGACAGTAATATAGTTTTGGTAAAAAATATAACATCAATTAATATAAATCTTTAATGAACAAAAAATAATCCTTTAAAATAAATCAAATAATTTTTCATATGCTTAATCCACTACTACCATTGCTAAATTTTTTGCATTAAAATTTAAAAAGGATTGAGATTGAGAATCTCAATTAGAAAATGTCCAAAATAAGAGACATTAAAATGAGCTTTTTCGTCGGAGCTGTTAAATTTAATTAATAATTTTCAACCCTTTTTATTCATACATAAGTCTACGTTGTTTTTAGATAAATATAAAAAACTTTTAAAATTTGATTCTATAGATGAACTTCATTTACAAAAAGTGAATTTCATTTGCAAAAGGATGAATTCTATTTGCAAAAAGATAAACTCTATTTGAAATTGTAAATCAGATAATTACAGAAAAATTGTATAAAAAACTTTAAACGGGCCTGAACACAGTCAATCCTATGAACATGTATAATGGTGAAACTTCCCAAAAGTAAAGTGTGGATTGGTCTAATAATAGTACTTTCAATTTTTATGTGTAGTAAACCTTAAGTATAACTAATAGTAGTTTAAGCATTTACTGGAAAAAAAGTTCTTAGAAGTTTGAAATTATTCAAATTAACAGCAACAAGTTAATTTCTTCAGCTCAGTCTCTACTTTTACATTTAATTTAAAGAGGATTGAGATTGAAAATCCCAATTATAATTTTATTAATGTCCAAAATAAGAGACATTAGAACGAGCTTTTTCGTCAGAGCTATTAAATTAATTTAATAGTTTTCAACCTTTTTTTATTCATAAATAAGGAAATCTTACCTTCTTCAAAATTTTTTTTTAAAATCAATTTTATTTAAGTTTACAAAAAATTTTTTGTGGTTAAAATATTATGCTAAGCTTTCGTAGAATATTTGCATAGTTTTCCAGCTATATTATATGTTTGAACACTTTTATTTCAAATCAAAAACTTTTGTATTTAAGAAAATTGGTATCCTTCTATATCATGCGTTAAATTAAATGTTAATTTGGGAATAATGTTGTCAAATTAATTTGCCTAAATTTGTGTAAAAGGTCTAAAATATTTTTACTATTCAGAAGGAAGGGCAAAATTATATAATTCATAATTTTCTTAACGTTAGATATAACCTTCTGTAAATTACTTACAATAAGTACAAAAACCCGTAATCTTAGAACTTAGTGTTTGTTCTATACCTCCGGGAGCATATGAATATAACAACCAAGGGGTAAAGGTTTCCATTTCTTGTTTTGTTACACAATAATTAGTTGCCATGTTTAATTTAACATAGCACAATTAGAAATTGTAGAAAAAGAATAATAGGAAGCAATGATCTTTAAAAACCTCAATTTCGAGTACATTTTACTTGGAATGCAAGATTTCATTTGTATGTTACCCTAATTAGAATTAAAATGCTCTCTGAAAATAAGGTTAAATAGTATCTTAATATTGAAATTAAAGCTTGTTAGCTTCAAACACATTCGACAGAAACAAATAAATATAAAAAATTCAAGTAAAGCAAATATAAATAATTTTTCATTGTTTTTATATAATTTACGTATAAATAAAAAAATTATTCGAATGAGAACTAATTTTGTATAAACTCTTATATACACCTCTACTGAAACCAAATTCACCTTGATATCCACTTTTTTTGGTGCCTTGTATCAATTGGGGTTAATATGATATTTGATATAAAATAAGCAATAAAGATTTCAATATTTTAAATCATAATGGAAGCAAAATTCTATATGTGACTTATTAGTAACAGTGTAAGCTCTTTTTCAAATAAGCAAATCTTAATTTTCATTAGGAAAATAGTGTATGATGGTAATAGAGTCTTTAAGAGCTTTATAGCAATTATTGCTTTTGGTGTAGTGCAGACATGACCAACGTACGGCCCATGGCACTGTTCTATGATACATTTCATCTTTGAAAATGTTTGTTCACACAGATATGTCGATCCAAACACTGAAAAGCCACAATTAATCAGCAAGTTGAGGGAATGTTTTTCCTTTCTCCGTCATAAAAATCTCAGCAAGAAGATTAAAAAAGCGTGATAATTCTTGGGCTCAGCTTAATCAACGTATCTGGTTGTGGTAAAGAACATCGGAAAATTCACTGCCGACTTCATCCAAAAATGCTTGGAATCGCCGATAATTCAAGCCACGGGAACGAATAAAGTTCACAATGTCTCTAAAAACATACATGACGTGGTCTATTTCGAGTATTTTGCAGCATAAAGTCTGCTGGTGAGTAATGAAATGAACAGGCGATGGCTCTTCTAAATTTTGAGTGTCCATTTGGCGCAAAATTTTTGTGGCTAATCCATTTTTTGACCAATCATGCTTGGTGCACCATCTGTTGTTAGTCCACAAAGATTTTTTCAATTTAAATTCAACTTTCTTATGCACTGAAAACTTTTTCAAAAAGATCATTTGCAGATGTGCGGTCTTTCATGCTCTGTAAAGATGTAAGCTCTTCAGTTATTGTAAATTCTTGATCTCTTTCCCGCACAAAAATGAGTAATTGCGCTCTATCACGAATGTCCGTGCTTTTGTCCAAAGCCAAGGAAAACTGTTCTGCTTTTGTTTGCAACTGGTCTTGTAAATTTCTATGCCTTCTATGTCTTCTATGCGACGAGTGATGGTGGGCCGAGATAGACTTATTTTTTTGAATGCAGAGCATTTCTCAGGAGCGATTTCTTCAACAGTATAATAACTGCAACTGAGATTTGCAAGCTTTATCTTTGATGCTTCCATATTTTGACTTGTGTTTTGCTTCATTATGCTTCTAAATATTAAAATCTTTATAAACAGCCACAGCTTCACGACAACTAGGACCAGTTGGTTTTTTGTTAAATTGAATGAAAAAGTATTTATACATCCAACAGTCCTGAAAATGATGATGTTCTTCGGAAACCTTACGTATTTTTTTATTTGTTTCAGACATTTTTATAAAAGTATTTATCACAGTGCTAAAAAAATTATTTATAATTAATAAATATTTATTCATAATTGATAAATTTTTATTTATAATGAATAAATTTTTATTACCAATAATTCAATGCACGATTTAAATTAAAACTTCTACTGGAATATAGTCGTTTTTACTTTATAAGCAGGGAACGAACTGATTCAAGTGTGCACATCACACATCAATTGAGATTAGCCATATGTTTATGTTTTTATTTATTTATAGTAATGTTCTCTATTGCGCGTTTATAACCATATTTGGTAATGTTTACGATTTAGGTAGGTTTTTGATATATATATATATAATTTGGGTAGATTACGTTAGATTATAAAAATTTTTTCAAACTTGAAAAGGTTGGTTATGCCTGGTGTAGTATATACAGAGTTCAAAAGTCATTTTAAGTAAGTTTGTTACTAATTCTTTATGCAGCTTTTTACTGAGTTAAGTTGAGTTTATCAGTTATTGAATATATGCACTTGCCAAATTGATGTTACAATTGTTATGCGCAAGAAATAGATACTGTATTTAATTTTAATTGTTATTTTGTATCTATAGTTTTAACTTTTACAAAATTTAGATTTATTATTTAAATGGTGCTTTTCTATATTTTGGAAATGGTGCACTTTCGTGCATAGGCCAGAGAAGTAATTGGAAAATCTTAATAGCTTGAAATAATAGTGAGGCTAAAAACTATCCACAACCATTAAGACTAAATAAGCTGTTTCTTTCATTGAAAAAAATGAACACCTATTCTTTTTCAGTTTTTAAGGTATACACTAAATAAAACTTAAGGTTGACTGCTCTCGTGTTTTCCTAAAACAAGTTTAAGTTTCGAATGCAATCTTTAATTCTGTGTTTTCACTTGGTATTAATAAGGCTAACTATCGATAAAGAGGATTGATTTTGATTTTAAGATTCTGAAGAGGAAATTAATTCTGCTGACATATCAGAATTTTGGTGTGAAAAAGGATATTTTTAATTTTTGATGAAAAATATGTTAGAGCTCTTTAACTTAATTCCACTAAAAAGTTGCTTCAAGTTTTTCTAAATTACCCCTCTGACTTGTAAAATTAGCAGTGTTGGGGAGTTAAAAGATTTGCTTAACTGTTACCATACTTTTGTAGTTTAGGTATATGTACGTATGTCGCCTTTCACCAATGTAGACATGTTGTCATATAAGAAATCAGATGGTGTGTAATGGTAAAGAAAATAATTTTCTTAATTTTATTGTAGACGACACATTAGTAGTTTTGTTATGTTCTTATTCTTTGCAAATAACCAGGAACAAATAGTACAAATGCTTATGTCGAGTAGAAAGATTTTGAAATCATTAAAAGGTTGGAAGGAAAAAACTACTATACACTGGCCATTACAGACCATTGCCAGATATTTGTCAAATAATTTTTTTATATCTTACGCTATTTTGTGACGCATATTATCACTTTATTAATAATATTTTTCTTTGGGTTAATGTGATATTGAACTTAAAAATGGGTCTTTAAAATACTCCAATTTTCAGAAATGCTACTTTACTTTTTTTTTTTTGTAGATATTAGAATTTTTACAATACCTTAGTCGGAAGCATGAACATATTTTAAAGGTTAAGTTACTTGGAAAATCATCTGAAGGCAATTATTCCATTAAATGAAATGAGCTCAAAGAAAATGGCTTACGTGGAAGGAGGTGCACACTCACGGTAAGAAGTTAAAATACAGTTTTTGATATTAATGATTCAGCTTTAGTGAATGGATATCATTTATCATCATTTATTTATTGAGTCTTATGATACATAACATAATACAAAACTATAGAGTCTTAAGAATCTAATAGTGCTGAGTGATATTGGCCCAATAATGAGTGTATAAGCCTTTTCAGTGTAACAAGCAATTACCTTAAACAAAGTGTGTGTAGGTAAGCATAGCTTTTAAAGTACTAAAACTTTTTTTAAGAAATCGCAGCTTGCTCCCGGCTGCATGATAGTGTTTTGTGAATACTTTAGATAATTTTTATATAATGTTTATTTTTTTTTTTTTATTTATTATTATTATTACTATTATTTTTTATTTTTTATTTTTTTTTTTTCATTTATTTTATTTATATTATGTTTAAATTTTATTTAAAACTAAATTTAAGCAAAAAGTAACAGCGTGCTCTGACTTTATATTCAGTAGTTGTAGTGTCAAGATGCCCTTGTTATGCTAAATATGCAGATATATAGGAACTGTGAAAATCTTAATAACTATTTACAAATGTATTTACAATGGCTATGTGGGCCGTTATATACAGTATAGGTAAGCTGACCAAATGCTTACTTCCAGCAATTACAGTATGTACAGTATTTACAGTATTTACAGTATGAGTAAATGTTAGAGTAATATGTTTGAGGAAGGTGTGTTATAAGTGTACTTTATTATGCTCTGAAGTTAGTCCTGATTGCCTTCTTGTAAAATTGAGGCAACTCTATCGTGTCAAGTGTCAATTTTGCGGTTGGGGTAGTATTTCCTGTTGGCTTTGTGCTTAAGTCCCGTCACCATCCTTAGGATGGAGCGTTCGAGCGTTTCAAGTTTTTGTGCATACGTCGGGGATATTGTGTACCAGATCGGGAAGGCGTAGCTGATAATAGGCCTGATAATAGCCTTATATAGTAGAAGTTTAGTTTTAAAATGCCAGAAAGGCGATGAAAAGGCGCCGTAGATTAAGCTGGCCGCGGATTTGGCTTTGTTTAAAGTAAGATGTGCGTGTTTATTGAAACCGAGCCTGTCGGTAAGGTGCACGCCTAGGGCCGTTGTAGATTTGTGTACATTGATTATGTTATTGAAGAGTTGGAAACTTATCTGTTTAGTGTCTTTTATGCAGAGTTTGTGACAGCGGCCGCTCGAGTTGCGATAAACTATTAATTTGCATTTCGTAGGATTAACTTTAAGACCCCATTTGCTGAGGTAGCTTTCAAGTGTAGGTTTATTTGTATTTAAAATTCCGAGGGCAGTGAGAGGGCGAGGGGCCCCTACAGTGATAACAATGTCGTCGGCATATAAGAATGCTTGCAATTCATTTATATTCGTCGATTTAAACGGAAAGTCATGCAGAGCGAAGGTAAAAAGTATAGGTCCTAAAAATGAACCTTGTGGAACACCAGACTTGACCTCCACCAGCTCCGATAGGGAGTTGTTAATCCCAACACGAAAGAACCTATTTGAAAGGAAACTGCTAATGAGTTTAACTACTGTAGGAGGACAATTTGCTTGTTGCAACTTCAATACGATGCCTTCCCGCCAGATTTTGTCGAAGGCTTTCTCGAAATCTAATTCAAGTGCCAAAGTGCACTTGTTATTTCTCAGGTTATGAGTAATAGTGTTACTTAAGGCCAATAAGGCATGCGTGGTCGAGTGCGACTCCATAAAACCAAACTGATTCCAAGGAAGAATCTCATGCGACAAAATGAAGTTATTGAGCCGTTCTTTAATTATCTTTTCAAACACTTTACCAAGGTTCGAAAGCAACAAGATGGGTCTGTAATTTTTAACCTCCGTAGCAGCTCCTTTTTTATGAATGGGAATCAATTTGGCAATTTTCCAGAGATCAGGGAAGTAACCAATGTTGATGCAATTATTGAAAATGATGGTGAGTATTTTGCACAGGGCCGGTGCGCAATTCTTTATCAATTTATTGGGTAAGTTGTCTAACCCGCATGACTTCTTTGGGGCGACGAATCTAAGTATTGAGCTGACCTCCTCTATGGAGCAATAAGGGCTGTCAAGTCAGTCAGAGGTTCAAAAATTCTAGGGTTGAATGACTGTAGTAGTGCGTTTGCTTCGGTTATGAGTGATGGCTCATTACTAGAGTTGCTGTCGCTGAAAGTTTCTTCGTATTGCTTTTTAAATGCATCAATTTTTTCATCCGTAGTTTGTGGAGTTGTGCCGTTGTAGTTAATATCTGTGTAGTTAAATTTAGCTTTTTTAGCTGCGGCCCGACCAGTTAATTTGTCGATTTCACTCCACATACTAGGCCCTGGGTGGACAGCATGAATTCTGTTCTGAAAGTACTGGTTAATATCCCTAACAGAGTTTTTCCTGATTAATTGAGATAACCTGTTAATTTGGCTCTTGAGAGCGATATAGTATGAGTCCGAGGTGTTCAAGTGTAGTTTATAGTAGTTGTGAAGCTTATTGCACCAAGTTTTTCTCGTTAGCAGCAGCTTATATGTGAAAGGGCTTAGTAGGTGCATGTGACCTTTAGCAATAGCATAGCGCTTTATGGAAAAATCATTAATTACTTCATGTATACAGTTCGTAAGTTGTGTTATTATTTCATCAATTTCAGTTACTGAGTAAGTGCAGAGATTGCTTGCGAGACCATCTATCAGCTTAATAAGTTTCTTGTTGAATTGCTTCCAGTTAATGTTGTCCATATGGAAGTAATTTACAGGAGATGTGCCCTCCGGAAGACTGTCGGCGTGAATATGAAGTTTAATCCCTAAGTGGTCCGAAAGACCACAAAAAGTGTGGCAGTCAATATCAGCAGCAGGATTGTTTGATATGTCGAACCAATTCGGTGAGATGATAAATAGGTCCAGGAAGGAACCCGATTTAGGAAAGGTCGGCGTTTGTGAAGCTATCACTCTGGTGTCAGCCCAGGCTGTCTCATTTAACCACTTAACGATATGTAGGCCGTTGTGATTGGTGGTACTGTCCCCCCATAAGGGACTTCTTGCATTGAGGTCACCACCCCAAATAAAATAGTCCGCAATTTTAGATAATGCTAGAAGGTACTCGAGTTCATTAATTAATTTGAGATCACATCTTCCCGGAATGTATAAAGCAGCAAGTAATATTGTGCGAGTGAAGCCGTTTATTTTAACATAAGCTAACGAGACTGTTGCCGAGAAATATTGTGGTTTGAAGTTTATGACCTTGGTTTTCAAGGTGTCAGGTACTATAATTGCAGTGCCTCTATGTTTGCCGTTTCTAAAACAAATGTGATTATCCAGCCTGATTTTATGTTTGTCAGTGAGGCAGGTTTCTGACAGAAGCGCAGCAAGCGGTTTTTGATTGTTGATTATGTCTTGTAGGATGAGTCTACGCTCTCTTGAGATAATAGAATTAACGTTGATTGCTATGAAGGTGAGTGGGTTGCCCATTATAGATTTACGCTCTTATCTCCAAAGGAGGCGAAGAATTCAAAAATCAGCGATGCTTTTTCCATTCTCGAGGTGCATTTATTAAGGTTTGAAAGTACGCTGTCTATTTTTTTAAACAAATCGTTTATGTTTAAACCGAAAATGTTTCTGACTTCTGCTGCTAGTAATTTAAGAGGGTTGTTCTTGGAGTACAGTAAACCAAAGTAGTTCTCAGTATCGTCTCGCTCATTTGCTGCCTTTGCTGCTTCTGCGAAAGTCCGGTGTGGCGTAATATTTGATGAAATTCTGTGATTGGCCGTTATCAGTTTGTTTTTATTTTTGTCAAGGATTTGTTCTCTTCTCAGTCTGATTCTTTCCTTTAGTTGCTGCTGGCTAGTTACATAACTTTTATATTCAGGGCAATCGGGTGAGTTAGCCGCATGTCCCATGCTGTTGCAGTTTATACATCTAAAATGGCATGGATCAATATCGGAATAATTAGTAGTGTTATTTTTTTCTAGAAGAGGGCAGTCGTAGCCCGAGTGTTTCTCCCCACAAAGCATACACAGAATTTCTGCGCAGCAGAAATTTGCCGTGTGCCCAAAACCCTGGCAGTTATAACATCTTGTTACCTTCCTTTTAAACATTTTTTCCCACACAATTTTTTGATGTAGGATATATTTTACATTTTTGAGTTCATCAAGCTTGTGACCCTCGGCTAGCTGAATTACAAACGCATTAATTTTGTATCTTTTTGCCCTAGATCTCGTGGTGGAGAAGTTGGTAACTTTAACTATTTTGGAGTTCGGGCATTGAGCTTGCAGGTCCTCAAGAATATCTTCCGTGGACTCATCATGATTGACACCCTTAACCAGAATTGTATTCTTCCTCTTGTCCTGAGGGCAGAAAGTGTGAGCCTGCGCTTTCACGTCCCTTAGCCAGTTTAAACAGCGGCTATGCAGCTCAGTGCAATTCACGTTGACCGATACTTTATTCCTTCCAGTTATCTTAATCCAGAATTTTTGATCAGGATTAGTTGCAAAGTTGTTAAGTTTTTTGCGTATAGTTAAAGAGTCGACCCCTGTGATGATGATAGGTGGGCATTTAATGTGTGAAAGTCTATCTGGACTGGTGTTGTCGGCGGGCGAAACTTCCTCCTGGTTAGGATGGATATTTTCGTTGTTATTTAGCTGTGTGTGGTTTGTTTGATCCAGTGTTAATTCGTCTAAGTCTGCAAACTTATTCCTACTATTGTTAGCATAGTTGTGCTCCGGTGGGAGCTTATTACTATTTATCCGCGCTGTGGAGGGGCTGTTTAACAGTTTGTCCGTTGCTATAGTTGCTAGCGCTTCAAAAGAACTATTAACGTTTTTTCCCTGGGTCGGTGATAACCTTGATGAAATATTCTTAGGAGTCGTCCTAGGTCGGAGGTTTGCTTTAATGTTCCGATAGTGTTCAGGGCCGAATTCGTCAATTATACATATATGCGAGGTTTTTAGGATTTACGTTGTTTGATTCATGTTTATCTGAGACTTCAGAGACCGACTCTACAGTAGGAACATTCGTTATCATAGTATTCCTTGTTAGTTTCGGAGCCAGAGCTGAAGTTGGGGTACACGGGCTGAGTTTTTTCCTGTTTCTTTTACTCATATTGAGGAGAAGTGCTTTACTCTTGATTGCAGTTAGGCGTTATTAAGTATGTTATCTGTATAGTACTATACTGTCCTTTGTGTCGGTTTATTAATACAATAGGCACGTGCGAAATGCTCCTCAAGCAGGAGAACAATTTTAAATTACTGTGTACTTAGTCAGTTTACCTATACTATTAGAGCAAAACTTTCTATTTAACCAAAATGAAAATACAAACTATAAAATTACCAATAATAATTTTTTTAACACTAGTAAATACTTATATCTAATTTTTAATTAGCAAACTCTTAAGTAACAAAGGTTTAATTCTATACTAAATTTGTATGGATTGAGCCAAATCCTCAGACTACTTAACAGAATTATATATACAAGCAAAATTATCAAGCTATTTCAAGAGTAGGCTAAAAGATGCAATGGAAAGTAAAATATAGTATAAATTATGAATCCAAAATTAAAGTGGTAAACTTAGATGAATGTATAAATAGCAATCCAAGCAGGTTATACAGCTCACGTCAATTTGCAGGCATAGGCAGTCACTATTTGTAGATCTGCTTAATTTCATCTATTGATGCAATCTGTGTGCAAGGTGTCCAATATAGTTTCGTTCTGCTCATATACTATTTTTGTCCAGAGTTGGTTATAATAACCAATAAGGAAACTTTTTTTTTTTTAAATTAGCTGTTTTGATATTTTCAATGTTCTTAGTTTGAAGCAAATAATAAAAATAATTAAAAGCAGTGCTAGGTTATCATGCACGTGCAGCCAAGATAGATAGCAAAATGGCGTCAGTGACGCTCTTTTCCACTACTATTTTACAAATAGTAGACCCAGTTAAAAATAGGAATAAAGTGTCTATAGCACCCACTAAAATAAATCACGAAAACCTTATGAACAGTAAAGCGGTATTAATTACTCGAACAATGCGATTAATAATGCAATAATATATTAAATTTGAGTACAGCCAAAGAAAGCGAAACACTCTTGATGACATCGACTATGAGACTGAGTGAATGGATATCTTCGACCACAGTTCTGTTTTTCATCATAGAAATTCTAAACAATATTGATCAGTATCGGGGAATTTTAAAATATGTTCATATCTATGCAGTACCAGTTTTAAATCCAGATGGTTATGAAATGACAAATAATATGGTACTTCCTTTGATATTCCTTTTATATGTATGTACATATATATATTTGCATATATAAAATTATTCCTTTTAAGGCTGAGCATAGATTTTGGAGAAAAAAAAAATAAAAACCAAAAAAATTCTTGTTCAGGATCTCAATACTAATTTCGGATATCATTGGAATAAAATTGGAGCTAGTAATAACGTAAACTAAATGAATTATTTATAAGAATATTTTAATTGTAGCCTTGTTCAAATATTTATGCAGGAGGAAAGCATTTTCGGAGCCTGAGACAAAATTAGTGCGGCAGCTAAGCGTAAAGCATTAAGAAAACATTAAACTTGTTATTGATATTCATTATTATGATGGATACTTGTTGTATCCTTGGGGATACAGCGAGTAAAAATGTTAAGCTTTAAGTAATTGAAGTTTTTTATATTTATTATAGAAAACCACCACCAAAATAAGCTTTCCTCATTCAACAGCGATCAAAGCTGCCAAAGTTATACTATAGAACTACAAACCTTGTTTTGTTTACAGTTTTCTGTATATTTGAGCTTACAAAAGGTAATGATTTAGACTTGGGCAGAGTAAATTACTTTATTATCAATTTTGGTGCTAAGAATTCAATTTTAATTTGTTAAAATACTTGTTCTTTTTAATTTCTTGCAAGTAAAATACCAGCTTTTGTCAAATTAATTTTAGTTGAATTATAAAAGCAGCAATTTTGCTAGTTACACCAGGCTATTAACACTTAAGAATAATAAAGAATCGGTTTTATGAATCGAAGTTTCTAATTGGAATACATACGTGCCATGTAATTGGGTTGGATAACTCTTATTAAATGTTTAATTTAAATTTTTTAAAACTGGTTTGATTCGGATCTGCTCCTTGCCTTTAAATCACGAATATTATTTTAAGAATGCATTCTGCATAAGAAAAGATAATAAAATAACTCAGATGATTTGTTGGACTATTTTTTGATATTTTGCAATGGTTGCAGGAAATTGCAGGTGTGGTCGTAATACATTTGAGTTTGAATGCTAGTTTTTATTAACTTGTGTGTTTAATGGATACATAATCATATTCACATAAAAAGAACAAATAAAAAGAACTTTTGTCATTACACTTATTAGTGTGATTGATATTAATGGGCTACTCAAATGGGTGCTCTATTAAATACTTAGACGAATCTAAAAGTGGGGTAACATAGTTGATCCTGTAATTATTGTTCCCGATCATTTAAGTTTTTGTGTCCCTGTGGTTTTCAAATTTATCCATTCTATCTAACTTTATGATATATTGTGAATTTACTAGCAAATTATTTAAAGTAAAAAAGTTTTCCAATAAATTTATTAGCAGTTTTCTAACAATTTATTAAGAAGAAACATGAATCCATTTATTTGATAAATGCAAACTTATTTAAAAAACAGCATCAAAGCAGATTCAATTATCTTTATTTAAATAGCATGCCTTTTTTGATTAATTAACGTTTATAATTTACAAAATGGTAAGCTATTAGTGACTGAAATTCATTGTATTCTAGGATAGTTAGCCTGGGATTTTTACCAACGGCTCCATTTAAACATTTTTTCTGCGCCATTTGTTATTATTTTTAAATTTTTGCCATTTTATTAATAAAACAATATAAATAATTCCGTTCCCGCTCAAAAATGTTTCTGATTTCAGATAATATAGAAAAATAAAACTTTTTTAAAAAAAATCATCAAAATCGGAGCTGTTCCAGCGGACTTCCAAGTTTTGCCTGTTTTATATCTTCATTGACTCCACTAATAGTCGCTATAATTTTATTTTCAATAATAATCTATACATGTCAATATTCAATTAAGTGAAAAGTTTTGTATTTTCAGATGCAACAGCATCTGAGCAGACGATGAAAATAATAGACCCTCAGTTTGTCCTTTGTATTATTTACAAAGAATTGTTGATTGCGGAAAACTTTTAAAGCCATGAACTTATGGATAAGCTTTGTAAAACTGCTCCGCCTTTTATAAATTTCGATAGGAAACAAAAAGCGTGGACAGGATGTATAGTGATTCATTATTAGGAGGTGGAAAGGATTTTTAGGGATTTCTTTTGTTCTATAAAAGTTATATCGTATTCTGTTAATTCGTAAAATAACTTTTGTTATATACAACATTTGTAAGTTTATTAAAATTAAATTTTCATAAATTTTGCTTAATACTGGTGAGCTGAAAGAAATTTTAATCTAAAGACCTTTTTCGATTAATTAGGGTCGTAACCTTCCTTAGAACATAACTTTGCTGTTTATCTCGATATAATTAGGAAAAATTTTGGAGACTGAGGTCTGTCTCAAAAGTTAAAAATTTAGTACTCCAAATTGTAACATTAGAGTGAATAAATAATTTATTCGTCTTGTAATTTGAAGTATTTTAAACACTGTTTTATACTATTTTTCTATTGATATCTAAAACGAAACATAATTTTATTTAAAATAACGTGGATAGATAAACATTAGAAGAAAAATATATATCCCTAATTTTTTTCCACATTGAGTCTTAGAACAATAAAATAACACATATAAAACGAGTTATTTACTGTCCCTCATTTCTAATGAAATTTTACTATCTTAAGGGTATTAACCCTCAAAAAAATAAAAGATCATGATATGTCGCTAAAGTCACTTTTGTGACGTTTTTTTGTCAAGAGTATTGACGTTTTTTTGTCAAATAACGCAAAAAAAAAGACTACTAAGCATGCTACTTTGATCTTTGATTAATGGCTAAATCATTTTTAAATCTTAATTATTATCAACAAAATTTTCATTTAAAGTGCAAGTATTACTTAAAATAAACATTTTTGTATAACCTGCATATGTAATTTTTTACAATATTTTATTTAAACAGTTAATCAAAATTTTAGAAAATGAGTTTTTGTCTTCCAGAAAACGCTTTTTGTAAACCCAAAACCAATATAAATAAAAAACAAAACTTAACCAGTATCATGAATCCAAATTTTGATATATTTTATCCTTAGTATTTAGGTGCTGGTGATGGTATACAAATATTTTTAAAAAGAATGAAAAGTTCAAAACAATGTATTAATTTCTGCAATATTAAGTTACTTGTAACCATGAGCATTTACAAAATTATCTCTTTATTTTCGTGCAAAAATTTTGTGTGGTAATTTAGTTTATAATATCCTGCCATGTGTAATTAACAAAAATCAGTCCATACTCAATGAATTGGATGACTTTAGTATTTATTATATACTTGCTAAGTGAAATTGCTATTGAATATTTTACCACCTGTAACTTATCATGACCTAAAAGACTCCCGTGTTTGTGTTTTATCTTCTACAGCCGACGTCTTTAGCTCTTGCCATTCTTGCTTCTAATAATACAAGGCAAATAAGAAAAATTGTGGTCGAAAACATTTTTCTTCGTGAAATTATGTTCACTTTCTGTACTATTTATGGGGGACTACTTTCTTGAAATAATCAAACAAGGGAACAAGAAACTAAATTTATTTCCGTGCTAGATTTTGGCAGACAGGATAAGGGAAAAATCCACACATTGTTCGTAGACTTTTGGTTTATGACGAATTGTTTTTCTTTGAAATGAAATGTCTTTTATATGAACACGCGATGATAATTAAACCAAAATAATAAATAATGCAACAGAATGAAAATGAAAATAGATGTCAACATAACGGATGATAACAATTATTATTACTTCACTTTCATTCGCTAAATTGACGCCACTTATCTAAAATTCTTTTGGTTTCAAGCTCCTTTAGAAATACTAAATTAGTTTTTTCTTTATTTACTTTTTTTAGGTAAGGTTAGCATTATGTGTGATATTTATTTATTGAGGACAATGTTAATGTGAGTCGAGGTTTTCTAAGCAAATGTCCATTTAAGACTTATTTGATAGAAAAGCAGATAAAAAAACCTAAAACGTTTCAAATTAAACAGAATTCAATTTTTGGACTTAAATTTTAGGGAGTTTGGAATCATGAATCAAACCTACGAAAACGTAGATGACTGAATAAATATAGCGAAAGCTGCTATGTGACAAAGAAAAAACAGTCATGTCTGGCTTACATCTTATTCGGTGATAGTTCAAGAAAACGGAGTCTTTATTTTGTAGGGCCTTCTGAATTTCATTTTCTCAAATGTTAGTTAAATAGAAGAGATTATTTAATATTGTTTAAAACGGAGTCTTTAATTTTGTAAGGCTTTCTGAATTTCATTTTCTCAAATGTTAGTAAAATAGAAGAGATTATTTAATGTTGTTTAATACTGAATGATATTATTGTCTACTATTGAATGCAAATTGCTAATCGGGTTTGATTTAAGTTTTTTTGCAGAAGCAAAGATTTGATTTATTTAAAAGTTGTTAGTAAATGTATATGAAATGAAGTTGAATACATCACCTGAGCTTCAATCAATTACTTTTTCAAATAAAGACACTATTAATTGTTACAATTTCAAATTAATTTGTTTTATGGCTATTTATCCAATATAAGTAACTTTTCTTCTTCTGGTGTCAGCGGCTCACGCTGACACGTAACATATATGAGTCATGTATGTGACTTTTCTATACGTATTGAATCTTTGTATTATACCTATAACGTCTATACGTTTTATAATCTTATACTTAAAACAAATGATTTAACACTTATGATCCTACATACATAAATGAAGTCTAAGAAAAGTGTATAACGATACGTTTCATACGTATTATTGAAAACATGAATGTTTAGCACATACAGTCAACCCTGTTTTTAAGCGGTATCTTTTTATACAATTTTTATGCAAGAAATAAAAAATTTTACAATAAAATAATTTTTCAAGACCAAGACCAAGACTTATTTATGTAAGACCAAGACCAAGATACAAACGTCAATACCAAGACCAAGACCAACACCAATGTGGTCCATTCTTAAGAGGGGGTATGGGTTTTTCAGCGTAGAAAAGAACACTTATTTTATGAATATGTACTAAGCAAATTTATTCAAATCTTGAAATCAAAAAGCCTTTATTTACTCAAAATACAATTGAACGCTTCCCAAACGTTGTTTGATTTTTTAATTTTAAGACTTTTGCTCTAATCGACTTCAAATTTTGGGATTATATCCTTGAAATATTAAACTATAAGAAAAGACAAAAAAATCGGTTTTTCAAAAGAGCAAAACCATAACCTACTGTTAAAAGTGAATAAAGACAAATATTTTGTTGATATTTACGGGAAATGCTGTAAAAATGGAAAATTGCTGTTAAAATGAGCAAAATTTGAATTTTTCAGATCTATTTCTATTAATTACTTGTCATTTACTTAAATAAATATTAGTAAAAAAAGTTCTTTTAACAACTATAAAAATGATTTGTTTTAGTAAAATTAGACTGTAAAAAATGGAATGCCATTAAATTTAAATTTTGAAAACAAACCAAATTTGTTAAGTTCTCAAGGTTTTGAATGACTTTGATAAATACGACTGACTTTCTTTACTACATTATCAGCTGAAATGATATCCATGTATTTTAATTAATTCATAAAGAACTATGCCAAATTGAACAAAGAAATTAACCGTAATATTTGGTTTTATTACGCTATAGACACTCATTCTTTACCCTGTTTGAATTCCCTAAAAAGAAAGTTTGAGTTCACATTCCCTGTGCTAACGCCTATTGCTCCTTTTGCTTGCAGCTATACTTTCATAATAAAAAAAATTTAATTAAGGTGTATACAAGCAGGTGCCAATACTCTTCTTCTTGATTTAAACATCTCATTAGGGATTTGTGAACAACCCTTTGCGGTAATTAAAATATGTAATCCGGTTTAATTTCATTTATACAATTCTCTTGGTATTTATTATGAAGTCAGAGCTATATAACCTATTAAATGATTTTTAGAGTGACTGAAGTAGTTGAAAGATGCTTTGATAAAAATATTTTTATACAAAAATTTATATGTCTTAGGATATTAAATAAGTAAATCAAAAATTTAATTTCAGCTATTCTATAGCTGGGCTTGAAACAAATTTTGAATTTCTTAATAGAAATTGAGTTTGAAATTTTAAAAGCTAGTTTATTCTTCTATCTAACAAACAGCTCAGATAATTCTTCTTTTTATTCTTAACTTTAATCGGAAACTGCCCGAGCAAATATTAAACTAAAAATGTTACAAAATCAAAACCTTTTCGAAATTTCCATGGGGGAGCTAAACTGGAGTCAGTTTTCTAGAGTTTGTTTGCTTGAAAAGAAAAAAATAAATTTGACAGTGAGCTGGGAGCAGATTAAATTTAGCGTTTTTTGTTTTTTACAATAATAATTTAATGCATAATGTCCGTTTATCCAATTAAATAAATCGGTGATAGTTGTGCTCGGAAATATTTTAGTTGGTTATTTTATTTAAAATATTTTCTTTGAATATTTTGCAACATTAATAATAAAAGCTGCAAAAATAATATTAAAATGATACATTAAATTGTGTAACAGATATTGTAACTCTACATGCATGGTGAAATTTAATAAAATTTTCAGAATGCTTTTTCAAATTTTATATTAGATGTTTTAAAGCCTGAGATTGACCTTATTGCATAAAATGACTTTTACTAACTACATAGAAAAATAGCTTAAACAGCTTTTTGCTATTAAGGGGGGAAGGGGGTGGATAAGGTTTCGTACTTTTAAAAAATCGATTTTCTTTTTTCTATTTAGGTAAATATTTCAAGAATATAGGTAATCCCAAAATTTGAAGTTGATTAGAGCGAAACTTTCAGAGGAGACTAGTTAGTTAGTCATTCGCTACGTTTTGGCTTTTAAAATATTTAAACGCGTTTTTCAGAATAAAAGAATCATCAAATAACGTTGGGAGAGTATTCGATAATACTTTGATGAAATTTTAAGGGTTTCCAGCTGAGATAAAACGATACCAAAAATCGTCTGATTCCAAAGACATCCTTGGAAAAGGTGTGTCACCGTTGTTAAAGTCATGTTCCATAATGCACAAAGGATTTAAATGAATTCGCTTAATCCATATTTAAGTGTTTTTTTCTACGCTGAAGCTCTTACGAAAATTACTTTCATTAGCCTATGAAACATGAGAACGCCTTACATTTCCGACATTTACATTTGTCAAAACATTTGGTCGTTTAAATAATAGTGCCGTAGAATCCAGCTTAATTTGAGTTATTTTTGAATTTAAAAGGTGGCTACATTTCCTCTACTTGCTTGTAATTTCGAAAATTTTGTTTTAGTTTTTTAGCATTGGACCAAAAATATCCATTAAATGCTATTTAAAACTAATTATTCTGAAAGATTTAGTAATTTTTTAATATACTAATGAAAGTAAATTATTTTATTTAGTTTTGTGTGGAAATAAAATTAAAGCTCTATATTTGTTTATAATTTATTTAAAACTATTAATTTTTTTAACTTGAAAAACAAGTATTGAACATCAAAAGCGAGGACAGAACTGCTGAAAGTTTCAAGTAAACTTAAGCATAAATTCCTGGAAGAAAGACTTATAGTTTTAATCATGATATGATTCGTTCTCTTTGAAAGTGGTGTAAGTGTATTTTTATTATATTCCTATATTCCTATTATTATATTATATTATATTACTATATACCTTAAATTGCTAATAAAATCTTTTCTATTCATCCAATAAAGTTCAAATAAATTTTGTTGTGTTGGAAGTGCATGACAATTGATGTTAATACAGTTAGTTCAAATATTATTCTTACCGCTAGCTCATAATCCAATATCTTTTTGGAGCTTTCCATCATTAATTTAACCCTTTTCTATTTATCCAATCAAGTTCAAATAATTTTTGTTGTGTTGGGAGTGCATGACAATTGATGTTAATGCAGTTAGTTCAAATATTAATTCATTAGTTATATTTAGTAAAATAATTTTTAGTTTTATATGAGAGAAAAACTTCAGAAAACTGAATGCAACGAATTACGAATTCTGAATTCAGAAAAAAGAAAAAACAATCTCAAGTAAGAATATACTTTAAAAAATTTCTTTTTATATTACTTGTTTTATATGGAGATATTTAAGGTTTTGCATTTGGATAATTTGAAAAATATTGATATATAGTATTGCACTAGTTTTGTATTTGTTGGATAATTAGTAATATTTATAAGTCATATTTATGTTGTTGTCTGCACTGTAATTTAATACTTTAGATTATTTCATTTTTTGTTTTCTTAGCTGTATTGTAATTTAATACCTTTGAATGTTCAATAGCTATAAATAAATGAGTCGTTAGCATGTTGTACCAAAAAATGCATTCTCAGCACTTCAAAATTTGATATTGCAGACATTCAGTTTGAATTGTCAATGCAGTTCCCACTAGTTATCTAAATTATTATGTGTTTTTTTTGGCTTTTTGTTATTTTATTAATTAATTAAAACACTTCAAAAACTATATTTTAGCACAATTAGATGGTTCAATGTTTATTTTTATGACAATTTCTTTTGACATTTTCATCAAATTTCCCTAATACAGATTATGCCAATGGGGAAGTGATTTTTTTTGTACGGGAGGCTAATAAACTGTGCAAGTCTCTTTGGAGAGGGAGTATAATTGAGAACATGAGCTAACATCTGTAGACTCCCCGAGTCGAAATTTTGATCTTCCTTTCAACTTCGTTGTCTTCCCTACTTAAGCAAGCCCAAAAAGTTCAAAGAAGTTCAACTCTCTCATATAAGCTTATGTAAAAGTTGGGCTTCCCTTCATCTTCTTGGGCTTACATAAGTCCCGATGTAAGCCTAAGAAGACGAAAAGAAGTTCACGAAAGTTCGCATTTTGAAGCCCAAGAAGACGAAAAGAAGCTAAAAATTTTAGCTCACGCAGTTTTTAATGAGAGTATATTTATATATATATATACATTTATATTTATATATAAATATATATATATATATTTATATATATATATATCTGCTAACATTTGTAGACTCCCCGAGTCGAAATTTTGATCTTCCTTTCAACTTCGTTGTCTTCCCTACTTAAGCAAGCCCAAGAAGTTCAAAGAAGTTCAACTCTCTCATATAAGCTTATGTAAAAGTTGGGCTTCCCTTCATCTTCTTGGGCTTACATAAGTCCTGATGTAAGCCTAAGAAGACAAAAAGAAGTTCACGAAAGTTCGCATTTTGAAGCCCAAGAAGACGAAAAGAAGCTAAAAATTTTAGCTCACGCAGTTTTTAATGAGAGTATATTTATATATATATATAAATATATATATATATATATATATATAGCTTATATATAAATTTATGTAAAAAAAAATATAAGTATAAACAAGTAATAGTGAAATAGTTTTTTTTAGTGCTGATGCAAGGGTATATTTGAAAATTAATAATAAATGAATATGAATAATGAATAGTGCTTTTTTTAAAAAAATTTTCTTATAAGCAATTAATCTTGAAAATAACAATAAAATAGATAAGCTAAGGATAATAAAAGAACAAGTAAAAGAACAGTATCAATTTAAAAAATATATTGATTTATTTATTATTTATAAGCTTTTATAATCTATGTAAATTCTTATTTTTATTAAATTTTTTTAAGTATATATCGCCTTTTGTTTGCGGTACAATTGTTGATACATTTGATGAATGTTCTCCTGTTAATTGATGGATTTTTTTCTTTCACCCAATCTGTAAGTATTAAAAATATATTTACTATAAATTTCTCTTGATTATATTCAGGTAAATATTAATCAATAAACCATTAAATAACTTTTTATTTATCCCCTTTCGGCCTTTGCCCGTTGCGCACAGATGGACGTTATTGAAGCCGTAAACTTCTATGGTTAGAACACGATTTGCGCCGCCCCCCAAATGATTTATTTTTTTTAGATAAATATGGACCCCCTGATGCCGGGAAAAATATTTAAAAAATTCTAAAATCGTGCGTTCTATGTTTTTTTCGATCTCAAAGTTTGCCCTATTAACCCTATGCAATTCAAAAGTTCAGTTAAAATAAGCTGTAACAGATTTGCTGACATATATCCGAAATTAGTCTCTAAACTGTATTTTATATTACGCATTTGTTGTAAAATGTGAAAGAGAAAAACTACTAGAGCTATTATTATGATTACTTTTTTAAAGTAAAAGGAGGTCTTTATTCTGCAGTTAGTGTTGGTACAAAACTTCGATTGTTGTCTCTCTGACTTTACTTATTTAGTTAAATTAAATTAAAATTATTCATGAAAAAATAATTATTATTAAACTATCAAAAACAAGAAAATTTAGGTTTTGTAATATTTTTACTTTTACTTTTTTTCAAAAAATTTGTAGCTGCCTTTTAAATAATAAAAACTAAATGAGATTTGATATATTTGATTTTTAAATTATTTCGAATTTTCCATTATTATAGGATATACAATTTCAATACTGATTTTTGCTAAATTCAAGATTCATTAATAGCTATCACCAATGAAAACTATGCGTTTAGATACAAGATAACTGTAAGCTATATAGAATATGTGTTAGATTATAAAGAAATTTCCGCACTCAAACTAAGAGAAATAAATCAAGTAATTACAGGAGTAAAATATTTTCTCTATAGAGTTATATGGACAGAAATAAACAAATAAATTCTTTAGGGATGATTTGAGTTATATCCGGACTGAAATTGGTTTACAAATTGAAATTTTTAAATCAAAGGGATGATGTTATGTCATTCCAAATACATTTCATAGAAAATTTAATGAAATTTCGTTTGTTGAGAAATCATATTTATTCTTGTTTTTAAAAACTAAGCTTAGACGAATCCAGGTTGATTAAATTTTAGAAGTAATGTAAAAATGGACTTCTTTATCATACTTTAATTTTCATCCATAAAAATTTTCTAAGTAATTAAAATATTAAAAAATAGCTCAGGTAATAGTTTTTAAAAGCTAATACTTTTGCATAAACAGAATAATTTTTGGAAGCTAAAATTTAAGAGTTCAAAGGAGTTATCTCACGCAACATAGAAATTAGTTCACCCTAGAACTACAGACTCTATTACTCTAGCGTTAACTAGTGATTGCATGTGAAACGTCATTTAATTTCCGTTTAGAATATCAATAAGTCCAGCCAAGCAATCAACATAGTACAAAAATTGAGTCAGACTGAATATACGCCCCAATAAATATTTGAAGGAATCTTTCTTACATGTTATCGGACAATAAATCACGTCAGCTCCACCAACAAACGGTAACAGTCTATTTCATACATTTTATACATCCGACAGTCATAATGAGTTACAATCGTTAAAGAACTTTGCCACCAGAAACGTAAATCAGGATCCTTAATTACTTTTAATCAGATCTCAACCTTTGGTTTAATTCCAACTTGAGGAAAGTGACTCATGAGTGCACTCGAAAAAAGCTTCATGTATTCTGTGATGGAACAAATATTTGCCAACTTTAATTGAAGAGAATAGTCTTTTCTAATTTTTGCAATGGATATCTCATTAAATTTTTATGGTTTTGACTTTTAAATTTATAAATAAAATTAATATCAGGTAGTAAGGTGAAAATATTTGTATTTGAGAATATTAATTAAAATACTAGGAGAATATAAATTAATTTCAAATGAAGAAAAGGCTTACAAGGTCCATCTCTGGTTTTTTGTGTTAATGTTTTAATTATGATTGCTGAAAAATTTTATAATAGAAACAATTAGCTTGGTATATACAAGAAGCTACTTGGTGTGGCCTAAGGTATCAGTAATTCTACCGTTTAGGCTTTAGGGGATGGATAGAGTATGGAAAAGCAATTCATTTCTATATTTTTCTTCTTCGGCTCGTTTTTACTCGTTTCTAAGCAGATCATGCATTATGAGTGTGGCAGCTGAAGATCCTTTTGGGAACACCAATGACAACCCTACAGCAAAGTAGAACATCAGGCCGCAAGCTGAGTGGTTCTGACAGCAAACTAAAAATTGACTCACGCCATTAGTCTTAAGAACAAGTGTGGTGCTTGGATGCAGACATCTTGTTGAAAAACTGTAACACATTTTTAGCTTTAATAATGATGCCCTAAAAGGCTAAAGTAATGGCAAAAATGCCTAAGTATTTGCCCTAGAAGGCTAAAGTGATTGCAAAAATGCCTAAGTATGATAATGTAAACACTTTATATATTTAAAACACAAAATTTATTTTTCTATTTGCCATTTGAAACAAATGTTTAAAGACTTACAAGTTTTCTTTAACTTCAAAACAAAAGCCAATATAGGCTACTCACCTGGTATGCCGACAAAAGCTACAACCTGGTAAGTTTGAAAAAATTAATAAAACTGACTGCCTCTCTTAAAATAATTTGCCTTATATAAAAAAAACTGTTTATTATTGAAATAAATATTTTCCCATAAGACTTGTATAACCAAAACTTACACTCGATAACAAGTAAACAAGATTCAGTTAGTAGTTTCAGTTATACGAATCTTGTTGCCTATATTTCTTTCCCATAATGCTATGATCACGCAAGTAAAGTGTGATTAGCCTAGATATGGACCATTTCTCATTCCATAAACTCTTAAGCTATTCTGAACAGTCCTTTTTCTGAAGAGCTTTTTCCGAAATTCTTAATTACTACGATCTAAAATTAGTTAATGTAAATATCTATATATATAAAACTCGAACGTTTTGTGTTTGAAGCCAATGTACATCAAAACTACTGCACAGATTTAAATGAAAATTTACCACAAAATTTGTTTTGATCTGAAGAAGGTTTACCACGAAGTAAATATTAAAAACTTCAATTACTTTTCCTTAATTTAATTAAAATATAGTGTTTAACACATAACCTAACTTTTTTTTGTTTGCATAATATTTTTGTTTTTTAGAAAGTTGAATGTCAAAATTAATTAAATAAAACAATTACATAAATTATATTTACCGCTTTTCAGATTATCTTTAAAATATTAACAAGAATTTCGCTAAAGCATTGATATTATACTTGAATGAATTTGTTTGCAATATAATTTAACAGTTGAATTAATTTTGAAGAAATAAAAAAGAAAGAATTTTCAGACTAAGAAGAAAAAAGAACTACTAAAAAAAAGAAGTTCATAACAAAATTAATTTCAAGTAAATTTTAATAATTATATTAATTTTTATAACCAATCTTTATTATTATGATAAAAACAAACTGAAAATTATTTTTACGTTGAAGTGTAGCATCCCGTTTACATAATTCAATAAAATAATAGCATGTCAAACGGTTAAGCAAATAAGAAATTATTTAGCTACAAATAAGATAAAAAGATAATAAAAATTTACCTTTCCTTATCATAATTGAATTTAGCTACATTTGCGATATATATTAATATACGTTTCAGAAAGTGTTAGAATTAATCCTTGATTTCCATTTTTAATTTACTTATCAAAATAACTTAAAGAAAATTCTGGATTTGAATCCGTTAATAGCATTGTTAAAGCATCTACACAATATCGAAGAAAATTAATTAATAAAATAATATTTAGAATTTAAGTCTTATTTAAAAAAAGAAAAGATCTATAAAAAAAAAAAATAAATTCAACAATTGCTACAAATCATAACAATTATTAGCAAAAATAAAAAAAAACTGAATAGCAAGAGGCATAAATAAACACTAAAAAATCAACTTTAAACAGTGATAACAAAAATTAGCAATATTTAAGTTTAACTCACAATAATAATCAAACAAAACTAATATAATCAATAATAATAGAGAATATTCCGCTAAAAAAAGCAAACTACATTAAGAAAAACTTGTCAACCAGATTTTGATATACCCATTCAATATGATTGAATCGGCGTCTGTAGCCGCTACTGTAGCAGCTACAGACGCCGCTACTGTAGCAGCTACAAACGCCGCTACTGTAGCGGCTACAGACGCCTTGGTCTGCGCTAGGCTTTAAAGTATGAACTTGGACTATCTTGGACTATATTTTTTATATTCCATCATCATTCCCAGCACTTCATGCCTCTTTCACCCATATATACCACATCCTCACACACTGACAGAAGTTTAGCAAAACAACGTTTGCTGGGTCAGTTGCTAGTTATTACTAAATTACAATTATTCTTATAATTATAAGAATAGAAAAATTTTAAAATGATAAGAAATAAATTTAAGAAAAAAAATGAGTTTGGGTATACTACACAAGTCATGAATTATACTTTTAATGTTTTATATCTAATCAATTATGCTTATAATGTTTATGTTTATAATAAATAATTATGTTTAGAATAAAGACATATAACAATGAGCTGGCTACAAAAACAAGACTTGAAAAACATTATAAGCTGAGCACTATACTCATTATTTCATTCCGTCAATTCCATCGTTTAAAGTATACGTTTTAACAGAGAGTCCAACTCTTCTTAATTTTTCCATATGGCTTTAACATAGTTTTAGGTATCTTCTATCTATAATCGAATTAATATTTCTTCAATTTGCAATCAAAATAATTAAACACCTTGGTTTTACTATACTATGTATCTTTGAGGAAGATGTAGCAGAAAAAGCTGATAAAAGTTAACTTAATTCTTTTTGAAGGAAACTAATATTTTTAACTTTTTTTTTGACTTATAACCATCGACACAATAAATGTATAAATTAAAGACTACCATAATTAAATCCTTCAAATTAATATTGCGTAGACTTTTACCTTATCTTTTACCCTTTAAAAAATTATTAATCAAATTCTGCTTCATTTACTATCTAATAAGTTTTTGAAAGAATTCTTTTTTAGTGTAAAACGTTCAAAATTTATGTTCACTAAGGAAACTTGTTAAAAATAAATAGAAACATAACAACTGCTGATATCCCTGTACTCTTTAGTAATCAATAAAAACTTTTATTGAATAAGTTTTGCCTATAAAACTTTTTACATGATTTGCATGCCCACATTATGTTCCCTATTGACTTGATACAACGTGGCACAAGGCAGATTCAGAAGATAAATTTTTGTAAGAGTTTACATACATTCTTTTCATGAATATAGAAAAGTTTTAAATTGAAAATTGAATTTCCTGTTTTTGGTCAGTTCTGACATCAGTTTGTCAAACAATTTGTTTGTAAACTACAGAAATCGAAGCCAACCAAAGAGTACCCGTCTATCTTAAACCTTATGATTTTTCCTGAAAAAGGCTCCTAAAGAATAAAGAACATTTTACAGGAAAAGTGTTTTTTATGGAAACTAAAAGTATTCATTTCTCATTTGAATGCCTTTTTTGAAGTAGAAAAATTTGGATATTTATTTTAACACCAAGACTCAGAAGATATTTGTGGTGTGATCATCCTATTTAACTTAACTTTATTGTCATAAAAACAATTATATGTATAGAAATGGAAGTCATCTGTATTTTGAAAAACTACAGTGCCAACTGAACTTACCAAAAATTATTCCCATTAATCATAATGACTAGTTACCATTATTGTTTTTCTCTAGATTTAGATTTCATTTATGATTAGACTTTTTAAAACATTAAAACCATTTTATATTATATATATATATATATGTTATAATTGAATATTTTGTACAATTGTATCATCAGAAGATGCTTCCCTTACCATGGTTTTACGGATTTCATAATCCAAAAATTTTTGTAATTCTATTAGTAAACAGAGTCGGCTTGACAACTAAAAATCAACTATTATTTGATTTTTTTTTCATAATTAAATACTAAATAAAATTACCTACAATTTTATCAAATCATTCAATGTAATTTTACAAGGATCTTCAGTTTTAACCATGTCAAAAGTTGTATCTTCAAAATTTTCAGTTTTATTAGCAATAATTTACTCTCATATACACTTGAAAAAATAATTTAATGTAAATGTATCAAAAAAAGATTAAAGAATACCTATACAATCATCTGAAAAACAATAAAACAATAAACAATATTTGGCATAAAGTGTTAAATAACCCTAGTGGAAAAAAAAAATTTTTACATTTCACCATTACAAAATGTCAGAATACAAAAAACCACGATCCTCTTGCTAGTTAAATTAGATTAAATTTGATTAGATTCTAATCTAATAAACCACGTACATCGCGACATTGGCTGAGATAAAAAATTAGATTAAGAAAACTAGACTTTTGTAGCCTTAAAAGTTATGGGTCAAAGCTTATAGTATTTACACGGTGAAAAATTATTGCAGTTAGACTCAAAAATTTTTATTGTAATTATCATTGCAATATTGTGATTTTCTATTTATATTTGGTTTTAAGCCGATGAGTGTATACTGAAAAGCTGTACAAACTTAGTTGTAATTATTTGCAAGATGTGAAACGACAAACAAGCTTACCACAAAAGCTAATTAAATAACCTTAAAAAATTCTAAATCGAAAATCATGCCTAAAGTTAGAACCAAAGTTGTAAAATGCTTGTTTGAAACTATTAATTTGGGTAATCTTCGATTAGGTGTGGTAAGCTTTTAAAATGATGAATGTTTTTCAAGGGCATTTTTGTGGAGTTTTTTGCGGTAATAAAATTAATTTTTTTCCCAATGAAATACTTTTACAAAAATTTACAAAAATCTTATTGAGAAAATAAAGAAATTCAAAAGTTTATAAAAACACTAAAATAATATAAAAAACCCATTAAGTTGAAAAAAAATTAAGGTTATTTATAAGTTAAGATACTTAAGATAATTTATAATTGCGAAGGTACTACTTCTGGTTGACTACATTGTAGCGGTAGCGATATTTCTTTTCCGTTAAATCAAGAGAGGACTTATGACAGAAACTGTGGGTAGAGTTAGAAATCTGATTCCTTTGATAGAAAAAATGAGTCACATACTTAGCATATATACAAGAAAAAATAACTAGCGTTTTCTAGTTATTGTAACCAAAAAGAAAATAGATTAAACCTAGTGTTTTCTAGTGTTTTATTAGTGATTTGCTAATTCTTCCGGGCTTACATCCACTGTAAACATTTTTTTTGGTGACTCCGACATGATCCTTTGTGCATTTGAGCTTGGTTCCAATTAAATTTGATCCTTTCTGAATCCGTAATTATAGATAATAAGATCAGTGAAGGCAAATACTAAGTTCAAGTTATTGTGATTAACGTGATCTTATCTAGAAAGCTGAAATAGTCAATCATGTGCTCAATAGATGAATTAGTAAGATCTATAACAGTCATTGGAAAGGAGATTGCAAAGTTAATAAGCTCTTTTCAAAGACAATTACCTGAAAAGAAGCAATTAGCTTACCTGCAAGAGACATTAAGTAACGTAGGAAAACGTTGGAAACAGTTTGAATTCATCGATGAGAGAATTCTCCCATATCATGGCAGCATAACTTCAGACAACCTTTCTAGATTGGATCTCCCCGTAACTACTCGAATTTCTTTACATTTATTTAAGAAACTTGTTGATAACGTTGGCTGTGCAAAAGGATACTATTTATATACAGACCGCTATTATACCAGCGTACTTTTGGCAAATGAATTACTGAAAATGGAATGACTTTTAACTGGTACATTAAACACAAATGGAAAAGGTGTACCACCTATAATGAAGAAGCCTAAATTTTCAAAAGCAAACATAGTAGCCTGCAAACAAAATAATACTTTACTCCTTTCATGGAAGGACGAAAGGGTTGTAACACTTCTTAGTACTTGGGATGTGTCACAAACTATAAACGTCCGTAGAATATTATGACATGGTGAACCTAATCCAGAAGCCTGAAGTAGTGATAAACTATATTAAAAATATGGGTGATCTATGTATGTATCCAACTACTTTTTTTTAAGGAAATCTCTTAAATGGTGACGAAAATTCTTCCTCTGAGGCCTTGAAGTATGTGCTACTAATTCCTACATTCTATATAAACCCATTCAAAAAAAAGAAGGAAAAGCACTTTCACATTACGAATTTATAAAAGAATTGGCTGATCAGTTAGTAGATGACCTTCATATGTTGAAAAAACATCGAGAACGTGCTAATACTGGACAAGGTTTGCAGCGATTATATGGTAAGCTCCACATCATTCGCATTTGGACCAAAAAGACTGCATAGTATGCTCGAATCGAAAGGTTTCAGGGGGAATACGAGAAACAAAATTTTATTGCGACACTTGCACCAAAAAACCAGCAGCAAAATGCTTTCAAAAGTACCATACTCTACAAAAATATAAAATTTAAATCATATTGCTATTATTATTACCCTCTATATACGTTAAAGAATTCTCACTAAAATAAAAATATTTCTTTTTCTATACTTGATTTAAAAATATTTTACAGCTTCTCTTCGTATGAAAAATAGCTGGACCTGGTGGGAAGTAAACTTGAAATAATTCCGGACCGTTAGGGGTTAAAATGGTCGTTAGAAAGAGTGGTGGAAACATTTCCAGGACAAGACACTAAGGTGCTTGCAGCTGATGTGAAAACTTCACCTGGCATATTTCACCGTGCGGTTCACTTGATATCACCATTACCAGTAGATACTGAATTAATACCAATAATAATACCAATTTGCAAAACAATGATAACAAAGAGCCAAAACCTGAAAATAGCAAGAAAAAAAGAAAAGGGCCTGCAGTAGAAGGAAGTGCCACCAAATAAGACATTTATAACTTATTTGTAATAACATGCCATCAGCGATCAGCGATAATGATAAGGGGGCAAAAACAATAATGCAATCGAGGTTAAAAGTCTACACCATAAGTCAGGATTGTATTTTCACAAGATTGGTAGGCCAATGTTGTCAACCAGCAACTGGAATTGTGTATTATTACTTAAAAGGCTATAGTGTAACGTTGGACAGCATGAATCAAATCTTAAAGCAGTTAACCAATTTAACCAATTTCATAGATTCCAATCAATACTAGCAGGAAATTATACAGCAATGCACACATCAACTGCAACAAGTTTATGAGAAAAATAAAATTTTTACTACTCCAAAGGTTAAACATAAAAAACGAGCATCATTTAATTTCGTCGGTACAATAGACCACAATTTATTTGGTACATTAGATGAAGAATATGCTGAAAATATGGAACATACCATTCAAACGGTCAAGAATAACGAGAATTATTTATATGAATTAATGAAAAATCAGACGTCAATAATAGATGCTATGGTCAATAATAGATACTACGGTCCACATAATATAAAAAGGAGAAGAAGAAAGATTTAACCAAAAGAAAGAAATAAGGAAGGGTTTCCATATACTCCAGGACAGTTTAAATAACACGAGCCTTAATATTAAGACTCAGAAAAGTATTCAAGTTTTTAACACATTAGCTATTTTAATGACCTCATTAATAAATGAATGCCAAGTGGTACAAAATATTTTATTAGATATCATTATTGATATTGAACATGGTAGGACAAACCCCCTGGCTATAACATTAACACAGTTGAAGCAACAAGTAGACATGATCAAGGACGCCTTGCCAGCAAATTTACACCTACCTATTGTACACAATCAGTTATCATTCGCAGTTCTATATAAACTAATGAATATTCAATATCATTTGAAAAACAACTATATTATGTTCACAATAAATATACCATTGGTACCAACATCATACCAACTGAATTTGACGTTTACCAAGTCATCTCATTACCAATACCAGTAAACGATACATTTATTTCCATTGTACCAAGAGCTAATATGATCATGATTAATATCTACAAGTATCAATTTTATTTATTATTTAATACTGAACTTCAACGCTGCATCGAATTTGCAGTAGTTAGATACATATGTAAGCAAGGAAGACCGGTTATAAGAAATTTGGAAAAACCAAGGCATTGCAAAATAGGGATGTTCATACATCAGGATGTGATATCGATTTGTCCAATAAAAATTGAAACTCCCCGAATTACATGGATCCAGTTACATAACCTAAATAAATGGTTATTTTCTCTTGATCAAGAGTACATTATTACAATAGTCTGTGACAATAAGCATACAACGAAACGGGTAAGAGGTAGTGGATCTTTAAATTCTAAGGAAAACAATTAAAAAATCAACAAAAAAAAATAAAAAAAAAATAACTAGTGTTTTCTAGTTATTGTAACTAAAAGAAAATAAATTAAACCTAGTGTTTTCTAGTTTCTTTTAGTGATTTTTTAATTCTTGAAAACTAGTGTTTTCTAACTCTTCCGTGGCTCCATCCACTGTAAGCAGAAAATGATATCAAAAGGCTGCACTACAGCGTTTCACCATTTTCAAGTATCTGCGACCCCCTGCAGTCTTATCAAATATGGTCTATTTGGTCACTGCAGTCATCTGCAATATATTCATAGATAGGCTTTTAGCTGCTAAAATAGAATTACAATTTCCTGCTCAGTTGACAATCACCCAATGCTCTTTAGTCTCCATATTTTCATCTTTATAAAGAAAGATGATAGGTGGTTACCATATTTTTCCATTCTTTCCTTGTGTTTCTCCATCTTTTGGGGGAGTAATGTGGCGACATGAAATATTTTTATTTTGTTTGAACCAATAAAACGCAGTAGTTTTGACATATACGTAATATGTCAAGCAAGCTCTGAAAGTTTACTTGTTTGACATGTTACATACAGTTCATTCGATAAGTTTTTTGTCTAAATTGGAAACACCACAAATATTAATTTTTTTAAAAACTAAAATGTATTATTTAAACAATTAATTGTAGTCGAGTGGAATTTGGAATTTGGAAGTCCGCTGGAACAGCTTCGATTTTGATAATTTTTTTTTTAATTTTGTTTTTTTATATTATATAAAATCAGGAACTTCTGGAAGGGGGGAAATAAATTTTTATATTGTTTAAATAACATTAACGACATTTTTATTAAAAAATCAGTTATTCGCTTTTTTTTCGGAAAAAATAGTTTTTATGTTAATGTTAGTATAAAAAATAGTTGTTAAAATAAGCCTTTTAATAATAATTTAATATTCAAACCATAAAAACATGATGTATTTGTCAACGATACGAATGCGTTGAGTACTAACGTTATATTTACATATATAAATTTCAGCTACTTCATATACACATCATCTACATAAGTATATATATTTTATACGTATATTATACTATATATGAATATTTTACATTGTATAAGAAAATTGACTGAGATGTAGAATTTTACGCACAATAGAAATTGACCTCTAGCCCAAGTACTCCCTACCTGGCAATGGAATTTAAGGTCCAACGCCAGGTGTTCAACTACTTTTCTATTTCTTTGGTCACATCTCTAAACATTCATAAAGTGCTCAGTGCTAATTTTTGTTATTTCAAGCTATTTTTGCAATGAAAATTATTTACAAAAACATTCATTTTCACTTAAATAAATAGTGTAGAGCCGAAGATCAGCATAATGCAGAAGGTAGTTATGCATCATTTATTATAACAGTGTTTTAAACATACACGGTGTGTCTCAAAAATAACCGAACTTTATGTTTAAATCGTATAATATGCAGAGCCATCTATAAAAACAATAAGCATTAAAAAGATAAATTTGTCTTCTTTCAAACGCACCTATATTCATGTAAATCGAATGACAGATGTCAAAGCTACGGCCATTTGAATAAAAGTAGTAAGAGTGCTAATGTTACAAAAATAAAATGGAACAAAGGGCAAATATCAAATTTTGTAAAAAAAAATTCGCTTAGACATAAAAATTGATGAAAAAAGTTTATGGTGATGATTGTATGAGTCTTACTCAAGTTTATACATGGTTTACACGATTTAAAAATAGTCGTGACGATTTAAATGATGACCTAAAGCCAGGTCGTCCAGAAGCTAGTAATCGTGCTGAATTGGTTCAAGCAGCCCTAATCGAGGTGCTGAAGAGCATTTCTATAAATGACATAAAAAAATCTATGCATGCGTTGGTTGATCGTGCCAAACGTTTTATTGAGTCTAATGGAACCTACTTTGAATAAATAATAACTTTCAAAGATAATATAATGTGTGTTTTATTCTATATCCAAAAAGTTCGGTTATTTTTGAGACATACTGTGTATATTAAAATATTCTTTTGTTGATGCATTTGTCAGTCATTAAAAACTTCTTTATTTAAAATTTTTTATTATTACAATTTTTGTATGTTTCAGGAGCAAAAACAGGGTGATGTAGACTCTACAGAGGATTTATGTTGTATTTGTCAACAAGGTGAAAATATAGATGCTCCAAGTACCTTAACTCAAGTTAGAGGAAAATTGACTTTAATGACTCGTGGACTGCCAGCATTAAAAACAATAGCAATAAATTAAAAAAATAACCAGCTCTTTAATTTACTTGATAGTGAAGAAAAAGTTTTTGTGCATTCTAGTTGTCGAAAACGGTTTACAGAACGTAAAAGTGTTTCCTCTGAAATGAAAAAAAATTGAAATTTTGGCAAAAGTTTCTCTCAGCCCTTCTAAATTGAAGGTAAAATTGAGAAAATCATCAAATTGCTCTTTTGATTGGGATAAAAAATGTTTCATATATATCAAATCATTATTCGCTCTAAAAACAGTCAAAAAGGGTCACAATTTATCTGTTGTAACGTCATATCACACAAAACAAAAAATAGTTGACGTTATTAAACTTAAAAGAGATGCATTTTCGCAATCTCTTTTATTAAGAACGAAATCAGGGAATGATTTGAGGTTTGTGAGGGAAAATATCATCGTCTTTGTTATGCTGATATTTTCTGATAAAACGTTGTGCCCGATAATCCACCTGCTCTCAAAACAATTAAACATCAGTTAGAGGAGTATTATGGAGAAGATCTTGTGATGTCTAATAATTAAGGATTGTCTACTCTACTATGTTTAAAAAAGTAACATGACATTTTAAACAAATCTTTTGAAGAGTCGAATGTAGAGGTTGAGGATTAAAATATTAAAAAAATCAAGGAAGTTGCTGATTTAATCCATGCATACATATGTAAACAAATATTCACTAATGATTAGTATCCTGCCTGTGATGAAATGTTTTCTAAAACAAAATTGCTAGATGTGGTTCCTCATTCACTACAAATATTGTTAAATCATATTATTGGAAAGAATAAAAGAAAAGAAAGTATAAACACAATCGACAAAACAGCGACGTCAATCCCTCACGCAATTATGTCTGCTGTGAGACCACGTTCTTTTTTATCAACACTGCAAATTGGATTAAGTGTGACATTACACCGGAAATTTGGTTCCAGAAAAGTCATCGATCTATGCAATGCTCTAGGTTTCTGTGTCTCTTATCATGAAGCAAAGTTATATGAAGCTTCAGCACTATATCAAGATTCTGCTGTATTGATTTATTTTCAATTTGTCCAGTTAGTTTTTGACAATGTAGATTTTAATACAAGAACTTTGACAGATTTAGGAACTTTCCATACTTTAGGAGGAATTAGTATTGTGACTCCAGCAAGATCAGCTGAACCTCAAAAATCCTTTCCGCGATCAAAATTAAGTTTTTCTTCTTCATGTACATACATATGTAAAAATAAATTTTGTACATTATTCATATCATTTTTTTATTTATGTTAATGATAGAACAATTGATTTTTTATATTTAATGAAATATATTCTAACTTTGTTATGTATATTAGCGTCATGTCAATAAAAGAACTCCTTGTTTTTGGTATATTGACATATAAATTAAAAGTATTTATGAAAAAAATATTAAAAAAAAACATATATGTAATTTTTTTCGAGTTCTTAATTAATATTTTATAAAAAATTTTTTTTTTTGCAAAAATAGCAGAAAAATTGTTTAAGTAATATAAAAATTTATTTCCCCCCTCCCAGAAGTTTCTGATTTTATATAAATAATATAGAGGAACAAAACTTTGAAAAAAAATCATCAAAAGCGGAGCTGTTTCAGTGGATTTCCAGGTTAAAAGCTTAATTGACTCGACTATTAATTGAAAATAATAAAATAAAATTATTACAAATTAAAAATATATTTATATATCTACTACACAAGCAGTAAGAAGTGTGGAGGGGGGACATTTAAGCTAATTTATACCTTGAACCCCACAACTGTCTCAGCACAGTATCCTCCCACAAAAACATCATATTCAGAGCCCTCAAACAAACCTTCTGAATCAGGGCCTAGTTATTCTCTTGGTGTAAGTGGCTCACTGACAGCTGCGAATGCCAGGGAGAAGACAAAGGGGCATACAGTGAAAGGTATCTCCAACATAATAGGCTCTAAAGAGAGGAAACCCAAGAGAGAGAGCCAAATGGCGTAAAGGAGAGAAGCATGGGATCCCTCTAGATGGGAAGCCCAAGAGCAGGACGCATGCTGAAATGCGTACAAATTAACCTCCATAGGCCCCAAGTAGCGTCTGCGAGTCTGATAAAAAACATCATCAGAAGACGCTGGAATTTTGACCTAATTCAAGATTTTTGGGCTAAGCTAATATTTGCTACAAACTCAAAGAGATCATGAGCGGCAACTTTGTATCGCCCTGTATTGATTTTTTGTATTGACAAATTTATTTGCAGGGACATAGTAGCGGTGTTCAACAAGGTACAGAACCAGCGAGGTACCTACATAGTGAATCTTGTATCGACATACTTCCTGGGGATGATGAAGAAGTGCCAATATTGGTGGTTAAGGAATTTGTACGTTATAGCCAAGACTTTCACCAGAAGTTCATTATCGGATACGACGCCAATACCCATAATGAAGCATTGGGTTGTTCCAACAACAACAAGAGAGGTAAGTCCCTTCTTAATTATATTAGTAATGATATTAAAATCAATAATAGAGGCAAGGATCCTACGTTTATAAACGTTAGCAGGAGAAAAGTTCTAGACCTGACCCTGTCCAACATAAATGATGGCAGCATCATTGATAACTGGCATGTGTCAAAAGAAATCTCTCTATCGGATCATTGCTACATTTGGTTAAATATCATTAAACCGCCTATAGAGGAGCATAAGGTAAGAGTACTGTTCACCAGCAAGGAGGAATTAGGTAACCTAAATTCAACCTTGCTTCGAACTTTGTTAAGCGCTACTGTTTTTTACAATTGCAGAATTAGGTAACCTAAATTCTGAATTGATAATCCAAATAAAACAATGTTTATTCAAACTCACAAAACAATAACTGACTTTATTTTTGTAATTTTCTTGCTTTATATAGCTGCCTTTCAAAGGCAACTAAGTTTCAAAGCTTACTTAAATTAAATACAACATATTTATAAATTTTTTAAATTATGTTAATTGTATTAACATTCTCCGCCTCCTTGAAGTTTCATGCTTCAATCTTACTTTATTTTTTTTCTTTTCTTTTTTATTAACATTGTGGCAATTGTGCTTCCTCGTTTTTTAGTTTCTTCTAATTCTATTGGTAGTGGACAAATATTATTGATTGCACGTTTAAACACACCATCTGCTGTTAAAACTTCAACTACACGGACTATTCCATCAGTACCTGGATATATTTTAATTATACGACCTAAAGACCATTTCAGTGGTGGTGTGCCCCTATCTTTAATTACCACCATTGTATTTAATTCAATATTTTCATGCTTTTTAGTCCATTTATTTCTTTTTTGAAGTTCGCACAAGTATTCTCTCGACCATCTTTTCCAGAACTCTTGCCTAATGTAGCTAACTAGCTTCCACCTACTTAAAGTAGTCAAATTTTTTATTTCTTGTTCCGGTAGTGCAGTCAATGGTTCCCCAATGAGAAAATGTCCCGGGGTTAAAGCTGAGAGATCATTCGGATTTGTTGACATTGATGTCAACGGCCTTGAATTCAAAATGGCTTCGATTTCGATTGTAGCAGTACATAATTCTTCAAACGTTAATGCTGTGGATCCCAATGTTTTGGAAAATAGTGCTTTGAAAGATTTGACAGCTGCCTCCCACAAACCACAAAGTGGGGTGACTGCGGTGGAATAAAATTGAATTGAGTGCAATGTCGTGCGCAAGAATTTACAATTTTTTCTTGTGATTCCTTATTTTTCAACACTTCATTCAATTCTTTTAATTTGTTGTTTGTGCCTACAAAGTTAGTTGCATTATCGCAAACAATCTCTTTACAGTATCCTTGACGACCCATAAATCGTTTCAGCGCTCCTATGAATGCATCAGATGTCAGGTCAGATACAACTTCCAGATGAATGGCTTTTGTAACAAAACAGACAAATACAGCTATATATGTTTTTTTTGGTTTTTTTCCTCGTACCTTGAAATGTGTCCAAATGGGACCACAAAAATCAACTCCAGATATTAGAAATGGTCTCCCTGGAAGAACCCTAGATTTCGGCAGATTGCTCATTAACTGGCTCATCATCTGTGGTCTGGCTCGTACACATATAACACAATTATTGACCACCGTCTTAGCTATATTTCTTCCTTGTGTTATCCAAAACCATTGACGTGCTATTGTTAGAAGAGCTTGTGGTCCAGCATGGAAATTTTGCTTGTGTAAATGATGCATTAACAGCTTCGATAAAACATGATCTCCTGGAAGAAGCCATGGATGCTTTGCATCGTAACTGATCCGCTGCTTCCAATCGTCCACCTACTCTTATTAATCCATTTTGATCTAAAAATGGGCTTAATGACTTAACTTGCTTGTCGGTTTTACCATATTTGATTTTTTTAAATCTTTTAATTCTTCATCAAATGCTGTTTGCTGAATAAATGATATAATTATTTTCAAACCTTCTTCCAAATCTTTGACTAACAACCAGTTTTCTTTTTTACCTTTATCCTTTGAACTTGTTTGATTTTTTCTTAACTTCTTAAAGTAACTGGCTCCACAAATGACTCTTGCTACAACACGCTGAAGTTTTTCAAATGAATTGTTATGATTGATTCTTGATGTTATGTAATTTTCTAAAAAGGTACGTAGTATTTCTCGCAAGGTACAAAAACTACCTTTAAAATACAGACAAATTAGGGTCCGGGACTAGACTCACAGAGCGTTTTATGTAATATGGGGAAATTCTTATTTAATCGTTGCAGGAATCTTATCAATTACCCTTGCTCAAGCGGGTAGCGCTGGATGACAGGCGATTGTTAAAAGTAATTATTTGTGGAGAATATTTCTTCCAATTATCAAAAGTCTTAGCGGGAAACGCTGGTCTTTGATAATTGGCAATCTGTTTAGACTACCAAAAGTTTTAGAGGGAAACGCTGGTCTTTGGTAGCTAAAAGATTCAACAACGTTCTCCTTTATTAAGAATATTAAAATAATATTACCTTAGATGAACTTTGTGAATTGTTTGCCTTGTCGATGCTTTTTGCTTAAGTTACCAAAAGTCTTAGCGGGAAACGCTGGTCTTTGGTAACTTAACAAACTAAAATATCTGGACAAGATGAATTTCGTAGGTTACCAAAAGTTTTAGCGGGAAACGCTGGTCTTTGGTAACCAAATAAAATAAAGAACACTTTGAGTTTTTAACACCAACTTATTTATTTATTTAAAAAAAAGAAGAAGACTCGCCTGCCGAAAGGGCCGTGGTTTGTCTTTACACAATTTTTTACAAGCACTGTCGACTATAAAAATTATTCTACTTTTATACAGAAGTTTTTATCCCTCCTTCTGTATAATTTTTTACTTTTGCTATGATATTCTCTTTTTGCGAAATCTGCAAATCAATTACATATATTTGAATTTGAAGATTTCGCATTTACAAAGTTCATTGATTTGGCTGAACTATAAAAAATTTTTATTGTTTGAATATTATTTATGCGAAATCTGCAAATCAGTAAAATATATTTTGATTTACAAATTCCGCATTTACAAAGTTCATTTTGGGTCATTTAACTAACAAGTAAGTTAAACGAATCAAAGTTTTTTTTTTTTATATAATATGCATACATGCATATTTTGTTAGAATTAATTGTTTTTCCCTCTTTTTTTGTTTTCTTTTTATGTATTCTAAAAAAATTGATAAATTATGAAGATTGGAGATCTTCATATCTAACATTCCTTCCCCCTTATTGAGAACATTTTTCCGGGGGAGAAATGTTCACAAGTTTTATTTGTGTCAAACTATAATTCTTAATAGTATAGTATATATATATATTTTTGTGTTTAAAAATGTTTAACTATTTAAAAATTTGAATGTCCCCCCCTTTTCTTTTTTTTTTTGTGTATATTTTTGATTTTCCCTTTTTATATTTAACAATTAGATGAAAGAAAATTTTAACCATTAATATAGGTATCTAGTTTTAATAATTTTAATCATTAATTTAGTTTCAATAATTATGAATATAAGAAGTTTTCAACCATTATATTATTTTTAACAATTTAGAGTGTGTATATGTAGATATGTATTATGTTTTTTTTTTTTTTTTTATATATATTTTTTTCGTTTGTTTTTATTTTTTTTACTTAAGAGCTAATCTTGCCTTTGTAATTTTTATTTGTTGTTGCATTAAGGGAGCAGGCCTCCTTGTGTTTTTCCTTTCTTTTGTGTTGAATGTGTCGTTGTCATGAGTTTTTGTTTTTCTTCTACTGGAATTTTTTTTTGTAGGATCCTTGTAAATAATAATTTTTTTGTTTCTTCTTGTTTACTTGTTGTTTGAAGGATTTGTGAGTTGCCATCGTTTTTTGTAAGTTATTGTGTTTAAAGGCTTGTTTTAATTCTTCCTCGAGACTCGTTTTATCGAAGTAGTGTTTATTTGTTGGCTTTCCATCTAATTTTTTGGTCTGTTTGGCTGTATTTGTTGTTGGTTTTTCCTGTTCCGGTTTTTTCTTCGTTATTTTGATGTGCAGGGTGTACTGATAATTATTTAGTTCCTGTAGTAATTTCTGTTTTTGCCGTTTATCCTTAGTGATTGCGATGGTTTCATGTAATCTGGCAATATCTCGTTTCAGACGAACCTGGACACCTCCTCTTTTCCTTTTTATTTTATTTTTTTCTTTGTTTTCCTGTAATGGTTCAATACTTGATGTTGTGTTGATACTTCTCCTTATTAGTTCCTCATCCTTTCTTATTCTTTGTCTCCTTCTGTACTCCTCGATGCTTATTGGCTTTGGGCCAGCATGTGGGTTGTTTTTTATTGCGGTTAATATGTCAGTATTTGGCATTTTGTGGTAAACAAGAAACGCTGATTTTGAGGATTAATATGAGTAGTGCCAAAAGTTTGCTTCAATCGGAATTTCAATAAGTCGTATTAAAGACTTAAACTGATCAATTATTTCCTTTACACAAGAAGATTTTTTATCATAGTTTTATTTTATTTATAGATTTATTTTATTTAACAAATTTTTAACAAAACACAAACAAAAAAAAATATTTGGTCAAAGATTCTATGTAAGAATTTACAAAAAAATTTATTGATCACTTTATTTTTTAAAGATTTATGTTATTTACTAAATTTTTAACTAAAAGAATATTTGATCAAAGATTCTATTTCAGAATTTACAAAATTTATTGATCACTTTATTTTTTTAATTTTTTATTTTATTTAACACAAAATTTTTTTTTTTTTTTTGTGTAAAACTGATTAATTAATGCGGTCTGCACTAGTGGATCGATTAAAAATTACTAAATTACTGTAACTGACTTCTCTTCGTTGTATTTCCAAACTTATTGCCTATAATCAATTTTTACAATTTTTATTATTAAAAATGTTTCGATTCCACATATTGCAATGGGTCAAAAAAAAAATTTCTATAATCCCGCTGACGTTAAAAGTTAATTTAATTCATTCTTATTTTTTTTTTGTTTTTTTTCTTTTTAACATTGTTGTAAGAATTTATTTACAGTATTGGAAAAAATATTTTAAGCATTTAGAATAATTTGATTCCCTATACAATTTGATGCCATAAGGTATTTTAAAGGGTTGTACTGTCTACAATATTCTAATAATATAATAGTATAATAGTATTTTAGCAAAACCAATTAAATCTAGACAGTCGAAGCTTGGTATCCTAAAAATACATACGTTAAATAAGTCGTTATCATACAGCCGGGAAAACTTGAAATTAAAATATTTTTAGACTTTGATTATTCGAAAATTCCATTTAAGATAAAGCTTAGCATTTGAATAAATCTTAAAAAATAGAATAAACCTAGCTTCACTAGCATTTTCTTTATCCATGATTAACATTTTCTAAAATTAATAATATAAATGGCAAAAATTCTACTTTTTACTTTTTCAATCAAAAAAAAGAGATTATTATATATAGTTACTTTTTTGTTTTTAAAACTTAAATATACAAAAATAAGGTATACAAAAATTTAATCGCAAACATTTGCATCCATTGTGATACCGATAAAATTCCTGACTATTAATGGAATAGTTTGTTATGAAACAATTTCGACATGAAACTTTTTTTAAAGAGTATTTCATATTTTTTCATATTTCATATTTTAGAAGTAAATATTTCTATTTTCCTTTGTACTTAATCGCCTAGCCATCGTTGCTTAAAAGTTAATTTAATTTATTCTATTTTTTTTTTTTTTTTTTTTTTTTTAAATTAGATATTTATCACATTTGTTTAAGATTTATGTACTTATTCGTAGAAGGGTTTGAGACGGTTGTTATGAACCGAGACGGTTCGTTTTCCTATTTTAATCGAGGTGTTTACTTCGCCGGGGACTTTAACTACAGTGTAAGGCCCAATCCAGATTTGTGAGAGTTTATGCTTTTTCCTCTCATTTTTTAGCAATACCTTGTCCCCAATATGAAATATGTTTGGTCGTAAATGTTTATCGTAATATTCTTTCGATTTATTTTTGCTGGCTAAAATATTTCTTCGTGCTAGTTTATAGGATTTTTGTAATTTATATTTAAGTAAATGATAATAGCTCTCGTGATTGTAAACAGGTTCAGGTTCTCGCTTTAGATTCGATGGGACATCTGCTGTGAATCCGAATAAGCAGTCCATGGGGGTTAATTTGGTACCTTCATGTATACTATTGTTGTATACGAATGCGGCTGTGCGCAAGAATTGATCCCAGATTTTTGGGTTTTCATTTATTATAGTACGTAGATATTCTATCAGGGGACGATGAGCACGTTCTAGTGCACCATTTGATTGAGGATGGTATGCTGAGGTTCGTAGTTTTTTAATTTTTAGTAATTTACACACACCTTTGAAGAGTTCGCTGAGGAAATTTGCACCTTGATCTGTGACGATTTGCTTAGGAATTCGATAACGAGTAATTATTTGATCAAAGAATATTTGAGCGATAGTTTGCGCTTCTGCGTTTGGAATGGCATACCAGTCGACAAATTTAGTGAGATTATCTTGGAAGGTTAAAATGTATTTATTACCAGAATCTGTTCCTTCGAGGGGACCGACAATGTCTAAATAAATTTTGTCAAGAGGTTTTTCAGCAATATCTGTAATTACCATGGGCATTTTAGTAAGCCGCGAGATTTTCATGGTTTGACATTTTTTACACCTTTTGATATATGATTTTATGTCGCGAAACATAAATTTCCACCAGTATTTACGACGAATACGTTTGTAAGTTTTAATAACACCTTGATGTCCTCCGAAAAGGGAATCATGGTAGTCTTTCAAAATTGTTTTTATTTCTTCGGGGTTTGTTATAATTTCTACCTTCCTTGTTTTATTTGATTCTCGTGGTGTTGGCGATATGGGTAGTTCTTCATAAATTTCAGAGGGGTTTGTTTTCTTTTGAGATGACTGTACAGCTGTTAGGGGTGGATTAAAGTTGTCTTTAGGGTTTTCAATAGGCTCTTTCGGAGTAATGGTTTCAATTTGAGGCCTTTCGATGTTTTATATTGGGTAATACTAGGTAGCCTAGAGATATTGGTTCAGTTAGATTGGTTGCACCTGGAGGTATTCGACTTAGAGCATCTGCATTTGTGTTAAACTTGCCTGGCTTATATTCAATGGTATAATCGTGTTCCGATAATTTATGGTGAAACCGAACTAAACGGGTAGTGGGATCTTTGACATTGAAAACGCCCTTTAAAGGCTTATGATCAGTATATACTGTGAAAGTTCTGCCTTGAAGATAGCAGCGAAAATTTTTTATAGCCCACACTATGGCAAGAAGTTCTTTTTCGATTGTAGAATAATTTCGTTCTGCTTTATTGAGGGTACGACTAGCGTAGGCTATAGGTTGATCCTTTCTGACCTCTCCCTGTGAAAGGACAGCTCCTAAAGCTTCACTACTAGCGTCTGTAGTAAGATTAAAAGGTTTAGAAAAATCGGGGTATATGAGCAGAGGGGGTGAAATTAACGAGTTTTTAATTACCTGAAATGCATCTTCGCACTTAGGCGTCCAGATAAATTTAAAGTCCTTACGGAGTAAGTTGGTAATAGGGCGTATTACTTTAGAAAAATCGGGAATGAATTTGCGATAATAGTTAGCAAGTCCTAAAAAGGATTGGACTTGTCTTACAGTTTTGGGAACCGGGAAATTTTGTACGCACTCTATTTTTCTAGGGTCAGGTGAGGCCCCTTTTTCGGAACATATATGTCCTAGGTATACTACTTCCTTTTTGAGGAATTGACATTTTTCCGGTTGTAGTTTGAGGTTATGCTCTCTTAGTCGATTAAAGATTTTTGTAAGTTTGAAGTTGTGGTCTTCGAGATTTTTACCGTAAATTACTATGTCATCAAGGTAAACGAAGCATTCAAGACCTTGTAGGCCGGTAAAGACATAGTTCATTAAACGTTGAAAAGTGGCCGGGGCTCCTTTGAGCCCAAAAGGCATGCGCTGAAATTCGTAATGGCCATAATTTGTACTAAAAGCGGTTTTAGCTCGATCTTTGGGATCTACCAAAACTTGGTGGTAGCCACTGGCTAAATCAAGGGTTGTAAAGTATCGAGCATGACCTAATTGGTCTAAAATATCCTCTATTCGAGGTAAAGGGAATGCGTCACCAATTGTTTTTTCATTTAGCTTCCGGAAGTCAACGACTACACGCCATCGTTTTTCGCCGTCCGGGCCGGCCTTTTTTGGGACAACTAGAAGAGGAGAATTCCATGGGCTTTTACAGGGTTGAACGATACCGCTATCTAACATTTCTTTGAGTTGTTCGTTTATAACTTGTCGTTGAGTTTCGGGCAGTCTGTACATTTTTTGATTTATTGGAGCTTGATCCTGAATTAAAGGAATTTAATGAGTAATTGCATTGGTGTACGAAAGTTTATCACCTTTTAGGTAAAAAATATCTTGATATTCGAAACAGAGTGTTTTAATAGATTTCATTTCTTCGGAGCTTAGTGTGTCGTCCAGTTCTAGTTCTTTTTCTAGCTGGGAATATCTAAGGTTAAGGGGCGAGTCGTACGGGTATTCGTCGTCCGGGTATAAATAACGGATATGCTGAATGGACTCTGTTCGATTGGGTGTTAATGTTTGTAGGTTTTTAGTGTTAAGATATTTTTTCTGATTTTTGTTCGAGTATTGAGAGCGTGGTTTCTTTATTTCAGGCGTAATTAGTTTGTGATTTACGTTGTGAAGGGACTTATTTATAGAAGGATTATAAGATTTATTTAAAGTTTTGTTGTTGCCGGATCTTGGCGCTTGAGATTTATCATTCTTAGCCGATTTGCAGGCATTGTTTAATTTTTGTTTGATGGAAGGAGGTAATTCATATATATTTGACTTAGTAATAGCGTTATTTAGAGGTCTAGAAGTATTTAGAATTGCTTGTGGTTTCTTAACTATATTATTATAAAATTGTGACGCTGGAAATTTGTTACCCGTGTTCTGAGCGTTTTGTTCACCGTCGTCGTTTAGGGAGTTCAAATTTAAAGATGAGTTTTTTAGATTATTCCCATTTGCGAATGGGTTGTTAGAATTATTATTATGCGTTAAATGTAGTTGAGCTTCTGTATCTTTTAATAAAACAATTTCATAATCCTTCAACGGAGATAATTTGAGTTTAAGTTCGTAAAGGTGTAGGGGTTTTAGCGTTGTGTTTATGATTCCAATATTTGCGATTTGGTTTCCTTTGTATAGTAAACTATTTGCCAAGAATATTCCTTCGCTTATCTTTTCAGATAAACAGAACATATCTTCTTGTAAGTTGGTTTTGAAAGGTATTATCCCTTGCGTCCGTGCGAGGACATAATGGGGTTTATCCAAGCTTACTGATAAAATTGTGGGTAAACATGTAAGTACAATCGGCTGTTTGATTGGACTTCCTGATATTTCACAGTCTTGATTTACCGTTTTAAATTTTGAAGTTTCGCAACCCGATTCACTTTCGAGTGTATCGTTATCGGTTACCCTCTGATTGGAAATTGGAAATTTCTTATCAAAAGAAAAATGTTGTGAGGTTTCGCAACCCGATTCATTTTCGAGTGAATCGTTATCGGTTACCCTCATATTTAATTTTTCTAATGCTGAATGCTTCTTGTTTGGCCTGTTAGCGGTGATATTTTGGTTTCCTTGTTGTTGGCCGACTTCATTTCTCACGGTAAAGCAGTCTAAGGTATCACAGGCTGTGTATTCGACTGTTTTCCAGTCCACTAATCCTGATAGGTGATCAGCTTTTTCTGCTTGTCGTGGAGTAAGGGTGTCGGGTGAATGTAGTGGTACCGCAAATTCTTGTGCGTTAGTTTCCGTGCGAGGAAACTGTAAGAGTTGCTTTGGGCCTGCTATGTTGCAGTGTTGTGAAAGAAAATCGTTTCCAAGAAGGCCATCTGTAATTAGTTCTGGCATATTCTGTATTACTTGAAATGTACAAGGTAGTTTATTTTGTAAATTAAAATTTCCTTGGCAACTTCCCAAGGTGATGCCTTTTCCGAAAGGGGTTTGCAGTGTACATTTCTGCTGGTGGTTTATTATGGAATCCTTTTTTAGTGTTTCATGTTTTAATAGGGATATCTCAGCACCTGTGTCTACTACTAGGCTTACGTTTTTATTCTGGGCAATATCTAAGGGTAATATGACGGTGGGTAAATTTGAAGTGGGTGTCTGAGATAGTTTCTTATTATTTTTATCGTTATTTAATGTCGGGCCGGTGTTTGTGGACCCGACACTGGGGAGTTTCCCTGTTGTGTTGCGTCCCACCTCCGCTTTTTGAAACATTCCGTAATAGTATGACCTCTTCGGCTACAGAAATCGCAAATCATATTCATATTATATACTGATTTATTATTTCGTTGGCTTTCATTAGTAGTATTTGGTCGGTCGTTAGGGGGGGTAGTTTGCGGTCGTACATTTGTTTGTTGATTATGGAGTTCTCTATCCGCGTATTTCTGGGTATTATTATATCGATTATATAGGTGAGTGTTTGTATTAAGTGTTCTAGAGTTAGTTGTCTGGGAGTAGTTTCCGTTATGTGGTAGTCGATTGGCATACCTTGTGTCGTTTGTGGAGAATTGCTGCATTCGATCTTGAGGGTTGTATGTTCGTTGTTGATTTCTTTCATTTATTGTGTATTGATTCGGGTTTTGTGTATGTGAAAAGGTGCGTTGATTAGTTGAGTGGAACAAAGTTCGATTGTTTTGAGGGTAATTATTGCTGATTTTTGGGGTTTAATTATCTCTAGTTTGCTGACATTCTCCAGCATCATGGTTATATTTTCTACATAGGTTACAAAACGGTGTATTTTTTCTCTTAAGGCAATCTGAATAGGTGTGCCCTCTTCTTTGCAGAAACTACAAGTTACGTTAGCGATAGGAAGTGTGTGTTGGAACATAACTATTTAACTTTAAGTTAGTTGTGGCGTCGTTCATGTAACTTTGCTTAACAGGGTCTGGAGATGTTAGTAAATTTACTGCGTTTCCTCTTGTTATATGGGGGTCGACTATGTTATTTAATTGTTGTGACAAAAGAGGTGATTGGTATGCCATCGGGTGATTTAGCGTAGTTTGTTGAAGTCTTTCCATGTCTAAGGCCTTTTGAATTAATACATCAAGGGTAGCCTCAGAAATAGTTAGTAAGTACTGACATAATAAGGGGTTGCTAACGCCGCCTTTTAAAGCATTTATTGCAAAATCTTCTAGTTGAGTTTTTACCGCTGTTGATGTAATTCCGTATTTTATATCGGCTGCTTCTTTACAGGTATTTAACTGCTTTTTAATTCGCGTTATAAATGTGTTTAATTGTTCTAACGGGTATTGCCTAAGTGTTATTAGCGAGTTAACTAAGTCTTGATAAGCTTCTCGTGGTAAATATGTCCTATTAAATAATTTTTCAGCTTCCTCAAAGTTAGCGGGTTGATTGGAGGCTACTAATTGGTAAGCCTCTCCACGTAACCTTGTGGGATAAAATTGCGTAAATGCTAACTGTTCTTCTGCTGTTAAGCATTGCAATACCCTTTTACAACAGCCGATGAAAGTTTGTAGTTCTGAAGCAAGTGTATGACTTTGCTTCCCCGAAAATACGGGTACTAATTGAGATGTCAATTTAGCTACTTTAATATAATTTTCTGCCATAGTGAAATTTTCCTTTGTTTCCGGTTTTTTATTAAGAGATTGTTCTGAAATAGATAATTCAGAATTTTCGAGAATAGCACTCAACCAGTGGAATTCAAAATCAGAGTCCTTTAGAGTGGAATTTGCTTGAAATGAGTCGCTCAAAGTGAAAGATGTTTGAGGTGTGTCGTTTGAGGGTAAGTCTGTTAAACCTATGGCACAGTTCGACTTATTTATTTGTCCTAACTTAAGAGGATGAGAGAGATTTTTGAACCTTTCTATATCAATTTTTTTTTTTTTTATTTTTTTTTTTTTTTTTTATTTTTTTTTTTTAAAGTATTTGTCTACTACAATCTTAATTATCTTAATTAATTTATTAGTATTTTTGAATGTGATGAGTTGGTATTGTTGATAGTAGTTCGATAAGTGAGGGCTAACATCCAGTGATGACTCCCAAGGTGCGTTGGTGTTGAATTGAAGTTAGGTTGTCAATTCGTGTGGTTTAGTTCTGCATAGGCGCCTGATTTTACCATGGGTATCCATTAGCTGGATGGCCTCAATGTTAGGATGGTGTATGAGCCGTTGTTCGTGCTTAATAGCGTAGTCTCGGATAACATCCTCCACCCACTTGATGTTCAAATCGTCGTGGAGCTCCTTGTTCGAGATGAACCGGTAAGCATTAGTGATTATTCTTAATACCTTATTTTGGCTCCTCTGGATGATCGCTCTATTTGAGCTACAAGCGCAACCCCACAACTGCACTCCATAAGTCCAGATGGGCTTGATGATAGATATGTATATGGCTTTTTTACTTTTAAGGTTTAGGGGGGAGTTTTTCCCAAGTAGCCAGTAAAGTTTGATAATTTGTTGCTTCGTCTGTTTTGCTTTTTGTTGCAAGTGAAATTTCCAGTTTAATTTGGAGTCCAGATGTAGGCCCAGATATTTAGCCGACTCCGCTTTTGGAATTTGTTCACCGTTTAGGTATAAGTGGAGATTGTTGTTGGTTCTTCTTAGTGTGTACACTACGTGTACAGATTTAGCGCTATTGATTTTTATCTTCCATTTATTTGTCCATGTGTTGATATCAAATTTAAACTGTTCAGTGTGATTTTTTAAATTTATAATTTTTTCGTATCTAATTTTTAGGTTTTTTTCTAACTCCCGATCAATTAAATCACACTGTTGTATTGTAAAATTATCTTTTTCTCTCACTCTTTTTTCAATATAATTTAAGGTTTTTCTTAGATTTACTAAGGCACCTTGAGTCGGTAATATCGTACCACTTCTTAGTTGTCTTGGCGAAAGGCTGGTTCTGATAGCTGAACTAGATACAGTTGCAGGGGGTAAAAATGTTGTGTCCCCTGATGTCGTTGATTCTTCGTTGTTAGATGTTGAAGCTACTGAAGTTGATGGACCCTTTTTCATAGGGCTGTTGAGTGTCCAACGGTGGATGAACTTCGGTTCTTTAGCAGGATTCTGGATTTACAATATTTACAATATTAACGCTGACCAAAATCCTACCGGCTGCGCCAAAAATGTTATGTATTTTTCTAAAAAGGTACGTAGTATTTCTCGCAAGGTACAAAAACTACCTTTAAAATACAGACAAATTAGGGTCCGGGACTAGACTCACAGAGCGTTTTATGTAATATGGGGAAATTCTTATTTGATCGTTGCAGGAATCTTATCAATTACCCTTGCTCAAGCGGGTAGCGCTGGATGACAGGCGATTGTTAAAAGTAATTATTTGTGGAGAATATTTCTTCCAATTATCAAAAGTCTTAGCGGGAAACGCTGGTCTTTGATAATTGGCAATCTGTTTAGACTACCAAAAGTTTTAGCGGGAAACGCTGGTCTTTGGTAGCTAAAAGATTCAACAACGTTCTCCTTTATTAAGAATATTAAAATAATATTACCTTAGATGAACTTTGTGAATTGTTTGCCTTGTCGATGCTTTTTGCTTAAGTTACCAAAAGTCTTAGCGGGAAACGCTGGTCTTTGGTAACTTAAAAAACTAAAATATCTGGACAAGATGAATTTCGTAGGTTACCAAAAGTTTTAGCGGGAAACGCTGATCTTTGGTAACCAAATAAAATAAAGAAAACTTTGAGTTTTTAACACCAACTTATTTATTTATTTAAAAAAAAGAAGAAGACTTGCCTGCCGAATGGGCCGTGGTTTGTCTTTACACAATTTTTTACAAGCACTGTCGACTATAAAAATTATTCTACTTTTATACAGAAGTTTTTATCCCTCCTTCTGTATAATTTTTTACTTTTGCTATGATATTCTCTTTTTGCGAAATCTGCAAATCAATTACATATATTTGAATTTGAAGATTTCGCATTTACAAAGTTCATTGATTTGGCTGAACTATAAAAAATTTTTATTGTTTGAATATTATTTATGCGAAATCTGCAAATCAGTAAAATATATTTTGATTTACAAATTCCGCATTTACAAAGTTCATTTTGGGTCATTTAACTAACAAGTAAGTTAAACGAATCAAAGTTTTTTTTTTTATATAATATGCATACATGCATATTTTGTTAGAATTAATTGTTTTTCCCTCTTTTTTTGTTTTCTTTTTATTTATTCTAAAAAAAATGATAAATTATGAAGATTGGAGATCTTCATATCTAACATTGATATAAAATGGTTATTATCATTATTAGAAACACAATTAAGTATAATTTTAACTTTCTTCTCTTCTTCTGATAATATTTTTTTATTAATTTTTTGAACAGGCCATGAGATTTCTTCTTCTTGAAAAAACCTTGGACCGCTAAACCATAGACTTGACACTACTAGATCTTGTGCGTTTACTTCTCTTGATAGTAAATCTGCTGGATTATCTTTAGTGTTGATATACCTCCACTGCGATGATAAAGAATATTCAATTATTTTCTGCACTCTTGTACCTACATATGTTTTTAATGAAGCCGGGTCATTTTGTATCCATGAGAGTACAATTTCTGAATCTGACCAATAAATAACTTTTTCTATTTTCTTTTTTATATTTTTCATAATTTGCTGTACTAAATCTATTGCTAACGTTGCTGCACATAGCTCGAGTCTTGGTAAAGTCACCACTTTTATAGGGGCTACCCGAGATTTTGCACAGAGTAGCTTTATGCAACAGCCTTCCATTGCACTTTTTGATCTTAAATATGCGACTGCTCCATATGCCTTTTCGCTAGCATCAGCAAACACATGTAACTGAATATTTGCAGAACTGTCATTGATCGTTACATGTCTGCCTACTTTCAAATTACTGAGCACTTCAAGATTCTTTCGATATTGACTCCATTTTTTTTGAAGTTCCACTGGAAGCTCTTCATCCTATTGTATTTTATCTTTCCAAAGTTGTTGGATAAAAATCTTTGCCTTAACTATTACAGGATTGACTAACCCCAATGGATCAAATAATTGAGCGGTCTCAGATAAAACTGTGCGCTTTGTCATCTTTTGATGCGAGAATTTATTTGTAATAAATTTAAAACAATCGCGCTGTGGTTCCCATGCTAGTCCTAATGTTTTTATATGCCCTTCACTATTACTGTCGAAGTTCATTATAACTTCAAGGTCTTTCTTCTGAATATCTTTTAAAATTTGCCCATTATTGGCACACCATTTTCGTAAGTGAAATCCTCCTGATTTCAACATAGCCATTAGCTCACCCTTTATTTTGATGATTTCAGTTAGACTGTCATGTCCAGTTAATACATCATCCACATAAAAGTCTTTGATGACCCTGGCCCCTAAGGGAAACTTTGTTAATTCATCACTTGCTAGTTGGTTTAAGCATCTTGTTGCTAAGTAAGGAGCCGCCTTTGTCCCATAAGTTGCAGTACATAGTTGATAATACCGTATAGGGCTATTAGGGTTTGATCGTCACATTATGAGCTGCAAATTTCTGTCCTCTTCATTCACTAAAATTTGTCTATACATTTGTGTTATATCAGCGGTAAATACATATTTATGCATTCTGAAGCGAAGAATAATATCAAATAATTCATCTTGAACTTTCGGACCTTTTACCATTAAATCATTTAATGATAAATTTGTTGATGTTTTGGCTGACGCATCAAAAACGATTCTCAATTTAGTGGTGCTGCTATCGGGCTTCAAAACATAATGATGGGGTAGAAAGTAATGTAATTTTGGAATTTCTTGAATTTCTTCCATATGACCCAAATTGATATATTCTTGCATAAAGCTTTGATATTGATCTTTTAACTCATGATTACTAAGTAACTTTTTTTCCATACTCAGTAATCTACTATAAGCCCTGTTATAAGAGTTTCCTAAAAGACTTGGCTCGCTAAAAATTGGCAGGTTGACTTTGAATTGTCCAGAATTTGTTCGTATTGTTGTAGCAACAAAAAACTCCTCACACCGTTGATCAATTGCACTCAATCGTCTTATTTGAGGACATTCTTCTTGTTCCCAAAATTTTTTTAATTGCGTTTCTAATTCAATATTCATAATACCGCAGAATTTATCTGTGGAAACTGTTGCCTTTCCCAAAACAATCCAACCAAACGTAGTGTTTTGTAGTAATGGAAGCTCTTTCCCAATTTTATACTGCCCATTCAGCAATAGTTCTCCATACAATTCTGCTCCAATTAATAAATCTATTCTTTCTGGTTTGTTAAACTCAGGATCGGCTAATTTTATATGCTGTGGTATATTCCATTGGTCTATATTTATAAATTGTTGAGGTTGACTTGATGTTATCTCCTTCAGAACATAAGCTTCCAGAGTTGTCTGATATCCTGATGTACCAGACTGAGTTTCTACATTAATCTTGTCCTTTACTTTTAAACGCATTTCACCGATTCCATTTAAGTTTCTTTGATTTATTATACTTTGTGTTTTTAATTTTCGTTTTAATTTTTCGGTAATAAAACAAAGTTGTGATCCTGAATCTAACAATGCTCGACACTTAATCAGTTTTCCTTCACCATTCTTAATGAACACAACAGCAGTCCCCAAAAAAACATGTGATTCTTCCGAGACTGATGTACCTCCAACAAGACTCGTCATTGGAGTATTTTGCTTTGTAGAACTTGAATAAATCAATGGATGTAATAAACTATTATGCTTCCTTTGGCACTTCATACAACCTCTAGAACGGCATTCTTCTGCTTTATGTCCGTCTTTTAAACAATTCAGACACAGATTTAATCTTTTTACAGCTGCCCTTTTTTCATCTATTGATGATTCTAAAAAGTTTTTGCAAAAGTAAATGGCATGTGATCCTGAGCAGTATTTGCACCTTTCCTTTTCTTTCTCCATGTTTGAGAAAACAGTTGGCTTTATTTGCTTGTGCTGACTAATATTGGTTTGGTTTTGCCCCACTGATTCTAAAGCTTGAAATCGTAGTTCTAAGAATTCTAAAAACATTTGTAAAGATTGCAATTCCCTCGGAGCTTTGAGAGATTGCTCATATAGACTTTGAGTATTTTTATCCAACTTTTTAAGTAAATTATGTAAAATTATTGGATCCCAACAGCCTTGAACTTTTAAACCTAAGTTTTCTAACCCAACTACACACTCCTTAATCAAGTCATGCATTGATTTAATTAAAGATGCTGATTCATAGTGCATTGTTGGCTGTGCCATTAATTTATCCAATAATGCATTCACTAATAGTCTCTTATTGTTATAACGACGATTCAACACCTCCCAAGCTGAGTTGTAATTTTCATTTGATATAGGAATATGCCTTATCAGTAGTTCTGCTTCAGCTGACAGATTTGATTTTAAATAAATCATTTTCTGACAATCACCGATATTTTGCTGATGAACGATTTGTAAAAAAAGATCGTGGAATTGTTGCCACTTTAAATAATTTCCATCAAATTTTAGTATTTGAATTTCAGGTAGCTTGAATGCTGGTTGTATTCTAGTAAATGTCACATCTGATATATTTGCCAAAGCATTTCTTTTTGATTGTACTTCGCTTATGACCTCATCCACATAACCCTCTAATTCGTCAACAGTTTCCCAATCATAATTTAGCAACTGTTGACCATTGTGTTCTATAACCAGTTGTTTATGATTATCTACAATTTCTTGCCAACGTCTCTTAACATTATTAATTTTAATGTCATAAAATTCCTTTGACTGATATTCATCCAATCCTTTAATTTTATTTAGTATGTTCAGTAAACTTTTCATCAATTGTTTTTGATAAATTAATAGGCTTGATTCGGCTCCATTAATTCCTTGTATTTCTTGATTAACACTCAGTACTTCATTTTGTTCCCTTTGACTACTGGCTTGATCTCCAATTCTTATCAAACTTTCAGTCATATCGATGGACTGCTGCATACCTTGTGATTCTAGCCTCTCCTGAATATTTGAGTAAATTTTCAAGTATTCTTCCTTGATGCAATTATACTGATCTTCTTCAAAATACTCATGAGAAGTCATTGTAGAAAATTCTTCTTTAAATCTATCATTATTTTCTTCTAATTTAGTCCAAAGCTCTTGAATTTTCCTTAATTTTTCTTTTAAATATATTTTATTCTTTTTTACAATCCAATCTCTAAAATAAATTGCAGAGATTCTCTGAATCTCTGTTCCTAGTTGCGTTTGTGAAGCAACTAATTGGTCCATTCTTCCTGATTGATTATTTTTCCGTGACTAAATATTTAATATTAGGATAAATTAGGCAACCTGAATTTATCCTAACCAAAATATTTTTGCACTTGACTTTTTTCTTGATCACTTAATTATTTTTTCAGTTGACAACTTGACTTTTTTCTTGAAGGCTTGATTATTTTTTCTTGACAAAATATTTCTTAGGATAACTTAGGTAACCCAAAATATTTTACCACTAGACTTTCTTCTTGATCACTTGATTATTTTTTCAATTGACCACTTGACTTCTTCCTGACACTTGACTTCTTTTTAGAAAACTTGATAATTTTTTCAAAATATTTTACCACAGTGTCCAACTTCCTCCAACTCCTTCCAACTCGTATCACGTCGGGGTCACCAAAAATTGTTCACCAGCAAGGAGGAATTAGGTAACCTAAATTCAACCTTGCTTCGAACTTTGTTAAGCGCTACTGTTTTTTACAATTGCAGAATTAGGTAACCTAAATTCTGAATTGATAATCCAAATAAAACAATGTTTATTCAAACTCACAAAACAATAACTGACTTTATTTTTGTAATTTTCTTGCTTTATATAGCTGCCTTTCAAAGGCAACTAAGTTTCAAAGCTTACTTAAATTAAATACAACATATGACATATGACATATGACAACATGACATGGAGATATACAGGAAAGTGGTTAGGAAACTATTCAATGGAGCCAAAAGAACGGGAGACTGGCAGATATACCGCAGTCCTCTTGCAAAGTATAATATAGAACTCAGGGCCAGTAAAAGGAAGTCATGGCGCAAGTTTTGTGAGCAGCTGGAAGATACTTCGGCCACTCATAAAGTAGCTAAAACTCTATCCAGAGACCATAAAAATCTTCCAGGCTCAATTAAAAAGCCTAATGGACAAGATACACTAGCGGGAAAGGAAACTCTAGAGCTAATGCTGAAGAGTCATTTTTTAGGTTGCTATGACAGGGAGAAAAATGACAGTGCAGAGGAAGACTGCCATCATCCTAGGATGGTAGGACATAGATCATATCGTCTGGCAAAAGAAATTTTCTCACAGAGTTCTCCCAGATGGTCTGTTGATTCTTTTCAGCTATTTAAAACCCCAGGAATAGATGGTATCTACCCAGTGTTAATGAAAAAGGGTTTGGATACACTCTGTCTCTATTTAAATAGAATATTCAAAACAAGCTTCTGCTTGGAATATACGCCTAGGACTTGGAGAGATATTAAAGTGATCTTCATTCCCAAGGCTCTGGAAACTAGATAAAAAAGATGCAAAGGTCTATAGACCTATTAGCCTAAGATCTTTTCTTTTAAAAACTTATGGAGAAAATAATAGGTCTACAAATTAAGACTCAAATCATCCATAACGACCGTTTGCATGGATCGCAACATGCATATCAGACGGGGAAGTCCACGGACATGGCCCTATTTGAAGTAGTCAACGCTATTGAAGAATCCTTAAGAGTCAAGGAAGTGGTCCTAGTGGCTTTTTTTGACATACAGGAAGCCTTTCCAAAAACGGCACATGAAGCTATAAAAAGATATGCTAAAGATAAGCACTATGACCTCACCACCATAGGATGAGTAGTCAATACACTTAAAAGCAGTAATATATTTGCAGAGCTAGGTCATGGCAAGCCCTCAATCTCTATTTTCTTGCCAGTCAATGGTTAGCAGAAACTGAGGTCCAAAGCCTCATACGGTTCTCTGGATTTACCAAACATATGGGTCATAAGACCCATACTTTCATATGGGGTAGTTACATGGTGGTATAAGACGGAGGAAAAGAGAATACAACGAATGCTGTCAAAATTACAGATAGTTGCCTGCTTGTGTGCCACGGGTGCTATGAAATCCGCACCCGGGGCTGCATTTAAAATGATCCTATGCCTTCACCCACTGCACACCTTCGGGAGGTACTGGTCTCCACAATATAAAATTTACCAGCATACCGGGAAAGATTGGTATGCCCAGTCAAGTAGTTAAAATGTTAGACCACATGGATCGAAAAACAGACTGTAAATGAAAGTTTGAGGTCCAAGTGGAGTTCAGAGATATCATCGAGGATAAGCTGAGGGATATTCCGCGGCATGAATCAGTTTGGTATATGATGGACATAAAACGGACTCTGGAACAGGAGCAGGGATTAACGGTCCAAGCTACAAGACCCAGTCATAAGACCCATATTTTCATATGGGGTAGTGCATGGTGGTTCAAGACGAAGGAGAAGAAAATACAACGAATGCTGTAAAAATTGCAGAGAGTTGCCTGCTTGCGTGCCACGGAGGCTATGAAATCCGCACTCATGGCTGCACTTGAAGAGATCTTTTGCCTTCACCCACTGCACATTTATTTGAAGCAGGTGGCATGGAAAACGGCAGCAATTATGACAGCTTCGGAACGCACTGGTCCCCACAATATGAAATATAAGCGATTTGGAATACTATCTACAGGATTTAAAATATACTGTTGGTCATTATTCTTCTATTCACTCTTAGTGCTTCAAATTTTTCAATTGAGCCTCGAGATCTTTGCGGAGGTTTTCAATCAAGGAACTTTCATAATGTTCTACAATAATATTTAAGTCAGTGCTTTGAGAAGGCCAATCAAGTATTTGGATCCCGTTTTGTTCAAAGAATTCTGATGTAACACGTGGCTTATATTTCGAGTCATTGTCATGTTAAAAAGCAAATGATATTTTTAGTCCAAATTTTTTTTACCGAAGGAAGAAAATTTTTCACGAGAAGGTGTACATATTAAATGCTTGTTAGACTGCCATCAGTGATATGAAGATTACCAAAATTCTTCGGATTACAACAACACTTTTAGCACCTCCATGCTTCACCGTAGAAAATTTTCGAAAGTTTTACCTTTTTTCTACAAAAATATCGACTACTTTTATTAGATCTCAATTTAAACTTTGATTCATCACTCCATACAACTGAATTTGAAAATTCCAAATGTTTTTTTATATGTATATTTTAAGGCAAATTTTAATCACTTTTAGATGTTTTTATCGGAAATGAATGATCGTTTTCGAGCAATCCTACCAAATAATACTCGTTCATATATTCTATTTCGTATTTGAGTCAGTTATATTGGTAAATTTAACTTTCCCTTTAACGTTTTGGCTGATATTGTTTTTCTTTAAGTTCTCTCAAGGTATTTGTATCTGGATCGTAGTTTTTTTTCCTCTCCATGACTGCTTCAAATTTCCAGCTCTACCTGTTAAATTAAGTCGACCAACAAGCCTTTCAACCCGTGCACGACTCAAACTATAATCTTTTGCAATAGATTCTAACGTTTTACCATGACAGGCCATGAGCCATTAAGTAGAAGAAGCATTGCTTTTATTGTAATAGTAATGTGATAATACTGCGAAGTTCATAGAAGGAGCCAAATCAAAACAAAATGATATTATGCTTTTATTGTTAGCTTAGCTTTCGAGGTGACTAGGTAGCAGAAAAATATTTAATGATTGATAGATTTTGGTATGATTTTGGACTCTAGAAACTCTTTATTAAAAGTTTTCTTTTGTATTTTACATTGAGTATTTTAAAATGTAATTTTGCTTAAGCTTATCAAATTCAGACTCCCCCAAAATTTATGACAAAATCATTCTTTAAAGAGGCCATAATGGAGACTTATACAAAAATAGTTAGAAGTTATAAAAAGTTTTAACTATGAAATAACATTTTGAATGGTCGGTTTTTAAAACTATTAATAAGTTTATTTAGCTATTGCTTCATCTAAAAATCACATATTCAAGACAATTTTTCATGCTTTATTTTAAAGTTTTAAACAGAAACTGAATTGAATTTTGAAAGCATGAAGAGGTCACTACATGTTTTCTTTTTTTCAGGGGTTTTCAGCATTTGATATTACATTATTCATATCATTTTTTTATTTATGTTAATGATAGAACAATTGATTTTTTATATTTAATGAAATATATTCTAACTTTGTTATGTATATTAGCGTCATGTCAATAAAAGAACTTATAACTCCTTGTTTTTGGTATATTGACATATAAATTAAAAGTATTTTTTGAAAAAAATATTAAAAAAAAACATAAATGTAATTTTTTTCGAGTTCTTAATTAATATTTTATAAAAAAAATTTTTTTTTGCAAAAATAGCAGAAAAATTGTTTAAGCAATATAAAAATTTATTTCCCCCCTCCCTGAAGTTTCTGATTTTATATAAATAATATAGAGAAACAAAACTTTGAAAAAAAATCATCAAAAGCGGAGCTGTTTCAGTGGATTTCCAGGTTAAAAGCTTCATTGACTCGACTATTAATTGAAAATAATAAAATAAAATTATTACAAATTAAAAATATATTTATATATGTACTACACAAGCAGTAAGAAGTGTGGAGGGGGGACATTTAAGCTAATTTATACCTTGAACCCCACAACTATCTCAGCACAGTATCCTCCCACAAAAACATCATATTGAGAGCCCTCAAACAAACCTTCTGAATCAGGGTCTAGTTATTCTCTAGGTGTAAGTGGCACACTGACAGCTGCGAATGCCAGGGAGATGACAAAGGGGCATACAGTGAAAGGTATCTCCAACATATTAGGCTCTAAAGAGAGGAAACCCAAGAGAGAGAGCCAAATGGCGTAAAGGAGAGAAGCATGGGATCCCTCTAGATGGGAAGCCCAAGAGCAGGACGCATGCTGAAATGCGTACAAATTAACCTCCATAGGCCCCAAATAGCGTCTGCGAGTCTGATAAAAAACATAATCAGAAGACGCTGGAATTTTGCCCTAATTCAAGATTTTTGGGCTAAGCAGGGTAAAATAAAGGGACTTGGAGGAGCAGGTAAGCTAATATTTGCTACAAACGCAAAGAGATCAAGAGCGGCAACTTTGTATCGCCCTGTATTGATTTTTTGTATTGACAAATTTATTTGCAGGGACATAGTAGCGGTGTTCAACAAGGTACAGAACCAGCGAGGTACCTACATAGTGAATCTTGTATCGACATACTTCCTGGGGATGATGAAGAAGTGCCAATATTGGTGGTTAAGGAATTTGTACGTTATAGCCAAGACTTTCACTAGAAGTTCATTATCGGATTCGACGCCAATACCCATAATGAGGCATGGGGTAGTTCCAACAACAACAAGAGAGGTAAGTCCCTTCTTAATTATTTAATTAGTAATGATATTAAAATCAATAAAAGAGGCAAGGATCCTACGTTTATAAACGTTAGCAGGAGAAAAGTTCTAGACCTGACCCTGTCCAACATCAATGATGGCAGCATCATTGATAGCTGGCATGTGTCAAAAGAAATCTCTCTATCGGATCATTGCTACATTTGGTTAAATATCATTAAACTGCCTATAGAGGAGCATACGGTAAGAGTACCAAGACGCACTCAGTGGAACATGTATGTGAAGGAACTGAGCTATTGATTAGAGAGTTTACAAGAAGAGCTGATCTAGATCTTTACGTTGGTGAGCTAAATGAGGCAAAAACAACTACCAATCAGAGAAGCTCACTCCAAGTGCTTATTAAAAGATGTAGAGGGAACAGCTGGTAGGAACATGACATGGAGATATACAGGAAAGTGGTTAGGAAACTATTCAATGGAGCCAAAAGAACGGGAGACTGGCAGATATACCGCAGTCCTCTTGCAAAGTATAATATAGAACTCAGGGCCAGTAAAAGGAAGTCATGGCGCAAGTTTTGTGAGCAGCTGGAAGATACTTCGGCCACTCATAAAGTAGCTAAAACTCTATCCAGAGACCATAAAAATATTCCAGACTCAATTAAAAAGCCTAATGGACAAGAAACACTAGCGGGAAAGGAAACTCTAGAGCTAATGCTGAAGAGTCATTTTTTAGGTTGCTATGACAGGGAGCAAAATGACAGTGCAGAGGAAGACTGCCATCATCCTAGGATGGTAGGACATAGATCATATCGTCTGGCAAAAGAAATTTTCTCACAGAGTTCTCCCAGATGGTCTGTTGATTCTTTTCAGCTATTTAAAACCCCAGGAATAGATGGTATCTACCCAGTGTTAATGAAAAAGGGTTTGGATACACTCTGTCTCTATTTAAATAGAATATTCAAAACAAGCTTCTGCTTGGAATATACGCCTAGGACTTGGAGAGATATTAAAGTGATCTTCATTCCCAAGGCTCTGGAAACTAGATAAAAAAGATGCAAAGGTCTATAGACCTATTAGCCTAAGATCTTTTCTTTTAAAAACTTATGGAGAAAATAATAGGTCTACAAATTAAGACTCAAATCATCCATAACGACCGTTTGCATGGATCGCAACATGCATATCAGACGGGGAAGTCCACGGACATGGCCCTATTTGAAGTAGTCAACGCTATTGAAGAATCCTTAAGAGTCAAGGAAGTGGTCCTAGTGGCCTTTTTTGACATACAGGAAGCCTTTCCAAAAACGGCACATGAAGCTATAAAAAGATATGCTAAAGATAAGCACTATGACCTCACCACCATAGGATGAGTAGTCAATACACTTAAAAGCAGTAATATATTTGCAGAGCTAGGTCATGGCAAGCCCTCAATCTCTATTTTCTTGCCAGTCAATGGTTAGCAGAAACTGAGGTCTAAAGCCTCATACGGTTCTCTGGATTTACCAAACATATGGGTCATAAGACCCATACTTTCATATGGGGTAGTTACATGGTGGTATAAGACAACGAATGCTGTAAAAATTGCAGAGATTTGCCTGCTTGCGTGCCACGGAGGCTATGAAATCCGCACTCATGGCTGCACTTGAAAAGATCTTTTGCCTTCACCCACTGCACATTTATTTGAAGCAGGTGGCATGGAAAACGGCAGCAATTATGACAGCTTCGGAACGCACTGGTCCCCACAATATGAAATATAAGCGATTTGGAATACTATTTACAGGATTTAAAATATACTGTTGGTCATTATTCTTCTATTCACTCTTAGTGCTTCAAATTTTTCAATTGAGCCTCGAGATCTTTGCGGAGTTTTTCAATCAAGGAACTTTCATAATGTTCTACAATAATATGTAAGTCGGTGCTTTGAGAAGGCCAATCAAGCATTTGGATCCCGTTTTGTTCAAAGAATTCTGATGTAACACGTGGCTTATATTTCGAGTCATTGTCATGTTAAAAAGCAAATGATTTTTTTAGTCCAAATTTTTTTTACCGAAGGAAGAAAATTTTTCACGAGAAGGTGTACATATTAAATGCTTGTTAAAATGCCATCAGTGATATGAAGATTACCAAAATTCTTCGGATTACAACAACACTTTTAGCACCTCCATGCTTCACCGTAGAAAATTTTCGAAAGTTTTACCTTTTTTCTACAAAAATATCGACTACTTTTATTAGATCTCAATTTAAATTTTGATTCATCACTCCATACAACTGAATTTGAAAATTCCAAATGTTTTTTTATATGTATATTTTAAGGCAAATTTTAATCACTTTTAGACATTTTTATCGGAAATGAATGATCGTTTTCGAGCAATCCTACCAAATAATACTCGTTCATATATTCTGTGTCGTATTTGAGTCAGTTATATTGGTAAATTTAACTTTCCCTTTAACGTTTTGGCTGATATTGTTTTTCTTTAAGTTCTCTCAAGGTATTTGTATCTGGATCGTAGTTTTTTTTCCTCTCCATGACTGCTTCAAATTTCCAGCTCTACCTGTTAAATTAAGTCGACCAACAAGCCTTTCAACCCGTGCACGACTCAAACTATAATCTTTTGCTTATCAAATTCAGACTCCCCCAAAATTTATGACAAAATCATTCTTTAAAGAGGCCATAATGGAAACTTATACAAAAATAGTTAGAAGTTATAAAAAGTTTTAACTATGAAATAACATTTTGAATGGTCGGTTTTTGAAACTATTAATAAGTTTATTTAGCTATTGCTTCATCTAAAAATCACATATTCAAGACAATTTTTCATGCTTTATTTTAAAGTGTTAAACAGAAACTGAATTGAATTTTGAAAGCATGAAGAAGTCACTACATGTTCTCTTTTTTTCAGGTGTTTTCAGCATTTGATATTACATGTTGAATTAAAAAGATAAAGATTTCAAATTTACTTTACTATTGTTATCTATGTACAAATATTTCCCTTTAAAATAACTTCCGCTTTCCCATATATTTATCCATATCTACGTTATGAAGGATGTTTTTTTTGTACACTCCCATATTAATATTTGTATTGTCCTTTTTGTTGGGTACAAAACAATAATTATATTGTATATGTGCTATTTAACTATACTGAAAAGCTCAAAATTGCTGTCCAAAACCACTTTTCAAATTCATTCAGACGCTGATAGCTTTTTTACGCTCTTATGAGCACTCGTTTTTCTTGTAATGCGGAGAGTACTATATGGTAGCAGAAGCAACAACAGTTATATTCTGGAAACCATCACGCAGATACAAAAATGCAATCATCATTAAGGACTTACAGTGTGAAAATATAAATTACTCCCAGAATTTAAATTTGGAATTAACTCACATAGGGAAAAAAGAAGTTGAGGAGAGCTGAAGAGGGCACAAAAAGAAACCATTGCAAGATTCAGTGAGGATTATACTATAGATGCAATGATATTATTTTAACTGTTCTGGCTTTACGATAATTTTCTAATTATTTTTGCAGAAATGTTACTACATTATATATACATATATACAAGTATTTCATTGGATATTAAGAATACTTTCAATTTTCAAATATCTTGCAATTGCAAATGAAATAAGAAACTTGAAAATATAAACTTAAAAAACTTAAAAATCAAGTGTAAAATAGTTTGTTATATGAAAAATATAGAGTTGGTAAACTTGAAATATTTGTTGGATTCATTTGAAAAGAAGCTCTCGAATCAGTTGATAGATTAGAATATTTGAAAGAGCACATTTTCAAATAGTTTTACCCAATATTGTTTTACACTTTTATTGCTTAGCAATGATGAATGATGCATGTGATGCAATGATGAGTCTTATTGGTGCGATTTTTCACACAACGGAATCATATAATTTTGTCAGAACAGCAATACAAGCAAATAATTGCCATAGTAATAGTTATAATAAATTGTCAAATATTCAAACCTATCGTAATTCCAATTTGACTTGTTTACTTAAGCTAATTAGCCAGGTTGTTCAATGCAGATAAAAAGAAAAAGAAAAAAAAGTTAAGAACAAGCTTAACAAAAGCATTTTAAAGAAATGAAAAAAGCTCAAAAACTGACTGTTAAATTAGTATTACATCCAGTAGTTTAGATCCTGCATCTTGGGTACAGCTATCAAATAAAGCCATTTAAACATTGCCACTACTACTATATTGCAATTACCTAGAAGCTATTACCAATAATAGGAAATGCTGAGTTTTGATGCTATGGAAAGTAATCCTTTTGTAAAAAGTTTTAAATTGTAGCGAAGAGAAAAAGATATACATTTTGAAGCATTAATATCATCATATAATAATGCAGAAGTTCTCAGCAAAATTATAAAAGATTTCAAAAATTATTAACAAGTAGTTCCTTAGTAAGAAGTGAAATATCACCTGGTAATGCTATTAGTAAAGCAATAGCAGGAGTGTTTAAATCTGCATTCCATAATGTTTGCAGACTACCAATCAAAACAAAATAAGCTATAAAAAGAAAAACAACGGAGTCTTCAGAAATATAAAGGAGAAATAAATTGACTAAAGGTAGATTAAAGTAGAAACTTCAAGGAGGTAAATTATGTTTAATGGATTAAATAGATACTAATTTAATTTTAATATAAGCAGACCCATTCCTTAGTGGCCATGAAAAATTATAATAGTGAATTTAAAAAACTTACAACCTACAGTATAAAGTGAGTACATCTGTTTTGATTTTATATTCTTGGGAAAAGAAATCAAGCTCTCGTCACCTTGAAATATTTTTTTATATTCCTACTATTAGCTTGCTCAAAAACCTTCAATTGTTAATTAAATTTTTTCTATTCATCCAATTAAGTTCGGATAAAATTTTGTTGTATTGGGAGTGCATGCCAATTGATGTTTATACCGTTGGTTCAAATATTATTCTTACTATTAGCTCAAAATGTCCAATATCTTTTTGGAACTTTCGATCGTTAATTTAACCCTTTTCGAATCATCCAATCAAGTTTAAATAAATTTTGTTATGTTAGGAGCGCATGACAATTGATGTAAATAGAGTTAGTTCAAATATTAATTCATTAATTATATTTAATAAACTAATTTTAAGTTTTATATGAGAGAAAAACTCCAGAAAACAGAATGCAACGAATTACTGAATTACTGAATTCAGAAAAAAGAAAAAACAATCTCAAGTAGGAATATACTTTAAAAAATTTCTTTTTATATTCCTTGTTTAAAGTTCAGATTAGCATAATACGTAATAGAATATTCTATATTTAACAATAAAATAGTGTTAACATATGGTTGCTATTTTTCTTGGTGTCACAAAATGATTATTTTAAAATAGGACGATGATTTTTAGTGATAAAATTCCATTTAAGTCTGTATATATGCTTTTATTAAACATATTGATTTATTTATTGCGTTTAATAAAAACCTCTTAAGGGGCGGGGGGGTTTGCGTTAATTCATGTAAGTAAAATATTAAAGAATATTGAGTAAAATTTTTATTAAAAAATATTGAAAAATACGGCAATGGCAGCAATTATTCGGAGATGTCTTGAGGAAAAGTAAAATGAAGGTGGCCATCATAACTAGATGCTGGATTGTCCGAAATGAAAAAATTCAATTTTGTTCATTAGGTAATTGCTTTCTCCAGGTAACGCCGGGAGGGTTTTTTGAAATTTCAATTTTTCACTTTTTGGGAACACTTTAAAATGGTAAACGCAGAATTTGCGAAAAAAATCGGCCAATTTGTTATTGTAAAATCAAAAATATGAAAAAATTTGCAAAAAACCCTCCGGCGTTACCTTGTAAGTTATGTTCAAAAATAGTCCTCAAAATTTCAAAAGGATCGGTATAGCAGTTTTAAAGTTGTAAGGGTGAGAAGGTGAGTTTTGGGAAAAACGCTTTAAAGTTTACTCGATAGAATGTTTATGGCTGGGCAAGTAGCAAAACTTACCGCTGTATCTTCGTTAGTTTTTCTCCGATTGATCCCAAGTTTTACCTCGTAATCTGATAAGCTTTCGAAGTCTTTCCAAGTAAATACGCTGAACTGGGTAAATTTTTGATGACATTGTCCAATTTATTTTATTTATGACTTTAAGCTTAATCAAAGTCTTGGAATTTCATAATGTCCATTAGAGCTCATGAAAAAACCCTTGTAAATCCTACCTTTTTAATTCATTGGATATTGAACAAATTTCTTTTTGCCTTTTTAATAATGATAATCTTTAAAAGATCCCAAATAACTAATGGTTGAATATAAATTGTAGTCCAATTATTAAACTTTTTTAACAAAAAACAAGTCACAAAATATAGTATATTATCCTTAAAAACTAGTTAAAAAACAGTAACTGATTATTGTGTTTGTTGTTGTTTGGGAAAACAAACTTCTTAAAACTTGTACATAATTCGTTAGATTACCTATTTATTGATCTTTATCTGTAACAAAGAAGACTTTTAAAGCGATTTCAGTCGTTTGATTTAAAAAATAATATTATTAATGTATGTATTATTTTCATACGCTGTTTTTCATCTAAATAACCTCCCTAAAATGTAGTAAACGGAGTTATTTTGAAGGAAATAGCTAACAGCTATATCAACGTTTTATTAACGGTTTGAATTAAGAGATTTTTCCACCCACAGCCAAGATTTCCCTTTATCAGCTCAACTTTTTATGGCCACTTCAGCTCATATGGGTTGATTAAGTAAATCTTTTCTCTTATTTTGTTTTTTCTCCATACATCATAAAGTTCTATTTTGAAGAAATTGGATAGAGTCTAATTGCTTTTGCTACAATTTTTTATATCTTTTATGTATGATTAATGGTTGCATGTCTTCTGCTTTGAAGCTTTCAATGGACCCATCCTTCTGAGCTAAATTATTCAAAGTTAATACACTGCACAGTTAAAATTGCAGGAAGTTAATTAAGTTGGAGTGTTTATAGCCTGAGTTGTAGCATATCAAGTAACTTTAAGCTATTTTTCTTTTTTTCATATATATACATACATATATATATATATATTTGTTAGTATGCTGTTATATGTTAATAGCACCAGATTTAAATAAAAGACTGCTAGCCTAAAATATCAGTCAATTTTATGTAGATATAGAGTTTCTTTCAACAACTGTCCGATTATTTATTTCATATTTTTATTCTATTGATTCTTTTTAAAAATTATTTAAAGTCTGTTATGCTAAAAGTTTTTTTTAGCTTTGTTACAAAATATTTATGCACATTGAAAAACAATTAAAGTTCACCCATTTCATTGGAGAGGAAACCTAGCAATATTCATTAAAAGAGATTTTTGGAAATTTTTTCCAAAAATTCGGATTAACTTTCCCAGTTCTCCAATTTATGAATATCTCTAATGGCGTTTTTTTTTGCATTAGTTGACAAACTAGGCAGTCTAAGTTCATTTGTATAAAAACCCAGACTGTAAAAACTCGCCTATTTGCTTTTCATTTGAATTTTATGCAAATGATTTTTTAACATATTTACGTTTTGTTTATGTAATATTAGTAACGTATTCATTTTAGTTAAGAAAAAAATTTTTTGTTTTGTTGTTTTTGCTATTCAATACAATAAAGTATTTTCTCTTTCTACATAGTTAAAGCTTCTATACAAAAAATGTTAGCTTTTTGCATATAGCACATCGGTAAATAAATCCCAAATAAATACAATTTTTTGAAAATGTCAAAAACGTCAAAATTCAAACTTAATGTTGGGATTGTCAACAGGATTTTCTTTCATAGCCTAGCCTACACTTTACTTAACTATTTTGCATGTACTGATGACAGATTAAAACTATTGACTTAATTCTACAAATAGGGAAGATAAAAAGAGCTAAAAGTATATAAAAATGACAGTAGACGGTCTTGATGATTAATGATGATTCTATACCCTAAATTATTACTCTTAGTAACTGTTTTGAAGATCTTTTTATATTCAAAAATATTTTTCCTTATATGTTTATGAACATGATAAATGATAGTATATTGACTTTGGAGTTTTGTGTGAGGACTTTCTATCCATACACAGTATATAATTCGGCTATCAAGCAACTCAAAACATAAAAAAAGTCTAAAAAATTTTACCGGGGATATGAGAGAGCAATTTTATGAATTGGCTGCTTATCGATATATGGGTTTTGGAATTAAAGGCTTTATTTGTTGAAGGAAGCCGACTTTGGACACGTTTACTGAGAAAAAACATTCTAAAATTGTTATTCCTGTATTAAGTAACAGTGTTTAGTAGTATCAATGTATTTCAAAATAATACTGTCACTACAAATAACTTAATTATCACTGATCTATCTCTCTGTATCATCCATTCCTACATTATTACCTCAAAAAATACATTAATCTAGCCATTTTGGTACCTACTTGCACGTTCATCTCTCAAAATTCACTTAATTTACACAAATCAACCTAAAGCTACTCCAAATTGATAATTTCATTCAAATCGGACCAGTAGTTTCTTTTTAATAAGAATTTTGTGAATTTCAACCCCTATAACTTTGGCCTATAACTCCGATCAACATGATCAAAAATTGTAAATACATGCAAACAGAAAAAAGTGATTTTAGGGGGTAACTTTAGGGGTGGTTTTCACCCCCTAGAACCCTTTTTCCACTGATAAAAAAAACACCTATCTCTTATTTTTTGATGGACTATAACATACGAGCATTTAAATTTTAACGAAACCGAAGGCGGTCACTTCGGGTACCATCCTAGTCAAAAATTTCCTAAATTTATTTTTATTTTTTCTTTGTTTAAAAACAATAAATTATAATAGTTCACTTAGACAAAAATTTCCTAATTTATTTTCATATATTTTTGTTTTTTTTTTGTTTAAAAGCAATATTTTATAATAATTCACTTACTTGGTCAAAAATTTCTTGAATTTATTTCTATTTATTTACTTATTTTTTCTTTGTTTAAAAACAATTTTAACAAAACAAATATATAGGAAAGTTAAAAAATATACACAACAATACTATAATCTAGAATAACTAGAAAAGTGCTTCTACATCTAAACTACATATTCATATTGTTATGTAATTATATATTTTTATATTAATTTTTTCTTGATATTAATAATTTTAGTAGTAATATTGAACGCACTTTTAATTAATTAATTACCGTTATAATTAAAAGTGAATTCTAAATTCTAAAAGAGAAGTCAGTCTATTGTGGATATTAGCTTGAGACGGAAGCTAATTGTTAATATAAGAAAAATTGAAGCTAATTGTATTAAATAACTATTAAAATTATAACATAAATGATAGAATAATTTATTAAAAGAAAATATTGAATTTATAATAAAAAAATAAATAAAAGAAAAAAAAAACAAAATTGTGTATATTTTTAACAGTGGTGTCAGAAGTGGGATCCGTTACATACAGTACACGCGATCCGTAATTTGCTAACTTGGTATAAACTAACTTAATTAATAATTTAATTAATTTTACCTTGGAAAAAAAAAAAAAAAAAAAAAAAAACTTATATGAGTGTAATAAACTAGTTAATAATATAGAGTGAACAAAACAAAGAAAAATAGAGTGAACAAAACAACACAAAGCAGCAGATAGCAACTCAGGCATTGGCGTCCTAACGGGCCATTGAAAAGACAAAGCAGCATAGGCATCCTAGCGGGATCAATGGTTCCAGTTTTCAACAAAATCAACAAACAAACAATACAATCAACAAAATCGTAAATATATACAAAATATATTTAAAATAAAAAAATTATAAAAAAAAAATTTTTTTTAATTAAAATAACATGAAAAAATACTGTAAAATTCAATATTGAACTGTGTGTCATTTTTTTTGTGCTATAGATTTTGATTTATATATTGTTATTTAAATGCGAAATAAAAATAACAAATTAAATGCTTTATAATAAGAAATTAAATTCTTAAAAATAAGAAATTTATACGAAATATTTAAATTAATAAAAATAAGGGCAAACATAGTATAAAATAAATTAACAAAGTTAATATATATTATGTTAAATTTAAAAAAAAAAAAAATATCCACAATAGACTCAACCTTATCATATTTAAATAAATAATTACTTAAAATTAAAATATATACATATTTTATATGCAATATACCTTATTTTATTGAATGAAAGAAGAATTTTTGAAATAAAAATATATATTTTAAAATATATTACATAAAACCCAAATACTGAATTGTAAAATTGCTCAATTTTGGGATCAATTTATTATTAAAACACTATTCAATGCCCAAAACCCGGCTGGGTAGTTGTACAGACCCTAAGACCCAAAACAAATCTGAAGAAATTAACGCTATTAAGGACTCCCTTAAAATGAATACAAAACAAGGTGATAATAACATTGATCCAAATACTGAAAAAGAAACTAAAACAGAAAAATCCTCTAATAGGCATACTACTATAGTAGACCTTAATACCTTATTCAAGTTTGTTAAGCCTTTCGATGGAGATAGAGAAAAGTTATTACCCTTTTTAAATACAGTGGATCCTGCGTTCAAAATCCCAACCCAAGATCAAGCCAATATTCTATTAGCGTACACTAAAGCCCAATTAACCGGTAAAGCTGAATCAGCCTGTGCAAATCACGTCTTTGACACATGGGACTCATTGAAAGACTATCTTAAAACATATTCTGATTCTGATAAAAAACATTATGGGCACCTATTGATGGAACTACTAAACTGCAAACAACAAGAAAATGAGGGCATATCCCAATTTATGGTAAGATTAGAAACCATTTTAAAGCGTGTATTGTCTTCCATACACCAATCGAATAAAAATCCTATAGAACTACCTGGTAGAATTGCAGCCATGAATGACATAGCCTTACAAACATTTATTCTCAATGTAAAAACAAATATTAGTCAAATGCTAAGAGCGCGTGATATTGAAACTTTGAACGAGGCATTTAATATCGCCATTGAAGAAGAGAAAGTCCAACTTTTAATCAAGGATTATTATGAACAGAATCAACAAAATAAAAGAAGTTCAACACCAATGCAACCAACTAATAATAGAACTTCGGGAAACTTGCATCATCTCAAGACAGTGGCAGATATGTCTCGAGAGGAATTTCACATAACTGCCGAACAGATCTAGTGCCTACACAAGAAAATAACATATTTATCAACATTGCCAGTAATGAATCTAAGACTGGAAAATTTAAATTGTTAATCGATTGTGGAGCAAGTGTATCAATTATAAAACGGGATCATTTGGACCCTAAATTAATTTGTTTTACTGACAAAATTCTCAATTTGCGTGGTATCGACAATAATGATAATCCACTTCAAACCGCTGGTTACACAAATTTAAACCTACATTTCAAAGACCATATAATAAAACACAAATTTCATATAATTACTGTACCATCTAATATTCCACATGACGGTATTTTAGGAAACGATTTCCTAGAAAGAAACAATGCAATTTTGAATTATTCCAATTGTGAATTAATCATAAAACCTAACAGCCAATTGACCACCAAGGTCAGTTTCTACGCCACAAATTCCAATCAAATGGTATTACCAGCGCGAAGTCAAACTGTGGTAGAACTTAATATTGGCAACCCCGAGATTCAAGAAGGAATATTGCCAGAAATTAAAATACTAGATGGTGTCTATTTAAGCAGGGCAATCACCAAAGTAAACAAAAACTCGAAAGCTCTTGCTACTATTTTAAACACCAAAGACAGGGATGTTTTAATATCAAGCTCTCTTGTTAACCTTTCACCAATTCCCAAACAAATTCATATATTAAACGGTTCACAGCATTCTAAGGTCCAAAGAATGGAGTCAATTATTTCCAATTTAAGATTGGACCATTTAAACTCAGAAGAAAAGGACAGTATAATCGATATTTGCACTAGATTCAACGACGTATTTTATATAAAAGGAGATACTCTTACTTCAACGCAAGCTACAAAACATAAGATAAATGTCCAAAACTCAATTCCAATTGTTAGCAAAACATATCGATATCCAGAAGTACATAAAGAAGAAGTTAAAAACCAAATTAATGACATGTTAGAACAAAAAATTATCAAACCTTCACAATCTCCGTGGTCTTCTCCATTATGGGTAGTGCCAAAGAAAACAGATGCAACAGGTAAACGGAAGTGGCGTATCTTAATTGACTACAGGAAATTGAATGGTGTTACTGTAGGTGATTCTTATCCATTACCTAACATCACTGAAGTACTGGATCAATTAGGCCATAGTGTCTATTTTTCAACTCTAGACCTGGCATCTGGATTTCATCAGATTGAGATGGAAGAAAGCGACAAAGAAAAAACTGCATTCTCGACCCCTTTAGGGCATTATGAATACAATCGTATGCCATTTGGTCTTAAAAATGCACCCGCTACCTTTCAAAGGTTAATGAACACAGTCCTTTCTGGATTGCAAGGACTCATTTGCTTCGTTTATTTGGACGATATAGTTATTCATGCTTCTTCTATAAAGGACCATGAAGAAAAATTGTTGCAAATTTTCCAAAGGCTACGAGCGAACAATCTCAATCTACAACCTGATAAGTGTGAATTCCTTCGAAAGGAAGTTGCTTATTTGGGACATTTGGTATCTCAGGAAGGATTGAAGCCTAATCCTGATAAAATCAAGGGTATTAATGAGTTTCCAATTCCAAAGAACCAAAAGGAAGTTAAATCCTTTTTAGGATTAGTCGGATATTATCGAAGATTTATAGAAAATTTTAGCAAATTGTCAAAACCACTAACCAGTCTTCTTAAGAAGGGAGCACTTTGGTTGGTAGTTGTGGACGAGCTACTTTGCAGGCTAGGACAAGCTGGCTTTTACTGTGTGAGCTATGCTGACGACATAGCAATCATAGTAAGAGGAAAATTTGAAAACACTCTTATAGAGTGCATGCAGCATGCCCTAAACATAGTTAAGAATTGGTGCAAAACCGTGGGGTTATCTGTTAACCCGCATAAGATAAAATGTGTTCCCTTCACTCGGAGGAGGAAACTGAAATTTAACCCACTACAGCTAGATGGAGTCAGCATTGGCTTGAGTGATGAGGTTAAATTTCTGGGAGTAATCATGGACAAAAGCCTGTCCTGGAACCCTCACATAAAATATGTTACAAACAAGGCCGTTAGATCCCTATTTGCTTGCCAATCTATGGTTGGTAGAAATTGGGGTCTAAAACCTCATATGGCTCTCTGGATATACCAAGCAGTCATAAGACCCATACTCTCTTATGGGGTAGTGGCTTGGTGGTATAAGACGGAGGATAAACAAACGCAACGAATGCTGTCAAAATTACAAAGAACTGCTTGCTTGTGTGCAACGGGTGCTATGAAATCCGCACCCACGGCTACACTTGAAAAGATACTATGCCTTCACCCACTGCACATTTATTTGAAGCAGGTGGCATGGAAAACGGCAGCAATCATGACAGCTTCGGGACGTACTGGTCCCAACAATAGGAAATTTGCCAGCATACCGGTAAAGATAGGTATGCCCAGTTAAGTAATTCAAATGCTAGACCACATGGACCGGACAACGGACTGTAAACGAAAGTTTGAGGTCCAAGTGGGATCCAGAGATATTGTCGAGGACATGCTGAAGAATATTCCGAGGCATGCCTCAGTTTGGTACACTGATGGATCCAAAACGGACTCTGGCACAGGAGCAGGGATTAACGGTCCGGGCTACAAGAGCTTCATGGCTCTAGGTGATAGCCCTACCGTCTTTCAAGCTGAAACTGTTGCTATTGAGGCCGCTGCGATCCAGTGTACAAAAAGAGGCTTTAGAAAGGCTCATATATATATTGTTTCGGATAGCCAAGCAGCATTAAAAGCCTTAGCAGCACCGAACTTCACATCAAAGGTGGTTTGGAGCTGTTACAAGAGTCTTCAGAGCTTGGCGGAAAGAAACGCAGTTACCCTAATGTGGACTCCTGGCCACGAGGGAATTGTAGGCAACGAAGAGGCGGATAGACTGGCAAGGATGGGCTCGAGCAGTTGCTATATAGGCCCACAACCCAGCATCCCCTATTCCATTAGTGTACTCAAGCAGTACCTAAACAAATGGTCAAATGACTACAGTGTAAGGACATGGACGGAGTCATCTGGCTTGGTGCAGTCCAAAGCTTTCTATAGCTTTAAAATAAAAAACCTGGACGAGGCAAGGAAGTTGGACAAACTGTCCCTTAGGGTATTGACATGGTTCATAACGGGACACGGCCCTTTTCTTAAGTTCCTCTCCAAATTGGGAAGATCAACAACCCCTATGTGTAGATTCTGCCACGAGGTAGAGGAGACGCCTACTCACCTACTCTTTGAATGTGGTAGGGTGATGTCAAAGAGGGTGAAGCATCTTCTCACTCGACAAGTAACCTGCACAGAGGGGTTGGAAATAGGTCTTAGAGAGATCCTAGGTCTGGCAAGGGACCTGGATATCAGGTTCCCACAGTAGCATGTCTGGCGGGGAGCACAATAGATCAAATTGGTCGCGGTGCATCTTGTTTCCCTTTCACTACTACTACTACTAAGAAGGGAGCAAAATTCGAATGGTCTTGCGAACAAGAAAACTGTTTTGATCTTTTATGAGCAAAACTTACGCAAGAACCTGTTTTACAATTTCCAGATTTTACCCAAGAATTTCTGGTTACAACTGATGCATCTAATTTTGCAATAGGGGCTATTCTTTTGCAAGGCACTATAGGCAAGGATCTGCCCATCTCTTATGCTTCTAGGAAATTAAATAAAGCAGAGATTAACTACAGTACTACTGAGCGTGAACTTTTATCTATCGTATGGGCTGTTAAACAATTTCGACCTTATATATATGGCCAAAGATTTAAAATTATAACGGATCATCGACCATTAATTCGGTTATTCAATTGTAAGGATCCCGGATCAAGGCTTGTCCGTTGGCGCCTCAAATTAGAAGAATATGATTATGAAATTGTTTGTAAACAAGGAAGGAAAAATAGGAATGCTGATTGTTTGTCCAGGGTAGTTACAGATATAAACGTAGTAAGAACCTCTAAAGATACTTACGAGGATTATATTAAATTTCAATCTTGATCAAAAATGCCTAAAATATTCGATTTTAATGAATCACCTACATATTTAACAAAATCAAACGATCATATTGCTTATATAACAAGCACCGACTTAGAAGATTATAACAAATATTTTTCTGAGCTAATGGCTATCTCCAAAAATGAATAACAAGTTCGAAATTTCCCTCATGGAAACAATTCCGTTTATACATCCAAGAACACCAAAACTGGTAAAAACATATACCATTGTTTTATAAAAAATTTTCATTGGGAAAAAGCTTCATATGAAGACTTTTTCAATTGTATACAAACCCTCAAAGAAAAATTACTTCAACAAGAAATTAGTTCGATATCCTTCCCCGATATTCAGGATCGAGCAAACCAATTCATATATGAACAAATTAAACCGATCATTCAATATGTTTTTAGAAATACAAAAATTAGAATTACTATACATCAAGGAATTATTTCGACACCTACTGCTAACGAAATCCCTATAATTTTAAAGGAATATCATAATGATCCACATTCTGGTCAATCTGGGTTTCACAGAACTTATAATAAAATAAAACAAATATACCATTGGAAAAATATGAGTAAGGATATAAGTTCCTATATTAAATCCTGTGAGTCGTGCCAAAGAAATAAAACTCTAAGAAGAAAATTCAAGGCACCAATGGAGATAACTACAACTTTTACTAAACCTTTTTCTAAATTAAATCTGGATGTTATTGGCCCTCTGCCTATCACGGAAAACGGAAATGGATTTGCTGTTACAATGCAAGATGATCTCACTAAATTTTCACAGGCTTATCCTGTTCCTAATCACGAGGCGAAGACAGTCGCTAAATGTTTACTACATTTTATAAGTCATTTTGGCATCCCGAATACAATCTTAACTGACCAAGGATCAGATTTTCTTTCCGATTTACTTAAAGAATTTTTGAAATTATTCCATATTAAACAACTGAAAACTACAGCTTTTCATCCTCAAAGTAATGGCGCACTAGAAAGGTCCCATTCAACTTTAAAAGATTATTTGAAACACTATATAAACTACCAACGAAATGATTGGGATGATTGGTTACCCATGGCTATGTTCTCGTATAATACTACTATCCACACATCTACGAACTTTTCTCCTCACGAATTAGTTTTTGGTAACAAACCATTATACCCGAGTGCTCTTACTCAACCATTAGAAGTGTCGTATACCTACGACAACTATATTGATCAACTTAGATACAGACTAAACAAATCTTGGGAAATTGCTCAAGGCCACATAATAAACTCTAAAGAAAAATCTAAACTATACTATGACAAGAATATTAACAGTCCCGAATATAAAATCGGAGATCATGTTTACTTGCAAAACAAGAAAACTAGATTAGCAAAGAAGTTATCTTCTAATTACTTAGGACCTTATAAAATTATCAAATTAGGAGACAACCAAACAATTCATATCCAAGTGAAAAATAAAACCATTAAAGTTCATAAAAACTTAGTCAAACCCGCTCATCAATAAACCCCAACCTTAAACTTCTTTTTGATTAATAATATATAAAATTTTTTGCTATTTATAAAATAAAAATTTTTTTTTATTAGGGGGGACGTGTTATGTAATTATATATTTTTATATTAATTTTTTCTTGATATTAATAATTCTAGTAGTAATATTGAACGCACCTAAGAAATTTTCATTGAACGCACTTTTAATTAATTAATTACCGTTATAATTAAAAGTGAATTCTAAATTCTAAAAGAGAAGTCAGTCTATTGTGGATATTAGCTTGAGACGGAAGCTAATTGTTAATATAAGAAAAATTGAAGCTAATTGTATTAAATAACTATTAAAATTATAACATAAATGATAGAATAATTTATTAAAAGAAAATATTGAATTTATAATAAAAAAATAAATAAAAGAAAAAAAAAACAAAATTGTGTATATTTTTAACAATATATAAAAGTCACATTTGCTTTACAAATTCTTGGTTATGAAAAAGGGATTAGAAATCTTTCTAGACTTGACAATGACAATTTATGATTTAGCTTATGAGGAAGAACACTCAGATTTGTATAATATTCTAATAAATCCAGTTTCGGTTGTTATGGACCCAACACAAAAAGAAATAAATTTAGAAAATCAAGTTTGCTTTACGTGCCACCTTAAGCGAGGGGCTGTAGATGTTCGTGAAGATATAACATAACATATGACTTAATATAATTTACAGGATATTTTAGTATGAGTAATTCATTTCAATATTATTTTCATTTGAAATAATTTGATATACAATATATTCATATTTAGGATGTGATGTCACAGTAGATAAAAAATAACCAGAAAATTATTATCCTAGTGAAACTGGAAAACAGCAATTGCTCTTTTTTGGCACAGGTCGGGTGCAAACAGCTCAGTTTATTAGAGAAATGTCAATGGTTGAAACAAAACAAAATGAATTCACTTCAAGACATAGCTTAGAATAGAAATTTCTTTTTCTTGATCATCGAGCATCACCAATTATATTGGTTATTTACCCTTTGAAGTTTCATAGGACGTGCGAGCAGAGGGGCCTAACTCCTTTGTATCGAATTCTTTTTTTCTCTCCTGTTTCTCCTGTTCCTCCAGCCCCCTTTTATTCGAGCCTAGGTCTCTGTCTTTGAAATTTTTCCATTTTTAGTACGTGAGTAAGTATCAGATTGTCGTCGGCAAGAACAACCCCTCCAATTCTACCACTTGAGCCAGCTAGTGAGCTCACTACGGCTGCCGATAAACGACAACTGGTAAATCATGCCAATGTTTGGTCCTCAGGGATATGGACCCCTGCATAAAAATATATGGTCGTATGGACATCACGTCACTATGGTCTAGATTTCTGCCAACGAGATACTGACAAGAGTCCCGTTGACAAAAATGCATTTTTGAAATAAACAAGTTGTTTCCATGCAAAAAAATATTCTGAAATGAATAGAAAGCATGAACAGGGGTCCGTGACAACAGAAGAAAATTTTAACCGGAAAATTTTAATATGAAAAATAACTTAATAAAGTACATATTGGCACACCCACAAAAATATGTAGGGAACATACTAAGACCATAATAAGAAAAAGTATAGACTTTGTCCTCGGCTTGTATAAAATTTTTGATGAGATGATACTTTACGCCGCTAATAACAGGTGGTTGGATGAAAAAACAGATTGTTTAAAGATTGATATTGATCGTGCAAATAACAAAATAACTGTGTGGTATAACAGGAAAGACATACCACCAGTAGATATGTATGGAACTAAATATGTTCCTACAGTTATATTTTATATAACTTCAAATATCATAAAGACGGTGAACCCAAATTTAGTGGGCCGAAAATATGCAATATTTTCTCCACATCTTTCAGAATTAAAGTTTGTTCGAACCAAAAAAACTTTAGTCAACGTTGGTCCCATAACATGGAAAAAATTTCAGACCCCACAATCGAATCATCAGTCGAGAACGATTACACGAAGATAACTTTTCGTCCAGATTTAGCTAAATTCAAAATGGATGCATTTGATATTGACATTTTTGAATTAATGTCACGTAGAGCTTGTGATATGGTTAGAACAACACGTGGAGTCTCAGTATTCCTAAATGGCAATGAAATACGGATTGAATCATTCAAAGACTACATTGAATTTTACAAAGGTGATGATGGAAAAGAATTAAAAGTAATTTATGAAAAATTAAATGATTACTGGGAAATAGCTCTTGCACTCTCCGATTGTTTACAATAGGCTTCCTTTGTAAATTCCATCTCAACATATGAAGGCGGCACGCATGTTGACGTCGCCATGGATCGGTTAATGGAACTAATTGTTACAGATCTGTAAGGAAAGAAAGGAATTGAAATTAACGAAGTTCAATTACAAAACCAATCATTGGTGTTTGTTTTTGTCTAATTCACAAGCCAAAATTTTATACCCAATCTAGCAATCGTTTAAGAACGAGAGACGTACATCTGGCATGGACCCACCCATATACTTATTTTTATAAGTTCTTGTACAAAAACATTTCAACCCGCATTATTGCCGACTAAACAGAGGCCCAGTATTTTTGACAAACATATAGAAAAAGCTTATAAAGCTGATGATAGCGATTCCCATAAATGGACACTGATAATAGTAGGAGGGCTCTCAGCGAAACGATTCGCGGTGTGCGGACTGAATGTATTGCAAAGGAATTACTGTGGAATTTTCGCAGGGATGTTACCTAATGCTAGACAAAAAAAAATAATGACTTGTATAATCTCATGAAAACCCTTGGCTTGGAAATGGGAAAAAAGTATACTACAATAAATGATATAAAAAGTTAAAGATACGAGAGAGTTTTGTTGATGTATGACCCTGATGAGTATGGAACCAAGATGAAAGGTTTAATAATCAACTTTATCCATAAATACTGGCCAGAATTATTAAAGTTAAACTTCCTTGAGGAGTTTTTTGCAAGGAAAGAAGGCGAGAAGTGTTGTTCTATCACCGATCATAGTTTGAACAGTGGAGGAAAGAAACACCTCAACAACGAATGTTTAATGTAATGGATTACTATGGCTTGGAATCTTTTGGAAATGACGATGCAATTAAATACTTTGAGAATATAAAACAGCATACATTTTTATTTATGTTTAAAGCAGGAGATGGGGAGCTTATTCCAATGGCGTTCGATAGAAAATCTACAAATAAACGTAAGGAATGGTTAAGAAAAAAAGAATGCGATGAAGATGGCCTTCATGACTATAAAAAATTATAAATAAAGAGTTCTTAGTTTAGCTTCTTAGCTTAAAGCTTCTTTTGGCAAATTACATAATATTAGAGTAATATGTAATGCGTCGATGGTTTAAAACCCGAACAAAGGGATTAAAATGTAACTTGTAAATACAAAAGATTCAAACTTTGTTAAAGTAGATAAGCTTGCTGGATCTGTTCTGAACAACACATCATATTGTCATAGCGCTGTAAGTTTAAAAGCGCAATTATTAAAATGACACATAAACACGCTTGCTCTAATAATATATTGTCGAAGATATTTAAGAGCACGTAGAACTTTAATAACAGAATATATTTTTCGATAGGAGGATGATCCTTATCTGACATATAATGAAAGCAATATACCAGAATATTATGTTCCAATAATTCCAATGCTTCTTGTCAATGGATGCAGGAGTATATGGATGGCATATAGTACAATTCCTAATTACAATCCACGTGACATCATAACAGACATTGTTATATTGGACGGTCATTCGTGGTAGAAGCCACACCCCTATGGTGACCGAATGACACGCACAATTCACCAGTTGCTTTGGCTGTGACAGGGTTGCGAGCTTGCTATGCGCGGCTATAGCGGTAGAGCGTAGGGGTGGGTCTTGTCACAGCAACTGGGTAACACATCTCGCAAAAAAGGGGAACTGCATCAGCAGTAGACGGAGCGCACGGCTCAAAAAAAAACACCGCGTCCAAGGGGGGGGGGAAACAACAAAAAAGGAAGAAATTAATGAGGGATTGGGCCATTGCTACATCCCTCTCAACCTAAAAAGAGAAGCTCTTTAGGCCGTACACTAGATGGTGGGGCCGCAAAACCTGACAAAAAAAATCGGGATAAGGAGATAGGTGGATCAGGACATCTCAAACAATATGATTTTTAATTAAACATTATTACTTTGTTTATTATTCACAAAAAAAAATGCTAACCTATAATAGACATATATATATTTATTTGAATACAAAAAAAAATGCTATTCATTAAAAAAAAATATATATAGATAACCTCCGACAAAATGCAAAAAAACCAACAAATTTATTCCATTAAACAAAATTAAGTAAACCTTAGTCTAGGATTAAGTAAATACAGTTACAACAACCCAAATGGTTATTGATTAGACAAAAGAATTGCAGAATCGTTGCAGAAAAACAAAATTTTTTTTTTTTTTTTTTTTATAAGTAAACTTTAGAGGAAAAAAAAATAAAGATTCAAAACTTACTTGAGATTTCCTTTTTCTTTGCGGATTGATGGGCCCAGCAACTCCTCAAAAGAAACCTTCGAGAAAAAAATCAATTCCAAACTGTCCCACTGCTGAAATTCCTTAATACTATATAATCTCCTAATATTTGACATATATTGGCATAAATATAATCTACCTATATAAATAATCTCCACTACATTCAAATAACAAAAAAAAAACTTGACTTTGATGCTCAATGGATCCACAAGTCCAAACCCTCATGCAATTCGGGGTGATCTTAATACCTATGCTGAAATTCCTTTTTATTTCTTCGTCGTACCCGTCAACCGATAGTCCATTATTTCTTTTATCCTTCCCTTTTTCTTTCTTCACAACAGATGTTTTAGATTTCCCGTGTATTGTCAAAAAAAAATGAATGACTAGTTCTTCTCAAATATACAACCATATATTATTTAAAAAATTAATGGAACTGACCACCACAAGAAATTTTTCTTTTTTTTTCAGTTCTAAGTTTTTTTTTTTTTTTTTTTTGTCCTTATATGCGTATTAACACTATGTTCAAAATTATTGTCACTAAATTGTCTATGTATACTCTAAATATCCTTATTCTCACTAAATTTGAATATTCTTATTCTCACTATATTTAATTAATTTTTTTTTTTGTTAAAAATATACTTTGTTTTAAAACAAACTTTGAATTAACCCTTTTTTTCCCCAGTGTGTTCACACAATCAGTTTCAAATGAGAAAACAACAAAAAAAAAGTCAGAACTGTTGAAATAAAACTGTTTGTTATTTTTTTTTTTTTTTTGTTAATAATGTTAATATGGGCACACAAAAAAAAATTATCACTCATTAAATGTTTTTAAATGTTCACTTAGATTTATTGAAATATAAGTTTCAATTAATCTCAAAATCATATTTAAAAATGTGGCTTAATTGTATTAATTATTTTTAAATACACCCTTGTATATTATTATACATACGCAGCCACATATAGGTGTGTGCGCATGCCAAAAATTAATTAATTAAACCCACACAAAAACTTACTAAATGCTATTTTGTTACTCCCTAAAAGAGCTCTTGTCGCCGACTCACTAACTTGGTGATCTGTCACCAACTCTCTGCTTTCATAACCTGGCCCCGACTGACTCAAAAAATATTTTTCGTAACCTAATTCCCTTTTTCCCAATACACCAAAAAAAAATAAAAAAAAAATTCTCACACGCGAGTTACATCTTCAACTTTCCCTCATTCAAATTAAAGATGTGTCCCATAAATTAACTTTTTTATGTTTTCCAAATAAGGACTCTCAAGTGCTTGCATCTTGACCACCCAAATTGACAAAGTGTCCCTTAAATTCCTTTAAATTCTTTCTAAATTTTTTCTTCCAATAGGTTACAATAATACAAACCAAATGTAACCACTTGACATTTGGTCACTTCAAACCCTTAGTTTGATCACCCACTGTGGACCAAATGTATCCACTTGATATTTGGTCACAATTACTAGTATTACTTGAAGAAAAATAATAAAAAAAAATTTTTTTTTTTTTTCCCCAAATCATAATTAGCGTTTGGTCTAATAATAGACAGGGTTCGTTACAACATATTTAAAATGCTCGACGGAGAAGAGCCCTTTGCCCATGGTACAGAGATTTCAAAGGAAAAATTGTACAAGTTGGTGAAAATAAATATGAAATAAATGGTAATTTTGAAATTGATGTTTTAAATTGCTCAGTAATAATCACAGAATTACCCATTGAAACTAACATAAACGATTACAAGTGTAATACACTTATCAGATTGAGAAATGAAGGAGTTATTAAAAATTTCAAAGAAAGACACACGGATAAAAAAATTTGCAAACCCTGAAATGGTTGGCAAATTTCAAGGAAATGAAAGTAACTTTATGAAAACGTTCAAATTGCACAGCTATCTAAATATAAATAATATGTACGCTTAGGACACCAACAATAATTTACATCGATTTGAGACCAACGGAAATTTTGAAATACTTTTTTAAAGTGCGACTACATTTTTACGGCAAGCGAAAGCAAAGTGAATTTAATCGGTGAATATAGATGTCTTATACCCATTCTTAACAGGCGCTATGTTCAACGTTGTAGTCCTCCATACAAAAAAATCGGTTCTTAACAGGCAAAGTCTGTAGTGACGACAAAAGAAACATGGCGCCTAAATCTGAAAACATATGAACTGAAATGTCAAATCAGATGTCGCAGATTGTTAAATGTGTGAAAAGTGTTTTAACTAAAAAAATTAAAGAAAAGTTAAGAGTTTTTACTTTTATTCATGTAAATTGTTTTATAAAGTTAAATAATATACATATATTAGTGAAGTAAACCGAGCTAGAGATATACAAAACAGGAGGATCCAATAAGAAAAAATTCACAATAGATGCCAATTTTCTGTGACTACAGGGTTTAAAAGGCTGTAGTTACTACACGATTCCAACCAGTTATGTACACAGCTCTCCATACAAAAGTGGCTTTCTGTGTAGCTAGAAAGGGTGTAGTTCCGTCTCTTAAGAAAGGGTATTAGATGCGACAATGAGGCTAATTTAACACAAGTTAATAAAGATACCGTGGGGGGATTTAGGAATTGACTATGGAGTGCCATCAATTGATTCCCAATTTAAATTTATATTAAGCTTTTTACTTTAATAAAGTAAATATCTCCAATTAAAATGAAATATTTACATTAAAATTTTAGTTTTTAGTTTTAGTTTAGGAATATATAAATAAAGACTTTATGATGACTACCATAGGAAATAGATATAACACAACTATAGAAAAATTTTTTCAAATTAAATCAAAAACTACGGGAATATTAATGAGTGCTGTGGTTATGATGTTAAAAGTGAGCAAGCTTCACATTCAAAAATCACATTTATTGTTATGTGTATATTTTTACTTGTTTGCTATTATCTGGTTGGCTGTCTCAACCTTAGGTATACCATATATTCATGACAAGAATTAGCTATGTATTTAGGTAAAAACTTAGTTTTTTTTTTTTTATTTTATAAATTGAAAATATTACTATCTTAGCTATTACAATTGGCATTCGAATTCTTGGTCCAGCATCTGGTTTAATTGTTGGATCATTTTGTACTAGAATATATGTACATTTAAGTAATCCTGGTATAGATCCTACAGATCCAAAGTGCTTGATGGCTTGGTAAGTACGTAATTAATATATATTTATTTGCCAAACTGCAAACATAAATAGAAGTCCTCTTAAAATAAATATAGTCTCTAATATTTTGCTACAAAATTCTTCAATGCTTCAGTAAGATATTTGATTTGATACCTAAATAGCTGGTAGAGATATACTTAAAATTTTTGGGGTTCAATTTTTTCCCTATAAATATTTAAATGTGATATTCATAAATAATATTTTGTTTATATTTTCAGGACCTGTTTTAATGATATTAGCTTCGATTGCTATGTTTATGTTTCCTAAAGAGCTAATTGGCAAAAAAATTACAAAAAATGAAAATACTGAAGCAATTGAAAAATCTTAAACTCCACATGATATTTTGCAAAACCAAAACTTAAAGGTCCTTACTAAAATTATATAATAGATAATATTATGATTAAATTTATTTGAAAAATTCATAGATTGCCCAAGGACACTTCGTTGACAACTAGCCAATGATATTCTAATATTTCGAACAGCATCTTGTGTTTTTCATTTATTACCAATAGCTGGACTTTTTACTTTTTTACCTAAATATCTTGAGACATAATTTCGTTTACCAGCCGCAGATGAAAATCTTATTTCAGCCCTTCAGGCGTTTCAATAACAAACTTTTTTATACACTGTAGAAAATATGTTTAAATTAAGCATTTAATTGGTGTTAAGTGCTATAATCAATAAATCAAAATTAGTTTTTACTGTTGTCTATAATAAACATTTCAAATAGATTAAATGAAAAAAACTAACTACGCGTACTATTAGGTACATTTCCTTTAGTAAATGACGGCTTTCATGCACGCGATGTAGCGCAAAGTTAGGGTGAACTTAACTCTCCTTAGCACATTTCTTGAAGTCCTTTATATATACTGAGAAAAAGGATTTCATGTGTGCAAAACAGGAAAAACCACCCAATAGGGAAGTTCATGACATCTTCTAATATTCTTACTTGCCTGCCATAAGAAACGTTTTTACAATTTCATGTTAGCTGACAGTAAATGTTTAACATTTTAGGGCATAAATGCTAACGAACTAAATTATGGGTTCCATGTGTCTATCAAAGATAGCAATACATTACAATTCTGTGAAAGAGCCAAGTAAATATAATAGTTCTGAAATGAAGTATGGTTTATATTATTTTGAGATTGAGCTTAAAGAATATTTTAACTTGACGGAGAAAAGTCTAATAAAAACATTAATGAAAATTTACAAATTCAAAAATGTAATTAAGACAAGAGTGCAAGAAAATCTTGCGAAATAATTTGATTTTATTAAGAGAGAAATCAAAATATATAAAAAGATGTCTATGAGAAATTATGGAATTTTATAGCGTGTAATACAAACAGCAAAAGAGGTATATTCCATTTTTAATTTTAATTTTCTAGAAAGTTTAACGACTGTTTATAAAGAGTTAAATTACTATTTGAATTGTATTACTACAATTCATTAGATATCATTTAATCTTCTGCCTTGGGAATTATAAAATATTTATTCCTTTCCTAGAAGAAAGTGTAACCGGGGACGAAGCACCAAGCCAGTTTATTTGCTCGACTTGAAAGTTTGGCGCTAGAGTGGCATGCACGTCTTAAGCGTGGTTTTCACTATATTCCCGAATCAATGATTCGGCTCTTAGTTCCCATTTAAAGTATATGGAAAGCACGAATAAGGGAGAAAATATCCAACATGTTGGATATCTTCTCTCAATTCGTGGTTTCCATATATTTTATATGGGATGAGAGAGCCGAACCCCCCCCCCCCCCCCCCCCCCCGCTTTAGTGTCATACTGGGTATGTTACGTTGTCGCCTGTGCGTCACAATTTATTTGAACTTGATTGGATGATTAGAAAAAGGTTTTTTTAGCGACTGAAAATTTGTAAAAGATATTCGACATTATTAGCTAACGGTAAGAATAATATTTGAACTAACTGTATTAACATCAATTGTCATGCACTCCCAACATAACAAAATTTATTAAAACTTGATTGGTAGATTAGAAAAGGGTTTTATTAATGACTGAAAATTTGTAAAAGATATTGGACATTATGAGCTAACGGTAAGAATAATATTTGAACTAATTGTATTAACATCAATTGTCATGCACTCCCAACACAAAAAAATTTATTGGAGCTTGATTGGTTAAATTAAGGATAGAAAGTTTCATAAAGATATTGGACATTATGAGTTAACGATAAGAATAATATTTGAACTAACTGTATTAACATCAATTGTCATGCACTCCCAACATAACAAAATTTATTAAAACTTGATTGGTAGATTAGAAAAGGGTTTTATTAATGACTGAAAATTTGTAAAAGATATTGGACATTATGAGCTAACGGTAAGAATAATATTTGAACTAATTGTATTAACATCAATTGTCATGCACTCCCAACACAAAAAAATTTATTGGAGCTTGATTGGTTAAATTAAGGATAGAAAGTTTCATAAAGATATTGGACATTATGAGTTAACGATAAGAATAATATTTGAACTAACTGTATTAACATCAATTGTCATGCACTCCCAACACAACAAAATTTATTTGAACTTGATTGGATAGATAGAAAAGGGTTAAATTAACGATGGAAAGTTCCAAAAAGATATTGGACATTATGAGCTAACGGTAAGAATAATATTTGAATTAACTGTATTAACATCAATTGTCATGCACTCCCAAAACAATAAAATTTATTTGAACTTGATTGGATGAATAGAAAAGATTTTATTAACAATCGAAGGTTTTTGAGCAAGCTAATAGTAGGAATATAATAAAAATATCTTTGTAACAATAACCAGTTTAGTCTAGTCAAATAAGTATATTTTTTTAAATATCGATATCTATAGATTGACAAAAAAGTCAAAGAGATAACCTTTGATAATCAAAACGAAATAAATATTTATTCGATCTAAATTGAGAGTCTAATTTGAAATCTTTTCACGTTTAAGTATACGCTTTCATATTACAAGTAAGTCTTCTGGTAAAATCTTATTAGCAGAAATGATTTGTTTTTCGCAATGAATACCAATTTTCCATTGCTCACAAATATTCGTTCCATTGCAATGTTCGTTGTTAAAGAAAGAAAATAACAACTAAGTTAATGTTTTTGACTTTTATATCGTACATCTTATTTTGGATTTAAGATGCATTTTCAAATCAAAAATTTTGAAGGAATAAGTTTTTGAGTTAAAAATTACACCTTTTTTATAGATAAAACCAAAAGTCGAAAAAGGATTACAAAATATTTCTGCTTTAAATTTTATACAATTCACGATATTGGGCTAAAGTATTGTAATTTCCTAATGATATCATTTGTTGAATATACTTTGTCTGTATACCATGAGGCTTTATATTGCTATACTGTGTAATTTATACATTTTTTTTATTTTCGCTCATAATGTTTGAAGCGAAATTTATTGCAATCAACTTAGAAACTTATTTGCAAGATCAGGCAAAGTGCATATAAAGTTATAGAAACTGAAAACGCGTAAATTTTATAAGGAAAAAATTTCTTGTAAACACAAAATCTAAAAGCTATAATAATGTTTTATTTGCATTTGTATATAACAATAATGGAATGCTATTACAACAAAGGATTAATTCACAGTATTGCTCACAGGCATGCAGACAATAAACCAAAATTCCCTATGTTTTAAAATTCGTTTATTTTATTTAATGGTTTTATGCCTTAAAGAAATTAGTTTTTGCTGACACAGAAAAGAAGAAAGAAGAAGGGAGGAAGAATATATTTTTACTTTGGAGTACAAATTTTTATATCAGACTTAATAGAAAAATTTAAGTAATTTATTTCAGCAGTTAGAATGCTTTTCTAAAAATATTTTAATGAGGCTGCAGTTTTTATTTCAAAACTAGTTTTCTTTTCATTGTTATCTAGAAGAGCAAAAAATTTAGACCACTAAATATAGGATCCCGGTGGTTTTTAGTTTTGAATAAATTTCTTAAACGTCTTCATGTTATTGCGTTTTATGAAAATCAAAAACTTTTTAAATTCCTGCTATTAGTTCGTTATATATATGTATCTTGTACAAATTTTGAATCGTTAGTAAAATATTTTTTTATTCATCCACTCAAGTTCAAGTTGTAGTTTTTTCAAATATTGATCCATTAATTAAATTTAATTAATAACTTTAGTTTTATATTGGAGAAAAAATCCCGAAAAATTTTCAGATTGCTTAGATTCAGAAAAAGATTAGATTCAGATTCATTTTCCGAAAAAAAAACTTGTCTTGCATAAAATTTTCTACTTTGATTTTCAAATAAATTTTAATACTTTAAATAGAGTGTTTTTCTAATTTCTAATGATTGAAATTCAGTTAGATTCAGAAAAAGATTAGATTCAGATTCATTTTCCGAAAAAAAAACTTGTCTTGCATAAAATTTTCTACTTTGATTTTCAAATAAATTTTAATACTTTAAATAGAGTGTTTTTCTAATTTCTAATGATTGAAATAAACTAAGATTTCAGAATAAAAAAAAAAAGAATCTGAAAATTTCTAAGTTAAGAAATTTTCCGCCTAATTCCACTCAAACGCAACTACGGTACTGCTGAAAAAGAATACTGATACTTTTATGGGCATCAGCAGAACATAAGATGCAAGGTAGCACTGTAAATTATGCATTAATATATCTACGACGAAAATTCTTCGCAGCAAGTCTAGCATATGTCACTTTTAGTAATGTGAAAACATAAGATGGACTGTTAATTGAAGAACTGTAATGCTGGAAGCTCACTGAAAAAGTTGCTTGCAATGATGAAGCATTACAAGAGATGAATAGAATGAGAAATTATAAGTAGAAATTCAAATTGAAATAAAATATATTATATATTATATATTATAATATATTATATTAATTGTTTAAAGTATATATACGAGTAGATAAAAGGTATCTTTACTCTAAGTTCTATAAGAAGTAATTTTTTGATACTTAGGGATTTCATTTTTTAAGAGAATCAATTTGTTTTAAATATAAGTTTTTTAATAATATTTGAATAATAAAACTTAACCTACGAAATTATTTTAAATCTTTGCAGCCACCCCATTGTCATTGGTTTTTCAACTGTACTAATAGTAATTAGTTATAAAAAGTTCTGATTCCAACTTTAAAGTTTATTTTTGGAAAACAACTATAACTACAGAGAACAATTGTTTCTAGTCAAATCATTGGTAAATTAGAATTTTGCTGCCGGTAATAAACCTTTCATGAACCTTAAATGGAACCTTTTGATTTTCATGAAACTTGTTTTACTACATGAAAAACTAACAGTCTTATTAGGGGAAGTGTTGACGGATCGTTCATACCTAGCGTGACCATATTATTTTATTGTCAGAGTGGGAAGCTGTAGGGAGTTCCAAAATTGAAGGATATTTTTCAAAAATATAATAATGCTATTTATTCAATTACAAAGATAAGTTAACTGAATTTTATTAAAACTTTACTTGATAAATCCTACACGTTAGATTGCAGTTTTAGCCGTATTTGCTTTATACTTGTCGGCAGAGCAAATCAAAATACTATTCCATACCACTGTTCCAAGTATTATTTGCTGGTTTTATAAAATTCAGCCGCAGCAGTTTTGACAAGCTGAACAAGAGCAGGGTCAGTTCCTTGTAACTTCTCCATCAGACTATAAGCAGCATAAGGAAGGAAAAGCGAGCTTTTGCTAAATTGTTTCGAAGACGATTTTTTTCCTTAGCAGATCGTATTGCAGACATGTGTGTGTTCCTTCAATTTTTTAGCACCACTTGATGAAAAGTTGCTGCCTATGTATTCAAAAACTATAACCATGGCTTAGAACAGGGATTTTCGAAAAGCGTTTTTAAAATATTTGGGCATTTATCGATGCTCAGAAAATAATGTTTGAAAGTCAGGAACATTTTCATAATTCTTTTAAGTGCAGGAATTATCGTGAGCCAACTCGTTTTGCTATAGACTTTAATTTCTGATAGCCTGTGTCAGTGGAATCACAGAACTCCCTCAAAGCTTCCGCTCGAAAGCTACAAATGTAAAAAAATGAATTAATTTCCACAACGATACATTCAAAGTCAACAGGAAGACAATCTGAAGCAGTTCATATTATGGCGAAGTGCCATTTTTTGATTTTGTTTTGTAAATTGTGAATTAACCGATAAATCGCAGTAGCTTTTAAAAATATATAATATGTCAAGCAAGCCAAAAAAGTTTACTTGCTTGAAAGATTGCACTTATGTGGAGAGAATTCAGTTAGTTTCTTTTTGAATATTTAATCGATTTATTGTAATTTTTTATTATTTTTTATTTTTAAAATAATATATTAAAAATAATATTAAATAATTCAAATAAAAAAAGAAAAGTTATATATAGTTATTAAGTGCAATATATGAATGGCTATCATAAAGTGTTAAAGAATAAGGAAAAGGTAATAAAATGGTATAATTTGTGACTGAACTACCAACTAGAAAATTAACCACAGTATTATCCCCACAAAATGCCACTATCCTTTTATTTAAATCATTGCAAGATACGGTCTCTTTCAAATAATCCATAACGATATTCGATGTTTTACACGGTTGCTCTCAAAACCCCAAATCCTTGACTTTCACGCCCTTATAAGATAAAAAATAGCAAATCAATACAAGGAATAATTTTATCGAGCCGTGATTTAAAGCATCCGTTAGTGGACTAATACAGTGGGGTTTATGAAGGTGCTCTTTCAACTCATTCATCAACATAGGTGCCAGCACATTTACAACAATAGCTTGGGATTTTGTACGAGTATACCTCAATTTTTGCTCAAAACAGGATTTAATTAAATTAGAAGGGCAGTCAATTGAGCAAAACTGTGACTTTCTTGCACCGTGTGATATGCACATGCATCTTCTGCAGCAGCTACATCATAACATGAAGTTGGCATAACAGTTCTTTTGAAAAAAACAAGCATTGACGAATTTGAAGCAGGACAGCCTGTGTTTTCCTATTTTAAATGTTTCTCAATATCACTTGAACCACCATGTCCAAGACTAAATTCTGCACGGCACTTATCACGTGTGCACCACTTTTTTGTTTTATAGAAGGGTTTGTTTGCAAATCACTATTTAAAGGGGACTTGTGCTTAGGCATATTACTAATGTCAATAGATATAGAGACTTTGTTTATTTTAATGCTTTAACTGATTTATTTATTATTTTGAGCATAATACGTCTGTCTACAATAATTGCCTCCAATCAACTAAATTGAAAGAAAAATACTAAATACTACCGCGTCTTTAATTCTAGTCGAAGTAGACGTCCTAGTAATCCTAGTAGAAGCCCTAATAGATATGCACATATTATTCCAGACACGTGCTGTCTTAAAACGATTGCAAGAAACATAGACATTTTTTTTGCGAATTTTTTATTACATTTTCTTTGGGCAGTAGGTACGATGGTTACACTGTCAATTGTAATCATTTCTGGTGCGGGGGTTATGAAATTTAAAAATTCCAATATATTAAAAAAGAACAACAAAGTTCTATGGGAAACAATAGAAATCCCACGAAACTTTGTTGCAACTAAATGAAAAAATGTAGTACCAAGTACTTACAAAAGCAAAACTGTGTATTAAATCAGATATTTCCGATACAGTTTTTCTGATACAAGTCTAGATGTTAAGAAAACAATAGAAAATAAGAAATATAAATAATAGATAAGAATTAAACTTAAGCTTAATAAAAAATCAGAAGTAGAAGTCAGTCTTAAGACCAACCTTAATAAAGAAGGTTCATAGAAATTAACTTTTCTCATAATAATTAAAAATTATAAAAATATAAACTCATGTTTATTGAAATATAAAATAAAAATTATAAAATATTGTTTGTATTTTATTTAACTAACAATAAGAAGCAAATAAAAAATATAAGACTGGCGCAGTCGGACTGGATTTCATCAAAAGATCGGAATCTATAGATATATATATATATATATATATATATATATATATATATATATATATGTAAATATATATGCAGAACCTATAGTGTTTTTCTTGTTTTGTGTAAACGTGGTTTTGAATTTTTTAACAATCGTAAAAGTTTTAAAAGTTTAGTTAAAAATTTTCTTTAAAATAACAATAGCAAAAAAATATAAATTGCGATGTGATATGTATATTTTTCAATTCATACAGAAACAAATTATTGCTTTACATTTCTAGGTAAATAAGTGAACACCATTAATCTAATATTTAACACAATCGATTGCCCATCGATTGAATTCGCTATTAATCAGTAAAATTTTAGTTCGAACTTGAATATATCCTATATATAAATCCATGAAGTCATTGTGGACCAAACAAAAAAAATAAATCATTTTGGTTTTCTTATCTATAATAATTTGAAGTGCATTTAATTCTTAATTAATTAAATTCTTTTTCAGGAACTAATAATGCTGCTATCTGAAATATGTGTTGATGACTCAATAAATAATAACTATAAATGTCAACAAAAAGAAAAAAAAAATAATCCTGTGCTTTAATTAATCTAAAGGACAACAACTGAAAATATATTGTGAAATTAAATAATACTTTATAAAATAAATTAAACAATAAACTTTAATTCCACTAGCCTATAAATTTTCGGTTAATCTTATGCACCTCAAAATAAAGTTGTTTTTAAGGTTAAATTTGGGTCGCTGAATTCGAAAATGATAGTCGTTTTTTTTTTTTAAAGAAGCGTTTTCGAGATATTTCCAAAAAACGTGTTTTTTGGGTGTATTTTCCTTTATTAGTCTATATCTCAGAAAATAATTCTTTGATTGACAAAAAATGGCTTATTTAAAAAAGTTATCATGCTTTTCTTTAATATGATATATAAAACATGCAAATCAATTAATATTTAACGAGGTTACAGGAGATCGAATTTTAAAAAAAGTGAAAAAATGTCGACTTAGTTCTGAAATTATGATCGACTTAATTTCATGAAGGCATAATTTCTGTTATTTCAATCATGATTTCACACTTTTATTTATATTAATTGAAAAGTTACATAACAGTAAACATTTAACTTATTTTTCGATTTCCATGAGTTAATTTCGTTGGCGGAATTTTATGAGCGTCCGTAGCAGACCTGAAAAATGAAAAAATCACGTCCACATTTAAGGATCCTTAGCTTTTTTATTTTTCTAAAAAACTTTGGTAAATAATTTTTTTCAACCAAAAAAAAGCAAAGACAAAAAACCATTTTTAAAAAAGGTGAAAAAAATAACTTTTTTTAAAATTTGGTCTCCTGTAACTTCGTTAAATTAATTGATTTGCATGTTTTATATATCAAATGAAAGAACAACATGATTTTTGAAGTAAGCCATTTTCAGTCAATCAAAAAATTGTTTTCTGAGGGATAGACCAATAAAGGAAAATACACCCAAAAACCAGGTTTTTTGGGAATATCTTAAAAAAGGTCTTTAGGAAAAAAAACTGATTGCTATTTCAGACTCAGCGACCTAATATTACCCAAAAAAACATCTTTTTGTTAAGGTTAATTTTTTTTGTCGAGTAGTGTTATCTACACGTCCGTAGCAGACCTGAAAAATGAAAAAATTATATCCCCACTTAATGATCTATAACTTTTTTAATTTTCTTTAGATCTTAATTATTTTACCTTTAAAATTTTTGTAACAAATTTATCTTTTATCTAATGTCTAAAAAACTTTAGTTAACAATTTTTTTGAACCAAAGAAAAGCAAACAAAAATGGGTCATTTTCAAAAAAGGTGAAAAAAACAACTTCTTTTTAAATTTGATTTCCCGTAACTTTGTTAAATATCAATTGATTTGAGTATTTTATATATCAAATAAAAGAAAAATATGATAACTTTTCAAAACAAGCCATTTTTTATCATTCAAAAAATTATTTCCTGAGATATAGACCAATAAAACAAAATACACCCAAAAAACACGTTTTTTGGAAATATCTCGAAAATGCTTCTTAAAAAAAAACGATTATCATTTTCGAATTCAGCAACCCTAATTTATTGCTAGTGTATGAAAAAAGTTAAAACTGTGCAAGCAAGCTGACTAGGAGTTCGTAAAAGTATATTAGATCAAAATCGATAAATTGCCACCGAAAGTATATCAGTCGCAGAGGAAATTGAAAATTTGTGTCAAGTCCTTATTCAAACACAACAACAACACCAACACGAAATGTAAACATTAAGACAAATACAATACAGATGAAGAGGAGTTAGAGCGAGAAATAGGTTCAACTCGTCGAACGCAGAAGCAGATTAAAAAGAGGCGGCGAATAATAACCAAGTCGCCACCTACAGAAGCAGACTTACCATCAGTAAATATCAGTAAATACCATGAAGATAATCAGGTAAAGAGAGATCCTCTCCCGCCTCCAATAAATGTAAGCAATAACAATGAGCCGAAGCAGTACTTGCCACCACCAATCTTTGTGAGCCATGTTGTAGATTTCAACACATTTAAAAATTTAATTATAAAAGAAATTAAAGGTAAAGTTCAAATCAGAACCTAAAAGTAACAATGGATAACGTAGAAGACTATAGGAAAATAAAAAAAACCCTAGAAAAAATTAAAAGTGAGAAAGATAGCCAAGATTCTAAAACAAACATAGAATATCATACATTTCAACTCAAAGAGGAAAGATCATACAGATTTATAATAAGAGGTCTACCGTGTAGTGTCAAGACGGATGAAATAAAGCAAGAACTTGAAACTCTTGGACATGAAGTAAAACAAATTACTAACATGTTTAAATATGTCATCGATGAAAACAACAAGAAAGTCAAGAAAGACTTCCCACTGTTCACGGTCGAAATCAAGCAAAAGTCCAATAATACGGAGGTATATAAAATAACGAATATAGCTATGTGTAAAATAACAATTGAAGCGCCTAAAAAAACAAAAGTAGTTCCACAATGTACAAACTGCCAGGGCTTAGGTCATACAAAAGTTTCTGCAGTAGGGAGCCAAGATGCGTCAAGTGTGCAGAGAAACGCCACTATACAAAGTGCAATAAACCTCCAAGCTCACCTCCAACCTGTGCATTATGTCTAAGAAAAGGACATACTGCTAATTACAAAGGGTGTGAGGTGTATCAAGACAAAATAAAGAAATCCAATATGACTAAAATAACAGCGGCAAATAGAATACAAGAGTATCAAAGTACGAATAAATCAATCATGCCAATGGCTCAAGCCTACCAAGCAACCTATGCGCAAGTAACTAAGGAAAATATGATAAATAAGGAAGTCTATGCTAACAGCTCAGCTCCAACTGTTTCACCTGAAACTAACGACAAGGAAATAATCAAAATATTGAAACAAATACAAAGTTCAATAAAAAATCTCGAAATCAGGGTGGATATGCTAGAAAAAAATACACTCGTGTTAAATCAATCAACATCAACTTCACAGAAATTCAGTAAGAGAAATGGATAAAAATCTTAAGATAATCACTTGGAATGCAAACGGGCTACTTGATAGAGCTCAGGAACTAGAAAACTTCATACACTTAAATCATATAGATATAGCTCTAATATCAGAAACCCACTTCACATACAAAAACTTCTTAAAAATAAAGGGGTATTATATATACTGGAAAAACCATCCCAGTGGTAGAGCAAGAGGTGGTACTGCTGTAATAATAAGAAACAACATAAAACATCATCTGCATCCAGATATTAAAGAAGAGTATATACAAGTCACGGTCATTAACATTGAGGTAAACAATGCGGAAATAAATATAGCGGCAGCATACTGTCCACCAAAACATGAGTTCAATAGAAAGCAAATGGAAGAAACAATAAGGGAGTTAGGTCCTAAGTTTATCATGGGAGGTGACTAATATAAAACATACAGCTTGGGGTGCTAGAATCATTACTCCTGTTAAAGGAAACAACCTCCTCAAGGTCATTCAAGACAATAGCTGCGATTATATCTCCACTTACAATCCTACTTACTGGCCAACAGATATAAATAAGCAACCAGATCTGCTGGATTTCTTCATAACCAAGGGTATTTCCCTTGGGTATATGACAATAAAAGATATATATGATATGACGTCAGACCACTCTCCGGTCTACCTTATGATGGGAGCTGAGGTAAATGTTACTAAGAAAAAAGAACACTTAACTAATAAGCATACAAACTGGGATGAGTTTAGAAAATATCTTGAAAATCAAGTAAACTTGAAAATAAAGCTTAAGAATAAAAGTAACATCGATGAAGCTGTCAAGAAATTTACAGAACAAATAAGAGAGGCAGCAGCAGCAGTCACTCCGGAATTGAAGGCTATAAGATCTCCATTGGGATTAGCATATACAGAAGATATCAAATTAGGCATACGAGAGAGAAGAAAAGCAAGAAGAATATGGCAAAAAACGCGTGATCCAAAAAACAAAAACCACTTCAACCATGTGAGCAACTCACAATCAGTGAGGAAAATGATAGGTTCATACAAGGCAGAATGCTATAATAAGTATGTATATGAACTAAGTCTAAGTCCAAATAAAGACACTAATTACTCGATATGGAGAGCGACTAGACATATAAAAAGACCTACATCTATAGTACCACCATTAAAGGATGGAAATAGAGCACGGATGCGAAAAAATGAAGATAAGGCTGAGCTGTTTGCTAAATACCTATCAACTGTTTTCAGACCTCTAAACACTGATACGGATAGAAACATGGTACCAAGACATCGTAAAGAAAATAAAATTAGATTACTCACAGTGTTTGAAGTGGCAAAAGAAATAGATAAACTGAATAACAAAAAAGCTCCGGGTATAGATCAAATAACTCCTGCAATACTCCAAGAACTTCCACCAAAAGCAATATACCTACTAACATTTATACTAAATGCTTGTCTAAAGAAGAAATATATTCCAAAAGACTTCAAAAAAGCACTTATAATTATGATTAAAAAACTTGATAAGGCAGGGGATGATGTGTCTTCGTACAGACCTATATCAATCCTTCCGATTATGGCTAAGATATTCGAGAAACTATACATAAAAAGATTGGAACCATATGTAAACATACCAGACTTCCAGTTTGGCTTCAGAAGAAAGCATTCTGCAATAGAGGAAATAGATAGATTGACCGACAACATTGAACAAGCATTTGAAAACAGGAAATTCTGCTCAGCGGTATTTCTAGATGTGTCGCAGGCGTTTGATAGAGTCTGGCACGAAGGTCTAAAATACAAACTGAGCTTGATATTACCACGTAATCATTGTGAGCTTCTCGAATCCTACTTAGATGAAAGAACCTTCATAGTGTCTCTCGAAGAAACTCTGACAAAGTCTTATCCAATACTGGCTGGAGTACCACAAAGAAATGTGCTCGGGCCGATGCTGTACTTGATGTACACGGCAGATATACCGGTCTCCAAAGGCACCATAATAGGCATGTACGCTGATGACACAGCCATTATGGTTATAAATGAATCAATAAGCATTGCTAATGAAAAGTTACAAAAAGATTTGGATAAAATTAGCTCTTGGACTGATAAGTGAAAATCAAACTTAATAATTCAAAATCAACGCATGTTATCTTCTCGTTACGAAAAAATTATAGGGAATCGAATTTACATATAAAAGGTGAATTGATACCTCATAAGGAGTCCATTAAGTATCTGGGGTTACATCTGGACTCGAAGTTGAGCTGGAAAACCCACATACTGAAGAAAACCAAGCAAATAGATATGAAGCTGTTACAAATGAACTGGCTTATAGGAAAGCACTCTAGAATGAAACTGGCATATAAAAGACTTCTGTATCTAACTATGATAAAGCCTATATGGACTTACGGAATACAATTGTGGGGTTGTTCCTGTAAGTCCAACAGGGACATAATTCAAAGAAAGCAAAATAAGATACTAAGACTTATGACAGAAGCATACAGATATGTAACAAACAATGAAATTCACAAAGATCTTCAAATAAGTAGGGTTGACGAGGAAATACAGAGAAGTGCAACTGAGCATGAGAAAAGGCTTCATCAACACTCAAATCTAGAGGTATTAAAACTCTTAGACACAAAAAACAAAACAAGAAGGCTACTAAGAAGTAAACCTGATGATCTAACCTACTAAAGGTACTGATAGTTGGAGGTGATGGGGCATTGGTCCTACACACTGAGCACGGATAATACTAATTGTAAGTCAAGTTAGAATAAGTCAAAAGTACTAATGAATTAATATATAATTAAGATTGTAGTAACAAAACTGTCAAACTAAAAATAAAAAAAAAAAATAAATAAAAATTAAGACAAAGCCTTGAAAATCAACCAAGTTCATAATAAATTTCAACATATAAAAGCTTTTTACGGAAATGGAGACTTCTCTTTGCAAGAATTTATAAATGCTGTAGAAAATGTTGCCTTATGTAATAATAACCAGCAACTCATGCAGTATGGACTTTCTATAATTTTTACGAAAAAATACAAGGGGCAGCCAAAAGATGCATTCAACAATTGGGAGACACCATATCTTGGGAAGCAGTAAAACGAAAATTGAGAGCACATTTTCAACCCCAGAAGAGCTACAATAAACTAATGGAAGAATGCAGAAATATAAAAGTAGAACTATGAAATAATGTAAAATATATTAACTATAAGAGGAATGAATTGTACAAAATAGATGATAGTTGACATAGTTAAAGAAAGACTATTAGGTAGATATAGAACCAATATTTCGAGAGACATAACCCTAACACAGGTAGTCAATATTTTCGACGACATGGATCTCTTAGACGAATACGATGTAGTTCATCCAAGATGTAAAAAACGCATTAATTATAACATACTGAAAAATGAAAATAGATATCGAAATGAACAAAACCACCCTAAAAGCTTTTCACATATTTTAAGGAAGACTTGAATCAATATGAGTACAATAAATATAATACACAACTACCAAAAAACCCTAACCAAACTAGAAATTATAGTAATTTTGGTTGTTCCTGAATAACCAACTTAATCAACTTAACATAAAACATAACATAAGTATTTAGAAATAAATGGTATTAAAATTATGTCCGAGAACAACGAATACTCATTTCCCTTAGATGAGATATATTCCCTAGAATATAATAATGCTTAATTTTCAAATCTTAATCACCTAAATACCAAAGAAAAACCATTAATACACAAACTATTAATAGAAAATGACGAACTATTTTCTAAAGAGGGGAATAAATTAACATTTACCCATGAAATTCAACACGAAATAATGATAACACTGAACAATCCTATATATTCAAAGATGTATAGATACCCTAGAGCTCATGAAAAAGAAGTCGAAAGACAAATTAAGGAAATGTTAGAAAAAGGAATTATTACAGAAAGTAATTCACCTTATAACAGTCCATTATGGATAGTTCCATAGAAGCTGGACAACTCGGGCCTACCCAAATGGCTAATCGCCATTGACAATAGGAAATTAAACGAAATAACAATTAACGATAAATTTCCAATTCCCAACATCGACGGTATTTTAGACAAACTAGGCAAAGTCCAATATTTTACAACATTGGACCTAGCGAAAGGTTTCCACCAAATTTTAGTCAAAAAAGAAGATAGAAGATAGATAGATAGAAGCTGGGAATAACAGCTTACTACCGAAAATTCATCAAATATTATGCCAAAGTGACCCAAACTATGACTAGCTATCTGAAGAAAGGTACGAAAATAAACAAAAGAGACCCAAACTTTATATCAGCCTTTGAAAAACTAAAGAAAAACATCACCAACCAACAATATTCTTCAAACTAAATCTTTAATAAATTATCCTAACCAAATTTTTCAGAATAGTGTTGAAAATTTGAAGATTAATGTAAGCGAAGCAAACCAAACAGAGGAGTCGATGGAAGTTGAAACCACCCATTCACAAGAAGAAAATTCTAACGACAATTTTCCCATTTTGAATACAGTAGTGAATCGCTTTAAAACTCAAATAATTTTACAGGAAAACAAAGAGAAGGAATATGAAGAATCGTTTAAAAATAGACGAATTTACCTAAGTAAAAGTGACTTGAGTAACGAAACCGCAAATAATATAGTGCTAAAATATATAAGTAAAGGGAAAGTAGGAATACACTCTAAGCTTAATGACCATGAATATCACAAGTTACAACAAATTCTAATTAAATTTTACCCTGGAAATAAAAATATTAAATTCCTAAAATTAAGTCACTTTGCCCTAGATATTAAGGAAGAGGACGAATTAAATAAACAAATATCTAGAAGACAGAAATAGCTCTACAATAGTAGAAAAAATTAGACAATTTTTATCAGTTAAAGGAAAAATAAAAAAATTTATGTTTGACAATGAATTTGAATCAAAGAATATCAAAGACTTTCTCGGAGATGGAAGGAACAGAATATCATATTACCCAGCCAAATAGTCATACTGGCTATGCAGAGGCCGAACGTTTTAACAACAGAACTACGGAACGCATTCGCAGTTTAAATTTGAAACAAAAGATTTCTGTAAAAACTCAAATGTCTAAAGCTATAAAATTTTACAATAATTTATATCATTCCACAATCAAAACTACACCCCTAAATGTACAAGAAAAACTAATAGATTTCAATATAATCAAAAATAGGTTAATTTCTTCAAAGCAAAATATGTTAGAAAAACATAATCTGAAAGGAGAAAACTACAGAGAAAAACGACAGAAAGGTTTCATCAAAGACTACAAATCCCTTAGGCAGAAATACGATCCCAAATTTAGGAAACACAAACTAAGTAATATTCATGAAAAAATATTAAAAGACCTTAAAATTTTCAGATGAAAAACCTCTTTATATGGATACTACTCTCACTATTGATTCCAGTTACAAACCAAACTCTACTAATTGAAAAAATTAACTCTGAGCTAGGATACGCCGTTATAAAAACCGACGAAGTATTAATAGTGGATAAATTCAGTATAGTTCGGCATATTATTTACCCAAACGAAATTATAAATATAATGGATAAGCTCCAATCAGGAATTGAATCTCTCGACCTTGAAATTAATAAGCATCTCATTCTCCAACAAATTAATAGTACTAAGAATAAAATCAAAGCAATAATTCCACATCGCTCAAAAAGAGGAAGGAAATGTTATGCATTGGCTATATGGGACAATGGATTACGAAGAACAAAATTCGTATAATATCATCACAACTGTCAACCAGCGAATTAAAATTAATAACAATCTCAATGAAACATTGAAACAAATTACAGATATTATAGAAAATGACCGTGTCAAAATAATAGAAAGATTAAACAAAACTACCACTAATGAAATGAGAATTATAAAAGAAGGTATATTCTTAGAACAAATGTTTAAACTTAATCTAATAAGGACACAAGTAGAACATATCCAGGAAAATATAGCTTCAGCTAGATTAGGTCTACTTAACCCAAATATACTAACAGACGAAGAAATCAACTTCTACAAAATTGATCTTAAAAAACTTTCCAATATTGGATTAGGTGTAGCCAAATATATTAATGAATCGATAATTTTTGCAATTAAAATTCCTACTTTACCTATCGTAAATTCATTCGGCCGACAAATTGATCAGGATATAGAATGTAACATGGAAATAAATAATGAAAGTTATATATTTGAATTAGGAAAAGCTATTAAATAATTAAAAATAAGTAAACATTGTAAAATAAGAAAAACTTGTAAAATGATTACAAAAACAGATGAAGAATATTTAGAATTAGAAAACAATGTAATAGTTTTAAATAATATTAAGAATTAAACATTCAGTAGTACTTGTGACGAAAGAAACTTTGTTCTTAATAGCAACTATTTTATAACCTTTCAAAATTGTGCAATTAATATCGATAGTAAGATTAATAGCAATAAGATCAATAAATTTGTTGAAAGATTTGTAATCTCACAATTTGAAACCTTTGATTTTGAAAAAGAACAAATCCAATTTAAAAACATCATTAAAATATGAAGAAAATACAAAATATTTAGTTGAATTAAAATATTATAAATATACAACTTACAGAGTGGGAACCATTATCTCCATAATAATAATAATTTTAATATTCTTTTTATATTACTATAAGTCAAGAAAAGTAACCAAAATTGGAATTAAAAACAGAATTCAGGAGAATCCTAAACTTAAGGATGGAGGAGTTATGGAATTTAAAAACTGCTACAAAATTCAATGGAAAACTATCGAAATCCCACGAAACTTTGTTGCAACTAAATGAAACAATGTAGTACAAAGTACTTACAAATGCAAAACTGTATATGAAATCAGAATATTTCCAATACAGTTTCGTTGATACAAGTCTAGATGTTAAGAAAACAACAGAAAATAAGAAATATAAATAATAGATAAGAATTAAAGTTAAGCTTAAAATTCAGAAGTAGAAGTCAGTCTTAAGACCACCCTCAATAAAGAAGGTTCATAGAAATTAACTTTTCTCATAATAATTAAAAATTATAAAAATATAAATTCATGTTTATTGAAATATAAAATAAAAATTATAAAATATTATTGTTTGTTTTTTATTTAAATAAGAAGCAAATGAAAAATATAAAACTCACGTCAGTGAATTATGTTTAGAATAAAAGAAATAAATAAATAATGATAAACTGAGTATTCCTAATTGTTTTGTTAGTCTATTTACAAGCGGGACAATTTGGCTTTTGCAGGGACAACGGAACAGACAATTTGCAAACTCAACTGTCCCGTCAAAAGCGGGACGTATGGTCACGTTATTCATACCTCAAAACTTATGAATGTGCATGAGAAAAAGTAACAATGTGTAAAGTTGATTTATAGGGATAATTTAAGGTGTAGTTTTTACTCACTTGAAGTAAATTATGGCAAACAAAAAGAAATACGGGTGTTCTAGCTTTTGATGAATTACGGACAAATAGACCAGGCGCCAGAGGGTTTGAAAAAAATAATAATTCGTTACAGCAAACTAATGATGCAATATGGTAAAGGGTGTTATTAGTAAGAAAAAAAACATAAATCGAACAAGTGGAATCCTGCCGTTGCGGAGAGGGGTGCGTTTTAAGGGGGGGAAAACGGTTTTTTGTTATTTCTGACTAAACTACGAGTCCAATCAAAAAAATTTTAAAGTAAAAGTTGTAGATAATAAAAAGATCTACAACTTGTCTATAGAACATTTTTTTATTTACCCTATGCTTTGATGAGTAAAAAACTAAAAACGCTTTTTTTTGTTTTTTAACCGTTTTTTTCAGAAAAATGATTGGATTTGGATCAAAATTAGTAATAACGTATCTTTTAGTATTCTAAGTAATCTGTATTTTTTTTTAAAAAATTAATGCAGAATTGTTGCTAAATTTGACTAAAATGTAAAAAAAAGGGTTTTTTCAACTGAAATTCCTAATAAAATGAAATATCCGATAGAACTCAATCTAGCTTCATTTTTTTACTTCATACTTTGCCTTTTAAAAAATAAAAGAAAAATAAAACTTTTAATGAAACAAGCCCCAAAAAAAGTGAAAAAACTGAAAATATGACCTTTCCATTACACATTTTCTGATTATTTTCTAAAAATTTTTATTAATAATTAAAATTATTATAATTTTGTAATATAAATATATACTAAAAATAATTAGTTATTAATTTATTGATTAATTACATCATTCAACCACGCTGCACAATAAGTAGGCTTTGGTTTTCTATGTCATCCACTGTAGTAGGTATAATTGGCTGCATTGATAACACTTACAAATTTTTAAACTTTTTCTTTAAGCTCGATCAAAAGATGTTTTTTAGGGTAATTTTAGGTCGCTAAATCAGAAAATCATAATCATTGTTTTATTCAAAGAAGAATTTTTGAGATATTCTCAAAAAATGTGTTTTTTGGGTGTATTTTCTTTTATTGGTATGTATTTCAGAAAATAAATTTTTGATTGACTAAAACTTACCGGTTAATAAAAGCTATTATTTTTTTCTTTCAATTAACATTTAAAACGTGTAAATCAATAAATATTTGACAAAGTTACAAAAATCCAACTTAAAAAAAAGTGGTTTTTTTCACCTTTTTTTAAAATGGCTTATTTTCATTTGCTTCTTTTTGGTTGAAAAAAGTTTTTAAGTGAAACTTTTAAGACTTTAAATAAAGGAAAAATTTGCTTCAAATATTTTGGTGTTAAAATCTTCACTATCCAAAGAAAAATAAAATAGTTATAGATTGTTAAGTGGGGACGTGATTGTGTCATTTTTCAGGTCTGATACGGACGCTCACAAAATTCTGCCAACTAGTTCAATGAAGTTAACTTATGGAAATTGAGAAATAAATTAAATGTTTATCTAGTATGTAATTTTTATAACTTGTGTAAATAAAACTTCGAATTTGTGGTTGAAATACTAGAAAGTATGGCTTCAAGAAGGTCATATTCACACAACTAAATCGACATTTTTTCTTATGAATGCCACCTCTTTTTCGAAACTTTTACCAATACTTTTGCCAAATTTTTCATTTCTCTAATTTTAATATATAATTGAGGAAAAATTACATTTTCTGTGTCCACAAGTGCCTTCTGAATAAAATTATTCGTTTCTACAACATGGCTTTCCCCCCATGACCGATCGCGTTGAATATATCGCTTCCCACCTGATCTGTTATCCCATAGACTCAAAAAAGAGCTGTATTTTATATATCCGCTCTGCAAACTGGTGAAAATTGCAACTAGTTAACTTCATTGAACTAGTTGGCAGAATTTTGTGAGCGTCCGTAGCAGACCTGAGAAATGAAACAATCACGTCCCCACTTAACAATCTATAACTATTTTATTTTTCTTTAGATATTGAAGATTTTAACACCAAAATATTTGAAGCAAGTTTTTCCTTTATTTAAAGTCTTAAAAGTTTCACTTAAAAACTTTTTTCAACCAAAAAGAAGCAAATGAAAATAGGCCATTTTAAAAAAAGGTGAAAAAAACCACTTTTTTTTAAGTTGGATTTCTGTAACTTTGTCACATATTTATTGATTTACACGTTTTAAATGTTAATTGAAAGAAAAAAATAATAGCTTTTATTAACCGGTAAGTTTTAGTCAATCAAAAATTTATTTTCTGAAATACATACCAATAAAAGAAAATACACCCAAAAAACACATTTTTTGAGAATATCTCAAAAATTCTTCTTTGAATAAAATAATGATTATGATTTTCGGATTTAGCGACCTAAAATTACCCTAAAAAACATCTTTTGGTCGAGCTTAAAGAAAAAATTTAAAAATTTGTAAGTGTTATCAATGCAGCCAATTATACCTACTACAGTGGATGACATAGAAAACCAAAGCCTACTTATTGTGCAGCGTGGTTGAACGAGGTAATTAATCAATAAATTAATAACTAATTATTTTTAGTATATATTTATATTACAAAATTATAATAATTTTAATTATTAATAAAAATTTTTAGAAAATAATCAGAAAATGTGTAATGGAAAGGTCATATTTTCAGTTTTTTCACTTTTTTTGGGGCTTGTTTCATTAAAAGTTTTATTTTTCTTTTATTTTTTAAAAGGCAAAGTATGAAGTAAAAAAATGAAGCTAGATTGAGTTCTATCGGATATTTCATTTTATTAGGAATTTCAGTTGAAAAAACCCTTTTTTTTTTTATATTTTAGTCAAATTTAGCAACAATTCTGCATTAATTTTTTTAAAAAAAATACAGATTACTTAGAATACTAAAAGATACGTTATTACTAATTTTGATCCAAATCCAATCATTTTTCTGAAAAAAACGGTTAAAAAACAAAAAAAAGCGTTTTTAGTTTTTTACTCATCAAAGCATACGGTAAATAAAAAAATGTTTTATAGACAAGTTGTAGATCTTTTTATTATCTACAACTTTTACTTTGAAATTTTTTTGATTGGACGCGTAGTTTAGTCAGAAATAACAAAAAACCGTTTTCCCCCCCTTAAAACGCACCCCTCTCCGCAACGGCAGGATTCCACTTGTTCGATTTATGTTTTTTTTCATGCTAATAACACGCTTTACCATATTGCATCATTAGTTTGCTGTAACGAATTATTATTTTTTTTTCTCATTTTCACACGTCTGGCGCCTGGTCTAAAATTAAAGTTTCAAGAAAATAGTAAATTACCGGCTGGGAGCTATTTCTTGTTAGAATTCGTTGTTAGTTAAGCTTCAAATGATATTGTTATTAAAGATTTAATAAGAATAAAGTTTGAAATCTTAGAAAATAACCTGGATTGCCAATTGTAAATTAATAAGTTACAAAAATAAATTCAGCTAGTGGAATGATAAGCGACAAAAATTCTTTATATCAGATACTTTCAAGAATGAAATAAAACGTAAAAATAAATATTAATTTGTTCAATGAAAAAATACCAAATCAAAAACTTTATTTAAGAACTGAAAACTCATTAATTTGTGACTAATTGCTCACTGCTAATTGTAAATAGAATTTTAAAAATTGATTCCAAGCCTCTTTTTGTACAAAAATGCAAGAAAATTCTACTGAGAAAGATGAAAATTTAAATTTAAAAATTTGAATGTCTTAAAACGTTCATTACACTGAGTGTGAGTAGCTTTATTAAAAGCCAATTAGTCAATAGAGTTTCAGAATCAATTTGTATGATTATAAAAAGCAAAAAGGATACAGATTGTATTTTCTTTACATTTATATGTAGTTAGAATTTACAAACTTTATCGAAAATAAAATTTTAGTTTCTGAACATTCAAGTACAAATTTTTTTTTTCAATTTTGTTTTCTATATACTCTCCACAGTTTTAATGAGAACACACAACATTGAAATTGTATTCATTATACTGCAAAAGTACTCATACAAGATTTATAGCTCTTGAGGGATTTGCACAAGACAAGTGAATCGCTGCGAGTCTTTTCAGTTATGAATGCTTTGTTTATTTCACACTTCACTAAGAAGTGTGAACTGTAATCATTTGCATACACTGCATTTACTGTAGTTTCGTGTTTTGTTTGTTTCAAAATTATGTAAATTTCATGGAACTGTTTGTTGTGTGTGGCTGAGGCTTTCCATTTTAAAACTGTTTTGTTTTGCTTTATCAGCCACCTTGATATTGGGGGTTATTGATTTGAAATTTGCTTTTTTACAAGTATTTCGGCTAGTAAAATCCACTGTCATGACGTAGTGACCACATGCTTTTCAAGGCATAGTTTTCAAGCTAAGCACTTCAATGGTGAAATGGCATTGAAACGTGAATTTATTGCACAAAACCAAATACAAAATTATTCCAAGCAGTAGACGGAATTGAGATATCATGCTCAGAAGCCGTTCGTTTTTTCGAAAGTTGGTATGATTAGCCTTGATTCAATTTGTTTTTAATATTTGAATCAATCGCTGAAGCAAGCATAAAGTTATGACGAATTCGGTGTTTCCTAGAAAAAATTACGGCTTTTTGCAAAATTTTTGGATGTAATATATTATATTAAATAAACCCTGTGGGAGAAATATTTATTTACATTTAAATTTTGAAAAGAAAACATTAAAACTGGGATATGAACGAGAGAATAAAATATTTCAATGGCGGATTAATAACGTAATCTAAACTAAAAAAATTCGTTCTTAAAAGGTTTTAGCTTTTTTAAAAGTCAATAATCATAACGCTATTTGAAGGATAAAACGTGATTAAATGAGGTTATATAAGCAATTAAAGTTATTGGTACAGGTGTCTTGAATTGATCTCAAAATTTGCAATTTCACCTCTAACAGTTTTACTTTAAAGTTATCTTTCTGAAAAGTAATTTTCCAAAATTTATATCGGAAAGGATTGATATTTAATGCGGGTGTGGGTTTATTGAAGATGTAAGCACTGTGATTGAAAAGTAACTTTCCGTAATCCATTTTTACGTTTATCTCTGGGTAGCTTTAATGAAAAATTTAAAATAAGCAAATATTTTTAAACTTTTGCATGCAAAAATCATGTGTCGGTATATTTTGGGACTCATCTTGTACATTTCAAGTAGGTACAAAAGATTTGCGAAAGAATACCTTTAAATAAATACATGTCAAAAAAATTCAAAAAATGTTACTAAAACAATTAAAAGACAAATAACAATAGCAAAACTATTAAAATAGGGAGTATACTTCAATACATGTGTGGCTAAAATTTGTTTCTTTACATTTATGCTTCCAAAGTTTTTTGTACCATAACAGCATATAAAAAGCGGTCAACCCTATTTTAATGTAAAATTAGCTACAGAATTTATAACAATATACAAAAGGTGTTGCGTGACTTGTTAGACATTTATATGATAAGTCTACAAAATGGTAGGAAGTACGCAATTCCCATATTTCTTTTGCTTTACTTAATCCATAATGAGCCTTTTTCACTTTATAATTTCCTTGGTAAAACTCAAGTCATTTCTATTGAATTTTTCAACTTTATGCTTTTCTAACTATGTCCCTACCTGACTTTATACTGTGTTAATGTTACAATTTGATCAAAGATATACTTTCACAGAGGGATGACAAAATGAGCGGAAATTGTTTTATGTTATGCATCTGATCATACACGCTATGTTCAGACAAGCAGCCATTTCCGCTTTGAAAACATTGACTTCGTTTTATAGAAAAAAAATTTCTTATATTTAAGGAGTTTGAAATTTAAGCCAAGAAAAAAGGAGGTGAGAACTTTATACGGCTTTTGACGGAGTTCTTCATAAATAATTTAAAAAATATTGAAATTTCTATCACTAATGTCTTATGGCTATTAAGCCTTGTAAAATGTGAAATCTATTATTGTAATTATTAAATCCATTATTGAAAAATAAATAATATTTAGGTTTCAAAATTTGACTGCTTTGGAAAGCATTTAAAATACTTTAAAAGACTTTTCAGATAATATTTTCTTATACTCTAGTTTCCAGGTTTGGTTGAAATCAATATCTCTGGTATTATTTTGTCTATATGTATAAAACTCGAACGTTTTGTGTTTGAAGCCAATGGACATCAAAACTACTGCACAGATTTAAATGAAAATTTACCACAAAATTTGCTTTGATCTGAAGAAGGCTTACCACGAAATAAATATTAAAAACTTTAATTACTTTTCCTTAATTTAATTAAAATATAGTGTTTAACACATAACCTAACTTCTTTTTGTCTCAATTTGACAGGTGAGTGTTACTTCGATTAAATTGTTTTTTTGGCATAATATTTTTGTTTTTTTAGAAAGTTGAATGTCAAAATTAATTAAATAAAAAAATTATATAAATTACATTTACCGCTCTTCAGATTATCTGTAAAATATTAACAGGAATTTCGCTAAAGCATTGATATTATACTTGAATGAATTTGCTTGCAATATAATTTAACAGTTGAATTAATTTTGAAGAAATAAAAAAGAAAGAATTTTCAGACTAAGAAGAAAAACGAACTACTAAAAAAAAGAAGCTCATAACAAGATTAATTTCAAGTAAATTTTAATAATTATATTTATTTTTTATAACCAATCTTAGAACTCATTCTTAAGATAGTTTAAATATAAATTATTTGACTTCCCGTAAGCCAAAAGTTCAGCCAGACACCTTAAAGTGTGAAAAAAGTGCGAAAAAACAGCAAAAACGCCTTGCCAGACGCCTTAAAGTATGAACTTGACTATCTTGGACTATATTTTTTATATTCCATCATCGTTCCCAGCACTTCATGCCTCCTTCACCCATATATATACCACTCACACACTGACAGTAAGTTTAGCAAACAACGTTTGCTGGGTCAGTTGCTAGTTAAATATAAAACATGTTGCTCTTGAAATTGATTTAACTGATGAAAATTTTGTCCAAAATTTCCTAAGTGGTGAACTATTCTAATCTTAACATACTCTGTTAAATGAATTAGCAAAATTTTCAGTTGTATTAAAATGCCACTTTAAGCAGGTAAGTTAACAAATTATATGAATCTAAAATATAAAAATAGGTCTATGCTCAGATTGTTGCTGTAAGACCATAGTATTTTTAAAGTTACTGTTGTTATAAATTCTTTGTGTTTCTTGAGATCCGCAAACTAAGGTATAAATTTTTTAATTATTTAAAAAAATGTTTCTTAAGTTTTGAAAAAAAACTTTTCTGTGTCAGTGATTCATTTTTGTTGCTTGATATTTTGGCTAGGATTATAATCCTTTTAAAAATTAAGTAGGCTTTAAAAATGTAAATATTATTGCTTTGTTAGCTTTCATAGTTCATAAATTTCATTTGCCTGAAGTAACGACAAAATAATATGTAATAAACTTTTCAAAAATGCAACTGCAAAAATATTTCTCCCACAATATCTTTTAATTCAGCTACATAAAAAGGGTTGAGAATTCATACTAAAGAGTAAACATATTTTAGTTAATTTTTAAATTAAGTTAAATAACAACATGAGTGGTGTTAGCTGCTAACAAAAATAACTTGTCAAAGTAAGTCATGAATATTACTTTTATGCTTTAATTAAATATTTTGGGTGTATTGTTATTTCTCCAAAATAGGGTATTTTCATACACTGAAAAATCGAAATTTGTTAAAACCATCCATCATGAAAACAATAAAAAAATTCAACTTTAGTAAAAGTTGGCCAAAGAAATCGTAAAATTTTGTGACTCTCACGGTACTCGTCAAACTATCGAAAGTGATTGCCTGTCTGACCAAAATATCAAACTAACTAAATTTACCTATAAAAGTTACCTCCGCACTCTACATTTTAAGCAGATCTGTACATTAAAAACTGGCTGCTTCCCGATTTTAGGAAAAGTCTTTAGACAGAATTCATATAAATGTTAACAATAAGTTAGAAGCTTAAAAAAGTATATGAGAACTTCAAAAGTTTTTAGAGCTGGATACTTGTATATCAAAGTAATTAAAGCCTTGGAAAGGAAGTAAAGGGTGAAAATGTAACGTTTTAGACTTATATTGAAAAGTGTCTATTCTTATGAGCCTACATGTTTGCAAAGAGTTTTAAAATTCTTGACTGAGTATGGATTAAATTAAGTCATTTCTAACCTTAAATCCCAAACATTGCATATTGGAAACTATTGGCTATATATTTTCAGCTTTCAAGTTTATGAATCAAGAGGCTTTGAGATTATCTTTAAAACGGATTATGTGCAAATCCTCTCCGTGGAGTTTGAAATTTAATTTTTTTAATAGACCAAAGATGACGAAAATTCTAATTTCTCCTGTATTGCCAAAATAGAGATAAGTTCACTTTTAATTTCAAGTTATTATTTGCTTGCCAGCTTGGACACTTTGAACCAGCTAAAATTTGATTATATATCTGTCTTTAACTCGCCTTGGCCCTACTCTTTTGAAAGTCATTAAGAGCGTTGGAATTGACTTTGAATGGCATAAACAAAGAAACAAACAGACAAAAAAAGTTAAATAAAAGCTTTTGAAAATATGAGCATAATGTAACATTTTATTTTGAATTAAATCATATAACAGAAAATGAACAATTAAATATAATCATAAATATTAAATATATAAAATAGACTTTTATTAATGATCATTTCAAACAATAAATGAAATAAAACGACTAAAATAATTGTTTATACAATTATACAAGTACAAGTGCACTAGTGTAGAAAAACTAAAATCAGCTACTTAAATGAAAGCTACTATTTGTTTTCAGCCAACTGCTGCAGACACTTACAATTAGAATGTTTTCCGGGAAATCTACAAAAGCATTCTACATATCTATATTGGAAGGTTTATGTGAAGCACGTGACTACATAGTATGAACGAAGCTTCCTTCAAGATAAATTGTATATCATAAAAACTTATATTATGATGATAGATGCTTTTTAACATTTTGAAAAACAAGTTCTTGATTTAAATAATAAATCTAAATCGATGGTGGATTACTGCGATAGTTTTCCTCTTTACCTTAATAAGCCTCCAATTGGCTTGTTTTAACATAACATATTGAAAAGAATTCGATAAAATTTTTATTAGTTTGAACATTTAATTTGATCAGCTACTCTCAAAAAAGAGCATTTTTTACGGATAGTTTTGGTAATTATATTTTCATGATTAAAGCCTTTTTATTAACAACATATCAAAAAGTAAAAGAAGAAACACCTTGGTAGTTGTATATATACTAAACTTTAGTATCGCCTTAATTGGTAAATAAATCTTTAATATGCCATTGTTTCAAACATCAGAAAACTTTTCTACTCATAAAACTTCAATAGTCAGAAATCGAATATTTTTCCCAGCCATGGCTAATCATAATTGAATGAAAAGTCAATCATTGACTAAATTGTTTTAAATCGACTTCAATTATTTGACCTGCTTAATATCTTAAAGTCAAAGAACAAAATAGGATACTATCAAACAGAAGCAGGGAACAAGAGTTTCTTTATCACACCGTAAAATTTAATTCCCTTATCAACGGTGACAAGCTGTTTAATGCAATTTTCCTCTGTATTTACCACAGGAAGCCAGCGAATTCCAGATGAATGCTCATCCTATCAAGGGTATTATAATCTTGTTAGGGGAGCCACCCTTGGTTTATAGTCATTCTTCTTCTATTTGCAATGGAAACGCCGTAGTAAATGAGAATATAATACTACGCCTTGAGGATCATTTCCAGCAATGACGGAAACAATAGCATTGTGGCTGCTAATGTTTCTGTTTTGTTTATCTAATTTCTTGATAGAAAAGCTTTTAGATCTAAAGTTGTTAATTTCTAAAAATTGACTGGAGGGTGCTATTTGTAAGCAAAAAACATAATTATTAAATCAATGAAAATGTTTTAAAATTACTTTTTTTGCATTAACCACAACCTATTTTGATCGAACAGTCGGGAGGTTTATTATTCTAAGGCAGTGTTGGAGTGTTTTAATCATTTGCAGATTCATTATATGGAATGAATGAAAAGATAATTTTTGTATTTAATTGAATATTATTTTTTGACAATAAGTGGCAATTCTGAATTTCAAATATTTGAATTTATTGGCTTTTATTGTTTTTGGTTGTTTAAACCTGTTTTCAAATGAAAAAATCATTTTTAATGAAATATGCTTTTTCAGGTCTTATAATTAGAAGATGGCTTTTTTGCCTTTATAGCATATTTTTGGACTGACCTGAATATTATAAGGAAATCTCTCTTTAAGTGTTTCGTGAATTCATCAAGCCAATGTGGTTTAGTCCAAAAATTCAAAATTGAGAAAATTAATGTTTTTTAATAAATTCATTTTTAAAATTTCTCATACATTATTTTGAGTAGAAAAGTATATTATTTTGATCAGAAAAGTGAAGGCTCTGCAATAAATTGAGATATGTTCAAAATGTGTAAATAAAAAAGTAAGTATTTATTGGGACAATGGCAGCATATTAAAAACTTAACGACTAATATCAGCGTTGTGCGACGTAATCTACATCATGTAGACTACGCCATTCTTTACATATCAAAAATTCGATGTAGACAATAATTTATTGTCTACACTCTCTAAACGTAGACAATGAAGGTGGATTTTGGTTGTAAATATAATAAATAAATCTGTGCTAATAGACGACTTAACTGATAAAATACACTTTTCATATGCCTTATCAAGAAAAGTGGTCGATAATGCTAACCTAAAATATTGCATTGTCTACATTGTATACGTCATTGTCGACATAGTTGACATTTTCTACGCCAAATTTAATTGTCTACGCATTGTTTACGCTGAAGTATAGAGAATTAAAGTCTACGCGTAGAGGAACAACTCGGACTAATTCCTTCTGACTACTGAAAAAGTGAAGTGTGAAAATTAAACAATACCATTTATTGTCATAAGTTTTATATTTGTTCATCATAACAAACATCGTCTTCTTCCGAGTTTTCTAAATTTTGATCTCCACGTGTTGTTCTTAATGTCCTGTAAAAGTTGTGTTTTATTGGAGGTATATATTTTAATAATTTCATCACATCTTTTTTTGTTTCTTTTGAAATTGTTGTACTATTAGGATAAAATAATGGTTGATATATATTATATTGTTTTTTTTATGATACCTCATGAAAGGTATCATCATCCTCGTCAAAATTATATTTGAACTTAATGCTGCTTGGGTTTGATCTTTCTAGTTTTATCCATCGCATATTAAGCCAATTGACTGTTAGTCTACTTGTTGTCTTTTTTCTGGTGGTAATAACCAATTCCAATGTTTTTGTGGACAGGAAATCTTGGACACTCATTTCAACAACGCTAAAAGGTTTTTTTTTACTACTTTGAGTATGTGATACCAGTCACCAGAATTATAAATATACTGCTTTTTTATCGCATGAGCTTCTATGACTGCAAAATAAGCGTCGTTTGGTCAGGTTCATGAATCTGAATACATTATTATTTTTTAAGAATCCTTTACATATAATTCAATATGTTTAATTAGACGCAATGACACTCCTTGTTGACTTCGAGAACCATGGGTTGTAGGCCAAATATACATGTAGCCCTCGTTAGTCCTTAAGTCATGACAACCAAGATTATATAGATATAACTTTCCGGTGTAATAAGTCACTGATGTGGACTTAGGAAACGGTAATGCTTTTTCTAAATTAAAACTAAACACGTAAATTCCTAATCGATCATTTGATCGAAAGAAGAAGAAAAGTTTTGTTTTTATTCCAAAGTTGATGTGAGAAAATAATGATAACAGTGGAATCATTCTCAATGGCTTCTGAAATTTCTATATAACACATTCAGAGGCTATAAAAAAAGGGTTGTTTTACATATAAAAAATTAATTAATGAGTAAATCTTTTTAAGACTAAGAAATATATTATTTTTTCTATTAAAATTTGCAAAAATCAGAATATATGAAAAAATGGACTTAGCCACATTAGGTTATGAGCGACCCATATTTCAATTTAACTGTATTTCTTCCAAATACATGATATTCCAATTGGATTGATATTTTCAACAAATTGTAAAAATTTTATAATTTGTTCTAAAGTGTTTAGTGTTTAAAATCGTTGTTTTTAGATTCATGTGACTTTTTTACCACTTAAGGGGCTACAATTTGTCACTGTTTATTTTTAAAAGAGCTCGGTTATTTTGGTATTTTTGTTGTGATTATGTACATTAAATATTTTTTACAACAATATATCCTCAGTCTTTTAGGAATAAAAAGAGTCAAAAAGTATACTAGTGTTCCCTTTGTCTATAAAAATTTAAAAACCAACCCAACATTTCTCGAAAAAATCTTGTTGGATATTAACTAAAAGTAATTGCTAAAATTTCATTTGTTTGAAAATATTTTTTAACCATCTTTTGTTAATATACTTTAGAGAAAAAATTTAAAAACTAAAGGGTTGCTCTTAGCATTGGGAAAACTTTATCCCATATCCCTTCTCTACCAATTAAATGAAATGAAAGACGATATTCCTGCTTTAATTTGACTTTCCAATAACAAATTGTTTTGTGCTTTAAATGTTATTGATTTGGGTGAATAAATTGGTTGCATTTAAGAATTTATGTTTAAATGAAATAAAATAAAAAATAACAGAATTTCATTAATTTATATCGTAAGTTACTTGTCTGAAATTTTCAATTTTGCTCTCATTTGTTATTTGATTTGACCAAAAATATAACAAACAAAAAAACTTAGCCTACTCTGTTTGACATATAAATTCAAGCAATAAATAATTTAGAGAAACTATATTTTAAAAGAATACTTAATTTTTTTCTAACAAAATTTCTTTTTGGAAATACAATACTAAATTCCTTAACAAAGTTAGTAAAACAAAATAGAGAATTTAGGGTCTTTACGTTTCATTAATAGACATTATTAGTCCTCTGGAAAAAGTTGTTTTTCAGAAGTAATGTAGCAGACTAATAGTCCGACTGTTGGTGACATGTGAAATATTAAATATATTCATTACATGCCAGTGTCACTATAATAAATAAAATGCAAGCAATTACTATTCAAAAAATTACGTCTTTAGTATACATAATTTTTTCTGAAAATAGAATTAATCGCTTGTGTTTTTACTCTATACGGATGACACTCAAGCTGTTTAAATTGATTTTAAAGTTTTTAAAGGGTTATAAGAATAATTTATTTCAAATATTACTTTTGTGGTTTGATACACTTTTCTTAAAGCTACTGATCTAAATTTAGCCTTAATGCTTTCTTGATAAAACTAACATTGTTATCTCCGTTATTTTGTAAAATAAATTGAAAACAGTAAGTTATTATTTAACATTAATCTTACATTATAATTTACCTTACCAGCTTTATAAGATATTTTTGTTTAGTTATTATTTATTAAAGTATTAATGCTCATCAGCAACCCAAAATTAATTTCAAATATAGTTACGTTTGTTAGTTAAATTTTACTGCCAGAATCCTTGCAGCTCATTTGACACCCTGGAAAAGAAGTCTTCCTTTTTAATCAATTAAAATTTTTAAAATTTTGACTATTCCTTCGATCAATACGGTAAAAGTACGTCATTTTTCGAGTTCGTAATTGCTTATAATCGTTTATTTCAAAAAATAAGCAGTCAATGCATTTTATCAAATGAATTTAGTAATTTAATTGCAATCAAATTTATACTTATTATCCCATCCAAAGTAAAATGCCATTTTTTTATTTACTTAATACTTAAATAACATGTTCATGTTCTTTCTAGACAATGATAAATATATATATATATATATAACAGCTTAAAGCCAGCTTTTTACTTACTGCATGTTTGTCGCGATGGTAAAAATGTACTCATAATTCCTTGCAGATTTTGTCTTACTTTTCAAAAAGACCAACGAAACCATGTAATCCATCTTTGGCATAGTGAAGAACGAGGGTGGTCCCATAATAATCTGGCCTCACACATTTAGGATAACTTTATAACTAGATAACTTGTATCAAGGTATCTATTGGTTAGTTATTAAGAAAAAATAAAGACAAGTATTGACGTGCATTATTTAGTTTGATAATAGGATCTAAATTAGCAACATGAAAACCCTAAATTTTAATAATGTCGAAAATTGAATGAAACTTTTTCCTTTTTTGGAGCTCTGTGGTGAAAATCCAAAAGATGTAATTAGGCGCATAGTTATTTGGGAGAAAACAATGGTCCTTTACTATGATCCTGAAAGTAAATGCGAGTCGATGGAATGGTGCTACAAGGGAGAGAAGCCAACAATTAAGGCTAAGTTTCAGCAGTCTACGAAAAAGCTTATGTATCAATCTTTTGGGATTGTAAAGATATACTAATGGTGGATTTTAAAGAACTCAATACTGCTGTTAATAACAAGAATTACGCTTCACTTTCAGCAAACTGAGAGAGTGTATCAAGAAGAAACATCGTGGAAAAGTACAAAAGGGGAATCTGCTATATTGAAAAATAATAAACGTTTCAATTCATTATCATTAACAGAACCATGGTAGGCCAGATTATTATGGGACCACCCTCATAGCTGCTATATGTCCTCTAAAAACTTCATACAAATGTTTGTTTTTCTTGATCACGTTACTGTCTCTTGATTACTCATACTGTATACAATATCATATCTGCAGACTTTTAATGCCATTTTGACTATCGAACAGTTACTAGAAATTGACCAAAAGATCTAAAAACGCTTTTACACTACCTAAATGTGCTAAAAATAATTTCAGTCGTGCCAAATTTTTTACTAAAACTAAGGATTTATAGATATGTTATGTAAACAGTATGCGTACCCTGATTTAACCCCAATTTCACTACCAATCACTCAATTAAACATTTATAATCACTAATCTGTTTTTATTCTTTTTGGTAAAAGTAAGTCAAAAAAATAAACGGCTCCTCTCAACTTATAAATATTTTATATGTTCATTCACAAACCTATTTAAATAAAAATAGCTATATTTTTTATAAATTATTATAAGCTTAAGTCTGATTTTAATGATAATAATAAGAATAATGATAATAATAATAATAATGATAATGAATAAATAAAAGGGGCAAAGTATATATTATATATTTAATAATGGGAAATTTTCACTATTAGCATGTTATGTTAAATAAATAAATAAATATTTATATTAACAAAACTAAATTTTCGTCATAATCAGTAATATTTTCGGAAAAAATTGGTACATTAGCACGGAAAAGAATGATCGATGATCATAAAATAAATACGAAAATTTAGGCTTGAATATAAACTAAAAGAATAATTAAAAGAAAAATGAACGTATGTATATACTAAATAAATAAAAGTAGACAGTTTAAGAACCTATACATTATTTCACTTCTTACGAAATAATAATTTTTTGCATGTAAGCTAAAAATTATTGGATCAGCCCAATAAGTTAAATAAAAAAAAAAAAAATAATAAAAGCAATATTGTTTTGCAATTCTAGCACAAAACAATATTGCACTACAGAAAAACCAAAAATTGCATGACAGAAAGGTACTATAAAAGAAAGTACTTTTCTTTAGAATAAGGCAGTCTGTTGTAATTTTTTGGTAACTGAGGTTGTTTTTGTGGGAAGGTTAAGACCGGCCGAAACTGGCCAAATCTTTAACTTTTCCGCAAAAACAAGACTTAGAAATAAAAAATCTTTTCAAGTGCGACCGGCCGATACTGGCCAAAACTGCACTTGAAAGGATTTTGACCATTTTGTTTATTCTTATTTGGGACTTAGAATAATTTTAATTCTTCAACTAAAAACATATAAAGATTTGTTAAACCAATAGTGAAAAAAGAATAATTTTATAAATTAAAAATTTTATAAAGACTTGTTAAACCAATAGCGAAAAAAAACTTAGAATAATTTAATATTTTCAATTTAAAAATTTATAAAGACTTGTTAAACCAATAACGAAAAAGACTTAGAATAATTTTAATTGTGTAATTTGGAATAAAAATTCGGGGACAAATAAAAACAATAAAAATTTAGAACTATTTTTAAATAAACAAAAAAAAGAAAAACTCAGAATAACCTTTAAATAAAGATTAATTGTGGAACCTTACATGAAATTTGGTCTAACAAAAAATACTTACAATACTTCTTCTGTGTTCTGTTATCTTATGAGTTATTACGAAAACAGTTAAGACCGGCCGATACTGGCCAAAACTTGAACTGTTGGACCATAAGAGCTGAGATACTACGAAAGCAATTAAGACCGGCTGAAACTGGCCAAAACTTTAATAGCTATTCTCAGTTAAACATAGAAATTATTTTGTAATTTTATGTGTACAAGACTTAGAACTATTTTGTTAAAAAGAAAAATAAAAATTATCTGACTATTTAAAAGCCTTCTTGTTTGTTCATTCTCTTATCGGTTATTACGAAAACAGTTAAGACCGGCCGATACTGGCCAAAACATTAACTGTTGGACCGTAAGAGCTGAGATACTACGAAAGCAATTAAGACCGGCCGAAACTGGCCAAAACATTAATAGCTATTCTCAGTCAAAAACAGAAAGCATTGTATAATTTAATTAAAATGTCCAGTAACGTATACTATCACTTCCATCAACCAACAAAAGACAACCCTTGTTATATAAAAAATATAACAGATAGCTTAACGCGTTAAAATCAAACCTGGAAGTAGCTTTCGCTAACAATAAGTAGAGTTCTGTGATTCTCAAAAATTATAAATTATGAAGATTTGCGATATATCAGATGTTAAGATATACACAATTTGTATGTAAAAAAGCTATAGTTAGTAAATATTACTCAATTAATTTGACATAAAACATTTTTGAAAATTTGCATGAATATATTTAAAAAGAAAAAACTCAAGGAATGCTTAGTAGCTTAAAATGTTGCAAAGGGCTAAAAGCTTGTTAGATCAAATAAAAGTTTTTAAAAATTTATGCAAACAAGAGTAATCCTCTTTATTTATAGAAGACTCCCCTTCAAGCAAGGCAAGGCAAATCAAGGACCGGAATTAAGTCCATTGGGGCAGAAAAAACGTAAGGCTAAGTTTTCTTTAGAGCCACTTTTCCAATGCTCATTAATATTAAAAGGCTTGTAAATTAATTCGTTTGAGGCAACCAAATATGCTTACAACGAATGTAATTGAAAAGTGATTGAGTCGTAAAAATGGATGTTATAAAAAACAAAGAATTTACAATTTACTTAAACAATGCTAGAATAATTTACACTTTTAAAATAGTAAACATTTTCATTCAACGCTCTTGTGCTCGGCATGATTCTAATGTAGAATCCTACCTTGCTAATGTTTTTAAAGGATATACTGGAACTGGAACACCTTTGATGTTTAAAAAAATGTGTAAAAAAGTATAAAAAAGCCTTTTTAACATTCTGTTAGAGTTAAATTTGTAGAAAATAGTGTAAAGTTTTCAATATCCAATTTTTCTTTATTGTATCCGAAGCAGTAAAGATTCATATGGTAGCACTCAAAGATATATCAAGTCCTACGGAGTAGTTTATACCTACTATTTACCGGTTTTTGTTATGAGATTGAAAGCAGATGTATAATTTACAAACTGCTTGTGTTATAGCAAGGCATGAGTAGGAAACGCTTTTCGAGAAGTTGTGCCGTTTTGGAGAAAGAATGGAAGCAATTTTGAAGTTAACTTAATTTGAAAAATGATTGATAATTTTATTTGATTGGAGCGTGAATGTCATTGCCTACAAAAATATCACAGCACTTGAGGAGTGATTTGAAGATCATTGGGCCAAGGCGTAATATGTTATTGCTGGATTTGAACTCTCGAAGACTCTTCACATCACTTCACATCACAAAAGAAGCATATTTCATATACGGGATTAAATATATTATGATTTCTAATGCCCAAAGCTAAAGGAACCTGTGCAAAAATAGTAAAAAGAGGAAAAATGTTACAATATCATGGCAATTAAGATTAATATTTGAAGCTCAACATAATTTCATGAAAATAACCCAATTTTGCTTTTGCTATGATTTCTTTATCTTACTGAAAATAACGTCCAAAAAATTTTAAGTAGAACGGATTTTGAGATATTTGGGAAAAATGGTTTTTGGCATTTGGACAAAAAACTATTTGACCTTATCACGGTTAAATAATATCGCATGTGGCTGATTTTTACGATTTTTATATTTAACTGTAGGTAACTGAATTCCGCATTTTTCGTCTATATAAAACTTTCCTATAAATTCAAATAGGGTAGGAGGTATACACGCCTTTACGGACAATTTTCAACGGAAATTTACCAAATTTCTTTTTACCAACGGTGGATAACCACGCATATCATGGTGTTAAGATAACCGTTTTGGACAGTGGTATTAGAGGTGATTTTATAGGAGATCTGAGGCACGGTTATACTCAATAATTTGTTTGAGTTTGACATTTTGATTGAAAATATATAACTTATGCTTTTACATTAATTTTATTATATTAAATTGACTTACGGTAAATAATAATGCTTTATAAATGCAATAAAAGGTACAAATTATACTTTTTCATAAGATTTGTAATGTAGTTATTGCAGTCATTGTATTTCTGAGTATAACCGCGCCTCAGAACTCCTATAAAATCTCTTATAATACCCTTGTCCAAAACGCTAATCTAGACACAGCCTATGGATATGAGGTGAAGGTAAAAGTTCTGAAGCTTTTTTTTAAGAAAAGTAAATTTTTTTCTATTTTAAATTATTTTCAATCGTTTGGAAGCTTAGTAAATTTTCTGGGAAAGTAGATTTTGAAGTTTAGATAGCTTATCCAGCTTTTTGAATATTTTTAAAATTCACGTACTTACATCATGAAAATTTTGCCAGAATATAAAAAGATAGTGAACTTGGACTTTATAACTGTACTTAAAATATTTAGCATTTGTATATGAGCTTATAAACGAGTAGATGTTTCACAACTTACTTCTGAATTTAAAACTACCTTAAGTTAATTGAAATTTTTAAAATACAAAGTGAAAATTGAATAAATCTGCAAGTATAAAGGCATAAAACTGAACAGAGTATTTGAGTATAAATGAAATTGAAATAAAATACAAGACTTCAGAAACTATAAAGCGCTCGTTTAATGGGATTTAAAGGCATCATGAACTTATTGGTAATAAATGAAAAGCGGAATAATCATGTAAAGATGTTGAAGAACAATGGTTACAAATATTTTCTAGCATATAAACCTCTCTTAAGAAGTTATTATAAAAAGTCCGAAAATCGAAATCAATAATTTTGTGTTTTCTTTACGTTTCAAGCCCTGGAGAATCATTTGCAATCATTTTTAGAGTGATGTCTGTCTATGTATGTGTATGTGACTGTGTTTGCTTATGTCTTCATGTGATCTTTTTTATGAGATCCATTTTCTCAAAAACTACTATACCAAATTACGTTTTTAACAAATCAATCAATACGCCACATCATGACTTAGATCTGAAAGGAGTCTGATTAAAATCGGCTTAGCGGTTCGTTTTTTATGAATAAAAAACTAACGTTCTCAACCATGCAACAAAAATTTTTATGTAACCATCATATTCTAAGTATCGAGGGGTACATGTGGGTTTTAGAAAATGCTGATTTTGAATCTTTTATGAGATTTTAAAAATTCAAGATGGTGGACCCAATATGACGTCATTTGTTTTATTGTAAAAATTCTGCAAATTGGATGAAATTTAGTTTTGAGCGGGGTTTCAGGTAGATGATTATAAATTATTGTGTAAAGTTGAGAAGTTGTTTTTTGTTTTCAATTTTGAGCTTCGTTTCAAAGTTACCATAATTGGTCCGAAAATCGAAATAGTTAATTTTTTGTAATTTCTTTACGTTTCAAGACCTGGAGCATCATTTGCAGCCAATTTTAGAGTGATGTATCCCAATGGGAAATGTCTTGCTAGACACCGCGCAGTGCCTTGCTGGTTTTGACCACCACAACACCAGGCATTTGCTGGATTCTGCGTGGTTTTTAACATTAGACCATCGCAGCCGACCAGCACTCTCTAACTCATATGCATTAAACGTGTGAGTGTAATATGGAGGCTATACAATAGTATTCGAGTTTTTGCCTGTGTGTAAACACTTTTTATCTGCGCTTATAGTTATTACTGTTTCTTATACGAATTATATTCGAATCGCTTATGATGATATAGATATATGATATATAGAGCTCTTCTCTGCTTCATTTCTCGAACTATAAGTGAAAGAAAATCGAAGTAGAAGTTTGGAAGAAATGACTTTTTAGCGAAAAAAGGGATAAAAGGAAATTTTAAATAAAAAACAATTTTACTTTATTTTAGTACAAGTTAAAGTTAGTTTTAAAGTTATTTTAACATAAAACATTTCATAAAAAATTTTAAAAAAGAATAACAAGCAAATTTGTGTTGGAGAAATTCACTCCGGACACAATTTGTCTAACATACAGGTAAAATAATAATTATATTAATGGCACACCCGTACTTTCTCTTTTTTCAAGTACAATATTATTTGAACTATCAGGAACTGATAATTTAAAGATATAGGTAATCGTAAAGGATGTTTTTTTTTCAATATCATGTAAAATACTATCAAAATTACGATCCAGCATTGATTTCATATTAACCATTACTAAATCTGCCTTCCAATCATTTTTATGTTGAGGACTTGTTGCTAAAAAATTTGATATTATTTTTTTATTTTAAATTTTTTTCATAAGTAATTTTACCTATTAATTTGGATTAATTTGTAATTCAAATATTTTTTCACTCTTTTGAATAATATAACTAGCATTTATTTCCTTTAATTCACTTAGAATTAAAATTATGTTTTATTTAAATAAAATGTATTAATTTAGCTAATTTAATTTATTTTACCAAACATTCAATGCCCAAATAGTACATATGTCACTTTTACACTAATACCTATTAGGGCGATATGAATTCATATCACAAAAGTATCAAAAGTGTGCGTTGCTGTGAAAATTTATTGTATAAACGTATAAAATAGACAAAATTTTACTTGTGTGCTGGTTGCGGTAGCAGATTTGCTGCGAAGCTTTCCCAGTAGGAAATTTGGCGATGACATCCTCTAAGCAGGGCAAGGCGATCATCGCTTTGCCCTGCTTAGAGCAGGCCGAGGCGATGTGGTGATTGCTTAAATATAAGATACACTGTGTTTTACAGAGCGTGTATATGTGCCGTGAGTAATTTTCGTGTGTATAGTCATGGCATATACGCATTTCTAAGCCAAATGTCATTTTAGGACTTAGAAAAAGTCTGAAGTGAGTTATTTTTAAGTGTTTTAATTTATATTATTTTAGTTAATTTATTAAGTATGCTAATTTTAATGTCATTGCGAAGTGAACTGAAATTAAATAAAACTTAATAATAAATTGAACTGCTCATATGTAACCTTACAACTAAGAATTTTTATTGTTATTATATATGATAGTATCTATAAACAGTTGAATTGCATTGTTGTAATTTATTTTATAATTATTGTATAATTGTTATTAAAAAATGAATAAATGCTTAAATTTAAAAATAAATTCTTTCTATTTTCATATTGCCCTTTCCTTTAATTTATTTTACAGCAAAATTGACAGTGTACCAGATGATATTGGTATACAGAAATAATTTCCAATAGGAATAATAAGAAATATTCAAGAGCATACAAATGCAATACATACGCATATTTAATGCGTTTGTGTTGTCGCTCATCCTTTCCTAGGACATCCTATGTTAAAAATTACACGTAAAAGAATGGCAAGGAGATGTAAAAGCGATGAACTGCCACCTCCTCTGGCGATGCTCGCGGCAGCCCATAAGCGATGATCACCTTTCCTACTGGGTTCTTACTGATTTCGTCTACTGCTAGACCGAATTCCTACTGGGTTGTCAGTGTGTGTGTATGCGTGAGAGCGTAATTTTAAGTACTGAGGGGCAGGTGGGGGTTTTCGAAGGTGTTGATTTCGATTCAACTGCAGAAAAGGAAATGGACGAGTCATAGAATGCACATAGTACACATGATACACACTTAACCGTAATTATCCAGTAAGAGTTTTATGCTCCCGTCCTCTAGGTAGCGAAATGCGGAAGTTTCAATAAAAATTCAGGAATATGCCAAATTTATCGAATGAGGCCACATGAAGTACCCGTTAAGCGGTGTATATGATGGATGACCACGTGCTTACAACAACCAAGTGTCTTGCCGTGAGTCGGAAGAATATGACAAGCAAGAAGTTGCTTGTGGGGTACCTGCTGTCGGACGTATTTATTTTTTTACTATTTTCATTACAATTGAATAAAATAATTTTTGATTTTAGTTAATATTGAAAATGTAAATAAACTTTGAATTATTGGTCTTTAAAAGTAAAGAACACTGCGAACAATAAGTATTTTATTAAATTTCTTAATAAATTTTTTCCCTTATTATTTACATTAGACGAAGAATATTAAATGATAATTATTTTGCTAAATAAATTATAAAAGAAAATTTCACAAACCGCGAAAAATAAAATATAAACCTCTAAATTAAATTTATTGTTGGTTATCAGAGCTAAGAAAAGCTTTGGTATTTTTATGACAACAGGAATTTTCGTCACAATGATGTCATTTGTGAACCCGTTCGGCCTTTTTTGCTACAATGAACTAACTCCTTAACAGATTAGATATTCTTGTCCGATTTACTTTCAGTTGAACTAAAAAGACATATTTTTCTATAATGTAAGTTATATTTTTACTGCAATACGAAAAAATAATTACTTACTAAACAATTTGAAAACTTGGTAGCCTTAATTTAACCAAACATAACTGCAAAATTATAGGTTTTATAAAAAATTTTTGTGACTATAAGAATATTTTTTGTATTGAATTCTTTTAATAACGCAATTGATAGATGGTTGATCTATTTCTAATGGTAATGGAATAATAATCAATCATTATCTAAAACGCACAATTTCAACGTGCTATTCAAGTTTAAATATAAAACTAGCCGTTTGTGTTTTTATTTGTAGAATTTTTGGTTTCCCTGCTATATTAAAAGTTAAGTTTTGTCAGTTACGAAAAGATAATGAAAATAATTATTATGGTATTTAGCCTATAACTTTTCTATGGCTCATTGCATTTTCATTTGGCTGTTTGCCAAAGAATGAAGGCACTGACCAGAGCTCTTCTTCATTTCTTGGCTTTTATATGAATTTTTTAGAAAATTATAAAGTCATCATCACAAGGTAGATGTAATTTAAATGAGATCAGTGATTTTCCAAATATAATCTAATAAGCTAAAGAAATTTGGTTCACTGTGCACACCTCTGCCGTATTTCTCCGACAAATTTTTATGTTTATGGAATAATTCTAATTTTAAATCCCGAAGCAATTTGTTTATTAAGATTCAGATTGTAGGATAAAGTTACGCAATCTTAAATAATTTGCAATGGAAATATTAAGTACTATATATTTAAATGAAACCTTTGCATAATCTTTGCTGTTATACTGGGCTTTGTGATTGAATTAAAGGAATATTTATGTATAAAACTGCAATTTATTATTATGAAAGATTTACTTTAGAATATAATACTTTGTGGCATTTCAGGAATTGGGTGTTTGGAATCAAACATCTTATAAGTTTTTAAATTTGAGGAGATATAGAGAAAAAAAAATTTTATGTAATTATTCTAAAAAAAACAGGCTGGCATATTTGTATTGATTAGGAGTAAGCAGAAGCTTTGTGAGTTTTCATTTCTTCATATATGTATATACCCATAAATATTACATCAATCCTTAGTTGAAAAGCTGACCCTAGCTACTACAGATTACAGTATATATTCTAATGCCTGGGACTCACTAGCGCTTAGCGTGTGGAGACGACTTAGCACAGTAAAAATGGAGAGTTTTTTTTATATAACAGTGGAGTGGAACGTCAGTGGAGACTAATGGACTCATTAGCATTTAACAATAAATTTTGTGCCGCTAAGCGCTAGTGAGTCCCAGGGATAACATAATGTAGAGCTCAAGCCATGCCATGAGTCCATATATCAAAATTGAGAAAGAGATTGTCCTGAATGAATAAAATTTATGTGGTGTTTAGTAGACTTAATAACAAGTTTTGTATGCCAAAGATTTTTCTTAAAATTTTGTCCTGGGACTATTGCCTGGAAGGTGGAAGTAAGATCCAAGTCTAGAAGGTGTGGCGGAGAAATATCTGTGATCATAAGTTAAACTATTTCACGTAGTAGGCTGTAGTAAAAATCAAATAAGTCAAGCAAGTCATGAGAGTTGACTTGCTTGACAATTGTCATTTTGTTTTAAGTTTTAAGTTTTTGAGATTAATTGTTTTTAATTTTTTACATAAAATAATTGTTTTTAATTTTATATAAAATAATTGTAATTTACATAAAATGATTGTAATAAATTTCTGTCAACAATCAATAAAATAGTTAACAAACCTTCTGGCTTAATAGTATGTTAATTAGCTGCAAAGTGGTGAAATTTCTTAACTGACCACTATAAAATTGGTGACCCCGACAATTGAATTCTTCAAATTGGAATTTAATTCCGAAGATTGACGATTGCATTTAGAATTTAAATAAGTTCTGGTGATCCTGAAGAACAAACTAAATATTTTACTCTATTTCAAGACTTCAATCAAGTAAAAGCTCCAATCAATTCATTGCATTGCATTTAGAATTTAAATAAGTTCTGAATTTAAATAAGTTCTGGTGATCCTGAAGAACAAACTAAATATTTTACTCTATTTCAAGACTTCAATCAAGTAAAAACTCCAATCAATTCAAAACTTCAATCAAAGCAAAACTACAATTTTCTCAAAACTTCAATTGATTGCAATCTGTTCAAGAGTTCAATTTCCAGACTTCAATATCAAAAGTTCATTTAAGTATTATTATCTAAATTTTATTTTATTTCAATTTTTTTTTAGTTTAAAGTATTTTTGTTAACGTTAAATAGTTTAAAATATGACTTCTCCAAGTGGTGATTATGCAGACGTTTCCGCCACATCTATTAAACCCCCTCCTTTCTGGAAATCTGCTCCGCAGTTCTGGTTTGATAAGTTAGAAGCGCAGTTTACGCTTGCGGGTATTACCGCACAGAGGACTAAATATAATTATGTTTTAGCCGCTTTAGATGGCGATGTCATCATCATAATAGGTGATATTTTGCGAGAACCTGATTCACCTGAAATTTATAATAATCTAAAGTCGAATTTGATTAAACGACTTTCAGTTAGTGATGATACTAAGTTAAATCAATTGTTGAACGATCTGAATTTAGGTGATCGCCAACCTTCGCAACTTCTACGCGAAATGCGGGTACTTGGAGGCAATAGGATTTCAGACGATCTATTAAAATCACTTTGGCTTCAACGACTTCCAACAAACATGCAAGCTATACTTTCTTGTAATCTTGGTAATCTAAATGTACTGGCTGATTGTGCCGATAAGATTGCTGAAGTATACAACAAATCTAACGTTTTTGCAATTGAGGGGCAATCTTCTAACTCCAAAATCAATTCAATCATTGATCGTTTAGATATTCTAACACAACAAGTTGCCGATTTGCAGAAGAAGGTAGGTTCTAATTATAACAGAAAATCAAAATCTAGATCAAGATCTAGAAGCCCTAAATCCTCTGTCTGTGGATCAAATTTCTGTTGGTATCACTCACACTTTGCGGACAAAGCTGTGAAATGCATTAAGCCTTGTACCTTTTCTTCTACCAGTAATTCAAAAAACTAGTTCGTTTATCTTCTTCAACGGCGGTTGATAAAACGAACTATTCTAGCCGTTTACATATCTATGACAAATCCACTAATTTAAATTTTTTGGTTGATACAGGAGCGGATGTTTCTGTTATCCCTGCTCCTTCATTTCGCAAACCTCCACGCTCTGGTTTTAAATTAATTGCCGCAAATTCTTCTAGTATAGATACATATGGTCGTAGAACTTTAACACTTGACCTGGGACTTCGCCGTGTATTTACATGGAATTTCATTTTGGCTGATGTTGTCAAACCTATTCTTGGAGCCGACTTCTTATCTCATTACGGATTATTAATTAATTTAGCCGAAAGGTCAGTTACTGATCCTTTAACTAATATTAAATCCGGTGGTAGAATGGCCAGAAATATTTACTCAGGTTTATCATTGTTATTCTATAACTCTTTCGACCCTCGTATTCAGAATCTTCTGAAAACTTGGTCTGAAGTCACCACAGATACAGGTCTACCCAAACAAATTAAACATTCAATTACCCACAGGATTATTACTACCGCTCATCCAATTATATCTAAAGCACGAAGTCTATCTTCGGAAAAATTGTTGGCGGCCAAAAAAGAATTTGATTTGCTAATTAAGCAGGGTATTTGTAGACCATCAAAAAGTCCTTGGTCTTCACCATTACACTTAGTTAAAAAAAAAGAACGGTGAATGGAGACCATGCGGTGATTATCGTCGGCTTAATTCTATAACAATCCCAGATCGTTATCCAATACCATTGATCCACGACTTTTCTCATTTATTACAAGACTGTTGTATATTCTCTAAATTAGACCTAACTAAGGCCTATCATCAGATTCCTATAGAACCAGAAGACGTTCCGAAAACTGCTATTATCACACCGTTCGGACTCTTCGAGTTCACTAGGATGACCTTTGGTCTATGCAATGCTGCGCAGTCGTTCCAAAGATTTATTCACTCGGTTTTAAAGGATTTACCATTTTGCTTCGTATATCTGGATGATATTTTGATTGCATCCAAATCAGAAACGGAACATTTTAATCATCTCAACCAAATTTTTAAACGGTTACGAGATCATAGTTTAATTATTAATGTAGAGAAATGCGAATTCTTAAAACAAAACATAAATTTTTTAGGTCACTTTATCAGTGCAGAAGGTATTAAACCCTCTCCTGATAGGGTCGAAGCTATTCGTAATTTCAAGCAGCCTAGTACTGTTAAAGAACTTCGTCGATTTTTAGGCATGGTAAATTTTTATAGAAAATTCCTGCCCAATGCAGCACATCATCAATTACTGCTAAACGGTTTTTTAAAAGGCAATAAAAAGGAAGGTTGTAAAAAGATTATTTGGACCAAAGATTCCCTAGAGGCTTTTGAAATAACCAAAAACCAGCTTTCTAAAGCAACCTTATTGGCTTTTCCAAATTCTTTTGCAGAATTAGCGATATTCGTGGATGCTTCGAACATTGCATTGGGAGCTGTATTGCAGCAAAAAGCTAATAATTCTTGGCAACCTTTGGCATTTTATTCAACGAAATTAAATTCAGCGCAACAAAACTATAGCACTTATGATCGTGAACTATTGGCAATGTATAAAGCGGTCAAGTACTTCCGATACTACGTTGAAGGTCAAAGTTTTGCTATCTACACTGATCACAAACCACTGGTTTTTGCATTTAAACAGAAGCCCGAGAAAGCCTCTCCCAGGCAATGGCGTTATTTAGACTTTGTGGGTCAATTTACAACTAATATCAGACATATTTCTGGTTCAAATAATATTGTTTCTGATACTCTTTCGCGCGTAGAGGATATAAATTGTCCTGCAACCATAGATTTTGCTGCAATAGCGAAAGCACAACAATCAGATAAAACTTTAAATGACTTTATTAAAAATGAAACATATAAATTTTTAAAAATGCCGGTGTGTGGTTCTAATACCGAAATCTTTTGTGAAACTTCAACAAAACATTTTCGTCCATATATACCTCCTAACTTTAGATTTCAGGTTTTTAAATCGGTACATGATCTCTCCCACCCAAGCATAAGAGCAACTAATAAAATGATTTCAGCCAAATACTTTTGGCCGTCCATGAATAAAGACAGTAATAATTGGGCTAGAGCATGCTTGGAATGCCAGAAAAATAAAATCTCACGATATGTAAAAAATCCCGTAAACAAGTTTGACCCTGTCACTATTCGTTTCCACACAATACATATAGACATAATTGGACCTCTTCCAGTGTCAGATAATTTTCGATATTGTCTCACGATTATCGATCGATTTACTCGTTGGCCTGAGGCAATTCCTTTGGCTGACAGTACAGCTGAAACAATTGCAGCAGCATTATGTCGTGATTGGATAGCACGGTTTGGAATTCCACGAATTATTATAACAGACCAAGGTAGACAGTTCGAATCCGATCTGTTTAAAGAATTGTCTAAATCTTTAGGTTTTAAGAGAAAACGTTCTACTCCGTACCATCCTCAAACTAATGGACTAATTGAACGCTGGCACAGAACTTTCAAAACCAGTTTGTTAACTAACAATAACCAATCTTGGTCAAAAGCTATTCCTTTAATTCTATTAGGTCTAAGAACAGTGTATAGGGAGGAATTTGGCGCCACGCCGGCAGAGTTGGTTTACGGCGAAAGCATTCGTCTTCCAGGAGATTTTTTCCAGGAAATAACATCTTGTAAGTCTCAGGCAGATTACGTTATTAAACTAAAGAATTTATTCAAAGACATCCGCCCTGTCGAAGCTTCTAATCACTCATCCTTAAAATATTTTAAATTCAAGGACTTTGATTCTTGCTCACACGTTTTCGTTAGAGTTTTCAATAAAACAGCACTTACATCTCCTTATGAAGGACCTTACGCTGTTGTATCCAAAAGTAAAAACTTCTTTACCGTTAAGATTAAAAACAAAGATGTCAATATTTCTACTGAACGGCTAAAGCCTTATTTCGCTTATAACAACTCTTCGAATGATGATATCGCCACTAATAATCGAACTAATAAAGTAAAATTTTCATTTTAAATATAACTCCGCTTTTAACCTCTCATAACAAAAAGTGTTTCGTTTGACCTTAGGTCAATCTGGTGGGGGAGTAGTGTGGCGGAGAAATATCTGTGATCATAAGTTAAACTATTTCACGTAGTAGGCTGTAGTAAAAATCAAATAAGTCAAGCAAGTCATGAGAGTTGACTTGCTTGACAATTGTCATTTTGTTTTAAGTTTTAAGTTTTTGAGATTAATTGTTTTTAATTTTTTACATAAAATAATTGTTTTTAATTTTATATAAAATAATTGTAATTTACATAAAATGATTGTAATAAATTTCTGTCAACAATCAATAAAATAGTTAACAAACCTTCTGGCTTAATAGTATGTTAATTAGCTGCAAAGTGGTGAAATTTCTTAACTGACCACTATAAAGGCTTTCAGATTGTTGTTGATAAAACCTTAAGCAATATAAATATGATCTATTCTTTTAAGTTTTAACCTTTTAACTTGGAGTTAGTTAGATTAAGGTTTCTAAACACATTAAAAGTAAAGGTAGTTTTGTTTGTACAAAAACTGCAGCACGAGTTTCAGCGGAAACTTTATTTTTATAAGATAGTTTTAGATATCGTTTACTTTCTTGTGATATCTAGTTTCTCCAATATTGGCCAAATTTTCAAATGTTTTAAATTTGTCTAACCTAAAGTAAGTGTGAGTGGGTAAGTAAGCTTATGGTGTTGCGTTTTCCATATATATATTAAAAATTGTAAAATTTTCAACTTTTTTTAATTAGATGCCGTATTTAGTTTTATTTATAATTTAATCACTCAACATTTAAGGTATAATTCAACTTGTTTTTTAACATGATTCTATTTCTTCAAACAAATTATTAAGTTTTTTAACAAATAACACTTCAGCTATATAAATTTGAAATTGAAGTTGTTATTGCAAAAAAGAAACTTTAATCTTAAGAGATGTAGTCATATAGAGGTCTGTCGTCAATAGATCATATTTTATATCCACCACTTTTAAATTTTCGATTATTTGAAACAATTATTTTCATTCTGATTTCTATTTTTTTGGGGGGTCAAAGAAATTTTACATCTTCGATTATTATGCTTAGGGGTGTTTTTAGTTTAAAGCTATCTGCTGCTATTAGTATTCTTATGGTTTTTTAAAATAAAAAACAATCTATTTGTAAGTGATATGGCTCACATAAATGAGGACGTGCTTAAGAATATGGTTCAAAGTACACATTTTTAATTACATAACTAGAATAAATGACGTACACATTGTTACTTTTTATTAAAGCACTTAGAGTAGAAATACAAATTATTACAGAAAATTTTGTAAAGGTTAAGCCAATAATTTATATGGTTGTGAATTATCTGAAATTACACATGACAAAAAAATGAGAGCTAACACACACTTCCAAAAACAGAAATGATGAAATAGTCACTAAGTTTCACACAATTAGGAGTTGTAGGCTTTGAAAATAATATTTAATATTTCAGGTCAACAATCACAATAAAAGCTGTTATTAAAATCGTCTATAGGCTAACATGGTGGATTTGGTGTCAGCATTTGTAGCATTACCAGAAATTTGGCATATTTTTTTGTTCTGTCAAATCAAGTGATTTATTCGTAGAATAGCAAAATTAATTGAAGGCACCATATTTCAGTTTGAATCGGTAATAATCCCATGGAACTAATATCCCCCAACAGGAGCAAATTATTTGTTACTGTACGACATAAATCAAAGCAAAATGTTATTCAGCTCAGGGCTGAGTGCGAATGTCCGGCACAAAGCTGAGCAATAATTACATCAATTGAGGCAAATATATGTGGATCGGATCCTAGCCTTCTGCTTTGGACAAGGCTGTTTGCAAGTTCAAATGGACCAGATTGCGGTTAATTATAAAGTTTTGGTATTTTCTAAACTGTTATTTTTTTCTGAAGTAGTACACAATTTAAGAAGAATTACAATAGATATTCACAACATCATTTGAATATGTATGAATATTAAGGAAAAACTACTATGCTGCAAGTTGGCCATGCAAAATGCAATTTTTTGCATGTGTTTAGAATTTGAATTCTGACCAATTTTAGGTCATTTTTACAAATTTTAATTTATTTTCATAGTAAAAGAAGAAGAAAATCTATTAAATTTTAAGTTTCCTATAATTTTTTCACAATTTCAAATTGTTCGGTTTCATTTTAATTTGATCGCTTGAGATTTTCTTTGTTGTTATTTTATATGAAAATGGAGTTAGTTCTATATTATTCTATATTGGAAGACAAAAATGACTAGCATAAATTAAGCAAAAATTTTGCAATCTTTTCGCATGCAATGGAAATATACTTTTCAGAAATAATGTTAATTAATATTAGTAGGTTATACAGTAGGTTATAGCAGCTTCATTATCCTGCCAGAGTTCTCAATAAAACACAAGAAGCTGTTTACTAAGATTTTCATACATTTAAAATTAAAGTAATCACAGTAGACATTTTCGATAATAATTTAAGAAAATACAACTAGAAGATCTCGTTATGAGTATGATGGATGTATGTAAGTCTTTCTTAGGTTGACGCAATTCGTTTGAAATATATAGTGGAGTGTCGTAAGACAGAAAAATGTTCATTTCTCAGAACCTGTTACCACTGATTTTCGTGTAACCTTTCTGATTACATTGTTAAAAGCCTGAATAAAGAAGTTTATCTTAAAAATTTGACGCTGTCTATTACAACCATTAATAGCAACAATTAATCGAAAAGTAATTGAAATATGAATAAAAAAAAAATTTTATGATATTAATATTTATGATATGTTATGTTGTGTTTACTATAGTTTTTCCGAAAGCAAATAATTCAATTATTAAAGAAGCTTCACCTATTAATGACATTTATGACGTGCCAAAATGAAGTCTATTAGTATTGATTAATATGTTTCAAATATAATCATTTGCGGATTTTCTACTTTCACTTCTTTTACTTTAAAAAGCTATAATATAATCTCTGCCATTTCTTGTTTAGCCTTTGGAAAAAGTTTTTTATTCCAAAAAGTATTAGCAAATAACTACACACCTATAAAGACAATTATCATCTATTTACTCGAAACTTTGAACATTCTTTACCATCATTGTCTATTCAAAAAATGGTAAGAACTACCTATGAATTTCGAAAACAACTTGAAAAAGCTATTAAAAATAATTTGCTAAAACAAAGTAATTTAAAAATATCTTATATAATTGCTATTAGCGAAGGAAAGATATGGGATAATTTATTTCTGGCAAAAATCTTCAATGCTGAGACTTTTATATTCAAACACTCCTTGGTTTCTTAGTTGGCAACGAAACGTTAAATCATTATTTAATCTATTATAATTGATTTTTAGAGTTGCCTTTTTAAGTTTCCATGTTTATTCTCAATCTATGTAAGAATTAGAAGCATTTTAATGGAGTGATTCTCTTTTTTAGGTAAATCATTCTATTTGGGTGTGCAGCTACCATAAATGAAGCCACTATTTCCATGAAATTAACTATCTCTAAGTAATTTTTTTTCTGCGATTTTGTTCAAATATAAAGCAAGCACGCGATGTAATAAAATTATTTGATAGTTATATAGTGTAGTTAAAATTTTGGGTGTGTATATGATTTGGAGAGAAAATTGCATCGGTTAGGTTGGCTAAAATGTAATATAAGTTAAATATGATATTTTTAAACAAGAAGAAAACTTAATATTCAAAAAATTACCGATTGCGTTATTTCACTGTCAGTTTTAGCTCATATTTTTCAGGCACATCATTGAGTTCCAATTTAATGTTCAGTGAAGAAACTCTAACTTAAGTAAAATAGAGAAATTTTTTTTGCTAAATATTTTATATTAGAAAAATATAACTAATATAATAAGAGCTTCGTTTGATTGTATTTTTGTATATATTTATGACGGGATTCATTTTTAGCAGAAAAATATTTTTTCATTTATTTTACATTTAAAATAAAAGCGAAATGAATCGTAGTAGCTTTAAGTTAATAAGACTAACTTTGTTTTTAACAAAGTAGTACCTATTTATATCATAAAATTTAGTTATGTTTTTAATGTAAAATATATATATACAGTTTTATTATTGATTCAATTTTTAAAGTTCACAAATATATGTGTATGAAGAATTAAAAAAAATAATAAAAAGAATAAAATAAATATATATTTAAATGTAGGGAATATTACAAATACGAATATTACATATAAGAAATATATTACAAATCGTACTACCCCATATATATATTGGATTTGTTTATATTTTTTAAAGTATTTTGACAATCATCTTTTGTTTGTATTTCTTTTATTTCAATCAGTGAAATTTCAATATATAATAAATATTATTTACGGCTAAAAACTACATAGAGGAATTTTGCATAATCAAAGAATGATGGAAGATGAGCGCTTGGCGAGAAGTGTGCTTCTAATATTAGCCACGTGGCTTACATATTTTATTTATAAAAGCGAACTGATTAATGTGTAATGCGCATATTCTACCATAAGTGAATTTTTAATAAAAGTAAAAAGTAGTAGTGAAGAAGTTTAATACTAAATTTTTTTGATTTTTTAAAAACTGAAGAATATTGATATACATATATTGTTCAAAATTTTAAACTAACAGTTTTTGTGTCAAATGCTTTTGCTTGTGGTTTGGCCATTAGGAGTTCAAGTATTTAAAACTGCAATAAAATTAATTTATAAGAAAGATTATTTCGTAATTAGAAAATAACTTTAACTATTGTCTCTAAGATCTTTATATATGGACTGAATTGCCATAAAAATAAAACATTATTCTAAAAATTGTCAAAAGACTCTCTTTTCGACAAAAGCACACAAGAAAGATAATTTTATTTGCAATTGACTTACGAATATAACAGAAGGCTATATCGAATAAAAAATGTAAATCGTTTGACTATTTTTCTAGGCAATGTTTCCAAAATTAGAAATTTCAATCTGTTTTAAATAAAATCAACTAAAACAAACGTTTTAGATTGTAATTTTTTCGTTATAAGTACCATATTCTGCTGGGTGCGTAGGCTTAATAAAAGAATTTAGCTAAGATATTTTTTGAAAGATATTTCTATAATCTTTAAATTCTCAAAGTACGAGTATGTCAAAAGTTTTATAATAATACGTAAAATACATCAAATTCAGTGAATGCAATCAAAGACACCAACAAGTAATAAGCATTTCAGCATGGATTTAACTTATTTTTCTTTTACATATTCAGCTTCTCCCCTTAAAAACCACCGATTGAATACTGAATGCATTTTGTGCACTTCGCCGCGTGTCAAATTAGCGCAAGCGCACCACGAAGAATTGCTATAAATGCTTGTTGTTTGGTAGGAAACAAGAGTCACCTGTTTGCGGATCTTCTGAGCAGGCAATGTAAAACTGTTTGTATTGTTTTTGCAGTGTTATCGTTGCACTCATAATCCCCTCCCAAAACCATCTTTGGGTGTCCATCCATAGGAAAATCGAGAAAACTTAACAGAAAAAGAATATATATGAAAACTTGCAATTGAATGAGCTATGCCGCGAGGGTTTCGGTTAGTTCTTCTAGACTCGGCAAATGAGTTAGACAGAGTGTCAATAGCTTTTTCAATTTCGCGCATTATTTTCAAAATAGTTGCGTAAATTTAATTTTAATAAATTCAATAAAACATATTAAAAATACTTTATAAAAGGTGATTTTTTGTTTTCTTTGTTATTTTAATAATTCGATTTTAAATTATATTATAGTAAAAGTGTTAAGCTATTATAATCTTCTTCTTGCGTTTTCAAAGTTTTTGGATTTCAAACTTGTTTTGCTATATGTTAGATTTAAGTTGAAAAAGAAAACAGTGTTGGTGAAGTAAAATTATCGTAATTCAAAATATTTTGCGGTCCATAAGAATTAGGTAATTAAATTTTTTTTCCTTATTTTCAAACTTTGACATATGATATGTTTAATTTTTAATATAAAGGGGATATAAAAATATAAGAACCGTCGGCAAAATTCTTTTGCATTCAACACGCTTTTATCTTTCTGTAAGGCTTTGTTAACATGATTTGAAGCCTAAACTAAAATTTTATTTAATCTCACGATGCTTAGTGTGAGTGTTTGAAGACTTTTCTTGATTGGAAATTATTTTATCTTTTGATGGTTCTTAACTCAATTGAAAGCGATAGCATTCTTACCATCATTTCAAAATATGCTGTTTTTGTCTATTTAGTTTCCAAAAACTAAACATCTTTCTATTATTAATCGCAAGTGAAATATAGGAAATTATTTTACAGTCACTTCTATACTAAAAGTGACATAATTTACAGAGCTAAGAATTATATGAATATGAAAAATTAGTTAACAAGCTTGTAAAAAATAGTGAGCAAACTATACCTCTGGAAATTTTGTAAAACTATTGGATTTTATAATGAAATTCTAAATTAAGTTAAATATTAATGACGGAGAAAAAAATTTTTAAGTAGAACCGTTGGTAAAAATCCTGGACTTCTTTTGAGGTTTTTTCTCTTTTCTTAAAAAAGAGCCAGCATAATTAATGGTTTTGCTTTATTTTGGTAAGCTATAAATGTTTTCTACTAAACTACTTCGTATTTTCTACTAAACTACTTCAAAACTCTAATATCTTCTGCTTGTATTCAAAAGCAGTTTTTTTACCTGGGTGTGAAAATATGATAAGCCCATAAAGATAGTCAGGTAGAAAATTCTTATTAAATTATTGGTAAAGGCTTACTTTGTTAAATTTTTATAGTGCTATGGAAAACAATTACCGCATTACAATTTACTAATTTTTCATTGGAAAACATTTATAGCATTTGATTATACAATCTTGTATAATACTATATATAATCAAAATTATTGTTTAAACAATACAAACCATTCCGTCCCAGCTTTAAAATGTCTCTGATTTCAAATAGCTTAATACACAAACAATAAATTTAAGAAAAAAATTATCAAAATTTGAGTTGTTCTTGCTTGAGTTATGAATTTTGCCTGTTTTTTGTATTCATTGACTCACTAGGCAGTCACATAATAACGCAATAAAAAGATTTTTAAGTTAGTTATTTTAGCCTAAAACAAAGTTTTTGTGACTTTCTTCTCTTATATTAGAACAGTACGAGTTCCACATTATTGTAACAACACAAAGCAGCTATTGCATTTTATGTGTGTTGGAGAATATGAATATGTTCCCAGAAACCCAGACAGCAATCAGAGAACTAAAATACATCTTAAAGATATCTAAATTTCTGGTAAGACCTCCTTTTGCTTTGTCATTAAGTCAACCAAAAGTCATCTAAAAGTTATTTTACGTCCTGTTTTTTGGGTTCTTATAAAAAAGATATCTAAAATAAATCTGAATATCGGACGATATCTAAATTATGTCTGAATTCTGAGGTCAAAAAGGTGACTGTTATGTCCAGCTTTACTGAAATCAATGAAAATTGCCAAGCATATAAAATCTAAGACTGCTAATACCTATCTACAATATTCAAAGATACGAAGAGAAATATCTACATAGCAGTAAATGTCATGTTCTTATAGTCCGAGTAAAAAATAGAGAAGAGGAAAAAAACCTCCCCAGATATTTTTCGACGTGTACTTTTGTCGGATTCCTAAAATAAATAAATTACATAAAATTTATATATACTTATGTCCGTAAAATAAGTTAAGGCTTTTGAAAAAATTTAAAAATATTTATATCCTCTTTTCATTGCATAATCTCGAATAATATGAAGTTTAATTTTCCCAAGTAAAAAACAAGATGTACTTGGCCTCTTACGCAAGACAACGATTTAACGTCATTTCGACATGTCGAAAAGATGTCCTTAGAAAGAGCACTTTTAAATGTCTTAAAATTTGTGTGCTGTCTGGGAAGTCATCACATACTACACTAAAGTATCACTGTTTTCAGAAATAAAAATACAAATAACTAATTTACCAATTATTGAAAAAAAAAAAAGAATCTATAAATTTCTTGATTTCTGGAGTTTAATTAATAGTACATGTAATTAATATGATCTGGACCATAAATTTCATCATTTCAGATTAAACATGTAATGAATTACTTATAATTGTAAAAAATATAAACACAATGAATTTAGGTTAAGGATGAATAATAATAGCATTTGTTGAAAATTTAAAAATAAATTCTTATTTTGTAATTAGTAAAACTTTGTTAATTGCTTTTGACTTTTGAATTTTAGGGTTTTCAGGTATTTTGCTTAAATATATTTCCAGATTTAGCGCTTTTATTTATATTATGACCGAAATATTTTTAAGGTTTACGATGTAAAAAGTAAAGTTAAAGTCTAACTTTATTATAACCGGAAAATTAATAAAACTTTTTTTAACATCAAATTTACTCGATATTATATCAATTATGTCAACTTTTATGGCATCGTTAAACTTTATCAATCAGGTTAGGCTATTTTACTTAAGATTGCAAAAAATAAATAATTCATTTAGTTAGTGAGTTAGTTGTTTATCCCCCACTTCAAGAGAGAAACATATTTTTTTATTCTAAAAAGCGGTTCATATTTTTTGTTTAATACAATGTATTTTCGGAAATCATTTTATTTAATAACGAATAATTCAAGGCCTTCACTTTATTTCTGCTGATTTTATATAAATATAATATTTCCTTACTTTTCAAGAGGACAATAATGAATTCTTTGGGTTCCCATTCAACTATTCAAAATCTAGCTCTGTTGTTATATTTGCATTTAAAAACTTTAATTAAAAATTGTCATAGTTCAGCCAAATTATAAAAGCTGATTTTTAAAATTTCTTCAAAAGAATTTGGAAAACCAACCGGAACTTGTAAAGATAGCATATGAGGATTCCTTAAAAGAGAAAAGGATCTCAGAAATCAATGACGAAAAGCTATGTATCATTACGATAAATTTTTTATTAAGTTTTACAAATGTGGTAAGTTTAGCATTGATGAGATCATGAGATTATTACTGCCATATTTTAATATTTTTCTCGCTTTGCATTGAAGGAAACATTTTCGTTATATTTGTTTCTTAATGTTATTAACCGAAAAAAGCGTAGTTCAAAAAAATAGAGTTAGATTCAATAAGCATGAAAATGTGAGCAAATAAACAAAAATTCAATTTAAAAAAAATATAATTATAATACAATGAAAAAATTAAGCATACGTACTATCTAAAGTGTAGCTATTTGCCATAGCAAGACTATGACATTATTTAGTCTGAAAAATTATTCAAAAAATTTTTCATTTACATTGGAAAATTTTATATTTTTTAAATGCGTCACTTTAGAAAACACATCGTTTGAGGCTGTTGCCAAATGGTTATTGAGGAATTAAGCTCGTATATTATTAATTAGAATGCAAAACTATATTATTTCCAGAAGAAGTCTAATTTTTCAGAAGAGTTAATTGATATTTTATAAATGATATTTTGAACGAAACTTTAAATAAAATGTAAAAAAAGTCAAGTTTTACATAAAACTTAATTACATAAACTATACCAAAAAATTTTTTAAAGTATATTCCTACTTATATTTCTCATTCACTCCCATTCACTTTTATACTAGATATAAGATTGTAGTAATTGGAATAAGTTAATAAAAAAAAAAAAAAAAAAAAAAAAATTCACTCCCATTCAGTGAGTTTTTTCTTTTTCTCTAAATTCAGAACTCGTTTCATTCCGTTTTCTGAAGTTTTTCTCTCATATAGGAATAAAAATTAGCTTATTAAATATAATTAATGAATTAATATTTGAACTAACTATATTAACATCAATTGTCATCTACTGCCAGCTCAAAAAAATTTATTTGAACTTGATTGGATGAATAAAAAAGGTTTTATTAACGATGGAAAGTTCCAAAAAGGTATTGGACATTATGAGCTAACAGTAGGAATAATATTTGAACTAACTGCATTTACATCAACTGTCAGGCACTGCCAAGACAACAAAATTTATTTGAACTTGATTGGATAAATAGAAAAGGATTTTATTAACGATTGAATGCTCTAAAAAGATATTGGGCATCATAAGCTAACAGTAGAAATAATATTTGAACTAACTGTCATCATCAATTGTCATCCACTGCCAACTAAACAAATTTATTTGAACTTGATTGGATGGAATTGAAGATTTTTACATACACTTTGCAAGCTTAGGAATATGAAAATAGTTAAGCTGCCCGAGAATTCAGTTTGATGTAGAATTCTCTTAACGTTACAACATTAAGTGCCTAAAATTGGTTACAGTCCCTTTGCTTTCTATCCTTTTTGACCTATAATTTCGAAAATTTATAAGTGTGAGGAATACTCGAAGGCCACCCTCAAATGTTATCAATTTTCTATTCTGTAGGTGTATTTATACTTTATTATCAAGTATACCACATAAACGGTTTTAAAACAGGTATAAAGTGGAGATGATTTAGTGTTACATACCATAATTTTAAGCATACGATAAAAGGCTAATTAGCGAGCTACTACAATTGTATCACGTTATATCGTTAACTAAACGAAAAGCTCAAGCATATGAGCTATGAGTAAAAGAAAAATTATGATCAAGTTGATCCATATTAATTGCTTTTGTAGCTTCACTGTAAACTAGGGATGGACGATATACATCGATTTTATAAAAACATTCGATGCTTTTAGAATGATGCATCGAAGAAACCGATGTATTTTATGACGCTTGATTTATTCGATACATCGATGTTTTTTTACGATACATCGAAAAAGTCAGCTATGGTAAAAGCTAAATATGATAGGTAGAAGCACTGGCATGACGAATACGGTACAAGCAATAAAATTATTCCTTTAATCCACTGCATGTTTTATCAAATTAATTCACTTGTAATAGAAGAACCTTTGGCCAAAGAAATGGAGAACCTAATTTTAAAAGAAATCAACAAAGAATGGATTTTATAGAACATGTGACTTCTATTGCTATTGCCAGTGTTTTGGATGCACGCTTCAAAAAAATGCCCTTCCATGATTCTATGACTTGTACAAATGCTATTTCAAAACTTAAATGCAGAGCGCAAATAAAATGAATTCCGACTCAGACAAATTAGAAAAAAATGGAGAAAGTTTTTCCATTTGGACTGATCATCATAAATTAGTTTATCGTAATTGGAAATGTAACAAATCCAAAGACGGCCTTTGCGATGAGCTTTCTATTTATCTTAGAAGTCCAGTAGCAAGATTGAATGAAAACCCATTAAAAGTCTGGAAAGATATTAAACTTCAGTTCCCAAAGCTATATAAAATGCATTTAAGTTTTTAACAATGGTGGGCACATCTGTCCCCTCTGAAAGGCTATTTTCCAAAGCGGCACAAGTACTTACTAAATTAACAAAGAAACAGATAAAAAGGAAAGGTTACATAAAATTTTGTTTCTACAAAGCCTACCAAAAGAGCTTTCGGATTTTTAACTTTTTTTTCTCATTTACCCTTAATTTTAAGTATTTTTGGTGCAGTTAAACATAATAATTAAAATGAATAAAAATGATTTAATATGAAAATGTTTGAATCTAAATGTTTATACATATTAATGTTTAATGTTTATATAAACTATTCGTAAATAAAATTAATTTGTAATATATGTTTAATTTTTATTTATTTCATTTAATCTGAGTAAATTTAGGAAGGAATCAATGTATAGAAAACATTCGATGTTTTTTTTTATGTATCGTATAACAACCGATGCCAAAGCGCGAGGCATTACATCGGAAAAACATCGATGTTTTTTCCCAACGTCCATCCCTACTGTAAACTAGTACCATATTGAAACCCAAAACAGTATTAATGAATAATAAAACTGCAACAGAAAGTATGAACGTCCAGAAAACTGTTTTTCTTAATAAACTAAGATTACTTAATAAAATTAGTGTATGAATGTTAGCCATATAGTTACTTCTTGTCAATTCCTTTAAAGCAGCAATAAAATTACTTTCGTGTGGATGACGTTTTAAAATTTGATTCGAAGAGGCCTTTAGAAAAATTTTTGTTAATAAAATTAATTAGATATACAATTAAATGTATTTAATGCAAGTATTAATGTTTATTCTGATTTCTGTTGCATATTATACAATTTACATATCAAAATAGAAAATATATCATAAGCGAAATAGTAACATTTTATCCTATAACTATGGCATAAATTCAATGGTAAATAAACAATACAGCGAGTCTTCATCGAAAATCTCCCCATTAAAACAATTTAAGCATGCGGTATATTTCTTTTACACAAATTTATGCACATTTGCACATTAAAGTAGAAAACAATAACCACTAGCCCGATTTCCATGAGTAGAAGTGATACTACCGGAAAAGCACCACTTTTCCTTCCCGTTACATATGACAACTGACAGATTACTGATACATCACAAGCGAAAAAGATAAAAAACGGATGAAGGGTATGAAAAGCTGCAAGTTAGATTTGTTGTTGCAAATGTTATTCTCTTTAAACACTGTTACTGTCAGGAATACGTGAGGTAACTTACAAATGTCTTCCTCATATTTTCTGTAGAGAAAACAAAGCAAAAATAATCTCAATGCATCGGAGGATAACTATGCACATACATCTTTATGATTATATTCAGTGAAAATGCGAAAGGTTTTGAGTTTTTCTTACTTATACAATGACACTCAAGTTGATTGTTTTGTGATAATGGGTAGTGATTTTCATATTCATGAACACAAAGATTGCTTTTCACATTTTTTTTAGTTAAAGTTTCTTCAATCTTGACAATTTTTTCTTTTGGAATTGTGGGTTTGCTTTGGGATAGATTCAATTAATTGACGACAAAAGTAACGAGAACGGATACAATTTTTAATTGTAGTATTTGGTTTTTTGTGTTTTAATTGGTTTTTTCTATAAAAAAAAAACAAGCAGAAGTGTGAAAATGTAATCGAGATGAATTATTCTAAATAACAAGTAGTTTACTCAACAATGTTTTGTTGTTGAAAACCGAGTTTCTTTTTGTAGTACAGGCACGAAATTGCATGAAAAAAGGAAATAAAATAATAGCAATTTAGGCAAAAAATTTTCAATACTGCATTATTTAGCAGCTTAATTTTAATTATTTTCATGTGGTAGTTTCAACTAGTTAAAATTTACAATAATTTAATTCAAAATTAACATTTGTGGAGAATGGTAATAAACAAAAAGTTAAAGGTATTAAAAACAAACTTTTGTAACATTTAAAGGATTTTTTTAGATTTAATAACCAAGCTTAGCTTCAATCAGCTATCAGCTTAAAGCTTACCTTAATTTAACCCCTTAACGTGCACACTCGAGTTAACTCGAGCGGCGTTTTATTTTATGAGCATTTCATATTAACATTCTAATTCACTCATTTTTCTATATATATATATTATTATTTGTTGATATTTTGATGGCATTTTGGATCTAAAAAATATTATTATTGTTGTTATAATTATTATTATTGTTTAGTTTTATTTTACATTACATTTTAACAAAATACTCGTAAATATCGAAAAATGAGTGAATCAGAAAGTGAATATGAAGACTCAAGTTTATCGGAAAGTGGCTCAGAAGAAAGTGATAATTTAAGTAGTGATTCTTAAGACAGTTCAGAAGAAGATATAGCCGTTGACTGGAAGGATATAAGCAATAAATAATTCGAAGAAGTTTGGAAAAGAATTTTTTGGAAATCCTTTAAATCCGAACTGAGTTTTTGTGATTTTTTTTCTTAAGTTTTCACCAAACTTAAGGTCCTCTGTCTGAAAAATCGCCAGTATTACTACTTCTATTGATAAAATTATGTTTTTTCCGAAAAGAAATTCAAAAAAAAAATATAAAAAAGACGAAGAACTGGTATTCGGCTCTTTACTGCAACGTGGATTAAAATCCATAATTAAAATTTTGATTATTTTTGTATTTATTTAATTTTTTTGACAAGATAAAGTTCTAAATTGTTTTTTTTTATAATAAAAAAAACTATTTTTTTTTACGGTTTTTTTTCAATAAAACTGTACGTTAAGGGGTTTTCCCTTAATTTAATGCTTACCTTAATTTAAAAATTTTCTAATTCATCCTTGAAATGAAAATCAAAAGTAATTTTTTCTTCTGATTTTATTTATGAAAAATCACTTTTTTTATGTGATACCAATATGACAATTAACCCTTCAATTCTAAAACTTATACTTCAATTAATAAATAACTTTAAAAATCCGGACTTATTTCGGAATTTTGAAATCAAAATTTATTTTGACTGTTCTTCGTCAATATCAACTAAATTATGAACTAGACATTCAAAACTTTCGTTTAATAGATTAGCTGGTAGAATGCAGAATATTTTGCTGCAAGAACACGCAAATTTTCAAATCCTACTTTTATTTCCTGGACAACTCTATCGAATGATAAAAACATTTCTCTTCGTATTTCTTCTTCTAAAGTAAAGTTCGATGAAACTGTATATAAATACGATAAAAAACATTCTCAATCTTTGGTCTACGTAGCTTTATCAAGGGTCACGACTCAAGAAGGACTACATATTGTACCTACCGATGGGATTCAACGTTTTTACCATGGCAGACGGTAAAATCTAGCAATGCTTTCATTACTTTAACACAATAATACTGTGTAACACAATATAGGTGACCCATCAGCATTCAGCGCGGAGGAGGTGTCAGCATATATCGCAATGTTAGCGATTCACAACATGTTTTTACTGTCTGCGATGATACTTATTTAAGAAAAAATCCCCAGTTTGTTAATCAAGCCAAATCTTTCCATAGACATATATGTGCTGAAGATGTACTTTGCTTAATGACAAACAAATAGCTATGGTCACAGTTTACATTTCTATCAATAAGAAAGTTGAAGACATAATAGGCTCTCTTCACAAATCTTTAATAGTGTATACGGAAGGAAGTTCAAAGCTGTTGAAAAAAAATTATCATGAACTTCCACTAATACTTGGTGGTGATTTTAATGTTCAATTTGATACGCTTAGTACAATTTTTGAAAGAAAAACTCAATTTAGAGTATAAGATTCATTTTGAATAAATCTATGCAATGTTTCCAGTAATATCAAAATACTTTTATTTACTTGCTTTGTATATCTCAAATTTCATGAAAATTATTTTAACGGAGTAAGCTCCAGACGCGTGTAGGAGGTGACATACACTTTTACTTTTATTACTTCTTTTGATTAAAAACATTATTGTTATTCATTATATATATAGTAAAATATATAAATTTGCAAAAGTATAAAAAAATGCTGCCCCCAAAATATTGCCGCCCGGGGAGGACCGCCCCTACCGCCCCTACCGCCCCTACCGCCCCTACCACCCCTACCGCCCCTACCGCCCCTACCGCCCCTACTAAGTACGCTACAGAATGGGGGATTGGATTTTTGTGTAGTTAACATCATTAGGAGATTAACTGAGGGTGGATTAGATTATCTAATATTATTAGTTATATTTGTGTCAATTTTATATTTATTAATTTTATTTAAAATACAGTTTTATTTGATTTTTCGAAAATTTTTTTTAACTAAAACACACTTTAAGGGTTGAATAAGAGTTTTGATTGCTTAGGGTCTCCATACAGACAGCTAAGCACTTTGTTTTTGTTTCTGTCATCCCTTAATTTTATTAAAGTAATTCATTAGGCAAACAATACCTATCAATAATTTTTAGTTTAATAACTACCTAACTAATACTTTAAATATATTACATTTCTGATATTCTTAAAGGGTAGGAATAAAAATTTGTATTTGTATCACAGTGCAATGAAGGCAATACTTCATGTCCTACTTGAATCTGTGATAGTTTTTTTGTAGAAGAGAATATACATAAAGGTTTGACCTTATAAAAGGTTTGAACTCGAATTCAAACTCAAAAAGAACCCATATTAAGGAAAAACTAATGTATATATGTACATATTTACTGAATTCTAACAGGCACCCCTATCCAAATCTGGTGCTTATTACGGAGGAAGCATCTTAAAGATCGTAGAAATTTATAATCAAGGGTTTTTTTTAATCATTTTTAAAAATACTGATTTTCGAATTAAATATAAATTATAGCACTTAAATCCGTGAACATTCCAAGAGTTTTAAAGAAGTCGATAAAAAAAACTTTAAAATGGTGAAGATTTATTAATTTCTCTTTTTCAAAATTAAAATGGCTAGGAATGCAACATTTAGTAAACCAATTCAAAATATTCCTAAAAATATAAAATCTTTTTATAATAACTTTTACTAAGATCTGCCTAGTAGAATTTTAGATAAGAAGTCTACATTGTTAAAAGCAGTACAAAAACGTAGGGAAAAGCAAAAGAAAAACAGCATCGTACAATAGCATACTCTATTTCTTTTATCTAATAAGCAATTTAGATATTTCTAAAGTATAGATTATATTCATAACACTTCATAACTGATAAACAAAAAAATTTGTTTTTGTGCGAGCAAGCAATTTTCTTTTATGAGTATTTATGGAAGAATGTTTTATAATAATTTAACAAAAATATCCGTGGGCTAATTTAAATTATTTCATTAATTACGATTGAATGAAAGTTTTACTAGCCCGAGACATTTGACTAAGAAATATGAAAGAGCCAAATTTACTTTCATAATTAAGAAGAATGGCCTTTATTTCAAATATTAATAGTGAAAAATAAAAACATTTCGAAAGGATACTAAAACATCAATGAATAACAACTCAACGAATATTCTAATAACAGGAACCACAAGTCTAACTACACAAAACAAATTCAAATCTCTGAGAGTCTTTAGCTTTGTAAACATTGAAATCAGTTGATTCTATAAAAAGCAATGAAATGAAAGTGCATACTATCAAAAGAAAATGAACAAAAAGCATTCATATTTTAGAGAATCCAGTCCCACAGTTTCCTTTATCACAATAAACTAGGGGGTTTCCCATTAAGGCTTAACAAAAGATGACATTAACTTGGCTACCAAAGTCTAATATGGGACACTAGTCTCCCATAATTCTGTATTTTTAAATAGCATGACTGTTACAAAGTAGATAACAGCTGCAGGGAAGCTAACAATATTGAGGTTTCCTCATCAATAAACTGGCCAATGCTTTTGAAAATCTCTATATAAACAAAGAATGAAAAGCTATTTAACAAGAAAGGTCAAATTGAATTTAGCTCAAAAAAATATTAGAGCCTTTTTTAACTGTATGAGTGAATCCGCTTTCCTTGAATACTAGCGCACAATTACTGCATATCTTTGTATCAACATACCAATGTCCTAAATATAAAATTGCATGATTATTGCAGATGGAACATAGAAGAAAAATTTTCAGGTTGAAATAATATTTACCATATGTTCTTTATTTATGATATCTTTAATAGAAGAGATGTGGTATCTGGAAAGATTCTTTTCCATGAATGAGGATTTCATATGACTTTCATATACTTTACAACAGTACACAATACTTTTGAGTTATACTTGATACGACATTCTGTTTACTCAAGTGAAATTTAAATTGGGTCCTTTCAATGTGAGAAGTACACGGCTGTATATTATACACTGTTGCTCTTCAAATGGGATGGAAGTAATATAAAGTTGAATGAGGGTTGCGTATAATTAGCCTTAAATAGGAAATAAAAAGGAGTATACTTGAAAGGGAACACTTGCGTATAAGACTCAACAAAATATTTTTTAATATATATAAATATCGTTGGGTGAGTAAAAAGAGCCCTTGTGATAGTTATATTTAAGTAATAAATCTCCTTGTGTTTACTAACTTAATTTTTTTATATTTTGAATTTTTCTCAAAAACCTTTCAAAAATAAGCAAATCATAATTTTATTCAATTTAAATTTTAGCCCAGAGTACAAATGTCAAATATAAGCAGGCTTAAAAGTTGCTGCTTTGATATGGGAATTACACATCAATTATATAGCGGACCAAGCATTTTTCAAACATTGGTGTAAGATACCCCACCTTACTTTCTCATTTGGTTCAAGAATTTTTAAAGTCGATTATAGGACTTTTGGAGAAATATAAAAATCTATGACTAAAATAAAAATTCGTATTCATAAGCTCATTGTTATAAAATTATTTAAAAAACCTTTAATTTGATCTAACTTTTACTTACATTAAAAAATGCATGATTGATGTCTTTTAATTCATGGAAATTTATTTTTTATCCTTAGAAATTTACTAAAACTTTTTTGAAAAATGAAAACTTGTTCTAATTTTTTGCTTTAAACGGGGTGTGGTTTAATGATAAATAAACTCACATTTATTTTTAAGGAGAACATATCATAACAAGTACATTTAACTTATACTCTAAGTCCTAAAATAAAAATTAAAAACTAAATATGAATTTTCAGTATGTCAAGTAAGTAAACTTTCTTAGCCTGCTTGACATATTTATTTATTTTAATTATTCATCAATTAATCGAGAAATAAAATACCTTCTGCCACAGGGGTTTCAAAAGTTAAGCAAAATTATTAAACAAATCATTATTGCATGATACAAACAAGAGGTGAAAAACATATGATGCTATACTATATATTCATTCAGTAAACACAATTTTATAGAGATGTAAGCTATAAGATCTACAATCTCAGCTTTATTAAATTTTATCTTTAAAAACATTTAATCTCTCTCAGCTTTTATTATCATATATTTTAAAGTTACTCGAGCTGAACCGTAAACCTGACGACTATTGATTTTCCATCTCCATCTCCATCTTCTGAGAAAAATTGATTCCACCATTATAAAAGAGCGTCTATTCACTTTGGGTAAATTAGACTTCATGAATAGTAACCTTGAAATTTTATTATTCTTTTATGAAAATTTTTTCATCGAATTATTCCCAGATCTTCAAAATAATGACTTCCTTTTAATTCAATTTTCAGACTGACATCAACGACTTGTAGGCATTCAGGACGATTTGCATTATAAAGGAGCTTATAGCTATTAAACTGTAGACTTTTTGTTTGCGTCAAGATGAAAATGTCAAAACTGTCAAATCAAACAAACTCTCAAGATCCTCAGGCTGTAAATTCACGGGTTTTCGTTGGAAATTTGAATACATTTCAATGCTCAAAAACAGATGTTGAGAGAATGTTTCAGCGCTATGGTCGGCTAGCGGGTATGAACTTAGAAGCATAAAAATCTTATCAATTTCTTTTTTTTAAATATACCAAACTAAAACTTTTCTAGGAATATCTATGCATAAGGGTTATGCTTTTGTACAATTTACAAATCCGTTTGACGCAAGAAATGCATGCCATGGTGAGGATGGTAAAACAGTACTTAGTCAAGTTCTGGGTGAGTTGATATTTGAAATTTATCAAGTAATTTAATATTTTAGCTTGAACGTATTTCTTTCATTGGTTTAAAAATTTGAAAAAACATGAGAAAAGTAAAATGTTGTAGTAGTTCTTAAGATATAAAAATTCTATATTTTTGAGTTGTTTATTAAGTTAAAAAGTAATGTAACCAAAATGTATATCTAGTGTAACTGGGCTTTGATAATTAGTTAAGATGCGAGCTCACGTTCCTCAATTTAAAACTTTTTAATTTCTAACAGTATTTAGCCTCCAATAAAGTTCTATCTTAACACTAACATCAATATTTGTTGTCATTCCTTAATGAAAATTAGAAGCATATCCTAATAGAAGAGAAGAATGTAGTAAAACTGAAAGAATTATTGTCTAAAAAACTAAACGAGCTCTTAGAAGTCAGGCATATTAAACTTAAACAAAGAAAGTCCTGTTTTGATTAACTATCATATCACCATTACTAGCTATTAAGCCAATTTGCTTTACAAAATACTTTGATTTTGGTTTTTAATTCGATTAGAAAACACCAAAAACCGTGGAACCTAATAATTTCATTTTTGACTGCCAATTAATGTAATACCTTATTTATTTTTTTAGTATATTAATAATACCTTATAATTAAGCCTATATTACATATTTGTCATCACTAGACTAACGAAACAAAGTATATTAGATTATGAGTTGCTGAAATTTAGCTCACTAATAATTCATTACAATATAGTTTACACAAAATATTTTGAATTTATAGAACTTGGCATTGTAATTAATTGCAAAAAGTTTGTTTTTTAATATAATTTGAATTTTAGATGCATTAGGATGTCATGTATAGTAAATATTTTTTTAAAAACTTTAAAAGCATTTTAAGTGAAAATCAAATAAAGTAAAGCCACAAAGGGTATTTGTAGTAATACTTGTAGAAATAAAAATTCTGTTAACGATTTAATTTTATGGGGTTTTTTAAAACACTGTTTTTTGCATAATTGGAGTACCACAAAAATCAGGATAGAATCTGAAAAACTATTAATAATACTGCATCATTTCATAACTACAGCTGCTGAAATACACTTTTAGTTATTACTTTTACAGTTAAAATTACTCTTGAATTAATTAAGTAATTTTATGTAATTGGTTATTTTTTGAAGCTTTCGTCAAATAAAACCTCTAGGCTAGTTTCTTTTTGGAACTAAGCGAGTATACATGTAAAAGCTACCAACAGGATGGATGCTACAGGAAATAACGCACTTTCAAGTCACATATTTTTTTAATTTAATTAATATCATAAGGGTGTGTTATAATATTATTTTGTGTTTTGAAGTGCTACAGTATTTTTTTATTATTCCATTTTTTTTCATTTTTGTTTCTTACTTAAATTGTAAATACTATTGACTTTCTTAAGGCCCTGTGTAGATTAGTGTGGTGAATACTACCTGTAGGTAGGTAAGTTAGCTTAGCTGTGAAAAAGGCTCAGAAAAATAAAGCACAATAAAATATTTAAAAACTGCTATTTTTTAATTATTGTAGATGTAAATATGGTTGCTGAACCAAAGCCGCACCAAATTGGGCGTAAGCGACAAAATGTTTCAAAAACTGGAAATGACTGGTAAGTAAATATAAATTATCAATAATCAATTAGGTTTATTTTAGTAAGAAGTGATAAATTTAAGTAACTTAAAGCCATATTTTACTAGGATGTTTTTTTTTTCTGACACTCACAATATATATAGGAGCCAAAAATATCTGTGAAATCTTTTTAATTTTTAAAGGTCACCGCCAATTTAGCACTTGTTCCCAAATAACTGATTTTTCACATAAAAAATCTGATTTAACGTTTGCAAAAAAGAGCTTATAATCGAAATAATTTCATTGAGCTACACCATATATTGTATTGGTTTTACTATAAATCAAATTTCATGTAGGTAGTGGCTTTGTAGCAGAACCGTTTGAAACAAATTGTATAATTAGAGGCTAACTTAGGGCTCACAAAATATTAACAACAACAATTTACGGCTCCTTCCCTTTTTGCGCTTGAGGGAATTTTGTCTTCAAACTACGCAAAAAATTGAAAAATAGTAATTTCTAAAAAACTAGTGAGCAGAATCCTCCAATGCTCAATTTTTCATTTATAAATAGCAAATTCTAATTAAATGTGCCCAAAACAAATTCACGGCCTTACCCTTTTTTCCAAAATCCGGGCATAAGCTTTATTACGAAGACCAATCTCATGCCTTTGAATCCCTTCATAAATACGTAAAAAAAATTACTAAATTATTAAGAGTTCATTAAGAGGGCTTTTAAAATATATCAAGAAAGATTAAAATAAACTTTGGAATTTTGGCAATGCATGTGCATAACAACTTCTTGAACATTTCTTCTTTTTGCCTTTATAAACTATTTAATGCAAATAATTAAGATTTTTGATTTCAAAATTTTTGAAAAACTATACTTTTAAAGCCAATTTTAAATTCTGATATATTAGTAAATTTTTTCCTTATGGGATATGTGTTTTAGAATATAGGCGTCAGGCAAGCTTGAAAATTCAATTTTACGTGTATCTCGAGTATTATTTTTTTAAATAAAAATTTTAAAAGCAATTAAAGTTTAAGCATTTGTTCTAAAATTAGTTTTTCAAAATTATTCTATAAAAAAAAATTGGTATTCCGGCCAAAAACTCTTTAGTTTTTTTTTAAACTGAGTAAAAATGCCTTGATTAAATTTTATTCAAATCTCAAAAAATTTTAAGGAAGATAATAAAAAACGGGTTAAAAAAATCTTCAAATGGTCGTTTTTTTGATTCAGTAAGATTTTTAATCTTACCTTTATATCTCAGTCAATAAATAATTGTTAAATATTCAAATTTAATAAAAAATTAAAAGCACTTTATTTAATACGTGAATATCGCTACGCTTTTAGATTATGCTTTTGGATTTGGATTTGGATAACATACTTCCGCCTTTTTTCATTATTTCGTAAGTGGTAAAAAGTGTCACCAGAAATGGATATCAGCTATTTTGAATGACAGAATTGAAATAAGTTCATATTTCTCTTACTACTTACTAAGTAAGTAAAGCACCACTAATGGCTTTTTATTACAAAGAGCTGCCTGCAAAAGCTCCTTAATCTTCAAAGGGCACTTTAAACTGGATTTTTATTCAGCTATCCGTAAAAAGGAGGCTCAAATGATAAGTTTCCCATTTCATCTAGATAGACTTTTGACTTTGTTTTGTGACAAATAATTTTAATTTCTTTATCATCATCAAACAATTTTTATACGAACAAAAATCTTAAAGTGTGTGCGGAATTTTTATCTTGTATTAAAAAGCACATAGTTTAAAGTGCTGAGACAATTTTTTCGAAAACTCTCTAAATCTGCATTTAATAATTTTAACACGAAAACATTATTATACTAAAAAAATCACAAAAACTAATTTTTCATCTTTATTAAAATATAAATTTAAATTTAAATTCTTTAACAAACTTATTTTCACTTTTCCATTGCAGGGACTACTACTACGATAGGTAAGTGAAAAGTAATATGCCTTTGACTTTTATTTTCTGGTGTTCACTTCAAATTTCTTTTAAATTATTGATATTCTACCTCTTCTCTTTGATTTCTTTATTAACAGCTATTGTGCATCGACATTGTTTCCAGCAGCTCTTCCCCGTCCTATGAAACGACAAAGACTAATGAATAATCTTCAAAACAGGATTGTTAATAATACCAAGTTAAATTCTGTTCAACAATTACAACAAAATCAGCAACAAGCAGCTGCTGCAACAATGGCAGCTGTCTCTCAAGCAGTTCATGTGAATATGATGCCACAGCAACATGTTGTCTTGCATCAAAAAAATTTTACCACAAATAGTGCCAATGTAAATGGTATATCCACATCAGGACAATCAGCCTTAGCTTCAAAGAAAACTTTTATAGGGTCTGGTGGTGGTATTATTACTCAACCACCCACAACAACATTAGCAGCAACAACAAAGAACAGTAATCTTAGCTTATCAAATTTTGAACAAATATCATCTGTATGTAAAAATGGCAGTTTCAAGTACAATCCTCCTCTTTTGCTTGAGCAACAGTTTTTGGGCCCTTTTAAGGCATATAGTGAGTATTACAATAGTTTTGTATATTCTCACTCATTATCCTTCACAAATGTTAAATTTTAGTTTGAACTCCTACGCGTATGAGTTTTAAAGATAATTTCTGATTTATTTTTAAAGAGGGATAGTGGGAAAACCGTTTTTTAGACTATATTATGTCTCCAAGTTATTTCTGCTAGCACTCATTACTACTATCGGCTTACTTATCTATGATTCCAGGTAATCCAGACACATTAGTATGTGGCAACTGCAGAGAATGCTTTTCAGATCTTGGTGAATTATTGGACCATAAGAGAACTTACTGTAAATTAAGGTTTACATGCAAATGTCAGAATACTTATTTAGATACAAGTAATTAATTTTTGCATTCCTCCATTTACCTTCAAAGGGTTACATAGTATGCCATTTGGAAGTAAATGGGTGTTAGATATATTCTTACTATTATAATTTCTTCTTCTCATCATTTTCTTTGCTTTTGTCAAATAATAGGGAATCCATTGCCAACAGTCAAACTTTTATGTGCTGCATGCAAGGATGCTTTCACAAATCCCTGGGATTTGATGGTACATGCACAAGCTGCCCATATGGTAAATATCTATGAACTGGGAAGTAAAGCTAATAGCAAAGATGAGAAGCCATCGCAAACAGAAAACGGGTGTATAAATGGTGTAAACGAAACTGAAAACATTACCGAATCGAATGGAGATGTGGGAAGCCCTAACGGATGTGTTTCAAAAGATGTAACTACTATAGACTTATGTTATTTCCAATAAGATTATTATTTAATATTAGTAAATAGTCATTTATTGGATTAAGCTATCTGCAAGCTAGCAAGGATTCTGTTTCTGTTGTTACCTCAAGGGAAGAGTTCAAATTTTTATGGCGCTTTAAAGATAGTGAGATTAGTGGTTCTTTATATTGAACTTTCATAAATATTCCGTTCGAATATTTGAAAAAAGTATAATGTGAAGTAAATTGAAATTGATTTTTGTAAATTTTTGTTTTTGCTTGATTGAATTTTATTTATGTTGAGTTTTCTTTCACTCATAAAATTTTAAAAACATAATAAGAATTTATAATGAACATTTGAAATATTCTAATCATCAATAAAATATTTAATTTCCAAAAAAAATTAGATTGTGGATAATTCCTCTATAATAAGCAAACATTTTATGCATTATTAACTTAAGCTATTAAATTATTAATTATTCTTTGAAGGCTAATTATTCTCAAGAAAATGTTTTTACTTAATAGATATAAATCGTTAATTTTAAAAATTTTTTTTGACCAGAAAAACGGGTATAAAACCATAATTTTTTACTGAGTTTTATTTTTGGTTGAATGGAAAATTTCGGAAAATGTAAAAGAGATTATTTTTGAAAAGATCAACTTAAAAATTCCAAAAACTTTGTAATCACTATTAATATTTTTTTTAGATCAATATAAAAATTACCGAGCTGGAGAAAGTTAACACATTAATACTTTTGAAAGGATTGATTTTTTCTTGCTTTTAAAAAGTTTTCATTATCAGTAGCTATTTCTCTTCAGTAAATTTTATCTATAATAACCTCAAAATTTGAGATGAAAGATTAATTATAAGAAAAAGCAATGATTTACTGTGAAATCTTAAACTTTCAAAAACTATTTATTTTAAAGATCTGAAAATGTTGAGTATATTACATTTATCATTAATTTAGCAGGAGAATCGATTAGATGATATATCCTACAATGAAAGAATATCACAAAGCTTTGTGAACGTAGATGACCTAAAACTTAATGGCTCCCTCTCATCTCGTGGCAGCTCACCTGTTTCTGATCATGACACGGCCCAATCATGTATAGTTCGTGCATTAAGCATTGTAAGTAGTCCAATATTAAAATATATTTTCTATAGAAAATTAGTGCCTGCATATTATAATTAAATTTTGGATGGGAAAACAAAGAATAATTAATTCCAGTCAATTTTAGGAGTCATCAACTTCTACTGCAACATCTAATTCACTTGGAATAGTGGCATCAGCTTTAGGGTTAAGTATATCAAGTGGGCCAGTTATGGCCAATGAGTAAACCTTATTTAAATTATGAAAATCTGCTTTTGGTTAATTCCACTATTTTATCTATCAGAAAAGACCAACAGTAATCATATCAAGCTTAAAAATGACATCATATCACAATCTTTTATGCTGTTACCAAAAATTTGTTATTTAATAGTTAATAAAATAAGTAAAAATGATAATGTAGATTTTTAAAAAAAATTATATTTAGCTTTACCGTCTCTCACTATTTATTTACTTTCTTTAAAGGTTCTACGGTTTTTTCAGATCTAAGGCTAGTTCATGTTTTTCTCTTAGCTTTAATATAAAAATTGACTTGATCATAGTATGTAAATATTTGCTCCTTACAAAATATAGGCATGACCCATATTGCTAGTTTATTTTTATTTTTCAAAAAAACAATATTTTTACAGAAGTTTAATCAAATTGCAATTTTATTAGCATCTAAAAGTCATCAAAGTTTCTTCGAATAAAGTTAAATCCTAACATTCAAGTATTTGATTTGAAATGTTATTAGTAGATAAAATTGCTCATTTGCAGATACTTCTAAGCATCAATTGGAGCATTACTGTAATATAAATAACAAAAGTTATATATATTTTAATTTTCAGTATACTTAATTATTACCAAAAATGTTTTATTAAATATTGTAAATTGTTTAAAACAAGAAATAAAAAAATATAAACCTAATGAGTTTGCAAAAAAATTTTTTTCATTGCTTTTTAAATCCATTTATATCAACAGATGCACTTACAATTTTTTGGGCTTATGGTAACTATTTTTTGCTCTATTATTATTAACCTTTTTTGAGTAATTCATACACCGATCTGTGTTCTTTAGAGAATCAATTAAGCTTTTTTTTGTTAAAAATAAAAATTTTAAATTAAGTTTTAATTTTATTGATCGATTTTAAATTTACCTTACAATGAGCACCTGCAGTCAAAGATAAACTCTAACTTTTTTTATTGAACTAACACATTCACAATTCTAGTTGTGAATATCTTGTATTGAATGAGTTAAATCAAACATTTTTTCTGAAGAGTTTTCGGATTTAAAGTTTGAAATCTCAAACTTCTTAATAGATAATACTGAATGGTATAATTCATAATTTTTAGAAAGATAATCTTGCTATCCCTTTCATATCTTATGTATTACCCATTAATGAAAGTTTTAATTAGTAAATTTTTAGAAGAAACATTATTAGTTACCTGGATTTTGATGCTAAAATTACTTATTAGTAGAGATGCAACGAATATTCGGCTACTATTCGGTATTCGGCGTATTCGGCAACTTTTTCTAACATTTGGTATTCGGCTGAATACCGAATACAAAGCACATATTACATTTCACTACTCATGAAAACATAACAGATGTTACTCAAAATTGTATATATTTAAAGAAAAAGTTGTAAGCTGTTTTAATATTTAAATCAAACAAGTGGTAAGTTATGGTGAATGAAAAGCATTTTCTCAGCATTTGAAGACAGCAAACGATTTCGCTTTTCTTCATATATAATTCCATCTTCTGAAAATAGTCTCTCACTCTAAACAGTACTTGCAGGAGATGATCAGGAGGTAAATCTTTATAAATTTTGCTAGGTTCAGAAGCTGTTGTGCGTTTACTGACCACCACTTGAAAACCTCTGCCATCCGCTCTAGCCGAGGAATTTTTAAATAAAAATCAATTTCATAAGCAATAGTACTTTTCCCGAAGCCTCACTTTGCATATTATATGTTTCTGTAGCAATTTCCTCAAAACAGTTCCAAAAACTGTCATGTACTTCAATTTTTTGTTTACGAGTTGGAGAACAATCATCATTAGATACATTCTAAATCTACAACCAATTTTCAAAGTTTCTAAGATAATTTTTTGTCTCGCTTTTTCTTGTTGCACTAATCCCAGGAAACTAGTTTTGAATCGTGGATTGAGAAAAGTTGCAACGAAATATTTGTCTTTACCGTCAAAATCAAACCTTTTTTCAAGCTCAACTTTTAGGGAAATTCTCATTATTAACAAATTTGGTGTTCTATCGGCAGTGTCTGCCTTTCCCAGGTATTTCAGCAACGTGACAACATTAGGAATCACTTCAGAGAAGCAAAAAAAACCTGAGCTAGTTATTTTAGTGATCTCTTCAAATGGTTTCAGGAGTTTGATGCATTGCTCCATTTATATCCACTGAGCCGGTGTCAAGTTATTTAAAGATCCGTAATCCGTTAGGCTCATAATAAACTCATAAGCTTATTCCACTAAATATTTGTTTGTTTGTAGTTGAGAAACTATTTGCATTCAAATTCAGTTTGATTGGTAGTTAGTGTTGCTAGTGAGTTTTGATCGAATAAGTACCTACATACTACCTACTACTACCTACTACCTACAGATTTGTTTACTTTCCACAAAATATTCAGCTGCCGAATATTCGGCGCTTCGGCCGAGAGTGTGGCCAAACATTCGGTATTCGGTTTTTGGCCAAAACCACTATTCTCTGCATCTCTACTTATTAGTATAACTCTGCAAGTAGATTTTAAGATTTTGACTAAATTTTCGCCTTTGAATTTTTATAGTATTTACTAAACTTGTAATTCATAAAATCTTATCATATGAAATTAGCCTAAATTAAAAATTGGTATCTGATAAGTAAAATTTTTCTTTTATAATCTTAATCAGTTTTTACTGCTATTTAACCACTTTCATATACTACATGCTCATTTTTATCAAACATGTTGACAGTTAAAAGACTAAGAAGTCTGAATCTATAATATCCAAAGCTAAAGGTAAAGCTTCCTATCCAAAATTTTAAACATACATTTTCATGTGCTTTCAATATAAAATATCGAAACGTTTGTTCTTGAATTTAGTTTGAGTTTCTTTTACATTAACATAAATATTTGCATATAAATTCGATTCCACCCTATGCAAAATGAAAACAAAAAACCTGAACTCATATTCTTTTAATTGCATCAAAATTATCAACTATTTAATATTTCATGTAGCAAATAAGTTTTTGACATCATCCTTTTAAATATAAGCATTTTTTGATAAAGTTTTAAATATAATTTTGATTAAAGTATAGGACCAAGTAATCTTTGTATCTTTGTATTTGTATTTGTATTTGTATTATCTAATTAAGAAGCTCAATATTATTCTAACCATCTAAATTAATAGAAATTTTTATAAAGTAATCAAAGTATCAAAATGGCATGTTAGGCTTAAGTAAATATATAAAAACTTGTATGTTCGAGTAAGTTAGATGGTTTCCTAGCATCATGATATTAAATTAAGAACATAAATCCTAGGTTTTATGAATAACAAGTTAGGAACTAACTGCACTGGAATATTTAATATCTAAACAAAGGTAAAGATATTATTACTTCATTAATTAAAACATGCGTCTGCAAATATACACTTTAGTAAAACGCAGCATAAAATAGAAAATTTATCATGCAGCGTAGTAATGAGCTCATCCCATTAACCTCAGAAAAATTTGAGCCTTTGTTACCAGTTGTCATCTTCAAAGTTAAAACCCAACCCACCCACTTATTGTCACACCACATGAAAGAAGCCTGCTGGGAAGTTTTTTCCTTTTTTTTCTTAAAAATGTCCTCTTGCAGACCTCCCCAATCAATTTTCTTTACCCCACAGGCGGTTAATTAGTGCTCTCATAATTTGGAAAATTACAATGAAAAATCGCGATTATTCTTTTGCTTACAGTAAAATCTAATTAGATAGAGTGCTACTAGAAGTTTTGGGGGCGGGAGCGGTTTTAATGGAATATTTTGCTAGCAATGTTTTTAAAAATTAAGATTACAACAACCGCAATATGCACAGTTAATACGCATAAAAAGAGGTTCTAAAAATTAATTTAATTTAGTATTTAAGACTATTTTCGGAAGATTAGGTGGGTGATTTACTTTCATGTACAGCTTAAAGTATTTCTGGATTAAGGGTGACACCAAAAAATTCTTAACACCTTAAAAATGCTTTGAAAACGATATCTTTCTTCCTTTATTATACTTTTCATTATATACAAAAATTATCAAATGTGTGAAGGTCAATTAAGTTGTCATTTTCATAAAATGTATTAAAGCTGTCATTAACCTTGAGCTGGTGCGTAAAATTAATAAATGATTCGCAGTTTTTTTATAATTAATAACAAACGGCTTTTATTGAAAAAAAAATTTTCTAACACAAGTAATCATAACTACACATAAGCGTGTAAGGCTCTTTAATTTTAGCACTCTCAGCAATACTCTCAGATTTAGAAAAATCTACTTATGTATAAATTAGCATTGCTTCTAAGGAAGTGGAATTTCATGTTTTTCCTAATTGAAATCCAAACAAAACAAGTACGTGAGAATGCTATAAAAGTCAAAATTCAAGCGTTATTTGGAAGAACACGTCTTACATCATTACAAATTTATTTAGCAAATGGAAAACTCTTTTCATATTATATAAGAATGAAATTTACAAAATAAATAAGCTTTTAGCAAAATATACGAAGATGTAGGATGAGGAATCTTCATTTTTTTATCTTTATATGAAAAACAAAAACAAATATATTCTGCCTAAAAACTCTAAATCGCACTCTACAAAGCAACAACAGAAGAAAAACTATTCTGCTTGGAATCATTTTTACATAAAACCTACGGATCTAGAACCATGTATGGATCTTTGATTAGATCAATTCTATTCATAGTGAAATTAAAAACAAACAAATTTAAATATCTGAAAAAAATGACTTGAAAAATGTACTGATACCATTAGAAATTTACTTTTATCAATTTCTTTAAGAGTAAAATTGTAATCTTAGTATACTAGAAGTAACAAGAATGGTCAGAGTATTAATGATGAAAAATAAAAACAAAGATTGCATCACTGTTTGAAATTCCATTTATTTATTCCTTTTTACTTCATAGTCCTTTACTTCGATCAGAAAGCTGCTTGAAAGTTGTGAAAACTGTGACCAAAATACCTTCATCAGACACTTTCTTTAACTTCTTATCAATGTCAAACAATTAACTTCTAGTAAATTAAACGGAGCACTTTATTGACATGTGCAGAACGTGTAAAACGTTTTTTTACCTTTTGCGAATAATGTATTGAATAGCCTGAGTTCAAATATTATAAAAATATTGTGTACAACTGCACCCACACTCAAAATAACCAACACCATTTTTACGAAGTCACAAAAGAGTCAAGGGGATTTATTCATTTTGTTATTTATTTATTTTTAAGTAGCCTATGGCAAAATTCAACAATAATCACTTTACCAAATGAATTTTAACAATTCTAATATCAATATATGTATTATTTTTGGAAATAGTAATTACAAGTGAAGCAGCAAAATCCCGATCACCTGATGCTATTGATGAGCGAGATTAAGATCAAAACGCCCATAGTCTTGACCATTGGTCTTGTAAACAGCATCAAGTCACGTTCATACATTATGTTTACTCTTATTATTGTAATAAATTTTGTTGTTGATAGTTTTGTCACTCAAAAATTTGTTAGAGTAAAATTTGGAAACCACAACAGATTTAGTATAGGCTGTTGGGGGTTTACTTTTATTTTTCGTAGTTTACGAAAAATTTCTTTGTTGACAAGTTATTTGACAACAAAACTTCAACAACAAAACAAAAAAAAAAAAAAAAGAAGAATATTTTAGCTTTTTGTTTCCAATTAATATTAAATTAAATAGTATTAACAAAATTAATTAAAGCTTCTAACACATTCATGAAAAAAAGATAATAAGTTTAAAATTAAGAACATTTATAGTTGCGCTCCCAGGAATTGGCGTATATAGTGCATGGATATTTATAGGACTGTTTCACAGGTTTCACTCCACTCTAATCAAAATATTGAATTATTTACTAACGAAATAATTAGCAGCAAATTTTAAATGGTTAATATTTAAGAGCTCAATTACAATCCAATAAATAAGTCCAACTAAATCTATGCAATGTTCAGCAGCTTCGAGGTATGGGCCTTATATCGTCGAATTATATTCAACTATTACACCAATATAATATGGTTTATAACTTGAGAAATATCTGCATGATTACTGTAAGCTGTGCACCTAGTAAGAAAACTATTTATAATATTTGTGCACAGTTAGATAAAAAATGAATAGAAAAATAGAATTTCACAATTTCTTTAGGTTCAAAGTGTTCGATACGTAGTTTCAATTAAGACTCATACAAAACTTAATTTAGCCATAGCAAAATATGTCATTTTGAGCTTCCAAAATAATAAATATGTCATTTTGAGCTTCCAAAATAATAATTATTAGTTCACATTTTAATTTAATTCTTTTTAAATCAAATAAATAACCCGGATTCTCTAAAAAACTTAATATCCCAAAAATAAACAACAAATGATATTACATTTGTTTCCCACAAAAAAATCAAATTATACTATGACTCAACCAATCATTTCTAAGCTCATTATTTTCCTAAAGACTCAATTATGTCAAAATGTCATCGTAGCATCCTCATCGAGCACATCAAAATTCTACTGCCTTAAGATAAGTAAACAAAAACAAAAATTTTAATTAATATAATTGTTTTTATTTAAATTTTTTTTCATATTTCTGACAAAAATATATATATATATAACTTGAATACAACTTCAAAGAGTTAATCTATCAGTGCTCTGACCTCCAGCTGTAAGCAAATAATGCATTCTACCCACCTTAAATAATCACCTGCAAAGCTCTTAAAATTTTGAAATGATACAAATAAGATGCTGACAGTGAACCATAGAGAAATACAATAATTAAATTTCAATGCTTCGATTTGGCGCCTTCACAGCTCTAAAAATATCATCCCTTCAATCTTATTAATAAAAAAATTTACACGTTAACCATCATCTGCGACCTCTTAATAAAATCAGTGCTCATTATGAATTGGGGAATCTTTAATTCGGTCGCATTAAAAAAAATTTCTTAGTAGCACACGCAAATTCCAACACTTGAAAAGTAGATTTCTTATTTTAATTAATTAACAAGTAATATAAAAAGAAATTTTTTAAAGTATATTCCTACTTTTGATTGTTTTTTCTTTTTTCTGAATTCATAATTCGTAATTCGTTGCATTCAGTTTTCTGAAGTTTTTCTCTCATATAAAATTAAAATTAGTTTATTAAATATAATTAATAAATTAATATTTGAACTAATTGCATTAACATCAATTGTCATGCATTCCCAACACAACGAATTTATTTGAACTTGATTGGATGATTAGAAAAGGGTTTATTAACAATTGAAGGTTTTTGAGCAACCCTAATAGTAGGAATTTAATTAAGTCACACATCGTTTAGAAAGTGGATTTTGATTTTTGAAATCATTTTTGAAATATAAAATTTGAGCTTATATATATATAATATATATATATATACTGTTGTATAAATAAATCAATAATTTACTATGTAAGTCAACAAAAAAACTTATGCCAAACAGTATATTGTTGATTATACTGATGACTTCCTTTTAGGCCTAAATTCTGTTGATTTATCTCCAAGTTCTTTCTAACTTGATTTTTAATATCGAAAATATTAGTTTTGATTTTGTTAATGCATAGACGGCAATAATAGAAAGAAATCAGTAATTATTAAAAACTCGATGAGGATAATTATAAATCCCTTTTGTCTTCAAGCAACAACAAAACAGAATATATAGCCTAATTTTAAATTATCAACGGAAGGGATAATTCTCAAAAGAACTTCCCATAGTTCCATTGTTCCATAGAAAATGAAACAAGTAGAATTGATCCGGAACATTTAGCATCTGTGAAAACAATAAAACACTGGGTGTCAATTATGTAATTATTTCAATTTAAATAGAAAAAATTTATTGAAAATAATTTAGATTTTTAAAAGAAATATATTAGGCAATAAAGATTGCTTACTGCATGACTAATAAGAGTTAAATTTTTTTTAAATAACATAAGATTTTTGGGAAAAATGGCGATAAGAAATTTCCATAACAAAATATAATAAAAATATTACATGAATAAGGAATTTTCCAATAGGTGTATCAATTTTCTTTCATTTTGTGATTAATAAAGCAAAAAATTGAAATAGAGAAAACTTAAAAACTGTTTACAAAATGTTACATATCGCATTTATCTGACTATTGCTTGCTCAACTGAAATATTTTGTTAAATTAGTAAACATCGGAAATTTTAATGTTACAAAAATATTACAAAAAATTCATTTGACTAAACAAAAAATACATATATATCTAATAGAAAAGTACAATATTCAAATATCTGCCGTTTTGTCTATTTTTCTTTAACATAAATCGATTTGGATAAGGATATCACTTAAGCCAAAAGAATTGTATCGAAAAGTGATATAAATTAAAGTCTTATTATAACTCTTAAGCAACAGAATTTTTCGCTTATTTATTGATTTTTTTTTCTTCTTAAATATAAAAGAAATTTTAAAAATATTTAAAGATGTTTTCCCTGTATACCACCCAATATGATAATATTAAATGGTCAAAGAAATTTTTCTAATTTTTGACAGAGTTCTGTCTAACATTTATTTCGATCTGAAAACCGCAGAAATAATTTTGTAGCCCTTGCTTTATTTAGAATCCCATAAATTTCTGATCAATAACAAAAAAATTACGCACAACAGTATTCAGTTAAAAAAAACGGCTCTGTTTAGTTAGATAATAGAATCTAAATAAACAATAAGAGAAAAATAAATTTTAATAATGTCGAAAATTGAGTATATTAGTGTAATAAAGTTTCTGTTTAAAGAAAGGAAACGCATTATTTATCTAAGTGTCAGATATTTACATACTACTAAAAAAGCGAAATTTTTCGATAAACCATACTTGACATTTTTTCTCAAACATAACATTGTGGCGAATGAAATTAAAATTGCGGGAGTTAGGAGCAATAAAACTCAAGAAAAATATCCAAAATAAAAGATCAACACTGAAAACAACAATAAGCAAAAACCGAAGAAAAGATGCCGACGTATGTCGATGCGAGTAAACGGTTGCACTACTGCTCATGTTAAATATCAATAATTAAAGGTTTAGATAGAATTTGGTATGGCCAGAAAGGTCAACATATTTACCTGATGGCCACCAGGCCTAGCTTAAAGAAAGAAAAGATGGTTTCTCTTTTACAAAATTTATAATTATATTTTATATTCACATAAGCTCTATCTAAATGGAGCTATTTTATACTGTTAAACTAAGCTCAAACTAAATGGAGCTTTAATTAACTTCATCTAGAGATGTTAGAACTTAATGGAGCTTCAAATAACTTATGACCCTTGAGTACTTTCTATAACTATTTATACTAATTTTTATTGATGGGATTTATTGCATGAGATTGCAATTCCCATGCTAGTAGTTCATTGATAGGTAATTACTGCTGAGACAGTAATTCCCATGCCAATGCTCGACATTATGAAATTGTAGTATTAGCGATTTCATAATGTAGAACATTATGACTTAGAGATAATGAACTATTATACATACTTTTTAATTAATGAAAAATTTTGATGTAGAATAAATTACGCCCAGAATATAATACTAATACTATGACCACTTTATTAGTTACTATAGTTTAATTATGATAATATATATTTTTAATATATTTATATGTATAAATAAAAGTGGGCATGGTTTATAATAATAAAAAAAATGAGTTGCCATAGTGAAAGAATATATATAAAATTAGTTTTTGAAAAAATAGAATATGTGAACTCCATTACACCCTTCCCCTTAGCTTAAAAATAATTAAATTTACCCATGAACAATTAAATTATTTTTATAAGCGATATAATGATTGAAAAAAAAGGTTTTTTTTTGATTAGATATTACTTTTGTCTAATATTAGCCTATTATTATGTACTAATTTGTCTTTACCATCTATATTTATTAATGAATTTGTTTTTGATTTTGATTTTATTTTATAAGGACCTTTGTTCGTGTTTTTTTTTGATTTCCTGTTTTTAGATAAACATAATCTCCTTCTTTAAATTTGCTTGAATTCACTTTATTATCGAAAATTCCTTTTCTAATAATTTTTGCTTTTTCTAAGGCCGTTTTGGCTATTTCTAGTGCTCTTTTGAGCCGTAATTTAACTTATGTAGCATATTCTTCAATGTTATACAGTATATTATTATTGTTGAATGTATTTTTGTACGAAGTATTTAGTAGTTTTCCAAATATCAATTCAAATCGTGTGTAGTTTGTGCCGGTGTGTGGTGTAGAATTATAGCAATGTACATAAAAAGGAATCCATATATCCCAGTTATTTTCTTCTGTAAACGATAAGATGTACTCATTAACGAATCTGTGATTTCTCTCAATAGATCCTAGTGTCTCATGATGGAATGGTGTTGATGTTATGTGTTCTATATTGAGTAGATTGCACACTTTTTTGAATAATTCATTTACAAATTCTGTTCCCTCATCTGTTTTTATTATATTAAATGAGCCATATTTCAGTATGAATTTTTCTACTATAGCTTTAGCTACTACATGTGCTTCCTTAGTTTCTATTGGGAAAGCCTCTATGTACTTTGTCAGTTCACATTGTATTGTTAGAATATATCTGTATCCATTTAATATTCGAAGCGGTCCTACGGTGTCTATTGATACTTTTTCAAAGCTTTGTTGAGGTGTATCAGTTATTGTTAAGGGTTCTTTTGTGTGTCTAATTATTTTGTTTTTAGCACATTTTTCCAGGAGAATTTCTGTTTTAATTTATTAATGCAGCGATTCCCAAAGTGTGTTCCGCGGAACCCTGGGGTTCCGCCAAAAAATTTAGGGGTTCCGCGGAAATTTTATTTCATTAAAACAAAATGAGAATGGTTTTTAATATATTCACATTATTGTTATATTGTACATGCATACGTGGTCAAGGTATAATTTCTTTTAATATAATAATATAAATAATGTATCACTGATTGTGAGTTAGGCTGTTATTTTAAATCTAACATAACTATTTTTTCAAGTGAACAGAAATAATTATTTTCTATTTCTCTTGTGATTTTATAAATCAGGTAGGACTATATATAGTTCTTCTAATTTATTCATTATACTCTGTAATTTTTTTATCATTTTGGTTGATATAAAAAAGAATCGCGCTTGTAATGGATCGATGGTTAAAATATGGATCGTTAAAGAAAACTGACATTGTTACTAGTAATGCAGAAATCGCGGAATCTACAGGTAAAGGCATTCTGGAATCCGCAATAGCATGAACTTCCAGTTCCGTACGGCTACAGCCTCATATTCCAACTCTGCCATTTTCCAATTTTGGACAAGTATCAACGAAGACGTAAATATAATATAAGTTACCTGTCGTTTGGATTTACTAGTACTGGTGACGGTTTGTTTGCTTTGCAACAAAATATTGGTAAATAGCTCCTTAGCACTAGCCAAACTACTGAGGCATTTAAAAAAAAAATCACCCAACAGATAAAGGCAAAGATATTACTTTTTTTAAAGAAAACTTAAAATCCATAATAGTTCCAAGAGTTAAAAAAGTAATTTTGCTTGTTTTAGTTCCGCATGATTTTAATAAAAAATTGAAGAAGATTTGCTTCTAGGTAAAAGTGTGAATATTAGCACCACGGGGGAGAATATACTTAACTGCATTAATAATTTTATGACAACGCATAAAATTGACTGGGGAAAATATATTGAAGTATCTAGCGATGGAGCAAAATCAATGACAGGAAAAATGAATGGTGCATCGATTAAAAATGTTGAAAAAAACTCTAACAGTACTCATTGCATTCTTCACAGATATGCATTAGTAACAAAAACGTTTTCAGTGACATTTAAATGTGCTGCTCTAGATGAAGCAGTAAGGATTATTAATTTTATTAAAAGTAAACACGTATTTTCGAAGCCATGTGCGAAGATATGGGTAGTCTTCACACCACTTTTCTTTTTCATACGGAGGTTAGATGTTTATAGCGTGGTAAAATTTTTCTACGAATATTTGAATTACGAAAGGAACTATTGGCGTATTTTATTGGTCATAAATTTGAATTATCAATATGACTTGGCTATATACACTTGCATACCTTGCTGATATATTTGGAAAATTGAACGAATTATGTTTGGCTTTGCAACGAAAACAAGTTAACATATTACAAGCAAAAGATAAATTGGCTGCCTTTTCAAGGAAAATACAATATTGGACTTAAGCTGTGGAGCAAAATAACTTCGAGTGTTTTCAGACGCTTAGTGATTTTCTCGAAGAATCTGAAGTGGATTTAGATATGGAAATACGCGATGGTATAAAAACATATCTATCCAGCTTTCAGCAATCACTCAGTGATTACTTTTCAAAGCTAGAGAATTAAGATAATTACTGGGTGTAGAATCCTTTCAAAATAAAAGAAAAACCAAAAGGATTCCATTTCATGGATTATGAAAAATTGATTGAGTTGTGTTCGGATACACAATTAGAAGCCAAATTAGAACAGTTTTATTGAAAATATTCTGGTCAGATGTATTCGATGAATGTCCAAATTTATCAAAACAGGCTATTCAAATTCTATTGCCGTTTGCAACCACTTATTTGTATGAAACTGGATTTTCAATATATGATGCGACAAAAAACAATTATTGTAACAAACTTGATGCTGCACCAGATATGCGAGTTCAGTTATCAAACATAACGCCCAATTTCAAGAGAATCATAGAATCAAAGAAGCAGGTGCATTCTTTACTTTAAAGTTTTTTTATTTATTTTAGTTTATGTTTTGTATTTTCATTCATTATTTCTATGATGGATTGTTTCTTTGTTATTGAGTTTTTTAAATTGAATAAAATCGGAAATACCAAAATAATACTTGTTTGTTTCAACTATTAAAATTTGAAAAGTGGTTGCATAAAAAATATTCAGGGTTCCACGCTCACTGGCAACAAATTTTGGGGTTCCACGACCAAAATAGTTTGGGAAACGCTGTATTAATGCATCGTTTAATTCCTATGTATCCTCCAATTGGTGTAGAATGATGTTCTATGATTAAGTTGCACATTTCTTCCGGGTCCGTAATTTTTTAGGCGGTTTATAAAGTATGATTTTTAATATATTATTATTTTTATAATTTTGTCTTAAGACTGTATCATTATATATTCTTTTGAATTTATTAATTTCAATGTATTTGAATATTATATCATCGTAGGATAGTGCTAGCTCATTGATGTTATTTTTCATCATTTCTTTTAGTAACGTCTCCAGATAGTCACCTAAATGATCTTCTAGTTTATTGTTAAAAAAGATAATGATGTCCTTTTCTATGATGATTTTATTGTTATTTATTTTGCTATTGCTTCTTTTATTTTTGTATTTGAATCCATTTTTTGTATTAGTTTCTTCGGATAGTTGCCTAAACTGTACTTCTGGATTGTCACCAATACTATGGCATTCTTTCTTTATTTTTGTATTATTTTTATCTGTATGCATACATTCATTATTTTGAAAAATTAACCGCTTTACGTTTCTAATGTCAGATGTAGAGATGCTGTCCCAAATCCAAAGTTGATCAGACTTTGTATGGTTAACTGGTTCAACATCTTTATTCCGATTCTCTTTGTTTGTGTTCATCGATCTTGTAACAACTCATATCTGCTTGGGAGTTAATGCTTTCAATTGTGCGTCTGCATTAGTGTTCATCTTTTGTTGGAACTTTATCTCGAAATTGTAATCCATTAAATCTAATGGCATCCTTGTTAGTTTTGATGATGGGTTTTTGTGTGTGAATAGGTGAACTAGAGGACGGTGGTCCGTTATTACTGTGAAATTTTGTCCATATAAATAGGGTCTAAAACAATTAATTGCCCGATGTATTCCCAATAATTCCTTTTCTTTTATTGGTTTGTTCAATTCATGCTTATTGAGTGTTCTACTAGCATAGCATAATGGATGTTCTTCTTTTCCTTCTCCTTGGGATAAAACTGCTCCTAGTACCGAGTTAGATGCATCAGTGGTAAGGAAAATTTTTTTTGTAAAATCTGGATAACTCAAAATTGGGGTTGAGATTAATTTCTTTTATAATGATTGAAATGCGTCAGAACAATCTTTGGTCCAATTGAATGTGATGTTTTTCTTTAATAATCCATTTAAAGGTTTCGCTATTTCTGCAAAGTTTTTAATATACCGTCTGTAGTAATTGCAGAATGCTACAAATCTTCTTACTTCATCTGCATTTTTAGGTATAGGATAGTCTTTTATATGCTTGTGTTTATTGGGGTCTGGTTTAACTCCGTTTTCCGATATTAAGTGTCCTAGATCAACTACTTCTTTGCATAGAAAGTTGCACTTTGATGGATTAAGTTTTAGATTGTACTGTTGCAGTCTTTTGAATATCTTTTCAAAATTTTCATTGTGATGTTTTATGCTGCATCCAAATACTATGATGTCATCAACATATAAAAAAGCATTTGCATTTAGCCCTGTTAATGCAATGGTTAGCATTCTTTGGAAGCTGTTAGTTGATATTTTCAATCCGAATGGTAGCCTCTTGAATTGGAAATTTCCTTTATTTGTTGAAAAGGCTGTGATATTTCGGGAATCCTTTTTTAGTTCAATTTGATGGAAGGAGCTAGTGATATCTTGGGTTGAGAAGTATTTAGCTCTTCCTAGCTTGTCAAGAATGTCTTCTAGGCAAGTTAGTGGGAATTCATCATTCATGATTTTTTTATTCAGTTGACGATAGTCAACTACTAATCGCCAATTTTTTTTATCTGTGTTGTTTTTTTTTTGAACTATTAATAAGGGTGCGTTATAAGGACTTATAGATGGTTCTATAATGTCTCCTTTTTGTAATTTCTCAACTTGTTTGTTAATTTCCTCTAGCTGTGATTGACGTAACCGGTAATTTTTAATATAAACGGGTGAGCTGTCTTCCAATATTATTTGATATTTGGTACATATTTTGACTATGGTTTCCTGTGTATTTTATCCAGACTGTTTAATTTTAATTGGTTTATAAGTTCTTTTGTTCTGGATGGTGTGCTTTTTATGTGCGTTTTAAGTATATGGTATTTATTCAAGGGTTTTGTTTTAGGGATGAAATTTTTAATTTTATGGTATGTTCATTTGTGTTTAAGATTTTTATATGCTTAATTCCAGTTTCTGGTATTATCGTATTTGCTATGTATACACCTTTTTCTACTTCTTGATTTAGTATAATGCTATCTTCTTCAATAATATGTGATATTGAATGTATGATTTCACATCTAGGTGGTATGGTAATGTTTTTCGAAAATTTATCGTTCATAGGCAGTACTAGATCACCGTTATTTGCAGTTAATGTAATAGTAAAAGTTTCGTAGTCAATTTTTGCTAAGAATTTTGTCAAAAAATCTCTTCCTATTATGCCGTCTGTTATTAATGGTAAAGTTGGACTTACTACGTGAAAAGTGTGATTGATATTGTTTCCTTCATATTCTAGTTCTAGATTTGTTGTTCCTAGTGAGCGAATTGTATTATTTGATATTCCAGATGTGTTGCACCTATTGTCATTATCGACGTCGGATTTAGGAGTGAGCTGAGTTTTGCATATTGAAATATCTGCTCCGGTGTCAATTAAAAATGAAAAATTATGGCTTGATTTGTTATCCTTTAGTGTGATGAAATTAGTGGTATGTATATTATAGTGAAATATTTTTAGTTTTTCTCATACCGGGGCTGAAATTTTTGTTTGTTTCCCGTCGAAAATTTCTATTTTGGTTATTACGAAAGGTATTGAATCTGTTATTGTTATTATTATTTCCATATTTATTATAGTAAAATTTCTGAGGTGTGCTGGTTTGAGAGTCAAGATTGTAGTTTTTATGCTTTTCCCTTATCAATTTAAAAATATTGATAAATCAATGCTGTTATTGGTTTTTGATTATACACCTCGGCTGGTTGTCAAAAAAGTTAAGTTTTAAATATTGTAAAAGATTTGAAATTTTATCAAGCGCTTATCATGTTTTTAAAATTATTATCTCATTGAGAATTATAATTTTTGTTATTTTTATTTTATTCCTAGTATGAATAGAAGAAGAAATTCATGTTAGTTATTATTAGAATGAATTAAATTTAATTTGTATTTTAATTGATGCAGTGCATCAAAAGTACAATTTTTTCATTATTCACTAATGCTGTTCAGTAATTAGAATGAAATGGCAATGAAAAAACAATTAAAATAATAATTCAGTCTGTTGCGGCCACACAAAGTTTATTGAATTTTAACGTTTATTTTTACAATGGAATATTATTGTTTTATGCCATAAATTGCCCCATTAGCACTTAACTGTAGCTAAAAGAAGAATTAGTATGGAAGCAAATTTTGTATTCTTAAATTCTTTGCAAGAAGATTAATACCTAATATCACACAAAGAAGGCTGTAGTAGATAAGAATTATCTTTAGTAATTTGAAAATGATAAAATAGAAAACACAGACAAAAATATTGTTGAAATTTGGAGAGAAATTAAAGCCTGTTTAAATAGAGTTTCTAGGGTCACTAAGCTATAAGTTTTGAATTATTTTACAGGCTTCAATAAATAATGTTGAGCAATAACCTAAAAAATTAAGTGTAATTTATAAAAGTAAAGGAAAATAGTAAAATGGTTTATTATATAGGAACTTTACGATTGGTTTTTTAATTTTTTCGACTATATCAACAGAGGAAAACTGGATTTTCATTCTACTTGTAAGAACCCTGTTTAGAATCCATAATAACACAATATTCTCCAGGCTCCTACTAAAAGAACGCTGCTCCTGTACACTTAATTACAAAAAATAAGGTGATCTTGTACTGCAAATGTTTAATAATATTAGTACAGTACTTAATATTTTCTGCTGACATCTTCCATACCTGAGTCTGCTTAAGAACATATTTTCACATCTAGTTTGAATTGAAAGAAAAAAGAGAAGCTTAAGAGAAAAATTTTAACTATTCGATACTTAAAAATCATTTGATAATTTAAAACTATCTTTTATTTGCAGCACCTGTTTTTTTTTAAATTAAAAACTTAAGCTCCTTAAATAAAAATGGGTTTAAAAAGTTTTATCGAAAAATTAACGTTTTTTCTTGATCTAGGCATGTCTTCAGACAAAATCTTGCGAGTGAATTTCAAATAACTTTAGAATGAGCTAATAATACATTAATTATGAAATAAAAAAATAATATAAGACTTAAACGGATAAATAAAAGTATCATAAAAAGAACTATTGAAAATAGACTTTCAAAACAATTTTTATATTCACTCACATATATTTTATGTTATTCTTTAGCACACATATAAGTTAGCATTATGGCTAAACATTATGAAATATATTTTTTAAATAATTTTATATAATAAAACATAATTCTGTATACATTCACAATTTAATTTTTTTTTCCAAAATATAGAATTTATTTATTATATTTCTTTTTTTATTTCCAAGTAAAACATGAGTAAAAGACCAAATTCTAGGATCAAAAGTGAAGAGATAAAAAAACTTATGTAAAATAAGCGTATCAATCGAAAATGGCGCCTAGGGCATGTTTCGCAGTTGCGCCCTTTCATAAATTATCTTAATAAAAAAAATAATAGACTAATACATAGAGTCATAGATTTTTCTTACAAAACATTTATTTTATATTTTATAACAAAATTATATCTTATATAAATAATTCTTATATATATAATTCTTAAACTCATAAATAGACCTTCCTGGCCTTTCCTGCAGCAAAAGTATCAATGATTCCTTGGAAAGTCGTTTGTTCCACTTCACGCTCTACACTGAGCAAATTTATTAAGTTGCATAATTTTTCCTGACCCATTGTAGCCCCCAAACATAAAAGTATTAATTAAAACTTACTAAATGATAGCTCACAACTTGCGATGGATACTGCAATAGTGAGCAGGATTTGGACAGAAATGCACAGATTAGGAAACATGCTTTCATCCCCATATTGCACAAAAAATTCAAGAAGCTCTTCGGGTTTATTTATGGTGATGTTTTTTCTTGTTAATAATAGGATTCGAACATCTGATATTTCTTCGAATAATTGTTCTCCGTTAACATCGCAAGCATAAAAATCTCCAAATTCTTTACATTTCTGTTTTAAATAATGTCCTTCGCCAGTGTCATAACATATTATCTTAGTTTCTAAAAGAAATCCAAATCTGGCATCAATCTCATGCAAACGAGTAAATCACTCATTTCACATACAATACGATCCAGTGATCTTTTTATTACTCTGTCCATTTTTTTTTTAGCAGTTAAACCTTTATTCGACGCATTCTCGCCAATTGTACATTTCTTTTTCCCATCGACGCCTTTCCGCAGCTACATCCAATTCCCTTTTTTAATGCTTCATTAACTAAACTTTCTCTTTCATTTGAAAAATTTTCTCGGAGGGCTTTTATGTCCAATGCAGCGTTATGAAAATTCATTCTGCCTGCGACAACCAGAAGTCTGGCCTCACTTCTTGTTTCAGCGGTTTGGTCACTATTATTTGTAATTATCTTGGAGGAGATCCAGCATTATTTCAAGCTGGCTTTACAGCTTCAACCCTTGCACTCTATTTTGCTTCAAACTCTGATTTTACAACCACAGGCACGGTCTTTTTGAGTTTTTCCCAGCGCAGAGTAAACTGAGCAAAGAATACGTAAATAGCTTCAATATTTCCGAAAAATGTGACCATTATAGTGTCTTGTTTGGCGAAGTTGTTTGTAGTGTCAGTGGTTGCCATGAGATGAATGAACTAATTTCAAACTTGATAAGCAAAGAATTTGATACAGTAAGGGATTCTTTTTAGTATGTTATGCCACTTTTGTTTCTCTCTCTTGAATTGAATTTAGCAAAGTTTGCGCCCTGTTGCCAAACGACGCCAATTAAAGATTGCCGCTAAGCCGCACATAAAAAGGAAACTTTCTCATCTAATTTTTAAATACGTGTATAGAGTGTTTGTTTTTGTCATTATAAAAAACAAATTAAGAAAATGTAATTGAACATTATTAGAACATGGTGATTAGAAAAATTAATATATAGAGGTACTTATCGATAAGGTAAATCCAATTGGCTCTTTCACTAACATATATATAACAAATAAGGTAGATTCAAAAATGCTGGTCTGCTCGGAAGTATTTAAATCAGAATCACAAATCATATGTAGACACAACTGCATGGGAACTTTGGAAATCGTGGACAAGATTTAATAATATCTAATACAATGTAATTTGCAATTTTGGCACCCCCTTCGATAGGCGCCCAGGGCACGTGCCCTATCTTCCCCACCCTAGATACGCTACTGGGTCTAGCCCTGGAAATCTTTAGTCCATTTCATTTTTCCAAGCCAACATGTCTTGGCCTAATATTTTTCTAAAATTTGATAAGCAAATTATCAGTAAACAATACCAAAAAAGGAAACTGAAAGCATCATATCACTGGTTTCGGTAATTTTTTATTACTATTATTCTTATTATTGATTATTATAATTGTTTACGCTTCGCAAGGTGTCATTGGCTTGCAAAGTAATACTTTGTACTTTGTAAAGTATTGCTTTGTAGGCAAAGTGACACTTTGCAAGTATCAGGCTACAAAGTAATACTTTGTACTTTGATAAGTATTGCTTTGTAGGCAAAATGACTCTTGGCTCTATTATCAGCCGGATGCCATTCCGCCGGTGGCTCCAATTATGCTTATGTTAGCATCGTGTGGGGTCACATTAATTGAAATGTGATAAATATTTTTTATGGCCCACACGTTGCTGGCGAATAGTTTTTTGGAGTCAGTGGTTTATTAGCCTCCGACGCTTCCAGTCTAAATTTTGCCTGTGTAAATTAAAATTATTTTGTCAGTTTTGTAGCTCTGTTGTGAATTTAATTTTTATAAATATTAATGCATTTCTCAAATTTGTCTAAAAAGAAATTAATTTAAAAACAAATAAAGTTGTCAACCAACAATTAAAACAAAAAAAAACAATTAGTTTAAATCTAAAAAGTTGTTAATCAACAATTTAAATTTAAAAACAAATGTAATAAAGTTGTTCAATAAAATAAAAACCTAAAATAATAAAACTAATATTAGTTGAAATTATTAACAAATGGTCCTTCGAGCCGGATTTAATTTGCTATATTGTTTTTAATTTTTGGATGTGATTTCAACAATTTACTTTAAAATATTTTAAAATGTTTATATGTTTTAAAAATTAAAAAGTGAAGTAAAATATTCTTTAAGTGCATTAATAATATAACCACGACTGTTCAATTAAAATTTGCTGCCTTTTTTAAAACTCTAATATAAGGGGAATAATTTATTTGAATAAAGACAAATTTTCATTAATATAAAGTGAGTGTTGTTAATCTCTGTCAATATGGACATATTAAATGCGCTGAGAGAAACGGTTGATTTATTGGCCACCAACTTTTCGAATTTAAAAAAGTTAAATGTTCAAAGGCGAAGCGTGGAAAAGCTTACGCAATGTTTAGACAATCTCAAGCTATGGGAAAAACAGATCACTTCACATTTTAAAGCACTTTCCAAATCAAACGTGGACTTAACAGAAGCAACCAATCTTATTAGCACGGGGAAAGATGTAATTGAGCAAACACGTGCATTTATTTACAAATCATGTCCTGAACTTCTACCGAAATCATCAACATTAGATGAGAGTGCAATATCAGTTTCACCAAACATTACAGCAACTGAAACAGAAAACCTACCATTGCTACAAGGTTATAAGGAGCCAGATACCAACCTATCTTTAAATCAGGTAAATACTAATTTATTAGATTACGACCCTCTGGCAGGTACCTCACAACGCCTAACAAACAGGGAGCAAACGTTACTACCACCACAATCAAATAGTGCTAACCAACAGCCAAAGGCTAATAACCTCTCGACTAGCGTTACTGAAACTGGAACAAACTACGTTACGCCAATTTTTATTCAACTTCCGAATGGAACTTTCCAACCAATCAATACTAACCCATCACAAATGGGAGGTAGGAGCTTGCCATTTGAATCTCAATACGGAACACAATTTTTACCCAATTATAATTCCAACCCTACGGAACTTCGGTACACCAATACTTATCAATCAAATATGGGTCCAAATCAATCACAAGTTGACTCGAACACAGCACTCATTAGAGCATTAGAAGCAATTGCTGATGCAACCAATGATCGATTAACAGGACGTGCAAGAGCCCCTGAGGTAAAAATTCCCAGCTTCAGTGGCGATATAATACAATATGAGCATTTCAAATCAATCTTTAACTCAATCATGGATAGAAGCCGCCTAGGAACTATCGACCGATTTCATATTTTAACCGAAAAACTAAGCGGAGTTGCAAAGAAAACAATTTCTTCACTCATGGTCGTAGAACAAAATTATGACACAGCATGGGCTCTCTTAGACGAACGTTTTAAAAATCAAAAAAAATTCCTTGAAGTCTGCATTCAAAAACTTTGCTTTGATCCAGCTATCTTGCCCCGTGATCGGGAATCTTTACTTAAATATCTCTGTGATATTCAAGGACTTAAAGCTAACCTAGCAAGGGAAAATATAACACTTGAAAACTTAGTTACTATGATTTGTATGCATCATATACCAGAACCACACAAAAGTCGGTTCTCTGATTTTCTACCAAGTAAAACAAGTATACCATCGTTTTCTCAGCTTACCACCTTTCTTAGCAACGAATATAATAACGCTCCACCCAACATACCACAATATGGCAAAGAAAAGTCACCGATTTCACTTCGAAAGAAGACAAACAGTCATACTTCTCATGTACACGTTGCATCATTATCTACACAAAACAAAAAACGCTGCCTTGTTTGCGAACATAATATCCATTCAACTGTAGAGTGCGAAAAATTTAAAACTTCTACCGATCGGCTGGGCTTACTTCGCCGATACAAAATATGCTTTTATTGCATGAAACATAAGTACAAGCCTACCAAAGCCAAATGCCTATCTCGTGAGTTTTTAAAGTGTGGAGTTGACGGATGCCAGGAAAAACATATTGCTGAAATGCACGATGCCTTAACATCAGTACAGCATAATCAGCAAAACACTTTAGTTCACCTGTCTAATAACAAAATTCTGCCACCGTCCACAGTTATAATGCCAACAGCAATTGCAAATTTGATTTCTCCACAAGGCGAGGCCATTCCTGTTCGGTGTTTAATTGACCAGTGTAGCCAAGCAAACTACATTACAGAAGATCTGGTGCAAAAACTGCGCCTTATTAAAAAACGTACAAAAGTACAAACCCTGGGTGTTGGTGGTATTAGCGGAAATGTACGTTCACAAGTTGTTGTTGAAATTGAGCTAGATGATTTTAATCATACTACCTTGAACATTACTGCTCTGGTGGTAAAGAGCATAACGTCTAGAAATGCTCTGACAGACAAATTACACTGGAAACCCGACGGACGTAAGTTGGCTGATCCTTACTTCTACAAATCAGCTCAAATTCCAATGCTGCTAGGTTCAGGAGTTTTACCAGAACTTTTTACAGAAGGAGTTCACAAGGCTGACGGATTACTCTTTCAGAATACCAAACTAGGATGGATAATTTCGGGTAATCTGTCAGCTAAAATGGAGTCTGTTGTATCTACACACGTTACACTCTCCGAATTAGAAAATCAACTTATTAAGTTTTGGGACATGCCAGTTGCTGGAGAACGGATACAAGATCTTGAAGGTGATTATTGTGAAAGCCTCTTTCGTGAAAAACACTTCCGACAACCGGATGGGCGTTATGTGGTTCCAATCCCCTTTAAATTGGATCCACCTACTCTTGGACATTCATATCGACGTGCTCTTAAGTTGTTTTTAGCTCAGGAGCAACGATGGGAAAAGAATCCAGAGCTTAAGCTGATGAGTCTAAACTTTATGAAGGAGTATATTGAACTCGGGCATATGAGTGAGATTCCATTTGATCACCAACGTAACGAAACCGGAAACGTTTACTATATTCCTTACATGGGAGTTCTTCGAAAGGACGCCGTTACTACCAAGCTGCGAATTGTATTTAATGCAAGTTCAAAATCTAGCAATGGTATTACTTTAAACGATCAGATTAACCCTGGGCCTAAGCTTCAAACACATATTTTTGATATAATCACACGACTACGACAGTTTAAATACATGTATTCAAGTGACATTACCAAAATGTTTCGTCAAATTTTGTTACCCGAGAGTGACCGAAATAAGCTTAGGATTGTATATAGACCATCTAAAGATTCCTATTTATCTGAATATCAGCTTAATACAGTAACTTATGGACTTGACTGTAGCCCTTGGCAAAGTATTCGAACCATCCATCAATGTGCAAAAGATAATGCACCGGACGAGAAAACAGTTCAAATAATAACAGAAGGCTTTTACGTGGATGATTTAATATACGGTGCTGATTCCATCAAAGAATGTCAAGAAGACATTGAAAAAATAACAAAAACTATGGAAGCTGGTAAGTTTTTGCTAACTAAATGGATATCCAATCACAAACAAGTTATCGATAAAGTAGCAGCCAAAGCAAAAATTGATGCTTATATCGATATGACCAAAGAGGAAGCCGCTGTAAAAACACTTGGCCTAATATATACTCCATCAAAAGACGCTTTCACTCTTAATGTCAAAACATACGAAAACGTCATATGTACTAAACGAGGAATATTGTCAGCAACTGCCAGTCTTTACGATCCCCTTGGATGGTTACTTCCAGTGGTAATGAAAATGAGGATATTAGTGCAGAGACTATGGCAACAAAAGGTTGATTGGGACGACGAAATCGACCCTGAAATTCAAAAAGAGTTTGAGTCACTTATAACTGCTCTACCTTTACTAAAGACTGTTAAAATACCACGATGGATGGGCTGTTCAAAAGATTCCAACGTTGAGCTTATTGGGTTTAGTGATGCGAGTGGTGAAGGTTATGCTGCGGTGATATATAGTCGCACCAGAACACTAAATAATGTTGAGATTCATCTAATTGCCGCCAAAGGAAGGGTGACACCCTTGAAGACAAAAACTAACCAAGATAGTAAGCTGTGTACGATCCCAAAAATGGAATTGGAGGGAATTCTATTGCTAACTGAACTTTACCAAAGCATTTCGAAATGCTTTTCTAACTTGAACATTCATTTCGCGGCTTATACAGACTCTGAAGTTGCACTAGCATGGTGTAAAAGCAAGAAAGATAACCTAAACAGTTCTGTCAAGCGAAGAGTTAGCAAAATACTTAAAATTATTCACCCCGATAATCTACACTACGTAAAATCAAAAGAAAACCCAGCTGATCCTGCGTCACGAGGGCTGACTCCTCATCAATTTCTTAATTGCCGAAATTGGTTTTATGGGCCGGAATGGTTGACAAGTGGCAATCTTCCAAATACACCTTTTGAAGGAAAAACTACTACAGTTCTGATAACTAAAATTAATGTGCAAAATGAAACATTTATTGAAAGATTCTCTAACCTTGCTAAAGTGCTAAAAATCACTGCAATTTGCAAAAGGTTCACTGCAAATCTAAAAAGCGCCGTCAAATGTTTTAAAGAAACAGGAATTAAAAAGAGTTTTAGTCGTTTAAATTCATCAAAAGTCTTTAACAAGCCATCAGCGACAGAAATTATGGAGGCCAAACTTTCGTTGATACGAGCACAACAACAGTTAGAATTTGAAGCAGAGCTTAAATTAATTATTTCTGGTAAGACTATATCTCGAAAGCATTGGTTGTCGACTCTGGATCCTTATATTGACAACCAGGGAATTCTTAGAGTAGGGGGAAGAATAGATGCTGCGCCTATTCCGCATGAGCAACGACATCCAATTCTATTGAAAAAGTGTCATTTAGTAGATCTTGTAATTAGGCAAACACATGAAAGTCATGGTCACAGTGGGATTGGTCTCACTGAACGTCTTATTCGGACAGAGTTTTGGATACCTTCTATCAAAAAACGAATTAAAAAATGGATTCATGCATGTCCAATTTGTATTAGATGGAGAGCAATGTCTATACAGCCAAAAATGTCAAACTTACCCTACGAAAGAGTTAATTTTACACCAAGCTTTAGTCATATTTCTGCTGACCTGGCGGGTCCCTTCAATGTAAGGCCTAGCCTAGTAAAATTTGATAGATCACTCAAAGTATGGGTGGTAATATTTACTTGTTTATCGACTAAAGCAGTACATCTTGAACTAGTTTCCGATCTTAGTACCGATAACTTTTTAGCATCATTTTCAAGTTTTGTAAGCCGTCGTGGAGCTCCTAGTAGCATTCAAACTGATAATGCAACAAATTTCATTGGAACCAAACATCGAATCACTGATGCGTGGAATACAATTAAAATTGAAAGCAAAGACCGACTAGCTATTCAAGAAATAACATGGTATTTAGTTCCCGCTTACAGCCCAAATTTTAATGGCTTATGTGAGGCTGCGGTGAAAACGATGAAATATTTTATTAGACGTATGGAAACTGTGGAACGTATAACAATGGAAGAATTTAATACTTTGATTTGTCGTATCGAAGGTTTTATGAATAGCCGACCATTATATCCTGGAGTTGACCATCCTTCTGAAGCTCCCGCACTTACACCTTTTGAGCTTATTACCCAGAGGCAGCTTAAAAATCTACCAACAGACATCATACCGAACCAACGTGAACCCGTAACAAAAAGATGGCTTCAAATACGTGAGCTACAATTGCAGATCTGGAAACGATACCAACATGAATATTTATTTCATCTTCAGAAAAGATACAAATGGAAAAACCCTATGCGGAATCTGCAAGAGGGCGATTTAGTTCTATTAAAAGAACCTAACACTAAGCCCAACGAGTGGAAAATGGGGAAAGTAATGAAAAGCTATAGTTCAGATGGTGAAGCAGTGCGCCGAGTGGATATAAAAACAGCCAATAAAGACATAATACATCGGGCCACAAACTCTTTAGTCCCGTTGATGCCGGAAAATGATATACATGAGAGATATGAGAGGAGAGAGCCAACCTTTAATGAGAATCATACAAATGCTATAGCAGCTTCCTTTGTAAATAATAAAGACAAAGAGTTAAATAACAAGGAAGAAATAACCACCCTTACCAGGGAAAATGCAGAGAAAAATAAACCACCATTAAGACGTAGTGATCGTATCAAAAAATCATCGAAGTCATTTATTACGATGATGCTTATCTGCGTAGTGACTCTGCCTGACATCGCCATATGTGCTGGCGTTCACAAAACTGATCCTGGTATTCACATTATAGGTCTACGTAATGTTTCAGTGCTTCAATCCGAACTCATATTTTCGATTACAACATCAATAAATTTTACTAAAGATATTGAAATAATTGACAACCAAATCAAATTTCCAAAAATTTTGTAGCACTATTGCAGGCAACATTGCGCTAAATATTACCAATTATTGTGACCATGTCTACGAAAACATTAAGTTTACCGCGAACAACATCAAAAATGAATTGTCTACTGACTATATTGATGAACCACGTGTCGCACGAGCGGTGCCAATTTTATCGGCCCTACTGAAGTATACTCCCCATATGCTAATGGCTGGTGGTTTGATATATCAGCAAGTCCAAACGTACCAGTTAGAAAAAGAAATGAAAGCTACTAAAGAAAGAATGACTAAAATTGGTAAATTAATATTTAATCTCACAAACTTGGAACATGCAGAAGTGGATAAACATATCGATGCACTCCATCACCAACAACAGTTACTACTTTGGGAACAACAGATTACCGATTATGGGTCAAAAATCCAACTGCTTATTATTTCTATTCAGAGTGTCCACCAAAACATCATTAATATCAGGCCAGTAAAGGAACTTCAAACATATATTAAAAGTAATGCCCAATTACAGGGTATATTACCACCCGTAAAAAGCCCGGCTGACTGGTTCTTATTTAATAAGGCCATTAAACAACTTAAAGGAGGACAAGTGGTTGTAACCTTTTCGATTCCACTAGTAAAGAATACCACGTACACCGAATATGCAATTATAAGTATTCCTGATCAAGATGGTCGATTCATAGCCTTAGAAAATGGGAAAAATATATATAGTATAATGACCGACGCAGCTAATAAAACACTGATAGTAGCTAAACTAGCAATGCGTTACGCTGGTGTAGTAGAGAGTGAAAACATTTCATCGCTCAGTTTGTGTACTGCTGCTATTTTAAACTTGAACACCACATTTCTTCGCTCAAATTGTTCGGACAACATTGACCGAGCTATTGACGGCATTTACCCAATTGGGCTTCAGCTTGCGCTCTTAATCAACTTACGCCGACAATCACTAGTCGCTGACTGCACTAATGAATCCGTTCAAACCATGAATGATGCAGCAATACTTGTCCAGTTGTCAATTTGCTCTATTTCCAATTTGACTAATTATTTCTTCATTCACAGGCATATGAAGTATTATTCAATTCATTTGAACATGATATCCATCGCGAGCTTTAATGAGTTGCTACAACCTCAAATTTTAGTAGAAACTCCAACCACAGATCACCTAATTGATGCATTGAAACAAGCGTTAGACGAAGAATTGAACACATCCAGTTCCTCAGAGATGATTACCACTGATCCATGGACATATATCATTACAGTTGGAAGCGTCATTGTTTTATTGAGTCTTTTCTACGTTGCCATTAGAAGGATCAGGGTCAACAGACTTCTCGAAAGCGCAGCTAACAATATTGAGCTCACTGAAATGGATGCTAAGCCCCACTTATGGACTAAGGAATTCATAGTAAAAAGACGACAAGTCCTGGAAAGAAAACTTAATCCACCCCAAGATGAGTACATGTGAACCACAATGACAATGTTTTTTATTTAGTCTATAAGAAATAGTTTTATTGAAGAAAAATTTACTACATTAGTAATGAAAATAATGGAATTATGATTAAAAATGGTAAATGAATTGGATGCATAATTTTACATAATTTACATAATCTTTTTAACTTTATAATTTTATATATATACCAGAGGTAAAAAAAAAAAAAAAATTAATAAAATGTATTAGCCTTCCTTTCGTCTTTTCGGCGGGAGGTTGTTTACGCTTCGCAAGGTGTCATTGGCTTGCAAAGTAATACTTTGTACTTTGTAAAGTATTGCTTTGTAGGCAAAGTGACACTTTGCAAGTATCAGGCTACAAAGTAATACTTTGTACTTTGATAAGTATTGCTTTGTAGGCAAAATGACTCTTGGCTCTATTATCAGCCGGATGCCATTCCGCCGGTGGCTCCAATTATGCTTATGTTAGCATCGTGTGGGGTCACATTAATTGAAATGTGATAAATATTTTTTATGGCCCACACGTTGCTGGCGAATAGTTTTTTGGAGTCAGTGGTTTATTAGCCTCCGACGCTTCCAGTCTAAATTTTGCCTGTGTAAATTAAAATTATTTTGTCAGTTTTGTAGCTCTGTTGTGAATTTAATTTTTATAAATATTAATGCATTTCTCAAATTTGTCTAAAAAGAAATTAATTTAAAAACAAATAAAGTTGTCAACCAACAATTAAAACAAAAAAAAACAATTAGTTTAAATCTAAAAAGTTGTTAATCAACAATTTAAATTTAAAAACAAATGTAATAAAGTTGTTCAATAAAATAAAAACCTAAAATAATAAAACTAATATTAGTTGAAATTATTAACAATAATCTTTGCTTTTTTGGAATCTGGCAAGCAACTTTTAAGTAACAATTAGCTATTGCTCCCAAGTAATTACCTTACCTTATCCGAATCTTATCTTACAATAAATAGAAAATCATATAAATGTGTGAGCTTATATTTTTATATATACATATGAACAGTTGGACTTGAGAAATTGATGTAATTTAATATCTAATTCACTACTTGTCGTTACTTAATTTAAATAATTTGACAATAAAGGAGACTGAAACTCCCATCAAAGTACTACAAAAAAAGTACAGGGCATTTTCTTTTGAATCAAATAAATATTTGCAAAGGTAAAAGGTATACTTTGCTAATGTAGTCAGGAAATTAGGACATAAATTCAAACCTAATTTCCTACTCTTCAATCGTCCGGCATTCATTTCTTAAGGGTAACGAAGTCACTGATTGAATAAATGGCTCTCAGGTCGTGAGCTCCTGCACGGAAGTCCTCGAAAAGAAATTGAATGAAGTTAGAAGTTCAATTGGAGTTCGATGACAAATGTTTTAAATTACATTTACAATGACAAAATCACATCAACAATCTAAGAACTTGTTTTCAACTTTAATTTGTCACCAAGCTACCTGGAACTTTATAAGTAAGTAGAAAAAGTGATTTAAGCAAACTTTTGATAATTTCATTTCATTATCTAAACTAATGGACAATTGTGTAGCACAAAGTCGTACAAATTTTATTTTACAGGACTTTTAGGTCTTATATTATGAAAAGTTTGTTGATTTGAAATGCAGTTGTATCTCATTGATTTTCAAAATAATATCTATTTAATTATGAACTCCGAAACGAAAATAGTGTCAAAATATTTTTTAATCTAAGAAAAATAAACTTTAAATCCTATAAATGCTAGTATTAAATAGTACTTAAATACTATCTTTTTAATAACATAAAATCAAGTAGAATAACTTTGTGTCAAACTATTACAGAAAAATTGTTATATAGTTAACAATACCTGTGCTATATATCTTGTGTCAAGCGTATTTTAAGCAATTGAAAAATTGTTTGGTTAATAGTGGAGATTATTGTTTTATTAATGAAAAACAATAAGTTCTGATTCAAAAAGATAAAGAACAAAAAATTATTAGAAGATTATAAAAATCAGCAAATTACAAAAATAAATTTTCAAGTATATTTAAGAGAGTTCAACAGTAGACACGGTTTAGACTTTAGACAATCTAAGGAGTCGCTTGAAGCAACAGATTGCTTGAAGCTTAATATGCTTGCAAATTCTGCAGTTAAACTGACATAATACACTTTTCATGGATAATAAAGCAAGGAAAAATAAGAGAGGAACTTTTAGGTATATTTGTCACGTAGCTCTTTACTTGCCATCATATTCACCCATATAAGCTCATTATTCCTAAGAAGGCGGATGAAAGGATGAAGAGGATTGTGCATGGAAAACAGACTAAACAGAATATTCATCAAGCAAATCATAGGACCAAAAAAAGTCATGTTTAATGGTTTGTTTATGTTCATGTAATGATCCATCTAAAACTTCACATCTCTAGAGTTATCATATATATGTTATTGTTATTATGTGTAATTTTGTTTCTCTACGGGGGTGTGGTTGGTTGAACTTTTTTATAATAAGGCAAGTATTTTACATTCAAAAAACGGAAGTTTTAGTCAATGAAAATTTTCGGGAGGATTTTAATTAATTTTATAAAATATGATATAAAATATAAAATATGGTATAAAATATGAAGTTTTTATTACATAAATTATAATAAATATTCAAAAGCCTTTAATTTAAATACAAATATAATCACAAATTAAATTATATCATTTGATTTATCAGTCAAAGGCTTAATTTTTATGTAGGTATGGGTAATCTTTCTTTAATTTATTTAAGTTTAGTGAAAATATAAACTTCAAAAAACAAACGAAATTATAAAGCAACGTTTCCTGTTTCTTTTATAAAAGCATCATGACAATTAGTTTGGATTAAAAAATTAAAAAATCTCATTTAAATTTTTCTGATAATCAAACAGAAAAGCTAATATTTTTCAATCAATTACATTTACTGTTAAATAAAATCAACTCAAGTTGAAAATTTCAAGAACTAAAAATTCAGTTCAGAGTTTAGTTAAAATGAATTTAAGTTTATATAAAATAAACTATTACTACCTGGAAATGAAGTAGTAGCTTATATCATTTCGTGAAAGTTGCTATAGTTGTGCGCATTTGATTTTTTTCCAATTTTTAATTTTAAATTTAATTTTACAACATCTTTCTATTTTTTGAAAAATAAAATTTAGGGATTTCGATTATTTGAGTAGTAACTTTTAAGAAGTTACATGAAAAATTGATGACTTTAAATAATTTTTTTTCCCTGTAAATTATTTTATTTTACAAAAGAAAAAATATGCCATCATTACATGATGTTTCGACTTGATTTCATGGAAATTCAAAATAAAAAACTAAATAATTTTAAAAGTTATGGCTGTTTGTGTTGACCCAGTTCCAACAGAAGTTCCTTGCGGTAACCATCACAAATACTTGGAGATTCATCTAAAATCAACCAGCCAAAAAAAAATTAGTTTTATCAATAAATAATCTAATAATCGAAGCTTCTTTTTTAAAAAAGAGACTAACAAAATGGCAGCCTCAGGAAATTTTTTTCCAGATTTTCGGGAAGAAACCAACAGTTAATTGTTTATCAAAAATCGAAATTTAAAAAGAACAAAATCCTTCGATAAGGCACTTGTTTTTCATGTTTTCCAAAGGCTGTATAAATTTCATTTAATCTAACAAGCGGTTTTCGAGTTTCAGTGGTAACCAGTTCAAAAAACATTGTTTTGAGAAAAACGCATTTAAAGTTATACACTCGATCTATGTAGAGCCCGAGAGCCCTTTGTTAATTGTCGAATAACTCAAAAAGTATTTGTCGAATTCACTTCAAATTTAAAAAAAATATTTTTAAGATATTATACTTAAAGAAAATGCAAAAAAAAATCGATTTTTTGAAAACTCTGAGTACCCCTATCCCCTAAATAAAAATGATAAAAATATTTGAGAATTTAGAAGCATTTCTCTAAAATGTAACTTTTCACCATATAATGCATTTGCATCAAACAGTTCAAAATAGAAAAAAAATTACAAAACTAGCATTACTTGGATACTATCAAAAATAAACTCCCAAAAACATGTTTTGGTTACCATTATATTGTTTCAAACTTGCATCATTACTTTAAAGTTAACACTTATAGTTTCTGATCTGCTCTGAAATCTGCTCTGTCTATAGTAGCGTCACTTTTACTGTTTTCTATTTTTATATTGCGTCACTACTGAGGCTGCCATTTCCGTGATACATAACAACTGCCTACAAAAATTAAATCCGTCAACTTAACAAATATTTTTAGATGACAAGATTATTCGATGGTTAGTGCCGAAGTCATTTGCCAGACGCATAAGAGGCTTGAACTGCTATTTCATGGAAATAACGAAGAAATATAAGATGGAATTTCGAAAATTTCAAAAGCCTATATGTGTCTTGTTTCACACCAAATTTTTCAGTGGTATCAAAACTATCTTATAGTCGAAATTTTTTTTTATTTTTTTTTTTTATTTTTAGTTTGACAGTTTTGTTACTACAATCTTAATTATATATTAATTCATTAGTACTTTTGACTTATTCTAACTTGACTTACAATTAGTATTATCCGTGCTCAGTGTGTAGGACCAATGCCCCATCACCTCCAACTATCAGTACCTTTAGTAGGTTAGATCATCAGGTTTACTTCTTAGTAGCCTTCTTGTTTTGTTTTTTGTGTCTAAGAGTTTTAATACCTCTAGATTTGAGTGTTGATGAAGCCTTTTCTCATGCTCAGTTGCACTTCTCTGTATTTCCTCGTCAACCCTACTTATTTGAAGATCTTTGTGAATTTCATTCTTTGTTACATATCTGTATGCTTTTGTCATAAGTCTTAGTATCTTATTTTGCTTTCTTTGAATTATGTCCCTGTTGGACTTACAGGAACAACCCCACAATTGTATTCCGTAAGTCCATATAGGCTTTATCATAGTTAGATACAGAAGTCTTTTATATGCCAGTTTCATTCTAGAGTGCTTTCCTATAAGCCAGTTCATTTGTAACAGTTTCATATCTATTTGCTTGGTTTTCTTCAGTATGTGGGTTTTCCAGCTCAACTTCGAGTCCAGATGTAACCCCAGATACTTAATGGACTCCTTATGAGGTATCAATTTACCTTTTATATGTAAATTCGATTCCCTATAATTTTTTCGTAACGAGAAGATAACATGCGTTGATTTTGAATTATTAAGTTTGATTTTCACTTATCAGTCCAAGAGCTAATTTTATCCAAATCTTTTTGTAACTTTTCATTAGCAATGCTTATTGATTCATTTATAACCATAATGGCTGTGTCATCAGCGTACATGTCTATTATGGTGCCTTTGGAGACCGGTATATCTGCCGTGTACATCAAGTACAGCATCGGCCCGAGCACACTTCCTTGTGGTACTCCAGCCAGTATTGGATAAGGCTTTGTCAGAGTTTCTTAGAGAGACACCATGAAGGTTCTTTCTTCTAAGTAGGATTCGAGATTACGTGGTAATATCAAGCTCAGTTTGTATTTTAGACCTTCGTGCCAGACTCTATCAAATGCCTGCGACACATCTAGAAATACCGCTCAGCAGAATTTCCTGTTTTCAAATGCTTGTTCAATGTTGTCGGTCAATCTATCTATTTGCTCTATTGCAGAATGCTTTCTTCTGAAGCCAAACTGGAAGTCTGGTATGTTTACATATGGTTCCAATCTTTTTATGTATAGTTTCTCGAATATCTTAGCCATAATCGGAAGGATTGATATAGGTCTGTACGAAGACACATCATCCTCTGCCTTATCAAGTTTCTTAATCAAAATTATAAGTGCTTTTTTGAAGTCTTTTGGAATATATTTCTTCATTAGAAGACAAGCATTTAGTATGAATGTTAGTAGGTTTATTGCTTTTGGTGGAAGTTCTTTGAATATTGCAGGAGTTATTTGATCTATACCCGGAGCTTTTTTGTTATTCAGTCGAAATGTTAAACTTTTTATAATATTTGTAGTGAATATTTTTTAAAGAGAACTTTATCTGAAAATATAATTTATCACTAACAGAACAAAACCGATGACCCTGGATATACCATGCAACTTGAGAAGTATGTACAAATATATTAATTATCAAATTAATTTTAGATTAGAAACTCAGAGTTGAGGCAGAAGGATGTTGTCGATTTCCCTTATAAAACATCATAAAATATGTTTCAAGTGAATCGAATCATATTATATATTCTTCTTTAAAATTCGGGCTCCTCAAAAAAAAAATAAGCTACCGTAAAGCGATTCCTTTACACTTATAAACTATATTTTCCTCGACAGAATACAGGACGAATTCCAGGATGTTTGGCATAGGAGAAAGTACTTTGCACAACATATTTTTTTAGTTTTACAAGGAAATTATAAAAAATTATGGTAAATATTTGCGCAAGGAAAATGTTAAAAGGTTTTCTGAAACTTGAGTTTTGCCAATGCTTTGGAGTAATATGTAGATGACTGCCATATTATAATTAAACTACCCAAATGCGAGAATTGTGATCATCATAATTACAAAGGAATATTTTCAACAGTTCGTTTGCTACTGTAGACTACCAACACCGCCTTTGTATATAATTTTGGGTAATCTAGTAGTTTGCAATGATTCAACCATTTGAGAGACATCTAAGCTAAAAAACACATGATGAAAAATGATTTTTTGAAGAAGAAGAAAAAATTTTCGTGATGTTAATGTGCCAGTGATGTTTATTGGTAATTTGGGTTTTAAACTATCACAATAGTTTGCAAACTTTATAGTTTCTCAATAAATCAACCCAAAGCGATCGTCTATTTAATAAGCAACTTTCGGATTACAGAAAAATTTTAGAAGCCGCTTTTGGTCATCTGAAAGTTAGATTACATCACATTGGCGAAAGCATTGAGAATAAATAAATAGCAACATGATCATTAAAGCCGACTGCATTTTACATAATATCAGCAATAATAATGATGATCGCATTAACTAAATGTGAATGCAATTCGGCAAAGTGGTTCCATCAAAACAACTTGCTTTTACCATAGGCCTTTCAAAAAAGAAATCATATCGAGAAGGAATTGAAATTAAAATTGTTTTTATTGTGTTTTAAAAATTGCTTAGCTTTTATTTGATTTTTTAATTTGTTATTTCTGAATATTTTATATATATTTCTCAAAATAATTTAAAATTCCAATATACAGTTTCCACCACAAAAATCAATTTTTAAACTAATGAAAAGAGACCTTACAATGGTCTCTTACAGCTTACAATGGTAACTTTTTAAGTTTAGCTTATTAAAAGTTTTTTATTGTTCTCTAAAGGATAGCTAAATTTTTAACATGGGAAGTATAAAATAATGCAGATAATGTGCCTCAATTTACATTGCAGCATATAAAAGATTTAATTAATTGAAATCACATGTACATATCCCAAAACGATTTTGTGATCTTATGACACATTTTCTACGTGCCCTCATTGTCACAAGTTGCTTCGATTATATTCTACTGCTAAGATAGTCCGTAAATTGATTTAAAAAGCAACTAAGAATCTGTATTAAACCTGGGTTGCAGCTTCAAATGCTGCCTGAGTTCTAAAAGATATAGGAGCGCAATTGGGAATCCATTTTAAAGCATTATACTGCATACCGCAATGTGGTCATGGTTAAAAATGTGTCAAAAATAACAAAAATATCAAAAATAAAATGCTGTATAAAGCTAAGAAATTTTATACAGAACTTTTATCCTTTTCCTTTTATCCTTTTAATTATATAAATAGTAACCAATATATTCAGTAAATTCTGGAAAAAGCATAAACAATAGACGTTAGAGAACGTGACATAAGTACATAAGACTTTAATATGCACATATTATCCTTTTTGTCATCCATCAATATAATTGGGGATTCTCCAATCAAATTGATTGACAATCATTAATAAAAGATATGGCTAAATCCGTCAATCATTTGGAGCAATTACGAAATTATTATTCATATCATTAATTCAGGGTAACAATGTCTATGTTCGATGAACATTTATTTAATTTACGCCCTTTTGATGACGCTAGCAATTCAAACTAAATTTATATTAATAGTATCTAAAAACACTTATAATTAGTTAAGTGTGCCACAACTTATGAATATAACTAGAGATTCATGCTTTCTAGATATAGAAAGCCATTTGAACTTGTTAGCAAAGTAGGTTAAATATTCTAAACATTAATTAAGTATAGTCATTATTAAATAAAAATTTAGATTTATTTCACAATGCAAATAGTTTTGAAACATAACTCGCATATTAGTTACTATGATTCCTCTATTAAAAACAAATCACTACAATCTCCTTCACTTATTTGCTTTCACTTCGAAATTTGGAAAAGTGTGAAGTTTTACTAACATCCTTTCATTTTAGGCTAATTTTTATTTGCTGATAAAATTTTTGAGATCTAATTCCTTTGCATTGTCTGTTATTATAGGCTTTTATTTAACTTGCTTTTTGTTCTGTAGAGGATTGTGATCGATGTTAGAAATACTTTCCCATGAGGTAATTGCATCAAACTTTGCCTACATAAACGGCCTATATGAGATTAAAATCTAGTGGAAAAAGTTTTGGCAATAAGTTAACACTTTCTTAGCTCTGAAGAAGAGTACAAGGGAATCTTGTGACTAAACTCTCACCATTTTTGGGATGAGCTATTGAAATTTAAATCAGGAAAGAAAATTGACGATTTAAAAAGATTTTGGAAAAATTAAACCCGCTCCTCTATCAGTCTGGATACTAAATTCTTACCTTTATTGAGATTTGAAGTAGGAAATCGTTGGGCGCTTTGATGTCAATGCTATGTTGTTAACATGATTTTCCCAAAAAAATAATCCATTCCCTGTTCTGGATACGAATACAAAGAAATCTTTCAACTGGATTTTTACCTGCTTTGGGATGAGATATCTAGGTTTGAATTATAAAATCATGAAATTGCAAAATATTTAAGATGAAATTTTTAATTTTATTTCAAGGTAAATATTGAAAATAAAAGATTAATATGACTAAAAAGGATAAAATAAAAATAAAATCAAAAAAGATTTAAAAAATAGACTTTTATTCATAATCATTTATAGATTATTTATAGAAACGGGCAAAAAGGATAACTAATGCTTCGCACAAAATTAATTTTCAATTTTTTATGAAATGATTATTTTCTCAAAAACTTTTCAATATTATTTATATTTTCATTTAAGGTTTTGAATTAATGTAATTACAATCGTTATAAATTTATTTAATAATAAATCTAGATTTAGCTGTACTTTTTAACGGAAAAAAAACGCATTGACATCTAAGTGAATAGTTACCACGTATGAATCTTCATTTTCTAAAATAATTTAATTGATTATGCTTGCATCTTCTATTGTTTCTAGAATAAACGAAAGCTTTTTTTTCGAAAATTTGGCAATATTTTGTCAAAGAACGTTAATAGTGGTTTCGTAATCAAATACTAAATTTTTAGCTAATATCTATATTTCTTTAGCATATCTGACCAGAAAACGAAAGATTTTTATTTTTATGTCTTTTCATTAATCGCAATTCATTGACATAGGTACCTAATATCAAACGACTACCTCAAAACGTAAATTATTGCTAATAGTGTTTGAATTTGTCATTTATTTTTAAAAATCTATTCAAACTTATTGAAATTGATCAATAATCAAAATCAAAATTATTGAATTGATCAAACGTGATTCGTTTTTATAATCTAAGTAGGTATATATGTATGTAATCTATGAAAATTACCTTACGTGAAAGTTAAATTCATTTCATAAATATTAAAAACTTGTAAAATTAGTTTTAAAATCAGCAAATGATGTTTGAAGATATATACACATATACATTGTTATAACGCTTAAAAGTAACTAACTTTTTGCTTTCAACTTTATTTTTACTTTTTTAAATATATCTCAAAATTGTTCAATAATTTTAATTATTATTTCATTTAGTTTTCTTTTTATAATGAAAATGAACTTAATATACTGAAATTAAAAATGAAATTATGTATATCCTCCTATATTGAATATTATACCATTAAATTATACTTTTACTGGAATCTTATTAATTCTGTAGACCTCAATAAAGCATTTGAAATTCCATTAAAGTTCAACTAAGTGCTCTTATAAAAAATTCAATGAACAATTTGTTAGTTTATATGGAAATATTTGAATACCCGCGATCATGCTTTCAAAGTTAAAGAATAGAATTCCTTAAGCAAGCGAAAATATATTCATTTTTCCACGAATTATTTTATTATTCCTTGTTAAATGTGTTTTTTGAACCTCGTTAGAACAAATGAATTGATGTTGGTATACTTGAAAAATATTATAAGCTATGCAATTTAAACTCAAAATAATTTGATAATGTTGAAAACTGACCATTTAAGTATATTCTACTAATTTCCTATTTGTTCAAAAGAAATGTATTTAAATTTTATTCATTATTTTTCAGATAATTTTTTGGTTTAATAAATGTGATTAACATTATTTTAATTTATTTTAGCTTAATAATTGGGAGACAAGTAAGAGAGTTTATATTATGGGAAGCCAACTAAAAGTTGAAAAAAAAATTTACAAAAATATGTTTTACACTTAATAAAAATTTTCAACAAGGAAAAACTAAAACTATAAGCATTTGACTAACATTGGCCTACCAGAAAGCCCTTGATTATGGCCTGTAAAGAGATAATTACTTGAAATGTTAAACAAAACATAAAAAATCATTACATAATGTTAAACAAAAACAAAGAAAGCAGAGTTTCCCTTTTCATCAATTTGATTGATTTGCTTACTATAATCATAAAAGAATAGTTTCGATTCAAGTTCCAATATCGCCATAAAATTTGGTGATATGAATAATATTACTACTAAGTAAACTTGCCAAATTTAAGAACTTTGGAAACATAGTTTGAGTGTTAAATTTAAAGTTAAGCCATTCTAACTGTAAATGTATAATTCAAGAAAAACCAGAATAATGAACATTCCCTTCACTTATAAGGATAAATGGCAAATACTTATTTTAAGGACAAAAACCAATTATAACAATTCAGTATCATAAGTCTTTAATCTTAAATATTGATCAAATACATCCAGAATTTTTTCCAAATTATTTTTTCCACTTAGCAGATGGAAAAGCAGAGTTGTTTCAGAATTGAAATTGCATAAGGCCCTGTTTATATGTAAAAATATAAAACATACAACCCTTACTATAAAAAATTAGGTTTCTTAAATTAAAACATGTTGTAAAATTAAGTGCCTTCAAATACCCATAGTAATGTACCAAAATACCTTTCCTTGAAATATTTTCCACTTGACTGCATTAACTTTTAGACATGCTTTATAAAACTGAGGCAAGTAAACTTTAAAATCTAAGCAAAAACTAATACCACGATAAATTGCTTCAAAAGTTTCGCATTTCTTAATTACAAAACCAAATTTTTCCCTCCACTCATCAAATACTTTGAACCACTGGTATGTGATTAAATTTAATTTACTTAAGAATTTTTCCAAATGAGAAAACTGGACAAGGTGGAGATGTAATATTTTAACTAAGCAGAAATGTAGGTGAAAGCCTAAAAAGTTTTAAATAGCTGTCAAACTAGAGCACAAATGTTAAAGAATAAAAAGAACTCTATTACTAATATTCTAAAAAGTCAATAACTTAAAATTATATAAAAGCTTAATGCTGGTAATGAAATCACTTGGAAAGGAATTTTAATCAAATTTTGTATTAAAATTGGTACCTAATGCTTGAATTTGGACAGTTCAAAAAATAATTTTCAGAACTTTAAAGAATTTTGCTGCAAGTACTCCAAACTGTTTAACGGGTCGTGTTTTTGAGCAATTAAATCCGATTATGTATTTGATGACAGCCACAAATTTTATTTTGTAAGTGGTATGAAGAGTATTTGATCAGAATCAGGAAAAATTTATCAACAACGTTTTGTACTGAAGATTATTCAAAAATTTAATTTAAAGTTTAAATTTTGTATTTTATCATTTGTTATTTTATTTGTTGATTAAAAATTTTTGCATGATTTTAGAGTAACATAATTTTAATTTTGTTTTCTTAATCTGAAGTATGCATGCTCCATTTAGTTGGTCTAATTTACAGGAGGTGAACTACTATTACCTTTCCGAAACGTTGAATATTAAAATACGCTTTCCAAATTTGCTAAAGAATGAAATGGATTAATAAACACCTAATTAATATTTGACAATAAGTCTTTCAGTCATTTATAAAGCAATAAAAGCAAAATTTTGAAAAAAATTATGATTTTAAAAAATATTATCCCACTTAGATAAATATTTGGATCCCAACCACTCTCGACCAACCAGTTTATTTATTGCTGAATATTATAAAGAGTTTAAGGGAAAATTATCCATTTTTGTTGTGATAATTAAAAACATTTATTGTTGTGCTTCATTTTCAAAGCAAAAAAGTTAATCCAAAGATCCATAATCCATTAGATTTTAAAATTAACTTAAGGTTATTTTGTGATTGAATGATCTGATATTATTATTTTACAGAATTTCGAATATTGACATTTTTTGACTTTTTTATATAGCAAATTATGTTTTGCTAACTTGTGCACAAAAATCGTGATGTAAAATAATAATGACTAACGTTTATACAAAATTCAAAATTTAAATTTTAGGAAATATTCAAAATTGGTAATGAGACTATTGAAAAGCTCCCTACTTTACTGATTCTGTTGTCGGTAAAAAGAATTTAAAATAATGATGCCAAAATTCTATTTATAAGCAGTAAATACTGTACAAAAAGTTTGTAAAGGTTATTTTTATTCACAAAAGGTAAAAAGAATGTCAAAACCAAAATGGGAAAATATTTTGGAAGAGAAAAGTTCAGTGATGATTTTTGCCGTAAAAACAAAAAAAAATTTCCTATATAAGTAAACTCTATAATAAATAATTTTTCTGTCTGTTTTTTTGTTGCTCATTTTGCTTTTAAAATTTTGAAGGATATTTTTATCACTTTAAGAAATGTCATAAAATTGTATACAAACACCATAAATGAGTTCCAGTAAAACATGGGAAAAATGTATGTGCATGGGAAAAAATTTATTTTATTATCGTGATATAATTCATAAATTTTTAGTAAAACTAATATTTATCAAAAGCTTCACTTATTAAGAATAAAACAAAACGGAAATGTCATTAACAGTTCTTCATGTTCTGTACCAATTTTCATTATTCTCTACTTTCTTATTTGCATGCAATCATTCATTGACTGCGTTAAAAATTTTTGTTTTCTTTTTTTCCAGTTTGTATACTACAATGTACAATAATTAATTAATTGGTAGTGTTGACTTATGCTAAATTATGAAATTAATGCTACTATAAGTATCTGGGCTGTTGATCCATTGGTCAGTCCCCATAAGCTTTTCTGTTGCCTTAGCTTGGGTTTTATCTAATGCAAGTATAGCAGTGTCGTCTGCAAAGGTGTCTATGAACGTTTCCTTCAAGATTGGTAAATCTGCTGTGTAAAGTAGGTACAGCATCGGTCCTAGAACACTATCCTGTGGTCTACCCGCTTTAATTGGGTAATATCTGGTTATGGCATCTTCATGAGATATTCTGAATTTACGACCATTTATGTATTATTCTAGTATCTTGCAGACATTGCTTGGTAACAGTCTTTTCATTAGTAGTTTTTTAAACAGTCTGGAGATCGTTGGTATGCGTGATAGGGGTCTGTATTCCTCGGCAGGTTTTTCCGGTTTTTTAATCATGATGATTTGCGTTATTTTGAAACTTTCAGGGATGTGTTGTAGCCTTAAGCAAGCATTGTATAAGTACACTAGCATGTAAACAGGAGATTTTTTGATGTTAAGGTTATTATCTATTTCGTTGGCTGTTTCATATGTAGTGAGTTTTTTTATTTTTTTGGTGTGCTTGACGGGTCCGTTTTTATGTTAGACTGGATACCATGTGGCTCAAAGACAGATGTTAGGTGACGAGCAAATACTTCTGCTTTTTCGTTGTTTTTACGTACCCAATTTCCGTGCTCGTTTCTCAGCGGAGGCCTCTGATAAGTGGGCATTTGAGCTTACGTTTTGCTTTCTTATCCTTATCTGGACCTAGCTCTTTCATATATCTATCAAAGGATTCAGTTTTGTGTAGTTTGATCAATACCTTAACTTTGTTACTGATGCGATTGAAGGTATTTTTATTGGCACGGTTACGTGAATTTTACCATATTCTCCGTGATCTTCTTCTTTCTTTGATGCCTTCTCTGATTTCAGCGGTGTAGGATAACGTCATTTTGGATTCCCTTTCTTTTGATTTAGGTGTAGCTATGGTTACAGCTGACCTGATTTGTTCTATTAATGTTTTAGTATGTTTATCCAAGTGTTTTCTGCTTTTCAGTTGTATTTTTGAGTTAATGCTTTTCTCGAAGTTGTATCTAAGTTTGTCTCAGTCCGTAAATTTACTGGTTAGGTTTATTTTTCGTTTATGAACGTTAACCTTTATTCCTAGTGTTAACAATACTTGGGTATGATCTGATGATGGATCTTGTATATCGTCAATTTGTATGTAGTTGGACGAAATCCCTTTTGTTATATAGAAGTCTAGAGCATCTGGACTTTTCCTTATGTCTGCTGGTCAGTAGGTTGGTTTTCTAGATGAGTGGTAATCACATTTGTTTTCATTGATTACTCTTAGCAATTGGTTTCCTTTACCAGACGTTATGATTCTTGACCTCCAGATTGTATGTTTTATGTTATAATCTCCTTCCATTATAAACTTTGGTTCAAACTTCTCTTTTATTATTTGGCGCTGTTGTTTTGATGGCTTGTGCTTAGGTGGGCAGTATGCTGCCGCTATATTTAGATTTATATTTAGATTGTATATGATTTTCAGGTATGTCTGCTTGTTGGTAATATTTAATGTTGTCTTTGATAATTACTGCTGTCCTTCCTCTAGCTCTTTCGCTGGGGGGAATAGTCCAGTAGGCTTTAAATCCTTTTAACTTGCTTTTATGGGTGACATGCTTTTCGGATATGAGTCATTGTCAATGTTATTTGTATGCAGATAATTTTCTAGTTCAAGGGCTCTTTCATTTAGCCCATTTGCGTTCCAAGTTATTAATCTTAGGAACTAGTTCATTGTTGTTTTATATTCTTGGTTGTTTTATTCTGTTTTTGACCATGCACGGTTTTGGTTTTTAATTCCAAATTTTCCACTCTGCATGTCAGTTGGGCTAGCGAATTTTGTATTGGTCTGAGCATTGTGACTATTTCGTTGTCTTTAGGCTCGTTGATATTTATATTTTCTTTAATTATGCTCGAATTTTCTATAGTAATGCTCGGTGTTATTTTTTACTGTGGTAGGTATCTTGGTTGCTTGAGCATATGACATGTTTGGTATTAGGGAACCCGTGAGTGGTTGCGGCTTCATGTTGAAAGCCTGTATTCTTTGCATTGTTGTTATTTTATTTGTTTTTAAGCTTTTAATTTTAGCTTGATATACTGGACAGCCTTTGTAATTAACTGTATGTCCCTTTTCTTGACACAGTGCGCAGGTGGCAGTGCTGTCGAGTTGTTTTTTACAATCTTTGTAGTGATGATTTAATGCACACTTAACGCACCTTGGTTCTCTGTTGCAGAATCTCTTGGTGTGGCCAAGTTGTTGGCCGTTTGTGCATTATGCATTGTGCATTGCCTCGTGCTTTTCTTGGCACTTCAATTGTTACCTTACAATGGGTCAGGTTTGTAATGTTGAGTACTTCTTTGTTGTTATCCTTTTATTTTATTTCTATTGTGAATAGAGGAAAGTCAATTCTTTCTTTTTTCTTATTTTCGTTTACGACCGTTTTAAATATATTTGTTACTTGTTTAACATCATGACCTAATTTCTCCATGCCTGATTTAATTTCTTCATGGTGTATACTGCAAGGAAGCCCTCTGATAACGAATCTATATGAACGTTCGTCTCTCAGTTGGTATGTGTGATATTGAATTTGTAGGCTGCTTATAACTTTTGTTAGTTCATTTATTTGTTTTGTCATTTGTTCAATGAGTTCTTGTTGAGCTTTGATGGTGCTATGAAGATCTATTTCTTTGTTTATAGCCACCATCGTTTTGTTTTCATTTGGATTATTTTATTTTTATTTTTATGTAGATAAAAAAATTATTTGATTATTAGTACTATTTAATATAATAGTTAATGATTTTTTAAATGTATTCTTTTGAACTCAATGGTACAATTTTATTGAAATTGGGCTTAACTACAGGGCAAAAATTGCACTGTTTTTATCAAAATAGACATGGACCAATTGCCTGTTTTAAGCACAAACAATCCTATGATGATATCAAACACAAGGAAAATATTAATGAATTTATAACAGATTTTTAAACATTGAATTTTTTTCAATAATATTTTGAACCACAGGAGTCAATATCTTTCAAAATGCTATGCTGGACAAAGAAATCAGGAAAGAATGATTGCCGCTTCAAGCATTTTATGAATATTTGATTGCAGTTTGCAGACAGTCTGGTTAGAATTTTCAATTGTTTCTGATTTTGAATATTGAATTGCGTTTCCTTTCCGAATATCATACCAATGGCCAGATATACATATGATTTTTATACACGATACTTTTCCATTGAAGCAGAAATGGGATTCAATTTAGTAAGGATTTAATATTTGCATTAAGAGCGAATTCCAAGAAAAGAAAATTTCATATAGGGATATTATTTTTGTTAAATTAAGGCTTAAAAAAGCTAGTGCAGCTTCTTTGAATGATAGCATGTTTTGAAAATAATTATTTAGAATAGTATCAAAGGTTTAGTCAAAAGTCAAAGGTCATTGGTAGCATTTCAATAATTTTATAATAAGGTTAAAATATCAATATAAGTAGAAAATCACTCTTCAGCTCAGCAGATTTGCGAGAATAACATTTATAACGTTAGCCCTGAACCATTATTTTACATGATCAAGGAAATTTTATTAAACCGACAAAACTACTATTTCTGACGATTATTCATAAATTTCACACTACAACACTTAAAATTAGACTTGCAAATTATTTTAGATATTTCCAATGTTCAGAATTTTCTATTCTTATTGTTAGTGTTAGCTTTTCTTCTGGCATTAAAGTTTTTAACAGAAATTATTATTTTTGCAAGTAGCTTTTATTATTTGAGAATAATATCAATTTCTAAAAGCATAGTCCACTTATATCAAAAGTCAGCAAGCTTAAGAAAAACTGTGGTTGGACCGTTCAGAATATTACTCATTACAATATTACATTCATTATCATAAAAGCCAAGGTGAAAGTGTAGATACGGTTATCACTATTGGCACCAATTGGCAACCATTAGAACATAGCGTGGGTGATATGTAGAATAAAAAATATATCAATTTTAACAGATACTTTTATGCAAAGTTTTATGCAAGCAAAATTAAGCAACCCCCTTAAAAAAAACTGAGTGAAAATTATTTAGTAATTAATTGAAGCAAGATTTAATTGAAAAACAAAAATTGTGTTTTGGTTGCATTTTTGCATTCATATTACCTTCTTTTCAATAAATTAAAACCCTGTCTTGAAATCATTTACGATTATTCTAATTATCTTTTATAACTTCAATATATCTGTCCTTTTCTAACATTTGCTTAATGTTAAAGTACCATAATTAAATTTATCTTGCCTTGTTCTATCTAACACTGTCACAGGGTATTTTTCAAATATTTTTATATTAGCAAATTGATCTTTCTATTTGTATTAGATAAGCTAAATGAAGAAATGAGAGAATAGCCTCCCAAAATTATTTTAAATAAATGAAATGATTCCAGTTTACTTTTTCAACAGTTTAACTTTCATACTCTAAGTGATTTCGGCGCCGAATATATAATTTTGTGGGTTATATTTCTAAAAATTGTTCTTTATAAGAAAAACGTTGTTGACTTCTGGCCGAACACTTATGCTGATAAGAGACTAAAACTTTTTTATCATTGTCTACAAACATAAAAATTAATTGTGTAAGTTAAAGGCTGGGTTTTGAGCTAAGTTTTTATTTATCACTTATCGGTACACCAAAGTGAAAAAACTTTAATTTATATCAAATAAAATTTTTACTATTTAACTAAGCTAATATATAATATTTTGTTAACCATTATAAAAAATATCAAATAGCTGCAGTAAAAGTCTTTTGTGCAGTGAATAATAAAATTATTATAGTATAAATATAATGTCAATAAAATCAATTGCTGTACTTTTATGTACAGTTCTCCAGTTGGTTTTAATGTCAACAGCCAACAATTGCATTAATTGCGATAATGAAATTCGTGTGGAATATGAACCTACTTGGGAAAGTTTGGACAAAAGACCTCTTCCGGAATGGTATAATGACGCCAAAGTTGGAATATTTATACATTGGGGTGTATATTCAGTACCATGCTTTGGATCAGAATGGTTTTGGACTAACTGGAAATGTAAGTACCAAAACAAATGTTTGTTTCAGCTTAAAGCTAAATGGCAACGATATGGAAATTTTAATATACATATTTAGTTTCGACCTTTAGGTGGTTCTTTTTTTTTGTTTTGATTTTTTAAACTCAGACTAAAGTGATATTTACCAGGTACGAATAATTACATCTTTGCATATTTTTGAGTGTAATATCTAAAATATTTTTTTCTTTATACAAAACAAAGAAAAAGTACATTTCTGATTCTTTAATTTTTATAAATCTTAATTTAATTACAGTTGAGTAAAACAAGTCTTCATTATTATTTTAAATAGGAAACGTTCAAATTGAACTTTGGTGGGCCAGTAAAAGCTAAAAATTATGCCAAACAAACAAGCTATCAATAATAATATAATAATTCAGCGTTGTCCTTCTATATTAAAAAACAATCAAGTCTCCAAAAATTCTATACTTAAATTTCAAAAAATTTTATATCACAATAAGAAAGTTACTATTTATTCACATAAATTCTTTTTTTATTAATTTAATTTTTTTAGCTTAGATTTATTTAAATAAACAAATTTAAAAAAATAAAGAAAATTCATTAGAGTTATTGACATTAATTACTTTGAAGCATAGTAGGATCCTGTGTACTCAATTATACATAAAAATCAAAAAATTTTAATCAACAGCAAAAGTCAAAACCTACGTAGACTTCATGGAAAAAAACTACAGGCCAGGATTTACATATCAAGATTTTGCTACCGACTTCAAAGCAGAACTTTTCAACTCAACAAAATGGGCTTTATTATTTAAAGAAAGTGGCGCAAAGTAGTCTTAATTCTTAACTTATACATGTAACTACAGAGTTTATTTATATTTTAAACAGATATGTCGTTTTAACAAGTAAACATCATGACGGCTATGCTCTGTGGCCTTCTGACCGGTCTTTTAGTTGGAACTCTGTTGATGTGGGTGCTAAAATAGACATAGTAGGTTAGTTATATTATACGGGCTTACAAAGATCAATTAATATTTCATAGCTCATTATGATAAAAACCTTTTGCTTCTGTTAAGGTGAATTGGCTGTTAAGGTTAAAAATACTGGATTAAAATTTGGTTTATATTACTCTCTATTTGAATGGTACAATCGCTTATACGAAAATGATAAAAAATCTTCTTTTAAAACAAAATTTTACGTAGAAGATAAAGTTCTACCAGAATTGCATGAAATCATTGAAAAATATAAACCAGAAGTTATATGGTCAGACGGAGACTGGGAAGCTTTACCAGACTACTGGAATTCTACTGAGTTTATTTCTTGGTAAGATACTCAAAACTTTTATCATATCATACATATGGATAAAGTAAGATTCAAATATTAATCAAAAATTTCATAAATTTTTTAAAACTTTCCTAAACTGAAAACAAATGAATCAATCAATTTAATAAAGAATATCCGTGATTTTTTCACTTTTTTATAATCGAATGAGCGCACACAGGCGGATTTTTCAAAATTTTTGGCCAAAACTAATCAAATGGATTAAAAGCTTTAAAAGTTTAAGGGAATGAAAAAAAAAACATAATAAGTAATTACTGAAGCTTTATTCAAAATTTTGTTACATTTTTATTCAGTTATTTTGTTGTTACGTATTCATATCTAATAAATTCCTCAATTCTTTTGGAAAATCATTGATTCTTCAATTTTTCGTATAGTATTTTTTTGAAAAATTTGTTATACTCGTATAAGGATCTGATGAAACTAGAAGGTTATTAAATACATCTTTTATGTTTTGAGTCCTACTAAATTTTAACCAAAAATAACGAAAACGCATTTTTTATGCTTTTAAATTGAAATAGTTAATGATCTTATTAGGATAAGAGTAGCACATATTAGCAATTAAAATTTATATAAATATTAAGTTAAGATATGTAACTTAATTAAAATCTTAATGAAGTAGTCTGATTCTGATGAATTTATAACTTTATAACTTATTTACTAGTTAAAATCTAAAATTTAGCATACAAATTAATTTTACTCTTGTTTTTACAACTAATCTAAGAAAATAAGAAAATCCATTTTAAGTATATAGATACAAACCCCCAAGCTCACAATCCATAATAAAAGTTTAACTTAACACTTTTGAAACACGACACTAATGTTTTTAAATGACGTCAATAATAAACCGTGAAAAACTTTTCTACAGAAGACGACACTTTGGTTGGCTGCGTAATTCATAAAACATGCGTTTGAAGTAATATATGTACTATCATAGAATGTAGTGAAATCATTAGATTAAAAAAATTGAGTCACATACCCTTTAAGTCTCACTTCGTATATTAAACTTTTGGCCAAAAGTTTTGAAAAATCCGCCTGTGTGGAGCGTTAAATTAGATCATTTCAAAAATGATACCTGGTAAAGCTCCCATCTTAAGCAATTCATCATAACTGGTTAAAAAAGTAAATTATAATAAATTTTTTTTCAAATTAATAGGTTATATAACGAAAGCCCTGTTCGAGACACGGTAGTAGTTAACGATCGCTGGGGGATAGGAGCCTTGTGTCAGCATGGTGATTTTTATACATGCTCCGACAGATACAATCCAGGTAATATTTTTTGAATATGTAACTATTTTTTGCATAAACTTAAACTTCTTGCATTTATTAAAAGCATGTAGCATAGATTTTCAGGTTCTTCTAAATGAATAACAATCAACGTAACTTGAGCAAGAAAATGTCAATTAAACTCTTTTTTTCTAAATTAAAAGGAACACAACTGCTGAAAGTCAATATGAATAGAAAAAAAACAGCCAATAATGAATGTAACGACCTCTATATATTAAGGGGTGCAAGAAAATTTTTTACTTAAAAAATCAACAAAAATTCGCGAAATTATACATATTTCTGTTGCTTTGAATAAATCCTTTTTACATGGTATTTCCTAGAGATCTTATGACAGAGTGTAGGTCCTGGGGTAAACTAACGAATTGTTTACTTGAATATTATGTCATTCAGTTTTTTCATAAGCTTGTGGTACGTACATTTTCCCATGCGATGCAAGATTTTTTTTTTTGTGAATTCATTTTTTGAACTATCTTATGTTGCCTCCTCCTTAAACTTCATCGGCCTCCTTAGTAAAGGCTTTCAATTTTCAATCTTTCAAAGGTCATTTTCAAACTAATTTTTTTCTTAATAGGCCAGACGCAATAGGGGTTGAAGAAAGAAGTAATTCGTTACAGCAAACTGATGATGGAATATGGTAAAGCGTGTTATTACCAAGAAAAAAACAAAATCCGAACCACTGGAAATGTTCCGGGACACATTACTTTAATAATTTTATTTCATCAAAATTATTCAGTTAAAATAATAATTATATACGTTTTTAATAGTAATAATGTCTGTTCAAATATAATATGCAAAAATACTTTTTCGAATAAGTTATTTCGAATTTTATTTTTATTTTCTATCCATTTAATTAGGATTTTTGACAAAGCATAAATGGGAAAATGCATTCACTTTGGATAGAACTACCTGGGGACATCGCAGTGATAGCATATTATCAAATTATTTAACATCAAAAGATCTTATAAATGGTAAATTAAAAATTTTTATTAATGGGTTTTTTTTTAAAATTATTTTATAATAGAACTCGTGGTAACTGTTAGCTGTAATGGAAATATTTTAGTAAATGTAGGACCTACCAAATATGGAACAATACAACCAATTTTTGAAGAACGCCTTACTGACATGGGCCGATGGTTAGAAATCAACGGAGAAGCAATTTACGCCTCAAAGTATTGGAGTTATCAAAATGACACCATCAGCAAAGGAGTATGGTTTACGGCAAAAGATGATCAGAAAAGTAAGAAAATAAGTTAGTATTTATCGTATGTTAATATTAATTTTTATAAAGATCGTCTCAATGTATATGCGATTGTACTAAATTATCCTTATGACACAAACGAAATAACTCTTGGAGCTCTACTTGGTAAAACAGATAATCAAACCAAAGTATCTATGCTTGGGATGCTTGATATGAAAGTTAAAGTAAAAACTTTGTTGTTTTACAATAAAAATATAAATTTTTAATTTTTGACAGTGGTCAACCAAAGAAAAAGGAATCAATATTAAATTTCCACAAAAAAGACTAATAGATAAACAAGGTCTAGAATATGCTTGGACCCTTAAAATAAATATTCCTAAAGAATCACTTTAGTTTTTGAAATTTTGGAGGCCTGTTTATAAAATGCGCAACCTTCACCTTTGGTAACAATTATGTTTTTAAAAAATTTATATAATTTGGCTTAAAGATTGAAATGATTTGCAAAGTGCAGCATAGGATGATAAAAATAATATAAAAAAAGTTTATTTTTGCTATTTTTGCATTGCAGATCATACTTAAGATATTTAATAAATAAATGTGTGAATATCATAACATATTTTCTATGCAAATTTGAATATTCTTGTACTTGCGGCCCCAAGCGGTTTTTTTATGTAATTGATTGTTTTTTAGTTTCACATCAGTCTTCATATCACTTAAGTTTCATTTATGGCATACTTAAACTCACGACCTGTTTCATAGTGTTTAGAATAAGTCACATAATCGCTTTCTCTTATTATATTTTTCTCTGTTTAGAATAAGTCACATGAGCATTTTTTTGATAGTCCATAGTTTATATTATTTTTCTAATAAACAAGACCACACAAACTGTTAAAGACGCGAAATTTGATTTGTTTATTCCGAGTAATTTAGTTTTTACACGGGAATCAGAAGAATTTATCGGAATAAACAGATCAAGTTTTGCGTTTTCATTTAGTTTTAGGTCTGTTTTGGGTCTGTAAAGATAAGGACAAAGCTGAGACGTTTGCCCAATATTTGGCAACAGTCTTTCAACCACATGATATAACATCTGGAACCTTAACAAGACCAAAGTACCTACCAAGCCAAGATATCAAAAAATTTACGCCAACGGAAATAGCTAACGAAATTGATAACCTCAAAACCAAAAAGTCACCAGGAATAGACAGAATAACTCCCAGAATGATTAAAGAACTGCCAGCAAAAGGGATAATATACAGCAGACATCCCTATACCAAAATCAACATTAGTTGGTACGTTCGCAGACGATACAGTCATATTAACCAAAAACTCATCACAAGACAAATCAGTTGAAGATTTGCAAACAGCACTAAATACCATCAACGAATGGACAGATAAATGGAAACTAAAAATAAATAGATCAAAATCGTTACACGTAACATTCACACTCAAAAAAAGTAATAATAGCCTACGAACATACCTTAATAGTGAAGTCATTCCTCAAGAAAAAACAGCGAGATATCTTGGCATATACTTGGATGAAAAATTAACTTGGAAGCACCATGTGAAGAAAAAGGCTGCGCAAATAAGGCTGTTAACAAATAAACTTTACTGGCTACTGGGGAAGTACTCCCAGTTAGACCTCAATAGCAAAAAGTTAATATACACTGCAATAATAAAACCTACCTGGACGTACGGTGTTCAAATTTGGGGCTGTGCCAGGAAAACCAACCTAGACATAATACAAAAAAATCAAAACAGAATACTTCGCATTATGACCAATGCATACTGGTATATTAAGAATAAAGAATTACATGAAGAATTAAAAATTAAGGAAGTCAAGGAGGTAGTCAAAGATTATGCTACCAAACACAAAGAAAGGCTGCTGAACCACAGCAACGTGAAGTTAACACATCTGATGGATACAACAAATAGAACAAGAAGACTTAAAAGAAGGAAACCACAAGACCTAATCCTAACATAAAAATGACGAACTCTTAGGGACATATTCATTGGAATATCAACCCCCACCAGTTAATCTACATTAAAAATAGCTGATAAATTAATATTTGATTAAGATGGCAGCAAACGAATGAATTTATAAAAAAAAAAATTTAGTTTTAGAGTTGATAATTTTCTTTGAGAACTTAAATTGTTATTGTTAGAAAATAGTTATATATATAGGTAATTTTATGATTCTTTGTGTAAAGAGTTAATAACCCTGATAAAACACATGACGAGTTCCAAAGGATTTTTAGTGACGCTAGAACCTCAGGTACCTATTGTCCCGAGTAGCAGTGCCAATCCGGCACGGATCCGATTTGCCCTAAAGTCGATCCGGCTCGGATATGGAAATTGGATAGGGCCCGGATAGATCTTGTAACGCTAGGTTACATCCGGGCCGGATCAGGTAAATGTGTCTGGCCCGGATCAGGCTGCCTGATGCTGCCCGGATCAGGCTACCTGGTGCTTTTTTTTGTTTTAATTTAAATAGAAACAATTTTATTATATTAATAGCATATTTTATTTAATTATATTTAAAATTACAAACAAATTGTATTAAATGAAAAAATTAAATTTACAATAAAAATTAAATCAGGTTGCCGATGCATTATTATTGATAAAATCGTTGGCAGTATTTGAGATTTGTTTTCTTCTTTTATTTCTACGGCCATCCCAATCTCTGGAGCAATTTATGATCGCACCAACTCCTTGGTAGAATTTGATTTCATTTACTGGGGGTAAATCTTCACTTTGAAACGCCTCGTTCACTTTATCTGCAAAATATAACATTAAAATATTTAACATAAAACTACATGATTATAGTACAATTAATTTTTTTAATAAAAAAGTTATTCTTGACTCTACTCTAATTTTGAAAATGAGAAATTAAAAAATTAAAATTTTTACTATATGCGCATTTGTAGAAACCTGTCTGGCTGTCTGACTTCTTTCCCAGGTACAGGATTTTTTGTCGTGTATTTTCCAAGTAACTCTCCAGAACAAAACTTAGAAAATATATTGGTCAAGGACCGATTTAGCGGTTTCCTTGGTTCAATAAGAGATCCAATTATATGAAGCTTCATGAAAAACAAAAGTAATTGATTAATTAGAAAGAAATATTTAAAATTGTGTCAAATAACACAGTTCATAAGATACTTACAACTTCATCTTTTATACTCTTGTCAGTTTTAATTTTATTATCAAAATCAGCAAAGTCCTCCACATTTGTAAGGGGTAAATTCAGCTTCTCTTCCATTCTCTCAACGAGAGATGATCGCCGTCTCTTGCCACTTTCAAGAAATTGATTCATTAAAATCTTACTTGACTCTGAATACTTCACTCTGAATAGAGGATAGTTGCGAAGACAATTTAATTATCGCGTTAGAAAAATTTTCTTTTAATTTTTCTAAGTCTGTTTCGCTCGAAAAAACATCGCTCTCGATTTCGAGCCGATCTAATTTTTCCAGCGCTTCTTCATAATTAACTGAAATTGAAGTTAAATATATTACAATAAATCATACATCACAGTAAAAAAATATAGAAAACAACACTTTTTTGTTAGTTTAAGCTATTATCAAAAAACACGTACCTGCATGTCCTTTAATTTCAATCGGATATAGCTTCCACGAATCACAAGGCGGATGTAAGTTTTTTACCAAAACATGCACTTTTTATATATTCGTTCTAGAAAAATTGCTGATAAAAGGACAAAAAAAAACACTTTTTTCCTTACGAATCCAACTAGTTGGTATAACATACAGTTTTTTTATTAGTTTTTGTCACTTCGTCGATGAAGCAAACTAGCGTATAGTTTTTTTTCCATTTTTTAATATTTATCACAATTTTTAAATTCACTGTATGTAACACAAGACTTATAACACAAAATTTGTTAATTATTATAAACACAACAGAACATAATTTTACGATAAGACTTGATACTTTACTGAAAATAACTGGCATCAGGTAAGAAATTATTGAGTATGTAATATCTTTCACTTAAAACACAAAATTTGTTAATTTCTGTAAATAGAACATAATTTTACAGTAGGGATGATAGTTTATAGCGCAAAACTGGTATCAGGTAAAAAATTAGATGAAAGGGATGTCGGAGCGTGATAAACGAGCGAAATAAAATGCCATATGTATTAAAATAAGCATGTATTTTAAATAAAGAAAATTTAATGTCTACTACTCAATATATTCTCAGCAGGAAATTTAATGCATTTTAAGTGATGATTTAAATACTTTTTTGCGACTCTTAATGCCACAGATATACTTTTAAAATTAAGTTTTACCTAAAGCTACTAAAGCTCCTTCCATTATTGGAAGGGTTTGGGCAATTTCCTGTTAGGTTACTTATAAAGGCTCATAGTCTCATTATTATACATTCAAAAGATACATATATTGGGCTGTGTATAATTATAAACCAAATAGATTTAATAGTAATGAGTGATCTAAAAGTTTATATTATTTACTTATATCAACTAAATTTTTTTTTTTTAATTTTTATTTATTCTTTAATTTTTTTTAACTACTCAGTTATTTATTATTCCTTTTTTAAGTTATTTTTTGATTAATTAAGTTTCTTTGAAATATTTTATGCTTTTTATATTATTACTATTGTTTTTTTATCAAAGTAATCTAAAACGCCACTAAAGATTTTTCTAATTGTAATTCTAAGAATAACGAAGAAATACTAAAATTATAAAGACGTAAAAGATATGTAGCAATTCAAAACCATATCTGTATATATATATAATACATATGTATATCATACGTAATAAGTATAAGTATTCAATATACATATATATATATATATATATATATATATACATATATACAAAAGCACAGATGCAAGGACTCGGTAATTTCTAAAAACATATGACCATGAAAATTAAAAGAAAAGGACTATTTCTTCTCGAAACTCTTCGAATAATACCATACCTGAAAATAATTCTATAACATGTATTTCTTTCACTTACCAATCACCAAAAATTATCCTATTAATATAATTATTTTTTTTTTACCGTGTAATAAAAGTTTCTAAAAAAATATGACTGAAAAATACCTTAAGCTATAATTGAATTTTATATTTTTACGCATCCGGCACTGTTCCGGTAAACTGATCCGGCCCGGATAGAAACGATTACGGTTTTCCATATTAGGGCTTTATTCAGGTTGCCTAAGTCCGCCCCTGATCGGGAAAGCCCTGATAGGTATTTACCTATCCGGCCCTGATCCGGGCCAATTCAGGTTTTCCATTTGGGGTAAGCCGGACAGGGGCCTGATTGGGCCCGGATCAGGATAGGGCTCGCCGGATAGGCGCTTCTACTCGGGGTTGGAGCTAAAAGTGTTTCCAAATCTCAAGAAAAATCAGCCATTACACCTAAAGCCATCAAGGAGGTGAAAAAATCAACTACTATTGATCTTGTTCGAATGGTAAGAAGACAACGGGTAATAATGGCCACACTGGAAAGTTTATTGAAGGGTGTAAAAAATAACGAACTGCAATCAACCCAATATTACGAGATGAAGTTTAAAAAAATCAAGGATTATTTAGATCAAATGGAGTTAACCCATTCGCTGCCAAGGACGAGTATACTCGTCTTTGGTAGGGTGTCCATAAATTGCCAAGACGAGTATACTCGTCCTACTTTAAATATGCTATAACATGCAGGCTTTTGAATTTACAAATTTTTTGTGATCACAAACATGAATACCGGAATGTAAAAAACTTAAAGAAATACTACAAATAAATTTTTTTACAAAAATTATGCTTTATTTATTATTTAAAGAGAATGATCTTTTAAAAATTTAAATTAAGTAAAAATCAACTTCATTGTGTATTTATTACAAAATTTTATAGAAACAAAATCACTTACTTTGTCTTTATGATAGGATTTGTAACAAAGTCCAATATATAGTGAAGGCTTATCAGTACCGCTCGGACAGCTGTACTCGCCCTTCTTCAGTTTTTGTTTGACCAATTCTTTCGGATTACCTTTACGATTGTGCCGTAAAGTTCCACAAATATATGTCAAGCGCAATGTTAACTCTTTTGTTACCGATACGGAGTTGTAAAAATTGTCCATATAGAAAACATGACCAATATCTAGAGAACCATCCATAAGAGGAAGCACAACCGAAGTACTGTGACACCGCCCATCTCACAGAATTTCAGATTTTCCACAATAAATTTGTATTCGTAGTATTATGCCCTGCGATTCACATAATTCATATAATTTTTTATCTATTGGCGAAAGTAAAGACGGCCACGCCATAATACTACAGACTCATCAATAACTAGATCTTTTCCCGGATTATATACCGAATTCATCACGTTATTAAAATGTTTAACAATCGATTCGATCTTGTGTAGCTTACTGTTTTCGTGGTTTGTGTTATTCGAAAAGTGCAGAAACCGTAATTATATTTGAAAACGGTTTCGGCACATGAGTTCTCCAAAATTCCAAATTATAAAAATGGCTCTTATTCCAATAATGTGCAATGGTAGGCAAATTTATGCATCCCATGTGGGCATTAAGCCCAGAATTTTCGCATTTCTCCGCGGTTAGTGGCTTCCCAATTACATAAACTTGATAGTTTCCTCAGAATCCTTTTCCGTCTTATTATTTCTGCAGCATACTCATTAGTTTCTTGAACCAACATATCAATAAATTCTTCAGAAAGGATTATGTCAGTTAGTTCACCTGCGGTTCTTAATTTTGCCGGAAGATTCAAACCTTGATCCTTTCCACGAAATTCAGAAACTGGAGGATCGCTTTCCACTTCTGTCCACATATTGCCACTATTGTTTTCTTCATTTATAGATTGCACATTTATAGAAGTACTAGGAACTTTATCTTCACTTTCTGATTCTTTCGAATTATAACATTTCTTCGTGGTTTTTTTTGCAATAGGACTGTCGTCTGATTCAGTCTTGGAATCACTAACATTTGAAAGGTATTCTTCTTCTGATTCCAAATCACTGCCAGCTGATATATCGTCGTCCATTATTACTAAATTGAATTGTACACGGGATAAAATAAATAACTATAAGCTGAAATATGTACAACAATATGTGATATCACTGAGTAAAATTTTTGACATTTCCTTGCTTTATATAGCTAAACTAAGTAAGTTTCAAAGCTTACATGTCTAAAACTTATGCTTCAAACCTACTTTTGAATATTTCATTTATATTTACAAATTTGGCAAAAGGATGTCGGGTCCTTTTGCCTTCCCATTGCCAATGACGAGTATACTCGTCTTTGGTTTTATGCTTGTAAATGATTGTGTATGATGATAAATGTGCTCTTACCAAGAAATAACGAAGCTTTGGTAAACAAAAACACTCAAAATATAAATGGCAACGGGAATGCCTTCATGTTATTTAGGCTTGGCAGCGAATGGGTTAATCAATAATGAACTATGGGAAATAACAGAAAATCTTTTAAACATAGGATATAATATGGAAACCTACTTGGTATTAGCAAACAAAGTACAAGACAAATATCGAACAATGAAGGCAAGTATCATGCGTAATACTTTTGGATTCAGACTCCCAATTCAGCTTCATTACCGAAAGGCTAAGAAGAAAATTCCAGTTAGATGATACTCAGGAAGCCTTTAATAGATTCAGCAACTAAAGAGTAAAGAGTAACAATAAATTTAATATAACGCAACCGACGCAACTGGAAATATACACCATTAAGGAAATTGCAACACAACAACTACAACAATGTATCAATACAGAAAATTGGAATTTACTACAAGAATTAATTTTAGAAAATCCAGAATTTAATAAAATTCAGAAAATTGCACTTTGCTGGGTGCTGAATTATATGGAGAATTTATTAGGAATGACTAATTGGAACTAAGTGAAGAACAGTATCGGATACGGATTATAAAAAGCCGTTTTGTGGTATTACTAATATACAATTAAGGCAAAAGCTTTATCAACAGTTGATAAAAAATGCGAAGATTTGTTTCTATCAACAAATTTTAGAGATCGAACGGGACGTTTTGTTGTAAATTTACCAATATTGGGGGACCCTAATCTTATTGGTGGATCTAAAGATATTGCATTCAAGCGATTGTTAGGAATAGAGCGGAAACTAGCTCAAGATCCTTCACTAAAGGAACAATATTTTGAATTTTTCCAAGAATATCTAAATTAAAGACATGTGCATGAATTTCAATTGACTAAATTGAAAATACCGTCCTGATTTCTTCCGCATCATTATGTTCTCAAACCTTCATGGAAAACCACTAAACTAAGAGTTATCTTTGACGCATCACTAAAACATCGAATAATATGTGACTGAATGATTTAATGGTTAATGGACCAAAAGTTCACGAAACCATTGAGTTTATTAAGCTACATTTTAGAACCAGGAAATAAGTAGTTACTGGAGCATTAACAAAATGTATAGACAAATTTTAGTTGATGAGGATGATAGGAGTATGTAAATGATAATGTGGAGAAGGCATCCATCAGAAGCCATAAAAATTATTAATTGAATACCGTAACGTATGGTACTAAAAGTCAGTCCATATCTCACCATTAAATACTAACGGAAATTGGCATCAATGGAAGGGAACAAATACCCAAACCTCTTGGTATAGTATGGCATCCGATAACTAGTTTATTTCCAATAAGGGTTTCATAAAAAACTGCCAAAACACAACAAAAACAACAATCTTATCAGAAATGGCTCAATTATTCGATCCTCCTGGATCTTGTGTAAATCAAAGTTGGATTGGGATGATACGCTGCCAGAGAAGGATTATTTATATTGGCAATTTTCACCCTAGTTAAACAGAGTAAAGAATCTAGTATTTTGAAATCTAATTTGAGTATACCTGAGTATTTGGTTTATTTTCAGACCTGAATTTTATCTTTGAAAGGGCATTGATAGGCAATATTCTAAGGAGTTGACTTTTAATTTAAATTATTAAAGTTTTATTTGTGCCAAAATTAATTTTTGGATTTATAAATGTGAGAATTGGTTATTACAGCGAAAATCCTAATGCAAAAATTATGGCTTTCAGGGTGTATATGGGATGGTCCTATACCCGAAAACTTAATGAAGCAATGGCAAGAATATAAATCTAATCTTCATTATCTTAATAATGTACGAATTCCTAGATGGATACATACATCCCTGTCTAATCAGAATTGTCAACCTCATGGGTTTTCTGATGCATCAACTTATGCATATTCTGCAGTCGTGTATCTTAGAATTGTCAATGAAAGTGGGGAAGTTAAAACTAATCTTCTCACTGCCAAAACTAAGGTTGCTCCAACGAAACCAATAACTCTTCCACGCCTAGAGCTGAACGAAGCTGTCCTCTTATCTAAGCTATTAGTACAAACTAAAAGGGATCTCGACATAGAAGATGGATTATTTTATGCCTGGACAGATTCTACCATTACTTTGTCTTGGATTAAGGGCGATCCTCGAAAATATAAAACTTTTGTTGCCAATCGTATCGCAAGCATACAAGACACAATACCAATAGGCGCTTGGAACCATATTCGATCAGAAGACAACCCTGCAGATCTTAATTCACGAGGAATTCAACCTCATTTATTAGAGAATTCACAAATATGGTGGCATGGACCATTATGGTTACATAAACCTGAATCTCTTTGGCCTATAGTAGTCCCTACTGGTATGAAATCTTCACCAGAAGAACAAAAACGAGTAGTCCTGACAAACCGAACAACTTCTAAAGAATTTTTGACTAAATTATTTCTAAAATTTTCCACCTTTTCCTACTTATTACGAGTTTTATCTTACTGTTTTGATTTCTTCACAACCTTAAACTGAAGAGCTTCACAGCACTAAACTCCGAGTAAAAAAGCTAGCTCAACATTTAGACTATTTTCCTGAAATTCATAATTTAAAAAAAAAAAAAACCAATTAGTGTAAAAAGTTCGCTTGTTACATTAAATCCATATCTCGATCAAAAGGGAGTTCTTCGAGTGGGAGGGAGGCTTATCCATTCTAATGTTTCGAATGAAGTAGAACATCCCATTATACTGCCTAAACCTTCTAATCCTTTATCTAGTTTGATTATACATTGTTTTCACCATAAAAATTTACATGGCGGAGTCGAATTGACGCTAACTGCACTTCGGAATGAATTTTGGCTAACACAAGGAAGAAGAAATGTCCGATATATACATAATTCATAAGTGTGTTAGCTGTTTCAAACATAAGCCAATATCATCCAATCAATTAATGGGTAGTCTCCCGTCATATCGCGTAACACCGACACGTCCTTTCCTACACACAGGTATAGAATATGCCGGCCCAATCAACATAAAAATGTCCAAACATCGTGGTAATCGATTCTATAAGGGATACATATGCCTGTTTATATGTATGGTTACTAAAGCAATCCACTTGGAGCCCGTATCAGACTTAACCTCGAATGCTTTTCTTGCAGCTTTTAAACGATTTATAAGCCGACGTGGTCTATGCAAAAACGTCTATTCTATTCTGATTCTGGCACCAATTTCGTTGGAGCGAAAAAACTTATAGATAAAGATTTCAAAGATGCTATTAACAAAGCAACACAGTATACAGCTGAAAAGATTGCTTGTGAGAGAATTTCTTGGCATTTTAATCCTCCATCTGCTCCTCACTTTGGAGGTTTATGGGAAGCTGGAATCAAATCAACTAAATACATACCATATAAAAAGAGTTGTGGGACACACCTCATTAACCTTTGAAGAATTGTCCACGGTGTTAACCCAAATAGAAGCTTTTCTTAAATCTCGACCTTTATGCAGACTTTCGGAAGATCCAAATGATGATGAAATTTTAACTCCAGGACATTTCCTAATACGTCTTTCTCTTATTGCATTACCTGAAACCACAGAATATTATCATACCCATCATATATCGAGGTGGAATTATCTTCAGCAAATAAAACATCACTTTTGGAACAGATAGTCCAAAGAATACCTAGTGCACCTCCAAAATAGACCTAAATGGAGGTTGCGGCATAGAAATTTGAAAGTTGGTGATATAGTGCACTTGGCCCTTAGGTAAAATTATACAAGTGCATAAAGGCTCAGATGATTTGATACGAGTCGTGACTATCAAAACTACAAACAATACATGTAAGCGGCCCATCCAAAAAATATGTCCATTACCTATTATGGACAATGTCCACAGTGATAGCGTCTCTGCATGACAATTATCAAATCCGATAACAAAAATCATACCTGAATATTTGATTGCTAAAATTAATCACGCCATTGGTAATTCTAAAGATAAAAATACACATCTGCTGCAAAATTCTCTTATCAAAAGCATACCGTTAGCTAAGTAAACAAGTTTAGTTTATTTCAAATGATAAACCACTAAATTTGGTTGCTTTAGAAATATAGAACAAATAAAATATAATCTGCCCTGCAATAATATCCAATATTTTAATTTTGTTTCTTTCTTTTAATTTAATTTACTATACTTCTAAATAAAATAAAATGTACAAAGAATTTTTTTTTTTTTTTGTTTGTGAATTTAAATCTTATTGAAAACCGTTAAACCCTGTTCTGAAAGATAACAAAATTCTTACTAACATTTAATCCTAAAATTATCGCGAGTACCGTTTGAAATTGTAATATAAATGCCTAGCATTTAGAGTCATTTTGTCAGTCTTTAAAGTTCTTGAAGCACATCATCATCAATTTTTCTCCAATAATATGGATACAAAAGGTATTTATAGTTTAAAAATATTTAAACAAAAAACAAAAAGTGTATTTGATTATGTCTTAGCTCTTGACCGCCCCCCAACTCCGGGCCGTGGTATTGAACGCTTGTTTTTAATGGATCCACCTGTCAGCATTACACCTCCGGTGATAAGGATGACAAAACAATTGAACACAGTGTCATTAGAGGACCAGGATATAAAAAAAATATCAGACGATGAAAATCAACCCCGGGATAACATTTAATCCTAAAATTATCGCGGATAAGATAACAAAATTCTTACTAACATTTAATCCTAAAATTATCGCGAGTACCGTTTGAAATTGTAATATAAATGACTAGCATTTAGAGTCATTTTGTCAGTCTTTAAAGTTCTTGAAGCACATCATCATCAATTTTTCTCCAATAATATGGATACAAAAGGTATTTATAGTTTAAAAATATTTAAACAAAAAACAAAAAGTGTATTTGATTATGTCTTAGCTCTTGACCGCCCCCCAACTCCGGGCCGTGGTATTGAACGCTTGTTTGTAAAGGATCCACCTGCCAGCATTACACCTCCGGTGATAAGGATGACAGCACAATTGAACACAGTGTCATTAGAGGACCAGGATATAATAAAAATATCGGACGATGAAAATCCACCCCGGGAGCCTGAATCTAAAATCACAATTATTAAGGATGAGGTTATCAGGCCAGCAAATAAAAAACCTGAAGATTATCTCACGATTTGGATTTCAGACAAAGGGATACTACTTCCGGTATTCGTACCAAAGGCGGCAATAGCTAAGTCCAAACATAAAAAATATCGCACGACATTGGCAACAGGACGGAAGATAAGCTAAGGAAAAACGCGACTATTCAGTATAAACTACGGCGATTATAATAACACTGTATATATTTTCTATTAAATAATAATTCAAATTAAATTGAAAAAATTTTTGAAATTATTCCAACGGGGCCCAGTATGTTCGGCTCTGAACATAATAAGTTTACACAATATGTTTTATTTTGTCGCTTTTGCAGTGTAGTAATAGTGTCAGTGTCAAACTACCTTAGCAACAGCCGAATTCGCCCTATTTTAAGACGAATTATAGGAACGCGCACTTTAACAGGTAATTAACTTTTTACTAATAATGTACCAGTTAACCACGCCTCCTAAATTAATTAGTTGGAGTGTTAACTACATGTACAAATATTAAACAAGCAATAACTTGTTCTTACTGTTACCAAGTCCTGTTATTTTTTATATATAAATCAGGCACTTGGCGCATTCGATCTAGTGGTTGTTAGTTTACCTTCCGATCTACATCTTTTCAAATTTAGAGTTTTGATCTAAATTTTCCACATACAAATTTAGAGCTTTGATCTAAATTTTCCACATACAAATTTAGAGTTTTGATCTAAATTTTCCACATACAAATTTAGAGTTTTGATCTAAATTTTGCACATCAAATTTAGAGTTTTGATCTAAATTTTGCACATCAAATTCAGAGTTTTGATCTGAATTTTCCACATAAAAATTTAGAGTTTCTGATCTAAATTTTTTCAATCAAATTCAGAGTTTTGATCTGAATTTTCCACATAAAAATTTAGAGCTTCTGATCTAAATTTTTTTCCATCAAATTCAGAGTTTTGATCTGAATTTTCCACATAAAAATTTAGAGTCTCTGATCTAAATTTCTTCCATCAAATTCAGAGTTTTGATCCGAATTTTCCCCATAAAAATTTAGAGTTTCTGTTCTAAATTTTTTTTCTTTGTGAATGCAAACAGTTAATTATACTGCAATATACATAGTTAATTATACCGCAATATAAACAGTTATAAATATAAAAATAGTGTTGGAACCAACGCTAAAACGCGTTGGTCAGGTAAGTACCTTTTATTTATTCTCTTAATAATGTATATACATATATAATGAGACAGGACCAAGCTCACGTGTCCTTTAAATTGAACCTTTATTTCTTGCAATAAGTGGACAAAATCAAATTGTGCGTGTTTGGTGCAATTGAGGAAGCCCCTGGGCATCTTCAAATTATCTAATTGAGTTAGTTCCGTCCTTACACCCTAGTCAAACAGACGAAGAATATAGTTTTCTTAATCTAATTTTTTGTCTCAGCCAATCAGACGCAATGTACATGGTTTATTAGATTAGAATCTAATCTAATTAAATCGAATTTAACTAGCAACAGGAACGTAGTTTTTTGAATTCATACATTTGGTAATGCTGGAAGGTGAAAAATTTTTCTTTTCTGGAGGTAACAAGAAAAAATTTAATAGAAACCAATAAGACAAATAGTGAAAAAGAAAATAGTAACAATGCAATAACAAGTAGTTCTATTACTGCTACAAATACAAAAGTCACTTGAACAATTATCTAGTAGAGTAGACATGCTAGAAGCTAAAGCTCCTAAAGCAAAGGCAAAAATAGTAAATCCAACAGTCAAACAGAACAACTAAATGTGAACCCAATACTCCAAATAATGGCATGGAATGCAAACGGACTCAATGCAAGAGCTCTGGAAATGGAAAATTATCTCCATTCATTTGGCATAGATATAGCTATTATATCCGAAACTCACTTTACTCATAAAATAAAAGGCTATAAAGTCTATTGAACGACCCATCCTAGTAAAAAAGCCAGAGGAGGTACAGCAATAATAATCAAAGACAACATAATACCTTATCAAAAAATAAAAATATACAGGAAAATTACATTCAGGCAACGATAATAACGATACAAAGTAATAATATAGACATAAACGTAGCAGAAAATTACTGCCCATCTAAACACCCACCAACAAAACAGCAGTTCCAGGAAATCTTCAATAAACTGGGATCGAAGTTAATTCTAGGAGGTGATTATAACGTCAAACATACAGCATGGGGGTCTAGATTAATATCTCCGGGTACAGGAAAGGAGCTCTTAAGAGCTTTAAATGAGAATGACTGTATGTATCACTCATCAAGGGGTCCAACCTACTGGCCATCAGACCCAAGAAAAATACCTGATCTGCTAGATTTCGTTATAACAAGAGGAATAGCTCCAAACTGCATCAAAATAAGGGTTTTACGGGACCTATCATCTGACCATACTCCTATTCTACTTTCATTAGGAAAACAGATTAATTTAAAGAAACGCAAGAAAAATCTTACTAATAAACACACAAACTGGGACAAACTCAGGGATTTTCTTGATAAGTCCATAGAACTAAAAATAAAACTTAAAAGTTGTAAAGACCTTGATATAGAAACAAAAAAGATATTAAAAAACATCAAAATGGCAGCAGCAGAAGCAGCGCCTAAAAAATTTAAACCTGAGTATGAATCTTTCACAGAAATTGCATACACACCCGAAATAAAAGAGCTCATCAAACAAAGAAGGAGACAGAGGAGAGAATGGCATAAAACCAAAAAACCAAGCGACAAAAAAACATTTAATAATATCAGCAATAAAGTCAACAGATTAATTAAAGAGTACAAAATAGAGAGCTTCAACAAATACACAAGAGAACTAGGTCCAGGCAAAAATAACGACCATTCGCTATGGAAAGCAACTAGGTACCTTAAACGTCCGATCAACAGAAATCCCCCCCTAAGAAACCAACAAAGTAAATGGGTCCGCAAAACGAAGAAAAAGTTGAACTGCTTGCCCAGCACTTAGAAAAAGTATTTGAACCCCATGAACTACAATCCGGAATAGAGATCAGTATGAAGTATCAGCCGTTTCAAAAAATTAAAAAATTCACTGCAACAGAAATAGCGAACGAAATAGATAATAATCTTAATGTTAAAAAAGCCCCTGGTGTGGATAACATATCATCCGGACTACTGAAGGAACTACCAGCAAAAGCGGTCCTTATTCTTATCTATATATTAATACGCAAGGCGTTTTTTTGTACTCCCTTTTTAAGGTATTTATACTTAAGCGATTTTACTCAAAATGGTTTCATTCAAAAAGTGACGTTGCCAAGATGTGCAGAATGTCAAAATTATTTCAAAATTTTACAGATGTCACTCGCAAATATAAAATGTATGGAAGAACAAAACAACTGCTGTGTCTAACTAAGTTGCTTTGCTTTATCTGTCAAAAAAAAGTATGAAATATGTATTTTCTAGAAATTTGAAGCTTTACTATGTAATACTTGGTCAACACGACAAAATGTACTTGAAATTCAACTAATACATAAATTGATTTTTTATATATGTATACAGTAAGTATTTTTATATATTCAGTAAAAGTTACAGAGTCTAAATTTAAGAAATATTATTTTTGACTCGCCTATATAACTCTCAAGTTTTTTATTGAAATAAATGCCTAGACGTTTAACTTTGCTGGGTCGGGAAGATAGAAGTGTTAATAGAAAGAGATTGCGAAATAGGCGTTGAGTTCAACATCAAGGAAATGATACGAGTTTGATGGATGGGTCTAAGACTGCCTTAGGAATAATTTCTCCAAACGATTAGTTAATGGTACGTAATTGTGTGTTAAAGCAATGCTTAGAATTGTTATTGATTGTGAAGTTCAAATTGAAAATACATGGGGTGAACGAATTTTGATCCCGCGCATAAATTTGACTTATTTCGGCACACTTTTACCATTTAAATTACAGAGAACTCAGTATTCAGTCATTCTTTTATTTGCAATGACCATAAATAAGTCGCAAGGTCAAACTTTTGATAGGGTTGGAATTTTGTTACATCAACCAGTTTTTACACATGGGCAGCTTTATATTGCTGCAAGTCATGTCTGTTCTTTCAATGGACTGAAGTTTTATATTTCTGGGGACAGTGCACAAGGTCGTTTGGCTAATGATGAAAGATTATTCACTAAAAACATTGTGTATACTGAAGTTTTGAATCTCAATCCAAAATTTACACAATTTTAGTTGGTATTAAGATTAAGTTTAAGTCAATAAAAAATGAATCAAGAATCCTTGAAGATCAGTTGAGAACAATCCTTCGTGATTTCTTCTAGGAGTGTGATCAGCTATTGAATATACTTAATATGTGTTAATAGATCATTGGCAAGTATTTTCTTTTATGAGTTAATCAAAAATTTCTAACGTCTAAATGTATTTGATTTCATTAGATGAAATCTTAGCTCAAAGTGAAGGTATTACTGTGGAACCTGATTTACAGCCTGGTACCAGAACTTCAAGTGCTAATGTAAACGTTTTTACAATCGAAGATTTGAAGGAATCATATGCGCAAGCTGAAGCAAGATGTGACACATTGCAATATAAAGGAACTTTATTTTTGACGAAAATTGTATTATACTTGACATTTGTTTTGGTTATTATAATACCATTCTATTATTATAAAATATACCTTGTTGTTTTTTTCTCTTTTCGGCTCAATTCGGTTAACGCGTAGATAAGCCGAGTGTATATTTACGTTTCAGCTTACCATATTTTTGTATTGAGAGCAGGGACATGAATAGTATAACACATTTCACTCATACAAATAGAGCGAAACAATATTCAAGCGAAGAATATATTCCATATAGTGATGAGCGAAATTGGTCTTGGTCTTGGTCTTGGTCTTGCAAATTTTGCAAGATCAAGACCAAGACCAATATAGTTTTCAGTTTAACAAGACCAAGGCCAAGACTCAACTCTGCAAGACCAAGACTGATTTGTGCAAGACCAAGACTTGTTTGTGTAAGACCAAGACTCATAACAAGACTTTTACCGAAGTAATTGCTAAAAATACTTAGTAGATCCCCGAGAGAACTTTTTAATGTGCTGTTTTATTTTATCGAGAATAGAGTTTTAGTGTTTATCAAAACATTTTAAATAATATACTTACATATTTTTGATTGAGTTTTGATTGAAAACACAGTGATTTAACACTACTAAACACTCATCTACGGCTCACGCTGACACGTAACATATATGAGTCATGTATGTGATTTTTCTATACGTATTGAATCTTTGTATTATACCTATAACGACTTATGTTGTTTATATTTTACAAGTCTATACGTTTTATAATCTTATACTTAAAACAAATGATTTACAGCTTATGATCTTACATACATAAATGAAGTCTAAGAAAAGTGTATATTGTATAACGATACGTTTCATACGTATTATTGAAAATATGAATGTTTAGCACGTACAGTCAACCCTGTTTTTAAGCGGTATCTTTTTATGCAATTTTTATGCAAGAAATAAAAAATTCTACAATAAAATAAGTTTTCAAGACCAAGACCAAGACTCAACTCTGCAAGACCAAGACTTATTTGTGCAAGACCAAGACTCAACTCTGCAAGACCAAGATTGATTTGTGCAAGGCCAAGACTTATTTGTGCAAGACCAAGACTTATTTGTGCAAGACCAAGACCAAGACCAATATTAAAATTGATAATGCAAGACCAAGACCAAGATACAAACGTCAAGACCAAGACCAATGTGGTCTTGGTATCGCTCATCACTAATTCCATATATTGTTTTTTTCGATGTATTGTTGAAATTTTCAACAACTGGGCGATCCTAGTCTTATTTAATGCTTAATTGAGATTAGAGTATGTTCCAGAAATTTTAAAAATTGCACAAATCATAATGATAAAAAAAATCCAATAAACCGGTAGAAGAAATCACCCCATATAGACCCATTTCACTGCTGCCAGCTTTTTGAGAACCTACTATTAAGACGACTTCATACATTAGTAAAAATCCCTGATTTCCAATTTGGATTCAGGAACGAACACTCAACAGTTGAGCAGATACATTGAGTTATTAGAAATATACTGGATTGACGGGCTCGCGCATAAAATGAGGTGCGAACTACCAGGCAATATATGCAAGATTCTTGAATCTTACCTTACAAATCTTAAGTAGAGTTTCATATGAAGAAGTTAAATCAAAATACTATTTAACAAAGGCTGGTATTCCTCAAGTGAGCACCCTAGGACCCCTAGGACCCTAGGAAGACACATTTATAGGAACATTTGCGGATGATACCGTAATTATGGCAAAGGATAAATGTCAGATAAATGCCATAAGCCAACTCCAAGTGACCCTAGATAAAATAAATAAATGGACTTCAGACTGAAAAATTCAGTTAATCAGAAAAAAATCGATTCACGTCAATTTCACGCTAAGACAAGTTGATAGAAACTTACCTCTCTTTTCAAATGGTGAACAAATTCCTAAAGATGAATCAGTGAAATACTTAGGACTGCACTTGGACGTCAGGCTCAACTGGAAACACAACGTCCGCCAAAAAGCTAAACAGATAAAACTCCTAACACGGAAGCTATATTGGTTAATAGCAAGGCATTCCCAATTAGACCTTCAAAGTGAGAGAATAATTTATGTATCATTAATAAAACCTATATGGACCTACGGCATCCAATTATAGGGATGTACATAAAAAAAACAATAGAGCTAACATTCAAACTGCTCAAAATAAAATACCTACATTGATCACTGACTTGATCATGACTTAAACATAAAATACGTGGACAAACTTATCAAAGAATACGCTTTGAAACATGAAAAAAGGCTATTATACCACGCAAATACGGAAGCCATCCAATTACTGGACATTACATACCAAGCTAGGAGACTCCAACGAATTAAACCTCATGAGTTAACATACCGCTAGAGTTGGGGATAGATTATTGGATCTCACATGTTTCACCCACACACGGTGCTAATTAAAAGTGCAAATAAATTAATAGATAGTATTAAGATGGTAGCAGACTGCACATATTCGTGCATAACTTCTTCGACCCGTTGTATTTTCAGATCAACATGCAGTTCCTCGTTTGTCACGTATCTGTATGCATTGTGCATCATTGCGTAGAATTTTATTCTGGCTTCTTTGAATTAGTATTGCTCGGTTAGACTTCCGCGTACATCCGGTACAGTACCGGTCCTAGGACACTACTAATGCCATCTTCGTGTGATACTCTGAATTTACGATCATTTATATATGATTCTAGTATCTTGCAGAAGTTGCTTGGTTACATTAGGCTCATTTAATACCTGAGACCTTCGTGCCAGACTCTATCGAATGCCTGTGACACGTCTAGGAATACTGCAGAACAGTAATTCTTTTCTTCGAAGACTTGTTCAATTTTATCAGTAATTCTATGTACCTGGTCTATTGTTGAGTGATTACTTCTGAATCAAAACTGGAAGTCTGGGATGTTCACAAGCGGCTTAAGTCTTTTTATTAGCAGCTTTTCAAATAGTTTAGAGATTGTTGGTATGAGCGATATGGGTCTGTATGACGTAACTTCCTCGGCTGGTTTGTCCGGTTTTTTTATTATGATGATCTGTGATATTTTGAAACCTTCAGGAATGTGCTGTAATCTCAAGTAAGCATTGTATAAATGTGTTAGCTTGTAGATTGCTTTCGCTAGGTTTTTACTTATCAAAGCTTAGAGTAAATAAAAAAAATTTTATGGACAAGTTTTAGATCCTTTTATTATGTACAACCTACAACTGTTACTTTTAAACTTTTTTGAATGGACGCATAGTTTAGCCATAAATAATCGTCCCTCCCCCCTCTACGTCACCTAACATCAAAGTAAGTTACATGAGCATTTTATTGATAGTCCATAGTCCATATTTCAAATTATTTTTCTAATAAACTAGCCCACACAAGCTATTAACGACGCAGAATTTGATTTGTTTATTCCAAGTACTTTAATTATAACACGGCAATTAAAAGAATTTATCGGAATAAACACATAAAGTTTCGCGTTGTACCTAGTTTTAGAGGTGATAATTTACTTTAAGAATTTAAATTGTAATTATAAATTTATAGTTATATATATAAGGTCATTTTAGAAATAGAATTAGTTGGCATATGACTTCAAACGGAATGGACATTTTCATTCTTTATTTTACGCGACCCTTCCCGACTAGTATATTTTTCAGGATAGGTACAGGAATTCATACTCACACCATTCCTAAAATTGAGATCTTGAACCAGTACGGGTTCAGGTGAAATATTCGAAACCTTATTAAGGCAATCATCAGGCTATTGAAGTCTTTTCCTGAAGAGGACTGCAATAGTAAATATTTCTGGGTCAGTTCCTGAACAAGGATTGACCCAAAGCATCTAGTTAAGTACAGCCTGATCCAATCTGGATCAAGTTCAAGCTTCTCACAACTAATTTCCAGTCGGGTGCAGACTTCAAACAAAGAAAAAGATATATACATATAGTATATTTAACCAATGAGTTCTAAACTACTTACATATAATCAAAAAGAAATCAATTAAAATAACTAGCGTTTTCTAAGTTATTTTAATCTGTTGAAATTAAGAACTAGTGTTTTTAGTTCTTCAGTGGCTCCATCCATTATAAACACAAAACTTTTATAGTTATTTTAAAGATGAGTTAATCATAAGTTAACTTTAAAACGCATTAAAACCCTTTAGTGCTAGCTACGAGATATCTTGTAGTAGGTAATATAAGATGTGAGTTATGACTAATCTGTGGAATTTTTAATTTTTGAAAAAATATAAAAGGATGAAATATAGTTTCATGTAAAAATAATAAAAAAACGAGAAAATTATCACTACAATTTTTAATTGCTTAATAATATCTAAAATTGATTCTTAATTTTTAAGTATTTTTTATGTAGAATATATTAATAAGCCTAATTTTGAGTTTTTGCTTTGCCTTTCAAACATACATATGTACATAGAGCATCGTTACAAGGGCACGCGTTTTAGTTTCGTGCACATCCACCATGGTTTTGTTGGCTTCTTTTTGCTTTTTGTTGCTGAAAGGTGCTCGAGATATTAAAATGCATTTGGATCCGGATTTTTAAAACTACAATACCTTCATCATTTCACCTTTAATTAAATGAAGGATTACTGCTTCCATAAACTGAAGCAGTGACATCTTTTTAGTTATTTGATTCCTCTTATTGTAAAAGAGTATGCGTTGTATAGGAAGTGTAATACGACCCTTTTATACCATCGCGGAAACAGATGAGGGAGTAAATTTAATTTCTGTTATTGCTATTAAGATGCATTACTATCCGATAAATTTCTTAAAATTAAAAATACTTTTGTACAAATTAACCTTGCATCTTAATCCTTATATGTTTATAACTTACTAATAATGTAATAATATAACAATTATGAAGACTAAGTGACACTAGGACATATCTGGTAGTTGGCACTTCCCAAGATATTTTTATCCATGATGCCAAATACGAGATAACTCATAGCAACTTTTTTGTACAAGCATTTATAAATAATATCATGATATTATCATAACACAAGAGCGTAAAAAATTAAAAAATTACATTAGATTTATTAAAATTAAAGTTTGGCACTGGTGACAGCATACATAAAATTTGCTTGGCAGTAAATGAGCTAAAGTGGAAACTGAAACCAAGCATTTGTGAAATGCGAGATTAAATATTTAGCACAATAAAATTGCATGAAGATCAAGTATGCTACTCTTATGCTCTTAAATGTACGTGTAAAATAATACACTTAAAATAAATCTTTTTCCCACATTTTAACCCGCCTTATTTTTAGCAGCTACTCTGAATATGTTTCACTGCAATATGGTTCGTTGCTACCTGTTCCAATTTAAGCTGTTTTAGCTTATGGTAACTTTTGCAAAAGTCTTACTTTAACTTTCTTTTTAAGCTTTTTTATTATTCAAATTAAAAATCAAACTTACTTTAGTTTTTTCCTCTTTCAATTAGTTCTGTTAAAAATCTTCAAACAAAACTTTCAAATTCCCTGATTTATTCCGAAACAATTTCTTAGGTATGATTATACAGTTGTTTGAGCCATTTTTTAATCTTATTTACTGTAAAATAACTTATCTTCAAACAAAAAATTTAAAAAAGTTTAGCTGTTGGAAAGATAAGAAGGAAAGCTTAAGTAGCACAAATTCTACAAGGAGAGGTTTTAATTTTCTCATGCAGAACCAAAAAATTTGTTTGTCTAATTAGGACTAACAACTTTGCGTACGGTGCTTTTGGCCAAAATAAAGAAACAAGAACCAGCCGTCCTTAAAGAGCTTATCACTAGCTTATCTGCTGCTTTAGAGCTCTTGAATAGTTCTATATTTATTTTAATACTACCTTCTCAGTGTGCTTAGGACAAAATGTATATCCTCTTAGCAACAAAGTCGTAAATAAAACCACTAAAGACCGCATAGTACTTTCCCCAGGAATTGGATTTTCTTTTGGATTAATTTATTTACTAGATGAAGATATGAATTTGCTATAAAAGAATTGTGAATTTTTACTTCATAACGTAGTTGATGTTTTTTAAAGAAATTTTATACTCCAGTTTGAATGTAATTAATAAAATTCATTAATTTCATATTTAATTAATAACTTTTTGAAAAACTTATAGAAGCTATTGACTTTGCTTTAAATTTTCAATGTAGCTAGTGCATATCTTTTTGTAGGCCAGTTTTATTTAATGTCTGTACTTATGGTAAGTTAGCAGAATATTCTTGTTAAAGAGAATAATGTGGTTGTAAATGTAAAAACCCAAAATTTTTAATTTGACTTGCGATTATTATGTAAAAATTATTCCAAACATATAAGCTATAGATTAAGGTAAAAGAGGGCTCAATAGACTTGTAATTTACAACTATTGTGTTATTTTTATATTCCATCATCGTTCACAGCGCTCCATGCCTCTTTCACTCATCCTTACACACTGACAATAAGTTAGTCATTTTTCTCTACTAAAATAACCCTAGGAATAATTTAAATTTGGCAAAACAACGTTTGCTGGGTCAGCTAGTTATATATATATTTCTTTTAGATTAAATATTGAAAATTGTAAATACACTTATTTTTAAAGCGTTAACAAATAAATATTTAATATATTCTGTTTTATATATTTTTATAAAATTAAATGTAACGTGCAGTAAATTATACAACAAAATAATAGTTATAATAATAAATAATTCTTGTAAAAACTGATTAAAAATTTAAATGAACCATTAAAAGTAAATAAAGAAATTAATTTGACTAAAAAAAAATAATAATTAAAAGGTTTATAAAAATTTGGGGATTATTCGTAACGTCACCTTCATAATTTATTTAGAAATCTGTAATTTAGATTACAAATGCCAAATAACTACAAAGTTAGAGCAGTCGATTGTTTTTTCCGACTCGGAAATACAGTAAGGCATCTTCTGGATAAGTATCTTTTAAGGCCTTACATAAATCATGTTTTAAGGATAATAAATTAGCTTTAACTTTATCAGTTTAAACCTAATACAAATTTTATATTGAAACTAGGCACCTTTTCTAACAGGCATTAAACACATACTTTGTTACGTTACCGTATGATTTTTGCAGGGGTCCTTACCCCTGAGAAGCAATCATAGTCACGATGTTTCAGGTGTCGTACCTTCGGCAGTCGTAGTGAGCTCGCTAGCCGGGCTATAGCGGTAGAATTAAAGGGGTGTTCACTGCCGACGACAACTTGAACCAAAGTCTTAATAAAAAAAAATTTAATTATTCAAACATTAATAATACATGATTTCTTTAACAACTTGTTAACAACATACATATTTGGCCTTTACATGCTTGGAAGACTTCAAATCAAGCAATGCATCCCACGATCCAAACACTCCAAAAATTTATATTCAAAAAAGAAAACATTTCTATGTCCACAATAGAAATATTTAAAGAAAGTTTTTCCATAAGTTCGTCTTTACTTTCCTCCTTCCTCCAAACAGTTATAATTATATCGCTTAAGGGGTTAATAACTGAAATTACCGATGCCCAAATTGATTCGAATTTCTCCTAAACTCACACTATGAGGTTTGCAGATCACCCCAATTAGACATGCTTCTTCCTTCAGTTCAGTTTTAGTTAAACAAAACCGCACTTTCCTTCCTTCCTACCTTCTTCCCTTCCTTTTCTTCTTTCAATTCCTGTGCATTCTGTGCAATTGATACATATAAAGAAATCACTTTATATTATGATTTATCGCGAAAATGCCTTTTAGTATTCCCTTTTTTTCATATAGAATGAAAGTAATTTAATTGATGAAAAATTTTGTGTTTTTTTTCAGGTTTAATAAATACCACAATTGAAATAAAAAGAAACAAAAACGTTCAAACTATAATTTTTTTTTTTTTTTTGAATAAAATCAAAAATCACTTTCATTTAATTGCAAAAAAAAACCTTCAGATGTAGAATTATTGTTAATTTTTCTAAATATATTTATTAACGATTGTTTATTGTTAAAACTACTTTCCTTTAATTTATAACTAGCATAATTAGATTTATTTAATTATTATTATTATTATTAGAATTCTATAAAACTAACGGCACCGATACACCAATTTCGATGGTTTTCGCTCGACCCTCATCTTAATTCCATATCCATAGTTGATATCTTTCATAGTTTTAGAACAAAAAAAAGTTTAAAAAAAATTGTCCACGTATGTTTCCAAACAAACCAAGGCTTTCATAGAAGAAAACTACCGTAAGGCCAGAGCCCCAAACCACCAGGGCTCTGCCTTGTTCCAAAATCAAACGCCGACTGACTCCAAACTCAAGCAAAACAACTTGCTTGTTTTCAATCTAGATTTCTGCCAACGGGATACTGATAAGAGTCCCGTTGACAAAAATGACAAAAATTTTTGAAACAAACAAGTTGTTTCCATGCAAAAAAATGAATAGAAAGCATGAACAAGGGTCCGTTACAACTTAAGTAAAGAAGAAATATGATCATAAAAATTTCATCTTTTACAGAACAAATTTTAATTTTACTGCAAAACTTTTGACTCATACAAAAATTTTGGTCTGAGAATTAACTTAGAAAAGAGAAATGTTATTGATCGGAATACATTAATTTATTCCAGTTTTACAAAGCAAATTCAATTCAAATATAATTACCAAAAATGTGCAAATTATCAAAATTATTGTTAGTGTATGTCCATACTTTTTCAAAATTTTTCTACTTATTTGTAGATAAAGAAGATTTGTGAAACACTATTCATGTAGCAATTAGGGTAAGCAAAAGTTCAAAGGGCTTATACTCTAAAATCTATTCACTAAAGAATAAAATTCTTTAAAACATATACTCTGAAAATACTTTAATGCATTTTCCTGATAAAGGAAAAAGTTTCTACCTCTAAGTCTAACATTAGTTTTGCATTTGATATACCTCTAAGTTCTTTCAGCCCTTGGCATACAAGAAAAGGAACAATCATGATATATTTGAAAGTACATCAACAATACACATAATCATATATTATAGTGTGTCCATGAATGTTTTTTTAACTTATAGCTAAAAGTGAATGAAACTTTAACAAAGTATTACAAAAACTTTTATTATAAAGAAAAAAATAAGCTCATAAATGCTAATCAAAAGCTTATTCCATTTCTCCATATTCTCTTTCAACAACTCAGAATCTGTGATTAGTTCCGAGTCGGTTATGAGCCAGCTTATCTTCCTACCATAAATTTTCATTTGTGCAAGTGTCCATATGTAAATTTGACAGTCAATAAGCGACATAAACACTAACTGCTACAGCTAAAGGCAATCCGGGGTATATGCCATAAAACGACATGAAAATTCTATTATGCAAATGGTTTGGGATTTTCGTGCGCCATTCTTAGCAATCTGTTGAATATGGTTCGTACACATACTAGCCCCTATAATGGGTTAACGTACATTTTTCTCTTCCTTTTTACAGTTGAAAGAAATGCTTTCAGAATATTAATTAGGTAAAGATTGCTATAGCGGTGCACTGTTGGTTTTAAAAAATTTATTTATTTGCAATTGTAAAACATATCAATGTTACTGGGATGCTTTCGAGACGATGCGATGGGTAAAACTATATGACATTCTTAATAGAGGAAGAGCCAACAACGTATTTTGATTTGTCACTTCAAAAGTCATGAAAATTTACCTGCTGACTCTTTAATACCCGCTGAACAATAAAATTGACTTCTTGCTGCCCTCTTCGGGTGGGGTGTACTACCCTCAATTTTAAAAGAGGGGATGAAATAAGACTAATTTTAGTAAAGGTATCAGTCATAAAATTTTAAACAGTTACTTTTTACACTATTTTTGACTCTTAAAAAATGCGCCAGAACATTTTGCTCACTCCTAACTGTTAACAGAATTTTATAAATGTTTATAAAAAAAGAAGCATTTTGGTTATTTCAGTATTCTTGAAATATTCGTGAAATTTTTAATAATGACGTTTCAATAAGGTTAAGGAAGAGCCATTATATTTTACTCATTTTAAAATCTACAGTCAACAAAGTCCATAATATGCCTCTCTAAAATACGGTCTCTCTTTTTCCCGCGCATTACTATTCAACCGTCTTGCTCGAACTCACATGGAAACATTTTTTGCTCTGGCAAATAGTTGGTAATGGAATGTTTTTCTGGCATTTGATATTATGTATTTTGTATATATTATATATTCTTGATTGTGCAAAAATTTCAAGTCTATACTTAAATAACGAAAATGCTTCTTTTTTTTTTATAAACATTTATAAAATTCTGTTAACAGTTACCTACTCAAAATTCAAACTTAGGGCTAACTTTCTAATTTTCTTATAATGAAGAGCATTTTTGGTTAAATGGTTTAGACATGCATGCAAAATTTTTGGGTCCGTATTGACTAAATAAGGCTTTTATTGGTTATTATAATCTTGAAAATTTTCCCCAAATTTGTATAAGGGTACAAAATCATTAAAGTGTTACAATTTGAATGCATGTAGTAGAATTGAAAAATCACTTTTATTAAAAGAATTTATTTAGTTTGTACACCCAAAAATATTTTTGATAAAAAAATTAGGCTTTGTTTTACTCTATTAATTATTTTCAAAAACTTTTTAAATTTTCTTCACAGTTCAAATAATAAAATAACTTTTTAAGCCAAAAAAAGCTTGAAATAATTAATACCTACTTGTGTGGCATCTGGCTTACATCATATCAATAATAATTATTTTAATAATTACCGCTTATGTAGTTTATAAAATTGAAAAATTAGTCAATTTATATTAAGTGCTATAGCAAAACGACAATTTTTGTGTTTTTTTTATTTATTTATATGGAGGGGTGGTTTTATACCAAAAGAATACAAGACATTCTAGTAACCTTTAATTAATAATTTAAAATGATATTTAAAATTAAAATGTTCATTCTGTTTTTTTTTTGCCGGAACTGAAATGTATAATAAATTGAAAACTCAAGTCTTGATTAAGTAAAAATATCATCTTAAGAAAATATTGATTTTATATTATAATTTTTATTTATTGTTTTAGAAAAGAAATAAAATGGAAAAACAGCAAGTCTTAAGGCTCAAACACAATGCACGCTGTTGCAGTGCGGAAGCGGTGACAGTAAAGTATGATTTCTGAATGACTTCTGCTTCTGCTCCGCGACCGTGTGCACTGTGTTCGAGCCTTTAGGCGTAACATCCCAGCAAACATTATGTTCCGTGTAGATTCCGTGTAGGTTCCAATTTCGGACTGGTAAAATCCGTGAATTTTCCGTATTTGGATCCGTAAACGGACTGTCTCGACTTTCGAACAGATAAAACGTTATCCGAAATCGGAACCTTCACACGGACCGTGGACGTTCCGAGTCTGTTTATGTATTGGTTTTATGCTTTTTCATATGCTTGCATCATATTTTATACTTCATCACAAGCAATTCCTTGAAGTGTCAAATATTGACACCTAAAAGTTGATTTGGAAAGGAAGTTGTATAAAAAATTTATAATAACATAGGGGGTATTTACATTGAGGCCGGCATCTGTCGATTTCTATGGTAAGCGGAGGTGAAAGGTAAGACGGAATTTCAAAATTTGAATTTTGAATGAATAACTGACATTTCTGTAATAATCAGATTTGGCAGATTAAAAAATAAATTTAATTGTTACAGTTACAATACATATAATCTCTATCCTTAAATAAATTTGTGAAATGTCTAATAAAACCTTATTTTGATTATTATCAAAATTCCACAAATATGTATATATTACGTATAAAATTCCAAAAATATGTATATATTATGTATAATAATGTTTATTTACTTACCAAATAATTTTTTTTTAAAATTAAAAATTATTTAAACTATTATAAAATAACTTACATACGAAAATCACTTTCATATACGATTTAAAATTTTGACATTCCGTGAAAAATCTGGCCTCACGTATTTTACAAGGATTCTCGAAATCCGCGTAAAATCCGTATTTCTGAGAGTCCGCATAAATTTTTGCTGGGATATTATATCTGAAGAGGGCTTTATTTTAACCAGTAGCTACTTAATGACTTAATCAAAACTCCACTATTTTAATATATTCAAGATCTAAGGTGCATGTAGGGGGTAACTAAAAAAATTAAAAAGTAATTGTCCTGTGTGTGTGTGACACAAGGACGTAGATAAGGGGGGTTTTGTGGGTTCAACTAAACTATGTTCAAATGGTTCAAAAAAACTATTTCAATAATTTAAGCTTATTCCCATGTTATCTGGTGTGCTGAATCCGAATATAATAATAAAAAAGCCGTATCACTCCCCAATATCTCACATTTTAATATAGAATAAGTTAAAATGTTATTATTCGAAGCTAGGAGGCAAGCCTCCTGCTCGCTTCGCGCACCAACCGCCACTTGTACTTTTACTTTAACAGCAACGGAATACCGTAACAGCTATAGATCAGAAAAAAAAATTCCAAAAAATTGTAATTCATCAGAAATAAAATTGATATAACAGCAGCAGCAGACAAAAAATTGCGTATTAAAAAAATTTTTGTTTTTTTCCAGTTAATATAAGCTTGCTTTGCAGTGTTTGACATATGTGCGTTTTATTTAGACTTTAATATGCCTAATCGTGGTTGTAAAAATTCTCCTAACAATTTCTGTTATATATGTGGTGACTTTACAATTAAAAAATATCAAAGGAACATAACCGACTTTGTGAAAAAGTGTACTTTGCTTATTTTGGTATAGAAATCGGTAATCAAGACAAATTTTGGGCTCCTAACAAAGTGTGTTATGTTTGTGTTGGAGATCTTAGAAAATGGTCTAAGAAAGAGAAGATTGCTTTTAAATTTGCTATACCCATGATATGGAGAGAGCAAAAAAATCATTTAAATGACTGTTATTTTTGCATCATAGATGTTGCTGGATATAACTCGAATAATAAAAAAGTAATTGTCTATCCTGACCTTACTTCAGTTGATCGGCCAGTAGTACATGGACCGGGACTTCCTGTCCCTTTGCCACCTGAGTCCATTGATCACGTTTTACATTCCAGTTCCGAAACGAGTACTGATGAGCTCCAATGGGAAAATAAAAATGCATCACATCGGAAAAAAGCTTTACAAGAAGTTTTACAGAAAAAAGGGAGAGAAAATACAAAAAAATAAACACCTAATATTCGCATTTTTCCAATCTAATATTACTGTAAGTAAAAATTGTCGCTTAATTAAAAATAAAATTAATTTTTTTCCAAATTTTTCTTATGCCTTAAAATATACAATTAATGCCATATTGTGAGAAATCTGTGGGTGATAAAAAGAAACTGATATCAAATATGGTCTTAGCACCAAAAAATACATAAGAAAGAGGTAAATTAGTTTAAAAAGTTTTTAAAAGTACTTTTTTCACCGGCCTGTGTAATTTGTGGCTCTCGATAAATGTACCCAAGTTTCCTTTTCATTTTTGTGTTACTTTGCTTTAAAAAATTATCATTCCGTATGTGTTTCAAAATGTTTTTTAAATTACTGACAACAAATATGAAAGACTACCCAGCAGGAAATATCTTGCCAGACACATCAAAGGGCCCTTTTTTTCATTTTAATCTGAATTATGTATATATATTTTATAATTCGAGATAAAATACATAAATTTCTTAATATGAGAAATACATATATTTATTTTTAATCAAATTTTTATTTATATTTATATTTATTTCAATTAGTGTATTTTAACCAGTTAGTGCAAAATGTATTTATGACTTCAAAGTACCCTATACAAATTTTCAAAATATGTTATTTTGCTTATACTTTCTATAGCTAAACCTGGTTAAATACACTCCTACCCAAAGAAACAAAAATCAAAAATCATCACATAAATTCACATCATTTCTAAATTTCTTTATTTATTTTCAGTTCTTAAAGAATCGGTCCTATTGGGCTTTTAAGAGATGATTCTCAAATTCCACAATTCATACCAATTCACTGAATAATTCACCGAGAAAATCTCGTTACAAAATATTTAAAATATCCTGATGTTATGAAAAAAGGGTTACACATTGTAAATTACATTCGCACACATGCAAAAAATCATCGACAATTCAAAAATTTCCTTGAAGAATTAAAGGACGAAGAACTTCTAAATGACATTAATTTCTTTTGCATTGTTTGATGGTTATCTAGCTACATTGTACTGATTTGTTTGATCCGATAACTGCATTTCTGAAAGAAAAGGAAAGAACCTATTCAGAATCAGACGATGACGAGTGGTTACAAGACTTAATCTTTTTGACTGATGTCATGGAACATTTGCAACACTGAATTCACAATTGCAGGGGAAAGATAAACTATAATATCTGACCTCTCACATATGTGAATCATTTTATTCCACTTTGAAATTCGCGAAATCTAAACACCGATCGGTATTAACTAATCAGCATCTCAAAGAATAACTGTAAGAAGTGCTGTCACCAATTATTCACCAAATTTAAAAATATTTTCAAGAGAAGCAAAATAAATGTGTTTAATTTTTAATATTTAAATTCAATATACATATTTTGTACTTTTATATGTTTTCAATAAATATAATATTTGTAAAAGAACTTTTTAACACCTTTTTTGCATACCTTTTAAATGCGTATTTAATTGCGGCTCGCGAATAATTTCAAATTTTGAAAAATGGCTCGGATTATCAGGGGTCTTGGCCACCCCTGATATATATCATCGAGGCACGTGCTGCTTTAAAGTGAGTTACAAATCTAAAAATAGAAATCTAAAAAGAAAAACTTTGTGCTTTGAATCAATTTTAATAGAATTGAAAGTGGTAATAGTGTAGCAATAGTGTAACCTCAGTAAGTATATCTAATTTTGTGTTTACTCATATTATTGTGCCTACTGATCATTTATTTATTATGTGCTTTTTCTTAAATATTTTATATATTTATATATAAAATATTTATATGTTTATATAATAGTTTAATTAGTTTCGTGTTCTTGACTCGACCTTACGATTGGCTGAATTGCTGTGTATCCATTCAATTGTTGGAACATTTATTTGTGGGTAAAATGAAGCAGATGGGGCAGCAAACTCTTTTAGAATTTCTTTCAAAAAGAAATAAAAACCAACCACAAGATGTTCCAAATTACCACTTTGATTCTGCATCTTCTATGGATTTTCTAGACCTCTCAACATGTACCAACTTTAAATCAGAAACAGGTAGATATAATAATATTTTGTGGTAAAAGTAATATATTAATAACTGCTACGTATTTTGATATTATCACATTTACAATAGATTATAGCAAAATATAAGCAAATAGAAGTTGTTATGTTACATTTAGGTTATTAATGCTTTTATTTTTTAGTCACGGTTGAATACTCCTCACCAATTCACGATAATGATATTGGTCAATATGTATCTTGTCCTCCAAAAAATGACGAAGAAAAAATAAAATTTTTGAAAGAACCTTGGGTACCTCCAGAAGTTTCCCATCACTGGAGAAAGAAACCTTTGTTTTAAACGTCATTGGATGAAAAAATATTCATGGTTGGTCTACTCTAACATTTTGCAAGGAGCATTGTGCAAAATGTGTACTTTACTTGGTACTATGCAGGGTGGTTGTGGTGACCAAAAACTAGGAGCCTTTGTTAATAAGTTATTTAACAATTGGAAAAAAGCATTAGAAAACTTTGATAATCATGGTAATACAAAATATCATAAATTTGCTATGGAGCGTGCTACAAATTTTGCTAGAGGTAAGTCACTTGATGTTGCAGAATCAATTAATTTGGAAAATTGCAAAATTGCTGAAGAGAATAGAAAAAGAGTTGAAGCAATAGTAGAAACTATACTGTTGTGTGGACGTCAAGAAATGTCCTTAAGAGGACGTGAAAATTCTGGAGAAATTGGGATTACAGAACCCACGCACAACGATGGGAACTTTCGAGCACTCCTACGTTATCGAGCACGATCAGGTGATGAAAATCTTAAAAATCACCTGCTTACCCAAAACATTCAATTACATCAGTTATTCAAAATGAAATTATTGATTTATGTAGCAATGCTATTCAAGTGAGACTTATCAAGAGAGTTAAAGAAGCTGGATTTTTTGTAATACTTGCTGATAAAACTCAAGACATATCAAGGCAAGAACAATTATCATTATGCTTGCGTTATGTAGACTGCTCATCTGGAAAAGCTGTCATTCATAAGGATTTCTTAAACTTTGTCCAAATTGAGGAGGTTACAGGGGAATCTTTGGCAACTACAATTATAAAAAGTCTCTTGACCTTTGGTTTAAATATGAACAACATTGTTTAATAATAATTGAAAGACAATACCCGAAAGCGCAATTTTTGCATTTTGCGGCCCACGTCCTTAATTTAGTTTTCGCATATTCATGTGAAATACCTATGATTCGCAGCTGTATTGGAACTATTAAAAGTAAAATAAACTTCTTTAGCCAGTCTCCACTTCGAAGTAACCTGTTAAAGAAAACTGCAGAACAAATTGGAGTGTCTCATGTCACACTTATTTTGCTATATGAGACACGTTGGACTGAGAAACACAAAGCCGTTGAAAGGTTTGCTAATGGTTACTACCCAAGAATACCAATTGCAAGTTTCAATAGAAAGCAGTCAGCTCATAACTTGTCTTGTTACATTGAGAAAAGTTTTTTCTTACACAGCGAATCTAAACGAGAATGAGTTTTCGACCCTGTTTAAGCAAGCAAAACAATTAAGCTCCAGCAATATAATTGCTCCAAGAGTGAGTGGAAGGCAAACCAAGCACAGCAATGTACCTGGAGATAGTCCTGAAATTTACTATCGACGAAATGTATTTTACCCATTCATCGATCATGTAGTTAACAAACTTGGTGCTCGCTTTCAAGCACACGAGAAAACAATTGAAGGTTTTGAATTGCTTTTACCAAACAGGACTACAAATGATATCAAAGTGAAAGAAACAATGATAAAATTGGTATAAGCTTTCCTTGGTGAAACGGAAAGGAGTGGATTTTTGATTGAATATGAGCTCTGGCACAACCACTGGTCTGCATTGAAAAAACCAACCACTGTATTAGAAGCAATAGATCAGTGTGATAATGAGTTTTTCCCACTGATAAGCAAACTTTTAAAAATTTTAGCAACTCTTCCAGTTTCAACAGCCACTCCCGAGAGAAGTTTTTTCACCCTTAAAGGGTCGAAGACTTATCTTCGAAATAAAATGGGAGACGATAGACTCACTGGTCTCACCCTAATGGCCGTTCATCGGGATGTGGCCGTACATTTAGACAAAAATGATATCATAAATAAATTATCACTTAGACGTAAGAGGTTAAGCTTAATACTTTAAAAATAAAATTCATAGTAAAATAATATCTCAGTTTTATTGATGAGTATTTATAAGAGTCTAGCTACGCCCTTGGACTAAGCTTTAAGTTAAATCATGTAAAAGAAAATCAGTAATATTTTTTAAATCGAAAGAATGTAGAAATTATTATATGTATAAGATTATAGGATAGCTTTTTGTTATTTTCGTCATATTTTTACAATTTATATTCGCCAAAAATTCACATGTCTGGTATTTTACATACATTTGCTATTTTTAATTTTAAAGAAAAATTATTTTTTGTCTTAAATATTTAATCAAAGATAAACACTCTCAATATTTTTAAAGTACTTCTCTTCTAAAATTATCTACACCAATGTTTTTTTATTGTCAATGCAACATCCCATTCTCACCTGAATCATCAAATCCCTGGAGTAATTTAAACAGTTTCAATTTCTTCTTCTATATGTACTAAAATTCTATTCAAAAATCCATCTCCATAACTTATAGGGGCTTCAGCATGGTAAAATTTTTAAATCTTCCATTGGGTCATATTAAAAAACATTTTCCCATGAAATTACTACGCCCCAGGCAAAAGCAAGTCATTAACACCTCATTGTGAACCTATCTTCTTGCGTTAGAAATGAATATGCCTGTTGCCTCTATTATCTTGTGAGTTTAGGGTCCTATAACAATTTCTGTATGAATTTCATACTTTATCACGTTTACTGCCTTAAATAAGGCAATTTCAAGTCATATATAGCTCGCTATCAACAACTTAAATTTAGCGAGGTAAATTTTTTTTAAATAGAAATTTTCTTTGTGTATGCTGAAAAACTTTTAACCAACCAAAAAGAAAAGTGCTTTTATATGCTGAACATCGAATTGAATTACCACCCATATACAGCTAAAACAAAAATTTACGTCGCGAAATATATTTGAAAATTTGCTTGTATCAACCAAATTATTAAAGGACCTGAAGGGATAATCCTATTTAAAGAGCAGGGGTTCATACATGTTAAAAGCCAATAAGGATATGACACTCTTACAATCACTTTATTATTCATGGCCATTTTATGCTTAAGTTCTGTTAGAATGTGAATTCAATATGTGCTCTTATTAAGTAAACGCATAACTCTGAAGATATATTGCGCTTGGCGATCATATCCTGCGGGAAAGATGGAAATTTTTTTTTGGATTATTGTTATTGAAGATGACACTTAAGGGAAATTGCTTTGCATGTCAATGCCTTGTTACCCTCATAAAATTGAAGTACATCTTCATGATGTGACATTTGTAATAAAAGTTTACTTTTCTTTCATATGAGCACAAAGTGTTTTTAAGAAGGTTTTAATACCGTATCGACTTCTTTCAGATAATTTGAATGTTTCACTTAACAGCAAGGAGATATTTTTTGATTACAACAATTTCTTTTGCTGTAATATTATTCAAAATGCTTAATATAATAACATAGAGTTTTAAATAAATAAAAATGGGTAATAGATTCCAAAATGCTATAAATATAAATATAGTTTTATAAAAAAGTATAATTTTATGCCATTGCACAATTTTTCCTCTTACACTTTAGATTTATAGCCTATTGTAGGCATGGTACTAAATTTTAATTTTTAAGCCTTTTTACACTATAGCCTTTAGGTACAACTCGTAATGAAAGTATTGTTATATTAATCATAGTAGGCTCAAAATAAAGTAGGCTGTGAACTTACTATATATAAGGAGCTGTCACAGAGAAATGAATTAGTATAGTGTTAATGTATTTTGAATACAGAGGTTTAAGTATGTATGCATACAATTGTGAAATATTGTAAAAGTCATTATATTTTAATATTTGAGTTGAAATAAATATATGAAGATATTATTATTGTTTTATTTGAGCTCACAATAGTGATGAGCGAAATTGGTCTTGGTCTTGGCCTTGCAAATTTTGCAAGACCAAGACCAAGACCAATATAGTTTTCAGTTTAACAAGACCACGACCAAGACTCAACTCTGCAAGACCAAGACTCTACTTTGCAAGACCAAGACTCATTACAAGACTTTTAACGAAGTAATTGCTAAAAATACTTAGATCCCCGAACGAACTTTTTAATGTGCTGTTTTATTTTATCGAGAATAGAGTTTTAGTGTTTATCAAAACATTTTAAATAATATACTTACATATTTTTGATTGAGTTTTGATTGAAAACACTGTGATTTAACACTGCTAAACACTCATTTACGGCTCACGCTGACACGTAACATATGAGTCTTTCAGAAGCCAATGTGGATAAGTCCAAAAAATCCAAACTGAGAAATTTAATGTTTCTTGATGCATTCATAATACATAACACATGTGGAGGCTATTGAAAAAAGGGGTTTTTGACCAACAAAAAATTAAAGTATGAGTAAATCCTTTTAAGACTAAGAAATATATTATTTATTCTATTGAAATTTGCAAAAATCAGAAAATATGAAAAAATGGACTTATCCACATTGGCTTCTGAGCGACTCATATATGAGTCATGTATGTGACTTTTCTATACGTATTGCATCTTTGTATTATACCTATAACGACTTATGTTGTTTATATTTTACAAATCTATACGTTTTATAATCTTATACTTAAAACAAATGATTTAACACTTATGATCTTACATACATAAATGAAGTCTAAGAAAAGTGTATAACGATACGTTTCATACGTATTATTGAAAACATGAATGTTTAGCACATGCAGTCAACCCTGTTTTTAAGCGGTATCTTTTTATGCAATTTTTATGCAAGAAATAAAAAATTTTACAATAAAATAAGTTTTCAAGACCAAGACCAAGACTTCTTTGTGCTAGACCAAGACCAAGACCAAGACCAAGACTCAACTCTGCAAGACCAAGACTGATTTGTGCAAGACCAAGACTTATTTATGCAAGACCAAGACCAAGACCAATACTAAAACTGATAATGCAAGACCAAGACCAAGATACAAACGTCAAGACCAAGACCAAGACCAAGACCAAGACCAAGATCAATGTGGTCTTGGTCTTGTTCTTGGTTTCGCTCATCACTAGCTCACAACAAAGTAGGTCCTAAGTTTTAGTTTACTTGTCTGATATTCATTATTGTATATATATTCCAAAGATCTTGATAATAAATCAATTAAGATCAAATACCATTGCCATAATTACATTATAAACAGTTTTTCTTAGTGAATAGTAACTTTGAATATATATTAAAAGTCTTCTGGATGACAATTATATAATTTCTGCATTATAAAGTGTTAAAGTTCAAATATTTATAGTTCATTTATCTCTATATCACTCACAATCAGACGAGAATGTGATTTCATTTACAAGTGCAAAGGTTGGAAGATGAAATTTAGTCATTGGCTTAAAGTTTAAAGCCGGCTTAACACTTTCTATACAGATGCCAATGTAGGAAGAACGTGTATATAGAAATTTGGAATCGTGTGTATAAAAGCAGCCAAAAAATTTTTGTTTGATTTAAAAAAATCCTCTTTCTGATGCAACTATTTTCTTAAGCTCCTGAGTAAACTACGAAGTTACGCATTGAGTTTCCCAAGCCGCTTCCAGTATTACAGCTGTGGTAAATATGTACAGAAATTATTGAAAGCTCAAAAAACACAAATTTTATGTTAGCAAAAACTTTTACTAATTATTTATATGTATTTTAAGAGCTGTGATTAAATTCTAATAATTAAAACTAAATTAACAAATTTTTTTTATGAAATAAATACTTTAAATCGATAAAAATCTTATGTACAGGTTACATATCATTTTAATTTTTAATTGGTTTTGATTCATTTGGCTTAATCAAACCATTAGAACTACTTCTTAAGAGTCACTAACGGAAAGTTTTAACTATAGCTGAGCACCTAGAGAGTTTTCTAGAATTGCTTCTTCAATCACACTTATAAGAATACATCAAATATGAATAAATATAATGAGTGAGTCCCAAACGAATACCACAATTCTGCTTAGAACCTAAATCCTTGCTAGTTTAGTAATTTACTTCCTTAAATATTTAGGAATCAGCATACGCTGAATTCAAAGTTAAATGGATTTACATTTTGGATTTCTCATAATTTATTAAAAAATGAATATACATATTTAACAATCTGATTAAAAATAAAATGTATAAAATATTGGTTCAAATTGTTTTGAGTTTGTTGTTGATCTCATATTGTAGAATAACTGGTGTAAATGTAAGCTTTCCTAATAAAAACTAAAAAAATTATGACAAGCAATCTTCATCAAGACAAAAAAAATATTTCTGCTGTTTTTAGTGACATTTGAATTAGACGTGAGACGTTATTTCTCCTCGTTCAATCTTCAACAGATAGCAAAAGTTTGGTCCATATTGGGAAAGATGATAGCAGCTCATGAAACCACGTTTCAGCTATCAAATAATTATCTGGCTACATAGCAGACATTTGTTCTCTAAATCCAATTCGATTCGGATAATTGTTTCCTGACATTAATGCAATGAAAAAATAAGGTGAAAATGTATTTTATCAATTATTCTAGCACTATTCCGTTTCCAGCAGTTAATTTCACAGATTGAGATTATGTGTCAGCATTAAATAGAATTTTTAAAAGAGTTTCAATATTCTAAAACACAACTTGAAAGAATTTCGGGTTTCATTATAGATGGATCAGATTTTTTTCAATTAATTATAATGCAATAACAAATGAAACAATAAAGTTAGCTTCGAAATTATATCAAAAATAACAAAATTTGATGATAAACAACTTTGGATTCATAAAAGTTTTAAGATAAAACACAAAAGACTTTAAGCTAAAAAGATTTTGAAATAATGTAATTTAAAAAAAGCTATATTTCAATTTCTATTATAACTCGAACAGTATTGTTCTGCATAAAACTCCTAACAAATCAATTAGTTTTTGCTCATCTTTACTTTAGAAATCTGTAATACTCCTGAATTCATGAAATAGAGAATAATTCCCCTGAAAATAATACTTACTTTCTTCTAAAATTCTGTGATGTTGCTGTTGAATTTTTTATTATTCATTATTATCAGCCAATCTTACGGTTTTATTTTATTTTACTTCCTATCGAACTGAAATCTGTACAAAAGGGAATTAACTGTAGCAGTTAGCAGAGAAATGTACTTAACATTTCAGAAATAAATAGGGACAATAGCTTTTCTAATTATCTTATTCATAGGATTATGGCACGTTGCAGGATATTTTCTTTTCTACATAAATACTTGATGTCGTATTATTTTTCGTCTAAGGCGGTAAAAATTTAAAATCTATCTAGATTTTTGGCATTATCATCAAACTTTATTTCTACGACTTAATAATTTATTTTAATATCTTGGAATGTACTATATTTTTTTAATTATTACTTTGACCAAAATAAAGTATTAAGCTCTAAAATTAAGAAACATATTCTATAAAGCTAGAAAAAATTTTAATCTTATTAAAGCTCTATAAGAAGTTCAAAAAAGCTTTTACTAGCGAACAGTGAAATGAGCAAATTAACTTTCGAGACAGTTTTATTTGATTTAACTGTACTAAATATCATACCTTCATAATGGATACAAGATAATGTAGCAAAACTAAAATTACAGACGCCTATTAATCCTATAACTGGAGCTACACAGTAAAGATGAAAACACTTTTGGATACCAGATTACTGTGCAAAATGTAATCAAAAATATGATACAAAAAGCTCGAAGCAATTTCAAATGTATATAGTAAAGCATTCTTTTAAATTTAAATTTCCCAGGTATTTTTATATTTTTTCAACTCTCCTTTTTGATTCTTTCTTCATTTTTGAAGGTAAAGGTAAAAAAAAGAAATTTTGTGTGATTAATTGGACTGCGTTTGTTAATTATAAATGATTGATTATTTCTATGAACATCAATGTTTTTGGAATGTGTGACCAGTTCAAAAGAATTCCCAATCAATGTGGTCCTTATAAAAGTAACTTTCATTTGCAAGAATTTAAGTAATACATAAGTAGGTATGTACTTATCTCCAAAATGTAAGATAGTCGATAAGTTGAACAAGTTAAACTTGCTTCAATAAATACCATAGCCTAAGCCGTACTTTGAAAAACATATATAAGAATATAATTCTTATATTCTTAATACGAGAAAGTATACAGGCTCTATTTATTGAGATCCTTTAATCTAAGCAAACCTTAGCTAATGTAAGATAATTTACAAAATTTTGTAAAATTTCTGATAAAAATTTATTAAAATTTTTTTTTAAAAAACTATCAGTACATATTATTTTCTCTTGCCTCACCCTCTTTTTTTAGTATGATAGCAAATACAGTATATTAGATGCCTGTCTGGAGAGACTATTAAAGTCATATAGACAGCTTTAAATATATATATTTAGAGTTCCAAATTACTTTTTTAATTTGGAGCAGCACAATCCCGACATTTTACTTAGCTCACCAAAAGTGTTACTAAGTAACACTAATATTTTTTAGTTTTATTAGTTTAGTTTTAGTTATTTAAATCAGCTTTTTCAGTTACGATTTAACCCTCTTTGTTGCAGAAAGGTTGTTTCAGTATTGTTAGGACGGTCTATATAAAATAACAAAAAAAGGGAATTTGTGAACAATGACAACGTGAAAATAAATTGAACTGTAACTGATGAAATAAATTTGTTATAGATTACCTTTATATGGTTAAGCTTGTTGGAAATGATCAATGATGTTATTATACCCGACCAATCACAGCTGTTGATTTGTTCACTGACCACGCACAATCAACGACTGAATCTTGTTGATCCAAATAATGACTAGCTAAAAAAAATAAAAAGTGGTATGTGAGAAAGATCCTAAATACATCTACCACAAAGGCAGACATAACAATTTGTAATAAGTGTTTGCTTTCTCGTAGATTTCACAATTATACATATAATGACAATATTGTAAAAAGAACTCTCGCACTTTAGCGCACATTCAACCCAATTAATTGACAGAGACATATCATTAAATTAACCAAAGAGTTTTGGTTGATTTACTTGTGGTGACTTCATAAAACAGTCAGTCAAGGAAGACACACAGACACACATACTAACCAATGAGTGATTAGTATGCATCTTAATCAAGTACCCAGAAACTTTTTTATGACAAATCAACTATTTAGTTGATTGTCAAACAAACAAGCAAGAGTGTTAGACACAAAAAACTTTCAACAATAAAAAACACATGTATAATGAAAAACCCACCTGATATCTTTGATCTGCGGTCCAAAACGAATGTTTATGATTTTTTGTTATTTGGTTATCAATTTTCAACAGTAATAATTCACGTTTATTAACTACAAAGCTATGTTGAAAAAAAATAATAGACTGACTCAATTTTTTTCGGTGACAGTTATTTTTAGAGCAAGCTCACAGCCTACATTGCTGTTAGCGTACTAAGATTTATTGAATGCTGATGATCAGCTTTATACAAGTATTCATTTCTTTAACTATATAAGTACAAACAATAAAATTGAATATATTGCTGTAGCAGTAGTGTAGCCGACGTTGTCTGATTGTCCTTACAATATAATGTCAATATAATTTTGCTCATAGATATAAGTTTCAAGTGCCCAGAGAGCCAAAATAGCTTTAATTCGAATTATTTTTGAGCAAGGCTTAAAAATTTATTTGCTTAGTTTTGGTTCAAGTTTAAATAACTATTATATAGAACAATAGTTCACGTGAACCAAAAAATTAAACATTCATTTAATAACTAATGTAAAGCCAAATACTAAACAGAAATGAAAAAATTTATCCGTGATTAATAATTTTTTTTGAGTGTGATTTCCAGTAGTCAACTTAAGCATTAATTTGTAACCTGTAATAAATAAATTAAAAGCTTCTGTTTTAAATAATCAACAATTTTAACTTTCTAATTGGTCAATTCATGATGTTATCAATAAAATTTAATTTTCAATAACTACCTAAATTCATAAATAATAATTAATATGGATTTGTAACAAAGAAAAAAATCACTGAATCGTGATTATTTTAATGATGATGCAATTAAACAAATCTAAAAATAAGGAATTAGAATTCCTTCATTTGGAAAATTGCTGTTTATGCATTTTCAAATGATTTCAGAAAGTTTTCAAGAAGTCTTGTAAAAAATATTTGCAATTAAAGTTTTGTAAAAACATCATATTTTCCCCGGTATTATAAATGGTAAGTTTTCTTATCCCTAAAAACTTGTTGAGTGTTATCAAAAATTTATGTAAAGAAATATTGTTCATCTGTTTAGGTTTTTTAGAGTACTTTCTTATGTTTGCTGAAAACAAAACAACTAATTAGAATTCGACAATAAATTTATAGAGTAAGTACTTTCACTAAACGACTTTTATATTCCTTCTCCTCATAACCATTGTGAACTTTATTCCACACAATTATTTTTCCAGCTAAAGGGTGATTGATGGTCTACCTGACATGATAACACTATGTTTTTGGTTTCTTTTTTGTTGACGAAAATAACTGTTCTTGTAGCCTCATAGTAATTAACAGTTGGTCTCTTCAAACTCTGTGAATAAGCACATTTTGTCTTTTGTTGACAAATTAACAAAAAAGATGTCACATACATATCTGGTATTTTATATTAAGTCCATTTAGTAAATAGAAAAAACTCTTAACATCCAAGAGGCTAAATAATAGTTAAACATTTTTTTTTTAGATTAAATAAACTGAATAAAAGCAATATAAAAGCTCAGAGTGGATTTCAATTTATTTTTCTCTGTTAATATATACTAGTGTCAAGTAAGAGATACATTTCTGGTTATATTGAGTTACTTCGATATTCAGATTAGTTTTTAAAATGACTAAAGAAAATATTAATAAATATGCACTAAAAATAATGTTTTGATTGCACTTAGGTAATTCAAAAAGATAAGAAAATAACGGAACACTAGCATTAGAATTTATCTCTAACAGGTTGCACTGGACAAAAATTAATAAATTTATTAGTGGAGGATTTTCCTGGGAAAACAGTTACAGCGATGGTCGATGGTCGAAGTGAGGACTAGGGAGTTTGTTTTTTATACTATTAATTTCAAAGTTTACCCAAAAATTTTTGTGTTCATATGACTTTCTTATTATTTAGAGAGGTTTCTAGTACAGAAACTAGAAAAAATCGACCTTAGAAGAATGTTCTCAAGAGAATTTTTTGAAATTCATATGATTTTTGTAGTTATAGCTCATTTTGTGACGTATTTAGTATTTAGTTCAGTTCAGTCTTCAGAACTTTAAATGCTTTAAATACTTTAAAACTTTAAAATCTATGCTCTTTACTCTATCAGATGAAGATTTATGCATCCAGAAAATAAGACTTGTTAGTATTTCATTACTTACACAGTTCTTTTAAGCAAATTTTTAATTTTTTGGTAACAAGATATCAATTTTGCTTAATTTTTCTACTGATAGTTTACGTAGTCTGCGAAGTGTTCGAGAGTTTATCTTTCTTACACGTTTCCCAATCGTGAAATTCAGTCAATTTTTTAGCTAATCAAAATCGCTTGCCAAAAGGGGTTGCTAAAACTATTTTTTATTGTGGCTCATATGAAGAGGGTTTCCATAGAGTTCTAAAACCAAAAGATCAACGTAAAGTAAATTAACTCCTAAAGTCATAGAAAATTAACTCTCAAAGTCATGGAAAAACTTCACTTATAATTGCGCACGAGTCAAATTCATTTTTGTTTTAAAAATACAGTTCGGGTAGGCAATGATCATACCCAGCGGTGAAATGCTCTTAAAATTGGATGCATTCCATCGTTCTTATCCGCGATGTATAGGAAATTTTGACATATTACTTTGATGTTTTCGTATTTTTCTTAAATATTTTTAATAAAAATGAACAGTTACTAAATTTGAGATAAGTTTCAATCATGACTTAAAAGGTTTTTACTTTTTTTAATTAAAAATCTGCGAAAATGCAGCAAAGCTTTTTCGTACACCATATACGCGATCATCTGATACACAAAATTTTCTAAGTCTTTTACAGTTGTCTTAAAGACTTCGCTATAAGAAGACAGTGTCAAAGTGATTTTATGTTATATGTGATAATTTTAGTTTTAATTATTAGTTTTAAGTGTAAATTTGAAAAAACCTGAAAAAAGAACACTTTGCATTAAAAACCCACACATAATGCTATCCCATCTTTTTTGGTGTTGACCGATATGCACTACTCCAAGAAAAATTGAAAAATAAATTTTTCTGTGAGTGTATTAGTGCAGGGCATGTAAACGGTGTGAAAACCAGAAAAAAATCAAACATGTTTAATATGTGCTAGAAAACTTAAAAAAATTGGTTTTGCATGGGAAAAAGAGCAAAAGGCATCCACTTTTAGTTGAAGTGTATAGCCACCTTTACCGAATCAATGATTCGGCTCTCATTTTTCCCAGCTGAAATTCATTTTACAGTATCATACACGAGTTTTGTACTTGTGCGTATGAGAGTTTTGTTCCCGTATGATTTGTTGTTGCTTTAGAACCAGTTTGACATTTTCGTATGATGAAGCATCCATCTGCACTGCACAAAGCCAAAGTTAAAATGAAATTTTTGTTTATATGTGTTAGTAATGCCCTGACAACACTTCAGAATTTAACCCAACATGTTGGATATTTTCTCTCTTATTCATGCTTTGCATATATTTTATATAGGAACCAAAAGCCAAATCATTGATTCAGAAATATAGTGAATACCCCACTTTAAATACATCAGTGACAAATAATATTTACAGCTAATATGGTAGTCACACTGACAAAATATGATCATATTCTTACCCAGCGGGAAATATTTCTAGCGCTTCAATTCCGAGTGGTCTGTAAGCGCTTACTTGCCATATTAGCCAGAATCAGGTTGAAAGCGTTTCTTGTGTGCTTATTTTGCATATGAGCAGGATGCGGTCCCTGAAATGTGTGTTTACCATTTCATATGAATCCGCACGTGTTTCATCTTATCTAAAAATAGATTGGATTGGAAGATAGGATTTTAGATATCAGTCGAGTGTATTTTTTGTAAAGTGCAGTCAGTTTTGTGAAAAAGTAAAAATTATAAGATTTTAAAATATTAAAAGTGATTCAAGTTTATAAATAGAATCGTAAGTATATTTCCTTTAAATTAGTAATATTTCAATTTGGATTCTAACCCTTTTATCATACTTCCATGTTTTAAATATCGAATACAGGTTAACTATATAAAACAGGTGGTTGGAGCATCTTCTGTACGTAAATGCGTCCATCTATTCTTTGAAAAAAATTTTTTACTGGAGATCAACTGGGATGGCCTCCAAAAAAAGAAAGCTGTCAAGAATCATGTATTCTTCAGCAAATATCTCTTCGGTAAGTTCTTCAACATACATATTTTTATATAAACAAATACAATTTATCACGAAAAATCTTTCAGAAGCTGTACAATCTGTGAGCTTTGGATATTTCCAGTTCGAGGAAGAAATAAGGTCAGGTTTCAGGCTGGCCAAAAATAAGATCCATAAGGCCAATCACGAATCCAAAAAAATCGCTAATGTAACAGAAAAAAATTAATTATTTATATTATTTTGAATAAAAAATTATTTACGAACAAAAAATATTTTTTTGTGTAGTTTATTAACTTTAATATATTTTTTGGTAAACGCTTACGAAGCATTGAAATTCTGCGCTTCTAAAGCGTAAATAATGAACTGCTTACGAAGCGTTTAAGATAAGCGCTTCTAAGGCGGACATGTAGTGTTAAAAGACAATTGAGAGTAAGTTGCGAGTAAGCGCTTAGTTCTGCTTTAGAAGCACTGAATAAGCCTTTATCGAGCGCTTCATTTCCCGCTGGTATGGTATGATCATATTTTAGATCATACAATTTCGGTAGCACACTGACGAAACGTAATATTTGCAAATCAGCTGATTAACGTCATTTGAGCTTTGACAGTGTTTTGTTTCACGGATGGTTTATTTTTAATAGTTTTTAGATTTAAATTATATTATTTAATTTCAATACCTAAAATACAAAAACTATAATTTAATTACTAAAATCACTAATTACTATAAACAAAACTTACCGCTTGGGATTTTGTTATATGTTTTTCCAAGTAACTGTGAATGGTTCTGATTCAGTTTTCAACATGGTATGATGAAAAATTAATTTTCGCCTTTAGGGTTGTCAAATGATACCCGAATATCCCGCTTGAAGGTGCTATACAAAGCAAATGGGGGTATTTAAATCAGGCCAGCATCTGTCAATTCCAATGATAAGCGGTGGCGAAAGGTAAGACGGAGTTTCGAAATTTTCGAAAAAAATTTTTACCCCTTCCTGAGATAGAAATATTTTTGCTTCTTGCTTTGCATCTTACTAATACACATTTTTATATACACGTTATCTGTAATATTTTACCAACACATATTCACATATTTTAGTGAAGTGAGATTTATAGGGGAAAAATTCCGAATCAGATTTGACAGATGCTGACCTAATGTAAATACCCCCAATATGTGTAATCCTAGCCAAGCTGCAAATAGTAATGATCAGCGATTAGGCTTTGTTCTCTTTCGGTAATTTACACTACGTTGTACCTGTTCAGTTAAATTCAACAATATGCCACATCATTGCAAATGTAATAAAATTTTCGAGCTTTAAAAACCATCTGAGATCCAAACAGATATCATTGGCTTTATTTCTATTTTCTACTGCTGATGCTGCTGATACTGCTACTGCTGATCATTGCAGTGCTGTTTGGTTAGAGCTACTTAGTTTGACCTGACTAGTTTTAATAGCATTTTTGAAAACCTCGAGGTAACAAAATTTATAGTTTATTATGTCTTAACAATATTTTGCAAATTTAGTAACTATTGTCAGAAAATTATGTGGCCAATTAAATATTCAGAAGCTACAAACTAACATAGTTAATTGATATCTTTGTATTTTTTGTACATCATCTGCTTTAATTTAACAGAAAATTATACCAAAATTAATACAATTAAAGCTGAAGTTAAATATGAATAGCCTAACAACTTTTTTTGTAAAGCTGCGTAATTTGATATCTATAGAAATCAAGTAGCGTAGTTGCTTTAAAGTTGCATAAGGCTTTGATTGCAAATAGTAAAAATATTCCTCTTTTTGTAACATTTAACTATGTACAAAAACAAATTTCTTTTAAAATTTTTAATTAAATGCAAGGGTTTTGTATACGATGGAAGAAATAAAAGTAAATGTAAAAAGCATATTTCCTAAAAATTCTGTATTCAATAGTATTTTATATGATATGAATGAAAATGTAATCCTAGAAAATTTTTGGGTGTATTTTCAGCTCAAGTTCAAAGCTGTAATTTATAGGATATCGTTCCCCATGTATATTCTTTTATAGTAAAATGAATGACGAGTAATCACGATGGGAGTCTTGTTTTAAAGCATTCAATTGTGTTTTGCTTATCCGGAAAGCCCACAAGAAATCTGAAATAATCATAATATTCCATATTATACATTTCTATTTCATTGTCCTTTTAATTATATTAGATCAAAATTTTTTAAAAATTATTAATAGATAATAGATGTAAAATTCTAGACAAATCTTGCCTAAAAACCCGAGGAGTTAGTTATAATTTTACATTTTTTTTGAAAATCAAATTTATCCTTGAAGTTATTATTAACTTAATTTTTTTAATAGAAACTATCACTGGCTTCAAAAACTAAAAGTTTATTTCCATTTGACTTCATCATTTGCTTATGAGAGTATACTCTTGGGAATATGTCAGTAGTATTAACTGGAGCCCAGGCTTACTGATTGACTTGTTATTCAATCCATTGTTTTTCTCGCAAAAATTTATATTTTCCAAATTTTAAATTGATTGAAACCATACCTTTGTGCCAAAAAAACTATAGTAATAACTTTAGTGGGTGACTTTGGAATTGATTACTACTCTCATCTCTTTTCAACGTAAAATTTATAGTCCTTAAAGCATGGCATTTCCTTCGAAAAAGTTTTTGTATGAAATTAGACCAACTTATTTTCATTTATTAACCCTCCATTTTATGACCAGCAAGAGCAATTTAGTACATTTTGTTTTTTTCTACTGTAAATATTTCATTTAAACATTAGGTCGCAGTCCAAATTTCAGCGATTTGAAATTTTTCCCTATTGTAATGGATTTATTGAACTTGTCAATAAAATATATAAAATCAATAGGTCCTAAATGGGGCAAGTTCGGAGTAAAATCTCTAATATTCGTTACGTCCAAAATATTATGCATTTTGGTTAGTAAAATAAGAAAAGCTTTTCATTGTATTTCTAAAACCACAAACTTATAAAGATTTTCTTTTAGAAGAGTGTATAAAATATATAACAGTATTTTAAAATAGTTTCTATTAATGCAAAACTTTTAGAACTTTATTTATGAAATTATTAGTTTAAAAATAATTAAAATTTATAATTTTTAGCCGAAATATATTTTTAGCTATGTTTTATTTTTTATATACATTATAGTTGTAGTAGTCCTTTTTTGCTTTCAGTAATGCAATTGTAATAACATTTTTGAGAATCAAATCACGTATACAACGTCCACAATACTATATGAATTGTGATATTCGCGTGAGGTCCAGTTACACGATTTCTAAATAACTCTTAGAAATAATGTCTATGTTCCTTGTTTCACAAGAAACCAAAGCAAGCAAGATTTCTGTATATATACCTACGTATATATTGCACTGGTGCACTGGTGAGATTTGTACAAGCAGAAATAACAATACTATAGAAAATACGAAATACTAGGGTTGAGGTTACAAGTGTATAAAAATCAGGCGGTAATGTGTTTTGGGTATTATATGCTCTACTAGAATTACGTTTTTCGAATAATAAAGCCCAGTGTATACGTTATTCATAAGAAGTAAAGAGTAATAGAAATGGGTAACTATTCCTAGAAAGCTCATCATTTTGCTAACCGTAATTACTTGTGTAACCGACTTAACCTTTGACAGTAAATTACGGCAAGCTGTGAATTAATTCATATTCTTGATTCGAGAAGGGTATATTTTTATATTACTTAAACAGTCACATACAATATGGAATTTAAGAAAACAAAGATCATTTATCTGTAGGAAAGCTTAAATTCGATTTCAAAATTTGCTATTAACTTATTTATTGAAGGTTTTTTAATATGAAAGTATTAAAGTTTTAGAAGTTGAATGTTTTTTGCATTCATGCTACATTACAAGATATTTTCGAAATATTGTTTCATTAAAACCATAAGATTATATTTACTGTTTTCAGGGTTTTCAATCTTCTGAATTCTATAATTTAAAATCTCTATTTTAACAATTTCTTGGTTAAATTTGGTCATGCCTTTTTATTTGTTAATAATTAAGCGTTTTCAAATCCATGATTTTCGCTTTTGACTAAATAATAAAGCTTAATATGTATAATCTTTTGTTTATCCGACCATTTTCCCAACCATTTTCTTCATTTTTTACTATAGTTTCTTGTTCTGCATGATTTACTTTTCGTATGTCCCTCACTATGATTTTCTTCAATACTCAGTACTTATACGTTCAAACTCAGTATAGCGAATGTTTTTCCGGTTTTTATTTGTTTATGAATGTATTTTAGGTCTACACTTTTCAAAAAATAAAATTTCATTACTGCTTTATAGTCAATTTTTTCATTGCAAAAAAATTACTATAAAACTTAAACTTTAATCAGCTTTTAATATATTCTCCTATATTCCTATATTTTTGTTCAAGTATAAAAAAATATATAAAAAATTCATTTACTAGGTTTGAAAATGCTGGCCACAATGTTTTAATGGTTTAATGGTTCGAGATTAATGATTTTGAAGAAGAAGAGAAAATGGGAACTTTGTTTATAATATAAATGATTAATAAAACATATAAGCTCATTAATAAAAGTAAAAACAAACTTTCCCATTTTTGTATATTGCTGTAGCTTACAGATATTTTAAATGAATGAACCCCTTAACCCCTTAAATTCTGAAAGCTATTATAAAAGCCTCAATAATCACTTGAATCTTTCTTGTTTTTAAATTTCAATTAAAATCTTTTAAAAGTATGAAAGAGTTCTTCACTTATATGAAACAGAAGTAATCAAATTTTTTAGATCTTTTAGAAAGCCATAAATATTAATTTTCTTTTTTGTGATCCAATTTACATCAGAACGAATATTTTAAATTTCATTGAATATGAAAGATAAACTCTGTTGAACAGGCAATACAAGGGACAAGAGAATATTTATATAACTAGGAATATCCATATAAAAATGCAGCAGATGTAATGCACTTCATAAGATGTATCTATACAAACCCAACAAAGCATCGGAAAGCTTGACCTTTGCTTCTTTGCAGGATTATTTTCTGCCTACTCTATGTTTTTTCCAGTAAAATATCAACATATCAAGAGTTTTTGTGAACTAGGAATGCTGAATTCTCTGTTTGTAATACTTTTTGTTAGATCTGATTGCTAAATAAACAAGTAATTATTAAAAATTAAGATCAGTCTGATAGTTTGAAATAAATTTCCTGTGCTAATTTGCTTTAAAACAATTGAAAGACATAAGTTTCGTAAGTTGATAAACATTCTTTTTTTTTCATACAACTTAATTCCGCTTAAGGACAGCGATAGCTTGAGAGATTGCGTGCTAATTTTTTTCCGTAAAAAAATGCTGACTAGTCAGATAGCTTAACATATTATGATACACAAAAAGAGACTAAGCCTCACAAATTGGCAAGTTGGCATAATAATATTGGCATATTATTTATCTATAATATTTAAACATAGGTTTTAATCTAGATTTAAAATATAAAACTCTTAAAGCAAACCACAACTTTTTCAAATTAGACTAGTAAATCTCTGATCTCACCAGGCCGTTTCTGCTTCTTGGATATAAAACTAAAACTGAATAGTTTCAGGTAAGCTGACCAAAAATTATATAACTTACATTGTAGGGGCTTTTTCATGCCTATTATTTCTTAAACTTAGAAGGAAATTCAAAAACCTTCAGGGATTAATTCGAGTACAACATTTCAATACCTCTTTAGGAGTTGGTGATTTTGCTAAGTCAGTTCCTCAAAGCTTATATTGATTTTATACTAAAAAAGAGATCTATAGCAACATTGAAGTATACGTTTTAGCAAAATAGAAAGAAACTATTTATAAAATATCACAAGCATAAGGTATTTGTGAAGTAGGTCCGAAAACATGAAGAAATTAGAACTATAAACCAATCTAAAATCTCTTTTCACACTTTTATGCAAATTTGGATTTGACGTTTATTCGTAGAAAGCTTACTTGCTTAACAGCTCTACTTGAATAGCTTGTAACATTCCTTTATAGACCATATCCGTTTCCTTACAATGCAGGTTACTAGAAATTTTAGCAGTTTTGTTACGCGAAAATTTGCATACATGCTTTACCAGGCCTATAAATTCCTCAATTAAATATGCAGATACAGAAAATTAAAACGTTTATATATATGTATTTTTTTTTTTTTTTAAAAATAACATCCTTTAATGGATATGACTAGTACAATCTTAACAAGTTAAAAATAGTATTAAAAAATTTCCAAAATTGTAGTGAAATCATTTTTAAAACAAAATTATTTTTGGATTTAAAATTACAACACTATTTATTTCTTATTTTTAACTTTGTTACTTTTGCTGATGAAAATAATATCAAGTTTTTAATTAAAGTAACGATTATCACTGATTTTTATGAGTGATATTAAAAGTATAAATATGACTAAAAGGGATAAATCAAGAGTAACCTATAAAAAATTTTATTGGTTTATAGTTATAACTTTTTTAAATTAGTTAGTGATTGCATATAACAGCTTATTTTTTTAAAAACTGGTGTAGAATATTCTTGAGGTGTAGTAACGGAAAATAATATTTTATAGAAAAATTTTTTCTTTTGATGTGTTGAAATAGGCTTACAAAAGAAATTTTTTTGGTTTCAAATTTTGTATATATTTTGCATACTTGCTTAACCTTTGTGATGCTAAATTATTTAATTTTTATGTTTTTCTTTGCTGCCCGGAAGAAAATGTGGTTTTCTTTTTACATTTTAGAAATAATTTTATTATAAGCATATACTCGTATAAACAAAAAATTAATAGTTAAACAGAGAAGAGAATGAATGAAAGCTTAATTATCAATAAAAGACATGATTAAAGCTTAAAAATTTGAAACTTTTAAGCCAGATGAAACCACTATTTGAATCTAAGACTAGAATATATATACCTAGAAATAATAATAAAAATACATCAACAAAAGAAATAATAATGCAATTTTTTTACGAACAATGTCAACACCACAAATTTTTATACCAACTTTAAGATGTAATACTGTTCGTCTAATAAGGGTTTGAGGCGCATCAATTGGTAAATTATTAACAATAATTAGAATGTTTTATTATGTATTTTGATACATAATCAGTTGTTCAAAGTCAATAATTTTACAAGCAATGATATTAACCATTAATGAACATGATTTATTTGGCGGATCCATACGTAAAGGATTTAAACATTATAAAATTTAGATGATGTTGTGAATTTTCGAATAAGAGTTTTCATTATTATAATTTTTTGAGTTTTTTCTGTAGCTCAAACTGTAGAGATTTTGATATTATTAAGGAATGATCAGGAAAAAAGATAATAATTTTGATATATACATGATTAACTTCTTAAAATTGCAAATTAAGTATGAATATGATTGCTGCATGATGAATAGCCAATCTTAAATCTTTTTACCATTGATTTGAAGCTAGAGCACCTTTTCCTATAATTTTCCTCTTTTAGTTGCAAGAATTAGCCATTAATTTCTACCACAGCATAGCGCGTTCATTACGATACCCCACAATCGACACCTGATAGATAGGGGTATGAGCCCTTGTAAAAACATGGTTATGTAACAATATTTTATAATTTGCTTCTCATCATATAAATGTTTATAGAATAAATTCAATTTTTGCAAACAACTCAGATCGATGAATCGCAGAAAAGCAATAAATTTCAATCTTACGTAAGCAAGAGTATTTAAAATGTTACAAAAGCTAATTTTATAATCAAATTCATCAATCGAATAAGTAAATATAGCAACAAAATAAAATTTAATTAACTGAATATACATAAATTGATAGCAGAATTAAATAAAATGTATTAAGAGCTTTTAATACGTTTGACGTCACACAATATTTTAGAAAGTTATTAAATGTTATAAGTTAAAAATTATATTTTCTTAGTTGAAGACAGTTTCATTATGAAAAACGTATTGGCCCACCTAAATTTTTTTTTTAATTTCCCAGCTACGTCTAGGAAGCGCTAGACAACTGATGATCTCGAAAACAACATAGTCGAAAACTTTAATTTAAAATGAAATCAGAGCTTTTCGTTAAATTGAAAAAGTTGCATGCAAATATTCTCTCGGAGAAAATGTAAGTAATCAGAATGAGTAAATTGGACTTCATTGATTAAGTCTCTAGGAAATCTTATTATAAAAAAATTGAGTGGAAAAAGGTGCTTAATAAGGAAAAATCATTAAATGGCCAATTTATGAAACTTTTACAATAAACAATTTAAAAATCTAATCTTCATATTTTCATGAAAAGTAGTTGGGTGAAGGTTCTTTCCAGTTTGATTTTTTAGTTAATAAAAAATGCTTTCAAAACAAGTTACTTGCCAAAGGCTTTATCAATTGAAACTTTTTCTCAAAGTTTTTCGGAAGATATTTAAAAAGTTTAATTACACGAAAAGATGAGACATTCGCAGAAGAAGTAGTAAACTATATGTAAATAAATAATTTAAAATATATAATATGTTATGACTACATAACATAGCTATTGAAAATCCTATTTATTGTATTTATGAGATAGTTGTAATCTCAACAACAATATATACATATGTATATTCAGTTGGCTCCAAAAGTTAATTGAAATTCACTTACATATATTTTATATCGTACTGTCTTAAATAAAGATTATTTTCATGCTGAGATGTGAGGCATTTTAACTTTAATAGACAGTCATCAGTCAACTTGCACGCACACGATTTTAAAAATTTAAAAAGAATTATAAGTATAAATAAGTGAAAAATAGTTTAAATTATAAATAAATATTAAAATATTGAATTGATAACGTGTTATTGTACTTGGTAAGTATATTTTACATTTTATTTGTTGCAATTAAATAATTATATTATTTATAATATTGTCATTCATAAAACTTCTTATTTACTTTTGCTCCTCCTAAACAGAATTATTTTTTAAAAGTTGGAGCCAGCTAATTTGTTTACCTTTATTCATAAATACTCAAAGTATTAAATCGTATTCTGGCGACTAAAAGTTGCACAAAAAATATCAATACATAAATTTGTATTTGTATATAATATTTGTATAAATATACAAATATCTTAGAACCTATATTTTTTTTAATTAAATGTATAATTATATATAATTTTTTTATAATAAAAGGTTTGAAAATTGAGAAAAGTTGTGAAGTTATAAAAGAAATATAAATAAATCAGAACTCCTTTTATTTTCCTAAATATTATTGGTTAAACTTAATATTGGGTGTAATTGTTTCACTTATCGGTAATGAATTAAGCTGCCCAAATTTTTATTTTCCTTGAATATATTTTCATGTGTTTCTTCTTCAATATTATCATGTAATTATTTTTAATTTATTTAATTAAATAATTGAATAATTACTTGCATACTAACTTAATCCATTAGAAAAAATAAAACTAAATTTGCTTATCATTTAACCTGAAAAAAATACTTTACAGTACAAGCCCACACACATTGCAATCCCATCTCTTAAAATGTCACATAGCAGAGACCGATGTGCACTAATCGAAGAAAAATTTAAAAATGAATTAACCTGTGAGTGTTTTAGTGCAGAGCATGTAAAAATCAGCAAAATATCAAACATGTTTAATATCTACCCGAAAAGTCCCAGAAAACAAGTTTTATATGAAAAAGGAAGCAAAAGTTGTCCACTTTTAGTTGTAGTCTATAGCCACATTTAAAGTCTAATATTCAATTGAATAGCATGTATATTCTAATGGACTTTGAGCCTCTACTTTTTTAAGTTAAAGTTTATACTCAAGACCAGGGATGAGCAACCTTTTTAATCAACGGGCCAATTTAAATTTTAAAACTTTTTGGCGGCCCGCATATAAAGTAATACTTACATAATTTACAAAACATTATTAATAATAAACATTGGAATAAAAAAATATATAATTTAAAAAAAACTAAATATTTCATATACAAATTTTAATGCAAAATATAATCAAAAAATAAAAGAACAGAAAAAGGAATTTACTTGAAATTTTTAATGAGAAATTTGGCACTGTTTTTTTCGATACAAGCTGATCAATATTAGCCGGAATTGATGAGGTAGCTACACGTACGCAGCTTTCTAATCGTGCATCACCCAGTCTTGATCGTTGGTCATTTTTGATTAATTTCATGGCTGAAAATAATTGTTCGCAAACATACGTACTTCCGAAAAGAGACATCATTTTCTTTGCATTTTTCGTCAAATGCGGAAATTTCTCAGGGCTCACATAAGATTTATAAAAATTTTCGATGTTTACTGAGAAAAATACATTTTTTTAATCGGTATTATTCTGCATATCAATCACTTCCATTTGAAAGTTTTCGGTTACTGTATTCACATCGATATTAAATGGCGAGGAAAACATTTTCATTGAAATCGCTGTCTTCTCAGCTTTGAACATTTGGAACCGTAATTGAAATTCGTTGATTAAAATGTCTATATATTGTGCGTATTTTTGAGAAGTAGTAACATTTTCTTTTTCTAAATGTGGAAAGTGAGACACATTATTCTGCAAAAGATGCTGTTTCCACAATTTTAATTTCCCATACAGGATCAAACAACGGGGCCAGACCTGGCCCAAGCTTGGTTCTATATTTTTAAACTCTGGGCCAAGCTAGCAAACCAGTCTTGGCCCTGACTTGGTAAAAGTCTGGAATGATAACATCGTGCCAGGCTTGGTTGTCAACGATGGGCCATGCTTGGTTGTCAATGTTGGGCCATGCTTGATTAGCGATACTGGGCCATGTTTAATTATCAATTATCCAGTTAAAAAAATGCTGGTTTATGTTCGTATTATGATTATTATGGTTAATTATTAATTATCCAGTTAAAAAAATGCTGGTTTATGTTCGCATTTTACAGAGTGAATGTTCAAATTTTAGCAATAGTTTACAACAAATGAATCAATAAAATAATTAAATAAATAGATAGTATAATGTAAAAAAAATAGGTGAACAAATAATTACAATCATATATTTATTATATTAGATATATTTTATTTGATGTATATACAAAAAAGTACTTAAATATTACTATGCTATGATTATATGATTCTAAATTATCCGAAGACTAAAGCTTATTACGCCATCTGCCGTCCCTGTCATTCGCGCCGAATAAAAACTTGCTTACAGCTGTCACTATTTTTAATTTATCTTTGGAATCCTGGTATTTCGCTGTCAAAAATTCTGAAAAAAATCATAATTAGTAAATCACAGTCAATGATAAAATTAAATAGAGTACCTTCCATAACTTTGTAAGTCTCTGTATCTTTAAAACTTTTTTTTCCAACGCCTTTCACTTTTTTCCCGTACCCATTGTACTGCAATTGTACATTTATATTCATTCGGCATTTTTAAAAATATAAAGTCAAATTCGTACACACTTCACAAAGTAAAACGAAATACGTAATTATCAACACTCAATTCACATAAACCTAGAATTGACTAAAGAACTGTAACCAACACAACAAACAAATTGACAAGTAAAGACTCTGCTTTACTTAGAACGCAGAAGTGCGATGCTTATAGTTTTACATTTATATGTTATTTATATAACCCAGGATTAACTAACGATCCGTAACCAACACATCAAAAAATTAGCAAGTAAGGACTTTGTTTTAATAAGAATGCACGCGTGAGATGTGTTGTTTTATATATATATATATATTTTATTGTCTCTGTATAAATTTTATGCTTCTTATATGTATTGTTTCCATATTGCAAGTTAGAGAAAGATGTAAACATGTCAAAACACGAAGAATAAATACAACATTATTTTTTAAATTAATTAAATATATTCAAAAAAAAAAAAATTTTAGAAAATAAAAATGTCAAGCAATTATAAATTGAAATTGAAATAATGTTTTTAAGTAGAATCAAAATTTTTACATATGATCTAAATATAAATTCGAATGTCAATAAAAATCGCTTCTTACGAATGTAAATTGCATTGTATTTATCATGTAAATATTTTTATATATGCAACACTTTTAATATATAAATTAAAATAACTGGGTGGTCATAGAATTGGCCAAAGCTTGTTTACCCAATCTTGGCCCAAGATAGGATGAGCATAGGGATGGCCAATATTCAATTAATCAACTTTGGGCCAATCGTGGTGTTCCTAGTTTGGCTTCCCAATACTGTGCAAACGTGGCCCCGTTGTTTAACTCTGGGGACTCCTGTATGGGTTGCGCTCAAAGCCCTGAATTTTATCATAATAATTGTGAATGAACTGTCCTTTGCCTTGAAGTTCCACATTAAGATCATTGAGATGCTGAGTCATCTCGATAAGAAACCCAAAGTCACACATCCATTCTTTATTACCAAAATGAGGAAAGGCATATCCCTTCATATCCAAGAACAATTGTATTTCGCTTTTTAAGTTTTTTAGCATTGCACCTCTACTAAGCCAACGTACTTCAGTATTAAAAACCACGTCGCCATATTCAGTTTCTAAATCTTTTAGGAATTCTTTAAATTCACGGTGATTTAATGCGCGCGACTTTATAAAGTTGATTAGCTTAATTATTTGGTACTGTGACATTTGGAAAACTCAATCTTTTCGCACAAAAATTTTCCTGGTGAATTAACAGTTAACAAATATTTCCCTTCCTGTGATTTTGTTAATATCTTGAAATAGCCTTCCCGATACTCCTACCTCCATGCTTGACGTTGCTCGTGCTCCATCTGTCGATATACCAATAATCTTTTCTAATGAAATTGAAAAATTTTCCTACACAGACTTTAGTCCATCGTACAGCTCTTTGCCTTTGGAATCAGTGAGCACAATTCTTTGGTAATATTAAATTTGGTGTTAATACCACGTAAAAATATAGCCAGTTGTGCTGTATCGCTAATATTACAACTCTCATCAAGTGCCAAAGAACAGTATTCGAATTTTGCAATGCGTTCACGAAGCGTTGTTGCTATGTTCTCGGACAAATCTTCAATTCTCCTTGCAATGGTGAATCTTGATAAACTAATGTTTGAAATAATATTTATTTTATCAGGAAATGCTACTTCTGCAACAGCAGTTAGACATTCTTTATCATCTCTCCATTCGCAAGGGTTTAATTTTTTTTGCCAGTATTTGACTGACAACAAAACTAGCTTTTACTGCCGTATTTGATAAAATAGCTTGATTTTTAAAAATAGCCTGTTGTATTCCCAAGTTTTTCTTATCTATCCGGAATTGTCCTGTTAAGTTTTTATATTGTTGTTCATGTCTTGTATCGTAATGCCTTTTTATGTTATATTATTTTAATGTCGACACAGTCTCTGAGCATATTAAGCATACAGCTTTATCTTTGACGAAAGTGAAAAAATAATCAAATTTCCACTTTTCTTAGAAATGTCTGTGCTCATCCACAACCTTTCGCTTTTTTGTTTGCTTTTCCGACATGCTATTATGGATTAAAAAACCATAAAAACTATACTTGTATTATTATAATATTAAACTCACCCTTTTTAATTAACAACACAAGAATTGCTAAAATTGCTAGTTCACAGCTTACCAGTCTGACTGATTGTGTGACAAAAGCAAACACAAATAAGAACAGATCCGGCGTCTTGCATGTTTGAACAAGTCGTCGACAAGTGAGTAACTTGTCACAAAAAATTGTTTCGATTTAGTACGTACTACCTTTTTTTATAATTAATTTTATAACAATATATTGATGGGAGAAAGTCGATAAAATAAATTCAATTTTAGAAATGCTTGGCGGGCCGCATAAATATGTTTAATGGGCCGCGTGTTGCTCATCCCTGCTCAAGACTATTATATTATTTTTTTAGATTTAATTTTTGATTATTGTTTATATTTTTTCATGGATCAAAAACAAAGACTTTGTGCAGTAGAGAGAGAGTTAGAGTCGTTTCTGATTTTGAAAGGTTAAATAATTTTAGTAAAGTGACAAAATTACATCGTATAAGCACTGAAGCAGTAAGAAAAATAATGGAAAAAAGTAAGAAATGTTTAGCACTTGCTGATAAGCCTCGAATAAAACATCCAAAAGTGACTAGTTATAAAGCTGATCAATATGATGAAATATGTGATACATAAACTTCGAAATTGTTTGCTTTTTCATTTGTTATAACAATTGTTTTAATAAGCATTCAGATAATTTTAAAAATGTTTTACTATCTTCCATGGATTTTCTATACTTATTATTATAGATAAAAATTTTTCTAAAAGCTGTGTTAAGCATAGAATGAATTTTTTAAAGCAAAAAAAGTTTTCCTTCGAATTTAGTTTCAATTGTGTCGGATTTTTAAGTTCAAGATATTCTAACTGCCTTAAAAGTAATATTTTTGTACACTTGTACCAATCCTGCTATTTAAGATATTAAAATTTGAACAAAAATGCTTTACAAATAAAATTTCACCCCATAGATTGTATGACTATAACAAATCCCTATTGAGTGTCTTTCTTTTCTTCTTCGATCGGCCGCAATTTTATTGGATTGCACCTCTGTGCTCTTTTAACGCTACTGTATAGCCAATATAACGACTAAAAGTTTCTTCATTTTTAGAAATTGGGACGCTTTATGTAAACTTAATGCGTTATACTTACTGATTCTTTTTCAACTAAGCTATTTAAAACTTGATAAGATCTTTAATAATAATAAGTTGAATTTTCAACAAAAATTGAAAGAAATATATAAAAAATGGTAGAGATATCAGATAAGATATTCTTATTAAAATCTATTTGGATGGTGACGGTGATGGTGATGGATGGTGATGGATGGATGACGGTTTCGTCAGACCCGAGAATAAGTTGGATCTCCTTTTAAAGTTTTTTCCTGATCGTAAAATTCCAGTTTTCGTTATAGGTGCCAGATTGTTTGTAGTTGGACTTTTGTTAATTTGAATTGGAAGGTCTTGTTCTTTACTTGTCCCTTCCTGATTGACCTCCTTTTCAGGACTTGTATTTTCGAAAGAAAATGAGTCGATCAAGTTTGTAAAATTCAGTAGGCCTGGAGTCTTTGGTATCCCTACCACATGTTTATCTATTGGTGTGGATGTTGTATATTTGTTTCTTCTTTTCGAATCCTCACTTGGTTGCATGTAGTGTTCCGTACCTGGATCTTCACAGTCTCATAGATTCGTATGATTGAGAATTTAATGCTAAAAAGCAGATCTCAATCCTACCGGCTGCGCCAAAATGTTATGAAGTATCCTAGTACGAAAAACAGGGCCCGGGGACAAATATTCGGCGTCCCAGAATCACTGCAACCTCGTTTTGTAACACTCCCTAGATTTAAACTGTTTGCCTTTTAGGGCAAATAATTCTAAGTGGCTAAAAAGCCGAGATTTCAAGAAAAGTCCTAAGTTCTTTTTTTTTCAATATCTTGCCAATTAGGGCAAGACAATTTTTATTTATTTAAAGAAGAAACTTACCTGCCGAGTAGGGCGTGGTGTGTTTCCGAAAGAAAATTTTAACAACAACTAACTTCTTAATTCTATTACTGCTCCTTATATACAATTTTACTTGTTCATGCCCGTGAGAATAAAACTTTAACTTCCTCTATGAAATAATTACTCTAATTTCCAGACATATTATTTTGTTAATTTAGCCGATTCTTTATTTTATCAAAATATAATTTTCTTACTCTAATTTCCAGACATATTATTTTGTTAATTTAGCAGATTCTTTACTTTATCAAAATATAATTTTCAAAAGTCTGAAAACAAAAATACTTTAGTGAGCAGATTTCATGTGAACTAAAATTAAAATATAATTTTCTAAAATCTTTAGTGATCAGATTTCATGTGAACTAAAATTATCAGCTAATACATTATTGCCTACTCACGGGCTTAACCAAATTGGTTTACAATTTTTATTTGAGGAGTTTTAGGGGATTTTACAAAGCATTTACTCTTTTAATTTACTGAAATAAAAATTACGTTAGAATTTCCAATTTATTAAAGTTTTTTGGGGAATATCCAACATTTTTAAGTGATTACGCATTATCTAGTAATAAAAAAAATTTCTATTTTTAGCTGTACGTTGGGCTAATGGACTGGTTTTCATAGAAACAACGTCATATTCAACTCATATTATATTAACACATGTTTTTTTTCTAAATTCTCAGTTCTTCAACGAATACCTCTAAATTCAAAATTATCTTTAGCTTTTGATACTGTCTACACTTGTTTTAAAACACTGCTTCAAAATATTATAACTTCGGTGAAAGTTAAAATTTTTGAAATGCTACAAGAGAACCTTGAAAATCCCAAGTTTCATTATGTTGAACTCACAATGCAAGCTTTGCACAATTTCTTATCTTTTCTGACTCATTAAAGTTATTAATAATATAAAAACTTATGGTAAACTCATGATAGTTTATATGTAGTCATCAGAACAATTTGATGATTCAAGAAAACCACGGCATATTAGTTACTCTGGTAATTGGTTGATGTAACCTTGGACTGTCTCATTGCAAACTCTTCCTAATCGTTGCTGTAAACCAAGCCTGCACAACATAAGGCCCGCGGGCCGCATGCGGCCCAGCTAGTAATTGCTAATGGCCCGCGTACATTTTCATACACACATGAGTTAGAAGAAATCAAAAGACTTCATAAAATTTCTAAAAATCCAAAAAAAAAACATTACACTTATGTTCTTGTCCTCCCTTTTGTTTTTCATTTTGCTGTTTGATCGCAAAATATGTTTTGCTTGTTTTTCAACATGTATACAGCCAACTATTGTTTTAGGGGAAATATATGCAGTTAAATTCTTGGAAATTTTCCTAGCGTGGATATGATCTCTCAATTTTTTAAGGTCTAGGCATAAGACAAATAATATGTTCTGAATATTCTTCTGAAGAATTTTTTTTATTTATTGCATATACATCTATATTTTTGCTTTTTGTCAAGTCTTCCTTTGTACTTTAAACTTGTAGCTACTTTAAAAGTTAAGTAGTTGTAAGACAACCAAGTAACAGTGAATATTATTCTTTAGAAATCTATCTCAAAATAGTTAGAAAACTAAAATTTATAAATCTACATAATCCATATTTTTGGTTTTAATAGTTATGAGAAATATTTTTTGTGAAAAAATGAAGCGAAAAATTGAAACGGAACGCAGAGTTTTCAATGCCGAGTGGACAAACAAATACTTTTTTACAATATTTCAAGAAAAAATAATTTGTCTTGTGTGTCGTGCAACGTTAGCAGTCCCAAAAGAATATAATCTTCGATGTCACTTTGAAAAAGACATCAAATCCTCACTAAATTGGATGAAGCTGAGAAAAAAATTAAAGCGTCTAATTTGATGGCATCTATATGCAAGGAACAGCATTTTTTAAAGAAAACAACTACTGAAAACAAAACAGCTACTAAGGTAGGCTTCCAGATTTCCAGAGAAATTGCTGCTGCTGGGAAATCTATTTATAGTATTTATAGTAACTTTGTATTACATATCAGGAAACTCAGGAACTTTTTTTATTTGTTAATTAAAATCTGTACAAAATATTTAGTATCCCTGCGGCCCTGAAGCATTTCGCTTGAAGCTTATATGGCCCTCAACACATTCTGAGTTGTGCAGCCCTGCTGTAAACCATTATTTATAAATTTATATTAAATGAACATGTGAAACTGTACCTCAAGCTAATTCTAAGCTACCTTATTCAACAAAATTAGTATAAGGGTATTTATTTAGCACTTAAAAATTGTTGGGCTCCTCATAGTCCTGATGCTCCTTAAAGACATTAGAATAAGTTGTCGTCAAGGAGTTATTTATTTAATACTTTGCTATCGCTAATTAATAATGATTTTATATCAAAGAAGAATGTGTTACATTTACGAAATAGTTTGGGTAAAGTTTTAAGGAAATATAACAAATTTTAAATAGGAAAAATCGTAATATTTTCATTATTAATCGGAAAAAGCCTTGAGGATTATTATTTTATATCCTTTTGGAAAACTAGTTGATCATTTTTAAAAATGGGAACTTTTTTACTCATTCAGTGAATCTTCATTAACTTCCCAACCAAAATCAAGTCTTGCGTAAAACTAAAGCTTTGAGATATTATTGCTTTGAATTTTTAAATTGATTAGTTGAAGTAGAAAAGTACACTGATAGGAACACTATTATAAATATTGCGTTTCAGTATCTAAAAGACAATATCTAAATCGTTTAAGGAATCGACAAAAAAAAGCAAAGGTAAAGGTTTCTGATTGAAAGCAAAACTTTAAGCATTATCAAAAACCCTTAGATGAATTTATGCATACAAAGTGGGTGCAAATGGGCTTTCACCATTAAATTAGGTGCTATAAGTAGCTTAACAAAATGGAAATATCAAATTTAGGAAAAGTGAGTGCAAAAAGGTCTTAATATTAGTATTTATTTGAGACTTCCATCTTCAGCTGTAATCGCAAATTGAAATTTACGCGAAATATGTGACAAAACTTCCTTAAACTTTTGAATTAAGAAAATATAGTAAAAGAACATTTTTTGTTTATTTTTTTTCTGTAGTAAAATTGATATTTTCATTGAGGATAAAGATAAGTTTCGTGAAATGGATCAATTTCATTGATTTGTTGTTTTGTGCTTGCGCTTATATAAGTTTCAAAACTTATAGTGTTCTATTTTTTGTTACCTAAACATTACTTGATTAAGTTTACGAAAGTCTCCGTTCATAAATGACGCACTGGTTTCTTTGTTAAATAAAATTTTTAAGAAACTGTTATTATTTTTAATAATTTTTTTATTATAATGATTAAACTGCATTTGTGTTAGATTTTACACAAATCAGCTTTGTTGATTGTCATAATCAAATTCAATTTCACAAAAAACTACCAACGCTTAAATTGGAATGCTGTAACTTTTTTTGCCTATAATTAATCGCTATTGGATAAAAATTCTCACGCTACTACAAAATTTTGGTAGATTCAAATTTTAATAAAAAATATCCAATAAGCTAACCTTTAGTTTTGAGCAATGTAAAATTACAGATGATATATTTTACAAACTCAAAAATTCATAATATCAATTAAATTGTACATTTTTCCCTAGCTTGATGACAATTATAATTGAATCTGTTAGCAATAGATTGCAATAGATTCTTAGAAGACGTTGTAAGTTTTAGGGATATTAGAATATATTTTATAAATAACTGAGAATAGGTTTCTTTCTTAATTTTATTTTCATCATAATTTGACAAAATAGACAAAAAAAACAAATGGCTTAGAATTTTTTTCGCGAAAATTGTACAGATGTACAAAGGTAACCTTATATTTACCTTGCAAAGAAATCATTTTAATTTCAAAGAAAAACGCTTATTATTTCTTTATTCCTTATTTGCTAGCTGTAATCATTCGTCTAATTCCCTTCAAATCTTATATAGGTATTGTTATAGATTTAAGTTTAAACAATAAATATGTGTTCAAATTCAAATTTCTTTTTAATCTTTTCTGTATTTTATCTTTAATATCCAAATAATATACCAGATTTTTAAGATAATCAATGCGGAAAATTGGAAAGCAGAAAACATTTTGTTAAAAAATCTAAGGGTTTGGTTCACTTCTAATCCTAGCACTTAAAGTTTGGAATATTGCAATGCAAAGTTATCTTATGATAATATTCCTATCAATAATTGTAAATGATATCTTTTAACTACATCTAATAAATTAAATTAAAAAATAATTTTGCCTGAAGCTAATAATTTAATTTCATTTGGTTTCAAGTTTTTTTGTATTAATTCTTTCTTTTTATATAAATTAAATTAAGAACTGAAAAATAATAATAGCAGGTCTTTGTAAAATTATAATCAGTATTTGTAATCCAATTTTAATTCATGGTGAACTTTTAAGCACTCATCGTACCGAATAATTACTAAACCCTCGAATATAGAATCGTAGCCACATAACATTTAAGCATTTCTAGAGGTTTTATTTTGAGGATTTCAAAAAAATTATTTTAAAATTTCGCTCCTTGTTTTCTTGAATAAAGAAAACTCAACGTCATCTACAACATTAGATTTAACTTAGTGGAAAAAATAAAGCTATTAAACAAGAACAAACATCAAAGAAATTGCTAGCAAGGAAAAATATACTCACATGCAAGCTAGTACCAAGAGAAATACTATTGGAATATTCTTACCCTTATTCACTAGTTTCCCCATTTCAATCTTGAATTATATCCCTTGACTTTGTATGCTATAATTCCAGCACTTGAAGTTTTCTTATTTCGATCAGGGTACGATGGGTCATTGTAAGGTTTTTTTTTCATCTTAGCTGAAAGATAATGTAGGAATAAATATTTTCATTTAGCAATACAAAACGATTTATCCTTATTTTTCACCTAACTTTCAAAAATTTGAAATATTCTAAATCATATACAAATGTGTATTTGCATTTTTAAGGCTTTAAAAATTGAATAATTGTATTTGTTTTCAAAAATGAGCTCAAAACGAAAAAAACTTTTGGAGTATTTTGCAATAAATAAATACAAACACAAGTCTTTTGCTGTTAACTCTGAAATGGATATAACAAATTTGTTGGTTTTAAGGTAAGTTTTAGCAATATCACACAACTTCTTTCTTTTAACTCAAATGAACATGTGTATACTTTTATAATAAGTTTGAACTTTTTACTTCTGCTTCACTGTAATATGTGTAGCAGATACAACTCTCACTAAGGGGATTTCCTTAAAACAAATTAGTTCCTCCTATATACTTGTATATCTAATAATATACAGTAATTTGGATAAAGTTCAGTAATTGGTATTTAAATACATTCCAAATTTAAAAGATATTTTTTTTACAACAAAAAAAACTTAAAAAAAACGCTTGTTTGCACTTTTTAACTGCCAAATTTAATCCTGCATAGTTTGACATTATTCATTTTTTGGTTTAGTTTATACTTATAGAAATAATTTAAGAGTTCTAGATATAGAAACTTCTGGAAAGGTACAATAATTTGGATTTGTGAGGAAAGGACGAAACTTAGGCATAACTTTTTCCTTCAGTTGTGCCAAAAGAAAAAATAGATATAGAAAATCTACAAAGGTGATTTTAATAAAAACTTTCACACAAAATTTAACAAATTTATCGTTTTTAGAAGCGATTAAAACTCTAAATCCAAGAAAAATTATGTTTTTTCCAAAAGTTTGCATTAATACGAAAAAATTTTTGAAAATTTGACTGCCTTTTACGAGGGTTCATCAAAAAGTAATTATTCTGAGTTACAACTAATAGGTCTGTGATACGTGACCATATGTTTTTTTGCAGGGATCCATACCCCTGAGGAATAAACATAGGCACGATTCTCCACGTGTCTTATATGTGGCGGTGTAGCAAGCTCACTATGCGTGGCTATAGCGGTAGAATTAAAAGGAGTAGTTCTCACCACTGACACACTGGACCAAATCTCGCTACTGAAAATTTGAGTTTTGAAAGACAAGAGCGCTATCGAACAAAAGGGGTCTGCATGTCGCAGAAACAGAGAAAGCTAAATTTTGATATATACATGATTAACTTCTTAAAATTGCAAATTAAGTATGAATATGATTGCTGCATGATGAATAGCCAATCTTAAATCTTTTTACCATTGATTTGAAGCTAGAGCACCTTTTCCTATAATTTTCCTCTTTTAGTTGCAAGAATTAGCCATTAATTTCTACCACAGCATAGCGCGTTCATTACGATACCCCACAATCGACACCTGATAGATAGGGGTATGAGCCCTTGTAAAAACATATGGTTATGTAACAATATCTTATAATTTGCTTCTCATCATATAAATGTTTATAGAATAAATTCAATTTTTGCAAACAACTCAGATCGATGAATCGCAGAAAAGCAATAAATTTCAATCTTACGTAAGCAAGAGTATTTAAAATGTTACAAAAGCTAATTTTATAATCAAATTCATCAATCGAATAAGTAAATATAGCAACAAAATAAAATTTAATTAACTGAATATACATAAATTGATAGCAGAATTAAATAAAATGTATTAAGAGCTTTTAATACGTTTGACGTCACACAATATTTTAGAAAGTTATTAAATGTTATAAGTTAAAAATTATATTTTCTTAGTTGAAGACAGTTTCATTATGAAAAACGTATTGGCCCACCTAAATTTTTTTTTTAATTTCCCAGCTACGTCTAGGAAGCGCTAGACAACTGATGATCTCGAAAACAACATAGTCGAAAACTTTAATTTAAAATGAAATCAGAGCTTTTCGTTAAATTGAAAAAGTTGCATGCAAATATTCTCTCGGAGAAAATGTAAGTAATCAGAATGAGTAAATTGGACTTCATTGAATAAGTCTCTAGGAAATCTTATTATAAAAAAATTGAGTGGAAAAAGGTGCTTAATAAGGAAAAATCATTAAATGGCCAATTTATGAAACTTTTACAATAAACAATTTAAAAATCTAATCTTCATATTTTCATGAAAAGTGGTTGGGTGAAGGTTCTTTCCAGTTTGATCTTTTAGTTAATAAAAAATGCTTTCAAAACAAGTTACTTGCCAAAGGCTTTATCAATTGAAACTTTTTCTCAAAGTTTTTCGGAAGATATTTAAAAAGTTTAATTACACGAAAAGATGAGACATTCGCAGAAGAAGTAGTAAACTATATGTAAATAAATAATTTAAAATATATAATATGTTATGACTACATAACATAGCTATTGAAAATCCTATTTATTGTATTTATGAGATAGTTGTAATCTCAACAACAATATATACATATGTATATTCAGTTGGCTCCAAAAGTTAATTGAAATTCACTTACATATATTTTATATCGTACTGTCTTAAATAAAGATTATTTTCATGCTGTGATGTGAGGCATTTTAACTTTAATAGACAGTCATCAGTCAACTTGCACGCACACGATTTTAAAAATTTAAAAAGAATTATAAGTATAAATAAGTGAAAAATAGCTTAAATTATAAATAAATATTAAAATATTGAATTGATAACGTGTTATTGTACTTGGTAAGTATATTTTACATTTTATTTGTTGCAATTAAATAATTATATTATTTATAATATTGTCATTCATAAAACTTCTTATTTACTTTTGCTCCTCCTAAACAGAATTATTTTTTAAAAGTTGGAGCCAGCTAATTTGTTTACCTTTATTCATAAATACTCAAAGTATTAAATCTAGATTTGACGTATGTCTTTATTTCATTATATATAGGATTCTTCATAATTATTATTTGTACAAAATGAGTGGTTACCATGCTCATCTCAGTAAGAGACTTTATAAACGTTTATTTGCTCGTAAAAGATTAAGGTTAGATGACAAGAGCGAAGATATAAATTGGGATGGCGTCCAAAAAAAAATAGCCGCCAAACTATTTAACGCTTTTCTTTTCGGTGAGATCTTCCTTTATGTTATAACCACCTATATTTTATATATGTATAATAATTTGTCAGATGCTGTCAAAATCCCAGAACTAGGGTACAAAACTTTCGAGGATGAAATGCGAAAGGGATTTCATTCCATTTTCCCTCTCCTGCACCTCCTTTCGAGCGCTAACAATGGAGTGCTTTGCGCTAATGACATACAATGATAAAAAAACAAAGACGATATTATGGAATTTATTTATTATATTATTATATCTGTATTTGTGATAGTTATAAAATAACTGGCTGGTATTATATTCATATATCAACATGGCTATATAGATTTGGTAAAATATATACAATGACTCAACGCACGAAAGTAGTGCGCGAAAAGTTTGTTAAGGTGGCTATAGACTACAACTAAAAGTGGACAACTTTTGCTTCCTTTTCCATATAAAAACCTGTTTTCTGGGACTTTTCGGGTAGATATTAAACATGTTTGATATTTTTCAGACTTTTACATGCCCTCCACTAATACACTCAAAGAAAAATTCATTTTTCAATTTTTCTTCAAGTTGTGCACATCGGTCTCTACCATATGATATATTAAATGGTGGGATTGCACTATGTGTGGGCTTATACTGCAAAGTTTTTTTTCAGGTTAAATAATAAGCACATTTATTTTGTATTTTTTCTAATGGATTAAGTTAGTATGCAAGTAATTATTCAATTATTTAATTACATAAATAAAAAATTATTACATGATAATATTAAAGAAGAAACACATGTAAATATATTCAAGGAAAATAAAAATTTGGGCAGCTTAATTCATTGCCGATAAGGGAAACAATTACATCTAATATTAAGTTTAACCAGTAATATTTAGGAAAATGAAAGGAATTCTGATTTATTTATATTTCTTTTATAACTTTACAACTTTTCTCAATTTTCAAACCTTTTATTATAAAAAAATTATATATAATTATACATTTAATTAAAAAAAATATAGGTTCTAAGATATTTGTATATTTATACAAATATTATATACAAATACAAATTTATGTATTGATATTTTTTGGGCAACTTTTAGTCGCCAGAATTCCTTTTATTTTCCTAAATATTATTGGTTAAACTTAATATTGGATGTAATTGTTTCACTTATCGGTAATGAATTAAGCTGCCCAAATTTTTATTTTCCTTGAATATATTTTCATGTGTTTCTTCTTTAATATTATCATGTAATTATTTTTAATTTATTTAATTAAATAATTGAATAATTACTTGCATACTAACTTAATCCATTAGAAAAAATAAAACTAAATTTGCTTATCATTTAACCTGAAAAAAATATTTTACTCTCCCAATCAGGCAATGCATTCCGTACTCCAAACGCTCCAAAAATGTATATTAAAAAAAGAACTTTTCATTTAATTTAATTAAAGTTTTCTATCTCTGGCACTTTCCACCTTAGTTGTTTAATTTAATTTCTCGTTAATTACGAATTTGAAGAGTTACCAAAACTATATCATTCTTGAACACCTTCGAAGCAATATCCTATCACACATGTCATACCAAAAAATTAACACCTTATAGATCAGAAAATTTAATATGTATATAGCATTCGGATTACTGATTGATATATCACTAAGGAGTCCGTTACATCTGGATCATGAGTGCTAGTGAGTTTTCAATCCTTATACTGTATTACATCGATCATATAATTTGGTTGTATTCATTTGAATAACAGCAGCTGAAGCAATAACACGAAATGGAGAAAAAAGAGATTAGAGCCTTCATCAAATATCTTTGTATGGAAAATATTCCACCCACGGAAGTTCATGCTTATTAAAAGAAAACATTGGGAGAGTCTGTCCCATCATATTCAACAGTCGTGAGATGGTGTCGAGAGTTTAAGCTGGGAAGATTAACAACAAAAGACAACAGCTTGTTTTGACTGACAGACAAGTGACTGTCCGCCATTTAGCAGAGATCAGTAGTATTTCATACGGCAGCATTCACAACATATTAAAAAAGGAACTTGGCATGAAAAAAGTACCTGCACTTTGGGTGCCTCAAATGTTAACTGGTGCTCAGAAGAAAACACGATACCACATTTCAGGGGAAAATTTAGCTATATTTCAAGCCGACACCAACCAATTTTTAACAAGATTTGTTACAATGGACGAGAGCTGGATACCCCAGTTTGACCCAGAAGCCAAAAAAACAATCCATGGCTTAAGGAGACCTACATCTCAGGCTTCAGTATTTTGGGATGCAGAAGCGGTTACAATGATCTTATATTTGCCATCAAAGAAAAAAGCCAACGCAAACTTGCGCAAATAGTTTTGTTTCATCAAGACAACGCCCCGGCACACAAGTCCAACGTTGAGATGACGTGATGCAGACTTCGAATTGATGAATCAACCACCGTATTCTCTAGACCTGGCACCGAGTGACTTTCATCTATTCCCAAAATTAAAAGAAGAAATTCGGGGAAAAAAATTTGAGGACAAGAGTAAAGTGACCACTGCTGTTAAAGCCTTTTTTGAAGATCAAGATAAAGAATTCTATAAAAAAGAGATTTTAGCTTTAGAGAAAAGGTGGATGAAATGTATTGGCTTTAAAGGAGACTACATGGAAAAATAAATGGTAATTTTGCTCATATTGCTTTTGTTTCTCATGCAGAATCATTACTTTTTGATCAACCCTCGTATGCCTTTATCTCTCTAATTGTACGTAAGGAAAATGTTATACAAATATTTGGATGATGCCAAGTGGAAAAGCAAAGCCCATTACCTTAAAGGATTCAGAAATAGTTTATACTCAACAAAATAATATCTATCTCTGTCACTTTTATATTTTTTTCAAATTATTTTTAAATATTCTTCCTGGAACAACAGTGTTTTAGGATATAACAAACATTTTATTGAGTTTTATAAAATCGCGGCTAGTTTTTCGACATAGGTAAAGTAATTTTTAGTTAAATGCGTTGAAGTTTCATTATGAATGACAAAAATATTTTCACTACTATTGCCGGTTATCCTCTTTTCCGGTTTTATTCTTAAATACAATAGCATAGAAAAATCGAAAATTTAATTTTTTATTCTAATTTTTCTGCCATTTATGTGTTACCACAATTTTGTAAAACAAGAGGATTTTTGTTTTTCATTGAAGCCAGAGGCACTAGTATATTTTAAATTTTATTGTCTGGTATCCGATTTCAAAATGTAAATAAATGCAAATTTACAAACAAAAATACGAATTGAAATTTTAGTGAAACCAACTTCGTAAAAACTATAAAAACTTTCAAAGCTAACGTTATAGAGCGAAAAATAAAATTTTTGAAACAAAAAAATAGGATCGCGATATCATTGTGAATATGAGCATCATTTGTTCATTTCTTTGTGGACCTCTTGCCTGCACTGTTGAAGTATGTAGCACAAGCAAAGGAACAAAACATCAATGCCTTCAGGCAAGTATATTCATTTGCCTCTCATTTCCCTTTTCAGATGTACCCTCTATTTACTTTGTGAACATTGTGTGTACTCCTATTGTAAAATTGTATGAAAGGAGCTGAAAAAGCAGGCTATGAATACTATTGGACTGTAAATGTTACATAGAATGTAAAATTGGTTATCAATGTCCTTGAGTTCAATAATTTTTATCTGTAATGTACTGATTGACGAGAAAAGTAGTTTTGACAAGATATATGTTAAAAAAAAAGTTTTCTTGGGTCAAGGACATTATTATAAAAATATATTGTTGTTACAAATTTTAAAGAAACATACTTCAAAATAAAATTAGAAAATAGCAATACAAAAAATATATGAATGACTCAGATATCTCAGATAAAATGAGAATTCTTATATACATTGCATTGAATAATAAATGGATTAAAATTCTAAATTGCGAAATGATTTGTTTAATTATCTTTATATAAAGATAATAAAAAATAGAAGAAATTTTATAGTTAATTCTAAAATAAAATGTAATCATTATCTTTAGCGATTTCAAAAACAAAAAGTATAAAAATATGATATAGATTAATTTCAAATTAAGAGGATGGGGATTTTAGCAGTCTTATAGTGTCCAAAATAATATCAAAAAGTGCTTAAGATATTTTTCAGACGTAATAAGTTGATTTGCATTTTGACCGCTTCAATGGTTTTTAAAGTAGTCGACATAAATATGTTTGAATTATTCTAAATCGGAACAAAAAACTAAATTTTTCTCTATGAATTCTTCGCAATACAGACTTTCACATCAGAAATGATATGGAAACGTTTAAATAATCAACATCTCTTTGCTAAAGAAACTGAAATAGTCCCTGATATGACGAAATCGAGGGAAAAGAATAAGAAAAATTTTTTATAAGACTGAAATCAGAAAAACTGTCGTTGCGATCGAACCTTTCTATCTATCTATCTATCTATCTATCTATCTATCATTGAGATTGCCAGAGCCAAAATATCTTTTAATCTCAACTCACCCTCCCCTGTACAAGGCACGTAGCGAGCGATAAGATGTTTGAGTCTCTTGTCATTAGCCTCCCACACTCAAATAACAAGTGGGTGGGTGTCTCCGTCGCCTCCTGACAGAATCTACAACGTGTAGTTGCTGATTTTCCCAGCTTGTAAAGGAATTTGAGGAAAGGACCATGTCCCGTAGTGAGCCAGGTCAACGTTCTGAGTGACACTCTGTTTAGTTTCCTCGCTTCGTTTAAATCTCTTATATTATTGTTGAAGAATGCCTTAGACTGAGTCCATTCAGAGGATTCAGCCCAGATTCTGGAATTGTAGTCTTTAGACCAATCGTTTAAATACTGCTTGAGCATGCAAGTCGAGTATGGGATACTGGTTTGTGAGCCAATGAAGCTTTTGCATGAACCCATTCTTGCCAGTTTATCAGCCACCTCGCTTTCTTCAATGCCTTCGTGGCCAGGAGCCCACATTAAGGTTACATTGTTCCTCTCCGCCAATCGTTGAAGACTCTTGTAGCAGCTCCAAATCAATTTAAATGTGAAGTTAGGAGCTGCCAGAGCCCTCAATGCAGCTTGACCAGCCAAGAAAATGTATACATGAGCTTTTCTGAAGCCCCTATTTGTACATTGGATTGCAGCGGCCTCAATGGCAACAGTTTCAGTCTGAAAAATGGCAGGACTTTTATCAAGAGCTAACAAGCTTCTATAGCCCGGTTCGTTTATCCCTGCATCTGTCCCAGAGTCCATTTTGATCCATCTGTGTACCAAACAGAGACATGCTGTAGGATTTTGCTTAGCTTATCCCTGAGACTTTCTCTGGAGTCCACTTGGACTTTAAACTTCCGATTACAGTCCGTTAATCGGTCCATGTGATCAATCATTCGGATAATTTCCATAGGTACACCAAGTTTTTCCGGTATGTTGGCAAATTCCAAATACTGTGGACCTATGAGCCCTGATGCTGTCATGAGTGCTAATTTTTTCCATGCCATTTGCTTTATGTAAACATGCAGTGGTAGCAGGCATAGCAATCTTTCTAATGCAGCTGTGGGTGTAGATTTTAGTGCACCTGTAGCACATAAGCAGGCCAGCTTTTGTACCTTAGCTAGCTGTCTTTGTGTACTAATTTTCTCTGTCTTTGGCCACCATACTACCGCCCTGTATGTCACTATGGGCCTTATGGCAGTTTGGTATAGCCAAAGAGCCAGTGGGGCTTCAGACCCCAGCTTTTACTCACCATGGACTGGCAAGCAAAAAAGGATCTTGTAGTCTTGTTTATGACGTATTCTACATGGGAGCTCCAAGACAATCTTTTGCCCATAATAACCCCCAGAAACTTAACCTCATTACTCATGTTGATGTTTATGCCATCTAGTTGTAGTGTGTTAAGTTGTAGTTTTCTCCTTCGAGTGAAGGGTATGCATCTGATTTTGTGTGGGTTGATAGTTAAACCAACCGACACACACCAGTCCCTAACAATATGCAAGGCACTCTGCATACACTCAACTATAGTACTTTCAAATTTGCCCTTCACCGTGATGGCTATGTTATCTGCATAGCATAAGCACCAAAAGCCGGCGTGTCCTAGCCAAACAAGTAACTCATCCACAACAATAAACCATAGGAAGGAGGAAAAAGATCCTCCTTGTGGGCATCCTCTTGTTGTGACGACAGATTGTTTGTCATGTTCTAGCTCGATGGGTATATTCCTGCTGTTTAGCATGTTCACTATCCACCCTACTGTGGTGAGGTCGAGGTGCTCTCCCATGGCACTCGTTTTAATCATCTCGTGTGCTGTGTTATCGAAGGCTCCCTGTATGTCAATGAAAGCCACTAGGGCTACTTTTCTGACTCTCAGGGTTTTTTCGATTGCATCAACTAATTCTACTCGGGCTGTGTCCGTAGACTTCCCAGTTTGATAAGCTTGCTGTGATTTATGAAAAGGCGATCATGAAGGATTCTAGCCTTGATATGCAGTCCTCATATTTTCTCCATAGTTTTGAGAAGAATCAAAGTCAAACTTATAGGCCTATAAGCCTTTGCATCTTCAGTGTTATTATTCCCTGCCTTAGGAATGAAGATGACTCTCACATCCCTCCAGCACTTGGGCGTGTATTCCAAGCAAAAGCTTGCTCTGAATATCTTAATTAAGTGAGCGCAGAGAGTGTTAAAACCCTTCTGCAGTAGCACTGGGTAAACACCATCTACTCCAGGGGCTTTAAAGGGCTCAAAAGAGTTGATAGTCCATTTTAGAGATCTCCGAGTAAAGATTTCTCTTGCCAGATGGTAGAATCTATGTCCTACCGTTCTCGGGTAATGATAATTCATCACTGTATAAAAGCTGTGCTCCTCTTTGTGGCACCCTGGAGAGTGACTCTTAAGCATCACTTCCAGATTTTCCTTTCCGGATGCTGTGTATAGTTCATTAGGCTTCTTAATTGAGCCTAGAGGGTTTTTGTGATTCCTGGAAAAAATTTTGGCCATTTTACTTGCGGCCGCAACGTTATCCAGCTGTTCACAGAACCTGCGCCAGGATTTCCTTTTGCTGGCTCTGAGTTCTTTATTGTATTTCGTAAGAGCAATGCTGTACGATAGCCAGTCCCCCGTTTTCTTTGCTGTGTTGAATAATTGTCTAACTTCCTGCCTTGGTTTTTTGAGGTCAGTATTCCCCCAGCTGATTTTCCTACGTCCTCTTGAGAGAAATTGGGGTGGGCTTTTATTGTAGGTGATTTTTGTCGCCGTGTTGTATTAGGGTTCCTGTAAACCATCTAATAGAAGGCTCAGTTCCGCTTTATACATATCCCACTGAGTGCGTCTGGGTAATTTTACCAGCTGCTCCTCTATGAGCGGCTTAGTAATATCAAACCTTATGTAGCAATGATCCGAGAGAGAAATTACCTTAGACACGTGACAATTTACAATTATGCCGCTATCATTGACATTTGACAGTCTATAACTTCCCTTCTATTTACATTTATAAACGTAGGATCATTACCTTTATTGTTGATTTTAATATCATTACATATTATATAATTAAGAAGAGACTCACCTCTCTTGTTATTTTTGTTGCTGCCCCACACTTTATTGTGTGCGTTAGCATCGCATCCCATGATATACTTCTGGTGGTAGTCTTGGTTGTATCTAACAATATCCTGAACTGCTAGTGTCGGCACCTTGTCTTCGTCGCCAGGAAAGTAAGCCGAAGCAAGGTTAATGTTGAAGGTACTTCATTGATTTTGTACCTTGATGGACAATGTTACCATGTCCCTGCAAATAAACTCATTAATGCGAAAACTCTTTAGGCCAGGGTGATGTAAAATTGCCGCCCTTGGCCTTTCAGACCTAGTATCAAAAATTAACATACCTGCTCCTCCAAGTCCCTTGACTTTGCCCCGATTAGCCCATGGTTCCTGGATCAGAGCAATCTCCCAGCGTCTGCTAATGAAGTTTTCAAGCAGGTTGGAAGATGCTTCTTGGGATCTTAGGAGGTTAATTTGATCGCATTTTATCATGCGTGGGGTCCTTAGATTTAAACTCTGAGGGCAATCCATGTTTTTTGCCCTTCCATCGGTCAAGTCTTCCTGCCAGTCTTTTTGACTTTGAGGTACTGTTGATGCCCTGACTAGTCGTCCCTTCTCGACTATTTACAGCAACTATGGTGGTGCTGCTACCTGTAGTGGAGGAAGTAGATAGTTGCTCAGCAGGGTTTCCCATAAATTCTGAGCCAAGTGCCTCTTCTGGGTGAGATTGTAACACAGGCATAGACTGAGTCTATCCAGGCATGTTCTCCCCCCCCCCCACAACAAAAGTCGACTCTGTGATTATGGTTAGGTTCCCTGTTTTCACAGTCTCCTTTACTCCACCCAGTACATTTTTTCCTTTTTCACTAGGATGTTTCTCAGCACCCACTTCATTTGTAGCCTTTTTTTTCTAGGCCTGAAGTAGACTGTTCCATACAGCCAGTTAATTTTGTTATTTAAGGTCTTCAAGACCTGTGCTGTCTCCATACCTACTGAAAGGTTGAGCATGACGTAACCCTCATCTCTATCCTTCCTGGATAAGATGCGCCAGTCTTTTCCTCTCAAGCAAGTGTTTGCTGCGTTCTTTCTACATACGAAATACTTATAAAGGAGTCAAAAGCGCATTTAACCCCGAACTTCTAAAGAAAAGCTCCGATTTTGATGAATTTCTTTTAAAAAATTACAATTTTTTATTATTTCAAATCAAAAACATTTTGGAGCGAGGACTTAATTATTTATATTGTTTAAACAATAATTTTTTATAATTTAATTTTAAAATAATTTGTTATTATTTTTAATTTTTTGTCATTTTAATAATAAAACCATATTGCAAGCTATAAAAAAATATATCTTTTTTACTCATTATCGCATAGATTCAAAAGTTGCAAGTGGTAGAGTCCGTGGGGGTAGAAACGTCGCCTGCAAAATTCAAGAAGGTGTAACTTGAAAGCGAAAAAAATTAGACCCCCACTTTTTGTGTTTTTTTGTCCATAAAATTTTATCTACTTTCTTTCGTAAGCATTTAGTTATACATTTTCGGGTCACCCTGAATAAGTATAAAAAATTATTGTTTAAACAATATAAATAATTCCGTATCCGCTCCAAAATGTTTCTGATTTCAAATAATATAAAAATAGTAATTTTTAAAAAAAAAAATTCATCAAAATCGGAGCTGTTCTTTAGAAGTTCGAGGTTTTGCCTGTTTTTGGCTTTCATCGACTCCACTATTAAGAATGATTCAAATAATTAATGTTAGAATTTAAAAATTTCGGTCCTCTCTGGTCATTGTTTTTTTTTATTTTTCTAAGAAACAAACATATTACGCTCTCTTAAGATCTCATTTCCAATTTTGACTAATATTTCTGATTGCTAAAATCTGTTCCTGCAAATATTTGTATTATTTAAGAGCTACAGGAATTAGTTACATACTTTCAACACCCTAGTAATTCATGAGAAATACAAACCCCAACCCCAGTCCGGTGCTCGGTTGTTTTTTTAGAGTCTTGCATTTCTGGCAGGTGCTTTTATTGGTGGTAGTAAAAGTTCAAAACTTCTTAGGGACGTGCCATAACTGAGCAAATTTAAATTGTCTAGTGCTTAAATATTTGTTCGAGGAATTAGTTAATCTATATCTGATTTTGGTTTATTATATTCCCATTGTTTGATGAAGTGAGCTTGGATGTGTGGTTATGTGGATTCTCTATCAAATACGCCTGTAGGTTTACTATAATAATTGCTTAGATTTGGAATTTGAAATGAATATAACAATTTATGCAAGCAATAATTTTTTATTAATGAAGAATGAATTTTCATTAATTTGTTTTGTAACGAAAATTATATTTTTATGATGTAATGACATACTACATTTTCCTTTAGCTGCATTAGTTTACTTTATAAATCTAAAACTAAAATTAAAATCATAATCATTCCAAAAAAAAACTATAAATACACGTCAATACAAACAACACGCTCCTATCAATTTTATGATATTTTTATTAATAAATTTATTAAATTTATTTATTAATTGTCATGTTTTAAAACTATTTCATGTCCACAGTGGAATGTAAGTTCCTATATTTTCGTTCAGTCATAAAAGAAATAAATTAATCCTAATATGAGCTGATGAGAATGCTTCTGATGCAGGAATTATTTTGCAACCATATTATGTTTTGAATTATCAAAATTTAATTCTTTTGACTGTTTTTTAAACATGAGATCGATTTTATCAAGTAAAATATACTTAGCAGATAATTTTAAATTATCTACAGATACTGATTACTTTTATTATGTCAAAAAATGGCCTTAAAGAATATCGCAACAGAAAATATGTAACAGATAAAGAAAAAAATATTTCCTTGCATATCTTTAGTTTTTTGCATTGATATAAATTTTTTTTTTTGTTATTTATTGTTGAGTAAAGTTTTCCTACCATAAAATTTAAATTTTTATTTATTTTTTCCTGGTGCATTACACTAGCCTATAAAAAAAATCAACGCAAACATAAAGGTGTTTTTAGGCTGGTTTTGGATTGCTGACTTCGAAAATAACACCCATATTTTTCAAAGAAGCGTGTTCAAGATATTCCCAAGAGACTTGATTTTTAAGTCTTTCTTCCTTTATTGGTCTATATCAAAAAATAGTTATTTGACTAGCTTAAGCTAGATATACCTGTTCTCAACAACCGTTATATCACTTTAAGATTTTTGAAATACTATAAATAGAGCATTGCTTATCACTCTTATTGTTAGTTCTGAAGCTTGTAGGAAAAGTGTTTGTATTCACACCTATTCCTTGAAAAGTTTCCATCACTTTTAAAATAGAATGTCGATTATTATACAGGGTGTTTCTAAAATGATTGACAATCCGTTGAGGTAAGAAAGAAGATAAAATTTCATCGATAAAAAACAAAAATTGGGGGTGTAACTTTTTTCGTTTTCGAGTTACAGGAACATGAATTTTTCAGGCTTCGATTTTACCCCCACGAGTAATAAAAATACTTTTCTATAGCCTACAAAATTGTTTAAAAATAATAATAACAAATGGAGGAGAAAAAAAGTAGAACCGTCCTATATATATATAAATCTCGGGCATTTTTTGACATTTTTTGCTTTGTTATCGCAAAAACCCCAACATAATTTGCTTTATTTTTATTTTCTTAAGCTACAAATGTTTTTCAATAAAAAGTTTGTACATTGTAATGACCTAACTGGTTTCCATAGTGAAATAATAATCTAGCAAAATGAGCCTTTCCCGATAACTTGATAAGAATCTTCTACCTGACTATTTTTAAGGGATTACCATTATTTTCACATCCAGGTAAAATGATATTAGGCTTTTAAAGTAGTTTAGTAGAAAATACGATTAAAACCAGTAATATAACTTAGTATCAAGAATTTTTGTTTTTTGTGCTGAATATTTTAAAATATAGACTCAAAGACGCAGTAAAATTGCAGATATGCATTTCGTTTATGGTTTATGCAATGAGAGTGCTAGAGCAGCAACTCGTGAGTGTAGGAAAAAGTATCCAAGAAGAAGAACTCCAATCTACCAAATATTTGTTAGTATTCAACGTAGAATTGCATAGTATGGAATTCATACGCCATTAAATAACTATCCTATGCTGCAAAGAATTTCGACCAAAGATCAGAAAATGGTGCTAGCTGAGATCACTAAGAATCCTGAAAGCAGTATCCGTCGTATATCTTGCCGTCTAGGAATTTCAAAGTATACAGTGTGGAGAATTTAAAAAGAGGACGGCCTTCATTCATATCATTTCCAGAAGGTGCAAGATTTAAGTTCACCAAATTTTTGAAGCCGTGTTGTTTCTTCTCATGGACTATGAGACAAATAAGAGGAACCTTTGATTTTGCTACCAAAATCATTAGCTAGAGCTAACCCACATGCTGTTCGGCCTTCAAGATATCAGCACCAATTTAGATGATTAACTGATTGGTTCTTTGAACTATCTCAGGTTATGAATTCATTAAATTTTTTAAACTTTCTTCAAAATAAGTTTGTAGATTTATTGGAAGAGCTGACAATTCCAACAAGGCTAACGTCACAACACCGAAACTCGCTGATTTCCTTTGCATTGGTACCAAACTTTATGTGTTATAATTTTGTTAACACCTTATATATTGGGGTAGAATTTTCGCAATATATTTTTAGCAAATGTATCTTTCAAAATATGTAAAATCAATATTAATTTGATAAATTTGTCACGTGAAAGCATTCCCCCCCCCCCCTCCTTAATTATTTTATTTGATATACCATTTAAACCTTAACAATTACACTAGTCTACAAATTTTGGGCTAATTTTTTAAATAAAGTAGTTTTTAAGGGTAAATTTCGGTCGCTGAATTCGAAGGTGATAATCGTTTTTTTTTTGTCAAAGAAGCGTTTTCGAGATATTTCCAAAAAGCATGTTTTTTGGATGTATTTTCTTTTATTGGTCTATATCTCAGGAAACAATTCTTTGATTGATTAAAAGTGGCTTGTTTTGAAAAGTTAATATATTTTTCTATCATTTGCTATATAACGCGCTCAAATCAATTAATATTTAACAAAGTTACGGGAAATCAAATTTAAAAAAAAATTTTTTCACCTTTTTTGAAATGACTCATTTTTGTTTGCTTTTTTTTGGTTCAAAAAAAGTGTTAACTAAAATTTTTAAGACTTTGGATAAAAGATAAATTTGTAACAAAAATTTTAAAGGTAAAATTTCCAAGATCTAAAGAAAATTCAAAAAGTTATGGATCATTAAGTTGGGACGTGATTTTTTCATTTTTCAGGTCAACGCGAGATAATTTTGATAAATTTTTGAGATATTTTTCTCGGGAAATAAAATTTCCAGACTCAAAAATTTCGTCAATTTCACCATTAAATTTATTATTATTCATGACAAAGTTTACATCTGTGTCGAATTCACTTTGTGTTAAAATTATACGGATAATTATTGTTTCCACTTTATTTGTATTCATCATTTTATGCACTTTAATTAGTTAATTACACTACGTAAAAGAATTAAAATACTTACATGCAAATAGCTGCCAAGATGAGGATGCTCATAGCTGTCTAGGTTGTTCTTCTTTTGACGTTGAGTTGACATTCCTGTGACTGCACTGTAAACCTCCGGCTGATTGTTGAATGAAGGTGAATTTGATTTCTTCTTTCCTTCAGGTAATGGGATTTCGTATCCCACCGCTGCCACCATATTATTTATGTTATGCTTAAGTACCAACACTAAATAGTTTGTGATCTGGTAAAGCAAGTTAGATTCAGAGAAATTTAGAATCTAAGTTTTTGATCACTTATAATTTTGATAATTAAACACATTAATTAATTTTGTTGTTTAATTTTATTAATATGAAAAGTTAACACAAATTAATTATAATGATCACTAATTTTTAACTATGAAAAATTAACATAAATTAATTATAATGATCAGTGACTTTTAACTTAAACAACTTAAAACAAATTAATTATAATGAGCAGTTAAATACAAATTACTAATTTGAAGTGCTCGCTGAAAATTCACGAAGAAAAGAACCCATTGCGTTAGCATGTACTATCCTTTTATATCATGTCATCCTTTATGGTGGTCCAATCCACACCATGTATTTATTCTTTAATTTATTTAATTTAGCATGCCTTCGCATTGAGTTGATATCCTTTATGGTGGTCCAATTCTCACCATGTGTTTACTCTTTAATTATAAATTTTTAGTATGCCTTCGCGTTGAGTTGATACATCTTTTATTTTATTTCATGACATCCTTTATGGTGTTCCGATTCACACCATGTGTTTATTCTTTAATTTTAAATTTTTATGATGCCCTGTTAGCTTATCAAAAATAGAATATTTCTTATATAAATAGCATTCTTAAAGAGTATTAAAAAAAAAAAATAATTAAAACGTGGGGGATCTAAAATATTCTCCTTAAACATAATTTTCCATAACAATAGTGTTATCTGAATGATCAGTCAGCGGGGGGAGTATGTTGAATCCCTTACCTTTCTTTTTTTTATATTTGAATACATTGTATCACATTTTAATGCAATACAATGTATCGTAATATCTATCATATTTGCCATAGCATAGACACATAATTATTTTGTTTATGCCACTTGATAAGTCCTATTTTTTATACTTAAATACATCGTAGCGTATTGTAATGCAATAAAATGTATCACAATGTCTTTTTTCCATAGCATGAACACATAACTATTTTATTTATGCTGCTTAATAAAATCTCATATCAGCTCAATGTGTTTACGTTTCATTTTTATCTTGACTTCATTTAGCTACTTTGATTAAATTAGTCCGGAAACATTAGCGCAAGAAATTCATGACGTAAACAAAATAGTTATGTGCCCGGTAAAGATAAGAAGCTCAAGAGAAAAATTATTTTCTCACACTAAAATTAATAAAAAGGAAAAGGGTTCGGCATTCGGTACAATCGAGTTGAGACCGTGGAGCGAAGAACATCGATCAACCTGCAAAATTACAATTCAATTTTAATTTCTGTTGTGGTATAAGTGCCTCAGCAGAACTACAAGGTGTCACTGCTAAAGGCCTTGGACACAAACAGTTTTTCATACTTTAATTATATTTCATACTTTAGTTATATTGTGTTCATTTTGCATTTCTTTTTATAATTAATTTTAATTATATGGTGAAAATCAACTTCTAATGTAAATAAATGGTGTAGTTTTATATTTTAAAGTGAATTTGTTTTAATTCTCTGAACGACGAATAAGGATAAAAGAATCTTTATCACTTTGATTGACCAAAAATTATTTATTTAAAAAAGTTATCATGCTTTTCTTTAATATGATATCTAAAACATGCAAATTAATTAATATTTAACGAAGTTACAGGAGATTGAATTTTAAAAAAAGTGAAAAAAATGTCGATTTAGTTTTGAAATTATGACCGACTTAATTTCATGAAGGCATAATTTTTGTTATTTCAATCATGATTTCACACTTTTTTTTATGTAAACTGAAAAATTACATAAGAGTAAAGCACCTAACTTTTCTTGTTAGATTTAAGATTTATCAACAATAATAAACAATATTTCACTAAAAAAAGTAACCTACATAAAAAAAAAATCTGTCAACCAGATTTTGATACACCCATTAAATGTAGTTGACGCAGCAGTTGAGCTTGATCTAATAGTCTATCAATTACGCAAAATTTTAAAAACTTTTTTATATCAAAATTCAAATGAATGAAATATTTTATGAACAAAAATGAAAGACAATAATAAATTGCATGTTTTTTAAAAATTCAGCTATTCTCTTTAAGGCTAAAAAGTAACTGTTCGTATATTAAAATAAAAATCTTATTTACATTCAAAGTATTTAAAATCGTTTACAAAACATGTTCAAGTTCAAGTATATTTTCTAATTTATTGCTTAAAAGATAAAAATGTCTACTCAAAGCATTTCGTCTACCTCTACTCTTACTCTCTATGAACACCACACCCTGATGGCATGCATTTCAGCTATAATTAATTTGTTGGTAAAAATGGTAGTCCAAGGAATTATATAGCATGCCTGAAAACATTTCATTTTTAGGCAGAAGGACAAATGCTTCCTCGAAAGAATTTTTTCATCACTCAACCCTTCGTAGTTACCGTACATATATAACCTATAAAAGTTGTCAGCTATAAGAAATTTTTTTAACAAAGAAATTCCATTCTGGTAAGAAATAAATTTACGGTAAAATTAGTAAAATTGCTGAATTTTAATGAAAAAAGTTTCGTATTAGTCATCCTTGAATGGATAGTAGATAGATTTACCGTTGATATTAGTAAAAAAATGTTGAATTTCAATTGTTTGTTTTTATTTTAAAATATTTAAAGATTAGCTCAACTTTTTTTGATATTCCCAAATTATTCCAAACATAAGCACAAGAAGTCCTTACAAAGTCAGAACCATATTCTTTTCTGACAGCTCAAATTATAAAAAGATTCTGTATTAGTCTAAGCATATTAAAAGTGTATATTTAATGAAAGCTTCAGAAAATGACCTACTTTCCATTTTTGAGTAGAAAAACAAAATCAAACACTAGTAATTATGGAAAAAAAAATCACTAGCGTCACTAGAAAAGGATATCAGTAATTTTCTAGTTATGATTTAAATAATTGCTTCACTCTTTTTGTTACTGCGTAGAAATGTTTTTTATAGGATTTTATAATAACAAATATTTTAAAATTTTTGAGTGAATATCACGTTTTTCACTTCAAAATGCTGCCAAGAAACAAAAAATCGAAAAAAACACGCTTCCTGATTACCACGGGTAACATATCACCTTTAAAACTGAATTTGACTTTTTCATTCCCGATGATCTGGTAACGACTGGCAAGATTACCTTCTTCCGAGGCACCCCGGAAAATTTACTGGCACAGACTTATTTCTTAGTATTTTTATTAAAAATTTCAGAAAGGATGCTTAAGATATTGTATTTTAACATGTTTACAAAATAAATAAATCAACATAATTCATATTTCACCAAAAAAAACAATGAAAATATGTCTTTTTTTCGCCCTTGAAACCCTACTCTCCCTTAAAATCGCTTAGAAACTTTAATTCAAATGACTATATCAAAAATGTTGACTAAATTTTCGATGTGGTTTTAAATGATCGATGTAAATTTGTTAAACAAAGACTTATCTCAAAGCTTAGGATTATTTATTTAATTTAATTAAAAATGAGTTTGTGATCATTAAGATAAATTTTATGCTTGCGATCCGCAATGTTCAATATTCCTTGATATCCATGCAAAGTTATCCATTGACTTGGTTTTAATAAAAAGTCTAACAATAAATGAAGAAACCAGTTATTTAGAAAAATCTAGAAAAAATACTTAAACCAAACATAAAAATATTTATAAAAATGTTCATTTGATTTAAAATTGACTTCATCAAATAATTTAATAACGTTTTTTAATTTAATTTTCAGTCATGGAAGTTTTTAAAATGTTATTTTTCAATTACAGCAAACGACAAATAATTTTTCCTGTTAAACAATTTTATTGACAACAAGAATATTAAATCTACTATCTCAGTTTTAACCCACCTCTTACAACTAAGCCAGCAGAAGCCTAAAATAGCAATGGCTATAATTTCACCCTTGGGACCTTTTACAATTACATGTCCAAGAAATAATTTTCTCTGCCCATTACTTCTGAAGGCTTCCCTGTCTTCAATCAAGGTAGAAATTTTGAGAATTTCGACGCTTTATTTCATTTTCAAGATAAATAGTGAACTTTCACACATAACTTTCATATGGTTCAATAGCTCGATTATTAATTTGAGAGTAGTTCCTTGTTATTTGATTACTTTGAATTATTGAAAAACATCAAGGTTTTTCTTAACTCCCTTATAGTTTGCGATAAATACTATAAATAATCAACACAATTTTCATATTCCAATTACTTTCAAGTATTCAATTGAAAAAAATAGCAGTAGTTTGTTACAAAATTAGCTAAATTATTGAAAAGCAAGTGCCATAAAGATTATAGCAAAGCTTAAGCCTATTACCAAGTTATAGAACCATTAGACAAACTCTATGATAAATCCAATTTTCCACCAAAAGATAAAATATATTTTAGTAAAAGTCGATTTCTTAATTTAATAAAAACTTTGTTCTAGGTAATATGGCAAAAAGAAACAAAACGCAATTCTATATTACTAAAATAATTTTCAATTCGACCAGTTTTGTGTGACATTCAGTGGTTAGTCTTCCTTTATTGACTTATAAATCAATTTATGATATTATCAACCTTATTACGTTTTCTGGAAAGAAGGGAATTTGATTTTACCCATTATATACTAGAAGCATTTTTATAGAATGGCAGTTCTATGCAAGGTAATAGTTAAACTTTATATATTTTACGTAATTAGATTAAGACATAATATATTTGTATACCATATAATATTTTAATCAACAAGATATTCATTATGTAAAGATTCTCATTTTAATGAATTCAATAAATTTGTCAATGTTATATACATACAAAAACAAACTATAAGCTGCTTTAAAGTTATTATTATAAGAAAAATTTTTAAATATTTTCTGAAATGAGTTACCACAGTGTCTTGGCCTTGAATTGGTGAAGCAGAGAAATTCACGGAAGGCAGCAGCCCCCGAAGTAACGAATTATAAAGATCACAAACTGAAAGGCGGCACTATTGTTATGCTTGTTCCTTAGTTGTGTCCACCTGGTCCTTTCTCCTGGGATTTTGGAGACCAGTTTTAGCTTCTACTACACTTAGGTACACTAAACCGTCACTTACTTTACGTTAAATAAATTGTTGTACAATAAAAAACAGAGAAATTTAGTTTTTTATTAAATTTATTTCAATATTTAGTAACAAAAACAAAAGAAAATTTTAAAAGTAAGATACTAAGAACTACTTCTATAAAAATCTCGAAACACACTGACTTTCGATTTCTTAAACTTATTCTTATATACCTTTTTGGATCTATCATCTATCCTAAATAAACATTATAACATCTTAAAATAGTCGCCGACAGGATATTTACTTATTGTTAAGTTCGGGTGGTCTCCTTTTTTTTCTAATTTTTATTTGAACATATTTATTTATTGTGATTTCCGGTGAGATAGACCTCACAGGTTTTATGATCATAACACCTCCACGCAGAAAAAGAATAAACATATCTAAAATGTTTATGGAAGTAATCCAACTCCTAATAACTGGCGTCTTCCAGGGTGATTTTCATCCTCAATCTCTTCTAATTCCAATACTGGTCGTTGTATTTGTCTATGCTGTCGGAAGCAATTTGCTTTATATTTTATAAAGCATTTTAATAATGTGAATATAAAAGAACACAGTATTATGGTCCCACATATGCCTATGAACATTCCTTGAGTACGTTGTGGAAGGTTTTTCAACTGTTTGTATAAAAATCGTTCTTGATTCTGGATTTCGATTGTAGCATCCTGGAGATGTTTTAAGTTGTTATCGTTGATTTTATTTATCAATACATGTTCTGAGTCCATATCTTCTAATTTTATGTTTGCACAACATCCTTCCAAATGAAAATCGAAGCGGTCTTTATTCTCTCGACTTTCTTCATTTGAATCAAAGGTAATATATTTGTGCTGGCTGTATTGAAGTTGCATCCACCGTTTAGAGTTAAAGTACCTGTACCTTGCATACTTCCTTGTGAGCGATTATTTTTACAATTACATTCATAATTCGTATTAGAACTAACAGGAAATAAATATTTATTTTTATCTAATTTATGAAAAATCTCAAAATGCTTACTAATTTGATTAATTTTACAATTTGTAGCATCAAAATTTAAAAGTAAAGATATTTCACGTTCTTCTGCATGAATTGTAGCTTTTGTTTCAATTATTGGACATATATATAATTTATTTACTTTCTTACAATCTGGCTTTTCATTATACAATTGATAATGACTCTTAACACTATTGATAATAATAATTTGATTTTTAATTTCAATTAAGGTAAAATATCCGGCATTATTAATTGGTAACTCTAAAACTTTATATAATTCAAACTTCATTATATCCAATAGAGGTAAACTTACAATAATATTAATAATTTTATTTTTCAAATATGCAGACATTTTATTTCTTTAACAATTGAACTGTAATTATAAATGTTAGGTTCGTATTCTATGTATATTTTTACTATACTTTAATTCTTTTATGTAGTTCTCAGGGGATAATGCGGATGTAAAATATTTAGTTGTAAGAATAACAAGATATTAATCAAAGTTTCGTTATCATGTTCAACCTGTTTAAGGGCAAAGTGTATCTTGAAATTTATTTGTTCGAAATAAAATCTATTATTGGCTGAAAGTGTTATATTTCGTGTGAGTGATTCCATAGTATTAATATGACTCACTAACTCGTTGATTTTATCCGTATACTGCATTGTAGAAGTTTTCAAGATTTGGTTTTGATCATTTATAGCTCTTACTACTTTTAATTCCTCGCGCATTGAGGTCTGGATATATTCTTCATTTTCTTTAATTGTTAATAATGCATTCTGATAATATTCAGCATCACTACTATCCATGGTTCCAAATAATATCTTCATGCCTGAACCAATAGCATTAATTAAGCCTCTTTTATACCTAGTTTGCCCACCACCCAATAATTGTACGACAATGCTTTATTTATTTTTAATAATTGTTAATTCTGCTCTCGTTTTTTCATTAAGATCTCTAGATGGTCTAAGTTCGCTTAGACATTTATCGCTTATATGACTAATTAAATTTCTAATTTCACTTATCTTTTCTTCTAATTCGACTAACTCTATATGAATTATTATGCTAGTTTTGCCATTTTCCTGTCTTAGTTTTCCCAAGTGTTGAAAATAGACTCCAGTACTTCGAAAATTTTCAATTTCCAGTTCCGCTGCTACCCTGTAAAGGTTTGATATGACTTTATTTTGGTAGCTGGATTAACACGGAATTATCAAATACTTTAAGGACTCTATATGGACCTTTCATATAAGATGAAAGCTTTCCCTTTTCGGAGCTTTTAACGAATACCTCTTGGCCAACTTTCACCTTTGGCACTTTACCGAGTGTTTTATCATATCTTTGTTTGGACTTTTCTTTTGCTCTTTTATTATGAGTTTTTGCATTTTCCTCGAAAATTTTCCTTTCCATATTTTCCATTCTTTCGTAAATGGTTAATTCCCGTGTAGCTTGTTCTATCGATGAAGGGATGTTAGGCTCCCGCCCAAACATAATAAAGTAAGGCGAAAATCCCGTCGCTGAATGTGTTGCATTATTATAATTGAATGCAGCGTATTTTACCAGATTTTTCCAATTTTTTTCTGCTGTTTTGGATGTTTTCAAGAACTCATTTATTCGAGCATGCGCTCGTTCTAAAGAACCGTTTGACTGAGGATATGCGGTGCTTGTAGTTATTTGATTTATTTCTAATAACTTGCAAATTTCAGAAATTAGAGAGTTACAGAATTCCGTACCATTGTCTGTTAAAACGTACTTTGGTAGTCCGAATTTTAATGCCCAGTTTTCCAAAAATACTTTAGCAATGGAGCTCGCAGTTTTACTTTTTATTGGGATGATCATTATGTTTTTGGATAAATCATCTTGGATTGTCAGTGCTAAAGAAAACCCATCACTTGTGATTGGATATGGACCTATCAGATCCATGTGAATTTTTCTAAGATATTCTCGGCAAGACTTACTATTGACATAGGATTTCTGTGAGGATGACGATTGATTTTTCCGCTAATACAATTCTGGCATTTTGAAATATATTCAATGACATCCCTATTTAAGCCTTTCCAATAAAATTTCCTCTTAATTTTATCTATTGTTGATTTTTGCCCTGTGTGACCACCTATTATACCTTCATGGTTTTCTTTGATTATTTTTAACTGTAAATTTTTGTCAAAAACTTCTTCTATTGCATCGACATCAACTACTAATTCTTGATTATTGCTTTCTACATTATTATCATGAGTTTTCTCGTTTGTATTATTCCCGATTACTTCGTTATTTTCTACTGTAATGTCTTGTTCTTTCAGTAGATCAAGAATTTCTCTATAATTTTCATCTTCTTCCTCAGGCTGTAGAATCAGATCGTCTCTACTTAATTCGTCCGCCACAACATTATCTTTGCCTCTTTTTAATACTATTTCATAGTCGTATTCTTCTAATTTTAGTCGCCATCTTACCAGTCTACTGCCTGGATCCTTTATATTAAAAAGTCAAGTAAGTGGACGATGATCTGTTTTAATAAGAAATTTGGTTCCATAAATGTATGGTCTGAAGTATTTTACAGCCCATACAATAGCTAAACATTCTTTTTCCGTAGTACTGTAGTTTAATTCAGCTTTGTTCAATGTCCTTGATATGAACTGAATCGGTTTATCTATTTGTTCAGAGGACTGACTTAATACTGCACCCAGCCCTTGATTGGATGCATCAGTTGTAATAGTAAATGTCTTTGTAAAATTGGGATACTGTAAAGTAAAAAAGTTCTGCAAATCATTTTTAAGCTTATCAAATCTAGCTTGCTGTTCCTCTTGCCATGCAAAATTTGCATTCTTCTTAGGAAGTTTATTGAGTGGTGCTTCTATTTTACTACAGTTGGGAATAAATTTCCGATAGTAACTTATCATACCCATAAAAGATCTTACGCCTTTCTTATTTTTAGGTTCATGTAAAGTTTTGATTACATCTAATTTCCGTGGATTGGGCTTAACACCATCGTTTGTTATTATATGCCCTAGAAACTCAACTTCTGATCTTAAGAACTCGCGTTTATCAGGTTAGCTTCCTTTAATTTTAAGAGTACTCGATACAATTTCTTATTATGCTCTTCAAGAGTTTGTGCATATATAACTATATCATCTAAGTATATGAAACAGTCTTTCCCTAAAATATCCTTCAGAACATTGTTCATTAATCGTTGAAAACACGCAGGACCATTTTTCAAGCCAAAAGGCATACGGGTATATTCAAAATGTCCATACGGGGTAGAGAAGGCAGTTTTTTCAATTGATTCTTTATCCATTGAGATTTGATGGAACCCTGAAGCAAGATCCAGAGTTGAGAAATATTTTGCATTGCCTAGTTGATCTAAAATTTCACTAATGTGAGGTAAAGGGTAATTATTAGCTACTGTAATTTTATTTAACTTCCTATAATCAATCACAAGATGGTATTTTACTTTCCCGCTGGCATCTGCTTTCTTTGGAAAGCATCTGCTTGAATTATTCCATCTTCTTTTAGTTTCTGTAATTGTTTTCTTACTTCTTCTTCGTGAATCTTTGGATACCGGTAAGTTTTTGTGTAAATCGTATCTTCACTTATTGTTCTAATTTTATGAACTGTTGCATTAGTACATGTAAGTGGTTCTTCGGGTATACTAAAAACTTTAGCAAATTCTTTTAGCGTGCTTAATACTGCACATTTTTCATCTTTTGGCAAATGATTAAGTCGCAAACCATCTTTAACAATTTCCCACCTTTTACTAGATTCATTAATGTATGAAATATTCTCAACTTCATTTCCGAAATTGAGGCGAATATTATTACTATTATTTCTGAGCATCTTATTACTATAATCAATAACGTAACTATTTTCCTGTATAAAATCTGTGCCTAATATACCATCAAATTCTGAAAATGAATCATTTTGCACGACTTGAAATTTAACTAACTGTTTACTCGTTAAACCATTTCGGGACTTTATCTCTATAGGGATCTTAGCAACTCCTAAGGATTTCCTACTTGTTTTCCCAATACCTTTCATCCATATTGTCTCTTGTTTATCTAAATCACTCTCATATATAACCTTTTGCTTTATTAAAGACACTCCTGCACCTGTGTCGATTAAAATGTTATACTCTCTATTATCATAGGTAACCTTAATGTGAGGGCTTTTAGATAAATTGACAATAGATACATTTGTTTTGTTTTCAGGTTTTCTAAAGTTATAACTTTTAACTCTAGAAGATTTTTCTTCCTCTTGATACTTTTGTTCTTGAGGTTTACTTCTACAATATTTCGCTATGTGACCAATTTTATTGCATTTAAAACACTTTATTTCTAGTTTATTTACTTTTACTAGGCTTTTGTTGTGATAGCCTTTAATAAAATTTGGCTTACTATGCAACAATTTTAATCTTGTTTCTTCCTCACAAGCAAAACGTGAGGCTGTAGCTAAATCAGCCGGTCTTTGGGTAATTACATAAATGGCTAAATTTTCACACAATCCATTTATAAATGCATTCAATATATTTGATTGAATATAGATACGTTGTCCTTGCGCGTACTCTAGGTTATTTGCGGAAAGGAGATTTTGTAACATCCTTCGCTGTAATGTTTCTACACGTTGAGTAAATTGGATTACATTTTCATGTTTTTCTTGTTTTAAGCCAACTAATTCTCTAAACTGCAAGTCTTCTTTTAACTCAGACCAGTTGGTTATATCTTTATTCATTGTAATTGTACATGCGTTGCCTGTTATTTTACTTTTAATAAATAAAAATAAAATTCTCTTTTGATTCTCTGTCGCAAGAGATATGGTATCTTCACAGGTTTGAATAAAATTAAAAGCTTCTGAGGCGTCACTTTTAAACAGTGGAATCATTGAAGTTAACACTTGAATTGGAACTTCGGTTTCCATAATTTCTACTAAGTTTTCACTCAAATTTTCACAAAGGGTTTCAGAATCAGGGGTAGTAATTTCTTTCCTATCAAAACTTTCTATATATTCTTCTCTTGATATAAATTTTTCATTAACTAAAACCTGATACACTTTGCCTTTAATATCACTTTTAGATACGATATAATTATGAGTGGTTTCGTATTCTTTTTTAGATTCAAAGTCGCGAATTATGATTTTTTTTGAATCATTCATTACGTTAATTACACAATTTTTTTGAACTACAAAATAAAAATCAAAGTACTTACGTGAAAAATAAGACGGTTATGATTAGTAGGATGAGCATCTTTGTTGATTAGTTCTCAAAAAGAGTTGACGTCACTGCTGTAGATGATGAATCCTTGATAATCTGAATCCTTGATAATCTGGATCGTTGATAATCTGAATCTTTGATAATCTGTATCGTTGATAATCTGTATCCTTGATAATCTGGATCCCACCGCTGCCACCAATTAATTTGTTATGCTTGTTCCTTAGTTGTGTCCGCCTGGTCCTTTCTCCTGGGGTTTTGGAGACCAGTTTTAGCTTCTACTACACTTAGGTACACTAAACCGTCACTTACTTTACGTTAAATAAATTGTTGTACAATAAAAAACAGAGAAATTTAGTTTTTTATTAAATTTATTTCAATATTTAGTAACAAAAACAAAAGAAAATTTTAAAAGTAAGATACTAAGAACTACTTCTATAAAAATATCGAAACACACTGACTTTCGGTTTCTTAAACTTATTCTTATATACTTTTTTGGATCTATCATCTATCCTAAATAAACATTATAACATCTTAAAATAATCGCCGACAGGATATTTACTTATTGTTAAGTTCGGGTGGTCTCCTTTTTTTTCTAATTTTTATTTGAACATATTTATTTATTGTGATTTCCGGTGAGATAGACCTCACAGGTTTTATGATCATAACACTATTATATACACAGCAGATTTGCGATATCAGAATCTGTGCGTGTTAGTTCTTAAGTAATGATGCAAGTTCGAAGCAATATAATCTGGTTATCAAAATGTGTTTTTGGAATTTGCAATTTTCTTGTTACGCCCCATTAAAGATTTTTGCTACTTTTCTTTTTTTACATTTTTGAACTGTTAATAACATATCGTATATCTTGAAGTGCTTATGACAAAAATATATAACTCATATGAAAGCTTATATTTTGATCTTTAAAACAAAATTAGCAAAAGGAAAGTTTTATGGTTAAGTTTCATATATTTTTTGAAGCATAGGCGTCATTTTTTGATTTAGCAAGAAATATTTTAAGCATTTTTCTTGTAAAGTTGATTCAGCTTAAAGTACTTAATAATTATGCCAAAAATTATTATTCCCTTTTCATTTTTGAAATAATACAAAAAATAAGTACCATGTATGCACCTCGAATTTGGCCTTAAATTGTTTTGATTAGTCTGACCAAAATTTTTCAAATAAAGATAAAACCATCTTTATAACACAAAGTAATAAAAAATGTTATTCAAAATTTTAAAATGAATATAGCTTACTAAAAAAAACATACAATTTATTAGGGTTTAATTTATAATAATAATTAAAACAAAATAAATTTTTTTAATTTCAAGTAAATCCATATACCAGCTGAGAAGTTCGAGTTTTTAGATTTTACAGCATAATTCTACTTCACTTCAGTTTAAAACAGTTTAACATTAGATTGTGTCTAACTATATGTCAATACATTCAGAAGGAAAAAAAGTTAATATAAAATATTAACTTTTAAAATTTTTTTTATTCTTAATCGTTCGTTTTTATTGTTAATTTTTTTTATTTTTGTTTTTTGCTGTTTTCGTTAATTTTGTTAGTCTAATCTGACTATGTATTATAACAGATGTCAGATTCTATTTTTAACTACTTAACAATTTTAACTATTTTTTAAACACCAAATTGGAAAAGCTATAAACCAAATTTTAACGAAATTTTAATATTATCGCAAAGAGTTAAATTCTTAATATCCGACAATTATGTACGTTCATTCGTGGTCGAGGTCACAGCCCTGTGGTGACCGAATGACACGCATAATTCACCAGTTGCTTTGGCTGTGACTTGGTTGCGAGCTTGCTACACGCAGCTGTAGCCGTAGAGCGTAGGGGTGGGTCTTGTCACAGCAACTGGGAAATATATCTCGCAAAAGGTAAAGCTGCGTTTTGCAGCAGACGGAGCACATGACTCAAAAAAAACCGCGTCCAGGGAAGTGACTACACAAAAGAGAAAAGAAATCAATGAAGGAGTGGGCCATTGCTGCATCCCTCTCAGCCTAAAGAGAGAAGCCCTTTAGGCCCTACATTAGATGGTGGGGCCGGCACAACACGAAAATCAAAACAAAAAAATGGGATCAGGATATAGGTGGATTAAGATAACTCAAAACAATTTTTATATTTACTCACACATAATCTATTTAATTCTTTTCTTAATTATACATATTGTAATGTTTCTTTCCTTAGTTGGTTCTGAAAACGCCATGATGTTAATTCATATAAATGTTTTGCCCAACAAGGCAATATGTAATTATAGGCAATATGTGCCGAATAAAAATATGCCCGATAAAGCAATAAATAACATAGGCAATTAGTGCCGAATTAAATATATTTTTTTTTTTAAATTTAAATTAGTTAAACAATCACTTTTATTATAATTAATATAATATACATTACAATATAAAATATAATTTTTTGATTACAGAGTAATGCCCACACAATCCTCCTTCGATAATTATTTTTACACAAACTGACTCCCATTAAAATTTACCATTCTTATATACTAGCTTAAACAAACGGTTTTATTTAAAAATTAAAATATTTCCCATGGAGCGTATACAGCAAGCTTGAATTGCTCATGATAAAAATTTAGATTCTCACGGCTTGTTTATTGCAATTTGCAATATGATAAATACGTCAGCTTTCTGTATATCTCAGACATAAACCACTATAAAATAATTATAGTAATTTATCTTATACACTAAGTATAATAAAAGCTTTTACTGCATGATCATTAAAAATGGTTGTTATACAGATTCTGTCATAAGAATATAATAGAAGTTTTAAAAGATAAAATTGAAATAAAAAATGTTGTAATCTAATTTAAATACATTACACCCTCACCCCTAGCTTGAAATAATTTCATTGAATGCTTAATATTTAATTAAATTCTTTCATAAGCGAAATATTATTTAATAGTATACTATATACAATGTTTATACAATTTTTTTTTTTTTTTTTTTGTACTATAATTAATATTTTATATTTTTACTATATTTTCCTTTATCTAGTTTCAGTCTATTATTGTGAACTAGTTTGTCTTTTTCATTTATTCATATTAGTGAATTTGCATCAGATTTATTTATGATTTTATATGGTCCATCAAATGGTGCCTCATGTTTCTTTTTATTTTCTTTCTTTAAATACACAAAATCTCCTTTAAAGAAATTACTTTTGTTTGTATATTTGTCCTTTATATTTTTTCTGAGAATTTTTGCTTTTTGTAAAGATTCTTGTGCTTTTTCTAGTGCTCTCTGAAGTCTTAAGTGAACTTCTGTTGCATAGTCATCAATATTATAGAGAATATTTTCGTTGCTTAACGTTGATGTTTTATTTGATATTCCAATATTGGCTAACTTTCCAAATACTAATTCAAAAGGTGTATAATTTGTGTCTGTATGTGGCGTTGAGTTATAACAGTATATGTAGTAAGGAATCCATTGATCCCAATTGTCTTCATTAGCAAAAGATAGCATATACTCGTTCAGCACTCTGTGATTCCTCTCTATCGATCCAAGGGTTTCGTGATGAAATGCAGTGGATGTTAAATGTTGTATATTCAACAATTTGCATATGTTTTGAAATATCTAGTTAAAAAATTCTGTCCCTTGATCTGTTTTAACGTTCTTAAAAGCTCCATACTTTAGTATGAATCTTTCCACCAAAGTTTTTGCTACCGTACTGGCCTCTTTGGTTTCCATTGGAAACGCTTCTACATATTTCGTTAAATCACACTGTAGGGTTAGAATATAACGAAAACCATTTGAAAATCTTAAGGGTCCTATTGTGTCAATCGAAATTGTTTCAAAACTATTTGTAGGAGTTTCTGTAATTATAAGGGGTTCTTTTGTATGTTTGGTTATCTTATTTTTCGCACATTTTTCACAGGAATTGATGAATTTTTTTTACCATTTTGGTCATGTTTTTCCATATATAATTCTGCTTAAGTTTACTTACACATCTTTTTATTCCTATATGTCCTGCTACTGGTGAACAATGATGTTCTTCTATTAATTTATTCATTTCTTCAAGATTTGTGATTCTTTTCGGCGGTTTGTATAATATAATTTTTAAAACTTTATCCTTTTCATTGTTGTGTCTCGAGACTATTGTGTTATGCAGCTTATTGTATATATTTTTGAATTTATTTATATTAACGTGTTCAAATAATTTATCTTCAATTGATAATGCTAGTTCAGTTATGTTGTTACATGTCATTTTATAAATTAGTTTCTCCAGAAATTTATCTAAGTGATTTTCCAGATTATCCCTAAATCGAACAATGACATTTTTTTGTATTAAGATATTATCTGTATTTTTGATGGTGCTGCTTTTGTTATTCCTATTTTCATAGCCGGATTCATATTTAGTTTTAGCTTCTCCGTTAAGTTGCATATGCTTTACTTTTAGATTGTCACTAGAACTATGAAATCCGCTTCCTTTTAATTTATTATTATTTGTATATATGTGCACGTCTGCGTCATTTTCAAATATTAACCGCTTCACGTTTTTTATATCAGCAATAGAAGTGCTTTCCCAAACCCAAAGTTGATCAGACTGTTGTTGGTTTATTGGACTAACAATTCTATTCTGCTTTTCTTTCTCCTCTATTGTTTTTTTCATTTTTCTTGTCAGGACATTGATGCTTTTCGGAATTAATGATTTTAATTTATCCATATCAATTTTTATTCGTGAAAGTGCGTCTGCATTGGTGTTCATCTTACCCTGCTTGAATGTGATGTCAAAATCGCAATCCATCAAATCCAGTCTTATGCGTGTTAATTTGGATGAAGGATTCTTGTGAATAAAAAGATTAACTAGTGGCATATGATCTGTCACCACTGTAAATTTCCTTCCGTATAAATATGATCTAAAATAATTTATTCCCCAGTGAATTCCTATTAATTATTTCTCTATTATAGGTTTATTGAGCTCGTGTTTATTGAGCGTTTTGCTTGCGTAGCATATTGGATGCTCATCTTTTCCTACCCCTTGTGACAATATTGCACCTAGAGCATGATTTGATGCATCAGTTGTTAGAATGAATTTTTGATTAAAGTCCGGGTTGTTAATATCGGTGGTTTGATTAGCTTATCTTTTAATGCTTCAATGCCAAATTGGACATTCACTTGTCCAATCAAATGAAGTATTTTTCTTTAGTAAGCCATTGAGAGGTCTAGCAATTTCTGCAAACTTCGGTATAAAGCGTCTGTAGTAGTTACAAAATGCTACAAATCTTCTAACCTCGTCTGCATTTTTTGGTACTGGGTATTTAAGAATATGGATATGTTTATTTGGATCTGTTTTAACTCCTTTTGATGTTATAAGATGTCCCAAATATAGAACTTCTTCACTTAAAAATTTGCACTTTTTTGGGTTTAGCTTTAAATTATAACGTTGGAGTCTTTGAAAAACTTTTTCAAGATTATTATTATGGTGTTGTAGACTGCATCCATATACAATTATGTCATCTACGTATAAAAAAGCGCTTGCATCTAGTCCAGCTAGTGCAATTGATAGCATCCGCTGAAAACTATTTGTTGATATCTTTAGTCCAAATGGAAGTCTTTTGAACTGAAAGTGCCCTCGATTCGTTGAGAAGGCTGTAAGATAACGAGATCCTTTCTCAAGACCAATTTGGTGAAATGAACTGGTCATATCGAGAGTTGAAAAGTATTTTGCCCTTCCTAGCATATCTAGTATGTCTTCAAGACGAGTTAGTGGAAATCTGTCATTCATAATTTTCTTGTTAAGTTGTCTAAAATCCACAACTAATCTCCATTGTTTCTCGTCAGTTGCACTCTTTTTAGGTACTATTAGTAGTGGTGAATTATATGGACTTGTGGATGCCTCTATTATATCTTTTTCTTCCATTTCTTTTACTTGCTTATTAATTTCGTTTACTTGTGTTTGTGGTAAACGATAGTTCTTTATGTATACAGGAGTTTGATCACTTAATGTAATTGCTTGGTTATAAAAATTGTTGGTGGATAATGTTTCATTGTCTAAGTGAAATATATTTCGATATTTCTTACATATCTCAATAATACTGTTTTTTGCCTTTCCATCTAGGCCATTTAGGTTTAAACATTTTAGTAGTTTACTTATTCTTGTTGTTGTGCCTTTATAAAAAGTTTGAGTTGGTAGGATATAATAGTATTTTAATGGTTTCATTTTAGGGGAGAAATTTTTTAGTTTCTTCTTGTGATTACTCGTATTCAATATTCTAATGTGTGCTATTCCACTGGATGGGACGATTGTATTTGCTATGTATACTCCATCCATGATTTCTTCATTAAGCACAACACTGTCTTCTGTGATATTTACTGCTATTGGATCCCGACTGGAGTTTCTGTTAGGCATGCCTAAAAATATATAAGGGCCTAATTAGGCAAATGAAAGGCATGCCTAAATGCGGAAAGCCTTTGAGAAACCTAACTAGGCCCTTATTAGGCAAATATTACGCACGCCTAACTGAGGAATGCCTATGAAAACCTACTTAGGACCTTATCAGGCAAACATTAGGCACGCCTAAATGAGGAATGCCTATGAAAACCTACTAAGGCCCTTATTAGGCAAACATTAGAAAAGCCTAAGTGAGGAATGCCTATGAAAACCTACTAAGGACCTTATCAGGCAAACATTAGGCACGCTTAAATGAGGAATGCCTATGAAAACCTACTAAGGCCCTTATTAGGCAAACATTAGAAAAGCCTAAGTGAGGAATGCCTATGAAAACCTACTAAGGCCCTTATTAGGCAAACATTAGGCATGCCTAAGTGAGGAATATATATATATATAGTTAAATGTACCATATGTATAAGCATCTTATTTGGGTAAACATATTTAGCACAGAACCTTTTTACTAGTTTTTTACTAGTCGACCTCTTTGTCTCATAAAATTTTATGATTTATCCTTTAGAGTCTGTGTAGGGACTAATAAATTTAACATATGGCCGGTATTTCCAAAATTTTGTGTTTATGGGTACAGTATGTCCTTGTGATCCCTTATAGAAAAACCAGTTCATCACACATTTTGTTTAGCAATAGTTTTAGTTTTTAAAATAAAAAGTGAGTGATAACAGTGACTTGTGCGAATTATTTGAAGTAAGTGAGTTATAAGAATATTTTGCTAATAACTTAGGCAAGCCTAATGAGGGCCTAACTAGGACCTAATATCAAATTTCCAGTCGGGATGTATTATTTCGCATCTTGGCGGTATTTCAATGGTTCTCATGAATTGGTTTTTCATTGGTAGAATGCAGTCTTCACCTTGGGTCGTTAATTGTACTGTAAATGTTTCATAATCTATTTTCGCTAAAAATTTTATAAGAAAATCACGACCTATTATTCCATCTGTTATAATTGGTAGGTCTGATTTTATTACATGAAAAGGGTGGTTGAAAGTAGTCCCTTCATAACGTAGCTCAAAATTGGTTTTTCCAAGGGAATATATTACAGAACTCGTAATGCCTCCTATTTGGCAGGAATCATTGGTGTTTATGTCATAATTTATTGCGAATTGTGCTTTGCAGATTGAAATGTCTGCACCGGTATCAATTAAGAAAGAGATTTTTTTGTTGGATTTACCTTCTAATAATCTTACATAGTTGGTGACATTTTGATTGTAATGTAGAATCTTTAATTTTGTTTCCTTCCGGGGCTGTAGTTGTTGCTTGGTTCCCTTCGAAAATTTACATTTCTGTAAACTCTTTGATTTTTTGCTTCATTATTGCAATTATTGTTATTTCTGTTGTTGTTAGTATTAGCATTATTGCTGTTGTAATAGTTTCTATTATTATATTTTTTGTTATTGGTATTAAAATTTCCATAGTTTTTATTGTTGTATCTGTTATAATTATTTCGACTATAGTTATTGTAGTTTCTTGGTTGTTTATTGTTGTAAGTGTATTGAAAAATTTGCTGTTCATTTGTGATGGGTTTTTCGATTTGTTCTGCTAACATGGTAGCTTCAGCGAAAGATTTGCATTGAGCCGCAAAAATAGTAGGCTTAAGGGTTTGATTTACTCCATTTTGGAATGTTGTAAGGGCTAAACTGTCGTTTAATTTATTTATAGTTTCTTTGCTTTCTGTCCCTAACTCATTGATTTGAATGGTATTGAGATCAGAAATTATTGATGTAATTTTATCTGAGAAGTCTTTAACACATAAATTGTTTTGTTTCAATGCTATTAGTCGCGAATGAAGTGCTTGTGATGTTTATACCGATTTAAATTTCGTTTGAATTGCATTTTTAAGCTCCAAATAATTAGTTGGTGTTCTTGTAGCTGCCAATCTTGCCTTAGGCTTATCATTAATTTTGGTACACCATACAAAGTCTATTAGTTTTCTTTTGCCATCATCGTTTAAGGAATCATTATATATTTCTATCAGTTTTAAGAACTTTTCTATCTCGTTTGCTTCACCATTGAATTCTGGTATTATTTTTAAGGCTGTTAATAACTCAAAGTTTGCCATTTTTAATGTTTCAGGGGATTTCACTTTTGCTGTGTCGCTTTCAGAATCTGAATTTGAATATTCTTCTAACAAGGAATCGCTGTATATTCTATTTGTTTGGTTTTCTATAGCATTGGAAGTTTTATTATAAGATGCACGAAAGTCACTTGCTATATCTTTTAATGCATCTTTACTTACATGTGAGCTTTTTTCTAAAGTTATATAAAGTTCTTCAAATTTTAATTTTAGCTCTTTCAATCTTGTGTTTTTGTTAAGTATATTCTTCGCAGAAAATCTTCTCGAGGGGTTCTTTAAAATTGTCGCTCCTAATTTATTAACTTCTTGAATGATTCCCTGCACAATTTCCATAAAGTATTTCACTTTTACAAATAATTATTTTTTTTTTATTCAATTTGCACTAAATTTCTTACTCATAAATAAAAAAGACAATTACAAATTATATATTTATTATATTAAATTGAACCAAATTCATGTAATACTTATGTTTAAATTTATATTAAGTTAGTTAACAGTTTATATAAAAAAAAATTTTATTTGTATTATTTCATTTTATTGAGTTTTTTATGCTGGTCTCGTTGCTTTTCAAGCATTTTTACTTTGTTAATAAGTTTCTGCTTTAGTTTGCTGTCCAATGTTATTGGTATTATGCGATGAAGTTCACCGATTTGTCTACGTATTTTTACTTGAACTCCTGCTCTTCTTTTTGGTTTTAATAGTTTCAATTTTGGAACTGGATCTGGTGTTTTGGTGCAGCTTTCTTCTGCCGTTTACGATATTCCTCGATTGTAATTGGCCTCGGTCCTGCATTCGGATTGTCCCGGAGAGCTTCTTGTAATGTTGGGATTTGTAATCCTATTTTTTGTTCCTCGGTGAGCTTATGAAATGGAATCTGTCCTGTTCGCTGGTTCGTCTTTAGGGTCGCCATGTAATGTTTCTTTCCTTAGTTGGTTCTGAAAACGCCATGATGTTAATTCATATAAATGTTTTGCCCAACAAGGCAATATGTAATTATAGGCAATATGTGCCGAATAAAAATATGCCCGATAAGGCAATAAATAACATAAGCAATTAGTGCCGAATTAAATATATTTTTTTTTTTTAAATTTAAATTAGTTAAACAATCACTTTTATTATAATTAATATAATATACATTACAATATAAAATATAATTTTTTGATTACAGAGCAATGCCCACACAATCCTCCTTCGATAATTATTTTTACACAAACTGACTCCCATTAAAATTTACCATTCTTATATACTAGCTTAAACAAACGGTTTTATTTAAAAATTAAAATATTTCCCATGGAGCGTATACAGCAAGCTTACGGTCCAAGCACTTGAATTGCTCATGATAAAAATTTAGATTCCCACGGCTTGTTTATTGCAATTTGCAATATGATAAATACGTCAGCTTTCTGTATATCTCAGACATAAACCACTATAAAATAATTATAGTAATTTATCTTATACACTAAGTATAATAAAAGCTTTTACTGCATGATCATTAAAAATGGTTGTTATACAGATTCTGTCATAAGAATATAATAGAAGTTTTAAAAGATAAAATTGAAATAAAAAATGTTGTAATCTAATTTAAATACATTACAATATATATATATATAAATAAGTCATTTGATCTTATGGTAAAAACAAAATTCAATGTTTTTCTTAATAATATTTGACAACATTTACTCACATTTTTCAATTTAACTAAAAGTCATGAAAAAATGTGTGCATTCGTTATACATTTAGCCTCTATAATTATCGTTGCTTGGGAATTATTTTTTTCCCCAGCATTAATATAAGTAACCCATAATTTAAAAATTTAATAATTTGGGATTTATAATCTCTTTTTTTTTTTGCCTTATTTAAACAAAAAAAATTATTTAACCTTATAGCTAAATATTATTCCGGACAAGAAAAGAGAGAAAACGAAACTTTTTTATAATAAAACAAAAAATTTTTTTTCACTGATCTTTCATTATTCTTATGAATTCGATAATCTCAGGCTGATGGGCCCAGCATCCTGGTGCACACACAAGGATCTGCAAATAAAATTAACTCCTTTCTTTTCTTTTTTGGTTGTCACAACCACAAAAAAATTAATAAAAGCTTTATATTCTAACAACAGATGCTTGGCTCTTATCCTAAGCATATAATATATATGTACATATTTATTTATTTATTTTTTTAAAAAAAAGTTCCAAAGCATCCCAGCAGTTAATTTCCCCTTAAACGCGGATTAGTGACAAATGTCATTGTTTGTCCCTTGAAAAATATATGGAGTTTTGTTCACAAAATATTCTAAGTCCTAAAGACTTAGAAAATTTTTTGTTCAACTCTCGCATGTTCACTCTCTTTGACATTTGTTAGTGTAGTTTCGTTTGCTTAAGTCGCGAGTGCATGTTTTAATTATATGTTTTAATTTTTATTTTAATGTGTGAAAAAGTGAAATATTTATATTTAATTAAATAATTTATAAGTTTTTATGTGTAAAGAAAAAAAAATAGAAAAATAAATGTATTTATATAAAAAAATATGAGTTTCCTTTCCCCTATTTCATTTCAAGCAAATAAAACATTTCATTTTCAGGGTAGTGTGAACGAGAGAAAAAATATTATATTTAATATACCCCTTTTAAATATGCCAGCCTATATATAACACCGATATGCACGCACACACCCAAACGGACCGGGGACATTTCTGTACTCATTTCCTATTTAAATGTCATCAGTGCGTGGAGCTTATAGATTAACATTGTTCGGTGACCACTTGGTTTCCCTTTGTCACTGATCGAGGAGAAATTAACCGCTGGGATTTAAAAAAAGTAATAAAATATTTAAAAATATTTAATTAAAAAAATTGATTGCATTTATTCAAAAACGGACGGTTTGGTTGTCCTTACCGCCTTTTTTTCAAAAAAAACTTTCCTGTTTTATCAAAATAAATTTTTTAAATAGCTTTCATACTAAAAAAATTTTTTTTTTTTCGTTTTACTCAAGAGTAAAGTAAACGTTTATAATTTTAACTATACACTTAATTTTAGCTTACTATTGTTGTATGAATACTAATACCCTTAGTGGAATTTTTCTTTTTTTTCCTTTTCCTCCTCCGAATTTCATAATGCTTTTCTTATTCTTTCAAAACAAAAAAAATTATCTTAAAGAAGTGCATTTTGTGGGTTCAAATATCTTCCTGCATTTGTATTCCTGTATTCCTTTCATTAATTTTTTTCTTTTATCTTATAAATATATTAAAGTCAAACCATTGTAAGAAATTAAAAATTTAATTTCTTTCACTAATTTTTGTCATTTTTGGAAGTTGCTAACACATGCAATGCAAACGCATAAATTGCAAAAAGTGATTTTTTTGTCTAAATTCTGCACAATTAATATTTTAATTTTGCTTTAGTATAAATACTTTGTTTTTTTCTGTTTTTCAATCTGTTCTTCTGCTTTTTTCAATTCAAACACATTTTACAAATTAACCAACACTATATCATCATACATTGATTTTTTTTCCTTTTTTGTCCTTTTTTTTTTCTTTATTAAACATTACCGATTTTTAATATCAATTGATTTTTATCTATATATACTCATTTAATAAAACTTCTTTCTTTTCACATGTAATTTCACATGTAATCCTACCAAATATGGAGTCGAACTAGCTCGGTCCAAGTCTAAAGCCTTGTACAGTCCAAAGCGAATTTTATTCGCTATACGCCTAGGGTCATAAAACGGGTGATGTATTTTCTCTAGCCATAGCTACAAGAAAAATGTTTGTTTCATGACGATCATTTAATGGTAAAAGGATATTTTATGGCCTTCAAAATTTTTGTTGTTTTAATTATTACTGTACCTCAAATTTTTATTTTGCTTTAAATTTTTGTTGTATTTATATTAAAAGGGATAAGAAATAATGATTTTATTACTTTTAGAGAAGCATTTTGTGGCCTTCAAAATTTTTGGTGTACCTCTAAGAGTAATAAAATCATTATTTCCTATCCGTTTTAATATAAATACAACAAAAATTTCAAATACACTAAAAATTTCAATCACAACAAAAATTTTGAGGGCCATAAAGTGTCCCTTTGGTGTCATAAATGATCCTCAAGAAAGAAAATTGTTTCTTCTAGCTATGGCTAGAGAAAATGCATCAACGGTTTTATGACCTTAGGGGTATAGCGAATAATATTCGCTTTGGTCTGTACAACGCTTAACTCGCCTCGCGATCTGCCACCGACTAACTCAACCCGTGATCTGGCCCCGACCGCCTGCCAAAAATTTTTGTTCATTCCGCATCACGATCCCTCATATTATTTAGCCAAATCCATGCACAAAAAAAAATACTTTTTTTTTCTGCATATGATTTTTTCATATAATTTCATATGATTTTTTTCATATAATTTCATATGATTCTTTATATGGTATTGCAAAATAAAAAAAAAACAAAAAAAATATAACAATAACACACGCAGCACTGACACGTGCCTTTTGATATATGTATTGTTACGTTTTGTCCCAACGTTATTCGAAATACAATCTTTTACATTTATTTTGTATCCTATTTATTATAATATAATATTACTTAAATTATACTATCTCTAACTAATTCACTCAATAGTAAGAAACTCCAAACTGACTTCCATTTTTCGGTGACAGCTCTTTATATAGTAAGCTCACAGCCTACTTTGCTGTGAGCCTACTATAATTATATAACAGTATACATACATATATATATATATTTTCTGGCGACAGTCAAAAAAAAATTTTTCGCGACAAAGAGCACACAGTTCCTTTTAAATGCGGTGTACATATATATATATATTTTGCCATCCACACGACCATATATATATATATTGTTGAGCCAACGAACGGGACCTGTTAATACAAAACAGGTTGTGTTGAACAAGTTGTCAACAAGTTTGGAGTCAGTTGTTCGCTGGTGTTTATACTGAGCAGATCCACTGGAGTTGGTTGTTTATTTTAATTATAAATTAAGATTAATTAAGATTAATAATTCATTATAAATTAAAATTAATACTTGTTGAATATAATAATAATTGTTGTTAATATCATTGAAATTAAAAATAAATTAGTAAAAATATTTAAAAAAATATAAAATTAAAAACAACAGTTTGTTGTGATTGAACGATCAGAAAACGGTAAAAGAGCTTACCGCTTCTACATATATATATATATTGCCATATGAAAATATATGCATATATATAAGTTAATAACAACGATACCTCGCTATCAAAAAATTTTGATAACGAGGTACTGTTAGCCTGAAATAGATTGTAAACAAGTTACCGTTTACAAATTACAGTTTGTTCCGGCATGTTGAATATAACCAGATTTAAAATAAGTTAGTCGACAGAAGGAACTCAGTGAGTAGAGACATAAGAATAGTTATTTAGAAATATTGAAATATTGAAATTTTAACTGTAAAATTTTATTATATAAATTAAAGTTTTGTTAACTAGTGCCCGAGCAGGGACCGTTCGATGGAGTGTCAGGTGGGTTTAAAAAGTGCTAAAAACAAATTATAAAATATTAAAATAGCTAATATAAAGTGCTTAAAGAAATAAAGTTAAATTCAAAGCTTATAGAAGACTGAAACTATCTTTTAATAATAGCAAATAAAATAAATTAAACATTTATAAGACTTCTGAATTGGCAAATAAATTATTCTTAAATTAATAAAATGTTCTCAAATTAATAAATGCATAAAACGTTTTCGAAGCTCTGAGAAAAAAAATCCACTCCACGAACGTAGCGATAATGGTACACGAGGAATGCTAAGTACCGAATAAATTAAAACAAATTACAGGAAATTGGGCCCCTTAATAGCCACTACGGATGAAAAGGAGTCTGACCTGAAGGACAGCCAACTGCAATAAATTTATTCGTTGGATCGCTGAAGGAATCCCGCATCTAATTAATTCAACTTAAGAACATCTTGCTATCATCTTAGTTTACGTAAGAATTCAAGCTTAAGAAATTTATATAAAATTTTTATAGAATTTAGGAAATTTAATTATTAAGTTCGTATAGTTTAAAAACAAAAAAACACAAAAACTGAAAAGCAAAAAGTAGTCGTTGTGTGTGCACTTATATTTTTTCGATAGCGAAAAGCAAGAAAATACCAAAATTTAAGTATAACTTTTCCTTTTTGCATTAAGAACAAATTATTTAGAAAAATTTTACTGAAAAGATAAAAAGTAGGGATCCAAGAAACTTTTAAAATATTTGTATAGAAGTTTTGAAAAAAAACTTATTAGGTTTCTTGTAAATACTTTCATTATTTTGATTAATTTTATTGTATTACATTTTTTTTTTATTTTACACAACACTTTTAAAAGAAAAGGCAAAACTTGTAATAAGTAAAGGAAATAATGGATCCTCCAAATAAAAATATAATTCAGCCCCCTCGACTAGACCTCACAACTAACCCGCGGTCTCCTGAAATTGAAAGTTTCAACTTAAATTCATTAACCGGACAAATTGCTTTAATTGTTTCTAATATTCTCAATAAAAACGGCGAAAAAATAATACAGAATAGAGACCAAATCATAAACTTACCTGCAGATAAATACCTTAGCGATATGGACAAAATACCTGACGTCGTAAAAGACCTTAGAGACTTCCCTGGTCAACCTGGAGAATTTAGCTCGTGGAAAAACAGTGTCAATAGAATTTTGATAATTTACGAGCACTTGAAAGGGACACCAAAATACTACGAGATACTTATCTTAATTAGAAATAAAATCATTGGACAGGCAGATATTGCTCTAGAATCTTATAATACCCCATTAAATTGGAACAAAATTTCTAAGTGCTTAACAATGCACTATGCCAACAAAAGGGACTTCGGAACCCTCGAATATCAAACGATATCTTTGGTTCAAGCCATTACGGGGTTTAACCAAACAGTTTATCAACAACTTTCATTAATATTAAACAAACTTTCTTGCATGGAAATGAGCAAAGAATCACTTGATAATATGACCCAGTCCTATCAAAACAAAGCGTTAGATACATTTGTCAGGGGATTGAAAGGAGATTTACCCAGGTTGCTAAGTATTAAAGAACCCGAAAATCTACCTCAAGCACTGAATTTATGCTTAAAATTGCAAAATATCGACTATCGAACGCAACACGCTATGAATAGTCAGAAAAATTCAAGCACCTTCCAACCTCATTTTCCGCTACGTAGGAATAATAATTTCACATGCAGCTCAGCACCGCAAAAAGGGTTTTACCCAGAATTAGTTCACATACCAAGACATCCTTCGCCACTTCAGTTCCAACCGCAATATCAGTCACAACTAAATTTCAGGAAGATATCAAACCTGTTGCCTCGCGGGGAACCAATGGACATCGATGGAACCACTAACTCAAAAAGATCTTTAAACCATGCCAATGGGCCACAAAGCAAACAACTCGTACGAAAACGGGATTATCCAAAATATTCATAGCAGACTCGTGCGATAATGATAATGAGTCAGCAGCAATTTACAAGGAACGTTTGAAGATTATCTTGATACGTATGAAACAAATGATCTTAACCCAACCGAATATTTCGATGATATTAATTTTTAAGGGTAAATTTATCTTCGCTCCCCTTTTTTGAATTCAAAAAAGGGAAGAGTGGAGAGGTGTTAAAATTTTTAGTAGACACTGGATTAAACAAAAACTATGTACAGCCAAGGCATATAAAAAATCCCATTCAAAACGAGAAACCTTTTTTTGCAAAATCAGTAGGTGGTAACATAGGAATAACACATTACACATTTATTAATCCTTTTTACAGCAATAAGAAAAAAATTAAGTTCTTTATTTTAAATGGTCTCACTACATTCGATGGAATAGTAGGAAATGATACCTTGAGAATTCAAAGCAACAATCCATACAAAAAAGGGATATATGGAAATTCAAAGAAACATCCGTATTCCTCTGAAATAACAATATTTCGAGAATATTAATAACATTTCAAGTGAGTTGCAGATATCCCATCTAACAAAAGATCAAAAAATTAAATTAATAAATATTATTAGAGCTTGTCCTAAGCTTTTCTCCGACCCAAATAAGAAGTTGCCTTATACCACGAAAGTAAAAGGAGAAATACGTACTTACACGGATACACCAGTTTATTCAAGACCATACCCATACCCACTGGCCTTGAAAAATGAGGTAGAAAATCAAGTAAAAGAACTGCTTAATCAAGGGATAATCAGACCGTCAAGGTCAGCTTATAACGCTCCCGTTTAGATCGTACCCAAGAAAGCAGGTAAATCTAACGAAAAACAATATCGCATGGCCATAGGCTATAGGAAACTGAACTTCGTGACAATACCAATAGGGTATCTATACCAGAAATAAATGAAGTTCTGCCGAATCTGGGAAAAAATAAATATTTAGCTGTTATCAATTTAAAGTGCGGGTTTCACCAAATACCCCTCAAAGAACACGATATAGAAAAAACAGCTTTCTCTATCAATAACGGGAAATACGAGTTTTCTCGGCTACTCTTCGGATAGAAAAAAGCTCCTTCGATTTTCCAAAGGGCCCTGGATGACATATTAAGACAGCATATCGGGGAAAAATGCTACGTCTACATCGATGACATTATCATTTTTGGAAAAGATGAAAATGATTTCTTTAAAAATTTACAAGCAGTATTTACAACACTTGAAAAGGCAAACATGAAAGAGCGAATTCTTTCACAAAGAAGTAGAGCTTTTAGAGTACATCGTAGGGAAGAACGGTATCAGGCCAAACCGCATTAAGTTAAGGCAATAATAAATCTTCCACCACCGAGAAACCTTAAAGATCTCCGATCTTTTTTAGGAATGTCAGGCTATTATAGACGCTTTGTAAAGGATTATGCTAAGCTAGCAAAACCCCTGACATCCCTTTTACGGGGGGAAGATGGACGTGTCTCAAAATACACCTATACCTAAATAAAACAATCTCACTCAGTCAAAATGCCCTGGATGCTTTCCGAAAACTAAAAACCTCCCTTATCTCAAAGGAAATAATGCTTTCTCACCGCGACTTCAACAAAAGCTTTGAACTAACGACGGATGCCTCTAAAGTTGTGATTTGAGCCCTTTTATCCCAAGATAACAAGCCTATAACATTTCTCTCACGAACTCTTAGTAAAGCGGAAGAAAACTACGCGACGAATAAAAAAGAAATGCTGGCGATTATATGGGCACTAAACTCTTTGAGAAATTACCTCTATGGTTCGAGAAAAATCAAAATTTACACAGACCACCAACCACTTACGTATGTTCTTAGCAACAAGAACACTAATAGTAAAATGAAGCGTTGGAAATCAATTCTGGAAGAGTACAACTACGAGTTAAAATACAAGCAAGGAAAAAGTAATATAGTAGCTGATTCACTTACTATTCGTACAAAAACCACTTCAACGTCTTAACTTCAACAATGCATAGCAGCAATAGTTCTCCACATAAACTAATACCAACAGTGGAAGTGCCAATAAATGTTTTTCGCAATCAAATAATTCTAAAAATTGGATCTGAAGACAGTTACGAAAACAAAATCCTTTTCGACAAGAGTCAACCAAGACACGTCTTTGAGAGGCGAGAATTCACCAAAGTTGGCCTAATAGAGATTCTGAAAAAATATCTAGACCCAAATCTAGTCAACGGCTTGCTCGCACCAAAGCAGGTAATGGGAATAGTTCAAATTTTTTTTCCTGATCACTTTAGTAGCTATAAAGTCCGTTACACAAATAAGATTGCCGAAGATGTCGAAAACATAATTCAGCAAGAGGAAATAGTACTGAAGGAGCACAAAAGAGCCCATAGAAGCGCACGCAAAAATCAAATGAAGATTTTACAAAAATACTTTTTTCCAAAAATGAATTCGCAAATCTCAAAAATGACGAAAGCCTGTTCAATCTGTAAAGAAAATAAATACGAAAGGCATCCTAACTATCAAAAGTTAAATTTAACCCCCATACCAAACTTTCCCGGAGAAATATTACATATCGACATTTTCTCTACAGAAAAGCATTTAGTACTGACCGCTATAGACAAATTTACTAAATTTGCCCAAGCAAGAATTGTAAAATCTAGATCAGTAGAACATTTAAAAACTCCTCTTCAAGATATTCTGTTTTACTTTTGTGTTCCCAAAATGGTAATAATCGACAACGAAAAGGCCCTGAATTCTATATCAATAACATCTATGCCAGAAGATGAACTACAAATTAAAATTTATAAAACTCCCCGATATAAGAGCGAAACCAATTATCGGAGATCGGAGATAATGAGATGTCTTAAGGCTGAAAGTACTCCCCGGAGCTTTAAAGAGCGAAAGAGTGGTGAATGAATACAACTTTAGCATTCATTCCACCACAGGAAAAACACCTGTCAAATTATTTTACGGTCGAGCTCCTAATACAAATCCCAAAAATTTCGAACGAGTAAGATTAGGCAATGTAGAAAAATTAAGAACAAAGCAAGCGAAAGATTTACAATACCATAACAAAAAACGCAAGCCCATTAAGCAATATTCTCCCGGTGACATCATCTATGTAAAATGTAATAAAAGAATAGCTCTAAATTATCTTTGAGATACAAACAGGAGAAAATAAAAATTCGACTGTTATCACACTGTTATCAGGAAGAATCGTCCACAAGAGTAATATTAGAAACTAAACAGAATTGATACCCCTTTACTCCCTTTACCTGTGTGGCGAGAAAAAACCTTTTAGAGAAATAACAAGAAATAAATAATAAGAATAATAAGAATAAATAGAATAATAAGAATGGTAAGAAATAAATATAAGGAAATAAATTTACAATAAACTAATCTATAGAAATATGAAAAATGAATTATGGAGAATTTAAAGTTCCAAAACGTAACTTAAGTAGAATAATAAGCTAAATAACTAAATCATAAAAATAATTAAAAATTAGGATTAAATGATAGTTTGTAAGTCTATGATGTCATGACATTTTTTTGAGTTAAATTATATTCTCAAAATTGGTCATATTTGATTTGAACCATCGTGGACTTTTGATTGTGTTTTTGATGGGGAAGAGTTAATATCAACGATACCTCGCTATCAAAAAAATTTGATAACGAGGTACTGTTAGCCTGAAATAGATTGTAAACAAGTTACCGTTTACAAATTACAGTTTGTTCCGGCATGTTGAAAATAACCAGATTTAAAATAAGTTAGTCGACAGAAGGAACTCACAATCAGTGAGTAGAGACATAAGAATAGTTATTTAGGAATATTGAAATTTTAACTGTAAAATAAATTTTTATTAACTTATATCATGGTTGAAAATTTGGTAACCTGTACGTCGATTTTGATAACGCTTTGGTTTTACTGTCATATTTTCAGAACCCCAGCTATAGAAGTTTCACTTCAAAAAAAAAAAGAAAAAAGAACAATGCATGCGTTCGTTACAATTATTGGATTCTGATTAAATATTTTCGGTGAAGTGTCAAAATATACACTGAAAAAAAATAGGTTTGGTTTTCAAAAAAGGCATTTAGTTGATTTTCGATGCACTTGAATCATGAAAATAATTCTTGAGTCATAATTTAAATACTCAATTTAAGTAAATTACATGCTCAACAATGAAATATATTTATTAGCCACCCGAATTTTTTTTTGCTCAGTGTAGTTTTCAGTAGATATTTAGTTTTAAAAGTTAAGGTATATAGTAACATTTTGTCAATTTCATTACATTTTTGATAGAGCAATGCCCGTTGGCACTGAAAATTGTTGATAAAAAACACTTTTTACTAATTTTTTCCAGAAATATGGTTGAAGTAAATTTATGGAAATATTGAATTAATTTTCAGTGCTTAACATTCCGCTGTTTTTGTGCAATTTTTGTATAAAAATAATTAGAAATAAACCAGTGACAAAGTATTCCCATCTTTCGTAATATTTCAAAAAAGTGAATTTACGGTGATCACCATATTTCAACCTTGAAATATCTAAAATCAGAAAACTAAATTTGGTTAACAAATAAGTACTTTCTCTCCTCAATGAATTTTCTTTAATTATATTTGTGATTTTTTGTTGTCATTTAAAGTCAAAACAGCGATTTTTAATCAAAGAAATTATATAAGTATGCGTGACCATATGCATTGTTATAACTTGTAAAGCTCCATATCCACGAGATTAAATTAAAATGAATAAATAAATTGTTGGTTTGATAAACAAACTCTTACATATATTTTATTACCTGCGGCCCGTGTATAAAAGTAAGTTAAATGTACGTGGCCCGGAAGAAAAAAAAGTTGAGTATGGCTACTTTATATAGTATAGAATATAAACAAGCTATATTGTATGGAAGTATTGTGTATGTAAAAAGTAAATGTGAAATTTCAAATGATTTTCTAAAGTAGTTTTTGAATGTCGATGATTACAGATTTTTTAAGCGTCATTTAAAAAAGGACGCGCTTAAATTTTTAAACTCTAGAAAATGCACTAATGTGGGAAGATTTAAATGTCAATAGCTATAAGAGTTTTGCTCCGATTACTTTGAAATTCTGACAAAAAATTTCTAAAATAACGTAGAACAAGATAATGAAATAATATTGCAATTTTTGAAAATTTGTTATCTATTAAGGCAAAATAATAATAAATTAATAATAACTATTAATATTGGATTTATAAAATTTTTACAACTTTTAGTTTTTGTACCGACTTTACTATAAAACATTCTTTTAAGTCAATATTTTCTTACAAAGTTTCTATTTTGAAAGGAATATTATTTAAAATCTTTTATTGTTTTATATTTGATCACATTTTTTATTTCTCTTTTTCAAATCAATCGTTAATTTTTTTCTGATCATGAGCTTATAAGCACTACCATAATGAAAATCTTGCAAAAATATAAATTTGTAAAGCTGGATTTCTAAACTAAAAATACATTAAGGTCAAAAATAGTGGAAAATTACTTAGAATAACAGGTAAATAGTGCAGAACAAACTTCAATCAACAGTTTAGTACTATATTTCATTCTGAAAAACCTTAAAGAATTTTGAAATCTGTAAGATCTTTAAAAATATGAAGGAAGCTTAATTATTTTCAAAAATATTTATAGTGAGATATTTTTGTTCTTTTACATTACCAATTTTTTATTGTTGGATGAATTTCGATAACAGCAAATTGTAAGGACATTATGATATATTATTTGTTCATTTTTTCGGGGAGTTTGTTACCTCACATAAAACTTTTAACATTTACTTTATTTGAATTTGAATAAGTTTACTTTACTGTAAAAGAAGCCTTTTTCAATTAAAAAGAAAAGCATTATCGGCTTAATTGTCAAATAATACTTTCTACTTCTTTGACTACCCTAGTCGAAATGTTTGATGATGATGATTATGTTAAAAGCTCGTACCGAATTGATACTAAAAGGTTAAGATAAGTCACAATTTAACACTACCAGTATCAAATCATTATTAAAGCTACAAACTTTTCAGTACATTCAGTATGAAATCATATAAAAGTTTTAAAGTGAATAATTTTATTGAAAAATCTCCTTTAAATCAATATCGATTTTTCCATTATAGACTTCCGTCGATATTTTTTCCATAAATTGTTTCAGACACTTTAACAAAAAAATTATTCGTTTTGCAGAAATCAGCTAAAAAATTGGAGCTCTAGTCGTAAATTCAATTTTGTAACTTTCATATTTTGATTTATGTTATTTATACAACTTTTTAAAAGGTTTTCAAAAAAAAAAGCAATATTATAAAGTAGATTTATGTCAGTTATGTTAATTAACAACAGCTCGCTCAGTTCTTTGAAATGGTACATTTGTTTGTATACCTAAATATTTAAAAATGTTGACTAAATATTGAACAATTCTTGTACAACTTAAGATATAAATAAAACTTCACTTCAAGTAAAAGCCATTTTTGATTTGTAAGTTTTGGGTGAGTCTGTTCTTACATAGTTGTTTTCAATTATTTTTGACTTACTACAGTCTGAAAAAATGATAGACTTATTTTTTAGAAAATGCACAAAACAAAAAAAATATTTAGAAATTCAACTTTATAAACGGTGTTCAATTTCCGAAAACAACAAATCTTATAAAATATTCCATCACGTATACCCATAACTTAAATTGGAAAACTAGTAAAAATAGAAAACCCAATAGAAAAAACAAAAAACAAATTTGTTACGTCCTTCGGCTATTTCTAGTAAATAATTTATACTATAAAGGATCCAGGTAAATCAAAAGAAAACAAAGCAAATTCGTGGTATCAAAGGAGTCAAAGATCCAAATTACAAGCTCTCGAATTCTTACAAAAACACAAGCTAACTCCGTTCTTGCTAAGGTCGAGTATTTCTGAAATTTCCCTCGGGTACAGTAAAGTTGCACATCCCTAATTCCTCTTTTGTTGAGGGCTAACTTAATGCGCTTGGTGTAAAGCATAGGCTTACTGGATCATAAGCATACACTTTACTGGTTAATTTAATGTATGAGTATGAAATTTTTTCGTAGAAAAATTGGATGCGAGTAACAAATGTCAAGAGGGAATAACAAACCAAAATTTAATGTAAAACCACACATTATTATAAGAGGGCATAGCTATTATTTTTGGCAAACAAAGTTTTATTATATCGATAAAATGTATGTAAGCCATACAAAGTTTTAAGTGAATTAGAAAAATAAAATCGGAAAGTTTAGGATCATTTAAATATATGATAGAAGCTTATAATATTTATAATAACTTAAATAAAGCTTTTCATTAGTAGAAAAAGATTTTATAAATTTCAAAGTTTCAAAAAAGTCAATTATATATTACTTTACATACGTAATTCAGCATAAAAGAACCTTTAAATAAGTGGCTACGATAAACAATTTAGCAATTCTATAAATTAGTAACAACGCAATTAGTGTGGAAAAGAAATTGACAGCAGCTAAAGTAAAAAGTTCAGGTAGAAAGAAAAATTACAAACAAAAACTGATTGAGTAGTTGAAATTTTGTTTAACTATTTCAAGGGAAAAGATACCACAAAAGTGGAGGGAATTAGGATTTTTTAAAGAACTGAACTTTTAAGCCCTAAATTACTAGGAAAAGTTTCGCATTAACTACGAGTGTAGTTTCATTTTTAATATCATCCACCATATCCTTGGAACTTTTATAGCAAGCATTTCCTTGTCCATAATGGATATCTTTCATGATATCCAACTTTACGCATATAGCCTTACCTTAATTTAATTTACTTTTCTTCAGGGTGTCCTGAAAAGCTTCATTATCACCCATTGTTGTATAGAGCATTTGTAAGGTAATTTATTACTATATTTGTTGGCCAAAAGTTTTAAAAAAAAAATTATCAATTCATAAATTTTGATATGGTAAATTTCCTACTCAAAGCTCTCTTTATCTGCAAATAAGCTTCAAAATAAAAAATAAATAGCAAGCCAATACTAGTACAAATAAGCTAGTAAGCTTCGTAGCAAATGCTTTATATGAGCGTACTACTGCTAAACCTTCTTTCAAAATTTTATTCCACCCGTTTCTAAGTAGTTTTCTTATCCAAAAAAAGGATGATGTAGAGTAAAATAATTTCCGAAAATCTTCATTATATTTTTAATATTAAAAACTTTGCATTAGCAAGTGTCAAATTATATAATTTCCACACTTTATATGCTTTTATGTGCTTTTGTATTTCCTCTTTAAAAGACTTATATTTTTTTAGTTCGATATTACACAAAAATTTTTATTTGAATTAATTTCTTTAATCTTTTCTGCTAGATCCGGCAATTTCCCCCTACTAAAATATTTATATCAAAATTTTTATAAAATAAATAAGAACTTTTTTTGAATCAAATACCACTTACATAATATTAAATCTCTGAGAAACCGGATTAGATGTATACAGCTTATAGGTGATCACTTATAAAACTCCACCCTCAAACTTTCCACACAAACTCACTCCAAGCGTACCGTTAAAGACAAAAATATATAAATATATCAAATCCCGAGTCGAAATTTTGAGCCTCCTTTCAGCCTTGTTATGTAAATCATCTGCGTATCTTGCCTCAACGATAATTTACTGCTAAAATACCTTTAATTTGCCCAATTTACTGTTTATGGCGAATTTACTTTAATTTACCTATTTTTAACTAATCTAGCTATTTTTGCTTCAATTTGCATATCTTATCCCGCAAAGTTTATTCAATTTACTTAAATTTTCTTAAAATTACTCTAAATATATACAAACTATTTCTAAAAACATAAAATATCTAAAAATGTTCTGATTTTACCCATTCAAAATTGTTTCTGCCTTATTTTATTTTTCTTCAATAATTACCCCGATTGGAATCCCTTCGATTACCCTAAACATCAATTAGCAACTACCCTATTAAAAATTTATTCAACTTACCTATATTTAATAATTACCAAATATATAATAAAATATTGCTTATCTTTTATTTTTTCTCTAGTATAATTTTAATGTTATAATTTTTTCTTTTTTCTTAAGTTTTGACTTTCGTCACACACTAAAATTTTCATCTTTTGATAATTTCTGAAAGTGAACGGAAATATCTTTTAGACTATTAATGTGGGTTAACACCATTTCTTTTTCATTTTCTCCCGAAAGTTTAAAGCATGCAAGTTTATTTTCTACGGAAGATATTTTATCTTGCACCAAATTCTGGTAGCTTCCATTATTACTTAAGATTTCATATTTTTCTTTGTTCAAATATTTTTGCTTTTCTTTCGTCTCTTCTCAAAAAATGGTATCCATTGATTGGGATCACCTTGGAAGCAACATTCAATATTATTTTATGAAGTGGCTCAATTTTAGCGTTTTAATATCTTTCTTCTGTCGCCATTCTTTTTTTTTTAAACAATTTGGTAACCACTCCCTAATAGCAATTGCTTCTAAGAGTTCATTTCAAGCTACTACACAGTTAAAGTTAGTATATTATCCAGCTGAAATTGTCATCTTGTGTAAAATTTTTGCAAACCTATAAGTAAAAACTTAACAGTGGCCTAGCGTGAAAAATTTTTTTCACTTATTTTTGTAAATTAAATTATACTTAAATTACACGATTAAAACCCCGAAAGCTATAATTTTCTTACTTTTTTTTATAATATAAATTGGCCTCAAATTGTAAGTCTGTGGCCTCTTCACATTTTAAGTTTTAATCCTTTCCAACTTTTAAGTTTTCTCTTTTTTCTCACATTTAAGTTTTAGGCTTCCGGTACACCCTCCCTGCCATAAAAAGGGACTAATAATGCATTACAGTGAACCTAATTCCTAGTACTATTATTTTAGAATTTGTATAGAAAATCTCTAATATATTTCTGAAATAAACTAATCTAAATCTAGTTATTTTTCTAGTTCATTGCTAATGAACTAGACAACTCATGGCAATACCGAGGGGAAATTTTGAGTAATTTTTCGGATTCTATCTTTCGGCAATAATTTGACAGTGAACAATTGTGGAAGCTAGGTTAAGTTTGGCTGTGAATATGATGTAAAACATTTTTTACAACAACAAAGATAAGCAAATTAAAATATACACTAATACCCGTTCTTAACAGACGCACCTGCAACGTTGTAGTCTTCCATACAAAAGAACTCCGTTCTTAACAGCAAAGTCTGTAGTCACTAAAAAAAAAATGCCGTCTAAATCTTAAAACATATGATTTGAAATGTCAAATCAGATGTTACAGGTTATTAAATTTTTTAAAAGTGTTTTAACTAAAAAAATTAAAGAAAAGTTAAGAGTTTTTAATTTTAGTCATGTAAATTGTTTTATAAAGTTAAATAATGAATATTAGTGAAGTAAACCGAGCTGAGACCACTAAACCACTTTCTAACTACACAGAAAGCCACTTTTGTATGGAGAACTGTGTACATAACTGGTTGGAATCGTGTAGTAACTACAGCCTTTTAAGCGCTGTAGTCACAGAAAATTGACATCTACTGTGAATTTTTTCTTATTAGATCCTCCTGTTTTGTGTATCTCTAGCTCGGTTTACTTCACTAATATTCATTATTTAACTTTATAAAACAATTTACATGAATAAAATTAAAAACTCTTAACTTTTCTTTAATTTTTTTAGTTAAAACACTTTTCAAACATTTAACAATCTGCGACATCTGATTTGACATTTCCGATCATATGTTTTCAGATTTAGACGCCATGTTTCTTTTGTCGTCACATAGCACCTGTTAAGAATGAGTATTAAGCCTGGTTTAGACGAGGAATATTTCTTGAACGTTCAAGTCAAGAAGTTGTAGCAAAAACTTGCAGGACAAAAGCTTGAACACCAAAACAGTAATTTTTGTTTAGACGGTAGATAAAAGTTGAACGAAGCCTTCAAGAACATCCCAACAAGAAATTTGTGACCATTGGTGACCAAACGACAAATTTTCTACGCGTTGACGTCGCAGCATTGTCGCAGTTACCAAATTGCATTTTTAACACAATAAAAGTTTTAGAAACAAATAGGTTATTAATATCGACGCAATGCTGTCGCAGCTACGTAATTGTGTCAACGCTGTGTCTTAAAAAATTGTCATTGTGTAGGTATATATAAATAAGAAAAGTGACATAAGCTGTCAAAAATACATACATTAAATTTTAATAAGAACCCTCCTAAGTGAACTTAGAAAATGTATTTATAATGATTTAAGCTTAAAAATAATTAAACTTTTAATAATGAAACACTGTTTTATTCGAATATCTTTATTATAATTGCATTGTGCCACATACAATTTAACTTATTATTTAGTTTGCTGCGGTGCTTTCGCTGCTTTCTATATCAGTTTTACTAAAAATATTTGGATTAAAAACTATTTATAACAATAACAAAGTAACTTACCGTTTTCTTTGTAGTCTTTGATTTGCATGCTTCAATATTTTGACTTTCAAAAATTCTTCATTCCTTTGTCGGGAATGATGACAATCCGATAGGGAAACAACATCATATAACTTTAAAATTAATTTTGCTTCAAACTTCAAACAACGCGACCACTAACAGTATAGTAATACTGCTGGTGGGACGCTTCAAAAAACAAAATGCAAATGGCACACAGCTACTAAGGCCTCTATCACAATATGCCCTAGTTGACAAGTGATCAATTAGACAATTTGTACTTAAATCACAGTATTTGATACTTTATTTTGAAACAGCAGAAAAAATTTTAATGAAAAACACACATTTCACAGTATAAATACTATTTATAAATTTTTGCGCTGATTTTGAAAAATTTTTTTTTAAACAATTCAAATAAATAATGAAAATGTCAAGGGCGCGTAAGTTTTAAGCCAGTATAATGATCACTTTTACTATAAATTTTATTTGGCATCGAATTTTATAGTATTATATTTTTTTCTTTATCCTATAAATTTATTAATACCATTATGAAGATATATTTTAATTATCGAAAGATGTCGATAATGTCATAATTATCAACACGTTTTTTAATATATGCCCAAAATATCTATGCGTTCTTAAAATATGTATTTTTATAAACAATTTGCAAAAAATTAAAATGATGCGTTCGAAAAGTGGTATAATAACTTTGTATATATTTTGAAACATTTTGGACACAGTTACTATTTTGTGTGGATTTTGACACATTTTACCCTTTGTGTTGTACCACTTTCGAAACATAGAGGTAACAGCGACGTTAAAGCGACGAAGCATTGCTTCATATTTGAAACATTTTAAGGCCCTACGACGTCGCTGTGTCTTAAATGTGTCAACTATTTCTACTTGGGATGTTTCAACTTATTGCTATCGAGTTTATGTTTCAAGTGTTGTTTACACGTGTGACGATTTGTCAGCGCCAAAACTTGAAACTATTTATAGAATAGTGTAAATAAAAATTTCTTGGTATATTTTAGTTTCCATTCAAGAATTACACAAATCGGTTAGTACGGATATTTGTTGTGCAAGAAGTGTATATTTTGCAGTTTGAACTTTTTGGTAAGTATAAAGCTTGTAGATAATTTTATTTTTTGACTATATTAATACATATACATATATTTATATATATTATTTATTCAAGTGGTGGAAATAATTAAAAATTCAATTTTTACATAAATTCAATGCAATATAACCTTCATTTTAAAATAAAACTCGTGGAAAGTGTGAAAAGAATATGTTAAACTTATAATTATTTTCAGTACTGTGTAATACAAAATATAGCAAAATAATATATATATATACAGTAAGTTTTTCAGATTTAAATATTCAGTGCCTAAAATGGCTCGAATTAAATTCGGTAGTAGTGATACCGTAAAGTTTGTGGAAGTGTATAGGGCCCATGAATGTTTGTGGAATCCAAGTCATATAGACTACAAGAATCGGGACACTCGGACTGCAGCTCTTCAGCAATTTGCTGAAGAGATGAATATCTCAGGTTTTGGCCCAAAAGAAATATTGATCAAAATTAAAAGTATTAGGAGTCAATACGCTTCGGAGAAAAGGAAAATCCAGCTATCCTTCAAAACTGGAACAGGCACTAAAGATGTGTAATGCCCGAAAGTATATTGGTTTCCGTTGCTGGACAGCTTTTTACGCCCAACTTTCGTGGAAAGAGCAACACCGTCAAATTTGGTAAGCATTTCAATTTTATGTGTTGTAGGTTAGTAATTGGCAGATTATTTATATTCTAGGATCTTGAATCTCCACCGCAGATTCAATCTCAAGGTCAAAATGAAGAGAACTGTGCTGAGCAGGTTTGTCTGTATTATTAATACTAATAATTTAAGTATGCAATAATAAAATATTATTAATATTATAAACAAAAATAATATTTTAAATTTTTTTCCAGGAAACGCAGCAACATACAAGATGATGCTGATATGCTTGCATATAATACTAGCACATCCTTGAACTCATCAAAAAAAAAAAAAAACTGGTACGGATTCCATTGACGTGGCTTTGGCAAAACTGGACCGTATTTCTGAGAAAGCCAGCTGCCAAGAGGATGAAGCTGATAAATTTGGAGGCTACACTTCATACACACTTAATATTAATGTGTTTTCCATCTATGGCACCAATGCAATTGGGAAAGTTCCATCGTGATTCAAATCCTTGTCTTATTGCTATCCATTGCTCCTCTGAACGAGGAATCTAAAACAAGTGAAATTTATATATTTAATTTTTTCTGCAGGGGATACTTTCTGCATAAACAAACAAAAAAAATATAAAAGGAGTGTTTCATATTTAAAAATAAGAGTTGATATGTTCTTACCTGTATGTATTCCTCCAATAATATATATATAGATTTCAAAACATACTCTAAAAATTCAGAAATAGTGTAAGAAGGTACTCTAAAAATTTCTGATAGTGTTCCATAAGACGCTCCAGAAGCGAGGTATTTTAGTGTAATTTTCAATTTGGTTCGAGCTTTGATAGGAGCTCTCATCATTGTTGTTTGTTTTTGTATCATTGGACCAATTTTTTCAAGTAAAAATTCAAATTGCTCTTTTGTCACTTGAAACATTTTATGATATCTTGCTGGATCCTCAAGGTTTAGCTCCCAACATAATGCCTTTGTAACACCTAATAAATTCCGGGGTAGTATCCATTTCTGAACCCAGATCTTTCTTTTGCGCTTTTTCTTAGTAATCTCATGTCGAATTATGTCCGCAACAACAAGTACACCTTCCCGCACGTAATTAATTTTGCAACTAAATCACAACAAAAATTCCAAACGCTAAAACTTGAACGGTAAAACTTGAACGCGAAACGAACGAACTATTTACATGATGCATGTTTCTTGCTTTTCAATTTGTTGAAAGACTAAAACTTGTACGTGTTGTTTACACGATTCGATTTTATGTCATAGGCAGTTTTATTGACCAAATCGTTCGAGAAACTGTCCTCGTCTAAACGGGGCTTTAGTGAAAGCTTCAGCTAAAACTACATATTAGCAAATCCAATACTACTAGCTACACTTGTTATATAAGTAAAATTTTTTGTTACTTAATTAACAAAAACTGCTCCGAACAGCTACAATTTTAAAAAGGTCAAGACTCGATCACGTATACATTCCTCTAAAAAAATTTTAATAAAAATTGCTTTTGTTTTTGTTTTCTTTTCCACTTATAAATATGATTGACACTTGAGTCGATCATATAAGCAGAGAAGTCTCTTAATTAATAATTTGATGAAGGGCATACAAAATAGCTGACCATTCAGGAATTTTCCTGCTACTTTGCAATAACGACAATTTTTTTAAAGTATATAATTTGTACCTTTCAACTAATATTATTGCATTTATAATGCATTGTTATTAACGTTAACTCAATTTAATGCAATAAAACTAGTTAGAAAGCATAGGTTATATATTTTCAATCAAAATGCCAAACTCAAAAGGCTATTGAGTATCACCGCGCCTATAAAAACGCTGTCAAAATTATGTTGATAATTATATTAAATAATTTAAATAAATTAAATAAAACTATTATACTGAAAGTTAACATTCTGCAAATAGTATTTGATTAAAAGTAGTTGTTTTACATCCTAAATTTTTGTTCGAATTTGTGGTTAATCTTATTTATCTTAATGCCGCTATCTAACAGGCAAAAGAATTAAAATCTAATTTCTTTGAAATAAAAGCTATCAAAAAACTCACTTGTAAAATAACAGAATGAATTAAATATTATGAATAGAAAACAATTTTAGTTAATTAAATTAACCTTTGTTTTGTCTGATATATAAAAATTATATTTAAACCACATTATACTAAACTACATTATTTTGAAAAAAGTTTTGGTTTGAAAAGTAACAAATTTAGGTTGGATTTTTGGTGAAGAACGGCCATTTTATGCATAGATTAGATTAAAAATCTTTTTCAAGTGTAATTGTTTAAATAAATGCTATTGATATTAACAAAAATTTGCTATGATGTCAATAAAATTAAACATTTCAGGCATATCCTTACATTAATCCCTTTTTTCATACCCTAAATATTAAATGTAATGTTAATTATATTTTTACTTAATTTCAGAAAAATGGTTAATCTGTGAATTAGCGACATGGAAAGAAAGAAAAGTAATTAAACTGCTGCGGGCAAGGAAAATGGGAATAAACAAAATAGCAAAAGAATGTAATGTCTCCTCGTGGACAGTGAAGCAGCGAAAGAATTATTGGAGCAGACCATAAGAGCTCTGGGGCCGGATTCTGCCTCAGGGAAAAATAAGAATGATAATTAGCCATTTCGACGTATTTTACCACGAGAGTGATTCATTAGTGTGTTTTTCAATTCTGTCGCTTTCCACCGGCTAAGCCGAAAGTATAAATCTATTACGTTTTTGTACTTCCAGTTGTACTTATGGAAGTGAAACTTGGACATTTGACGTTTGGCAATTTAAATTGTGTGGTTATATGTGTCGTCATATTAAAAGTAGTATTTGTTGCCAAAACTGAAATTTAATATGATTTCTTACTTAATATATTTTCAAAAATGAATTTTTTATTGGGTATTTATTTTTACACAACTATTTACCTTCTTTTTTATTTAAATCATTACTTCTTTGTTATCTTATTGAACATATTGATATAGTAATCAAAAAATTTGTGAAAATCTTAATAGTTAATTATTTTTATAGATTTTTTATAGTACAAAGTTCTTATCAATATGTTATGGTATAGGTTAGCTAAATTTTGCTGAAATTACTGCACTCAGATGGAAAGATACACGGAATTTTATTTTACATAGAAATAACGAGAGAAATTCTGAAAAAAATCTAATAGCAAATAAGTATAATAAAATAAAATTCAAATTTAAATTAATAAATACTCTTGATAACAATTTTAAGCTTTTCTTCTTTATTTACTGTTTTCGTCTTTTACATATTCTGAATTAAGGAAAGCATATCAAAAGATAATATAAAAATATTATTTACTAGATGAGATTACGAAATTGTTATTATCTCAAATTCTTTTAAACATTAACATAGAATAAGAATAATAAAATTATATCTAAACCTCAAACTTAAAATTTAATAACCTGAACGAGATGTTAAATGTACAAGTTTCACTTCCAAAGTAAAACTGGAAGTACAAAAACGTAGTAGATTTGTACTTTCTGCTTAGCCGGTGGAAAGCGAAAGAATTGAAAAACACACTCAGTGATAATGAAAACTATTGCTAAAAAGTTTTCATCTTGATAAATATTTTATCACCGAAATTTTTTTCATGAAAACGAAATGATAAATTATTAAAAACGAATAAAAATTTTGAAATCAATATTTAAAATTAAGAAAATCAACTAAAATTTGAGAAAAAATTATGTTCTTTATTTAAGTTTTGTTTTAAATTGTTTTTCGTTAGATTATCTTAAAATAATCCTATCTTGCTTTTGAATGGTATTTTTGCTCTATTATCTTGCATGATTTATTTAATTTTACATTTCACAGAAGTTTCAATTATAGGATTAGCAGATTAGGTTAATTTTTATTAAAAGTTACATTCTAAAGGCCCAAACACAATGAACGCGGCGCGCAAGCGGTGACAGCTGTCACAGCTATGGGATCTTATATAGCTGAATTTCCTAATTCTGAATGAAAACGCGTTCCACTTGCGCGCTGCGTTCATTGTGTTTGCACCTTAAAGATTATTTATTAATCCTTCACATTTTTTTCAAAATCACATTATATTCTTAGAATAATTTGCTGTGTTACATGGTTTATTTAAGTAGTTTTCCTAGAACCATAAATGTCTTTTCATATTAAGGCGATCGTTATTTTGAATAGTTCTAAGATTTTGAAATTTCCCTAAAGATTTATTACACCCACTCTATAAGTGTCCCGCAATCTCATTCTTAATAGCTTAATTATTTTACTGAAATGAAAAATATATTGAAAAAGAGCAAACCAAATTATTTTATATATACCTTTGTCTATACTGTGAATTTTCGCCTCACATATATAGCCGCCAAACTCATGGTTTATATTTTTCAAAATTAAGAATCCTATGAATTTTCTGTAATATAACGAGATTTATTGTTTACTATTAGAAAATAAAAAACTTACCTTAATATAAAATAAGCAACTTACCTTAATTTAAAATGATTTAAATAAATATGTAATACAGAATACTCTAAATTACAAATATTTTTGTCACATTTGACAGCAAGAATTTATCACTCAGCAATTCAGCACTTGTTTTTATCACTTAAGGCCCAAACACAATGAACGCGGCGCGCAAGTGGAACGCGTTTTCATTCAGAATTACGAAATTCAGCTATATAAGATTACCATAGCTGTGACAGCTGTCACCGCGTTCATTGTGTTTGGGCCTTTAGCAGATTTTATCAAGACAGACTCGCATTTTGGTGAAAAGTGATAATGTTTATGATAATGAAAATAGTTCTTTTCATTATCACTTTTCCCTGAGACAGAATCCGGCCCTTGGTTGTGGCAGAAGAAGATGCACTCTTTGCGGTTGGGTAGAGGAATACGCTGCTATAATATCGCCCAAAATACTTCTATTCAAAACGCTAGTGTAGATACCATGATATACATGGTTGTCCACCGTTGCTTGTGTTAAAAAAAAAAGAAATATTTATATATATCTATATAAAAAACTGCTAATAAATGTTTTTTATATAGAAAAAAAAACGAAATATTTATATATCGATATAAGAAACTGTTAATAAATGTTTTTTTCTTTTATATACAATTAGATTAAATTAAATACAATTTAAATGCAGTTCTTTTAATGGTAAAATTTTTTTTTGACCAATTTTAGGTTTTATTCTTTATTTTCGAATATTATTTAGCATATTCGAAATGGCTAAGATCCATGATGACATTTTTAAATTTGAAATGTAGATGGCTTTAATGAATCTTTATATAATTCACTGCCATTATAAATAAACATATTTGTTATATATTGTTGGAAGATAAGAGCCTTGTGTCATTTGAAAGGAGAGACGGTTAGCACTCCCCTTGACAAGGATGGAACATTATGTGGTCGAAAGGCACATGTTTCGACCACAAAACTTTTTTTATTGTATTATATTCATGAATGTTTTCTTTTTTCTATAAAATACATCAACAGATATTTCAAATTTTTATAGGATAAAATAATTGTTTTAATTCCATCATTAAGTTGGGTGTTTTATTGATAAAATCCACCAAAAACCAACAATCATACAACTTCTAAAAAGTAAACTGTCCAAGAAATAATGGAGGAAAGTGTTCTTAGCGTTTCCAAACGTCCACAAAAAAATGAAAGAAAGTTTGACATGACTGCCTTCAGTTAGAGAAACCACTGAAAGTTTATTACATTTATTTTTTGAATCGCTGGTTTTCATGTAATTTTAGTAAATTACATTTAAAGCACAAAACATAATTTAACTGCAAAGATTTTTTATTTAATTTTAGTAAATTACTCATTGGACTAAATTTAGTATTGTACACATTTTGAAACTGAAAAAATGTTGAAACACAATTTTATGTACTGGATAAAAAAATTTATTCATAAAAAAATTTATTCATAAAAAAATTAGCCGCTTGCAAGCATTTCTCTGTTTAGACTAGAAAAAATTATACTCAAAGTTAAGAATAAGTTTCTTTTTGAAAAAATTTGAATTGATTCTCAAATACTATGTAAAAGTAAATATCTGTAGAATAATTTAACAAATTCTTTTGAAAAAAAAAATTTTAGTACCTATTTATATAAATTTCAATATCCTCTATACATTAATCACAAAAGTTCAGGTTTACATTGATTCTATATTATTTGTCCAAAAAATTAATCTAGTATTCTATTATTTTTTTTTTAAATTACAAGAAAAAGAAGAAACAAAGCAGTCACAATTGAAAAAAAATACACTTTGTAATATAAAATATTTAAAACTATAACTTCTCGTAGACACTACTTTAGATAAAATATAACTGTTTAATATTAAAGGTTAAAACAAATTATCCTGACCTAAAGTTAGGTAACCATGCAGTAGCTTTGAAAAAGTTTGACCTTACATCTTCTGACTTAGATATTATCACTTCACGATAGTGCACTGGAATTATTTTGACTAGCCTTTCAGCAATATCAGGATTTTTAACAGTAATTATATACAACATTAAAATATTCAAAACAAGCATAAAAAGAAATGCTAAAATTGTTTTAAAAACGGTTTGCGGTTTTTGATGAACATTTTCTATACCCTCAGTATTCTGAGTTTTAAAACCAATTTTATTTTTCACAGGATTCTCATTGTCGAATTTAGAATTGCTCTCTGATTTATTTTTTTTTGTTTTACTTCGGTTCTTTTTACTTTTTTTGGTTTTTTGATTTTCAGAACTCTTTTTTTCTTCTCCAAATTCTATTTTAGCAGTTTTTTCTTTCATTTTCTGTTTTTCCCACTCAACTTCTATACGCATTTGGGATAAAAATTTTACCTGAAATTCAAAAATATTTATTTAAAAAATTAAATACAAATTTTATTTTTTCCGTTACATAAAACCAGATAGGGCAGTTCGTAGCATATGTAGGACATGGTTTTTAATTAGTAAACGATCAATTAAACGATTATTTCTAATTTATATTACGATTTATTTTTCTGTCGCTTTTTATTTAAAATACAAAGTATAATTCTACTTGTTAGTTAAAATCGTGTACACGCGTTTCATCAGCTAAACCAACCCTCTGAAACGTAAGACCTCTTAAGTAGTCATTAGAACATTTAAATAATTTACATAAACGGTTTTTTCCAAAAAAAAAAAAAACAAAAACTCTTGTTACAATTTTACACTTAATTTTTCCCACATGATTTTGTGTCTGTCTTCGATAGTTAGTAATGAAAATGATAAGAAAGCAGAGACGTAAAATATCATAACCGAAAGAAAAACATTGACAAAATAAGTGTCCCAAGCGAGTTTGAACACAATAACAGTAAGTATTAACCCTTTTATGTTCTGATAGCAATTCACAAGCACATTTTCACAGTTGATGTTCACAGTAAAGTTTATCCATTATATTTAGCATGGCAAATTTCCATATCATCTTTTAAGGCATATTAATGGCCCAAACGCCTACAGAAAGTACATAACAATCGATTTTATTTAACTCAAAGTTGTCACGCTTTCAAAAACGACAAAAATTTCTTTTTAGCAATTATTTTAATTTTATTCCACAATTTTTACGTTTTTGAGAAATTTATTTAAATTCAACAAGAATATTGGAATAAATAGCAAATGATTACCGTATTTTTAGCTGATTCATTACAATCTTTTGTAGTTAAGCAAGGACCAACAATCTTAGCTAAGGCTGGTGTTAAAGGATTAGCTTTCAAATCCAAATATCTAGTTTTTTATAAGATTAGTAAAAACAAATGGATTTATTATTTTACGTTTACCTTAATGTGTTAAGGTTCCCAAAACTGAAAGGTAAATATTCCATCCGATTATTATATAGATTTAAATGACGAAGATTTTTCAAGTTTCCAAAATCATCGGGAAGAAATCGAATTTGATTTTTACTCAAATCAAGTTTGGTTAAATTAACCAAAGAAGGAAAGGTTTTCTGGAAACAATTGAATATTAGTTATTAAAGTAACAATATAAAAAAATAGATATTACAGGAAGATAAATTAATTTATTACTAGACAAGTCCAGAATTGTTACTCGTTTTATGGCGGCCTGTAAATAAAATAAATTAATAAATTAATGATTGAAATTTGTTTTCCACTAGAATAATAAGTCCATTATATGGGAGGTAAGTAGATAATAATAAATTTAAAGGCTTTTTTGCATTTACACAAGAAAATAATGGTTACCTCCACAAGAGATATGTAACGAATAAAGCCATGGTCCTTATGGAAGCGACTTCGAACTATTTTTAGCCAACTTCAAGCTCTACTAACGACTATCCCCATTTATGTAAGAATAGTGGAAATTTTCACTCAGATGTATGGAATCAATAAATTTCAACGTTTGAAAGGCACTTGAAATGGATTCCATACGGACCATGACCTACAAATCCAAAAGAATCTCGCATTCTTCTTACACCACTTACATTTTAATATATCGTAATACATTTTAATACATTATAATACACAATGCTTGTAAAATCCTTAGCATGGCTTAGAAAGTAGTTATAAAAATAATTATAACAGTAGTTTCGAAACGATTTACGATTACTTTAGAAGACTTACGATTTCTTTAACAGGTACTTCCGACAAATCCGACAAACTTAAATCGATAGTATTGTCTTCCAACTTTCCTTTTACATTGATTTTTACTTTCTCTGATTTAGACATTCTGAAAATAAGTTTTTATTAAAAAACAAGGGAATAAAATAGCTTTTGGACATCGATTTCTAGACCCTTAACACCGGTAAATTAATTAAAGTTGACACAAATACTGTCAATCCATTTTATTTTACACATAAAAACAATTGACGCGTTCTGTTTTTCAGAAGTTAAAATACATCCTTGAAAACTCATTGTTCACAAATGGAATGTGTTTCACTCAACAACCAAGTTCAAGTCCCAAATATATATTGGTAATGAATGAAACTGTCAAATTTTTATTTTCATGTATATCGTCATCTATATTATCATTTAATAATTAATTAAATAATTATTTGCATATGGACGGTTGCTAACTTAATCAATTAGAAAAATATATAATAAATTTGCTTATTATTAAGCCTGAAAAAAACTTGGCAGTGCAAACCCACACGTACTACAATCCCATCTTTTTAAATTTCACAAAATGAATTTTTCGCGAGTGTATGATTGGGGGCATGTAAAGACAGGAAGAAAAGCAGAATAATATCAAACGTGTTAAATAACAGCCCGAAATGTTCAAGGAAACAGATTTTATATGGGAAAGAGCAAAAAGCATTGTCCTTTTTTTAAGTGTAGAGCCCGCTTAAAAGTTCCAATAAAAAAAAGACCAGGGGCCAGATTCTGTTTTAGGGAAAAGTGATAATGAAAGGAAAAGTTTTCATTATCATAAAATTATCACTTTTCACCAAAATGCCATTCTGTCTTGTTAAATAATCTACTGCCCTATGATACACTACTGGTAGTCTTGACAACGTTGTCTTTTGGGACATGGGTCTCAATGCATCAATTCAGCAAAGGCAATTTACAATTTAATATAATGTGGTTAAGTTCCAAACAAATTTTTTTTTCTTCTTTTAAATACATGCAAAGAGGAAAATATTTTTCAATACATCACAAAGAGGAAAATATTTTTCAAACAACTTACGACTTCCTCAGTAGAAATTTCAAATAGTTTTTTGTAACTTAAGAAATTCATATGACCATACTTGGACTTGATATATTTAATCTAATATCAAAAAAGTAAAGATTTCACTTAAGACAAAATTAAGCTCAAACCCTGGCTCTAATATATCCACAGCTATTGAACCGCTGCGTTTTATTTTAAGTTTTTATTTTCTTTTTAATTTCTTAATAAACTTTGATTGCTAACTCGTCGGGGTGAAAAACCTAATCATTTGAATCAGGAGTTCATTAAAATATGCCATCTTGCTAATAATTCACCTTTAGCCGTATCTGTCATATCTACACAATGTGCCATTTCTTCTGGTCCAGATGAATTTAAATCTAAACTAAACCATCCTAGCATCTCATTTCGTTTCATATTACATTCACCATATATTGAAACCATTAGAGTTACATCATTGAGTTGAAAGAGGGCCACCTAAATAACCACAAAAATTTTTTGTAAAAAGTAGAAATATGAAATTGTTATTTACCTGAATAGAAAAAGTTTCTATAAATACTGGATTTGGTTGCCCTCTTCTAGTAGAAAATTTTGCTTTCGCCATTTCTTGATAAATTTATGAGATATTGGTTTTGATTCGGTTGATTAAAATTATGATGCCAAGTACCTGATGTATTAAAGTTGAATGCTGGTTGTTGGGCATACATTTGATTTTGCACAAATATGTCTAAGTTTTCTTTTATTTTTTCTGTATCCTCATCTTCTAGTTCATCATTTGAATGTGCATTTTCAAGCATATTTTCTGATTCTACTGTTCTCTTTAAATATCTGAATGTAAGGAACTTTCTGATTTTAAAATTATTATAAAAAAAATTGTTAATTTTATAAAAGCAGTGTAGTTTATTTAAATTTAATTAAACGTTTTTAAAATCATTAAAAACTATCAGCTAAATCATTTACGATACAATTTTAATATTTTTTTAATTTTCCTTATATACTTAAACAAATAAATTTTATAACATTAGATGCTATCACGTATTAGTATAGTTTATAAAATCATTGGCAGTTTGGAATATTTAATTAAATTAAAAAAACTATAAAAAATCGTCAAAATATTTGAATATTAAGAATTGGATATAACATTTCTTTAGGTGGTTTGCCATTCAAGAGCAACCAAATTGCTCCACTATTTGCTTCTTTGATGATGGACATCATTTGAATCTATTGCTAAAGGCCCAAACACAACGAACGCGGTTCGCGGCACGCAAGCGGTGACAGCTGTCACAGCTATGGAATCTATGGAAACCTAGGTGCAAGCACAATGAACGCGGCGCGCAAGTGGAACGCATTTTCATTCAGAATTACGAAAACCAGCTATGTAAGATTCCATAGCTGTGACAGCTGTCACCGCTTGCGCGCCGCGAGCCGCGTTCATTGTTTTTGGGCCTTTAAGGAGGTAACATCTGTTTCCAAAGGCCAACACAAACAGCAATTATTTTTACAGCCGTATTTTTAAAATGATATGCATCCTATATATAAATTAAAAACTTTTAGCTTTTTAAATCAATTTTACCTTTTTATAATTAGTTTTACTAAAGTTTTACAGTACAAACTTTTTTTTAAACTTTTGTGAGATATCTTAGTTTGAAAATTTAACTGTCAAATCAAAGAAAACTAGAACTATATCGATTTTATAAAAATAGCAATATGTTCTTTTGCATACAAGAATTTAACCTAACCTAACTTAACCCAAATAATAAAATGACAGATATGATAAGCTTTAATGGTATTAGTATCACAATCTGTCTCATGCTTGTCCCAAACGACAACACGTTTTACTTACCGCACCTACCCTTTGCCTGTAATTCAGCACTTGGCCCAAAAGACAACATTATCAAGAGTACCAGTGTATCATAGTTCACTGAATGATAATAACAGGGCTGAATTGTTGAATGATAACTTTTGACAATTGACAGTTTGTTATTTAGTAATATTTTATAGTTACAATATTATAAAGGTAAGTTTTTATTTATTCTAAATGAAATTTAACTAATTATTATATGTATGTTATAGGAAACATATTGGACTAAATTTAAGAAATTCAAAATTAACTTACCTATCATTCGCAAAATCAATATGTAATTCCAAAAAATTCAATAAATGATTTTTTTGGTCTTGTGTTGGACGTTTTCCTCTTTGAGCATCAGTCTTTTTGTCTAAAAAAAAAAAAAATTGAACATAGTACAAGCGTATATTTTAATATAAAATTGCTTAACAAAATTTGTCCTTCCTTATATAAGTTCAACACTGAATTCTTTCCTTACAACCAATATCTTTCACCTTTATTCTAATTTAAAACTTATGGAGTGGATGTAAAAAATCCTTATGGAAGTTGCAAAATCTTTGAAGTAATCAACATAACGATTATGATACATAGGAATGCTTAAATAATTCTCAGAAAAACTACTTCAATAAAACAAGTAAGACAGCAAGTTATTGTGCATACAATAAATAACTTTGTAGAAATTTCTAAATCTTAGAAATCATCAACCTAACGATCCCTCTAATATATTAAGGCATTTATTGTTCTAGGGAAAACTAATTTATTAGAACAGATAAGGCAGCAAATTATTCTAAGAATATAAAAGGATTTTAAAATAAATGTGTACCAATAATCACCAATCCATATAGTGAAATTTTTAATAAGAACTAATCTAATCACCCAATTTGATAACTGAAATTTCTATAAGCATGTAGTAAATTATTACTGTATTTACAAAATTAATTTTATTTACTACATTTAATAAAACTATAAACTTAATAAATTAAATACTATAAACTACTGTAAATAAACTAACAACTAAATTCAAATTCTAAATATGTCAAGGAAGTAAATTTACTTAGCCTACTTGACATACTTAGTCTGCTATGATCAAATTAAATGATCAACGGCCACATTACTCCCCCACCAGTTAGATCAAAGATCTGACGAAACATCTTGAAATTTAATTTCTTCTAGGGGAAAGAACAAATAAAAAAAAAAAAATCTTGATAGTTGAATGTTGCATGTGTCATGTGATTTGTTGCTTGTTGCTTATTGCTTGTTGCTTGTTGCTTGTTGCTTGTTGCTTGTTGCTTGTTGGCATCATCAGTTGTGATGAAAATCCTGGAATCACCACTTGTGGTTTAGTGATAACATTATAAGTTATCTTTTAAACCACACAATAAATTTGTGACAAACTCCAAGTATAAAATAAAGCACGTCTGATGCAGCCTCACATCAGAAAAGTTATGGCTTTGTCCCGTGCAATATTAATCCGGGGTCACCAGTATGTAGTGACAGTTCTTCTCAGTTGGGGTCACCAGTTGCGACCTAATGTACTAAACTTCGTAATAGAAGCGAAGAACTTTTGAATAGATGGTTTATTTTTCTTAAATTATCCAATACTGAATAATACTGTTATGTTGAAGATTCTCTTCAGTCGGGTTCAACAATTTCTGGTGACTACACCGGCTTTTGTTCTTTCGTCGGCTTCCCTATATAAGAAATTTTACCCGAACATCGAGGGTCATCAGTTGTAGTAAATTATTACTGTATTTACAAAATTAATTTTATTTACTACATTTAATAAAACTATAAACTTAATAAATTAATTACTATAAACTACTGTAAATAAACTAACAACTAAATTCAAATTCTAAATATGTCAAGTAAGTAAATTTACTTAGCCTACTTGACATATTTAGTCTGCTATGATCAAATTAAATGATCAACCGCCACAAGCACATAACACTAGTTTGCAAATTAAAGGAGTCATTCTACTATAGACGCTTGAAACAATTTGGATTAAGTAAATGTTTTACTGGAATGCAAACCTTAAGTGTTATAAGAACTAACGAAAATATTATATAATTGTTATAAGAACTAACGAAAATATTATATAATTTTGCATTTTTCACGCAAAAATTACTTTCCAGGAAATATATAATTAATATAATATATTTCTCACAATCTTTTCTAAGAAAGAGACTTACTTTAAATTTCCATTGAAAATAAACTATTATTTACAATATATTTCTCATGCCCTTTTTCTTAATAAAAAATAACAAAACACTTACCTTAAATTCCCATCGAAAATAAACTATTGCTTACAATACATTTTCTCATGCACCTGTTCTTAACAAGAAACATAGACACAAGATACTTACCTTAACAGTCCCTAGAAGACATGATTGACCATGAGAAAGTTAATTAATAAAAATCATATAAATAGGGCAGGTGAAATTATTAGGAGGCAGTCAGTTTCAAGCATTACAATAAAAAACAGGGTGTGCGATCGGGTCATAAATTGAAAGTAAAATAAATTAACACTATAAGTATAAGTTATAAATTAAACTAAAAAATTAAGTTATTAAATAAAATTGTAAAGTTACAAGTTGCTCATAAATTGAAAGTAAAATAAATTAACACTATAAGTATAAGTTATAAATCAAACGAAAAAGTTAAGTTATTAAATAAAACTGTAAAGTTATAAGTTGGGCATAAATTGAAATAAAATAAATTAACGCTATAAGTATAAGTATAAATTAAACTAAAAGATTAAATTACTAAATAAAATAAAATTATAAATTAAATTAAAGCAATAAGTGTAAGTTATAAACTAAACTAAAGTTAAGATATTAAAATTATAAATTATATGAAAGTTCCAATCACATCACAAGTACTTATAAATTGATAAATTGTTAAAATTTATAAATTGTTAAAATTTATAAATTAAATAAAAGCAATAATAAACTAAAAATTAAAGTTATATAAATTAAAATTATAAATAAAATTATTAAAGTTTTTTATTTTTTATATAATCTTAAAGTGGATTATAAATGGCGCAGTCGGTAGGATAATTCACTAAGCGAATTCAAAAAATTAAAACTGTGAGTGAGTTTTATAAAGTGAGCTCGCGTGTGTTTCAACACTTTATAGTGAATCAATACCTTCAAATTTTTTTTTTCTGATCAAGGGATCAGTCATCAATCTATCAACAAACTGATCAAGGGATCAAACTTACAAAAATCCTTGCGTAAGCTACCCTAACACAGTTGTCAACCCATCGATCACAGATATTATCAAAAATCCTTCACACCTTTAACGGCACCAACTGTAATACAATCAAAATTGACTCCTGCCGTACAACTTAACAACAATTTAGAAACATCAACAAACATATCAAAAATCGCTAACCTACAACGGAGACAGCGACATCGGCAGCAGCATCATTACTAGCACCCGCAACAAATTCATCAGTTCTTCAACTCATAGGGTATGTAATACAGAAATTTTTTTTAGGAAAAAAAACAAGTGTCAAAATAAAACGTATATAAATTAAAATAAATTTTTCTTGAAATTTTTTTTAAAATTAAATACAAATGTTTTTTCTGAATGTCAAAACCAAAAATTATCAAATGTATGCAAATATGCAGATAAAATAAGTAATATATTAAGAGATAAATAACAAGAAAAAGAACTCAGATCGTACTTTTTTATTATTAATTTAAAGAAAATTGACAGCTAATTATTAGATATAAATTAATGAACCAATCATCTGAAATATTAGAATTATCAGAAATATTAAATAATCTTAGTATTAATAACTCTATTATGAATCCTTCAGAAATTACTCAAAGTACATCTAAGAATATAGCTCTCTCACTTACTATCGACCCTTTAAAATATTTGGGGAACCTCCCCGAATTCTCTGGTGATTTCAGAGACCTCCAAAACTTCACCAGTTTGATTGACAAAATGCACCCAACCTTGTTGAGATACGATAACCTTGCACAAAGTATTTTTTCGGACATGATAAAATCAAAAATCCGTGGTCGAGCACGAGAAGTACTCGAAATAAATAATCATATCACATCCTGGTTAGAAATAAAGGAAATACTGATAAATAATTTCGGTGATAGATCAAACCTAGAGGAATTATTTGATAATCTTAGAAGTATATCATTTAAAACAAATAGTATCGACTTCTACAATGAAATCAAAACTGCATTAAGACGACTTAATGTAAAAACTAGACTTAATTTAAGTACCGAAATCGAAGTAGTTGAACAATCTATTATCACTAACAAAAGGTCTGCATTAATCATATTTAAAAATAAAATTCCAGAACCTATGAGGTCTATTTTATATTGTAGAGACCCAGATTCCCGAGAAGAAGCAATAAATATACTGCACGAAGCAGGCTACGCATTTCAAATGTTCGGTGAAAAACAACATCAAAACCACAATTTTAATAACAAAAATACAAATAATAATCGATCTAATACAAGATCAGAACAAAATAAAAATAACTACAATCAAAACAAAAATATAAGTATTCCACAAAAACGGAATTTTCACCCAAGTTTAACCCATTACCAACATAATAATTATCAAACAAATACACCTCGTAATCATAATAGGCAGAATAACTTTTTCAACCATAATCGTTATAATCTAAACCAAAAGATATCTCCAAAAGACCCAAGACCCTCAAATTTTCATTCATTGGCCTCAACCACCAATTACCCCATATAATAGTAGCAAGTAAAACTAGACCCTTAAAATTCATTGTTGACACTGGAGCTACCCATTCTATTATTAATCCAAACTTGTGTAACCCCAAATTTATTACCCAACTACATAAACCTGTCTTTATAAAAACACTCGACCAAAAGGTCAAAATAACTCAAAAAGCTACTATACCACTATTCCCAGAATTTGGTATCCCTAATCAAAACATGGAAATGTACATTTTCCATTTTCACAACCATTTCGACGGCTTAATTGGAAACAATGTCTTAATACCCTTAAAATCAAATATTAACTTCAAAAACCAGCAATTGGAAGAACAGAATAATTTTATTAAATTACACTTAAATACACCAGAAACCTTAACAAATAAAAATGAACTTACACCTTACAACCCTAATTCTATGTCACAGAAAGCAAAAAAACGCGTAATACTAAATAAAAAACAACGCGATGAATATAAAAAACAAAACTCAAAACTTAACAAACCTGAGACCGATACCATTAACTCCGAAAATTTTTGCATTATAGAACAAAAAGGGATAAAACCTCTGTTAGAACAGGTCAGAGTAGATCACTTGAATGGTTTCGAAAAACAAAAAATTACACAGTTGATTAAAAAATTTTCTAATATATTTTATAACGACAATTCAAATTTATCTTTTACTAATGCAATTAAGCATCAAATTAGAACCATAAATGATGTACCCATTCAGGCTAAATCGTACCGCTATCCCTATATTCACAGACAAGAAATAAAAACCCAAATAGAAGAAATGCTACAAAAAGGCATAATTAGACATAGTAATTCTCCATACTCTGCACCAGTATGGGTAGTACCAAAAAAGTTGGACGCGAGCGGGCAACAAAAATGGCGGATAGTTATCGATTATCGGAAACTAAATGAGATAACTACTGATGACAAATATCCGATTCCAAACATTGATGAAATTTTAGGCAAGTTAGGAACCTGCCAATATTTCACAACACTGGACCTTGCAAAAGGCTTCCACCAAATAGAAATCGACGAAAACGATATCTATAAAACTGCATTCAGTGTCGAAGATGGACACTATGAGCTTTTGCGTATGCCCTTTGGTCTAAAAACTGCTCCTGCAACCTTCCAACGATTAATGAACTTCGTACTTAAAGAATATATAAACAAAATTTGCTTAGTATATCTAATTCTACTGTTCTCTTTAAATATCTGAATGTAAGGAACTTTCTGATTTTAAAATTATTATAAAAAAAATTGTTAATTTTATAAAAGCAGTGTAGTTTATTTAAATTTAATTAAACGTTTTTAAAATCATTAACGATACAATTTTAATATTTTAATATTTATTTAATTTTGCTTATATACTTAAACAAATAAATTTTATAACATTAGATGCTATCACGTATTAGTATAGTTTATAAAATCATTGGCAGTTTGGAATATTTAATTAAATTAAAAAAACTATAAAAAATCGTCAAAATATTTGAATATTAACAATTGGATATGACATTTCTTTAGGTGGTTTGCCATTCAAGAGCAACCAAATTGCTACACTATTTGCTTCTTTGATGATGGACATCATTAGAATCTATTGCTAAAGGCCCAAACACAACGAACGCGGTTCGCGGCACGCAAGCGGTGACAGCTGTCACAGCTATGGAATCTATGGAAACCTAGGTGCAAGCACAATGAACGCGGCGCGCAAGTGGAACGCGTTTTCATTCAGAATTACGAAATTCAGCTATGTAAGATTCCATAGCTGTGACAGCTGTCACCGCTTGCGCGCCGCGAGCCACGTTCATTGTTTTTGGGCCTTTAAGGAGGTAACATCTGTTTCCAAAGGCCAACACAAACAGCAATTACTTTTACAGCCGTATTTTTAAAATGATATGCATCCTATATATAAATTAAAAACTTTTAGCTTTTTAAATCAATTTTACCTTTTTATAATTAGTTTTACTAAAGTTTTACAGTACAAACTTTTTTTAAAACTTTTGTGAGATATCTTATTTTGAAAATTTAATTGTCAAATCAAAGAAAACTAGAACTATATCGATTTTATAAAAATAGCAATATGTTCTTTTGCATACAAGAATTTAACCTAACCTAACTTAACCCAAATAATAAAATGACAGATATGATAAGCTTTAATGGTATTAGTATCACAATCTGTCTCATGCTTGTCCCAAACGACAACACGTTTTACTTACCGCACCTGCCCTTTGCCTGTAATTCAGCACTTGGCCCAAAAGACAACATTATCAAGACTACCAGTGTATCATAGTTCACTGAATGATAATAACAGGGCTGAATTGTTGAATGATAACTTTTGACAATTGACAGTTTGTTATTTAGTAATATTTTATAGTTACAATATTATAAAGGTAAGTTTTTATTTATTCTAAATGAAATTTAACTAATTATTATATGTATATTATAGGAAACATTTTGGACTATATTTAAGAAATTAAAAATTAAACGAACGTTAACATTATAAAGTTAAGTTTTTATTTATTCTAAATGAAATTTAACTAATTATTATATGTATGTTATAGGAAACATATTGGACTAAATTTAAGAAATTCAAAATTAACTTACCTATCATTCGCAAAATCAATATGTAATTCCAAAAAATTCAATAAATGATTTTTTTGTTCTTGTGTTGGACGTTTTCCTCTTTGAGCATCAGTCTTTTTGTCTAAAAAATACATAAATTGAACATAGCACAAGCTTATATTTTAATATAAAATTGCTTAACAAAATTTGTCCTTCCTTATATAAGTTCAACACTGAATTCTTTCCTTACAACCAATATCTTTCACCTTTATTCTAATTTAAAACTTATGGAGTGGATGTAAAAAATCCTTATGGAAGTTGCAAAATCTTTGAAGTAATCAACATAACGATTATGATACATAGGAATGCTTAAATAATTCTCAGAAAAACTACTTCAATAAAACAAGTAAGACAGCAAGTTATTGTGCATACAATAAATAACTTTGTAGAAATTTCTAAATCTTAGAAATCATCAACCTAACGATCCCTCTAATATATTAAGGCATTTATTGTTCTAGGGAAAACTACTTTATTAGAACAGATAAGGCAGCAAATTATTCTAAGAATATAAAAGGATTTTAAAATAAATGTGTACCAATAATCACCAATCCATATAGTGAAATTTTTAATAAGAACTAATCTAATCACCCAATTTGATAACTGAAATTTCTATAAGCATGTAGTAAATTATTACTGTATTTACAAAATTAATTTTATTTACTACATTTAATAAAACTATAAACTTAATAAATTAAATACTATAAACTACTTTAAATAAACTAACAACTAAATTCAAATTCTAAATATGTCAAGTAAGTAAATTTACTTAGCCTACTTGACATATTTAGTCTGCTATGATCAAATTAAATGATCAACCGCCACATTACTCCCCCACCAGTTAGATCAAAGATCTGACGAAACATCTTGAAATTTAATTTCTTCTAGGGGAAAGAACAAATAAAAAAAAAAAATCTTGATAGTTGAATGTTGCATGTGTCATGTGATTTGTTGCTTGTTGCTTTTTGCTTGTTGCTTATTGCTTGTTGCTTGTTGCTTGTTGGCATCATCAGTTGTGATGAAAATCCTGGAGTCACCACTTGTGGTTTAGTGATAACATTATAAGTTATCTTTTAAACCACACAATAAATTTGTGACAAACTCCAGGTATAAAATAAAGCACGTCTGATGCAGCCTCACATTAGAAAAGTTATGGCTTTGTCCCGTGCAATATTAATCCGGGGTCACCAGTATGTAGTGACAGTTCTTCTCAGTTGGGGTCACCAGTTGCGACCTAATGTACTAAACTTCGTAATAGAAGCGAAGAACTTTTGAATAGATGGTTTATTTTTCTTAAATTATCCAATACTGAATAATACTGTTATGTTGAAGATTCTCTTCAGTCGGGTTCAACAATTTCTGGTGACTACACCGGCTTTTGTTCTTTCGTCGGCTTCCCTATACAAGAAATTTTACCCGAACATCGAGGGTCATCAGTTGTAGTAAATTATTACTGTATTTACAAAATTAATTTTATTTACTACATTTAATAAAACTATAAACTTAATAAATTAATTACTATAAACTACTTTAAATAAACTAACAACTAAATTCAAATTCTAAATATGTCAAGTAAGTAAATTTACTTAGCCTACTTGACATATTTAGTCTGCTATGATCAAATTAAATGATCAACCGCCACATTACTCCCCCACCAGTTAGATCAAAGATCTGACGAAACATCTTGAAATTTAATTTCTTCTAGGGGAAAGAACAAATAAAAAAAAAAAAATCTTGATAGTTGAATGTTGCATGTGTCATGTGATTTGTTGCTTGTTGCTTTTTGCTTGTTGCTTATTGCTTGTTGCTTGTTGCTTGTTGGCATCATCAGTTGTGATGAAAATCCTGGAGTCACCACTTGTGGTTTAGTGATAACATTATAAGTTATCTTTTAAACCACACAATAAATTTGTGACAAACTCCAGGTATAAAATAAAGCACGTCTGATGCAGCCTCACATCAGAAAAGTTATGGCTTTGTCCCGTGCAATATTAATCCGGGGTCACCAGTATGTAGTGACAGTTCTTCTCAGTTGGGGTCACCAGTTGCGACCTAATGTACTAAACTTCGTAATAGAAGCGAAGAACTTTTGAATAGATGGTTTATTTTTCTTAAATTATCCAATACTGAATAATACTGTTATGTTGAAGATTCTCTTCAGTCGGGTTCAACAATTTCTGGTGACTACACCGGCTTTTGTTCTTTCGTCGGCTTCCCTATACAAGAAATTTTACCCGAACGTCGAGGGTCATCAGTTGTAGTAAATTATTACTGTATTTACAAAATTAATTTTATTTACTACATTTAATAAAACTATAAACTTAATAAATTAATTACTATAAACTACTGTAAATAAACTAACAACTAAATTCAAATTCTAAATATGTCAAGTAAGTAAATTTACTTAGCCTACTTGACATATTTAGTCTGCTATGATCAAATTAAATGATCAACCGCCACAAGCACATAACACTAGTTTGCAAATTAAAGGAGTCATTCTACTATAGACGCTTGAAACAATTTGGATTAAGTAAATGTTTTACTGGAATGCAAACCTTAAGTGTTATAAGAACTAACGAAAATATTATATAATTGTTATAAGAACTAACGAAAATATTATATAATTTTCCATTTTTCACGCAAAAATTACTTTCCAGGAAATATATTATTAATATAATATATTTCCCACAATCTTTTCTAAGAAAGAGACTTACTTTAAATTTCCATTGAAAATAAACTATTATTTACAATATATTTCTCATGCCCTTTTTCTTAATAAAATATAACAAAACACTTACCTTAAATTCCCATCGAAAATAAACTATTGCTTACAATACATTTTCTCATGCACCTGTTCTTAACAAGAAACATAGACACAAGATACTTACCTTAACAGTCCCTAGAAGACATGATTGACCATGAGAAAGTTAATTAATAAAAATCATATAAATAGGGCAGGTGAAATTATTAGGAGGCAGTCAGTTTCAAGCATTACAATAAAAAACAGGGTGTGCGATCGGGTCATAAATTGAAAGTAAAATAAATTAACACTATAAGTATAAGTTATAAATCAAACGAAAAAGTTAAGTTATTAAATAAAACTGTAAAGTTATAAGTTGGGCATAAATTGAAATAAAATAAATTAACGCTATAAGTATAAGTATAAATTAAACTAAAAGATTAAATTACTAAATAAAATAAAATTATAAATTAAATTAAAGCAATAAGTGTAAGTTATAAACTAAACTAAAGTTAAGATATTAAAATTATAAATTATATGAAAGTTCCAATCACATCACAAGTACTTATAAATTGATAAATTGTTAAAATTTATAAATTAAATAAAAGCAATAATAAACTAAAAATTAAAGTTATATATAAGTTTTTTATTTTTTATATAATCTTAAAGTGAATTATAAATGGCGCAGTCGGTAGGATAATTCACTAAGCGAATTCAAAAAATTAAAACTGTGAGTGAGTTTTATAAAGTGAGCTCGCGTGTGTTTCAACACTTTATAGTGAATCAATACCTTCAAATTTTTTATTCTGATCAAGGGATCAGTCATCAATCTATCAACAAACTGATCAAGGGATCAGTCTACAACAAGTTCTGGTCAAGGGATCAAACTTACAAAAATCCTTGCGTAAGCTACCCTAAGACAGTTGTCAACCCATCGATCACAGATATTATCAAAAATCCTTCACACCTTTAACGGCACCAACTGTAATACAATCAAAATTGACTCCTGCCGTACAACTTAACAACAATTTAGTAACATCAACAAACATATCAAAAATCGCTAACCTACAACGGAGACAGCGACATCGGCAGCAGCATCATTACTAGCACCCGCAACAAATTCATCAGTTCTTCAACTCATAGGGTATGAAATACAGAAATTTTTTTTAGGAAAAAAAACAAGTGTCAAAATAAAACGTATATAAATTAAAATAAATTTTCCTTGAAATTTTTTTTAAAATTAAATACAAATGTTTTTTCTGAATGTCAAAACCAAAAATTATCAAATGTATGCAAATATGCAGATAAAATAAGTAATATATTAAGAGATAAATAACAAGAAAAAGAACTCAGATCGTACTTTTTTATTATTACCCAGTAGGGAAATCGCGCATCAGTGGATATCTCTTCGACGAATTCTTGTGTGCTCTATGAAGGAAAAGTGCATAAGTGCCAAATTCACAGATAGAGCATGCAGAAATTCGCCCTCACGGCTATTTTTCCTGCAGAAAGTAGCTATAGTTGTTTTTACATGTAAAACAACAACAAATTCCCAAACACGCATGCGCGTAAGTTCAAGGAACAGGTTTTAAGTGCGCATGCCCTGAAAAATACATTTTGTTGTTTTGCCATGTGTCAAATATTTTAGTTTATTCTCGGGTAGTGAAATATTAAAAAATTTAATTTCAACTTTTGTTTCAAATTCCTTTTATGGTTTTTCTGAAAACTAATAGAAATTTTACTATGCTAATTGCTAGACTATAATAAAATTCGAGTTGTGCTAAGCGCCTTCATAATTTTTCTGGGAATGTTTTATAGCGATGGGATTAAGTAAAGATATATTTGGTTTGATGCATAAGTTCAAGGTTTGAGACACATTTTAAAAACAATTTAGTTTATCTTTCGCGATAAGTATAAAAGGATAGTGAAATATTAGAAAATTTAGTTTCAACTTTTGTTTCAAATTCCTTTTATGGTTTTTCTGAAAACTAATAGAAATTTTACTATGCTAATTCCTAGACTATAATAAAATTCGAGTTGTGCTAAGCGCCTTCATAATTTTTCTGGGAATGTTTTATAGCGATGGGATTAAGTAAAGATATATTTGGTTTGATGCATAAGTTCAAGGTTTGAGACAAATTTTAAAAACAATTTAGTTTATCTTTCGCGATAAATATAAAAGGCTTCTGCTTGCTATTGCAGTCATTACGTTAAATTCAGTGCAAAAGGCAGCGAGTGCTCGTGTAATTTTTAATTTACAACTATTCCTTTTTTTTTATAGTGTTTTTTGACATTTATAAATAGATTAAATAGTGAATAGTGACATTTTCTCCTTTTGATTTTTGATTTATAGTGTTTTTTGCTATTAAATAATATATAGTGAGATTGAGTGCAACTAGACTAGGGTTTTTTTAAATTGATACTCAATTTGAAAAAAAAAAAACAGAACAAACCAAAAAATTAAAACAACAAGAACAACAACATTTCTGAGGAAAATAATTCTGAAAGTGGTAAGTATTACATTTAATACAGTAATTGCTAATTACACTAGTTTACAGTGATTTACTACTATCCATACATTTATCATTTTTACCAAATTTTTGGAAAAAATTTACATTTAGCGACATATTACCCAAATAGAAACCCCTTTTTTATTTTTTTTTATTTATATTTATAAAAGTTCAACCAATCACAATCAAAATTGGTTGAAAATTATAGATGTTATAAGGATTTATTTTAATCTCTTAAAATGAATACCGGGCTTATCATTTTAATCTTTTTTAATGACTATTTTACACTAGTTTACACGATCGAAAAAAAAATAAAAAAGTTATAGATACTTAAGTGAGAACGTGATTTTTTCATTTTCCAGGTCTGTTACGGGCGCTCACATATTGCTGACACTTAACTTAATGCAAAGAATTCTTTTTTATCATAATTGAAATTTCAAAAGTATTATTTAAATTTCATAATTTGTGTTAATAATCTTACGAAATTTTCGTTTAAATATGGTCTTCATACTTTTTTGACTTCATTACTACTACTACTTCATTAAAAAGCTATAATTATTGTTTGGATTTAGATGAGAATCTTTTTTTCACTAAAACTTTTATTATATTAGGTAAAAATGAAAAAACGCGGTTTCAGCAAAACCCATTTATGTCGCCTGGCAGCCAAAGAAAAGGCAAACTTGAAATCTAAACATTTCCAAAAGAGTAGTGACGTGAATAAACCCACTACTAGTGTTAATGAAAATAGCGACAATGCTAATCTCGAAAGTTTGGACAACTTTGGGGAGAATAATGAAAGCATTGAACCCAAGACACTTTCATTTCAAGAAAAACTAAAGGTATGGAACATAAAGTATCACCCATGTAGAGCAGCTTTTGAGGATTTGTTGAAAATTCTACACGAAGAAAGCTTAGATGTTCCCTTGAATAGTTATACCCTAATGAGAAATAGGGAAAAAATAGTGGTAAGGACGGTAGCGCCTGGGGAATATTACCACTTTGGAATTAAAAATCAACTGCTAAAAATCGCAGAGAACTTAAAAACCTACACAGAAATTGTTTTAGACATAGGTATAGATGGTTTGCCACTATTTAAGAGCTCTAAAAAAAATTTATGGCCAATTTTAGGACACATTATAAACTTTCCTGATTCAAAAGTTATGATAATTGGAGCTTATTTTGGTGAAAGTAAGCCTAGAAATGTTGACTGTTTCTTACATGATTTTTATTACGAAGTAGAGTGTCTTCTGACTGAGGGAATTTTGATTCACGAAAGAAATTTGAAATTCAGAATAAGAGCATTTATTTGTGATGCTCCTGCGCGATCATATGTGTGTGGTATTGTTGGGCATAATGCAATTCATGGGTGCAGCAAATGCATTCAAAATAAAAGGATAGTGAAATATTAGAAAATTTAGTTTCAACTTTTGTTTCAAATTCCTTTTATGGTTTTTCTGAAAACTAATAGAAATTTTACTATGCTAATTCCTAGACTATAATAAAATTCGAGTTGTGCTAAGCGCCTTCATAATTTGTTCATAAACAAAGTAATGACATTTTCTAAAACCATTTCAAATCTGAGAACTGACGAAGATTTCAAATTAAGAAACTATCCAGAGCACCATAAAAGACAAGAAGAATCTCTATTGGAAAAATTGGGAGTACGAATGGTTTCCCAATTTCCAATAGATCCTATGCATCTACTAGACTTGGGGGTTACTAGGAAACTTTTATTGATTTTTTTGGGCTTTGGAAATATCAAAGCCCAATTGAATGCTGAAAAAAAACAAGAAGTTTCAAATCATTTAATTGCATTAAGTCAGTTTATTCCTAAGGAATTTTCAAGAAAGCCTAGAACTTTGGATGATATACTTAAATGGAAAGCAACGGAATTTAGGCAATTTATTTTATATACAGGAATTGTGGTATTAAAAGATATGATCGATAAGGATTTTTATTATCATTTTCTCCTCCTACATACCGCGTATCGGTTACTATCATGTCCAAAATCATACAAAGAAAATACTGATGATGCAAACAAAATGCTGAAAATGTTTGTGGAGCATTATCCCCTGTTATATGGAGAAAATAGTATAACATATAATGTTCACAATTTATTGCATATAACTGAAAGCATAAAGGAAACAGGCTTTATTAATGAATTTTCAGCATATAAATTTGAAAATTTTATGCAAGACATAAAAAAAAAAATAAAAAAACCCTCGAAAATTTTGCAACAGCTAAATGCTAAGTACAATCATCAGAATTTAGAAAAAACTGCTTTTAAAAAATGCGTTGGTTTTAAAAAAAATAGAGCTGGAACAATCACGCATTACTTGACAAAATATCAAAGCTTAAGTTTTATTCAACCTGATAACTACTGCTGCATTAATCATTGTATACCAGTTAAAATTACCGGATTTTTAGACGATGATGGCCAATTCTTAATTGGTAAAAAAGTGCGCAACCCTAAAAATTATTTTAGAGAGCCTGTAGAGTCCAAATATGCTCTGGGGATAATGTTAGCCAGTGAATTAGCTTTGGAAGACGATGAAATTTTTGATGTTGAAATGGTGACATATAAATATGTATGCTTACCAAGGGGAAACAAAATAATACTTATTCCACTGCTTCATGAATGTTTATGGTGATTTTCTAGAAATATTTTTTATTTAAAGTATCATATTTTATTTTTTACAGAGATGGCTCTTCCGTTTCTTTCATTCAAAGTTGCTGTCCCAGAAGAAGAAAAAGCAGCCTTGCGTAGGTGTAGGACTAGTTTAAATATAAGTAAGTTTCAAAGCTATTAGATGTAATTCATGTGTATTGCAATTTTAAGAAGTTATTTATATAATATATTCTTTTTTGCTTAGAAAAAAAGGATGATAGATTACAAGAAGGTTTTATAGCTGAAGCCTTAAAAGAAAACCAAGAACCCCTACGCCGGTGTAGCACCAGTCTAAATATTTTTGGTAATTTTTAATATATAAAGTCTTTTGTTTTTCATTAACTGGAGACTATGTCATCTTTTAGAATCTACACAAAATAGCTTTAAAAGAAAAAAAGTTGAGTCAAGCCAAGGTAGCCGTTTAAATATTTTCTTTAATAGTTTATTTTTTAATTGTTAAAAATAGATCACACCATTAAAACTGATATATCAAAGATGCAAATGGATATATCTAAGCTGCAAAGTGATATATCTGAAATGAAAATAATATTAATTGGAATAAGTAACAGTATAAACGAGAAAAGCGCAGAAGAGGAAGGTAGAGTATTTTCAACTTATATTATTATATATATATTAATATTTGAATTTAGCGGCTACAATAAGTACACGGGACAACATATCGAGTTTGCTGGATGGCTGTTGCAAGCAGACTGCAATCCTCAAGCAAATGGTTGCAAAATCAGTTGGATTGAACGAAAGTTTCAATTTCCCCATTGAAACGGAAGAAGATTTGGGTAATATGGAAAGAGAAATCATAGGCAATGAAGATCACTACGTAAGTATTACAACCAAAAAGAAATTGATTTGCAACTTAAATTCTTAATATTGCAGATTTCTATGCTTAAAAATATATTGCATCCAAAAGGGCTCAAACACTTTGACCGTTTGTTTGGAGACAAAATCATACTAAATTTCAACTTTGATGGGTTGAAAAATAAAAAACCAATTAAAAAATATCCTGTGTTACTAAGCGTAATATATAGTAAGTATAAAATTTTATAATAAGATATTGTAAACTAATGTTTTGCATTTAAGGAGCTATCAAAAAGGACGGCTACCCTGAATCGGAGTTTGTTAAAGACATGCGAAATGCCTTTAAAATGGCAAAAAATCGCATTTTTAAAGCAATATCCAAACAAAAAAATCAATAAAATAAATGATCATGTAAAAATAATTTCAAAATCATTTTTATGTATAGTTTTAAGACTTTTCGTAATAAAATTATACCAAAAAAATTATGAGTTTTTATATAAAACAAATTCAAAATATCCTTAAACTCACGGAGAAAACTTCAATGCCAAATTCATGCAACAATTCTCTGTGAAGTAACAGACGGAGAAAATTATAATGCCGAATCCACGCAAGAATTCTTCAAAGAGAAACTCACGGAGAAAACTTCAATGCTAAACTCTTGCAAGAATTCTTCGAAGAGCTTTTCCGGCAGAAAGTAGCCATAATGTCTGAATTGCGTCCCCTTTTCTAACAAAATTCACTGATGTTTTCCCCGAGAAAGTTGTTGTTATGTCTGAAAAGTAGGCCTCTTTCATTGATGTTTTATCTCTACTTTCCCTACTGGGTAATTTAAAGAAAATTGACAGCTAATTATTAGATATAAATTAATGAACCAATCATCTGAAATATTAGAATTATCAGAAATATTAAATAATCTTAGTATTAATAACTCTATTATGAATCCTTCAGAAATTACTCAAAGTACATCTAAGAATATAGCTCTCTCACTTACTATCGACCCTTTAAAATATTTGGGGAACCTCCCCGAATTCTCTGGTGATTTCAGAGACCTCCAAAACTTCACCAGTTTGATTGACAAAATGCACCCAACCTTGTTGAGATACGATAACCTTGCACAAAGTATTTTTTCGGACATGATAAAATCAAAAATCCGTGGTCGAGCACGAGAAGTACTCGAAATAAATAATCATATCACATCCTGGTTAGAAATAAAGGAAATACTGATAAATAATTTCGGTGATAGATCAAACCTAGAGGAATTATTTGATAATCTTAGAAGTATATCATTTAAAACAAATAGTATCGACTTCTACAATGAAATCAAAACTGCATTAAGACGACTTAATGTAAAAACTAGACTTAATTTAAGTACCGAAATCGAAGTAGTTGAACAATCTATTATCACTAACAAAAGGTCTGCATTAATCATATTTAAAAATAAAATTCCAGAACCTATGAGGTCTATTTTATATTGTAGAGACCCAGATTCCCGAGAAGAAGCAATAAATATACTGCACGAAGCAGGCTACGCATTTCAAATGTTCGGTGAAAAACAACATCAAAACCACAATTTTAATAACAAAAATACAAATAATAATCGATCTAATACAAGATCAGAACAAAATAAAAATAACTACAATCAAAACAAAAATATAAGTATTCCACAAAAACGGAATTTTCACCCAAGTTTAACCCATTACCAACATAATAATTATCAAACAAATACACCTCGTAATCATAATAGGCAGAATAACTTTTTCAACCATAATCGTTATAATCTAAACCAAAAGATATCTCCAAAAGACCCAAGACCCTCAAATTTTCATTCATTGGCCTCAACCACCAATTACCCCATATAATAGTAGCAAGTAAAACTAGACCCTTAAATTCATTGTTGACACTGGAGCTACCCATTCTATTATTAATCCAAACTTGTGTAACCCCAAATTTATTACCCAACTACATAAACCTGTCTTTATAAAAACACTCGACCAAAAGGTCAAAATAACTCAAAAAGCTACTATACCACTATTCCCAGAATTTGGTATCCCTAATCAAAACATGGAAATGTACATTTTCCATTTTCACAACCATTTCGACGACTTAATTGGAAACAATGTCTTAATACCCTTAAAATCAAATATTAACTTCAAAAACCAGCAATTGGAAGAACAGAATAATTTTATTAAATTACACTTAAATACACCAGAAACCTTAACAAATAAAAATGAACTTACACCTTACAACCCTAATTCTATGTCACAGAAAGCAAAAAAACGCGTAATACTAAATAATAAACAACGCGATGAATATAAAAAACAAAACTCAAAACTTAACAAACCTGAGACCGATACCATTAACTCCGAAAATTTTTGCATTATAGAACAAAAAGGGATAAAACCTCTGTTAGAACAGGTCAGAGTAGATCACTTGAATGGTTTCGAAAAACAAAAAATTACACGGTTGATTAAAAAATTTTCTAATATATTTTATAACGACAATTCAAATTTATCTTTTACTAATGCAATTAAGCATCAAATTAGAACCATAAATGATGTACCCATTCAGGCTAAATCGTACCGCTATCCCTATATTCACAGACAAGAAATAAAAACCCAAATAGAAGAAATGCTACAAAAAGGCATAATTAGACATAGTAATTCTCCATACTCTGCACCAGTATGGGTAGTACCAAAAAAGTTGGACGCGAGCGGGCAACAAAAATGGCGGATAGTTATCGATTATCGGAAACTAAATGAGATAACTACTGATGACAAATATCCGATTCCAAACATTGATGAAATTTTAGGCAAGTTAGGAACCTGCCAATATTTCACAACACTGGACCTTGCAAAAGGCTTCCACCAAATAGAAATCGACGAAAACGATATCTATAAAACTGCATTCAGTGTCGAAGATGGACACTATGAGCTTTTGCGTATGCCCTTTGGTCTAAAAACTGCTCCTGCAACCTTCCAACGATTAATGAACTTCGTACTTAAAGAATATATAAACAAAATTTGCTTAGTATATCTAATTCTACTGTTCTCTTTAAATATCTGAATGTAAGGAACTTTCTGATTTTAAAATTATTATAAAAAAAATTGTTAATTTTATAAAAGCAGTGTAGTTTATTTAAATTTAATTAAACGTTTTTAAAATCATTAACGATACAATTTTAATATTTTAATATTTATTTAATTTTGCTTATATACTTAAACAAATAAATTTTATAACATTAGATGCTATCACGTATTAGTATAGTTTATAAAATCATTGGCAGTTTGGAATATTTAATTAAATTAAAAAAACTATAAAAAATCGTCAAAATATTTGAATATTAACAATTGGATATGACATTTCTTTAGGTGGTTTGCCATTCAAGAGCAACCAAATTGCTACACTATTTGCTTCTTTGATGATGGACATCATTAGAATCTATTGCTAAAGGCCCAAACACAACGAACGCGGTTCGCGGCACGCAAGCGGTGACAGCTGTCACAGCTATGGAATCTATGGAAACCTAGGTGCAAGCACAATGAACGCGGCGCGCAAGTGGAACGCGTTTTCATTCAGAATTACGAAATTCAGCTATGTAAGATTCCATAGCTGTGACAGCTGTCACCGCTTGCGCGCCGCGAGCCACGTTCATTGTTTTTGGGCCTTTAAGGAGGTAACATCTGTTTCCAAAGGCCAACACAAACAGCAATTACTTTTACAGCCGTATTTTTAAAATGATATGCATCCTATATATAAATTAAAAACTTTTAGCTTTTTAAATCAATTTTACCTTTTTATAATTAGTTTTACTAAAGTTTTACAGTACAAACTTTTTTTAAAACTTTTGTGAGATATCTTAGTTTGAAAATTTAATTGTCAAATCAAAGAAAACTAGAACTATATCGATTTTATAAAAATAGCAATATGTTCTTTTGCATACAAGAATTTAACCTAACCTAACTTAACCCAAATAATAAAATGACAGATATGATAAGCTTTAATGGTATTAGTATCACAATCTGTCTCATGCTTGTCCCAAACGACAACACGTTTTACTTACCGCACCTGCCCTTTGCCTGTAATTCAGCACTTGGCCCAAAAGACAACATTATCAAGACTACCAGTGTATCATAGTTCACTGAATGATAATAACAGGGCTGAATTGTTGAATGATAACTTTTGACAATTGACAGTTTGTTATTTAGTAATATTTTATAGTTACAATATTATAAAGGTAAGTTTTTATTTATTCTAAATGAAATTTAACTAATTATTATATGTATATTATAGGAAACATTTTGGACTATATTTAAGAAATTAAAAATTAAACGAACGTTAACATTATAAAGTTAAGTTTTTATTTATTCTAAATGAAATTTAACTAATTATTATATGTATGTTATAGGAAACATATTGGACTAAATTTAAGAAATTCAAAATTAACTTACCTATCATTCGCAAAATCAATATGTAATTCCAAAAAATTCAATAAATGATTTTTTTGTTCTTGTGTTGGACGTTTTCCTCTTTGAGCATCAGTCTTTTTGTCTAAAAAATACATAAATTGAACATAGCACAAGCTTATATTTTAATATAAAATTGCTTAACAAAATTTGTCCTTCCTTATATAAGTTCAACACTGAATTCTTTCCTTACAACCAATATCTTTCACCTTTATTCTAATTTAAAACTTATGGAGTGGATGTAAAAAATCCTTATGGAAGTTGCAAAATCTTTGAAGTAATCAACATAACGATTATGATACATAGGAATGCTTAAATAATTCTCAGAAAAACTACTTCAATAAAACAAGTAAGACAGCAAGTTATTGTGCATACAATAAATAACTTTGTAGAAATTTCTAAATCTTAGAAATCATCAACCTAACGATCCCTCTAATATATTAAGGCATTTATTGTTCTAGGGAAAACTACTTTATTAGAACAGATAAGGCAGCAAATTATTCTAAGAATATAAAAGGATTTTAAAATAAATGTGTACCAATAATCACCAATCCATATAGTGAAATTTTTAATAAGAACTAATCTAATCACCCAATTTGATAACTGAAATTTCTATAAGCATGTAGTAAATTATTACTGTATTTACAAAATTAATTTTATTTACTACATTTAATAAAACTATAAACTTAATAAATTAAATACTATAAACTACTTTAAATAAACTAACAACTAAATTCAAATTCTAAATATGTCAAGTAAGTAAATTTACTTAGCCTACTTGACATATTTAGTCTGCTATGATCAAATTAAATGATCAACCGCCACATTACTCCCCCACCAGTTAGATCAAAGATCTGACGAAACATCTTGAAATTTAATTTCTTCTAGGGGAAAGAACAAATAAAAAAAAAAAATCTTGATAGTTGAATGTTGCATGTGTCATGTGATTTGTTGCTTGTTGCTTTTTGCTTGTTGCTTATTGCTTGTTGCTTGTTGCTTGTTGGCATCATCAGTTGTGATGAAAATCCTGGAGTCACCACTTGTGGTTTAGTGATAACATTATAAGTTATCTTTTAAACCACACAATAAATTTGTGACAAACTCCAGGTATAAAATAAAGCACGTCTGATGCAGCCTCACATTAGAAAAGTTATGGCTTTGTCCCGTGCAATATTAATCCGGGGTCACCAGTATGTAGTGACAGTTCTTCTCAGTTGGGGTCACCAGTTGCGACCTAATGTACTAAACTTCGTAATAGAAGCGAAGAACTTTTGAATAGATGGTTTATTTTTCTTAAATTATCCAATACTGAATAATACTGTTATGTTGAAGATTCTCTTCAGTCGGGTTCAACAATTTCTGGTGACTACACCGGCTTTTGTTCTTTCGTCGGCTTCCCTATACAAGAAATTTTACCCGAACGTCGAGGGTCATCAGTTGTAGTAAATTATTACTGTATTTACAAAATTAATTTTATTTACTACATTTAATAAAACTATAAACTTAATAAATTAATTACTATAAACTACTTTAAATAAACTAACAACTAAATTCAAATTCTAAATATGTCAAGTAAGTAAATTTACTTAGCCTACTTGACATATTTAGTCTGCTATGATCAAATTAAATGATCAACCGCCACATTACTCCCCCACCAGTTAGATCAAAGATCTGACGAAACATCTTGAAATTTAATTTCTTCTAGGGGAAAGAACAAATAAAAAAAAAAAAATCTTGATAGTTGAATGTTGCATGTGTCATGTGATTTGTTGCTTGTTGCTTTTTGCTTGTTGCTTATTGCTTGTTGCTTGTTGGCATCATCAGTTGTGATGAAAATCCTGGAGTCACCACTTGTGGTTTAGTGATAACATTATAAGTTATCTTTTAAACCACACAATAAATTTGTGACAAACTCCAGGTATAAAATAAAGCACGTCTGATGCAGCCTCACATCAGAAAAGTTATGGCTTTGTCCCGTGCAATATTAATCCGGGGTCACCAGTATGTAGTGACAGTTCTTCTCAGTTGGGGTCACCAGTTGCGACCTAATGTACTAAACTTCGTAATAGAAGCGAAGAACTTTTGAATAGATGGTTTATTTTTCTTAAATTATCCAATACTGAATAATACTGTTATGTTGAAGATTCTCTTCAGTCGGGTTCAACAATTTCTGGTGACTACACCGGCTTTTGTTCTTTCGTCGGCTTCCCTATACAAGAAATTTTACCCGAACGTCGAGGGTCATCAGTTGTAGTAAATTATTACTGTATTTACAAAATTAATTTTATTTACTACATTTAATAAAACTATAAACTTAATAAATTAATTACTATAAACTACTGTAAATAAACTAACAACTAAATTCAAATTCTAAATATGTCAAGTAAGTAAATTTACTTAGCCTACTTGACATATTTAGTCTGCTATGATCAAATTAAATGATCAACCGCCACAAGCACATAACACTAGTTTGCAAATTAAAGGAGTCATTCTACTATAGACGCTTGAAACAATTTGGATTAAGTAAATGTTTTACTGGAATGCAAACCTTAAGTGTTATAAGAACTAACGAAAATATTATATAATTGTTATAAGAACTAACGAAAATATTATATAATTTTCCATTTTTCACGCAAAAATTACTTTCCAGGAAATATATTATTAATATAATATATTTCCCACAATCTTTTCTAAGAAAGAGACTTACTTTAAATTTCCATTGAAAATAAACTATTATTTACAATATATTTCTCATGCCCTTTTTCTTAATAAAATATAACAAAACACTTACCTTAAATTCCCATCGAAAATAAACTATTGCTTACAATACATTTTCTCATGCACCTGTTCTTAACAAGAAACATAGACACAAGATACTTACCTTAACAGTCCCTAGAAGACATGATTGACCATGAGAAAGTTAATTAATAAAAATCATATAAATAGGGCAGGTGAAATTATTAGGAGGCAGTCAGTTTCAAGCATTACAATAAAAAACAGGGTGTGCGATCGGGTCATAAATTGAAAGTAAAATAAATTAACACTATAAGTATAAGTTATAAATCAAACGAAAAAGTTAAGTTATTAAATAAAACTGTAAAGTTATAAGTTGGGCATAAATTGAAATAAAATAAATTAACGCTATAAGTATAAGTATAAATTAAACTAAAAGATTAAATTACTAAATAAAATAAAATTATAAATTAAATTAAAGCAATAAGTGTAAGTTATAAACTAAACTAAAGTTAAGATATTAAAATTATAAATTATATGAAAGTTCCAATCACATCACAAGTACTTATAAATTGATAAATTGTTAAAATTTATAAATTAAATAAAAGCAATAATAAACTAAAAATTAAAGTTATATATAAGTTTTTTATTTGTTATATAATCTTAAAGTGAATTATAAATCTTAAGCTCTTATACATATTTCCTTAAATAAAAAACTGGCAGAGGTTTTCAGAAAAAATTGAAAAATCACGTGTTCTTTTCATTGTTTTTGCCAAAAAAATACAATAAACATTTTTAGCCTCTGTATCATAGAGGTGTGCAACCTAAGTTTATGTGTTGAAAATTATATTGCTTAAATTTCATAAAGATTAGTTCAGTAGTTTTGAAGATTTTATCAACATGCGATGTAAAAACGTTGTTTTGAGAAAAAGTTTTTAAATAATTGCTAATTAAAGTCAGTCTTAATTAACAATTACAATAAAAAGAAAACTATAAAGCAGACTAAAAGATAAGTTATAAAACTTGCATTATAATTTGCAAAAATTCCAAAAGTGGATGCAAAATGCTGTAAACTAGTGTAATCAAAAGAAAAAATATTTCAAAACAAAACTTAAATAAAGAACTAAAGGCAATTTTTTCTCAAATTTATTTAATTTTATTAATTTTCATTTTTGTAACCAATTTTCAGCGTTTAATTTTGACATTTAAAAATTTCAATTCGTTTTTAATAACTTATCACTCCGTTATCACGATAATTTTTTCAGGGATAAAATATTTCATCAAATAATAAGTTTCTGGCAATAGTTTTCATTATCACTGCAACTTAGAATCACTCTCGTGATAAAATATGTCAAAATGGCTATTTATAATTATCATTATCACTTTTCCCTGAGACAGAATCTGGCTCCAGATGGGTTCGATGCGCATATTGACATTCAGGGACAAGCACATCAATAGCTGTGTCAGAAAGAAAATAAGCAAGGGGAAAACTTCGAACATTCGGACTATAGCATAAATACTATAACAAAAAATTTCTTTTTATTAAAATTTACACCTGTTAATTAACAAAACACTCGGAGCAACTTAGGATATTTAAAGCGAGCTAATTTCAATTATAATTAATGTAATTATTTCAAAAATAAATACTTCGTTTTGTGATATTTTAATACAAATCTGGCACTCAGTTTAGTCAACAAAATTAAAATTCCATTTTAAATTGAATTTATAAAAACATCTAAAATTAAAAGCTTTCTGCCATCAGCAACTAATAATTATTTTGCCTTGAATTTTATGAAGAAAATAAAGCAACAAAATGATTTATATTAAAAAGTAAAAGTTATTTTAAAAAGCAGGTCACCAAGGTGTTTTATGCCAACCTTTAGATTGACATATTGTAAACAAACAAACAATTTTGTACACTTTTGAGGTTTCTGATAATTTGAAAAAAAATCTTGTAATTTCAAAATGGCTAAGAAGTGTACAGGAAAAAAACAAGGAGATTATAGCTCACTAGGTGTCCGCCCCGAAAATAGAGTCGAAGAATATAATGAAGCAGCACTTCAGGAACCATTTTTCCTGTAAGAAAATTACTGTAACTCTGCCATTACTAAACAAAACTTTTTTAATTTCTTAGAAACCCTCCATCAGAAAATATACCATGTAATAAACTTGAATTCCTTGCTGTAACGGCAAATCGTGATTTTCTTGATGCATGTACCAAGCAAAAGGAACTATTGCAGATTTTTAAATTTAAAAAAGAACAAGAGAAAAAAAGCATTAAGAAAATGTACGAAATCCAATCTGATTTACGTTCAAAGTTTATTGAACTAAATAATTTTCTGAAGGACTGCGAAGATAAAGAGAGAATGGCTGATCAAAAAATTGCCGCTGAAAAGGAACTTCATAGAAATCTTAGAACTAATGCAGCTCAAATTAAAGATGAATTAGGTAAATTGAAAGACTTTGTAAAAGAACTTTCTTTAGTCAACAAGCAATTGGAACCATATGAAACAGTTATAAATGAAGTAATCGAAAAATCAGAAGTATATTCATCACAAAAAGACTTGATGGACCGATGTGATGCGTTGAGTAAGTCTTAATAATTATTATTTACGCTAATTTATTTTAGCTTTGTGCAAGAAATATTTGAATCATAACTAGGGTGAATAATTAATTTATTGAAAGATTTTTATCAGTAAGAACAAATTTTTCTTTTTGATCATTCTTTTACTTAAAAATAACATTTTCTAAAAAGGTTAAATATTATATTGTATTTAGTTTACTGTATACAAGTGGACATTGCCCTGGACACGCCATGTGTGGAATGTATAGCGTTGTCCGCGACCTACTTTCAGGGTACATGTGAATGTTCAAATAAATTAATATTCTCATCAATGCTTCGACTCGAATAAGATCCAGGACCACGTCCACTTGTCTATAGCAGCCTTTACTCTAATCCTAAAATACTTACAATTAGTACAAAATTTATTCAGAAAGAAATTAATATTTAAGTGCTTGCACAGCAAGAAATTACTGAGCTTGAAAAGGAAAAGGTTAACGCAATCGAAAGGATTAACAAAGAAATGATTAAGGCATCAAATGATGCTGCTTCAACTGTATTAGGATTAAACAATGAATTAGCCGAGCTTGAAAAAAGCTATAACAATGCAAAACTCGAAAGTTTAAAATGGGAAAAAATTTTATCCACGACTAAAGAATTTATATCCGATAATGAGTTCACAACCGATCGAATTTTTGATGCTGTTCATCAAATGTATAAAAGCCTGTGCAAACGAAACAGTAAATTTATATTATAAAGTAATTCATTTTAAACCTTTCAATTTTGCATAGAGATCACTCCGAAAGCATCTAAAAACGATCTCGATACACAGTTTGACTACATTAGGGATGAAATTCAAATATTGGAAGGAGTTATCAAAGCTTGTGAAGCAGAGCAAGAAAAAACGCGTACAAGAAAGTAATTCTAAAGCAATATTCTGTATTAACTTGTACAATTAAACTAAAAAGATTTCATCATGAATAAAAATTAACTTTAACGTAAAAGAAATTATTAAGTAAAATCGTTTGTTACGACTTGTTTTGCTTGCTTTGCTTAAAGTTAATAGTAACTCATTATTTAAGGCCTAAATGCTTAAGGTAATAAATTCCTTAAAATGTAATACCTTTAATAGGGACTATTCACTATTTTTTCCAACTCGTCAAATGGCTCTCTGGTCCCATATAAAATCATTTGTGAGTAAAACTTTAAACATGTTGAATTATATATAGCAAATAGTAAGGAAAATCTCAATTTTCAGTAACTTATATATTAATTGCAAGTGCATTACACTTTTAAAGGTAAGGAGGGAAAAAATCTCATTTGCTTCAAATTCAATCGTCTTTCATTCATTAAAGTATTCAGAATTAAAACTCAATGTTTTTGTGCTGGTTTATAAAACTTCATCCAAAAATAATGTAATACCTAAAATTAAATGGTGACAATGCACGAAAACTACATATTTTGTAATTAAAATTTTACTAATTAGGTTATGAAAAAGTGCTGAATGACATTTGTCAAAAGTACTTTCCCCTTAAAATGCTGAGAAATCTTATACCATTTTTGGGTATTAGCATAAGGGCACACCTGCGAGCATCAGTATTAAAGCGGTATAAAGTACAAATATTTTATTTTTTAAATAAATAATATATTTTTAATATAACTTTTAATTTTAGCAAAATCAATAAGAAAAATAATAAAATTTGTTTATTAATACATTTTTATATTATATCCCTGCAATTTACCTTATAAATAAATATTGAAGTTGAATAGAATTATTTCATATGGTCATGGATTATACAAAATCTATAAAGGTGGCTATACACTTAAAAAAAAAATCACATGTGTGCAATTCACGCTGGGTAGAAGTGAAAACACACGCAATACAATAATTCAAAACAGTTCTTCCCCAGCGGGGAATTTTCGGAACGCTCCAATACCCAGCTTCATTCGACCACTTTGTCACCATATTAATTCAGAGCACTATTCGAGCGCTCGAACTGAGTTCCTTTTTCAAATGAATCCTCATATGAGTATGCTTTTTCTGTAAACGTGCTGTTTTTTGGAGGTGTCTAGACATAGAAAACAATTCTTTTCTGATTTACAGCAAAATTAGACAATAATATTTAGAATTTTGCATTGACAATTGTGATTTATCAGTGGAAGATGTAAGGCAGTTTTTTAAGTGTTGTGATAGCAGTGTTAAAGAACTTTAGTGTATTTTTAGGAAGGACATTTTTGGGCAATAGGTTTATTGTAAGTAAATAAAAATTTTTTAAAAAATATTTAATTAGATTTTAAGTATTTTATTTTGTATATGGGCTTTTGCAAACGAACACTTTTGTGACCGAATACACCATTGTGGGTAAAAACGATAGAAAGAAAAAGAATGAGTCCCATGTAAGTGTTCTTAAAACAACTGTCTCTGTAATTAATAAAAATCTATTTTTTTACCAGGATAACTATGACAAACGCTTACTTATATAATCACAGCAATATTGAAGTAATTCAACTGTTACATACCCAACGATATCAGGAAATTTAAACATATCAAATCACATAAACTGACGTTAAATATGCAATTGAGTGTTATTGGTTCAGCAAACCTGCTCACGTTTCGCTTAATAAATATTAGTTATGAATTAATTATGCTAAGACAAAAATATTAGTTTCTCTGCACTAATTAACTCTCAAAAGGGTCTTTTTATTTCTTTGGGTTAATTTAATGTTAAAATAAAATGAAAAAAAAAATAAATTATTTGTTAAAAAAAAATTTCTTTCAATACAAAAAAAACTAAAGTGCTCGTAAGTCTCTGTAAACCAAGCGCTTTTTAAGTCCTTCAAACAAGATGCTCTTAAAGCCCTTTAAAACAAGTGCTCGTGCCCAATTACATGCAATGCTTAAACGTCAATGAAGGCTCTTATGTAGACCTGGCACTCGGTGCTGATTTAGGAGCACTCGAAGAGGTCTTTCCGAGCACTTGATTCCCCGCTGGGTCCTTACAGGCAAATCAGATATATATAACTATTAATATAAACATATATGTCCATATAAACATATATAAATATATATATATATATAATATATATATATATATATAATATACATATATAAATATATATAAACATATATATATATATATATATATCAAAATCAACATATGTCCATGCAAACATATATATATATATCCATAGTGTCGCTTTTTCGTTACATCGAATTTCAAATTACAACGATACTAAAGAAGTTTGTAATACGTGTAGGCTTGTACTGCAAAGTTTTTTTTCAGGTTTAATGGTTATCAAGTTTAATTTATATTTTTCTTAATTGATTAAGTTAGTAACCGTCCATATCCAAATAATTATTTAATTATTTCATTAATTAAATAAATAATTAATCAATGATAATATTGAAGAAGATACTGCAGTGTAATAACGGCATTAAGATCGGCATAATCGAACCACATTACTTTCCCCCGATGAACATATCACTCACATTAAACTTAACTCTCTTAACAAATGAATCTACTACCAAGTCCATCGAAAAATTGTCAGGGGATGACACAAACAAAATTATACACCAGAGTACACAAACCCTAAGCGAAATCCAAAATAAATTAAAATCGATCCATAGAAAACCAACACATATGTCAACGACACTTTCAATTACCTCAACAAGTATTATTTGTCTATCCATTATTACGTTCATATTATATAAAATCATAAAAAAATTACCCAAGAGACAAACCAAGCAACCACCCTTCAATGTTAGCCTCAATACTTCTACCGAAACTCGGACACACAAAAACTCAGAGAACCTATGAAACCTATATTCAAAACATCTAATAAACCCGAAATAACATCAGTACAACTTGTCTAAAAACTCTGAAGACTTTTTATTTCTAAATTTTCAACAACCAATACTAAAATTTTCACATTATTTTTTTTTACCCCAGAAGGACCGGGGATTCTAAAATAGGCCTTCAGTGCACCCCGCCTGTCGTACGAAGCGACTGTTATTCTTTCTTATCCATTTTTTTTGTGTCTTTTGCAATATAATATATTTATTATTATTATAATGGATGCCTACAATACCATAATTACTTCTAACTATTTTTACACTTAAATGAAACTCCCAACACAGTTATCTGATATAAACCCGACTGTTAAAACCCAATCCGAATATTGTTACTCTTCCACCTTTACTAAGAATTATAAACTCTTACGGCAATTTAGATGCTTTCAAATTACCCGTTCAGTAAATGTTAACTTTCAACGTATTTCGTTTCTCTTTGAACGTCTTCACCGTTGATTTTCCCTTCTATTATGACCCCTTAATGACCCTTTATTTTCATTTAAATTTTTTTATTATAATTACGGGTGCAAAATGCACTATAAAGGCAGTGTTGATTTACTTTTTCCCTTTCTTTATCATTTCTTGTATATTATTTTATTTATACTCTTAAGTTATAAGACGTTCTAAGAATTTTTTTTTGGAATATTGTTACAGCCCGGTTAAGATACCTGACTGACTCTGTAATTTAGCACGGTTTTCTATTTCTTCGTGTTCTTCAGCAAATATAAAAGCTAAATCTTTAGAAATTGATGATGAACGAGACTCTACTTCTTTCTCTTCCTCTTCATAATCTAACAAAGTTTTAGGTTATTCTAAAAGTTTTTTTTTTAAAACAATTTCTGATTTATAAAAATATTGCTGATCTGAAATCAGTAACTTCGGTCACTGAAATTCAACTATTTTTCTCTTTTTAAGGCCTTGACTTTTCTTTAAACAGTTATTTTTTTTTCTTTCCATTTCGTTTCATATTTCTTTTATGTTATTTTATTATTATTTTGTTTATTACTTTATTCTTTGTACCCCTTATAAAACTCAAGTAGAGTATAGTCTTTGATTCATCTTAAATAAACGACTAAAAATGTTTTAGCAAGACGGAAGGGCATCTCAACAGGAAATATGGGGAACCTTACAGTCCCTCATATTAGCCTGATTGAGACCGTCTTGCAAAACCCCCCTTAAACAAATATCCACTAACAATAAGTTTAAGCTCATCTTCTTTTGAAGTATTAGAAGTTGAGCTCACTCCATTATATGGCTGTATAAACATTAGGAATTATTTATTTTTTTTTTCAATCCATTTATTTCGTTACATTTTTTTTATTTTTTTTTCTATCATTTCTTTTCTTTTCAATTATCATCTAAATGATGATAAAATATTTGAGGTTATTTTACTTTTTTTTCTTTAGTTAGTTATTTATCGGTTCGGTTACTTCATTTTTTGTTTCATATTAGCACCAATATTATGATAATCATCGGTGCTTTACTCTATATTTATAGTCTCTTCATGTTTTTCATGTCGCCACTACTAAGGACAGTAGTTTCTCCGGAAATTATCTCATTGACTTTATATATATATATATATATATACATACATATTGGATATATTTGGACGCCATTTACGTTTGTAAGTTTCTTCAATCATAAGACAACGTTTTCTTTTTTCTTTTTTTTGGACACGATGTTTTTTCTTTTTTTTTATCTAATACCTTCAATTCAGGATATAATGGTGTTGATAGAGCAACTGATATGTTTCTTCAATATCAAAGTCAACCATCTCCTATTTAACTGAAGATATTAAATTTTGCAAATCAACTTCTTCACAATCCTCCATATCAAAATATTGTAAATTACTAAAGCTTGTCTGAGGTAGTAAAGGTTTTTCATTTTTCATTAATTCCGTAAAGTTTGAATTTTTATTATAGAACTTTCTGCAATTAATTCTGTTATAATTTCAATATCATTATTTTTAATATTTTTAATATAAGAATTAGAATTAATATTTGATTCGAATTCATTCAAAAGATTTTCAATTTCATTTTTATTATAAATATTACTACTGCTTCTTGGGGCACTTAAAGCTATTGATGTTCTATCTTCATATTATTATTATTGTCAGTATTTTTTTTTACTCGCTAGATTCTTCCTGTTGTCACCACAAATGCCAATAATTACATCATTTTTTCTATATGGGGTTAATATATAAGCTATGTAAACATCTGGTTGAAATATACATACATTATTTGATATATCACAACCAATTCAAATTCGATTTCCTCCCAACAGCTCACATTCTTCATTCTTAAAACATTTACTATCGACCTATGTACCGTTTGGAGAATGGTCAACAAGTTTACCCTTTTTTTTTTCTTCATTTACTAGTAAATAACAATAAGTTTGAGAACAAAAATTTGAAGAAAGCCATATTTCGATAGAATATTGTTTTTGGTCCATTTCTTTTAGTATTATAAATACACACTTACGGAACTTAACATGCTTTTAAATATTATCCATTTGGCAAATACTTCATATTTGACAGATAAGTATAAAACCTGCTCTTCTCTTCCATTACCGCTGCAAATGTCATTGATTTAGTATTTTTGTCAAAAATATTTACTGTAACCGCACTAAGGAAGTTTTAATTTCGACTGATCAAAACTTGCCAAAAATACCTCAGGGTCAAATTTTCTACATTCAACTTGTCAACTTGTCAAATACCTGGCGCAAAACCATATAAGTGTCGTACTAAGTAGGTTTAACACCGACGGAATCAGGTGTTTACCGAAACGGCGGGCATCTTGGCAGAAACGTGTGAGGAACCTTACAGCTCCTCATACTGATCTGACTGAGACCGTCTTAGAAACCCTTGCATAAATAAACAATAACTCCTTTGTATAATACTTTCTTTTATATATTTATTTTTTTTCTGAATTTAGTCCTCCTTTTATGGGATTGCATCATGATAATCACCAGTACTCTCTCCTTTCGGAATAATCCAGATAATCCAGATTTGAACAACTACTTGACATACTCACGTAACACTACAATGTTATTAGACGGCGTTGGGATAAGGTGCTATGTGCTTCCTTACGTCGCCTTTACGCTAGTGTAACTTTAAGGGACATATCATTGCTCACCCCTGACCTCTATTATATTCTGATTACCTTATACAAACAGGTTACATATTTTTCTAACCCTGCATTACCCTCTGTACTTGTCACGCTATTTTGATAAACCGCTGCATTAAATATTTAGTCAATTTTTTGTTGTAATTGAGGTTTTTACCAAGACGGCGGGCATCTCGACAGAAAAGTATGAGGAATCTCCTACTACTCCATATCATTCTGATTGAGACCATCTTGGAAACACATCATGAAACCAACTTTCCTTGGGTTCGTCAAAAGAACCACTTTGGGTACCTACCTTTTTCGTTACTTATTTATTTATCGATCGTGGCTCTTCTTTTCTTTGATTGTGTCAACTATATTATAAGAGGACGAAATTATTTTAAATGTAATTTTTCATAATATGTATGCTTACCGTACTTGATAATCCTTAACGCTTGATTTTTTTTTTGGGAAAACTTGAACTACTCTGATCCCTCACCACCTTTCTTTTAGAGAATCTCTTACTAACCGCAGGGATTCTCTTCCTCAAGGGGGGAAGGTATGTTATGTAAACTTTTTAGGCACCCCTATTACCACCATATTTTTACCCAATCTTCACACAATCTGACACCAAATTTCTACCAAAACCACACCATAAAGTAAACAAAAATTTCTAATTTTACCTAAATTACATTATTTTCTCATTTTCTCAGGCTAAAATTACTTTGTTGAACTATAAATCGCTAAATTTACTAATTTTACCTTACGGCTACATGTGTCCAGGCCTAAACTCACTTAAATAAAAACAATTTCAAGTTTAACCGTTTTTAAATACCTAAATAGAGGAAAAATCTAAAAATGCTCCGATTTGGCCCATTCAAGTTTGCCCCGACTGCATTTTAAATACCCTTTCCGAAAATATAAAAATCACCCCGTTTGACGCCACTTTAACTACCCTGAAATTTATAAAAAATCACCCTAAATAAAATTCATTAAACTTACCTTTTTTTGTTGTTGTTTGCTACTTTGTTGCACTCAAGTGTCGATCACATAAACATTCTTATATGAAATCAGAGAACATGAAATTGTTGTTGCTCTACTTTTGCTTATATGATTGACAGTTGAGTCGATCATACTCGTATAAGCAAAAGTTTAAATTATTTTTTCACTTACCTTTTGTTGCTGTTTCCTGTTTTTCTGTCTGGCCAAGGTCCATTGGCCATTTTTTAGGGGCATGAGAAAAAGTTCATGCACGGTAAGCAAAACAGCTGACCATGCAAGAATTTTTTAATTATAAAAATATTGCAAGGGATTTTGGGGGCAGTCTGTTTTTTGGAGTCGTTATTAAAGGGTGTGGTCGAGAACTCCATTAGATAAAATAATTTAAAAGAAAAGATGGATTAATTAAAATATTGAAAAAAGAAATTTATAAAGAGTGTAATAACCAGCGTTGTGCGGTGTAATCTACATCATGTAGACTACGCCATTGTTTACGCGTCAACAATTTGATGTAGACAATAATTTATTGTTTACATTGTCTACGCGTAGACAATGAAAATGAATTTTGCGTGTAATATACTAAAAATTATGGTATTAAGAAAGTTAAATTATTGAAATTTTTTCTAATGGCTTGGTTTTTTTATAATTATTTCTTGCATCAAAATTGTTTTTTATAAATCAACCCCTCTGTGAAAAGTGAGAAAAAAAAATGGGATTGTGTTCAAATAGTTCTGATACTATTTTTATTAGATAAAATAAGTTAAATGTTTTTACAAAAAAAAGAAATAGAATGATCAATTTAAATATTGGAAAAAAAAATGTATAAAGGGTGTAATAACTAAGTTAAAAGGTTAAAACCTCTGTAAAAAGAAAAAAAAAGGAAGTGTAGACAAGTAGTTTTGACTCTATTTTCAGTAAATTAAATAATTTAAATATTTTTACAAAAAAAAAGATAGATTAATTCAAATATTCAAAAAAGAAAATTATAAAGTGTGTAATAACTAAACAAAAAAAATCAATCCCTCTGTGAAAAGTGAGAAAAAAAAATGGGATTGTGTTCAAATAGTTTTGATACTATTTTTATTAGATAAAATAAGTTAAATGTTTTTACAAAAAAAAAAATAGAATGATCAATTTAAATATTGGAAAAATAAATGTATAAAGGGTGTAATAACTAAAATATAAAAGGTTAAAACCTCTGTGAAAAAAATAAAAAAGGAATTTTAGACAAGTAGTTTTGACTCTATTTTTATTAAATTAAATAATTTAAATATTTTTACAAAAGACAAGGTTGATTAATTTAAATCTTCGAAAAGGAAATTTATAAAGGGTGTAATAACTAAACCAAAAAATTCAATCCCTCTGTGGAAAGTGAGAAAACAAAAGGAATCGTATTCAAATAGTTTTGGCACTATTTTTATTAGATCAAATAATTTAAATATTTTTGCAATGACAAATAAGATAGATTAATTAATTTAAATATTTGAAAAAGAAATTTCTACAAGGTGTAATAGCTTAACGAAAGAATTAAACCCTCAAAAAAAGGGACAAATAACAGACAAATAGTTTTGTCAATTACCTTATTACATTAAACAATTTAAATTTTAAAAAGAGATTAATTAATTTAAATATTGAAAAGAGAAATTTATAAAGGGTGTAAAAACTAAATTAAAGAATTAAACCCTCTCAAAAAAAAAATTAAATAAATTACAGAGGAATAGTTTTTACACTTATTCTAATATTTGGTACTTACACCTATTGTGGTATTTTTGTAAAAAAAAAATATATAACTTAATTATTTGAAAAAAAAGGTATTTTCTGTAAAAAAAATGAAAAGGTATTAAGTATCATAAACCCTTGAAAAAAAAAACGAACACACTTTTTTTAAATTAAAAAATATAATAGTAATAAACAATTATTTTTTTTTCTCTCAAAAAAAAAATACAAAGAAGAATTACTAAAAAAGGGAAAAAAGGGAGAACGGAACAGAAATTAAACTACACCTTAAATATATATAAACATACATACGTACCAAAATCCGTAAAAATAAATATATAACAGACCCATAAATCGTTTCAGCGCTCCTATGAATGCATCAGATGTCAGGTCAGATACAACTTCCAGATGAATGGCTTTTGTAACAAAACAGACGAATATAGCTATATATTTTTTTTTTGTTTTTTTTTGGTTTTTTTCCTCGTACCTTGAAATGTGTCCAAACGGGACCACAAAAATCAACTCCAGATATTAAAAATGGTCTCCCTGGAAGAACTCTAGATTTCCGTAGATTGCTCATTAATTGGCTCGTCATCTGTGGTCTGGCTCGTACACATGTAACACAATTATTGACCACCGTCTTAGCTATATTTCTTCCTTGTATTATCCAAAACCGTTGACGTGCTATTGTTAGAAGAGCTCGTGGTTCAGCAAGGATACTTTGCTTGTGTAAATGGTGCGTTAACAGCTTCGATAAAACATGATCTCCTGGAAGAAGATATGGATGCTTTGCATCGTAACTTATTTCCGCTGCTTTCAATCGTCCACCTACTCTTATTAATCCATAATTATTTTCAAACCGTCTTCCAAATCTTTGACTAACAACCAGTTTTCTTTTTTACCTTTATCCTTTAAACTTGTTTGAGTTTTTCTTAACTTCTTAAAGTAACTGGATCCACAAATGACTCTTGCTACAACACGCTGAAGCTTTTCAAATGAATTGTTATGATTGATCCTTGATATAAAATGGTCATTATCATTGTTAGAAACACAATTAAGTATAATTTTAACTTTCTTCTCTTCTTCTGATAATATTTTTTTATTAATTTTTTGAACAGGCCATGAGATTTCTTCTTGAAGAAACCTTGGACCGCAAAACCATAGACTTGACACTACTATATCTTGTGCGTTTACTCCTCTTGATAGTAGATCTGCTGGATTATCTTTAGTGTTGATATACCTCCACTGTGATGATAAAGAATATTCAATTATTTTCTGTACTCTTGTACCTACATATGTTTTTAATGAAGCCGGGTCATTTTGTATCCATGAGAATACAATTTCTGAATCTGAACAATAAAAAACTTTTTCTATTTTCTTTTTTATATTTTTCATAATTTGCTGTACTAAATCTATTGCTAACGTTGCTGCACATAGCTCAAGTCTTGGTAAAGTCACCAATTTTATAGGGGCTACCTGAGATTTTGCACAGAGTAGCTTTACGCAAAAGCCTTCCATTGCACTTTTTGATCTTAAATATGTGACTGCTCCATATGCCTTTTTATTAGCATCAGCAAACACATGTAACTGAATATTTGCAGAGCTGTCATTGATCGTTACATGTCTGCCTACTTTCAAATTACTGAGCACTTCAAGATTCTTTCTATATTGACTCCATTTTTTTTTGTTCCACTGGAAGCTCTTCATCCCATTGTATTTTATCTTTCCAAAGCTGTTGGATAAAAATCTTTGCCTTAACTATTACAGGATTGACTAACCCCAATGGATCAAATAATTGAGCGGTTTCAGACAAAACTGTGCGCTTTGCCATCTTTTGCTGCGAGAATTTATTTGTAATAAATTTAAAACAATCGCGCTGTAGTTCCCATGCTAGTCCTAACGTCTTTATATGCCCTTCGCTATTACTGTCGAAGTTCAATATAACTTCAAGGTCTTTCTTCTGAATATCTTTTAAAATTTGCCCATTATTGGCACACCATTTTCGTAAGTGAAATCCTCCTGATTTCAACATAGCCATTAGCTCACCCTTTATTTTGATGATTTCAGTTAGACTGTCATGTCCAGTTAATACATCATCCACATAAAAGTCTTTGATGATCCTGGCCCCTAAGGGAAACCTTGTTAATTCATCACTTGCTAGTTGGTTTAAGCATCTTGTTGCTAAGTAAGGAGCCGCCTTTGTCCCATAAGTTGCATTACATAGTTGATAATACCGTACAGGACTATTAGAGTTTGATCGCCACACTATGAGCTGCAAATTTCTGTCCTCTTCATTCACTAAAATTTGTCTATACATTTGTGTTATATTAGCGGTAAATACATATTTATGCATTCTGAAGCGAAGAATAATATCAAATAATTCATCTTGAACTTTCGGAGCTTTCACCATTAAATCATTTAATGATAAATTTGTTGATGTTTTGGCAGACGCATCAACCACGATTCTCAATTTAATGGTGCTGCTATCGGGCTTCAAAACATAATGATGGGGTAAAAAGTAATGTAATTTTGGAATTTCTTGAATTTCTTCCATATGACCCAAATTGATATATTCTTGCATAAAGCTTTGATATTGGTCTTTTAACTCATGATTACTAAGTAACTTTTTTTCCATACTTAGTAATCTACTATAAGCCCTCTTATAAGAGTTTCCTAAAAGACTTGGCTCGCTAAAAATTGACAGGTTGACTTTGAATTGTCCAGAATTTGTTCGTATTGTTGTAGCAACAAAAAACTCTTCACATCGTTGATCAATTGCACTCAATCGTCTTTTTTGAGGATATTCTTCTTGTTCCCAAAATTTTTTTAATTGCGTTTCTAATTCAATATTCATTATTCCGTAGAATTTTATTATTTTTGCACTTGACTTTTTTCTTGATCACTTGATTATTTTTTCAGTTGCCCACTTGACTTCTTCCTAACACTTGACTTTTTTCTTGAAGGCTTGATTATTTTTTGTTGACAAAATATTTATTAGGATAACTTAGGTAACCTGAATTTATCGTAACCAAAATATTTTACCACTAGGCTTTCTTCTTGATCACTTGATTATTTTTTCAAAATATTTTACCACTTGAAGCTCTCAACTTCCTCCAACTCCTTCCAACTTGTATCACGTCTGGGTCACCAAAAATTGTTCACCAGCAAGGAGGAATTAGGTAACCTAAATTCAACCTTGTTTCGAACTTTATTAAGCGCTACTGTTTTTACAATTGCAGAATTAGGTAACCTAAATTCTGAATTGTTAATTGTGATGATTTAAATAAAACAACTTTATTCAATTTCACAAAATAATAACTGACTTTATTTTTGTAATTTTGCCTTTTAAAGGCAACTAAGTTTCAAAGCTTACATGTTTAAAAATTATATTTTAAAACTACTTAAATTAAATAAAACATAATTATAAATTTTTTAAATTATGTTAATTGTATTAACAGTGCCTATGGTCCCTATTAGGTTCATTGCTAGTAAAAGCTTTCCCACAAACAAAAAAAAAGAATGGATCCAATATATTGCATGCAAGTATTCAAGATAATAAAATTTTAAATAATAGGCTACAAAAAGTGAAAAATTAAAAATTTCTCATATCACAAAGTAATCACATAAGAAGGAAAGTAACAAAACAGTTACATTATATATATTAAATTATCACACCAAAAAATCTTATGAAATAATTATATCATCAAGTGTAATCAAAACATGTGTTTTAACAGTTTTTTTACGTATATTTTTAATTGCATACATGTAACTCAAAAAGAAATTCAAATAAAAATACTATTCTTGCTTCTTTATTTTATGTTCATTTGTTTTATAATATGTTTAGCTTAAAATTGGTGGCACTTGAAAAAAAAATGCTCATGATTAAATTATATTTTCATCCACACAGTTTAAATATATTTGGCAAACAATTAGTTACAATCTTTATAAGTAGAAATGTCATCCTTTTTTTTTATTCTGAAAAACAATTCAGTACGTGTAGAATATTTAAGATAGAGAATCAAAATGCTTAGATAGTAGTTTCATTTACTGGCATTAATAAATTGATACCCAATTCTTCTCTTAGTTCACTGATATCCTGATACCACCTTTTTTCCCAGTATATTGTAGATAGCGGCTTAATTTTGCAACCACTTTTAATTGCCCATGGGAGATAGTGTTTAATATACAGATTTCTGTGCCTAAAATGGTCAAATTTAATGGTGCAGTTCAAAAAACAATAAAACTTTTTTTTTATGAAAAAAAAAATAAAAATAAAATATAAACAATAAAAAAGCTTATTACAATTCAAAAAAAAAATTTATTTCTATCAAAAACTGAACTGTCAAGTTTTAAGCTTGCAAAGTGATACCAAGAGAACGTTACTTCGAACGAAATGTCCGACATGTAAAATGCGGAGCGGAGCAATGCGGAGCGCGGTTTCATTCAGAAATCCGAAATTCAGCTGTGACAGTAAAGCAGAATTCTGAATGAAATTGCGCTCCACTCCACAACCACCTTAATTTTATTTGCAACTTTAGGCTGCCTCCAGAGTGCCGGCTTACAGCCGAGCTGACGCCGATTCTAATTGTAACGGACCCTAGTCAATGATTTTTTCTTGTTTTCTATTAAATTTTTTTTTTTCTGAATATTTATAAGAATATTTTTGCATGGGAACAACTTGTTTGTTTCAGAGATGCATTTTTGTCAACGGGATTCTTATCAGTTCCCGTTGGCAGAAATCTATTTTGAAAGCAAACAAGTTGTTTTGCTTGGAAATTGTAGTCAGTCAGCGTTAGGTTTTTGAAAAAGGCAGAGCCCAGGTGGTTTGGGCTCTGGCCTAACGGTTTGTTTTATATATTGTACTTTTTCTGCTTTGGCCTAGTAAGTTATTAGGGCAAATAGTAAATTTTTTTTTGGAGTTTATGCAATTGTTTTCATTTTTGAAAACTAAAAGAAAAAGAGTGTGCCGTTATTTAATTAAAAATTTATTTATATACAAACATTCTTTTTTATACTTTTTTTAATAAATACAACCATAAACAAAGTAAAAGGTTGATTTAACATGCTGCGAGGAGAGAGGTGCTTTGGAAAACGGAAATGGAGTCTTCAATTGCTTTGTTGAATTCTAATTATGAGTTCGTTAAAATAATATATTAATATATTAATAAAGAAATTGGGTGTGATAATTTTTAAGAAAAGTCAAAACATATTTAGCTTATTGCTTAAAGTTATAAAAGATTAGTAGCGAGAGTAAGTATCAGATTGCCGTCGGCAAGAATCACCCCTCCAATTCTACCGCTATAGCCGACTAGTGAGCTCGCTACGACTGCCGATAAACGACAACTGGTAAATCATGCCTATCTTTGGTCCTCAGGGGTATGGATCCCTACATAAAAACAGGTAGGTAAAGCTGGCAGTGGCTTTGTGGCAGAACCGTTTGAAACATGGTGTATAATTAAAGGCTTTCAAAATATCAACAAAAAAACTAACGGTTTTCACGCAGCAGGAAGATAAATTTTTTCCAATTGCGCGAATATTTAAATTTTGGATATCGAGAAAAATAACGAGCAGAATCATTAATGTTCATTTATTTCTATATATACAGTATAATTATATATTTAAAGAATATTCTGTGAAAGTTGCATTAATAAATTTTAAAAAATTAAACGATGATAGCGAATCTCCGCAGCCTTCTCAAAAAGGGGTTTATTCGCGGTGAACCTCATAACTCATTACTGGATCAACAGAAATTGAAAATCCAAATTGATTTGATTAGTTAATAAGTTTCCCTATCATTTTTCGATTTTTAACAAGGCTCGAAAATTAAAATACTCATTTTTCATTAAAAATATCAGAAATTTTGTTGTTTTAAAATAAGTTAAAATTCAAAAAAAAAGAAAAACTCGACAGCGTTACCTCGTAATTTATGTAAAGAAAGAGTTTGCGAAATTTCAAAAGAATCGGTTCATTAGATTTTGAGTTACAGAGTTCACCGACTTTGAAAAAGCTTAGTGTGAGAAAAAACGAGTTTGAAAGTTTGAATTTTATTCTATAAAGTACATAAAATAAAAGACTTGCAAGTGTATATCTCCGTTAGTTTTATTTCAATTATTTTCAAATTTTCACAGAATAATCTTAGGAAGTTGTACATTAATATAAAAAAAAATGCAAAAAAAAGATACTTTACTACCCCCTTAAAATTCAACGCTGAGTCATAAATAAAATGTTTTAAGTTTTTTTTTCATTTCAAATTGTTACCTCTTTAGAATATAAGCCATTTTATGTAAGAAAAATAGATTTAACAGCATAGATTTAAAAACAGAATTTTTATACAGTTGTTTGTAGTAATTTTCATACATAAAAGTTTTTAAAAAACTGAGGCATAAAAATTTTTTTGTATATGTTTAAATGAATTATCAAGAAAAACAATTACACTTAATAATCTGGTAACGCAATATTGTAAATGCACATACAGTAAACACGCTAAGACCTTTTGTATCCTCTCTTGTATTACTGAACTATAAACAATAAAAAAAAGTATAATTCTACAAAAAGCTAATAAAAACAAACAAATAACTTCCGTGTTGAATTTGTTAGCACTGAGATGTTTAGTATATTGCTATAGTTGCTAACTTTCAAAACAAAAATATTTTTAAAAATATATTAATTCAAAACTTAATTCAGCAACAAACCCCAGTCCAAAAAACAAACTTAGTCATAAAGTTTAAAATTACAATCAAATTTATATGTATTTAAAATTAAATTAAAATAAACAAAATATTTTTATACATTGAATAATACAAAAGCGCATTAAATTCTAATTTAATCCCACCAAGCAGTAAATAAGGACAACATTTCATGAGCCTGCTCAGGCTGATTTCAGCCGACATGTACGGAAAAAGCTAATAAAATCTTCAGCCATCTCAATCAGCTTTAATAATCTTTCCAGCCAGTCGCAGTAAGCTTGCACTCTGAATACTTTCAGTCGATTCCAATTGATTTACCCATATCGAATTTATAGTCTTCGGCGTCAGCTCGGCTGTAAGCCGGCACTCTGCAGGCAGCCTTAGGAAACATCTAAGCTGCGATTATTTCCTCTGGCGTGAATTAGTCATTCAGTGTTACTAGTTATATTACCCTAGTCTGCATGAAAAATGTACCTCAAAATAAAAATGTTTCTAGACTAATTTTGGGTTGCTCAATCCGGAAATGATAACCGTTTTTTTTTAAAGAAGTGTTTTTGAGATATTTCTAGAAAACGGGTTTTTTGGTTGTATTTCTTTCACTGGTCTATATCTAAAAATGGCTTGTTTTAAAAAGTTATCATGTTTTTCTTTCATTTAATATATAAAACAAGCAAATCAATTAATATTTAAGGAAGTTACACGAAATCAAATTTAAAAATAAGTGATTTTATTCACCTTTTTTAAAAATGACCCATTTAGTTTGCTTTTTTGGTTCAGAAAACTTTTTAACTAAATTTTTTAAGACTTCAAATTAAAGAAAAAATTGTTACAAAAATTTTAAAGTTAAAACCGTAAACATCGGAAAAAAAAATAAAAACGTTATAGATCCTTAAGTGAGAACGTGATTCTTTTATTTTTCAGGTCTGCTACAGACGTTCACAAAATACTGCCATTTTGTTAAATGAAGATAACTCATGGAAATTGAAAAATTAATTATATGTTTAACTGTTATGTAATATTTACAATTTATGTGAATAAAAATGCGAAATAATGGTTGAAATAGAAAAAGTTATCCCTTCATTAAGTTGAATAGGTCATAACTTCATAAAGTGCATTTTTATATTATTTATTATATTTCATATAGCCCAAGATGCCAGGGCTACCAGACCTTTGTTATTTTGGAAGTAACGAAATTTGAGGAATTAGTAGTAGTATATGTATCTAAGAATGTATGCATATACACCAAATTTCAGGGGGGGGGGGGTGTAAAAACCGGCAAACTTTCTGATTATTATTAATAATCAATATTCAATATTGCCAGACAATTCTCGTCGGCCAAACGCCTTAAAGTGTGAAAAAAATAGCAAAAACTCTCACTTCAGCCAGACGCCTTAAAGTATGAGCAAAATAGCGGAAGCTTCCTTATTTTTGAAGTAACAAGTTTATATTTATTATGAACAACAGTTCTGGACAACCTGAAAAATCTGACGGCCCAGACCTACAAAAAGTTCCAGTGTAAGTACAAGCTTAAGCGAGATAATTAGATTACTTTTTAAAAACCATCATAAAATTTATATTTAATAGGTTTTTTCAGTTATATCAAAAAAATCAGCACTTCGAAAATGAGAAAGTTTGCCCATGTTTTTACGCACCTTCCCCACCTGATATCTGCAAAATGGCCGCGTAGACAACTTAACAAATATGCATACATTCTTAGATACATATTCCTTAAATTTCGTTACTTCCAAAATAAGAAAGGTCTGGCGGCCCGGGATCTTGGACTATATGAAATATAATAAATAATATAAAAATTCACTTATCAGAAAATTGTGTCACACAGTTTATAATGTGCTTTAATTTAACTTGTTCCGTCTATTTGTTTGCCATTCCTTAAAACCATTTTTGTTCTTAAATCCATATTTTGTAATGACTTCACTACATCTGACTAGGTAAAAACTTTCGTTTTACTTTCGCTCATAGTTAAAGTGTCATACTTTTATTTTTTGATAGTTTTAACTGTTTTCACAAGATATTTTTCCAATATTGCTCAATTTAAAGAATAATAATTTTTCTTTTTGATGGTACCATAAATCAAATAATGCATATTTACAATTATAATTTATATCTTCAAGGATATTTAATTTCTAAATTAAGTCCATTGTATTACGTGTAGGGGAGACATTTGCAGGTTGAAACACCGCCATTTTAAAATGCTGCTGAATAGCTTGCTCAAATGTTTCAACTGTTAAAGTAATGTCACATCCCATGTTCATTTTGCATAGTCATCCAAAAAAACCAGTCGCATTCCGTGCTGTTGTTCTGAGTACGCTGTTAACAATTGTGCTTTTGATCTAATTTTTGTAGTTTTTAAATTTTGCATAAAGTGAACATTTTCTATCAATTCAAAAAGGTAAATCAGCATATTTTTTAGATTTTTATTGTCTTTCAGTATGTCAAGTGAAAAGATGTAAAACATGAACTGAAAAAGAAAAAAGCGTGGATTTCGAAAATGTCACTTTTTTGCAGGTTGAGACATTGACGCATTTGCAGGTTGATACACTATCGTGGTTCGTCTCAAGTATTTGAAGCCGCCATTTTTGTGATTATTTTTGATTGAAATCATTAATATAGCGAATGCGAAGCATTTTACTGTGATTAATTAGTTTTCTTCTTTTTTTTTTGAATGCTCTTTTGATTTAGAATGGCTGCCCGCCGAGAAAGGATAACAAATCACGGCAATACTGATTTTTATGTTAGTCCGAGCAGTGAAAGGAATAAAAATTTAAAAAAAAATCTATTGGGAGAGTTTCAGCCGCATACAGCATTCCGAAATCTAGCTTGGTACGCGAAATTAAGAAAATCAACAAAAAATGTCAAGATATTTCACTGGACGATGATACTGAACTACTCGCGTTAGTTCGTAAATCTGCATCTCTAGTGACGATTTTCATTTCTCAGGAAAAAATTAGACTTGTTAAATTGACTGTTTTTTCAGGTGTTCGATCCGCAAGAGGAGTTGCTTGAATACGTAGTAAAATTACTGTGGGATTAGCATTTCGGACCATTTCCATAAAACATGCATATCTACTGTATTTTTCACCTTTCCAGTAGACTAATAGTGGTGTCTCAACCTGCAAAGCATTTTTTTTTCTGTTACATTTTTAATACTTTAAAAAATCGTCTCCCAAAATGTGTTTTTGCTCGCAATCCAAAAGAAATCTTCTGCTCTGGTTTGCCGCTTTCCAACGGTATACTGTAGTCTTCATAACTTTATTGTATTAAAATGTTATGGCCCAAAATTAAAACCTGTCTCAACCTGCAAATGTCTCCCTTACATTGATCTGTTGTGTTCTCTGTGGAAAAATCAACCACTCCTTTAAAATGTCCAAGGAAATAAAAAAAAATTAATAGAGCATTCATATGATGTTCTTCACTGATAGTTTTGTTACTTAACATTATATTAGGATAATTGATTGTACTTCATTCGAAAATGATTGTTGCTAAAATAACAAATACTTGAAGATAGAAATTTAGCCTCTTACGCCAAGCAGACATTACAGTGTTTTAGTAGGAAATTAAAAAATCTGTTGTTCTTACCTAACTTAAAATATAATCCTAAATTTTTATCTTTAATATTTTAAAATTACTTCTTTTTAAGTCGCATAGCGCCAAAAATTGCAGCTCCATAACACATGGGTAATCCTATATTTAAAGCTTCCACCCACTTAACAGTCACTTCTCCAAGCATATTTGTTGACATTCCCAATATCGCATGAACCAAGTCATGGCATTCTCTGTAACGTGTCATTATATATGCCAGCTCCGGATCTTCAATGAATCGTACACACATTCTGCTATCAGGTGTAACATTCTGGAAAATATTACCATTTGTATAATTAAATATATATGTACCTATGTATATTAAGAATTACATTATCGCTTAGAAATTTGGCATATGCATATCCAAAAGTTTTTGGGTTTAGGTTTTGAAGATACTCAATATCAATCTCGCTTGTATTAATTCTAGGTTTCTCTTGAAGTAATTGACAACCTTCAGTACTATTTTTCATCTGAATTAAAATATTTTGTAATGCAGTTTTTCCAGTAGTTTCACCAAATGCTGCAATCATGTCATGTCTACCATTTGTTTAAATAAAAATTTTATATATAGTAATTCAATTTTTTACCGTCGAGGATCAATAAGTGATGTTACAGCGGATCCTACACTTAGAATAATTTTTTGCATGGGTGAGAGTTTGATTTTTTTTTGCATATACTCTTGTATAAAAGAATCGTATCCCTTTTTACGAATACTTTCAAATTTATTTAGTTTCAGCCCTGTTTGTTCATTGTAAAAGCGTATAACTTTCGGTATTTGACATCCTAAAGTTGTTAAAAACATTTTATTTACCATTCTGGGTTCCCGAAAGATTTTCAACACTACAAAGAGTTCATCTTCAAAAAGATATTCAAACATAATATGCATATTGATTTTTTCTCTACCACAAAAAACTCTTACAAGTTTTAGCTGGAAAAATTCTTTAGTATACAATGAAAGTCCTGGATTAGGTTGACTAAAATTATAAAAGAGTTTATATATCTTACTTAGTAAAAGGCCGAAAGAATTTAAACAAATTTAAAATTTAAACAGATGACTATTGAACAAACAAACTATTCGGATTTGTAATAAGTTTGTAATTAAGTCTGAAATCAATAATTGACAAAAGGTGAAGGATATATTTTATGCTTCAATTTAAATAAGACATCTCTTATAAAAAATAGACATAGAGAGAAAAATATAATCTGTATAGTTGGATGCTTAATAAATAAGAGATAAATTAGAATATTATTGACAACTGCAGTGTGTTATTAGCCAACACTGTTTTAATTTTCCATACATAATTCGCGTATCGCCATTTAATCATTTTAATTTTCATACCTTGACTCAAGGATTAGTTCTAATTTACATGATGTAAGTTTTCAACAACTATTATCTCTTCCCAGTAGGAAATATGTATGTGCATCAATGAGTTTTTTGCAAGGAATCCTTTCATGATTATAATGGGAAAATGCACTGAAAAAAAGAATACCGGTAGTGAGTAAATATGTTCTCAACATGGTGGCATTTAAATATATTCTCAACATGGCGGCAAGTAAATAAATTTGTTTGGGGAGTATATAATTTATATATATTTATAGTAGTTATTTACATATTAGACTACATGACAAAAAACACTTGTAAATATGATTACATTATTTAAGTTTTCTCGTCATTAAATTATAAAAAAGCAATACTTTCTCCAGGTAAATAAAATCTTAAAGAATTTGTATTCTTTAAGAATTTACGCAAATTTACTTGAATTGATTATTTAAATTTATTGACTCGAAAATTCTTTTCTTGATTCAAGTAACATCAAAAATCAAATAAACGCATTTACTTCAAAACCAATCTTCCTTTTTTCAGTGTGCATTAGTGAAAAATCATAAATAGGACATGCAGTAAGTAGCCATCAGAGCTACCTTTCAAGGAAAAAGTAGCGAGGATGGCGAATTTGGGGTTTCTTTTCTAACAAAATTCATTAATGTTTTCCCGAAAAAGTAAGCGTTATGACTGAAAATTAGTTCCTTTTAATTGAGGTTCTATCCCAAATTTCCCAACTGAGTTAAGTTTAAGCAATTTATTACTTTTTTAAGGATTTCACATAATTAATGTAATTAATATATTCTAGTAATGAAAATCTGCATCAGTAACCTTTTAATATGGTTAATGCATTCCATTTATGACAACCTAAATCAGTAACTTTTTCATATATGAATTCATACCTGCTTATGATAGACTAGCGGAAACTTTATTAATAGTGTAAAGAACTAACCTTCATAGCTACTTTTTCATTCCGAAAGCAACCAAAACGACCCTATTCTGAGGGTATCCTAGATGAACATTTTTAACTGAACAGTAAACATGATTACATTTTATTTATTATTTATTATGTCATGAAATTTAAACTTCATTTTGAAGAAAACAATTGTACAACTTCCAGTTAAGTGCACTACAATTCGGACAATTCATTTAATTAAATAATTATTTTGAATTGATTTACTAATTGTTTGTAATACGTTTCTGTGATTTTTAAAGGTAAAGCAAAGTACACGCACAAGGAAAACTAACGTAACGAGAAGAAAAATTAATACCATGACTACTAACAAAACTTTCGCTATTGGTTAGGTACACCAATGAAAATAGTCCGCGAGAAACTCCTTAGTCTTAATATCTTTTTAGCTATTGTTTAGCGTTGATTTATTATTTATTTATTTATTTTTTTTACGTCAATGTGGAAAACTTTAAATAATAATTTTACTGCATATTTGCGCCACATATAAAACAGAAAAGCGTGCAAAAACAAATAAAAATTGTAACCTATTTTCAAGTTTATAGAATAGTAAAATTCTAATTCCAGTTCTGTATATAAATCGTAATCAACTACAATCACAAAAAGGAAATATTAAATACAAGCATACTATAACAAAAAACTGTGGGAGATCTTCGGACGTCAATTTTCTTCATTTTACGTTATTCGTATTTTTTGAATAGTCATATTAAGTAGTTGAAATTTGTTTTTAGCGACATACATCTTGATTTATACCTGGAATAAAAATTTGTTTTTATACGTATTCATGCAACAAATTTTATTAAATTTGACATACTTGTAGTGTGCCTAAAATTTCACTATGTTGTACTTATTCATCAAACTAAAGCCACAAAACGATGGGGACTGACTGTTTATTTCCGCTTGATCTATGCTTAAAATTATTTCTTGAGTGATATTCATATGTTGGATAAGTCGGGATAATCAAACCAGAATATTTTTGTTATGCAGAATATATTTGTATACAAAACTATGGCATCGTTTAGTAAAACGACTTTGTAAAAGGAACATTAAATCATTATATACACAAATTTTAATTTGAAATCAATATTTTTCTAAAATGGCTTTGGTATAATTTGTCTTCACTCCAACATTCCTTAAAATTCTAGTAAATTTAAAGGCGTATATATTTTACATTAAAAAATTACTAATTAAATTTTTATCATACTAATTCAACTTTATTACTAGATTCTAACAATTTTTGTGGTACATGCTTTCGTCGAAATGTAATATATGTATATAACAAACTTGCAAAAACACTTATATTAATTCCAACACAATTTAGCCATGAAAAAATATAATCACCCCCAATAAACATCCCCAAATAGGTAACACAAATATTTTTTAAGCATCCAACAATTGTTGTTGTAAGCGCTGAATTATGCTGAGTACATAAAATTGTACTATACGACAATATGAAACCCATAATACAAGATAAAATGAATTGAGATAAAAAAATTGGTTCTGCCCATCTTTTATAATCATGTACTTTCTGAAGGTCTCCTATGCTATAAGCAAAAACAATTGATGGAAGTATCATAAAGAATGAATTGTAAAACATCAATCCATATTTTCCCATTTCAATGGTTTCTAGTTTTTTCTTAACAAAAACTCCATTAGCAGCGGTCAAAAAATTAGTTATCATTATGAATATGTAGCCCATCAAGTTAAATGAAAGATCATTACTGGCAGCTAACAAAGCTCCTCCTATCATAGCATATACACTAACTTGAACAGCAAATGATGGATGTATTTTTAGTATTTTATATTCTAAAATCATTGTCATTAAAATAGAGAATCTCCTTAATGCAGCAAACATTGGTAAGCTTAATGCCTGTGTTCCTCCAAGGCCAAATATCATATTACCCAAAAATATAAGTGGCAAAGGAAAAAGCATTTTCAGCGTATCCCTCTTCAAATCCGGAAACGTTACAATGTGTAATTTTTTTCCAAGATAAAGAACAACTATACTTGCAGTCATTTGCCCTATACTCAAAAAGATGAAAGAAGGAAATTTGTAAGATGTTAATACTGTTTTGTTTACAACTGTTATCAGGAAAGATGATAGTCCATAAAATATTGCACTTCCAATTTTTTTTAAATGTGAAAAACGTGCTTCATAAGAAAAGTTCTCAGCTGTAGTTTTCATTTTAATACAATTCTTTTTTTGCTATTTGTGATTAGAGAAAATATTTCTTATAAAAAGTTTGCATATGGTTATCAAATATTGAACAAAACTTCGGTCTTATGCAATTTATTTAAAACTTTATAAACATTTTTATTGATAACTATCAGACATGACACCACAAACAATATAAACAAACGCCTCATTAGATATATTTATTCTTTAAGACGAATCTCATAACCTTGCACTAAACATTTTAAAATCTCCACAATACCAAATTTCAACAACAACAGAAAATATGAAATATTACCGTTTCTCACTGATAATAGTTTATGTTTATCATTAATACTTGAATTTGTCTTCAATTACTCAAAAGTCGGCTTTTCCAAAACTATAAAGTGTGGCAAGAAAGTTCTTGCCATATGTTGGCATTTAGAGAAGTACGTTCAAGCATAAAGCGTTCAAAAAAGTGATGTTTTTCAAACCTGCGGCTGTGTCGAGTGCAGGGATTCTGTCTCGGTGAGAAGTTAGCGTGAGAATGAAAAAGTCAGATTTTGACATATAAGGTGTATTTTTATATTCTGTCGCTTTCCACCGGCTAATAGGCGGTTTACACCTATTACACCTTAATTACTTACACCTTAAGAATAATTATGCTTTCTTGTTTGTAATTTTATGGATTTATAAGTGAACTTATACTTAACTTAAGAAACTCACTGACTGGCCGATAAATTGTTTCCAAAAATTCCCTCTTTAACTCATCACCGAATATGAGCCCTTATTTCTTTCATATATTCAAAAATATTCTAATAGCATGATCAAAATTTGATTCAAACCAACTTGTCCTGAGTTTATATATTAAAACTAATTTATATTCTCGGAAAAAAAGTAAAACTTTAACCTCCTGTAATTTAAATGCCAATGAATAATAAAACAATAACAAAATTTCGATATTTTTATTTTACTGATTTTATAAATTGATATTAGTTAATTTTCTAATAAAAGCCAAAACTTTTATATGATTTGATTAAGGCTTGAAACAACTATTTTTACAAGAGCAATAAAAATTCAATTTAATTTTAATTATTTATTATCTAAAATTGTGTTTTTATCACTTAATTCTTTGGTTTCTTGATTTCTATTTGATCGAATATCACCAGTAAAGGTGCTCCAGCATTACTCTAAAAAAATTATAGTATTAGTATTATTTTTTATTTCTTAAATGATAAATATTATTAGCATAATTATCATAATGATTATTATTTTATTGCAATTAACCCCAGATAGCTTTATACCTTCTTTATATTTTGTTGTGAAACATTTTACTCCAATTTGATTTACATTGTTTTGTCAGATTGCAATAGCGAAAGCTGACTTCGAAAATATTTTGGGCTGCGTTTGTTATACAAAACTACGGAAACTACCTTTCAAATGCAGTCTGGAAACCACATTGCAAAAGTAGTTTCGTCTGAAATTTTCATACAAAACATGCAATGGTGGTTGCCGCAACGTGGTTTCATTGCTGGTGTAAGCCGCCTATAAGCCGAAAGTACAAATCTACTACATTTTTGTACTTCCAGTTGTACTTTGGAAGTGAAACTTTTACATTTGACATCTCGTTCGTTCAGGTTATTAAATTTTAAGTTTGCGGTTTAGATATAATTTTATTATTCTTATTTTATGTTAATGTTTAAAAGAATTTTGCCGCATAATATTTTTGTGATTTGAGCTATGCCACTACATATTGATTGGAATTCTTTTTTTTTTGTAAACTCACAACATACATGTAAAAAATACAACAGTTAAAATTCTATAAAATTAAATAATTTTTGAATTTCGTTAAACTCTCAATCAATCAATTTTTGGCTGTGGAATAATAATAAATAAATATAAATATATTGTACAAAAAGCGTATCTTATTTAATACATTTTATACTTTCCCTGCAGAGAGCACTCCCAAAATTTGCCTTATACCCGCCCACAACCTCGTGGACAATATCATAACACTCCCAAGTGGATGGGGCGGCTCCACTAGTGCCACATTTTTGTCTTTCCTCCCTTCAAAAAAAATATAAATATTAAAATTTAATACCAATTAAAGATAATACCTGTATTTTCGCGAAAGGTTGGCAATTCGGTTTTTTATTTCCGGGACCGTTAATTTAACACCTTCTTCAACCTGTAGACACCACTGCATTTCAAGGTATACCCCAGAATTACGTCTCTTTCCACGCATAGACCTTCCACACATTAATAAATTTAGCCATATCGGCTTTTAGAAAATGATGGGGCGTTTCCATAATAATAACAAAAATAGTTAATTTTTATATTAGTTTGACAATAGAATACAATAAAAAATTTTAATAGATTTTCATAGATTCAGGCGGACCTACTAATGACTGTTTTTCAAATGAACACAGTTGTTCATAAAATGTTTTACTGAAAAATTAATTGATTATTATTATCAGTTATAAAATGAGTATATGATTAATTTAAACGTCTTTTAGCTAATTATTCAATAGTATTAAGCTAATTTTAACTTTATAATTAACTAAAATGATTGACGTAACAAATAATAATACTTGTCTGCTTTTGAAAAACAAAATTGGTATGTTAGAAACATATCACAGACTGATAATAAACTAAAAACCATCAGTCCCTCGTAGTTTCATAAATTAATTTACCCTAAAATCTATTAACAATATATGGTATTCATATTTTATTGTTATACTATATTTTAGAAAACTTTATAACAATTTAAATTAATCTTACCTAATTATTTGTCATCTTGCATCAAATTCATGTGCCGCTATATATGGAATTTCCAAAAGCATAACAGAAACCACCCAGTAGGAAATGCCTTGCTAGACACATCCAAGTGCCTTTGATGTTTTGACCAGCATAACCCCAAGCATATGCATGCAACCACAGCGGTTTTTAACATGGGCATCTCCGCAGGTGACCAGCATGCTCTAACACAAGTGAAATAAAACTGCCTATGTGGTAATGTGGCTATACTAACACATATATGCGTTTCTGTTAATGGTATGTGTGTAGCACACACAGTGCTTTTATAAATATATATATATTTAAAAAAATGAAAAATAATAATTAGTATATAATTTATTTATTTTATATTTTTATAAATTTTTTGAAATACATTAATTTTTGTATTTGATGTTTTCTTTTTGACTTAAAATGAATTTTACAGTTTCTTAATTTCAGATTATTGTTCCTTTTAAGTATTGATACAGCTACCTTTAAAAATAAAATCAACTCTTAACTCCATATTGTTTATATGCTTGTTTAATATCACAAAGATGGGAAGCTAGTTGTTCATATGGCATAGCTTTTCCGTAGTTGCTTTAATTTCTTTATACTAATAGACGTACTTTATTTCTTAAAACGTTTGCATCTGATGTTATTCCAGTTACAAAACAAACCAAATAAATTTTGTTGTGTTAGGAGTGCATGACAATTGATGTTAATACAGTTAGTCCAAATATTATTCTTACTATTAGCTCATAGTGTCCAATATCTTTTAAAAATCGTCATTCGTTAATAAAACCCTTTTCTAATCATCCAATCAAGTTCAAATAAATTTTGTTATGTTGGGAGTGCATGACAATTGATGTTCATACCGTTAGTTCAAATATTATTCTTACTGTTAGCTCATAATGTCCAATATCTTTTACAAATTTTCAGTCGTTAATAAAACACTTTCCTAATCATCCAATCAAGTTCAAATAAATTTTGTTCTGTTTGGAGTGCATGACAATTGATGTTAATACAGTTAGTTTAAATATTATTCTTACCGTTAGCTCATAATGTCCAATATCTTTTTGGAACTTTCCATCGTTAATTGAACCCTTTTCAATTTATCCAATCAAATTCAAACAAATTTTGTTCTGTTTGGAGTGCATGACAATTGATGTTAATACAGTTAGTTTAAATATTATTCTTACCGTTAGCTCATAATGTCCAATATCTTTTACAAATTTTCAGTCGTTAATAAAACACTTTCCTAATCATCCAATCAAGTTCAAATAAATTTTGTTGTGTTCGCAGTGCATGACAATTAATAGAGTCCCGGATAAAAGTTTTGAGCCTCCTATTAACCTTTTTAACCTCTCTGCTAAGGACGCTGATGAGGTTAAAAGGCGGTTCTACTCTCTCATTTAAGCTTATGTAAAAGTTGGGCCTCCTGTCATCCTCCGGAGAATTTAAAAGTCAGAATAAAGGCTCATGAGGTTGATAGGCGGTTCATGAGAGAACACGATTTTGAGATTTATGAGGCTGAAAGCAGGTTCATGGAGAGTACCCAAATATCTGGGCATGCGCAGATTTATCTACTCTCTCTCTCTATATATATGTATATATATATATTATATACACTATACAAAGTAAAAGAGGGATGGATATATAACACATAGTGATGAAATATAGCTCTATGATCACCATGTGTTATATGCCTATCCTTCTTTGGCGTAATTGTAAGCCTGAAAATAAATAATAATTAATTGATTAAATATTTAAAAAGGGGAAAAAATTAAACATATTTAAGGATAAAACATTTGATTCATAGATATAAATAAAAAATTGAACAATTTATTTATTAAAAACTTAAATACTACTTAGAATTAACATCTAAAGCAAAATCACAACTTTCTTTTATTTTATTACAAATAATAATTATTGTATTAATAATAATTTTATTAAATTAAATGGCACGGTTCCCATTACTGACGCCACTTTAATATGTACTTTTTCCGATTAAGGCCGACACCCAAATATCGGAAAAAATAGTAAAAAAATTTAAAAAGTTGCCTTAATATGGTTTTTCGATCTTTAAAGTTTACACTAAAACCTCTTTAAAATCGTCATATTAAATTGTCAAAACATTAGATTCTCTTCTTCTTATCGTAAAAATTACCCATATTTCTATGAAGGCATGCAATTGACTCTTAGTTTCAAGGCTGCATTTGTTGTTAAAGATAGATTTTTATTTGGTTGAAGGCTAAAAAACTCTTTAAACATCTTTTACCAATTTAGAGAGTCGGTTTCCGCAAGAAAAAGTGAAAATTATTTGCGGAACCATGCTTTGCATTAAGGAGGTCGTTGAGGACAAAAAGAGGTTCAAAGAATACCAAAGTATGCAAAAGTATACCAAAGTATACAAACATATATTCACCTAAGTTTACCAAATAAGAATAACCTCTTTTGGGCCTCTTTAACCTCCTATATACGAAAATTCGCATTAAGTCGGCCGTTGAGGACAAAAGGAGGTTCAAAGTAATACAAAAGTATGCAAAAGTATACGAAAGTTTACAATTTTCACGTCAAAAAGGTTAATAGGATGCTCAAAATTTTTACCCGGGGTTTGTTCAAATATGTTCCTATTGTTAGCTCATAATGTCCAATATCTTTTACAAATTTTAAATCGTTAATAAAATCTTTTCCATTCATCCAATCAAGTTCAAATAAATTTTTTTGAGTAAGCGGTGAGTGACAATTGATGTTAGTATAGTTAGTTCAAATATTAATTCATTAATTATATTTAATAAACTAATTTTCAGTTTTATATGAGAGAAAAAATTCAGAAAACTTAATGCAACGAATTACGAATTCTGAATCCAGAAAAATGAAAATACAATCTCAAGTAGGACTATAGCTTAAAAAATTTCTTTACATATTACTTGTTTTATATTAATTGTTTAAGCTTCTAGAACAAGTAATATTTTATTTGAAAATTTCTACGATTTTAAAAATTTATTTTTAGTTATTATTTAGTTATTTAGTTATTTAGTTGGGTGTAATAAACTTTAGGGAAATTTCAAAAATCTTAGCACTATTCAAAATAACGATCGCCTTAATATAAAAAGACATTTATGGTTCTAGGTAAAAGTACTTAAATAAAACATGTAACACAGCAAATTATTCTAAGAATATAATGTGATTTTGAAAAAAATGTGAAGGATTAATAAACAATCTTTAGAATGTAACTTTTAATAAAAATTAACCTAATCTGCTAATCCCATCATTGCAACTTCTGTGAAATGTAAAATTAAATAAATCATGCAAGATAATAGAGCAAAAATACCATCCAAAAGCAAAATAGGATTATTTTAAGACAATCTAACGAAAAACAATTTAAAACAAAACTTAAATAAAGAACATAATTTTTTCTCAAATTTTAGTTGATTTTCATAATTTTAAATATTGATTTCAAAATTTTTATTCGTTTTTAATAATTTATCATTTCGTTTTAATGAAAAAAATTTCGGTGATAAAATATTTATCAAAATGAAAACTTTTTAGCAATAGTTTTCATTATCACGGCAACTTAGAATCGCTCAAGTGATAAAATACGTCAAAATGGCTATTTATCACTTCGTTCTTAAGTCTCCAATCTTCATGACTTAAATTCGACTTAACTGTCAGCAAAGCAAAATTTGTGTTAGTTTTACTAAATTTTCTGTCAAATACCTTCGAAAACTTTATTTAAATAATAATTTCCAAGCATAAAAATTAAATAAATTTTGAAGTTGTTAAAAATAAAAGTGCAATTTTCATTTCAATAATATTTTATGATAAATGCATTACTTCGCAATAGAGAAATAGTCTATCATCTTCAGTTGAATTGTTAAAAATTCATTAACAGCATCATTAACATTATAAAAGTTTTCATATTAGTTAAGAGTGATTTTTTGTGATTAATATAAAATGAATTTCGATTTTGTTAAATTTAACCAGAAATAAAAGGTGTAATTCATAATATGAAAAATATTTATTAGTTTGCCTTATAATAAACACAAGGAATATTTATATTTTATGAAAATTACTGATTAGTTGTTACGTGACCATATGTTTTTATGCAGGGGTCCATACCCCTGAGGACCAAACATAGGCACGATTTCCCCGGTGTCTTTTTGTGTGGTGGCGTAGCGAGCTCGCTATGCACGGGTGTTGCTGTAGAATTGAAGGGGTGGATCAGGCCACAGACACACTGGACCATCTGTCGCTATAAAAAAAAAAGGAATTGTCAAAGAAAGGAGTGCTAAGCTCGAGATAATAGGGAATCGGCTGCAGAAGTGATATGAAAAGCAAGAAAATAAACAAGAATCGAGACAAAAGGAGTTAAGCCCCTTTGCTCATCCATCTTATGGCCGGACCGACTGACCTGAAAAAAAATGGTAAGGGGGAAAGGGATTAGGACATCTCAATAAAAAAAAATTTAATTATTCATTGTAATATATTTTAGTAGGCATTAAGGATTACATAAAACAAAAGAATAACATAAAAAAAAACAATGCATTTCAATATATTTTTAGAATAAGAACCCAATTAATTTTTATATTTATTAAATGCAAATTTTGTCAATAATAATAATTTTTAATGTTAATAAAAAAATTATGAATTGACTCTATATATATATATATATATGGTACATAAATAAAAGAACCAAAAAAAAACTAGTATTTAACATAACAATATTTTTTTTTTCTCTTCTTAAAAAACTTAAGAGAATTAATAATAAAAAAAAAGATTTGAGATAAAAAAAATTGTTTTTTTTTTTTGAAGGAGCGAAAAGAGAAAAGAAAAAAAAATGATACTAATAAAATAAAAAAAAGTGCAAAAATAATAATAAAAAATTTAATATATATTCAAAAAAAATAATCTATATATAAGTTAAGAGGATATGATAAAAAAGACAGTAAGCCAAGAAAAAAGGGAGTAAGCCATGAAAAATTGTTAACAGAAAGAGTTTTTGTATAAAGTTTAGTTTTTGTGTTTTTGTCTGAAGAAAACTAATATAAAAATTATTAAATAATAAATAGTTTAACTGGCGACCAAGCAGGGACCAATACTAAAATTGTGAGTATTGGTATTATTTGAAGAGAATATTGAAGAATCGATGGAGGATTTAAAAAGAAAACGAACTACGATCAAGGCAAGTATCTCCAGGTTAGATACTTGGTTGAGCAGGGTGGAACAACTGTCCATTACACCAAATGATTGTCTCGGTAGACTAGAAAGATTAGGACAGCTGTTCAAAGAGTTTGACGAAACTCAGGAACACATTGAAAATTTACTAGATGAAGAATCCTTAATCGAGAGGGAGCTCGAGTATAGGGAAAATATAGAAGACAAATATTTTGCATTATATTCAAAGCTTAAAGATAAAATGAAAACAGGTATTAATTCGCAATCAACAACATCAACAGTAGAATGTTCTATTCAACTTTTGTAAGTTTAATGGATTATTTGGAGAGAAGAATTTTTGAATTGTCTAGATTCCCAAAAGGCGGGATACCAAAGAAGCAAAATGCAACACATTCAATGAATCAAAGTCTACAAAAGACTCTATCTAAGTTGAAGTGTGTTAAATGCAAAAGGGATCATTTTGTTTCTAGTTGTCCAGAGTATTTAGCGAAGACTGTTAAGGAAAATTTTTTCAAAGTGTAAGAAACAATATTGAAACAGATTTTTTTATCCTGCCTGGGTTATCAGCGTTTGATGGAATCATTGGTGATGATACCTTAAAAGAGCTTGACGCAGTGATTGACAGAGGGAAAAAGTTATGAAGAATCACTCCTAATAGAAAAATTCAAATTAAAGAAAAAGTAACTACACAGGTTGATATTGACATTGGAGGTAATCACTTGTCTGCAGAAAAAGACAAGCTAGTCGAAGATTTAACCCATAAATTTAAGAAGCTTTTCGGTCCAATACAAGTCAATAGATTAATAGATACAAACGTAGAAGCCGAAATAAAAACAACAACTGAGGATACCATCTATACTAAATCTTATCCTTATCCGGCTAATATGAGATCTGAAGTGGAAGAGCAGATTCAAAAACTTCTACAAGACGGGATTATAAGACCATCTAAAAGCCCATTCAATTCCCCTATATAGATTCTGGATAAGAAACTTGATGATTCGGGAATAAAAAAATTTCGAATGGTTATTGATTACAAAAGATTAAATGCTGTTACTATTTCAGACACATATCCAATAACTGATATAACAAACACAATTGCAAGCCCAGGCAACTCAAAGTTTTTTACAACTGTTGACCTTACATCTGGATTTCATCAGATAAAAATGAAAAAAAGTGATATTCAAAAACAGCATTCAGCATTTATATATTCTAAATTATTTTGCTTGTATATAATTTTTGGATTGAGCAGTTGCATAAAATATGGAGACTTATTTAGATTATCAACAGCATTGAATGCGCCTAGAAATACTCTTATTTCGGTTATCATTTTAATTTTTAAGTTTTTACATCCATGAATTTGATTTGAAGCCGATGAGGACTGTAGGGTAATACATAGTTCACCATCTAAATATTATTCATGTTTGATTACATTATGGAATGTAAAATTCATTAGATTTACCTTTCATTCTTATTGATTCTATGTAAACAAAGTACTCATAATATTTACCAAATAAATTTGCCTTAGCTATAGCTATTTTACCCGTAGACAATTGAGAAAATTTCGTACGATTTGATACTTTAAAATTAAAAACTTAAAATCAAATTAAATGAAAAATAATATATCAAATACCTTCAAAATGAAAACTGGTTCCTTGAAAAAAACCTCCTAAGTAATCATTTGAATTAAATGAATAAAACTCAGGTTTGAGCTTTTTGTACTCATTTTTTATTATCTGTAATAGTTCAATTTTCATCAAGGGATAGAGTATTGTTTCGCCTTTATAGTTTGGGAACAAATATCTTTTGTTCCTGCTTTAACCTCGTTATAATTAAAACAAGAACATGTATAAATTTACTTTATTTATAATTCTAATTACACAAGTTAGTTGCACACTAGATGATGAACTTTATTATTCTAAATGTATTATTTTTCTCCTAATAGATAATTGTTTTTTACAGCACAAGTTATTAGTCAAAATGTATTGTTTTTCTCATAATAGGTAATTGTTTTTATAGCACAAGTTAAGCTTTGCACTCAATGATTTAATTATACTTAATTCAAATACAATAAAATTCCAGATTATGAAGATTGATTTAGATTACGATTTCGATTTTGTGTTTTTGCTTTCTTCTTTTCTGTCAGTTCACCACACGGTTCACTTTTTTTTGTACTGCCTCATGTACACCGCTTACCTCAGTGCCATCTCGTAACATATTGGGGCCGATTGAGTTGCTCGATGTACGGCTTGGTAGTCGTATCAATTTGACAATGGGTCGCTGTATAATGCCAGTTGCAGTAATCAGAGTCACCACTCGAACCTGTCCATCCTCTCCGGGATGAGCCTTGATTACCTTGGCCATAGGCCAGTGCCCCGGCGGAGAATTGGAGTCTTTGATTAACACAATATCGTTCACGTTAAAATTAGGTTGAACCTGCTTCCACTTCGGTCGTTGCTGTAATGAAGTGAGGTACTCTTTATGCCATCGTTTCCAGAATCCTTGTCTCATAGCCTGAACTAACCTCCATTTGTCCGGTAGATGCAACTCTGTTGTACCGTTATGGGGTTCCGGTAAGTCTTGATAGGAGTACCCAGTTAACAAATGAAAGGGAGTTAAGGGCTCAAACTCTTGATCTGGCATCGCAAATAGCGGTCGTGAATTTAAGATTCCTTCTATTTGGACCAGCAATGTGTTTAAGGCTTCGAACGTTAACGTGTTATTTCCAATTACTCGTCGCAAGTGGGTTTTGACTGATTTTACCCCCGCCTCCCATAAACCACCAAAGTGGGGTGCGTTTGGAGGAATAAAACTCCACTGGACTCCCTCTTGGGCTAACGTTTCTTGGACAATACGATGATGGGTATTGGACAGAACTAATTGGTACATTTCATTCAGCTTACGTTTCGCTCCTCGGAAGTTGGTTGCGTTATCCGAAAACAACTGCTTACATCTGCCTCGTCGTGATATGAATCGTCTCAGACATGCCAAGAAAGTATTCGTCGTTAAATCACTCGCCAGCTCCAGATGCATAGCCTTGGTTGCCATGCAGATAAACACGCAGATATAGCCCTTGGTCATGTGAGGATTTCTTCCTCGAAGACAGCGTAGCGAAATGGGTCCCGCATAATCGCATCCAGTGTTGGCGAACGGTTTTTCTTGACAAACTCTTGACTGTGGCAAAGTTCCCATTAACTGAGAATGTTGTACATGACGATATCGAATGCAAGTGTGACAGTGATGTACTATGCGACGAATCATATTCCGAGCGTTCACAATCCAATATTCTTCACGTAGAAGGGTGAAAGTTTCAGTGATACTTGCATGACAATATTTCATATGATAGTAATTTACGATCAATTCCGAAAGATGACTGTCCTTTGGTAAAATTATCGGATGTTTTGTAGCATACGATAGCTGCGAGTGCTGAAGACGTCCTCCGACTCGTAATAAGTTGTTTTCGTCGATAAAGGGTCGAAGACTACTGAGCTTATTGTTGGCCGATAATGGCTGTCCCTTATGAAGAGATTCGATCTCCTTGTTGAAGGTAATTTTCTGGACATGTCGTATACACTTTTGTTTTGCTTGGTCTAATTCCACACAGGTGAGGGGTCCAAGACTAATTGGAGAGTTCCGTTTCAAGCCATTACTCATAAACCTGATACAATAAGCTATAATTCGAAGGAGCTTCAGCCAACTGGAAAATTTCAAAATCAACGCAGTGAGAAACTCTGAATCGTCTCTAGTAATCAATGCTTGTATACGTGTAGGTCTTTCCTCTGCTATCGCCAACTTAGGACCAACTTGATGATTTGACGAGTCTTGATCCAGGTATACTGACTCATGCTGTTGAAGCCATGAGGGTCCGTTCCACCATAAAGAGTGATTCATCAACTCATGAGGTGTGACCCCCCGTGACGCACAATCCGCCGGGTTGTCGATAGATGCTACATGCCTCCAGCAATCTCGAGGAAGTGTACTTAGGATCTCTGATGTACGGTTTGCAACAAATGTATTCCACTTACGTGGTTGGGTGGACAACCAGTGCAGTACGATCTCCGAGTCTGTCCAAGCGAAGAGCTTGTAATGATGTTTAGAACTGGCAGTCACAATCCTTTCGAAGAGTTTAGTTAGCAATAGAGCTCCACACAACTCAAGCCTCGCTATCGAAATTTGCTTCAATGGGGCTACTCTGCTTTTTGCTGCTACTAAGTGAACCCGAAACCCTGCAATAGGTGATCGTGATCTTGCATAAATGACTGCACTATAAACCTTCTCAGAGGCGTCGGAAAACCCATGCAATTCCATAGTTATGTCTGTTAAGCCTATCCAACGGGATATTTTCAATTGATCAATAATAGGTAGCTCCTGTTGAATATGCATCCATTGCTCGGCTATTGGATGTGGTAATAGGTCATCCCAACCTACGTCCTGGAGCCATAGTGATTGAAATAGGATTTTGATTGATACAGTAATCGGTGTAAGAAACCCTAAAGGATCAAAGATGCGTGATGCTTCGGATAAGAACTTCCTTTTAGTGGTTACTCCATTAGAGCTTGTACGGATTGTAAACGAAAATATGTCTAAAGAGGGTGACCATTTTAAGCCCAAAGTTTTCACCGACTGTTGTTCTTCTTCCATGAACTCCTTTTCTCTGAGTGCTCTATGATTCTCCGGTATTGCTGACAGTATTTGTTTACAATTGCTGCTCCATTTTCGAAGACTAAAGCCAGCTTCAGCCAGAGCTGTTGTTATTTCATGTTGGATATCCACTAACTCTGATACAGAATGTGCTCCTGCTAGTATATCATCCACGTAACAGTTATTTCTTAACACTTGAGTCGCCTTTGGGTAACGATTTTCAATTTCACTAGCCAATTGTTCAAGTACTCTAACCGCTAAATATGGTGCCGAAGCAGTCCCATAAGTTACTGTTTTCAGTCGATAATACTCTACAGGATTACTGGAAGACTTCCGCCACAGAATCCGCTGATAGTCCCTTTGATCATCTGCTATCCAGATTTGACGAAACATCTTCTCTATGTCTGCTGTGAATGTAAATTTATACATTCGAAAACGTAAACAAACTGCAAATAAATCTCGTTGTATTGGAGGACCTACTAGCAAGAGGTCATTTAGAGATACGTTAGTAGAGGTCTTTGAAGAGCCATCAAATACCACTCTCACCTTGCTTTCTTTTGCTATTTGTTTAAAGACGGCATGGTGAGGTAAATAGTAACAGGTTTTTACCATGATTTCCTCATGCGGAATTTTCTCCATGTGCCCAAGCGTGAGATACTCATTCATGAACTGGAGATATGCTGAACTTAGTTTCGGGTTGGTAGCACACTTTCTTTCGATGGAGTGCAGTCGCTTGAGGGCAGTTGAATGACTGTGTCCTAATTGGGATGGATCACCTTTGAATGGCAGTTGTACAATATATCTTCCATCACTCGTACGCTTTGTGGTTGTTGTAAAGATGTGCTCTGCCTGAAGCTCCTCAGCAGTTGAGCTCAGCTCAAACCCTTTGGATTCCTCCAATTCCCAAAACTGTTTCAGTGATCGATCAATATCCAAAGTTGTATGAAGTAAATTGATACTGGTGGGTGTCACCCTTACCATTGTCTTCTCTGTGTTACAATTTCCAGCAATAACCCATCCAAACTCAGTGAGTTGCAGGATCAAATCCTCAGTAATGAGTTTACTGTGGTTCTTGAGAATATGTAGTGCTCGATCAGCCCCTAAGATGATATCGACTGGCCTTGGTTGGTTGTAATATGGATCAGCAAGGCTATAAGATTTCAATAACGCTATTGGTGTAAGCTTAGTCTCTGGAATATTGGACGTAAGACAAGGTAGTATTAACGCTTCTAGATGCATGGTTTTATTGTGTTTATTGGTTAGTTGTATAACCACCCTTCCTTTGGTTACTCCGACACTAGATGTAGTTAGTCCACTAACTGGTATTCGTGCATGATATCTAGGCAGCCCCAACTTTTGTACTAAAGATTCGGTGATGAACGATGCTTGCGAACCTGAGTCTATTAATACTCGACAGGGCACTTTATTACCACTACAGTCGAGAACTGAAGCAACTGCAGTTGGGAGCAACGTGGTACTTGTCCCTCCTGTGTGACCTTTATTTTCCTTCTGCCCTATCAACGCTTGAGTTGGGCGTATTACAACACCTTCTTCATGTAAAAAAGTAGTATGGCTATCCTCATCTGACTTGTTTATATTGGTAGCAGTAATCACACGATCCTGATGGACAAGACTGTGATGTCTTTGTTGACAATGGCGACACCTATGTTGAGATTTGCATTGGGATGATTTATGATCCTTACGTAGACAGTTAAAACACAGCTTCTGCTGGTTTACAAAGGTGCGTCGAGAATCGATAGACAAATTTTGAAACGAAGGGCATTGAAATAGACAATGATTCTGCTGACATTTTGGACATGAAGTCATCGACGCGGTATGACTCCTAATATGTGGAATTGAAGTGGCTTGATGTACCTTCGATGGTTGAGGTCGAACAGACGCCTGACGAAGATTTGCTTGACAATTTTCAAGAGCCTGACAACGAGTGTTCAAGAATGTAATTAAATCTTTAATACTTGGACTCTGCATGGAAGTTGTGTGTTCTGCCCAGGTTTGTTGTGTCGACACATCGACTTTATTCATAAGTAGATATATGATCCAAGGATCACGACCTTCCGCTTCTTTACCTAATGCTTTTAAGCCTCGGACCATTTCATCCACTCCATCAGTGAGTTTGCGAAGTCCAATGAACGAGGTAGTCGAAATTGGTGCTAACGACAAAAACCCTTGAACGAATGAATTAACTATTTGCTTTTTGTTTTCATAACGAGCGTTCAATCTTTCCCATGCTTCTTGGTAGTTGGCATTAGTGATGGGAATGTGACGCAGTAGAGCAGCAGCATCCCCCTGTAGAAACCCCTTTAGGTAGTGCAGCTTTTGGCTGTCACTCAGCTTGTGATTCGTATGAATAGTTGATTCGAATAGATCTCGAAATGACATCCATTCATTGTACCTTCCAGAAAAATGAGGGATCTCCAGTTTTGGTAGTCTAGTATCTGAGAGGCGATTAGACGTTGATGACGATGTCGCCAAAGTACTAGACAACCGTTCAAAAAATAAATTCTGTTGATCGATTACCTGATGTGTAGCACTACTATCGGACGATTCAACACGTCGTCTGCTATTAAAAGCTGTTAACAAGTTTTCCCTTGCCTCGTAATACTTATTCTCGAACTGTATGATTTCTGCCTCTTGTGAGGCGTATTGAACCTCATCTAAGTATTCAGCTAGCTGATTTTGTAAATCAAAAAACTCCTTCCAAGCCCCTTCAAGCTTTTCTAAACGTGATTGAATCGCCTCCTTTGTGGTCTCTTGTGGTATATTCTCTGCAAACGCCATAATTCTCGTCACCATACCTTTGACATATCCCCTTTTCACTTTTACCGCCTCCATGGTACAGCTCAATCAAGAATTTACACTATAGATCTAAAATAGATGAGATAAATGTTTAACAATACTTAAAATCGATATAAATTGAAAGTTGCCAGTTGTTGTCTAGATGACCTTGAGACCCCTGCTCAACTGCGAGTGATCCACTATAATGGATCCGATGTGATTGATTCAATGCGATCTATATGAATCCGATGTGATGAATGAATCAAAGTTTTACTTTGATCCGGCTCGAAGGACCATTTTTGTTTCGCCTTTATAGTTTGGGAACAAATATCTTTTGTTCCTGCTTTAACCTCGTTATAATTAAAACAAGAACATGTATAAATTTACTTTATTTATAATTCTAATTACACAAGTTAGTTGCACACTAGATGATGAACTTTATTATTCTAAATGTATTATTTTTCTCCTAATAGATAATTGTTTTTTACAGCACAAGTTATTAGTCAAAATGTATTGTTTTTCTCATAATAGGTAATTGTTTTTATAGCACAAGTTAAGCTTTGCACTCAATGATTTAATTATACTTAATTCAAATACAATAAAATTCCAGATTATGAAGATTGATTTAGATTACGATTTCGATTTTGTGTTTTTGCTTTCTTCTTTTCTGTCAGTTCACCACACGGTTCACTTTTTTTTGTACTGCCTCATGTACACCGCTTACCTCAGTGCCATCTCGTAACAAGTATCCTAAAAAAAATTTCTTTGTTTGTTATAATATTTTAACAATAATTCAATCCTCTAATGTAGGAATAAAAATTAAAAATTATCCTTGTAAATCTACTTTTAAAAAAAACTTAACAAAAATCTAAAATTCATTGAATTACTTAATTTTTGGTAATATTTTAGATATGAGAAACTGAACACCATATTTATATTTGAAAAACGATGCACACCATAGGAAAAAACATAAAAAAGAGTAAAAGTGCTTTAATAAAGAATTGCAGGAGGCTGCAAGGAAATCATTTAACACTCATCAAAAAGTCACAGAAAACACAAGAGAAACTTTAAAACAGTCCAATACAGTCAACACGAAATATAACAATAAATAATTAAAATTCATTCGCACACCAAAAAACGAGATAGTTAAGCATATTGTCCTACTTGGACATAAATAACGAAAAGTTCTAAAATATTTAAATATTTACACAAACCTTTTATATTCTGCAAAGCTTGAAAATGTATTAAGCATCGGATTAAGATTTTTTTCATTATCTGGTTTAGCGTCACTTAAAAGATTTTGAGGATCCATTTTTAAGATTTCACTCAATAGTTGAACAGAATAATCAGAATCGTTAGAAATATCAGACAACAAAGAAGTTTTTTGTTGAATTACTATTTTAAGTTTAGGTCGAAATGAATTAGATAAAAAAGAAATAGGTAAAGGTGAAAAAAGTTCAGTAAAAGGCGTCAAAGGTGGCTTCCTAGTTTTAATTTCACAATTAAGATCCATTTAAGCGGTAAACTACAACAAACAAAGTAAGAACTAACTAACTAAATATACCAAATATACCAAATATACAAATGCCTAAGCTTATGATATTTAATAAAAAATATTTTAAAAAACTCAGTTATTATAATGTCAAGAATTGAACACATATAATGCCATCTATCTGAGAGATATATACCCAGCGGAAAATCTGGAATCAGTAAGCTTCTTATATTCAGATTCACAATAAATTTCATGGTGTACTATAAATAGTACAAGTGTACTATCCTAAAGGTGGCTATAGACTACAACTAAAAGTGGACAACTTTTGCTTCCTTCTCCATATAAAAACCTGTTTTCTGGGATTTTTCGGGTAGATATTAAACATGTTTGATATTTTTCTGATTTTTACATGCTCTGCACTAATACACTCAAAGAAAAATTCATTTTTCAATTTTTCTTCGAGTTGTGCACATCGGTTCTTGCCATGTGACATTTTAAGAGATGGGGTTACTATGTGCGTGGGTTTGTACTGTAAAGTTTTTTTTTCAGGTTAAATGATAAGCAAATTTAGTTTTATTTTTTCTAATGGATTAAGTTAGTATGAAAGTAATTATTCAATTATTTACTTAAATAAATAAAAAATTATTACATGATAATATTGAAGAAGATACACATAAAAATATATTCAATTAAAATAATTTTTGAGCAGCTTAATTCATTACCGATAAATGAAACAACTACATCTAATATTTAAGCTTAACCAATAATATTTAGGAAAATAAAAGGAATTCTGACGAGTAAAAATTACACAAAAAATATCAATATAATAGTATAAATATACAAATATTATAGAACCTGTTTTTTTAAATCAAATATATAATTGTATATGATTTTTTTATAGCAAAAGGTTTGAAAATTGAGAAAAGTTGTGAAGTTATAAAAGAAATATAAATAAATCAAATTTAAATAAAATAAATTACATTTAAATATAAATAATAACACATAAGTTAAAATGAAATAAGTAAAAATAATATTTAAAAACAAAAATAACATGAAATATATATTTATTTAATAAAGTATATTCAAAAAGTGTCTACAACTTGGAAATTAATTATTATAATAAATATAAAATAATAATGTTACTTCTTTTTATAGAACTTTTTTGTTGATCATTATCAAGTATTGCTGAAATAGAATTATCTTTTTGTATGTTATCCTACCTACAAAAATTATGAAATATTTATATTTGACATAGTTGAATTTAAATCAATTGAAAATATTTTTTTTGAAGTTCCTTTCTTCAAATTATGCATTTGAAATCCTTTTTATTTTCATAAATATTATTGGTTAAACTTAATATTAAATGGTAATTGTTTCACTTATGGGTAATGAATTAAACTGCCCAAATTTTAATTTTCCTTGAATATATTTACATGTGTTTCCTCTTCAATATTATCATGTAATAATTTTTTATTTATTTAATTAAATAATTGAATAATTACTTGCATACTAACTAAATCCATTAGAAAAAATACAAACTAAATTTGCTTATCATTTAACCTGGAAAAAAACTTTGCAGTACAAGCCCACACATAGTGCAATCCCACCATTTGATATATCATATGGTAGAGACCGATGTGCACAACTCGAAGAAAGATTGAAAAATGAATTTTTCTTTGAGTGTATTAGTGCAGAGCATGTAAAAATCAGAAAAATATCAAACATGTTTAATATCTACCCGAAAAGTCCCAGAAAACAGGTTTTTATATGGAGAAGGAAGCAAAAGTTGTCCACTTTTAGTTGTAGTCTATAGCCACCTTAATAATTATGCTTTTTTTTGTTTTTGAGATTTAAACACACTCTTAATAAAAAAAAAAAAAGCTCAATATTCCAATAAACATATGTTTAAATTATTTTACTCACAAATCATATACATATATTTCCATATACAGGACGAGTTGAATAAAATAATGAATAGTCCCTATAACGCACATCGCCGATAATTTAGTTTTAGTATATTAAATTTACTAAATTACATTCTGGAAATAAAAATCATTTTTATAAATTGTTTAAAACGAATAAGAAAGATTATGCAAACTTGTCTAATATTCATAAGAAACAGAATTACACCTCTTAAAAATTTGTTCCCTATCTAGATTACAAACAAATTTTACGGTATAGTGAGTCCCAGGCATAATGTACATAATTATTTAGGTTCTCAATATAAAATAATTTCATAATCTACATATTTACATGTTCTTAGAAAAATTTCATAATCAAAGGAAATAGTTTAATTTTTACTCACAAATCGACATATTCTCTGTCTTTTTATTATAATGTCGACATATCGACAAAAATTTTAGGTATGTTCATAAATTCAGCTAACAGAAAAGGTATGGATATAACATAGTATATCCCTTATATCGAATATTATTATAGTTTTTGATAAGAGAATGATTTTGGAACTTGTCAAATTGACTAAAATAAACAGAATTATTGAAATATTCGTGGATTTTCTTGACATTAAGAGCAAAATATTGCAAATACAATAAATTTATTAAGAAAAAAGTGACAAAATTGAAATGCATAAAGCATATGTTGTACATTCATTATTAAAACTATCAGTTCAAATTGAATCTTTAGCTGCTTTTGGTAAAATATTTTTCTAATATAAATGTTTTTAAATTTAATTTAATGCAATTTCATGAAAAAGGTGATTATGTTATATTTGGAACGAGAATTGGACAACTTTTAATGTATTCCGTCAGCCAAAATGGAAATATCTAATAAAATGGAATTACAACTTTTAAAATTCAACAAAAACTTTAGCAAAAAACCAATTTACCCAAATTGAAATTATTCCCGAAGAACATTTGCTTTTTTATACTTTCCGATGGAATCAGTCATATTTGTGGTATTTAATGAAATGAATTTCTCATTGATACAAACGTTAACGTTAACTAAATAATACAAGGGTGTTAATATATTTTGCTTAAATGTTACAGTAAGTAAAATTTAAGTTTTTAAACAAATAATATTTTTAATTTATTTAGACATCGAAATCATTGACCGGAGAAATGGTTTATTTGATAAGAGTATGTGTTTCCATAAAGCGTAAATTACTATTTCTTTATTGGAAAAATGGTAATTTCTTAGAACTTTGAGATAATATTGTACTCGATGGAATACCTAAAGTATTATCATGGGCTAAAGATGTGTTATTTGTGTTGGCTTCAAAACTGACTATATTTTATATGATGTATGGATATTTTATCATTAAGTACTCTACTTTTATATATAATTCTCTATTAAAGATATCAACTGATCCAAAGAAATTTGAATTATTTCCTGCATCTTCGTCTCGAACTTTGGATCCCTGCATTTGTCAGATCAATGATGAAACATTTACTGTAGCAAAAGATGAATATTTAATAGCAGTTGATCTTAATGGGACTCTTAAAAAAAAATAATAAAGAAACTACAAATAAAGATGTCAGACCTTATAGGATATGATGAAGTTATGCTTTTAAATTCAAAGAATGAATTTTCTTTTAAATCAATCGCTTAGAGTGAGCCCCTTCTTGCTTTAGGTGTTCTTAATTAAATTATAGCTTTAAAAAAATTCTTATTTTTGTATTTTTATCAATATGTAGTATGGGATGAACCTTATACAATCGGACTAACACACACATGTCTTTTAGCTCAAGAAAATCAAACACTCCAAGAATTAAACAAAGCTAGATTTATTATACATAGCTCATACTGGTAAAGGTAGAATATTTGTGGCATCATTTTCAGATCTTTGGCTTATGGAAACTGTTGACATTCCGAAACAAAGAAATAAACTTTTACAAGAAAAAAACTTCCAACTAACTTTAACAAATAACAGTAATATTTTATATAAAAATTTTTTCTTCCAACTAGCTTTACAAATAACAGTAATATTTTATATAAAAATTTTTTATATTTTTAATAAAGTATTTGATTTAGAAAATTTCCGATAAATCAGAAAAAGAAAAGGAGGACATTATTTTAAAAATACAAACTTTACATGCTTTTGAACAGTTTGCAAATAAACAGTTTTCGGAAAAAGTATTTTATTATTATCCATCATTGATACAACACTGTTAAAATGTTATCTATAAGTAAACATATTAAAAATTATTTAAATGTGTATTTTTTAGTTATAAATTTTTTTGAATAGACAAATGATTCGTTAGTTGCACCATTAATACGATTAAATAATAATTGTCATCTTGAAGAAAGAATCTGAAAAGACTTTAAAGCAAAATCAAAAATACGCAGAGTTAATTATTTTATATCATTATATCAAACTAAAGGACAACATAAACGTGCTTTGGAACTATTAAAGTCACAAGCAAAAGTAAATTAATTTTTTTTTTTTTTTGACTTTTTGAATATTTAATAATACCGTTTTATTTATTATTTTTTCATATTCAAGGCTCTAGCTTATACGGCCGTGAGCAAACAATTGAATACCTTCAACAACATTTATGTAAAAATCACAAGGAGCTAATTTTTGAATTTTCTAATTGGGTAATTAACGAAAACTTTGAAGATGGTCTAAAAATATTTACAGAAGATCTAACAGATGTTAAAGATCTACCAAGAGCAGAAATTTTAGACTTTTTTTTAAAAAATCACAAAGCTTTAATTACACCTTATTTAGAACATATTATATTTGTTTGGAATGAAGTTAACGCAATTTTTCATAATGCTTTAATACAGCAATATCGTTTAAAAGTTCAAAACTTAATGACTGAACTTAAAACGGATGAAAATGATAGGTATAAATTTTTAATTAGTTTTGCCAAATATTTAAACATAAGAAAATAAATTTACTTTAATAGTAGACAAATAACACTATTGAAATTTTTATGTATTTCTTAATGTAAAACAAACAGAATACGAAACATTGCGCTTCAAAGCTTTATGAATTTATACTAAAATCAGATATAAAATGTGTAAAATTAAATTATTTTCTGGAAACAGTACTGCACGATCAACTCAAACGTCGTAGAGAAAATCAAATTCTAAAAGGTCTTCTTTTTGCTAAAAGTCTACAACTGCAAGAACAAAAAATGCATTGTGACAAATGTATGTTTAACTGATCTTACGATATGTCCATCTTGTAAAAAAAGATTCACTAATCAAAGTGCATTTGTGCGTTATCCTAATGGAACTATTGTTCATTTTTCTTGTCAAGACAAATTATAAACTTTCGGAGACCAAAGATATATTCCATAATTTTAGTTAATATTAAAATGTACATTTTAAATAAAAGTCTGTATTTACTTATAGTAAAAAGTGATAAAATATGGTTACTTGATTTCCATAGAAGCATGTCTGGCGGATAGCATAATAAACCGAGTATGGTCGCGGTGCATTTTGTCCCCTTATTCCCACTACTACTACTGCTACTACTAGTAAAAAAATCCCATTTGTAAACTAAATAAGGCTAATTAATATTATTAAAATGTACCAATTAAATATTTTTTTTAATGCAAATTTAAAACTTTTTGTTCGCCTGAAGAATTCCATACTTATATGTGTATTTGAACGCCATAAGTTGTACTGTAAAAATATTGTTTCTTTATAGTTTTAGGGAGCAAAATTTACAGATCTTCGAATTTGATATCTAACCGTAGACTGAAAGTTTTTAAAATTCAATACAGGCTGAATGAGCCAGGCTAATGACTAATAAAGATTTTAAAATAAGTTTTTCGCAAGGTTCATTAATTTGAAAAATTACGACAGTTAAAAATTTCCTTATTTCTTTTAAAATTTCTTTAGTTTTAAAGGTTAATATTCCATATTTTAAAGTTTCCAATTAAAATTCGGATATAAAACCACCTCCTAAATAAAATTTTACTCTAAATAAAATTTAAAGTATCTCTACTTTACTAACCCTAATTATAGGGTTTTTATGAATAATTTTAGCCAATTTAGCCATATCTTCATATTTATTATCTTCATGTTCATGTTCATCTTCATGTACAGCTATAAATAGTTTTATTTGAAAATTATATTTATTATAATATTTATACATACTTTTAACTGCACAAAAATTTGCTGAACATGGATACATAAAATCCTTTGAAAATTTGCGTAAATTAGTTTTATTGACGAAACTTTTATTTCCATAATCTATAAACATAATCAAATAACTTTCATTTGATTCTTTACTGAGACATACACCTCTCTCTATACCACATTCCGTCATCTTCATATATTGCAAAACAAACTTCGTTAACTCTGTAAAAAATTAATTTTAATTATTTAATTTATTAAATAATATTTCAATTATAAGAAGTTAAATTAAAGAGGGTTCCCTATATTTTCGCAGTTGTTTTTAGAATTAAATCTATTATATTATCGGGCTATAGACTATAATAAATGGTATATGTATTTTCGATGCTACAATTTCGGTGATATCAAAATAATAGCGTCTTTATTATGCATGAGATGTTTGTTGTTTCATTCTCAGCTTTTGCTCCGTTTTATGGTTAATTAATTTAATATAATTCAGAATTCCATTTGTCTATTTGATTTTTGTAAACTACTAAGTTACCCGGTAAGATTGAATTTATAAACGTTATAAATACACTAAAACTTTTATTTTCTAATGCCCTTCTCAAATTAAACTATGTAATTTAAATCTAGTTTGTTTTATATCAACAGTTTTAACCAACAAATTATAGATTTAATTTACTTTAAATTTTATTTATATAAATTTCTACGATATAATGATTTATTTATTTATATTATTGATCTGGAAATATGAAATATGAAATATATGCTTCCTTTAGGAAGATTTTCGGAAGATAGAGATAACACTTTCTTTTGAGGAGAAAAAAATAAAAATTTTTGATTTTATTAGAAGAAATTAGAAGAAATTAGTTAGAAATTACTATACAAATAGTTTTAAAAAAAATAATTGAAAATTTAATAAACTTTACCTTGGTTTATATTCCTTTTCTGTCCTAGTCGTCTTACAATAAGCATTTAATTTTTTGTGTTTTTCATATTGCTCTTTGATTAAATCAATATTATAATAAGATGCTGTAATTATACCTTCTTTAATCATACTATAATCCAAAATCTGAATTTGAATATTTTTTCCAACATGAATAGGTATCGTATCGATATTTTTAAGTTCTATAATATCTGGTGATAGAATAGCTAGCTGGTGATTCCTGATCTGGAATAAACATCAACAAATTATTTGAGATTATAGCTGAATTTTGAGAGTTTAGTTCCGCATTATCTTTTTCGATTTCCTTAATATTTTCAGTAGTTGAATTCCATTTTAGTGATTCCATAGACGAACAATTTGTCACACTAGACATATCTTCCATAGTATTTTTTGGTATTGAAGTGTTTAAAATATATTTGCTTATTGTGGCTATCCTGTGGTGTAATTGCGTTCTCTGATAATAAAGAACTGTAGGATAAATTAAATAAATACAAATAAATATTTTTATTCATTAAATACTTAAATAGAGTTTTATTTATAGGTACATTAAATAGCAATACGAAAATGAAACAAGTCGAATTTTTTGATAAGCTTACTCTCAATGCAATAAATTTGATTTGAGTTATATAGGGCTTTAAACCTTCAATTCACCAATATTCCAGAATAAATTTTAGAATTTATAATAAATCCTCTGTGTAAAAAACCTGAAAAAAGTCTAATAAGTTATCTTTTAATCCAATGTATGTGTATGTGTTAAATTTATCTTTTTTGAATAGATTTTGAATTTTTTTTATCAATGTCCTTTAAATATTCTTTTCTTCCTGTGATACTGGTGGATCATGAAAACTTACACGTTTTCTTTTAGAAGCGGGTGTTTCTATTTCTTCGATATACTATCACGCATAAATTTCCTTTTATACCACGTTTCCACAGCCAGTTTTAGTCTTTACTGCAATAAATGACCCAATTTTAAATTCATGATCATCATCTAAGAAATCATTAACTATATATTATTTATTCGACAGTTCATCATTCATACATTTTAATCTTTTTGTAATTTCATCATTTTTTATTACCGCTAAAATATGTTCAGTTTCTGTAATAGTTGTTATTTTTTAACATTGTACATGAATCATATAAAATCAAGTGGATGCAAACAAAAAGCCCGAAAATGAAAAGGAGGTGGAAAGAAAAAGGATTACATATAAAAAAATAAATAATAAACAATAATAATTTTACTTTTATTTTTCCATTTATTCTATTTTTATTTCAATCTATTTCAATTTCAATCTATTTCAATTGTATCTGAAAAATAAAAAAAAAAAATTAATAATTAATTTTATTTATTTTCAATTAATTTACCTGTATCAGGAATATTTGTCACCATCCTGGACAATACTCTATTTTTTTCCTTTGTTTTCTTTAAATCTTCTAATAAAATTTTACTCAATGTACTCATCTGTTTTATGCGTTCTTTTAAATCATTGATAATATCTATATTGGCCTGGTCTACGGCCATTAATGATGACGCCCCATAAATGGGGCGTACATCAATAAGGCCGCGACAGCCACTACGACATATTGGGCATATCAATCTTATCTCCAGCCATGCCTTTATGCAGGCATATCCAAAAATATGCCCGCATGGCAGGCTGGAGATTAAGTGATCGCCCTCATTTTTATATGGTTCCAAACAAATATGACATTCCGTCATCTGAAAGAAAAATAGAATTATAATTAATTAATTAATTTTAAATATATTTTAAAATTAATAAAAACTTACTTTCACTTTCACTTTGACTTTATGTCACTAATATCTCCATTATTTTTTTCATCTGGTTTCATCGAAAATATACCAAAAATTTCTTCACCCTTCTTAACAGTCATACATTCATTTAAATAAAACACAGTTTGTTTCCAATGTGTTTTTGTAGCATCTGGTGATGTACTAAATATTAAATTTTTACGGCATTTAGTGAATTCTATATTAAAATATGTGACAAATGCTTGTACATAATCATTCTTTTTCATAATTAATGAAAAATCTGATAAAAACTTAATATCCGTTTTTTGAATAGTATATAGATCAATTACTTTAATCAAAAATGATGTTGATACCATTTGTTTTGAATCAACAAATTTAAATAATGGTTTAGTAATAGCAGCAACTTTTCCAATACAATTCATATCAAAACCATAGACATCACTCCACCAATTAATATTGTGTTCCTTATATTTTCTATCCTCAATCGCAGTAATATATAGCGTACCTTGATCTGGAAACATCATTCCATCCAATTTAAGCCATTTATTACTAGCAAAAATCACTCCATTTAATATTGCTTCATAAAAAAGACAGTATCTAAAAAAATAAAATAAAAATAAACCATATATACTTTATTTGATATTCTACATTATCATCATTTTACCCCATCCATTTTGATATTATTATATCAACTTTCTTAACGCCATCAGGCATTTTAATTTTTTCCACTTTTCCCTTAATAACTGTTATAATATGAGATAAATTATTATTAAGAACAATTTCCTCAGTATAGTCAACAATATTTGAGCAGTCAACAGCAATAACTTTGGCAGCACCTGCTTTCGCTGCAAACATTGATAGAATTCCTATCCCGCAGCCAACATCTAAAACGACCTATTAAAAATTTTAATTTGTATTTATTGATTGATATTTAATTAATTACTTTATCTTTAAATAAATGTTTATTGTTATACATAGCATTTCGATATGTTTCCATTTCTATTTCATCTTTTAACATTTCTTCATGTATACCATAATGGGCTCGGCGATCAAGGAAATAATCTTGAGAGGTCATTTCTTCAGCTCTCATTTTATTTTTGTTATTTGTCATATTTTTCTATGAGTTAAAAATATGTAAATAAATAAAATAAAATTTTCGAAAAATTTTAAATATTGTATTGTTTATTATATATATATACATATACAGACACCTTTTTAAAAATAATTGCAAATAAAAGTTTTACTTACCTACTTACTCAAGTTAAGCTGCACTCTTAATAAAATCGTCTTACATCCGAATAAAGTTTTAGCGGATGGAAATATACAATAAAAATTTAGCGTGCTTAATACACGATGTGTACTATATCTATATCTCGCCGTTTAACATTCTACATGAATACTCTAATGTAAGTCTGATCTCAATCTCTCAGATGACGAAAACGAACTACTCAACACTCCCCCCTTCTATGCTAAAACCAACAAACACAATTATAGAGCTTAAGCCATAGGCTCAATCAATGACTTTTGATACAACAACTCAATTCTTTTAATTTTTTTATCATTATAAAATATAATAGTACTAACTGTAAGTAAAACCTGTATATATTCTATAAATTTACAATAATCATTCTAGGCTTAGTTTTACACACTCGCCTTATGTAATAAAGTAAAACAAAATTAAAATTAAAATTAATATCAAGTTTATATAACATATAAATTACATATAAAATATATAAAAAAAAAAAACAAAAATAAAATAAAAAATAACAAATAATTAATTCTCAATAATTTCATTGCAACCGAGAGCAAACTGCACACTGCACACAGTAACACTGAACACACTCATTCTAATGTCATCCTGCTCACTTTGTGAGTCAAGGGAAATTTTATATATTTCTTTCTATATAGGCACACAATGTGCTCTATATATATGACAAAGTAGGTAAGTATGTATTCAAAGTTTTATAGAAAAGTCTCAAGAAGCCTCATAATAAGTAACAAAATAAATGTTGGAATTTATATTTATAATGTACTTAGTTAAAATAATTAACCGGACTTTATAGTTATAGATTTTTTAACTGGTAAATACAATATAAATTTAATTTAGTTCATAAAAACAAAAAAAGTACTATCACACGAAAGTACACTTTGTATTCCAGTGTTAAATTCTGTTCTAATTTTATATGTTTATTTGTATGATCTTTTTTTTTGTTTTTTTTTTTTCTAAATATCACTTGAATCACAACTGGGTGTTGGACGTTCCTAAAAAAAAAAGTTAAATGTAGTTAATAAGTTAAAAAATTAAAAAGTTAGTCTGTTTTACATTTTTTGTCCCTTTACTTTCAGGAAATATTTTGTATATCTCTGCCATCCTATCCGCATGCATTTTATCAATTAGGATGTTAAAAGATTTCATATTCTCAATGGTTTTCGTAGAAACTTTCTGAAAACATGAAAAAATGTATAATTAAGTTGGAATAATAAAGCTGTAAAAGGCTAACCTTTTTCCCTCGCCTAGGAATGGTGGACAAACCTAAGCCACCTGTTGTGTTTACGCCATTTGTCCCTGAACTTTCTCCTTCTGGATTAAATCTTTTCCTTTTTCCTTCGGTTGGACTTGAATCACAACTGGGTGTTGGACGTTCCTAAAAAAAAAAGTTAAATGTAGTTAATAAGTTAAAAAATTAAAAAGTTAGTCTGTTTTACATTTTTTGTCCCTTTACTTTCAGGAAATATTTTGTATATCTCTGCCATCCTATCCGCATGCATTTTATCAATTAGGATGTTAAAAGATTTCATATTCTCAATGGTTTTCGTAGAAACTTTCTGAACACATGAAAAAATGTATAATTAAGTTGGAATAATAAAGCTGTAAAGGCTAACCTTTTTCCCTCCCCTAGGAATGGTGGACAAACCTAAACCACCTGTTGTGTTAACGTCATTTGTCCCTGAACTTTCTCCTTCAAAGTCATTTTCCATTCTCTCGATGGTTTTCTGAACACATGAAAAAATGTATAATTAAGTTGGAATAATAAAGCTGTAAAGGCTAACCTTTTTCCCTCCCCTAGGAATGGTGGACAAACCTAAACCACCTGTTGTGTTAACGTCATTTGTCCCTGAACTTTCTCCTTCAAAGTCATTTTCCATTCTCTCGATGGTTTTCTGAACACATGAAAAAATGTATAATTAAGTTGGAATAATAAAGCTGTAAAGGCTAACCTTTTTCCCTCCCCTAGGAATGGTGGACAAACCTAAACCACCTGTTGTGTTAACGTCATTTGTCCCTGAACTTTCTCCTTCAAAGTCATTTTCCATTCTCTCGATGGTTTTCTGAACACATGAAAAAATGTATAATTAAGTTGGAATAATAAAGCTGTAAAGGCTAACCTTTTTCCCTCCCCTAGGAATAGTGGACAAACCCAAGCCACCTGTTGTGTTAACGCCATTTGTCCCTGAACTTTCTCCTTCTACGTTATTCATTGCTTCCTCCAACTCTTTTAAATCTTGTAGCCATAGAATTTCAGGCGTTTTAAGTAGAAGGGCAGCTAATTCTGATTTTTTTGTATCTATCTGCCTTAAAAGGTCTTTTTTGACTTCTTCATTCATCATGTACGTTGGCATTCCAATAATATAATCAAAATCATTGACTGATTCCTCTGTTTCTTGCCACTTTTTTATTGGGTCTGGAGCATAGCCATTTTCCATTACGTAATCAATATATTCTTGTATGCTTTGTTTATTTTTAAAAGAAAGTTGATCAGTATTAACAGCTGTAATATATCGTACTTTGTTGGCTAACTTAGAGACGGTGGCTCTTAACTGACTCTCAAGGTATGCTTTCCGTTTTCCATAAAATTGTAAGCGATCTGAGTAAAACTCCTTCAAAATTTGTATTATTGATTCAAATTGCTTCAAGCGATATTTTCCATTGAAAGCATACATTTTACCATGTTTTAAAGTTGTGGAAAGCTGGAATATTTCCTCGAGTTCTCCCCCTTCCTCCTGCACCTTGTCCAATTGTCCATCCATGAATTCACATAGAAACTTAATTTTTTTACTACTATGTTGTTCCTTGTAACATTTTAAAATTCCAATATTACATAAATGTTGCAAAACGTTCTTTTTGTATGTTTCGACCCTTGTTCCCATAGGTAGATTATTTATTTCTATGATTTTATCATCAATAATACGCATGGTACCTTTCGTGTAATGCCTATTGTTTATAGTCTGGACAACCTTGACATTACAATTTTTGTACCACGGAAGAATATTTAACTCAATTGCAGTTAACACCTCACCCCGAAGCATTCTGCGCAGAATATGTATAATCTGGCGTGGATCATGTTTTGGTATAACAGTTGAAAAGCCTGAGGCTATACCATCGCAACCATTTATTAATATCAACGGGATGGTTGGCAAGTAAAAATTTGGTTCTAATTTTTTATTACCTATACACTTGAATTCCAATAGAGGATTATCCTCTGGACGAAAAATTAGTCTGGTTAACTTGGCTATTCTTGTAAATATATAACGCGGGCTTGCACTATCGTTCCCACCACAAATAAGCGAGCCGAACTGTCCAATTGGTTCCAATAAATTTATATTATTAGACCCAGGAAAATCTTGAGCTAATTTAATTATAACGTCGCATAGTCCTTGCTCACTGTGTATATAGGAACAAGTTTCGGCAGTCAACCCGCCTAGTTGTGCCACTTTGATCATTTTTTCTTCTTCTTTAGAAGAACGCTGAAACAAGGTATATATAATTTTTCTTTGGGATGGCTTCAATCCATCTATGAGACATGCTATAGATCGTTTGACAGTTTCGTACCAGAAAGGTACTAATTCCAAATTAATGTAATCAGAAATAGTCACTTCTCGAGTATGTCCCTCTTCATATAGATATTTTTCATGGCCCGTCCTATCACGCTCCTCCAAGTATTCTTCAATCATTCTTTTCCGTTCCGCAAACTTTTTCCTTCCGAATGCTCTTGAAAATAATTCATTATCATCATCGGTATATTTTAATGAAAAAGAATATCGTTTGATATTTTGGAAATATTTTTGGACCTCGATCGGGGTTGAACTACCTAAACCCTTAAAATATCTTATATCATATATACTATAATTAGATGTGGTTTTCTTCCATTCTCTAAATTGTGCGATTGAGTAAAAGGAAAGTTCATCAACATCTTTTTGAGGATTTTCAACACCTTTTTTCAGTAATTTCAAAACAGGCGTAACTAGTATCTCAAGAAAAGGTAATTTCAACAACTCCGGCCAGTACTCTTTTAAGACATTTATTATAAGGCCTTTAATATGACCACCGTCCCCATCCTGGTCACATAATATTTTCAGCTTACCATATCGTAGCTTGCGTAAGTCTTGCATTGTATTATATTTAGTTCTTCTTTTCAAACCGATTGCTTGACATAAATTATTATTAATGATAACGTTTGCTAACGCTTGCTTTGCAGATGCCTTCTGTACGTTCATGATTTTACCTTTTAATTGATAAATTCCATAGTACGGTCGTTGAATGTCCGTCAACCCAGATAAAACAAATGCCTCACCACCTCGACCCTCTGTCAGGATCAGAGAACACTCCATTGAGTGCGCACTTTGCGCTAAAGGGGCGTCTATCAAACCAGGCACATTTAGTCTAGTACAATGCATGCCGTTGAATGAAATGTATTTGTAACTGATTTTATAACTGGAAGGAAAAAGAAAAAGAATTTTTAATATGTTTTGAAAATATTTACAATATGGCTTAATTAAAAAGTCTCCACGTAGTATTAAACGTTTTCATTGCCCTTTATTTACTTATGAAAAGTCAAAGTGACAACCAAAATGAAAAGTGATTAAAAGGGATTTGATTTTGTTATAATGTTTTTCTAGTATTAATTATCACTGAAAGTATTATATGAATTTTTGCCAACGCAATCAATAACAATTAGGCAAAGCTGATAAAAAAAATTTAGTTCTGTTTACAAGAAAATTTTGTGAAAAAATGTCAGAGTCAAGAATGCTAAAATTGTTAATAACATTTACTGGGGGGCCTGAATGTGTATAACTGTTGTTATTATTCATTTATTCAACACCAAAAGCCTTACGATTTAATTAATTATTAATAAAATAATTCACAAAATGTAATTTATGAGTTGTCCAACAAAGTCTTAGTGTTAATACAAAAAATTCTTAATATAATACAAAAGATATTTCATAAGCCCTGCGATAATTAGATTTGTTGTAAATGAAATTATACTAGTTGGAAAGTAATATAAATGTAATAAAAATTTTAATAACAATTTTATTTTATTTTATAGATTCCACATAGTAAATTAAATATATCGAATATTAAAGCTCACATAATAAAATTAGCAAAGGGTAATGAGGTATAAGAGATACATAAAAGATTTATAGAAACATTAAAATAACCTAAATGGAGAGAATGGTTGAAAATATAATTTTAATAATGTGTGCAATACAAAAGGTAATAATGTAATATATAATAATATAATAATTGTAATAATTCTATTCGTATTCGTTTTTTTTTTCTTTTTATTTAAGAATTCATACTATTATCTTCTGCGACGGCATCTTAATGGTGTTTATTCTGGATGTAAGGGAGGCTAAATGAACTTTTATAAAATTGATAAAAAAAAAAAAAACTAATTGAATTCAAACCTTAAAATAAAATAATATTTGAAAACCTTTATTACGACAAATTTTCGATTTGAAAAATCATATAATAAATTCAAAAAGTATTGTAGTACAACTGTCTATGTAACGTTAAAAAAAAAAAATTAATATATATCTTATATATGTATATATGTATATATATATTTATAAATAAAGTAAAACTTACACAAAAAACTTTTTTATTATATAAGCACTTGGTTAACACTTGGTAATTAATATATGTATATATATATTTATAAATAAAGTAAAACTTACACAAAAAACTTTTTTATTATATAAGCATTTGGTTGTTATATATATTAACTTTATTTAATGAATTCAAAGAAATTAAATTCTAGAATTTATAATTTGAAAATATTAAGAAAATATAGCGAACCGCGCAACATGAATCTCAAACATGAATAAAGATGTGACTATAAAACCCTGCTGCAATATATATCCAACAATTGAGTTACAGATGGTATAGGTAACGTCTGTTACTTTGTTTCAATAACTCGCAATACCCAATAATTGAGTTACAGATGGTATAGATACAAAAAATTACCAGATGGTACCTAACCTTAATAATAGGAAAATTTGATTCTAACATAATAACCAGATGGTACCCTGCAAGCACATGAAACTTTTGGAAACATCTGAACATGAAACTTTTCGAAACATTTGAATTTGATTCTAACATAATAACCAGATGGTACCCTGTAAGCACATGAAACTTTTGGAAACATCTGAATTTGATTCTAACATAATAACCAGATGATACCCTGTAAGCACATGAAACTTTTAGTTTAAAATAACCTATATATAATCAGTTAAAAACAGTTAATAGTTATTAGTTAAAGATAAATAAAAGCAAGTGAAACTAACAACAAATTTTCATTGTACGGTAGTATTTTGTTATAATTGTTAGTAAAATTGAAACATTTTAGTAATTTCATATTTTATTTTCACCCCCAAATTGTTTAGTGGAAGTGGAATTTTTTAAATAAATAATTAAAGAAAATTTAATCCAAGTATACTTTTTGTTAATTGATAGTTGTAAGAAAGTTTTATGAGCTAGAAAATAATCCTGTTTTCTTATTTTTAAGTAAAAAGTTTTATTTATTTATAATGTTTAATGTTTAATTAATAGTTTCGTATAATAACGTTTTCTTTTACAAGAAGCCAGTCGATGTTGGTAAAGAAACCAAATTTTTCTTCTACGGAATTCTGAATATGTAATCAAATTTTGAAACTTTTCTAAAAGAAAGACATAAATAAGAGTAAAATTTATAAATTTTAGTATTTTCATATTATTTGTTCGAACCCAAATTGTTATTTGAAAGTGGAATTTTGTACATATATATTAATTAACTAAATTTAATCCCACTTATTTAGCAATAAATTTACCAAAATAGATTTTGAACACTTCTTTGCAAAAAGGAAGCATTTTAATGGGAGGCGCCAGGTTAAAACCCGAGAAGAAGATGGACATTCTCCTTTTGAATGGAAAAAAGAGTCACGAAAAGATTTCAAAAGAATTGAATTGTGCGAAGAATACAGTATGGAGAGTAATCACACATAAAAAAAAAAAAAATTTACGGAGAAAAAACGTAAAAATTTTAAATACTCAGTATACTCGTATTTATATTATTTAAAAGTTTTTATTACAGTAATAATGATTTAATAAATATAATCATGGAAAAGGATAATTTATTGAACGATGCAATTAAAAGAATTAAAGAAGTAAGTACAAAGAAAAACTAATGATGTATTATTTAATAAGTAAAATATTTTAAATAGTTGGAGGAAGAAAGAAACGATTTACTGGAAAAAAATAAAGAGGCAAGTAGAAGAAAGAAGTAAATGATAGCTGTTGGTAATAAGTAAAATTTTTTACAGTTTACACTGTACAACTACAACACAATGGAAGAACAACCTAAAGGAAATATTGATGGAATTGAGGAAATTGATGAAGCAGATAGAAGGATATTAGACAACATCTCATGTAGTGCAGCAAAAGTTCTCAGGCCAACACAGCGGTTGGGATTCAGAGATTTTTATTGCTAAAAGTGAAAAAGACAGGATAAAATTAGATCAACCATCACAAGCTGATATTATTAAAGTCCATCTTCCATTTATGAATTCGCCACTGGATATTGTTGTAATAGAAGGTGTAGGCTATCCTTATAAAAATTTTGAGTGTATCGCAGCAAATCAGTCCGCTGTAGCAACTTCACTAAATGTTACAACAAATAATGATGATGTTGCATATACGATAGAAACATCTCAACCATCATCACAACCAAGTAGAAAAATGGATGATTCATATAATTCAACAACACAAAATCTATATGAAATATCATCGCCTACACAAAACGAAGAAGATGTAATCAGAATACTCCGAACATCACCGAGGCTTCCAAATCATCAACAACATTACGAATCAATGTCCCAAATTGTTAGAGTTGCACCTGTAAAAAAGATGACAACAAACGAGGTGAATGTTGGTTCTTCTTTTTCGAACAACACAGTGGAAGAGGAAAGGGAGGTAAATATTAATCCGGTTTGTGCAAACAACACAACCCAAATCACAAACAGCTCTAAAGAAGTGGAAGGGGAGAAGGTGAATGTTGGGGCTATACGCCCATTCAAAATCAATGGAAAATTCAATTGCAGAATATGTACGAGAAGGTACACAAGGAAATGGTGCCTCCAAAAACATATGCTCGGTAAACATAATAAACCACTGGAAGAGCCAGTGGCATGCCCTTTATGCGACAGAAAGGTTATAAATACAAGCAAACTCTGGAAGCATATATCGAAAGATCACAAAGTGGAAGGGGTGAGTATCAACTGCCCATTATGTCATAGAACATATCTGAATAATACTAACTTATATGCTCATTTGCGTCAATGCCACAAAGAGTTCAGGAATTTCCGAACCTAAAATGATAGAATTAGGGCTCTATATTAATTTTTTTAAATTAAAAAGCATATTGAAATTAAAATTTTTCTTAAATGGATTAGAAAATAATTGAAATAAATATATTCATATATATCAAACATGTTTTTTTACATATTATTATCAATTATCATTTTTAAATTTATTCGATACAAATAAGTAATGATACAAATAAAAATAAAAACGCTTTTCCAAATGAGACTAAAATGAAAAAAATGCCAGAAAGACACCAGAAAGACGTGCACCATTTTCACCAAGTGATGTATTATAGCTCTAAAAATGAATAAATTTTACTTGATTATTTTTTTCATCCATTTTTTACAGAAAATTTAAATAGAAAATTTTATTATTTACTGCCTTGATATTTTAATGTGATGTGGAACTTAAATCAGTTTTAGTCTTGCAGATTTTATAAACAAATAATACAAAACAATTTTTTTTAGAAAATTACTTTTAAATTATCTTTTAAGGAAAACTCGTAAAACATTCTTTAAACCATGAAATATCCAAATCCTAAGATTTTTGTCTAATTTTTTAGGTATTTCTTGTTCTTTTTATAGTTTTCATATCAGCTTTCAAGCTAAGTTGACTAAATTAATAAATATCCTTTAATTTTATCGAAAATTTACTAAGCAATAAACATAATACTCTTATAAAAAACTATAAATAAGAATCATTATGGATTTTATCTTCTAAAAAATGTATTTACTTTAAGAATATTTGTGCAGAAAAAAACATCATAAAGAAAATTTTAACTTAAAATCTTCTCCATCAGCGAAGGAACATAATGAACTTTTCTTTTTTTTCATTATTGAGTAACCAGAAAGTTCAGTGTTTTCGAGGGCAAGAACTACGTTTATTACTCTACCACAATAATCACCCAGAGCGTATTACAGAGTGATTTTTTATAGAATCGTTAAATTATTATAACGAAATATAACCGAACTAAAATATCATAATAAGAGCAAAAACTTTTGACGTACAATAAAGCTATTATGACAAAATACTCTTTTGTGAACTTTATGCAGTTTGTTATTTAATAAATTAAAATATTCACGATTTATATCTATTGAAGATTGTACAACTGTTATCAGCTTTTATATTCTTTACACCTTTTTTAAGGTGTTTGTAGCTAAAAAGGGTAAAATTGGTCAGGAAAATTGTTTCCCGGTTTCTTATAATCTACGTGTAATGATCCACATGATACCTTAAAAAGCAAAAGGATATACAGAATAAATTAATCGCAAGCTTATATCCTCAAAAATAAAACTTTTAAAGTTTTCGTTTAAAAAAATGCGGAGTCCATAGTTCAAACTGCTAACTTGCCACTCCAGGAGTATTACTTAAGCCAATAAAATCCGAAAAGTTGTTCTTCCCAGCCTTTAATCAAAAGATATTCACTTGTAGACCAAACATATAACTGATTGTAAGTATTTTGACTTGACAAGATAAGAATTTAGTAGAATAGTAAAAAATAAAATCAATTAATAAAATAATGTTAACGAAATCTTACTAACTTCTGGAAGATTTATAATGAAATCATGAGCATGAGCACCAGCTGATTTGGCAGCATCTTCAATTTCTTTTTGAGTAGCATTAATTTTTCCATATTTAATATTATCCCCTAAAAAAACAATTAACAATTTTGATTAAGGATTACAAATAAAAAATATAAAAAAATAAAAAATACCAATTGATCCAGCAAACAAAACTGGTTCTTGTCCAACAACAGCAATATTCGATCTTAACCATTTTATATTATAATTACGTATATCTACACCATCTAATAATATTTCACCAAAAACAGGATCATATAATCTTTGTATAAGTTGAATACAAGTTGATTTTCCACATCCAGAAAAGCCAACAAAAGCAATAGTTGGTAAAAGGTAAAAGAAACCGGAAAAAACGTAACTTTTTTCTCAAACTGCCGCCATTTCGTGCAAAAAGACCCTTTTTTTAATAAAAACTCTTCGTAGTGCCACAGTTACATTCCTCTTGTTGAATAATTAAGAGATATTTTGTTCTTCAAATTGCTAGGAGAGCTGGAATCGTGCACACCAGGACACAACTTTCTTTTTAAGAGCCACCACTTTGCAAGCCTGTAGTATTTTCAATTGTGATTTTTTGTTCAATATTATTAATTTTTTATATTTTCAAGGCATTAATAAACCAAAAATAAAAAACATTTAGCTAAAAATATTTAACAGGAGCTGATATAAATTGAACTAAAAATCCTAAATTTAGTAAACCAAATAAAAATATTACACAGCCTGTTAAAAAACATGCAAGAATTGCATAGTCAGCACTATCAACAACAATATCGTTGTACCATTAAAGACATAATAGCAGTCGGTCCTAACGAAAATATTGTTTAAAACAAAAAAAAATCATTTTTTTCTTTTTAAAACTAATTTAAAGTATACCAACAGTTACATCTTTGCAAGATCCAAAAATTATGTAAACAAAACATCCTATAAAAGCTGAATATAAACCATATATGTTATGCTGATTGTTACTCTTGCAATTATTTACTAATTTAAAGGAGAATAATTCCCTTGCCACTACACTAGCGCTACAAGCAATACATCAAACATAAAAATTGTTGAAATATGTATTACACTGATTTGTCCATTTAATATCATTTATTTGGCTTGATATATTGTCATAAATAGCAAGCATTATATACCTTTAAATTACATAGTTATTGTTTTAGAAAAAGAAATAATGACTGCTTCAAATTTCAGAGAAAAACTTGAAAAACATTAAAAATAATTAAATAAAATGTAAATGTACCCGAGAAGTCTTCAATCGCAATTCTTATTTTTTTAAATTGTGTATTAACTAATAGTTCTTTCTGAAAAATTTGCCCCAGTATTTCTTTTCATATTTTACCTTAATATTCTTTATAGGTTTATTAATTTTGAATTTGAAAACAATAATAACAAATTTTTAAAACAATTATTGGAAATAATAAACTTTAAAAGAAAACTGAATTCCAATTTTAGTATTTAAACAATGTAATTTTATATATAACAAAACTTTTATAAATAATCATATATATACTTATATTTATATGTATATAACATCGTATCATATTTTTTTTATTTTAGCAAGAATATTATCTTCTATCGTTTTTTACACCAGATCGACTTTGATTGGTTCTAGCAGTTCTGTTTGTTTTTGACTGTGCAGATTTGGGAGGTTCTGTGGAATTTTGTACTCTTGAAGCTTGATTTACTTTTTGTGTTGGTAGTTGTGGGGTATTATTTGGTGCAAGTGTGACTGCAGGAATTGGTCTACTTTGTAAAAGATTACCATTAGTTGAACCATTATTGGGTAAAACTACATTTTGCTGTACTATTGATTGATTTACTTGAATTGGATTATCATTACGTTTAGGATCACTCATATTTAACTGCTCATTAAAAGCTAGGCAAAATTCACCAATTTTATGAATATCTCCATTTTTTCCAGAATAAAGTGTTAAGCAATGTCGCCAGACAGTTGCGTATCCTTTTGTTAATTTTACTATATCCCCAGGTACTAAAAGTTTACCAGGCTCATCCCAAACTGATACGTTGATGCACGCTGTAGGATCAGCCACTTTAAAATTTCTAACTTCTCGATTTTCTTTCGTTAATGTTGCAGCACCAACCTCAAGTACAATAAAAACAACATTTACATTTTTCAGTCCAGGTTTGATGTCCTTAATGGCTATACAATCTGAATACATGTCTATAAACTATATGAAAGATGTCGTTAGTAATATCACTCTTTTATATTAATTTAGAGCTAAAACTGAAAAAATTTAAAATATCCATTCTAAAAAATGTAACACAGATTACCTACAGAGTAAATTATATTTTTAAGCATTGAATTTGGAAAACTTTGAGAGTTAGCTTATAGATCATAATTTCACAACCAGTATATCTGTTGACTATTAAAAAACTCCTTGTGAGGTGGATATACTATCAAAATTCCCATACATAAAATTAGAAATCAATAATTACTTGAAATTCGTGAACATTTTTAGTTGGAGCATTTATGAAAAAAAAAAGATAAAAAATTATGTTCAAGCGGTGTAAAATCGGTAAAAATATTATTTATTATATTAGCCACTTGACTTAGTACAAAACGCATCTAAATAGTTTAAAATTTAACTTGACTTTAATAACTCTGATAAGAAATGATAGCTGTCAAATTCCAAATACTTTTTTTTCTTTTTCTAGTAGTATTAAATTTGTTTCTTTCTATTCACTATATACAAAAAGTATAAAAACGTGATGATCAGCTATATTTGACGGCGCCTCAAGTACCCAACTGAAAACAGAGGCTGTGTCTCGACTAACGCTTTTGAAAAGCGAACTGAAAAGCAATCTGAGGTGCGGTTACATTCAGAAATACTCATTCAGACATTACAAATCTTTTCAAAAAATACAATTTGTATTCTTCAACTAATTTTATTGCATTTATGATGCATTATTATTTAAGGTAAGCCAATTTAACATAATAAAACTAGTTAAGAAGGATAAGTTATATATTTTCATTAAAACTGTTAGATAATTATTCCAGTCAATATACTTACTTCTTAACGTAACCGCGCTTCAGATTGCCTTCCAGATCGCTTTTGAATGCATTATTATTTGCGGTAAGTCAAATTATAATAATAAAACTAGTTAGAAAGGATAAATTATATATTTTCACTCAAAATGTCAAACTCAGAAAAAGTATTGAGTATAACCGTCCTTCAGATCGCCTATAATAAATCAATGTCCAAATCGCTTATCTAGACACAGCCTATAATGTGTGACACCAAGTGATAAAACTCGCGAAACGGTATTTCACTGCGTTTCTTGAGTTTTTCTCTTATTTTGTGTACATGTAGGTTTTATATGTATTAGCTATTTGCAACATCCCAGGATTTTAAAGTTGTGCCTATATAGTGTAAAAAATGCATAAATTTTATAAAGCAAAAATATTTAATTAAGTTATCTTATTACTATGAAATGTAGAATATAAAAGTATTTATTTTACAGATTAGTATTAATTATTATTGATATGTTAATTTATTATAAGTAAATATAGGTTAAAATTAATTATAATCCTGAAAATATTTATTTATTAAAGCAAGTTGGTAGATCCAGATGTAAAACTTAATTCATTTTTCCTAATTAAATATTAAATAAAAAAACTTTATCAGCCTTCGCCCAGCTGATTTATAAATTTCAAAACAAAAATTGCTTTCTGTGTTTTGGTAAATGCACTCGTGAGTGTACTATATTTTCAGACTCATAATTAATGCCGAATTTTCCCCTTACCCAGTGTGTCCCTAGCCTAAAAACCAAAGCAATTCAGGTTCTTGAGGCACCATCAAATATAGAGTGTGTTTTTTTAATCAACCCACTTGGGTTAGTGTAACCCAGGGAAGTGTTCATAAACTAAACGAAAGTTATGTCGAATGTCAAGTTAGCTGCCAATTTTTGTTTCGGTAAAATTTTTGTTTGCAATTATTATTTACAATTTGTGTTTAATCCTGAAAATAAAATATAATTAAAAATCAAAATAAAATAAAATAATTGTCTGTTGAGGAGGTAATGATTCTTTTTTTTTTTATTTTAAATATTGTACATGTAAAAGAAATACAACATATATGCGGGGAAATGGAGCTCTGGGGAGATTAATTGTCTCCTGGATTTAGTGCAACCCAGAAAAGAAAATCTGAGCTTAAAATAAAAAATAGAATCATTACCTCATGAACAGGCCATTATTTTATTTAATTTTGATTTTTAATTATATTTTATTTTTAGGATTAAATACATTGTAATAATAATTGCAAACAAAAATTTAACCGAAACAAAAATCGGCAGCTAACTTGACATTCGACATAACTTTCGTTTAGTTTATGAACACTTCCCTGGGTTAAACTAACCCAAGTGGGTTGATTAAAAAAACACACTCATAGCTGATTGAGTGTGTTTCACTCAGCAACCAATTTGGGTTAATTTCACCATATTATTGACTACCATAATTATATTACATGTCCTTTCGGAACATAAAATGTGTAGCTTTAAACTAATTTTATTGCATTTATAATGCATTATTAATAACGGTAAGTCAATTTAATAAAATAAAACTATAGTTAGAAAGTAATATATTTTCAGTCAAAATGTCAAACTCAAACAAGCTATTGAGTATAACCGCACCTCAGGGCTACTATAATTTCGCCTATAATGTGTTATCCAAATCCCAAATCTAGACACAGCCTAATTGTGCGTTTCCACCACACGAATTTACTGACGAATTTACTGGCAAAAAACACATACAAAAAAATAATGTTTCTACTGCACGAAATTACTGATGAATTTACCGATGAATACTTTGGGTTTGTTTTCGGAATATCGTGTTATTGCTGGTAAATTTGGTGTTGCTATAAAAACTTATTACGGAGATCATATTCAAATTTATTTATTTACTTACAGAGGGGAAAGCAACGAGTAATATAGCAGTGATATGATGAGAATGACCAGAACACTAATTTTTGAGCACATCTATTGTTTCTTGTAAGAGCTAACTATTTCTCTCCTGCCGCTCTAAAATTCTTCCAAGAAGTTCTTCCAACCCTTTTGACCCTTTTTGCCCTCTTCTACTTGCAAGTCTACCCGGTGTCGGAGAACGCGATTATATTGTTGACGTTAATTCTGTCGTTGGTGTTGCTGTTGTACGTCCAGTATTCATCTCAGCTGTAGCCTCGGAAGATGTGCATTCTGCTGAAGAACTTGATGGCACTGGCATTGACCCTTTAGACATTCCTCGACTATTTGCTGTAAATCAATAATATTTACATAATTATATGATTTTAATTTCAACCTTTAATCGTCTGGTAGGCAACTTCTACAGCAAAATTGCCCTTTCAACAACCAATAACTGAATGCACAGCCTCATAATAAGGCCATTTCGATCGATTTCCACCACTGGCATCAATCTTATTGCGTTCATTTCTTAAAACAATAAGCCAAATCAAACATACATACAAAAATTTCGCAAAATAATATTTGTTGAGCTCCGTTCCTTTAGGCAGATGGAAATTTTTCTGCATACTACCAAACGGCTCACTTTGGTTTTTAGGCTAAAAATTTGGAAAGTTCAGCCTAAAGGACACCCTTGTTCAATCCAATCAAACTGTCAAAGCACTTTGATTATAGTAATTTGATGATTTAAGGGATGTTCAGGTCAAATATACCTGTCATTTGGAGAAATTTTGATGAATACTCATCAAATTTATATGTCACAATTAGATATATTTTGAGCAAGTGAATAGCTCCAGTTTTCATATTATCATAGTAATAGAATATATATTAAAATAAGTTTTTGAACTTTCTATTATTTTGATTTTTAAGTTGTTTTAAGGGAACTTTAAAAACATTGATTAATTTTTTAAGCATGCAAAACAAGACCTTTTTTGTTGATTGTATATTTTACCATTACTCATTTAGTTTTCTTTTATTTTTACATAGCAATTGAAAATTGAATATTTATAATTTTTATTCAGTTAAAAATAATCATTTTCTTAGTATAAATACCAATATAAGTGTGCAATTCATACACTATACTTTGATCAAATTTATTTGATGAGTTAGGGGTCTCATATTGAGTGAGTATGTAAAGAAAAAATATAATTTTCTTTAAAACGACATTTATTGTCAGAAAATGGAGAAGTTAAAGTTTACATTTGAAATTAAGCCATCAATAGACGGAAAGTCGAACCACATGGCCGTAACTGCAATTGCCACCAAAGACGACAAACTTTTCCTTATTCCTGAAGAATGTCAAGCGGTGTCACTCCACAAACATATCCAGTCCTCGAAAACTTTTCAGACTTTGAAAAACACATTGAAAAAAAGATATCAAACTAGAAGTGTTTGGATAAAAACAACACAAGATATATTACAAACATATGTTGATGAGGATGGAAATATGATGTTTCAGGACCAATTTTTAGAGGAAACTACACAAGAACAAATAGCTATTGAAAAAAAAAAGTGTTCCGAAGATCCTATAGTGAAAATTTTAGAAAAATTAATTGAAAGTCAACAAAACAAAGAAAAACAAAGTATGAACAGGTTAGCTGACAAGTTTGTGATTGAAAAATTTGATGGAAAAAGTTCAAGCGCATATCAGTGCGCAATTGAAAACCTTATATAAGAGACTTCGCCATCTTATCCTCTTTACGGGGGGAGATGTAAAGAAAAAATATAATTTTCTTTAATTTAAACGTCATTTGTCATTGAATTGACAAGTGACGTTTTGAGCTCTATAATTGATTGTCACTTTGTTATAACCTATAGGCATCTCGACATAAGTGTAAAACAAGAATAAATTAATGTTATTGCTTAATATTAGGATTAGGAACAGACATAAGTAGTTAATAATAAACATTAAATGTCGTTTCTCTTACAGGTATGTAAGTTTCCTAACGTAAATACACTTTTAATGTCATTTCATGTACCTAAAATAAAATAAATCTCTTACAGAGAAACAATTTGTGTTTGACTGCGTCGTTCTAACCTTATAAAACTTCCAATATTATAAAACAACATTATAAGTATATAAGCAAAATTTGCTTAACTTCCATCAAATAACTTTGACAGTTTGATTGGATTGGTCAAGGGTGCCTTTAAAAACCAAAGTGAGTCAGCTTCATGATACGCAGTCAAATATAGCTGAATGTCACAACTTGTAGCGGGGCTGGTTTGTAGGCATTAATTTGTAGTATATGTAGTAACAAACCAAATGCCATTTCATTTCTCAATAGATAGGAGAAGAATTACAGCCATTTTATTATTTTTTGTTTCTACTCAATTAATAAATAATTTGATTTGGATTAAAATTAATTATGATATGTAATGATTTTTATAGTCATAAGTAAAATAATTACTAAATAGGCCGATAAAACTGTAGTTATTATCTTTCCCCAAAATTGTTTTATATTCTTAAAAATACAATTTTTTCAAATTCTCACCTTGAAAGGATTATATTTTACATAAAAGCTTCATAGTTTTTTTTATAATATTCTTAGAAAACATTTATAATAGATTTCTGCAATCTCTTTTACAATATATTACCTATATACAATTAGCTCACAAACAAGCCCCGCTACAAGTGGTGACATGAAAATGTTTTACAACAAATACCAGCACCAGCACCAGCCGCCACGCCGAACGAGGCCTAAAGGGCACCCTTGACAAAAGTTGCTTTGGTCAAATAATTTTGATAGTTAAGGGGAAACTTTAAATTTTCACCAATGGCGATGACACTTTGACGAAATTTTATAAAGCGGTTTATAAAATTTTTTGACACATAAAACATATTTTGAGCAACGGTGTGAAGATAGTTGTAGTTTCGTTTTTATATAGAAAATTCACATTATTTGACATGAAATGATGACATTGACATGATTTTATTACCTAAAACCATTAATTTACGATTAAAAATGGTTGAAACGCTAGAACGTGAGTTTTTGCGGGAGTTTTAAATAGTTTACAGGGGTTATCCTGAACTTTGGAAAGTCAAAAGTGTTGATTATCACAATCATGATAAAAGAAGGCTTGCGATTTCTTCGATTGCGTTTTCTTTATTCATATACTGACAGAACTTCTCTCTAACCATTTTACTATTGTCCATGCTCCGTCTTATGTTGCTTGGTTGAAGGTCTATCAGATTTGTTTTTTCATCTCTAATGAACTCTGCATTGTTGTTTTTATTTAATAAAAAATTATGCAAGTAGCAGCACGTTAGTACAATTCTACTCGCTTTTTCCGGCTCTAGTTGTATTGGCTTGCCCAAAATCTGAAACCTAGAAGATAAAACACCAAAAACATTTTCTACAATGCAGCGTGTGCTTGAAAGTTTCTTATTGAAAACTCTTCTTTCATCATTTAGGGATGCTTGGCTGTAGGGCCGCAAAAAATTATCACTGAGAGCGATAGCCTCATCACCAATATAAACATATGGAAATTTTTCATTAAAATTCAGAAGAAGTCTACTAAAGGGCAATTTAACTCCTGGTTTTTCAGCATCTTAACAAACTTAGAATTTGCCAAAACTCCACCATCAGACACTCTTCCGTTTGCTCCTACATCAGCCATAATTATCCTATAGTCTGCCGCGGCGACTATCATCAACACAATGCTATATGTGCTTGTAGGCTTTTTTATTACTACGTGTTTTCCATCTACCGCACCTAAACATTGTGGGAAGCTAGTTCTTCTTTCGAAGTCAAGTGCAACGCCCTCCCATTCTTGTTGAGTGCTAGGAATCTGAAAAAGTTACTATAATTAGCTTTTAAACAGCTTTTCATCACATAATATATTATTTTTATAAAATATTGCAAATTATTTTCAGGAATCGCCAAGAAACAATAAGAGACAAAAAAATTAAATTTTGGATCGTAGCCATCAGTTGCTAGAAAAGGCTTGTAATTATTTAGATAAGCCAGAAGAGGAAAATGAAACTATTGAAAAAGCTTGGGGAATAGAATTGGCTAAGGTTTCACCAGAACAGCAATTATTTGCTAAAGAAAGTATTTGGAAAATAATTTTTGAAGCCCAGCGGGGACTTTTAAAGAAAGACTCAGTTAAAGTGAACGAAAAATGTTAATGCATGAGTGCTACACGTACACCTTTAAGAATATTATCGAATATCATAATTCCTTCAACCAAGAAGGCATTTACAACGAATACAACACCAAGTTCCTGTTCTAATACTTAATAAGTCAATGTAAAAAATTATAATAAATAATTGAGTTCAAGTTTAAAAATTTTCTATTTACCACTATATATCCTTGCAAAACTTTACAAATAGCACCACAAGTTTCAATAATTATGGAACTTAAGGTTTGTGGTGCAATGGTAGTTAAAAATTTTAGATCCTCAAAGGAGTTCCCGCTTGCTAAAAATCGAAGAGTTGCAGAAACTCTTTGGGTTACGGGGATGGTCTCCCGCAAATGAGTGTCCTCTTTTTTGATAAGTGGACGCACCAAATCCACCAACACCTTAAACATCTCACTATCCATTCTGAGGAAATTTTTATAATCCAGAATCTCATTAATTTCAAGCTCTTTTGAGAGTCTTTCATGAGAGTATTTGGACCATTCCCTATACCAATTTTTACTGAAACGCTCTTTTTTGTTTTGCAGCTCTATTGCCGATAAAGTTATGACAATGGCAGCAAACGCATTTCTTGTATTTTTCGGCATTGCTAAAATTATAAATTATCAAGCACATTTGATGACAAGAAAACAACAATTAACTTACGGCATAACAAAAATTATTTTTTAAAAAATTACACCAACCTAATTAAAGCTTCAATTTCTTTGATCAAATAAATTTGATAGTTAGGGGAACTACTTTAAGCCAATATTTGAGCTAGTTTTGCTTTAAGTTCATCAAGAATCTTTGACCAAATTTTTTTGATAGTCAAGGGTGCCCTTAAGAATGAAAATTTTAAACGTCAGTGAGAATAAAAACAAAGCAAACAAAGAAATAAATTTTCCTATATGCGTTTGCTTGTTTGCCATTCTTTACTTGGTGTCTACATTAGCGATTTGGACAGCGAACTGGAAAGCGAATTGGAAAGCGATCTGAGGCGCAGCTATATTCAGAAGTATATACTCCGCAATCATTAAATTACAAGTCTTCCTAAATATATAATTTGTACCTTTAAACTAACTTAATTTTATTTATAATGAATTATTATTTACAGTAAATCAATTTAATACAATAAAACTAGCTCGAAAGCATAAGTTTTATAATTTTAATCAAAATGTCAAACAATTATTGCATATATGTACTTCTAAATGTAAATCTGGAAAGCAAAATCTGGAAAGCGATCTGGAGCGCGGTTACACTAAATAGTTCTTTTGAGATTGACATTTAGATTGAAAATATATAATTTATGCTTTCTAACTATTTTTATTATATTAAATTAACTTACCGTAAATAATAATGTATTATAAATACAATAAAATTAGTTTAAAGGTACAAATTTATTTTTTGAAAAGACTTGTAATGTAATTATTGCGGAGAATGTACTTCTGAATGTAACCGCACCTCAGATCGCTTTCCAATTCGCTTCCCAGTTCGCTGTCCAAATCGCTAATCTAGACACAGGGTGAGTTCTGAAATGCAGGGATACATTGCAGTGTAATTTTCTAGATACTTTTTACATTGTTTCAACAAAAAATTTGATACACTTATTGCGTGATTCATGTGCATCTAATACAATCGTAAAAGTTTTCGAACTCATGACATTGTATAACATGTGCAGTTTGACATTTATGAACTCATGACAATGCATCTCTGCGGTAGTACTGCATTTAAGAACTCACCCACAGCCTTATTTCAGTTACGCCATACTGTACGATGATTACCTGATCCAAAAATATTGTGTTCTGATTCGTCTGTAAAAATAACGCGGTCGGTAACGATAAGCTATTTCAAAAATACTTAGGTGTACGAAGACTTTTTACACTGTATATGCTTTTCGCTGGGTTCATACCCCTGAGGACCAAAAAAACACGATTGTCCAGGTGTCGCTTAGTTGGCAGGCGTAGCGAGCTCGCTATGCACGGCTATAGCGGTAGAAATTAGGAGGTGGTTCTTCCCAACGAACACTTGGACTTACAGGCCTTAATTTCAAAAGCTCAACAGACTGATAGTGTTTTGTTAGATTTACTTAAAAATAGCCAGTATAAATTTACTAAAGCACCTGTGGTCGGATCTAATTTAGAGATCTTTTGCGAGACGTCAATTAAACGTGTAAGACCATATATTCCTAACGATTTCCGTTATCAAGTTTTCAAATCTGTTCATGATTTGGCACATCCTGGTGTAAGGACGACAAACAAAATGTTAACTAAAAAATTTTTTTGGCCTTATCTGAAAATCGGAAGTGATACCAACATAAGCCTCTACTATCTCTATGATTAATGGAATGCTTAGATCTAGATCGTGATCTAGAATTAGATTTTGAATATCTCCAATTTTTAGAATTGACTTTTATTTGTAATTCATTAAATTGTTTTGCTAAATTGTTCAGTCGTTCAATGATAGAATTAGTCAATGAATTAACATTCGGAGCTGTACATATAAAAATACTTGGTTTGTTGTATACTTCAGCTATTTTGTCAGCGCAACCGGCTAATTCGCTTAAGTTTCCAGGATTGCAGGCAAGTATAGCCTGCATATTTTCCGGTAACCGCTGAAGCCATAACGACTTAAATATCTCATCTGAGATTCTATTACCTCCTAGCTCTCGCATTTCGCGTAATAACTGTGATGGTTGTCGATCACCTAATGTTAGTTCACTTAATAATTGATTTAATTTACTTTCTTCACTAGCCGAAAGTCGCTTGGTTAAATTTATTTTTAAATTGTCATAAGGGTCGGTAGGATGAGGTTCTCTAATACTATCACTTATAACTCTTATTATATCACTATCCAGAATCAAAAGAACATGATTAAATTTGGTCCTTTGTACGGTGATATCGGAAAGTTCAAATTGAGCTTCCAAGCGATCGAACCATAATTGTGGCGCGTTTAACCAAAACGGAGGGGGTTTAATAGAAACAGCTGAAATAGATGGTGAAATAATACCATCACCACTAGCGGAAGTCATTTTCACAAAATATAATTTACTATTTTACTAATATTTCAACATTAAGTTAAATTTAAAAATAATGAAAATTCAATTTAATAAAAATTTAATTATTAAAAATTAGTGAAAATTAAAAATACTTGATAATTATCTTCAATGTTTTGTTTCTTCTTTGAAGCTGTAATTTCCAAATAAAATAGTCACGTCTGTTGCAGCCTCACAACAGAAAAATATGGCTTGCTCCCGTGAACTATTGATTGCACTTGTAGCAATTATGAAGTCGAGGTCGAGATGTTCCTTTTCAGAGTCACCAATTAAAGTGTGACTACGCCAAACATGTTCTGCTGTGGGGGTCACCAATTAAAATTGTGACCATTCAAAACTCATACTTGCTGTCGGTTTTTTCAAACTTCTTTTCGTATTTTCTTTTTAGTCGGGGTCACCAAATATAGTTATATAATTGTAACACTTTGTAATATTTTATTTCATTTTATTAACAAAATTTTGTAATTAGACAGCAATAAACAATTAAACAATTATATCAAATGTGAGAGCTTTCTAATATTTAACTATATAAAAAAATATTTTTATTTACTCAAAACAAACTTAAATCAATTCAAAAAATTATATTCTACATAATGATAATGAAAAGTCAAATAAGTAAGTTTTCAAAGCTTGCTTGACTTTTCATATAAAGACAAAAACTACTGGTTTAAAATTTAAATAAATGACTTTCGCCACAAACACTTTACTACCTATTGATTTATGTTTACAAAAAAATTTGTCCACTGATTTCAATCCGGATATGACTTCCAAATAAAACGATATTATCGTTATGTACACTCCCCAGCCCCTGGAACTCGTTAAGGTCAAAAAAAGGTTTTGATTTATCGTTTTTTTTTCACCTCTCAAAATATTTAATAGTTTTAATTACACTCGCAACAACAATATTATAGGTTTATATAAAAACTTATAGTTTGGTGATTTACACTTATTTTAAAGGCCCCTTCCATTTTGTTTTGCGAACGCAGAAATAACAACCATAAAATAATTTCACCTTTACTTAAATTACTAATTAATCAAACTTTTTTTCTGCCACTTATTTTTTTTCTTCATGCGTAACAATTAGAAAAACTAAACTCCAATTTGTGTTCTTAATGTAAAAAATCCAAAATCAAACTGATATCACTTATATGAATCATTATTTCGCACATGTGTATATTTTGAGGCTTTTCGCCAAAACTATCTTATCCACACACGTTTGATATTTTTTTTGTCTCTCTTTTCAGACGGGAAAAAAATTTCACTTATACGAAATTTGCTTTTTCAATGCTTATTTCATTTTAAAACAAGTAATATAAAGAAAAATTTTTAATAGTATATTCCTACTTATTTCTCATTCATTCTCATCCTACATATTTCTCATTCATTCCCATTCAGTGAGATCGTTTTTTTTTCTTCTGAATTCGGTTTTCGTTTCATTCATTTTTCTGAAGATTTTCTCTCATATAAAATTTAAAAGTAATTTATTAAATATAATTAATGAATTAATATTTGAACTAACTGTATTAACATCAGCTGTCATCCACTGCGCACTCAAAAAAATTTATATGAACTGCATTGGATGAATAGTAAAGGATTTCATTACCAATAAAAATTGCAAAAAGTTATTGGACATTATGTGGTAACAGTAGAAATAATATTTGAATTAACTGTATTATCATCAACTGTCTTGCACTGCCAAAACAAATAAATTTATTTTAATTTGATTGGATAAATAGAAAAGGATTTTATTAACGATTGAAAATTTGTAAAAGATATTGGACATTATGAGCTAACAGTAGGAACAATATTTGAACTAACTGTTTTAGCATCAATTAACATGCACTGCCAAGACTACAAAATTTATTTAAACTTGATTGGATGTAAAAAAAGGGTTTAATTAACGATCGACAATTCTAAAAAGATATTAGATTCTAACAGTTGGAATAATATTTCAACTTACTGTATTAACATCCATTGTCATGCACTGCCAACACAACAAACTTTATTTGAACTTGATTGGATGGATAAAAAAGGGTTTTATTAAAGATTGAAAATTCCAAAATGATATTAAATTTTAACAGTAGGAATAATATTTGAACTAACTGTATTAACATCAATTGTCATGCACTGCCAAGACAACATACTTGATTTGAACTTGATTGGATGGATAAAAAAGGGTTTAATTAACGGTTGAAAATTCTAAAAAGATATTAAATTTTAACAGTAGGAATATTATTTGAACTAACTGTTTTACCATCAATTAACATGCACTGCCAAGACTACAAAATTTATTTAAACTTGATTGGATGTAAAAAAAGGGTTTAATTAACGATCGACAATTCTAAAAAGATATTAGATTTTAACACTTGGAATAATATTTCAACTTACTGTATTAACATCCATTGTCATGCACTGCCAACACAACAAACTTTATTTGAACTTGATTGGATAGATAAAAAAGGGTTTTATTAAAGATTGAAAATTCCAAAATGATATTAAATTTTAACAGTAGGAATAATATTTGAACTAACTGTATTAACATCAATTGTCATGAGCTGCCAAGATAACAAACTTTATTTGAACTTGATTGGATCAATAAAAAAAGGTTTTATTAACGATTGAAAATTCCAAAAAGATATTAGATTTTAACAGTAGGAATATTGTTTGAACTAACTGTTTTAGCATCAATTAAAATGCACTGCCAAGAGTAAAAAATTTATTTGAACTTGATTGGATGGATAAAAAAGGGTTTATTTAAGAATGAAAATTCCAAAAAGATATTAGATTCTAACAGTTGGAATAATATTTCAACTTACTGTATTAACATCCATTGTCATGCACTGCCAAGACAAAAAACTTTATTTGAACTTGATTGGATAGATAAAAAAGGGTTTTGTTAACGATTGAAAATTCCAAAAAGATATTAAATTTTAACAGTAGGAATATTATTTGAACTAACTGTTTTAGCATCAATTAACATGCACTGCCAAGACTACAAAATATATTTGAACTTGATTGGATGTAAAAAAAGGGTTTAATTAACGATTGAAAATTCTAAAAAGATATTAGATTTTAACATTTGGAATAATATTTCAACTTACTGTATTAACATCAATTGTCATGCACTGCCAAGACAAAGAAATTTATTTGAACTTGATTGGATGAATAAAAAAGGGTTTTGTTAACGATTTAAAATTCTAAAAAGATATTAGATTTTAACATTTGGAATAATATTTCAACTTACTGTATTAACATCAATTGTCATGCACTGCCGAGACAAACAAATTTATTTGAACTTGATTGGATGAATAAAAAAGGGTTTTATTAACGATTGAAAACTTCAAAAAGATATTAGATTTTTACAGTAGGAATATTATTTGAACTAACTGTTTTAGCATCAATTAACATGCACTGCCAAGACTTCAAAATTTATTTTAACTTGATTGGATGTTAAAAAAAAGGGTTTAATTAACGATTGAAAATTCTAAAAAGATATTAGATTTTAACATTTGGAATAATATTTCAACTTACTGCATTAACATCCATTGTCATGCACTGCCAAGACAACAAACTTTATTTGAACTTGATTAGATGAATAAAAAAGGGTTTTATTAACGATTGAAAATTCCAAAAAGATATTAAATTTTAACAGTAGGAATATTATTTGAACTATCTGCTTTAGCATCAATTAACATGCACTGCCAAGACTACAAAATATATTTGAACTTTATTGGATGTAAAAAAAGGGTTTAATTAACCATTGAAAATTCTAAAAAGATATTAGATTTTAACATTTGGAATAATATTTCAACTTACTGTATTAACATCAATTGTCATGCACTGCCAAGACAAAAAAATTTATTTGAACTTGATTGGATGAATAAAAAAGGGTTTTATTAACGATTGAAAATTTCAAAAAGATATTAGATTTTAACAGTAGGAATATTATTTGAACTAACTGTTTTAGCATCAATTAACATGCACTGCCAAGACTACAAAATTAATTTTAACTTGATTGGATGTAAAAAAAGGGTTTAATTAACGATTGAAAATTCTAAAAAGATATTAGATTTTAACATTTGGAATAAAATTTCAACTTACTGTATTAACATCCATTGTCATGCACTGCCAAGACAACAAACTTGATTTGAACTTGATTGGATTGATAAAAAAGGGTTTTATTAACGATTGAAAATTCCAAAAAGATATTAGATTTTAACAGTAGAAATATATTATTTGAACTAACTGTTTTAGCATCAATTAACATGCACTGCCAAGACTACAAAATTTATTTTAACTTGGTTGGATGTAAAAAAAAGGGTTTAATTAACGGTTGAAAATTCTAAAAAGATATTAGATTTTAACATTTGGAATAATATATCAACTTACTGTATTAACATCCATTGTCATGCACTGCCAAGACAACAAACTTTATTTGAACTTGATTGGATGAATAAAAAAGGGTTTTATTAACGATTGAATATTCCAAAAAGATATTAAATTTTAACATTAGGAATATTATTTGAACTAACTGTTTTAGCATCAATTAACATGCACTGTCAAGACTACAAAATTTATTTTAACTTGATTGGATGTAAAAAAAGGGTTTAATTAACGATTGAAAATTCTAAAAAGATATTAGATTTTAACATTTGGTATCAAGATAAATATCAAAGCCTATATATTGGCAAAAATTACCTCAAGTATACTAGCTCCTCCATCATCATCAATTAATTGGCCTCATCTACAAAACCTGGCATTAGCTGATTATCAAATTACTAATTCAGATGAAATTGACTTATTAATTGGAGCTGATGCTTATGGTCAATTGCTAGAAGGATCAATCATCAAAGGTCCAGATGACGCTCCAGTTGCCCAGTTAACTAAACTTGGGTGGATCATCTCAGGTCCATGCTCAATGAATTCAAATAACCAATCAGTTCATTCATTTCATTGTTTGTTTGATCAAGATCTTCATTTACTTCTTGAAAAGTTTTGGGTTCAAGAAGAAATAATGCCAATTTCTAGTCAATCATTGTCACCAGCTAATCAAGAATGTGAAAATCATTTTACGACTACTCATCAAAGAGATTCAACAGGGAAGTATATTGTTGAACTACCTTTTAAATCAACAATTGATCAACTTGGTCATTCTAAATCAACTGCTCTCTACATGCTGAACACTATGTATAAAAAGTTTAGTTCCAATCAAGCATATTTTAAAGCCTATTCTGACTTCCTTGACGAATATAAATCACTTGGGCACATGATTCAACTTCCTGACGGAATTCCAGAACCTGTACCTAGTTTTTATCTACCTCATCATGGAGTCATCAAAGAGTCCAGCACCACCACCAAGTTGCGGGTTGTATTTAATGGGTCATGTCGAACTACAAATGGTTCTCTTGTTAATAAATTACTTCATGCTGGTGTTAAACTCCAAATTGAACTCTTTGATGTTCTTATCTGGTTCAGAGAGCATCGGTATATTTTTTCAACTGACGTTGAAAAGATGTATAGACAAATAAAAATTCATCCAGATGACTGGAAATTCCAACAAATCCTTTGGAAGAAACAAGATCAACTAATTACGTACCAACTAACCACTGTTACCTATGGGTTAGTGTGTGCACCATTCTTAGCTTTGCGCAGTTTGTTACAATTGGTCCATGATGAAGACCATCGATATCTACTTGCAATTGATGCTCTTACCAAAGGGCGTTATGTTGATGATATTTTTCGTGGGTCTACAACAATCGAAAAAGCACAACATCAAGCTTATCAAATTGACCAACTCTGCATGGCGGGCTGTTTTCCATTAAGAAAATGGATCAGTAATCATCCAGATGTGTTAAAGTTAATTCCTAAAGAGTATCATGCAACAACATCCAATCTCACCATCAAAGATGATACTATTAGAGCCTTAGGATTATCTTGGAGTCCCACTTTAGACTGTCTGTCATTTAAAATGGAAGCATCATCAGTCACCAGAATCACTAAACGTTCAGTTTTATCAACAATAGCGCAGTTTTTTGACCCTTTTGGTCTTCTTACTCCAATTTTCATACGGTTCAAAATATTCATGCAAGAATTATGGGCAATAAAACTCAATCGGGATGATGAATTGGGTCCAGCACAAGTCTCTACATGGCAACAGCTTGTATCTACTCTTGATCAATTAAATAAGATCCAAATTCCACGATGGATTGGTACCCAATCAGGACCTAATCTTGAAATACATGGCTTCTGTGATGCATCTCAATTAGCTATGGCGGCTGCAGTCTACATCAAAACCAATGAAAATGGGATACTTAAAAATATTTTATTGGCTTCCAAGTCTAAAGTAGCTCCACTTAAACGAATGACCATCCCTCGTTTAGAGCTATTATCAGCAGTTATGTTAGTTAAGCTAATGAAACATTGTCATCAATTACTCAACATCATAGACTCACCATGTTATTTGTGGACTGATTCATCAATTAGCTCTACGTGGCTTAATTCTCATCCGTCAAGGGGGAAAGAATTCGTCCACAACCGAGTGTGTTTCATTCAAGAAAACCTGCCCCATGCTCAATGGAAACATGTAGCTGGTAAAGAAGATCCGTGCGACCAGAGGTGTTTCAGCGTCAGACCTTCATGCGCATAACATTTGGTGGTCTGGTCCAGCTTGGTTACTTAATGACTCAACAACGTGGCCAATTTCTCCATCTTCACGTTTCCATGATGAATTATTTCATGAAGAACGACAAGCTAATAACGCTAATAACTTACTTAGTCTACATGTGTCTTCAACAGCGTCTACACCATCTATAAAAAATGAAGATTTAATATCAAGGTACAGTACACTGGAAAAATTGGTCAAAAGAACAGCCTTGGCAATAAAAGTCATGAAACGATTGAAGAGACAACCAACATCATTGTTTGATACACCACTCACTTCAGACGAATGTGATGAAGCTCTTAAAAAGTTGATCAAACATGTTCAACACATGTATTTCAATAAAGAAATAAAATTGTTGATGAACAAACAATTGATTCCAAGATCTAATGTTTTGTTAAAATACACACCTTTTCTTGATTCATCTAAATTACTTCGAGTTGGTGGCCGATTGGCAAATGCTGATTTAACACTTGCCACAAAACATCCATTTATTTTGCCAGAGTCAGGCCCTTTTACATCACTGGTTATTCAAGATGCTCACCATCGAACACTTCATGGATCAATCAAAGATAACCTTATATTCGTAATACCTATTGGATTCTTGGTGGTCGAAATCCAATTCGTTTACTCCTTTACAAATGCGTCATTTGTATTCGATATCGTCAAATTAGAACGAACCAGCTCATGGGACAGTTACCGTCATCTAGAGTCAATCAACACAGACCTTTCCTTCATTCAGGAGTGGATTATGCTGGTCCTTTTTTAATAAAGCACAGAAAAGGAAAAAATACTGGTCTTCAAAAATCTTGGGTATCTGTCTTTGTTTGTTACAGCACATCAGCAATTCATCTTGAATTGGTTACTGATTATTCTACTGAAGCCTTTCTTGCTGCTTATCGTAGATTCACCAGTCGACGAGGTATTTGCTCCACTTTAAATAGTGATTGTGGGACAAATTTTCAAGGAGCTGATCGTGAATTGAAAAAGATGTTTTCACAAGATTCAATACAACTCGCAAAATTTGCTTCTTTAATAGCAATGGATGGAAGACGTTGGTGTTTCAACCCCCATCTGCTCCGCATTTTGGAGGGAAATTTGAAGTAGCTGTTAAATCCATGATATATCATTTAAAAAGGGTCGTTGGAGATACCAAACTTACATCAGAAGAGTTTTCTACTATTTTAGTCCAAATCGAGGCAATTCTAAATTCACAGCCATTAACTCCATTTACTGATGATCCAGATGATTTAAATGTTTTGACATCAGCACATTTTTTAATTGGTCAGCCGCTTACGTTAATTCTTGAACCATCACTAAAACATCTTAACATTACAAGATTGTCACGCTGGCAACGATTAAGTCAAATGACTCAGAGCTTTTGGAAAAAAATGGTTCAAAGAATATCTCAAACGTCATCAAATTACATATAAGTGGGACCAACCATCCACGCCTTTAAAAATTGGTTCTATTGTCCTCATTATGGATGAAAGATATCCACCCGCTAAATGTCCATTGGGTCGTGTGATTGAGTGTCATCCTGGAACTCATGGTCATGTCAGGGTCGTCATTGTTAAAACCAGTACTACCAAGTTCAAGCGACCAATAGTCAAATTATGTCCTTTACCTGTTGAAGAATCATCAGATGTTTCGTTGCCAGGGTCAACGAAGGCGGGCGGAAATGTTTAAAGCTAAAATTAACAATAGTAGGCTCACAGCAAGGTAGGCTATGAGCTAACTATATAAATAGCTGTCAGTTACTTAAACAATCAGTTTATCTGTTTTTTTCTTTGTGAAATAAAAGCTGTGATGTATATGTAATGTTTTAATTCTTAATAGTGATAAAACAACATAAAATACCAATTCAATCTTGGACATCAAATCAAAAACAATAGGTGGTTCGTTGCTTTGTTTTAGTGGTTTAGTGGTTTATTGGTTTATTTAGTGGTTTGTGTATTTAATGATTTGTTTGTTGGTTTGTGGTTTGTGTGTTTGTTTGTTTAGTGATTTGTTTGATTGTTTGCTTGTATTGTTTATTGTTTGCATTTTGTGCTGCATTCTTGTCTGTCATTGCATACTTGATCAAGTTGCATACTGGATGGCCAGTATGTATGTTTGCTTGACGTTTATATAGAGTCACATATGTATGTCAATCAAGATGGTTGGTTGAGTTATTGGTGCATATTGGTCACTTATGGGATGACCAGTATGTGTATTTTTCTGGCTGACTTTTATATAGCGTCAACATATGTGTGTCGACCAAGGCTTTGGTTGATTTGAGTTGTAAGCTTGCTTGAGTGTACAATTGGTGTGATTGAGCAAACCACGAAAAACACTTGATGGTTGTTTTCTCATAAACCACTTTTATTTTTAGCAATCAAGAACTGTGATTGGTCATTATCGTCAAGTCGGTCATCAGCTGTGATTAAGCCTTTACAAAGGTAATAATGATCAACTTTATCTCATTAGATACAGTCCACTTTTTACCATTCTCACCCTTTTCCTATTTTGTTTTTCTTTAAATAGACCCTCCTAACATTTTTTTGGTCCTTCGAGCCGGATCTTAAATCAAATTGAGTTCCAGTTATCGTTACTAGGAGGTTACTGTTTAATAAGTCATAAAGTTGAGAAAATTACTTTCAATGGATAGTCTTCAAATTCTTCATCGCATTACGCGACAACAATCACACGCTGATGAAATCAATAAAATTTACATTGATTTAATGGCTATTGGTCGAGAGAACATTTCAATTAATCGACTTACTACTCGATTAACTCTTCTTGAGGAGAAATGGAAACATTTCACCTGAGAGCATTAAATTATCAGCCTTGCTATTCTCGGCCTTGATAACGATAGTCAAGAAAAATTAAAGGATAATGAATACTTTGTTGACGATCTGTACCAAGCAACTTCTGAATCCCATTTGCAGAACAAAGAAAAAATGGCTAATCTGCGAGATGAAATCTCTTCATCATCTCAATTAATAGTTGAGAGTCCAAAACCTCACCTTTATCCTCATCATTCACGTCTTCCGACATTAACGTTACCAAAATTTGATGGCACTATATCCAAATGGTTGACATTCAAAGGTCTTTTCCAATCGGTGGTTATTTCACGCTCTGAATTGACTGCTGTTGAGAAACTGCAATATCTCAAAACTCATCTCACAGGTGTTGCTGAACAACTTCTCAAAAATACAGAACTTGTCGAAGAAAATTTTGAAAAGTCGTGGCAAGCCTTAATCGAGTATCATGAAGATGAACGTCTTTTGATCAATAACTTTTTTGACAACTTTTGTAATGTCAAATCTATGTCGAAACGATCAGCAAGTGAACTTGAACGTGTTTATACTGCTGCCTATCAACTTCACCACAATTTGTTGAGTTTGAAACGCGTAAATAATGATGATTCCATCATTTATTTTACTGTGAAAAAATTGGATTCCAGAACTTTTGAAAATTGGCATGATTATCTTAGCGGAAGTAAACATGCAACCACTTGGGAACAGCTTGAACAGTTCTTTCACGAGAAAAAACGCACATTACAAGCTTCAGAAAGACCCTCAAGCCCTAAGTCAAATCATCATGATCAACGTCATCATTCAGCTTGGGCAAATTTTGCAAGCTCATCCAAAGCAACACCAAATGTATCATGTAATATTTGTTCTGGCAATCATTATGCTTATAAATGTGCAACATTCCTACAACGATATGATTGTGCATTTACGAGAAAACTTTGTTTCAACTGTCTGGGAAGACATCAAATTTCATCATGTTCATCAAATCGAAGATGTATTAAATGCGGATTCAAACACCACACTGAATTGCACTCTTATTTTTCAATGAAAAATAATAATATAAAAAATCAAAAAGGCATGGAAACTCGCCAACAACATCTTCAACCCCATCAATAGGGTCAGCTACTGTAAATCATGCTTACCAAACTCATAGGCCTGCTCCAACAGTATTATTAGCTACAGCACGAGTGATAACTGCCAATGATCAAGGTGAACTTACAATGGTACAAGCTCTTTTGGATCAAGGTTCAGAAATTTAATTTATTTCTGAAAGAATGATAACTCATCTTGGAACACCACGTCATTCGTCTGCTCTTTCATTATTCGGTCTTGGAGGTCAGAAAACAAGTAAGACCAGAGGAATTGTAAACGTCACTATCTCGCCTCACTTTGATATTACTATCAAGATAAATATCAAAGCCTATATATTGGCAAAAATTACCTCAAGTATACTAGCTCCTCCATCATCATCAATTAATTGGCCTCATCTACAAAACCTGACATTAGCTGATTATCAAATTACTAATTCAGATGAAATTGACTTATTAATTGGAGCTGATGCTTATGGTCAATTGCTAGAAGGATCAATTATCAAAGGTCCAGATGACGCTCCAGTTGCCCAGTTAACTAAACTTGGGTGGATCATCTCAGGTCCATGCTCAATGAAATCAAATAACCAATCAGTTCATTCATTTCATTGTTCGTTTGATCAAGATCTTCATTTACTTCTTGAAAAGTTTTGGGTTCAAGAAGAAATAATGCCAATTTCTAGTCAATCATTGTCATCAGCTGATCAAGAATGTGAAAATCATTTTACGACTACTCATCAAAGGGATTCAACAGGGAAGTATATTGTTAAACTACCTTTTAAATCAACAATTGATCAACTTGGTCATTCTAAATCAACTGCTCTCTACATGCTGAACACTATGTATAAAAAGATTAGTTCCAATCAAGCATATTTTAAAGCCTATTCTGACTTCCTTGACGAATATAAATCACTTGGGCACATGATTCAACTTCCTGACGGAATTCCAGAACCTGTACCTAGTTTTTATCTACCTCATCATGGAGTCATCAAAGAGTCCAGCACCACCACCAAGTTGCGGGTTGTATTTAATGGGTCATGTCGAACTACAAATGGCTCTCCTGTTAATGAATTACTTCATGCTGGTGCTAAACTCCAAATTGATCTCTTTGATGTTCTTATCTGGTTCAGAGAGCATCGGTATATTTTTTCAACTGACGTTGAAAAGATGTATAGACAAATAAAAATTCATCCAGATGACTGGAAATTCCGACAAATCCTTTGGAAGAAACAAGATCAACTTATTACGTACCAACTAACCACTGTTATCTGTGGGTTAGTGTGTGCACCATTCTTAGCTTTGCGCAGTTTGTTACAATTGGTCCATGATGAAGGCCATCGATATCCACTTGCAATTGATGCTCTTACCAAAGGGCGTTATGTTGATGATATTTTTGGTGGTTCTACAACAATCGAAAAAGCACAACATCAAGCTTATCAAATTGACCAACTCTGCATGGTGGGTGGTTTTTCATTAAGAAAATGGATCAGTAATCATCCAGATGTGTTAAAGTTAATTCCTAAAGAGTATCATGCAACAACATCCAATCTCATCATCAAAGATGATACTATTAAAGCCTTAGGATTATCTTGGAGTCCCACTTTAGACTGTCTGTCATTTAAAATGGAAGCATCATCAGTCACCAGAATCACTAAACGTTCAGTTTTATCAACAATAGCGTAGTTTTTTGACCCTTTTGGTCTTCTTACTCCAATTTTCATACGGTTCAAAATATTCATGCAAGAATTATGGGCAATAAAACTCAATTGGGTCCAGCACAAGTCTCTACATGGCAACAGCTTGTATCTACTCTTGATCAATTAAATAAGATCCAAATTCCACGATGGATTGGTACCCAATCAGGACCTAATCTTGAAATACATGGCTTCTGTGATGCATCTCAATTAGCTATGGCAGCTGCAGTCTACATCAAAACCAATGAAAATGGGATACTTAAAAATATTTTATTGGCTTCCAAGTCTAAAGTAGCTCCACTTAAACGAATGACCATCCCTCGTTTAGAGCTATCATCAGCAGTTATGTTAGTTAAGCTAATGAAACATTGTCATCAATTACTCAACATCACAGACTCACCATGTTATTTGTGGACTGATTCATCAATTGTCTATAAGTGGCTTAATTTTCATCCGTCAAGGTGGAAAGAATTCGTCCACAACCGAGTGTGTTTCATTCAAGAAAACCTGCCCCATGCTCAATGGAAACATGTAGCTGGTAAAGAAAATCCGTGCGACCAGAGGTGTTTCAGTGTCAGACCTTCATGCGCATAACATTTGGTGGTCTGGTCCAGCTTGGTTACTTAATGACTCAACAACGTGGCAACGTCTCCATCTTCACGTTTCCATGATGAATTATTTCATGAAGAACGACAAGCTAATAACGCTAATAACTTACTTAGTCTACATGTGTCTTCAACAGCGTCTACACCATCTATAAAAAATGAAGATTTAATATCAAGGTACAGTACACTGGAAAAATTGGTCAAAAGAACAGCCTTGGCAATAAAAGTCATGAAACGATTGAAGAGACAACCAACATCATTGTTTGATACACCACTCACTTCAGACGAATGTGATGAAGCTCTTAAAAAGTTGATCAAACATGTTCAACACATGTATTTCAATAAAGAAATAAAATTGTTGATGAACAAACAATTGATTCCAAGATCTAATGTTTTGTTAAAATGCACACCTTTTCTTGATTCATCTAAATTACTTCGAGTTGGTGGCCGATTGGCAAATGCTGATTTACCACTTGCCACAAAACATCCATTTATTTTGCCAGAGTCAGGCCCTTTTACATCACTGGTTATTCAAGATGCTCACCATCGAACACTTCATGGATCAATCAAAGATAACCTTATATTCGTAATACCTATTGGATTCTTGGTGGTCGAAATCCAATTCGTTTACTCCTTTACAAATGCGTCATTTGTATTCGACATCGTCAAATTAGAACGAACCAGCTCATGGGACAATTACCGTCATCTAGAGTCAATCAACACAGACCTTTCCTTCATTCAGGAGTGGATTATGCTGGTCCTTTTTAAATAAAGCACAGAAAAGGAAAAAATACTGGTCTTCAAAAATCTTGGGTATCTGTCTTTGTTTGTTACAGCACATCAGCAATTCATCTTGAATTGGTTACTGATTATTCTACTGAAGCCTTTCTTGCTGCTTATCGTAGATTCACCAGTCGACGAGGTATTTGCTCCACTTTAAATAGTGATTGTGGGATAAATTTTCAAGGAGCTGATCGTGAATTGAAAAAGATGTTTTCACAAGATTCAATACAACTCGCAAAATTTGCTTCTTTAATAGCAATGGATGGAAGACGTTGGTGTTTCAACCCCCATCTGCTCCGCATTTTGGAGGGAAATTTGAAGTAGCTGTTAAATCCATGATATATCATTTAAAAAGGGTCGTTGGAGATACCAAACTTACATCAGAAGAGTTTTCTACTATTTTAGTCCAAATCGAGGCAATTCTAAATTCACAGCCATTATCTCCATTTACTGATGATCCAGATGATTTAAATGCTTTGACACCAGCACAGTTTTTAATTGGGCAGCCGCTTACGTTAATTCCTGAACCATCATTAAATCATCTTAACATTACAAGATTGTCACGCTGGCAACGATTAAGTCAAATGACTCAGAGCTTTTGGAAAAAAATGGTTCAAAGAATATCTCAAACGTCATCAAATTACATATAAGTGGGACCAACCATCCACGCCTTTAAAAATTGGTTCTATTGTCCTCATTATGGATGAAAGATATCCACCCGCTAAATGTCCATTGGGTCGTGTGATTGAGTGTCATCCTGGAACTCATGGTCATGTCAGGGTCGTCATTGTTAAAACCAGTACTACCAAGTTCAAGCGACCAATAGTCAAATTATGTCCTTTACCTGTTGAAGAATCATCAGATTATTCGTTGCCAGGGTCAACGAAGGCGGGCGGAAATGTTTAAAGCCAAAATTAACAATAGTAGGCTCACAGCAAGGTAGGCTATGAGCTTACTATATAAATAGCTGTCAGTTACTTAAACAATCAGTTTATCTGTTTTTTTCTTTGTGAAATAAAAGTTGTGATGTATATGTAATGTTTTAATTCTTAATAGTGATAAAACAACATAAAATACCAATTCAATCTTGGACATCAAATCAAAAACAATAGGTGGTTCGTTGCTATGTTTTATTTGTTTAGTAGTTTATTGGTTTATTTAGTGGTTTGTGTATTTAATGATTTGTTTGTTGGTTTGTGGTTTGTGTGTTTTTTTGTTTAGTGATTTGTTTGATTGTTTGTTTGTATTGTTTATTGTTTGCATTTTGTGCTGCATTCTTGTTTGTCATTGCATACTTGATCAAGTTGCATACTGGATGGCCAGTATGTATGTTTGCTTGACGTTTATATAGAGTCACATATGTATGTCAATCAAGATGGTTGGTTGAGTTATTGGTGCATATTGGTCACTCATGGGATGACCAGGATGGGTATTTTTCTGGCTGACTTTTATATAGCGTCAACATATGTATGTCGACCAAGGCTTTGGTTGATTTGAGTTGTAAGCTTGCTTGAGTGTACAATTGGTGTGATTGAGCAAACCACGAGAAACACTTGATGGTTGTTTTCTCATAAACCACTTTTATTTTTAGCAATCAAGAACTGTGATTGGTCATTGTCGTCAAGTCGGTCATCAGCTGTGATTAAACCTTTACAAAGGTAATAATGATCAACTTTATCTCCACTTTTTACCATTCTCACACAAGGGTTTAATTAACGATTGAAAGTTCTAAAAAGATATTAGATTTTAACATTTGGAATAATATTTCAACTTACTGTGTTAACATCAATTGTCATGCACTGCCAAGACAAAAAAATTTGTGTGAACTTGATTGGATGAATAAAAAAGGGTTTTATTAACGATTGAAAATTTCAAAAAGATATTAAATTTTAACAGTAGGAATATTATTTGAACTAATTGTTTTAGCATCAATTAACATGCACTGCCAAGACTACAAAATTTATTTGAACTTGATTGGATGTAAAAAAAAGGGTTTTATTAACGATTGAAAATTCTAAAAAGATATTAGATTTTAACATTTGGAATAATATTTCAACTTACTGCATTAACATCCATTGTCATGCACTGCCAAGACAACAAACTTTATTTGAACTTGATTGGATGAATCAAAAAGGGTTTTATTAACGATTGAAAATTTCAAAAAGATATTAGATTTTAACAGTAGAAATATTATTTGAACTAACTGTTTAAGCATCAATAAACATGCACTGCCAAGACTATAAATATTATTTGAACTTGATTGGATGTAAAAAAGAGGGTTTAATTAACGATTGAAAATTCTAAAAAGATATTAGGTTTTAACATTTGGAATAATATTTCAACTTACTGTATTAACATCCATTGTCATGCACTGCCAAGACAACAAACTTTATTTGAACTTGATTGGATAGATAAAAAAGGGTTTTATTAACGATTGAAAATTCCAAAAAGATATGAAATTTTAACAGTAGGAATATTATTTGAACTAACTGTTTGAGCATCAATTAACATGCACCGCCAAGACTACAAAATTTATTTGAGCTTGATTGGATGTAAAAAAAGGGTTTAATTAACGATTGAAAATTCTAAAAAGATATTAGATTTTAACATTTGGAATAATATTTCAACTTACTGCATTAACATCCATTGTCATGCACTGCCAAGACAACAAACTTTATTTGAACTTGATTAGATGAATAAAAAAGGGTTTTATTAACGATTGAAAACTTCAAAAAGATATTAGATTTTAACAGTAGGAATATTATTTGAACTATCTGCTTTAGCATCAATTAACATGCACTGCCAAGACTACAAAATATATTTGAACTTGATTGGATGTAAAAAAAGGGTTTAATTAACCATTGAAAATTCTAAAAAGATATCAGATTTTAACATTTGGAATAATATTTCAACTTACTGTATTAATATCAAATGTCATGCACTGCCAAGACAAAAAAATTTATTTGAACTTGATTGGATGAATAAAAAAGGGTTTTATTAACGATTGAAAATTTCAAAAAGATATTAGATTTTAACAGTAGGAATATTATTTGAACTAACTGTTTTAGCATCAATTAACATGCACTGCCAAGACTACAAAATTAATTTTAACTTGATTGGATGTAAAAAAAGGGTTTAATTAACGATTGAAAATTCTAAAAAGATATTAGATTTTAACATTTGGAATAAAATTTCAACTTACTGTATTAACATCCATTGTCATGCACTGCCAAGACAACAAACTTGATTTGAACTTGATTGGATAGATAAAAAAGGGTTTTATTAACGATTGAAAATTCAAAAAGATATTAGATTTTAACAGTAGAAATATATTATTTGAACTAACTGTTTTAGCATCAATTAACATGCACTGCCAAGACTACAAAATTTATTTTAACTTGGTTGGATGTAAAAAAAGGGTTTAATTAACGGTTGAAAATTCTAAAAAGATATTAGATTTTAACATTTGGAATAATATTTCAACTTACTGTATTAACATCCATTGTCATGCACTGCCAAGACAACAAACTTTATTTGAACTTGATTGGATGAATAAAAAAGGGTTTTATTAACGATTGAATATTCCAAAAAGATATGAAATTTTAACAGTAGGAATATTATTTGAACTATCTGCTTTAGCATCAATTAACATGCACTGCCAAGACTACAAAATATATTTGAACTTGATTGGATGTAAAAAAAGGGTTTAATTAACCATTGAAAATTCTAAAAAGATATTAGATTTTAACATTTGGAATAATATTTCAACTTACTGTATTAACATCAATTGTCATGCACTGCCAAGACAACAAAATTTATTTGAACTTGATTGGATGAATAAAAAAGGGTTTTATTAACGATTGAAAATTTCAAAAAGATATTAGATTTTAACAGTAGGAATATTATTTGAACTAACTGTTTTAGCATCAATTAACATGCACTGCCAAGACTACAAAATTAATTTTAACTTGATTGGATGTAAAAAAAGGGTTTAATTAATGATTGAAAATTCTAAAAAGATATTAGATTTTAACATTTGGAATAAAATTTCAACTTACTGTATTAACATCCATTGTCATGCACTGCCAAGACAACAAACTTGATTTGAACTTGATTGGATAGATAAAAAAGGGTTTTATTAACGATTGAAAATTCCAAAATATATTAGATTTTAACAGTAGAAATATACTATTTGAACTAACTGTTTTAGCATCAATTAACATGCACTGCCAAGACTACAAAATTTATTTTAACTTGGTTGGATGTAAAAAAAAGGGTTTTATTAACGATTGAAAATTCTAAAAAGATATTAGATTTTAACATTTGGAATAATATTTCAACTTTGTGCATTAACATCCATTGTCATGCACTGCCAAGACAACAAACTTTATTTGAACTTGATTGGATGAATCAAAAAGGGTTTTATTAACGATTGAAAATTTCAAAAAGATATTAGATTTTAACAGTAGAAATATTATTTGAACTAACTGTTTAAGCATCAATAAACATGCACTGCCAAGACTATAAATATTATTTGAACTTGATTGGATGTAAAAAAGCGGGTTTAATTAACGATTGAAAATTCTAAAAAGATATAAGGTTTTAACATTTGGAATAATATTTCAACTTACTGTATTAACATCCATTGTCATGCACTGCCAAGACAACAAACTTTATTTGAACTTGATTGGATAGATAAAAAAGGGTTTTATTAACGATTGAAAATTCCAAAAAGATATGAAATTTTAACAGTAGGAATATTATTTGAACTAACTGTTTGAGCATCAATTAACATGCACCGCCAAGACTACAAAATTTATTTGAACTTGATTGGATGAATAAAAAAGGGTTTTATTAACGATTGAAAATTTCAAAAAGGTATTAGATTTTAACAGTAGGAATATTATTTGAACTAACTGTTTTAGCATCAATTAACATGCACTGCCAAGACTACAAAATTAATTTTAACTTGATTGGATGTAAAAAAAGGGTTTAATTAACGATTGAAAATTCTAAAAAGATATTAGATTTTAACATTTGGAATAAAATTTCAACTTACTGTATTAACATCCTTGTCATGCACTGCCGAGACAACAAACTTGATTTGAACTTGATTGGATAGATAAAAAAGGGTTTTATTAACGATTGAAAATTCCAAAAAGATATTAGATTTTAACAGTAGAAATATATTATTTGAACTAACTGTTTTAGCATCAATTAACATGCACTGCCAAGACTACAAAATTTATTTTAACTTGGTTGGATGTAAAAAAAAGGGTTTAATTAACGGTTGAAAATTCTAAAAAGATATTAGATTTTAACATTTGGAATAATATATCAACTTACTGTATTAACATCCATTGTCATGCACTGCCAAGACAACAAACTTTATTTGAACTTGATAGGATGAATAAAAAAGGGTTTTATTAACGATTGAATATTCCAAAAAGATATTAAATTTTAACATTAGGAATATTATTTGAACTAACTGTTTTAGCATCAATTAACATGCACTGTCAAGACTACAAAATTTATTTTAACTTGATTGGATGTAAAAAAAGGGTTTAATTAACGATTGAAAATTCTAAAAAGATATTAGATTTTAACATTTGGTATCAAGATAAATATCAAAGCCTATATATTGGCAAAAATTACCTCAAGTATACTAGCTCCTCCATCATCATCAATTAATTGGCCTCATCTACAAAACCTGGCATTAGCTGATTATCAAATTACTAATTCAGATGAAATTGACTTATTAATTGGAGCTGATGCTTATGGTCAATTGCTAGAAGGATCAATCATCAAAGGTCCAGATGACGCTCCAGTTGCCCAGTTAACTAAACTTGGGTGGATCATCTCAGGTCCATGCTCAATGAATTCAAATAACCAATCAGTTCATTCATTTCATTGTTTGTTTGATCAAGATCTTCATTTACTTCTTGAAAAGTTTTGGGTTCAAGAAGAAATAATGCCAATTTCTAGTCAATCATTGTCATCAGCTAATCAAGAATGTGAAAATCATTTTACGACTACTCATCAAAGAGATTCAACAGGGAAGTATATTGTTGAACTACCTTTTAAATCAACAATTGATCAACTTGGTCATTCTAAATCAACTGCTCTCTACATGCTGAACACTATGTATAAAAAGTTTAGTTCCAATCAAGCATATTTTAAAGCCTATTCTGACTTCCTTGACGAATATAAATCACTTGGGCACATGATTCAACTTCCTGACGGAATTCCAGAACCTGTACCTAGTTTTTATCTACCTCATCATGGAGTCATCAAAGAGTCCAGACCCACCACCAAGTTGCGGGTTGTATTTAATGGGTCATGTCGAACTACAAATGGTTCTCCTGTTAATGAATTACTTCATGCTGGTGTTAAACTCCAAATTGATCTCTTTGATGTTCTTATCTGGTTCAGAGAGCATCGGTATATTTTTTCAACTGACGTTGAAAAGATGTATAGACAAATAAAAATTCATCCAGATGACTGGAAATTCCAACAAATCCTTTGGAAGAAACAAGATCAACTAATTTCGTACCAACTAACCACTCTTACCTATGGGTTAGTGTGTGCACCATTCTTAGCTTTGCGCAGTTTGTTACAATTGGTCCATGATGAAGACCATCGATATCTACTTGCAATTGATGCTCTTACCAAAGGGCGTTATGTTGATGATATTTTTCGTGGGTCTACAACAATCGAAAAAGCACAACATCAAGCTTATCAAATTGACCAACTCTGCATGGCGGGCGGTTTTCCATTAAGAAAATGGATCAGTAATCATCCAGATGTGTTAAAGTTAATTCCTAAAGTTTATCATGCAACAACATCCAATCTCACCATCAAAGATGATACTATTAGAGCCTTAGGATTATCTTGGAGTCCCACTTTAGACTGTCTGTCATTTAAAATGGAAGCATCATCAGTCACCAGAATCACTAAACGTTCAGTTTTATCAACAATAGCGCAGTTTTTTGACCCTTTTGGTCTTCTTACTCCAATTTTCATACGGTTCAAAATATTCATGCAAGAATTATGGGCAATAAAACTCAATCGGGATGATGAATTGGGTCCAGCACAAGTCTCTACATGGCAACAGCTTGTATCTACTCTTGATCAATTAAATAAGATCCAAATTCCACGATGGATTGGTACCCAATCAGGACCTAATCTTGAAATACATGGCTTCTGTGATGCATCTCAATTAGCTATGGCGGCTGCAGTCTACATCAAAACCAATGAAAATGGGATACTTAAAAATATTTTATTGGCTTCCAAGTCTAAAGTAGCTCCACTTAAACGAATGACCATCCCTCGTTTAGAGCTATCATCAGCAGTTATGTTAGTTAAGCTAATGAAACATTGTCATCAATTACTCAACATCACAGATTCACCATGTTATTTGTGGACTGATTCATCAATTAGCTCTACGTGGCTTAATTCTCATCCGTCAAGGGGGAAAGAATTCGTCCACAACCGAGTGTGTTTCATTCAAGAAAACCTGCCCCATGCTCAATGGAAACATGTAGCTGGTAAAGAAGATCCGTGCGACCAGAGGTGTTTCAGCGTCAGACCTTCATGCGCATAACATTTGGTGGTCTGGTCCAGCTTGGTTACTTAATGACTCAACAACGTGGCCAATTTCTCCATCTTCACGTTTCCATGATGAATTATTTCATGAAGAACGACAAGCTAATAACGCTAATAACTTACTTAGTCTACATGTGTCTTCAACAGCGTCTACACCATCTATAAAAAATGAAGATTTAATATCAAGGTACAGTACACTGGAAAAATTGGTCAAAAGAACAGCCTTGGCAATAAAAGTCATGAAACGATTGAAGAGACAACCAACATCATTGTTTGATACACCACTCACTTCAGACGAATGTGATGAAGCTCTTAAAAAGTTGATCAAACATGTTCAACACATGTATTTCAATAAAGAAATAAAATTGTTGATGAACAAACAATTGATTCCAAGATCTAATGTTTTGTTAAAATGCACACCTTTTCTTGATTCATCTAAATTACTTCGAGTTGGTGGCCGATTGGCAAATGCTGATTTACCACTTGCCACAAAACATCCATTTATTTTGCCAGAGTCAGGCCCTTTTACATCACTGGTTATTCAAGATGCTCACCATCGAACACTTCATGGATCAATCAAAGATAACCTTATATTCGTAATACCTATTGGATTCTTGGTGGTCGAAATCCAATTCGTTTACTCCTTTACAAATGCGTCATTTGTATTCGATATCGTCAAATTAGAACGAACCAGCTCATGGGACAGTTACCGTCATCTAGAGTCAATCAACACAGACCTTTCCTTCATTCAGGAGTGGATTATGCTGGTCCTTTTTTAATAAAGCACAGAAAAGGAAAAAATACTGGTCTTCAAAAATCTTGGGTATCTGTCTTTGTTTGTTACAGCGCATCAGCAATTCATCTTGAATTGGTTACTGATTATTCTACTGAAGCCTTTCTTGCTGCTTATCGTAGATTCACCAGTCGACGAGGTATTTGCTCCACTTTAAATAGTGATTGTGGGACAAATTTTCAAGGAGCTGATCGTGAATTGAAAAAGATGTTTTCACAAGATTCAATACAACTCGCAAAATTTGCTTCTTTAATAGCAATGGATGGAAGACGTTGGTGTTTCAACCCCCATCTGCTCCGCATTTTGGAGGGAAATTTGAAGTAGCTGTTAAATCCATGATATATCATTTAAAAAGGGTCGTTGGAGATACCAAACTTACATCAGAAGAGTTTTCTACTATTTTAGTCCAAATCGAGGCAATTCTAAATTCACAGCCATTAACTCCATTTACTGATGATCCAGATGATTTAAATGTTTGACATCAGCACATTTTTTAATTGGTCAGCCGCTTACGTTAATTCTTGAACCATCACTAAAACATCTTAACATTACAAGATTGTCACGCTGGCAACGATTAAGTCAAATGACTCAGAGCTTTTGGAAAAAAATGGTTCAAAGAATATCTCAAACGTCATCAAATTACATATAAGTGGGACCAACCATCCACGCCTTTAAAATTGGTTCTATTGTCCTCATTATGGATGAAAGATATCCACCCGCTAAATGGCCATTGGGTCGTGTAATTGAGTGTCATCCTGGAACTAATGGTCATGTCAGGGTCGTCACTGTTAAAACCAGTACTACCAAGTTCAAGCGACCAATAGTCAAATTATGTCCTTTACCTGTTGAAGAATCATCAGATGTTTCGTTGCCAGGGTCAACGAAGGCGGGCGGAAATGTTTAAAGCTAAAATTAACAATAGTAGGCTCACAGCAAGGTAGGCTATGAGCTTACTATATAAATAGCTGTCAGTTACTTAAACAATCAGTTTATCTGTTTTTTTCTTTGTGAAATAAAAGCTGTGATGTATATGTAATGTTTTAATTCTTAATAGTGATAAAACAACATAAAATACCAATTCAATCTTGGACATCAAATCAAAAACAATAGGTGGTTCGTTGCTTTGTTGTAGTGGTTTAGTGGTTTATTGGTTTATTTAGTGGTTTGTGTATTTAATGATTTGTTTGTTGGTTTGTGGTTTGTGTGTTTGTTTGTTTAGTGATTTGTTTGATTGTTTGCTTGTATTGTTTATTGTTTGCATTTTGTGCTGCATTCTTGTCTGTCATTGCATACTTGATCAAGTTGCATACTGGATGGCCAGTATGTATGTTTGCTTGACGTTTATATAGAGTCACATATGTATGTCAATCAAGATGGTTGGTTGAGTTATTGGTGCATATTGGTCACTCATGGGATGACCAGTATGTGTATTTTTCTGGCTGACTTTTATATAGCGTCAACATATGTGTGTCGATCAAGGCTTTGGTTGATTTGAGTTGTAAGCTTGCTTGAGTGTACAATTGGTGTGATTGAGCAAACCACGAGAAACACTTGATGGTTGTTTTCTCATAAACCACTTTTATTTTTAGCAATCAAGAACTGTGATTGGTCATTATCGTCAAGTCGGTCATCAGCTGTGATTAAGCCTTTACAAAGGTAATAATGATCAACTTTATCTCATTAGATACAGTCCACTTTTTACCATTCTCACCCTTTTCCTATTTTGTTTTTCTTTAAATAGACCCTCCTAACATTTTTTTGGTCCTTCGAGCCGGATCTTAAATCAAATTGAGTGCCAGTTATCGTTACTAGGAGGTTACTGTTTCATAAGTCATAAAGTTGAGAAAATTACTTTCAATGGATAGTCTTCAAATTCTTCATCGCATTACGCGACAACAATCACACGCTGATGAAATCAATAAAATTTACATTGATTTAATGGCTATTGGTCGAGAGAACATTTCAATTAATCGACTTACTACTCGATTAACTCTTCTTGAGGAGAAATGGAAACATTTCACCTGAGAGCATTAAATTATCAGCCTTGCTATTCTCGGCCTTGATAACGATAGTCAAGAAAAATTAAAGGATAATGAATACTTTGTTGACGATCTGTACCAAGCAACTTCTGAATCCCATTTGCAGAACAAAGAAAAAATGGCTAATCTGCGAGATGAAATCTCTTCATCATCTCAATTAATAGTTGAGAGTCCAAAACCTCACCTTTATCCTCATCATTCACGTCTTCCGACATTAACGTTACCAAAATTTGATGGCACTATATCCAAATGGTTGACATTCAAAGGTCTTTTCCAATCGGTGGTTATTTCACGCTCTGAATTGACTGCTGTTGAGAAACTGCAATATCTCAAAACTCATCTCACAGGTGTTGCTGAACAACTTCTCAAAAATACAGAACTTGTCGAAGAAAATTTTGAAAAGTCGTGGCAAGCCTTAATCGAGTATCATGAAGATGAACGTCTTTTGATCAATAACTTTTTTGACAACTTTTGTAATGTCAAATCTATGTCGAAACGATCAGCAAGTGAACTTGAACGTGTTTATACTGCTGCCTATCAACTTCACCACAATTTGTTGAGTTTGAAACGCGTAAATAATGATGATTCCATCATTTATTTTACTGTGAAAAAATTGGATTCCAGAACTTTTGAAAATTGGCATGATTATCTTAGCGGAAGTAAACATGCAACCACTTGGGAACAGCTTGAACAGTTCTTTCACGAGAAAAAACGCACATTACAAGCTTCAGAAAGACCCTCAAGCCCTAAGTCAAATCATCATGATCAACGTCATCATTCAGCTTGGGCAAATTTTGCAAGCTCATCCAAAGCAACACCAAATGTATCATGTAATATTTGTTCTGGCAATCATTATGCTTATAAATGTGCAACATTCCTACAACGATATGATTGTGCATTTACGAGAAAACTTTGTTTCAACTGTCTGGGAAGACATCAAATTTCATCATGTTCATCAAATCGAAGATGTATTAAATGCGGATTCAAACACCACACTGAATTGCACTCTTATTTTTCAATGAAAAATAATAATATAAAAAATCAAAAAGGCATGGAAACTCGCCAACAACATCTTCAACCCCATCAATAGGGTCAGCTACTGTAAATCATGCTTACCAAACTCATAGGCCTGCTCCAACAGTATTATTAGCTACAGCACGAGTGATAACTGCCAATGATCAAGGTGAACTTACAATGGTACAAGCTCTTTTGGATCAAGGTTCAGAAATTTAATTTATTTCTGAAAGAATGATAACTCATCTTGGAACACCACGTCATTCGTCTGCTCTTTCATTATTCGGTCTTGGAGGTCAGAAAACAAGTAAGACCAGAGGAATTGTAAACGTCACTATCTCGCCTCACTTTGATATTACTATCAAGATAAATATCAAAGCCTATATATTGGCAAAAATTACCTCAAGTATACTAGCTCCTCCATCATCATCAATTAATTGGCCTCATCTACAAAACCTGACATTAGCTGATTATCAAATTACTAATTCAGATGAAATTGACTTATTAATTGGAGCTGATGCTTATGGTCAATTGCTAGAAGGATCAATTATCAAAGGTCCAGATGACGCTCCAGTTGCCCAGTTAACTAACCTTGGGTGGATCATCTCAGGTCCATGCTCAATGAAGTCAAATAACCAATCATTTCATTCATTTCATTGTTCGTTTGATCAAGATCTTCATTTACTTCTTGAAAAGTTTTGGGTTCAAGAAGAAATAATGCCAATTTCTAGTCAATCATTGTCATCAGCTGATCAAGAATGTGAAAATCATTTTACGACTACTCATCAAAGGGATTCAACAGGGAAGTATATTGTTAAACTACCTTCTAAATCAACAATTGATCAACTTGGTCATTCTAAATCAACTGCTCTCTACATGCTGAACACTATGTATAAAAAGTTAAGTTCCAATCAAGCATATTTTAAAGCCTATTCTGACTTCCTTGACGAATATAAATCACTTGGGCACATGATTCAACTTCCTGACGGAATTCCAGAACCTGTACCTAGTTTTTATCTACCTCATCATGGAGTCATCAAAGAGTCCAGCACCACCACCAAGTTGCGGGTTGTATTTAATGGGTCATGTCGAACTACAAATGGCTCTCCTGTTAATGAATTACTTCATGCTGGTGCTAAACTCCAAATTGATCTCTTTGATGTTCTTATCTGGTTCAGAGAGCATCGGTATATTTTTTCAACTGACGTTGAAAAGATGTATAGACAAATAAAAATTCATCCAGATGACTGGAAATTCCGACAAATCCTTTGGAAGAAACAAGATCAACTTATTACGTACCAACTAACCACTGTTATCTGTGGGTTAGTGTGTGCACCATTCTTAGCTTTGCGCAGTTTGTTACAATTGGTCCATGATGAAGGCCATCGATATCCACTTGCAATTGATGCTCTTACCAAAGGGCGTTATGTTGATGATATTTTTGGTGGGTCTACAACAATCGAAAAAGCACAACATCAAGCTTATCAAATTGACCAACTCTGCATGGCGGGTGGTTTTTCATTAAGAAAATGGATCAGTAATCATCCAGATGTGTTAAAGTTAATTCCTAAAGAGTATCATGCAACAACATCCAATCTCATCATCAAAGATGATACTATTAAAGCCTTAGGATTATCTTGGAGTCCCACTTTAGACTGTCTGTCATTTAAAATGGAAGCATCATCAGTCACCAGAATCACTAAACGTTCAGTTTTATCAACAATAGCGCAGTTTTTTGACCCTTTTGGTCTTCTTACTCCAATTTTCATACGGTTCAAAATATTCATGCAAGAATTATGGGCAATAAAACTCAATCGGGATGATGAATTGGGTCCAGCACAAGTCTCTACATGGCAACAGCTTGTATCTACTCTTGATCAATTAAATAAGATCCAAATTCCACGATGGATTGGTACCCAATCAGGACCTAATCTTGAAATACATGGCTTCTGTGATGCATCTCAATTAGCTATGGCGGCTGCAGTCTACATCAAAACCAATGAAAATGGGATACTTAAATATATTTTATTGGCTTCCAAGTCTAAAGTAGCTCCACTTAAACGAATGACCATCCCTCGTTTAGAGCTATCATCAGCAGTTATGTTAGTTAAGCTAATGAAACATTGTCATCAATTACTCAACATCACAGACTCACCATGTTATTTGTGGACTGATTCATCAATTATCTCTACGTGGCTTAATTCTCATCCGTCAAGGGGGAAAGAATTCGTCCACAACCGAGTGTGTTTCATTCAAGAAAACCTGCCCTATGCTCAATGGAAACATGTAGCTGGTAAAGAAGATCCGTGCGACCAGAGGTGTTTCAGCGTCAGACCTTCATGCGCATAACATTTGGTGGTCTGGTCCAGCTTGGTTACTTAATGACTCAACAACGTGGCCAATTTCTCCATCTTCACGTTTCCATGATGAATTATTTCATGAAGAACGACAAGCTAATAACGCTAATAACTTACTTAGTCTAAATGTGTCTTCAACAGCGTCTACACCATCTATAAAAAATGAAGATTTAATATCAAGGTACAGTACACTGGAAAAATTGGTCAAAAGAACAGCCTTGGCAATAAAAGTCATGAAACGATTGAAGAGACAACCAACATCATTGTTTGATACACCACTCACTTCAGACGAATGTGATGAAGCTCTTAAAAAGTTGATCAAACATGTTCAACACATGTATTTCAATAAAGAAATAAAATTGTTGATGAACAAACAATTGATTCCAAGATCTAATGTTTTGTTAAAATGCACACCTTTTCTTGATTCATCTAAATTACTTCGAGTTGGTGGCCGATTAGCAAATGCTGATTTACCACTTGCCACAAAACATCCATTTATTTTGCCAGAGTCAGGCCCTTTTACATCACTGGTTATTCAAGATGCTCACCATCGAACACTTCATGGATCAATCAAAGATAACCTTATATTCGTAATACCTATTGGATTCTTGGTGGTCGAAATCCAATTCGTTTACTCCTTTACAAATGCGTCATTTGTATTCGATATCGTCAAATTAGAACGAACCAGCTCATGGGACAGTTACCGTCATCTAGAGTCAATCAACACAGACCTTTCCTTCATTCAGGAGTGGATTATGCTGGTCCTTTTTTAATAAAGCACAGAAAAGGAAAAAATACTGGTCTTCAAAAATCTTGGGTATCTGTCTTTGTTTGTTACAGCGCATCAGCAATTCATCTTGAATTGGTTACTGATTATTCTACTGAAGCCTTTCTTGCTGCTTATCGTAGATTCACCAGTCGACGAGGTATTTGCTCCACTTTAAATAGTGATTGTGGGACAAATTTTCAAGGAGCTGATCGTGAATTGAAAAAGATGTTTTCACAAGATTCAATACAACTCGCAAAATTTGCTTCTTTAATAGCAATGGATGGAAGACGTTGGTGTTTCAACCCCCATCTGCTCCGCATTTTGGAGGGAAATTTGAAGTAGCTGTTAAATCCATGATATATCATTTAAAAAGGGTCGTTGGAGATACCAAACTTACATCAGAAGAGTTTTCTACTATTTTAGTCCAAATCGAGGCAATTCTAAATTCACAGCCATTAACTCCATTTACTGATGATCCAGATGATTTAAATGTTTGACATCAGCACATTTTTTAATTGGTCAGCCGCTTACGTTAATTCTTGAACCATCACTAAAACATCTTAACATTACAAGATTGTCACGCTGGCAACGATTAAGTCAAATGACTCAGAGCTTTTGGAAAAAAATGGTTCAAAGAATATCTCAAACGTCATCAAATTACATATAAGTGGGACCAACCATCCACGCCTTTAAAAATTGGTTCTATTGTCCTCATTATGGATGAAAGATATCCACCCGCTAAATGTCCATTGGGTCGTGTGATTGAGTGTCATCTTGGAACTGATGGTCATGTCAGGGTCGTCATTGTTAAAACCAGTACTACCAAGTTCAAGCGACCAATAGTCAAATTATGTCCTTTACCTGTTGAAGAATCATCAGATGTTTCGTTGCCAGGGTCAACGAAGGCGGGCGGAAATGTTTAAAGCCAAAATTAACAATAGTAGGCTCACAGCAAGGTAGGCTATGAGCTTACTATATAAATAGCTGTCAGTTACTTAAACAATCAGTTTATCTGTTTTTTTCTTTGTGAAATAAAAGTTGTGATGTATATGTAATGTTTTAATTCTTAATAGTGATAAAACAACATAAAATACCAATTCAATCTTGGACATCAAATCAAAAACAATAGGTGGTTCGTTGCTATGTTTTATTTGTTTAGTGGTTTATTGGTTTATTTAGTGGTTTGTGTATTTAATGATTTGTTTGTTGGTTTGTGGTTTGTGTGTTTTTTTGTTTAGTGATTTGTTTGATTGTTTGTTTGTATTGTTTATTGTTTGCATTTTGTGCTGCATTCTTGTTTGTCATTGCATACTTGATCAAGTTGCATACTGGATGGCCAGTATGTATGTTTGCTTGACGTTTATATAGAGTCACATATGTATGTCAATCAAGATGGTTGGTTGAGCTATTGGTGCATATTGGTCACTCATGGGATGACCAGTATGTGTATTTTTCTGGCTGACTTTTATATAGCGTCAACATATGTGTGTCGATCAAGGCTTTGGTTGATTTGAGTTGTAAGCTTGCTTGAGTGTACAATTGGTGTGATTGAGCAAACCACGAGAAACACTTGATGGTTGTTTTCTCATAAACCACTTTTATTTTTAGCAATCAAGAACTGTGATTGGTCATTATCGTCAAGTCGGTCATCAGCTGTGATTAAGCCTTTACAAAGGTAATAATGATCAACTTTATCTCATTAGATACAGTCCACTTTTTACCATTCTCACCCTTTTCCTATTTTGTTTTTCTTTAAATAGACCCTCCTAACATTTTTTTGGTCCTTCGAGCCGGATCTTAAATCAAATTGAGTGCCAGTTATCGTTACTAGGAGGTTACTGTTTCATAAGTCATAAAGTTGAGAAAATTACTTTCAATGGATAGTCTTCAAATTCTTCATCGCATTACGCGACAACAATCACACGCTGATGAAATCAATAAAATTTACATTGATTTAATGGCTATTGGTCGAGAGAACATTTCAATTAATCGACTTACTACTCGATTAACTCTTCTTGAGGAGAAATGGAAACATTTCACCTGAGAGCATTAAATTATCAGCCTTGCTATTCTCGGCCTTGATAACGATAGTCAAGAAAAATTAAAGGATAATGAATACTTTGTTGACGATCTGTACCAAGCAACTTCTGAATCCCATTTGCAGAACAAAGAAAAAATGGCTAATCTGCGAGATGAAATCTCTTCATCATCTCAATTAATAGTTGAGAGTCCAAAACCTCACCTTTATCCTCATCATTCACGTCTTCCGACATTAACGTTACCAAAATTTGATGGCACTATATCCAAATGGTTGACATTCAAAGGTCTTTTCCAATCGGTGGTTATTTCACGCTCTGAATTGACTGCTGTTGAGAAACTGCAATATCTCAAAACTCATCTCACAGGTGTTGCTGAACAACTTCTCAAAAATACAGAACTTGTCGAAGAAAATTTTGAAAAGTCGTGGCAAGCCTTAATCGAGTATCATGAAGATGAACGTCTTTTGATCAATAACTTTTTTGACAACTTTTGTAATGTCAAATCTATGTCGAAACGATCAGCAAGTGAACTTGAACGTGTTTATACTGCTGCCTATCAACTTCACCACAATTTGTTGAGTTTGAAACGCGTAAATAATGATGATTCCATCATTTATTTTACTGTGAAAAAATTGGATTCCAGAACTTTTGAAAATTGGCATGATTATCTTAGCGGAAGTAAACATGCAACCACTTGGGAACAGCTTGAACAGTTCTTTCACGAGAAAAAACGCACATTACAAGCTTCAGAAAGACCCTCAAGCCCTAAGTCAAATCATCATGATCAACGTCATCATTCAGCTTGGGCAAATTTTGCAAGCTCATCCAAAGCAACACCAAATGTATCATGTAATATTTGTTCTGGCAATCATTATGCTTATAAATGTGCAACATTCCTACAACGATATGATTGTGCATTTACGAGAAAACTTTGTTTCAACTGTCTGGGAAGACATCAAATTTCATCATGTTCATCAAATCGAAGATGTATTAAATGCGGATTCAAACACCACACTGAATTGCACTCTTATTTTTCAATGAAAAATAATAATATAAAAAATCAAAAAGGCATGGAAACTCGCCAACAACATCTTCAACCCCATCAATAGGGTCAGCTACTGTAAATCATGCTTACCAAACTCATAGGCCTGCTCCAACAGTATTATTAGCTACAGCACGAGTGATAACTGCCAATGATCAAGGTGAACTTACAATGGTACAAGCTCTTTTGGATCAAGGTTCAGAAATTTAATTTATTTCTGAAAGAATGATAACTCATCTTGGAACACCACGTCATTCGTCTGCTCTTTCATTATTCGGTCTTGGAGGTCAGAAAACAAGTAAGACCAGAGGAATTGTAAACGTCACTATCTCGCCTCACTTTGATATTACTATCAAGATAAATATCAAAGCCTATATATTGGCAAAAATTACCTCAAGTATACTAGCTCCTCCATCATCATCAATTAATTGGCCTCATCTACAAAACCTGACATTAGCTGATTATCAAATTACTAATTCAGATGAAATTGACTTATTAATTGGAGCTGATGCTTATGGTCAATTGCTAGAAGGATCAATTATCAAAGGTCCAGATGACGCTCCAGTTGCCCAGTTAACTAACCTTGGGTGGATCATCTCAGGTCCATGCTCAATGAAGTCAAATAACCAATCATTTCATTCATTTCATTGTTCGTTTGATCAAGATCTTCATTTACTTCTTGAAAAGTTTTGGGTTCAAGAAGAAATAATGCCAATTTCTAGTCAATCATTGTCATCAGCTGATCAAGAATGTGAAAATCATTTTACGACTACTCATCAAAGGGATTCAACAGGGAAGTATATTGTTAAACTACCTTCTAAATCAACAATTGATCAACTTGGTCATTCTAAATCAACTGCTCTCTACATGCTGAACACTATGTATAAAAAGTTAAGTTCCAATCAAGCATATTTTAAAGCCTATTCTGACTTCCTTGACGAATATAAATCACTTGGGCACATGATTCAACTTCCTGACGGAATTCCAGAACCTGTACCTAGTTTTTATCTACCTCATCATGGAGTCATCAAAGAGTCCAGCACCACCACCAAGTTGCGGGTTGTATTTAATGGGTCATGTCGAACTACAAATGGCTCTCCTGTTAATGAATTACTTCATGCTGGTGCTAAACTCCAAATTGATCTCTTTGATGTTCTTATCTGGTTCAGAGAGCATCGGTATATTTTTTCAACTGACGTTGAAAAGATGTATAGACAAATAAAAATTCATCCAGATGACTGGAAATTCCGACAAATCCTTTGGAAGAAACAAGATCAACTTATTACGTACCAACTAACCACTGTTATCTGTGGGTTAGTGTGTGCACCATTCTTAGCTTTGCGCAGTTTGTTACAATTGGTCCATGATGAAGGCCATCGATATCCACTTGCAATTGATGCTCTTACCAAAGGGCGTTATGTTGATGATATTTTTGGTGGGTCTACAACAATCGAAAAAGCACAACATCAAGCTTATCAAATTGACCAACTCTGCATGGCGGGTGGTTTTTCATTAAGAAAATGGATCAGTAATCATCCAGATGTGTTAAAGTTAATTCCTAAAGAGTATCATGCAACAACATCCAATCTCATCATCAAAGATGATACTATTAAAGCCTTAGGATTATCTTGGAGTCCCACTTTAGACTGTCTGTCATTTAAAATGGAAGCATCATCAGTCACCAGAATCACTAAACGTTCAGTTTTATCAACAATAGCGCAGTTTTTTGACCCTTTTGGTCTTCTTACTCCAATTTTCATACGGTTCAAAATATTCATGCAAGAATTATGGGCAATAAAACTCAATCGGGATGATGAATTGGGTCCAGCACAAGTCTCTACATGGCAACAGCTTGTATCTACTCTTGATCAATTAAATAAGATCCAAATTCCACGATGGATTGGTACCCAATCAGGACCTAATCTTGAAATACATGGCTTCTGTGATGCATCTCAATTAGCTATGGCGGCTGCAGTCTACATCAAAACCAATGAAAATGGGATACTTAAATATATTTTATTGGCTTCCAAGTCTAAAGTAGCTCCACTTAAACGAATGACCATCCCTCGTTTAGAGCTATCATCAGCAGTTATGTTAGTTAAGCTAATGAAACATTGTCATCAATTACTCAACATCACAGACTCACCATGTTATTTGTGGACTGATTCATCAATTATCTCTACGTGGCTTAATTCTCATCCGTCAAGGGGGAAAGAATTCGTCCACAACCGAGTGTGTTTCATTCAAGAAAACCTGCCCCATGCTCAATGGAAACATGTAGCTGGTAAAGAAGATCCGTGCGACCAGAGGTGTTTCAGCGTCAGACCTTCATGCGCATAACATTTGGTGGTCTGGTCCAGCTTGGTTACTTAATGACTCAACAACGTGGCCAATTTCTCCATCTTCACGTTTCCATGATGAATTATTTCATGAAGAACGACAAGCTAATAACGCTAATAACTTACTTAGTCTAAATGTGTCTTCAACAGCGTCTACACCATCTATAAAAAATGAAGATTTAATATCAAGGTACAGTACACTGGAAAAATTGGTCAAAAGAACAGCCTTGGCAATAAAAGTCATGAAACGATTGAAGAGACAACCAACATCATTGTTTGATACACCACTCACTTCAGACGAATGTGATGAAGCTCTTAAAAAGTTGATCAAACATGTTCAACACATGTATTTCAATAAAGAAATAAAATTGTTGATGAACAAACAATTGATTCCAAGATCTAATGTTTTGTTAAAATGCACACCTTTTCTTGATTCATCTAAATTACTTCGAGTTGGTGGCCGATTAGCAAATGCTGATTTACCACTTGCCACAAAACATCCATTTATTTTGCCAGAGTCAGGCCCTTTTACATCACTGGTTATTCAAGATGCTCACCATCGAACACTTCATGGATCAATCAAAGATAACCTTATATTCGTAATACCTATTGGATTCTTGGTGGTCGAAATCCAATTCGTTTACTCCTTTACAAATGCGTCATTTGTATTCGATATCGTCAAATTAGAACGAACCAGCTCATGGGACAGTTACCGTCATCTAGAGTCAATCAACACAGACCTTTCCTTCATTCAGGAGTGGATTATGCTGGTCCTTTTTTAATAAAGCACAGAAAAGGAAAAAATACTGGTCTTCAAAAATCTTGGGTATCTGTCTTTGTTTGTTACAGCGCATCAGCAATTCATCTTGAATTGGTTACTGATTATTCTACTGAAGCCTTTCTTGCTGCTTATCGTAGATTCACCAGTCGACGAGGTATTTGCTCCACTTTAAATAGTGATTGTGGGACAAATTTTCAAGGAGCTGATCGTGAATTGAAAAAGATGTTTTCACAAGATTCAATACAACTCGCAAAATTTGCTTCTTTAATAGCAATGGATGGAAGACGTTGGTGTTTCAACCCCCATCTGCTCCGCATTTTGGAGGGAAATTTGAAGTAGCTGTTAAATCCATGATATATCATTTAAAAAGGGTCGTTGGAGATACCAAACTTACATCAGAAGAGTTTTCTACTATTTTAGTCCAAATCGAGGCAATTCTAAATTCACAGCCATTAACTCCATTTACTGATGATCCAGATGATTTAAATGTTTGACATCAGCACATTTTTTAATTGGTCAGCCGCTTACGTTAATTCTTGAACCATCACTAAAACATCTTAACATTACAAGATTGTCACGCTGGCAACGATTAAGTCAAATGACTCAGAGCTTTTGGAAAAAAATGGTTCAAAGAATATCTCAAACGTCATCAAATTACATATAAGTGGGACCAACCATCCACGCCTTTAAAAATTGGTTCTATTGTCCTCATTATGGATGAAAGATATCCACCCGCTAAATGTCCATTGGGTCGTGTGATTGAGTGTCATCTTGGAACTGATGGTCATGTCAGGGTCGTCATTGTTAAAACCAGTACTACCAAGTTCAAGCGACCAATAGTCAAATTATGTCCTTTACCTGTTGAAGAATCATCAGATGTTTCGTTGCCAGGGTCAACGAAGGCGGGCGGAAATGTTTAAAGCCAAAATTAACAATAGTAGGCTCACAGCAAGGTAGGCTATGAGCTTACTATATAAATAGCTGTCAGTTACTTAAACAATCAGTTTATCTGTTTTTTTCTTTGTGAAATAAAAGTTGTGATGTATATGTAATGTTTTAATTCTTAATAGTGATAAAACAACATAAAATACCAATTCAATCTTGGACATCAAATCAAAAACAATAGGTGGTTCGTTGCTATGTTTTATTTGTTTAGTGGTTTATTGGTTTATTTAGTGGTTTGTGTATTTAATGATTTGTTTGTTGGTTTGTGGTTTGTGTGTTTTTTTGTTTAGTGATTTGTTTGATTGTTTGTTTGTATTGTTTATTGTTTGCATTTTGTGCTGCATTCTTGTTTGTCATTGCATACTTGATCAAGTTGCATACTGGATGGCCAGTATGTATGTTTGCTTGACGTTTATATAGAGTCACATATGTATGTCAATCAAGATGGTTGGTTGAGCTATTGGTGCATATTGGTCACTCATGGGATGACCAGTATGTGTATTTTTCTGGCTGACTTTTATATAGCGTCAACATATGTGTGTCGATCAAGGCTTTGGTTGATTTGAGTTGTAAGCTTGCTTGAGTGTACAATTGGTGTGATTGAGCAAACCACGAGAAACACTTGATGGTTGTTTTTTCATAAACCACTTTTATTTTTAGCAATCAAGAACTGTGATTGGTCATTGTCGTCAAGTCGGTCATCAGCTGTGATTAAACCTTTACAAAGGTAATAATGATCAACTTTATCTCCACTTTTTACCATTCTCACACAAGGGTTTAATTAACGATTGAAAGTTCTAAAAAGATATTAGATTTTAACATTTGGAATAATATTTCAACTTACTGTGTTAACATCAATTGTCATGCACTGCCAAGACAAAAAAATTTGTGTGAACTTGATTGGATGAATAAAAAAGGGTTTTATTAACGATTGAAAATTTCAAAAAGATATTAAATTTTAACAGTAGGAATATTATTTGAACTAATTGTTTTAGCATCAATTAACATGCACTGCCAAGACTACAAAATTTATTTGAACTTGATTGGATGTAAAAAAAAGGGTTTTATTAACGATTGAAAATTCTAAAAAGATATTAGATTTTAACATTTGGAATAATATTTCAACTTACTGCATTAACATCCATTGTCATGCACTGCCAAGACAACAAACTTTATTTGAACTTGATTGGATGAATCAAAAAGGGTTTTATTAACGATTGAAAATTTCAAAAAGAAATTAGATTTTAACAGTAGAAATATTATTTGAACTAACTGTTTAAGCATCAATAAACATGCACTGCCAAGACTATAAATATTATTTGAACTTGATTGGATGTAAAAAAGAGGGTTTAATTAACGATTGAAAATTCTAAAAAGATATTAGGTTTTAACATTTGGAATAATATTTCAACTTACTGTATTAACATCCATTGTCATGCACTGCCAAGACAACAAACTTTATTTGAACTTGATTGGATAGATAAAAAAGGGTTTTATTAACGATTGAAAATTCCAAAAAGATATGAAATTTTAACAGTAGGAATATTATTTGAACTAACTGTTTGAGCATCAATTAACATGCACCGCCAAGACTACAAAATTTATTTGAGCTTGATTGGATGTAAAAAAAAGGGTTTAATTAACGATTGAAAATTCTAAAAAGATATTAGATTTTAACATGTGGAATAATATTTCAACTTACTGCATTAACATCCATTGTCATGCACTGCCAAGACAACAAACTTTATTTGAACTTGATTAGATGAATAAAAAGGGGTTTTATTAACGATTGAAAATTCCAAAAAGATATTAAATTTTAAAAGTAGGAATATTATTTGAACTAACTGTTTGAGCATCAATTAGCATGCCGTGCCAAGACTACAAAATTTATTTCAACTTGATTGGATGTAAAAAAAAGGTTTTAATTAACGATCGACAATTCTAAAAAGATATTAGATTTTAACATTTGGAATAATATTACAACTAACTGTATTAACATCCATTGTCATGCACTGCCAACACAACAAAATTTATTTGAACTTGATTGGATGAATAGAAAAGGGTTTTAGTAGCGATTGAAAATTCCAAAAAGATATTAGATTTTAACAGTAGGAATATTATTTGAACTAACTGTTTGAGCATCAATTAACATGCACTGCCAAGACTATAAATATTATTTGAACTTGATTGGATGTAAAAAAGAGGGTTTAATTAACGATTGAAAATTCTAAAAAGATATTAGGTTTTAACATTTGGAATAATATTTCAACTTACTGTATTAACATCCATTGTCATGCACTGCCAAGACAACAAACTTTATTTGAACTTGATTGGATAGATAAAAAAGGGTTTTATTAACGATTGAAAATTCCAAAAAGATATGAAATTTTAACAGTAGGAATATTATTTGAACTAACTGTTTGAGCATCAATTAGCATGCCGTGCCAAGACTACAAAATTTATTTGAGCTTGATTGGATGTAAAAAAAAGGGTTTAATTAACGATTGAAAATTCTAAAAAGATATTAGATTTTAACATGTGGAATAATATTTCAACTTACTGCATTAACATCCATTGTCATGCACTGCCAAGACAACAAACTTTATTTGAACTTGATTGGATAGATAAAAAAGGGTTTTATTAACGATTGAAAATTCCAAAAAGATATGAAATTTTAACAGTAGGAATATTATTTGAACTAACTGTTTGAGCATCAATTAACATGCACTGCCAAGACTATAAATATTATTTGAACTTGATTGGATGTAAAAAAGAGGGTTTAATTAACGATTGAAAATTCTAAAAAGATATTAGGTTTTAACATTTGGAATAATATTTCAACTTACTGTATTAACATCCATTGTCATGCACTGCCAAGACAACAAACTTTATTTGAACTTGATTGGATAGATAAAAAAGGGTTTTATTAACGATTGAAAATTCCAAAAAGATATGAAATTTTAACAGTAGGAATATTATTTGAACTAACTGTTTGAGCATCAATTAACATGCACCGCCAAGACTACAAAATTTATTTGAGCTTGATTGGATGTAAAAAAAGGGTTTAATTAACGATTGAAAATTCTAAAAAGATATTAGATTTTAACATTTGGAATAATATTTCAACTTACTGCATTAACATCCATTGTCATGCACTGCCAAGACAACAAACTTTATTTGAACTTGATTAGATGAATAAAAAAGGGTTTTATTAACGATTGAAAACTTCAAAAAGATATTAGATTTTAACAGTAGGAATATTATTTGAACTATCTGCTTTAGCATCAATTAACATGCACTGCCAAGACTACAAAATATATTTGAACTTGATTGGATGTAAAAAAAGGGTTTAATTAACCATTGAAAATTCTAAAAAGATATCAGATTTTAACATTTGGAATAATATTTCAACTTACTGTATTAATATCAAATGTCATGCACTGCCAAGACAAAAAAATTTATTTGAACTTGATTGGATGAATAAAAAAGGGTTTTATTAACGATTGAAAATTTCAAAAAGATATTAGATTTTAACAGTAGGAATATTATTTGAACTAACTGTTTTAGCATCAATTAACATGCACTGCCAAGACTACAAAATTAATTTTAACTTGATTGGATGTAAAAAAAGGGTTTAATTAACGATTGAAAATTCTAAAAAGATATTAGATTTTAACATTTGGAATAAAATTTCAACTTACTGTATTAACATCCATTGTCATGCACTGCCAAGACAACAAACTTGATTTGAACTTGATTGGATAGATAAAAAAGGGTTTTATTAACGATTGAAAATTCAAAAAGATATTAGATTTTAACAGTAGAAATATATTATTTGAACTAACTGTTTTAGCATCAATTAACATGCACTGCCAAGACTACAAAATTTATTTTAACTTGGTTGGATGTAAAAAAAAGGGTTTAATTAACGGTTGAAAATTCTAAAAAGATATTAGATTTTAACATTTGGAATAATATTTCAACTTACTGTATTAACATCCATTGTCATGCACTGCCAAGACAACAAACTTTATTTGAACTTGATTGGATGAATAAAAAAGGGTTTTATTAACGATTGAATATTCCAAAAAGATATGAAATTTTAACAGTAGGAATATTATTTGAACTATCTGCTTTAGCATCAATTAACATGCACTGCCAAGACTACAAAATATATTTGAACTTGATTGGATGTAAAAAAAGGGTTTAATTAACCATTGAAAATTCTAAAAAGATATTAGATTTTAACATTTGGAATAATATTTCAACTTACTGTATTAACATCAATTGTCATGCACTGCCAAGACAACAAAATTTATTTGAACTTGATTGGATGAATAAAAAAGGGTTTTATTAACGATTGAAAATTTCAAAAAGATATTAGATTTTAACAGTAGGAATATTATTTGAACTAACTGTTTTAGCATCAATTAACATGCACTGCCAAGACTACAAAATTAATTTTAACTTGATTGGATGTAAAAAAAGGGTTTAATTAATGATTGAAAATTCTAAAAAGATATTAGATTTTAACATTTGGAATAAAATTTCAACTTACTGTATTAACATCCATTGTCATGCACTGCCAAGACAACAAACTTGATTTGAACTTGATTGGATAGATAAAAAAGGGTTTTATTAACGATTGAAAATTCCAAAATATATTAGATTTTAACAGTAGAAATATACTATTTGAACTAACTGTTTTAGCATCAATTAACATGCACTGCCAAGACTACAAAATTTATTTTAACTTGGTTGGATGTAAAAAAAAGGGTTTTATTAACGATTGAAAATTCTAAAAAGATATTAGATTTTAACATTTGGAATAATATTTCAACTTTGTGCATTAACATCCATTGTCATGCACTGCCAAGACAACAAACTTTATTTGAACTTGATTGGATGAATCAAAAAGGGTTTTATTAACGATTGAAAATTTCAAAAAGATATTAGATTTTAACAGTAGAAATATTATTTGAACTAACTGTTTAAGCATCAATAAACATGCACTGCCAAGACTATAAATATTATTTGAACTTGATTGGATGTAAAAAAGCGGGTTTAATTAACGATTGAAAATTCTAAAAAGATATAAGGTTTTAACATTTGGAATAATATTTCAACTTACTGTATTAACATCCATTGTCATGCACTGCCAAGACAACAAACTTTATTTGAACTTGATTGGATAGATAAAAAAGGGTTTTATTAACGATTGAAAATTCCAAAAAGATATGAAATTTTAACAGTAGGAATATTATTTGAACTAACTGTTTGAGCATCAATTAACATGCACCGCCAAGACTACAAAATTTATTTGAACTTGATTGGATGAATAAAAAAGGGTTTTATTAACGATTGAAAATTTCAAAAAGGTATTAGATTTTAACAGTAGGAATATTATTTGAACTAACTGTTTTAGCATCAATTAACATGCACTGCCAAGACTACAAAATTAATTTTAACTTGATTGGATGTAAAAAAAGGGTTTAATTAACGATTGAAAATTCTAAAAAGATATTAGATTTTAACATTTGGAATAAAATTTCAACTTACTGTATTAACATCCTTGTCATGCACTGCCGAGACAACAAACTTGATTTGAACTTGATTGGATAGATAAAAAAGGGTTTTATTAACGATTGAAAATTCCAAAAAGATATTAGATTTTAACAGTAGAAATATATTATTTGAACTAACTGTTTTAGCATCAATTAACATGCACTGCCAAGACTACAAAATTTATTTTAACTTGGTTGGATGTAAAAAAAAGGGTTTAATTAACGGTTGAAAATTCTAAAAAGATATTAGATTTTAACATTTGGAATAATATATCAACTTACTGTATTAACATCCATTGTCATGCACTGCCAAGACAACAAACTTTATTTGAACTTGATAGGATGAATAAAAAAGGGTTTTATTAACGATTGAATATTCCAAAAAGATATTAAATTTTAACATTAGGAATATTATTTGAACTAACTGTTTTAGCATCAATTAACATGCACTGTCAAGACTACAAAATTTATTTTAACTTGATTGGATGTAAAAAAAGGGTTTAATTAACGATTGAAAATTCTAAAAAGATATTAGATTTTAACATTTGGTATCAAGATAAATATCAAAGCCTATATATTGGCAAAAATTACCTCAAGTATACTAGCTCCTCCATCATCATCAATTAATTGGCCTCATCTACAAAACCTGGCATTAGCTGATTATCAAATTACTAATTCAGATGAAATTGACTTATTAATTGGAGCTGATGCTTATGGTCAATTGCTAGAAGGATCAATCATCAAAGGTCCAGATGACGCTCCAGTTGCCCAGTTAACTAAACTTGGGTGGATCATCTCAGGTCCATGCTCAATGAATTCAAATAACCAATCAGTTCATTCATTTCATTGTTTGTTTGATCAAGATCTTCATTTACTTCTTGAAAAGTTTTGGGTTCAAGAAGAAATAATGCCAATTTCTAGTCAATCATTGTCATCAGCTAATCAAGAATGTGAAAATCATTTTACGACTACTCATCAAAGAGATTCAACAGGGAAGTATATTGTTGAACTACCTTTTAAATCAACAATTGATCAACTTGGTCATTCTAAATCAACTGCTCTCTACATGCTGAACACTATGTATAAAAAGTTTAGTTCCAATCAAGCATATTTTAAAGCCTATTCTGACTTCCTTGACGAATATAAATCACTTGGGCACATGATTCAACTTCCTGACGGAATTCCAGAACCTGTACCTAGTTTTTATCTACCTCATCATGGAGTCATCAAAGAGTCCAGACCCACCACCAAGTTGCGGGTTGTATTTAATGGGTCATGTCGAACTACAAATGGTTCTCCTGTTAATGAATTACTTCATGCTGGTGTTAAACTCCAAATTGATCTCTTTGATGTTCTTATCTGGTTCAGAGAGCATCGGTATATTTTTTCAACTGACGTTGAAAAGATGTATAGACAAATAAAAATTCATCCAGATGACTGGAAATTCCAACAAATCCTTTGGAAGAAACAAGATCAACTAATTACGTACCAACTAACCACTCTTACCTATGGGTTAGTGTGTGCACCATTCTTAGCTTTGCGCAGTTTGTTACAATTGGTCCATGATGAAGACCATCGATATCTACTTGCAATTGATGCTCTTACCAAAGGGCGTTATGTTGATGATATTTTTCGTGGGTCTACAACAATCGAAAAAGCACAACATCAAGCTTATCAAATTGACCAACTCTGCATGGCGGGCGGTTTTCCATTAAGAAAATGGATCAGTAATCATCCAGATGTGTTAAAGTTAATTCCTAAAGTTTATCATGCAACAACATCCAATCTCACCATCAAAGATGATACTATTAGAGCCTTAGGATTATCTTGGAGTCCCACTTTAGACTGTCTGTCATTTAAAATGGAAGCATCATCAGTCACCAGAATCACTAAACGTTCAGTTTTATCAACAATAGCGCAGTTTTTTGACCCTTTTGGTCTTCTTACTCCAATTTTCATACGGTTCAAAATATTCATGCAAGAATTATGGGCAATAAAACTCAATCGGGATGATGAATTGGGTCCAGCACAAGTCTCTACATGGCAACAGCTTGTATCTACTCTTGATCAATTAAATAAGATCCAAATTCCACGATGGATTGGTACCCAATCAGGACCTAATCTTGAAATACATGGCTTCTGTGATGCATCTCAATTAGCTATGGCGGCTGCAGTCTACATCAAAACCAATGAAAATGGGATACTTAAAAATATTTTATTGGCTTCCAAGTCTAAAGTAGCTCCACTTAAACGAATGACCATCCCTCGTTTAGAGCTATCATCAGCAGTTATGTTAGTTAAGCTAATGAAACATTGTCATCAATTACTCAACATCACAGATTCACCATGTTATTTGTGGACTGATTCATCAATTAGCTCTACGTGGCTTAATTCTCATCCGTCAAGGGGGAAAGAATTCGTCCACAACCGAGTGTGTTTCATTCAAGAAAACCTGCCCCATGCTCAATGGAAACATGTAGCTGGTAAAGAAGATCCGTGCGACCAGAGGTGTTTCAGCGTCAGACCTTCATGCGCATAACATTTGGTGGTCTGGTCCAGCTTGGTTACTTAATGACTCAACAACGTGGCCAATTTCTCCATCTTCACGTTTCCATGATGAATTATTTCATGAAGAACGACAAGCTAATAACGCTAATAACTTACTTAGTCTACATGTGTCTTCAACAGCGTCTACACCATCTATAAAAAATGAAGATTTAATATCAAGGTACAGTACACTGGAAAAATTGGTCAAAAGAACAGCCTTGGCAATAAAAGTCATGAAACGATTGAAGAGACAACCAACATCATTGTTTGATACACCACTCACTTCAGACGAATGTGATGAAGCTCTTAAAAAGTTGATCAAACATGTTCAACACATGTATTTCAATAAAGAAATAAAATTGTTGATGAACAAACAATTGATTCCAAGATCTAATGTTTTGTTAAAATGCACACCTTTTCTTGATTCATCTAAATTACTTCGAGTTGGTGGCCGATTGGCAAATGCTGATTTACCACTTGCCACAAAACATCCATTTATTTTGCCAGAGTCAGGCCCTTTTACATCACTGGTTATTCAAGATGCTCACCATCGAACACTTCATGGATCAATCAAAGATAACCTTATATTCGTAATACCTATTGGATTCTTGGTGGTCGAAATCCAATTCGTTTACTCCTTTACAAATGCGTCATTTGTATTCGATATCGTCAAATTAGAACGAACCAGCTCATGGGACAGTTACCGTCATCTAGAGTCAATCAACACAGACCTTTCCTTCATTCAGGAGTGGATTATGCTGGTCCTTTTTTAATAAAACACAGAAAAGGAAAAAATACTGGTCTTCAAAAATCTTGGGTATCTGTCTTTGTTTGTTACAGCGCATCAGCAATTCATCTTGAATTGGTTACTGATTATTCTACTGAAGCCTTTCTTGCTGCTTATCGTAGATTCACCAGTCGACGAGGTATTTGCTCCACTTTAAATAGTGATTGTGGGACAAATTTTCAAGGAGCTGATCGTGAATTGAAAAAGATGTTTTCACAAGATTCAATACAACTCGCAAAATTTGCTTCTTTAATAGCAATGGATGGAAGACGTTGGTGTTTCAACCCCCATCTGCTCCGCATTTTGGAGGGAAATTTGAAGTAGCTGTTAAATCCATGATATATCATTTAAAAAGGGTCGTTGGAGATACCAAACTTACATCAGAAGAGTTTTCTACTATTTTAGTCCAAATCGAGGCAATTCTAAATTCACAGCCATTAACTCCATTTACTGATGATCCAGATGATTTAAATGTTTGACATCAGCACATTTTTTAATTGGTCAGCCGCTTACGTTAATTCTTGAACCATCACTAAAACATCTTAACATTACAAGATTGTCACGCTGGCAACGATTAAGTCAAATGACTCAGAGCTTTTGGAAAAAAATGGTTCAAAGAATATCTCAAACGTCATCAAATTACATATAAGTGGGACCAACCATCCACGCCTTTAAAATTGGTTCTATTGTCCTCATTATGGATGAAAGATATCCACCCGCTAAATGGCCATTGGGTCGTGTAATTGAGTGTCATCCTGGAACTAATGGTCATGTCAGGGTCGTCACTGTTAAAACCAGTACTACCAAGTTCAAGCGACCAATAGTCAAATTATGTCCTTTACCTGTTGAAGAATCATCAGATGTTTCGTTGCCAGGGTCAACGAAGGCGGGCGGAAATGTTTAAAGCTAAAATTAACAATAGTAGGCTCACAGCAAGGTAGGCTATGAGCTTACTATATAAATAGCTGTCAGTTACTTAAACAATCAGTTTATCTGTTTTTTTCTTTGTGAAATAAAAGCTGTGATGTATATGTAATGTTTTAATTCTTAATAGTGATAAAACAACATAAAATACCAATTCAATCTTGGACATCAAATCAAAAACAATAGGTGGTTCGTTGCTTTGTTGTAGTGGTTTAGTGGTTTATTGGTTTATTTAGTGGTTTGTGTATTTAATGATTTGTTTGTTGGTTTGTGGTTTGTGTGTTTGTTTGTTTAGTGATTTGTTTGATTGTTTGCTTGTATTGTTTATTGTTTGCATTTTGTGCTGCATTCTTGTCTGTCATTGCATACTTGATCAAGTTGCATACTGGATGGCCAGTATGTATGTTTGCTTGACGTTTATATAGAGTCACATATGTATGTCAATCAAGATGGTTGGTTGAGTTATTGGTGCATATTGGTCACTCATGGGATGACCAGTATGTGTATTTTTCTGGCTGACTTTTATATAGCGTCAACATATGTGTGTCGATCAAGGCTTTGGTTGATTTGAGTTGTAAGCTTGCTTGAGTGTACAATTGGTGTGATTGAGCAAACCACGAGAAACACTTGATGGTTGTTTTCTCATAAACCACTTTTATTTTTAGCAATCAAGAACTGTGATTGGTCATTATCGTCAAGTCGGTCATCAGCTGTGATTAAGCCTTTACAAAGGTAATAATGATCAACTTTATCTCATTAGATACAGTCCACTTTTTACCATTCTCACCCTTTTCCTATTTTGTTTTTCTTTAAATAGACCCTCCTAACATTTTTTTGGTCCTTCGAGCCGGATCTTAAATCAAATTGAGTGCCAGTTATCGTTACTAGGAGGTTACTGTTTCATAAGTCATAAAGTTGAGAAAATTACTTTCAATGGATAGTCTTCAAATTCTTCATCGCATTACGCGACAACAATCACACGCTGATGAAATCAATAAAATTTACATTGATTTAATGGCTATTGGTCGAGAGAACATTTCAATTAATCGACTTACTACTCGATTAACTCTTCTTGAGGAGAAATGGAAACATTTCACCTGAGAGCATTAAATTATCAGCCTTGCTATTCTCGGCCTTGATAACGATAGTCAAGAAAAATTAAAGGATAATGAATACTTTGTTGACGATCTGTACCAAGCAACTTCTGAATCCCATTTGCAGAACAAAGAAAAAATGGCTAATCTGCGAGATGAAATCTCTTCATCATCTCAATTAATAGTTGAGAGTCCAAAACCTCACCTTTATCCTCATCATTCACGTCTTCCGACATTAACGTTACCAAAATTTGATGGCACTATATCCAAATGGTTGACATTCAAAGGTCTTTTCCAATCGGTGGTTATTTCACGCTCTGAATTGACTGCTGTTGAGAAACTGCAATATCTCAAAACTCATCTCACAGGTGTTGCTGAACAACTTCTCAAAAATACAGAACTTGTCGAAGAAAATTTTGAAAAGTCGTGGCAAGCCTTAATCGAGTATCATGAAGATGAACGTCTTTTGATCAATAACTTTTTTGACAACTTTTGTAATGTCAAATCTATGTCGAAACGATCAGCAAGTGAACTTGAACGTGTTTATACTGCTGCCTATCAACTTCACCACAATTTGTTGAGTTTGAAACGCGTAAATAATGATGATTCCATCATTTATTTTACTGTGAAAAAATTGGATTCCAGAACTTTTGAAAATTGGCATGATTATCTTAGCGGAAGTAAACATGCAACCACTTGGGAACAGCTTGAACAGTTCTTTCACGAGAAAAAACGCACATTACAAGCTTCAGAAAGACCCTCAAGCCCTAAGTCAAATCATCATGATCAACGTCATCATTCAGCTTGGGCAAATTTTGCAAGCTCATCCAAAGCAACACCAAATGTATCATGTAATATTTGTTCTGGCAATCATTATGCTTATAAATGTGCAACATTCCTACAACGATATGATTGTGCATTTACGAGAAAACTTTGTTTCAACTGTCTGGGAAGACATCAAATTTCATCATGTTCATCAAATCGAAGATGTATTAAATGCGGATTCAAACACCACACTGAATTGCACTCTTATTTTTCAATGAAAAATAATAATATAAAAAATCAAAAAGGCATGGAAACTCGCCAACAACATCTTCAACCCCATCAATAGGGTCAGCTACTGTAAATCATGCTTACCAAACTCATAGGCCTGCTCCAACAGTATTATTAGCTACAGCACGAGTGATAACTGCCAATGATCAAGGTGAACTTACAATGGTACAAGCTCTTTTGGATCAAGGTTCAGAAATTTAATTTATTTCTGAAAGAATGATAACTCATCTTGGAACACCACGTCATTCGTCTGCTCTTTCATTATTCGGTCTTGGAGGTCAGAAAACAAGTAAGACCAGAGGAATTGTAAACGTCACTATCTCGCCTCACTTTGATATTACTATCAAGATAAATATCAAAGCCTATATATTGGCAAAAATTACCTCAAGTATACTAGCTCCTCCATCATCATCAATTAATTGGCCTCATCTACAAAACCTGACATTAGCTGATTATCAAATTACTAATTCAGATGAAATTGACTTATTAATTGGAGCTGATGCTTATGGTCAATTGCTAGAAGGATCAATTATCAAAGGTCCAGATGACGCTCCAGTTGCCCAGTTAACTAACCTTGGGTGGATCATCTCAGGTCCATGCTCAATGAAGTCAAATAACCAATCATTTCATTCATTTCATTGTTCGTTTGATCAAGATCTTCATTTACTTCTTGAAAAGTTTTGGGTTCAAGAAGAAATAATGCCAATTTCTAGTCAATCATTGTCATCAGCTGATCAAGAATGTGAAAATCATTTTACGACTACTCATCAAAGGGATTCAACAGGGAAGTATATTGTTAAACTACCTTCTAAATCAACAATTGATCAACTTGGTCATTCTAAATCAACTGCTCTCTACATGCTGAACACTATGTATAAAAAGTTAAGTTCCAATCAAGCATATTTTAAAGCCTATTCTGACTTCCTTGACGAATATAAATCACTTGGGCACATGATTCAACTTCCTGACGGAATTCCAGAACCTGTACCTAGTTTTTATCTACCTCATCATGGAGTCATCAAAGAGTCCAGCACCACCACCAAGTTGCGGGTTGTATTTAATGGGTCATGTCGAACTACAAATGGCTCTCCTGTTAATGAATTACTTCATGCTGGTGCTAAACTCCAAATTGATCTCTTTGATGTTCTTATCTGGTTCAGAGAGCATCGGTATATTTTTTCAACTGACGTTGAAAAGATGTATAGACAAATAAAAATTCATCCAGATGACTGGAAATTCCGACAAATCCTTTGGAAGAAACAAGATCAACTTATTACGTACCAACTAACCACTGTTATCTGTGGGTTAGTGTGTGCACCATTCTTAGCTTTGCGCAGTTTGTTACAATTGGTCCATGATGAAGGCCATCGATATCCACTTGCAATTGATGCTCTTACCAAAGGGCGTTATGTTGATGATATTTTTGGTGGGTCTACAACAATCGAAAAAGCACAACATCAAGCTTATCAAATTGACCAACTCTGCATGGCGGGTGGTTTTTCATTAAGAAAATGGATCAGTAATCATCCAGATGTGTTAAAGTTAATTCCTAAAGAGTATCATGCAACAACATCCAATCTCATCATCAAAGATGATACTATTAAAGCCTTAGGATTATCTTGGAGTCCCACTTTAGACTGTCTGTCATTTAAAATGGAAGCATCATCAGTCACCAGAATCACTAAACGTTCAGTTTTATCAACAATAGCGCAGTTTTTTGACCCTTTTGGTCTTCTTACTCCAATTTTCATACGGTTCAAAATATTCATGCAAGAATTATGGGCAATAAAACTCAATCGGGATGATGAATTGGGTCCAGCACAAGTCTCTACATGGCAACAGCTTGTATCTACTCTTGATCAATTAAATAAGATCCAAATTCCACGATGGATTGGTACCCAATCAGGACCTAATCTTGAAATACATGGCTTCTGTGATGCATCTCAATTAGCTATGGCGGCTGCAGTCTACATCAAAACCAATGAAAATGGGATACTTAAATATATTTTATTGGCTTCCAAGTCTAAAGTAGCTCCACTTAAACGAATGACCATCCCTCGTTTAGAGCTATCATCAGCAGTTATGTTAGTTAAGCTAATGAAACATTGTCATCAATTACTCAACATCACAGACTCACCATGTTATTTGTGGACTGATTCATCAATTATCTCTACGTGGCTTAATTCTCATCCGTCAAGGGGGAAAGAATTCGTCCACAACCGAGTGTGTTTCATTCAAGAAAACCTGCCCCATGCTCAATGGAAACATGTAGCTGGTAAAGAAGATCCGTGCGACCAGAGGTGTTTCAGCGTCAGACCTTCATGCGCATAACATTTGGTGGTCTGGTCCAGCTTGGTTACTTAATGACTCAACAACGTGGCCAATTTCTCCATCTTCACGTTTCCATGATGAATTATTTCATGAAGAACGACAAGCTAATAACGCTAATAACTTACTTAGTCTAAATGTGTCTTCAACAGCGTCTACACCATCTATAAAAAATGAAGATTTAATATCAAGGTACAGTACACTGGAAAAATTGGTCAAAAGAACAGCCTTGGCAATAAAAGTCATGAAACGATTGAAGAGACAACCAACATCATTGTTTGATACACCACTCACTTCAGACGAATGTGATGAAGCTCTTAAAAAGTTGATCAAACATGTTCAACACATGTATTTCAATAAAGAAATAAAATTGTTGATGAACAAACAATTGATTCCAAGATCTAATGTTTTGTTAAAATGCACACCTTTTCTTGATTCATCTAAATTACTTCGAGTTGGTGGCCGATTAGCAAATGCTGATTTACCACTTGCCACAAAACATCCATTTATTTTGCCAGAGTCAGGCCCTTTTACATCACTGGTTATTCAAGATGCTCACCATCGAACACTTCATGGATCAATCAAAGATAACCTTATATTCGTAATACCTATTGGATTCTTGGTGGTCGAAATCCAATTCGTTTACTCCTTTACAAATGCGTCATTTGTATTCGATATCGTCAAATTAGAACGAACCAGCTCATGGGACAGTTACCGTCATCTAGAGTCAATCAACACAGACCTTTCCTTCATTCAGGAGTGGATTATGCTGGTCCTTTTTTAATAAAGCACAGAAAAGGAAAAAATACTGGTCTTCAAAAATCTTGGGTATCTGTCTTTGTTTGTTACAGCGCATCAGCAATTCATCTTGAATTGGTTACTGATTATTCTACTGAAGCCTTTCTTGCTGCTTATCGTAGATTCACCAGTCGACGAGGTATTTGCTCCACTTTAAATAGTGATTATGGGACAAATTTTCAAGGAGCTGATCGTGAATTGAAAAAGATGTTTTCACAAGATTCAATACAACTCGCAAAATTTGCTTCTTTAATAGCAATGGATGGAAGACGTTGGTGTTTCAACCCCCATCTGCTCCGCATTTTGGAGGGAAATTTGAAGTAGCTGTTAAATCCATGATATATCATTTAAAAAGGGTCGTTGGAGATACCAAACTTACATCAGAAGAGTTTTCTACTATTTTAGTCCAAATCGAGGCAATTCTAAATTCACAGCCATTAACTCCATTTACTGATGATCCAGATGATTTAAATGTTTGACATCAGCACATTTTTTAATTGGTCAGCCGCTTACGTTAATTCTTGAACCATCACTAAAACATCTTAACATTACAAGATTGTCACGCTGGCAACGATTAAGTCAAATGACTCAGAGCTTTTGGAAAAAAATGGTTCAAAGAATATCTCAAACGTCATCAAATTACATATAAGTGGGACCAACCATCCACGCCTTTAAAAATTGGTTCTATTGTCCTCATTATGGATGAAAGATATCCACCCGCTAAATGTCCATTGGGTCGTGTGATTGAGTGTCATCTTGGAACTGATGGTCATGTCAGGGTCGTCATTGTTAAAACCAGTACTACCAAGTTCAAGCGACCAATAGTCAAATTATGTCCTTTACCTGTTGAAGAATCATCAGATGTTTCGTTGCCAGGGTCAACGAAGGCGGGCGGAAATGTTTAAAGCCAAAATTAACAATAGTAGGCTCACAGCAAGGTAGGCTATGAGCTTACTATATAAATAGCTGTCAGTTACTTAAACAATCAGTTTATCTGTTTTTTTCTTTGTGAAATAAAAGTTGTGATGTATATGTAATGTTTTAATTCTTAATAGTGATAAAACAACATAAAATACCAATTCAATCTTGGACATCAAATCAAAAACAATAGGTGGTTCGTTGCTATGTTTTATTTGTTTAGTGGTTTATTGGTTTATTTAGTGGTTTGTGTATTTAATGATTTGTTTGTTGGTTTGTGGTTTGTGTGTTTTTTTGTTTAGTGATTTGTTTGATTGTTTGTTTGTATTGTTTATTGTTTGCATTTTGTGCTGCATTCTTGTTTGTCATTGCATACTTGATCAAGTTGCATACTGGATGGCCAGTATGTATGTTTGCTTGACGTTTATATAGAGTCACATATGTATGTCAATCAAGATGGTTGGTTGAGCTATTGGTGCATATTGGTCACTCATGGGATGACCAGGATGGGTATTTTTCTGGCTGACTTTTATATAGCGTCAACATATGTATGTCGACCAAGGCTTTGGTTGATTTGAGTTGTAAGCTTGCTTGAGTGTACAATTGGTGTGATTGAGCAAACCACGAGAAACACTTGATGGTTGTTTTCTCATAAACCACTTTTATTTTTAGCAATCAAGAACTGTGATTGGTCATTGTCGTCAAGTCGGTCATCAGCTGTGATTAAACCTTTACAAAGGTAATAATGATCAACTTTATCTCCACTTTTTACCATTCTCACACAAGGGTTTAATTAACGATTGAAAGTTCTAAAAAGATATTAGATTTTAACATTTGGAATAATATTTCAACTTACTGTGTTAACATCAATTGTCATGCACTGCCAAGACAAAAAAATTTGTGTGAACTTGATTGGATGAATAAAAAAGGGTTTTATTAACGATTGAAAATTTCAAAAAGATATTAAATTTTAACAGTAGGAATATTATTTGAACTAATTGTTTTAGCATCAATTAACATGCACTGCCAAGACTACAAAATTTATTTGAACTTGATTGGATGTAAAAAAAAGGGTTTTATTAACGATTGAAAATTCTAAAAAGATATTAGATTTTAACATTTGGAATAATATTTCAACTTACTGCATTAACATCCATTGTCATGCACTGCCAAGACAACAAACTTTATTTGAACTTGATTGGATGAATCAAAAAGGGTTTTATTAACGATTGAAAATTTCAAAAAGAAATTAGATTTTAACAGTAGAAATATTATTTGAACTAACTGTTTAAGCATCAATAAACATGCACTGCCAAGACTATAAATATTATTTGAACTTGATTGGATGTAAAAAAGAGGGTTTAATTAACGATTGAAAATTCTAAAAAGATATTAGGTTTTAACATTTGGAATAATATTTCAACTTACTGTATTAACATCCATTGTCATGCACTGCCAAGACAACAAACTTTATTTGAACTTGATTGGATAGATAAAAAAGGGTTTTATTAACGATTGAAAATTCCAAAAAGATATGAAATTTTAACAGTAGGAATATTATTTGAACTAACTGTTTGAGCATCAATTAACATGCACCGCCAAGACTACAAAATTTATTTGAGCTTGATTGGATGTAAAAAAAAGGGTTTAATTAACGATTGAAAATTCTAAAAAGATATTAGATTTTAACATGTGGAATAATATTTCAACTTACTGCATTAACATCCATTGTCATGCACTGCCAAGACAACAAACTTTATTTGAACTTGATTAGATGAATAAAAAGGGGTTTTATTAACGATTGAAAATTCCAAAAAGATATTAAATTTTAAAAGTAGGAATATTATTTGAACTAACTGTTTGAGCATCAATTAGCATGCCGTGCCAAGACTACAAAATTTATTTCAACTTGATTGGATGTAAAAAAAAGGTTTTAATTAACGATCGACAATTCTAAAAAGATATTAGATTTTAACATTTGGAATAATATTACAACTAACTGTATTAACATCCATTGTCATGCACTGCCAACACAACAAAATTTATTTGAACTTGATTGGATGAATAGAAAAGGGTTTTAGTAGCGATTGAAAATTCCAAAAAGATATTAGATTTTAACAGTAGGAATATTATTTGAACTAACTGTTTGAGCATCAATTAACATGCACTGCCAAGACTATAAATATTATTTGAACTTGATTGGATGTAAAAAAGAGGGTTTAATTAACGATTGAAAATTCTAAAAAGATATTAGGTTTTAACATTTGGAATAATATTTCAACTTACTGTATTAACATCCATTGTCATGCACTGCCAAGACAACAAACTTTATTTGAACTTGATTGGATAGATAAAAAAGGGTTTTATTAACGATTGAAAATTCCAAAAAGATATGAAATTTTAACAGTAGGAATATTATTTGAACTAACTGTTTGAGCATCAATTAGCATGCCGTGCCAAGACTACAAAATTTATTTGAGCTTGATTGGATGTAAAAAAAAGGGTTTAATTAACGATTGAAAATTCTAAAAAGATATTAGATTTTAACATGTGGAATAATATCTCAACTTACTGCATTAACATCCATTGTCATGCACTGCCAAGACAACAAACTTTATTTGAACTTGATTGGATAGATAAAAAAGGGTTTTATTAACGATTGAAAATTCCAAAAAGATATGAAATTTTAACAGTAGGAATATTATTTGAACTAACTGTTTGAGCATCAATTAACATGCACTGCCAAGACTATAAATATTATTTGAACTTGATTGGATGTAAAAAAGAGGGTTTAATTAACGATTGAAAATTCTAAAAAGATATTAGGTTTTAACATTTGGAATAATATTTCAACTTACTGTATTAACATCCATTGTCATGCACTGCCAAGACAACAAACTTTATTTGAACTTGATTGGATAGATAAAAAAGGGTTTTATTAACGATTGAAAATTCCAAAAAGATATGAAATTTTAACAGTAGGAATATTATTTGAACTAACTGTTTGAGCATCAATTAGCATGCCGTGCCAAGACTACAAAATTTATTTCAACTTGATTGGATGTAAAAAAAAGGTTTTAATTAACGATCGACAATTCTAAAAAGATATTAGATTTTAACACCTCGAATAATATTTACACTTACTGTATTAACATCCATTGTCATGCACTGCCAAGACAACAAACTTTATTTGAACTTGATTAAATGTAAAAAAAGGGTTTAATTAACGATTGAAAATTCTAAAAAGATATTAGATTTTAACATTTGGAATAATATTACAACTAACTGTATTAACATCCATTGTCATGCACTGCCAACACAACAAAATTTATTTGAACTTGATTGGATGAATAGAAAAGGGTTTTAGTAGCGATTGAAAATTCCAAAAAGATATTAGATTTTAACAGTAGGAATATTATTTGAACTAACTGCTTTAGCCTCAATTAACATGCACTGCCAAGACTACAAAATTTATTTGAACTTGATTGGATGTAAAAAAAGGGTTTAATTAACGATTGAAAATTCTAAAAAGATATTAAATTTTAACAGTAGGAATATTATTTGAACTAACTGTTTTAGCATCAATTAGCATGCACTGCCAAGACTACAAAATTTATTTCAACTTGATTGGATGTAAAAAAAAGGGTTTAATTAACGATCGACAATTCTAAAAAGATATTAGATTTAAACACCTCGAATAATATTTACACTTACTGTAATAACATCCATTGTCATGCACTGCCAAGACAACAAACTTTATTTGAACTTGATTGGATGAATAAAAAAGAGTTTTATTAACGATTGAAAATTTCAAAAAGATATTAGATTTTAACAGTAGAAATATTATTTGAACTAATTGTTTTAGCATCAATTAACATGCACTGCCAAGACTACAAAATTTATTTCAACTTGATTAAATGTAAAAAAAGGGTTTAATTAACGATTGAAAATTCTAAAAAGATATTAGATTTTAACATTTGGAATAATATTTCAACTTACTGTATTAACATCCATTGTCATGCACTGCCAACACAACAAAATTCATTTGAACTTGATTGGATGAATAGAAAAGGGTTTTAGTAACGATTGAAAATTCCAAAAAGATATTAGATTTTAACAGTAGGAATATTATTTGAACTAACTGCTTTAGCCTCAATTAACATGCACTGCCAAGACTTCAAAATTTATTTGAACTTGATTGGATTTAAAAAAAGGGTTTATTTAACAATTGAAAATTCTAAAAAGATATTAGATTTTAACATTTGGAATAATATTACAACTTACTGTATTAACATCCATTGTCATGCACTGCCAACACAACAAAATTTATTTGAACTTGATTGGATGAATAGAAGAGGGTTTTAGTAGCGATTGAACATTCCAAAAAGATATTAGATTTTAACAGTAGGAATATTATTTGAACTAACTGCTTTAGCCTCAATTAACATGCACTGCCAACACAACAAAATTTATTTGAACTTGATAGGATGAATAAAAAGGGGTTTTATTAACGATTGAAAATTCCAAAAAGATATTAAATTTTAACAGTAGGAATACTATTTGAACTAACTGTTTTAGCATCAATTAGCATGCACTGCCAAGACTACAAAATTTATTTCAACTTGATTGGATGTAAAAAAAAGGGTTTAATTAACGATCGAGAATTCTAAAAAGATATTAGATTTTAACAGCTCGAATAATATTTACACTTACTGTATTAACATCGATTGTCATGCACTGCCAAGACAACAAACTTTATTTGAACTTGATTGGATGAATAAAAAAGAGTTTTATTAACGATTGAAAATTTCAAAAAGATATTAGATTTTAACAGTAGAAATATTATTTGAACTAATTGTTTTAGCATCAATTAACATGCACTGCCAAGACTACAAAATTTATTTCAACTTGATTAAATGTAAAAAAAGGGTTTAATCAACGATTGAAAATTCTAAAAAGATATTAGATTTTAACATTTGGAATAATATTTCAACTTACTGTATTAACATCCATTGTCATGCACTGCCAACACAACAAAATTTATTTGAACTTGATTGGATGAATAGAAAAGGGTTTTAGTAACGATTGAAAATTCCAAAAAGATATTAGATTTTAACAGTAGGAATATTATTTGAACTAACTGCTTTAGCCTCAATTAACATGCACTGCCAAGACTACAAAATTTATTTGAACTTGATTGGATGTAAAAAAAGGGTTTAATTAACGATTGAAAATTCTAAAAAGATATTAGATTTTAACAGTAGAAATATTATTTGAACTAATTGTTTTAGCATCAATTAACATGCACTGCCAAGACTACAAAATTTATTTCAACTTGATTAAATGTAAAAAAAGGGTTTAATCAACGATTGAAAATTCTAAAAAGATATTAGATTTTAACATTTGGAATAATATTTCAACTTACTGTATTAACATCCATTGTCATGCACTGCCAACGCAACAAAATTTATTTGAACTTGATTGGATGAATAGAAAAGGGTTTTAATAACGATTGAAAATTTCAAAAAGATATTAGATTTTAACAGTAGGAATATTATTTGAACTAACTGCTTTAGCCTCAATTAACATGCACTGCCAACACAACAAAATTTATTTGAACTTGATAGGATGAATAAAAAGGGGTTTTATTATCGATTGAAAATTCCAAAAAGATATTAAATTTTAACAGTAGGAATATTATTTGAACTAACTGTTTTAGCATCAATTAGCATGCACTGCCAAGACTACAAAATTTATTTCAACTTGATTGGATGTAAAAAAAAGGGTTTAATTAACGATCGAGAATTCTAAAAAGATATTAGATTTTAACAGCTCGAATAATATTTACACTTACTGTATTAACATCGATTGTCATGCACTGCCAAGACAACAAACTTTATTTGAACTTGATTGGATGAATAAAAAAGAGTTTTATTAACGATTGAACATTCCAAAAAGATATTAGATTTTAACAGTAGGAATATTATTTGAACTAACTGCTTTAGCCTCAATTAACATGCACTGCCAACACAACAAAATTTATTTGAACTTGATAGGATGAATAAAAAGGGGTTTTATTAACGATTGAAAATTCCAAAAAGATATTAAATTTTAACAGTAGGAATATTATTTGAACTAACTGTTTTAGCATCAATTAGCATGCACTGCCAAGACTACAAAATTTATTTCAACTTGATTGGATGTAAAAAAAAGGGTTTAATTAACGATCGAGAATTCTAAAAAGATATTAGATTTTAACAGCTCGAATAATATTTACACTTACTGTATTAACATCGATTGTCATGCACTGCCAAGACAACAAACTTTATTTGAACTTGATTGGATGAATAAAAAAGAGTTTTATTAACGATTGAAAATTTCAAAAAGATATTAGATTTTAACAGTAGAAATATTATTTGAACTAATTGTTTTAGCATCAATTAACATGCACTGCCAAGACTACAAAATTTATTTCAACTTGATTAAATGTAAAAAAAGGGTTTAATCAACGATTGAAAATTCTAAAAAGATATTAGATTTTAACATTTGGAATAATATTTCAACTTACTGTATTAACATCCATTGTCATGCACTGCCAACACAACAAAATTTATTTGAACTTGATTGGATGAATAGAAAAGGGTTTTAATAACGATTGAAAATTTCAAAAAGATATTAGATTTTAACAGGAGGAATATTATTTGAACTAACTGTTTTAGCCTCAATTAACGTGCACTGCCAAGACTACAAAATTTATTTGAACTTGATTGGATGTAAAAAAAAGGGTTTAATTAACGATTGAAAATTCTAAAAAGATATTAGATTTTAACATTTGGAATAAAATTTCAACTTACTGCATTAACATCCATTGTCATGCACTGCCAAGACAACAAACTTGATTTGAACTTGATTGGATAGATAAAAAAGGGTTTTACTAACGATTGAAAATTCTAAAAAGATATTAGATTTTAACATTTGGAATAATATTTCAACTTTCTGCATTAACATCCATTGTCATGCACTGCCAAGACAACAAACCTTATTTGAACTTGATTGGATGAATAAAAAAGGGTTTTATTAGCGATTGAAAATTTCAAAAAGATATAAGATTTTAACATTTGGAACAACATTTCAACTTATTGTATTAACATCCATTGTCATGCACTGCCAGCACAACAAAATTTATTTGAACTTGATTGGATGAAACGAAAAGGGTTTTAGTAACGATTGAAAATTCCAAAAAGATATTAGATTTTAACAGTAGGAATATTATTTGAACTTACTGTTTTAGCATCAATTAACATGCACTGCCAAGACTACAAAATTTATTTTAACTTGATTGGATGTAAAAAATAAGGTTTAATTAACTATCGAAAATTCTAAAAAGATATTAGATCTTAACATTTGGAATAATATTTCAATTTTCTGCATTAACATCCATTGTCATGCACTGCCAAGACAGCAAAACTTATTTGAACTTGATTGGATGAATAAAAAAGGGTTTTATTAGCAATTGAAAATTTCAAAAAGATATAAGATTTTAACATTTGGAACAACATTTCAACTTATTGTATTAACATCCATTGTCATGCACTGCCAAGACAACAAGCTTGATTTGAACTTGATTGGATAGATAAAAAAGGGTTTTATTAACGATTGAAAACTCCAAAAAGATATTAAATTTTAACAGTAGAAATATTATTTGAACTAACTGTTTTAGCATCAATTAACATGCACTGCCAAGACTACAAAATTTATTTGAACTTGATTGGATGTAAAAAAAGGGTTTAATTAACGATTGAAAATTCTAAAAAGATATTAGATTTTAACATTTGGAATAATATTTCAACTTACTGTATTAACATCCATTGTCATGCACTGCCAGCACAACAAAATTTATTTGAACTTGATTGGATGAATAGAAAAGGGTTTTAGTAACGATTGAAAATTCCAAAAAGATATTAGATTTTAACAGTAGAAATATTATTTGAACTAATTGTTTTATCCTCAATTAACATGCACTGCCAAGACTACAAACTTGATTTGAACTTGATTGGATGGATAAAAAAGGGTTTTACTAACGATTGAAAATTCTAAAAAGATATTAGATTTTAACATTTGGAATAATATTTCAACTTTCTGCATTAACATCCATTGTCATGCACTGCCAACACAACAAAATTCATTTGAACTTGATTGGATGAATAGAAAAGGGTTTTAGTAACGATTGAAAATTCCAAAAAGATATTAGATTTTAACAGTAGGAATATTATTTGAACTAACTGCTTTAGCCTCAATTAACATGCACTGCCAAGACTTCAAAATTTATTTGAACTTGATTGGATTTAAAAAAAGGGTTTATTTAACAATTGAAAATTCTAAAAAGATATTAGATTTTAACATTTGGAATAATATTACAACTTACTGTATTAACATCCATTGTCATGCACTGCCAACACAACAAAATTTATTTGAACTTGATTGGATGAATAGAAGAGGGTTTTAGTAGCGATTGAACATTCCAAAAAGATATTAGATTTTAACAGTAGGAATATTATTTGAACTAACTGCTTTAGCCTCAATTAACATGCACTGCCAACACAACAAAATTTATTTGAACTTGATAGGATGAATAAAAAGGGGTTTTATTAACGATTGAAAATTCCAAAAAGATATTAAATTTTAACAGTAGGAATACTATTTGAACTAACTGTTTTAGCATCAATTAGCATGCACTGCCAAGACTACAAAATTTATTTCAACTTGATTGGATGTAAAAAAAAGGGTTTAATTAACGATCGAGAATTCTAAAAAGATATTAGATTTTAACAGCTCGAATAATATTTACACTTACTGTATTAACATCGATTGTCATGCACTGCCAAGACAACAAACTTTATTTGAACTTGATTGGATGAATAAAAAAGAGTTTTATTAACGATTGAAAATTTCAAAAAGATATTAGATTTTAACAGTAGAAATATTATTTGAACTAATTGTTTTAGCATCAATTAACATGCACTGCCAATACTTCAAAATTTATTTTAACTTGATTGGATGTAAAAAAAAGGGTTTAATTAACGATCGACAATTCTAAAAAGATATTAGATTTAAACACCTCGAATAATATTTACACTTACTGTAATAACATCCATTGTCATGCACTGCCAAGACAACAAACTTTATTTGAACTTGATTGGATGAATAAAAAAGAGTTTTATTAACGATTGAAAATTTCAAAAAGATATTAGATTTTAACAGTAGAAATATTATTTGAACTAATTGTTTTAGCATCAATTAACATGCACTGCCAAGACTACAAAATTTATTTCAACTTGATTAAATGTAAAAAAAGGGTTTAATTAACGATTGAAAATTCTAAAAAGATATTAGATTTTAACATTTGGAATAATATTTCAACTTACTGTATTAACATCCATTGTCATGCACTGCCAACACAACAAAATTCATTTGAACTTGATTGGATGAATAGAAAAGGGTTTTAGTAACGATTGAAAATTCCAAAAAGATATTAGATTTTAACAGTAGGAATATTATTTGAACTAACTGCTTTAGCCTCAATTAACATGCACTGCCAAGACTTCAAAATTTATTTGAACTTGATTGGATTTAAAAAAAGGGTTTATTTAACAATTGAAAATTCTAAAAAGATATTAGATTTTAACATTTGGAATAATATTACAACTTACTGTATTAACATCCATTGTCATGCACTGCCAACACAACAAAATTTATTTGAACTTGATTGGATGAATAGAAGAGGGTTTTAGTAGCGATTGAACATTCCAAAAAGATATTAGATTTTAACAGTAGGAATATTATTTGAACTAACTGCTTTAGCCTCAATTAACATGCACTGCCAACACAACAAAATTTATTTGAACTTGATAGGATGAATAAAAAGGGGTTTTATTAACGATTGAAAATTCCAAAAAGATATTAAATTTTAACAGTAGGAATACTATTTGAACTAACTGTTTTAGCATCAATTAGCATGCACTGCCAAGACTACAAAATTTATTTCAACTTGATTGGATGTAAAAAAAAGGGTTTAATTAACGATCGAGAATTCTAAAAAGATATTAGATTTTAACAGCTCGAATAATATTTACACTTACTGTATTAACATCGATTGTCATGCACTGCCAAGACAACAAACTTTATTTGAACTTGATTGGATGAATAAAAAAGAGTTTTATTAACGATTGAAAATTTCAAAAAGATATTAGATTTTAACAGTAGAAATATTATTTGAACTAATTGTTTTAGCATCAATTAACATGCACTGCCAAGACTACAAAATTTATTTCAACTTGATTAAATGTAAAAAAAGGGTTTAATCAACGATTGAAAATTCTAAAAAGATATTAGATTTTAACATTTGGAATAATATTTCAACTTACTGTATTAACATCCATTGTCATGCACTGCCAACACAACAAAATTTATTTGAACTTGATTGGATGAATAGAAAAGGGTTTTAGTAACGATTGAAAATTCCAAAAAGATATTAGATTTTAACAGTAGGAATATTATTTGAACTAACTGCTTTAGCCTCAATTAACATGCACTGCCAAGACTACAAAATTTATTTGAACTTGATTGGATGTAAAAAAAGGGTTTAATTAACGATTGAAAATTCTAAAAAGATATTAGATTTTAACAGTAGAAATATTATTTGAACTAATTGTTTTAGCATCAATTAACATGCACTGCCAAGACTACAAAATTTATTTCAACTTGATTAAATGTAAAAAAAGGGTTTAATCAACGATTGAAAATTCTAAAAAGATATTAGATTTTAACATTTGGAATAATATTTCAACTTACTGTATTAACATCCATTGTCATGCACTGCCAACACAACAAAATTTATTTGAACTTGATTGGATGAATAGAAAAGGGTTTTAATAACGATTGAAAATTTCAAAAAGATATTAGATTTTAACAGTAGGAATATTATTTGAACTAACTGCTTTAGCCTCAATTAACATGCACTGCCAACACAACAAAATTTATTTGAACTTGATAGGATGAATAAAAAGGGGTTTTATTATCGATTGAAAATTCCAAAAAGATATTAAATTTTAACAGTAGGAATATTATTTGAACTAACTGTTTTAGCATCAATTAGCATGCACTGCCAAGACTACAAAATTTATTTCAACTTGATTGGATGTAAAAAAAAGGGTTTAATTAACGATCGAGAATTCTAAAAAGATATTAGATTTTAACAGCTCGAATAATATTTACACTTACTGTATTAACATCGATTGTCATGCACTGCCAAGACAACAAACTTTATTTGAACTTGATTGGATGAATAAAAAAGAGTTTTATTAACGATTGAACATTCCAAAAAGATATTAGATTTTAACAGTAGGAATATTATTTGAACTAACTGCTTTAGCCTCAATTAACATGCACTGCCAACACAACAAAATTTATTTGAACTTGATAGGATGAATAAAAAGGGGTTTTATTAACGATTGAAAATTCCAAAAAGATATTAAATTTTAACAGTAGGAATATTATTTGAACTAACTGTTTTAGCATCAATTAGCATGCACTGCCAAGACTACAAAATTTATTTCAACTTGATTGGATGTAAAAAAAAGGGTTTAATTAACGATCGAGAATTCTAAAAAGATATTAGATTTTAACAGCTCGAATAATATTTACACTTACTGTATTAACATCGATTGTCATGCACTGCCAAGACAACAAACTTTATTTGAACTTGATTGGATGAATAAAAAAGAGTTTTATTAACGATTGAAAATTTCAAAAAGATATTAGATTTTAACAGTAGAAATATTATTTGAACTAATTGTTTTAGCATCAATTAACATGCACTGCCAAGACTACAAAATTTATTTCAACTTGATTAAATGTAAAAAAAGGGTTTAATCAACGATTGAAAATTCTAAAAAGATATTAGATTTTAACATTTGGAATAATATTTCAACTTACTGTATTAACATCCATTGTCATGCACTGCCAACACAACAAAATTTATTTGAACTTGATTGGATGAATAGAAAAGGGTTTTAATAACGATTGAAAATTTCAAAAAGATATTAGATTTTAACAGGAGGAATATTATTTGAACTAACTGTTTTAGCCTCAATTAACGTGCACTGCCAAGACTACAAAATTTATTTGAACTTGATTGGATGTAAAAAAAAGGGTTTAATTAACGATTGAAAATTCTAAAAAGATATTACATTTTAACATTTGGAATAAAATTTCAACTTACTGCATTAACATCCATTGTCATGCACTGCCAAGACAACAAACTTGATTTGAACTTGATTGGATAGATAAAAAAGGGTTTTACTAACGATTGAAAATTCTAAAAAGATATTAGATTTTAACATTTGGAATAATATTTCAACTTTCTGCATTAACATCCATTGTCATGCACTGCCAAGACAACAAACCTTATTTGAACTTGATTGGATTTAAAAAAAGGGTTTATTTAACAATTGAAAATTCTAAAAAGATATTAGATTTTAACATTTGGAATAATATTACAACTTACTGTATTAACATCCATTGTCATGCACTGCCAACACAACAAAATTTATTTGAACTTGATTGGATGAATAGAAGAGGGTTTTAGTAGCGATTGAACATTCCAAAAAGATATTAGATTTTAACAGTAGGAATATTATTTGAACTAACTGCTTTAGCCTCAATTAACATGCACTGCCAACACAACAAAATTTATTTGAACTTGATAGGATGAATAAAAAGGGGTTTTATTAACGATTGAAAATTCCAAAAAGATATTAAATTTTAACAGTAGGAATACTATTTGAACTAACTGTTTTAGCATCAATTAGCATGCACTGCCAAGACTACAAAATTTATTTCAACTTGATTGGATGTAAAAAAAAGGGTTTAATTAACGATCGAGAATTCTAAAAAGATATTAGATTTTAACAGCTCGAATAATATTTACACTTACTGTATTAACATCGATTGTCATGCACTGCCAAGACAACAAACTTTATTTGAACTTGATTGGATGAATAAAAAAGAGTTTTATTAACGATTGAAAATTTCAAAAAGATATTAGATTTTAACAGTAGAAATATTATTTGAACTAATTGTTTTAGCATCAATTAACATGCACTGCCAAGACTTCAAAATTTATTTTAACTTGATTGGATGTAAAAAAAAGGGTTTAATTAACGATCGACAATTCTAAAAAGATATTAGATTTAAACACCTCGAATAATATTTACACTTACTGTAATAACATCCATTGTCATGCACTGCCAAGACAACAAACTTTATTTGAACTTGATTGGATGAATAAAAAAGAGTTTTATTAACGATTGAAAATTTCAAAAAGATATTAGATTTTAACAGTAGAAATATTATTTGAACTAATTGTTTTAGCATCAATTAACATGCACTGCCAAGACTACAAAATTTATTTCAACTTGATTAAATGTAAAAAAAGGGTTTAATTAACGATTGAAAATTCTAAAAAGATATTAGATTTTAACATTTGGAATAATATTTCAACTTACTGTATTAACATCCATTGTCATGCACTGCCAACACAACAAAATTCATTTGAACTTGATTGGATGAATAGAAAAGGGTTTTAGTAACGATTGAAAATTCCAAAAAGATATTAGATTTTAACAGTAGGAATATTATTTGAACTAACTGCTTTAGCCTCAATTAACATGCACTGCCAAGACTTCAAAATTTATTTGAACTTGATTGGATTTAAAAAAAGGGTTTATTTAACAATTGAAAATTCTAAAAAGATATTAGATTTTAACATTTGGAATAATATTACAACTTACTGTATTAACATCCATTGTCATGCACTGCCAACACAACAAAATTTATTTGAACTTGATTGGATGAATAGAAGAGGGTTTTAGTAGCGATTGAACATTCCAAAAAGATATTAGATTTTAACAGTAGGAATATTATTTGAACTAACTGCTTTAGCCTCAATTAACATGCACTGCCAACACAACAAAATTTATTTGAACTTGATAGGATGAATTAAAAGGGGTTTTATTAACGATTGAAAATTCCAAAAAGATATTAAATTTTAACAGTAGGAATACTATTTGAACTAACTGTTTTAGCATCAATTAGCATGCACTGCCAAGACTAAAAAATTTATTTCAACTTGATTGGATGTAAAAAAAAGGGTTTAATTAACGATCGAGAATTCTAAAAAGATATTAGATTTTAACAGCTCGAATAATATTTACACTTACTGTATTAACATCGATTGTCATGCACTGCCAAGACAACAAACTTTATTTGAACTTGATTGGATGAATAAAAAAGAGTTTTATTAACGATTGAAAATTTCAAAAAGATATTAGATTTTAACAGTAGAAATATTATTTGAACTAATTGTTTTAGCATCAATTAACATGCACTGCCAAGACTACAAAATTTATTTCAACTTGATTAAATGTAAAAAAAGGGTTTAATCAACGATTGAAAATTCTAAAAAGATATTAGATTTTAACATTTGGAATAATATTTCAACTTACTGTATTAACATCCATTGTCATGCACTGCCAACACAACAAAATTTATTTGAACTTGATTGGATGAATAGAAAAGGGTTTTAGTAACGATTGAAAATTCCAAAAAGATATTAGATTTTAACAGTAGGAATATTATTTGAACTAACTGCTTTAGCCTCAATTAACATGCACTGCCAAGACTACAAAATTTATTTGAACTTGATTGGATGTAAAAAAAGGGTTTAATTAACGATTGAAAATTCTAAAAAGATATTAGATTTTAACAGTAGAAATATTATTTGAACTAATTGTTTTAGCATCAATTAACATGCACTGCCAAGACTACAAAATTTATTTCAACTTGATTAAATGTAAAAAAAGGGTTTAATCAACGATTGAAAATTCTAAAAAGATATTAGATTTTAACATTTGGAATAATATTTCAACTTACTGTATTAACATCCATTGTCATGCACTGCCAACACAACAAAATTTATTTGAACTTGATTGGATGAATAGAAAAGGGTTTTAATAACGATTGAAAATTTCAAAAAGATATTAGATTTTAACAGTAGGAATATTATTTGAACTAACTGCTTTAGCCTCAATTAACATGCACTGCCAACACAACAAAATTTATTTGAACTTGATAGGATGAATAAAAAGGGGTTTTATTATCGATTGAAAATTCCAAAAAGATATTAAATTTTAACAGTAGGAATATTATTTGAACTAACTGTTTTAGCATCAATTAGCATGCACTGCCAAGACTACAAAATTTATTTCAACTTGATTGGATGTAAAAAAAAGGGTTTAATTAACGATCGAGAATTCTAAAAAGATATTAGATTTTAACAGCTCGAATAATATTTACACTTACTGTATTAACATCGATTGTCATGCACTGCCAAGACAACAAACTTTATTTGAACTTGATTGGATGAATAAAAAAGAGTTTTATTAACGATTGAACATTCCAAAAAGATATTAGATTTTAACAGTAGGAATATTATTTGAACTAACTGCTTTAGCCTCAATTAACATGCACTGCCAACACAACAAAATTTATTTGAACTTGATAGGATGAATAAAAAGGGGTTTTATTAACGATTGAAAATTCCAAAAAGATATTAAATTTTAACAGTAGGAATATTATTTGAACTAACTGTTTTAGCATCAATTAGCATGCACTGCCAAGACTACAAAATTTATTTCAACTTGATTGGATGTAAAAAAAAGGGTTTAATTAACGATCGAGAATTCTAAAAAGATATTAGATTTTAACAGCTCGAATAATATTTACACTTACTGTATTAACATCGATTGTCATGCACTGCCAAGACAACAAACTTTATTTGAACTTGATTGGATGAATAAAAAAGAGTTTTATTAACGATTGAAAATTTCAAAAAGATATTAGATTTTAACAGTAGAAATATTATTTGAACTAATTGTTTTAGCATCAATTAACATGCACTGCCAAGACTACAAAATTTATTTCAACTTGATTAAATGTAAAAAAAGGGTTTAATCAACGATTGAAAATTCTAAAAAGATATTAGATTTTAACATTTGGAATAATATTTCAACTTACTGTATTAACATCCATTGTCATGCACTGCCAACACAACAAAATTTATTTGAACTTGATTGGATGAATAGAAAAGGGTTTTAATAACGATTGAAAATTTCAAAAAGATATTAGATTTTAACAGGAGGAATATTATTTGAACTAACTGTTTTAGCCTCAATTAACGTGCACTGCCAAGACTACAAAATTTATTTGAACTTGATTGGATGTAAAAAAAAGGGTTTAATTAACGATTGAAAATTCTAAAAAGATATTAGATTTTAACATTTGGAATAAAATTTCAACTTACTGCATTAACATCCATTGTCATGCACTGCCAAGACAACAAACTTGATTTGAACTTGATTGGATAGATAAAAAAGGGTTTTACTAACGATTGAAAATTCTAAAAAGATATTAGATTTTAACATTTGGAATAATATTTCAACTTTCTGCATTAACATCCATTGTCATGCACTGCCAAGACAACAAACCTTATTTGAACTTGATTGGATGAATAAAAAAGGGTTTTATTAGCGATTGAAAATTTCAAAAAGATATAAGATTTTAACATTTGGAACAACATTTCAACTTATTGTATTAACATCCATTGTCATGCACTGCCAGCACAACAAAATTTATTTGAACTTGATTGGATGAATAGAAAAGGGTTTTAGTAACGATTGAAAATTCCAAAAAGATATTAGATTTTAACAGTAGGAATATTATTTGAACTTACTGTTTTAGCATCAATTAACATGCACTGCCAAGACTACAAAATTTATTTTAACTTGATTGGATGTAAAAAATAAGGTTTAATTAACTATCGAAAATTCTAAAAAGATATTAGATCTTAACATTTGGAATAATATTTCAATTTTCTGCATTAACATCCATTGTCATGCACTGCCAAGACAGCAAACCTTATTTGAACTTGATTGGATGAATAAAAAAGGGTTTTATTAGCAATTGAAAATTTCAAAAAGATATAAGATTTTAACATTTGGAACAACATTTCAACTTATTGTATTAACATCCATTGTCATGCACTGCCAAGACAACAAGCTTGATTTGAACTTGATTGGATAGATAAAAAAGGGTTTTATTAACGATTGAAAACTCCAAAAAGATATTAAATTTTAACAGTAGAAATATTATTTGAACTAACTGTTTTAGCATCAATTAACATGCACTGCCAAGACTACAAAATTTATTTGAACTTGATTGGATGTAAAAAAAGGGTTTAATTAACGATTGAAAATTCTAAAAAGATATTAGATTTTAACATTTGGAATAATATTTCAACTTACTGTATTAACATCCATTGTCATGCACTGCCAGCACAACAAAATTTATTTGAACTTGATTGGATGAATAGAAAAGGGTTTTAGTAACGATTGAAAATTCCAAAAAGATATTAGATTTTAACAGTAGAAATATTATTTGAACTAATTGTTTTATCCTCAATTAACATGCACTGCCAAGACTACAAACTTGATTTGAACTTGATTGGATGGATAAAAAAGGGTTTTACTAACGATTGAAAATTCTAAAAAGATATTAGATTTTAACATTTGGAATAATATTTCAACTTTCTGCATTAACATCCATTGTCATGCACTGCCAAGACAACAAACCTTATTTGAACTTGATTGGATGAATAAAAACGGGTTTAATTAACGATCGAAAATTTCAAAAAGATATTAAATTTTAAGAGTAGAAATAATATTTGAGCTAACTGTAACCATCGAAAATTCCCAAAAGATATTAGACATTATGAACTAACAGTATAAAGAATATTTAAACTAACTTTATGAACATCAATTGTCATGCACTCCCAACACAACAAAATTTATTTGAACTTGGTAGGATGAATAAAAAGGGTTTTTATTAACGATTGAAAATTCCAAAAAGATATTAAATTTTAACAGTAGGAATATTATTTGAACTAACTGTTTGAGCATCAATTAACATGCACTGCCAAGACTACAAAATTTATTTCAACTTGATTGGATGTAAAAAAAAGGGTTTAATTAACGATCGACAATTCTAAAAAGATATTAGATTTTAACACCTCGAATAATATTTACACTTACTGCATCAACATCCATTGTCATGCACTGCCAAGACAACAAACTTTATTTGAACTTGATTGGATGAATAAAAAAGAGTTTTATTAACGATTGAAAATTTCAAAAAGATATTAGATTTTAACAGTAGAAATATTATTTGAACTAATTGTTTTAGCATCAATTAACATGCACTGCCAAGACTACAAAATTTATTTCAACTTGATTGGATGTAAAAAAAGGGTTTAATTAACGATTGAAAATTCTAAAAAGATATTAGATTTTAACATTTGGAATAATATTTCAACTTACTGTATTAACATCCATTGTCATGCACTGCCAACACAACAAAATTTATTTGAACTTGATTGGATGAATAGAAAAGGGTTTTAGTAACGATTGAAAATCCAAAAAGATATTAGATTTTAACAGTAGGAATATTATTTAAACTAACTGCTTTAGCCTCAATTAACATGCACTGCCAAGACTACAAAATTTATTTGAACTTGATTGGATGTAAAAAAAGGGTTTAATTAACAATTGAAAATTCTAAAAAGATATTAGATTTTAACATTTGGAATAATATTACAACTTACTGTATTAACATCCATTGTCATGTACTGCCAACACAACAAAATTTATTCGAACTTGATTGGATGAATAGAAAAGGGTTTTAGTAACGATTGAAAATTCCAAAAAGATATTAGATTTTAACAGTAGAAATATTATTTGAACTTACTGTTTTAGCCTCAATTAACGTGCACTGCCAAGACTACAAAATTTATTTGAACTTGATTGGATGTAAAAAAAGGGTTTAATTAACGATTGAAAATTCTAAAAAGATATTAGATTTTAACATTTGGAATAATATTTCCACTTACTGTATTAACATCCATTGTCATGCACTGCCAAGACAACAAACTTTATTTGAACTTGATTGGATGAATAAAAAAGGGTTTTAATAACGATTGAAAATTTCAAAAAGATATTAGATTTTAACAGGAGGAATATTATTTGAACTATCTGTTTTAGCCTCAATTAACATGCACTGCCAAGACTACAAAATTTATTTTAACTTGATTGGATGTAAAAAAAAGGGTTTTATTAACGATTGAAAATTTCAAAAAGATATTAAATTTTAACAGTAGGAATTTTATTTGAACTAACTGTTTTAGCATCAATTAACATGCACTGCCAAGACTACAAAATTTATTTTAACTTGATTGGATGAATAGAAAAGGGTTTTAGTAACGATTGAAAATTCCAAAAAGATATTAGATTTTAACAGAATATTATTTGAACTAACTGTTTAAGCCTCACTTAACGTGCACCGCCAAGACTAAAAAATTTATTTGAACTTGATTGGATGTAAAAAAAAGGGTTTAATTAACGATTGAAAATTCTAAAAAGATATTAGATTTTAACATTTGGAATAATATTTCAACTTACTGCATTAACATCCATTGTCATGCTTTGCCAAGACAACAAACCTTATTTGAACTTGATTGGATGAATAAAAAAGGGTTTTATTAGCGATTGAAAATTTCAAAAAGATATAAGATTTTAACATTTGGAACAACATTTCAACTTATTGTATTAACATCCATTGTCATGCACTGCCAAGACAACAAGCTTGATTTGAACTTGATTGGATAGATAAAAAAGGGTTTTACTAACGATTGAAAATTCTAAAAAGATATTAGATTTTAACATTTGGAATAATATTTCAACTTTCTGCATTAACATCCATTGTCATGCACTGCCAAGACAACAAACCTTATTTGAACTTGATTGGATGAATATAAAAGGGTTTTATTAGCGATTGAAAATTTCAAAAAGATATAAGATTTTAACATTTGGAACAACATTTCAACTTATTTTATTAACATCCATTGTCATGCACTGCCAAGACAACAAGCTTGATTTGAACTTGATTGGATAGATAAAAAAGGGTTTTATTAACGATTGAAAACTCCAAAAAGATATTAAATTTTAACAGTAGAAATATTATTTGAACTTACTGTTTTAGCATCAATTAACATGCACTGCCAAGACTACAAAATTTATTTTAACTTGATTGGATGTAAAAAATAAGGTTTAATTAACTATCGAAAATTCTAAAAAGATATTAGATCTTAACATTTGGAATAATATTTCAATTTTCTGCATTAACATCCATTGTCATGCACTGCCAAGACAGCAAACCTTATTTGAACTTGATTGGATGAATAAAAAAGGGTTTTATTAGCGACTGAAAATTTCAAAAAGATATAAGATTTTAACATTTGGAACAACATTTCAACTTATTGTATTAACATCCATTGTCATGCACTGCCAAGACAACAAGCTTGATTTGAACTTGATTGGATAGATAAAAAAGGGTTTTATTAACGATTGAAAACTCCAAAAAGATATTAAATTTTAACAGTAGAAATATTATTTGAACTAACTTTTTTAGCATCAATTAACATGCACTGCCAAGACTACAAAATTTATTTGAACTTGATTGGATGTAAAAAAAGGGTTTAATTAACGATTGAAAATTCTAAAAAGATATTAGATTTTAACATTTGGAATAATATTTCAACTTACTGTATTTACATCCATTGTCATGCACTGCCAAGACAACAAACTGTATTTGAACTTGATCGGATAGATAAAAAAGGGTTTTATTAACGATTGAAAATTCCAAAATGATATCAAATTTTAACAGTAGGAATAATATTTGAGCTAACTGTAACCATCGAAAATTCCAAAACGATATTGGACATTATGAACTAACAGTATGAATAATATTTGAAAAAACTGTATTAACATCAACTATCGTGCACTGCCAAGACAACAAATTTTATTTGAACTTGATTGGGCAGATAAAAAAGAATTTTATTAACGATTGAAAATTCCAAAAAGATATTAAATTTTAACAGTAGGAATATTATTTGAACTAACTGTTTTAGCATCAATTAACATGCACTGCCAAGACTACAAAATTTATTTTAACTTGATTGGATGTAAAAAATAAGGTTTAATTAACTATCGAAAATTCTAAAAAGATATTAGATCTTAACATTTGGAATAATATTTCAATTTTCTGCATTAACATCCATTGTCATGCACTGCCAAGACAGCAAACCTTATTTGAACTTGATTGGATGAATAAAAAAGGGTTTTATTAGCGCTTGAAAATTTCAAAAAGATATAAGATTTTAACATTTGGAACAACATTTCAACTTATTTTATTATCATCCATTGTCATGCACTGCCAAGACAACAAGCTTGATTTGAACTTGATTGGATAGATAAAAAAGGGTTTTATTAACGATTGAAAACTCCAAAAAGATATTAAATTTTAACAGTAGAAATATTATTTGAACTAACTGTTTTAGCATCAATTAACATGCACTGCCAAGACTACAAAATTTATTTGAACTTGATTGGATGTAAAAAAAGGGTTTAATTAACGATTGAAAATTCTAAAAAGATATTAGATTTTAACATTTGGAATAATATTTCAACTTACTGTATTAACATCCATTGTCATGCACTGCCAAGACAACAAACTGTATTTGAACTTGATTGGGCAGATAAAAAAGGGTTTTATTAACGATTGAAAATGCCAAAAAGATATTAAATTTTAACAGTAGGAATATTATTTGAACTAACTGTTTTAGAATCAATTAACATGCACTGCCAAGACTACAAAATTTATTTTAACTTGATTGGATGTAAAAAAAAGGGTTTAATTAACGATTGAAAATTCTAGAAAGATATTAGATTTTAACATTTGGAATAATATTTCAAATTACTGTATTAACATAAATTGTCATGCACTGCCAACACAACAAAATTTATTTGAACTTGATTGGATGAATAGAAAAGGGTTTTAGCAACGATTGAAAATTCCAAAAAGATATTAGATTTTAACAGTTGGAATATTATTTGAACTAACTGTTTTAGCCTCAATTAACGTGCACTGCCAAGACTACAAAATTTATTTGAACTTGATTGGATGTAAAAAAAAGGGTTTAATTAACGATTGAAAATTCTAAAAAGATATTAGATTTTAACATTTGGAATAATATTTCAACTTACTGCATTAACATCCATTGTCATGCACTGCCAAGACAACAAACTGTATTTGAACTTGATTGGATGAATAAAAAAGTGTTTTAATAACGATTGAAAATTTCAAAAAGATATTAGATTTTAACAGTAGAAATATTATTTGAACTAATTGTTTTAGCATCAATTAACATGCACTGCCAAGACTACAAAATTTATTTTAACTTGATTGGATGTAAAAAAAAGGGTTTTATTAACGATTGAAAATTTCAAAAAGATATTAAATTTTAACAGTAGGAATTTTATTTGAACTAACTGTTTTAGCATCAATTAACATGCACTGCCAAGACTACAAAATTTATTTTAAGTTGATTGGATGAATAGAAAGGGGTTTTAGTAACGATTGAAAATTCCAAAAAGATATTAGATTTTAACAGAATATTATTTGAACTAACTGTTTAAGCCTCACTTAACGTGCACCGCCAAGACTAAAAAATTTATTTGAACTTGATTGGATGTAAAAAAAAGGGTTTAATTAACGATTGAAAATTCTAAAAAGATATTAGATTTTAACATTTGGAATAATATTTCAACTTACTGCATTAACATCCATTGTCATGCTTTGCCAAGACAACAAACTTTATTTGAACTTGATTGGATGAATAAAAAAGGGTTTTAATAACGATTGAAAATTTCAAAAAGATATTAGATTTTAACAGTAGAAATATTATTTGAACTAATTGTTTTATCCTCAATTAACATGCACTGCCAAGACTACAAACTTGATTTGAACTTGATTGGATGGATAAAAAAGGGTTTTACTAACGATTGAAAATTCTAAACAGATATTAGATTTTAACATTTGGAATAATATTTCAACTTTCTGCATTAACATCCATTGTCATGCACTGCCAAGACAACAAACCTTATTTGAACTTGATTGGATGAATAAAAACGGGTTTTATTAACGATCGAAAATTTCAAAAAGATATTAAATTTTAAGAGTAGAAATAATATTTGAGCTAACTGTAACCATCGAAAATTCCCAAAAGATATTAGACATTATGAACTAACTTTATGAACATCAATTGTCATGCACTCCCAACACAACAAAATTTATTTGAACTTGGTAGGATGAATAAAAAGGGTTTTTATTAACGATTGAAAATTCCAAAAAGATATTAAATTTTAACAGTAGGAATATTATATGAACTAACTGTTTTAGCATCAATTTACATGCACTGCCAAGACTACAAAATTTATTTCAACTTGATTGGATGTAAAAAAAAGGGTTTAATTAACGATCGACAATTCTAAAAAGATATTAGATTTTAACATTTGGAGTAATATTTCAACTTACTGTATTAACATCCATTGTCATGCACTGCCAACACAACAAAATTTATTTGAACTTGATTGGATGAATAGAAAAGGGTTTTAGCAACGATTGAAAATTCCAAAAAGATATTAGATTTTAACAGTTGGAATATTATTTGAACTAACTGTTTTTGCCTCAATTAACGTGCACTGCCAAGACTACAAAATTTATTTGAACTTGATTGGATGTAAAAAAAGGGTTTAATTAACGATTGAAAATTCTAAAAAGATATTAGATTTTAACATTTGGAATAATATTTCAACTTACTGCATTAACATCCATTGTCATGCACTGCCAAGACAAGAAACTGTATTTGAACTTGATTGGATGAATAAAAAAGTGTTTTAATAACGATTGAAAATTTCAAAAAGATATTAGATTTTAACAGTAGAAATATTATTTGAACTAATTGTTTTAGCATCAATTAACATGCACTGCCAAGACTACAAAATTTATTTTAACTTGATTGGATGTAAAAAAAAGGGTTTTATTAACGATTGAAAATTTCAAAAAGATATTAAATTTTAACAGTAGGAATTTTATTTGAACTAACTGTTTTAGCATCAATTAACATGCACTGCCAAGACTACAAAATTTATTTGAACTTGATTGGATGTAAAAAAAAGGTTTAATTAACGATTGAAAATTCTAGAAAGATATAAGATTTTAGCATTTGGAATAATATTTCAACTTACTGTATTAATATCAATTGTCATGCACTGCCAACACAACAAAATTTATTTGAACTTGATTGGATGAATAGAAAAGGGTTTTAGTAACGAATGAAAATTCCAAAAAGATATTAGATTTTAACAGTAGGAATACTATTTGAACTAACTGTTTTAGCATCAATTAACGTGCACCGCCAAGACTAAAAAATTTATTTGAACTTGATTGGATGTAAAAAAAAGGGTTTAATTAACGATTGAAAATTCTAAAAAGATATTAGATTTTAACATTTGGAATAATATTTCAACTTACTGCATTAACATCCATTGTCATGCTTTGCCAAGACAACAAACTTTATTTGAACTTGATTGGATGAATAAAAAAGGGTTTTAATAACGATTGAAAATTTCAAAAAGATATTAGATTTTAACAGTAGGAATATTATTTGAACTAATTGTTTTATCCTCAATTAACATGCACTGCCAAGACTACAAACTTGATTTGAACTTGATTGGATGGATAAAAAAGGGTTTTACTAACGATTGAAAATTCTAAACAGATATTAGATTTTAACATTTGGAATAATATTTCAACTTTCTGCATTAACATCCATTGTCATGCACTGCCAAGACAACAAACCTTATTTGAACTTGATTGGATGAATAAAAACGGGTTTTATTAACGATCGAAAATTTCAAAAAGATATTAAATTTTAAGAGTAGAAATAATATTTGAGCTAACTGTAACCATCGAAAATTCCCAAAAGATATTAGACATTATGAACTAACTTTATGAACATCAATTGTCATGCACTCCCAACACAACAAAATTTATTTGAACTTGGTAGGATGAATAAAAAGGGTTTTTATTAACGATTGAAAATTCCAAAAAGATATTAAATTTTAACAGTAGGGATATTATATGAACTAACTCTTTTAGCATCAATTAACATGCACTGCCAAGACTACAAAATTTATTTCAACTTGATTGGATGTAAAAAAAAGGGTTTAATTAACGATCGACAATTCTAAAAAGATATTAGATTTTAACATTTGGAATAATATTACAACTTACTGTATTAACATCCATTGTCATGTACTGCCAACACAACAAAATTTATTCGAACTTGATTGGATGAATAGAAAAGGATTTAGTAACGATTGAAAACTCCAAAAAGATATTAGATTTTAACAGTAGAAATATTATTTGAACTTACTGTTTTAGCCTCAATTAACGTGCACTGCCAAGACTACAAAATTTATTTGAACTTGATTGGATGTAAAAAAAAGGTAATTAACGATTGAAAATTCTAAAAAGATATTAGATTTTAACATTTGGAATAATATTTACACTTACTGTATTAACATCCATTGTCATGCACTGCCAAGACAACAAACTTTATTTGAACTTGATTGGATGAATAAAAAAGGGTTTTAATAACGATTGAAAATTCCAAAAAGATATTAGATTTTAACAGTAGGAATATTATTTGAACTAACTGCTTTAGCCTCAATTAACATGCACTGCCAAGACTACAAAATTTGTTTCAACTTGATTGGATGTAAAAAAAGGGTTTAATTAACGATTGAAAATTCTAAAAAGATATTAGATTTTAACATTTGGGATAATATTTCAACTTACTGCATTAACATCCATTGTCATGCACTGCCAAGACAACAAACTTGATTTGAACTTGATTGGATAGATAAAAAAGGGTTTTACTAACGATTGAAAATTCTAAAAAGATATTAGATTTTAAGATTTGGAATAATATTTCAACTTTCTGCATTAACATCCATTGTCATGCACTGCAAAGACAACAAACCTTATTTGAACTTGATTGGATGTAAAAAAAAGGGTTTAATTAACGATTGAAAATTCTAAAAAGATATTAGATTTTAACATTTGGAATAATATTTCAACTTACTGTATTAACATCCATTGTCATGCACTGCCAAGACAACAAGCTTGATTTGAACTTGATTGGATAGATAAAAAAGGGTTTTATTAACGATTGAAAACTCCAAAAAGATATTAAATTTTACCAGTAGAAATATTATTTGAACTAACTGTTTTAGCATCAATTAACATGCACTGCCAAGACTACAAAATTTATTTCAACTTGATTAAATGTAAAAAAAGGGTTTAATTAACGATTGAAAATTCTAAAAGATATTAGATTTTAACATTTGGAATAATATTAAAACTTACTGTATTAACATCCATTGTCATGCACTGCCAACACAACAAAATTTATTTGAACTTGATTGGATGAATAGAAAAGGGTCTTAGTAGCGATTGAAAATTCCAAAAAGATATTAGATTTTAACAGTAGGAATATTATTTGAACTAATTGTTTTATCCTCAATTAACGTGCACTGCCAAGACTACAAAATTTATTTGAGCTTGATTGGATGTAAAAAAAGGGTTTAATTAACGATTGAAAATTCTAAAAAGATATTAGATTTTAACATTTGGGATAATATTTCAACTTACTGCATTAACATCCATTGTCATGCACTGCCAAGACAACAAACTTGATTTGAACTTGATTGGATAGATAAAAAAGGGTTTTACTAACGATTGAAAATTCTAAAAAGATATTAGATTTTAACATTTGGAATAATATTAAAACTTACTGTATTAACATCCATTGTCATGCACTGCCAACACAACAAAATTTATTTGAACTTGATTGGATGAATAGAAAAGGGTTTTAGTAGCGATTGAAAATTCAAAAAGATATTAGATTTTAACAGTAGGAATATTATTTGAACTAACTGTTTTAACCTCAATTAACATGCACTGCCAAGACTACAAAATTTGTTTCAACTTGATTGGATGTAAAAAAAGGGTTTAATTAACGATTGAAAATTCTAAAAAGATATTAGATTTTAACATTTGGGATAATATTTCAACTTACTGCATTAACATCCATTGTCATGCACTGCCAAGACAGCAAACTTGATTTGAACTTGATTGGATAGATAAAAAAGGGTTTTACTAACGATTGAAAATTCTAAAAAGATATTAGATTTTAACATTTGGAATAATATTTCAACTTTCTGCATTAGCATTCATTGTCATGCACTACCAAGACAACAAACCTTATTTGAACTTGATTGGATGAATAAAAAAGGGTTTTATTAGCAATTGAAAATTTCAAAAAGATATAAGATTTTAACATTTGGAACAACATTTCAACTTATTGTATTAACATCCATTGTCATGCACTGCCAAGACATCAAGCTTGATTTGAACTTGGTTGGATAGATAAAAAAGGGTTTTATTAACGATTGAAAACTCCAAAAAGATATTAAATTTTAACAGTAGAAATATTATTTGAACTTACTGTTTTAGCATCAATTAACATGCACTGCCAAGACTACAAAATTTATTTTAACTTGATTGGATGTAAAAAATAAGGTTTAATTAACTATCGAAAATTCTAAAAAGATATTAGATCTTAACATTTGGAATAATATTTCAATTTACTGTATTAACATCAATTGTCATGCACTGCCAACACAACAAAATTTATTTGAACTTGATTGGATGAATAGAAAAGGGTTTTAGTAACGATTGAAAATTCCAAAAGGATATTAGATTTTAACATTTGGAATAATATTTCAATTTTCTGCATTAACATCCATTGTCATGCACTGCCAAGACAGCAAACCTTATTTGAACTTGATTGGATGAATAAAAAAGGGTTTTATTAGCAATTGAAAATTTCAAAAAGATATAAGATTTTAACATTTGGAACAACATTTCAACTTATTGTATTAACATCCATTGTCATGCACTGCCAAGACAACAAGCTTGATTTGAACTTGATTGGATAGATAAAAAAGGGTTTTATTAACGATTGAAAACTCCAAAAAGATATTAAATTTTAACAGTAGAAATATTATTTGAACTAACTGTTTTAGCATCAATTAACATGCACTGCCAAGACTACAAAATTTATTTGAACTTGATCGGATGTAAAAAAAGGGTTTAATTAACGATTGAAAATTCTAAAAAGATATTAGATTTTAACATTTGGAATAATATTTCAACTTACTGTATTAACATCCATTGTCATGCACTGCCAAGACAACAAACTGTATTTGAACTTGATCGGATAGATAAAAAAGGGTTTTATTAACGATTGAAAATTCCAAAATGATATCAAATTTTAACAGTAGGAATAATATTTGAGCTAACTGTAACCATCGAAAATTCCAAAACGATATTGGACATTATGAACTAACAGTATGAATAATATTTGAAAAAACTGTATTAACATCAACTATCGTGCACTGCCAAGACAACAAATTTTATTTGAACTTGATTGGGCAGATAAAAAAGGGTTTTATTAACGATTGAAAATTCCAAAAAGATATTAAATTTTAACAGTAGGAATATTATTTGAACTAACTGTTTTAGCCTCAATTAACGTGCACTGCCAAGACTACAAAATTTATTTGAACTTGATTGGATGTAAAAAAAAGGGTTTAATTAACGATTGAAAATTCTAGAAAGATATTAGATTTTAACATTTGGAATAATATTTCAACTTACTGTATTAACATAAATTGTCATGCACTGCCAACACAACAAAATTTATTTGAACTTGATTGGATGAATAGAAAAGGGTTTTAGCAACGATTGAAAATTCCAAAAAGATATTAGATTTTAACAGTTGGAATATTATTTGAACTAACTGTTTTAGCCTCAATTAACGTGCACTGCCAAGACTACAAAATTTATTTGAACTTGATTGGATGTAAAAAAAAGGGTTTAATTAACGATTGAAAATTCTAAAAAGATATTAGATTTTAACATTTGGAATAATATTTCAACTTACTGCATTAACATCCATTGTCATGCACTGCCAAGACAACAAACTGTATTTGAACTTGATTGGATGAATAAAAAAGTGTTTTAATAACGATTGAAAATTTCAAAAAGATATTAGATTTTAACAGTAGAAATATTATTTGAACTAATTGTTTTAGCATCAATTAACATGCACTGCCAAGACTACAAAATTTATTTTAACTTGATTGGATGTAAAAAAAAGGTTTTAGTAACGATTGAAAATTTCAAAAAGATATTAAATTTTAACAGTAGGAATTTTATTTGAACTAACTGCTTTAGCATCAATTAACATGCACTGCCAAGACTACAAAATTTATTTTAACTTGATTGGATGTAAAAAAAAAGGTTTAATTAACGATTGAAAATTCTAGAAAGATATTAGATTTTAGCATTTGGAATAATATTTCAACTTACTGTATTAATATCAATTGTCATGCACTGCCAACACAACAAAATTTATTTGAACTTGATTGGATGAATAGAAAAGGGTTTTAGTAACGAATGAAAATTCCAAAAAGATATTAGATTTTAACAGTAGGAATACTATTTGAACTAACTGTTTTAGCATCAATTAACATGCACTGCCAAGACTACAAAATTTATTTGAACTTGATTGGATGTAAAAAAAAGGGTTTAATTAACGATTGAAAATTCTAAAAAGAAATTAGATTTTAACATTTGGAATAATATTTCAACTTACTGTATTAACATCCATTGTCATGCACTGCCAACACAACAAAATTTATTTGAACTTGATTGGATGAATAGAAAAGGGTTTTAGTAACGATTGAAAATTCCAAAGAGATATTAGATTTTAACAGTAGGAATATTATTTGAACTAACTGCTTTAGCCTCAATTAACATGCACTGCCAAGACTACAAAATTTATTTGAACTTGATTGGATGTAAAAAAAGGGTTTAATTAACGATTGAAAATTCTAAAAAGATATTAGATTTTAACATTTGGAATAATATTTCAACTTACTGTATTAACATCCATTGTCATGCACTGCCAACACAACAAAATTTATTTGAACTTGATTGGATGAATAGAAAAGGGTTTTAGTAACGATTGAAAATTCCAAAAAGATATTAGATTTTAACAGTAGGAATATTATTTGAACTAACTGTTTTAGCCTCACTTAACGTGCACCGCCAAGACTAAAAAATTTATTTGAACTTGATTGGATGTAAAAAAAAGGGTTTAATTAACGATTGAAAATTCTAAAAAGATATTAGATTTTAACATTTGGAATAATATTTCAACTTACTGCATTAACATCCATTGTCATGCTTTGCCAAGACAACAAACTTTATTTGAACTTGATTGGATGAATAAAAAAGGGTTTTAATAACGATTGAAAATTTCAAAAAGATATTAGATTTTAACAGTAGGAATATTATTTGAATTAATTGTTTTATCCTCAATTAACATGCACTGCCAAGACTACAAACTTGATTTGAACTTGATTGGATGGATAAAAAAGGGTTTTACTAACGATTGAAAATTCTAAACAGATATTAGATTTTAACATTTGGAATAATATTTCAACTTTCTGCATTAACATCCATTGTCATGCACTGCCAAGACAACAAACCTTATTTGAACTTGATTGGATGAATAAAAACGGGTTTTATTAACGATCGAAAATTTCAAAAAGATATTAAATTTTAAGAGTAGAAATAATATTTGAGCTAACTGTAACCATCGAAAATTCCCAAAAGATATTAGACATTATGAACTAACTTTATGAACATCAATTGTCATGCACTCCCAACACAACAAAATTTATTTGAACTTGGTAGGATGAATAAAAAGGGTTTTTATTAACGATTGAAAATTCCAAAAAGATATTAAATTTTAACAGTAGGAATATTATATGAACTAACTCTTTTAGCATCAATTAACATGCACTGCCAAGACTACAAAATTTATTTCAACTTGATTGGATGTAAAAAAAAGGGTTTAATTAACGATCGACAATTCTAAAAAGATATTAGATTTTAACATTTGGAATAATATTACAACTTACTGTATTAACATCCATTGTCATGTACTGCCAACACAACAAAATTTATTCGAACTTGATTGGATGAATAGAAAAGGATTTAGTAACGATTGAAAACTCCAAAAAGATATTAGATTTTAACAGTAGAAATATTATTTGAACTTATTGTTTTAGCCTCAATTAACGTGCACTGCCAAGACTACAAAATTTATTTGAACTTGATTGGATGTAAAAAAAAGGTAATTAACGATTGAAAATTCTAAAAAGATATTAGATTTTAACATTTGGAATAATATTTACACTTACTGTATTAACATCCATTGTCATGCACTGCCAAGACAACAAACTTTATTTGAACTTGATTGGATGAATAAAAAAGGGTTTTAATAACGATTGAAAATTTCAAAAAGATATTACATTTTAACAGTAGGAATATTATTTGAACTAACTGTTTTAACCTCAATTAACATGCACTGCCAAGACTACAAAATTTGTTTCAACTTGATTGGATGTAAAAAAAGGGTTTAATTAACGATTGAAAATTCTAAAAAGATATTAGATTTTAACATTTGGGATAATATTTCAACTTACTGCATTAACATCCATTGTCATGCACTGCCAAGACAACAAACTTGATTTGAACTTGATTGGATAGATAAAAAAGGGTTTTACTAACGATTGAAAATTCTAAAAAGATATTAGATTTTAACATTTGGAATAATATTTCAACTTTCTGCATTAACATCCATTGTCATGCACTGCAAAGACAACAAACCTTATTTGAACTTGATTGGATGAATAAAAAAGGGTTTTATTAGCGATTGAAAATTTCAAAAAGATAAAAGATTTTAACATTTGGAACAACATTTCAACTTATTGTATTAACATCCATTGTCATGCACTGCCAAGACAACAAGCTTGATTTGAACTTGATTGGATAGATAAAAAAGGGTTTTATTAACGATTGAAAACTCCAAAAAGATATTAAATTTTACCAGTAGAAATATTATTTGAACTAACTGTTTTAGCATCAATTAACATGCACTGCCAAGACTACAAAATTTATTTCAACTTGATTAAATGTAAAAAAAGGGTTTAATTAACGATTGAAAATTCTAAAAGATATTAGATTTTAACATTTGGAATAATATTAAAACTTACTGTATTAACATCCATTGTCATGCACTGCCAACACAACAAAATTTATTTGAACTTGATTGGATGAATAGAAAAGGGTCTTAGTAGCGATTGAAAATTCCAAAAAGATATTAGATTTTAACAGTAGGAATATTATTTGAACTAATTGTTTTATCCTCAATTAACGTGCACTGCCAAGACTTCAAAATTTATTTGAGCTTGATTGGATGTAAAAAAAGGGTTTAATTAACGATTGAAAATTCTAAAAAGATATTAGATTTTAACATTTGGGATAATATTTCATCTTACTGCATTAACATCCATTGTCATGCACTGCCAAGACAACAAACTTGATTTGAACTTGATTGTATAGATAAAAAAGGGTTTTACTAACGATTGAAAATTCTAAAAAGATATTAGATTTTAACATTTGGAATAATATTAAAACTTACTGTATTAACATCCATTGTCATGCACTGCCAACACAACAAAATTTATTTGAACTTGATTGGATGAATAGAAAAGGGTTTTAGTAGCGATTGAAAATTCAAAAAGATATTAGATTTTAACAGTAGGAATATTATTTGAACTAACTGTTTTAACCTCAATTAACATGCACTGCCAAGACTACAAAATTTGTTTCAACTTGATTGGATGTAAAAAAAGGGTTTAATTAACGATTGAAAATTCTAAAAAGATATTAGATTTTAACATTTGGGATAATATTTCAACTTACTGCATTAACATCCATTGTCATGCACTGCCAAGACAGCAAACTTGATTTGAACTTGATTGGATAGATAAAAAAGGGTTTTACTAACGATTGAAAATTCTAAAAAGATATTAGATTTTAACATTTGGAATAATATTTCAACTTTCTGCATTAACATTCATTGTCATGCACTACCAAGACAACAAGCCTTATTTGAACTTGATTGGATGAATAAAAAAGGGTTTTATTAGCAATTGAAAATTTCAAAAAGATATAAGATTTTAACATTTGGAACAACATTTCAACTTATTGTATTAACATCCATTGTCATGCACTGCCAAGACATCAAGCTTGATTTGAACTTGGTTGGATAGATAAAAAAGGGTTTTATTAACGATTGAAAACTCCAAAAAGATATTAAATTTTAACAGTAGAAATATTATTTGAACTTACTGTTTTAGCATCAATTAACATGCACTGCCAAGACTAAAAAATTTATTTTAACTTGATTGGATGTAAAAAATAAGGTTTAATTAACTATCGAAAATTCTAAAAAGATATTAGATCTTAACATTTGGAATAATATTTCAATTTACTGTATTAACATCAATTGTCATGCACTGCCAACACAACAAAATTTATTTGAACTTGATTGGATGAATAGAAAAGGGTTTTAGTAACGATTGAAAATTCCAAAAGGATATTAGATTTTAACATTTGGAATAATATTTCAATTTTCTGCATTAACATCCATTGTCATGCACTGCCAAGACAGCAAACCTTATTTGAACTTGATTGGATGAATAAAAAAGGGTTTTATTAGCAATTGAAAATTTCAAAAAGATATAAGATTTTAACATTTGGAACAACATTTCAACTTATTGTATTAACATCCATTGTCATGCACTGCCAAGACAACAAGCTTGATTTGAACTTGATTGGATAGATAAAAAAGGGTTTTATTAACGATTGAAAACTCCAAAAAGATATTAAATTTTAACAGTAGAAATATTATTTGAACTAACTGTTTTAGCATCAATTAACATGCACTGCCAAGACTACAAAATTTATTTGAACTTGATCGGATGTAAAAAAAGGGTTTAATTAACGATTGAAAATTCTAAAAAGATATTAGATTTTAACATTTGGAATAATATTTCAACTTACTGTATTAACATCCATTGTCATGCACTGCCAAGACAACAAACTGTATTTGAACTTGATCGGATAGATAAAAAAGGGTTTTATTAACGATTGAAAATTCCAAAATGATATCAAATTTTAACAGTAGGAATAATATTTGAGCTAACTGTAACCATCGAAAATTCCAAAACGATATTGGACATTATGAACTAACAGTATGAATAATATTTGAAAAAACTGTATTAACATCAACTATCGTGCACTGCCAAGACAACAAATTTTATTTGAACTTGATTGGGCAGATAAAAAAGGGTTTTATTAACGATTGAAAATTCCAAAAAGATATTAAATTTTAACAGTAGGAATATTATTTGAACTAACTGTTTTAGCCTCAATTAACGTGCACTGCCAAGACTACAAAATTTATTTGAACTTGATTGGATGTAAAAAAAAGGGTTTAATTAACGATTGAAAATTCTAGAAAGATATTAGATTTTAACATTTGGAATAATATTTCAACTTACTGTATTAACATAAATTGTCATGCACTGCCAACACAACAAAATTTATTTGAACTTGATTGGATGAATAGAAAAGGGTTTTAGCAACGATTGAAAATTCCAAAAAGATATTAGATTTTAACAGTTGGAATATTATTTGAACTAACTGTTTTAGCCTCAATTAACGTGCACTGCCAAGACTACAAAATTTATTTGAACTTGATTGGATGTAAAAAAAAGGGTTTAATTAACGATTGAAAATTCTAAAAAGATATTAGATTTTAACATTTGGAATAATATTTCAACTTACTGCATTAACATCCATTGTCATGCACTGCCAAGACAACAAACTGTATTTGAACTTGATTGGATGAATAAAAAAGTGTTTTAATAACGATTGAAAATTTCAAAAAGATATTAGATTTTAACAGTAGAAATATTATTTGAACTAATTGTTTTAGCATCAATTAACATGCACTGCCAAGACTACAAAATTTATTTTAACTTGATTGGATGTAAAAAAAAGGTTTTAGTAACGATTGAAAATTTCAAAAAGATATTAAATTTTAACAGTAGGAATTTTATTTGAACTAACTGCTTTAGCATCAATTAACATGCACTGCCAAGACTACAAAATTTATTTTAACTTGATTGGATGTAAAAAAAAAGGTTTAATTAACGATTGAAAATTCTAGAAAGATATTAGATTTTAGCATTTGGAATAATATTTCAACTTACTGTATTAATATCAATTGTCATGCACTGCCAACACAACAAAATTTATTTGAACTTGATTGGATGAATAGAAAAGGGTTTTAGTAACGAATGAAAATTCCAAAAAGATATTAGATTTTAACAGTAGGAATACTATTTGAACTAACTGTTTTAGCATCAATTAACATGCACTGCCAAGACTACAAAATTTATTTGAACTTGATTGGATGTAAAAAAAAGGGTTTAATTAACGATTGAAAATTCTAAAAAGATATTAGATTTTAACATTTGGAATAATATTTCAACTTACTGTATTAACATCCATTGTCATGCACTGCCAACACAACAAAATTTATTTGAACTTGATTGGATGAATAGAAAAGGGTTTTAGTAACGATTGAAAATTCCAAAGAGATATTAGATTTTAACAGTAGGAATATTATTTGAACTAACTGCTTTAGCCTCAATTAACATGCACTGCCAAGACTACAAAATTTATTTGAACTTGATTGGATGTAAAAAAAGGGTTTAATTAACGATTGAAAATTCTAAAAAGATATTAGATTTTAACATTTGGAATAATATTTCAACTTACTGTATTAACATCCATTGTCATGCACTGCCAACACAACAAAATTTATTTGAACTTGATTGGATGAATAGAAAAGGGTTTTAGTAACGATTGAAAATTCCAAAAAGATATTAGATTTTAACAGTAGGAATATTATTTGAACTAACTGTTTTAGCCTCACTTAACGTGCACCGCCAAGACTAAAAAATTTATTTGAACTTGATTGGATGTAAAAAAAAGGGTTTAATTAACGATTGAAAATTCTAAAAAGATATTAGATTTTAACATTTGGAATAATATTTCAAATTACTGCATTAACATCCATTGTCATGCTTTGCCAAGACAACAAACTTTATTTGAACTTGATTGGATGAATAAAAAAGGGTTTTAATAACGATTGAAAATTTCAAAAAGATATTAGATTTTAACAGTAGAAATATTATTTGAACTAATTGTTTTATCCTCAATTAACATGCACTGCCAAGACTACAAACTTGATTTGAACTTGATTGGATGGATAAAAAAGGGTTTTACTAACGATTGAAAATTCTAAACAGATATTAGATTTTAACATTTGGAATAATATTTCAACTTTCTGCATTAACATCCATTGTCATGCACTGCCAAGACAACAAACCTTATTTGAACTTGATTGGATGAATAAAAACGGGTTTTATTAACGATCGAAAATTTCAAAAAGATATTAAATTTTAAGAGTAGAAATAATATTTGAGCTAACTGTAACCATCGAAAATTCCCAAAAGATATTAGACATTATGAACTAACTTTATGAACATCAATTGTCATGCACTCCCAACACAACAAAATTTATTTGAACTTGGTAGGATAAATAAAAATGGTTTTTATTAACGATTGAAAATTCCAAAAAGATATTAAATTTTAACATTTGGAATAATATTTTAACTTACTGTATTAACATCCATTGTCATGCTTTGCCAAGACAACAAACTTTATTTGAACTTGATTGGATGAATAAAAAAGGGTTTTAATAACGATTGAAAATTTCAAAAAGATATTAGATTTTAACAGTAGAAATATTATTTGAACTAATTGTTTTATCCTCAATTAACATGCACTGCCAAGACTACAAACTTGATTTGAACTTGATTGGATGGATAAAAAAGGGTTTTACTAACGATTGAAAATTCTAAACAGATATTAGATTTTAACATTTGGAATAATATTTCAACTTTCTGCATTAACATCCATTGTCATGCACTGCCAAGACAACAAACCTTATTTGAACTTGATTGGATGAATAAAAACGGGTTTTATTAACGATCGAAAATTTCAAAAAGATATTAAATTTTAAGAGTAGAAATAATATTTGAGCTAACTTTAACCATCGAAAATTCCCAAAAGATATTAGACATTATGAACTAACAGTATAAAGAATATTTAAACTAACTTTATGAACATCAATTGTCATGCACTCCCAACACAACAAAATTTATTTGAACTTGATAGGATGAATAAAAAGGGGTTTTATTAACGATTGAAAATTCCAAAAAGATATTAAATTTTAAAAGTAGGAATATTATTTGAACTAACTGTTTTAGCATCAATTAGCATGCCGTGCCAAGACTACAAAATTTATTTCAACTTGATTGGATGTAAAAAAAAGGTTTTAATTAACGATCGACAATTCTAAAAAGATATTAGATTTTAACACCTCGAATAATATTTACACTTACTGTATTAACATCCATTGTCATGCACTGCCAAGACAACAAACTTTATTTGAACTTGATTAAATGTAAAAAAAGGGTTTAATTAACGATTGAAAATTCTAAAAAGATATTAGATTTTAACATTTGGAATAATATTACAACTAACTGTATTAACATCCATTGTCATGCACTGCCAACACAACAAAATTTATTTGAACATGATTGGATGAATAGAAAAGGGTTTTAGTAGCGATTGAAAATTCCAAAAAGATATTAGATTTTAACAGTAGGAATATTATTTGAACTAACTGCTTTAGCCTCAATTAACATGCACTGCCAAGACTACAAAATTTATTTGAACTTGATTGGATGTAAAAAAAGGGTTTAATTAACGATTGAAAATTCTAAAAAGATATTAAATTTTAACAGTAGGAATATTATTTGAACTAACTGTTTTAGCATCAATTAGCATGCACTGCCAAGACTACAAAATTTATTTCAACTTGATTGGATGTAAAAAAAAGGGTTTAATTAACGATCGACAATTCTAAAAAGATATTAGATTTTAACACCTCGAATAATATTTACACTTACTGTAATAACATCCATTGTCATGCACTGCCAAGACAACAAACTTTATTTGAACTTGATTGGATGAATAAAAAAGAGTTTTATTAACGATTGAAAATTTCGAAAAGATATTAGATTTTAACAGTAGAAATATTATTTGAACTAATTGTTTTAGCATCAATTAACATGCACTGCCAAGACTACAAAATTTATTTCAACTTGATTAAATGTAAAAAAAGGGTTTAATCAACGATTGAAAATTCTAAAAAGATATTAGATTTTAACATTTGGAATAATATTTCAACTTACTGTATTAACATCCATTGTCATGCACTGCCAACACAACAAAATTTATTTGAACTTGATTGGATGAATAGAAAAGGGTTTTAATAACGATTGAAAATTTCAAAAAGATATTAGATTTTAACAGTAGGAATATTATTTGAACTAACTGCTTTAGCCTCAATTAACATGCACTGCCAACACAACAAAATTTATTTGAACTTGATAGGATGAATAAAAAGGGGTTTTATTAACGATTGAAAATTCCAAAAAGATATTAAATTTTAACAGTAGGAATATTATTTGAACTAACTGTTTTAGCATCAATTAGCATGCACTGCCAAGACTACAAAATTTATTTCAACTTGATTGGATGTAAAAAAAAGGTTTTAATTAACGATCGACAATTCTAAAAAGATATTAGATTTTAACACCTCGAATAATATTTACACTTACTGTATTAACATCCATTGTCATGCACTGCCAAGACAACAAACTTTATTTGAACTTGATTAAATGTAAAAAAAGGGTTTAATTAACGATTGAAAATTCTAAAAAGATATTAGATTTTAACATTTGGAATAATATTACAACTAACTGTATTAACCTCCATTGTCATGCACTGCCAACACAACAAAATTTATTTGAACATGATTGGATGAATAGAAAAGGGTTTTAGTAGCGATTGAAAATTCCAAAAAGATATTAGATTTTAACAGTAGGAATATTATTTGAACTAACTGCTTTAGCCTCAATTAACATGCACTGCCAAGACTACAAAATTTATTTGAACTTGATTGGATGTAAAAAAAGGGTTTAATTAACGATTGAAAATTCTAAAAAGATATTAAATTTTAACAGTAGGAATATTATTTGAACTAACTGTTTTAGCATCAATTAGCATGCACTGCCAAGACTACAAAATTTATTTCAACTTGATTGGATGTAAAAAAAGGGTTTAATTAACGATCGACAATTCTAAAAAGATATTAGATTTTAACACCTCGAATAATATTTACACTTACTGTAATAACATCCATTGTCATGCACTGCCAAGACAACAAACTTTATTTGAACTTGATTGGATGAATAAAAAAGAGTTTTATTAACGATTGAAAATTTCGAAAAGATATTAGATTTTAACAGTAGAAATATTATTTGAACTAATTGTTTTAGCATCAATTAACATGCACTGCCAAGACTACAAAATTTATTTCAACTTGATTAAATGTAAAAAAAGGGTTTAATTAACGATTGAAAATTCTAAAAAGATATTAGATTTTAACATTTGGAATAATATTTCAACTTACTGTATTAACATCCATTGTCATGCACTGCCAACACAACAAAATTCATTTGAACTTGATTGGATGAATAGAAAAGGGTTTTAGTAACGATTGAAAATTCCAAAAAGATATTAGATTTTAACAGTAGGAATATTATTTGAACTAACTGCTTTAGCCTCAATTAACATGCACTGCCAAGACTTCAAAATTTATTTGAACTTGATTGGATTTAAAAAAAGGGTTTATTTAACAATTGAAAATTCTAAAAAGATATTAGATTTTAACATTTGGAATAATATTACAACTTACTGTATTAACATCCATTGTCATGCACTGCCAACACAACAAAATTTATTTGAACTTGATTGGATGAATAGAAAAGGGTTTTAGTAGCGATTGAACATTCCAAAAAGATATTAGATTTTAACAGTAGGAATATTATTTGAACTAACTGCTTTAGCCTCAATTAACATGCACTGCCAACACAACAAAATTTATTTGAACTTGATAGGATGAATAAAAAGGGGTTTTATTAACGATTGAAAATTCCAAAAAGATATTAAATTTTAACAGTAGGAATATTATTTGAACTAACTGTTTTAGCATCAATTAGCATGCACTGCCAAGACTACAAAATTTATTTCAACTTGATTGGATGTAAAAAAAAGGGTTTAATTAACGATCGAGAATTCTAAAAAGATATTAGATTTTAACAGCTCGAATAATATTTACACTTACTGTATTAACATCGATTGTCATGCACTGCCAAGACAACAAACTTTATTTGAACTTGATTGGATGAATAAAAAAGAGTTTTATTAACGATTGAAAATTTCAAAAAGATATTAGATTTTAACAGTAGAAATATTATTTGAATTAATTGTTTTAGCATCAATTAACATGCACTGCCAAGACTACAAAATTTATTTCAACTTGATTAAATGTAAAAAAAGGGTTTAATCAACGATTGAAAATTCTAAAAAGATATTAGATTTTAACATTTGGAATAATATTTCAACTTACTGTATTAACATCCATTGTCATGCACTGCCAACACAACAAAATTTATTTGAACTTGATTGGATGAATAGAAAAGGGTTTTAGTAACGATTGAAAATTCCAAAAAGATATTAGATTTTAACAGTAGGAATATTATTTGAACTAACTGCTTTAGCCTCAACTAACATGCACTGCCAAGACTACAAAATTTATTTGAACTTGATTGGATGTAAAAAAAGGGTTTAATTAACGATTGAAAATTCTAAAAAGATATTAGATTTTAACAGTAGAAATATTATTTGAACTAATTGTTTTAGCATCAATTAACATGCACTGCCAAGACTACAAAATTTATTTCAACTTGATTAAATGTAAAAAAAGGGTTTAATAATTATAATTGTCTTTAAATTAAAAATAAAAAAAAATATTTTATATAACTTTTATTTAAATTTATTGTAAATTTATATAGATTTATAAATATCCTTAACTTAGTTTATAAACGTGATGTAATTGGAACTTTAGTTTATGTAGTTTTCTATACTTGAAAATTTTATTTAATACTGTAACTTTAGATAGTTTTATTTATTTAAAACTCTTAATTTATAAACTTCTTAAATGGTTATATTTATTTATTTATAACTTTAGAATAGTTTTATTTATTTAATTTACAACTTTAAAATATTTTATTTATTTAAAACTCTTGATTTATAAACTTCTTAAATAGTTATATTTATTAATTTATAACTTTAGAATAATTTTATCTATTTAATTTACAACTTTAAAATATTTTACTTATTTAAAATTCTTAATTTATAAACTTCTTAAATTAAAACTAAAGGTACACTTTTGTGTACTAATTAAATCGACTGCCAATTATCAACTAAACTCTTTATCAATTACCTGTTCTATTTATATCATTTTTTCATTAGTTAATTTTCCCATGGTCAAATTTATGATTGCTAAAACAGGTATCTTGTATCACTTGTTTCTCATTAAGAACAGGTGCTTCTATATTTCCTATTAATACCAGGTGTATGAGAAAATGCAAGCAATAGTTATTTTGATGGTAATTTAAGGTAAGTATTTTGTTTGGTTTTATTAAGAAAAGGAGCATGAGAAAATATTACGGGCAATAGTTTATTTCTAAGGAAATTTAAATATAAGAATGGAAATTTAGATGTAAGAATTTTTCTAGGAAAAGAGTGTATGAAATATATTGTAAAATGTATTTCCCTAAAAGCGGAATTGTGTGAAAACAAAAGTTATATAATATTTTCGTTGGTTCTTATAACACCCCCATCGTCAGCCTGAGGCTCCGACGAAGCAGGTTTGATTCTTATTTTTTGTTTATGTATTTTAACGAATTTTGTAAAAAATAAAATCGTGAGTGCGATTATAAGAACTGAGAAATTTATAATTAATATTTCAAAATAATCCTTATGTTTTTTTTGTTCAATTTCAATTATTCTCTTCCTATTGTCACTTATATTTTTAACATTGAGTTCTTCTAAATTTATCAAATTTATGGTTTTATTTTCTATTATATTTGTAAAGAGATGAGGTAAAATCAATACATCTTGGATTTTTTTATAATAGTTGTCAAATGACTTATTATTAATTTCTACTTGGCAGTTTTCATATTTTAATAAATTGTTGCCCATTATATTTATTTTAAAATTGTTACAATTATGAAACAGGGCTGTTTTCTGAATGTTTTTAGTTATAATGATACCTGGTGTTATTTCTTTAATTTCTTTATGTTTAAAAATTTTCATTGTACAATGCGCTACTTCTAACTTTAAAATGTTTTTAATACAATTATCATTAACATCGATTAAATTCTTTTTCAAATTGTTTTCTACTTTTTCTTTATAAACGTTATTGTTATTATCTAGCAGAACAATGTTTTCATCTAGTTGAATGGCCTTACTTATGTTATTGGGTAAGGGTTCTATTAGGACTTTAGAAAGGGGTTTCTCTGAATATATAGGTAGTGAAAGAATGATAACGATCTGGGTTTTGTGGAATGCTACTGAAGTTCTGATGTCTTTTAAGGATTCTATGTCGTCTATTAATTTATGTTCTTCATTTGTTAATATATTCCTTGATAACAATCCTAATTTACTTGACATGAGGATTTGTTCGATATCATCTATATGGTTTCGTAGTAGGTTTATATCGTAGTTGATTTGGTATAGATGTTCCATATGGTCAATTTTATTTTCTATATTAGCTACTTTATTTTGGCTTTCTATTGTAAAATTATTGAGGTAGGCTGAAATAATTTTTTGTTGCTTTCCTATATGGTTTGTTATGTTTCTTATTTGGTCGGATATTTCTCTATTGATTTTAATTTGTTTATTACTTTCGTTAATTAAGTTCTTGTTATTGCTACTTATGATATCTAGTTTAGTTTTTATTTCTAATTCATCATTGTAATCCATTGTGCCTGTAATATATTTTAATCCGGTGCCTATAATATTAATGAGACCTCTACTTTTTCTGCTGTGTGGTTTCAGGTTGTTGATTTTTCTATTCAGGATGTTAAAATTATGTAGGACTGTATTTATCATAGGGTCTTCTACGCTAATGTTGTTTCTTATGGTATTAATGTTTTGTTGGATTATTTCACTAGTTTGTTCGTATTCTGTTATGTTTATAAGGTGTAGTATTTTTGTGAATTTCCTTACGACTTTCACTTCTCCTAATTTAATTGTTAGGTATCCGTTGTTGTTGTCAAAGTTCTGTACTTCAAGTGTTTGTGATAGTGTGATGGAGAGTATTGTCAGTAGTATTAGTATTGGTTTAAACATCGTGTTCTGTAAGGAGAGTTTAAAATTTAGTCAGTTATGTTTTCGTTTCGTTCTGTGGGAGTGTTAGTTTGGTATTTTTTCTTTCTTTTTGTGTGGGATTTATAGTATTTCAATTTAGTTCGTTTATCTACATAGTGGTTGTTGTCTAGTTTTTCTAGATCAACTTTTCTAAATTTTGCATGGTTTTTGCCTCCTCGTGTATGTTTTAAATAATTTGGGCCTGGTTCTAGTTCTACTTCTTCTCTGTTCCGATTTATTTTTGCGATATACTTCTCCTTAAGGTTTTGTACCCTTTCTCGTATTTTTTCGTATTCTTCTGTTTTTACTTTACCATTTATGAAATCTATAGGTTTTCTGTTTGTTGTGGAGTGAATGGTGTTGTTGTAGAAGTTAATGATTTTCAGTATTTTCTCTTCAACTGAATCAGTGTCTTTATTTTCGTCGTGTCGAAGGAGTCTTAAATGCTCGTTTATGGTATTGTGTAGTCTTTCAATATCAGCATTTGAGGAGTGGTTATTATTGGATGTATAATGTATTTGAATATCCTGGTTGCTTAAAAATTCTTTTATTGGGATTGCCTTGAATCCTAATTCGTTATCTACAGTTATTTGTTTTATTCTGCCCGTGAAGGAGATATATTGGAGTAAGGCGCGTTTGAATTCGATCCATGATCTATTATTAATTTTGATGGCTTGGGCGTGTTTTGTGAATTTGTCTATAAAGGTGAGAAAAAGTGTCTTTTCAAGACTGTAGAAAACATCTATGTGTACTAATTCGAGTGGTTCCGATGGTGTTACTGTAGTTTGGTATTTTACCTTTACAGGGTTTCTATCGTATTTTTCTATATTACATATGTTGCAATTATTTATATATTGTGTTATTCTTATTCTTAGTTTTGGATTATAGTATTTTTGCTGGAGTTCCTTATTTACCTCTTCTATCCCTCTATGGTTGTTACGTAAGTGTTCCTCTTCTATCAGTTTGGCTAGTATTTCTTCGTCTTCTATATCCTCTAATATTCTGTTGCATTTGAGGATCTTAAATTGCGGGAAATGGGTTTGATGTATATTCCTTATAATTTGGAGAAACTCGTCATTTTCCACGTATAATGCATTTAAGCATTTAGGGTTGAACTTGGTTTTTATTAAAGAAATAGCAGTTTCATTATTCAATGATTTGACGTGTATTATTTTACGAAATTTATTAAATTTAGTCTCTTCCTTTGTACGTAGTGACCCTGATTGACTTTTATTTAATATTATTTGATATTTAAATACGTTTAGTGGGGAATGGGTTTCAGGGATGCCTATAGTGTTACTATCGTTTTCGGTTTGTATCATATTTATATCAATACGAGACAGCGTATCTGCGTTTAAATTTTTTGCTCCTGCCTTATATTTTATTTCATAGTCGAATTCGGCAAGTTTGAGACGCCATCGAACGAGTTTTGAGTTTGGTTCTTTAATAGAAAAAAGCCATTGTAGTGGTTTGTGGTCTGTTTCAATTAGGATTTTTCTTCCGAAAATATATGGGCGAAAATACTTAGTGGCCCATACTATTGCAAGTAATTCCTTCTCAATCGTACTATAGTTGATTTCATGCTCGTTTAGTGTACGGCTGGCGTAACAAATTGGATGTCCGTCTTGAGATAGTATCGCACCAAGTGCGTATTGGCTCGCATCCGTAGTTAGAGTAAATCTTTTTTCGAAGTCTGGATACCCAAGGATTGGTTCAGTGATCAGAAGTCTTTTCAAAGTGTTGAAACTTTCAGTGTATTCTGGGTCGTTTATATTCATTTTCTTATCCTTTTTCAAATATTTTGTCATTGGTTTAGCTATCTTTGCGTAGTCTTTTATAAACTTCCGGTAATATCCAGTGAGTCCGAGAAATTTCTTAATTTGTTTCGGTGTCTTAGGTAAGGGATAATTTTTAACGCAATCAATTTTCCGCGGATTTGGTTTGTATCCTTCGGGTGTTACAACGTGTCCTAAAAATTCGGTTTCTTTCTTCAGAAACTCGGATTTGTCAAGTTGTACAGTTAAGTTTACTTCTTTCAATCTTTGAAAGACTTTCCTAATAGAATCCAAATGTTCTTCTAGAGAAGTGGAAAATATTATTATGTCATCTAAGTACACAAGGCAAATCTTATTGATATAGTCTTTTAATACGAAGTTCATGAGGCGTTGAAAAGTCGCAGGGGCTGTTTTTAATCCAAATGGCATCCGTAGAAATTCGTAGTGTCCGTCTTCGACACTAAATGCGGTTTTATATATATCATTTTCATCTATCTCTATTTGGTGGAATCCCTTTGCAAGATCTAACGTGGTAAAATATTGGCAAGTACCTAATTTACCTAGTATCTCGTCAATATTTGGGATTGGGAATTTGTCATCAATAGTTACCTCATTTAATTTACGGTAATCGATGACTATTCTCCATTTTTGTTTTCCCGTAGCGTCCAACTTCTTCGGGACGATCCAAACGGGTGCAGAATAAGGTGAACTGCTATGCCGGATGATACCTTTTTGTAACATTTCTTCGATTTGGCTTTTTATTTCCTCCTTATGGATAAATGGATATCTATATGACTTAGCTTGAATGGGGACATTATTTGTAGTTCTGATTTGGTGTTTTATAATGTTAGTGAAGGATAATTTGAAATCTTCATTATAGAATATGGTGGAATAACGTTTAATTAATTGTATTAATTTGGTCTTTTCTAAGCTATTGAGGTGATCGATTCTTAGTTGGTCTATTGGTAATTTAGGTTTATATTCTTCTAACATATCAGTGTTTTTTATTATATTGTAAGTTTCAATTTTATTTATTTCTTTTGATACATCTGTACTAGTATCTGGTGTGTGAGAATTGCTTTTCGTCATGGGAAATGTTTTATGTTCGTTTAGATATAATTTTAGAGTTTTATTTTTTGTTTCGAGTTGTTTGTTTCCAAAATCTATTTTTGCTTTTATTGGAATTAAAATATCGTTGCCTATTAACCCGTCGTAATTGTTATGGAATGGATAGACGAACATTTCGATGGTTTGATTTTGGATTCCAAACTCTTTGAATATCGGTATAGTTACCTTTTTTGATATTTTCACTTGTCGATCAAGGGTTTTGATCCAAATATTTGGTGGTAGAGAGGATAAAAATTTTGGGTTACATAAATTAGGATTGATTATTGAATGTGTTGCCCCAGTATCTATGATGAATTTTAGTGGTCTAATTTTTCCTATAATTATTATATATGGTAATTGGTTGTTGAGGCCCGTAACCGAAAATTTGCAGGTTGTGAATCCTTTTGAGGAATTCTTTCATTTGTGTTAATTTCCATAGGTTCAGGAGGAGGTTGGTGTTGTGTTGTATTATTAATACCATTTAGATTTCTGTATGGATTTTCGAATGAGGGGTTGAAATTTAGAGAGTTATGATTTTGAGATCTAAACTGGTTATGGTTTGAATAACTAGATCTGTATTGAGGTTGATTATAACGGTTAACGTTCATTGGTAAAGTCGTACTCTGCTTGTTATTGTAATGGGGAACATTCTGTGGGTAGTGTCTTCCCTGGAAATTATTCTTGTTTCGATTGTAATTGTAGTTGTTAGTAGGATTCTGAATTCTGTCGTTTCCTGTTTTGTGTTTTGTATTCGCGAATGTAGTTTTATTGTTGCTATGGTTATTATAGCGAAGATTTTGTTTTTCGCCGTAAGACCTAAATGCGTATCCTGATTCGTGCAATATGTTAATTGCTTCCTCTAAGGTTTCTGGATCTCTGCAATACAGTATGGATTTCATTGGCTCTGGGATTTTATTTTTAAAGATCACTAGTGCTGATTTTTTATTTGTAATAATCGTTTGTTCTACTACTTGTTTTTCCTCGCTCAAATTGAGTTTGGTTTTAACATTTAGCCTTCTTAATCCTGTTTTAATTTCATTATAAAAATCAATTGCATTAGTCTTAAATGTAATGCTTCTTAAATTGTCGAATAATTCTTCTAAACTTGCTCTATCTCCAAAATTATTGATCAGTAGCTCCTTTATTTCGAGCCAAGATGTGATATGATTATTAATTTCTAGGACCTCTCGTGCTCTACCTCGTATTTTAGATTTAATTATGTCGGAAAATACACTTTGTGCAAGATTATCATACCGTAAAAGAGTTGGGTGCATTTTGTCAATCAAGTCAAGAAAATTCTGTAGATCTCTAAAGTCACCAGAGAATTCCGGTAAGTGTCCTAAATACTTGAGTGGGTCTACCGTTAGCGTAAGGGCCATTTCTGCAGAGGAACTTTTGGTCTTTTTTAAGAGATTTTCTGTATTAGCGATTGCTGGTTTGTCGATACTAATGTTCTGCATTAGTTCTAACAACTCGTTCATATGAATATTTATAACTAACAAGATTCGGTGTATATGTATATTTACGGTAGAAGACAATTTTAAAAAAAAATTTTGCACAAAATATTATCGAGTTTTTGTTTTTTTTTTTTTTGAATAGCGAACTTATGATAACATAATTTTTATCTTATTATTATTTCCTGTTGTACGAGTTTTACATATATCTATATATTTATTTTTTTTTTCATACATAGCACAAATGTGTTCTATTTTAAACAATGACACATCTTTCCTTAGTTCTAATTAATTCTTAACTCTAAATTATAATTAAAAGACATACCCTTATTATCTGTATGTGTTGTCTAGTTGTACGGTGGTTGAATCTGATTTGATGTTGGTGAGCTGTACGGCAGTAGTCGATTTTGAGTTGTTGTAGACTGATCCCTTGATCAGTTTATTGGTGAGTTGAGGACTGATCTCTTGATCGGTAAAAAATTTTCGGTGTTTTAGTTATTGATCCCTTGATCAACAAACACAAAACTATTTGAAGTTCTAATGCACTATTAAGTATAAAAACACAAGTGAACCTTTTTTTCACAAAACTTTTTGTAACTATTATTTTGTTCACTTAGCGCATCCTACCGACTGCGCCAATTATAATTGTCTTTAAATTAAAAATAAAAAAAAATATTTTATATAACTTTTATTTAAATTTATTGTAAATTTATATAGATTTATAAATATCCTTAACTTAGTTTATAAACGTGATGTAATTGGAACTTTAGTTTATGTAGTTTTCTATACTTGAAAATTTTATTTAATACTGTAACTTTAGATAGTTTTATTTATTTAAAACTCTTAATTTATAAACTTCTTAAATGGTTATATTTATTTATTTATAACTTTAGAATAGTTTTATTTATTTAATTTACAACTTTAAAATATTTTATTTATTTAAAACTCTTGATTTATAAACTTCTTAAATAGTTATATTTATTAATTTATAACTTTAGAATAATTTTATCTATTTAATTTACAACTTTAAAATATTTTACTTATTTAAAATTCTTAATTTATAAACTTCTTAAATTAAAACTAAAGGTACACTCTTGTGTACTAATTAAATCGACTGCCAATTATCAACTAAACTCTTTATCAATTACCTGTTCTATTTATATCATTTTTTCATTAGTTAATTTTCCCATGGTCAAATTTATGATTGCTAAAACAGGTATCTTGTATCACTTGTTTCTCATTAAGAACAGGTGCTTCTATATTTCCTATTAATACCAGGTGTATGAGAAAATGCAAGCAATAGTTATTTTGATGGTAATTTAAGGTAAGTATTTTGTTTGGTTTTATTAAGAAAAGGAGCATGAGAAAATATTACGGGCAATAGTTTATTTCTAAGGAAATTTAAATATAAGAATGGAAATTTAGATGTAAGAATTTTTCTAGGAAAAGAGTGTATGAAATATATTGTAAAATGTATTTCCCTAAAAGCGGAATTGTGTGAAAACAAAAGTTATATAATATTTTCGTTGGTTCTTATAACATTTAATCAACGATTGAAAATTCTAAAAAGATATTAGATTTTAACATTTGGAATAATATTTCAACTTACTGTATTAACATCCATTGTCATGCACTGCCAACACAACAAAATTTATTTGAACTTGATTGGATGAATAGAAAAGGGTTTTAATAACGATTGAAAATTTCAAAAAGATATTAGATTTTAACAGTAGGAATATTATTTGAACTAACTGCTTTAGCCTCAATTAACATGCACTGCCAACACAACAAAATTTATTTGAACTTGATAGGATGAATAAAAAGGGGTTTTATTAACGATTGAAAATTCCAAAAAGATATTAAATTTTAACAGTAGGAATATTATTTGAACTAACTGTTTTAGCATCAATTAGCATGCACTGCCAAGACTACAAAATTTATTTCAACTTGATTGGATGTAAAAAAAAGGGTTTAATTAACGATCGAGAATTCTAAAAAGATATTAGATTTTAACAGCTCGAATAATATTTACACTTACTGTATTAACATCGATTGTCATGCACTGCCAAGACAACAATTATTTGAACTTGATTGGATGAATAAAAAAGAGTTTTATTAACGATTGAAAATTTCAAAAAGATATTAGATTTTAACAGTAGAAATATTATTTGAACTAATTGTTTTAGCATCAATTAACATGCACTGCCAAGACTACAAAATTTATTTCAACTTGATTAAATGTAAAAAAAGGGTTTAATCAACGATTGAAAATTCTAAAAAGATATTAGATTTTAACATTTGGAATAATATTTCAACTTACTGTATTAACATCGATTGTCATGCACTGCCAAGACAACAAACTTTATTTGAACTTGATTGGATGAATAAAAAAGAGTTTTATTAACGATTGAACATTCCAAAAAGATATTAGATTTTAACAGTAGGAATATTATTTGACCTAACTGCTTTAGCCTCAATTAACATGCACTGCCAACACAACAAAATTTATTTGAACTTGATAGGATGAATAAAAAGGGGTTTTATTAACGATTGAAAATTCCAAAAAGATATTAAATTTTAACAGTAGGAATATTATTTGAACTAACTGTTTTAGCATCAATTAGCATGCACTGCCAAGACTACAAAATTTATTTCAACTTGATTGGATGTAAAAAAAAGGGTTTAATTAACGATCGAGAATTCTAAAAAGATATTAGATTTTAACAGCTCGAATAATATTTACACTTACTGTATTAACATCGATTGTCATGCACTGCCAAGACAACAATTATTTGAACTTGATTCGATGAATAAAAAAGAGTTTTATTAACGATTGAAAATTTCAAAAAGATATTAGATTTTAACAGTAGAAATATTATTTGAACTAATTGTTTTAGCATCAATTAACATGCACTGCCAAGACTACAAAATTTATTTCAACTTGATTAAATGTAAAAAAAGGGTTTAATCAACGATTGAAAATTCTAAAAAGATATTAGATTTTAACATTTGGAATAATATTTCAACTTACTGTATTAACATCCATTGTCATGCACTGCCAACACAACAAAATTTATTTGAACTTGATTGGATGAATAGAAAAGGGTTTTAATAACGATTGAAAATTTCAAAAAGATATTAGATTTTAACAGGAGGAATATTATTTGAACTAACTGTTTTAGCCTCAATTAACGTGCACTGCCAAGACTACAAAATTTATTTGAACTTGATTGGATGTAAAAAAAAGGGTTTAATTAACGATTGAAAATTCTAAAAAGATATTAGATTTTAACATTTGGAATAATATTTCAACTTACTGCATTAACATCCATTGTCATGCACTGCCAAGACAACAAACTTGATTTGAACTTGATTGGATAGATAAAAAAGGGTTTTACTAACGATTGAAAATTCTAAAAAGATATTAGATTTTAACATTTGGAATAATATTTCAACTTTCTGCATTAACATCCATTGTCATGCACTGCCAAGACAACAAACCTTATTTGAACTTGATTGGATGAATAAAAAAGGGTTTTATTAGCGATTGAAAATTTCAAAAAGATATAAGATTTTAACATTTGGAACAACATTTCAACTTATTGTATTAACATCCATTGTCATGCACTGCCAGCACAACAAAATTTATTTGAACTTGATTGGATGAATAGAAAAGGGTTTTAGTAACGATTGAAAATTCCAAAAAGATATTAGATTTTAACAGTAGGAATATTATTTGAACTTACTGTTTTAGCATCAATTAACATGCACTGCCAAGACTACAAAATTTATTTTAACTTGATTGGATGTAAAAAATAAGGTTTAATTAACTATCGAAAATTCTAATAAGATATTAGATCTTAACATTTGGAATAATATTTCAATTTTCTGCATTAACATCCATTGTCATGCACTGCCAAGACAGCAAACCTTATTTGAACTTGATTGGATGAATAAAAAAGGGTTTTATTAGCGATTGAAAATTTCAAAAAGATATAAGATTTTAACATTTGGAACAACATTTCAACTTATTGTATTAACATCCATTGTCATGCACTGCCAAGACAACAAGCTTGATTTGAACTTGATTGGATAGATAAAAAAGGGTTTTATTAACGATTGAAAACTCCAAAAAGATATTAAATTTTAACAGTAGAAATATTATTTGAACTAACTGTTTTAGCATCAATTAACATGCACTGCCAAGACTACAAAATTTATTTTAACTTGATTGGATGTAAAAAAAGGGTTTAATTAACGATTGAAAATTCTAAAAAGATATTAGATTTTAACATTTGGAATAATATTTCAACTTACTGTATTAACATCCATTGTCATGCACTGCCAGCACAACAAAATTTATTTGAACTTGATTGGATGAATAGAAAAGGGTTTTAGTAACGATTGAAAATTCCAAAAAGATATTAGATTTTAACAGTAGGAATATTATTTGAACTAACTACTTTAGCCTCAATTAACATGAACTGCCAAGACTAAAAAATTTATTTGAAATTGATTGGATGTAAAAAAAAGGGTTTAATTAACGATTGAAAATTCTAAAAAAATATTAGATTTTAACATTTGGAATAATATTTCAACTTACTGCATTAACATCCATTGTCATGCTTTGCCAAGACAACAAACTTTATTTGAACTTGATTGGATGAATAAAAAAGGGTTTTAATAACGATTGAAAATTTCAAAAAGATATTAGATTTTAACAGTAGAAATATTATTTGAACTAATTGTTTTATCCTCAATTAACATGCACTGCCAAGACTACAAACTTGATTTGAACTTGATTGGATGGATAAAAAAGGGTTTTACTAACGATTGAAAATTCTAAAAAGATATTAGATTTTAATATTTGGAATAATATTTCAACTTTCTGCATTAACATCCATTGTCATGCACTGCCAAGACAACAAACCTTATTTGAACTTGATTGGATGAATAAAAACGGGTTTAATTAACGATCGAAAATTTCAAAAAGATATTAAATTTTAAGAGTAGAAATAATATTTGAGCTAACTGTAACCATCGAAAATTCCCAAAAGATATTAGACATTATGAACTAACAGTATAAAGAATATTTAAACTAACTTTATGAACATCAATTGTCATGCACTGCCAAGACAACAAACTGTATTTGAACTTGATCGGATAGATAAAAAAGGGTTTTATTAACGATTGAAAATTCCAAAAAGATATTAAATTTTAACAGTAGGAATATTATTTGAACTAACTGTTTTAGCATCAATTAACATGCACTGCCAAGACTACAAAATTTATTTCAACTTGATTGGATGTAAAAAAAAGGGTTTAATTAACGATCGACAATTCTAAAAAGATATTAGATTTTAACACCTCGAATAATATTTACACTTACTGCATCAACATCCATTGTCATGCACTGCCAAGACAACAAACTTTATTTGAACTTGATTGGATGAATAAAAAAGAGTTTTATTAACGATTGAAAATTTCAAAAAGATATTAGATTTTAACAGTAGAAATATTATTTGAACTAATTGTTTTAGCATCAATTAACATGCACTGCCAAGACTACAAAATTTATTTCAACTTGATTGGATGTAAAAAAAGGGTTTAATTAACGATTGAAAATTCTAAAAAGATATTAGATTTTAACATTTGGAATAATATTTCAACTTACTGTATTAACATCCATTGTCATGCACTGCCAACACAACAAAATTTATTTGAACTTGATTGGATGAATAGAAAAGGGTTTTAGTAACGATTGAAAATTCCAAAAAGATATTAGATTTTAACAGTAGGAATATTATTTAAACTAACTGCTTTAGCCTCAATTAACATGCACTGCCAAGACTACAAAATTTATTTGAACTTGATTGGATGTAAAAAAAGGGTTTAGTTAACAATTGAAAATTCTAAAAAGATATTAGATTTTAACATTTGGAATAATATTACAACTTACTGTATTAACATCCATTGTCATGTACTGCCAACACAACAAAATTTATTCGAACTTGATTGGATGAATAGAAAAGGGTTTTAGTAACGATTGAAAATTCCAAAAAGATATTAGATTTTAACAGTAGAAATATTATTTGAACTTACTGTTTTAGCCTCAATTAACGTGCACTGCCAAGACTACAAAATTTATTTGAACTTGATTGGATGTAAAAAAAGGGTTTAATTAACGATTGAAAATTCTAAAAAGATATTAGATTTTAACATTTGGAATAATATTTCCACTTACTGTATTAACATCCATTGTCATGCACTGCCAAGACAACAAACTTTATTTGAACTTGATTGGATGAATAAAAAAGGGTTTTAATAACGATTGAAAATTTCAAAAAGATATTAGATTTTAACAGGAGGAATATTATTTGAACTATCTGTTTTAGCCTCAATTAACATGCACTGCCAAGACTACAAAATTTATTTTAACTTGATTGGATGTAAAAAAAAAGGGTTTTATTAACGATTGAAAATTTCAAAAAGATATTAAATTTTAACAGTAGGAATTTTATTTGAACTAACTGTTTTAGCATCAATTAACATGCACTGCCAAGACTACAAAATTTATTTTAACTTGATTGGATGAATAGAAAAGGGTTTTAGTAACGATTGAAAATTCCAAAAAGATATTAGATTTTAACAGAATATTATTTGAACTAACTGTTTAAGCCTCACTTAACGTGCACCGCCAAGACTAAAAAATTTATTTGAACTTGATTGGATGTAAAAAAAAGGGTTTAATTAACGATTGAAAATTCTAAAAAGATATTAGATTTTAACATTTGGAATAATATTTCAACTTACTGCATTAACATCCATTGTCATGCACTGCCAAGACAACAAACCTTATTTGAACTTGATTGGATGAATAAAAAAGGGTTTTATTAGCGATTGAAAATTTCAAAAAGATATAAGATTTTAACATTTGGAACAACATTTCAACTTATTGTATTAACATCCATTGTCATGCACTGCCAAGACAACAAGCTTGATTTGAACTTGATTGGATAGATAAAAAAGGGTTTTACTAACGATTGAAAATTCTAAAAAGATATTAGATTTTAACATTTGGAATAATATTTCAACTTTCTGCATTAACATCCATTGTCATGCACTGCCAAGACAACAAACCTTATTTGAACTTGATTGGATGAATAAAAAAGGGTTTTATTAGCGATTGAAAATTTCAAAAAGATATAAGATTTTAACATTTGGAACAACATTTGAACTTATTGTATTAACATCCATTGTCATGCACTGCCAAGACAACAAGCTTGATTTGAACTTGATTGGATAGATAAAAAAGGGTTTTATTAACGATTGAAAACTCCAAAAAGATATTAAATTTTAACAGTAGAAATATTATTTGAACTTACTGTTTTAGCATCAATTAACATGCACTGCCAAGACTACAAAATTTATTTTAACTTGATTGGATGTAAAAAATAAGGTTTAATTAACTATCGAAAATTCTAAAAAGATATTAGATCTTAACATTTGGAATAATATTTCAATTTTCTGCATTAACATCCATTGTCATGCACTGCCAAGACAGCAAACCTTATTTGAACTTGATTGGATGAATAAAAAAGGGTTTTATTAGCGATTGAAAATTTCAAAAAATATAAGATTTTAACATTTGGAACAACATTTCAACTTATTGTATTAACATCCATTGTCATGCACTGCCAAGACAACAAGCTTGATTTGAACTTGATTGGATAGATAAAAAAGGGTTTTATTAACGATTGAAAACTCCAAAAAGATATTAAATTTTAACAGTAGAAATATTATTTGAACTAACTTTTTTAGCATCAATTAACATGCACTGCCAAGACTACAAAATTTATTTGAACTTGATTGGATGTAAAAAAAGGGTTTAATTAACGATTGAAAATTCTAAAAAGATATTAGATTTTAACATTTGGAATAATATTTCAACTTACTGTATTAACATCCATTGTCATGCACTGCCAAGACAACAAACTGTATTTGAACTTGATCGGATAGATAAAAAAGGGTTTTATTAACGATTGAAAATTCCAAAATGATATCAAATTTTAACAGTAGGAATAATATTTGAGCTAACTGTAACCATCGAAAATTCCAAAACGATATTGGACATTATGAACTAACAGTATGAATAATATTTGAAAAAACTGTATTAACATCAACTATCGTGCACTGCCAAGACAACAAATTTTATTTGAACTTGATTGGGCAGATAAAAAAGGGTTTTATTAACGATTGAAAATTCCAAAAAGATATTAAATTTTAACAGTAGGAATATTATTTGAACTAACTGTTTTAGCATCAATTAACATGCACTGCCAAGACTACAAAATTTATTTGAACTTGATTGGATGTAAAAAAAAGGGTTTAATTAACGATTGAAAATTCTAAAAAGATATTAGATTTTAACATTTGGAATAATATTTCAACTTACTGTATTAACATCCATTGTCATGCACTGCCAAGACAACAAACTGTATTTGAACTTGATTGGGCAGATAAAAAAGGGTTTTATTAACGATTGAAAATTTCAAAAAGATATTAAATTTTAACAGTAGGAATATTATATGAACTAACTGTTTTAGCATCAATTAACATGCACTGCCAAGACTACAAAATTTATTTTAACTTGATTGGATGTAAAAAAAAAGGGTTTTATTAACGATTGAAAATTTCAAAAAGATATTAAATTTTAACAGTAGGAATTTTATTTGAACTAACTGTTTTAGCATCAATTAACATGCACTGCCAAGACTACAAAATTTATTTTAACTTGATTGGATGAATAGAAAAGGGTTTTAGTAACGATTGAAAATTCCAAAAAGATATTAGATTTTAACAGAATATTATTTGAACTAACTGTTTAAGCCTCACTTAACGTGCACCGCCAAGACTAAAAAATTTATTTGAACTTGATTGGATGTAAAAAAAAGGGTTTAATTAACGATTGAAAATTCTAAAAAGATATTAGATTTTAACATTTGGAATAATATTTCAACTTACTGCATTAACATCCATTGTCATGCACTGCCAAGACAACAAACCTTATTTGAACTTGATTGGATGAATAAAAAAGGGTTTTATTAGCGATTGAAAATTTCAAAAAGATATAAGATTTTAACATTTGGAACAACATTTCAACTTATTGTATTAACATCCATTGTCATGCACTGCCAAGACAACAAGCTTGATTTGAACTTGATTGGATAGATAAAAAAGGGTTTTACTAACGATTGAAAATTCTAAAAAGATATTAGATTTTAACATTTGGAATAATATTTCAACTTTCTGCATTAACATCCATTGTCATGCACTGCCAAGACAACAAACCTTATTTGAACTTGATTGGATGAATAAAAAAGGGTTTTATTAGCGATTGAAAATTTCAAAAAGATATAAGATTTTAACATTTGGAACAACATTTGAACTTATTGTATTAACATCCATTGTCATGCACTGCCAAGACAACAAGCTTGATTTGAACTTGATTGGATAGATAAAAAAGGGTTTTATTAACGATTGAAAACTCCAAAAAGATATTAAATTTTAACAGTAGAAATATTATTTGAACTTACTGTTTTAGCATCAATTAACATGCACTGCCAAGACTACAAAATTTATTTTAACTTGATTGGATGTAAAAAATAAGGTTTAATTAACTATCGAAAATTCTAAAAAGATATTAGATCTTAACATTTGGAATAATATTTCAATTTTCTGCATTAACATCCATTGTCATGCACTGCCAAGACAGCAAACCTTATTTGAACTTGATTGGATGAATAAAAAAGGGTTTTATTAGCGATTGAAAATTTCAAAAAATATAAGATTTTAACATTTGGAACAACATTTCAACTTATTGTATTAACATCCATTGTCATGCACTGCCAAGACAACAAGCTTGATTTGAACTTGATTGGATAGATAAAAAAGGGTTTTATTAACGATTGAAAACTCCAAAAAGATATTAAATTTTAACAGTAGAAATATTATTTGAACTAACTTTTTTAGCATCAATTAACATGCACTGCCAAGACTACAAAATTTATTTGAACTTGATTGGATGTAAAAAAAGGGTTTAATTAACGATTGAAAATTCTAAAAAGATATTAGATTTTAACATTTGGAATAATATTTCCACTTACTGTATTAACATCCATTGTCATGCACTGCCAAGACAACAAACTTTATTTGAACTTGATTGGATGAATAAAAAAGGGTTTTAATAACGATTGAAAATTTCAAAAAGATATTAGATTTTAACAGGAGGAATATTATTTGAACTATCTGTTTTAGCCTCAATTAACATGCACTGCCAAGACTACAAAATTTATTTTAACTTGATTGGATGTAAAAAAAAAGGGTTTTATTAACGATTGAAAATTTCAAAAAGATATTAAATTTTAACAGTAGGAATTTTATTTGAACTAACTGTTTTAGCATCAATTAACATGCACTGCCAAGACTACAAAATTTATTTTAACTTGATTGGATGAATAGAAAAGGGTTTTAGTAACGATTGAAAATTCCAAAAAGATATTAGATTTTAACAGAATATTATTTGAACTAACTGTTTAAGCCTCACTTAACGTGCACCGCCAAGACTAAAAAATTTATTTGAACTTGATTGGATGTAAAAAAAAGGGTTTAATTAACGATTGAAAATTCTAAAAAGATATTAGATTTTAACATTTGGAATAATATTTCAACTTACTGAATTAACATCCATTGTCATGCACTGCCAAGACAACAAACCTTATTTGAACTTGATTGGATGAATAAAAAAGGGTTTTATTAGCGATTGAAAATTTCAAAAAGATATAAGATTTTAACATTTGGAACAACATTTCAACTTATTGTATTAACATCCATTGTCATGCACTGCCAAGACAACAAGCTTGATTTGAACTTGATTGGATAGATAAAAAAGGGTTTTACTAACGATTGAAAATTCTAAAAAGATATTAGATTTTAACATTTGGAATAATATTTCAACTTTCTGCATTAACATCCATTGTCATGCACTGCCAAGACAACAAACCTTATTTGAACTTGATTGGATGAATAAAAAAGGGTTTTATTAGCGATTGAAAATTTCAAAAAGATATAAGATTTTAACATTTGGAACAACATTTGAACTTATTGTATTAACATCCATTGTCATGCACTGCCAAGACAACAAGCTTGATTTGAACTTGATTGGATAGATAAAAAAGGGTTTTATTAACGATTGAAAACTCCAAAAAGATATTAAATTTTAACAGTAGAAATATTATTTGAACTTACTGTTTTAGCATCAATTAACATGCACTGCCAAGACTACAAAATTTATTTTAACTTGATTGGATGTAAAAAATAAGGTTTAATTAACTATCGAAAATTCTAAAAAGATATTAGATCTTAACATTTGGAATAATATTTCAATTTTCTGCATTAACATCCATTGTCATGCACTGCCAAGACAGCAAACCTTATTTGAACTTGATTGGATGAATAAAAAAGGGTTTTATTAGCGATTGAAAATTTCAAAAAATATAAGATTTTAACATTTGGAACAACATTTCAACTTATTGTATTAACATCCATTGTCATGCACTGCCAAGACAACAAGCTTGATTTGAACTTGATTGGATAGATAAAAAAGGGTTTTATTAACGATTGAAAACTCCAAAAAGATATTAAATTTTAACAGTAGAAATATTATTTGAACTAACTTTTTTAGCATCAATTAACATGCACTGCCAAGACTACAAAATTTATTTGAACTTGATTGGATGTAAAAAAAGGGTTTAATTAACGATTGAAAATTCTAAAAAGATATTAGATTTTAACATTTGGAATAATATTTCAACTTACTGTATTAACATCCATTGTCATGCACTGCCAAGACAACAAACTGTATTTGAACTTGATCGGATAGATAAAAAAGGGTTTTATTAACGATTGAAAATTCCAAAATGATATCAAATTTTAACAGTAGGAATAATATTTGAGCTAACTGTAACCATCGAAAATTCCAAAACGATATTGGACATTATGAACTAACAGTATGAATAATATTTGAAAAAACTGTATTAACATCAACTATCGTGCACTGCCAAGACAACAAATTTTATTTGAACTTGATTGGGCAGATAAAAAAGGGTTTTATTAACGATTGAAAATTCCAAAAAGATATTAAATTTTAACAGTAGGAATATTATTTGAACTAACTGTTTTAGCATCAATTAACATGCACTGCCAAGACTACAAAATTTATTTTAACTTGATTGGATGTAAAAAATAAGGTTTAATTAACTATCGAAAATTCTAAAGAGATATTAGATCTTAACATTTGGAATAATATTTCAATTTTCTGCATTAACATCCATTGCCATGCACTGCCAAGACAGCAAACCTTATTTGAACTTGATTGGATGAATAAAAAAGGGTTTTATTAGCGCTTGAAAATTTCAAAAAGATATAAGATTTTAACATTTGGAACAACATTTCAACTTATTTTATTATCATCCATTGTCATGCACTGCCAAGACAACAAGCTTGATTTGAACTTGATTGGATAGATAAAAAAGGGTTTTATTAACGATTGAAAACTCCAAAAAGATATTAAATTTTAACAGTAGAAATATTATTTGAACTAACTGTTTTAGCCTCAATTAACGTGCACTGCCAAGACTACAAAATTTATTTGAACTTGATTGGATGTAAAAAAAAGGGTTTAATTAACGATTGAAAATTCTAAAAAGATATTAGATTTTAACATTTGGAATAATATTTCAACTTACTGCATTAACATCCATTGTCATGCACTGCCAAGACAACAAACTGTATTTGAACTTGATTGGATGAATAAAAAAGTGTTTTAATAACGATTGAAAATTTCAAAAAGATATTAGATTTTAACAGTAGAAATATTATTTGAACTAATTGTTTTAGCATCAATTAACATGCACTGCCAAGACTACAAAATTTATTTTAACTTGATTGGATGTAAAAAAAAGGGTTTTATTAACGATTGAAAATTTCAAAAAGATATTAAATTTTAACAGTAGGAATTTTATTTGAACTAACTGTTTTAGCATCAATTAACATGCACTGCCAAGACTACAAAATTTATTTTAAGTTGATTGGATGAAGAGAAAAGGGTTTTAGTAACGATTGAAAATTCCAAAAAGATATTAGATTTTAACAGTAGGAATATTATTTGAACTTACTGTTTTAGCATCAATTAACATGCACTGCCAAGACTACAAAATTTATTTTAACTTGATTGGATGTAAAAAATAAGGTTTAATTAACTATCGAAAATTCTAAAAAGATATTAGATCTTAACATTTGGAATAATATTTCAATTTTCTGCATTAACATCCATTGTCATGCACTGCCAAGACAGCAAACCTTATTTGAACTTGATTGGATGAATAAAAAAGGGTTTTATTAGCGATTGAAAATTTCAAAAAGATATAAGATTTTAACATTTGGAACAACATTTCAACTTATTGTATTAACATCCATTGTCATGCACTGCCAAGACAACAAGCTTGATTTGAACTTGATTGGATAGATAAAAAAGGGTTTTATTAACGATTGAAAACTCCAAAAAGATATTAAATTTTAACAGTAGAAATATTATTTGAACTAACTGTTTTAGCATCAATTAACATGCACTGCCAAGACTACAAAATTTATTTGAACTTGATTGGATGTAAAAAAAGGGTTTAATTAACGATTGAAAATTCTAAAAAGATATTAGATTTTAACATTTGGAATAATATTTCAACTTACTGTATTAACATCCATTGTCATGCACTGCCAGCACAACAAAATTTATTTGAACTTGATTGGATGAATAGAAAAGGGTTTTAGTAACGATTGAAAATTCCAAAAAGATATTAGATTTTAACAGTAGGAATATTATTTGAACTAACTACTTTAGCCTCAATTAACATGAACTGCCAAGACTAAAAAATTTATTTGAAATTGATTGGATGTAAAAAAAAGGGTTTAATTAACGATTGAAAATTCTAAAAAAATATTAGATTTTAACATTTGGAATAATATTTCAACTTACTGCATTAACATCCATTGTCATGCTTTGCCAAGACAACAAACTTTATTTGAACTTGATTGGATGAATAAAAAAGGGTTTTAATAACGATTGAAAATTTCAAAAAGATATTAGATTTTAACAGTAGAAATATTATTCTAACTAATTGTTTTATCCTCAATTAACATGCACTGCCAAGACTACAAACTTGATTTGAACTTGATTGGATGGATAAAAAAGGGTTTTACTAACGATTGAAAATTCTAAAAAGATATTAGATTTTAACATTTGGAATAATATTTCAACTTTCTGCATTAACATCCATTGTCATGCACTGCCAAGACAACAAACCTTATTTGAACTTGATTGGATGAATAAAAACGGGTTTAATTAACGATCGAAAATTTCAAAAAGATATTAAATTTTAAGAGTAGAAATAATATTTGAGCTAACTGTAACCATCGAAAATTCCCAAAAGATATTAGACATTATGAACTAACAGTATAAAGAATATTTAAACTAACTTTATGAACATCAATTGTCATGCACTCCCAACACAACAAAATTTATTTGAACTTGGTAGGATGAATAAAAAGGGTTTTTATTAACGATTGAAAATTCCAAAAAGATATTAAATTTTAACAGTAGGAATATTATTTGAACTAACTGTTTTAGCATCAATTAACATGCACTGCCAAGACTACAAAATTTATTTCAACTTGATTGGATGTAAAAAAAAGGGTTTAATTAACGATCGACAATTCTAAAAAGATATTAGATTTTAACACCTCGAATAATATTTACACTTACTGCATCAACATCCATTGTCATGCTCTGCCAAGACAACAAACTTTATTTGAACTTGATTGGATGAATAAAAAAGAGTTTTATTAACGATTGAAAATTTCAAAAAGATATTAGATTTTAACAGTAGAAATATTATTTGAACTAATTGTTTTAGCATCAATTAACATGCACTGCCAAGACTACAAAATTTATTTCAACTTGATTGGATGTAAAAAAAGGGTTTAATTAACGATTGAAAATTCTAAAAAGATATTAGATTTTAACATTTGGAATAATATTTCAACTTACTGTATTAACATCCATTGTCATGCACTGCCAACACAACAAAATTTATTTGAACTTGATTGGATGAATAGAAAAGGGTTTTAGTAACGATTGAAAATTCCAAAAAGATATTAGATTTTAACAGTAGGAATATTATTTAAACTAACTGCTTTAGCCTCAATTAACATGCACTGCCAAGACTACAAAATTTATTTGAACTTGATTGGATGTAAAAAAAGGGTTTAATTAACAATTGAAAATTCTAAAAAGATATTAGATTTTAACATTTGGAATAATATTACAACTTACTGTATTAACATCCATTGTCATGTACTGCCAACACAACAAAATTTATTCGAACTTGATTGGATGAATAGAAAAGGGTTTTAGTAACGATTGAAAATTCCAAAAAGATATTAGATTTTAACAGTAGAAATATTATTTGAACTTACTGTCTTAGCCTCAATTAACGTGCACTGCCAAGACTACAAAATTTATTTGAACTTGATTGGATGTAAAAAAAGGGTTTAATTAACGATTGAAAATTCTAAAAAGATATTAGATTTTAACATTTGGAATAATATTTCCACTTACTGTATTAACATCCATTGTCATGCACTGCCAAGACAACAAACTTTATTTGAACTTGATTGGATGAATAAAAAAGGGTTTTAATAACGATTGAAAATTTCAAAAAGATATTAGATTTTAACAGGAGGAATATTATTTGAACTATCTGTTTTAGCCTCAATTAACATGCACTGCCAAGACTACAAAATTTATTTTAACTTGATTGGATGTAAAAAAAAGGGTTTTATTAACGATTGAAAATTTCAAAAAGATATTAAATTTTAACAGTAGGAATTTTATTTGAACTAACTGTTTTAGCATCAATTAACATGCACTGCCAAGACTACAAAATTTATTTTAACTTGATTGGATGAATAGAAAAGGGTTTTAGTAACGATTGAAAATTCCAAAAAGATATTAGATTTTAACAGAATATTATTTGAACTAACTGTTTAAGCCTCACTTAACGTGCACCGCCAAGACTAAAAAATTTATTTGAACTTGATTGGATGTAAAAAAAAGGGTTTAATTAACGATTGAAAATTCTAAAAAGATATTAGATTTTAACATTTGGAATAATATTTCAACTTACTGCATTAACATCCATTGTCATGCTTTGCCAAGACAACAAACCTTATTTGAACTTGATTGGATGAATAAAAAAGGGTTTTATTAGCGATTGAAAATTTCAAAAAGATATAAGATTTTAACATTTGGAACAACATTTCAACTTATTGTATTAACATCCATTGTCATGCACTGCCAAGACAACAAGCTTGATTTGAACTTGATTGGATAGATAAAAAAGGGTTTTACTAACGATTGAAAATTCTAAAAAGATATTAGATTTTAACATTTGGAATAATATTTCAACTTTCTGCATTAACATCCATTGTCATGCACTGCCAAGACAACAAACCTTATTTGAACTTGATTGGATGAATAAAAAAGGGTTTTATTAGCAATTGAAAATTTCAAAAAGATATAAGATTTTAACATTTGGAACAACATTTCAACTTATTGTATTAACATCCATTGTCATGCACTGCCAAGACAACAAGCTTGATTTGAACTTGATTGGATAGATAAAAAAGGGTTTTATTAACGATTGAAAACTCCAAAAAGATATTAAATTTTAACAGTAGAAATATTATTTGAACTTACTGTTTTAGCATCAATTAACATGCACTGCCAAGACTACAAAATTTATTTTAACTTGATTGGATGTAAAAAATAAGGTTTAATTAACTATCGAAAATTCTAAAAAGATATTAGATCTTAACATTTGGAATAATATTTCAATTTTCTGCATTAACATCCATTGTCATGCACTGCCAAGACAGCAAACCTTATTTGAACTTGATTGGATAGATAAAAAAGGGTTTTATTAACGATTGAAAACTCCAAAAAGATATTAAATTTTAACAGTAGAAATATTATTTGAACTAACTTTTTTAGCATCAATTAACATGCACTGCCAAGACTACAAAATTTATTTGAACTTGATTGGATGTAAAAAAAGGGTTTAATTAACGATTGAAAATTCTAAAAAGATATTAGATTTTAACATTTGGAATAATATTTCAACTAACTGTATTAACATCCATTGTCATGCACTGCCAAGACAACAAACTGTATTTGAACTTGATCGGATAGATAAAAAAGGGTTTTATTAACGATTGAAAATTCCAAAATGATATCAAATTTTAACAGTAGGAATAATATTTGAGCTAACTGTAACCATCGAAAATTCCAAAACGATATTGGACATTATGAACTAACAGTATGAATAATATTTGAAAAAACTGTATTAACATCAACTATCGTGCACTGCCAAGACAACAAATTTTATTTGAACTTGATCGGGCAGATAAAAAAGGGTTTTATTAACGATTGAAAATTCCAAAAAGATATTAAATTTTAACAGTAGGAATATTATTTGAACTAACTGTTTTAGCATCAAATAACATGCACTGCCAAGACTACAAAATTTATTTTAACTTGATTGGATGTAAAAAATAAGGTTTAATTAACTATCGAAAATTCTAAAAAGATATTAGATCTTAACATTTGGAATAATATTTCAATTTTCTGCATTAACATCCATTGTCATGCACTGCCAAGACAGCAAACCTTATTTGAACTTGATTGGATGAATAAAAAAGGGTTTTATTAGCGCTTGAAAATTTCAAAAAGATATAAGATTTTAACATTTGGAACAACATTTCAACTTATTTTATTATCATCCATTGTCATGCACTGCCAAGACAACAAGCTTGATTTGAACTTGATTGGATAGATAAAAAAGGGTTTTATTAACGATTGAAAACTCCAAAAAGATATTAAATTTTAACAGTAGAAATATTATTTGAACTAACTGTTTTAGCATCAATTAACATGCACTGCCAAGACTTCAAAATTTATTTGAACTTGATTGGATGTAAAAAAAGGGTTTAATTAACGATTGAAAATTCTAAAAAGATATTAGATTTTAACATTTGGAATAATATTTCAACTTACTGTATTAACATCCATTGTCATGCACTGCCAAGACAACAAACTGTATTTGAACTTGATTGGGCAGATAAAAAAGGGTTTTATTAACGATTGAAAATTCCAAAAAGATATTAAATTTTAACAGTAGGAATATTATTTGAACTAACTGTTTTAGCATCAATTAACATGCACTGCCAAGACTACAAAATTTATTTTAACTTGATTGGATGTAAAAAAAAGGGTTTAATTAACGATTGAAAATTCTAGAAAGATATTAGATTTTAACATTTGGAATAATATTTCAAATTACTGTATTAACATAAATTGTCATGCACTGCCAACACAACAAAATTTATTTGAACTTGATTGGATGAATAGAAAAGGGTTTTAGCAACGATTGAAAATTCCAAAAAGATATTAGATTTTAACAGTTGGAATATTATTTGAACTAACTGTTTTAGCCTCAATTAACGTGCACTGCCAAGACTACAAAATTTATTTGAACTTGATTGGATGTAAAAAAAAGGGTTTAATTAACGATTGAAAATTCTAAAAAGATATTAGATTTTAACATTTGGAATAATATTTCAACTTACTGCATTAACATCCATTGTCATGCACTGCCAAGACAACAAACTGTATTTGAACTTGATTGGATGAATAAAAAAGTGTTTTAATAACGATTGAAAATTTCAAAAAGATATTAGATTTTAACAGTAGAAATATTATTTGAACTAATTGTTTTAGCATCAATTAACATGCACTGCCAAGACTACAAAATTTATTTTAACTTGATTGGATGTAAAAAAAAGGGTTTTATTAACGATTGAAAATTTCAAAAAGATATTAAATTTTAACAGTAGGAATTTTATTTGAACTAACTGTTTTAGCATAAATTAACATGCACTGCCAAGACTACAAAATTTATTTTAAGTTGATTGGATGAATAGAAAAGGGTTTTAGTAACGATTGAAAGTTCCAAAAAGATATTAGATATTAACAGAATATTATTTGAACTAACTGTTTAAGCCTCACTTAACGTGCATCGCCAAGACTAAAAAATTTATTTGAACTTGATTGGATGTAAAAAAAAGGGTTTAATTAACGATTGAAAATTCTAAAAAGATATTAGATTTTAACATTTGGAATAATATTTCAACTTACTGCATTAACATCCATTGTCATGCTTTGCCAAGACAACAAACTTTATTTGAACTTGATTGGATGAATAAAAAAGGGTTTTAATAACGATTGAAAATTTCAAAAAGATATTAGATTTTAACAGTAGAAATATTATTTGAACTAATTGTTTTATCCTCAATTAACATGCACTGCCAAGACTACAAACTTGATTTGAACTTGATTGGATGGATAAAAAAGGGTTTTACTAACGATTGAAAATTCTAAACAGATATTAGATTTTAACATTTGGAATAATATTTCAACTTTCTGCATTAACATCCATTGTCATGCACTGCCAAGACAACAAACCTTATTTGAACTTGATTGGATGAATAAAAACGGGTTTTATTAACGATCGAAAATTTCAAAAAGATATTAAATTTTAAGAGTAGAAATAATATTTGAGCTAACTGTAACCATCGAAAATTCCCAAAAGATATTAGACATTATGAACTAACTTTATGAACATCAATTGTCATGCACTCCCAACACAACAAAATTTATTTGAACTTGGTAGGATGAATAAAAAGGGTTTTTATTAACGATTGAAAATTCCAAAAAGATATTAAATTTTAACAGTAGGAATATTATATGAACTAACTGTTTTAGCATCAATTTACATGCACTGCCAAGACTACAAAATTTATTTCAACTTGATTGGATGTAAAAAAAAGGGTTTAATTAACGATCGACAATTCTAAAAAGATATTAGATTTTAACATTTGGAGTAATATTTCAACTTACTGTATTAACATCCATTGTCATGCACTGCCAACACAACAAAATATATTTGAACTTGATTGGATGAATAGAAAAGGGTTTTAGCAACGATTGAAAATTCCAAAAAGATATTAGATTTTAACAGTTGGAATATTATTTGAACTAACTGTTTTTGCCTCAATTAACGTGCACTGCCAAGACTACAAAATTTATTTGAACTTGATTGGATGTAAAAAAAAGGGTTTAATTAACGATTGAAAATTCTAAAAAGATATTAGATTTTAACATTTGGAATAATATTTCAACTTACTGCATTAACATCCATTGTCATGCACTGCCAAGACAACAAACTGTATTTGAACTTGATTGGATGAATAAAAAAGTGTTTTAATAACGATTGAAAATTTCAAAAAGATATTAGATTTTAACAGTAGAAATATTATTTGAACTAATTGTTTTAGCATCAATTAACATGCACTGCCAAGACTACAAAATTTATTTTAACTTGATTGGATGTAAAAAAAGGGTTTTATTAACGATTGAAAATTTCAAAAAGATATTAAATTTTAACAGTAGGAATTTTATTTGAACTAACTGTTTTAGCATCAATTAACATGCACTGCCAAGACTACAAAATTTATTTGAACTTGATTGGATGTAAAAAAAAGGTTTAATTAACGATTGAAAATTCTAGAAAGATATAAGATTTTAGCATTTGGAATAATATTTCAACTTACTGTATTAATATCAATTGTCATGCACTGCCAACACAACAAAATTTATTTGAACTTGATTGGATGAATAGAAAAGGGTTTTAGTAACGAATGAAAATTCCAAAAAGATATTAGATTTTAACAGTAGGAATACTATTTGAACTAACTGTTTTAGCATCAATTAACATGCACTGCCAAGACTACAAAATTTATTTGAACTTGATTGGATGTAAAAAAAAGGGTTTAATTAACGATTGAAAATTCTAAAAAGATATTAGATTTTAACATTTGGAATAATATTTCAACTTACTGTATTAACATCCATTGTCATGCACTGCCAACACAACAAAATTTATTTGAACTTGATTGGATGAATAGAAAAGGGTTTTAGTAACGATTGAAAATTCCAAAAAGATATTAGATTTTAACAGTAGGAATATTATTTGAACTAACTGCTTTAGCCTCAATTAACATGCACTGCCAAGACTACAAAATTTATTTGAACTTGATTGGATGTAAAAAAAGGGTTTAATTAACGATTGAAAATTCTAAAAAGATATTAGATTTTAACATTTGGAATAATATTTCAACTTACTGTATTAACATCCATTGTCATGCACTGCCAACACAACAAAATTTATTTGAACTTGATTGGATGAATAGAAAAGGGTTTTAGTAACGATTGAAAATTCCAAAAAGATATTAGATTTTAACAGTAGGAATATTATTTGAACTAACTGTTTTAGCCTCACTTAACGTGCACCGCCAAGACTAAAAAATTTATTTGAACTTGATTGGATGTAAAAAAAAGGGTTTAATTAACGATTGAAAATTCTAAAAAGATATTAGATTTTAACATTTGGAATAATATTTCAACTTACTGCATTAACATCCATTGTCATGCTTTGCCAAGACAACAAACTTTATTTGAACTTGATTGGATGAATAAAAAAGGGTTTTAATAACGATTGAAAATTTCAAAAAGATATTAGATTTTAACAGTAGAAATATTATTTGAACTAATTGTTTTATCCTCAATTAACATGCACTGCCAAGACTACAAACTTGATTTGAACTTGATTGGATGGATAAAAAAGGGTTTTACTAACGATTGAAAATTCTAAACAGATATTAGATTTTAACATTTGGAATAATATTTCAACTTTCTGCATTAACATCCATTGTCATGCACTGCCAAGACAACAAACCTTATTTGAACTTGATTGGATGAATAAAAACGGGTTTTATTAACGATCGAAAATTTCAAAAAGATATTAAATTTTAAGAGTAGAAATAATATTTGAGCTAACTGTAACCATCGAAAATTCCCAAAAGATATTAGACATTATGAACTAACTTTATGAACATCAATTGTCATGCACTCCCAACACAACAAAATTTATTTGAACTTGGTAGGATGAATAAAAAGGGTTTTTATTAACGATTGAAAATTCCAAAAAGATATTAAATTTTAACAGTAGGAATATTATATGAACTAACTCTTTTAGCATCAATTAACATGCACTGCCAAGACTACAAAATTTATTTCAACTTGATTGGATGTAAAAAAAAGGGTTTAATTAACGATCGACAATTCTAAAAAGATATTAGATTTTAACACCTCGAATAATATTTACACTTACTGCATCAACATCCATTGTCATGCACTGCCAAGACAACAAACATTATTTGAACTTGATTGGATGAATAAAAAAGAGTTTTATTAACGATTGAAAATTTCAAAAAGATATTAGATTTTAACAGTAGAAATATTATTTGAACTAATTGTTTTAGCATCAATTAACATGCACTGCCAAGACTACAAAATTTGTTTCAACTTGATTGGATGTAAAAAAAGGGTTTAATTAACGATTGAAAATTCTAAAAAGATATTAGATTTTAACATTTGGAGTAATATTTCAACTTACTGTATTAACATCCATTGTCATGCACTGCCAACACAACAAAATTTATTTGAACTTGATTGGATGAATAGAAAAGGGTTTTAGTAACGATTGAAAATTCCAAAAAGATATTAGATTTTAACAGTAGGAATATTATTTGAACTAACTGCTTTAGCCTCAATTAACATGCACTGCCAAGACTACAAAATTTATTTCAACTTGATTGGATGTGAAAAAAGGGTTTAATTAACGATTGAAAATTCTAAAAAGATATTAGATTTTAACATTTGGAATAATATTACAACTTACTGTATTAACATCCATTGTCATGTACTGCCAACACAACAAAATTTATTCGAACTTGATTGGATGAATAGAAAAGGATTTAGTAACGATTGAAAACTCCAAAAAGATATTAGATTTTAACAGTAGAAATATTATTTGAACTTACTGTTTTAGCCTCAATTAACGTGCACTGCCAAGACTACAAAATTTATTTGAACTTGATTGGATGTAAAAAAAAGGTAATTAACGATTGAAAATTCTAAAAAGATATTAGATTTTAACATTTGGAATAATATTTACACTTACTGTATTAACATCCATTGTCATGCACTGCCAAGACAACAAACTTTATTTGAACTTGATTGGATGAATAAAAAAGGGTTTTAATAACGATTGAAAATTTCAAAAAGATATTACATTTTAACAGTAGGATTATTATTTGAACTAACTGTTTTAACCTCAATTAACATGCACTGCCAAGACTACAAAATTTGTTTCAACTTGATTGGATGTAAAAAAAGGGTTTAATTAACGATTGAAAATTCTAAAAAGATATTAGATTTTAACATTTGGGATAATATTTCAACTTACTGCATTAACATCCATTGTCATGCACTGCCAAGACAACAAACTTGATTTGAACTTGATTGGATAGATAAAAAAGGGTTTTACTAACGATTGAAAATTCTAAAAAGATATTAGATTTTAACATTTGGAATAATATTTCAACTTTCTGCATTAACATCCATTGTCATGCACTGCCAAGACAACAAAACTTATTTGAACTTGATTGGATGAATAAAAAAGGGTTTTATTAGCGATTGAAAATTTCAAAAAGATAAAAGATTTTAACATTTGGAACAACATTTCAACTTATTGTATTAACATCCATTGTCATGCACTGCCAAGACAACAAGCTTGATTTGAACTTGATTGGATAGATAAAAAAGGGTTTTATTAACGATTGAAAACTACAAAAAGATATTAAATTTTAACAGTAGAAGTATTATTTGAACTTACTGTTTTAGCATAAATTAACATGCACTGCCAAGACTACAAAATTTATTTTAACTTGATTGGATGTAAAAAATAAGGTTTAATTAACCATCGAAAATTCTAAAAAAATATTAGATCTTAACATTTGGAATAATATTTCAATTTACTGTATTAACATCAATTGTCATGCACTGCCAACACAACAAAATTTATTTGAACTTGATTGGATGAATAGAAAAGGGTTTTAGTAACGATTGAAAATTCCAAAAGGATATTAGATTTTAACATTTGGAATAATATTTCAACTTTCTGCATTAACATCCATTGTCATGCACTGCCAAGACCACAAACCTTATTTGAACTTGATTGGATGAATAAAAAAGGGTTTTATTAGCGATTGAAAATTTCAAAAAGATATAAGATTTTAACATTTGGAACAACATTTCAACTTATTGTATTAACATCCATTGTCATGCACTGCCAAGACAACAAGCTTGATTTGAACTTGATTGGATAGATAAAAAAGGGTTTTATTAACGATTGAAAACTCCAAAAAGATATTAAATTTTACCAGTAGAAATATTATTTGAACTAACTGTTTTAGCATCAATTAACATGCACTGCCAAGACTACAAAATTTATTTCAACTTGATTAAATGTAAAAAAAGGGTTTAATTAACGATTGAAAATTCTAAAAGATATTAGATTTTAACATTTGGAATAATATTAAAACTTACTGTATTAACATCCATTGTCATGCACTGCCAACACAACAAAATTTATTTGAACTTGATTGGATGAATAGAAAAGGGTTTTAGTAGCGATTGAAAATTCCAAAAAGATATTAGATTTTAACAGTAGGAATATTATTTGAACTAATTGTTTTATCCTCAATTAACGTGCACTGCCAAGACTACAAAATTTATTTGAGCTTGATTGGATGTAAAAAAAGGGTTTAATTAACGATTGAAAATTCTAAAAAGATATTAGATTTTAACATTTGGAATAATATTAAAACTTACTGTATTAACATCCATTGTCATGCACTGCCAACACAACCAAATTTATTTGAACTTGATTGGATGAATAGAAAAGGGTTTTAGTAGCGATTGAAAATTCCAAAAAGATATTAGATTTTAACAGTAGGAATATTATTTGAACTAATTGTTTTATCCTCAATTAACGTGCACTGCCAAGACTACAAAATTTATTTGAACTTGATTGGATGTAAAAAAAAGGGTTTAATTAACGACTGAAAATTCTAAAAAGATATTAGATTTTAACATTTGGAATAATATTTCAACTTACTGCATTAACATCCATTGTCATGCACTGCCAAGACAACAAACTTGATTTGAACTTGATTGGATGGATAAAAAAGGGTTTTACTAACGATTGAAAATTCTAAAAAGATATTAGATTTTAACATTTGGAATAATATTTCAACTTTCTGCATTAACATCCATTGTCATGCACTGCCAAGACAACAAACCTTATTTGAACTTGATTGGATGAATAAAAACGGGTTTTATTAACGATCGAAAATTTCAAAAAGATATAAAATTTTAAGAGTAGAAATAATATTTGAGCTAACTTTAACCATCGAAAATTCCCAAAAGATATTAGACATTATGAACTAACAGTATAAAGAATATTTAAACTAACTTTATGAACATCAATTGTCATGCACTCCCAACGCAACAAAATTTATTTGAACTTGATAGGATGAATAAAAAGGGGTTTTATTAACGATTGAAAATTCCAAAAAGATATTAAATTTTAAAAGTAGGAATATTATTTGAACTAACTGTTCTAGCATCAATTAGCATGCCGTGCCAAGACTACAAAATTTATTTCAACTTGATTGGATGTAAAAAAAAGGGTTTAATTAACGATCGACAATTCTAAAAAGATATTAGAATTTAACATCTCGAATAATATTTACACTTACTGTATTAACATCCATTGTCATGCACTGCCAAGACAACAAACTTTATTTGAACTTGATTGGATGAATAAAAAAGAGTTTTATTAACGATTGAAAATTTCAAAAAGATATTAGATTTTAACAGTAGAAATATTATTTGAACTAATTGTTTTAGCATCAATTAACATGCACTGCCAAGACTACAAAATTTATTTCAACTTGATTAAAGGCAAAAAAAGGGTTTAACTAACGATTGAAAATTCTAAAAAGATATTAGATTTTAACATTTAGAATAATATTTCAACTTACTGTATTAACATCCATTGTCATGCACTGCCAACACAACAAAATTTATTTGAACTTGATTGGATGAATAGAAAAGGGCTTTAGTAATGATTGAAAATTCCAAAAAGATATTAGATTTTAACAGTAGGAATATTATTTGAACTAACTGCTTTAGCCTCAATTAACATGCACTGCCAAGACTACAAAATTTATTTGAACTTGATTGGATGTAAAAAAAGGGTTTAATTAACGATTGAAAATTCTAAAAAGATATTAGATTTTAACATTTGGAATAATATTACAACTTACTGTATTAACATCCATTGTCATGCACTGCCAACACAACAAAATTTATTTGAACTTGATTGGATGAATAGAAAAGGGTTTTAGTAGCGATTGAAAATTCCAAAAAGATATTAGATTTTAACAGTAGGAATATTATTTGAACTAACTGCTTTAGCCTCAATTAACATGCACTGCCAAGACTACAAAATTTATTTAAGCTTGATTAGATGTAAAAAAAGGGTTTAATTAACGATTGAAAATTCTAAAAAGATATTAAATTTTAACAGTAGGAATATTATTTGAACTAACTGTTTTAGCATCAATTAGCATGCACTGCCAAGACTACAAAATTTATTTCAACTTGATTGGATGTAAAAAAAAGGGTTTAATTAACGATCGACAATTCTAAAAAGATATTAGATTTTAACACCTCGAATAATATTTACACTTACTGTAATAACATCCATTGTCATGCACTGCCAAGACAACAAACTTTATTTGAACTTGATTGGATGAATAAAAAGGAGTTTTATTAACGATTGAAAATTTCAAAAAGATATTAGATTTTAACAGTAGAAATATTATTTGAACTAATTGTTTTAACATCAATTAACATGCACTGCCAAGACTACAAAATTTATTTCAACTTGATTAAATGTAAAGAAAGGGTTTAATTAACGATTGAAAATTCTAAAAAGATATTAGATTTTAACATTTGGAATAATATTTCAACTTACTGTATTAACATCCATTGTCATGCACTGCCAACACAACAAAATTTATTTGAACTTGATTGGATGAATAGAAAAGGGCTTTAGTAATGATTGAAAATTCCAAAAAGATATTAGATTTTAACAGTAGGAATATTATTTGAACTAACTGCTTTAGCCTCAATTAACATGCACTGCCAAGACTACAAAATTTATTTGAACTTGATTGGATGTAAAAAAAGGGTTTAATTAACGATTGAAAATTCTAAAAAGATATTAGATTTTAACATTTGGAATAATATTACAACTTACTGTATTAACATCCATTGTCATGCACTGCCAACACAACAAAATTTATTTGAACTTGATTGGATGAATAAAAAAGGGTTTTATTAACGATTGAAAATTCCAAAAAGATATTAGATTTTAACAGTAGGAATATTATTTGAACTAACTGCTTTAGCCTCAATTAACATGCACTGCCAAGACTACAAAATTTATTTAAGCTTGATTAGATGTAAAAAAAGGGTTTAATTAACGATTGAAAATTCTAAAAAGATATTAAATTTTAACAGTAGGAATATTATTTGAACTAACTGTTTTAGCATCAATTAGCATGCACTGCCAAGACTACAAAATTTATTTCAACTTGATTGGATGTAAAAAAAAGGGTTTAATTAACGATCGACAATTCTAAAAAGATATTAGATTTTAACACCTCGAATAATATTTACACTTACTGTAATAACATCCATTGTCATGCACTGCCAAGACAACAAACTTTATTTGAACTTGATTGGATGAATAAAAAGGAGTTTTATTAACGATTGAAAATTTCAAAAAGATATTAGATTTTAACAGTAGAAATATTATTTGAACTAATTGTTTTAACATCAATTAACATGCACTGCCAAGACTACAAAATTTATTTCAACTTGATTAAATGTAAAGAAAGGGTTTAATTAACGATTGAAAATTCTAAAAAGATATTAGATTTTAACATTTGGAATAATATTACAACTTACTGCATTAACATCCATTGTCATGCACTGCCAAGACAACAAACTTTATTTGAACTTGATTGGATGAATAAAAAAGGGTTTTATTAACGATTGAAAACTCCAAAAAGATATTAGATTTTAACAGTGGGAATATTATTTGAACTAACTGCTTAAGCCTCAATTAACATGCACTGCCAAGACTACAAAATTTATTTGAACTTGATTGGATGTAAAAAAAGGGTTTACTTAACGATTGAAAATTCTAAAAAGATATTAGATTTTAACATTTGGAATAATATTACAAGTTACTGTATTAACATCCATTGTCATGCACTGCCAACACAACAAAATTCATTTGAACTTGATTGGATGAATAGAAAAGGGTTTTAGTAACGATTGAAAATTCCAAAAAGATATTAGATTTTAACAGTAGAAATATTATTTGAACTAACTGCTTTAGCCTCAATTAACATGCACTGCCAAGACTACAAAATTTATTTGAACTTGATTGGATGTAAAAAAAGGGTTTATTTAACGATTGAAAATTCTAAAAAGATATTAGATTTTAACATTTGGAATAATATTACAAGTTACTGTATTAACATCCATTGTCATGCACTGCCAACACAACAAAATTTATTTGAACTTGATTGGATGAATAGAAAAGGGTTTTAGTAGCGATTGAACATTCCAAAAAGATATTAGATTTTAACATTTGGAATATTATTTGAACTAACTGCTTTAGCCTCAATTAACATGCACTGCCAACACAACAAAATTTATTTGAACTTGATAGGATGAATAAAATAGGGTTTTATTAACGATTGAAAATTCCAAAAAGATATTAAATTTTAACAGTAGGAATATTATTTGAACTAACTGTTTTAGCATCAATTAGCATGCACTGCCAAGACTACAAAATTTATTTCAACTTGATTGGATGTAAAAAAAAGGGTTTAATTAACGATCGACAATTCTAAAAAGATATTAGATTTTAACACCTCGAATAATATTTACACTTACTGTATTAACATCCATTGTCATGCACTGCCAAGACAACAAACTTTATTTGAACTTGATTGGATGAATAAAAAAGAGTTTTATTAACGATTGAAAATTTCAAAAAGATATTAGATTTTAACAGTAGAAATATTATTTGAACTAATTGTTTTAGCCTCAATTAACATGCACGGCCAAGACTACAAAATTTATTTCAACTTGATTAAATGTAAAAAAAGGGTTTAATTAACGATTGAAAATTCTAAAAAGATATTAGATTTTAACATTTGGAATAATATTTCAACTTACTGTATTAACATCCATTGTCATGCACTGCCAACACAACAAAATTTATTTGAACTTGATTGGATGAATAGAAAAGGGTTTTAGTAACGATTCAAAATTCCAAAAAGATATTAGATTTTAACAGTAGGAATATTATTTGAACTAACTGCTTTAGCCTCAATTAACATGCACTGCCAAGACTACAAAATTTATTTGAACTTGATTGGATGTAAAAAAAGGGTTTAATTAACGATTGAAAATTCTAAAAAGATATTAGATTTTAACATTTGGAATAATATTACAACTTACTGTATTAACATCCATTGTCATGCACTGCCAGCACAACAAAATTTATTTGAACTTGATTGGATGAATAGAAAAGGGTTTTAGTAACGATTGAAAATTCCAAAAAGATATTAGATTTTAACAGTAGGAGTATTATTTGAACTAACTGCTTTAGCCTCAATTAACATGCACTGCCAAGACTAAAAAATTTATTTGAAATTGATTGGATGTAAAAAAAAGGGTTTAATTAACGATTGAAAATTCTAAAAAGATATTAGATTTTAACATTTGGAATAATATTTCAATTTACTGTATTAACATCAATTGTCATGCACTGCCAACACAACAAAATTTATTTGAACTTGATTGGATGAATAGAAAAGGGTTTTAGTAACGATTGAAAATTCCAAAAGGATATTAGATTTTAACATTTGGAATAATATTTCAACTTACTGTATTAACATCCATTGTCATGCTTTGCCAAGACAACAAACTTTATTTGAACTTGATTGGATGAATAAAGAAGGGTTTTAGTAACGATTGAAAATTCCAAAAAGATATTAGATTTTAACAGTAGAAATATTATTTGAACTAATTGTTTTATCCTCAATTAACATGCACTGCCAAGACTACAAACTTGATTTGAACTTAATTGGATGGATAAAAAAGGGTTTTACTAACGATTGAAAATTTTAAAAAGATATTAGATTTTAACATTTGGAATAATATTTCAACTTTCTGCATTAACATCCATTGTCATGCACTGCCAAGACAACAAACCTTATTTGAACTTGATTGGATGAATAAAAAAGGGTTTTATTAGCGATTGAAAATTTCAAAAAGATATAAGATTTTAACATTTGGAACAACATTTCAACTTATTGTATTAACATCCATTGTCATGCACTGCCAAGACAACAAGCTTGATTTGAACTTGATTGGATAGATAAAAAAGGGTTTTATTAACGATTGAGAACTCCAAAAAGATATTAAATTTTAACAGTAGAAATATTATTTGAACTTACTGTTTTAGCATTAATTAACATGCACTGCCAAGACTACAAAATTTATTTTAACTTGATTGGATGTAAAAAATAAGGTTTAATTAACTATCGAAAATTCTAAAAAGATATTAGATCTTAACATTTGGAATAATATTTCAATTTACTGTATTAACATCAATTGTCATGCACTGCCAACACAACAAAATTTATTTGAACTTGATTGGATGAATAGAAAAGGGTTTTAGTAACGATTGAAAATTCCAAAAGGATATTAGATTTTAACATTTGGAATAATATTTCAACTTACTGTATTAACATCCATTGTCATGCACTGCCAACACAACAAAATTTATTTGAACTTGATTGGATGAATAGAAAAGGGTTTTAGTAACGATTGAAAATTCCTAAAAGATATTAGATTTTAACAGTAGGAATATTATTTGAACTAACTGCTTTAGCCTCAATTAACATGCACTGCCAAGACTACAAAATTTATTTGAACTTGATTGGATGTAAAAAAAGGGTTTAATTAACGATTGAAAATTCTAAAAAGATATTGGATTTTAACATTTGGAATAATATTACAACTTACTGTATTAACATCCATTGTCATGTACTGCCAACACAACAAAATTTATTCGAACTTGATTGGATGAATAGAAAAGGGCTTTAGTAACGATTGAAAATTCCAAAAAGATATTAGATTTTAACAGTAGAAATATTATTTGAACTTACTGTTTTAGCCTCAATTAACGTGCACTGCCAAGACTACAAAATTTATTTGAACTTGATTGGATGTAAAAAAAAGGGTTTAATTAACGATTGAAAATTCTAAAAAGATATTAGATTTTAACATTTGGAATAATATTTACACTTACTGTATTAACATCCATTGTCATGCACTGCCAAGACAACTAACTTTATTTGAACTTGATTGGATGAATAAAAAAGGGTTTTAATAACGATTGAAAATTTCAAAAAGATATTAGATTTTAACATTTGGAATAATATTTCAACTTTCTGCATTAACATCCATTGTCATGCACTGCCAAGACAACAAACCTTATTTGAACTTGATTGGATGAATAAAAAAGGGTTTTATTAGCGATTGAAAATTTCAAAAAGATATAAGATTTTAACATTTGGAACAACATTTCAACTTATTGTATTAACATCCATTGTCATGCACTGCCAAGACAACAAGCTTGATTTGAACTTGATTGGATAGATAAAAAAGGGTTTTATTAACGATTGAAAACTCCAAAAAGATATTTAATTTTAACAGTCAAAATATTATTTGAACTAACTGTTTTAGCATCAATTAACATGCACTGCCAAGACTACAAAATTTATTTGAACTTGATTGGATGTAAAAAAAGGGTTTAATTAACGATTGAAAATTCTAAAAAGATATTAGATTTTAAAATTTGGAATAATATTTCAACTTACTGCATTAACATCCATTGTCATGCACTGCCAAGACAACAAACTTGATTTGAACTTGATTGGATCGATAAAAAAGGGTTTTACTAACGATTGAAAATTCTAAAAAGATATTAGATTTTAACATTTGGAATAATATTTCAACTTTCTGCATTAACATCCATTGTCATGCACTGCCAAGACAACAAACCTTATTTGAACTTGATTGGATGAATAAAAAAGGGTTTTATTAGCGATTGAAAATTTCAAAAAGATATAAGATTTTAACATTTGGAACAACATTTCAAATTATTGTATTAACATCCATTGTCATGCACTGCCAAGACAACAAGCTTGATTTGAACTTGATTGGATAGATAAAAAAGGGTTTTATTAACGATTGAAAACTCCAAAAAGATATTAAATTTTAACAGTAGAAATATTATTTGAACTAACTGTTTTAGCATCAATTAACATGCACTGCCAAGACTACAAAATTTATTTGAACTTGATTGGATGTAAAAAAAGGGTTTAACTAACGATTGAAAATTCTAAAAAGATATTAGATTTTAACATTTGGAATAATATTTCAACTTACTGTATTAACATCCATTGTCATGCACTGCCAAGACAACAAACTGTATTTGAACTTGATCGGATAGATAGAAAAGGGTTTTATTAACGATTGAAAATTCCAAAATGATATTAAATTTTAACAGTAGGAATAATATTTGAAAAAACTGTATTAACATCAACTGTCGTGCACTGCCAAGACAACAAATTTTATTTGAACTTGATTGGGCAGATAAAAAAGGGTTTTATTAACGATTGAAAATTCCAAAAAGATATTAAATTTTGACAGTAGGAATATTATTTGAACTTACTGCTTTAGCCTCAATTAACATGCACTGCCAAGACTACAAAATTTATTTTAACTTGATTGGATGTAAAAAATAAGGTTTAATTAACTATCGAAAATTCTAAAAAGATATTAGATCTTAACATTTGGAATAATATTTCAATTTACTGTATTAACATCAATTGTCATGCACTGCCAACACAACAAAATTTATTTGAACTTGATTGGATGAATAGAAAAGGGTTTTAGTAACGATTGAAAATTCCAAAAGGATATTAGATTTTAACATTTGGAATAATATTTCAATTTTCTGCATTAACATCCATTGTCATGCACTGCCAAGACAGCAAACCTTATTTGAACTTGATTGGATGAATAAAAAAGGGTTTTATTAGCGATTGAAAATTTCAAAAAGATATAAGATTTTAACATTTGGAACAACATTTCAACTTATTGTATTAACATCCATTGTCATGCACTGCCAAGACAACAAGCTTGATTTGAACTTGATTGGATAGATAAAAAAGTATTTTATTAACGATTGAAAACTCCAAAAAGATATTAAATTTTAACAGTAGAAATATTATTTGAACTAACTGTTTTAGCATCAATTAACATGCACTGCCAAGACTACAAAATTTATTTGAACTTGATTGGATGTAAAAAAAGTGTTTAATTAACGATTGAAAATTCTAAAAAGATATTAGATTTTAACATTTGGAATAATATTTCAACTTACTGTATTAACATCCATTGTCATGCACTGCCAAGACAACAAACTTTATTTGAACTTGATTGGATGAATAAAAAAGGGTTTTACTAACGATTGAAAATTCTAAAAAGATATTAGATTTTAACATTTGGAATAATATTTCAACTTTCTGTATTAACATCCATTGTCATGCACTGCCAAGACAACAAGCTTGGTTTGAACTTGATTGGATAGATAAAAAAGGGTTTTATTAACGATTGAAAACTCCAAAAAGATATTAAATTTTAACAGTAGAAATATTATTTGAACTTACTGCTTTAGCCTCAATTAACATGCACTGCCAAGACTACAAAATTTATTTTAACTTGATTGGATGTAAAAAATAAGGTTTAATTAACTATCGAAAATTCTAAAAAGATATTAGATCTTAACATTTGGAATAATATTTCAATTTACTGTATTAACATCAATTGTCATGCACTGCCAACACAACAAAATTTATTTGAACTTGATTGGATGAATAGAAAAGGGTTTTAGTAACGATTGAAAATTCCAAAAGGATATTATATTTTAACATTTGGAATAATATTTCAATTTTCTGCATTAACATCCATTGTCATGCACTGCCAAGACAGCAAACCTTATTTGAACTTGATTGGATGAATAAAAAAGGGTTTTATTAGCGATTGAAAATTTCAAAAAGATATAAGATTTTAACATTTGGAACAACATTTCAACTTTTTGTATTAACATCCATTGTCATGCACTGCCAAGACAAAAAGCTTGATTTGAACTTGATTGGATAGATAAAAAAGGGTTTTATTAACGATTGAAAACTCCAAAAAGATATTAAATTTTAACAGTAGAAATATTATTTGAACTAACTGTTTTAGCATCAATTAACATGCACTGCCAAGACTACAAAATTTATTTGAACTTGATTGGATGTAAAAAAAGGGTTTAATTAACGATTGAAAATTCTAAAAAGATATTAGATTTTAACATTTGGAATAATATTTCAACTTACTGTATTAACATCCATTGTCATGCACTGCCAAGACAACAAACTGTATTTGAACTTGATCGGATAGATAGAAAAGGGTTTTATTAACGATTGAAAATTCCAAAATGATATTAAATTTTAACAGTAGGAATAATATTTGAGCTAACTGTAACCATCGAAAATTAAAAAACGATATTGGACATTATGAACTAACAGTATGAATAATATTTGAAAAAACTGTATTAACATCAACTGTCGTGCACTGCCAAGACAACAAATTTTATTTGAACTTGATTGGGCAGATAAAAAAGGGTTTTATTAACGATTGAAAATTCCAAAAAGATATTAAATTTTGACAGTAGGAATATTATTTGAACTAACTGTTTTAGCATCAATTAACATGCACTGCCAAGACTAAAAAATTTATTTTAACTTGATTGGATGTAAAAAAAAAGGGTTTAATTAACGATTGTAAATTCTAGAAAAATATTAGATCTTAACATTTGGAATAATATTTCAACTTACTATATTAACATAAATTGTCATGCACTGCCAACACAACAAAATTTATTTGAACTTGATTGGATGAATAGAAAAGGGTTTTAGCAACGATTGAAAATTCCAAAAAGATATTAGATTTTAACAGTTGGAATATTATTTGAACTAACTGTTTTAGCCTCAAATAACGTGCACTGCCAAGACTACAAAATTTATTTGAACTTGATTGGATGTAAAAAAAAGGGTTTAATTAACGATTGAAAATTCTAAAAAGATATTAGATTTTAACATTTGGAATAATATTTACACTTATTGTATTAACATACATTGTCATGCACTGCCAAGACAACAAACTTTATTTGAACTTGATTGGATGAATAAAAAAGGGTTTTAATAACGATTGAAAATTTCAAAAAGATATTAGATTTTAACATTTGGAATAATATTTCAACTTTCTGCATTAACATCCATTGTCATGCACTGCCAAGACAACAAACCTTATTTGAACTTGATTGGATGAATAAAAAAGGGTTTTATTAGCGATTGAAAATTTCAAAAAGATATAAGATTTTAACATTTGGAACAACATTTCAACTTATTGTATTAACATCCATTGTCATGCACTGCCAAGACAACAAGCTTGATTTGAACTTGATTGGATAGATAAAAAAGGGTTTTATTAACGATTGAAAACTCCAAAAAGATATTAAATTTCAACAGTAGAAATAATATTTGAGCTAACTGTAACCATCGAAAATTAAAAAACGATATTGGACATTATGAACTAACAGTATGAATAATATTTGAAAAAACTGTATTAACATCAACTGTCGTGCACTGCCAAGACAACAAATTTTATTTGAACTTGATTGGGCAGATAAAAAAGGGTTTTATTAACGATTGAAAATTCCCAAAAGATATTAAATTTTGACAGTAGGAATATTATTTGAACTTACTGCTTTAGCCTCAATTAACATGCACTGCCAAGACTACAAAATTTATTTTAACTTGATTGGATGTAAAAAATAAGGTTTAATTAACTATCGAAAATTCTAAAAAGATATTAGATTTTAACATTTGGAATAATATTTCAATTTACTGTATTAACATCAATTGTCATGCACTGCCAACACAACAAAATTTATTTGAACTTGATTGGATGAATAGAAAAGGGTTTTAGTAACGATTGAAAATTCCAAAAGGATATTAGATTTTAACATTTGGAATAATATTTCAATTTTCTGCATTAACATCCATTGTCATGCACTGCCCAGACAGCAAACCTTATTTGAACTTGATTGGATGAATAAAAAAGGGTTTTATTAGCGATTGAAAATTTCAAAAAGATATAAGATTTTAACATTTGGAACAACATTTCAACTTATTGTATTAACATCCATTGTCATGCACTGCCAAGACAACAAGCTTGATTTGAACTTGATTGGATAGATAAAAAAGGGTTTTATTAACGATTGAAAACTCCAAAAAGATATTAAATTTTAACAGTAGAAATATTATTTGAACTAACTGTTTTAGCATCAATTAACATGCACTGCCAAGACTACAAAATTTATTTGAACTTGATTGGATGTAAAAAAAGGGTTTAATTAACGATTGAAAATTCTAAAAAGATATTAGATTTTAACATTTGGAATAATATTTCAACTTACTGTATTAACATCCATTGTCATGCACTGCCAAGACAACAAACTGTATTTGAACTTGATCGGATAGATAGAAAAGGGTTTTATTAACGATTGAAAATTCCAAAATGATATTAAATTTTAACAGTGGGAATAATATTTGAGCTAACTGTAACCATCGAAAATTAAAAAACGATATTGGACATTATGAACTAACAGTATGAATAATATTTGAAAAAACTGTATTAACATCAACTGTCGTGCACTGCCAAGACAACAAATTTTATTTGAACTTGATTGGGCAGATAAAAAAGGGTTTTATTAACGATTGAAAATTCCAAAAAGATATTAAATTTTGACAGTAGGAATATTATTTGAACTTACTGCTTTAGCCTCAATTAACATGCACTGCCAAGACTACAAAATTTATTTTAACTTGATTGGATGTAAAAAATAAGGTTTAATTAACTATCGAAAATTCTAAAAAGATATTAGATCTTAACATTTGGAATAATATTTCAATTTACTGTATTAACATCAATTGTCATGCACTGCCAACACAACAAAATTTATTTGAACTTGATTGGATGAATAGAAAAGGGTTTTAGTAACGATTGAAAATTCCAAAAGGATATTAGATTTTAACATTTGGAATAATATTTCAATTTTCTGCATTAACATCCATTGTCATGCACTGCCAAGACAGCAAACCTTATTTGAACTTGATTGGATGAATAAAAAAGGGTTTTATTAGCGATTGAAAATTTCAAAAAGATATAAGATTTTAACATTTGGAACAACATTTCAACTTATTGTATTAACATCCATTGTCATGCACTGCCAAGACAACAAGCTTGATTTGAACTTGATTGGATAGATAAAAAAGTATTTTATTAACGATTGAAAACTCCAAAAAGATATTAAATTTTAACAGTAGAAATATTATTTGAACTAACTGTTTTAGCATCAATTAACATGCACTGCCAAGACTACAAAATTTATTTGAACTTGATTGGATGTAAAAAAAGGGTTTAATTAACGATTGAAAATTCTAAAAAGATATTAGATTTTAACATTTGGAATAATATTTCAACTTACTGTATTAACATCCATTGTCATGCACTGCCAAGACAACAAACTTTATTTGAACTTGATTGGATGAATAAAAAAGGGTTTTACTAACGATTGAAAATTCTAAAAAGATATTAGATTTTAACATTTGGAATAATATTTCAACTTTCTGTATTAACATCCATTGTCATGCACTGCCAAGACAACAAGCTTGATTTGAACTTGATTGGATAGATAAAATAGGGTTTTATTAACGATTGAAAACTCCAAAAAGATATTAAATTTTAACAGTAGAAATATTATTTGAACTTACTGCTTTAGCCTCAATTAACATGCACTGCCAAGACTACAAAATTTATTTTAACTTGATTGGATGTAAAAAATAAGGTTTAATTAACTATCGAAAATTCTAAAAAGATATTAGATCTTAACATTTGGAATAATATTTCAATTTACTGTATTAACATCAATTGTCATGCACTGCCAACACAACAAAATTTATTTGAACTTGATTGGATGAATAGAAAAGGGTTTTAGTAACGATTGAAAATTCCAAAAGGATATTAGATTTTAACATTTGGAATAATATTTCAATTTTCTGCATTAACATCCATTGTCATGCACTGCCAAGACAGCAAACCTTATTTGAACTTGATTGGATGAATAAAAAAGGGTTTTATTAGCGATTGAAGATTTCAAAAAGATATAAGATTTTAACATTTGGAACAACATTTCAACTTATTGTATTAACATCCATTGTCATGCACTGCCAAGACAACAAGCTTGATTTGAACTTGATTGGATAGATAAAAAAGGGTTTTATTAACGATTGAAAACTCCAAAAAGATATTAAATTTTAACAGTAGAAATATTATTTGAACTAACTGTTTTAGCATCAATTAACATGCACTGCCAAGACTACAAAATTTATTTGAACTTGATTGGATGTAAAAAAAGGGTTTAATTAACGATTGAAAATTCTAAAAAGATATTAGATTTTAACATTTGGAATAATATTTCAACTTACTGTATTAACATCCATTGTCATGCACTGCCAAGACAACAAACTGTATTTGAACTTGATCGGATAGATAGAAAAGGTTTTTATTAACGATTGAAAATTCCAAAATGATATTAAATTTTAACAGTAGGAATAATATTTGAGCTAACTGTAACCATCGAAAATTAAAAAACGATATTGGACATTATGAACTAACAGTATGAATAATATTTGAAAAAACTGTATTAACATCAACTGTCGTGCACTGCCAAGACAACAAATTTTATTTGAACTTGATTGGGCAGATAAAAAAGGGTTTTATTAACGATTGAAAATTCCAAAAAGATATTAAATTTTGACAGTAGGAATATTATTTGAACTAACTGTTTTAGCATCAATTAACATGCACTGCCAAGACTACAAAATTTATTTTAACTTGATTGGATGTAAAAAAAAGGGTTTAATTAACGATTGTAAATTCTAGAAAAATATTAGATCTTAACATTTGGAATAATATTTCAACTTACTATATTAACATAAATTGTCATGCACTGCCAACACAACAAAATTTATTTGAACTTGATTGGATGAATAGAAAAGGGTTTTAGCAACGATTGAAAATTCCAAAAAGATATTAGATTTTAACAGTTGGAATATTATTTGAACTAACTGTTTTAGCCTCAAATAACGTGCACTGCCAAGACTACAAAATTTATTTGAACTTGATTGGATGTAAAAAAAAGGGTTTAATTAACGATTGATAATTCTAAAAAGATATTAGATTTTAACATTTGGAATAATATTTACACTTACTGTATTAACATCCATTGTCATGCACTGCCAAGACAACAAACTTTATTTGAACTTGATTGGATGAATAAAAAAGGGTTTTAATAACGATTGAAAATTTCAAAAAGATATTAGATTTTAACATTTGGAATAATATTTCAACTTTCTGCATTAACATCCATTGTCATGCACTGCCAAGACAACAAACCTTATTTGAACTTGATTGGATGAATAAAAAAGGGTTTTATTAGCGATTGAAAATTTCAAAAAGATATAAGATTTTAACATTTGGAACAACATTTCAACTTATTGTATTAACATCCATTGTCATGCACTGCCAAGACAACAAGCTTGATTTGAACTTGATTGGATAGATAAAAAAGGGTTTTATTAACGATTGAAAACTCCAAAAAGATATTAAATTTTAACAGTAGAAATATTATTTGAACTAACTGTTTTAGCATCAATTAACATGCACCGCCAAGACTACAAAATTTATTTGAACTTGATTGGATGTAAAAAAAGGGTTTAATTAACGATTGAAAATTCCAAAAAGATATTAGATTTTAAAATTTGGAATAATATTTCAACTTACTGCATTAACATCCATTGTCATGCACTGCCAAGACAACAAACTTGATTTGAACTTGATTGGATAGATAAAAAAGGGTTTTACTAACGATTGAAAATTCTAAAAAGATATTAGATTTTAACATTTGGAATAATATTTCAACTTTCTGCATTAACATCCATTGTCATGCACTGCCAAGACAACAAACCTTATTTGAACTTGATTGGATGAATAAAAAAGGGTTTTATTAGCGATTGAAAATTTCAAAAAGATATAAGATTTTAACATTTGGAACAACATTTCAACTTATTGTATTAACATCCATTGTCATGCACTGCCAAGACAACAAGCTTGATTTGAACTTGATTGGATAGATAAAAAAGGGTTTTATTAACGATTGAAAACTCCAAAAAGATATTAAATTTTAACAGTAGAAATATTATTTGAACTTACTGCTTTAGCCTCAATTAACATGCACTGCCAAGACTACAAAATTTATTTTAACTTGATTGGATGTAAAAAATAAGGTTTAATTAACTATCGAAAATTCTAAAAAGATATTAGATCTTAACATTTGGAATAATATTTCAATTTACTGTATTAACATCAATTGTCATGCACTGCCAACACAACAAAATTTATTTGAACTTGATTGGATGAATAGAAAAGGGTTTTAGTAACGATTGAAAATTCCAAAAGGATATTAGATTTTAACATTTGGAATAATATTTCAATTTTCTGCATTAACATCCATTGTCATGCACTGCCAAGACAGCAAACCTTATTTGAACTTGATTGGATGAATAAAAAAGGGTTTTATTAGCGATTGAAGATTTCAAAAAGATATAAGATTTTAACATTTGGAACAACATTTCAACTTATTGTATTAACATCCATTGTCATGCACTGCCAAGACAACAAGCTTGATTTGAACTTGATTGGATGTAAAAAAAGGGTTTAATTAACGATTGAAAATTCTAAAAAGATATTAGATTTTAACATTTGGAATAATATTTCAACTTACTGTATTAACATCCATTGTCATGCACTGCCAACACAACAAAATTTATTTGAACTTGATTGGATGAATAGAAAAGGGTTTTAGTAACGATTGAAAATTCCAAAAAGATATTAGATTTTAACAGTAGGAATATTATTTGAACTAACTGCTTTAGCCTCAATTAACATGCACTGCCAAGACTACAAAATTTATTTGAACTTGATTGGATGAATAGAAAAGGGTTTTAGTAACGATTGAAAATTCCAAAAGATATTAGATTTTAACAGTAGGAATATTATTTGAACTAACTGCTTTAGCCTCAATTAACATGCACTGCCAAGACTACAAAATTTATTTGAACTTGATTGGATGTAAAAAAAAGGGTTTAATTAACGATCGACAATTCTAAAAAGATATTAGATTTTAACACCTCGAATAATATTTACACTTACTTCATCAAGATCCATTGTCATGCACTGCCAAGACAACAAACTTGATTTGAACTTGATTGGATAGATAAAAAAGGGTTTTACTAACGATTGAAAATTCTAAAAAGATATTAGATTTTAACATTTGGAATAATATTTCAACTTTCTGCATTAACATCCATTGTCATGCACTGCCAAGACAACAAACCTTATTTGAACTTGATCGGATGAATAAAAAAGGGTTTTATTAGCGATTGAAAATTTCAAAAAGATATAAGATTTTAACATTTGGAACAACATTTCAACTTATTGTATTAACATCCATTGTCATGCACTGCCAAGACAACAAGCTTGATTTGAACTTGATTGGATGGATAAAAAAGGGTTTTATTAACGATTGAAAACTCCAAAAAGATATTAAATTTTAACAGTAGAAATATTATTTGAACTTACTGCTTTAGCCTCAATTAACATGCACTGCCAAGACTACAAAATTTATTTTAACTTGATTGGATGTAAAAAATAAGGTTTAATTAACTATCGAAAATTCTAAAAAGATATTAGATTTTAACATTTGGAATAATATTTCAACTTACTGTATTAACATCCATTGTCATGCACTGCCAAGACTACAAAATTTATTTGAACTTGATTGGATGAATAGAAAAGGGTTTTAGTAACGATTGAAAATTCCAAAAGATATTAGATTTTAACAGTAGGAATATTATTTGAACTAACTGCTTTAGCCTCAATTAACATGCACTGCCAAGACTACAAAATTTATTTGAACTTGATTGGATGTAAAAAAAAGGGTTTAATTAACGATCGACAATTCTAAAAAGATATTAGATTTTAACACCTCGAATAATATTTACACTTACTTCATCAAGATCCATTGTCATGCACTGCCAAGACAACAAACTTGATTTGAACTTGATTGGATAGATAAAAAAGGGTTTTACTAACGATTGAAAATTCTAAAAAGATATTAGATTTTAACATTTGGAATAATATTTCAACTTTCTGCATTAACATCCATTGTCATGCACTGCCAAGACAACAAACCTTATTTGAACTTGATCGGATGAATAAAAAAGGGTTTTATTAGCGATTGAAAATTTCAAAAAGATATAAGATTTTAACATTTGGAACAACATTTCAACTTATTGTATTAACATCCATTGTCATGCACTGCCAAGACAACAAGCTTGATTTGAACTTGATTGGATAGATAAAAAAGGGTTTTATTAACGATTGAAAACTCCAAAAAATATTAAATTTTAACAGTAGAAATATTATTTGAACTAACTGTTTTAGCATCAATTAGCATGCACTGCCAAGACTACAAAATTTATTTGAACTTGATTGGATGTAAAAAAAGGGTTTAATTAACGATTGAAAATTCTAAAAAGATATTAGATTTTAACATTTGGAATAATATTTCAACTTACTGTATTAACATCCATTGTCATGCACTGCCAAGACAACAAACTGTATTTGAACTTGATCGGATAGATAGAAAAGGGTTTTATTAACGATTGAAAATTCCAAAATGATATTAAATTTTAACAGTAGGAATAATATTTGAGCTAACTGTAACCATCGAAAATTAAAAAACGATATTGGACATTATGAACTAACAGTATGAATAATATTTGAAAAAACTGTATTAACATCAACTGTCGTGCACTGCCAAGACAACAAATTTTATTTGAACTTGATTGGGCAGATAAAAAAGGGTTTTATTAACGATTGAAAATTCCAAAAAGATATTAAATTTTAACAGTAGGAATATTATTTGAACTAACTGTTTTAGCATCAATTAACATGCACTGCCAAGACTACAAAATTTATTTTAACTTGATTGGATGTAAAAAAAAGGGTTTAATTAACGATTGAAAATTCTAGAAAAATATTAGATTTTAACATTTGGAATAATATTTCAACTTACTGTATTAACATAAATTGTCATGCACTGCCAACACAACAAAATTTATTTGAACTTGATTGGATGAATAGAAAAGGGTTTTAGCAACGATTGAAAATTCCAAAAGATATTAGATTTTAACAGTTGGAATATTATTTGAACTAACTGTTTTAGCCTCAATTAACGTGCACTGCCAAGACTACAAAATTTATTTGAACTTGATTGGATGTAAAAAAAAGGGTTTAATTAACGATTGAAAATTCTAAAAAGATATTAGATTTTAACATTTGGAATAATATTTCAACTTACTGCATTAACATCCATTGTCATGCACTGCCAAGACAAAAAACTGTATTTGAACTTGATTGGATGAATAAAAAAGTGTTTTAATAACGATTGAAAATTTCAAAAAGATATTAGATTTTAACAGTAGAAATATTATTTGAACTAATTGTTTTAGCATCAATTAACATGCACTGCCAAGACTACAAAATTTATTTTAACTTGATTGGATGTAAAAAAAAGGGTTTAATTAACGATCGACAATTCTAAAAAGATATTAGATTTTAACACCTCGAATAATATTTACACTTACTTCATCAACATCCATTGTCATGCACTGCCAAGACAACAAACTTTATTTGAACTTGATTGGATGAATAAAAAAGAGTTTTATTAACGATTGAAAATTTCAAAAAGATATTAGATTTTAACAGTAGAAATATTATTTGAACTAATTGTTTTAGCATCAATTAACATGCACTGCCAAGACTACAAAATTTGTTTCAACTTGATTGGATGAATAGAAAAGGGTTTTAGTAACGAATGAAAATTCCAAAAAGATATTAGATTTTAACAGTAGGAATACTATTTGAACTAGCTGTTTTAGCATCAATTAACATGCACTGCCAAGACTACAAAATTTATTTGAACTTGATTGAATGTAAAAAAAAGGGTTTAATTAACGATTGAAAATTCTAAAAAGATATTAGATTTTAACATTTGGAATAATATTTCAACTTACTGTATTAACATCCATTGTCATGCACTGCCAACACAACAAAATTTATTTGAACTTGATTGGATGAATAGAAAAGGGTTTTAGTAACGATTGAAAATTCCAAAAAGATATTAGATTTTAACAGTAGGAATATTATTTGAACTAACTGCTTTAGCCTCAATTAACATGCACTGCCAAGACTACAAAATTTATTTGAACTTGATTGGATGTAAAAAAAGGGTTTAATTAACGATTGAAAATTCTAAAAAGATATTAGATTTTAACATTTGGAATAATATTTCAACTTACTGTATTAACATCCATTGTCATGCACTGCCAACACAACAAAATTTATTTGAACTTGATTGGATGAATAGAAAAGGGTTTTAGTAAAGATTGAAAATTCCAAAAAGATATTAGATTTTAACAGTAGGAATATTATTTGAACTAACTGTTTTAGCCTCACTTAACGTGCACCGCCAAGACTAAAATATTTATTTGAACTTGATTGGATGTAAAAAAAAGGGTTAAATTAACGATTGAAAATTCTAAAAAGATATTAGATTTTAACATTTGGAATAATATTTCAACTTACTGCATTAACATCCATTGTCATGCTTTGCCAAGACAACAAACTTTATTTGAACTTGATTGGATGAATAAAAAAGGGTTTTAATGAAGATTGAAAATTTCAAAAAGATATTAGATTTTAACAGTAGAAATATTATTTGAACTAATTGTTGTATCCTCAATTAACATGCACAGCCAAGACTACAAACTTGATTCTAACTTGATTGGATGGATAAAAAGGGTTTTACTAACGATTGAAAATTCTAAACAGATATTAGATTTTAACATTTGGAATAATATTTCAACTTTCTGCATTAACATCCATTGTCATGCACTGCCAAGACAACAAACCTTATTTGAACTTGATTGGATGAATAAAAACGGGTTTTATTAACGATCGAAAATTTCAAAAAGATATTAAATTTTAAGAGTAGAAATAATATTTGAGCTAACTGTAACCATCGAAAATTCCCAAAAGATATTAGACATTATGAACTAACTTTATGAACATCAATTGTCATGCACTCCCAACACAACAAAATTAATTTGAACTTGGTAGGATGAATAAAAAGGGTTTTTATTAACGATTGAAAATTCCAAAAAGATATTAAATTTTAACAGTAGGAATATTATTTGAACTAACTGTTTTAGCATCAATTAACATGCACTGCCAAGACTACAAAATTTATTTCAACTTGATTGGATGTAAAAAAAAGGGTTTAATTAACGATCGACAATTCTAAAAAGATATTAGATTTTAACACCTCGAATAATATTTACACTTACTTCATCAACATCCATTGTCATGCACTGCCAAGACAACAAACTTTATTTGAACTTGATTGGATGAATAAAAAAGAGTTTTATTAACGATTGAAAATTTCAAAAAGATATTAGATTTTAACAGTAGAAATATTATTTGAACTAATTGTTTTAGCATCAATTAACATGCACTGCCAAGACTACAAAATTTGTTTCAACTTGATTGGATGTAAAAAAAGGGTTTAATTAACGATTGAAAATTCTAAAAAGATATTAGATTTTAACATTTGGAGTAATATTTCAACTTACTGTATTAACATCCATTGTCATGCACTGCCAACACAACAAAATTTATTTGAACTTGATTGGATGAATAGAAAAGGATTTTAGTAACGATTGAAAATTCCAAAAAGATATTAGATTTTAACAGTAGGAATATTATTTGAACTAACTGCTTTAGCCTCAATTAACATGCACTGCCAAGACTACAAAATTTATTTGAACTTGATTGGATGTAAAAAAAGGGTTTAATTAACGATTGAAAATTCTAAAAAGATATTAGATTTTAACATTTGGAATAATATTACAACTTACTGTATTAACATCCATTGTCATGTACTGCCAACACAACAAAATTTATTCGAACTTGATTGGATGAATAGAAAAGGATTTAGTAACGATTGAAAATTCCAAAAAGATATTAGACTTTAACAGTAGAAATATTATTTGAACTTACTGTTTTAGCCTCAATTAACGTGCACTGCCAAGACTACAAAATTTATTTGAACTTGATTGGATGTAAAAAAAAGGTAATTAACGATTGAAAACTCCAAAAAGATATTAAATTTTAACAGTAGAAATATTATTTGAACTAACTGTTTTAGCATCAATTAGCATGCACTGCCAAGACTACAAAATTTATTTGAACTTGATTGGATGTAAAAAAAGGGTTTAATTAACGATTGAAAATTCTAAAAAGATATTAGATTTTAACATTTGGAATAATATTTCAACTTACTGTATTAACATCCATTGTCATGCACTGCCAAGACAACAAACTGTATTTGAACTTGATCGGATAGATAGAAAAGGGTTTTATTAACGATTGAAAATTCCAAAATGATATTAAATTTTAACAGTAGGAATAATATTTGAGCTAACTGTAACCATCGAAAATTAAAAAACGATATTGGACATTATGAACTAACAGTATGAATAATATTTGAAAAAACTGTATTAACATCAACTGTCGTGCACTGCCAAGACAACAAATTTTATTTGAACTTGATTGGGCAGATAAAAAAGGGTTTTATTAACGATTGAAAATTCCAAAAAGATATTAAATTTTAACAGTAGGAATATTATTTGAACTAACTGTTTTAGCATCAATTAACATGCACTGCCAAGACTACAAAATTTATTTTAACTTGATTGGATGTAAAAAAAAGGGTTTAATTAACGATTGAAAATTCTAGAAAAATATTAGATTTTAACATTTGGAATAATATTTCAACTTACTGTATTAACATAAATTGTCATGCACTGCCAACACAACAAAATTTATTTGAACTTGATTGGATGAATAGAAAAGGGTTTTAGCAACGATTGAAAATTCCAAAAGATATTAGATTTTAACAGTTGGAATATTATTTGAACTAACTGTTTTAGCCTCAATTAACGTGCACTGCCAAGACTACAAAATTTATTTGAACTTGATTGGATGTAACAAAAAGGGTTTAATTAACGATTGAAAATTCTAAAAAGATATTAGATTTTAACATTTGGAATAATATTTCAACTTACTGCATTAACATCCATTGTCATGCACTGCCAAGACAAAAAACTGTATTTGAACTTGATTGGATGAATAAAAAAGTGTTTTAATAACGATTGAAAATTTCAAAAAGATATTAGATTTTAACAGTAGAAATATTATTTGAACTAATTGTTTTAGCATCAATTAACATGCACTGCCAAGACTACAAAATTTATTTTAACTTGATTGGATGTAAAAAAAAGGGTTTAATTAACGATCGACAATTCTAAAAAGATATTAGATTTTAACACCTCGAATAATATTTACACTTACTTCATCAACATCCATTGTCATGCACTGCCAAGACAACAAACTTTATTTGAACTTGATTGGATGAATAAAAAAGAGTTTTATTAACGATTGAAAATTTCAAAAAGATATTAGATTTTAACAGTAGAAATATTATTTGAACTAATTGTTTTAGCATCAATTAACATGCACTGCCAAGACTACAAAATTTGTTTCAACTTGATTGGATGAATAGAAAAGGGTTTTAGTAACGAATGAAAATTCCAAAAAGATATTAGATTTTAACAGTAGGAATACTATTTGAACTAGCTGTTTTAGCATCAATTAACATGCACTGCCAAGACTACAAAATTTATTTGAACTTGATTGAATGTAAAAAAAAGGGTTTAATTAACGATTGAAAATTCTAAAAAGATATTAGATTTGAACATTTGGAATAATATTTCAACTTACTGTATTAACATCCATTGTCATGCACTGCCAACACAACAAAATTTATTTGAACTTGATTGGATGAATAGAAAAGGGTTTTAGTAACGATTGAAAATTCCAAAAAGATATTAGATTTTAACAGTAGGAATATTATTTGAACTAACTGCTTTAGCCTCAATTAACATGCACTGCCAAGACTACAAAATTTATTTGAACTTGATTGGATGTAAAAAAAGGGTTTAATTAACGATTGAAAATTCTAAAAAGATATTAGATTTTAACATTTGGAATAATATTTCAACTTACTGTATTAACATCCATTGTCATGCACTGCCAACACAACAAAATTTATTTGAACTTGATTGGATGAATAGAAAAGGGTTTTAGTAAAGATTGAAAATTCCAAAAAGATATTAGATTTTAACAGTAGGAATATTATTTGAACTAACTGTTTTAGCCTCACTTAACGTGCACCGCCAAGACTAAAATATTTATTTGAACTTGATTGGATGTAAAAAAAAGGGTTAAATTAACGATTGAAAATTCTAAAAAGATATTAGATTTTAACATTTGGAATAATATTTCAACTTACTGCATTAACATCCATTGTCATGCTTTGCCAAGACAACAAACTTTATTTGAACTTGATTGGATGAATAAAAAAGGGTTTTAATGAAGATTGAAAATTTCAAAAAGATATTAGATTTTAACAGTAGAAATATTATTTGAACTAATTGTTTTATCCTCAATTAACATGCACAGCCAAGACTACAAACTTGATTCTAACTTGATTGGATGGATAAAAAGGGTTTTACTAACGATTGAAAATTCTAAACAGATATTAGATTTTAACATTTGGAATAATATTTCAACTTTCTGCATTAACATCCATTGTCATGCACTGCCAAGACAACAAACCTTATTTGAACTTGATTGGATGAATAAAAACGGGTTTTATTAACGATCGAAAATTTCAAAAAGATATTAAATTTTAAGAGTAGAAATAATATTTGAGCTAACTGTAACCATCGAAAATTCCCAAAAGATATTAGACATTATGAACTAACTTTATGAACATCAATTGTCATGCACTCCCAACACAACAAAATTTATTTGAACTTGGTAGGATGAATAAAAAGGGTTTTTATTAACGATTGAAAATTCCAAAAAGATATTAAATTTTAACAGTAGGAATATTATTTGAACTAACTGTTTTAGCATCAATTAACATGCACTGCCAAGACTACAAAATTTATTTCAACTTGATTGGATGTAAAAAAAAGGGTTTAATTAACGATCGACAATTCTAAAAAGATATTAGATTTTAACACTTCGAATAATATTTACACTTACTTCATCAACATCCATTGTCATGCACTGCCAAGACAACAAACTTTATTTGAACTTGATTGGATGAATAAAAAAGAGTTTTATTAACGATTGAAAATTTCAAAAAGATATTAGATTTTAACAGTAGAAATATTATTTGAACTAATTGTTTTAGCATCAATTAACATGCACTGCCAAGACTACAAAATTTGTTTCAACTTGATTGGATGTAAAAAAAGGGTTTAATTAACGATTGAAAATTCTAAAAAGATATTAGATTTTAACATTTGGAGTAATATTTCAACTTACTGTATTAACATCCATTGTCATGCACTGCCAACACAACAAAATTTATTTGAACTTGATTGGATGAATAGAAAAGGATTTTAGTAACGATTGAAAATTCCAAAAAGATATTAGATTTTAACAGTAGGAATATTATTTGAACTAACTGCTTTAGCCTCAATTAACATGCACTGCCAAGACTACAAAATTTATCTTAACTTGATTGGATGTAAAAAATAAGGTTTAATTAACTATCGAAAATTCTAAAAAGATATTAGATCTTAACATTTGGAATAATATTTCAATTTACTGTATTAACATCAATTGTCATGCACTGCCAACACAACAAAATTTATTTGAACTTGATTGGATGAATAGAAAAGGGTTTTTGTAACGATTGAAAATTCCAAAAGGATATTAGATTTTAACATTTGGAATAATATTTCAACTTTCTGCATTAACATCCATTGTCATGCACTGCCAACACAACAAACCTTATTTGAACTTGATTGGATGAATAAAAAAGGGTTTTATTAGCGATTGAAAATTTCAAAAAGATATAAGATTTTAACATTTGGAACAACATTTCAACTTATTGCATTAATATCCATTGTCATGCACTGCCAAGACAACAAGCTTGATTTGAACTTGATTGGATAGATAAAAAAGGGTTTTATTAACGATTGAAAACTCCAAAAAGATATTAAATTTTAACAGTAGAAATATTATTTGAACTAACTATTTTAGCATCAATTAACATGAACTGCCAAGACTACAAAATTTATTTGAACTTGATTGGATGTAAAAAAAGGGTTTAATTAACGATTGAAAATTCTAAAAAGATATTAGATTTTAACATTTGGAATAATATTTCAACTTACTGTATTAACATCCATTGTCATGCACTGCCAAGACAACAAACTGTATTTGAACTTGATCGGATAGATAAAAAAAGGGTTTTATTGACGATTGAAAATTCCAAAATGATATTAAATTTTAACAGTAGGAATAATATTTGAGCTAACTGTAACCATCGAAAATTCCAAAACGATATTGGACATTATGAACTAACAGTATGAATAATATTTGAAAAAACTGTATTAACATCAACTGTCGTGCACTGCCAAGACAACAAATTTTATTTGAACTTGATTGGGCAGATAAAAAAGGGTTTTATTAACGATTTAAAATTCCAAAAAGATATTAAATTTTAACAGTAGGAATATTATTTGAACTAACTGTTTTAGCATCAATTAACATGCACTGCCAAGACTACAAAATTTATTTCAACTTGATTGGATGTAAAAAAAAAGGGTTTAATTAACGATCGACAATTCTAAAAAGATATAAGATTTTAACACCTGGAATAATATGTACACTTACTGTATTAACATCCATTGTCATGCACTGCCAAGACAACAAACTTTATTTGAACTTGATTGGATGAATAAAAAAGAGTTTTATTAACGATTGAAAATTTCAAAAAGATATTAGATTTTAACAGTAGAAATATTATTTGAACTAATTGTTTTAGCATCAATTAACATGCACTCCCAAGACTACAAAATTTGTTTCAACTAGATTGGATGTAAAAAAAGGGTTTAATTAACGATTGAAAATTCTAAAAAGATATTAGATTTTAACATTTGGAGTAATATTTCAACTTACTGTATTAACATCCATTGTCATGCACTGCCAACACAACAAAATTTATTTGAACTTGATTGGATGAATAGAAAAGGGTTTTAGTAACGATTGAAAATTCCAAAAAGATATTAGATTTTAACAGTAGGAATATTATTTGAACTAACTGCTTTAGCCTCAATTAACATGCACTGCCAAGACTACAAAATTTATTTGAGCTTGATTGGATGTAAAAAAAGGGTTTAATTAACGATTGAAAATTCTAAAAAGATATTAGATTTTAACATTTGGAATAATATTACAACTTACTGTATTAACATCCATTGTCATGTACTGCCAACACAACAAAATTTATTCGAACTTGATTGGATGAATAGAAAAGGATTTAGTAACGATTGAAAATTCCAAAAAGATATTAGATTTTAACAGTAGAAATATTATTTGAACTTACTGTTTTAGCCTCAATTAACGTGCACTGCCAAGACTACAAAATTTATTTGAACTTGATTGGATGTAAAAAAAAGGTAATTAACGATTGAAAATTCTAAAAAGATATCAGATTTTAACATTTGGAATAATATTTACACTTACTGTATTAACATCCATTGTCATGCACTGCCAAGACAACAAACTTTATTTGAACTTGATTGGATGAATAGAAAAGGGTTTTAGTAACGAATGAAAATTCCAAAAAGATATTAGATTTTAACAGTAGGAATACTATTTGAACTAACTGTTTTAGCATCAATTAACATGCACTGCCAAGACAACAAAATTTATTTGAACTTGATTGGATGTAAAAAAAAGGGTTTAATTAACGATTGAAAATTCTAAAAAGATATTAGATTTTAACATTTGGAATAATATTTCAACTTACTGTATTAACATCCATTTTTTAGCATCAATTAACATGCACTGCCAAGACTACAAAATTTATTTCAACTTGATTGGATGTAAAAAGAAAGGGTTTAATTAACGATCGACAATTCTAAAAAGATATAAGATTTTAACACCTGGAATAATATGTACACTTACTGTATTAACATCCATTGTCATGCACTGCCAAGACAACAAACTTTATTTGAACTTGATCGGATAGATAAAAAAAGGGTTTTGTTGACGATTGAAAATTCCAAAATGATATTAAATTTTAACAGTAGGAATAATATTTGAGCTAACTGTAACCATCGAAAATTCCAAAACGATATTGGACATTATGAACTAACAGTATGAATAATATGTGAAAAAACTGTATTAACATCAACTGTCGTGCACTGCCAAGACAATAAATTTTATTTGAACTTGATTGGGCAGATAAAAAAGGGTTTTATTAACGATTTAAAATTCCAAAAAGATATTAAATTTTAACAGTAGGAATATTATTTGAACTAACTGTTTTAGCATCAATTAACATGCACTGCCAAGACTACAAAATTTATTTCAACTTGATTGGATGTAAAAAAAGGGTTTAATTAACGATTGAAAATTCTAAAAAGATATTAGATTTTAACATTTGGAATAACATTTCAAATTTCTGCATTAACATCCATTGTCATGCACTGCCAAGACAACAAACTTTATTTGAACTTGATCGGATAGATAAATAAGGGTTTTATTAACGATTGAAAACTCCAAAAAGATATCAAATTTTAACAGTAGAAATATTATTTGCACTAACTGTTTTAGCATCAATTAACATGCACTGCCAAGACTACAAAATTTATTTGAACTTGATTGGATGTAAAAAAAGGGTTTAATTAACGATTGAAAATTCTAAAAAGATATTAGATTTTAACATTTGGAATAATATTTCAACTTTCTGCATTAACATCCATTGTCATGCACTGCCAAGACAACAAATTTTATTTGAACTTGATTGGGCAGATAAAAAAGGGTTTTATTAACGATTTAAAATTCCAAAAAGATATTAAATTTTAACAGTTGGAATATTATTTGAACTAACTGTTTTAGCATCAATTAACATGCACTGCCAAGACTACAAAATTTATTTCAACTTGATTGGATGTAAAAAAAAAAGGGTTTAATTAACGATCGACAATTCTAAAAAGATATAAGATTTTAACACCTGGAATAATATGTACATTTACTGTATTAACATCCATTGTCATGCACTGCCAAGACAACAAACTTTATTTGAACTTGATTGGATGAATAAAAAAGGGTTTTATTAACGATTGAAAATTTCAAAAAGATATTAAATTTTAACAGTAGGAATATTATTTGAACTAACTGTTTAAGCATCAATTAGCATGCACTGCCAAGACTAAAAAATTTATTTTAACTTGATTGGATGTAAAAAAAAGGGTTTAATTAACGATTGAAAATTCTAGAAAGATATTAGATTTTAACATTTGGAATAATATTTCAACTTACTGTATTAACATAAATTGTCATGCACTGCCAACACAACAAAATTTATTTGAACTTGATTGGATGAATAGAAAAGGTTTTTAGCAACGATTGAAAATTCCAAAAAGATATTAGATTTTAACAGTTGGAATATTATTTGAACTAACTGTTTTAGCCTCAATTAACATGCACTGCCAAGACTACAAAATTTATTTGAACTTGATTGGATGTAAAAAAAAGGGTTTAATTAACGATTGAAAATTCTAAAAAGATATTAGATTTTAACATTTGGAATAATATTTCAACTTACTGCATTAACATCCATTGTCATGCACTGCCAAGACAACAAACTGTATTTGAACTTGATTGGATGAATAAAAAAGTGTTTTAATAACGATTGAAAATTTCAAAAAGATATTAGATTTTAACAGTAGAAATATTATTTGAACTAATTGTTTTAGCATCAATTAACATGCACTGCCAAGACTACAAAATTTATTTCAACTTGATTGGATGTAAAAAAAAGGGTTTTATTAACGATTGAAAATTTCAAAAAGATATTAAATTTTAACAGTAGGAATTTTATTTGAACTAACTGTTTTAGCATCAATTAACATGCACTGCCAAGACTACAAAATTTATTTTAACTTGATTGGTTGTAAAAAAAAAGGTTTAATTAACGATTGAAAATTCTAGAAAGATATTAGATTTTAGCATTTGGAATAATATTTCAACTTACTGTATTAATATCAATTGTCATGCACTGCCAACACAACAAAATTTATTTGAACTTGATTGGATGAATAGAAAAGGGTTTTAGTAACGAATGAAAATTCCAAAAAGATATTAGATTTTAACAGTAGGGTTACTATTTGAACTAACTGTTTTAGCATCAATTAACATGCACTGCCAAGACTACAAAATTTATTTCAACTTGATTGGATGTAAAAAAAAGGGTTTAATTAACGATTGAAAATTCTAAAAAGATATTAGATTTTAACATTTGGAATAATATTTCAACTAACTGTATTAACATCCATTGTCATGCACTGCCAAGACAACAAACTTGATTTGAACTTGATTGGATAGATAAAAAAGGGTTTTAATAACGATTGAAAATTCTAAAAAGATATTAGATTTTAACATTTGGAATAACATTTCAACTTTCTGCATTAACATCCATTGTCATGCACTGCCAAGACAACAAACTTTATTTGAACTTGATCGGATAGATAAATAACGGTTTTATTAACGATTGAAAACTCCAAAGTGATATTAAATTTTAACAGTAGGAATAATATTTGAGCTAACTGTAACCATCGAAAATTCCAAAACGATATTGGACATTATGAGCTAACAGTATGAATAATATTTGAAAAAAACTGTCATGCACTGCCAAGACAACAAACTGTATTTGAACTTGATCGGGTGGATAAAAAAGGGTTTTATTAACGATTGAAAATTCCAAAATGATATTAAATTTTAGCAGTAGGAATAATATTTGAGCTAACTGTAACCATCGAAAATTCCAAAACGATATTGGACATTATGAACTAACAGTATGAATAATATCTGAAAAAACTGTATTAACATCAATTGTCGTGCACTGCCAAGACAACAAATTTTATTTGAACTTGATTGGATAGATAAAAAAGGGTTTTATTAACGATTGAAAATTTCAAAAAAATATAAGATTTTAACATTTGGAATAACATTTCAACTTACTGTATTAACATCAATTGTCATGCACTGCCAAGACAACAAACTTGATTTGAACTTGATTAGATCGATAAAAAAGGGTTTTATTAACGATTGAAAATTCCAAAAAGATATTAAATTTTAACAGTAGGAATATTATTTGAACTAACTGTTTAAGCATCAATTAACATGCACTGCCAAGACTACAAAATTTATTCCAACTTGATTGGATGTAAAAAAATGGGTTTAATTAACGATCGACAATTCTAAAAAGATATCAGATTTTAACACTTGGAATAATATTTCAACTTAATGTATTAACATCAATTGTCATGCACTGCCAACACCACAAAAATTAATTGAACTTGATTGGATGTATAAAAAAGGGGTTTAGGAAAGATTGAAAATTCCAAAGAGATATTAGATTTTAACAGTAGGAATAATATTTGAGCTAACTGTAACCATCGAAAATTCCAAAACGATATTGGACATTATGAGCTAACAGTATGAATAATATTTGAAAAAAACTGTATTAACATCAATTGTCATGCACTGCCAAGACAACAAACTTGATTTGAACTTGATTGGATAGATAAAAAAGGGTTTTAATAACGATTGAAAATTCTAAAAAGATATTAGATTTTAACATTTGGAATAACATTTCAAATTTCTGCATTAACATCCATTGTCATGCACTGCCAAGACAACAAACTTTATTTGAACTTGATCGGATAGATAAATAAGGGTTTTATTAACGATTGAAAACTCCAAAAAGATATTAAATTTTAACAGTAGAAATATTATTTGAACTAACTGTTTTAGCATCAATTAACATGCACTGCCAAGACTACAAAATTTATTTGAACTTGATTGGATGTAAAAAAAGGGTTTAATTAACGATTGAAAATTCTAAAAAGATATTAGATTTTAACATTTGGAATAATATTTCAACTTTCTGCATTAACATCCATTGTCATGCACTGCCAAGACAACAAATTTTATTTGAACTTGATTGGGCAGATAAAAAAGGGTTTTATTAACGATTTAAAATTCCAAAAAGATATTAAATTTTAACAGTAGGAATATTATTTGAACTAACTGTTTTAGCATCAATTAACATGCACTGCCAAGACTACAAAATTTATTTGAACTTGATTGGATGTAAAAAAAAGGGTTTAATTAACGATTGAAAATTCTAAAAAGATATTAGATTTTAACATTTGGAATAATATTTCAACTAACTGTATTAACATCCATTGTCATGCACTGCCAAGACAACAAACTTGATTTGAACTTGATTGGATGAATAGAAAAGGGTTTTAGCAACGATTGAAAATTCCAAAAAGATATTAGATTTTAACAGTTGGAATATTATTTGAACTAACTGTTTTAGCCTCAATTAACATGCACTGCCAAGACTACAAAATTTATTTGAACTTGATTGGATGTAAAAAAAAGGGTTTAATTAACGATTGAAAATTCTAAAAAGATATTAGATTTTAACATTTGGAATAATATTTCAACTTACTGCATTAACATCCATTGTCATGCACTGCCAAGACAACAAACTTTATTTGAACTTGATTGGATGAATAAAAAAGGGTTTTATTAACGATTGAAAATTTCAAAAAGATATTAAATTTTAACAGTAGGAATATTATTTGAACTAACTGTTTAAGCATCAATTAGCATGCACTGCCAAGACTAAAAAATTTATTTTAACTTGATTGGATGTAAAAAAAAGGGTTTAATTAACGATTGAAAATTCTAGAAAGATATTAGATTTTAACATTTGGAATAATATTTCAACTTACTGTATTAACATAAATTGTCATGCACTGCCAACACAACAAAATTTATTTGAACTTGATTGGATGAATAGAAAAGGGTTTTAGCAACGATTGAAAATTCCAAAAAGATATTAGATTTTAACAGTTGGAATATTATTTGAACTAACTGTTTTAGCCTCAATTAACATGCACTGCCAAGACTACAAAATTTATTTGAACTTGATTGGATGTAAAAAAAAGGGTTTAATTAACGATTGAAAATTCTAAAAAGATATTAGATTTTAACATTAGGAATAATATTTCAACTTACTGCATTAACATCCATTGTCATGCACTGCCAAGACAACAAACTGTATTTGAACTTGATTGGATGAATAAAAAAGTGTTTTAATAACGATTGAAAATTTCAAAAAGATATTAGATTTTAACAGTAGAAATATTATTTGAACTAATTGTTTTAGCATCAATTAACATGCACTGCCAAGACTACAAAATTTATTTCAACTTGATTGGATGTAAAAAAAAGGGTTTTATTAACGATTGAAAATTTCAAAAAGGTATTAAATTTTAACAGTAGGAATTTTATTTGAACTAACTGTTTTAGCATCAATTAACATGCACTGCCAAGACTACAAAATTTATTTTAACTTGATTGGATGTAAAAAAAAAGGTTTAATTAACGATTGAAAATTTCAAAAAAATATAAGATTTTAACATTTGGAATAACATTTCAACTTACTGTATTAACATCAATTGTCATGCACTGCCAAGACAACAAAATTTATTTGAACTTGATTGGATGAATAGAAAATGGTTTTATTAACGATTGAAAATTCCAAAAAGATATTAGATTTTAACAGTAGGAATATTATTTGAATTTACTGTTTTAGCATCAATTAACATGCACTGCCAAGACTACAAAATTAATTTGAACTTGATTGGATGTAAAAAAAGGGTTTAATTAACGATTGAAAATTCTGAAAAGATATTAGATTTTAACATTTGGAATAATATTACAACTTATTGTATTAACATCCATTGTCATGCACTGCCAAGACAAAAAACTTGATTTGAACTTGATTGGATGGATAAAAAAGGGTTTTATTAACGATTGAAGACTTCAAAAAGATATTAAATTTTAACAGTAGGAATATTTTTTGAACTAACTGTTTTACATCAATTAACATGCACTGCCAAGACTACAAAATTTATTTGAACTTGATTGGATGTAAAAAAAAAGGGTTTAATTAACGATTGAAAATTCTAAAAAGATATTAGATTTTAACATTTGGAATAATATTTACACTTACTGCATTAACATCCATTGCCATGCACTGCCAAGACAACAAACTTTATTTGAACTTGATTGGATGAATAAAAAAGGGTTTTATTAACGATTGAAAATTTCAAAAAGATATTAGATATTAACAGTAGAAATATTATTTGAACTAATTGTTTTAGCATCAATTAACATGCACTGCCAAGACTACAAAATTTATTTCAACTTGATTGGATGTAAAAAAAAGGGTTTTATTAACGATTGAAAATTTCATAAAGATATAAAATTTTAACAGTAGGAATGTTATTTGAACTAACTGTTTTAGCATCAATTAACATGCACTGCCAAGACTACAAAATTTATTTTAACTTGATTGGATGTAAAAAAAAGGGTTTAATTAACGATTGAAAATTCTAGAAAGATATTAGGTTTTATCATTTGGAATAATATTTCAACTTACTCTATTAACATCAATTGTCATGCACTGCCAACACAACAAAATTTATTTGAACTTGATTGGATGAATAGAAAAGGGTTTTAGTAACGAATGAAAATTCCAAAAAGATATTACATTTTAACAGTAGGTATATTATTTGAACTAACTGCTTTAGCATCAATTAACATGCACTGCCAAGACTACAAAATTTATTTGAACTTGATTGGATGTAAAAAAAGGGTTTAATTAACGATTGAAAATTCTAAAAAGATATTAGATTTTAACATTTGGAATAATATTTCAACTTACTGTATTAACATCCATTGTCATGCACTGCCAAGACAACAAACTGTATTTGAACTTGATCGGATAGATAAAAAAGGGTTTTACTAACGATTGAAAATTCTAAAAAGATATTAGATTTTAACATTTGGAATAATATTTCAACTTTCTGCATTAACATCCATTGTCATGCACTGCCAAGACAACAAATTTTATTTGAACTTGATTGGATAGATAAAAAAGGGTTTTATTAACGATTGAAAATTTCAAAAAAATATAAGATTTTAACATTTGGGATAACATTTCAACTTACTGTATTAACATCAATTGTCATGCACTGCCAAGACAACAAACTTGATTTGAACTTGATTAGATCGATAAAAAAGGGTTTTATTAACGACTGAAAATTCCAAAAAGATATTAAATTTTAACAGTAGGAATATTATTTGAACTAACTGTTTTAGCATCAATTAACATGCACTGCCAAGACTACAAAATTTATTCCAACTTCATCGGATGGATAAAAAAGGGTTTTATTAACGATTGACAATTCCAAAATGATATTAAATTTTAACAGTAGGAATAATATTTGAGCTAACTGTAACCATCGAAAATTCCAAAATGATATTGGACATTATGAACTAACAGTATGAATAATATTTGAAAAGACTGTATTAACATCAATTGTCGTGCACTGCCAAGACAACAAATTTTATTTGAACTTGATTGGATAGATAAAAAAGGGTTTTATTAACGATTGAAAATTTCAAAAAAATATAAGATTTTAACATTTGGAATAACATTTCAACTTACTGTATTAACATCAATTGTCATGCACTGCCAAGACAACAAACTTGACTTGAACTTGATTAGATCGATAAAAAAGGGTTTTATTAACGATTGAAAATTCCAAAAAGGTATTAAATTTTAACAGTAGGAATATTATTTGAACTAACTGTTTTAGCATCAATTAACATAAACTGCCAAGACTACAAAATTTATTCCAACTTGATTGGATGTAAAAAAAAGGGTTTAATTAACGATCGACAATTCTAAAAAGATATTAGATTTTAACACTTGGAATAATATTTCAACTTACTGTATTAACATCAATTGTCATGCACTGCCAACACCACAAAATTTAATTGAACTTGATTGGATGTATAAAAAAAGGGTTTAGTAACGATTGAAAATTACAAAATGATATTCCATTTTAACAGTAGGAATAATATTTGAGCTAACTGTAACCATCGAAAATTCCAAAACGATATTGGACATTATGAACTAACAGTATGAATAATATTTGAAAAAACTGTATTAGCATCAATTGTCGTGCACTGCCAAGACAACAAATTTTATTTGAACTTGATTGGATAGATAAAAAAGGGTTTTATTAACGATTGAAAATTTCAAAAAAATATAAGATTTTAACATTTGGAATAACATTTCAACTTACTGTATTAACATCAATTGTCATGCACTGCCAAGACAACAAAATTTATTTGAACTTGATTGGATGAATAGAAAATGGTTTTATTAACGATTGAAAATTCCAAAAAGATATTAGATTTTAACAGTAGGAATATTATTTGAATTTACTGTTTTAGCATCAATTAACATGCACTGCCAAGACTACAAAATTTATTTGAACTTGATTGGAGGTAAATAAAAGGGTTTAATTAACGATTGAAAATTCTGAAAAGATATTAGATTTTAACATTTGGAATAATATTACAACTTATTGTATTAACATCCATTGTCATGCACTGCCAAGACAAAAAACTTGATTTGAACTTGATTGGATGGATAAAAAAGGGTTTTATTAACGATTGAAGACTTCAAAAAGATATTAAATTTTAACAGTAGGAATATTTTTTGAACTAACTGTTTTAGCATCAATTAACATGCACTGCCAAGACTACAAAATTTATTTGAACTTGATTGGATGTAAAAAAAAGGGTATAGTTAACGATTGAAAATTCTAAAAAGATATTAGATTTTAACATTTGGAATAATATTTCAACTTACTGCATTAACATCCATTGTCATGCACTGCCAAGACAACAAACTTTATTTGAACTTGATTGGATGAATAAAAAAGGGTTTTATTAACGATTGAAAATTTCAAAAAGATATTAGATATTAACAGTAGAAATATTATTTGAACTAATTGTTTTAGCATCAATTAACATGCACTGCCAAGACTACAAAATTTATTTCAACTTGATTGGATGTAAAAAAAAGGGTTTTATTAACGATTGAAAATTTCAAAAAGATATTAAATTTTAACAGTAGGAATGTAATTTGAACTAACTGTTTTAGCATCAATTAACATGCACTGCTAAGACTACAAAATTTATTTTAACATGATTGGATGTAAAAAAAAGGGTTTATTTAACGATTGAAAATTCTAGAAAGATATTAGGTTTTATCATTTGGAATAATTTTCAACTTACTCTATTAACATCAATTGTCATGCAATGCCAACACAACAAAATTTATTTGAACTTGATTGGATGAATAGAAAAGGGTTTTAGTAACGAATGAAAATTCCACAAAGATATTAGATTTTAACAGTAGGTATACTATTTGAACTAACTGTTTTAGCATCAATTAACATGCACTGCCAAGACTACAAAATTTATTTGAACTTGATTGGACGTAAAAAAAGGGTTTAATTAACGATTGAAAATTCTAAAAAGATATTAGATTTTAACATTTGGAATAATATTTCAACTTACTGTATTAACATCAATTGTCATGCACTGCCAAGACAACAAACTTGACTTGAACTTGATTAGATCGATAAAAAAGGGTTTTATTAACGATTGAAAATTCCAAAAAGGTATTAAATTTTAACAGTAGGAATATTATTTGAACTAACTGTTTTAGCATCAATTAACATAAACTGCCAAGACTACAAAATTTATTCCAACTTGATTGGATGTAAAAAAAAGGGTTTAATTAACGATCGACAATTCTAAAAAGATATTAGATTTTAACACTTGGAATAATATTTCAACTTACTGTATTAACATCAATTGTCATACACTGCCAAGACAACAAACTTGACTTGAACTTGATTAGATCGATAAAAAAGGGTTTTATTAACGATTGAAAATTCCAAAAAGGTATTAAATTTTAACAGTAGGAATATTATTTGAACTAACTGTTTTAGCATCAATTAACATAAACTGCCAAGACTACAAAATTTATTCCAACTTGATTGGATGTAAAAAAAAGGGTTTAATTAACGATCGACAATTCTAAAAAGATATTAGATTTTAACACTTGGAATAATATTTCAACTTACTGTATTAACATCAATTGTCATGCACTGCCAACACCACAAAATTTAATTGAACTTGATTGGATGTATAAAAAAAGGGTTTAGTAACGATTGAAAATTACAAAATGATATTCCATTTTAACAGTAGGAATAATATTTGAGCTAACTGTAACCATCGAAAATTCCAAAACGATATTGGACATTATGAACTAACAGTATGAATAATATTTGAAAAAACTGTATTAGCATCAATTTTCGTGCACTGCCAAGACAACAAATTTTATTTGAACTTGATTGGATAGATAAAAAAGGGTTTTATTAACGATTGAAAGTTTCAAAAAAATATAAGATTTTAACATTTGGAATAACATTTCAACTTACTGTATTAACATCAATTGTCATGCACTGCCAAGACAACAAAATTTATTTGAACTTGATTGGATGAATAGAAAATGGTTTTATTAACGATTGAAAATTCCAAAAAGATATTAGATTTTAACAGTAGGAATATTATTTGAATTTACTGTTTTAGCATCAATTAACATGCACTGCCAAGACTACAAAATTTATTTGAACTTAATTGGAGGTAAATAAAAGGGTTTAATTAACGATTGAAAATTCTGAAAAGATATTAGATTTTAACATTTGGAATAATATTACAACTTATTGTATTAACATCCATTGTCATGCACTGCCAAGACAAAAAACTTGATTTGAACTTGATTGGATGGATAAAAAAGGGTTTTATTAACGATTGAAGACTTCAAAAAGATATTAAATTTTAACAGTAGGAATATTTTTTGAACTAACTGTTTTAGCATCAATTAACATGCACTGCCAAGACTACAAAATTTATTTGAACTTGATTGGATGTAAAAAAAAGGGTATAGTTAACGATTGAAAATTCTAAAAAGATATTAGATTTTAACATTTGGAATAATATTTCAACTTACTGCATTAACATCCATTGTCATGCACTGCCAAGACAACAAACTTTATTTGAACTTGATTGGATGAATAAAAAAGGGTTTTATTAACGATTGAAAATTTCAAAAAGATATTAGATATTAACAGTAGAAATATTATTTGAACTAATTGTTTTAGCATCAATTAACATGCACTGCCAAGACTACAAAATTTATTTCAACTTGATTGGATGTAAAAAAAAGGGTTTTATTAACGATTGAAAATTTCAAAAAGATATTAAATTTTAACAGTAGGAATGTTATTTGAACTAACTGTTTTAGCATCAATTAACATGCACTGCCAAGACTACAAAATTTATTTTAACATGATTGGATGTAAAAAAAAGGGTTTATTTAACGATTGAAAATTCTAGAAAGATATTAGGTTTTATCATTTGGAATAATTTTCAACTTACTCTATTAACATCAATTGTCATGCAATGCCAACACAACAAAATTTATTTGAACTTGATTGGATGAATAGAAAAGGGTTTTAGTAACGAATGAAAATTCCAAAAAGATATTAGATTTTAACAGTAGGTATACTATTTGAACTAACTGTTTTAGCATCAATTAACATGCACTGCCAAGACTACAAAATTTATTTGAACTTGATTGGACGTAAAAAAAGGGTTTAATTAACGATTGAAAACTCTAAAAAGATATTAGATTTTAACATTTGGAATAATATTTCAACTTACTGTATTAACATCCATTGTCATGCACTGCCAAGACAACAAACTGTATTTGAACTTGATCGGATAGATAAAAAAGGGTTTTACTAACGATTGAAAATTCTAAAAAGTTATTAGATTTTAACATTTGGAATAATATTTCAACTTTCTGCATTAACGTCCATTGTCATGCACTGCCAAGACAACAAACTTTATTTGAACTTGATTGGATGAATAAAAAAGGTTTTTATTAACGATTGAAAATTTCAAAAAGATATAAGATTTTAACATTTGGAATAACATTTCAACTTACTGTATTAACATCCATTGTCATGCACTGCCAAGACAAAAAACTTGATTTGAACTTGATTGGATGGATAAAAAAGGGTTTTATTAACGATTGAAAACTTCAAAAAGATATTAAATTTTAACAGTAGGAATATTATTTGAACCAACTGTTTTAGCATCAATTAACATGCACTGCCAAGACTAAAAAATTTATTTTAACTTGATTGGATGTAAAAAATAAGGTTTAATTAACGATCGAAAATTCTAAAAAGATATTAGATTTTAACATTTGGAATAATATTTCATTTTACTGTATTAACATAAATTGTCATGCACTGCCAACACAACAAAATTTATTTGAACTTGATTGGATGAATAGAAAAGGGTTTTATTAACGATTGAACATTCCAAGGTGATATTAAATTTTAACAGTAGGAATAATATTTGAGCTAACTGTAACCATCGAAAATTCCAAAACGATATTGGACATTATGAACTAGCAGTATGAATAATATTTGAAAAAACTGTATTAACATCAATTGTCGTGCACTGCCAAGACAACAAATTTTATTTGAACTTGATTGGATGGATAAAAAAGGGTTTTATTAACGAATGAAAATTCCAAAAAGATATTAAATTTTAAGAGTAGGAATAATATTTGAGCTAACTGTAACCATCCAAAATTCCCAAAAGATATTGGACATTATGAACTAACAGCATAAAGAATATTTAAACTAACTTTATGAACATCAATTGTCATGCACTGCCAACACAACAAAATTTATTTGAACTTGATGGGATGAATAAAAAGGGGTTTTATTAACGATTGAAAATTCCAAAAAGATATTAAATTTTAACAGTAGGAATATTATTTGAACTAACTGCTTTAGCATCAATTAACATGCACTGCCAAGACTACAAAATTTATTTTATTTTGATTGGATGTAAAGAAAAGGGTTTATTTAACGATTGAAAATTCTAAAAAGATATTAGATTTTAACATTTGGAATATTATTTCAACTTACTGTATTAACATCCATTGTAATGCACTGCCAAGACAACAAACTTGGTTTGAACTTGATTGGATAGATAAAAAAGGGTTTTATTAACGATTGAAAATTCCAAAAAGATATTAAATTTTAAGAGTAGGAATATTATTTGAACTAACTGTTTTAGCATCAATTAACGTGCACTGCCAAGACTACAAAATTTATTTGAACTTGATTGGATGTAAAAAAAAGGGTTTAATTAACGATTGAAAATTCTAGAAAGATATTAGATTTTAACATTTGGAATAATATTTCAACTTACTGTATTAACATCAATTGTCATGCACTGCCAACACAACAAAATTTATTTGAACTTGATTGGATGAATACAAAAGTGTCTTATTAACGATTGAAAATTCAAAAAAGATATTAAATTTTAACAGTAGGAATAATATTTGAACTAACTGTAACCATTGAAAATTCCTAAAAGATATTGGACATTATGAACTAACAGTATGAATAATATTTGAACTAACTGTATTAACATCAATTGTCATGCACTGCCAACACAACCAAATTTATTTGAACTTGATTGGATGAATAAAAAAGGGTTTTATTAACGATTGAAAATTCCAAAAAGATATTGGACATTATGAACTAACAGTATGAATAATATTTGAACTAACTGTATTAACATCAATTGTCATTCACTGCCAACACAACAAAATTTATTTTAACTTGATTACTTGAATAGAAAAGGGTTTTATTATAGATTAAAAATTCCAAAAATATATTAAATCTTAAGAGTAGGAATAATATTTGAACTAACTGTAACCATCGAAAATTCCAAAAAGATATTGGAAATTATGACATAACAGAATGAATAATATTTGAACTAACTGTATTAATATTAATTGTCATGCACTGCCAACACAACAAAATTTACTTGGGCTGGCTCGGATGGATAAAAAAGGGTTTAATTAACGATTGAAAATTCCAAAAAGATATTAGATTTTAACAGTTGGAATAATATTTCGACTTGCTGTATTAACATCCATTGTCTTGCACTGCCAACACAACAAAATTTATTTGAACTTGATTGGATGAATAAAAAAGGGTTTTATTAACGATTAAAATTCCAAAAAGATATTAAATTTTAAGAGTAGGAATAATATTTGAACTAACTGAATCCATCGAAAATTCCAAAAAGATATTGGGCATTATGAACTAACAGTAGGAATATTATTTGAACTAACTGTTTTAGCATCAATTAACATGCACTGCCAAGACTACAAAATTTATTTGAACTTGCTTGGATGGATAAAAAAGGGTTTAATTATCGATTGAAAATTCCAAAAAGATATTAGATTTTAACAGTTGGAATAATATTTCAACTTGCTGTATTAACATCCATTGTCTTGCACTGCCAAGAAAACAAACTTTATTTGAACTTGATTTGATAGATAGAAAAGGGTTTTATTAACGATTGAAAATTCAAAAAAGATATTAAATTTTAACAGTAGGAATAATATTTGAACTAACTGTAACCATTGAAAATTCTTAAAAGATATTGGACATTATGAATTAACAGTATGAATAATATTTGAACTAACTGTATTAACATCAATTGTTATGCACTGCCAACACAACCAAATTTATTTGAACTTTATTGGATGAATAAAAAAGGGTTTTATTAACGATTGAAAATTCCAAAAAGATATTAGATTTTAACATTTGGAATAATATTTCAACTTACTGTATTAACATCCATTGTCATGCACTGCCAAGACAACAAACTGTATTTGAACTTGATCGGATAGATAGAAAAGGGTTTTATTAACGATTGAAAATTCCAAAATGATATTAAATTTTAACAGTAGGAATAATATTTGAGCTAACTGTAACCATCGAAAATTCCAAAAAGATAATGGACATTTTGAATTAACAGTATGAATAATATTTGAACTAACTGTAGTAGCATCAATTGTCAGGCATTGCCAACACAACCAATTTTATCTGAACTTGATTGGATGAATAAAAAAGGGCTTCTTTAACGATTGAAAATTCCAAAAGACATTAAATTTTTAATGGTAGGAATAATATTTGAACGTTAGTTGAAATTACAGTTATGAAACCATCGAAAATTCCAAAAAGATAATGGACATTTTGAACTAACATTATGAATAGTATTTGAACTAACTATAATAACATCAATTCTCATGCATTGCCAACACAACCAAATTTATCTGAACTTGATTGGATGAATAAAAAAGGGCTTTTTTAATGATTGAAAATTCCAAAAGACATTAAATTTTAAGAGTAGGAATAATATTTGAACTAACTGTATTAAAATTAATTGTCATGCACTGCCAACAAAACCAAATTTATTTGAACTTGATTGCATGCATAAAAAAGGGTTTTATTATCGATTGAAAATTCCGAAAAGATATTAAATTTTAAGAGTAGGAATAATATTTGAACTAACTGTAACCATCGAAAATTCCAAAAAGATATTGGAAGTTATGACATAACAGAATGAATAATATTGGAACTAACTATATTAACATTAATTGTCTGGCACTGCCAACACAACAAAATTTATTTGAGCTTGATTGGATGAATAAAAAAGGGTTTTATTAACGATTGAAAATTGCAAAAAGATATTAAATTTTAAGATTAGGAATAATATTTGAACTAACTGTAACCATCGAAAATTCCAAAAAGATATTGGACGTTATGAACTAATAGTATGAATAATATTTAAGCTAACTGTATTAACATCAATTGTCATGCACTGCCAACACAACAAAATTTATTTGAACTTGATTGGATGAGTAAAAAAGGGTTTTATTAACGATTGAAAATTCAAAAAGATATTAAATTTTAACAGTAGGAATATTATTTGAACTAACTGTATTAACATCAATTGTCATGCACTGCCAAGACAACAAACTTTATTTGAACTTGATTGGATAGATAAAAAAGGGTTTTATTAACCATTGAAAATTCCAAAAATATATTGGACATTATGACCTAACAGAATGAATAATATTTTAGCTTACTGTATTAACCTCAATTGTCATGCACTGCCAACACAACCAAATTTATTTGAATTTAATTGGATAAATAGAAAAGGATTTTATTGACCATTGAAAATTCAAAAAAGTTATTAGACATAATGAGATAACCGTAGGAATACTATTTGAACTAACTGTATTAAAATTAATTGTCATGCACTGCCAACACAACAAAATTTATTTGAGCTTGATTGGATGAATAAAAAAGGGTTTTATTAACGATTGAAAATTGCAAAAAGATATTAAATTTTAAGAGTAGGAATAATATTTGAACTAACTGTAACCATCGAAAATTCCAAAAAGATATTGGACGTTATGAACTAACGGTATGAATAATATTTGAACTAACTGTACTAACATCAATTGTCATGCACTGCCAACACAACAAAATTTATTTGAGTTTGATTGGATAAATAGAAAAGGATTTTATTAACGATTTAAAATTTCTAAAAGATATTGGACATTATGAGCCAACAGTAGGAATATTTGAACTAATTGTATTAACATGAATTCTCATGCACTGCCAACAAAACCAAATTTTTTGAATTTGATCGGATAAATAGAAAAGGATTTTATTGACAAGTTAAAATTTGTACATACATTTTGCAAGCTAGGAATATAAAAAATTTAATTTTATTTATTATTGTTTATATATGACCTATATATTCAGATTATTTTACAAAAAAAGTATTTTAATTTTTTTTTACTCAACTGACCAAGCTTGCCTGACTAAACTCGACTCAACTTTACTTTTTTTCCTTACCAACTCGAGCTGGTAATAGCCGGTGTTCTTGATTTATCAACAAGTTAATTGACCAGGAACCTGATTCTTTCACCGCTATCATTTGTTTTATTTGTTCTATTTACAATTAAAAAGTTATTTATATTTTTAAATATTGTAAAAATAATATCCGCTTAATGATTTTATTTTATTGAAAACCATATTGGGTCACTCATTGTACCTACAATTTTATCCAGGAGTTACTTTTGAAAAATAAATATTTAAATAAAAAGAAATCGAAAATTGTTAAATCTAATTGGTATTTTTAAATCAATTTTATTCTTAAATTTGTTTGGCATGATTAGCAATAATTGGCTTAGGGCGTGTTTTAAAAACTAGTTTTTTTTTGACAATTGCTTTTACAATATATTCTGTTTTTTGTTTAGTTTTGTTTTCTAAAGTAACTGTAGTGTCTAATATCATGCGATCAGAAGTATGGTCTAAAATGTATGATTTGTTCAAATACATTGAATTCGAAGTAAATCCATCATTTGTTATACATTTTTGAAGAACGGCAAAAGGCTTCCCAATTATTTGTTCTTTTCCCTGAAGAATATGATGCCCAATAATAAATGCCTGCAAATTAAACCATTATATATAATTTTTGCATGATATGACTTAATTAAAATTTAACTGGTTGCCCAAATTTATTATAAGAAAGATCACCAATAAATTGCCCCTGCATCATAAGTTCACTTCGAACTTCTAAATCGCCTTGCAGCTCCAAAATGGCCCACTCCGGTGGTTTGTTAGAACTGGAAATATTTTTTTAATAGTCATATAATTTATCTTAAAATAGCTTATAACATGTTAACAATAAACTTAATAATAATTGGTTAAGTTTAAGTTTAATTAAGCACCAAAATAATTTTTCATTAGAATTTTTTTATTTTGTTACTATCGTTTTTAACAAACTATCTTCTAAATTTCTTAAATAAAGGATGTGGATTTGCATTTTTCTTATATTCATAATAAACAGCATCATCGGCACCAGACATCGAGCCTAGCCCTCCAGTTCTTCTTGAGCTTCCAGCTTTGCCTGCTGTATTCGCAGATTCGCTAGGTATTCTTTCATCTTCACAGTCTATATCTGATGCTGATAGGACTTTTTGCAATAATTGCCCTTGTTCTTCACGATTTTTGTAATATAAATCAGGATCTTCCTTCATTCCAGGAAATTGTGTGATAACTTTATAACTGTAGCCTTGATTAACCAAAAAACGTTGCCTTTTACGCGAATAGCCCATTTCTAAAGTATCTTGAGACACAAGAGTATAGAAAAATGCATTATATTCTTCGGCTAATGCGCCCTTTTTAGCTCGTAATATACGTCCTAATCTTTGAGCTTCTTGTCGACGTGAACCACCATGCGAGGATATTTGAATTAATACATTTGCTTCCGGTAGATCAAAACTTGTGTCAGCCACTTTACTTACAAAAATTGTATTAACTTTTGTATTAAATTTAAAATTTTGCAAAATTTGAATTCTTTCATTCTGAGACGTTGGACCATATATAAATGGTTTATTCATTTCAATTGCATAATGTTTTAATGCGAATACATTGTCACTAAAAACAATTGTTTTATCACCACGTTTCTCATGATATTTAATTAAAAATTGACAACATCGAAATTTTGAAGGATTCATAACATATAAAAGCATTTTTTTCGATGTTTTACATAATAAATACTCTCGATAAAATTCTGGAGTCATTGGACACCATACTTCAGCACATTGTACTTTAGCAATAAATCCTTTCTTTTGCAATTCCAGCCAATTAGCCTCATATAGTTTTGGACCAATTAAAAAATTTAAATCAGCTATTTTATCATCTTCCCGTAATAAAGTTGCAGTTAAACCAAGTTTACAATGACTTTGAACAATTGTTAAAACACGTCGAAACATTTTAGCAGGAATTGTGTGTACTTCATCTAATACCATAATACCCCACTCTTGTTCTTGGAGCCAACGCATAGTTTGTTCAGCCTCCCATGATCTTTTTTGTGTATGGGTTATCATTGAGTATGTTGTTATTAATATTCCGCATCCCATAGGCTTATCTTTAGCTTCAGAAGTAAACCGACATATTATACTATCATCAGCAGTAGACCACATTTTGAATTGTTGTTTCCATTGTTCTACGGATACTCCACTGTTGCATAAAATCAGTGCTCTTTTGCGGACAGTACAGCAAGCTGTAACTCCAACCAATGATTTCCCTGCAAGAATATTAATTTTAAAATTAGCATAATATATCTAACTTACACTGAAGGAATAAGGAATATTTGATTGCTTGATACTTCTATATAAAAATATTTTACTTTGCATATATCGCAATAATCAAATTTACTCATTAATTATAATCAAAGTTTTAATTAAAACCAATGGACTCAGTCTCGGTGAGAAGTTAGCTTGAGAATGAGAAAGTCGGATTTTGACATATTATAATGAATAGCAAACATGTTAACTTTTAATAGGATATTTAATAGAAAAATATTTTTAATGGCTTACCAGCTCCGCATGGTAAAACAATTACTCCGGATCTTGCACGGCCATTACCAAACATTTTTCTTAGACTTTTTTCCTGATAAGGACGTAAAACAGCAGTTGGTTTTAAATCAATATTTATATCAGGATTTAAGACGTCGTTTCTGAAATCATATTCTGCCAATAACGGATGTTCTATTTCAATACATCGTTTTTGTAAAATTTCAATTTTTTCTTGATTTACTTCAAATGTAACAGTATTTAAACTTACTTCATCCTCTTCATCTTCATTATCAATCTTTTCATAAAAATTAGCAATATCTTCTGGAATAGAATTTATTCCTTTAGCATCTTGTTTGTCAGTTTTTACATTTATTTTGTTTGACGTCGATAAAGTATTGAATTCTAATTTTGTTTGGCCACTGGTTGTTATGCTTGCATCAAGTTCACCTCTTTTTATTCTACATTGTAATATTATCGGATCCTTAAGAATTTTTTGTAATATATCTGGATGTGAACTTTCAATAAAATAACTAAAATAAGAAAATATCTTAAAATATAGATACATAAAAAAAAAACAAGTTCTACCGATTGTGCTTTAAGACAAGCTTTACTTTTCCATAAGAAAATGTGCAAAGTTTTATAAACTCAACTATTCCTTTCGGTATTGTTGTTTTGCTTAAACGTTTTAAGTATTCAATAATATCAAATGTTTGTAATCCAACAGAAACTGCTGCGTAGAGGCTGTATGCTGTTAATTTATATTCATGTATATGTTCTGGCCGGCAAACTGGTTCTGATATTGCTATTAAGAAATCATGTGCGTGTTTATAAACAGGTGAAAAAGACTCTAAGAATATGTGGCCATTAGGAGCTACCCAAAGCGGCCGGTTCTTATGGTCAGCTTTTAGATCCATCTGTGATCGATAATCTTTTGCACCATATTCATCTTCTCTCACAGCTCCTTCTTGTGTTTCAACATTTTTTGTTGCTGCTTCTGGGACCATGAGAGATCCTGCCTCAATTTCAGCTTCATCATTTATTTGATCAATATTATCTTCATCGTTTTTACGCTTTTTACCTATTAATACTAATAATATATCTCCGATTTCTAGGATAACAGGAAAGACATACCAACTTTATCACCTACCAAAGACTTACTATCTTTTTTCGTTTTCTTTGGCAGTCCCATATTATTTACTTCTTCTATCAGAATTTAAATTTCAAATTTTCTATAATTAATTCTAAGAAAGAAATAGTTATTGCAAATATTATTAACTTTTTACTCACATTTTTACCAGTATTGGCATTTTTATATAAAATGTGTCCAGACAAGAAAGACAGCCCAATTTTAATCTTAATAATTAATTTTAAGCCCTATAAATGTGTCTCAACTTAAGCAATTCAAGAATTTTATTCTAAAACAGTACTACCATATTTCAATGTTTCTTTGCATTTTCAAGTCTTAAGGGGGATAATACACGTGCTATTTACTTGAATGACTTTTAGTGGGTCTACACAGAGCAAATCACAGCAGAAACTCACAGCGATTGGGCTATTTTTGAAGGCGCATCATGAGACCACCTCAAAACTGTCAAAATTCGAGAAAAACTATTTAACAGCGCATCATGAGTTTTGACTATACATATAGGTTTTCATATGTGTTAGTTATTTGTATCATTTTAAAGTGGTAAAAGTGTCAAAAGTGTATAAATTTTAAAAGTAAAAATAATTTTATAATAGATTATAAGAATTTAACCATAATTCAGTGTAAGAAAAATAAAAAAGCCTTACGAAATACTATAGTAAATAAGAATTATACAAAAAAAAACGCTTTCTAGATATCATAAAGTTTAAATTATAGGGTATATTGGTTATTAATTTTACTATTTTACTTGAAACACTCATTTATAGGCATTTCACACCGAGCTAACCCGAGTAAATATTAAAGTTTTATAACAGTTTTGTATGGAAAAAAACACTGAAACCAAACGGTGTCGACACGGTTTAGCATAGACAAATTTCAAATGAAGTGCTAGATTCATTCAAGCAATTCTTTTTTCGATGAGAATCAACCAGTATGTACAATCTAATAATGAGTGTGTTTTTTTAATCAACCCACTTGAGTTCCCAGCGGGAAAAAGATTGATTCCTCAATGCATCCATCCTTGGGAAGCTATGCATCGATTCTCTTTTCATCTAATCATAGCAAATTTTAACCAAAGCATGATCGCAGTGGGAATCAATAAACTAACACTTGTAAGAAAACTGAGTTAGTATTGTACCCTTTATATATGAGCTGGATGGATATATAAAATATAGTGATGAAGCAGCATATATATGCTATATTATCACAATGTGTTACATATCCATCTTTCTTTCACGTAAGTGTAAATCTGAAAAAATATATATATAATTAATAAAATAATTAAGCATGGAATAAATTAAACATACATAGTTTATAATGAAATATTTTATTTAATTAACACTATATATTCACAATTGAACAATTTATTTAATAAAACTTAAATGCTACAAGACTTAACCTAAACAAAGTTATAACTTATTCAACTATTATTTTATTAAACTAACTTATTTAACTATTATTTTATTAAATTAAACTGAACCATATGATGACAATAATTATATTAAATTAAATAAAACAAACATAGTTTCCTAAAGATATATATATTTAATTTTATTTTTTTAACACAACATCACATAACACGCGTACTTTCGAAATGTCAGCAAAAAATTCATTTTAATCGCACACTTATATAGTTATTGTATATTTTACGTGTAATAACTTTAAATGCGTTAGTTTTATAGGTTTGAGTATGATATCAGATGTATAAAATACACGAATTTCTTGTGTGTGTAGTGTTGAGTGTGTGTTGTATGTATGTATGTATGTAAGCTTTTTTATGAGATTCATTTTCTCAAAAACTACTGGTCCAAATTACGTTTTTAATATATCAATCGATGTTTACATTGCTGCCAACTAAATTTCCGCCCGCGAATTTTTTCTAATTCTTTGGCAACGTCCATAAAGAGTGATTTGGTTTTTAATGGGCTAAAATTTTCTCTTCTGGGCTGCACTAAGTCCAGGAGGCAATATCCCCAGAGCTCCTGTAAGAAAACTGCGTTAGTATTGTACCCTTCATATATGAGCTGTTATACCTTTATAAAGTGTTATATTTTATATTTCATTAATAAAAGAGGGATGGATATATAACACATAGTGATGAAGCAGCATATATGCTATATTATCACAATGTTTTACATATCCACCCTTCTTTCACGTAAGTGTAAATCTGAAAAAATATATATAATTAATAAAATAATTAAGCATGGAATAAATTAAACATAGTTTATAATTAAATATTTTATTTAATTAACACTATATATTCACAATTGAACAATTTATTTACTAAAACTTAAATGCTACAAGACTTAACCTAAGCAAAGTCATAACTTATTCAACTTATTCAATTTTATTAAACTAACTTATTTAATTATAATTTTATTTGAATTAAATTGAACCATATGTTGACAATAATTATATTCAATTAAATAAAACGAACATAGTTTCCTAAAGATATATATATATATATTTAATTTTAATTTTTTAACACAACATCACCTAACACGCGTACTTTCGAGATGTCAACAAAAACTTCATTTTAATCGCACACTTATAGTTATTGTATATTTTAAAAGTGTAATAACTTTAAATGTGTTAGTTTTATAGGTTTGAGTATGAATAAGTTGTATAAAATACACGAATTGCTCAAATATGAAGCGATTCATCTGTCATTCTTTTAGCTTCTGATTCCAGATTTCCCGCTGGGCTTCCCTGGGTTAAACTAACCCAAGTGGGTTGATAGAAAAAACACACTCAATAATAAATTTATGGTTTGCAATTGACACATTATAACAAATATTAACAAATGATTGGATTTGAGGTAAGTGTAGTTTTTTATAATTATATATTAATTAATATAAATTAATTGATATATTAATTAATAAATTTTAATTTATATTAATTATATTGTAAGCGAAAAAATATGAGGCACTACCAAAAAGGTCGCAGCCCTTTTTTTAATAGCGAAGATGGATGGTAGAGGCGTGAGAGTAGTTAGTTAGTTAGCTGTCATCAGATGAACCACGAGGAAGGAAAAATAAAGGGTGAGATAAGCATATTTATATATATAAATCTCAAGTGTTATAATTAACGAAAAAAGAAAATTAAAACTTGCTGTATAACCTTAAATGTGTATGATTAAAAGTATTAGTTTATAGTTCAGGTGTGGGGTATGTTATATAAACGATTTGCGTACCCTGATTTAACGCAATTTTACTACCAATTACCCAATTTTCACTAATCAGTCTTTTGTTCGTACAAATTCCATTAAATTAATTTTCAATTGTTAATTGTAGAAAAAATAAAATACAAATAATAAAACAACCAAATTTGAAATATAAATGAAATATAAAGAGATGCAAAACCATTTAAATAAAAATAGTCTATTTTCTATAAATTAATATAAGCCTAAGTTTGTTTGTAATTGTTTAAAAGAATAATAATAAGAATAATAATAATAAAATAAAAAGGGAAAAGTATGTATTATATATTAAATTATGGGGCATTTTCACTATTAGTATATTAAGTCAAATAAATAAATAAAATAGTAAATAAATTTATAAAAACGATCAACAAATTAAAAATTGGTAGATATACTAAAAATTGGTATATGTATCTAAAATAAAATTATATAATTTGGATTTTGTCTAGACTTAAGATCTATTGAAAGCTTTGGTTTAATTTAGGTTTAAGTCTAGGGTTAAGTATAAAGATTTACAAGGTACAAAGTCCCATGAACTAAAAGAAAATTGCATAGTGCAGAAAAATTATTATTAAATACAAAAAAAAAACAATAAAAGCAATATTGTTTTGCAGTTATAGCAAAAAATAATATTGCATTATATAAAAATAAAAATTGCATGATAGAAAGGTACTATAAAAGAAAGTACTTTTCTTTAGAATAGAGAGTGTTTTTAAAATTTCAAAAGAAGGTGGAACCGCTGCTGTAAGACCGGCCGATTCTGGCCAAGACTTTACAAGCAGAGTTGATCTTCTTTTTATAGTTAAAAAATAAATCTAAACTTAGAAAAAATTATGTGATTTGTGTATTTTTAAAAAAGAAACTTAGAGAAATTTTTTGAATTATACTTAGAATAATTTGTTTTCATTAAACGACTTAGAATATTATTTTTAAACAAAACACAGAATAATTTTAAAACAAAAGTGTAACAAAAAAAAGGGGACAGAATAATTTTCAATAATAAAAAGTTTTATAAAACGACTTGGAATATTTTTTAATAAAAGACTTAGAATAATAAAAGTGTAAACAAAAAACAAAGAAAAAGGGGACTTAGAATAATTTTTTTTAATAATAAAAAGTTTTATAAAACGACTTGGAATATTTTTTTTTTTAAAATAAAAGACAGAATATTTTTAAAGTAAAAGTGAAAAAAAAAGACTTGTTTAAGTCAAAGCCTTGTTTGTTCATTTCTCTTATCGGTTACTACGAAAACATTTAAGACTGGCCGATTCTGGCCGAAACTTAACTGTTGGACCATAAGAGCTGAGATACTACGAAAGCAATTAAGACCAGCTGATCCTGGCCGAAACTTTAATAGCTATTCTCAGTCAAAAACAGAAATCTTTGTACATCTTAATAAAAGCATAATTGTGTGTTCATTTCTCTTATGAGTTACTACGAAAACAGTTAAGACCAGCCGATACTGGCCAAAACATTAACTGTTGGACCATAAAAGCTGAGATACTACGAAAGCAATTAAGACCGGCCGAAACTGGCCAAAACATTAATAGCTATTCTCAGTCAAACACAGAAATCATCGCATAATTTAATTAAAAAGTCCAGTAACGTATACCACCATTTCCATCAACCAACAAAAGACAACCCTTGTTATAAAAAATATAACAAAAAATTGGCGCAGCCGGTAGGATTCTGGTCAGCGTTAATATTGTAAATATTGCTAATAAATCCAGAATCCTGCTAAAGAACCGAAGTTCATCCACCGTTGGACACGCAACAGCCCTATGAAACACCAACTTCATCAGCAGCTTCAACAACGAACAACGAAGAATCAACGACATCAGGGGAAATAACATTTTTACCCACTGCAATTGCATCAAGTTCACCATCAAGAAGGAGCAACTCGCCAAGACAACTAAGAAGTGGTACGATACTACCGACTCAAGGTATCTTAATAAATTTAAGAAAAACGTTAAATTGTATTGAGAAGAGAGTGAGAGAAAAAGAATATTTTACAATACAGCAGTGTGATTTAATTGATCGGGAGTTAGAAAAAAAACCGAGAAATTAGAAGCGAAAAAATTAGAAATTTAAAAAATCAGACGGAACAGTTTAAGTTTGATGTAGCAAGGTTCAAAAATCTCTCTCACCCTCTTAAGTTAGGACAAATAAATTTACAAAATGATAATGTAAACTTAAGAAATGATTTGTTAATAAACTATAAGTCGAATCGTGCCATAGGTTTAACAGACTTACTCTCAAACGACACATCTTAAATTTCTTTCACTTTGAGCGATTCATTTCAAGCCAATTCCACTTTTAAGGACTCTGATTTCGAACTCCCTTGCTTGAGTGCTATTCTCGAAAACTCTGAATTATCCATTTCAGACCAATATTTTAATAAAAAACCGGAAACAAAAGAAAATTTCAATATGACAGAGAATTACATTAAAGTAGCCAAACTGACATTTCAATTAGTACCTGTATTTTCCGGTAACCAAAGTCCTACACTAGCTTCTGAACTACAAACTTTCATCGGTTGTTGTAAAAGGGTATTGCAATGCTTAACAGTACCAGAACAGTTAGTATTTACGCAAATTTATCCCACCACTTTACGTGGAGAAGCCTACCAATTAGTTGCCTCCAATCAACCAGCTACCTTTGAGAAAGCTGCCGAGTATAAGCGCCGTTCATCCCTAAAAAATAATATAGAAAAAAAACGGTAATAAGCCTCAATACATGAGCACCGCTCCTCCCTAAAAATAATATAAAAAAAAAACGGTAATAAGCCTTAATATATGAGCGCCGTTCCTCCCTAAAAATAATATTAAAAAAAACTGTAATAAGCCTCAATACATGAGCGCCGTTCATCCCTAAAAATAACATAAAAGAAAAAAAAACCGGTAATAAGCCTCAATACATGAGTGCCGTTCATCCCTAAAAATAATATGAAAAAAAAGCCTCAATACATGAGCGCCGTTCATCCCTAAAAATAATATAAAAAAAAAAACGGTAATAAGCCTCAATACATGAGCGCCGTTCATCCCTAAAAATAATATAAAAAAAAAAACGGTAATAAGCCTCAATACATGAGCGCCGTTCATCTTTAAAAATAATAAAAACAAAAAAAAAACAAATAAAAAATAAATAATAATAATTATTGCACTATTATTACTCTAGGTGAACTAAAGTTTGAAATAATAGTAAATATAAATAAGCCAAAATAAATGTCAATTTAAGTTTAAACCTAAAACGAACAAAAATAAAGAAAAATTTTTTTATATATTTCAATAATAATAACATATTATACAACAAAACAAGGATTGAATCAACAACACTTCATCAGGCCACACGTAAATAGTATAACCACAGCACATCAAAAAAACTCAGCCTAAACAATCCGGCATTGAAACCACATTACAAATGCAAGAACAACCACAGCATTGCAATATAGCAGGCCCAAAACAACTCTTACAGTTTCCTCGCACGGAAACTAACGTACAAGAATTTACGGTACCATTAACTTCGCCCGACACCATCTCTCCACAGCAAGCATAAAATAGTGATCACCTCTCAGGATTAGTGGACTGGAAAACAGTCGAATACACAGCCTGTGATACCTTAGACTGCCTTACCGTGAGAAATGAAGTCGGCCAACAACAAGGAAACCAGATCAGTTCAGCGATCAGTTTGATTTAACAATTTCCAAGATGAGGGTAACCGATAACGATACACTCGAAAGTGAATCGGGTTGCGAAACCTCAAATAATCTTTCTCTTAATAAAAATTTGCCAATTTAAGAGGCGGGGGTAACCGATAACGATTCACTCGAAAGTGAATCGGGTTACGAAACCTAAAAATCCAAAACAGTAAACCAAGACTGTGAAATATCAGGAAGTCCAATCAGACAGCCGATTTTAATTACCTGTTTAGCCACAATTTTATCTGTAAGCTTGGATAAACCCTATAATGTCCTCGCAAGGACCCAAGAGATAATACCTTTCAAAACCAACTTACAAGAAGACATATTCTGTTTCACTGAAGAGATAAACGAAGGAATATTCCTTGCCAATAGTTTTCTTGGTGATTTAGCTGTTGATATTGGTTATTATATATCAGTTCGTTATACAATATTATACATGAAGGTACTAAATTAAACCCCACGGACTGCTTATTTGGATTTGCAGCAGATGTCCCATCGAATCTAAAGCGAGAACCCGAACCTGTCTATCATCATCATCATCATCACGGTTCACAACAACCGTCTCAAACCCTTTTACGAATAAATACTCAAGACATAACAAAAATGGCGCAACCTTTTACGAATAAATACTTATATCTTAAACTGAAACTAAACCCCTCCAAAATTTACTTTCTTTTTCGAATCTGTTCTAAAGCAAAAATACTTGCAAACTTACACCATAACCCTATAGTAAATCTTAAACACACTCATTTCTATTCGCAAACGAATAGAAATAGAGTGGAAAAAGGCCTTGCCAACTGGAGATGTAGATACTGGTAGTTAACCCAGCGGCTAACCATTAAGTGTTGATAGTATTGGGCTAGCATCTCCAATTATAAAAACCCAAACACATGATATCAACTCCTATAACAACTTCTAAACATAAAAAACACAAAATTAGTGCAGTATTGTTTAAACTCAAACCCCAGAAGGACCGGGGATTCTAGAATAGGCTTTCGGTACACCTCACCTGTCGTATAAGGCGACTAAGAAAATTTTTTTTGTTTCTTTTCCAAAATTTTTAAATTTCTTTGCCGTATCACACCTTAAATGTTATGCCTTTTTACCTGTTCAAATTTAAGATTTTTTTTTTTACTTCCAACCAAGTTTAAAAAATTAATCTTTAATTCTGAATAATACTTTCTCTTCTCTTGATATCTTTTTTAATATTCTAACTATTTTGATTCCCTCACCACTCTTTTTAGAGAATCCCTCACTAATCGCATGGATTCTCTTCCTCAAGGGGGGAAGGTATGTTATGTAAACGATTTGCGTACCCTGATTTAACGCAATTTTACTACCAATTACCCAATTTTCACTAATCAGTCTTTTGTTCGTACAAATTCCATTAAATTAATTTTCAATTGTTAATTGTAGAAAAAATAAAATACAAATAATAAAACAACCAAATTTGAAATATAAATGAAATATAAAGAGATGCAAAACCATTTAAATAAAAATAGTCTATTTTCTATAAATTAATATAAGCCTAAGTTTGTTTGTAATTGTTTAAAAGAATAATAATAAGAATAATAATAATAAAATAAAAAGGGAAAAGTATGTATTATATATTAAATTATGGGACATTTTCACTATTAGTATATTAAGTCAAATAAATAAATAAAATAGTAAATAAATTTATAAAAACGATCAACAAATTAAAAATTGGTAGATATACTAAAAATTGGTATATGTATCTAAAATAAAATTATATAATTTGGATTTTGTCTAGACTTAAGATCTATTGAAAGCTTTGGTTTAATTTAGGTTTAAGTCTAGGGTTAAGTATAAAGATTTACAAGGTACAAAGTCCCATGAACTAAAAGAAAATTGCATAGTGCAGAAAAATTATTATTAAATACAAAAAAAAAACAATAAAAGCAATATTGTTTTGCAGTTATAGCAAAAAATAATATTGCATTATATAAAAATAAAAATTGCATGATAGAAAGGTACTATAAAAGAAAGTACTTTTCTTTAGAATAGAGAGTGTTTTTAAAATTTCAAAAGAAGGTGGAACCGCTGCTGTAAGACCGGCCGATTCTGGCCAAGACTTTACAAGCAGAGTTGATCTTCTTATTATAGTTAAAAAATAAATCTAAACTTAGAAAAAATTATGTGATTTGTGTATTTTTAAAAAAGAAACTTAGAGAAATTTTTTGAATTATACTTAGAATAATTTGTTTTCATTAAACGACTTAGAATATTATTTTTAAACAAAACACAGAATAATTTTAAAACAAAAGTGTAACAAAAAAAAGGGGACTTAGAATAATTTTCAATAATAAAAAGTTTTATAAAACGACTTGGAATATTTTTTTTTTTAAAATAAAAGACAGAATATTTTTAAAGTAAAAGTGAAAAAAAAAGACTTGTTTAAGTCAAAGCCTTGTTTGTTCATTTCTCTTATCGGTTACTACGAAAACATTTAAGACTGGCCGATTCTGGCCGAAACTTAACTGTTGGACCATAAGAGCTGAGATACTACGAAAGCAATTAAGACCAGCCGATCCTGGCCGAAACTTTAATAGCTATTCTCAGTCAAAAACAGAAATCTTTGTACATCTTAATAAAAGCATAATTGTGTGTTCATTTCTCTTATGAGTTACTACGAAAACAGTTAAGACCAGCCGATACTGGCCAAAACATTAACTGTTGGACCATAAAAGCTGAGATACTACGAAAGCAATTAAGACCGGCCGAAACTGGCCAAAACATTAATAGCTATTCTCAGTCAAACACAGAAATCATCGCATAATTTAATTAAAAAGTCCAGTAACGTATACCACCATTTCCATCAACCAACAAAAGACAACCCTTGTTATAAAAAATATAACAGGTAGACCACGTGCGGAACAAAGGAAAGTGACGCTACCGCCAACAAACAATGAAACAAACACGAAAACTATATTTATACGGACAAAGTGTCTGTACAAGCAAAGTGCTAACACGAAAACTATATTTATACAGGCAAAGTGTCTGTACAAGCAAAGTGCCAACACGAAAACTATATTTATACGGACAAAATGTCTGTATAAGCAAAGTGCTAACACGAAAACTATATTTATACGGACAAAGTGTCTGTATAAGCAAAGTGCTAACACGAAAACTATATTTATACGGACAAAGTGTCTGTACAAGCAAAGTGCTAACACGAAAACTATATTTATACAGGCAAAGTGTCTGTACAAGCAAAGTGCTAACACGAAAATTATATTTATAGAGAAAAAGTGTCTGTACAAGCAAAGTGCTAACACGAAAACTATATTTATACAGAAAAAGTGTCTGTACAAGCAAAGTGCTAACACGAAAGCTATATTTATACGGACAAAATGTCTGTACAGGCAAAGTGCTAACACGAAAACTATATTTATTGGGACAAAATGTCTGTACAAGCAAAGTGCTAACATGAAAACTACATTTATACGGACAAAATGTCTGTACAAGCAAAGTGCTAACACGAAAACTATATTTATACGGATAAATTGTCTGTACAAGCAAAGGGCTAACACGAAAACTATATTTATTGGGACAAAATGTCTGTACAAGCAAAGTGCTAACACGAAAACTATATTCATATGGACAAAATGTCTGTACAAGCAAAGTGCTAACACGAAAACTATATTTATACGGACAAAGTGTCTGTACAAGCAAAGCACTAACACGAAAACTATATTTATACGGACAAAGTGTGTGCACAAGCAAAGTTCTAACACGAAAACTATATTTATACGGACAAAGTGTCTGTACAAGCAAAGCGCTGACAAGAAAACTATATTTATACGGACAAAGTGTCTGTACAAGCAAAGTGCTCATACGAAAACTATATTTATACCCACAAAGTGTCTGTACAAGCAAAGTGCTAACACGAAAACTATATGTATACCCACAAAGTGTCTGTACAAGCAAAGTGCTAACACAAAAACTATATTTATACAGACAAAGTGTCTGTACAAGCAAAGTGCTAACACGAAAACTATATTTATACGGACAAAGTGTCTGTACAAGCAAAGTGCTAACACGAAAACTATATTTCTACGGACAAAGCGTCGGTACAAGCAAAGCGCTAACATGAAAACTATATTTATACGGACAAAATGTCTGTACAAGCAAAGTGCTAACACGAAAACTATATTTATACGGAAAAAATGTCTGTACAAGCAAAGTGCTATCACGAAACCTATATTTCTACGGACAAAGCGTCTGTACAAGCAAAGCGCTAACATGAAAACTATATTTATACGGACAAAATGTCTGTACAAGCAAAGTGCTAACATGAAAACTATATTTATTGGGACAAAATGTCTGTACAAGCAAAGTGCTAATAAGAAAACTATATTTATACGGACAAAATGTCTGTACAAGCAAAGTGCTAACACGAAAACTATATTTATACGGACAAAGTGTCTGTAAAAGAGAAGCGCTAACAAGAAAACTATATTTATACGGACAAAGTGTCTGTACAAGCAAAGTGCTCATACGAAAACTATATTTATACGGACAAAGTGTCTGTACAAGCAAAGTGCTCATACGAAAACTATATTTATACCCACAAAGTATCTGTACAAGCAAAGTGCTAACACAAAAACTATATTTATACAGACAAAGTGTCTGTACAAGCAAAGTGCTAACACGAAAACTATAATTATACGGACAAAGTGTCTGTACAAGCAAAGTGCTAACACGAAAACTATATTTCTACGGATAAAGCGTCTGTACAAGCAAAGCGCTAACATGAAAACTATATTTATACGGACAAAATATCTGTACAAGCAAAGTGCTAACACGAAAACTATATTTATACGGACAAAGTGTCTGTAAAAGCAAAGTGCTCATACGAAAACTATATTTATACGGAAAAAATGTCTGTACAAGCAAAGTGCTAACACGAAAACTATATTTATACGGACAAAGTGTCTGTACAAGCAAAGCCTTAACACGAAAACTATATTTATACGGACAAAGTGTCTGTACAAGCAAAGTGCTCATACGAAAACTATATTTATACCCACAAAGTGTCTGTACAAGCAAAGTGCTAACACGAAAACTATATGTATACCCACAAAGTGTCTGTACAAGCAAAGTGCTAACACAAAAACTATATTTATACAGACAAAGTGTCTGTACAAGCAAAGTGCTAACACGAAAACTATATTTATACGGACAAAGTGTCTGTACAAGCAAAGTGCTAACACGAAAACTATATTTCTACGGACAAAGCGTCTGTACAAGCAAAGCGCTAACATGAAAACTATATTTATACGGACAAAATGTCTGTACAAGCAAAGTGCTAACACGAAAACTATATTTATACGGAAATAATGTCTGTACAAGCAAAGTGCTATCACGAAACCTATATTTCTACGGACAAAGTGTCTGTACAAGCAAAGCGCTAACACGAAAACTATATTTATACGGACAAAATGTCTGTAAAAGCAAAGCGCTAACACGAAAATTATATTTATACGGACAAAGTGTCTGTACAAGCAAATAGCTAACACGAAAACTATATTTATACGGACAAAGTGTCTGTACAAGCAAAGTGCTAACACGAAAATTATATTTATACGGACAAAGTGTCTGTACAAGAAAAGTGCTAACACGAAAACTATATTTATACGGACAAAGTGTCTGTACAAGCAAAGTGCTAACTCGAAAATTATATTTATACGGACAAAGTGACTTTACAAGTAAAGTGCTAACACGAAAACTATATTTATACAGACAAAGTGTCTGTACAAGCAAAGTGCTAACACGAAAATTATATTTATACGGACAAAGTGTCTGTACAAGCAAAGTGCTAACACGAAAACTATATTTATACGGACAAAGTGTCTGTACAAGCAAAGTGCTAACACGAAAACTATATTTATACGGACAAAGTGTCTGTACAAGCAAAGCGCTAACACGAAAACTATATTTATACGGACAAAGTGTCTGTACAAGCAAAGTGCTCATACGAAAACTATATTTATACCCACAAAGTGTCTGTACAAGCAAAGTGCTAACACGAAAACTATATGTATACCCACAAAGTGTCTGTACAAGCAAAGTGCTAACACAAAAACTATATTTATACAGACAAAGTGTCTGTACAAGCAAAGTGCTAACACGAAAACTATATTTATACGGACAAAGTGTCTGTACAAGCAAAGTGCTAACACGAAAACTATATTTCTACGGACAAAGCGTCTGTACAAGCAAAGCGCTAACATGAAAACTATATTTATACGGACAAAATGTCTGTACAAGCAAAGTGCTAACACGAAAACTATATTTATACGGAAATAATGTCTGTACAAGCAAAGTGCTATCACGAAACCTATATTTCTACGGACAAAGTGTCTGTACAAGCAAAGCGCTAACACGAAAACTATATTTATACGGACAAAATGTCTGTAAAAGCAAAGCGCTAACACGAAAATTATATTTATACGGACAAAGTGTCTGTACAAGCAAATAGCTAACACGAAAACTATATTTATACGGACAAAGTGTCTGTACAAGCAAAGTGCTAACACGAAAATTATATTTATACGGACAAAGTGTCTGTACAAGAAAAGTGCTAACACGAAAACTATATTTATACGGACAAAGTGTCTGTACAAGCAAAGTGCTAACTCGAAAATTATATTTATACGGACAAAGTGACTTTACAAGTAAAGTGCTAACACGAAAACTATATTTATACAGACAAAGTGTCTGTACAAGCAAAGTGCTAACACGAAAATTATATTTATACGGACAAAGTGTCTGTACAAGCAAAGTGCTAACACGAAAACTATATTTATACGGACAAAGTGTCTGTACAAGCAAAGTGCTAACACGAAAACTATATTTATACGGACAAAGTGTCTGTACAAGCAAAGCGCTAACACGAAAACTATATTTATACGGACAAAATGTCTGTACAAGCAAAGCGCTAACACGAAAACTATATTTATACGGACAAAATGTCTGTAAAAGCAAAGCGCTAACACGAAAATTATATTTATACGGACAAAGTGTCTGTACAAGCAAATAGCTAACACGAAAACTATATTTATACGGACAAAGTGTCTGTACAAGCAAAGTGCTAACACGAAAACTATATTTATACGGACAAAGTGTCTGTACAAGCAAAGCGCTAACACGAAAACTATATTTATACGGACAAAGTGTCTGTACAAGCAAAGTGCTAACACGAAAACTATATTTATTGGAACAAAATATCTGTACAAGCAAAGTGCTAACACGAAAACTATATTTATACGGACAAAATGTCTGTACAAGAAAAGTGCTAACACGAAAACTATATTTATACGGACAAAGTGTCTGTACAAGCAAAGCGCTAACACGAAAATTATATTTATACGGACAAAGTGTCTGTACAAGCAAAGTGCTAACACGAAAACTATATTTATACGGACAAAGTGTCTGTACAAGCAAAGCACTAACACGAAAACTATATTTATACGGACAAAGTGTGTGCACAAGCAAAGTTCTAACACGAAAACTATATTTATACGGACAAAGTGTCTGTACAAGCAAAGTGCTAACACGAAAACTATATTTATTGGAACAAAATGTCTGTACAAGCAAAGTGCTAACACGAAAACTATATTTATACAGACAAAGTGTCTGTACAAGCAAAGTGCTAACACGAAAATTATATTTATACGGACAAAATGTCTGTACAAGCAAAGTGCTAACACGAAAACTATATTTATACGGACAAAGTGTCTGTACAAGCAAAGTGCTAACACGAAAACTATATTTATACGGACAAAGTGTCTGTACAAGCAAAGTGCTAACTCGAAAATTATATTTATACGGACAAGTTGTCTGTACAAGCAAAGTGCTAACACGAAAACTATATTTATACGGACAAAGTGTCTGTACAAGCAAAGTGCTAACTCGAAAATTATATTAATACGGACAAAGTGACTTTACAAGCAAAGTGCTAACACGAAAACTATATTTATACAGACAAAGTGTCTGTACAAGCAAAATGCTAACACGAAAACTATATTTATACGGACCAAATGTCTGTACAAGCAAAGTGCTAACACGAAAACTATATTTATACAGACAAAGTGTCTGTACAAGCAAAGTGCTAACACGAAAACTATATATATACGGACAAAGTGTCTGTACAAGCAAAGTGCTACACGAAAACTATATTTATACGGACAAAATGTCTGTACAAGCAAAGTGCTAACACGAAAACAATATTTATACGGAAAAAATGTCTGTACAAGCAAAGTGCTAACACGAAAACTATATTTATACGGAAATAATGTCTGTACAAGCAAAGTGCTATCACGAAACCTATATTGTAATGGTTGTAGTCCTGATTTATCGGAACTGTTGCCATTCGTCGCGGGTTCCATTTAGCAGTGTCCATGTTAATATAAGATCTGCCATGATAAAAAAGGATAAATGATTTATTACAAAGGTGATAGATCTATTATCTATCATCTGTGCCCTAGAGGGCTTATTTGAATGGCTATTACGCCAAAGTTAAAAGAAAAGAATGTTTGATTTTAATGAACATTTATTAATTGCCCATTATGGCTAATTTAAATACAAATAGAAAGTTATTTATTTATTAATAATTCATAGGTGTGCCAACTATGGCATCTTACCTGAGTTCGTTGCAATAATATAACGGCCGATAATGGCAACATATATCATCTGCAACTGTTCGATGAAGAATGATCTCCGTATAAAATAATGATCTCCCTTATATACTAATTTCTTATCTGTATATGCCCTTTAAATTTTATATTCCCACGGAAATTCCAATCTCTAATTTCCAGACTTACAAAAATTTGCCGAATTGCAAGATTGCAATTTCCGTCTATTCTAAGTTAAAAACAAATAGATCTAATTACATTAGATTCCATGTGAACCAAAAATATTTCATATAGCATACTTTCGGGCACACACAAATTAACAATTTATTTTATTAATGTAATATAACAATTTAATTTATTTATAATATATACCAATTTAAATTTAATTTATATTATGTACTAATTCAAATTTATTTATACTAATTCTATTTTTATAAAATTTATACCAAAATACATTACACCCTCACCCCTAGCTTAAAATAATTTTATTTGATACACTTATATTAAAGAAAATTATTTTACAAGCGAAAAATGCTTATTAAATTCTTATATCTAATAAAATATTTTGCAAAGTTTACATTTATAATTTAAGTTTCATTTCTTTTATCGTACATTTTAATTTATTGATTATTTAATTTATCTTAATTTTAGTCTGTTATTATGAACGATTTTATCTTTTCCTTTTATTCTTATTTTAGAGTTAGGGCTTATGGTTTCAATAACTTTATATGGACCTTCGTAGGGTGCCTCATGTTTTTTCCTATTTCCTTTTTTTAGAAATACATAATCTCCTCTTTTGAAATTATTTTGCTTTATTTTCTTGTCATTTAAAGTTTTTCTTATAAATTTGGCTTTATGTAGTGATTCTTGTGCCCTTTTTAATGCTCTTTGAAGTCTTAGTTTTACTTCCGTCGCATAGTCATCGATGTTATACAGTATATTTTGTTCATTTAATGTCATTGATCTGTTAGCTATATTTGCTAATTTCCCATAAACTAATTCGAAAGGTGTATAACTTGTATCAGTATGTGGTGTTGAGTTATAACAAAAGACATAGTATGGAATCCATTGATCCCAGTCGTTGTCTTGTGCAAAAGAAAGCATATATTCATTCAAAACTCGGTGATTCCTTTCTATTGAACCTAGTGTTTCGTGGTGGAATGGTGTAGAAGTTTTATGTTGTATATTTAACAATTTACAAATTTTGTGAAAGATTTTGTTTACATATTCTGTACCTTGATCGGTTTTGAAAATTTTGAAAGATCCGTATTTTAAAATAAATTTTTCGACTATCGTTTTTGCAACTGTGTATGCTTCTTTTGTTTCGATTGGAAATGCTTCGACATATTTCGTTAGTTCACATTGTAATGTTAAAATATATCTATATCCATTTGATAACCTTAATGGTCCTACTGTATCTATTGTTACTATTTCGAAACTTTGGTTCGGTGTTTCCGTTGTTACTAAAGGTTCTTTTATATATTTTGTTATTTTATTTCTAGAACACGTTTCACAATTATTTATGTATTTTTTTACCATGCGATTCATATTTTTCCATACGTAACTTTGTTTTAATTTGCTTATACATCTTTTAATTCCAATATGTCCTCCTAATGTAGTTGAGTGATATTCTTTGATTATTCTTTTCATTTCTTCAGTATTTTTTATTACTTTTGGCGGCTCAAATAATATAATCTTTAATAATTTATTTTCTTTTATATCTTGTCTCGAGACTTTTTTATTATGCAGCTTATTATATATATTTTTGAATTTATTGACGTCAATATACTTAAATAATTCATCTTTATTTGATAGTGCTAGCTCATGTATATTATTTTTTATCATTTCATGTATCAGTTGATCTAAATAGTCACCTAAATGAACTTTTAGATTTCCACTAAATTGAATTATGATATTTTTATTTGTTATAACAATATTTTTATTATTATTGCTGCTCAATATATTATTATTTTTGTACTCGTTTATTGTATTGGGGTCTCCGGATAGTCGCCTTAGCTTTACTTCCAGTTTATTGCCAATACTATGATGTCTTTTCAATACATTATTATTATCTTTGTGTACACTTTTAATTTTTTTCGAAATTTAACCGCTTTACATTTTTGATGTCAGATAAAGATGTACTACTCCAAACCCAAAGTTGATCAGACTTTGATTTATGTTTAATTGTAGTATCCTTATTCTGTTTCATCTTTTCTTCAGTTTTTCTCTTCATACTTCTTGTTAGGACATTTATGTTCGTTGGAATTAATGTTTTGAGTTTATCCATGTTTATATTTATTCTTGATAGGGCATCTGCATTAGTATTCATTTTTCCTTGTTTGAATACAATGTCGAAATCGTAATCCATTAGATCTATACGCATGCGTGTTAATTTAGAGGAAGGATTTTTGTGTGTAAATAGGCTAACGAGTGGTCGATGGTCTGTTACTACTGTAAATTTTCTCCCATACAAATACGGTCTGAAATAGTTGATCGCCCAATGAATTCCTAAAAGTTCTTTTTCAATAATGGGCTTGTTCAATTCATGTTTATTTAATGTCCTACTAGCGTAGCATATTGGATGTTCTTTATTGTTTTCTTCTTGCGATAGTACGGCTCCTAGAGCATTATTTGATGCATCGGTGGTTAATATAAATTTTTCATCAAAATTGGGATATTTTAGAATAGGCGGGTTAATTAATTTATTTTTTAAATTTTCAAATGCTTTGCTGCAATCAATTGTCCAATTAAACGTAGTGTTTTTCTTTAGCAAATTGTTCAACGGCTTTGCAATTTCAGCAAAATTTTGAATAAAACGTCTATAATAGTTACAGAAAGCAACGAAACGTCTAACTTCATCACTGTTCTTGGGTATTGGGTATTCCAAAATATGCTTGTGTTTGCTTGGGTCAGTTCTTATTCCATTGGCTGTAATAAGATGGCCTAAGTAAATCACTCGTTCACTCAGAAAGTTACATTTTTCTGGGTTTAATTTTAAATTATATTGTTGCATTCGCTGGAAAACTTTTTCTAAGTTAGTGTTGTGGTGTTTTAAACTGCATCCATATACTATTATATCGTCTACATATAAGAAAGCACTTGCATCTAAGCCTGTTAGTGCAATCGTTAGCATACGCTGAAAGCTGTTTGTCGAAATTTTTAATCCAAACGGTAGTCTTCTAAATTGAAAATGACCTTTATTGGTTGAAAAGGCTGTTAGGTGTCTGGAATTCTTTTCTAGCTTAATTTGGTGGAAAGAACTTGTCATATCCAGTGTGGAGAAGTATTTCGCTCTTCCTAGCATGTCTAATACATCTTCAAGACGTGTTAGTGGAAATTTATCACTCATTATTCTTTTATTAAGTTGGCGAAAATCTACTACTAATCTCCATTTCTTCTTGTCATTACTATTCTTTTTAGGTACTATTAACAATGGAGAATTGTAAGAACTTATTGACGGTTCTATTATGTTCTCTTTTTTTAGCTTTTCTACCTGATTATTTATTTCTTGGATTTGTGATTGAGGTAATCTGTAATTTTTAATGTAGACCGGTGATTCGTCATTTAGTCTTATGGATTGTGTATAAAAGTTGTTTGTAGACAAGGGTTCGTTTTCCAAGTGAAATATATCCTGATATTTCTTGCATATCTCTATTATGCTTTGTTTTGCGGTCTTATCTAAACCATGTAAATTTAATTTCTTTAAAATTTCAGTTGTTCTTGATGATCTATTTATATTTCCCTGTATATTTAAAATTTTATACTCTTTCAAAGGATGCATCTTAGGAGAAAAATTTTTAATCGTTACCGGATGATTATGTGTATTTAAAATTTTTATATGTGCTATACCACGTGATGGTATTATGGTGTTTGCAACAATCACGCCTTGTATGATTTCCTCATTTAGTATGACACTGTCTTCTTCAATATCTAATGCTATTGCTTGTATTACTTCACATCTTGGTGGAATATTTATATTTTTCATGAAGTAATCTTTCATAGGTATTACAATATCTCCGTTTTCAGCAATGAGTGTTATGGTGAACGTTTCATAATCGATTTTTGACATGAATTTTGTTAGTAGATCTCTTCCTATTATTCCATCTGTTATTATTGGAAGTTTTGAGCTAGTTAAATGAAATATATGACTAATGTTGTTTCCTTCATATTCTAATTCTAAGTTAATTTTTCCATAGGATTCGATTACGGTGTTGGTTATACTAGATATGTTACAAGGATCTGTATTGTCAATATTATAATTTGGTACTAAATGCTGTTTGCAGATTGAGATGTCAGCGCCTGTGTCTATCAAGAAGGATAATTTCTTTTTAGAATGAGTTTCAGTTAATAATATATAATTTGTGGCGTGTTTCTTTAAATTTAAAGAATCTAGTTTCGTCTCGTTCCGGGACTGAAATCGTTGCTTTGGTCCCTTCGAAAATTTGAGTTTCTATTTGAACGTTGGTTCTGATATCTTCCATTATTGTTATTGTTATTATATCTATTATTAATATTGTATCTATTGTAATTGTTATCGTTATTATTATTATTATTAAATCTTTTATTGAAGTTATTATTTCTTTTATAATTATTATTATTATTGGTATTATAATTATTATTGCTATATGTACTTTTATTATAATTATTTTTAAATTTATTGTTGTTATACCGGTTGAATTGGAAAATTTTTTGCTCTCCATTTATCGGTTTTTCTATTTGTTCGGCTAGAGTAGCTGCTTCCGAAAAAGTTTTGCATTGTGCTGCAAAGATTGTTGGTTTCAATGCGTCATTTAAACCACTTTGAAAAGTTGTTAGTGCTAATTTGTCATTTAGTTTCGAAATTGTTTCTCTATTTTCACTCCCTATTTCTGCTATTTGTAGAGTGTTTAAGTCTGCTATAAGGATTGACAATTTTTCTACATAGTCTTTAACACTTAAATTGTATTGCTTTAAGTTTGCTAATTGACCTTGTATTCCTTGCGTTGTTTTGATTAATTTGAAAGTTGTTTGAATGGTTTTTTTTAGTTCTGCAAAGTTATTAGGTTTTGTTGTGGCCGCTAATCTTGTTTTAGTTTTTGGTGTTAGTCTTGTACACCATACGAAATCTATTAATTTGTTTTTTCCTTCTTCGTTTAACGTGTCATTATACAGTTCAATTATTTTAAGAAAGTTTTCTAATTCCCTTACGTCTCCATTAAATTGTGGGATAATCTTGATTGCTGATAATAAGTCGAAAGATGTTGAAGCCATATTGATAATATTTTGTTTGGTTTTTATATTCTGTCTGTTGTCAACACTATCTTCATATTCAGAATCTGAATCTTCTTTTAAAGTGTAATCGTTGCTAATTGCTTTTATATGTTTTTCTATTACGTAATATACTTTAATGTAAATTTCATTAAATTTTTCAGAAACTTCTTCTATATCTTTCTTTTTCAAGGTTGAACTGGTTTTATTAAGTTCTTGAAATTTTCTTTTAATTTCTTTTAAGTAAGAACTTTTATTGAGAATACTTTGCGCTGAGAATTTTCGATTTGGATTTTTAGTGAAAGTCGATAGCAGCTTTTTTAATTCCTCTAGTAGTTGTTCGTATTTTTCCATTTACTAAACATTGACAGCTATTGTTCTATTTATTTGCTTTTGAATATTTTTCTTTAGGTATTTACGCAAGTAATATAACATAACTATAATAATAACAATCACACCTATGGTAATTAAGGACGAAGTGTAGTGAAAACTTATAGATCCTGTACCTGTTTGAGCAATTATGATATCTTCTTTAGAATTATTCGAACCCATTTTAAAAGGAAAAGATAATTACAATTATAAATACAAATAAATTTTAGTTCAATTATTCTATCTATATTTTTATTTTTATTCCTAATTCTATACATTAATTGTTTAAAACATATATTTTATTTATATTTATTTTATGTTATAATTATTTGTATTTAAATTAAACTTGAAAGCGATTCGTAATATTCATCCAGTTTAAGTTTTTTTTCTTTCAAAACATTTTCCAGTTGATTTATAAGTCCGATAGCTCTAACGTCATATTGTAAGAAAGCAAATTGTTCCAGTGGAACCAAATATTTAAGTGCTTCTGTGTAAGTAAGAATCTCCTTAGTTGATTCGTCATGTTTCGAGTTCACTTCATATGTAGCAACTTGATTGTTGGCATCTATTTGATTAAGCTCAGAATAGGAGTCATCAGATGACAAATCCATATAGGTTATAAATCGGCTATTTTCTTCCTGAATGTCGTTGGTAACTTCTTGATTATCTATTTCTTCAGAGTAAACTGTGTTCAATGCGACTTTTTGCTCGTCTGTCAGCATGTGGAATTCTATCTGACCTGTGTTTTCTTGATTCGGCAGGATCGCCATGTAATGGTTGTAGTCCTGATTTATCGGAACTGTTGCCATTCGTCGCGGGTTCCATTTAGCAGTGTCCATGTTAATATAAGATCTGCCATGATAAAAAAGGATAAATGATTTATTACAAAGGTGATAGATCTATTATCTATCATCTGTGCCCTAGAGGGCTTATTTGAATGGCTATTACGCCAAAGTTAAAAGAAAAGAATGTTTGATTTTAATGAACATTTATTAATTGCCCATTATGGCTAATTTAAATACAAATAGAAAGTTATTTATTTATTAATAATTCATAGGTGTGCCAACTATGGCATCTTACCTGAGTTCGTTGCAATAATATAACGGCCGATAATGGCAACATATATCATCTGCAATTGTTCGATGAAGAATGATCTCCGTATAAAATAATGATCTCCCTTATATACTAATTTCTTATCTGTATATGCCCTTTAAATTTTATATTCCCACGGAAATTCCAATCTCTAATTTCCAGACTTACAAAAATTTGCCGAATTGCAAGATTGCAATTTCCGTCTATTCTAAGTTAAAAACAAATAGATCTAATTACATTAGATTCCATGTGAACCAAAAATATTTCATATAGCATACTTTCGGGCACACACAAATTAACAATTTATTTTATTAATGTAATATAACAATTTAATTTATTTATAATATATACCAATTTAAATTTAATTTATATTATGTACTAATTCAAATTTATTTATACTAATTCTATTTTTATAAAATTTATACCAAAATACATTACAATATTTCTACGGACAAAGTGTCTGTACAAGCAAAGCGCTAACACGAAAACTATATTTATACGGACAAAATGTCTGTAAAAGCAAAGCGCTAACACGAAAATTATATTTATACGGACAAAGTGTCTGTACAAGCAAATAGCTAACACGAAAACTATATTTATACGGACAAAGTGTCTGTACAAGCAAAGTGCTAACACGAAAATTATATTTATACGGACAAAGTGTCTGTACAAGAAAAGTGCTAACACGAAAACTATATTTATACGGACAAAGTGTCTGTACAAGCAAAGTGCTAACTCGAAAATTATATTTATACGGACAAAGTGACTTTACAAGTAAAGTGCTAACACGAAAACTATATTTATACAGACAAAGTGTCTGTACAAGCAAAGTGCTAACACGAAAACTATATTTATACAGACAAAGTGTCTGTACAAGCAAAGTGCTAACACGAAAACTATATTTATACGGACAAAGTGTGTTCCCAAGCAAAGTGCTCATACGAAAACTATATATATACGGACAAGGTGTCTGCACAAGCAAAGTGCTACACGAAAATTATATTTATACGGACAAAGTGTCTTCCCAAGCAAAGTGTTCATACGAAAACTATATATATATACGGACAAAGTGTCTGTACAAGCAAATTGCTACACGAAAATTATATTTATACGGACAAAGTGTCTGTACAAGCAAAGTGCTAACACGAAAACTATATTTATACGGAAAAAGTGTCTGTACAACCAAAGTGCTAACACGAAAACTATATTTATATGGACTAAATGTCTGTATAAGCAAAATGCTAACACGAAAACTATATTTATACAGACAAAGTGTCTGTACAAGCAAAGTGCTAACACGAAAACTATATTTATACGGACAAAGTGTGTTCCCAAGAAAAGTGCTCATACGAAAACTATATATATACGGAAAAAGTGTCTGTACAAGCAAAGTGCTAACACGAAAACTATATTTATACGGACAAAGTGTGTTCAAAAGCAAAGTGCTCATACGAAAACTATATTTATACGGAAAAAGTGTCTGTACAAGCAAAGTGCTAACACGAAAACTATATTTATACGGACAAAGTGTGTTCAAAAGCAAAGTGCTCATACGAAAACTATATATATACGGACAAAGTGTCTGCACAAGCAAAGTGCTACACGAAAATTATATTTATACGGACAAAGTGTCTTCCCAAGCAAAGTGTTCATACGAAAACTATATATATATACGGACAAAGTGTGTGTACAAGCAAAGTGCTAACACGAAAACTATATTTATACAGACAAAGTGTCTGTACAAGCAAAGTGCTAACACGAAAACTATATTTATACGGACAAAGTGTCTGTACAAGCAAAGTACTAACACGAAAACTATATTTCTACGGACAAAGTGTCTGTACAAGCAAAGTGCTAACACGAAAACTATATTTATACGGAAAAAATGTCTGTACAAGCAAAGTGCTAACACGAAAACTATATTTATACGGACAAAATGTCTGTACAAGCAAAGTGCTAACACGAAAACTATATTTATACGGACAAAGTGTCTGTAAAAGCAAAGCGCTAACAAGAAAACTATATTTATACGGAAAAAGTGTCTGTACAAGCAAAGTGCTCATACGAAAACTATATTTATACCCACAAAGTGTCTGTACAAGCAAAGTGCTCATACGAAAACTATATTTATACCCACAAAGTGCCGGTACAAGCAAAGCGCTAACACGAAAACTATATTTATACGGACAAAGTGTCTGTACAAGCAAAGTGCTAACACGAAAACTATATTTATACAGACAAAGTGTCTGTACAAGCAAAGTGCTAACACGAAAACTATATTTATACGGACAAAGTGTGTTCCCAAGCAAAGTGCTCATACGAAAACTATATTTATACGGAAAAAGCGTCTGTACAAGCAAAGTGCTAACACGAAAACTATATTTATACGGACAAAGTGTGTTCAAAAGCAAAGTGCTCATACGAAAACTATATATATACGGACAAAGTGTCTGTACAAGCAAAGTGCTACACGAAAATTATATTTATACGGACAAAGTGTCTGTACAAGCAAAATGCTAACACGAAAACTATATTTATACAGACAAAGTGTCTGTACAAGCAAAGTGCTAACACGAAAACTATATTTATACGGACAAAGTGTCTGTACAAGCAAAGTACTAACACGAAAACTATATTTATACGGACAAAGTGTCTGTACAAGCAATGTGCTAACACGAAAACTATATTTATACGGAAAAAATGTCTGTACAAGCAAAGTGCTAACACGAAAACTATATTTATACGGACAAAGTGTGTTCCCAAGCAAAGTGCTCATACGAAAACTATATATATACGGACAAAGTGTCTGTACAAGCAAAGTGCTACACGAAAATTATATTTATACGGACAAAGTGTCTGTACAAGCAAAGTGCTAACACGAAAACTATATTTATACGGACAAAGTGTGTTCCCAAGCAAAGTGCTCATACGAAAACTATATATATACGGACAAAGTGTCTGTACAAGCAAAGTGCTACACGAAAATTATATTTATACGGACAAAGTGTCTGTACAAGCAAAATGCTAACACGAAAACTATATTTATACGGACAAAGTGTCTATACAAGCAAAGTGCTAACTCGAAAATTATATTTATACGGACAAAGTGACTTTACAAGCAAAGCGCTAACACGAAAACTATATTTATACAGACAAAGTGTCTGTACAAGCAAAATGCTAACACGAAAACTATATTTATACGGACCAAATGTCTGTACAAGCAAAATGCTAACTCGAAAATTATATTTATACGGACAAAGTGACTTTTCAAGCAAAGTGCTAACACGAAAACTATATTTATACAGACAAAGTGTCTGTACAAGCAAAATGCTAACACGAAAACTATATTTATACTGACCAAATATCTGTACAAGCAAAATGCTAACACGAAAACTATATTTATACAGACAAAGTGTCTGTACAAGCAAAGTGCTAACACGAAAACTATATTTATACGGACAAAGTGTGTTCCCAAGCAAAGTGCTCATACGAAAACTATATATATACGGACAAAGTGTCTGTACAAGCAAATCGCAACACGAAAATTATATTTATACGGACAAAGTGTCTGTAAAAGCAAAGCGCTAACACGAAAATTATATTTATACGGAAAAAGTGTCTGTACAAGCAAAGTGCTAACACGAAAACTATATTTATACGGACAAAGTGTGTTCCCAAGCAAAGTGCTCATACGAAAACTATATATATACGGACAAAGTGTCTGTACAAGCAAAGTGCTACACGAAAATTATATTTATACGGACAAAGTGTCTGTACAAGCAAAATGCTAACACGAAAACTATATTTATACGGACCAAATGTCTGTACAAGCAAAGTGCTAACACGAAAACTATATTTATACAGACAAAGTGTCTGTACAAGCAAAGTGCTAACTCGAAAATTATATTTATACGGACAAAGTGACTTTACAAGCAAAGTGCTAACACGAAAACTATATTTATACAGACAAAGTGTCTGTACAAGCAAAATGCTAACACGAAAACTATATTTATACGGACAAAGTGTCTGTACAAGCAAAGTGCTAACTCGAAAATTATATTTATACGGACAAAGTGACTTTACAAGCAAAGTGCTAACACGAAAACTATATTTATACAGACAAAGTGTCTGTACAAGCAAAATGCTAACACGAAAACTATATTTATACGGACCAAATGTCTGTACAAGCAAAATGCTAACTCGAAAATTATATTTATACGGACAAAGTGACTTTACAAGCAAAGTGCTAACACGAAAACTATATTTATACAGACAAAGTGTCTGTACAAGCAAAATGCTAACACGAAAACTATATTTATACGGACCAAATGTCTGTACAAGCAAAATGCTAACACGAAAACTATATTTATACAGACAAAGTGTCTGTACAAGCAAAGTGCTAACACGAAAACTATATTTATACGGACAAAGTGTGTTCCCAAGCAAAGTGCTCATACGAAAACTATATATATACGGACAAAGTGTCTGTACAAGCAAATCGCTACACGAAAATTATATTTATACGGACAAAGTGTCTGTACAAGCAAATCGCTACACGAAAATTATATTTATACGGACAAAGTGTCTGTAAAAGCAAAGCGCTAACATGAAAACTATATTTATACGGACAAAATGTCTGTACAAGCTAAGTGCTAACATGAAAACTATATTTATACAGACAAAGTGTCTGTACAAGCAAAGTGCTAACACGAAAACTATATTTATACGGACAAAGTGTCTGTACAAGCAAAGTGCTAACACGAAAACTATATTTCTACGGATAAAGCGTCTGTACAAGCAAAGCGCTTACATGAAAACTATATTTATACGGACAAAATGTCTGTACAAGCAAAGTGCTAACACGAAAACTATATTTATACGGAAAAAATGTCTGTACAAGCAAAGTGCTAACACGAAAACTATATTTATACGGACAAAGTGTCTGTACAAGCAAAGTGCTAACACGAAAACTATATTTATACAGACAAAGTGTCTGTACAAGCAAAGTGCTAACACGAAAACTATATTTATACGGACAAAGTGTCTGTACAAGCAAAGTACTAACACGAAAACTATATTTCTACAGACAAAGTGTCTGTACAAGCAAAGTGCTAACACGAAAACTATATTTATACGGAAAAAATGTCTGTACAAGCAAAGTGCTAACACGAAAACTATATTTATACGGACAAAATGTCTGTACAAGCAAAGTGCTAACACGAAAACTATATTTATACGGACAAAGTGTCTGTAAAGGCAAAGCGCTAACAAGAAAACTATATTTGTACGGACAAAGTGTCTGTACAAGCAAAGTGCTCATACGAAAACTATATTTATACCCACAAAGTGTCTGTACAAGCAAAGTGCTCATACGAAAACTATATTTATACCCACAAAGTGCCGGTACAAGCAAAGCGCTAACACGAAAACTATATTTATACGGACAAAGTGTCTGTACAAGCAAAGTGCTAACACGAAAACTATATTTATACAGACAAAGTGTCTGTACAAGCAAAGTGCTAACACGAAAACTATATTTATACGGACAAAGTGTGTTCCCAAGCAAAGTGCTCATACGAAAACTATATTTATACGGAAAAAGTGTCTGTACAAGCAAAGTGCTAACACGAAAACTATATTTATACGGACAAAGTGTGTTCCCAAGCAAAGTGCTCATACGAAAACTATATATATACGGACAAAGTGTCTGTACAAGCAAAGTGCTAACACGAAAACTATATTTATACAGACAAAGTGTCTGTACAAGCAAAGTGCTAACTCGAAAATTATATTTATACCCACAAAGTGTCTGTACAAGCAAAGTGCTCATACGAAAACTATATTTATACCCACAAAGTGTCTGTACAAGCAAAGTGCTCATACGAAAACTATATTTATACCCACAAAGTGCCGGTACAAGCAAAGCGCTAACACGAAAACTATATTTATACGGACAAAGTGTGTTCCCAAGCAAAGTGCTCATACGAAAACTATATATATACGGACAAAGTGTCTGTACAAGCAAAGTGCTACACGAAAATTATATTTATACGGACAAAGTGTCTGTACAAGCAAAGTGCTAACACGAAAACTATATTTATACGGACCAAATGTCTGTACAAGCAAAATGCTAACACGAAAACTATATTTATACAGACAAAGTGTCTGTACAAGCAAAGTGCTAACACGAAAACTATATTTATACGGACAAAGTGTGTTCCCAAGCAAAGTGCTCATACGAAAACTATATATATACGGACAAAGTGTCTGTACAAGCAAAGTGCTACACGAAAATTATATTTATACGGACAAAGTGTCTGTACAAGCAAAGTGCTAACACGAAAACTATATTTATACAGACAAAGTGTCTGTACAAGCAAAGTGCTAACTCGAAAATTATATTTATACGGACAAAGTGACTTTACAAGCAAAGTGCTAACACGAAAACTATATTTATACAGACAAAGTGTCTGTACAAGCAAAATGCTAACACGAAAACTATATTTATACGGACAAAGTGTCTGTACAAGCAAAGTGCTAACTCGAAAATTATATTTATACGGACAAAGTGACTTTACAAGCAAAGTGCTAACACGAAAACTATATTTATACAGACAAAGTGTCTGTACAAGCAAAATGCTAACACGAAAACTATATTTATACGGACCAAATGTCTGTACAAGCAAAATGCTAACTCGAAAATTATATTTATACGGACAAAGTGACTTTACAAGCAAAGTGCTAACACGAAAACTATATTTATACGGACAAAGTGTGTTCCCAAGCAAAGTGCTCATACGAAAACTATATATATACGGACAAAGTGTCTGTACAAGCAAATCGCTACACGAAAATTATATTTATACGGACAAAGTGTCTGTACAAGCAAATCGCTACACGAAAATTATATTTATACGGACAAAGTGTCTGTAAAAGCAAAGCGCTAACATGAAAACTATATTTATACGGACAAAATGTCTGTACAAGCAAAGTGCTAACACGAAAACTATATTTATACAGACAAAATGTCTGTACAAGCAAAGTGCTAACACGAAAACTATATTTATACGGACAAAGTGTCTGTAAAAGCAAAGCGCTAATAAGAAAACTATATTTATACGGACAAAGTGTCTGTACAAGCAAAGTGCTCATACGAAAACTATATTTATACCCACAAAGTGTCTGTACAAGCAAAGTGCTCATACGAAAACTATATTTATACCCACAAAGTGCCGGTACAAGCAAAGCGCTAACACGAAAACTATATTTATACGGACAAAGTGTCTGTACAAGCAAAGTGCTAACACGAAAACTATATTTATACAGACAAAGTGTCTGTACAAGCAAAGTGCTAACACGAAAACTATATTTATACGGACAAAGTGTGTTCCCAAGCAAAGTGCTCATACGAAAACTATATTTATACGGAAAAAGTGTCTGTACAAGCAAAGTGCTAACACGAAAACTATATTTATACGGACAAAGTGTGTTCCCAAGCAAAGTGCTCATACGAAAACTATATATATACGGACAAAGTGTCTGTACAAGCAAAGTGCTAACACGAAAATTATATTTATACGGACAAAGTGTCTGTACAAGCAAAGTGCTAACACGAAAACTATATTTATACAGACAAAGTGTCTGTACAAGCAAAGTGCTAACTCGAAAATTATATTTATACGGACAAAGTGACTTTACAAGCAAAGTGCTAACACGAAAACTATATTTATACAGACAAAGTGTCTGTACAAGCAAAATGCTAACACGAAAACTATATTTATACGGACAAAGTGACTTTACAAGCAAAGTGCTAACACGAAAACTATATTTATACGGACAAAGTGTGTTCCCAAGCAAAGTGCTCATACGAAAACTATATATATACGGACAAAGTGTCTGTACAAGCAAATCGCTACACGAAAATTATATTTATACGGACAAAGTGTCTGTACAAGCAAATCGCTACACGAAAATTATATTTATACGGACAAAGTGTCTGTAAAAGCAAAGCGCTAACATGAAAACTATATTTATACGGAAAAAATGTCTGTACAAGCAAAGTGCTAACACGAAAACTATATTTATACGGACAAAATGTCTGTACAAGCAAAGTGCTAACACGAAAACTATATTTATACGGACAAAGTGTCTGTAAAGGCAAAGCGCTAACAAGAAAACTATATTTATACGGACAAAGTGTCTGTACAAGCAAAGTGCTCATACGAAAACTATATTTATACCCACAAAGTGTCTGTACAAGCAAAGTGCTCATACGAAAACTATATTTATACCCACAAAGTGCCGGTACAAGCAAAGCGCTAACACGAAAACTATATTTATACGGACAAAGTGTCTGTACAAGCAAAGTGCTAACACGAAAACTATATTTATACAGACAAAGTGTCTGTACAAGCAAAGTGCTAACACGAAAACTATATTTATACGGACAAAGTGTGTTCCCAAGCAAAGTGCTCATACGAAAACTATATTTATACGGAAAAAGTGTCTGTACAAGCAAAGTGCTAACACGAAAACTATATTTATACGGACAAAGTGTGTTCCCAAGCAAAGTGCTCATACGAAAACTATATATATACGGACAAAGTGTCTGTACAAGCAAAGTGCTAACACGAAAACTATATTTATACAGACAAAGTGTCTGTACAAGCAAAGTGCTAACTCGAAAATTATATTTATACCCACAAAGTGTCTGTACAAGCAAAGTGCTCATACGAAAACTATATTTATACCCACAAAGTGTCTGTACAAGCAAAGTGCTCATACGAAAACTATATTTATACCCACAAAGTGCCGGTACAAGCAAAGCGCTAACACGAAAACTATATTTATACGGACAAAGTGTGTTCCCAAGCAAAGTGCTCATACGAAAACTATATATATACGGACAAAGTGTCTGTACAAGCAAAGTGCTACACGAAAATTATATTTATACGGACAAAGTGTCTGTACAAGCAAAGTGCTAACACGAAAACTATATTTATACGGACCAAATGTCTGTACAAGCAAAATGCTAACACGAAAACTATATTTATACAGACAAAGTGTCTGTACAAGCAAAGTGCTAACACGAAAACTATATTTATACGGACAAAGTGTGTTCCCAAGCAAAGTGCTCATACGAAAACTATATATATACGGACAAAGTGTCTGTACAAGCAAAGTGCTACACGAAAATTATATTTATACGGACAAAGTGTCTGTACAAGCAAAGTGCTAACACGAAAACTATATTTATACAGACAAAGTGTCTGTACAAGCAAAGTGCTAACTCGAAAATTATATTTATACGGACAAAGTGACTTTACAAGCAAAGTGCTAACACGAAAACTATATTTATACAGACAAAGTGTCTGTACAAGCAAAATGCTAACACGAAAACTATATTTATACGGACAAAGTGTCTGTACAAGCAAAGTGCTAACTCGAAAATTATATTTATACGGACAAAGTGACTTTACAAGCAAAGTGCTAACACGAAAACTATATTTATACAGACAAAGTGTCTGTACAAGCAAAATGCTAACACGAAAACTATATTTATACGGACCAAATGTCTGTACAAGCAAAATGCTAACTCGAAAATTATATTTATACGGACAAAGTGACTTTACAAGCAAAGTGCTAACACGAAAACTATATTTATACGGACAAAGTGTGTTCCCAAGCAAAGTGCTCATACGAAAACTATATATATACGGACAAAGTGTCTGTACAAGCAAATCGCTACACGAAAATTATATTTATACGGACAAAGTGTCTGTACAAGCAAATCGCTACACGAAAATTATATTTATACGGACAAAGTGTCTGTAAAAGCAAAGCGCTAACATGAAAACTATATTTATACGGACAAAATGTCTGTACAAGCAAAGTGCTAACACGAAAACTATATTTATACAGACAAAATGTCTGTACAAGCAAAGTGCTAACACGAAAACTATATTTATACGGACAAAGTGTCTGTAAAAGCAAAGCGCTAACAAGAAAACTATATTTATACGAACAAAGTGTCTGTACAAGCAAAGTGCTCATACGAAAACTATATTTATACCCACAAAGTGTCTGTACAAGCAAAGTGCTAACACGAAAACTATATTTATACGGACAAAGTGTCTGTAAAAGCAAAGCGCTAACAAGAAAACTATATTTATACGGACAAAGTGTCTGTACAAGCAAAGTGCTCATACGAAAACTATATTTATACCCACAAAGTGTCTGTACAAGCAAAGTGCTCATACGAAAACTATATTTATACCCACAAAGTGCCGGTACAAGCAAAGCGCTAACACGAAAACTATATTTATACGGACAAAGTGTCTGTACAAGCAAAGTGCTAACACGAAAACTATATTTATACAGACAAAGTGTCTGTACAAGCAAAGTGCTAACACGAAAACTATATTTATACGGACAAAGTGTGTTCCCAAGCAAAGTGCTCATACGAAAACTATATTTATACGGAAAAAGTGTCTGTACAAGCAAAGTGCTAACACGAAAACTATATTTATACGGACAAAGTGTGTTCCCAAGCAAAGTGCTCATACGAAAACTATATATATACGGACAAAGTGTCTGTACAAGCAAAGTGCTACACGAAAATTATATTTATACGGACAAAGTGTCTGTACAAGCAAAATGCTAACACGAAAACTATATTTATACAGACAAAGTGTCTGTACAAGCAAAGTGCTAACACGAAAACTATATTTATACGGACAAAGTGTCTGTACAAGCAAAGTACTAACACGAAAACTATATTTATACGGACAAAGTGTCTGTACAAGCAATGTGCTAACACGAAAACTATATTTATACGGAAAAAATGTCTGTACAAGCAAAGTGCTAACACGAAAACTATATTTATACGGACAAAGTGTGTTCCCAAGCAAAGTGCTCATACGAAAACTATATATATACGGACAAAGTGTCTGTACAAGCAAAGTGCTACACGAAAATTATATTTATACGGACAAAGTGTCTGTACAAGCAAAGTGCTAACACGAAAACTATATTTATACGGACCAAATGTCTGTACAAGCAAAATGCTAACACGAAAACTATATTTATACAGACAAAGTGTCTGTACAAGCAAAGTGCTAACACGAAAACTATATTTATACGGACAAAGTGTGTTCCCAAGCAAAGTGCTCATACGAAAACTATATATATACGGACAAAGTGTCTGTACAAGCAAAGTGCTACACGAAAATTATATTTATACGGACAAAGTGTCTGTACAAGCAAAGTGCTAACACGAAAACTATATTTATACAGACAAAGTGTCTGTACAAGCAAAGTGCTAACTCGAAAATTATATTTATACGGACAAAGTGACTTTACAAGCAAAGTGCTAACACGAAAACTATATTTATACAGACAAAGTGTCTGTACAAGCAAAATGCTAACACGAAAACTATATTTATACGGACAAAGTGTCTGTACAAGCAAAGTGCTAACTCGAAAATTATATTTATACGGACAAAGTGACTTTACAAGCAAAGTGCTAACACGAAAACTATATTTATACAGACAAAGTGTCTGTACAAGCAAAATGCTAACACGAAAACTATATTTATACGGACCAAATGTCTGTACAAGCAAAATGCTAACACGAAAACTATATTTATACAGACAAAGTGTCTGTACAAGCAAAGTGCTAACACGAAAACTATATTTATACGGACAAAGTGTGTTCCCAAGCAAAGTGCTCATACGAAAACTATATATATACGGACAAAGTGTCTGTACAAGCAAATCGCTACACGAAAATTATATTTATACGGACAAAGTGTCTGTAAAAGCAAAGCGCTAACACGAAAATTATATTTATACGGAAAAAGTGTCTGTACAAGCAAAGTGCTAACACGAAAACTATATTTATACGGACAAAGTGTGTTCCCAAGCAAAGTGCTCATACGAAAACTATATATATACGGACAAAGTGTCTGTACAAGCAAAGTGCTAACACGAAAACTATATTTATACAGACAAAGTGTCTGGACAAGCAAAATGCTAACACGAAAACTATATTTCTACGGATAAAGCGTCTGTACAAGCAAAGCGCTAACATGAAAACTATATTTATACGGACAAAATGTCTGTACAAGCAAAGTGCTAACATGAAAACTATATTTATACAGACAAAGTGTCTGTACAAGCAAAGTGCTAACACGAAAACTATATTTATACGGACAAAGTGTCTGTACAAGCAAAGTGCTAACACGAAAACTATATTTCTACGGATAAAGCGTCTGTACAAGCAAAGCGCTTACATGAAAACTATATTTATACGGATAAAATGTCTGTACAAGCAAAGTGCTAACACGAAAACTATATTTATACGGAAAAAATGTCTGTACAAGCAAAGTGCTAACACGAAAACTATATTTATACGGACAAAGTGTCTGTACAAGCAAAGTGCTAACACGAAAACTATATTTCTACGGATAAAGCGTCTGTACAAGCAAAGCGCTAACATGAAAACTATATTTATACGGACAAAATGTCTGTACAAGCAAAGTGCTAACACGAAAACTATATTTATACGGACAAGTGTCTGTACAAGCAAAGTGCTACACGAAAATTATATTTATACGGACAAAGTGTGTTCCCAAGCAAAGTGCTCATACGAAAACTATATATATACGGACAAAGTGTCTGTACAAGCAAATCGCTACACGAAAATTATATTTATACGGACAAAGTGTCTGTACAAGCAAATCGCTACACGAAAATTATATTTATACGGACAAAGTGTCTGTACAAGCAAAATGCTAACACGAAAACTATATTTATACGGACCAAATGTCTGTACAAGCAAAATGCTAACACGAAAACTATATTTATACAGACAAAGTGTCTGTACAAGCAAAGTGCTAACACGAAAACTATATTTATACGGACAAAGTGTGTTCCCAAGCAAAGTGCTCATACGAAAACTATATATATACGGACAAAGTGTCTGTACAAGCAAATCGCTACACGAAAATTATATTTATACGGACAAAGTGTCTGTACAAGCAAAGTGCTACACGAAAATTATATTTATACGGACAAAGTGTGTTCCCAAGCAAAGTGCTCATACGAAAACTATATATATACGGACAAAGTGTCTGTACAAGCAAATCGCTACACGAAAATTATATTTATACGGACAAAGTGTCTGTACAAGCAAATCGCTACACGAAAATTATATTTATACGGACAAAGTGTCTGTAAAAGCAAAGCGCTAACATGAAAACTATATTTATATGGACAAAATGTCTGTACAAGCAAAGTGCTAACACGAAAACTATATTTATACGGACAAAGTGTCTGTACAAGCAAAGTGCTAACACGAAAACTATATTTCTACGGATAAAATGTCTGTACAAGCAAAGTGCTAACACGAAAACTATATTTATACGGAAAAAATGTCTGTACAAGCAAAGTGCTAACACGAAAACTATATTTATACGGACAAAGTGTCTGTACAAGCAAAGTGCTAACACGAAAACTATATTTATACGGACAAAGTGTCTGTACAAGCAAAGTGCTAACACGAAAACTATATTTCTACGTATAAAGCGTCTGTACAAGCAAAGCGCTTACATGAAAACTATATTTATACGGATAAAATGTCTGTACAAGCAAAGTGCTAACACGAAAACTATATTTATACGGAAAAAATGTCTGTACAAGCAAAGTGCTAACACGAAAACTATATTTATACAGACAAAGTGTCTGTACAAGCAAAGTGCTAACACGAAAACTATATTTATACGGACAAAGTGTCTGTACAAGCAAAGTGCTAACTCGAAAATTATATTTATACGGACAAAGTGACTTTACAAGCAAAGTGCTAACACGAAAACTATATTTATACAGACAAAGTGTCTGTACAAGCAAAATGCTAACACGAAAACTATATTTATACGGACCAAATGTCTGTACAAGCAAAATGCTAACTCGAAAATTATATTTATACGGACAAAGTGACTTTACAAGCAAAGTGCTAACACGAAAACTATATTTATACGGACAAAGTGTGTTCCCAAGCAAAGTGCTCATACGAAAACTATATATATACGGACAAAGTGTCTGTACAAGCAAATCGCTACACGAAAATTATATTTATACGGACAAAGTGTCTGTACAAGCAAATCGCTACACGAAAATTATATTTATACGGACAAAGTGTCTGTAAAAGCAAAGCGCTAACATGAAAACTATATTTATACGGACAAAATGTCTGTACAAGCAAAGTGCTAACACGAAAACTATATTTATACAGACAAAATGTCTGTACAAGCAAAGTGCTAACACGAAAACTATATTTATACGGACAAAGTGTCTGTAAAAGCAAAGCGCTAACAAGAAAACTATATTTATACGGACAAAGTGTCTGTACAAGCAAAGTGCTCATACGAAAACTATATTTATACCCACAAAGTGTCTGTACAAGCAAAGTGCTAACACGAAAACTATATTTATACGGACAAAGTGTCTGTAAAAGCAAAGCGCTAACAAGAAAACTATATTTATACGGACAAAGTGTCTGTACAAGCAAAGTGCTCATACGAAAACTATATTTATACCCACAAAGTGTCTGTACAAGCAAAGTGCTCATACGAAAACTATATTTATACCCACAAAGTGCCGGTACAAGCAAAGCGCTAACACGAAAACTATATTTATACGGACAAAGTGTCTGTACAAGCAAAGTGCTAACACGAAAACTATATTTATACAGACAAAGTGTCTGTACAAGCAAAGTGCTAACACGAAAACTATATTTATACGGACAAAGTGTGTTCCCAAGCAAAGTGCTCATACGAAAACTATATTTATACGGAAAAAGTGTCTGTACAAGCAAAGTGCTAACACGAAAACTATATTTATACGGACAAAGTGTGTTCCCAAGCAAAGTGCTCATACGAAAACTATATATATACGGACAAAGTGTCTGTACAAGCAAAGTGCTACACGAAAATTATATTTATACGGACAAAGTGTCTGTACAAGCAAAATGCTAACACGAAAACTATATTTATACAGACAAAGTGTCTGTACAAGCAAAGTGCTAACACGAAAACTATATTTATACGGACAAAGTGTCTGTACAAGCAAAGTACTAACACGAAAACTATATTTATACGGACAAAGTGTCTGTACAAGCAATGTGCTAACACGAAAACTATATTTATACGGAAAAAATGTCTGTACAAGCAAAGTGCTAACACGAAAACTATATTTATACGGACAAAGTGTGTTCCCAAGCAAAGTGCTCATACGAAAACTATATATATACGGACAAAGTGTCTGTACAAGCAAAGTGCTACACGAAAATTATATTTATACGGACAAAGTGTCTGTACAAGCAAAGTGCTAACACGAAAACTATATTTATACGGACCAAATGTCTGTACAAGCAAAATGCTAACACGAAAACTATATTTATACAGACAAAGTGTCTGTACAAGCAAAGTGCTAACACGAAAACTATATTTATACGGACAAAGTGTGTTCCCAAGCAAAGTGCTCATACGAAAACTATATATATACGGACAAAGTGTCTGTACAAGCAAAGTGCTACACGAAAATTATATTTATACGGACAAAGTGTCTGTACAAGCAAAGTGCTAACACGAAAACTATATTTATACAGACAAAGTGTCTGTACAAGCAAAGTGCTAACTCGAAAATTATATTTATACGGACAAAGTGACTTTACAAGCAAAGTGCTAACACGAAAACTATATTTATACAGACAAAGTGTCTGTACAAGCAAAATGCTAACACGAAAACTATATTTATACGGACAAAGTGTCTGTACAAGCAAAGTGCTAACTCGAAAATTATATTTATACGGACAAAGTGACTTTACAAGCAAAGTGCTAACACGAAAACTATATTTATACAGACAAAGTGTCTGTACAAGCAAAATGCTAACACGAAAACTATATTTATACGGACCAAATGTCTGTACAAGCAAAATGCTAACACGAAAACTATATTTATACAGACAAAGTGTCTGTACAAGCAAAGTGCTAACACGAAAACTATATTTATACGGACAAAGTGTGTTCCCAAGCAAAGTGCTCATACGAAAACTATATATATACGGACAAAGTGTCTGTACAAGCAAATCGCTACACGAAAATTATATTTATACGGACAAAGTGTCTGTAAAAGCAAAGCGCTAACACGAAAATTATATTTATACGGAAAAAGTGTCTGTACAAGCAAAGTGCTAACACGAAAACTATATTTATACGGACAAAGTGTGTTCCCAAGCAAAGTGCTCATACGAAAACTATATATATACGGACAAAGTGTCTGTACAAGCAAAGTGCTAACACGAAAACTATATTTATACAGACAAAGTGTCTGGACAAGCAAAATGCTAACACGAAAACTATATTTCTACGGATAAAGCGTCTGTACAAGCAAAGCGCTAACATGAAAACTATATTTATACGGACAAAATGTCTGTACAAGCAAAGTGCTAACATGAAAACTATATTTATACAGACAAAGTGTCTGTACAAGCAAAGTGCTAACACGAAAACTATATTTATACGGACAAAGTGTCTGTACAAGCAAAGTGCTAACACGAAAACTATATTTCTACGGATAAAGCGTCTGTACAAGCAAAGCGCTTACATGAAAACTATATTTATACGGATAAAATGTCTGTACAAGCAAAGTGCTAACACGAAAACTATATTTATACGGAAAAAATGTCTGTACAAGCAAAGTGCTAACACGAAAACTATATTTATACGGACAAAGTGTCTGTACAAGCAAAGTGCTAACACGAAAACTATATTTCTACGGATAAAGCGTCTGTACAAGCAAAGCGCTAACATGAAAACTATATTTATACGGACAAAATGTCTGTACAAGCAAAGTGCTAACACGAAAACTATATTTATACGGACAAGTGTCTGTACAAGCAAAGTGCTACACGAAAATTATATTTATACGGACAAAGTGTGTTCCCAAGCAAAGTGCTCATACGAAAACTATATATATACGGACAAAGTGTCTGTACAAGCAAATCGCTACACGAAAATTATATTTATACGGACAAAGTGTCTGTACAAGCAAATCGCTACACGAAAATTATATTTATACGGACAAAGTGTCTGTACAAGCAAAATGCTAACACGAAAACTATATTTATACGGACCAAATGTCTGTACAAGCAAAATGCTAACACGAAAACTATATTTATACAGACAAAGTGTCTGTACAAGCAAAGTGCTAACACGAAAACTATATTTATACGGACAAAGTGTGTTCCCAAGCAAAGTGCTCATACGAAAACTATATATATACGGACAAAGTGTCTGTACAAGCAAATCGCTACACGAAAATTATATTTATACGGACAAAGTGTCTGTACAAGCAAAGTGCTACACGAAAATTATATTTATACGGACAAAGTGTGTTCCCAAGCAAAGTGCTCATACGAAAACTATATATATACGGACAAAGTGTCTGTACAAGCAAATCGCTACACGAAAATTATATTTATACGGACAAAGTGTCTGTACAAGCAAATCGCTACACGAAAATTATATTTATACGGACAAAGTGTCTGTAAAAGCAAAGCGCTAACATGAAAACTATATTTATACGGACAAAATGTCTGTACAAGCAAAGTGCTAACACGAAAACTATATTTATACGGACAAAGTGTCTGTACAAGCAAAGTGCTAACACGAAAACTATATTTCTACGGATAAAATGTCTGTACAAGCAAAGTGCTAACACGAAAACTATATTTATACGGAAAAAATGTCTGTACAAGCAAAGTGCTAACACGAAAACTATATTTATACGGACAAAGTGTCTGTACAAGCAAAGTGCTAACACGAAAACTATATTTATACGGACAAAGTGTCTGTACAAGCAAAGTGCTAACACGAAAACTATATTTCTACGGATAAAGCGTCTGTACAAGCAAAGCGCTTACATGAAAACTATATTTATACGGATAAAATGTCTGTACAAGCAAAGTGCTAACACGAAAACTATATTTATACGGAAAAAATGTCTGTACAAGCAAAGTGCTAACACGAAAACTATATTTATACGGACAAAGTGTCTGTACAAGCAAAGTGCTAACACGAAAACTATATTTCTACGGACAAAATGTCTGTACAAGCAAAGTGCTAACACGAAAACTATATTTATACGGACAAAGTGTCTGTACAAGCAAATCGCTACACGAAAATTATATTTATACGGACAAAGTGTCTGTAAAAGCAAAGCGCTAACATGAAAACTATATTTATACAGACAAAGTGTCTGTACAAGCAAAGTGCTAACACGAAAACTATATTTATACGGACAAAGTGTCTGTACAAGCAAAGTGCTAACACGAAAACTATATTTCTACGGATAAAGCGTCTGTACAAGCAAAGCACTTACATGAAAACTATATTTATACGGATAAAATGTCTGTACAAGCAAAGTGCTAACACGAAAACTATATTTATACGGACAAAGTGTCTGTACAAGCAAAGTGCTAACACGAAAACTATATTTCTACGGATAAAATGTCTGTACAAGCAAAGTGCTAACACGAAAACTATATTTATACGGAAAAAATGTCTGTACAAGCAAAGTGCTAACACGAAAACTATATTTATACGGACAAAGTGTCTGTACAAGCAAAGTGCTAACACGAAAACTATATTTCTACGGATAAAGCGTCTGTACAAGCAAAGCGCTTACATGAAAACTATATTTATACGGATAAAATGTCTGTACAAGCAAAGTGCTAACACGAAAACTATATTTATACGGAAAAAATGTCTGTACAAGCAAAGTGCTAACACGAAAACTATATTTATACGGACAAAGTGTCTGTACAAGCAAAGTGCTAATACGAAAACTATATTTCTACGGATAAAGCGTCTGTACAAGCAAAGCGCTAACATGAAAACTATATTTATACGGACAAAATGTCTGTACAAGCAAAGTGCTAACACGAAAACTATATTTATACGGACAAAGTGTCTGTACAAGCAAAGTGCTACACGAAAATTATATTTATACGGACAAAGTGTGTTCCCAAGCAAAGTGCTCATACGAAAACTATATATATACGGACAAAGTGTCTGTACAAGCAAATCGCTACACGAAAATTATATTTATACGGACAAAGTGTCTGTACAAGCAAATCGCTACACGAAAATTATATTTATACGGACAAAGTGTCTGTAAAAGCAAAGCGCTAACATGAAAACTATATTTATACGGACAAAATGTCTGTACAAGCAAAGTGCTAACACGAAAACTATATTTATACGGACAAAGTGTCTGTACAAGCAAAGTGCTACACGAAAATTATATTTATACGGACAAAGTGTGTTCCCAAGCAAAGTGCTCATACGAAAACTATATATATACGGACAAAGTGTCTGTACAAGCAAATCGCTACACGAAAATTATATTTATACGGACAAAGTGTCTGTACAAGCAAATCGCTACACGAAAATTATATTTATACGGACAAAGTGTCTGTACAAGCAAAATGCTAACACGAAAACTATATTTATACGGACCAAATGTCTGTACAAGCAAAATGCTAACACGAAAACTATATTTATACAGACAAAGTGTCTGTACAAGCAAAGTGCTAACACGAAAACTATATTTATACGGAAAAAGTGTGTTCCCAAGCAAAGTGCTCATACGAAAACTATATATATACGGACAAAGTGTCTGTACAAGCAAATCGCTACACGAAAATTATATTTATACGGACAAAGTGTCTGTAAAAGCAAAGCGCTAACACGAAAATTATATTTATACGGAAAAAGTGTCTGTACAAGCAAAGTGCTAACACGAAAACTATATTTATACGGACAAAGTGTGTTCCCAAGCAAAGTGCTCATACGAAAACTATATATATACGGACAAAGTGTCTGTACAAGCAAAGTGCTAACACGAAAACTATATTTATACGGACAAAGTGTCTGTACAAGCAAAGTACTAACACGAAAACTATATTTCTACGGACAAAGTGTCTGTACAAGCAAAGTGCTAACACGAAAACTATATTTATACGGAAAAAATGTCTGTACAAGCAAAGTGCTAACACGAAAACTATATTTATATGGACAAAATGTCTGTACAAGCAAAGTGCTAACACGAAAACTATATTTATACGGACAAAGTGTCTGTAAAAGCAAAGCGCTAACAAGAAAACTATATTTATACGGACAAAGTGTCTGTACAAGCAAAGTGCTCATACGAAAACTATATTTATACCCACAAAGTGTCTGTACAAGCAAAGTGCTCATACGAAAACTATATTTATACCCACAAAGTGCCGGTACAAGCAAAGCGCTAACACGAAAACTATATTTATACGGACAAAGTGTCTGTACAAGCAAAGTGCTAACACGAAAACTATATTTATACGGACAAAGTGTCTGTACAAGCAAAGTGCTCATACGAAAACTATATTTATACCCACAAAGTGTCTGTACAAGCAAAGTGCTCATACGAAAACTATATTTATACCCACAAAGTGCCGGTACAAGCAAAGTGCTAACACGAAAACTATATTTATACGGACAAAGTGTCTGTACAAGCAAAGTGCTACACGAAAATTATATTTATACGGACAAAGTGTGTTCCCAAGCAAAGTGCTCATACGAAAACTATATATATACGGACAAAGTGTCTGTACAAGCAAATCGCTACACGAAAATTATATTTATACGGACAAAGTGTCTGTACAAGCAAATCGCTACACGAAAATTATATTTATACGGACAAAGTGTCTGTAAAAGCAAAGCGCTAACATGAAAACTATATTTATACGGACAAAATGTCTGTACAAGCAAAGTGCTAACACGAAAACTATATTTATACGGACAAAGTGTCTGTACAAGCAAAGTGCTACACGAAAATTATATTTATACGGACAAAGTGCGTTCCCAAGCAAAGTGCTCATACGAAAACTATATATATACGGACAAAGTGTCTGTACAAGCAAAGTGCTAACTTGAAAATTATATTTATACGGACACAGTGACTTTACAAGCAAAGTGCTAACACGAAAACTATATTTATACAGACAAAGTGTCTGTACAAGCAAAGTGCTAACACGAAAACTATATTTATACGGACAAAGTGTGTTCCCAAGCAAAGTGCTCATACGAAAACTATATATATACGGACAAAGTGTCTGCACAAGCAAAGTGCTACACGAAAATTATATTTATACGGACAAAGTGTCTTCCCAAGCAAAGTGTTCATACGAAAACTATATATATATACGGACAAAGTGTCTGTACAAGCAAAGTGCTACACGAAAATTATATTTATACGGACAAAGTGTCTGTACAAGCAAAATGCTAACACGAAAACTATATTTATACAGACAAAGTGTCTGTACAAGCAAAGTGCTAACACGAAAACTATATTTATACGGACAAAGTGTCTGTACAAGCAAAGTACTAACACGAAAACTATATTTATACGGACAAAGTGTCTGTACAAGCAATGTGCTAACACGAAAACTATATTTATACGGAAAAAATGTCTGTACAAGCAAAGTGCTAACACGAAAACTATATTTATACGGACAAAGTGTGTTCCCAAGCAAAGTGCTCATACGAAAACTATATATATACGGACAAAGTGTCTGTACAAGCAAAGTGCTACACGAAAATTATATTTATACGGACAAAGTGTCTGTACAAGCAAAGTGCTAACACGAAAACTATATTTATACGGACCAAATGTCTGTACAAGCAAAATGCTAACACGAAAACTATATTTATACAGACAAAGTGTCTGTACAAGCAAAGTGCTAACACGAAAACTATATTTATACGGACAAAGTGTGTTCCCAAGCAAAGTGCTCATACGAAAACTATATATATACGGACAAAGTGTCTGTACAAGCAAAGTGCTACACGAAAATTATATTTATACGGACAAAGTGTCTGTACAAGCAAAGTGCTAACACGAAAACTATATTTATACAGACAAAGTGTCTGTACAAGCAAAGTGCTAACTCGAAAATTATATTTATACGGACAAAGTGACTTTACAAGCAAAGTGCTAACACGAAAACTATATTTATACAGACAAAGTGTCTGTACAAGCAAAATGCTAACACGAAAACTATATTTATACGGACAAAGTGTCTGTACAAGCAAAGTGCTAACTCGAAAATTATATTTATACGGACAAAGTGACTTTACAAGCAAAGTGCTAACACGAAAACTATATTTATACAGACAAAGTGTCTGTACAAGCAAAATGCTAACACGAAAACTATATTTATACGGACCAAATGTCTGTACAAGCAAAATGCTAACTCGAAAATTATATTTATACGGACAAAGTGACTTTACAAGCAAAGTGCTAACACGAAAACTATATTTATACAGACAAAGTGTCTGTACAAGCAAAATGCTAACACGAAAACTATATTTATACGGACCAAATGTCTGTACAAGCAAAATGCTAACACGAAAACTATATTTATACAGACAAAGTGTCTGTACAAGCAAAGTGCTAACACGAAAACTATATTTATACGGACAAAGTGTGTTCCCAAGCAAAGTGCTCATACGAAAACTATATATATACGGACAAAGTGTCTGTACAAGCAAATCGCTACACGAAAATTATATTTATACGGACAAAGTGTCTGTAAAAGCAAAGCGCTAACACGAAAATTATATTTATACGGAAAAAGTGTCTGTACAAGCAAAGTGCTAACACGAAAACTATATTTATACGGACAAAGTGTGTTCCCAAGCAAAGTGCTCATACGAAAACTATATATATACGGACAAAGTGTCTGTACAAGCAAAGTGCTAACACGAAAACTATATTTATACAGACAAAGTGTCTGGACAAGCAAAATGCTAACACGAGAACTATATTTCTACGGATAAAGCGTCTGTACAAGCAAAGCGCTAACATGAAAACTATATTTATACGGACAAAATGTCTGTACAAGCAAAGTGCTAACATGAAAACTATATTTATACAGACAAAGTGTCTGTACAAGCAAAGTGCTAACACGAAAACTATATTTATACGGACAAAGTGTCTGTACAAGCAAAGTGCTAACACGAAAACTATATTTCTACGGATAAAGCGTCTGTACAAGCAAAGCGCTTACATGAAAACTATATTTATACGGATAAAATGTCTGTACAAGCAAAGTGCTAACACGAAAACTATATTTATACGGAAAAAATGTCTGTACAAGCAAAGTGCTAACACGAAAACTATATTTATACGGACAAAGTGTCTGTACAAGCAAAGTGCTAACACGAAAACTATATTTCTACGGATAAAGCGTCTGTACAAGCAAAGCGCTAACATGAAAACTATATTTATACGGACAAAATGTCTGTACAAGCAAAGTGCTAACACGAAAACTATATTTATACGGACAAAGTGTCTGTACAAGCAAAGTGCTACACGAAAATTATATTTATACGGACAAAGTGTCTGTACAAGCAAAGTGCTAACACGAAAACTATATTTATACAGACAAAGTGTCTGTACAAGCAAAGTGCTAACTCGAAAATTATATTTATACGGACAAAGTGACTTTACAAGCAAAGTGCTAACACGAAAACTATATTTATACAGACAAAGTGTCTGTACAAGCAAAATGCTAACACGAAAACTATATTTCTACGGATAAAGCGTCTGTACAAGCAAAGCGCTAACATGAAAACTATATTTATACGGACAAAATGTCTGTACAAGCAAAGTGCTAACACGAAAACTATATTTATACGGAAAAAATGTCTGTACAATCAAAGTGCTAACACGAAAACTATATTTCTACGGATAAAGCGTCTGTACAAGCAAAGCGCTAACATGAAAACTATATTTATACGGACAAAATGTCTGTACAAGCAAAGTGCTAACACGAAAACTATATTTATACGGACAAAATGTCTGTACAAGCAAAGTGCTAACATGAAAACTATATTTATACAGACAAAGTGTCTGTACAAGCAAAGTGCTAACACGAAAACTATATTTATACGGACAAAGTGTCTGTACAAGCAAAGTGCTAACACGAAAACTATATTTCTACGGATAAAGCGTCTGTACAAGCAAAGCGCTAACATGAAAACTATATTTATACGGACAAAATGTCTGTACAAGCAAAGTGCTAACACGAAAACTATATTTATACGGAAAAAATGTCTGTACAAGCAAAGTGCTAACACGAAAACTATATTTATACGGACAAAGTGTCTGCACAAGAAAAGTGCTAACACGAAAACTATATTTCTACGAATAAAGCGTCTGTACAAGCAAAGCGCTAACATGAAAACTATATTTATACGGACAAAATGTCTGTACAAGCAAAGTGCTAACACGAAAACTATATTTATACGGACAAAGTGTCTGTACAAGCAAAGTGCTACACGAAAATTATATTTATACGGACAAAGTGTCTGTACAAGCAAAGTGCTAACACGAAAACTATATTTATACAGACAAAGTGTCTGTACAAGCAAAGTGCTAACTCGAAAATTATATTTATACGGACAAAGTGACTTTACAAGCAAAGTGCTAACACGAAAACTATATTTATACAGACAAAGTGTCTGTACAAGCAAAATGCTAACACGAAAACTATATTTATACGGACAAAGTGTCTGTACAAGCAAAGTGCTAACTCGAAAATTATATTTATACGGACAAAGTGACTTTACAAGCAAAGTGCTAACACGAAAACTATATTTATACAGACAAAGTGTCTGTACAAGCAAAATGCTAACACGAAAACTATATTTATACGGACAAAGTGTCTGTACAAGCAAAATGCTAACACGAAAACTATATTTATACGGACCAAATATCTGTACAAGCAAAATGCTAACTCGAAAATTATATTTATACGGACAAAGTGACTTTACAAGCAAAGCGCTAACATGAAAACTATATTTATACGGACAAAATGGCTGTACAAGCAAAGTGCTAACATGAAAACTATATTTATACAGACAAAGTGTCTGTACAAGCAAAGTGCTAACACGAAAACTATATTTATACGGACAAAGTGTGTTCCCAAGCAAAGTGCTCATACGAAAACTATATATATACGGACAAAGTGTCTGTACAAGCAAAGTGCTAACACGAAAACTATATTTATACAGACAAAGTGTCTGGACAAGCAAAATGCTAACACGAAAACTATATTTCTACGGATAAAGCGTCTGTACAAGCAAAGCGCTAACATGAAAACTATATTTATACGGACAAAGTGTGTTCCCAAGCAAAGTGCTCATACGAAAACTATATTTATACGGAAAAAATGTCTGTACAAGCAAAGTGCTAACACGAAAACTATATTTATACGGACACAGTGACTTTACAAGCAAAGTGCTAACACGAAAACTATATATATACGGACAAAGTGTCTGTACAAGCAAAGTGCTACACGAAAATTATATTTATACGGACAAAGTGTCTGTACAAGCAAAATGCTAACACGAAAACTATATTTATACGGACCAAATGTCTGTACAAGCAAAGTGCTAACACGAAAACTATATTTATACGGACAAAGTGTCTGTGCAAGCAAAGTGCTAACTCGAAAATTATATTTATACAGACAAAGTGTCTGTACAAGCAAAGTGCTAACACGAAAACTATATTTATACGGACAAAGTGTGTTCCCAAGCAAAGTGCTCATACGAAAACTATATATATACGGACAAAGTGTCTGTACAAGCAAAGTGCTAACACGAAAACTATATTTATACAGACAAAGTGTCTGGACAAGCAAAATGCTAACACGAAAACTATATTTCTACGGATAAAGCGTCTGTACAAGCAAAGCGCTAACATGAAAACTATATTTATACGGACAAAATGTCTGTACAAGCAAAGTGCTAACATGAAAACTATATTTATACAGACAAAGTGTCTGTACAAGCAAAGTGCTAACACGAAAACTATATTTATACGGACAAAGTGTGTTCCCAAGCAAAGTGCTCATACGAAAACTATATATATACGGACAAAGTGTCTGTACAAGCAAAGTGCTAACACGAAAACTATATTTATACAGACAAAGTGTCTGGACAAGCAAAATGCTAACACGAAAACTATATTTCTACGGATAAAGCGTCTGTACAAGCAAAGCGCTAACATGAAAACTATATTTATACAGACAAAGTGTCTGTACAAGCAAAGTGCTAACACGAAAACTATATTTATACGGACAAAGTGTGTTCCCAAGCAAAGTGCTCATACGAAAACTATATATATACGGACAAAGTGTCTGCACAAGCAAAGTGCTACACGAAAATTATATTTATACGGACAAAGTGTCTTCCCAAGCAAAGTGTTCATACGAAAACTATATATATATACGGACAAAGTGTCTGTACAAGCAAAGTGCTACACGAAAATTATATTTATACGGACAAAGTGTCTGTACAAGCAAAATGCTAACACGAAAACTATATTTATACAGACAAAGTGTCTGTACAAGCAAAGTGCTAACACGAAAACTATATTTATACGGACAAAGTGTCTGTACAAGCAAAGTACTAACAAGAAAACTATATTTATACGGACAAAGTGTCTGTACAAGCAAAATGCTAACACGAAAACTATATTTATACAGACAAAGTGTCTGTACAAGCAAAGTGCTAACACGAAAACTATATTTATACGGACAAAGTGTCTGTACAAGCAAAGTACTAACACGAAAACTATATTTATACGGACAAAGTGTCTGTACAAGCAATGTGCTAACACGAAAACTATATTTATACGGAAAAAATGTCTGTACAAGCAAAGTGCTAACACGAAAACTATATTTATACGGACAAAGTGTGTTCCCAAGCAAAGTGCTCATACGAAAACTATATATATACGGACAAAGTGTCTGTACAAGCAAAGTGCTACACGAAAATTATATTTATACGGACAAAGTGTCTGTACAAGCAAAGTGCTAACACGAAAACTATATTTATACGGACCAAATGTCTGTACAAGCAAAGTGCTAACACGAAAACTATATTTATACGGACAAAGTGTGTTCCCAAGCAAAGTGCTCATACGAAAACTATATATATACGGACAAAGTGTCTGTACAAGCAAAGTGCTACACGAAAATTATATTTATACGGACAAAGTGTCTGTACAAGCAAAGTGCTAACACGAAAACTATATTTATACAGACAAAGTGTCTGTACAAGCAAAGTGCTAACTCGAAAATTATATTTATACGGACAAAGTGACTTTACAAGCAAAGTGCTAACACGAAAACTATATTTATACAGACAAAGTGTCTGTACAAGCAAAATGCTAACACGAAAACTATATTTATACGGACAAAGTGTCTGTACAAGCAAAGTGCTAACTCGAAAATTATATTTATACGGACAAAGTGACTTTACAAGCAAAGTGCTAACACGAAAACTATATTTATACAGACAAAGTGTCTGTACAAGCAAAATGCTAACACGAAAACTATATTTATACGGACCAAATGTCTGTACAAGCAAAATGCTAACTCGAAAATTATATTTATACGGACAAAGTGACTTTACAAGCAAAGTGCTAACACGAAAACTATATTTATACAGACAAAGTGTCTGTACAAGCAAAATGCTAACACGAAAACTATATTTATACAGACAAAGTGTCTGTACAAGCAAAATGCTAACACGAAAACTATATTTATACGGACAAAGTGTCTGTACAAGCAAAATGCTAACACGAAAACTATATTTATACGGACCAAATGTCTGTACAAGCAAAATGCTAACTCGAAAATTATATTTATACGGACAAAGTGACTTTACAAGCAAAGTGCTAACACGAAAACTATATTTATACGGACCAAATGTCTGTACAAGCAAAATGCTAACACGAAAACTATATTTATACAGACAAAGTGTCTGTACAAGCAAAGTGCTAACACGAAAACTATATTTATACGGACAAAGTGTGTTCCCAAGCAAAGTGCTCATACGAAAACTATATATATACGGACAAAGTGTCTGTACAAGCAAATCGCTACACGAAAATTATATTCATACGGACAAAGTGTCTGTAAAAGCAAAGCGCTAACACGAAAATTATATTTATACGGAAAAAGTGTCTGTACAAGCAAAGTGCTAACACGAAAACTATATTTATACGGACAAAGTGTGTTCCCAAGCAAAGTGCTCATACGAAAACTATATATATACGGACAAAGTGTCTGTACAAGCAAAGTGCTAACACGAAAATTATATTTATACGGACAAAGTGTCTGTACAAGCAAAGTGCTAACACGAAAACTATATTTATACGGACAAAGTGTCTGTACAAGCAAAGTGCTAACTTGAAAATTATATTTATACGGACACAGTGACTTTACAAGCAAAGTGCTAACACGAAAACTATATTTATACAGACAAAGTGTCTGTACAAGCAAAGTGCTAACACGAAAACTATATTTATACGGACAAAGTGTGTTCCCAAGCAAAGTGCTCATACGAAAACTATATATATACGGACAAAGTGTCTGCACAAGCAAAGTGCTACACGAAAATTATATTTATACGGACAAAGTGTCTTCCCAAGCAAAGTGTTCATACGAAAACTATATATATATACGGACAAAGTGTCTGTACAAGCAAAGTGCTACACGAAAATTATATTTATACGGACAAAGTGTCTGTACAAGCAAAATGCTAACACGAAAACTATATTTATGCAGACAAAGTGTCTGTACAAGCAAAGTGCTAACACGAAAACTATATTTATACAGACAAAGTGTCTGTACAAGCAAAGTGCTAACACGAAAACTATATTTATACGGACAAAGTGTGTTCCCAAGCAAAGTGCTCATACGAAAACTATATATATACGGACAAAGTGTCTGTACAAGCAAATCGCTACACGAAAATTATATTTATACGGACAAAGTGTCTGTAAAAGCAAAGCGCTAACACGAAAATTATATTTATACGGAAAAAGTGTCTGTACAAGCAAAGTGCTAACACGAAAACTATATTTATACGGACAAAGTGTGTTCCCAAGCAAAGTGCTCATACGAAAACTATATATATACGGACAAAGTGTCTGTACAAGCAAAGTGCTACACGAAAATTATATTTATACGGACAAAGTGTCTGTACAAGCAAAATGCTAACACGAAAACTATATTTATACGGACCAAATGTCTGTACAAGCAAAGTGCTAACACGAAAACTATATTTATACGGACAAAGTGTCTGTGCAAGCAAAGTGCTAACTCGAAAATTATATTTATACAGACAAAGTGTCTGTACAAGCAAAGTGCTAACACGAAAACTATATTTATACGGACAAAGTGTGTTCCCAAGCAAAGTGCTCATACGAAAACTATATATATACGGACAAAGTGTCTGTACAAGCAAAGTGCTAACACGAAAACTATATTTATACAGACAAAGTGTCTGGACAAGCAAAATGCTAACACGAAAACTATATTTCTACGGATAAAGCGTCTGTACAAGCAAAGCGCTAACATGAAAACTATATTTATACGGACAAAATGTCTGTACAAGCAAAGTGCTAACATGAAAACTATATTTATACAGACAAAGTGTCTGTACAAGCAAAGTGCTAACACGAAAACTATATTTATACGGACAAAGTGTCTGTACAAGCAAAGTGCTAACACGAAAACTATATTTCTACGGATAAAGCGTCTGTACAAGCAAAGCGCTAACATGAAAACTATATTTATACGGACAAAATGTCTGTACAAGCAAAGTGCTAACACGAAAACTATATTTATACGGACAAAGTGTCTGTACAAGCAAAGCCTTAACACGAAAACTATATTTATACGGACAAAGTGTCTGTACAAGCAAAGCGCTAACACGAAAACTATATTTATACGGAAAAAATGTCTGTACAAGCAAAGTGCTAACACGAAAACTATATTTATACGGAAAAAATGTCTGTACAAGCAAAGTGCTAACACGAAAACTATATTTATACGGACAAAGTGTCTGTACAAGCAAAGTGCTAACACGAAAACTATATTTATACGGAAAAAATGTCTGTACAAGCAAAGTGCTAACACGAAAACTATATTTATACGGACAAAGTGTCTGTACAAGCAAAGTGCTAACACGAAAATTATATTTATACGGACAAAGTGACTTTACAAGCAAAGTGCTAACACGAAAACTATATTTATACAGACAAAGTGTCTGTACAAGCAAAATGCTAACACGAAAACTATATTTATATAGACAAAGTGTCTGTACAAGCAAAGCGCTAACATGAAAACTATATTTATACGGACAAAATGTCTGTACAAGCAAAGTGCTAACACGAAAACTATATTTATACGGACAAAGTGTCTGTACAAGCAAAGTGCTAACACGAAAACTATATTTCTACGGATAAAGCGTCTGTACAAGCAAAGCGCTTACATGAGAACTATATTTATACGGATAAAATGTCTGTACAAGCAAAGTGCTAACACGAAAACTATATTTATACGGACAAAGTGTCTGTACAAGCAAAGTGCTAACACGAAAACTATATTTCTACGGATAAAGCGTCTGTACAAGCAAAGCGCTTACATGAAAACTATATTTATACGGATAAAATGTCTGTACAAGCAAAGTGCTAACACGAAAACTATATTTATACGGAAAAAATGTCTGTACAAGCAAAGTGCTAACACGAAAACTATATTTATACGGACAAAGTGTCTGTACAAGCAAAGTGCTAACACGAAAACTATATTTCTACGGATAAAGCGTCTGTACAAGCAAAGCGCTAACATGAAAACTATATTTATACGGACAAAATGTCTGTACAAGCAAAGTGCTAACACGAAAACTATATTTATACGGACAAAGTGTCTGTACAGGCAAATCGCTACACGAAAATTATATTTATACGGACAGAGTGTCTGTAAAAGCAAAGCGCTAACATGAAAACTATATTTATACAGACAAAGTGTCTGTACAAGCAAAGTGCTAACACGAAAACTATATTTATACGGACAAAGTGTCTGTACAAGCAAAGTGCTAACACGAAAACTATATTTCTACGGATAAAGCGTCTGTACAAGCAAAGCGCTTACATGAAAACTATATTTATACGGATAAAATGTCTGTACAAGCAAAGTGCTAACACGAAAACTATATTTATACGGAAAAAATGTCTGTACAAGCAAAGTGCTAACACGAAAACTATATTTATACGGACAAAGTGTCTGTACAAGCAAAGTGCTAACACGAAAACTATATTTCTACGGATAAAGCGTCTGTACAAGCAAAGCGCTAACATGAAAACTATATTTATACGGACAAAATGTCTGTACAAGCAAAGTGCTAACACGAAAACTATATTTATACGGACAAAGTGTCTGTACAAGCAAAGTGCTACACGAAAATTATATTTATACGGACAAAGTGCTCATACGAAAACTATATATATACGGACAAAGTGTCTGTACAAGCAAATCGCTACACGAAAATTATATTTATACGGACAAAGTGTCTGTACAAGCAAATCGCTACACGAAAATTATATTTATACGGACAAAGTGTCTGTAAAAGCAAAGCGCTAACATGAAAACTATATTTATACGGACAAAATGTCTGTACAAGCAAAGTGCTAACACGAAAACTATATTTATACGGACAAAGTGTCTGTACAAGCAAAGTGCTACACGAAAATTATATTTATACGGACAAAGTGTGTTCCCAAGCAAAGTGCTCATACGAAAACTATATATATACGGACAAAGTGTCTGCACAAGCAAAGTGCTACACGAAAATTATATTTATACGGACAAAGTGTCTGTACAAGCAAATCGCTACACGAAAATTATATTTATACGGACAAAGTGTCTGTACAAGCAAAATGCTAACACGAAAACTATATTTATACGGACCAAATGTCTGTACAAGCAAAATGCTAACACGAAAACTATATTTATACAGACAAAGTGTCTGTACAAGCAAAGTGCTAACACGAAAACTATATTTATACGGACAAAGTGTGTTCCCAAGCAAAGTGCTCATACGAAAACTATATATATACGGACAAAGTGTCTGTACAAGCAAATCGCTACACGAAAATTATATTTATACGGACAAAGTGTCTGTAAAAGCAAAGCGCTAACACGAAAATTATATTTATACGGAAAAAGTGTCTGTACAAGCAAAGTGCTAACACGAAAACTATATTTATACGGACAAAGTGTGTTCCCAAGCAAAGTGCTCATACGAAAACTATATATATACGGACAAAGTGTCTGTACAAGCAAAGTGCTACACGAAAATTATATTTATACGGACAAAGTGTCTGTACAAGCAAAATGCTAACACGAAAACTATATTTATACGGACCAAATGTCTGTACAAGCAAAGTGCTAACACGAAAACTATATTTATACAGACAAAGTGTCTGTACAAGCAAAGTGCTAACTCGAAAATTATATTTATACGGACAAAGTGACTTTACAAGCAAAGTGCTAACACGAAAACTATATTTATACAGACAAAGTGTCTGTACAAGCAAAATGCTAACACGAAAACTATATTTATATAGACAAAGTGTCTGTACAAGCAAAGCGCTAACATGAAAACTATATTTATACGGACAAAATGTCTGTACAAGCAAAGTGCTAACACGAAAACTATATTTATACGGACAAAGTGTCTGTACAAGCAAAGTGCTAACACGAAAACTATATTTCTACGGATAAAGCGTCTGTACAAGCAAAGCGCTAACATGAAAACTATATTTATACGGACAAAATGTCTGTACAAGCAAAGTGCTAACACGAAAACTATATTTATACGGACAAGTGTCTGTACAAGCAAAGTGCTACACGAAAATTATATTTATACGGACAAAGTGTGTTCCCAAGCAAAGTGCTCATACGAAAACTATATATATACGGACAAAGTGTCTGTACAAGCAAATCGCTACACGAAAATTATATTTATACGGACAAAGTGTCTGTACAAGCAAATCGCTACACGAAAATTATATTTATACGGACAAAGTGTCTGTACAAGCAAAATGCTAACACGAAAACTATATTTATACGGACCAAATGTCTGTACAAGCAAAATGCTAACACGAAAACTATATTTATACAGACAAAGTGTCTGTACAAGCAAAGTGCTAACACGAAAACTATATTTATACGGACAAAGTGTGTTCCCAAGCAAAGTGCTCATACGAAAACTATATATATACGGACAAAGTGTCTGTACAAGCAAATCGCTACACGAAAATTATATTTATACGGACAAAGTGTCTGTACAAGCAAAGTGCTACACGAAAATTATATTTATACGGACAAAGTGTGTTCCCAAGCAAAGTGCTCATACGAAAACTATATATATACGGACAAAGTGTCTGTACAAGCAAATCGCTACACGAAAATTATATTTATACGGACAAAGTGTCTGTACAAGCAAATCGCTACACGAAAATTATATTTATACGGACAAAGTGTCTGTAAAAGCAAAGCGCTAACATGAAAACTATATTTATATGGACAAAATGTCTGTACAAGCAAAGTGCTAACACGAAAACTATATTTATACGGACAAAGTGTCTGTACAAGCAAAGTGCTAACACGAAAACTATATTTCTACGGATAAAATGTCTGTACAAGCAAAGTGCTAACACGAAAACTATATTTATACGGAAAAAATGTCTGTACAAGCAAAGTGCTAACACGAAAACTATATTTATACGGACAAAGTGTCTGTACAAGCAAAGTGCTAACACGAAAACTATATTTATACGGACAAAGTGTCTGTACAAGCAAAGTGCTAACACGAAAACTATATTTCTACGTATAAAGCGTCTGTACAAGCAAAGCGCTTACATGAAAACTATATTTATACGGATAAAATGTCTGTACAAGCAAAGTGCTAACACGAAAACTATATTTATACGGAAAAAATGTCTGTACAAGCAAAGTGCTAACACGAAAACTATATTTATACAGACAAAGTGTCTGTACAAGCAAAGTGCTAACACGAAAACTATATTTATACGGACAAAGTGTCTGTACAAGCAAAGTGCTAACTCGAAAATTATATTTATACGGACAAAGTGACTTTACAAGCAAAGTGCTAACACGAAAACTATATTTATACAGACAAAGTGTCTGTACAAGCAAAATGCTAACACGAAAACTATATTTATACGGACCAAATGTCTGTACAAGCAAAATGCTAACTCGAAAATTATATTTATACGGACAAAGTGACTTTACAAGCAAAGTGCTAACACGAAAACTATATTTATACGGACAAAGTGTGTTCCCAAGCAAAGTGCTCATACGAAAACTATATATATACGGACAAAGTGTCTGTACAAGCAAATCGCTACACGAAAATTATATTTATACGGACAAAGTGTCTGTACAAGCAAATCGCTACACGAAAATTATATTTATACGGACAAAGTGTCTGTAAAAGCAAAGCGCTAACATGAAAACTATATTTATACGGACAAAATGTCTGTACAAGCAAAGTGCTAACACGAAAACTATATTTATACAGACAAAATGTCTGTACAAGCAAAGTGCTAACACGAAAACTATATTTATACGGACAAAGTGTCTGTAAAAGCAAAGCGCTAACAAGAAAACTATATTTATACGGACAAAGTGTCTGTACAAGCAAAGTGCTCATACGAAAACTATATTTATACCCACAAAGTGTCTGTACAAGCAAAGTGCTAACACGAAAACTATATTTATACGGACAAAGTGTCTGTAAAAGCAAAGCGCTAACAAGAAAACTATATTTATACGGACAAAGTGTCTGTACAAGCAAAGTGCTCATACGAAAACTATATTTATACCCACAAAGTGTCTGTACAAGCAAAGTGCTCATACGAAAACTATATTTATACCCACAAAGTGCCGGTACAAGCAAAGCGCTAACACGAAAACTATATTTATACGGACAAAGTGTCTGTACAAGCAAAGTGCTAACACGAAAACTATATTTATACAGACAAAGTGTCTGTACAAGCAAAGTGCTAACACGAAAACTATATTTATACGGACAAAGTGTGTTCCCAAGCAAAGTGCTCATACGAAAACTATATTTATACGGAAAAAGTGTCTGTACAAGCAAAGTGCTAACACGAAAACTATATTTATACGGACAAAGTGTGTTCCCAAGCAAAGTGCTCATACGAAAACTATATATATACGGACAAAGTGTCTGTACAAGCAAAGTGCTACACGAAAATTATATTTATACGGACAAAGTGTCTGTACAAGCAAAATGCTAACACGAAAACTATATTTATACAGACAAAGTGTCTGTACAAGCAAAGTGCTAACACGAAAACTATATTTATACGGACAAAGTGTCTGTACAAGCAAAGTACTAACACGAAAACTATATTTATACGGACAAAGTGTCTGTACAAGCAATGTGCTAACACGAAAACTATATTTATACGGAAAAAATGTCTGTACAAGCAAAGTGCTAACACGAAAACTATATTTATACGGACAAAGTGTGTTCCCAAGCAAAGTGCTCATACGAAAACTATATATATACGGACAAAGTGTCTGTACAAGCAAAGTGCTACACGAAAATTATATTTATACGGACAAAGTGTCTGTACAAGCAAAGTGCTAACACGAAAACTATATTTATACGGACCAAATGTCTGTACAAGCAAAATGCTAACACGAAAACTATATTTATACAGACAAAGTGTCTGTACAAGCAAAGTGCTAACACGAAAACTATATTTATACGGACAAAGTGTGTTCCCAAGCAAAGTGCTCATACGAAAACTATATATATACGGACAAAGTGTCTGTACAAGCAAAGTGCTACACGAAAATTATATTTATACGGACAAAGTGTCTGTACAAGCAAAGTGCTAACACGAAAACTATATTTATACAGACAAAGTGTCTGTACAAGCAAAGTGCTAACTCGAAAATTATATTTATACGGACAAAGTGACTTTACAAGCAAAGTGCTAACACGAAAACTATATTTATACAGACAAAGTGTCTGTACAAGCAAAATGCTAACACGAAAACTATATTTATACGGACAAAGTGTCTGTACAAGCAAAGTGCTAACTCGAAAATTATATTTATACGGACAAAGTGACTTTACAAGCAAAGTGCTAACACGAAAACTATATTTATACAGACAAAGTGTCTGTACAAGCAAAATGCTAACACGAAAACTATATTTATACGGACCAAATGTCTGTACAAGCAAAATGCTAACACGAAAACTATATTTATACAGACAAAGTGTCTGTACAAGCAAAGTGCTAACACGAAAACTATATTTATACGGACAAAGTGTGTTCCCAAGCAAAGTGCTCATACGAAAACTATATATATACGGACAAAGTGTCTGTACAAGCAAATCGCTACACGAAAATTATATTTATACGGACAAAGTGTCTGTAAAAGCAAAGCGCTAACACGAAAATTATATTTATACGGAAAAAGTGTCTGTACAAGCAAAGTGCTAACACGAAAACTATATTTATACGGACAAAGTGTGTTCCCAAGCAAAGTGCTCATACGAAAACTATATATATACGGACAAAGTGTCTGTACAAGCAAAGTGCTAACACGAAAACTATATTTATACAGACAAAGTGTCTGGACAAGCAAAATGCTAACACGAAAACTATATTTCTACGGATAAAGCGTCTGTACAAGCAAAGCGCTAACATGAAAACTATATTTATACGGACAAAATGTCTGTACAAGCAAAGTGCTAACATGAAAACTATATTTATACAGACAAAGTGTCTGTACAAGCAAAGTGCTAACACGAAAACTATATTTATACGGACAAAGTGTCTGTACAAGCAAAGTGCTAACACGAAAACTATATTTCTACGGATAAAGCGTCTGTACAAGCAAAGCGCTTACATGAAAACTATATTTATACGGATAAAATGTCTGTACAAGCAAAGTGCTAACACGAAAACTATATTTATACGGAAAAAATGTCTGTACAAGCAAAGTGCTAACACGAAAACTATATTTATACGGACAAAGTGTCTGTACAAGCAAAGTGCTAACACGAAAACTATATTTCTACGGATAAAGCGTCTGTACAAGCAAAGCGCTAACATGAAAACTATATTTATACGGACAAAATGTCTGTACAAGCAAAGTGCTAACACGAAAACTATATTTATACGGACAAGTGTCTGTACAAGCAAAGTGCTACACGAAAATTATATTTATACGGACAAAGTGTGTTCCCAAGCAAAGTGCTCATACGAAAACTATATATATACGGACAAAGTGTCTGTACAAGCAAATCGCTACACGAAAATTATATTTATACGGACAAAGTGTCTGTACAAGCAAATCGCTACACGAAAATTATATTTATACGGACAAAGTGTCTGTACAAGCAAAATGCTAACACGAAAACTATATTTATACGGACCAAATGTCTGTACAAGCAAAATGCTAACACGAAAACTATATTTATACAGACAAAGTGTCTGTACAAGCAAAGTGCTAACACGAAAACTATATTTATACGGACAAAGTGTGTTCCCAAGCAAAGTGCTCATACGAAAACTATATATATACGGACAAAGTGTCTGTACAAGCAAATCGCTACACGAAAATTATATTTATACGGACAAAGTGTCTGTACAAGCAAAGTGCTACACGAAAATTATATTTATACGGACAAAGTGTGTTCCCAAGCAAAGTGCTCATACGAAAACTATATATATACGGACAAAGTGTCTGTACAAGCAAATCGCTACACGAAAATTATATTTATACGGACAAAGTGTCTGTACAAGCAAATCGCTACACGAAAATTATATTTATACGGACAAAGTGTCTGTAAAAGCAAAGCGCTAACATGAAAACTATATTTATACGGACAAAATGTCTGTACAAGCAAAGTGCTAACACGAAAACTATATTTATACGGACAAAGTGTCTGTACAAGCAAAGTGCTAACACGAAAACTATATTTCTACGGATAAAATGTCTGTACAAGCAAAGTGCTAACACGAAAACTATATTTATACGGAAAAAATGTCTGTACAAGCAAAGTGCTAACACGAAAACTATATTTATACGGACAAAGTGTCTGTACAAGCAAAGTGCTAACACGAAAACTATATTTATACGGACAAAGTGTCTGTACAAGCAAAGTGCTAACACGAAAACTATATTTCTACGGATAAAGCGTCTGTACAAGCAAAGCGCTTACATGAAAACTATATTTATACGGATAAAATGTCTGTACAAGCAAAGTGCTAACACGAAAACTATATTTATACGGAAAAAATGTCTGTACAAGCAAAGTGCTAACACGAAAACTATATTTATACGGACAAAGTGTCTGTACAAGCAAAGTGCTAACACGAAAACTATATTTCTACGGACAAAATGTCTGTACAAGCAAAGTGCTAACACGAAAACTATATTTATACGGACAAAGTGTCTGTACAAGCAAATCGCTACACGAAAATTATATTTATACGGACAAAGTGTCTGTAAAAGCAAAGCGCTAACATGAAAACTATATTTATACAGACAAAGTGTCTGTACAAGCAAAGTGCTAACACGAAAACTATATTTATACGGACAAAGTGTCTGTACAAGCAAAGTGCTAACACGAAAACTATATTTCTACGGATAAAGCGTCTGTACAAGCAAAGCACTTACATGAAAACTATATTTATACGGATAAAATGTCTGTACAAGCAAAGTGCTAACACGAAAACTATATTTATACGGACAAAGTGTCTGTACAAGCAAAGTGCTAACACGAAAACTATATTTCTACGGATAAAATGTCTGTACAAGCAAAGTGCTAACACGAAAACTATATTTATACGGAAAAAATGTCTGTACAAGCAAAGTGCTAACACGAAAACTATATTTATACGGACAAAGTGTCTGTACAAGCAAAGTGCTAACACGAAAACTATATTTCTACGGATAAAGCGTCTGTACAAGCAAAGCGCTTACATGAAAACTATATTTATACGGATAAAATGTCTGTACAAGCAAAGTGCTAACACGAAAACTATATTTATACGGAAAAAATGTCTGTACAAGCAAAGTGCTAACACGAAAACTATATTTATACGGACAAAGTGTCTGTACAAGCAAAGTGCTAATACGAAAACTATATTTCTACGGATAAAGCGTCTGTACAAGCAAAGCGCTAACATGAAAACTATATTTATACGGACAAAATGTCTGTACAAGCAAAGTGCTAACACGAAAACTATATTTATACGGACAAAGTGTCTGTACAAGCAAAGTGCTACACGAAAATTATATTTATACGGACAAAGTGTGTTCCCAAGCAAAGTGCTCATACGAAAACTATATATATACGGACAAAGTGTCTGTACAAGCAAATCGCTACACGAAAATTATATTTATACGGACAAAGTGTCTGTACAAGCAAATCGCTACACGAAAATTATATTTATACGGACAAAGTGTCTGTAAAAGCAAAGCGCTAACATGAAAACTATATTTATACGGACAAAATGTCTGTACAAGCAAAGTGCTAACACGAAAACTATATTTATACGGACAAAGTGTCTGTACAAGCAAAGTGCTACACGAAAATTATATTTATACGGACAAAGTGTGTTCCCAAGCAAAGTGCTCATACGAAAACTATATATATACGGACAAAGTGTCTGTACAAGCAAATCGCTACACGAAAATTATATTTATACGGACAAAGTGTCTGTACAAGCAAATCGCTACACGAAAATTATATTTATACGGACAAAGTGTCTGTACAAGCAAAATGCTAACACGAAAACTATATTTATACGGACCAAATGTCTGTACAAGCAAAATGCTAACACGAAAACTATATTTATACAGACAAAGTGTCTGTACAAGCAAAGTGCTAACACGAAAACTATATTTATACGGAAAAAGTGTGTTCCCAAGCAAAGTGCTCATACGAAAACTATATATATACGGACAAAGTGTCTGTACAAGCAAATCGCTACACGAAAATTATATTTATACGGACAAAGTGTCTGTAAAAGCAAAGCGCTAACACGAAAATTATATTTATACGGAAAAAGTGTCTGTACAAGCAAAGTGCTAACACGAAAACTATATTTATACGGACAAAGTGTGTTCCCAAGCAAAGTGCTCATACGAAAACTATATATATACGGACAAAGTGTCTGTACAAGCAAAGTGCTAACACGAAAACTATATTTATACGGACAAAGTGTCTGTACAAGCAAAGTACTAACACGAAAACTATATTTCTACGGACAAAGTGTCTGTACAAGCAAAGTGCTAACACGAAAACTATATTTATACGGAAAAAATGTCTGTACAAGCAAAGTGCTAACACGAAAACTATATTTATATGGACAAAATGTCTGTACAAGCAAAGTGCTAACACGAAAACTATATTTATACGGACAAAGTGTCTGTAAAAGCAAAGCGCTAACAAGAAAACTATATTTATACGGACAAAGTGTCTGTACAAGCAAAGTGCTCATACGAAAACTATATTTATACCCACAAAGTGTCTGTACAAGCAAAGTGCTCATACGAAAACTATATTTATACCCACAAAGTGCCGGTACAAGCAAAGCGCTAACACGAAAACTATATTTATACGGACAAAGTGTCTGTACAAGCAAAGTGCTAACACGAAAACTATATTTATACGGACAAAGTGTCTGTACAAGCAAAGTGCTCATACGAAAACTATATTTATACCCACAAAGTGTCTGTACAAGCAAAGTGCTCATACGAAAACTATATTTATACCCACAAAGTGCCGGTACAAGCAAAGTGCTAACACGAAAACTATATTTATACGGACAAAGTGTCTGTACAAGCAAAGTGCTACACGAAAATTATATTTATACGGACAAAGTGTGTTCCCAAGCAAAGTGCTCATACGAAAACTATATATATACGGACAAAGTGTCTGTACAAGCAAATCGCTACACGAAAATTATATTTATACGGACAAAGTGTCTGTACAAGCAAATCGCTACACGAAAATTATATTTATACGGACAAAGTGTCTGTAAAAGCAAAGCGCTAACATGAAAACTATATTTATACGGACAAAATGTCTGTACAAGCAAAGTGCTAACACGAAAACTATATTTATACGGACAAAGTGTCTGTACAAGCAAAGTGCTACACGAAAATTATATTTATACGGACAAAGTGCGTTCCCAAGCAAAGTGCTCATACGAAAACTATATATATACGGACAAAGTGTCTGTACAAGCAAAGTGCTAACTTGAAAATTATATTTATACGGACACAGTGACTTTACAAGCAAAGTGCTAACACGAAAACTATATTTATACAGACAAAGTGTCTGTACAAGCAAAGTGCTAACACGAAAACTATATTTATACGGACAAAGTGTGTTCCCAAGCAAAGTGCTCATACGAAAACTATATATATACGGACAAAGTGTCTGCACAAGCAAAGTGCTACACGAAAATTATATTTATACGGACAAAGTGTCTTCCCAAGCAAAGTGTTCATACGAAAACTATATATATATACGGACAAAGTGTCTGTACAAGCAAAGTGCTACACGAAAATTATATTTATACGGACAAAGTGTCTGTACAAGCAAAATGCTAACACGAAAACTATATTTATACAGACAAAGTGTCTGTACAAGCAAAGTGCTAACACGAAAACTATATTTATACGGACAAAGTGTCTGTACAAGCAAAGTACTAACACGAAAACTATATTTATACGGACAAAGTGTCTGTACAAGCAATGTGCTAACACGAAAACTATATTTATACGGAAAAAATGTCTGTACAAGCAAAGTGCTAACACGAAAACTATATTTATACGGACAAAGTGTGTTCCCAAGCAAAGTGCTCATACGAAAACTATATATATACGGACAAAGTGTCTGTACAAGCAAAGTGCTACACGAAAATTATATTTATACGGACAAAGTGTCTGTACAAGCAAAGTGCTAACACGAAAACTATATTTATACGGACCAAATGTCTGTACAAGCAAAATGCTAACACGAAAACTATATTTATACAGACAAAGTGTCTGTACAAGCAAAGTGCTAACACGAAAACTATATTTATACGGACAAAGTGTGTTCCCAAGCAAAGTGCTCATACGAAAACTATATATATACGGACAAAGTGTCTGTACAAGCAAAGTGCTACACGAAAATTATATTTATACGGACAAAGTGTCTGTACAAGCAAAGTGCTAACACGAAAACTATATTTATACAGACAAAGTGTCTGTACAAGCAAAGTGCTAACTCGAAAATTATATTTATACGGACAAAGTGACTTTACAAGCAAAGTGCTAACACGAAAACTATATTTATACAGACAAAGTGTCTGTACAAGCAAAATGCTAACACGAAAACTATATTTATACGGACAAAGTGTCTGTACAAGCAAAGTGCTAACTCGAAAATTATATTTATACGGACAAAGTGACTTTACAAGCAAAGTGCTAACACGAAAACTATATTTATACAGACAAAGTGTCTGTACAAGCAAAATGCTAACACGAAAACTATATTTATACGGACCAAATGTCTGTACAAGCAAAATGCTAACTCGAAAATTATATTTATACGGACAAAGTGACTTTACAAGCAAAGTGCTAACACGAAAACTATATTTATACAGACAAAGTGTCTGTACAAGCAAAATGCTAACACGAAAACTATATTTATACGGACCAAATGTCTGTACAAGCAAAATGCTAACACGAAAACTATATTTATACAGACAAAGTGTCTGTACAAGCAAAGTGCTAACACGAAAACTATATTTATACGGACAAAGTGTGTTCCCAAGCAAAGTGCTCATACGAAAACTATATATATACGGACAAAGTGTCTGTACAAGCAAATCGCTACACGAAAATTATATTTATACGGACAAAGTGTCTGTAAAAGCAAAGCGCTAACACGAAAATTATATTTATACGGAAAAAGTGTCTGTACAAGCAAAGTGCTAACACGAAAACTATATTTATACGGACAAAGTGTGTTCCCAAGCAAAGTGCTCATACGAAAACTATATATATACGGACAAAGTGTCTGTACAAGCAAAGTGCTAACACGAAAACTATATTTATACAGACAAAGTGTCTGGACAAGCAAAATGCTAACACGAGAACTATATTTCTACGGATAAAGCGTCTGTACAAGCAAAGCGCTAACATGAAAACTATATTTATACGGACAAAATGTCTGTACAAGCAAAGTGCTAACATGAAAACTATATTTATACAGACAAAGTGTCTGTACAAGCAAAGTGCTAACACGAAAACTATATTTATACGGACAAAGTGTCTGTACAAGCAAAGTGCTAACACGAAAACTATATTTCTACGGATAAAGCGTCTGTACAAGCAAAGCGCTTACATGAAAACTATATTTATACGGATAAAATGTCTGTACAAGCAAAGTGCTAACACGAAAACTATATTTATACGGAAAAAATGTCTGTACAAGCAAAGTGCTAACACGAAAACTATATTTATACGGACAAAGTGTCTGTACAAGCAAAGTGCTAACACGAAAACTATATTTCTACGGATAAAGCGTCTGTACAAGCAAAGCGCTAACATGAAAACTATATTTATACGGACAAAATGTCTGTACAAGCAAAGTGCTAACACGAAAACTATATTTATACGGACAAAGTGTCTGTACAAGCAAAGTGCTACACGAAAATTATATTTATACGGACAAAGTGTCTGTACAAGCAAAGTGCTAACACGAAAACTATATTTATACAGACAAAGTGTCTGTACAAGCAAAGTGCTAACTCGAAAATTATATTTATACGGACAAAGTGACTTTACAAGCAAAGTGCTAACACGAAAACTATATTTATACAGACAAAGTGTCTGTACAAGCAAAATGCTAACACGAAAACTATATTTCTACGGATAAAGCGTCTGTACAAGCAAAGCGCTAACATGAAAACTATATTTATACGGACAAAATGTCTGTACAAGCAAAGTGCTAACACGAAAACTATATTTATACGGAAAAAATGTCTGTACAATCAAAGTGCTAACACGAAAACTATATTTCTACGGATAAAGCGTCTGTACAAGCAAAGCGCTAACATGAAAACTATATTTATACGGACAAAATGTCTGTACAAGCAAAGTGCTAACACGAAAACTATATTTATACGGACAAAATGTCTGTACAAGCAAAGTGCTAACATGAAAACTATATTTATACAGACAAAGTGTCTGTACAAGCAAAGTGCTAACACGAAAACTATATTTATACGGACAAAGTGTCTGTACAAGCAAAGTGCTAACACGAAAACTATATTTCTACGGATAAAGCGTCTGTACAAGCAAAGCGCTAACATGAAAACTATATTTATACGGACAAAATGTCTGTACAAGCAAAGTGCTAACACGAAAACTATATTTATACGGAAAAAATGTCTGTACAAGCAAAGTGCTAACACGAAAACTATATTTATACGGACAAAGTGTCTGCACAAGAAAAGTGCTAACACGAAAACTATATTTCTACGAATAAAGCGTCTGTACAAGCAAAGCGCTAACATGAAAACTATATTTATACGGACAAAATGTCTGTACAAGCAAAGTGCTAACACGAAAACTATATTTATACGGACAAAGTGTCTGTACAAGCAAAGTGCTACACGAAAATTATATTTATACGGACAAAGTGTCTGTACAAGCAAAGTGCTAACACGAAAACTATATTTATACAGACAAAGTGTCTGTACAAGCAAAGTGCTAACTCGAAAATTATATTTATACGGACAAAGTGACTTTACAAGCAAAGTGCTAACACGAAAACTATATTTATACAGACAAAGTGTCTGTACAAGCAAAATGCTAACACGAAAACTATATTTATACGGACAAAGTGTCTGTACAAGCAAAGTGCTAACTCGAAAATTATATTTATACGGACAAAGTGACTTTACAAGCAAAGTGCTAACACGAAAACTATATTTATACAGACAAAGTGTCTGTACAAGCAAAATGCTAACACGAAAACTATATTTATACGGACAAAGTGTCTGTACAAGCAAAATGCTAACACGAAAACTATATTTATACGGACCAAATATCTGTACAAGCAAAATGCTAACTCGAAAATTATATTTATACGGACAAAGTGACTTTACAAGCAAAGCGCTAACATGAAAACTATATTTATACGGACAAAATGGCTGTACAAGCAAAGTGCTAACATGAAAACTATATTTATACAGACAAAGTGTCTGTACAAGCAAAGTGCTAACACGAAAACTATATTTATACGGACAAAGTGTGTTCCCAAGCAAAGTGCTCATACGAAAACTATATATATACGGACAAAGTGTCTGTACAAGCAAAGTGCTAACACGAAAACTATATTTATACAGACAAAGTGTCTGGACAAGCAAAATGCTAACACGAAAACTATATTTCTACGGATAAAGCGTCTGTACAAGCAAAGCGCTAACATGAAAACTATATTTATACGGACAAAGTGTGTTCCCAAGCAAAGTGCTCATACGAAAACTATATTTATACGGAAAAAATGTCTGTACAAGCAAAGTGCTAACACGAAAACTATATTTATACGGACACAGTGACTTTACAAGCAAAGTGCTAACACGAAAACTATATATATACGGACAAAGTGTCTGTACAAGCAAAGTGCTACACGAAAATTATATTTATACGGACAAAGTGTCTGTACAAGCAAAATGCTAACACGAAAACTATATTTATACGGACCAAATGTCTGTACAAGCAAAGTGCTAACACGAAAACTATATTTATACGGACAAAGTGTCTGTGCAAGCAAAGTGCTAACTCGAAAATTATATTTATACAGACAAAGTGTCTGTACAAGCAAAGTGCTAACACGAAAACTATATTTATACGGACAAAGTGTGTTCCCAAGCAAAGTGCTCATACGAAAACTATATATATACGGACAAAGTGTCTGTACAAGCAAAGTGCTAACACGAAAACTATATTTATACAGACAAAGTGTCTGGACAAGCAAAATGCTAACACGAAAACTATATTTCTACGGATAAAGCGTCTGTACAAGCAAAGCGCTAACATGAAAACTATATTTATACGGACAAAATGTCTGTACAAGCAAAGTGCTAACATGAAAACTATATTTATACAGACAAAGTGTCTGTACAAGCAAAGTGCTAACACGAAAACTATATTTATACGGACAAAGTGTGTTCCCAAGCAAAGTGCTCATACGAAAACTATATATATACGGACAAAGTGTCTGTACAAGCAAAGTGCTAACACGAAAACTATATTTATACAGACAAAGTGTCTGGACAAGCAAAATGCTAACACGAAAACTATATTTCTACGGATAAAGCGTCTGTACAAGCAAAGCGCTAACATGAAAACTATATTTATACGGACAAAGTGTGTTCCCAAGCAAAGTGCTCATACGAAAACTATATATATACGGACAAAGTGTCTGTACAAGCAAAGTGCTAACACGAAAATTATATTTATACGGACAAAGTGTCTGTACAAGCAAAGTGCTAACACGAAAACTATATTTATACGGACAAAGTGTCTGTACAAGCAAAGTGCTAACTTGAAAATTATATTTATACGGACACAGTGACTTTACAAGCAAAGTGCTAACACGAAAACTATATTTATACAGACAAAGTGTCTGTACAAGCAAAGTGCTAACACGAAAACTATATTTATACGGACAAAGTGTGTTCCCAAGCAAAGTGCTCATACGAAAACTATATATATACGGACAAAGTGTCTGCACAAGCAAAGTGCTACACGAAAATTATATTTATACGGACAAAGTGTCTTCCCAAGCAAAGTGTTCATACGAAAACTATATATATATACGGACAAAGTGTCTGTACAAGCAAAGTGCTACACGAAAATTATATTTATACGGACAAAGTGTCTGTACAAGCAAAATGCTAACACGAAAACTATATTTATACAGACAAAGTGTCTGTACAAGCAAAGTGCTAACACGAAAACTATATTTATACGGACAAAGTGTCTGTACAAGCAAAGTACTAACAAGAAAACTATATTTATACGGACAAAGTGTCTGTACAAGCAAAATGCTAACACGAAAACTATATTTATACAGACAAAGTGTCTGTACAAGCAAAGTGCTAACACGAAAACTATATTTATACGGACAAAGTGTCTGTACAAGCAAAGTACTAACACGAAAACTATATTTATACGGACAAAGTGTCTGTACAAGCAATGTGCTAACACGAAAACTATATTTATACGGAAAAAATGTCTGTACAAGCAAAGTGCTAACACGAAAACTATATTTATACGGACAAAGTGTGTTCCCAAGCAAAGTGCTCATACGAAAACTATATATATACGGACAAAGTGTCTGTACAAGCAAAGTGCTACACGAAAATTATATTTATACGGACAAAGTGTCTGTACAAGCAAAGTGCTAACACGAAAACTATATTTATACGGACCAAATGTCTGTACAAGCAAAGTGCTAACACGAAAACTATATTTATACGGACAAAGTGTGTTCCCAAGCAAAGTGCTCATACGAAAACTATATATATACGGACAAAGTGTCTGTACAAGCAAAGTGCTACACGAAAATTATATTTATACGGACAAAGTGTCTGTACAAGCAAAGTGCTAACACGAAAACTATATTTATACAGACAAAGTGTCTGTACAAGCAAAGTGCTAACTCGAAAATTATATTTATACGGACAAAGTGACTTTACAAGCAAAGTGCTAACACGAAAACTATATTTATACAGACAAAGTGTCTGTACAAGCAAAATGCTAACACGAAAACTATATTTATACGGACAAAGTGTCTGTACAAGCAAAGTGCTAACTCGAAAATTATATTTATACGGACAAAGTGACTTTACAAGCAAAGTGCTAACACGAAAACTATATTTATACAGACAAAGTGTCTGTACAAGCAAAATGCTAACACGAAAACTATATTTATACGGACCAAATGTCTGTACAAGCAAAATGCTAACTCGAAAATTATATTTATACGGACAAAGTGACTTTACAAGCAAAGTGCTAACACGAAAACTATATTTATACAGACAAAGTGTCTGTACAAGCAAAATGCTAACACGAAAACTATATTTATACAGACAAAGTGTCTGTACAAGCAAAATGCTAACACGAAAACTATATTTATACGGACAAAGTGTCTGTACAAGCAAAATGCTAACACGAAAACTATATTTATACGGACCAAATGTCTGTACAAGCAAAATGCTAACTCGAAAATTATATTTATACGGACAAAGTGACTTTACAAGCAAAGTGCTAACACGAAAACTATATTTATACGGACCAAATGTCTGTACAAGCAAAATGCTAACACGAAAACTATATTTATACAGACAAAGTGTCTGTACAAGCAAAGTGCTAACACGAAAACTATATTTATACGGACAAAGTGTGTTCCCAAGCAAAGTGCTCATACGAAAACTATATATATACGGACAAAGTGTCTGTACAAGCAAATCGCTACACGAAAATTATATTCATACGGACAAAGTGTCTGTAAAAGCAAAGCGCTAACACGAAAATTATATTTATACGGAAAAAGTGTCTGTACAAGCAAAGTGCTAACACGAAAACTATATTTATACGGACAAAGTGTGTTCCCAAGCAAAGTGCTCATACGAAAACTATATATATACGGACAAAGTGTCTGTACAAGCAAAGTGCTAACACGAAAATTATATTTATACGGACAAAGTGTCTGTACAAGCAAAGTGCTAACACGAAAACTATATTTATACGGACAAAGTGTCTGTACAAGCAAAGTGCTAACTTGAAAATTATATTTATACGGACACAGTGACTTTACAAGCAAAGTGCTAACACGAAAACTATATTTATACAGACAAAGTGTCTGTACAAGCAAAGTGCTAACACGAAAACTATATTTATACGGACAAAGTGTGTTCCCAAGCAAAGTGCTCATACGAAAACTATATATATACGGACAAAGTGTCTGCACAAGCAAAGTGCTACACGAAAATTATATTTATACGGACAAAGTGTCTTCCCAAGCAAAGTGTTCATACGAAAACTATATATATATACGGACAAAGTGTCTGTACAAGCAAAGTGCTACACGAAAATTATATTTATACGGACAAAGTGTCTGTACAAGCAAAATGCTAACACGAAAACTATATTTATGCAGACAAAGTGTCTGTACAAGCAAAGTGCTAACACGAAAACTATATTTATACAGACAAAGTGTCTGTACAAGCAAAGTGCTAACACGAAAACTATATTTATACGGACAAAGTGTGTTCCCAAGCAAAGTGCTCATACGAAAACTATATATATACGGACAAAGTGTCTGTACAAGCAAATCGCTACACGAAAATTATATTTATACGGACAAAGTGTCTGTAAAAGCAAAGCGCTAACACGAAAATTATATTTATACGGAAAAAGTGTCTGTACAAGCAAAGTGCTAACACGAAAACTATATTTATACGGACAAAGTGTGTTCCCAAGCAAAGTGCTCATACGAAAACTATATATATACGGACAAAGTGTCTGTACAAGCAAAGTGCTACACGAAAATTATATTTATACGGACAAAGTGTCTGTACAAGCAAAATGCTAACACGAAAACTATATTTATACGGACCAAATGTCTGTACAAGCAAAGTGCTAACACGAAAACTATATTTATACGGACAAAGTGTCTGTGCAAGCAAAGTGCTAACTCGAAAATTATATTTATACAGACAAAGTGTCTGTACAAGCAAAGTGCTAACACGAAAACTATATTTATACGGACAAAGTGTGTTCCCAAGCAAAGTGCTCATACGAAAACTATATATATACGGACAAAGTGTCTGTACAAGCAAAGTGCTAACACGAAAACTATATTTATACAGACAAAGTGTCTGGACAAGCAAAATGCTAACACGAAAACTATATTTCTACGGATAAAGCGTCTGTACAAGCAAAGCGCTAACATGAAAACTATATTTATACGGACAAAATGTCTGTACAAGCAAAGTGCTAACATGAAAACTATATTTATACAGACAAAGTGTCTGTACAAGCAAAGTGCTAACACGAAAACTATATTTATACGGACAAAGTGTCTGTACAAGCAAAGTGCTAACACGAAAACTATATTTCTACGGATAAAGCGTCTGTACAAGCAAAGCGCTAACATGAAAACTATATTTATACGGACAAAATGTCTGTACAAGCAAAGTGCTAACACGAAAACTATATTTATACGGACAAAGTGTCTGTACAAGCAAAGCCTTAACACGAAAACTATATTTATACGGACAAAGTGTCTGTACAAGCAAAGCGCTAACACGAAAACTATATTTATACGGAAAAAATGTCTGTACAAGCAAAGTGCTAACACGAAAACTATATTTATACGGAAAAAATGTCTGTACAAGCAAAGTGCTAACACGAAAACTATATTTATACGGACAAAGTGTCTGTACAAGCAAAGTGCTAACACGAAAACTATATTTATACGGAAAAAATGTCTGTACAAGCAAAGTGCTAACACGAAAACTATATTTATACGGACAAAGTGTCTGTACAAGCAAAGTGCTAACACGAAAATTATATTTATACGGACAAAGTGACTTTACAAGCAAAGTGCTAACACGAAAACTATATTTATACAGACAAAGTGTCTGTACAAGCAAAATGCTAACACGAAAACTATATTTATATAGACAAAGTGTCTGTACAAGCAAAGCGCTAACATGAAAACTATATTTATACGGACAAAATGTCTGTACAAGCAAAGTGCTAACACGAAAACTATATTTATACGGACAAAGTGTCTGTACAAGCAAAGTGCTAACACGAAAACTATATTTCTACGGATAAAGCGTCTGTACAAGCAAAGCGCTTACATGAGAACTATATTTATACGGATAAAATGTCTGTACAAGCAAAGTGCTAACACGAAAACTATATTTATACGGACAAAGTGTCTGTACAAGCAAAGTGCTAACACGAAAACTATATTTCTACGGATAAAGCGTCTGTACAAGCAAAGCGCTTACATGAAAACTATATTTATACGGATAAAATGTCTGTACAAGCAAAGTGCTAACACGAAAACTATATTTATACGGAAAAAATGTCTGTACAAGCAAAGTGCTAACACGAAAACTATATTTATACGGACAAAGTGTCTGTACAAGCAAAGTGCTAACACGAAAACTATATTTCTACGGATAAAGCGTCTGTACAAGCAAAGCGCTAACATGAAAACTATATTTATACGGACAAAATGTCTGTACAAGCAAAGTGCTAACACGAAAACTATATTTATACGGACAAAGTGTCTGTACAGGCAAATCGCTACACGAAAATTATATTTATACGGACAGAGTGTCTGTAAAAGCAAAGCGCTAACATGAAAACTATATTTATACAGACAAAGTGTCTGTACAAGCAAAGTGCTAACACGAAAACTATATTTATACGGACAAAGTGTCTGTACAAGCAAAGTGCTAACACGAAAACTATATTTCTACGGATAAAGCGTCTGTACAAGCAAAGCGCTTACATGAAAACTATATTTATACGGATAAAATGTCTGTACAAGCAAAGTGCTAACACGAAAACTATATTTATACGGAAAAAATGTCTGTACAAGCAAAGTGCTAACACGAAAACTATATTTATACGGACAAAGTGTCTGTACAAGCAAAGTGCTAACACGAAAACTATATTTCTACGGATAAAGCGTCTGTACAAGCAAAGCGCTAACATGAAAACTATATTTATACGGACAAAATGTCTGTACAAGCAAAGTGCTAACACGAAAACTATATTTATACGGACAAAGTGTCTGTACAAGCAAAGTGCTACACGAAAATTATATTTATACGGACAAAGTGCTCATACGAAAACTATATATATACGGACAAAGTGTCTGTACAAGCAAATCGCTACACGAAAATTATATTTATACGGACAAAGTGTCTGTACAAGCAAATCGCTACACGAAAATTATATTTATACGGACAAAGTGTCTGTAAAAGCAAAGCGCTAACATGAAAACTATATTTATACGGACAAAATGTCTGTACAAGCAAAGTGCTAACACGAAAACTATATTTATACGGACAAAGTGTCTGTACAAGCAAAGTGCTACACGAAAATTATATTTATACGGACAAAGTGTGTTCCCAAGCAAAGTGCTCATACGAAAACTATATATATACGGACAAAGTGTCTGCACAAGCAAAGTGCTACACGAAAATTATATTTATACGGACAAAGTGTCTGTACAAGCAAATCGCTACACGAAAATTATATTTATACGGACAAAGTGTCTGTACAAGCAAAATGCTAACACGAAAACTATATTTATACGGACCAAATGTCTGTACAAGCAAAATGCTAACACGAAAACTATATTTATACAGACAAAGTGTCTGTACAAGCAAAGTGCTAACACGAAAACTATATTTATACGGACAAAGTGTGTTCCCAAGCAAAGTGCTCATACGAAAACTATATATATACGGACAAAGTGTCTGTACAAGCAAATCGCTACACGAAAATTATATTTATACGGACAAAGTGTCTGTAAAAGCAAAGCGCTAACACGAAAATTATATTTATACGGAAAAAGTGTCTGTACAAGCAAAGTGCTAACACGAAAACTATATTTATACGGACAAAGTGTGTTCCCAAGCAAAGTGCTCATACGAAAACTATATATATACGGACAAAGTGTCTGTACAAGCAAAGTGCTACACGAAAATTATATTTATACGGACAAAGTGTCTGTACAAGCAAAATGCTAACACGAAAACTATATTTATACGGACCAAATGTCTGTACAAGCAAAGTGCTAACACGAAAACTATATTTATACAGACAAAGTGTCTGTACAAGCAAAGTGCTAACTCGAAAATTATATTTATACGGACAAAGTGACTTTACAAGCAAAGTGCTAACACGAAAACTATATTTATACAGACAAAGTGTCTGTACAAGCAAAATGCTAACACGAAAACTATATTTATACGGACAAAGTGTCTGTACAAGCAAAGTGCTAACTCGAAAATTATATTTATACGGACAAAGTGACTTTACAAGCAAAGTGCTAACACGAAAACTATATTTATACAGACAAAGTGTCTGTACAAGCGAAATGCTAACACGAAAACTATATTTATACGGACCAAATGTCTGTACAAGCAAAATGCTAACTCGAAAATTATATTTATACGGACAAAGTGACTTTACAAGCAAAGTGCTAACACGAAAACTATATTTATACAGACAAAGTGTCTGTACAAGCAAAATGCTAACACGAAAACTATATTTATACGGACCAAATGTCTGTACAAGCAAAATGCTAACACGAAAACTATATTTATACAGACAAAGTGTCTGTACAAGCAAAGTGCTAACACGAAAACTATATTTATACGGACAAAGTGTGTTCCCAAGCAAAGTGCTCATACGAAAACTATATATATACGGACAAAGTGTCTGTACAAGCAAATCGCTACACGAAAATTATATTTATACGGACAAAGTGTCTGTACAAGCAAATCGCTACACGAAAATTATATTTATACGGACAAAGTGTCTGTAAAAGCAAAGCGCTAACATGAAAACTATATTTATACGGACAAAATGTCTGTACAAGCAAAGTGCTAACATGAAAACTATATTTATACAGACAAAGTGTCTGTACAAGCAAAGTGCTAACACGAAAACTATATTTCTACGGACAAAGTGTCTGTACAAGCAAAGTGCTAACACGAAAACTATATTTCTACGGATAAAGCGTCTGTACAAGCAAAGCGCTTACATGAAAACTATATTTATACGGACAAAATGTCTGTACAAGCAAAGTGCTAACACGAAAACTATATTTATACGGAAAAAATGTCTGTACAAGCAAAGTGCTAACACGAAAACTATATTTATACGGACAAAGTGTCTGTACAAGCAAAGTGCTAACACGAAAACTATATTTATACAGACAAAGTGTCTGTACAAGCAAAGTGCTAACACGAAAACTATATTTATACGGACAAAGTGTCTGTACAAGCAAAGTACTAACACGAAAACTATATTTCTACGGACAAAGTGTCTGTACAAGCAAAGTGCTAACACGAAAACTATATTTATACGGAAAAAATGTCTGTACAAGCAAAGTGCTAACACGAAAACTATATTTATACGGACAAAATGTCTGTACAAGCAAAGTGCTAACACGAAAACTATATTTATACGGACAAAGTGTCTGTAAAAGCAAAGCGCTAACAAGAAAACTATATTTATACGGACAAAGTGTCTGTACAAGCAAAGTGCTCATACGAAAACTATATTTATACCCACAAAGTGTCTGTACAAGCAAAGTGCTCATACGAAAACTATATTTATACCCACAAAGTGCCGGTACAAGCAAAGCGCTAACACGAAAACTATATTTATACGGACAAAGTGTCTGTACAAGCAAAGTGCTAACACGAAAACTATATTTATACGGACAAAGTGTCTGTACAAGCAAAGTGCTCATACGAAAACTATATTTATACCCACAAAGTGTCTGTACAAGCAAAGTGCTCATACGAAAACTATATTTATACCCATAAAGTGCCGGTACAAGCAAAGTGCTAACACGAAAACTATATTTATACGGACAAAGTGTCTGTACAAGCAAAGTGCTACACGAAAATTATATTTATACGGACAAAGTGTGTTCCCAAGCAAAGTGCTCATACGAAAACTATATATATACGGACAATGTGTCTGTACAAGCAAAGTGCTAACACGAAAACTATATTTATACGGACAAAGTGTCTGTACAAGCAAAGTGCTAACACGAAAACTATATTTATACAGACAAAGTGTCTGTACAAGCAAAGTGCTAACACGAAAACTATATTTATACGGACAAAGTGTCTGTACAAGCAAAGTACTAACACGAAAACTATATTTCTACGGACAAAGTGTCTGTACAAGCAAAGTGCTAACACGAAAACTATATTTATACGGAAAAAATGTCTGTACAAGCAAAGTGCTAACACGAAAACTATATTTATACGGACAAAATGTCTGTACAAGCAAAGTGCTAACACGAAAACTATATTTATACGGACAAAGTGTCTGTAAAAGCAAAGCGCTAACAAGAAAACTATATTTATACGGACAAAGTGTCTGTACAAGCAAAGTGCTCATACGAAAACTATATTTATACCCACAAAGTGTCTGTACAAGCAAAGTGCTCATACGAAAACTATATTTATACCCACAAAGTGGCGGTACAAGCAAAGCGCTAACACGAAAACTATATTTATACGGACAAAGTGTCTGTACAAGCAAAGTGCTCATACGAAAACTATATTTATACCCACAAAGTGTCTGTACAAGCAAAGTGCTCATACGAAAACTATATTTATACCCACAAAGTGCCGGTACAAGCAAAGTGCTAACACGAAAACTATATTTATACGGACAAAGTGTCTGTACAAGCAAAGTGCTACACGAAAATTATATTTATACGGACAAAGTGTGTTCCCAAGCAAAGTGCTCATACGAAAACTATATATATACGGACAAAGTGTCTGTACAAGCAAATCGCTACACGAAAATTATATTTATACGGACAAAGTGTCTGTACAAGCAAATCGCTACACGAAAATTATATTTATACGGACAAAGTGTCTGTAAAAGCAAAGCGCTAACATGAAAACTATATTTATACGGACAAAATGTCTGTACAAGCAAAGTGCTAACACGAAAACTATATTTATACGGACAAAGTGTCTGTACAAGCAAAGTGCTACACGAAAATTATATTTATACGGACAAAGTGTGTTCCCAAGCAAAGTGCTCATACGAAAACTATATATATACGGACAAAGTGTCTGTACAAGCAAATCGCTACACGAAAATTATATTTATACGGACAAAGTGTCTGTACAAGCAAATCGCTACACGAAAATTATATTTATACGGACAAAGTGTCTGTACAAGCAAAATGCTAACACGAAAACTATATTTATACGGACCAAATGTCTGTACAAGCAAAATGCTAACACGAAAACTATATTTATACAGACAAAGTGTCTGCACAAGCAAAGTGCTAACACGAAAACTATATTTATACGGACAAAGTGTGTTCCCAAGCAAAGTGCTCATACGAAAACTATATATATACGGACAAAGTGTCTGTACAAGCAAATCGCTACACGAAAATTATATTTATACGGACAAAGTGTCTGTAAAAGCAAAGCGCTAACACGAAAATTATATTTATACGGAAAAAGTGTCTGTACAAGCAAAGTGCTAACACGAAAACTATATTTATACGGACAAAGTGTGTTCCCAAGCAAAGTGCTCATACGAAAACTATATACATACGGACAAAGTGTCTGTACAAGCAAAGTGCTACACGAAAATTATATTTATACGGACAAAGTGTCTGTACAAGCAAAATGCTAACACGAAAACTATATTTATACGGACCAAATGTCTGTACAAGCAAAGTGCTAACACGAAAACTATATTTATACAGACAAAGTGTCTGTAAGAGCAAAGTGCTAACTCGAAAATTATATTTATACGGACAAAGTGACTTTACAAGCAAAGTGCTAACACGAAAACTATATTTATACAGACAAAGTGTCTGTACAAGCAAAATGCTAACACGAAAACTATATTTATACGGACAAAGTGTCTGTACAAGCAAAGTGCTAACTCGAAAATTATATTTATACGGACAAAGTGACTTTACAAGCAAAGTGCTAACACGAAAACTATATTTATACAGACAAAGTGTCTGTACAAGCAAAATGCTAACACGAAAACTATATTTATACGGACCAAATGTCTGTACAAGCAAAATGCTAACTCGAAAATTATATTTATACGGACAAAGTGACTTTACAAGCAAAGTGCTAACACGAAAACTATATTTATACAGACAAAGTGTCTGTACAAGCAAAATGCTAACACGAAAACTATATTTATACGGACCAAATGTCTGTACAAGCAAAATGCTAAAACGAAAACTATATTTATACAGACAAAGTGTCTGTACAAGCAAAGTGCTAACACGAAAACTATATTTATACGGACAAAGTGTGTTCCCAAGCAAAGTGCTCATACGAAAACTATATATATACGGACAAAGTGTCTGTACAAGCAAATCGCTACACGAAAATTATATTTATACGGACAAAGTGTCTGTACAAGCAAATCGCTACACGAAAATTATATTTATACGGACAAAGTGTCTGTAAAAGCAAAGCGCTAACATGAAAACTATATTTATACGGACAAAATGTCTGTACAAGCAAAGTGCTAACATGAAAACTATATTTATACAGACAAAGTGTCTGTACAAGCAAAGTGCTAACACGAAAACTATATTTATACGGACAAAGTGTCTGGACAAGCAAAATGCTAACACGAAAACTATATTTCTACGGATAAAGCGTCTGTACAAGCAAAGCGCTAACATGAAAACTATATTTATACGGACAAAATGTCTGTACAAGCAAAGTGCTAACATGAAAACTATATTTATACAGACAAAGTGTCTGTACAAGCAAAGTGCTAACACGAAAACTATATTTATACGGACAAAGTGTGTTCCCAAGCAAAGTGCTCATACGAAAACTATATATATACGGACAAAGTGTCTGTACAAGCAAAGTGCTAACACGAAAACTATATTTATACAGACAAAGTGTCTGGACAAGCAAAATGCTAACACGAAAACTATATTTCTACGGATAAAGCGTCTGTACAAGCAAAGCGCTAACATGAAAACTATATTTATACGGACAAAGTGTGTTCCCAAGCAAAGTGCTCATACGAAAACTATATATATACGGACAAAGTGTCTGTACAAGCAAAGTGCTAACACGAAAATTATATTTATACGGACAAAGTGTCTGTACAAGCAAAGTGCTAACACGAAAACTATATTTATACGGACAAAGTGTCTGTACAAGCAAAGTGCTAACTTGAAAATTATATTTATACGGACACAGTGACTTTACAAGCAAAGTGCTAACACGAAAACTATATTTATACAGACAAAGTGTCTGTACAAGCAAAGTGCTAACACGAAAACTATATTTATACGGACAAAGTGTGTTCCCAAGCAAAGTGCTCATACGAAAACTATATATATACGGACAAAGTGTCTGCACAAGCAAAGTGCTACACGAAAATTATATTTATACGGACAAAGTGTCTTCCCAAGCAAAGTGTTCATACGAAAACTATATATATATACGGACAAAGTGTCTGTACAAGCAAAGTGCTACACGAAAATTATATTTATACGGACAAAGTGTCTGTACAAGCAAAATGCTAACACGAAAACTATATTTATACAGACAAAGTGTCTGTACAAGCAAAGTACTAACAAGAAAACTATATTTATACGGACAAAGTGTCTGTACAAGCAAAATGCTAACACGAAAACTATATTTATACAGACAAAGTGTCTGTACAAGCAAAGTGCTAACACGAAAACTATATTTATACGGACAAAGTGTCTGTACAAGCAAAGTACTAACACGAAAACTATATTTATACGGACAAAGTGTCTGTACAAGCAATGTGCTAACACGAAAACTATATTTATACGGAAAAAATGTCTGTACAAGCAAAGTGCTAACACGAAAACTATATTTATACGGACAAAGTGTGTTCCCAAGCAAAGTGCTCATACGAAAACTATATATATACGGACAAAGTGTCTGTACAAGCAAAGTGCTACACGAAAATTATATTTATACGGACAAAGTGTCTGTACAAGCAAAGTGCTAACACGAAAACTATATTTATACGGACCAAATGTCTGTACAAGCAAAGTGCTAACACGAAAACTATATTTATACGGACAAAGTGTCTGTACAAGCAAAGTACTAACAAGAAAACTATATTTATACGGACAAAGTGTCTGTACAAGCAATGTGCTAACACGAAAACTATATTTATACGGACAAAGTGTCTGTACAAGCAAAGTACTAACACGAAAACTATATTTATACGGACAAAGTGTCTGTACAAGCAAAGTACTAACAAGAAAACTATATTTATACGGACAAAGTGTCTGTACAAGCAAAATGCTAACACGAAAACTATATTTATACAGACAAAGTGTCTGTACAAGCAAAGTGCTAACACGAAAACTATATTTATACGGACAAAGTGTCTGTACAAGCAAAGTACTAACACGAAAACTATATTTATACGGACAAAGTGTCTGTACAAGCAATGTGCTAACACGAAAACTATATTTATACGGACAAAGTGTCTGTACAAGCAAAGTACTAACACGAAAACTATATTTATACGGACAAAGTGTCTGTACAAGCAATGTGCTAACACGAAAACTATATTTATACGGAAAAAATGTCTGTACAAGCAAAATGCTAACACGAAAACTATATTTATACGGACAAAGTGTGTTCCCAAGCAAAGTGCTCATACGAAAACTATATATATACGGACAAAGTGTCTGTACAAGCAAAGTGCTACACGAAAATTATATTTATACGGACAAAGTGTCTGTACAAGCAAAGTGCTAACACGAAAACTATATTTATACGGACCAAATGTCTGTACAAGCAAAGTGCTAACACGAAAACTATATTTATACGGACAAAGTGTGTTCCCAAGCAAAGTGCTCATACGAAAACTATATATATACGGACAAAGTGTCTGTACAAGCAAAGTGCTACACGAAAATTATATTTATACGGACAAAGTGTCTGTACAAGCAAAGTGCTAACACGAAAACTATATTTATACAGACAAAGTGTCTGTACAAGCAAAGTGCTAACTCGAAAATTATATTTATACGGACAAAGTGACTTTACAAGCAAAGTGCTAACACGAAAACTATATTTATACAGACAAAGTGTCTGTACAAGCAAAATGCTAACACGAAAACTATATTTATACGGACAAAGTGTCTGTACAAGCAAAGTGCTAACTCGAAAATTATATTTATACGGACAAAGTGACTTTACAAGCAAAGTGCTAACACGAAAACTATATTTATACAGACAAAGTGTCTGTACAAGCAAAATGCTAACACGAAAACTATATTTATACGGACCAAATGTCTGTACAAGCAAAATGCTAACTCGAAAATTATATTTATACGGACAAAGTGACTTTACAAGCAAAGTGCTAACACGAAAACTATATTTATACAGACAAAGTGTCTGTACAAGCAAAATGCTAACACGAAAACTATATTTATACAGACAAAGTGTCTGTACAAGCAAAATGCTAACACGAAAACTATATTTATACGGACAAAGTGTCTGTACAAGCAAAGTGCTAACTCGAAAATTATATTTATACGGACAAAGTGTGTTCCCAAGCAAAGTGCTAACACGAAAACTATATTTATACAGACAAAGTGTCTGTACAAGCAAAATGCTAACACGAAAACTATATTTATACGGACCAAATGTCTGTACAAGCAAAATGCTAACTCGAAAATTATATTTATACGGACAAAGTGACTTTACAAGCAAAGTGCTAACACGAAAACTATATTTATACAGACAAAGTGTCTGTACAAGCAAAATGCTAACACGAAAACTATATTTATACGGACCAAATGTCTGTACAAGCAAAATGCTAACACGAAAACTATATTTATACAGACAAAGTGTCTGTACAAGCAAAGTGCTAACACGAAAACTATATTTATACGGACAAAGTGTGTTCCCAAGCAAAGTGCTCATACGAAAACTATATATATACGGACAAAGTGTCTGTACAAGCAAAGTGCTACACGAAAATTATATTTATACGGACAAAGTGTCTGTACAAGCAAAGTACTAACAAGAAAACTATATTTATACGGACAAAGTGTCTGTACAAGCAAAATGCTAACACGAAAACTATATTTATACAGACAAAGTGTCTGTACAAGCAAAGTGCTAACACGAAAACTATATTTATACGGACAAAGTGTCTGTACAAGCAAAGTACTAACACGAAAACTATATTTATACGGACAAAGTGTCTGTACAAGCAATGTGCTAACACGAAAACTATATTTATACGGACAAAGTGTCTGTACAAGCAAAGTACTAACACGAAAACTATATTTATACGGACAAAGTGTCTGTACAAGCAATGTGCTAACACGAAAACTATATTTATACGGAAAAAATGTCTGTACAAGCAAAGTGCTAACACGAAAACTATATTTATACGGACAAAGTGTGTTCCCAAGCAAAGTGCTCATACGAAAACTATATATATACGGACAAAGTGTCTGTACAAGCAAAGTGCTACACGAAAATTATATTTATACGGACAAAGTGTCTGTACAAGCAAAGTGCTAACACGAAAACTATATTTATACGGACCAAATGTCTGTACAAGCAAAGTGCTAACACGAAAACTATATTTATACGGACAAAGTGTGTTCCCAAGCAAAGTGCTCATACGAAAACTATATATATACGGACAAAGTGTCTGTACAAGCAAAGTGCTACACGAAAATTATATTTATACGGACAAAGTGTCTGTACAAGCAAAGTGCTAACACGAAAACTATATTTATACGGACAAAGTGTCTGTACAAGCAAAGTACTAACACGAAAACTATATTTATACGGACAAAGTGTCTGTACAAGCAAAGTACTAACAAGAAAACTATATTTATACGGACAAAGTGTCTGTACAAGCAAAATGCTAACACGAAAACTATATTTATACAGACAAAGTGTCTGTACAAGCAAAGTACTAACAAGAAAACTATATTTATACGGACAAAGTGTCTGTACAAGCAAAATGCTAACACGAAAACTATATTTATACAGACAAAGTGTCTGTACAAGCAAAGTGCTAACACGAAAACTATATTTATACGGACAAAGTGTCTGTACAAGCAAAGTACTAACACGAAAACTATATTTATACGGACAAAGTGTCTGTACAAGCAATGTGCTAACACGAAAACTATATTTATACGGACAAAGTGTCTGTACAAGCAAAATGCTAACACGAAAACTATATTTATACAGACAAAGTGTCTGTACAAGCAAAGTGCTAACACGAAAACTATATTTATACGGACAAAGTGTCTGTACAAGCAAAGTACTAACACGAAAACTATATTTATACGGACAAAGTGTCTGTACAAGCAATGTGCTAACACGAAAACTATATTTATACGGACAAAGTGTCTGTACAAGCAAAGTGCTAACACGAAAACTATATTTATACGGACAAAGTGTCTGTACAAGCAAAGTACTAACACGAAAACTATATTTATACGGACAAAGTGTCTGTACAAGCAAAGTACTAACACGAAAACTATATTTATACGGACAAAGTGTCTGTACAAGCAAAGTACTAACACGAAAACTATATTTATACGGACAAAGTGTCTGTACAAGCAATGTGCTAACACGAAAACTATATTTATACGGACAAAGTGTGTTCCCAAGCAAAGTGCTCATACGAAAACTATATATATACGGACAAAGTGTCTGTACAAGCAAAGTGCTACACGAAAATTATATTTATACGGACAAAGTGTCTGTACAAGCAAAGTGCTAACACGAAAACTATATTTATACAGACAAAGTGTCTGTACAAGCAAAGTGCTAACTCGAAAATTATATTTATACGGACAAAGTGACTTTACAAGCAAAGTGCTAACACGAAAACTATATTTATACGGACAAAGTGTCTGTACAAGCAAAGTACTAACAAGAAAACTATATTTATACGGACAAAGTGTCTGTACAAGCAAAATGCTAACACGAAAACTATATTTATACAGACAAAGTGTCTGTACAAGCAAAGTGCTAACACGAAAACTATATTTATACGGACAAAGTGTCTGTACAAGCAAAGTACTAACACGAAAACTATATTTATACGGACAAAGTGTCTGTACAAGCAATGTGCTAACACGAAAACTATATTTATACGGACAAAGTGTCTGTACAAGCAAAGTACTAACACGAAAACTATATTTATACGGACAAAGTGTCTGTACAAGCAATGTGCTAACACGAAAACTATATTTATACGGAAAAAATGTCTGTACAAGCAAAGTGCTAACACGAAAACTATATTTATACGGACAAAGTGTGTTCCCAAGCAAAGTGCTCATACGAAAACTATATATATACGGACAAAGTGTCTGTACAAGCAAAGTGCTACACGAAAATTATATTTATACGGACAAAGTGTCTGTACAAGCAAAGTGCTAACACGAAAACTATATTTATACGGACCAAATGTCTGTACAAGCAAAGTGCTAACACGAAAACTATATTTATACGGACAAAGTGTGTTCCCAAGCAAAGTGCTCATACGAAAACTATATATATACGGACAAAGTGTCTGTACAAGCAAAGTGCTACACGAAAATTATATTTATACGGACAAAGTGTCTGTACAAGCAAAGTGCTAACACGAAAACTATATTTATACAGACAAAGTGTCTGTACAAGCAAAGTGCTAACTCGAAAATTATATTTATACGGACAAAGTGACTTTACAAGCAAAGTGCTAACACGAAAACTATATTTATACAGACAAAGTGTCTGTACAAGCAAAATGCTAACACGAAAACTATATTTATACGGACAAAGTGTCTGTACAAGCAAAGTGCTAACTCGAAAATTATATTTATACGGACAAAGTGACTTTACAAGCAAAGTGCTAACACGAAAACTATATTTATACAGACAAAGTGTCTGTACAAGCAAAATGCTAACACGAAAACTATATTTATACGGACCAAATGTCTGTACAAGCAAAATGCTAACTCGAAAATTATATTTATACGGACAAAGTGACTTTACAAGCAAAGTGCTAACACGAAAACTATATTTATATAGACAAAGTGTCTGTACAAGCAAAATGCTAACACGAAAACTATATTTATACAGACAAAGTGTCTGTACAAGCAAAATGCTAACACGAAAACTATATTTATACGGACAAAGTGTCTGTACAAGCAAAGTGCTAACTCGAAAATTATATTTATACGGACAAAGTGTGTTCCCAAGCAAAGTGCTAACACGAAAACTATATTTATACAGACAAAGTGTCTGTACAAGCAAAATGCTAACACGAAAACTATATTTATACGGACCAAATGTCTGTACAAGCAAAATGCTAACTCGAAAATTATATTTATACGGACAAAGTGACTTTACAAGCAAAGTGCTAACACGAAAACTATATTTATACAGACAAAGTGTCTGTACAAGCAAAATGCTAACACGAAAACTATATTTATACGGACCAAATGTCTGTACAAGCAAAATGCTAACACGAAAACTATATTTATACAGACAAAGTGTCTGTACAAGCAAAGTGCTAACACGAAAACTATATTTATACGGACAAAGTGTGTTCCCAAGCAAAGTGCTCATACGAAAACTATATATATACGGACAAAGTGTCTGTACAAGCAAAGTGCTAACACGAAAATTATATTTATACGGACAAAGTGTCTGTACAAGCAAAGTGCTAACACGAAAACTATATTTATACGGACAAAGTGTCTGTACAAGCAAAGTGCTAACTTGAAAATTATATTTATACGGACACAGTGACTTTACAAGCAAAGTGCTAACACGAAAACTATATTTATACAGACAAAGTGTCTGTACAAGCAAAGTGCTAACACGAAAACTATATTTATACGGACAAAGTGTGTTCCCAAGCAAAGTGCTCATACGAAAACTATATATATACGGACAAAGTGTCTGCACAAGCAAAGTGCTACACGAAAATTATATTTATACGGACAAAGTGTCTTCCCAAGCAAAGTGTTCATACGAAAACTATATATATATACGGACAAAGTGTCTGTACAAGCAAAGTGCTACACGAAAATTATATTTATACGGACAAAGTGTCTGTACAAGCAAAATGCTAACACGAAAACTATATTTATACAGACAAAGTGTCTGTACAAGCAAAGTGCTAACACGAAAACTATATTTATACAGACAAAGTGTCTGTACAAGCAAAGTGCTAACACGAAAACTATATTTATACGGACAAAGTGTGTTCCCAAGCAAAGTGCTCATACGAAAACTATATATATACGGACAAAGTGTCTGTACAAGCAAATCGCTACACGAAAATTATATTTATACGGACAAAGTGTCTGTAAAAGCAAAGCGCTAACACGAAAATTATATTTATACGGAAAAAGTGTCTGTACAAGCAAAGTGCTAACACGAAAACTATATTTATACGGACAAAGTGTGTTCCCAAGCAAAGTGCTCATACGAAAACTATATATATACGGACAAAGTGTCTGTACAAGCAAAGTGCTACACGAAAATTATATTTATACGGACAAAGTGTCTGTACAAGCAAAATGCTAACACGAAAACTATATTTATACGGACCAAATGTCTGTACAAGCAAAGTGCTAACACGAAAACTATATTTATACGGACAAAGTGTCTGTGCAAGCAAAGTGCTAACTCGAAAATTATATTTATAAAGACAAAGTGTCTGTACAAGCAAAGTGCTAACACGAAAACTATATTTATACGGACAAAGTGTGTTCCCAAGCAAAGTGCTCATACGAAAACTATATATATACGGACAAAGTGTCTGTACAAGCAAAGTGCTAACACGAAAACTATATTTATACAGACAAAGTGTCTGGACAAGCAAAATGCTAACACGAAAACTATATTTCTACGGATAAAGCGTCTGTACAAGCAAAGCGCTAACATGAAAACTATATTTATACGGACAAAATGTCTGTACAAGCAAAGTGCTAACATGAAAACTATATTTATACAGACAAAGTGTCTGTACAAGCAAAGTGCTAACACGAAAACTATATTTATACGGACAAAGTGTCTGTACAAGCAAAGTGCTAACACGAAAACTATATTTCTACGGATAAAGCGTCTGTACAAGCAAAGCGCTAACATGAAAACTATATTTATACGGACAAAATGTCTGTACAAGCAAAGTGCTAACACGAAAACTATATTTATACGGAAAAAATGTCTGTACAAGCAAAGTGCTAACACGAAAACTATATTTATACGGACAAAGTGTCTGTACAAGCAAAGCCTTAACACGAAAACTATATTTATACGGACAAAGTGTCTGTACAAGCAAAGCGCTAACACGAAAACTATATTTATACGGAAAAAATGTCTGTACAAGCAAAGTGCTAACACGAAAACTATATTTATACGGAAAAAATGTCTGTACAAGCAAAGTGCTAACACGAAAACTATATTTATACGGACAAAGTGTCTGTACAAGCAAAGTGCTAACACGAAAACTATATTTATACGGAAAAAATGTCTGTACAAGCAAAGTGCTAACACGAAAACTATATTTATACGGACAAAGTGTCTGTACAAGCAAAGTGCTAACACGAAAATTATATTTATACGGACAAAGTGACTTTACAAGCAAAGTGCTAACACGAAAACTATATTTATACAGACAAAGTGTCTGTACAAGCAAAATGCTAACACGAAAACTATATTTATATAGACAAAGTGTCTGTACAAGCAAAGCGCTAACATGAAAACTATATTTATACGGACAAAATGTCTGTACAAGCAAAGTGCTAACACGAAAACTATATTTATACGGACAAAGTGTCTGTACAAGCAAAGTGCTAACACGAAAACTATATTTCTACGGATAAAGCGTCTGTACAAGCAAAGCGCTTACATGAGAACTATATTTATACGGATAAAATGTCTGTACAAGCAAAGTGCTAACACGAAAACTATATTTATACGGACAAAGTGTCTGTACAAGCAAAGTGCTAACACGAAAACTATATTTCTACGGATAAAGCGTCTGTACAAGCAAAGCGCTTACATGAAAACTATATTTATACGGATAAAATGTCTGTACAAGCAAAGTGCTAACACGAAAACTATATTTATACGGAAAAAATGTCTGTACAAGCAAAGTGCTAACACGAAAACTATATTTATACGGACAAAGTGTCTGTACAAGCAAAGTGCTAACAAGAAAACTATATTTCTACGGATAAAGCGTCTGTACAAGCAAAGCGCTAACATGAAAACTATATTTATACGGACAAAATGTCTGTACAAGCAAAGTGCTAACACGAAAACTATATTTATACGGACAAAGTGTCTGTACAGGCAAATCGCTACACGAAAATTATATTTATACGGACAGAGTGTCTGTAAAAGCAAAGCGCTAACATGAAAACTATATTTATACAGACAAAGTGTCTGTACAAGCAAAGTGCTAACACGAAAACTATATTTATACGGACAAAGTGTCTGTACAAGCAAAGTGCTAACACGAAAACTATATTTATACGGACAAAGTGTCTGTACAAGCAAAGTGCTAACACGAAAACTATATTTATACGGACCAAATGTCTGTACAAGCAAAGTGCTAACACGAAAACTATATTTATACGGACAAAGTGTGTTCCCAAGCAAAGTGCTCATACGAAAACTATATATATACGGACAAAGTGTCTGTACAAGCAAAGTGCTACACGAAAATTATATTTATACGGACAAAGTGTCTGTACAAGCAAAGTGCTAACACGAAAACTATATTTATACAGACAAAGTGTCTGTACAAGCAAAGTGCTAACTCGAAAATTATATTTATACGGACAAAGTGACTTTACAAGCAAAGTGCTAACACGAAAACTATATTTATACAGACAAAGTGTCTGTACAAGCAAAATGCTAACACGAAAACTATATTTATACAGACAAAGTGTCTGTACAAGCAAAATGCTAACACGAAAACTATATTTATACGGACAAAGTGTCTGTACAAGCAAAGTGCTAACTCGAAAATTATATTTATACGGACAAAGTGTGTTCCCAAGCAAAGTGCTAACACGAAAACTATATTTATACAGACAAAGTGTCTGTACAAGCAAAATGCTAACACGAAAACTATATTTATACGGACCAAATGTCTGTACAAGCAAAATGCTAACTCGAAAATTATATTTATACGGACAAAGTGACTTTACAAGCAAAGTGCTAACACGAAAACTATATTTATACAGACAAAGTGTCTGTACAAGCAAAATGCTAACACGAAAACTATATTTATACGGACCAAATGTCTGTACAAGCAAAATGCTAACACGAAAACTATATTTATACAGACAAAGTGTCTGTACAAGCAAAGTGCTAACACGAAAACTATATTTATACGGACAAAGTGTGTTCCCAAGCAAAGTGCTCATACGAAAACTATATATATACGGACAAAGTGTCTGTACAAGCAAAGTGCTAACACGAAAATTATATTTATACGGACAAAGTGTCTGTACAAGCAAAGTGCTAACACGAAAACTATATTTATACGGACAAAGTGTCTGTACAAGCAAAGTGCTAACTTGAAAATTATATTTATACGGACACAGTGACTTTACAAGCAAAGTGCTAACACGAAAACTATATTTATACAGACAAAGTGTCTGTACAAGCAAAGTGCTAACACGAAAACTATATTTATACGGACAAAGTGTGTTCCCAAGCAAAGTGCTCATACGAAAACTATATATATACGGACAAAGTGTCTGCACAAGCAAAGTGCTACACGAAAATTATATTTATACGGACAAAGTGTCTTCCCAAGCAAAGTGTTCATACGAAAACTATATATATATACGGACAAAGTGTCTGTACAAGCAAAGTGCTACACGAAAATTATATTTATACGGACAAAGTGTCTGTACAAGCAAAATGCTAACACGAAAACTATATTTATACAGACAAAGTGTCTGTACAAGCAAAGTGCTAACACGAAAACTATATTTATACAGACAAAGTGTCTGTACAAGCAAAATGCTAACACGAAAACTATATTTATACGGACAAAGTGTGTTCCCAAGCAAAGTGCTCATACGAAAACTATATATATACGGACAAAGTGTCTGTACAAGCAAATCGCTACACGAAAATTATATTTATACGGACAAAGTGTCTGTAAAAGCAAAGCGCTAACACGAAAATTATATTTATACGGAAAAAGTGTCTGTACAAGCAAAGTGCTAACACGAAAACTATATTTATACGGACAAAGTGTCTGTACAAGCAAAGTGCTAACACGAAAACTATATTTCTACGGATAAAGCGTCTGTACAAGCAAAGCGCTTACATGAGAACTATATTTATACGGATAAAATGTCTGTACAAGCAAAGTGCTAACACGAAAACTATATTTATACGGACAAAGTGTCTGTACAAGCAAAGTGCTAACACGAAAACTATATTTCTACGGATAAAGCGTCTGTACAAGCAAAGCGCTTACATGAAAACTATATTTATACGGATAAAATGTCTGTACAAGCAAAGTGCTAACACGAAAACTATATTTATACGGAAAAAATGTCTGTACAAGCAAAGTGCTAACACGAAAACTATATTTATACGGACAAAGTGTCTGTACAAGCAAAGTGCTAACACGAAAACTATATTTCTACGGATAAAGCGTCTGTACAAGCAAAGCGCTAACATGAAAACTATATTTAAACGGACAAAATGTCTGTACAAGCAAAGTGCTAACACGAAAACTATATTTATACGGACAAAGTGTCTGTACAGGCAAATCGCTACACGAAAATTATATTTATACGGACAGAGTGTCTGTAAAAGCAAAGCGCTAACATGAAAACTATATTTATACAGACAAAGTGTCTGTACAAGCAAAGTGCTAACACGAAAACTATATTTATACGGACAAAGTGTCTGTACAAGCAAAGTGCTAACACGAAAACTATATTTATACGGACAAAGTGTCTGTACAAGCAAAGTGCTAACACGAAAACTATATTTATACGGACCAAATGTCTGTACAAGCAAAGTGCTAACACGAAAACTATATTTATACGGACAAAGTGTGTTCCCAAGCAAAGTGCTCATACGAAAACTATATATATACGGACAAAGTGTCTGTACAAGCAAAGTGCTACACGAAAATTATATTTATACGGACAAAGTGTCTGTAAAAGCAAAGCGCTAACACGAAAATTATATTTATACGGAAAAAGTGTCTGTACAAGCAAAGTGCTAACACGAAAACTATATTTATACGGACAAAGTGTGTTCCCAAGCAAAGTGCTCATACGAAAACTATATATATACGGACAAAGTGTCTGTACAAGCAAAGTGCTACACGAAAATTATATTTATACGGACAAAGTGTCTGTACAAGCAAAGTGCTAACACGAAAACTATATTTATACGGACCAAATGTCTGTACAAGCAAAGTGCTAACACGAAAACTATATTTATACGGACAAAGTGTGTTCCCAAGCAAAGTGCTCATACGAAAACTATATATATACGGACAAAGTGTCTGTACAAGCAAAGTGCTACACGAAAATTATATTTATACGGACAAAGTGTCTGTACAAGCAAAGTGCTAACACGAAAACTATATTTATACAGACAAAGTGTCTGTACAAGCAAAGTGCTAACTCGAAAATTATATTTATACGGACAAAGTGACTTTACAAGCAAAGTGCTAACACGAAAACTATATTTATACAGACAAAGTGTCTGTACAAGCAAAATGCTAACACGAAAACTATATTTATACGGACAAAGTGTCTGTACAAGCAAAGTGCTAACTCGAAAATTATATTTATACGGACAAAGTGACTTTACAAGCAAAGTGCTAACACGAAAACTATATTTATACAGACAAAGTGTCTGTACAAGCAAAATGCTAACACGAAAACTATATTTATACGGACCAAATGTCTGTACAAGCAAAATGCTAACTCGAAAATTATATTTATACGGACAAAGTGACTTTACAAGCAAAGTGCTAACACGAAAACTATATTTATACAGACAAAGTGTCTGTACAAGCAAAATGCTAACACGAAAACTATATTTATACAGACAAAGTGTCTGTACAAGCAAAATGCTAACACGAAAACTATATTTATACGGACAAAGTGTCTGTACAAGCAAAGTGCTAACTCGAAAATTATATTTATACGGACAAAGTGTGTTCCCAAGCAAAGTGCTAACACGAAAACTATATTTATACAGACAAAGTGTCTGTACAAGCAAAATGCTAACACGAAAACTATATTTATACGGACCAAATGTCTGTACAAGCAAAATGCTAACTCGAAAATTATATTTATACGGACAAAGTGACTTTACAAGCAAAGTGCTAACACGAAAACTATATTTATACAGACAAAGTGTCTGTACAAGCAAAATGCTAACACGAAAACTATATTTATACGGACCAAATGTCTGTACAAGCAAAATGCTAACACGAAAACTATATTTATACAGACAAAGTGTCTGTACAAGCAAAGTGCTAACACGAAAACTATATTTATACGGACAAAGTGTGTTCCCAAGCAAAGTGCTCATACGAAAACTATATATATACGGACAAAGTGTCTGTACAAGCAAAGTGCTAACACGAAAATTATATTTATACGGACAAAGTGTCTGTACAAGCAAAGTGCTAACACGAAAACTATATTTATACGGACAAAGTGTCTGTACAAGCAAAGTGCTAACTTGAAAATTATATTTATACGGACACAGTGACTTTACAAGCAAAGTGCTAACACGAAAACTATATTTATACAGACAAAGTGTCTGTACAAGCAAAGTGCTAACACGAAAACTATATTTATACGGACAAAGTGTGTTCCCAAGCAAAGTGCTCATACGAAAACTATATATATACGGACAAAGTGTCTGCACAAGCAAAGTGCTACACGAAAATTATATTTATACGGACAAAGTGTCTTCCCAAGCAAAGTGTTCATACGAAAACTATATATATATACGGACAAAGTGTCTGTACAAGCAAAGTGCTACACGAAAATTATATTTATACGGACAAAGTGTCTGTACAAGCAAAATGCTAACACGAAAACTATATTTATACAGACAAAGTGTCTGTACAAGCAAAGTGCTAACACGAAAACTATATTTATACAGACAAAGTGTCTGTACAAGCAAAGTGCTAACACGAAAACTATATTTATACGGACAAAGTGTGTTCCCAAGCAAAGTGCTCATACGAAAACTATATATATACGGACAAAGTGTCTGTACAAGCAAATCGCTACACGAAAATTATATTTATACGGACAAAGTGTCTGTAAAAGCAAAGCGCTAACACGAAAATTATATTTATACGGAAAAAGTGTCTGTACAAGCAAAGTGCTAACACGAAAACTATATTTATACGGACAAAGTGTGTTCCCAAGCAAAGTGCTCATACGAAAACTATATATATACGGACAAAGTGTCTGTACAAGCAAAGTGCTACACGAAAATTATATTTATACGGACAAAGTGTCTGTACAAGCAAAATGCTAACACGAAAACTATATTTATACGGACCAAATGTCTGTACAAGCAAAGTGCTAACACGAAAACTATATTTATACGGACAAAGTGTCTGTGCAAGCAAAGTGCTAACTCGAAAATTATATTTATACAGACAAAGTGTCTGTACAAGCAAAGTGCTAACACGAAAACTATATTTATACGGACAAAGTGTGTTCCCAAGCAAAGTGCTCATACGAAAACTATATATATACGGACAAAGTGTCTGTACAAGCAAAGTGCTAACACGAAAACTATATTTATACAGACAAAGTGTCTGGACAAGCAAAATGCTAACACGAAAACTATATTTCTACGGATAAAGCGTCTGTACAAGCAAAGCGCTAACATGAAAACTATATTTATACGGACAAAATGTCTGTACAAGCAAAGTGCTAACATGAAAACTATATTTATACAGACAAAGTGTCTGTACAAGCAAAGTGCTAACACGAAAACTATATTTATACGGACAAAGTGTCTGTACAAGCAAAGTGCTAACACGAAAACTATATTTCTACGGATAAAGCGTCTGTACAAGCAAAGCGCTAACATGAAAACTATATTTATACGGACAAAATGTCTGTACAAGCAAAGTGCTAACACGAAAACTATATTTATACGGAAAAAATGTCTGTACAAGCAAAGTGCTAACACGAAAACTATATTTATACGGACAAAGTGTCTGTACAAGCAAAGTGCTAACACGAAAACTATATTTATACGGACCAAATGTCTGTACAAGCAAAGTGCTAACACGAAAACTATATTTATACGGACAAAGTGTGTTCCCAAGCAAAGTGCTCATACGAAAACTATATATATACGGACAAAGTGTCTGTACAAGCAAAGTGCTACACGAAAATTATATTTATACGGACAAAGTGTCTGTAAAAGCAAAGCGCTAACACGAAAATTATATTTATACGGAAAAAGTGTCTGTACAAGCAAAGTGCTAACACGAAAACTATATTTATACGGACAAAGTGTGTTCCCAAGCAAAGTGCTCATACGAAAACTATATATATACGGACAAAGTGTCTGTACAAGCAAAGTGCTACACGAAAATTATATTTATACGGACAAAGTGTCTGTACAAGCAAAGTGCTAACACGAAAACTATATTTATACGGACCAAATGTCTGTACAAGCAAAGTGCTAACACGAAAACTATATTTATACGGACAAAGTGTGTTCCCAAGCAAAGTGCTCATACGAAAACTATATATATACGGACAAAGTGTCTGTACAAGCAAAGTGCTACACGAAAATTATATTTATACGGACAAAGTGTCTGTACAAGCAAAGTGCTAACACGAAAACTATATTTATACAGACAAAGTGTCTGTACAAGCAAAGTGCTAACTCGAAAATTATATTTATACGGACAAAGTGACTTTACAAGCAAAGTGCTAACACGAAAACTATATTTATACAGACAAAGTGTCTGTACAAGCAAAATGCTAACACGAAAACTATATTTATACGGACAAAGTGTCTGTACAAGCAAAGTGCTAACTCGAAAATTATATTTATACGGACAAAGTGACTTTACAAGCAAAGTGCTAACACGAAAACTATATTTATACAGACAAAGTGTCTGTACAAGCAAAATGCTAACACGAAAACTATATTTATACGGACCAAATGTCTGTACAAGCAAAATGCTAACTCGAAAATTATATTTATACGGACAAAGTGACTTTACAAGCAAAGTGCTAACACGAAAACTATATTTATACAGACAAAGTGTCTGTACAAGCAAAATGCTAACACGAAAACTATATTTATACAGACAAAGTGTCTGTACAAGCAAAATGCTAACACGAAAACTATATTTATACGGACAAAGTGTCTGTACAAGCAAAGTGCTAACTCGAAAATTATATTTATACGGACAAAGTGTGTTCCCAAGCAAAGTGCTAACACGAAAACTATATTTATACAGACAAAGTGTCTGTACAAGCAAAATGCTAACACGAAAACTATATTTATACGGACCAAATGTCTGTACAAGCAAAATGCTAACTCGAAAATTATATTTATACGGACAAAGTGACTTTACAAGCAAAGTGCTAACACGAAAACTATATTTATACAGACAAAGTGTCTGTACAAGCAAAATGCTAACACGAAAACTATATTTATACGGACCAAATGTCTGTACAAGCAAAATGCTAACACGAAAACTATATTTATACAGACAAAGTGTCTGTACAAGCAAAGTGCTAACACGAAAACTATATTTATACGGACAAAGTGTGTTCCCAAGCAAAGTGCTCATACGAAAACTATATATATACGGACAAAGTGTCTGTACAAGCAAAGTGCTAACACGAAAATTATATTTATACGGACAAAGTGTCTGTACAAGCAAAGTGCTAACACGAAAACTATATTTATACGGACAAAGTGTCTGTACAAGCAAAGTGCTAACTTGAAAATTATATTTATACGGACACAGTGACTTTACAAGCAAAGTGCTAACACGAAAACTATATTTATACAGACAAAGTGTCTGTACAAGCAAAGTGCTAACACGAAAACTATATTTATACGGACAAAGTGTGTTCCCAAGCAAAGTGCTCATACGAAAACTATATATATACGGACAAAGTGTCTGCACAAGCAAAGTGCTACACGAAAATTATATTTATACGGACAAAGTGTCTTCCCAAGCAAAGTGTTCATACGAAAACTATATATATATACGGACAAAGTGTCTGTACAAGCAAAGTGCTACACGAAAATTATATTTATACGGACAAAGTGTCTGTACAAGCAAAATGCTAACACGAAAACTATATTTATACAGACAAAGTGTCTGTACAAGCAAAGTGCTAACACGAAAACTATATTTATACAGACAAAGTGTCTGTACAAGCAAAGTGCTAACACGAAAACTATATTTATACGGACAAAGTGTGTTCCCAAGCAAAGTGCTCATACGAAAACTATATATATACGGACAAAGTGTCTGTACAAGCAAATCGCTACACGAAAATTATATTTATACGGACAAAGTGTCTGTAAAAGCAAAGCGCTAACACGAAAATTATATTTATACGGAAAAAGTGTCTGTACAAGCAAAGTGCTAACACGAAAACTATATTTATACGGACAAAGTGTGTTCCCAAGCAAAGTGCTCATACGAAAACTATATATATACGGACAAAGTGTCTGTACAAGCAAAGTGCTACACGAAAATTATATTTATACGGACAAAGTGTCTGTACAAGCAAAATGCTAACACGAAAACTATATTTATACGGACCAAATGTCTGTACAAGCAAAGTGCTAACACGAAAACTATATTTATACGGACAAAGTGTCTGTGCAAGCAAAGTGCTAACTCGAAAATTATATTTATACAGACAAAGTGTCTGTACAAGCAAAGTGCTAACACGAAAACTATATTTATACGGACAAAGTGTGTTCCCAAGCAAAGTGCTCATACGAAAACTATATATATACGGACAAAGTGTCTGTACAAGCAAAGTGCTAACACGAAAACTATATTTATACAGACAAAGTGTCTGGACAAGCAAAATGCTAACACGAAAACTATATTTCTACGGATAAAGCGTCTGTACAAGCAAAGCGCTAACATGAAAACTATATTTATACGGACAAAATGTCTGTACAAGCAAAGTGCTAACATGAAAACTATATTTATACAGACAAAGTGTCTGTACAAGCAAAGTGCTAACACGAAAACTATATTTATACGGACAAAGTGTCTGTACAAGCAAAGTGCTAACACGAAAACTATATTTCTACGGATAAAGCGTCTGTACAAGCAAAGCGCTAACATGAAAACTATATTTATACGGACAAAATGTCTGTACAAGCAAAGTGCTAACACGAAAACTATATTTATACGGAAAAAATGTCTGTACAAGCAAAGTGCTAACACGAAAACTATATTTATACGGACAAAGTGTCTGTACAAGCAAAGCCTTAACACGAAAACTATATTTATACGGACAAAGTGTCTGTACAAGCAAAGCGCTAACACGAAAACTATATTTATACGGAAAAAATGTCTGTACAAGCAAAGTGCTAACACGAAAACTATATTTATACGGAAAAAATGTCTGTACAAGCAAAGTGCTAACACGAAAACTATATTTATACGGACAAAGTGTCTGTACAAGCAAAGTGCTAACACGAAAACTATATTTATACGGAAAAAATGTCTGTACAAGCAAAGTGCTAACACGAAAACTATATTTATACGGACAAAGTGTCTGTACAAGCAAAGTGCTAACACGAAAATTATATTTATACGGACAAAGTGACTTTACAAGCAAAGTGCTAACACGAAAACTATATTTATACAGACAAAGTGTCTGTACAAGCAAAATGCTAACACGAAAACTATATTTATATAGACAAAGTGTCTGTACAAGCAAAGCGCTAACATGAAAACTATATTTATACGGACAAAATGTCTGTACAAGCAAAGTGCTAACACGAAAACTATATTTATACGGACAAAGTGTCTGTACAAGCAAAGTGCTAACACGAAAACTATATTTCTACGGATAAAGCGTCTGTACAAGCAAAGCGCTTACATGAGAACTATATTTATACGGATAAAATGTCTGTACAAGCAAAGTGCTAACACGAAAACTATATTTATACGGACAAAGTGTCTGTACAAGCAAAGTGCTAACACGAAAACTATATTTCTACGGATAAAGCGTCTGTACAAGCAAAGCGCTTACATGAAAACTATATTTATACGGATAAAATGTCTGTACAAGCAAAGTGCTAACACGAAAACTATATTTATACGGAAAAAATGTCTGTACAAGCAAAGTGCTAACACGAAAACTATATTTATACGGACAAAGTGTCTGTACAAGCAAAGTGCTAACACGAAAACTATATTTCTACGGATAAAGCGTCTGTACAAGCAAAGCGCTAACATGAAAACTATATTTATACGGACAAAATGTCTGTACAAGCAAAGTGCTAACACGAAAACTATATTTATACGGACAAAGTGTCTGTACAGGCAAATCGCTACACGAAAATTATATTTATACGGACAGAGTGTCTGTAAAAGCAAAGCGCTAACATGAAAACTATATTTATACAGACAAAGTGTCTGTACAAGCAAAGTGCTAACACGAAAACTATATTTATACGGACAAAGTGTCTGTACAAGCAAAGTGCTAACACGAAAACTATATTTCTACGGATAAAGCGTCTGTACAAGCAAAGCGCTTACATGAAAACTATATTTATACGGATAAAATGTCTGTACAAGCAAAGTGCTAACACGAAAACTATATTTATACGGAAAAAATGTCTGTACAAGCAAAGTGCTAACACGAAAACTATATTTATACGGACAAAGTGTCTGTACAAGCAAAGTGCTAACACGAAAACTATATTTCTACGGATAAAGCGTCTGTACAAGCAAAGCGCTAACATGAAAACTATATTTATACGGACAAAATGTCTGTACAAGCAAAGTGCTAACACGAAAACTATATTTATACGGACAAAGTGTCTGTACAAGCAAAGTGCTACACGAAAATTATATTTATACGGACAAAGTGCTCATACGAAAACTATATATATACGGACAAAGTGTCTGTACAAGCAAATCGCTACACGAAAATTATATTTATACGGACAAAGTGTCTGTACAAGCAAATCGCTACACGAAAATTATATTTATACGGACAAAGTGTCTGTAAAAGCAAAGCGCTAACATGAAAACTATATTTATACGGACAAAATGTCTGTACAAGCAAAGTGCTAACACGAAAACTATATTTATACGGACAAAGTGTCTGTACAAGCAAAGTGCTACACGAAAATTATATTTATACGGACAAAGTGTGTTCCCAAGCAAAGTGCTCATACGAAAACTATATATATACGGACAAAGTGTCTGTACAAGCAAATCGCTACACGAAAATTATATTTATACGGACAAAGTGTCTGTACAAGCAAATCGCTACACGAAAATTATATTTATACGGACAAAGTGTCTGTACAAGCAAAATGCTAACACGAAAACTATATTTATACGGACCAAATGTCTGTACAAGCAAAATGCTAACACGAAAACTATATTTATACAGACAAAGTGTCTGTACAAGCAAAGTGCTAACACGAAAACTATATTTATACGGACAAAGTGTGTTCGCAAGCAAAGTGCTCATACGAAAACTATATATATACGGACAAAGTGTCTGTACAAGCAAATCGCTACACGAAAATTATATTTATACGGACAAAGTGTCTGTAAAAGCAAAGCGCTAACACGAAAATTATATTTATACGGAAAAAGTGTCTGTACAAGCAAAGTGCTAACACGAAAACTATATTTATACGGACAAAGTGTGTTCCCAAGCAAAGTGCTCATACGAAAACTATATATATACGGACAAAGTGTCTGTACAAGCAAAGTGCTACACGAAAATTATATTTATACGGACAAAGTGTCTGTACAAGCAAAATGCTAACACGAAAACTATATTTATACGGACCAAATGTCTGTACAAGCAAAGTGCTAACACGAAAACTATATTTATACAGACAAAGTGTCTGTACAAGCAAAGTGCTAACTCGAAAATTATATTTATACGGACAAAGTGACTTTACAAGCAAAGTGCTAACACGAAAACTATATTTATACAGACAAAGTGTCTGTACAAGCAAAATGCTAACACGAAAACTATATTTATACGGACAAAGTGTCTGTACAAGCAAAGTGCTAACTCGAAAATTATATTTATACGGACAAAGTGACTTTACAAGCAAAGTGCTAACACGAAAACTATATTTATACAGACAAAGTGTCTGTACAAGCGAAATGCTAACACGAAAACTATATTTATACGGACCAAATGTCTGTACAAGCAAAATGCTAACTCGAAAATTATATTTATACGGACAAAGTGACTTTACAAGCAAAGTGCTAACACGAAAACTATATTTATACAGACAAAGTGTCTGTACAAGCAAAATGCTAACACGAAAACTATATTTATACGGACCAAATGTCTGTACAAGCAAAATGCTAACACGAAAACTATATTTATACAGACAAAGTGTCTGTACAAGCAAAGTGCTAACACGAAAACTATATTTATACGGACAAAGTGTGTTCCCAAGCAAAGTGCTCATACGAAAACTATATATATACGGACAAAGTGTCTGTACAAGCAAATCGCTACACGAAAATTATATTTATACGGACAAAGTGTCTGTACAAGCAAATCGCTACACGAAAATTATATTTATACGGACAAAGTGTCTGTAAAAGCAAAGCGCTAACATGAAAACTATATTTATACGGACAAAATGTCTGTACAAGCAAAGTGCTAACATGAAAACTATATTTATACAGACAAAGTGTCTGTACAAGCAAAGTGCTAACACGAAAACTATATTTCTACGGACAAAGTGTCTGTACAAGCAAAGTGCTAACACGAAAACTATATTTCTACGGATAAAGCGTCTGTACAAGCAAAGCGCTTACATGAAAACTATATTTATACGGACAAAATGTCTGTACAAGCAAAGTGCTAACACGAAAACTATATTTATACGGAAAAAATGTCTGTACAAGCAAAGTGCTAACACGAAAACTATATTTATACGGACAAAGTGTCTGTACAAGCAAAGTGCTAACACGAAAACTATATTTATACAGACAAAGTGTCTGTACAAGCAAAGTGCTAACACGAAAACTATATTTATACGGACAAAGTGTCTGTACAAGCAAAGTACTAACACGAAAACTATATTTCTACGGACAAAGTGTCTGTACAAGCAAAGTGCTAACACGAAAACTATATTTATACGGAAAAAATGTCTGTACAAGCAAAGTGCTAACACGAAAACTATATTTATACGGACAAAATGTCTGTACAAGCAAAGTGCTAACACGAAAACTATATTTATACGGACAAAGTGTCTGTAAAAGCAAAGCGCTAACAAGAAAACTATATTTATACGGACAAAGTGTCTGTACAAGCAAAGTGCTCATACGAAAACTATATTTATACCCACAAAGTGTCTGTACAAGCAAAGTGCTCATACGAAAACTATATTTATACCCACAAAGTGCCGGTACAAGCAAAGCGCTAACACGAAAACTATATTTATACGGACAAAGTGTCTGTACAAGCAAAGTGCTAACACGAAAACTATATTTATACGGACAAAGTGTCTGTACAAGCAAAGTGCTCATACGAAAACTATATTTATACCCACAAAGTGTCTGTACAAGCAAAGTGCTCATACGAAAACTATATTTATACCCACAAAGTGCCGGTACAAGCAAAGTGCTAACACGAAAACTATATTTATACGGACAAAGTGTCTGTACAAGCAAAGTGCTACACGAAAATTATATTTATACGGACAAAGTGTGTTCCCAAGCAAAGTGCTCATACGAAAACTATATATATACGGACAAAGTGTCTGTACAAGCAAAGTGCTAACACGAAAACTATATTTATACGGACAAAGTGTCTGTACAAGCAAAGTGCTAACACGAAAACTATATTTATACAGACAAAGTGTCTGTACAAGCAAAGTGCTAACACGAAAACTATATTTATACGGACAAAGTGTCTGTACAAGCAAAGTACTAACACGAAAACTATATTTCTACGGACAAAGTGTCTGTACAAGCAAAGTGCTAACACGAAAACTATATTTATACGGAAAAAATGTCTGTACAAGCAAAGTGCTAACACGAAAACTATATTTATACGGACAAAATGTCTGTACAAGCAAAGTGCTAACACGAAAACTATATTTATACGGACAAAGTGTCTGTAAAAGCAAAGCGCTAACAAGAAAACTATATTTATACGGACAAAGTGTCTGTACAAGCAAAGTGCTCATACGAAAACTATATTTATACCCACAAAGTGTCTGTACAAGCAAAGTGCTCATACGAAAACTATATTTATACCCACAAAGTGGCGGTACAAGCAAAGCGCTAACACGAAAACTATATTTATACGGACAAAGTGTCTGTACAAGCAAAGTGCTCATACGAAAACTATATTTATACCCAAGAAGTGTCTGTACAAGCAAAGTGCTCATACGAAAACTATATTTATACCCACAAAGTGCCGGTACAAGCAAAGTGCTAACACGAAAACTATATTTATACGGACAAAGTGTCTGTACAAGCAAAGTGCTACACGAAAATTATATTTATACGGACAAAGTGTGTTCCCAAGCAAAGTGCTCATACGAAAACTATATATATACGGACAAAGTGTCTGTACAAGCAAATCGCTACACGAAAATTATATTTATACGGACAAAGTGTCTGTACAAGCAAATCGCTACACGAAAATTATATTTATACGGACAAAGTGTCTGTACAAGCAAAATGCTAACACGAAAACTATATTTATACGGACCAAATGTCTGTACAAGCAAAATGCTAACACGAAAACTATATTTATACAGACAAAGTGTCTGCACAAGCAAAGTGCTAACACGAAAACTATATTTATACGGACAAAGTGTGTTCCCAAGCAAAGTGCTCATACGAAAACTATATATATACGGACAAAGTGTCTGTACAAGCAAATCGCTACACGAAAATTATATTTATACGGACAAAGTGTCTGTAAAAGCAAAGCGCTAACACGAAAATTATATTTATACGGAAAAAGTGTCTGTACAAGCAAAGTGCTAACACGAAAACTATATTTATACGGACAAAGTGTGTTCCCAAGCAAAGTGCTCATACGAAAACTATATACATACGGACAAAGTGTCTGTACAAGCAAAGTGCTACACGAAAATTATATTTATACGGACAAAGTGTCTGTACAAGCAAAATGCTAACACGAAAACTATATTTATACGGACCAAATGTCTGTACAAGCAAAGTGCTAACACGAAAACTATATTTATACAGACAAAGTGTCTGTACAAGCAAAGTGCTAACTCGAAAATTATATTTATACGGACAAAGTGACTTTACAAGCAAAGTGCTAACACGAAAACTATATTTATACAGACAAAGTGTCTGTACAAGCAAAATGCTAACACGAAAACTATATTTATACGGACAAAGTGTCTGTACAAGCAAAGTGCTAACTCGAAAATTATATTTATACGGACAAAGTGACTTTACAAGCAAAGTGCTAACACGAAAACTATATTTATACAGACAAAGTGTCTGTACAAGCAAAATGCTAACACGAAAACTATGTTTATACGGACCAAATGTCTGTACAAGCAAAATGCTAACTCGAAAATTATATTTATACGGACAAAGTGACTTTACAAGCAAAGTGCTAACACGAAAACTATATTTATACAGACAAAGTGTCTGTACAAGCAAAATGCTAACACGAAAACTATATTTATACGGACCAAATGTCTGTACAAGCAAAATGCTAACACGAAAACTATATTTATACAGACAAAGTGTCTGTACAAGCAAAGTGCTAACACGAAAACTATATTTATACGGACAAAGTGTGTTCCCAAGCAAAGTGCTCATACGAAAACTATATATATACGGACAAAGTGTCTGTACAAGCAAATCGCTACACGAAAATTATATTTATACGGACAAAGTGTCTGTACAAGCAAATCGCTACACGAAAATTATATTTATACGGACAAAGTGTCTGTAAAAGCAAAGCGCTAACATGAAAACTATATTTATACGGACAAAATGTCTGTACAAGCAAAGTGCTAACATGAAAACTATATTTATACAGACAAAGTGTCTGTACAAGCAAAGTGCTAACACGAAAACTATATTTATACGGACAAAGTGTCTGTACAAGCAAAGTGCTAACACGAAAACTATATTTCTACGGATAAAGCGTCTGTACAAGCAAAGCGCTTACATGAAAACTATATTTATACGGACAAAATGTCTGTACAAGCAAAGTGCTAACACGAAAACTATATTTATACGGAAAAAATGTCTGTACAAGCAAAGTGCTAACACGAAAACTATATTTATACGGACAAAGTGTCTGTACAAGCAAAGTGCTAACACGAAAACTATATTTATACAGACAAAGTGTCTGTACAAGCAAAGTGCTAACACGAAAACTATATTTATACGGACAAAGTGTCTGTACAAGCAAAGTACTAACACGAAAACTATATTTCTACGGACAAAGTGTCTGTACAAGCAAAGTGCTAACACGAAAACTATATTTATACGGAAAAAATGTCTGTACAAGCAAAGTGCTAACACGAAAACTATATTTATACGGACAAAATGTCTGTACAAGCAAAGTGCTAACACGAAAACTATATTTATACGGACAAAGTGTCTGTAAAAGCAAAGCGCTAACAAGAAAACTATATTTATACGGACAAAGTGTCTGTACAAGCAAAGTGCTCATACGAAAACTATATTTATACCCACAAAGTGTCTGTACAAGCAAAGTGCTCATACGAAAACTATATTTATACCCACAAAGTGCCGGTACAAGCAAAGCGCTAACACGAAAACTATATTTATACGGACAAAGTGTCTGTACAAGCAAAGTGCTAACACGAAAACTATATTTATACGGACAAAGTGTCTGTACAAGCAAAGTGCTCATACGAAAACTATATTTATACCCACAAAGTGTCTGTACAAGCAAAGTGCTCATACGAAAACTATATTTATACCCACAAAGTGCCGGTACAAGCAAAGCGCTAACACGAAAACTATATTTATACGGACAAAGTGTGTTCCCAAGCAAAGTGCTCATACGAAAACTATATATATACGGACAAAGTGTCTGTACAAGCAAAGTGCTACACGAAAATTATATTTATACGGACAAAGTGTCTGTACAAGCAAAGTGCTAACACGAAAACTATATTTATACGGACCAAATGTCTGTACAAGCAAAATGCTAACACGAAAACTATATTTATACAGACCAAATGTCTGTACAAGCAAAGTGCTAACACGAAAACTATATTTATACGGACCAAATGTCTGTACAAGCAAAATGCTAACACGAAAACTATATTTATACGGACCAAATGTCTGTACAAGCAAAGTGCTAACACGAAAACTATATTTATACGGACAAAGTGTGTTCCCAAGCAAAGTGCTCATACGAAAACTATATATATACGGACAAAGTGTCTGTACAAGCAAAGTGCTACACGAAAATTATATTTATACGGACAAAGTGTCTGTACAAGCAAAGTGCTAACACGAAAACTATATTTATACAGACAAAGTGTCTGTACAAGCAAAGTGCTAACTCGAAAAATATATTTATACGGACAAAGTGACTTTACAAGCAAAGTGCTAACACGAAAACTATATTTATACAGACAAAGTGTCTGTACAAGCAAAATGCTAACACGAAAACTATATTTATACGGACAAAGTGTCTGTACAAGCAAAGTGCTAACTCGAAAATTATATTTATACGGACAAAGTGACTTTACAAGCAAAGTGCTAACACGAAAACTATATTTATACAGACAAAGTGTCTGTACAAGCAAAATGCTAACACGAAAACTATATTTATACGGACCAAATGTCTGTACAAGCAAAATGCTAACTCGAAAATTATATTTATACGGACAAAGTGACTTCACAAGCAAAGTGCTAACACGAAAACTATATTTATACAGACAAAATGTCTGTACAAGCAAAATGCTAACACGAAAACTATATTTATACGGACCAAATGTCTGTACAAGCAAAATGCTAACACGAAAACTATATTTATACAGACAAAGTGTCTGTACAAGCAAAGTGCTAACACGAAAACTATATTTATACGGACAAAGTGTGTTCCCAAGCAAAGTGCTCATACGAAAACTATATATATACGGACAAAGTGTCTGTACAAGCAAATCGCTACACGAAAATTATATTTATACGGACAAAGTGTCTGTACAAGCAAATCGCTACACGAAAATTATATTTATACGGACAAAGTGTCTGTAAAAGCAAAGCGCTAACATGAAAACTATATTTATACGGACAAAATGTCTGTACAAGCAAAGTGCTAACACGAAAACTATATTTATACAGACAAAATGTCTGTACAAGCAAAGTGCTAACACGAAAACTATATTTATACGGACAAAGTGTCTGTAAAAGCAAAGCGCTAACAAGAAAACTATATTTATACGGACAAAGTGTCTGTACAAGCAAAGTGCTCATACGAAAACTATATTTATACCAACAAAGTGTCTGTACAAGCAAAGTGCTAACACGAAAACTATATTTATACGGACAAAGTGTCTGTAAAAGCAAAGCGCTAACAAGAAAACTATATTTATACGGACAAAGTGTCTGTACAAGCAAAGTGCTCATACGAAAACTATATTTATACCCACAAAGTGTCTGTACAAGCAAAGTGCTCATACGAAAACTATATTTATACCCACAAAGTGCCGGTACAAGCAAAGCGCTAACACGAAAACTATATTCATACGGACAAAGTGTCTGTACAAGCAAAGTGCTAACACGAAAACTATATTTATACAGACAAAGTGTCTGTACAAGCAAAGTGCTAACACGAAAACTATATTTATACGGACAAAGTGTGCTCCCAAGCAAAGTGCTCATACGAAAACTATATTTATACGGAAAAAGTGTCTGTACAAGCAAAGTGCTAACACGAAAACTATATTTATACGGACAAAGTGTGTTCCCAAGCAAAGTGCTCATACGAAAACTATATATATACGGACAAAGTGTCTGTACAAGCAAAGTGCTACACGAAAATTATATTTATACGGACAAAGTGTCTGTACAAGCAAAATGCTAACACGAAAACTATATTTATACAGACAAAGTGTCTGTACAAGCAAAGTGCTAACACGAAAACTATATTTATACGGACAAAGTGTCTGTACAAGCAAAGTACTAACACGAAAACTATATTTATACGGACAAAGTGTCTGTACAAGCAATGTGCTAACACGAAAACTATATTTATACGGAAAAAATGTCTGTACAAGCAAAGTGCTAACACGAAAACTATATTTATACGGACAAAGTGTGTTCCCAAGCAAAGTGCTCATACGAAAACTATATATATACGGACAAAGTGTCTGTACAAGCAAAGTGCTACACGAAAATTATATTTATACGGACAAAGTGTCTGTACAAGCAAAGTGCTAACACGAAAACTATATTTATACGGACCAAATGTCTGTACAAGAAAATGCTAACTCGAAAATTATATTTATACGGACAAAGTGACTTTACAAGCAAAGTGCTAACACGAAAACTATATTTATACAGACAAAGTGTCTGTACAAGCAAAATGCTAACACGAAAACTATATTTATACGGACCAAATGTCTGTACAAGCAAAATGCTAACACGAAAACTATATTTATACAGACAAAGTGTCTGTACAAGCAAAGTGCTAACACGAAAACTATATTTATACGGACAAAGTGTGTTCCCAAGCAAAGTGCTCATACGAAAACTATATATATACGGACAAAGTGTCTGTACAAGCAAATCGCTACACGAAAATTATATTTATACGGACAAAGTGTCTGTAAAAGCAAAATGCTAACACGAAAACTATATTTATACGGACAAAGTGTCTGTACAAGCAAAGTGCTAACTCGAAAATTATATTTATACGGACAAAGTGACTTTACAAGCAAAGTGCTAACACGAAAACTATATTTATACAGACAAAGTGTCTGTACAAGCAAAATGCTAACACGAAAACTATATTTATACGGGCCAAATGTCTGTACAAGCAAAATGCTAACTCGAAAATTATATTTATACGGACAAAGTGACTTTACATGCAAAGTGCTAACACGAAAACTATATTTATACAGACAAAGTGTCTGTACAAGCAAAATGCTAACACGAAAACTATATTTATACGGACCAAATGTCTGTACAAGCAAAATGCTAACACGAAAACTATATTTATACAGACAAAGTGTCTGTACAAGCAAAGTGCTAACACGAAAACTATATTTATACGGACAAAGTGTGTTCCCAAGCAAAGTGCTCATACGAAAACTATATATATACGGACAAAGTGTCTGTACAAGCAAATCGCTACACGAAAATTATATTTATACGGACAAAGTGTCTGTAAAAGCAAAGCGCTAACACGAAAATTATATTTATACGGAAAAAGTGTCTGTACAAGCAAAGTGCTAACACGAAAACTATATTTATACGGACAAAGTGTCTGTACAAGCAAAGTGCTAACTTGAAAATTATATTTATACGGACACAGTGACTTTACAAGCAAAGTGCTAACACGAAAACTATATTTATACAGACAAAGTGTCTGTACAAGCAAAGTGCTAACACGAAAACTATATTTATACGGACAAAGTGTGTTCCCAAGCAAAGTGCTCATACGAAAACTATATATATACGGACAAAGTGTCTGCACAAGCAAAGTGCTACACGAAAATTATATTTATACGGACAAAGTGTCTGTACAAGCAAAGTGCTAACACGAAAACTATATTTATACGGACAAAGTGTCTGTACAAGCAAAGTGCTAACTTGAAAATTATATTTATACGGACACAGTGACTTTACAAGCAAAGTGCTAACACGAAAACTATATTTATACAGACAAAGTGTCTGTACAAGCAAAGTGCTAACACGAAAACTATATTTATTCGGACAAAGTGTGTTCCCAAGCAAAGTGCTCATACGAAAACTATATATATACGGACAAAGTGTCTGTACAAGCAAAGTGCTAACACGAAAATTATATTTATACGGACAAAGTGTCTGTACAAGCAAAGTGCTAACACGAAAACTATATTTATACGGACAAAGTGTCTGTACAAGCAAAGTGCTAACTTGAAAATTATATTTATACGGACACAGTGACTTTACAAGCAAAGTGCTAACACGAAAACTATATTTATACAGACAAAGTGTCTGTACAAGCAAAGTGCTAACACGAAAACTATATTTATACGGACAAAGTGTCTGTACAAGCAATGTGCTAACACGAAAACTATATTTATACGGAAAAAATGTCTGTACAAGCAAAGTGCTAACACGAAAACTATATTTATACGGACAAAGTGTGTTCCCAAGCAAAGTGCTCATACGAAAACTATATATATACGGACAAAGTGTCTGTACAAGCAAAGTGCTAACACGAAAACTATATTTATACGGACAAAGTGTCTGTACAAGCAAAGTGCTAACTTGAAAATTATATTTATACGGACACAGTGACTTTACAAGCAAAGTGCTAACACGAAAACTATATTTATACAGACAAAGTGTCTGCACAAGCAAAGTGCTACACGAAAATTATATTTATACGGACAAAGTGTCTTCCCAAGCAAAGTGTTCATACGAAAACTATATATATATATGGACAAAGTGTCTGTACAAGCAAAGTGCTAACACGAAAACTATATTTATACAGACAAAGTGTCTGTACAAGCAAAGTGCTAACACGAAAACTATATTTATACAGACAAAGTGTCTGTACAAGCAAAGTGCTAACACGAAAACTATATTTATACGGACAAAGTGTCTGTACAAGCAAAGTACTAACACGAAAACTATATTTATACGGACAAAGTGTCTGTACAAGCAATGTGCTAACACGAAAACTATATTTATACGGAAAAAATGTCTGTACAAGCAAAGTGCTAACACGAAAACTATATTTATACGGACAAAGTGTGTTCCCAAGCAAAGTGCTCATACGAAAACTATATATATACGGACAAAGTGTCTGTACAAGCAAAGTGCTACACGAAAATTATATTTATACGGACAAAGTGTCTGTACAAGCAAAGTGCTAACACGAAAACTATATTTATACGGACCAAATGTCTGTACAAGCAAAATGCTAACACGAAAACTATATTTATACAGACAAAGTGTCTGTACAAGCAAAGTGCTAACACGAAAACTGTATTTATACGGACAAAGTGTGTTCCCAAGCAAAGTGCTCATACGAAAACTATATATATACGGACAAAGTGTCTGTACAAGCAAAGTGCTACACGAAAATTATATTTATACGGACAAAGTGTCTGTACAAGCAAAGTGCTAACACGAAAACTATATTTCTACGGATAAAGCGTCTGTACAAGCAAAGCGCTAACATGAAAACTATATTTATACGGACAAAATGTCTGTACAAGCAAAGTGCTAACACGAAAACTATATTTATACGGACAAAGTGTCTGTACAAGCAAAGTGCTACACGAAAATTATACTTATACGGACAAAGTGTCTGTACAAGCAAAGTGCTAACACGAAAACTATATTTATACAGACAAAGTGTCTGTACAAGCAAAGTGCTAACTCGAAAATTATATTTATACGGACAAAGTGACTTTACAAGCAAAGTGCTAACACGAAAACTATATTTATACAGACAAAGTGTCTGTACAAGCAAAATGCTAACACGAAAACTATATTTCTACGGATAAAGCGTCTGTACAAGCAAAGCGCTAACATGAAAACTATATTTATACGGACAAAATGTCTGTACAAGCAAAGTGCTAACACGAAAACTATATTTATACGGAAAAAATGTCTGTACAATCAAAGTGCTAACACGAAAACTATATTTCTAAGGATAAAGCGTCTGTACAAGCAAAGCGCTAACATGAAAACTATATTTATACGGACAAAATGTCTGTACAAGCAAAGTGCTAACACGAAAACTATATTTATACGGACAAAATGTCTGTACAAGCAAAGTGCTAACATGAAAACTATATTTATACAGACAAAGTGTCTGTACAAGCAAAGTGCTAACACGAAAACTATATTTATACGGACAAAGTGTCTGTACAAGCAAAGTGCTAACACGAAAACTATATTTCTACGGATAAAGCGTCTGTACAAGCAAAGCGCTAACATGAAAACTATATTTATACGGACAAAATGTCTGTACAAGCAAAGTGCTAACACGAAAACTATATTTATACGGAAAAAATGTCTGTACAAGCAAAGTGCTAACACGAAAACTATATTTATACGGACAAAGTGTCTGCACAAGAAAAGTGCTAACACGAAAACTATATTTCTACGGATAAAGCGTCTGTACAAGCAAAGCGCTAACATGAAAACTATATTTATACGGACAAAATGTCTGTACAAGCAAAGTGCTAACACGAAAACTATATTTATACGGACAAAGTGTCTGTACAAGCAAAGTGCTACACGAAAATTATATTTATACGGACAAAGTGTCTGTACAAGCAAAGTGCTAACACGAAAACTATATTTATACAGACAAAGTGTCTGTACAAGCAAAGTGCTAACTCGAAAATTATATTTATACGGACAAAGTGACTTTACAAGCAAAGTGCTAACACGAAAACTATATTTATACAGACAAAGTGTCTGTACAAGCAAAATGCTAACACGAAAACTATATTTATACGGACAAAGTGTCTGTACAAGCAAAGTGCTAACTCGAAAATTATATTTATACGGACAAAGTGACTTTACAAGCAAAGTGCTAACACGAAAACTATATTTATACAGACAAAGTGTCTGTACAAGCAAAATGCTAACACGAAAACTATATTTATACGGACCAAATGTCTGTACAAGCAAAATGCTAACTCGAAAATTATATTTATACGGACAAAGTGACTTTACAAGCAAAGTGCTAACACGAAAACTATATTTATACAGACAAAGTGTCTGTACAAGAAAAATGCTAACACGAAAACTATATTTATACGGACCAAATGTCTGTACAAGCAAAATGCTAACACGAAAACTATATTTATACAGACAAAGTGTCTGTACAAGCAAAGTGCTAACACGAAAACTATATTTATACGGACAAAGTGTGTTCCCAAGCAAAGTGCTCATACGAAAACTATATATATACGGACAAAGTGTCTGTACAAGCAAATCGCTACACGAAAATTATATTTATACGGACAAAGTGTCACTAAAAGCAAAGCGCTAACACGAAAATTATATTTATACGGAAAAAGTGTCTGTACAAGCAAAGTGCTAACACGAAAACTATATTTATACGGACAAAGTGTGTTCCCAAGCAAAGTGCTCATACGAAAACTATATATATACGGACAAAGTGTCTGTACAAGCAAAGTGCTACACGAAAATTATATTTATACGGACAAAGTGTCTGTACAAGCAAAATGCTAACACGAAAACTATATTTATACGGACCAAATGTCTGTACAAGCAAAGTGCTAACACGAAAACTATATTTATACGGACAAAGTGTCTGTGCAAGCAAAGTGCTAACTCGAAAATTATATTTATACAGACAAAGTGTCTGTACAAGCAAAGTGCTAACACGAAAACTATATTTATACGGACAAAGTGTGTTCCCAAGCAAAGTGCTCATACGAAAACTATATATATACGGACAAAGTGTCTGTACAAGCAAAGTGCTAACACGAAAACTATATTTATACAGACAAAGTGTCTGGACAAGCAAAATGCTAACACGAAAACTATATTTCTACGGATAAAGCGTCTGTACAAGCAAAGCGCTAACATGAAAACTATATTTATACGGACAAAGTGTGTTCCCAAGCAAAGTGCTCATACGAAAACTATATATATACGGACAAAGTGTCTGTACAAGCAAAGTGCTAACACGAAAATTATATTTATACGGACAAAGTGTCTGTACAAGCAAAGTGCTAACACGAAAACTATATTTATGCGGACAAAGTGTCTGTACAAGCAAAGTGCTAACTTGAAAATTATATTTATACGGACACAGTGACTTTACAAGCAAAGTGCTAACACGAAAACTATATTTATACAGACAAAGTGTCTGTACAAGCAAAGTGCTAACACGAAAACTATATTTATACGGACAAAGTGTGTTCCCAAGCAAAGTGCTCATACGAAAACTATATATATACGGACAAAGTGTCTGCACAAGCAAAGTGCTACACGAAAATTATATTTATACGGACAAAGTGTCTTCCCAAGCAAAGTGTTCATACGAAAACTATATATATATACGGACAAAGTGTCTGTACAAGCAAAGTGCTACACGAAAATTATATTTATACGGACAAAGTGTCTGTACAAGCAAAATGCTAACACGAAAACTATATTTATACAGACAAAGTGTCTGTACAAGCAAAGTGCTAACACGAAAACTATATTTATACGGACAAAGTGTCTGTACAAGCAAAGTACTAACACGAAAACTATATTTATACGGACAAAGTGTCTGTACAAGCAAAATGCTAACACGAAAACTATATTTATACAGACAAAGTGTCTGTACAAGCAAAGTGCTAACACGAAAACTATATTTATACGGACAAAGTGTCTGTACAAGCAAAGTACTAACACGAAAACTATATTTATACGGACAAAGTGTCTGTATAATGCAATGTGCTAACACGAAAACTATATTTATACGGAAAAAATGTCTGTATAAGCAAAGTGCCAACACGAAAACTATATTTATACGGACAAAGTGTGTTCCCAAGCAAAGTGCTCATACGAAAACTATATATATACGGACAAAGTGTCTGTACAAGCAAAGTGCTACACGAAAATTATATTTATACGGACAAAGTGTCTGTACAAGCAAAGTGCTAACACGAAAACTATATTTATACGGACCAAATGTCTGTACAAGCAAAGTGCTAACACGAAAACTATATTTATACGGACAAAGTGTGTTCCCAAGCAAAGTGCTCATACGAAAACTATATATATACGGACAAAGTGTCTGTACAAGCAAAGTGCTAAACGAAAATTATATTTATACGGACAAAGTGTCTGTACAAGCAAAGTGCTAACACGAAAACTATATTTATACAGACAAAGTGTACTAGCAAAGTGCACTAGCAAAGTGTACAAGCAAAGTGCTAACTCGAAAATTATATTTATACGGACAAAGTGACTTTACAAGCAAAGTGCTAACACGAAAACTATATTTATACAGACAAAGTGTCTGTACAAGCAAAATGCTAACACGAAAACTATATTTATACGGACCAAATGTCTGTACAAGCAAAATGCTAACTCGAAAATTATATTTATACGGACAAAGTGACTTTACAAGCAAAGTGCTAACACGAAAACTATATTTATACAGACAAAGTGTCTGTACAAGCAAAATGCTAACACGAAAACTATATTTATACGGACCAAATGTCTGTACAAGCAAAATGCTAACACGAAAACTATATTTATACAGACAAAGTGTCTGTACAAGCAAAGTGCTAACACGAAAACTATATTTATACGGACAAAGTGTGTTCCCAAGCAAAGTGCTCATACGAAAACTATATATATACGGACAAAGTGTCTGTACAAGCAAATCGCTACACGAAAATTATATTTATACGGACAAAGTGTCTGTAAAAGCAAAGCGCTAACACGAAAATTATATTTATACGGAAAAAGTGTCTGTACAAGCAAAGTGCTAACACGAAAACTATATTTATACGGACAAAGTGTGTTCCCAAGCAAAGTGCTCATACGAAAACTATATATATACGGACAAAGTGTCTGTACAAGCAAAGTGCTACACGAAAATTATATTTATACGGACAAAGTGTCTGTACAAGCAAAATGCTAACACGAAAACTATATTTATACGGACCAAATGTCTGTACAAGCAAAGTGCTAACACGAAAACTATATTTATACGGACAAAGTGTCTGTGCAAGCAAAGTGCTAACTCGAAAATTATATTTATACAGACAAAGTGTCTGTACAAGCAAAGTGCTAACACGAAAACTATATTTATACGGACAAAGTGTGTTCCCAAGCAAAGTGCTCATACGAAAACTATATATATACGGACAAAGTGTCTGTACAAGCAAAGTGCTAACACGAAAACTATATTTATACAGACAAAGTGTCTGGACAAGCAAAATGCTAACACGAAAACTATATTTCTACGGATAAAGCGTCTGTACAAGCAAAGCGCTAACATGAAAACTATATTTATACGGACAAAATGTCTGTACAAGCAAAGTGCTAACATGAAAACTATATTTATACAGACAAAGTGTCTGTACAAGCAAAGTGCTAACACGAAAACTATATTTATACGGACAAAGTGTCTGTACAAGCAAAGTGCTAACACGAAAACTATATTTATACGGACAAAATGTCTGTACAAGCAAAGTGCTAACACGAAAACTATATTTATACGGAAAAAATGTCTGTACAAGCAAAGTGCTAACACGAAAACTATATTTATACGGACAAAGTGTCTGTACAAGCAAAGTGCTAACACGAAAACTATATTTCTACGGATAAAGCGTCTGTACAAGCAAAGCGCTAACATGAAAACTATATTTATACGGACAAAATGTCTGTACAAGCAAAGTGCTAACACGAAAACTATATTTATACGGACAAAGTGTCTGTACAAGCAAAGTGCTACACGAAAATTATATTTATACGGACAAAGTGTCTGTACAAGCAAAGTGCTAACACGAAAACTATATTTATACAGACAAAGTGTCTGTACAAGCAAAGTGCTAACTCGAAAATTATATTTATACGGACAAAGTGACTTTACAAGCAAAGTGCTTACACGAAAACTATATTTATACAGACAAAGTGTCTGTACAAGCAAAATGCTAACACGAAAACTATATTTCTACGGATAAAGCGTCTGTACAAGCAAAGCGCTAACATGAAAACTATATTTATACGGACAAAATGTCTGTACAAGCAAAGTGCTAACACGAAAACTATATTTATACGGACAAAATGTCTGTACAAGCAAAGTGCTAACATGAAAACTATATTTATACAGACAAAGTGTCTGTACAAGCAAAGTGCTAACACGAAAACTATATTTATACGGACAAAGTGTCTGTACAAGCAAAGTGCTAACACGAAAACTATATTTCTACGGATAAAGCGTGTGTACAAGCAAAGCGCTAACATGAAAACTATATTTATACGGACAAAATGTCTGTACAAGCAAAGTGCTAACACGAAAACTATATTTATACGGAAAAAATGTCTGTACAAGCAAAGTGCTAACACGAAAACTATATTTATACGGACAAAGTGTCTGTACAAGCAAAGTGCTAACACGAAAACTATATTTCTACGGATAAAGCGTCTGTACAAGCAAAGCGCTAACATGAAAACTATATTTATACGGACAAAATGTCTGTACAAGCAAAGTGCTAACACGAAAACTATATTTATACGGACAAAGTGTCTGTACAAGCAAAGTGCTACACGAAAATTATATTTATACGGACAAAGTGTCTGTACAAGCAAAATGCTAACACGAAAACTATATTTATACGGACCAAATGTCTGTACAAGCAAAGTGCTAACACGAAAACTATATTTATACGGACAAAGTGTCTGTGCAAGCAAAGTGCTAACTCGAAAATTATATTTATACAGACAAAGTGTCTGTACAAGCAAAGTGCTAACACGAAAACTATATTTATACGGACAAAGTGTGTTCCCAAGCAAAGTGCTCATACGAAAACTATATATATACGGACAAAGTGTCTGTACAAGCAAAGTGCTAACACGAAAACTATATTTATACAGACAAAGTGTCTGGACAAGCAAAATGCTAACACGAAAACTATATTTCTACGGATAAAGCGTCTGTACAAGCAAAGCGCTAACATGAAAACTATATTTATACGGACAAAATGTCTGTACAAGCAAAGTGCTAACATGAAAACTATATTTATACAGACAAAGTGTCTGTACAAGCAAAGTGCTAACACGAAAACTATATTTATACGGACAAAGTGTCTGTACAAGCAAAGTGCTAACACGAAAACTATATTTCTACGGATAAAGCGTCTGTACAAGCAAAGCGCTTACATGAAAACTATATTTATACGGATAAAATGTCTGTACAAGCAAAGTGCTAACACGAAAACTATATTTATACGGAAAAAATGTCTGTACAAGCAAAGTGCTAACACGAAAACTATATTTATACGGACAAAGTGTCTGTACAAGCAAAGTGCTAACACGAAAACTATATTTCTACGGATAAAGCGTCTGTACAAGCAAAGCGCTAACATGAAAACTATATTTATACGGACAAAATGTCTGTACAAGCAAAGTGCTAACACGAAAACTATATTTATACGGACAAAGTGTCTGTACAAGCAAAGTGCTACACGAAAATTATATTTATACGGACAAAGTGTCTGTACAAGCAAAGTGCTAACACGAAAACTATATTTATACAGACAAAGTGTCTGTACAAGCAAAGTGCTAACTCGAAAATTATATTTATACGGACAAAGTGACTTTACAAGCAAAGTGCTTACACGAAAACTATATTTATACAGACAAAGTGTCTGTACAAGCAAAATGCTAACACGAAAACTATATTTCTACGGATAAAGCGTCTGTACAAGCAAAGCGCTAACATGAAAACTATATTTATACGGACAAAATGTCTGTACAAGCAAAGTGCTAACACGAAAACTATATTTATACAGACAAAATGTCTGTACAAGCAAAGTGCTAACATGAAAACTATATTTATACAGACAAAGTGTCTGTACAAGCAAAGTGCTAACACGAAAACTATATTTATACGGACAAAGTGTCTGTACAAGCAAAGTGCTAACACGAAAACTATATTTCTACGGATAAAGCGTCTGTACAAGCAAAGCGCTAACATGAAAACTATATTTATACGGACAAAATGTCTGTACAAGCAAAGTGCTAACACGAAAACTATATTTATACGGAAAAAATGTCTGTACAAGCAAAGTGCTAACACGAAAACTATATTTATACGGACAAAGTGTCTGTACAAGCAAAGTGCTAACACGAAAACTATATTTCTACGGATAAAGCGTCTGTACAAGCAAAGCGCTAACATGAAAACTATATTTATACGGACAAAATGTCTGTACAAGCAAAGTGCTAACACGAGAACTATATTTATACGGACAAAGTGTCTGTACAAGCAAAGTGCTACACGAAAATTATATTTATACGGACAAAGTGTCTGTACAAGCAAAGTGCTAACACGAAAACTATATTTATACAGACAAAGTGTCTGTACAAGCAAAGTGCTAACTCGAAAATTATATTTATACGGACAAAGTGACTTTACAAGCAAAGTGCTAACACGAAAACTATATTTATACAGACAAAGTGTCTGTACAAGCAAAATGCTAACACGAAAACTATATTTATACGGACAAAGTGTCTGTACAAGCAAAGTGCTAACTCGAAAATTATATTTATACGGACAAAGTGACTTTACAAGCAAAGTGCTAACACGAAAACTATATTTATACAGACAAAGTGTCTGTACAAGCAAAATGCTAACACGAAAACTATATTTATACGGACCAAATGTCTGTACAAGAAAATGCTAACTCGAAAATTATATTTATACGGACAAAGTGACTTTACAAGCAAAGTGCTAACACGAAAACTATATTTATACAGACAAAGTGTCTGTACAAGCAAAATGCTAACACGAAAACTATATTTATACGGACCAAATGTCTGTACAAGCAAAATGCTAACACGAAAACTATATTTATACAGACAAAGTGTCTGTACAAGCAAAGTGCTAACACGAAAACTATATTTATACGGACAAAGTGTGTTCCCAAGCAAAGTGCTCATACGAAAACTATATATATACGGACAAAGTGTCTGTACAAGCAAATCGCTACACGAAAATTATATTTATACGGACAAAGTGTCTGTAAAAGCAAAGCGCTAACACGAAAATTATATTTATACGGAAAAAGTGTCTGTACAAGCAAAGTGCTAACACGAAAACTATATTTATACGGACAAAGTGTGTTCCCAAGCAAAGTGCTCATACGAAAACTATATATATACGGACAAAGTGTCTGTACAAGCAAAGTGCTACACGAAAATTATATTTATACGGACAAAGTGTCTGTACAAGCAAAATGCTAACACGAAAACTATATTTATACGGACCAAATGTCTGTACAAGCAAAGTGCTAACACGAAAACTATATTTATACGGACAAAGTGTCTGTGCAAGCAAAGTGCTAACTCGAAAATTATATTTATACAGACAAAGTGTCTGTACAAGCAAAGTGCTAACACGAAAACTATATTTATACGGACAAAGTGTGTTCCCAAGCAAAGTGCTCATACGAAAACTATATATATACGGACAAAGTGTCTGTACAAGCAAAGTGCTAACACGAAAACTATATTTATACAGACAAAGTGTCTGGACAAGCAAAATGCTAACACGAAAACTATATTTCTACGGATAAAGCGTCTGTACAAGCAAAGCGCTAACATGAAAACTATATTTATACGGACAAAATGTCTGTACAAGCAAAGTGCTAACATGAAAACTATATTTATACAGACAAAGTGTCTGTACAAGCAAAGTGCTAACACGAAAACTATATTTATACGGACAAAGTGTCTGTACAAGCAAAGTGCTAACACGAAAACTATATTTCTACGGATAAAGCGTCTGTACAAGCAAAGCGCTAACATGAAAACTATATTTATACGGACAAAATGTCTGTACAAGCAAAGTGCTAACACGAAAACTATATTTATACGGAAAAAATGTCTGTACAAGCAAAGCGCTAACATGAAAACTATATTTATACGGACAAAATGTCTGTACAAGCAAAGTGCTAACACGAAAACTATATTTATACGGAAAAAATGTCTGTACAAGCAAAGCGCTAACATGAAAACTATATTTATACGGACAAAATGTCTGTACAAGCAAAGTGCTAACACGAAAACTATATTTATACGGAAAAAATGTCTGTACAAGCAAAGTGCTAACACGAAAACTATATTTATACGGACAAAGTGTCTGTACAAGCAAAGTGCTAACACGAAAACTATATTTATACAGACAAAGTGTCTGGACAAGCAAAATGCTAACACGAAAACTATATTTCTACGGATAAAGCGTCTGTACAAGCAAAGCGCTAACATGAAAACTATATTTATACGGACAAAATGTCTGTACAAGCAAAGTGCTAACATGAAAACTATATTTATACAGACAAAGTGTCTGTACAAGCAAAGTGCTAACACGAAAACTATATTTATACGGACAAAGTGTCTGTACAAGCAAAGTGCTAACACGAAAACTATATTTCTACGGATAAAGCGTCTGTACAAGCAAAGCGCTAACATGAAAACTATATTTATACGGACAAAATGTCTGTACAAGCAAAGTGCTAACACGAAAACTATATTTATACGGAAAAAATGTCTGTACAAGCAAAGCGCTAACATGAAAACTATATTTATACGGACAAAATGTCTGTACAAGCAAAGTGCTAACACGAAAACTATATTTATACGGAAAAAATGTCTGTACAAGCAAAGTGCTAACACGAAAACTATATTTATACGGACAAAGTGTCTGTACAAGCAAAGCCTTAACACGAAAACTATATTTATACGGACAAAGTGTCTGTACAAGCAAAGCGCTAACACGAAAACTATGTTTATACGGACAAAATGTCTATACAAGCAAAGTGCTAGCACGAAAACTATATTTATACGGACCAAATGTCTGTACAAGCAAAGTGCTAACATGAAAACTATATTTATACAGACAAAGTGTCTGTACAAGCAAAGTGCTAACACGAAAACTATATTTATACGGACAAAGTGTCTGTACAAGCAAAGTGCTAACACGAAAACTATATTTCTACGGATAAAGCGTCTGTACAAGCAAAGCGCTAACATGAAAACTATATTTATACGGACAAAGTGTCTGTACAAGCAAAGCGCTAACACGAAAACTATATTTATACGGACAAAGTGACTTTACAAGCAAAGTGCTAACACGAAAACTATATTTATACAGACAAAGTGTCTGTACAAGCAAAATGCTAACACGAAAACTATATTTCTACGGATAAAGCGTCTGTACGAGCAAAGCGCTAACATGAAAACTATATTTATACGGACAAAATGTCTGTACAAGCAAAGTGCTAACACGAAAACTATATTTATACGGACAAAGTGTCTGTACAAGCAAAATGCTAACACGAAAACTATATTTCTACGGATAAAGCGTCTGTACAAGCAAAGCGCTAACATGAAAACTATATTTATACGGACAAAATGTCTGTACAAGCAAAGTGCTAACACGAAAACTATATTTATACGGAAAAAATGTCTGTACAAGCAAAGTGCTAACACGAAAACTATATTTCTACGGATAAAGCCTCTGTACAAGCAAAGCGCTAACATGAAAACTATATTTATACGGACAAAATGTCTGTACAAGCAAAGTGCTAACACGAAAACTATATTTATACGGACAAAATGTCTGTACAAGCAAAGTGCTAACATGAAAACTATATTTATACAGACAAAGTGTCTGTACAAGCAAAGTGCTAACACGAAAACTATATTTATACGGACAAAGTGTCTGTACAAGCAAAGTGCTAACACGAAAACTATATTTCTTCGGATAAAGCGTCTGTACAAGCAAAGCGCTAACATGAAAACTATATTTATACGGACAAAATGTCTGTACAAGCAAAGTGCTAACACGAAAACTATATTTATACGGAAAAAATGTCTGTACAAGCAAAGTGCTAACACGAAAACTATATTTATACGGACAAAGTGTCTGTACAAGCAAAGTGCTAACACGAAAACTATATTTCTACGGATAAAGCGTCTGTACAAGCAAAGCGCTAACATGAAAACTATATTTATACGGACAAAATGTCTGTACAAGCAAAGTGCTAACACGAAAACTATATTTATACGGACAAAGTGTCTGTACAAGCAAAGTGCTACACGAAAATTATATTTATACGGACAAAGTGTCTGTACAAGCAAAGTGCTAACACGAAAACTATATTTATACAGACAAAGTGTCTGTACAAGCAAAGTGCTAACTCGAAAATTATATTTATACGGACAAAGTGACTTTACAAGCAAAGTGCTAACACGAAAACTATATTTATACGGACAAAGTGTCTGTACAAGCAAAGTGCTAACACGAAAACTATATTTCTTCGGATAAAGCGTCTGTACAAGCAAAGCGCTAACATGAAAACTATATTTATACGGACAAAATGTCTGTACAAGCAAAGTGCTAACACGAAAACTATATTTATACGGACAAAATGTCTGTACAAGCAAAGTGCTAACATGAAAACTATATTTATACAGACAAAGTGTCTGTACAAGCAAAGTGCTAACACGAAAACTATATTTATACGGACAAAGTGTCTGTACAAGCAAAGTGCTAACACGAAAACTATATTTCTACGGATAAAGCGTGTGTACAAGCAAAGCGCTAACATGAAAACTATATTTATACGGACAAAATGTCTGTACAAGCAAAGTGCTAACACGAAAACTATATTTATACGGAAAAAATGTCTGTACAAGCAAAGTGCTAACACGAAAACTATATTTCTACGGATAAAGCCTCTGTACAAGCAAAGCGCTAACATGAAAACTATATTTATACGGACAAAGTGTCTGTACAAGCAAAATGCTAACACGAAAACTATATTTCTACGGATAAAGCGTCTGTACAAGCAAAGCGCTAACATGAAAACTATATTTATACGGACAAAATGTCTGTACAAGCAAAGTGCTAACACGAAAACTATATTTATACGGAAAAAATGTCTGTACAAGCAAAGTGCTAACACGAAAACTATATTTCTACGGATAAAGCCTCTGTACAAGCAAAGCGCTAACATGAAAACTATATTTATACGGACAAAATGTCTGTACAAGCAAAGTGCTAACACGAAAACTATATTTATACGGACAAAATGTCTGTACAAGCAAAGTGCTAACATGAAAACTATATTTATACAGACAAAGTGTCTGTACAAGCAAAGTGCTAACACGAAAACTATATTTATACGGACAAAGTGTCTGTACAAGCAAAGTGCTAACACGAAAACTATATTTCTTCGGATAAAGCGTCTGTACAAGCAAAGCGCTAACATGAAAACTATATTTATACGGACAAAATGTCTGTACAAGCAAAGTGCTAACACGAAAACTATATTTATACGGACAAAATGTCTGTACAAGCAAAGTGCTAACATGAAAACTATATTTATACAGACAAAGTGTCTGTACAAGAAAAGTGCTAACACGAAAACTATATTTATACGGACAAAGTGTCTGTACAAGCAAAGTGCTAACACGAAAACTATATTTCTACGGATAAAGCGTGTGTACAAGCAAAGCGCTAACATGAAAACTATATTTATACGGACAAAATGTCTGTACAAGCAAAGTGCTAACACGAAAACTATATTTATACGGAAAAAATGTCTGTACAAGCAAAGTGCTAACACGAAAACTATATTTATACGGACAAAGTGTCTGTACAAGCAAAGCGCTAACACGAAAACTATATTTCTACGGATAAAGCGTCTGTACAAGCAAAGCGCTAACATGAAAACTATATTTATACGGACAAAATGTCTGTACAAGCAAAGTGCTAACACGAAAACTATATTTATACGGACAAAGTGTCTGTACAAGCAAAGTGCTACACGAAAATTATATTTATACGGACAAAGTGTCTGTACAAGCAAAATGCTAACACGAAAACTATATTTATACGGACCAAATGTCTGTACAAGCAAAGTGCTAACACGAAAACTATATTTATACGGACAAAGTGTCTGTGCAAGCAAAGTGCTAACTCGAAAATTATATTTATACAGACAAAGTGTCTGTACAAGCAAAGTGCTAACACGAAAACTATATTTATACGGACAAAGTGTGTTCCCAAGCAAAGTGCTCATACGAAAACTATATATATACGGACAAAGTGTCTGTACAAGCAAAGTGCTAACACGAAAACTATATTTATACAGACAAAGTGTCTGGACAAGCAAAATGCTAACACGAAAACTATATTTCTACGGATAAAGCGTCTGTACAAGCAAAGCGCTAACATGAAAACTATATTTATACGGACAAAATGTCTGTACAAGCAAAGTGCTAACATGAAAACTATATTTATACAGACAAAGTGTCTGTACAAGCAAAGTGCTAACACGAAAACTATATTTATACGGACAAAGTGTCTGTACAAGCAAAGTGCTAACACGAAAACTATATTTCTACGGATAAAGCGTCTGTACAAGCAAAGCGCTTACATGAAAACTATATTTATACGGATAAAATGTCTGTACAAGCAAAGTGCTAACACGAAAACTATATTTATACGGAAAAAATGTCTGTACAAGCAAAGTGCTAACACGAAAACTATATTTATACGGACAAAGTGTCTGTACAAGCAAAGTGCTAACACGAAAACTATATTTCTACGGATAAAGCGTCTGTACAAGCAAAGCGCTAACATGAAAACTATATTTATACGGACAAAATGTCTGTACAAGCAAAGTGCTAACACGAAAACTATATTTATACGGACAAAGTGTCTGTACAAGCAAAGTGCTACACGAAAATTATATTTATACGGACAAAGTGTCTGTACAAGCAAAGTGCTAACACGAAAACTATATTTATACAGACAAAGTGTCTGTACAAGCAAAGTGCTAACTCGAAAATTATATTTATACGGACAAAGTGACTTTACAAGCAAAGTGCTTACACGAAAACTATATTTATACAGACAAAGTGTCTGTACAAGCAAAATGCTAACACGAAAACTATATTTCTACGGATAAAGCGTCTGTACAAGCAAAGCGCTAACATGAAAACTATATTTATACGGACAAAATGTCTGTACAAGCAAAGTGCTAACACGAAAACTATATTTATACGGACAAAATGTCTGTACAAGCAAAGTGCTAACATGAAAACTATATTTATACAGACAAAGTGTCTGTACAAGCAAAGTGCTAACACGAAAACTATATTTATACGGACAAAGTGTCTGTACAAGCAAAGTGCTAACACGAAAACTATATTTCTACGGATAAAGCGTCTGTACAAGCAAAGCGCTAACATGAAAACTATATTTATACGGACAAAATGTCTGTACAAGCAAAGTGCTAACACGAAAACTATATTTATACGGAAAAAATGTCTGTACAAGCAAAGTGCTAACACGAAAACTATATTTATACGGACAAAGTGTCTGTACAAGCAAAGTGCTAACACGAAAACTATATTTCTACGGATAAAGCGTCTGTACAAGCAAAGCGCTAACATGAAAACTATATTTATACGGACAAAATGTCTGTACAAGCAAAGTGCTAACACGAAAACTATATTTATACGGACAAAGTGTCTGTACAAGCAAAGTGCTACACGAAAATTATATTTATACGGACAAAGTGTCTGTACAAGCAAAGTGCTAACACGAAAACTATATTTATACAGACAAAGTGTCTGTACAAGCAAAGTGCTAACTCGAAAATTATATTTATACGGACAAAGTGACTTTACAAGCAAAGTGCTAACACGAAAACTATATTTATACAGACAAAGTGTCTGTACAAGCAAAATGCTAACACGAAAACTATATTTATACGGACAAAGTGTCTGTACAAGCAAAGTGCTAACTCGAAAATTATATTTATACGGACAAAGTGACTTTACAAGCAAAGTGCTAACACGAAAACTATATTTATACAGACAAAGTGTCTGTACAAGCAAAATGCTAACACGAAAACTATATTTATACGGACCAAATGTCTGTACAAGAAAATGCTAACTCGAAAATTATATTTATACGGACAAAGTGACTTTACAAGCAAAGTGCTAACACGAAAACTATATTTATACAGACAAAGTGTCTGTACAAGCAAAATGCTAACACGAAAACTATATTTATACGGACCAAATGTCTGTACAAGCAAAATGCTAACACGAAAACTATATTTATACAGACAAAGTGTCTGTACAAGCAAAGTGCTAACACGAAAACCATATTTATACGGACAAAGTGTGTTCCCAAGCAAAGTGCTCATACGAAAACTATATATATACGGACAAAGTGTCTGTACAAGCAAATCGCTACACGAAAATTATATTTATACGGACAAAGTGTCTGTAAAAGCAAAGCGCTAACACGAAAATTATATTTATACGGAAAAAGTGTCTGTACAAGCAAAGTGCTAACACGAAAACTATATTTATACGGACAAAGTGTGTTCCCAAGCAAAGTGCTCATACGAAAACTATATATATACGGACAAAGTGTCTGTACAAGCAAAGTGCTACACGAAAATTATATTTATACGGACAAAGTGTCTGTACAAGCAAAATGCTAACACGAAAACTATATTTATACGGACCAAATGTCTGTACAAGCAAAGTGCTAACACGAAAACTATATTTATACGGACAAAGTGTCTGTGCAAGCAAAGTGCTAACTCGAAAATTATATTCATACAGACAAAGTGTCTGTACAAGCAAAGTGCTAACACGAAAACTATATTTATACGGACAAAGTGTGTTCCCAAGCAAAGTGCTCATACGAAAACTATATATATACGGACAAAGTGTCTGTACAAGCAAAGTGCTAACACGAAAACTATATTTATACAGACAAAGTGTCTGGACAAGCAAAATGCTAACACGAAAACTATATTTCTACGGATAAAGCGTCTGTACAAGCAAAGCGCTAACATGAAAACTATATTTATACGGACAAAATGTCTGTACAAGCAAAGTGCTAACATGAAAACTATATTTATACAGACAAAGTGTCTGTACAAGCAAAGTGCTAACACGAAAACTATATTTATACGGACAAAGTGTCTGTACAAGCAAAGTGCTAACACGAAAACTATATTTCTACGGATAAAGCGTCTGTACAAGCAAAGCGCTAACATGAAAACTATATTTATACGGACAAAATGTCTGTACAAGCAAAGTGCTAACACGAAAACTATATTTATACGGAAAAAATGTCTGTACAAGCAAAGCGCTAACATGAAAACTATATTTATACGGACAAAATGTCTGTACAAGCAAAGTGCTAACACGAAAACTATATTTATACGGAAAAAATGTCTGTACAAGCAAAGCGCTAACATGAAAACTATATTTATACGGACAAAATGTCTGTACAAGCAAAGTGCTAACACGAAAACTATATTTATACGGAAAAAATGTCTGTACAAGCAAAGTGCTAACACGAAAACTATATTTATACGGACAAAGTGTCTGTACAAGCAAAGTGCTAACACGAAAACTATATTTATACAGACAAAGTGTCTGGACAAGCAAAATGCTAACACGAAAACTATATTTCTACGGATAAAGCGTCTGTACAAGCAAAGCGCTAACATGAAAACTATATTTATACGGACAAAATGTCTGTACAAGCAAAGTGCTAACATGAAAACTATATTTATACAGACAAAGTGTCTGTACAAGCAAAGTGCTAACACGAAAACTATATTTATACGGACAAAGTGTCTGTACAAGCAAAGTGCTAACACGAAAACTATATTTCTACGGATAAAGCGTCTGTACAAGCAAAGCGCTAACATGAAAACTATATTTATACGGACAAAATGTCTGTACAAGCAAAGTGCTAACACGAAAACTATATTTATACGGAAAAAATGTCTGTACAAGCAAAGCGCTAACATGAAAACTATATTTATACGGACAAAATGTCTGTACAAGCAAAGTGCTAACACGAAAACTATATTTATACGGAAAAAATGTCTGTACAAGCAAAGTGCTAACACGAAAACTATATTTATACGGAAAAAATGTCTGTACAAGCAAAGTGCTAACACGAAAACTATATTTATACGGACAAAGTGTCTGTACAAGCAAAGCCTTAACACGAAAACTATATTTATACGGACAAAGAGTCTGTACAAGCAAAGCGCTAACACGAAAACTATGTTTATACGGACAAAATGTCTATACAAGCAAAGTGCTAGCACGAAAACTATATTTATACGGACCAAATGTCTGTACAAGCAAAGTGCTAACATGAAAACTATATTTATACAGACAAAGTGTCTGTACAAGCAAAGTGCTAACACGAAAACTAAATTTATACGGACAAAGTGTGTTCCCAAGCAAAGTGCTCATACGAAAACTATATATATACGGACAAAGTGTCTGTACAAGCAAAGTGCTAACACGAAAACTATATTTCTACGGATAAAGCGTCTGTACAAGCAAAGCGCTAACACGAAAACTATATTTATACGGACAAAGTGTCTGTACAAGCAAAGCCTTAACACGAAAACTATATTTATACGGACAAAGTGTCTGTACAAGCAAAGCGCTAACACGAAAACTATGTTTATACGGACAAAATGTCTATACAAGCAAAGTGCTAGCACGAAAACTATATTTATACGGACCAAATGTCTGTACAAGCAAAGTGCTAACATGAAAACTATATTTATACAGACAAAGTGTCTGTACAAGCAAAGTGCTAACACGAAAACTAAATTTATACGGACAAAGTGTGTTCCCAAGCAAAGTGCTCATACGAAAACTATATATATACGGACAAAGTGTCTGTACAAGCAAAGTGCTACACGAAAACTATATTTATACGGACAAAATGTCTGTACAAGCAAAGTGCTAACACGAAAACTATATTTATACGGACAAAGTGTCTGTACAAGCAAAGTGCTAACACGAAAATTATATTTATACGGACAAAGTGACTTTACAAGCAAAGTGCTAACACGGAAACTATATTTATACGGACAAAGTGTCTGTACAAGCAAAGCCTTAACACGAAAACTATATTTATACGGACAAAGTGTCTGTACAAGCAAAGCGCTAACACGAAAACTATGTTTATACGGACAAAATGTCTATACAAGCAAAGTGCTAGCACGAAAACTATATTTATACGGACCAAATGTCTGTACAAGCAAAGTGCTAACATGAAAACTATATTTATACAGACAAAGTGTCTGTACAAGCAAAGTGCTAACACGAAAACTAAATTTATACGGACAAAGTGTGTTCCCAAGCAAAGTGCTCATACGAAAACTATATATATACGGACAAAGTGTCTGTACAAGCAAAGTGCTAACACGAAAACTATATTTCTACGGATAAAGCGTCTGTACAAGCAAAGCGCTAACACGAAAACTATATTTATACGGACAAAGTGTCTGTACAAGCAAAGCCTTAACACGAAAACTATATTTATACGGACAAAGTGTCTGTACAAGCAAAGCGCTAACACGAAAACTATGTTTATACGGACAAAATGTCTATACAAGCAAAGTGCTAGCACGAAAACTATATTTATACGGACCAAATGTCTGTACAAGCAAAGTGCTAACATGAAAACTATATTTATACAGACAAAGTGTCTGTACAAGCAAAGTGCTAACACGAAAACTAAATTTATACGGACAAAGTGTGTTCCCAAGCAAAGTGCTCATACGAAAACTATATATATACGGACAAAGTGTCTGTACAAGCAAAGTGCTACACGAAAACTATATTTATACGGACAAAATGTCTGTACAAGCAAAGTGCTAACACGAAAACTATATTTATACGGACAAAGTGTCTGTACAAGCAAAGTGCTAACACGAAAATTATATTTATACGGACAAAGTGACTTTACAAGCAAAGTGCTAACACGAAAACTATATTTATACAGACAAAGTGTCTGTACAAGCAAAATGCTAACACGGAAACTATATTTATACGGACAAAGTGTCTGTACAAGCAAAGCGCTAACACGAAAACTATGTTTATACGGACAAAATGTCTATACAAGCAAAGTGCTAACACGAAAACTATATTTATACGGACAAAGTGTCTGTACAAGCAAAGTGCTAACACGAAAATTATATTTATACGGACAAAGTGACTTTACAAGCAAAGTGCTAACACGAAAACTATATTTATACAGACAAAGTGTCTGTACAAGCAAAATGCTAACACGGAAACTATATTTATACGGACAAAGTGTCTGTACAAGCAAAGCGCTAACACGAAAACTATGTTTATACGGACAAAATGTCTATACAAGCAAAGTGCTAGCACGAAAACTATATTTATACGGACCAAATGTCTGTACAAGCAAAGTGCTAACATGAAAACTATATTTATACAGACAAAGTGTCTGTACAAGCAAAGTGCTAACACGAAAACTAAATTTATACGGACAAAGTGTGTTCCCAAGCAAAGTGCTCATACGAAAACTATATACATACGGACAAAGTGTCTGTACAAGCAAAGTGCTACACGAAAACTATATTTATACGGACAAAATGTCTGTACAAGCAAAGTGCTAACACGAAAACTATATTTATACGGAAAAAATGTCTGTACAAGCAAAGTGCTAACACGAAAACTATATTTATACGGACAAAGTGTCTGTACAAGCAAAGTGCTAACACGAAAACTATATTTATACGGAAAAAATGTCTGTACAAGCAAAGTGCTAACACGAAAACTATATTTATACGGACAAAGTGTCTGTACAAGCAAAGTGCTAACACGAAAATTATATTTATACGGACAAAGTGACTTTACAAGCAAAGTGCTAACACGAAAACTATATTTATACGGACAAAGTGTCTGTACAAGCAAAGTGCTAACACGAAAACTATATTTATACGGAAAAAATGTCTGTACAAGCAAAGTGCTAACACGAAAACTATATTTATACGGACAAAGTGTCTGTACAAGCAAAGTGCTAACACGAAAATTATATTTATACGGACAAAGTGACTTTACAAGCAAAGTGCTAACACGAAAACTATATTTATACAGACAAAGTGTCTGTACAAGCAAAATGCTAACACGAAAACTATATTTATACGGACAAAGTGTCTGTACAAGCAAAGCGCTAACATGAAAACTATATTTATACGGACAAAATGTCTGTACAAGCAAAGTGCTAACACGAAAACTATATTTATACGGACAAAGTGTCTGTACAAGCAAAGTGCTACACGAAAATTATATTTATACGGACAAAGTGTCTGTACAAGCAAAGTGCTAACACGAAAACTATATTTATACAAACAAAGTGTCTGTACAAGCAAAATGCTAACACGAAAACTATATTTCTACGGATAAAGCGTCTGTACAAGCAAAGCGCTAACATGAAAACTATATTTATACGGACAAAGTGACTTTACAAGCAAAGTGCTAACACGAAAACTATATTTATACAGACAAAGTGTCTGTACAAGCAAAATGCTAACACGAAAACTATATTTCTACGGATAAAGCGTCTGTACAAGCAAAGCGCTAACATGAAAACTATATTTATACGGACAAAATGTCTGTACAAGCAAAGTGCTAACACGAAAACTATATTTATACAGAAAAAATGTCTGTACAAGCAAAGTGCTAACACGAAAACTATATTTCTACGGATAAAGCGTCTGTACAAGCAAAGCGCTAACATGAAAACTATATTTATACGGACAAAATGTCTGTACAAGCAAAGTGCTAACACGAAAACTATATTTCTACGGATAAAGCGTCTGTACAAGCAAAGCGCTAACATGAAAACAATATTTATACGGACAAAATGTCTGTACAAGCAAAGTGCTAACACGAAAACTATATTTATACGGAAAAAATGTCTGTACAAGCAAAGTGCTAACACGAAAACTATATTTATACGGACAAAGTGTCTGTACAAGCAAAGTGCTAACACGAAAACTATATTTCTACGGATAAAGCGTCTGTACAAGCAAAGTGCTAACACGAAAACTATATTTATACGGAAAAAATGTCTGTACAAGCAAAGTGCTAACACGAAAACTATATTTATACGGACAAAGTGTCTGTACAAGCAAAGTGCTAACACGAAAATTATATTTATACGGACAAAGTGACTTTACAAGCAAAGTGCTAACACGAAAACTATATTTATACAGACAAAGTGTCTGTACAAGCAAAATGCTAACACGAAAACTATATTTATACGGACAAAGTGTCTGTACAAGCAAAGCGCTAACATGAAAACTATATTTATACGGACAAAATGTCTGTACAAGCAAAGTGCTAACACGAAAACTATATTTATACGGACAAAGTGTCTGTACAAGCAAAGTGCTACACGAAAATTATATTTATACGGACAAAGTGTCTGTACAAGCAAAGTGCTAACACGAAAACTATATTTATACAAACAAAGTGTCTGTACAAGCAAAATGCTAACACGAAAACTATATTTCTACGGATAAAGCGTCTGTACAAGCAAAGCGCTAACATGAAAACAATATTTATACGGACAAAATGTCTGTACAAGCAAAGTGCTAACACGAAAACTATATTTATACGGACAAAGTGTCTGTACAAGCAAAGTGCTAACACGAAAACTATATTTATACGGACAAAGTGTCTGTACAAGCAAAGTGCTAACACGAAAACTATATTTATACAGACAAAGTGTCTGTACAAGCAAAGTGCTAACACGAAAACTATATTTATACGGACAAAGTGTCTGTACAAGCAAAGTGCTAACACGAAAACTATATTTCTTCGGATAAAGCGTCTGTACAAGCAAAGCGCTAACATGAAAACTATATTTATACGGACAAAATGTCTGTACAAGCAAAGTGCTAACACGAAAACTATATTTATACGGAAAAAATGTCTGTACAAGCAAAGTGCTAACACGAAAACTATATTTATACGGACAAAGTGTCTGTACAAGCAAAGTGCTAACACGAAAACTATATTTCTACGGATAAAGCGTCTGTACAAGCAAAGCGCTAACATGAAAACTATATTTATACGGACAAAATGTCTGTACAAGCAAAGTGCTAACACGAAAACTATATTTATACGGACAAAGTGTCTGTACAAGCAAAGTGCTACACGAAAATTATATTTATACGGACAAAGTGTCTGTACAAGCAAAGTGCTAACACGAAAACTATATTTATACAGACAAAGTGTCTGTACAAGCAAAGTGCTAACTCGAAAATTATATTTATACGGACAAAGTGACTTTACAAGCAAAGTGCTAACACGAAAACTATATTCATACAGACAAAGTGTCTGTACAAGCAAAATGCTAACACGAAAACTATATTTATACGGACAAAGTGTCTGTACAAGCAAAGTGCTAACTCGAAAATTATATTTATACGGACAAAGTGACTTTATAAGCAAAGTGCTAACACGAAAACTATATTTATACAGACAAAGTGTCTGTACAAGCAAAATGCTAACACGAAAACTATATTTATACGGACCAAATGTCTGTACAAGCAAAATGCTAACTCGAAAATTATATTTATACGGACAAAGTGACTTTACAAGCAAAGTTCTAACACGAAAACTATATTTATACGGACCAAATGTCTGTACAAGCAAAATGCTAACACGAAAACTATATTTATACAGACAAAGTGTCTGTACAAGCAAAGTGCTAACACGAAAACTATATTTATACGGACAAAGTGTGTTCCCAAGCAAAGTGCTCATACGAAAACTATATATATATACGGACAAAGTGTCTGTACAAGCAAATCGCTACACGAAAATTATATTTATACGGACAAAGTGTCTGTAAAAGCAAAGCGCTAACACGAAAATTATATTTATACGGAAAAAGTGTCTGTACAAGCAAAGTGCTAACACGAAAACTATATTTATACGGACAAAGTGTGTTCCCAAGCAAAGTGCTCATACGAAAACTATATATATACGGACAAAGTGTCTGTACAAGCAAAGTGCTACACGAAAATTATATTTATACGGACAAAGTGTCTGTACAAGCAAAATGCTAACACGAAAACTATATTTATACGGACCAAATGTCTGTACAAGCAAAGTGCTAACACGAAAACTATATTTATACGGACAAAGTGTCTGTGCAAGCAAAGTGCTAACTCGAAAATTATATTTATACAGACAAAGTGTCTGTACAAGCAAAGTGCTAACACGAAAACTATATTTATACGGACAAAGTGTGTTCCCAAGCAAAGTGCTCATACGAAAACTATATATATACGGACAAAGTGTCTGTACAAGCAAAGTGCTAACACGAAAACTATATTTATACAGACAAAGTGTCTGGACAAGCAAAATGCTAACACGAAAACTATATTTCTACGGATAAAGCGTCTGTACAAGCAAAGCGCTAACATGAAAACTATATTTATACGGACAAAATGTCTGTACAAGCAAAGTGCTAACATGAAAACTATATTTCTACGGATAAAGCGTCTGTACAAGCAAAGCGCTAACATGAAAACAATATTTATACGGACAAAATGTCTGTACAAGCAAAGTGCTAACACGAAAACTATATTTATACGGAAAAAATGTCTGTACAAGCAAAGTGCTAACACGAAAACTATATTTATACGGACAAAGTGTCTGTACAAGCAAAGTGCTAACACGAAAACTATATTTCTACGGATAAAGCGTCTGTACAAGCAAAGCGCTAACATGAAAACTATATTTATACGGACAAAATGTCTGTACAAGCAAAGTGCTAACACGAAAACTATATTTATACGGAAAAAATGTCTGTACAAGCAAAGTGCTAACACGAAAACTATATTTATACGGACAAAGTGTCTGTACAAGAAAAGTGCTAACACGAAAACTATATTTCTACGGATAAAGCGTCTGTACAAGCAAAGTGCTAACACGAAAACTATATTTATACGGACAAAATGTCTGTACAAGAAAAGTGCTAACACGAAAACTATATTTCTACGGATAAAGCGTCTGTACAAGCAAAGCGCTAACATGAAAACAATATTTATACGGACAAAATGTCTGTACAAGCAAAGTGCTAACACGAAAACTATATTTATACGGAAAAAATGTCTGTACAAGCAAAGTGCTAACACGAAAACTATATTTATACGGACAAAGTGTCTGTACAAGCAAAGTGCTAACACGAAAACTATATTTCTACGGATAAAGCGTCTGTACAAGCAAAGCGCTAACATGAAAACTATATTTATACGGACAAAATGTCTGTACAAGCAAAGTGCTAACACGAAAACTATATTTATACGGAAAAAATGTCTGTACAAGCAAAGTGCTAACACGAAAACTATATTTATACGGACAAAGTGTCTGTACAAGCAAAGTGCTAACACGAAAACTATATTTCTACGGATAAAGCGTCTGTACAAGCAAAGCGCTAACATGAAAACTATATTTATACGGACAAAGTGTCTGTACAAGCAAAGCGCTAACACGAAAACTATATTTATACGGACAAAGTGACTTTACAAGCAAAGTGCTAACACGAAAACTATATTTATACAGACAAAGTGTCTGTACAAGCAAAATGCTAACACGAAAACTATATTTCTACGGATAAAGCGTCTGTACGAGCAAAGCGCTAACATGAAAACTATATTTATACGGACAAAATGTCTGTACAAGCAAAGTGCTAACATGAAAACTATATTTATACAGACAAAGTGTCTGTACAAGCAAAGTGCTAACACGGAAACTATATTTATACGGACAAAGTGTCTGTACAAGCAAAGTGCTAACACGAAAACTATATTTCTTCGGATAAAGCGTCTGTACAAGCAAAGCGCTAACATGAAAACTATATTTATACGGACAAAATGTCTGTACAAGCAAAGTGCTAACACGAAAACTATATTTATACGGAAAAAATGTCTGTACAAGCAAAGTGCTAACACGAAAACTATATTTATACGGACAAAGTGTCTGTACAAGCAAAGTGCTAACACGAAAACTATATTTCTACGGATAAAGCGTCTGTACAAGCAAAGCGCTAACATGAAAACTATATTTATACGGACAAAATGTCTGTACAAGCAAAGTGCTAACACGAAAACTATATTTATACGGACAAAGTGTCTGTACAAGCAAAGTGCTACACGAAAATTATATTTATACGGACAAAGTGTCTGTACAAGCAAAGTGCTAACACGAAAACTATATTTATACAGACAAAGTGTCTGTACAAGCAAAGTGCTATCTCGAAAATTATATTTATACGGACAAAGTGACTTTACAAGCAAAGTGCTAACACGAAAACTATATTCATACAGACAAAGTGTCTGTACAAGCAAAATGCTAACACGAAAACTATATTTATACGGACAAAGTGTCTGTACAAGCAAAGTGCTAACTCGAAAATTATATTTATACGGACAAAGTGACTTTATAAGCAAAGTGCTAACACGAAAACTATATTTATACAGACAAAGTGTCTGTACAAGCAAAATGCTAACACGAAAACTATATTTATACGGACCAAATGTCTGTACAAGCAAAATGCTAACTCGAAAATTATATTTATACGGACAAAGTGACTTTACAAGCAAAGTGCTAACACGAAAACTATATTTATACAGACAAAGTGTCTGTACAAGCAAAATGCTAACACGAAAACTATATTTATACGGACCAAATGTCTGTACAAGCAAAATGCTAACACGAAAACTATATTTATACAGACAAAGTGTCTGTACAAGCAAAGTGCTAACACGAAAACTATATTTATACGGACAAAGTGTGTTCCCAAGCAAAGTGCTCATACGAAAACTATATATATATACGGACAAAGTGTCTGTACAAGCAAATCGCTACACGAAAATTATATTTATACGGACAAAGTGTCTGTAAAAGCAAAGCGCTAACACGAAAATTATATTTATACGGAAAAAGTGTCTGTACAAGCAAAGTGCTAACACGAAAACTATATTTATACGGACAAAGTGTGTTCCCAAGCAAAGTGCTCATACGAAAACTATATATATACGGACAAAGTGTCTGTACAAGCAAAGTGCTACACGAAAATTATATTTATACGGACAAAGTGTCTGTACAAGCAAAATGCTAACATGAAAACTATATTTATACGGACCAAATGTCTGTACAAGCAAAGTGCTAACACGAAAACTATATTTATACGGACAAAGTGTCTGTGCAAGCAAAGTGCTAACTCGAAAATTATATTTATACAGACAAAGTGTCTGTACAAGCAAAGTGCTAACACGAAAACTATATTTATACGGACAAAGTGTGTTCCCAAGCAAAGTGCTCATACGAAAACTATATATATACGGACAAAGTGTCTGTACAAGCAAAGTGCTAACACGAAAACTATATTTATACAGACAAAGTGTCTGGACAAGCAAAATGCTAACACGAAAACTATATTTCTACGGATAAAGCGTCTGTACAAGCAAAGCGCTAACATGAAAACTATATTTATACGGACAAAATGTCTGTACAAGCAAAGTGCTAACATGAAAACTATATTTATACAGACAAAGTGTCTGTACAAGCAAAGTGCTAACACGAAAACTATATTTATACGGAGAAAGTGTCTGTACAAGCAAAGTGCTAACACGAAAACTATATTTATACGGACAAAGTGTCTGTACAAGCAAAGTGCTAACACGAAAACTATATTTCTACGGATAAAGCGTCTGTACAAGCAAAGCGCTAACATGAAAACTATATTTATACGGACAAAATGTCTGTACAAGCAAAGTGCTAACACGAAAACTATATTTATACGGACAAAGTGTCTGTACAAGCAAAGTGCTACACGAAAATTATATTTATACGGACAAAGTGTCTGTACAAGCAAAGTGCTAACACGAAAACTATATTTATACAGACAAAGTGTCTGTACAAGCAAAGTGCTAACTCGAAAATTATATTTATACGGACAAAGTGACTTTACAAGCAAAGTGCTAACACGAAAACTATATTTATACAGACAAAGTGTCTGTACAAGCAAAATGCTAACACGAAAACTATATTTATACGGACAAAGTGTCTGTACAAGCAAAGTGCTAACTCGAAAATTATATTTATACGGACAAAGTGACTTTACAAGCAAAGTGCTAACACGAAAACTATATTTATACAGACAAAGTGTCTGTACAAGCAAAATGCTAACACGAAAACTATATTTATACGGACCAAATGTCTGTACAAGAAAATGCTAACTCGAAAATTATATTTATACGGACAAAGTGACTTTACAAGCAAAGTGCTAACACGAAAACTATATTTATACAGACAAAGTGTCTGTACAAGCAAAATGCTAACACGAAAACTATATTTATACGGACCAAATGTCGTTACAAGCAAAATGCTAACACGAAAACTATATTTATACAGACAAAGTGTCTGTACAAGCAAAGTGCTAACACGAAAACTATATTTATACGGACAAAGTGTGTTCCCAAGCAAAGTGCTCATACGAAAACTATATATATACGGACAAAGTGTCTGTACAAGCAAATCGCTACACGAAAATTATATTTATACGGACAAAGTGTCTGTAAAAGCAAAGCGCTAACACGAAAATTATATTTATACGGAAAAAGTGTCTGTACAAGCAAAGTGCTAACACGAAAACTATATTTATACGGACAAAGTGTGTTCCCAAGCAAAGTGCTCATACGAAAACTATATATATACGGACAAAGTGTCTGTACAAGCAAAGTGCTACACGAAAATTATATTTATACGGACAAAGTGTCTGTACAAGCAAAATGCTAACACGAAAACTATATTTATACGGACCAAATGTCTGTACAAGCAAAGTGCTAACACGAAAACTATATTTATACGGACAAAGTGTCTGTGCAAGCAAAGTGCTAACTCGAAAATTATATTTATACAGACAAAGTGTCTGTACAAGCAAAGTGCTAACACGAAAACTATATTTATACGGACAAAGTGTGTTCCCAAGAAAAGTGCTCATACGAAAACTATATATATACGGACAAAGTGTCTGTACAAGCAAAGTGCTAACACGAAAACTATATTTATACAGACAAAGTGTCTGGACAAGCAAAATGCTAACACGAAAACTATATTTCTACGGATAAAGCGTCTGTACAAGCAAAGCGCTAACATGAAAACTATATTTATACGGACAAAATGTCTGTACAAGCAAAGTGCTAACATGAAAACTATATTTATACAGACAAAGTGTCTGTACAAGCAAAGTGCTAACACGAAAACTATATTTATACGGACAAAGTGTCTGTACAAGCAAAGTGCTAACACGAAAACTATATTTCTACGGATAAAGCGTCTGTACAAGCAAAGCGCTAACATGAAAACTATATTTATACGGACAAAATGTCTGTACAAGCAAAGTGCTAACACGAAAACTATATTTATACGGAAAAAATGTCTGTACAAGCAAAGTGCTAACACGAAAACTATATTTATACGGACAAAGTGTCTGTACAAGCAAAGCCTTAACACGAAAACTATATTTATACGGACAAAGTGTCTGTACAAGCAAAGCGCTAACACGAAAACTATGTTTATACGGACAAAATGTCTATACAAGCAAAGTGCTAGCACGAAAACTATATTTATACGGACCAAATGTCTGTACAAGCAAAGTGCTAACATGAAAACTATATTTATACAGACAAAGTGTCTGTACAAGCAAAGTGCTAACACGAAAACTAAATTTATACGGACAAAGTGTGTTCCCAAGCAAAGTGCTCATACGAAAACTATATATATACGGACAAAGTGTCTGTACAAGCAAAGTGCTACACGAAAACTATATTTATACGGACAAAATGTCTGTACAAGCAAAGTGCTAACACGAAAACTATATTTATACGGACAAAGTGTCTGTACAAGCAAAGTGCTAACACGAAAATTATATTTATACGGACAAAGTGACTTTACAAGCAAAGTGCTAACACGAAAACTATATTTATACAGAAAAAGTGTCTGTACAAGCAAAATGCTAACACGGAAACTATATTTATACGGACAAAGTGTCTGTACAAGCAAAGCGCTAACACGAAAACTATGTTTATACGGACAAAATGTCTATACAAGCAAAGTGCTAACACGAAAACTATATTTATACGGACAAAGTGTCTGTACAAGCAAAGTGCTAACACGAAAATTATATTTATACGGACAAAGTGACTTTACAAGCAAAGTGCTAACACGAAAACTATATTTATACAGACAAAGTGTCTGTACAAGCAAAATGCTAACACGGAAACTATATTTATACGGACAAAGTGTCTGTACAAGCAAAGCGCTAACACGAAAACTATGTTTATACGGACAAAATGTCTATACAAGCAAAGTGCTAGCACGAAAACTATATTTATACGGACCAAATGTCTGTACAAGCAAAGTGCTAACATGAAAACTATATTTATACAGACAAAGTGTCTGTACAAGCAAAGTGCTAACACGAAAACTAAATTTATACGGACAAAGTGTGTTCCCAAGCAAAGTGCTCATACGAAAACTATATATATACGGACAAAGTGTCTGTACAAGCAAAGTGCTACACGAAAACTATATTTATACGGACAAAATGTCTGTACAAGCAAAGTGCTAACACGAAAACTATATTTATACGGAAAAAATGTCTGTACAAGCAAAGTGCTAACACGAAAACTATATTTATACGGACAAAGTGTCTGTACAAGCAAAGTGCTAACACGAAAACTATATTTATACGGAAAAAATGTCTGTACAAGCAAAGTGCTAACACGAAAACTATATTTATACGGACAAAGTGTCTGTTCAAGCAAAGTGCTAACACGAAAATTATATTTATACGGACAAAGTGACTTTACAAGCAAAGTGCTAACACGAAAACTATATTTATACGGACAAAGTGTCTGTACAAGCAAAGTGCTAACACGAAAACTATATTTATACGGAAAAAATGTCTGTACAAGCAAAGTGCTAACACGAAAACTATATTTATACGGACAAAGTGTCTGTACAAGCAAAGTGCTAACACGAAAATTATATTTATACGGACAAAGTGACTTTACAAGCAAAGTGCTAACACGAAAACTATATTTATACAGACAAAGTGTCTGTACAAGCAAAATGCTAACACGAAAACTATATTTATACGGACAAAGTGTCTGTACAAGCAAAGCGCTAACATGAAAACTATATTTATACGGACAAAATGTCTGTACAAGCAAAGTGCTAACACGAAAACTATATTTATACGGACAAAGTGTCTGTACAAGCAAAGTGCTACACGAAAATTATATTTATACGGACAAAGTGTCTGTACAAGCAAAGTGCTAACACGAAAACTATATTTATACAAACAAAGTGTCTGTACAAGCAAAATGCTAACACGAAAACTATATTTCTACGGATAAAGCGTCTGTACAAGCAAAGCGCTAACATGAAAACTATATTTATACGGACAAAGTGACTTTACAAGCAAAGTGCTAACACGAAAACTATATTTATACAGACAAAGTGTCTGTACAAGCAAAATGCTAACACGAAAACTATATTTCTACGGATAAAGCGTCTGTACAAGCAAAGCGCTAACATGAAAACTATATTTATACGGACAAAATGTGTGTACAAGCAAAGTGCTAACACGAAAACTATATTTATACGGAAAAAATGTCTGTACAAGCAAAGTGCTAACACGAAAACTATATTTCTACGGATAAAGCGTCTGTACAAGCAAAGCGCTAACATGAAAACTATATTTATACGGACAAAATGTCTGTACAAGCAAAGTGCTAACACGAAAACTATATTTATACGGACAAAATGTCTGTACAAGAAAAGTGCTAACACGAAAACTATATTTCTACGGATAAAGCGTCTGTACAAGCAAAGCGCTAACATGAAAACAATATTTATACGGACAAAATGTCTGTACAAGCAAAGTGCTAACACGAAAACTATATTTATACGGAAAAAATGTCTGTACAAGCAAAGTGCTAACACGAAAACTATATTTATACGGACAAAGTGTCTGTACAAGCAAAGTGCTAACACGAAAACTATATTTCTACGGATAAAGCGTCTGTACAAGCAAAGCGCTAACATGAAAACTATATTTATACGGACAAAATGTCTGTACAAGCAAAGTGCTAACACGAAAACTATATTTATACAGACAAAGTGTCTGTACAAGCAAAATGCTAACACGAAAACTATATTTCTACGGATAAAGCGTCTGTACGAGCAAAGCGCTAACATGAAAACTATATTTATACGGACAAAATGTCTGTACAAGCAAAGTGCTAACACGAAAACTATATTTATACGGACAAAATGTCTGTACAAGAAAAGTGCTAACACGAAAACTATATTTCTACGGATAAAGCGTCTGTACAAGCAAAGCGCTAACATGAAAACAATATTTATACGGACAAAATGTCTGTACAAGCAAAGTGCTAACACGAAAACTATATTTATACGGAAAAAATGTCTGTACAAGCAAAGTGCTAACACGAAAACTATATTTATACGGACAAAGTGTCTGTACAAGCAAAGTGCTAACACGAAAACTATATTTCTACGGATAAAGCGTCTGTACAAGCAAAGCGCTAACATGAAAACTATATTTATACGGACAAAATGTCTGTACAAGCAAAATGCTAACACGAAAACTATATTTATACGGAAAAAATGTCTGTACAAGCAAAGTGCTAACACGAAAACTATATTTATACGGACAAAGTGTCTGTACAAGCAAAGTGCTAACACGAAAACTATATTTCTACGGATAAAGCGTCTGTACAAGCAAAGCGCTAACATGAAAACTATATTTATACGGACAAAGTGTCTGTACAAGCAAAGCGCTAACACGAAAACTATATTTATACGGACAAAGTGACTTTACAAGCAAAGTGCTAACACGAAAACTATATTTATACAGACAAAGTGTCTGTACAAGCAAAATGCTAACACGAAAACTATATTTCTACGGATAAAGCGTCTGTACGAGCAAAGCGCTAACATGAAAACTATATTTATACGGACAAAATGTCTGTACAAGCAAAGTGCTAACACGAAAACTATATTTATACGGACAAAGTGTCTGTACAAGCAAAATGCTAACACGAAAACTATATTTCTACGGATAAAGCGTCTGTACAAGCAAAGCGCTAACATGAAAACTATATTTATACGGATAAAATGTCTGTACAAGCAAAGTGCTAACACGAAAACTATATTTATACGGAAAAAATGTCTGTACAAGCAAAGTGCTAACACGAAAACTATATTTCTACGGATAAAGCGTCTGTACAAGCAAAGCGCTAACATGAAAACTATATTTATACGGACAAAATGTCTGTACAAGCAAAGTGCTAACACGAAAACTATATTTATACGGAAAAAATGTCTGTACAAGCAAAGTGCTAACACGAAAACTATATTTATACGGACAAAGTGTCTGTACAAGCAAAGTGCTAACACGAAAACTATATTTCTACGGATAAAGCGTCTGTACAAGCAAAGCGCTAACATGAAAACTATATTTATACGGACAAAATGTCTGTACAAGCAAAGTGCTAACACGAAAACTATATTTATACGGACAAAGTGTCTGTACAAGCAAAGTGCTACACGAAAATTATATTTATACGGACAAAGTGTCTGTACAAGCAAAGTGCTAACACGAAAACTATATTTATACAGACAAAGTGTCTGTACAAGCAAAGTGCTAACTCGAAAATTATATTTATACGGACAAAGTGACTTTACAAGCAAAGTGCTAACACGAAAACTATATTCATACAGACAAAGTGTCTGTACAAGCAAAATGCTAACACGAAAACTATATTTATACGGACAAAGTGTCTGTACAAGCAAAGTGCTAACTCGAAAATTATATTTATACGGACAAAGTGACTTTATAAGCAAAGTGCTAACACGAAAACTATATTTATACAGACAAAGTGTCTGTACAAGCAAAATGCTAACACGAAAACTATATTTATACGGACCAAATGTCTGTACAAGCAAAATGCTAACTCGAAAATTATATTTATACGGACAAAGTGACTTTACAAGCAAAGTGCTAACACGAAAACTATATTTATACGGACCAAATGTCTGTACAAGCAAAATGCTAACACGAAAACTATATTTATACAGACAAAGTGTCTGTACAAGCAAAGTGCTAACACGAAAACTATATTTATACGGACAAAGTGTGTTCCCAAGCAAAGTGCTCATACGAAAACTATATATATATACGGACAAAGTGTCTGTACAAGCAAATCGCTACACGAAAATTATATTTATACGGACAAAGTGTCTGTAAAAGCAAAGCGCTAACACGAAAATTATATTTATACGGAAAAAGTGTCTGTACAAGCAAAGTGCTAACACGAAAACTATATTTATACGGACAAAGTGTGTTCCCAAGCAAAGTGCTCATACGAAAACTATATATATACGGACAAAGTGTCTGTACAAGCAAAGTGCTACACGAAAATTATATTTATACGGACAAAGTGTCTGTACAAGCAAAATGCTAACACGAAAACTATATTTATACGGACCAAATGTCTGTACAAGCAAAGTGCTAACACGAAAACTATATTTATACGGACAAAGTGTCTGTGCAAGCAAAGTGCTAACTCGAAAATTATATTTTTACAGACAAAGTGTCTGTACAAGCAAAGTGCTAACACGAAAACTATATTTATACGGACAAAGTGTGTTCCCAAGCAAAGTGCTCATACGAAAACTATATATATACGGACAAAGTGTCTGTACAAGCAAAGTGCTAACACGAAAACTATATTTATACAGACAAAGTGTCTGGACAAGCAAAATGCTAACACGAAAACTATATTTCTACGGATAAAGCGTCTGTACAAGCAAAGCGCTAACATGAAAACTATATTTATACGGACAAAATGTCTGTACAAGCAAAGTGCTAACATGAAAACTATATTTATACAGACAAAGTGTCTGTACAAGCAAAGTGCTAACACGAAAACTATATTTATACAGACAAAGTGTCTGTACAAGCAAAGTGCTAACACGAAAACTATATTTATACGGACAAAGTGTGTTCCCAAGCAAAGTGCTCATACGAAAACTATATATATACGGACAAAGTGTCTGTACAAGCAAAGTGCTAACACGAAAACTATATTTATACAGACAAAGTGTCTGGACAAGCAAAATGCTAACTCGAAAATTATATTTATACGGACAAAGTGTCTGTACAAGCAAAGTGCTACACGAAAATTATATTTATACGGACAAAGTGTCTGTACAAGCAAAATGCTAACATGAAAACTATATTTATACGGACCAAATGTCTGTACAAGCAAAGTGCTAACTCGAAAATTATATTTATACGGACAAAGTGACTTTACAAGCAAAGTGCTAACACGAAAACTATATTTATACGGACAAAGTGTCTGTGCAAGCAAAGTGCTAACTCGAAAATTATATTTATACAGACAAAGTGTCTGTACAAGCAAAGTGCTAACACGAAAACTATATTTATACGGACAAAGTGTGTTCCCAAGCAAAGTGCTCATACGAAAACTATATATATACGGACAAAGTGTCTGTACAAGCAAAGTGCTAACACGAAAACTATATTTATACAGACAAAGTGTCTGGACAAGCAAAATGCTAACTCGAAAATTATATTTATACGGACAAAGTGTCTGTACAAGCAAAGTGCTACACGAAAATTATATTTATACGGACAAAGTGTCTGTACAAGCAAAATGCTAACATGAAAACTATATTTATACGGACCAAATGTCTGTACAAGCAAAGTGCTAACTCGAAAATTATATTTATACGGACAAAGTGACTTTACAAGCAAAGTGCTAACACGAAAACTATATTTATACGGACAAAGTGTCTGTGCAAGCAAAGTGCTAACTCGAAAATTATATTTATACAGACAAAGTGTCTGTACAAGCAAAGTGCTAACACGAAAACTATATTTATACGGACAAAGTGTGTTCCCAAGCAAAGTGCTCATACGAAAACTATATATATACGGACAAAGTGTCTGTACAAGCAAAGTGCTAACACGAAAACTATATTTATACAGACAAAGTGTCTGGACAAGCAAAATGCTAACACGAAAACTATATTTCTACGGATAAAGCGTCTGTACAAGCAAAGCGCTAACATGAAAACTATATTTATACGGACAAAATGTCTGTACAAGCAAAGTGCTAACATGAAAACTATATTTATACAGACAAAGTGTCTGTACAAGCAAAGTGCTAACACGAAAACTATATTTATACGGACAAAGTGTCTGTACAAGCAAAGTGCTAACACGAAAACTATATTTATACAGACAAAGTGTCTGGACAAGCAAAATGCTAACTCGAAAATTATATTTATACGGACAAAGTGTCTGTACAAGCAAAGTGCTACACGAAAATTATATTTATACGGACAAAGTGTCTGTACAAGCAAAATGCTAACATGAAAACTATATTTATACGGACCAAATGTCTGTACAAGCAAAGTGCTAACTCGAAAATTATATTTATACGGACAAAGTGACTTTACAAGCAAAGTGCTAACACGAAAACTATATTTCTACGGATAAAGCGTCTGTACAAGCAAAGCGCTAACATGAAAACTATATTTATACGGACAAAATGTCTGTACAAGCAAAGTGCTAACACGAAAACTATATTTATACGGAAAAAATGTCTGTACAAGCAAAGTGCTAACACGAATACTATATTTATACGGACAAAGTGTCTGTACAAGCAAAGCCTTAACACGAAAACTATATTTATACGGACAAAGTGTCTGTACAAGCAAAGCGCTAACACGAAAACTATATTTATACGGACAAAATGTCTATACAAGCAAAGTGCTAGCACGAAAACTATATTTATACGGACCAAATGTCTGTACAAGCAAAGTGCTAACATGAAAACTATATTTATACAGACAAAGTGTCTGTACAAGCAAAGTGCTAACACGAAAACTAAATTTATACGGACAAAGTGTGTTCCCAAGCAAAGTGCTCATACGAAAACTATATATATACGGACAAAGTGTCTGTACAAGCAAAGTGCTACACGAAAACTATATTTATACGGACAAAATGTCTGTACAAGCAAAGTGCTAACACGAAAACTATATTTATACGGAAAAAATGTCTGTACAAGCAAAGTGCTAACACGAAAACTATATTTATACGGACAAAGTGTCTGTACAAGCAAAACCTTAACACGAAAACTATATTTATACGGACAAAATGTCTATACAAGCAAAGTGCTAACACGAAAACTATATTTATACGGACAAAGTGTCTGTAAAAGCAAAGCGCTAACACGAAAATTATATTTATACGGACAAAGTGTCTGTACAAGCAAATAGCTAACACGAAAACTATATTTATACGGACAAAGTGTCTGTACAAGCAAAGTGCTAACACGAAAATTATATTTATACGGACAAAGTGTCTGTACAAGCAAAGTGCTAACACGAAAACTATATTTATACGGACAAAGTGTCTGTACAAGCAAAGTGCTAACTCGAAAATTATATTTATACGGACAAAGTGACTTTACAAGCAAAGTGCTAACACGAAAACTATATTTATACAGACAAAGTGTCTGTACAAGCAAAGTGCTAACACGAAAACTATATTTATACGGACAAAGTGTCTGTACAAGCAAAGTGCTAACACGAAAATTATATTTATACGGACAAAGTGTCTGTACAAGCAAAGTGCTAACACCAAAACTATATTTATACGGACAAAGTGTCTGTACAAGCAAAGTGCTAACTCGAAAATTATATTTATACGGACAAAGTGTCTGTACAAGCAAAGTACTAACACGAAAACTATATTTATACGGACAAAGTGTCTGTACAAGCAAAACCTTAACACGAAAACTATATTTATACGGACAAAATGTCTATACAAGCAAAGTGCTAACACGAAAACTATATTTATACGGAAAAAATGTCTGTACAAGCAAAGTGCTAACACGAAAACTATATTTATACGGACAAAATGTCTGTACAAGCAAAGTGCTAACACGAAAACTATATTTATACGGACAAAGTGTCTGTACAAGCAAAGTGCTAACTCGAAAATTATATTTATACGGACAAAGTGTCTGTACAAGCAAAGTGCTACACGAAAACTATATTTATACGGACAAAATGTCTGTACAAGCAAAGTGCCAACACGAAAACTATATTTATACGGAAAAAATGTCTGTACAAGCAAAGTGCTAACACGAAAACTATATTTATACGGACAAAGTGTCTGTACAAACAAAACCTTAACACGAAAACTATATTTATACGGAAAAAATGTCTGTACAAGCAAAGTGCTAACACGAAAACTATATTTATACGGACAAAATGTCTGTACAAGCAAAGTGCTAACACGAAAACTATATTTATACGGACAAAGTGTCTGTACAAGCAAAGTGCTAACTCGAAAATTATATTTATACGGACAAAGTGTCTGTACAAGCAAAGTGCTACACGAAAACTATATTTATACGGACAAAATGTCTGTACAAGCAAAGTGCTAACACGAAAACTATATTTATACGGAAAAAATGTCTGTACAAGCAAAGTACTAACACGAAAACTATATTTATACGGACAAAGTGTCTGTACAAGCAAAACCTTAACACGAAAACTATATTTATACGGACAAAATGTCTGTACAAGCAAAGTGCTAACACGAAAACTATATTTATACGGACAAAGTGTCTGTACAAGCAAAGTGCTAACACGAAAACTATATTTCTACGGATAAAGCGTCTGTACAAGCAAAGCGCTAACATGAAAACTATATTTATACGGACAAAATGTCTGTACAAGCAAAGTGCTAACACGAAAACTATATTTATACGGAAAAAATGTCTGTACAAGCAAAGTGCTAACACGAAAACTATATTTATACGGACAAAGTGTCTGTACAAGCAAAGTGCTAACACGAAAACTATATTTCTACGGATAAAGCGTCTGTACAAGCAAAGCGCTAACATGAAAACTATATTTATACGGACAAAATGTCTGTACAAGCAAAGTGCTACACGAAAATTATATTTATACGGACAAAGTGTCTGTACAAGCAAAGTGCTAACACGAAAACTATATTTATACAGACAAAGTGTCTGTACAAGCAAAGTGCTAACTCGAAAATTATATTTATACGGACAAAGTGACTTTACAAGCAAAGTGCTAACACGAAAACTATATTTATACAGACAAAGTGTCTGTACAAGCAAAGTGCTACACGAAAATTATATTTATACGGACAAAGTGTCTGTACAAGCAAAGTGCTAACACGAAAACTATATTTATACAGACAAAGTGTCTGTACAAGCAAAGTGCTAACTCGAAAATTATATTTATACGGACAAAGTGACTTTACAAGCAAAGTGCTAACACGAAAACTATATTTATACAGACAAAGTGTCTGTACAAGCAAAATGCTAACACGAAAACTATTTTTATACGGACAAAGTGTCTGTACAAGCAAAGTGCTAACTCGAAAATTATATTTATACGGACAAAGTGACTTTACAAGCAAAGTGCTAACACGAAAACTATATTTATACAGACAAAGTGTCTGTACAAGCAAAATGCTAACACGAAAACTATATTTATACGGACCAAATGTCTGTACAAGCAAAATGCTAACTCGAAAATTATATTTATACGGACAAAATGTCTATACAAGCAAAGTGCTAACACGAAAACTATATTTATACGGACAAAGTGTCTGTACAAGCAAAGTGCTAACACGAAAACTATATTTATACGGAAAAAGTGTCTGTACAACCAAAGTGCTAACACGAAAACTATATTTATATGGACTAAATGTCTGTATAAGCAAAGTGCTAACACGAAAACTATATTTATACGGACAAAGTGTCTGTACATGCAAAGCGCTAACACAAAAACTATATTTATACGGACAAAGTGTCTGTATAAGCAAAGTGCTAACACGAAAACTATATTTATACGGACAAAGTGTCTGTACAATCAAAGTGCTAACACGAAAACTATATTTATACAGACAAAGTGTCTGTACAAGCAAAGTGCTAACACGAAAACTATATTTATACGGACAAAGTGTCTGTACAAGCAAAGTACTAACACGAAAACTATATTTATACGGACAAAGTGTCTGTACAAGCAAAACCTTAACACGAAAACTATATTTATACGGACAAAATGTCTATACAAGCAAAGTGCTAACACGAAAACTATATTTATACGGAAAAAATGTCTGTACAAGCAAAGTGCTAACACGAAAACTATATTTATACGGACAAAATGTCTGTACAAGCAAAGTGCTAACACGAAAACTATATTTATACGGACAAAGTGTCTGTACAAGCAAAGTGCTAACTCGAAAATTATATTTATACGGACAAAGTGTCTGTACAAGCAAAGTGCTACACGAAAACTATATTTATACGGACAAAATGTCTGTACAAGCAAAGTGCCAACACGAAAACTATATTTATACGGAAAAAATGTCTGTACAAGCAAAGTGCTAACACGAAAACTATATTTATACGGACAAAGTGTCTGTACAAACAAAACCTTAACACGAAAACTATATTTATACGGAAAAAATGTCTGTACAAGCAAAGTGCTAACACGAAAACTATATTTATACGGACAAAATGTCTGTACAAGCAAAGTGCTAACACGAAAACTATATTTATACGGACAAAGTGTCTGTACAAGCAAAGTGCTAACTCGAAAATTATATTTATACGGACAAAGTGTCTGTACAAGCAAAGTGCTACACGAAAACTATATTTATACGGACAAAATGTCTGTACAAGCAAAGTGCTAACACGAAAACTATATTTATACGGAAAAAATGTCTGTACAAGCAAAGTACTAACACGAAAACTATATTTATACGGACAAAGTGTCTGTACAAGCAAAACCTTAACACGAAAACTATATTTATACGGACAAAATGTCTGTACAAGCAAAGTGCTAACACAAAAACTATATTTATACGGACAAAGTGTCTGTACAAGCAAAGTGCTAACACGAAAACTATATTTCTACGGATAAAGCGTCTGTACAAGCAAAGCGCTAACATGAAAACTATATTTATACGGACAAAATGTCTGTACAAGCAAAGTGCTAACACGAAAACTATATTTATACGGAAAAAATGTCTGTACAAGCAAAGTGCTAACACGAAAACTATATTTATACGGACAAAGTGTCTGTACAAGCAAAGTGCTAACACGAAAACTATATTTCTACGGATAAAGCGTCTGTACAAGCAAAGCGCTAACATGAAAACTATATTTATACGGACAAAATGTCTGTACAAGCAAAGTGCTACACGAAAATTATATTTATACGGACAAAGTGTCTGTACAAGCAAAGTGCTAACACGAAAACTATATTTATACAGACAAAGTGTCTGTACAAGCAAAGTGCTAACTCGAAAATTATATTTATACGGACAAAGTGACTTTACAAGCAAAGTGCTAACACGAAAACTATATTTATACAGACAAAGTGTCTGTACAAGCAAAGTGCTAACACGAAAACTATATTTCTTCGGATAAAGCGTCTGTACAAGCAAAGCGCTAACATGAAAACTATATTTATACGGACAAAGTGTCTGTACAAGCAAAGCGCTAACACGAAAACTATATTTATACGGACAAAGTGACTTTACAAGCAAAGTGCTAACACGAAAACTATATTTATACAGACAAAGTGTCTGTACAAGCAAAATGCTAACACGAAAACTATATTTCTACGGATAAAGCGTCTGTACGAGCAAAGCGCTAACATGAAAACTATATTTATACGGACAAAATGTCTGTACAAGCAAAGTGCTAACACGAAAACTATATTTATACGGACAAAGTGTCTGTACAAGCAAAGTGCTAACACGAAAACTATATTTCTACGGATAAAGCGTCTGTACAAGCAAAGCGCTAACATGAAAACTATATTTATACGGACAAAGTGTCTGTACAAGCAAAGTGCTAACACGAAAACTATATTTATACGGACAAAGTGTCTGTACAAGCAAAGTGCTAACACGAAAACTATATTTATACGGAAAAAATGTCTGTACAAGCAAAGTGCTAACACGAAAACTATATTTCTACGGATAAAGCGTCTGTACAAGCAAAGCGCTAACATGAAAACTATATTTATACGGACAAAATGTCTGTACAAGCAAAGTGCTAACACGAAAACTATATTTATACGGACAAAATGTCTGTACAAGCAAAGTGCTAACACGAAAACTATATTTCTACGGATAAAGCGTCTGTACAAGCAAAGCGCTAACATGAAAACTATATTTATACGGACAAAATGTCTGTACAAGCAAAGTGCTAACACGAAAACTATATTTATACGGACAAAATGTCTGTACAAGCAAAGTGCTAACACGAAAACTATATTTATACGGAAAAAATGTCTGTACAAGCAAAGTGCTAACACGAAAACTATATTTCTACGGATAAAGCGTCTGTACGAGCAAAGCGCTAACATGAAAACTATATTTATACGGACAAAATGTCTGTACAAGCAAAGTGCTAACACGAAAACTATATTTATACGGACAAAGTGTCTGTACAAGCAAAGTGCTAACACGAAAACTATATTTATACGGAAAAAATGTCTGTACAAGCAAAGTGCTAACACGAAAACTATATTTCTACGGATAAAGCGTCTGTACAAGCAAAGCGCTAACATGAAAACTATATTTATACGGACAAAATGTCTGTACAAGCAAAGTGCTAACACGAAAACTATATTTATACGGACAAAATGTCTGTACAAGAAAAGTGCTAACACGAAAACTATATTTCTACGGATAAAGCGTCTGTACAAGCAAAGCGCTAACATGAAAACAATATTTATACGGACAAAATGTCTGTACAAGCAAAGTGCTAACACGAAAACTATATTTATACGGAAAAAATGTCTGTACAAGCAAAGTGCTAACACGAAAACTATATTTATACGGACAAAGTGTCTGTACAAGCAAAGTGCTAACACGAAAACTATATTTCTACGGATAAAGCGTCTGTACAAGCAAAGCGCTAACATGAAAACTATATTTATACGGACAAAATGTCTGTACAAGCAAAGTGCTAACACGAAAACTATATTTATACGGAAAAAATGTCTGTACAAGCAAAGTGCTAACACGAAAACTATATTTATACGGACAAAGTGTCTGTACAAGCAAAGTGCTAACACGAAAACTATATTTCTACGGATAAAGCGTCTGTACAAGCAAAGCGCTAACATGAAAACTATATTTATACGGACAAAGTGTCTGTACAAGCAAAGCGCTAACACGAAAACTATATTTATACGGACAAAGTGACTTTACAAGCAAAGTGCTAACACGAAAACTATATTTATACAGACAAAGTGTCTGTACAAGCAAAATGCTAACACGAAAACTATATTTCTACGGATAAAGCGTCTGTACGAGCAAAGCGCTAACATGAAAACTATATTTATACGGACAAAATGTCTGTACAAGCAAAGTGCTAACACGAAAACTATATTTATACGGACAAAGTGTCTGTACAAGCAAAATGCTAACACGAAAACTATATTTCTACGGATAAAGCGTCTGTACAAGCAAAGTGCTAACACGAAAACTATATTTATACAGACAAAGTGTCTGTACAAGCAAAATGCTAACACGAAAACTATATTTATACGGACAAAGTGTCTGTACAAGCAAAGTGCTAACTCGAAAATTATATTTATACGGACAAAGTGACTTTACAAGCAAAGTGCTAACACGAAAACTATATTTATACAGACAAAGTGTCTGTACAAGCAAAATGCTAACACGAAAACTATATTTATACGGACCAAATGTCTGTACAAGCAAAATGCTAACTCGAAAATTATATTTATACGGACAAAGTGACTTTACAAGCAAAGTGCTAACACGAAAACTATATTTATACAGACAAAGTGTCTGTACAAGCAAAATGCTAACACGAAAACTATATTTATACGGACCAAATGTCTGTACAAGCAAAATGCTAACACGAAAACTATATTTATACAGACAAAGTGTCTGTACAAGCAAAGTGCTAACACGAAAACTATATTTATACGGACAAAGTGTGTTCCCAAGCAAAGTGCTCATACGAAAACTATATATATACGGACAAAGTGTCTGTACAAGCAAATCGCTACACGAAAATTATATTTATACGGACAAAGTGTCTGTAAAAGCAAAGCGCTAACACGAAAATTATATTTATACGGAAAAAGTGTCTGTACAAGCAAAGTGCTAACACGAAAACTATATTTATACGGACAAAGTGTGTTCCCAAGCAAAGTGCTCATACGAAAACTATATATATACGGACAAAGTGTCTGTACAAGCAAAGTGCTAACACGAAAACTATATTTATACAGACAAAGTGTCTGGACAAGCAAAATGTTTACACGAAAACTATATTTCTACGGATAAAGCGTCTGTACAAGCAAAGCGCTAACATGAAAACTATATTTATACGGACAAAATGTCTGTACAAGCAAAGTGCTAACATGAAAACTATATTTATACAGACAAAGTGTCTGTACAAGCAAAGTGCTAACACGAAAACTATATTTATACGGACAAAGTGTCTGTACAAGCAAAGTGCTAACACGAAAACTATATTTCTACGGATAAAGCGTCTGTACAAGCAAAGCGCTTACATGAAAACTATATTTATACGGATAAAATGTCTGTACAAGCAAAGTGCTAACACGAAAACTATATTTATACGGAAAAAATGTCTGTACAAGCAAAGTGCTAACACGAAAACTATATTTATACGGACAAAGTGTCTGTACAAGCAAAGTGCTAACACGAAAACTATATTTCTACGGATAAAGCGTCTGTACAAGCAAAGCGCTAACATGAAAACTATATTTATACGGACACAATGTCTGTACAAGCAAAGTGCTAACACGAAAACTATATTTATACGGACAAAGTGTCTGTACAAGCAAAGTGCTACACGAAAATTATATTTATACGGACAAAGTGTCTGTACAAGCAAAGTGCTAACACGAAAACTATATTTATACAGACAAAGTGTCTGTACAAGCAAAGTGCTAACTCGAAAATTATATTTATACGGACAAAGTGACTTTACAAGCAAAGTGCTAACACGAATACTATATTTATACAGACAAAGTGTCTGTACAAGCAAAATGCTAACACGAAAACTATATTTCTACGGATAAAGCGTCTGTACAAGCAAAGCGCTAACATGAAAACTATATTTATACGGACAAAATGTCTGTACAAGCAAAGTGCTAACACGAAAACTATATTTATACGGAAAAAATGTCTGTACAATCAAAGTGCTAACACGAAAACTATATTTCTACGGATAAAGCATCTGTACAAGCAAAGCGCTAACATGAAAACTATATTTATACGGACAAAATGTCTGTACAAGCAAAGTGCTAACACGAAAACTATATTTATACGGACAAAATGTCTGTACAAGCAAAGTGCTAACATGAAAACTATATTTATACAGACAAAGTGTCTGTACAAGCAAAGTGCTAACACGAAAACTATATTTATACGGACAAAGTGTCTGTACAAGCAAAGTGCTAACACGAAAACTATATTTCTACGGATAAAGCGTCTGTACAAGCAAAGCGCTAACATGAAAACTATATTTATACGGACAAAATGTCTGTACAAGCAAAGTGCTAACACGAAAACTATATTTATACGGAAAAAATGTCTGTACAAGCAAAGTGCTAACACGAAAACTATATTTATACGGACAAAGTGTCTGCACAAGGAAAGTGCTAACACGAAAACTATATTTCTACGGATAAAGCGTCTGTACAAGCAAAGCGCTAACATGAAAACTATATTTATACGGACAAAATGTCTGTACAAGCAAAGTGCTAACACGAAAACTATATTTATACGGACAAAGTGTCTGTACAAGCAAAGTGCTACACGAAAATTATATTTATACGGACAAAGTGTCTGTACAAGCAAAGTGCTAACACGAAAACTATATTTATACAGACAAAGTGTCTGTACAAGCAAAGTGCTAACTCGAAAATTATATTTATACGGACAAAGTGACTTTACAAGCAAAGTGCTAACACGAAAACTATATTTATACAGACAAAGTGTCTGTACAAGCAAAATGCTAACACGAAAACTATATTTATACGGACAAAGTGTCTGTACAAGCAAAGTGCTAACTCGAAAATTATATTTATACGGACAAAGTGACTTTACAAGCAAAGTGCTAACACGAAAACTATATTTATACAGACAAAGTGTCTGTACAAGCAAAATGCTAACACGAAAACTATATTTATACGGACCAAATGTCTGTACAAGCAAAATGCTAACTCGAAAATTATATTTATACGGACAAAGTGACTTTACAAGCAAAGTGCTAACACGAAAACTATATTTATACAGACAAAGTGTCTGTACAAGAAAAATGCTAACACGAAAACTATATTTATACGGACCAAATGTCTGTACAAGCAAAATGCTAACACGAAAACTATATTTATACAGACAAAGTGTCTGTACAAGCAAAGTGCTAACACGAAAACTATATTTATACGGACAAAGTGTGTTCCCAAGCAAAGTGCTCATACGAAAACTATATATATACGGACAAAGTGTCTGTACAAGCAAATCGCTACACGAAAATTATATTTATACGGACAAAGTGTCACTAAAAGCAAAGCGCTAACACGAAAATTATATTTATACGGAAAAAGTGTCTGTACAAGCAAAGTGCTAACACGAAAACTATATTTATACGGACAAAGTGTGTTCCCAAGCAAAGTGCTCATACGAAAACTATATATATACGGACAAAGTGTCTGTACAAGCAAAGTGCTACACGAAAATTATATTTATACGGACAAAGTGTCTGTACAAGCAAAATGCTAACACGAAAACTATATTTATACGGACCAAATGTCTGTACAAGCAAAGTGCTAACACGAAAACTATATTTATACGGACAAAGTGTCTGTGCAAGCAAAGTGCTAACTCGAAAATTATATTTATACAGACAAAGTGTCTGTACAAGCAAAGTGCTAACACGAAAACTATATTTATACAGACAAAGTGTCTGTACAAGCAAAGTGCTGACTCGAAAATTATATTTATACGGACAAAGTGACTTTACAAGCAAAGTGCTAACACGAAAACTATATTTATACAGACAAAGTGTCTGTACAAGCAAAATGCTAACACGAAAACTATATTTATACGGACAAAGTGTCTGTACAAGCAAAGTGCTAACTCGAAAATTATATTTATACGGACAAAGTGACTTTACAAGCAAAGTGCTAACACGAAAACTATATTTATACAGACAAAGTGTCTGTACAAGCAAAATGCTAACACGAAAACTATATTTATACGGACCAAATGTCTGTACAAGCAAAATGCTAACTCGAAAATTATATTTATACGGACAAAGTGACTTTACAAGCAAAGTGCTAACACGAAAACTATATTTATACAGACAAAGTGTCTGTACAAGAAAAATGCTAACACGAAAACTATATTTATACGGACCAAATGTCTGTACAAGCAAAATGCTAACACGAAAACTATATTTATACAGACAAAGTGTCTGTACAAGCAAAGTGCTAACACGAAAACTATATTTATACGGACAAAGTGTGTTCCCAAGCAAAGTGCTCATACGAAAACTATATATATACGGACAAAGTGTCTGTACAAGCAAATCGCTACACGAAAATTATATTTATACGGACAAAGTGTCACTAAAAGCAAAGCGCTAACACGAAAATTATATTTATACGGAAAAAGTGTCTGTACAAGCAAAGTGCTAACACGAAAACTATATTTATACGGACAAAGTGTGTTCCCAAGCAAAGTGCTCATATGAAAACTATATATATACGGACAAAGTGTCTGTACAAGCAAAGTGCTACACGAAAATTATATTTATACGGACAAAGTGTCTGTACAAGCAAAATGCTAACACGAAAACTATATTTATACGGACCAAATGTCTGTACAAGCAAAGTGCTAACACGAAAACTATATTTATACGGACAAAGTGTCTGTGCAAGCAAAGTGCTAACTCGAAAATTATATTTATACAGACAAAGTGTCTGTACAAGCAAAGTGCTAACACGAAAACTATATTTATACGGACAAAGTGTGTTCCCAAGCAAAGTGCTCATACGAAAACTATATATATACGGACAAAGTGTCTGTACAAGCAAAGTGCTAACACGAAAACTATATTTATACAGACAAAGTGTCTGGACAAGCAAAATGCTAACACGAAAACTATATTTCTACGGATAAAGCGTCTGTACAAGCAAAGCGCTAACATGAAAACTATATTTATACGGACAAAATGTCTGTACAAGCAAAGTGCTAACATGAAAACTATATTTATACAGACAAAGTGTCTGTACAAGCAAAGTGCTAACACGAAAACTATATTTATACGGACAAAGTGTGTTCCCAAGCAAAGTGCTCATACGAAAACTATATATATACGGACAAAGTGTCTGTACAAGCAAAGTGCTAACACGAAAACTATATTTATACAGACAAAGTGTCTGGACAAGCAAAATGCTAACACGAAAACTATATTTCTACGGATAAAGCGTCTGTACAAGCAAAGCGCTAACATGAAAACTATATTTATACGGACAAAGTGTGTTCCCAAGCAAAGTGCTCATACGAAAACTATATATATACGGACAAAGTGTCTGTACAAGCAAAGTGCTAACACGAAAATTATATTTATACGGACAAAGTGTCTGTACAAGCAAAGTGCTAACACGAAAACTATATTTATACGGACAAAGTGTCTGTACAAGCAAAGTGCTAACTTGAAAATTATATTTATACGGACACAGTGACTTTACAAGCAAAGTGCTAACACGAAAACTATATTTATACAGACAAAGTGTCTGTACAAGCAAAGTGCTAACACAAAAACTATATTTATACGGACAAAGTGTGTTCCCAAGCAAAGTGCTCATACGAAAACTATATATATACGGACAAAGTGTCTGCACAAGCAAAGTGCTACACGAAAATTATATTTATACGGACAAAGTGTCTTCCCAAGCAAAGTGTTCATACGAAAACTATATATATATACGGACAAAGTGTCTGTACAAGCAAAGTGCTACACGAAAATTATATTTATACGGACAAAGTGTCTGTACAAGCAAAATGCTAACACGAAAACTATATTTATACAGACAAAGTGTCTGTACAAGCAAAGTGCTAACACGAAAACTATATTTATACGGACAAAGTGTCTGTACAAGCAAAGTACTAACACGAAAACTATATTTATACGGACAAAGTGTCTGTACAAGCAAAATGCTAACACGAAAACTATATTTATACAGACAAAGTGTCTGTACAAGCAAAGTGCTAACACGAAAACTATATTTATACGGACAAAGTGTCTGTACAAGCAAAGTACTAACACGAAAACTATATTTATACGGACAAAGTGTCTGTATAATGCAATGTGCTAACACGAAAACTATATTTATACGGAAAAAATGTCTGTATAAGCAAAGTGCTAACACGAAAACTATATTTATACGGACAAAGTGTGTTCCCAAGCAAAGTGCTCATACGAAAACTATATATATACGGACAAAGTGTCTGTACAAGCAAAGTGCTACACGAAAATTATATTTATACGGACAAAGTGTCTGTACAAGCAAAGTGCTAACACGAAAACTATATTTATACGGACCAAATGTCTGTACAAGCAAAGTGCTAACACGAAAACTATATTTATACGGACAAAGTGTGTTCCCAAGCAAAGTGCTCATACGAAAACTATATATATACGGACAAAGTGTCTGTACAAGCAAAGTGCTACACGAAAATTATATTTATACGGACAAAGTGTCTGTACAAGCAAAGTGCTAACACGAAAACTATATTTATACAGACAAAGTGTCTGTACAAGCAAAGTGCTAACTCGAAAATTATATTTATACGGACAAAGTGACTTTACAAGCAAAGTGCTAACACGAAAACTATATTTATACAGACAAAGTGTCTGTACAAGCAAAATGCTAACACGAAAACTATATTTATACGGACAAAGTGTCTGTACAAGCAAAGTGCTAACTCGAAAATTATATTTATACGGACAAAGTGACTTTACAAGCAAAGTGCTAACACGAAAACTATATTTATACAGACAAAGTGTCTGTACAAGCAAAATGCTAACACGAAAACTATATTTATACGGACCAAATGTCTGTACAAGCAAAATGCTAACTCGAAAATTATATTTATACGGACAAAGTGACTTTACAAGCAAAGTGCTAACACGAAAACTATATTTATACAGACAAAGTGTCTGTACAAGCAAAATGCTAACACGAAAACTATATTTATACGGACCAAATGTCTGTACAAGCAAAATGCTAACACGAAAACTATATTTATACAGACAAAGTGTCTGTACAAGCAAAGTGCTAACACGAAAACTATATTTATACGGACAAAGTGTGTTCCCAAGCAAAGTGCTCATACGAAAACTATATATATACGGACAAAGTGTCTGTACAAGCAAATCGCTACACGAAAATTATATTTATACGGACAAAGTGTCTGTAAAAGCAAAGCGCTAACACGAAAATTATATTTATACGGAAAAAGTGTCTGTACAAGCAAAGTGCTAACACGAAAACTATATTTATACGGACAAAGTGTCTGTGCAAGCAAAGTGCTAACTCGAAAATTATATTTATACAGACAAAGTGTCTGTACAAGCAAAGTGCTAACACGAAAACTATATTTATACGGACAAAGTGTGTTCCCAAGCAAAGTGCTCATACGAAAACTATATATATACGGACAAAGTGTCTGTACAAGCAAAGTGCTAACACGAAAACTATATTTATACAGACAAAGTGTCTGGACAAGCAAAATGCTAACACGAAAACTATATTTCTACGGATAAAGCGTCTGTACAAGCAAAGCGCTAACATGAAAACTATATTTATACGGACAAAATGTCTGTACAAGCAAAGTGCTAACATGAAAACTATATTTATACAGACAAAGTGTCTGTACAAGCAAAGTGCTAACACGAAAACTATATTTATACGGACAAAGTGTCTGTACAAGCAAAGTGCTAACACGAAAACTATATTTCTACGGATAAAGCGTCTGTACAAGCAAAGCGCTAACATGAAAACTATATTTATACGGACAAAATGTCTGTACAAGCAAAGTGCTAACACGAAAACTATATTTATACGGACAAAGTGTCTGTACAAGCAAAGTGCTAACACGAAAACTATATTTATACGGACAAAGTGTCTGTACAAGCAAAGTGCTAACACGAAAACTATATTTCTACGGATAAAGCGTCTGTACAAGCAAAGCGCTAACATGAAAACTATATTTATACGGACCAAATGTCTGTACAAGCAAAATGCTAACACGAAAACTATATTTATACAGACAAAGTGTCTGTACAAGCAAAGTGCTAACACGAAAACTATATTTATACGGACAAAGTGTGTTCCCAAGCAAAGTGCTCATACGAAAACTATATATATACGGACAAAGTGTCTGTACAAGCAAATCGCTACACGAAAATTATATTTATACGGACAAAGTGTCTGTAAAAGCAAAGCGCTAACACGAAAATTATATTTATACGGAAAAAGTGTCTGTACAAGCAAAGTGCTAACACGAAAACTATATTTATACGGACAAAGTGTCTGTGCAAGCAAAGTGCTAACTCGAAAATTATATTTATACAGACAAAGTGTCTGTACAAGCAAAGTGCTAACACGAAAACTATATTTATACGGACAAAGTGTGTTCCCAAGCAAAGTGCTCATACGAAAACTATATATATACGGACAAAGTGTCTGTACAAGCAAAGTGCTAACACGAAAACTATATTTATACAGACAAAGTGTCTGGACAAGCAAAATGCTAACACGAAAACTATATTTCTACGGATAAAGCGTCTGTACAAGCAAAGCGCTAACATGAAAACTATATTTATACGGACAAAATGTCTGTACAAGCAAAGTGCTAACATGAAAACTATATTTATACAGACAAAGTGTCTGTACAAGCAAAGTGCTAACACGAAAACTATATTTATACGGACAAAGTGTCTGTACAAGCAAAGTGCTAACACGAAAACTATATTTCTACGGATAAAGCGTCTGTACAAGCAAAGCGCTAACATGAAAACTATATTTATACGGACAAAATGTCTGTACAAGCAAAGTGCTAACACGAAAACTATATTTATACGGACAAAGTGTCTGTACAAGCAAAGTGCTACACGAAAATTATATTTATACGGACAAAGTGTCTGTACAAGCAAAGTGCTAACACGAAAACTATATTTATACAGACAAAGTGTCTGTACAAGCAAAGTGCTAACTCGAAAATTATATTTATACGGACAAAGTGACTTTACAAGCAAAGTGCTTACACGAAAACTATATTTATACAGACAAAGTGTCTGTACAAGCAAAATGCTAACACGAAAACTATATTTCTACGGATAAAGCGTCTGTACAAGCAAAGCGCTAACATGAAAACTATATTTATACGGACAAAATGTCTGTACAAGCAAAGTGCTAACACGAAAACTATATTTATACGGACAAAATGTCTGTACAAGCAAAGTGCTAACATGAAAACTATATTTATACAGACAAAGTGTCTGTACAAGCAAAGTGCTAACACGAAAACTATATTTATACGGACAAAGTGTCTGTACAAGCAAAGTGCTAACACGAAAACTATATTTCTACGGATAAAGCGTCTGTACAAGCAAAGCGCTAACATGAAAACTATATTTATACGGACAAAATGTCTGTACAAGCAAAGTGCTAACACGAAAACTATATTTATACGGAAAAAATGTCTGTACAAGCAAAGTGCTAACACGAAAACTATATTTATACGGACAAAGTGTCTGTACAAGCAAAGTGCTAACACGAAAACTATTGTGGCGACATTAAAATTATTATTTTTAATAATTTCATTAAAAAAAACAAAACGTAGTAGTTTTTAAGTTTTTGTAAATTTTTGTAATATGTCAAGCAAGCCTCGATTGTTTACTTGGTTGACATATTACAAATAAAAGTTAGTTAAAAAAAATATTTTTGCAGTTAGCAATTTTTAAATATTTTATATTATTACTTAAAAATATTTTATTATTTTTTTATTGTAAGAAAAGTGTAGAAAAATAAAAACAATTAATTTAATAAATGTGGACTTAATACCACATATTGGTGACCCCGACAAGGAGCAATAAGTCACCACATATTGGTGACTCCAACCAAAAGAAATTGGATCTCTATTGAATATGTTAAAGTTAATATTCAAAAGCAACCGTTTGTATCAGAAGCATTAAATAAGGATATAACATCATTCTGAACATGGTTCAATGTTTCTAGCGTTGATGCTACTCAAGTTTCAATTTTCAAGATCCTGACAACTACTACAGTTGAATTTCAATTATAAAGATTCAATCAAAACAATCAAGACGACAATTCGTCGTAAATTCAAAAGAAGTTGAAGATTCCAGCTATTTCAAGAATTTCATTTTCAAGAATTATTGGAATCATACAAGTTAAGTCTACACTTATATAACTTATGTTATATTAAATTAACACGGGACAAAGCCTTTCTTTTTCTCAGAGTGAGGCTGCTCTGAGCGTGTTAAAAATTAATATTATTATAATCATTTATTAATTATTTAATTGTTTCATAATTATCTTTTGTTTATTTTATTATTACTTTAATATTGTGAACGTTTTGTTTTTTTCATTTAATATGAACAATCTCGTGGGTGATATTTTACCATCAGTGTCTGCTGTCGCAGTTAAACCTCCACCATTTTGGAAATCTTCCCCACAATTTTGGTTTGATAGGCTAGAAGCTCAATTTCAGCTCGCCAGAATTACAGACCAGCGAACCAAATTCAATTATGTTTTATCTGTTTTAGACGGAGAGATAATTCAAGTGATCAGTGATATTATTAGAAACCCGCATGCTAGTGAGGCATATGATCATTTAAAGACTAATTTAATTAATCGTCTATCAATTAGTGAAACTGCCAAACTTAGTCAACTCTTAGGTGATTTATCTTTAGGAGATCGACAGCCTTCCCAGTTCTTAAGAGAGATGCGAGAACTAGGAGGCAGCGTTGTTTCGGAAGAATTGTTACGTTCGTTATGGTTGCAACGTCTTCCGGATAATATGCAGGCAATTTTAGCATGTAATCCAGGTAATTTAACAGAGCTCGCAAATTGTGCTGATAAAATCGCTGATGTTTATAATAAACCTATTGTTTATTCATATAACAGCACTAATGAAACTAGTCAAACTAACTTGATTTTAGAACGTTTGGATTTATTAACAAGCGGATTGAATGAGTTAAAACAAAAGGTTAACGTACAACAAAATTTTAGACGTTCTAAATCCCGCTCTAAGTCAAAGAATATTTTTAAAAGCAATAATAATGATAATTTATGCTGGTATCACGCTAAATTTGCGGATAAGGCCACCAAATGCATTAAGCCTTGCGCATTTATAACTAAGTCAAAAAACTAAATCGCCTGTCAACTCGAACGGTGGTTGGTAATGGCAAGTTGTCAAGCCGTTTGACAATTTTTGATAAATCTTCAGGTCGTCATTTTTTAATTGATACTGGGGCTGACGTTTCAGTGATTCCAATTCAAACTACGGGTAGACCTACACCTTCCAACTTCAAACTTTCTGCAGCTAATTCATCGAAAATCAATACTTTTGGTCGTAAAGTTTTAACTCTCAATTTAGGGCTACGTCGTAATTTTACATGGAGTTTCATAATTGCTGACGTAGTTAAACCAATCATTGGTGCTGATTTTTTAAGCCATTATGGTTTACTTGTAGATTTATCAAAACAGTTAATTATTGATCCTTTAACTTCAATAAATTCTTTGTGTATAGTTTCGAAAGGTTTACATTCAAATTTATCTCTAGTACTAGACAATTCATCCGACCTTGGTATTCAGAAGCTTCTTACAAAATGGTATGAGGTAACTCAGGACTTGAACTGTGCAAAGCCCATCAAACATAATGTAACACATAGAATTTTCACAATGGGAAATCCCGTTGTATCTAAAGTAAGACAACTATCTACAGAAAAGTTATTAGCTGCCAAAAAAGAATTTAACATGCTTTTAGACAAAGGCATATGTAGACCGTCGAATAGTCCGTGGTCTTCGCCTCTTCACCTGGTTTTAAAAAAGAATGGTGATTGGCGACCTTGCGGAGATTATAGACGTCTTAACGCAATCACTATTCCGGACCGTTACCCCATTCCTCTTATTCATGATTTTGTGCATCATCTTCAAAATTGTAAAATATTTTCGAAATTGGATTTACAAAGGGCATACCATCAAATTCCTATTGATCCAGAGGATATACCAAAAACTGCGATTTGTACCCCCTTTGGGTTATTTGAATTTACTCGTATGACTTTCGGTCTTTGCAATGCGGCCCAAACTTTCCAAAGGTTTATCAACTGGGTATTTCAAGATTTTTCATTCTGTTTTACCTATTTGGATGACATTTTAGTCGCGTCTAAATCGGAAGAAGACCACTTAAGTCATCTGGAGCTCATTTTTCAAAAGTTGCATGAGCACGGTTTGGTTATTAATACAGATAAATGTGTATTTTCGAAATCAAATTTGAATTTTCTTGGACATCTTATTAGCCCAGATGGTATCAAACCATCACCTGATAAGGTTGAATCAATTAAAAATTTTCAACGTCCCGATACTGTAAAAGGATTAAGACGTTTTCTCGGGATGGTAAATTTTTACAGACGTTTTATCCCTAAAGCAGCGCAACATCAGTTGCTATTAGATAAATTTTTAGTTGGAAGCAAGAAGGATGGAAACAAAAAAATTAATTGGGATTCCACCTCTATAGCGTCATTTAATGAGTTAAAGTCTGTTTTAGCACAAACAACTCTTTTAGCGTTTCCAGATCCTGCAGCTGATCTAGCACTTTTTGTAGACGCTTCTGACGTTGCCATAGGTGCTGTTTTACAACAGCATGTTCAAGGATCGTGGCAACCTTTAGGTTTTTTCTCAACAAAGTTGAATGCAGCACAAAAAAACTACAGCACTTATGATCGTGAGCTTTTAGCGATCTATAAAGGTATCAAATTTTTCCGATATCAAATTGAAGGTCGAGATTTTGTAATTTTTACGGACCATAAACCGCTTATTTTTGCTTTCAAACAAAAAGCGGAGAAAGCTTCTCCAAGGCAATTCCGACAGTTAGATTTCATTAGTCAATTTTCCACTAATATTAGACACGTATCAGGAAAAGAAAATATTGTAGCTGACACTCTTTCACGTGTAAATGAAATTAATTTCCCCTCAAGCTTAAATTTTGATTTAATAGCTGCGGCACAAGAGAATGATAAGATTTTGGAAGATCTTAAAAATAACGAAGCTTTCACATTTGCAAAGCTCCCAGTTGTTAATTCAAATTCAAGAATCTACTGTGAAACTTCTAATAATAATGTCCGACCTTATATTCCAGAAGAGTTCAGACTTCAGGTTTTTAAATCAGTTCATGACCTCGCACACCCTAGTATTAGGGCAACAAATAAAATGGTCACTTCCAAATTCTTTTGGCCTTTAATGAATAGGGATTGTAACAATTGGTCCCGGGATTGTTTAGCTTGTCAAAAAAATAAGATTTCACGACATGTTAAAAATTTCCCCAGGAAGTTTGAGCCAGTTTCTTCTCGTTTCTCAACTATCCATATGGATATTGTTGGACCGCTTCCTACATCCGAAAATTTCCATTATTGTCTGACTATCATTGACAGATATACAAGATGGCCGGAAGCAATTCCTTTAACTGAGTGCACAGCAGAATCTTGTGCTGAGGCATTATGTCGGGTGTGGATTGCACGTTTTGGTATTCCTCAAATCATTATAACTGACCAGGGGCGACAATTTGAAGCTAACTTGTTTAAGGAATTATCTAAAATGTTTGGATTTAAAAGAGTTCGCACAAGTCCTTATCATCCCAAATCAAATGGATTTATAGAACGATGGCATAGGACATTTAAAACTACTTTGATGGCCCATGGTAAGCAAGCTTGGTCTAAATCACTTCCTTTTGTTCTGTTGGGGCTTAGAACTACTTTTAGGGAAGAATTTTTAGCTACTCCTGCAGAGTTAGTTTACGGAGAATCGCTCAGATTACCTGGAGATTTTTTACAGAAATCTGTAGAGAATTTATCTCAATCCGATTTTGTTACTAAGTTGCAGAATATTTTTAGCAATATACGTCCTGTTCAAGCTTCAGATCACTCCAATAACAAATATTTTAAATTTAAAATATTGGACGACTGTTCACATGTTTTCATTAAATCCCCTGTTAAATTAGCTTTGAAAAGCCCTTACGATGGACCTTTTCCTGTGGTCTCTCGTGGCCAACATTGTTTTACGGTAAAAATAAAAGGGAAAGACGTTAAAATCTCTGTTGAACGTTTGAAACCTTATTACTTTTCACTGATTGACTCTCCTCCTTCTCCAACAGATTCCAAAGCTGATTGTTATTCAAAAAAAAAGGTTAGTTTCGCCTCAAATACTAAACTAAAATAATATCGATTAACTTACAGTTCATCTGGTGGGGGAGTAATGTGGCGACATTAAAATTATTATTTTTAATAATTTCATTAAAAAAAACAAAACGTAGTAGTTTTTAAGTTTTTGTAAATTTTTGTAATATGTCAAGCAAGCCTCGATTGTTTACTTGGTTGACATATTACAAATAAAAGTTAGTTAAAAAAAATATTTTTGCAGTTAGCAATTTTTAAATATTTTATATTATTACTTAAAAATATTTTATTATTTTTTTATTGTAAGAAAAGTGTAGAAAAATAAAAACAATTAATTTAATAAATGTGGACTTAATTCCACACTATATTTCTACGGATAAAGCGTCTGTACAAGCAAAGCGCTAACATGAAAACTATATTTATACGGACAAAATGTCTGTACAAGCAAAGTGCTAACACGAAAACTATATTTATACGGACAAAGTGTCTGTACAAGCAAAGTGCTACACGAAAATTATATTTATACGGACAAAGTGTCTGTACAAGCAAAGTGCTAACACGAAAACTATATTTATACAGACAAAGTGTCTGTACAAGCAAAGTGCTAACTCGAAAATTATATTTATACGGACAAAGTGACTTTACAAGCAAAGTGCTAGCACGAAAACTATATTTATACAGACAAAGTGTCTGTACAAGCAAAATGCTAACACGAAAACTATATTTATACGGACAAAGTGTCTGTACAAGCAAAGTGCTAACTCGAAAATTATATTTATACGGACAAAGTGACTTTACAAGCAAAGTGCTAACACGAAAACTATATTTATACAGACAAAGTGTCTGTACAAGCAAAATGCTAACACGAAAACTATATTTATACGGACCAAATGTCTGTACAAGAAAATGCTAACTCGAAAATTATATTTATACGGACAAAGTGACTTTACAAGCAAAGTGCTAACACGAAAACTATATTTATACAGACAAAGTGTCTGTACAAGCAAAATGCTAACACGAAAACTATATTTATACGGACCAAATGTCTGTACAAGCAAAATGCTAACACGAAAACTATATTTATACAGACAAAGTGTCTGTACAAGCAAAGTGCTAACACGAAAACTATATTTATACGGACAAAGTGTGTTCCCAAGCAAAGTGCTCATACGAAAACTATATATATACGGACAAAGTGTCTGTACAAGCAAATCGCTACACGAAAATTATATTTATACGGACAAAGTGTCTGTAAAAGCAAAGCGCTAACACGAAAATTATATTTATACGGAAAAAGTGTCTGTACAAGCAAAGTGCTAACACGAAAACTATATTTATACGGACAAAGTGTGTTCCCAAGCAAAGTGCTCATACGAAAACTATATATATACGGACAAAGTGTCTGTACAAGCAAAGTGCTACACGAAAATTATATTTATACGGACAAAGTGTCTGTACAAGCAAAATGCTAACACGAAAACTATATTTATACGGACCAAATGTCTGTACAAGCAAAGTGCTAACACGAAAACTATATTTATACGGACAAAGTGCCTGTGCAAGCAAAGTGCTAACTCGAAAATTATATTTATACAGACAAAGTGTCTGTACAAGCAAAGTGCTAACACGAAAACTATATTTATACGGACAAAGTGTGTTCCCAAGCAAAGTGCTCATACGAAAACTATATATATACGGACAAAGTGTCTGTACAAGCAAAGTGCTAACACGAAAACTATATTTATACAGACAAAGTGTCTGGACAAGCAAAATGCTAACACGAAAACTATATTTCTACGGATAAAGCGTCTGTACAAGCAAAGCGCTAACATGAAAACTATATTTATACGGACAAAATGTCTGTACAAGCAAAGTGCTAACATGAAAACTATATTTATACAGACAAAGTGTCTGTACAAGCAAAGTGCTAACACGAAAACTATATTTATACGGACAAAGTGTCTGTACAAGCAAAGTTCTAACACGAAAACTATATTTCTACGGATAAAGCGTCTGTACAAGCAAAGCGCTAACATGAAAACTATATTTATACGGACAAAATGTCTGTACAAGCAAAGTGCTAACACGAAAACTATATTTATACGGAAAAAATGTCTGTACAAGCAAAGTGCTAACACGAAAACTATATTTATACGGACAAAGTGTCTGTACAAGCAAAGCCTTAACACGAAAACTATATTTATACGGACAAAGTGTCTGTACAAGCAAAGCGCTAACACGAAAACTATGTTTATACGGACAAAATGTCTATACAAGCAAAGTGCTAGCACGAAAACTATATTTATACGGACCAAATGTCTGTACAAGCAAAGTGCTAACATGAAAACTATATTTATACAGACAAAGTGTCTGTACAAGCAAAGTGCTAACACGAAAACTAAATTTATACGGACAAAGTGTGTTCCCAAGCAAAGTGCTCATACGAAAACTATATATATACGGACAAAGTGTCTGTACAAGCAAAGTGCTACACGAAAACTATATTTATACGGACAAAATGTCTGTACAAGCAAAGTGCTAACACGAAAACTATATTTATACGGACAAAGTGTCTGTACAAGCAAAGTGCTAACACGAAAATTATATTTATACGGACAAAGTGACTTTACAAGCAAAGTGCTAACACGAAAACTATATTTATACAGACAAAGTGTCTGTACAAGCAAAATGCTAACACGGAAACTATATTTATACGGACAAAGTGTCTGTACAAGCAAAGCGCTAACACGAAAACTATGTTTATACGGACAAAATGTCTATACAAGCAAAGTGCTAACACGAAAACTATATTTATACGGACAAAGTGTCTGTACAAGCAAAGTGCTAACACGAAAATTATATTTATACGGACAAAGTGACTTTACAAGCAAAGTGCTAACACGAAAACTATATTTATACAGACAAAGTGTCTGTACAAGCAAAATGCTAACACGGAAACTATATTTATACGGACAAAGTGTCTGTACAAGCAAAGCGCTAACACGAAAACTATGTTTATACGGACAAAATGTCTATACAAGCAAAGTGCTAGCACGAAAACTATATTTATACGGACCAAATGTCTGTACAAGCAAAGTGCTAACATGAAAACTATATTTATACAGACAAAGTGTCTGTACAAGCAAAGTGCTAACACGAAAACTAAATTTATACGGACAAAGTGTGTTCCCAAGCAAAGTGCTCATACGAAAACTATATATATACGGACAAAGTGTCTGTACAAGCAAAGTGCTACACGAAAACTATATTTATACGGACAAAATGTCTGTACAAGCAAAGTGCTAACACGAAAACTATATTTATACGGAAAAAATGTCTGTACAAGCAAAGTGCTAACACGAAAACTATATTTATACGGACAAAGTGTCTGTACAAGCAAAGTGCTAACACGAAAACTATATTTGTACGGAAAAAATGTCTGTACAAGCAAAGTGCTAACACGAAAACTATATTTATACGGACAAAGTGTCTGTACAAGCAAAGTGCTAACACGAAAATTATATTTATACGGACAAAGTGACTTTACAAGCAAAGTGCTAACACGAAAACTATATTTATACGGACAAAGTGTCTGTACAAGCAAAGTGCTAACACGAAAACTATATTTATACGGAAAAAATGTCTGTACAAGCAAAGTGCTAACACGAAAACTATATTTATACGGACAAAGTGTCTGTACAAGCAAAGTGCTAACACGAAAATTATATTTATACGGACAAAGTGACTTTACAAGCAAAGTGCTAACACGAAAACTATATTTATACAGACAAAGTGTCTGTACAAGCAAAATGCTAACACGAAAACTATATTTATACGGACAAAGTGTCTGTACAAGCAAAGCGCTAACATGAAAACTATATTTATACGGACAAAATGTCTGTACAAGCAAAGTGCTAACACGAAAACTATATTTATACGGACAAAGTGTCTGTACAAGCAAAGTGCTACACGAAAATTATATTTATACGGACAAAGTGTCTGTACAAGCAAAGTGCTAACACGAAAACTATATTTATACAAACAAAGTGTCTGTACAAGCAAAATGCTAACACGAAAACTATATTTCTACGGATAAAGCGTCTGTACAAGCAAAGCGCTAACATGAAAACTATATTTATACGGACAAAGTGACTTTACAAGCAAAGTGCTAACACGAAAACTATATTTATACAGACAAAGTGTCTGTACAAGCAAAATGCTAACACGAAAACTATATTTCTACGGATAAAGCGTCTGTACAAGCAAAGCGCTAACATGAAAACTATATTTATACGGACAAAATGTCTGTACAAGCAAAGTGCTAACACGAAAACTATATTTATACGGAAAAAATGTCTGTACAAGCAAAGTGCTAACACGAAAACTATATTTCTACGGATAAAGCGTCTGTACAAGCAAAGCGCTAACATGAAAACTATATTTATACGGACAAAATGTCTGTACAAGCAAAGTGCTAACACGAAAACTATATTTATACGGACAAAATGTCTGTACAAGAAAAGTGCTAACACGAAAACTATATTTCTACGGATAAAGCGTCTGTACAAGCAAAGCGCTAACATGAAAACAATATTTATACGGACAAAATGTCTGTACAAGCAAAGTGCTAACACGAAAACTATATTTATACGGAAAAAATGTCTGTACAAGCAAAGTGCTAACACGAAAACTATATTTATACGGACAAAGTGTCTGTACAAGCAAAGTGCTAACACGAAAACTATATTTCTACGGATAAAGCGTCTGTACAAGCAAAGCGCCAACATGAAAACTATATTTATACGGACAAAATGTCTGTACAAGCAAAGTGCTAACACGAAAACTATATTTATACGGAAAAAATGTCTGTACAAGCAAAGTGCTAACACGAAAACTATATTTATACGGACAAAGTGTCTGTACAAGCAAAGTGCTAACACGAAAACTATATTTCTACGGATAAAGCGTCTGTACAAGCAAAGCGCTAACATGAAAACTATATTTATACGGACAAAGTGTCTGTACAAGCAAAGCGCTAACACGAAAACTATATTTATACGGACAAAGTGACTTTACAAGCAAAGTGCTAACACGAAAACTATATTTATACAGACAAAGTGTCTGTACAAGCAAAATGCTAACACGAAAACTATATTTCTACGGATAAAGCGTCTGTACGAGCAAAGCGCTAACATGAAAACTATATTTATACGGACAAAATGTCTGTACAAGCAAAGTGCTAACACGAAAACTATATTTATACGGACAAAGTGTCTGTACAAGCAAAATGCTAACACGAAAACTATATTTCTACGGATAAAGCGTCTGTACAAGCAAAGCGCTAACATGAAAACTATATTTATACGGACAAAATGTCTGTACAAGCAAAGTGCTAACACGAAAACTATATTTATACGGAAAAAATGTCTGTACAAGCAAAGTGCTAACACGAAAACTATATTTCTATGGATAAAGCGTCTGTACAAGCAAAGCGCTAACATGAAAACTATATTTATACGGACAAAATGTCTGTACAAGCAAAGTGCTAACACGAAAACTATATTTATACGGACAAAATGTCTGTACAAGCAAAGTGCTAACATGAAAACTATATTTATACAGACAAAGTGTCTGTACAAGCAAAGTGCTAACACGAAAACTATATTTATACGGACAAAGTGTCTGTACAAGCAAAGTGCTAACACGAAAACTATATTTCTTCGGATAAAGCGTCTGTACAAGCAAAGCGCTAACATGAAAACTATATTTATACGGACAAAATGTCTGTACAAGCAAAGTGCTAACACGAAAACTATATTTATACGGAAAAAATGTCTGTACAAGCAAAGTGCTAACACGAAAACTATATTTATACGGACAAAGTGTCTGTACAAGCAAAGTGCTAACACGAAAACTATATTTCTACGGATAAAGCGTCTGTACAAGCAAAGCGCTAACATGAAAACTATATTTATACGGACAAAATGTCTGTACAGGCAAAGTGCTAACACGAAAACTATATTTATACGGACAAAGTGTCTGTACAAGCAAAGTGCTACACGAAAATTATATTTATACGGACAAAGTGTCTGTACAAGCAAAGTGCTAACACGAAAACTATATTTATACAGACAAAGTGTCTGTACAAGCAAAGTGCTAACTCGAAAATTATATTTATACGGACAAAGTGACTTTACAAGCAAAGTGCTAACACGAAAACTATATTCATACAGACAAAGTGTCTGTACAAGCAAAATGCTAACACGAAAACTATATTTATACGGACAAAGTGTCTGTACAAGCAAAATGCTAACTCGAAAATTATATTTATACGGACAAAGTGACTTTATAAGCAAAGTGCTAACACGAAAACTATATTTATACAGACAAAGTGTCTGTACAAGCAAAATGCTAACACGAAAACTATATTTATACGGACCAAATGTCTGTACAAGCAAAATGCTAACTCGAAAATTATATTTATACGGACAAAGTGACTTTACAAGCAAAGTGCTAACACGAAAACTATATTTATACGGACCAAATGTCTGTACAAGCGAAATGCTAACACGAAAACTATATTTATACAGACAAAGTGTCTGTACAAGCAAAGTGCTAACACGAAAACTATATTTATACGGACAAAGTGTGTTCCCAAGCAAAGTGCTCATACGAAAACTATATATATATACGGACAAAGTGTCTGTACAAGCAAATCGCTACACGAAAATTATATTTATACGGACAAAGTGTCTGTAAAAGCAAAGCGCTAACACGAAAATTATATTTATACGGAAAAAGTGTCTGTACAAGCAAAGTGCTAACACGAAAACTATATTTATACGGACAAAGTGTGTTCCCAAGCAAAGTGCTCATACGAAAACTATATATATACGGACAAAGTGTCTGTACAAGCAAAGTGCTACACGAAAATTATATTTATACGGACAAAGTGTCTGTACAAGCAAAATGCTAACACGAAAACTATATTTATACGGACCAAATGTCTGTACAAGCAAAGTGCTAACACGAAAACTATATTTATACGGACAAAGTGTCTGTGCAAGCAAAGTGCTAACTCGAAAATTATATTTATACAGACAAAGTGTCTGTACAAGCAAAGTGCTAACACGAAAACTATATTTATACGGACAAAGTGTGTTCCCAAGCAAAGTGCTCATACGAAAACTATATATATACGGACAAAGTGTCTGTACAAGCAAAGTGCTAACACGAAAACTATATTTATACAGACAAAGTGTCTGGACAAGCAAAATGCTAACACGAAAACTATATTTCTACGGATAAAGCGTCTGTACAAGCAAAGCGCTAACATGAAAACTATATTTATACGGACAAAATGTCTGTACAAGCAAAGTGCTAACATGAAAATTATATTTATACAGACAAAGTGTCTGTACAAGCAAAGTGCTAACACGAAAACTATATTTATACGGACAAAGTGTGTTCCCAAGCAAAGTGTTCATACGAAAACTATATATATACGGACAAAGTGTCTGTACAAGCAAATTGCTACACGAAAATTATATTTATACGGACAAAGTGTCTGTACAAGCAAAGTGCTAACACGAAAACTATATTTATACGGAAAAAGTGTCTGTACAACCAAAGTGCTAACACGAAAACTATATTTATATGGACTAAATGTCTGTATAAGCAAAGTGCTAACACGAAAACTATATTTATACGGACAAAGTGTCTGTACATGCAAAGCGCTAACACAAAAACTATATTTATACGGACAAAGTGTCTGTATAAGCAAAGTGCTAACACGAAAACTATATTTATACGGACAAAGTGTCTGTACAAGCAAAGTGCTAACACGAAAACTATATTTATACGGACAAAGTGTCTGTACAAGCAAAGTGCTAACACGAAAACTATATTTATACGGACAAAGTGTGTTCCCAAGCAAAGTGCTCATACGAAAACTATATATATACGGACAAAGTGTCTGTACAAGCAAAGTGCTACACGAAAACTATATTTATACGGACAAAATGTCTGTACAAGCAAAGTGCTAACACGAAAACTATATTTATACGGACAAAGTGTCTGTACAAGCAAAGCCTTAACACGAAAACTATATTTATACGGACAAAGTGTCTGTACAAGCAAAGCGCTAACACGAAAACTATATTTATACGGACAAAATGTCTATACAAGCAAAGTGCTAACACGAAAACTATATTTATACGGACAAAGTTTCTGTAAAAGCAAAGCGCTAACACGAAATTTATATTTATACGGACAAAGTGTCTGTACAAGCAAAGTGCTAACACGAAAACTATATTTATACGGACAAAGTGTCTGTACAAGCAAAGTGCTAAGACGAAAATTATATATATACGGACAAAGTGTCTGTACAAGCAAAGTGCTAACACGAAAACTATATTTATACGGACAAAGTGTCTGCACAAGCAAAGTGCTACACGAAAACTATATTTATACGGACAAAATGTCTGTACAAGCAAAGTGCTAACACGAAAACTATATTTATACGGACAAAGTGTCTGTACAAGCAAAGCCTTAACACGAAAACTATATTTATACGGACAAAGTGTCTGTACAAGCAAAGCGCTAACACGAAAACTATATTTATACGGACAAAATGTCTATACAAGCAAAGTGCTAACACGAAAACTATATTTATACGGACAAAGTGTCTGTAAAAGCAAAGCGCTAACACGAAAATTATATTTATACGGACAAAGTGTCTGTACAAGCAAATAGCTAACACGAAAACTATATTTATACGGACAAAGTGTCTGTACAAGCAAAGTGCTAACACGAAAATTATATTTATACGGACAAAGTGTCTGTACAAGCAAAGTGCTAACACGAAAACTATATTTATACGGACAAAGTGTCTGTACAAGCAAAGTGCTAACTCGAAAATTATATTTATACGGACAAAGTGACTTTACAAGCAAAGTGCTAACACGAAAACTATATTTATACAGACAAAGTGTCTGTACAAGCAAAGTGCTAACACGAAAACTATATTTATACGGACAAAGTGTCTGTACAAGCAAAGTGCTAACTCGAAAATTATATTTATACGGACAAAGTGTCTGTACAAGCAAAGTGCTAACTCGAAAATTATATTAATACGGACAAAGTGACTTTACAAGCAAAGTGCTAACACGAAAACTATATTTATACAGACAAAGTGTCTGTACAAGCAAAATGCTAACATGAAAACTATATTTATACGGACCAAATGTCTGTACAAGCAAAGTGCTAACACGAAAACTATATTTATACAGACAAAGTGTCTGTACAAGCAAAGTGCTAACACGAAAACTATATTTATACGGACAAAGTGTCTGTACAAGCAAAGTACTAAAACGAAAACTATATTTATACGGAAAAAGTGTCTGTACAACCAAAGTGCTAACTCGAAAATTATATTTATACGGACAAAGTGACTTTACAAGCAAAGTGCTAACACGAAAACTATATTTATACAGACAAAGTGTCTGTACAAGCAAAGTGCTAACACGAAAACTATATTTATACGGACAAAGTGTCTGTACAAGCAAAGTGCTAACTCGAAAATTATATTTATACGGACAAAGTGTCTGTACAAGCAAAGTGCTAACTCGAAAATTATATTTATACGGACAAAGTGTCTGTACAAGCAAAGTGCTAACACGAAAACTATATTTATACGGAAAAAGTGTCTGTACAACCAAAGTGCTAACACGAAAACTATATTTATATGGACTAAATGTCTGTATAAGCAAAGTGCTAACACGAAAACTATATTTATACGGACAAAGTGTCTGTACAAGCAAAGTGCTAACACGAAAACTATATTTATACGGACAAAGTGTGTTCCCAAGCAAAGTGCTCATACGAAAACTATATATATATACGGACAAAGTGTCTGTACAAGCAAATCGCTACACGAAAATTATATTTATACGGACAAAGTGTCTGTAAAAGCAAAGCGCTAACACGAAAATTATATTTATACGGAAAAAGTGTCTGTACAAGCAAAGTGCTAACACGAAAACTATATTTATACGGACAAAGTGTGTTCCCAAGCAAAGTGCTCATACGAAAACTATATATATACGGACAAAGTGTCTGTACAAGCAAAGTGCTACACGAAAATTATATTTATACGGACAAAGTGTCTGTACAAGCAAAATGCTAACACGAAAACTATATTTATACGGACCAAATGTCTGTACAAGCAAAGTGCTAACACGAAAACTATATTTATACGGACAAAGTGTCTGTGCAAGCAAAGTGCTAACTCGAAAATTATATTTATACAGACAAAGTGTCTGTACAAGCAAAGTGCTAACACGAAAACTATATTTATACGGACAAAGTGTGTTCCCAAGCAAAGTGCTCATACGAAAACTATATATATACGGACAAAGTGTCTGTACAAGCAAAGTGCTAACACGAAAACTATATTTATACAGACAAAGTGTCTGGACAAGCAAAATGCTAACACGAAAACTATATTTCTACGGATAAAGCGTCTGTACAAGCAAAGCGCTAACATGAAAACTATATTTATACGGACAAAATGTCTGTACAAGCAAAGTGCTAACATGAAAATTATATTTATACAGACAAAGTGTCTGTACAAGCAAAGTGCTAACACGAAAACTATATTTATACGGACAAAGTGTGTTCCCAAGCAAAGTGTTCATACGAAAACTATATATATACGGACAAAGTGTCTGTACAAGCAAATTGCTACACGAAAATTATATTTATACGGACAAAGTGTCTGTACAAGCAAAGTGCTAACACGAAAACTATATTTATACGGAAAAAGTGTCTGTACAACCAAAGTGCTAACACGAAAACTATATTTATATGGATTAAATGTCTGTATAAGCAAAGTGCTAACACGAAAACTATATTTATACGGACAAAGTGTCTGTACATGCAAAGCGCTAACACAAAAACTATATTTATACGGACAAAGTGTCTGTATAAGCAAAGTGCTAACACGAAAACTATATTTATACGGACAAAGTGTCTGTACAAGCAAAGTGCTAACACGAAAACTATATTTATACGGACAAAGTGTCTGTACAAGCAAAGTGCTAACACGAAAACTATATTTATACGGACAAAGTGTGTTCCCAAGCAAAGTGCTCATACGAAAACTATATATATACGGACAAAGTGTCTGTACAAGCAAAGTGCTACACGAAAACTATATTTATACGGACAAAATGTCTGTACAAGCAAAGTGCTAACACGAAAACTATATTTATACGGACAAAGTGTCTGTACAAGCAAAGCCTTAACACGAAAACTATATTTATACGGACAAAGTGTCTGTACAAGCAAAGCGCTAACACGAAAACTATATTTATACGGACAAAATGTCTATACAAGCAAAGTGCTAACACGAAAACTATATTTATACGGACAAAGTTTCTGTAAAAGCAAAGCGCTAACACGAAATTTATATTTATACGGACAAAGTGTCTGTACAAGCAAAGTGCTAACACGAAAACTATATTTATACGGACAAAGTGTCTGTACAAGCAAAGTGCTAAGACGAAAATTATATATATACGGACAAAGTGTCTGTACAAGCAAAGTGCTAACACGAAAACTATATTTATACGGACAAAGTGTCTGTACAAGCAAAGTGCTAACTCGAAAATTATATTTATACGGACAAAGTGACTTTACAAGCAAAGTGCTAACACGAAAACTATATTTATACAGACAAAGTGTCTGTACAAGCAAAGTGCTAACACGAAAACTATATTTATACGGACAAAGTGTGTTCCCAAGCAAAGTGCTCATACGAAAACTATATATATACGGACAAAGTGTCTGCACAAGCAAAGTGCTACACGAAAACTATATTTATACGGACAAAATGTCTGTACAAGCAAAGTGCTAACACGAAAACTATATTTATACGGACAAAGTGTCTGTACAAGCAAAGCCTTAACACGAAAACTATATTTATACGGACAAAGTGTCTGTACAAGCAAAGCGCTAACACGAAAACTATATTTATACGGACAAAATGTCTATACAAGCAAAGTGCTAACACGAAAACTATATTTATACGGACAAAGTGTCTGTAAAAGCAAAGCGCTAACACGAAAATTATATTTATACGGACAAAGTGTCTGTACAAGCAAATAGCTAACACGAAAACTATATTTATACGGACAAAGTGTCTGTACAAGCAAAGTGCTAACACGAAAATTATATTTATACGGACAAAGTGTCTGTACAAGCAAAGTGCTAACACGAAAACTATATTTATACGGACAAAGTGTCTGTACAAGCAAAGTGCTAACTCGAAAATTATATTTATACGGACAAAGTGACTTTACAAGCAAAGTGCTAACACGAAAACTATATTTATACAGACAAAGTGTCTGTACAAGCAAAGTGCTAACACGAAAACTATATTTATACGGACAAAGTGTCTGTACAAGCAAAGTGCTAACTCGAAAATTATATTTATACGGACAAAGTGTCTGTACAAGCAAAGTGCTAACTCGAAAATTATATTAATACGGACAAAGTGACTTTACAAGCAAAGTGCTAACACGAAAACTATATTTATACAGACAAAGTGTCTGTACAAGCAAAATGCTAACATGAAAACTATATTTATACGGACCAAATGTCTGTACAAGCAAAGTGCTAACACGAAAACTATATTTATACAGACAAAGTGTCTGTACAAGCAAAGTGCTAACACGAAAACTATATTTATACGGACAAAGTGTCTGTACAAGCAAAGTACTAAAACGAAAACTATATTTATACGGAAAAAGTGTCTGTACAACCAAAGTGCTAACTCGAAAATTATATTTATACGGACAAAGTGACTTTACAAGCAAAGTGCTAACACGAAAACTATATTTATACAGACAAAGTGTCTGTACAAGCAAAGTGCTAACACGAAAACTATATTTATACGGACAAAGTGTCTGTACAAGCAAAGTGCTAACTCGAAAATTATATTTATACGGACAAAGTGTCTGTACAAGCAAAGTGCTAACTCGAAAATTATATTAATACGGACAAAGTGACTTTACAAGCAAAGTGCTAACACGAAAACTATATTTATACAGACAAAGTGTCTGTACAAGCAAAATGCTAACATGAAAACTATATTTATACGGACCAAATGTCTGTACAAGCAAAGTGCTAACACGAAAACTATATTTATACGGACTAAGTGTCTTCCCAAGCAAAGTGTTCATACGAAAACTATATATATACGGACAAAGTGTCTGTACAAGCAAATTGCTACACGAAAATTATATTTATACGGACAAAGTGTCTGTACAAGCAAAGTGCTAACACGAAAACTATATTTATACGGAAAAAGTGTCTGTACAACCAAAGTGCTAACACGAAAACTATATTTATATGGACTAAATGTCTGTATAAGCAAAGTGCTAACACGAAAACTATATTTATACGGACAAAGTGTCTTCCCAAGCAAAGTGTTCATACGAAAACTATATATATACGGACAAAGTGTCTGTACAAGCAAATTGCTACACGAAAATTATATTTATACGGACAAAGTGTCTGTACAAGCAAAGTGCTAACACGAAAACTATATTTATACGGAAAAAGTGTCTGTACAAGCAAAGTGCTAACACGAAAACTATATTTATACGGACAAAGTGTCTTCCCAAGCAAAGTGTTCATACGAAAACTATATATATACGGACAAAGTGTCTGTACAAGCAAATTGCTACACGAAAACTATATTTATACGGACAAAGTGTCTGTACATGCAAAGCGCTAACACAAAAACTATATTTATTTGGACAAAATGTCTGTATAAGCAAAGTGCTAACACGAAAACTATATTTATACGGAAAAAGTGTCTGTACAAGCAAAGTGCTAACAAGAAAACTATATTTATACGGACAAAGTGTCTTCCCAAGCAAAGTGTTCATACGAAAACTATATATATACGGACAAAGTGTCTGTACAAGCAAATTGCTACACGAAAACTATATTTATACGGACAAAGTGTCTGTACATGCAAAGCGCTAACACAAAAACTATATTTATTTGGACAAAATGTCTGTATAAGCAAAGTGCTAACACGAAAACTATATTTATACGGAAAAAGTGTCTGTACAAGCAAAGTGCTAACAAGAAAACTATATTTATACGGACAAAGTGTCTTCCCAAGCAAAGTGTTCATACGAAAACTATATATATACGGAAAAAGTGTCTGTACAAGCAAAGTGCTAACACGAAAACTATATTTATACGGACAAAATGTCTTCCCAAGCAAAGTGTTCATACGAAAACTATATATATACGGACAAAGTGTCTGTACAAGCAAATTGCTACACGAAAACTCTATTTATACGGACAAAGTGTCTGTACAATCAAAGTGCTAACACGAAAACTATATTTATACGGACAAAGTGTCTGTACAAGCAAAGCCTTAACACGAAAACTATATTTATACGGACAAAGTGTCTGTACAAGCAAAGCGCTAACACGAAAACTATATTTATACGTACAAAATGTCTATACAAGCAAAGTGCTAACACGAAAACTATATTTATACGGACAAAGTGTCTGTAAAAGCAAAGCGCTAACACGAAAATTATATTTATACGGACAAAGTGTCTGTACAAGCAAATAGCTAACACGAAAACTATATTTATACGGACAAAGTGTCTGTACAAGCAAAGTGCTAACTCGAAAATTATATTTATACGGACAAAGTGTCTGTACAAGCAAAGTGCTAACACGAAAACTATATTTATACGGACAAAGTGTCTGTACAAGCAAAGTGCTAACTCGAAAATTATATTAATACGGACAAAGTGACTTTACAAGCAAAGTGCTAACACGAAAACTATATTTATACAGACAAAGTGTCTGTACAAGCAAAGTGCTAACACGAAAACTATATTTATACGGACAAAGTGTGTTCCCAAGCAAAGTGCTCATACGAAAACTATATATATACGGATAAAGTGTCTGTACAAGCAAAGTGCTACACGAAAACTATATTTATACGGACAAAATGTCTGTACAAGCAAAGTGCTAACACGAAAACTATATTTATACGGACAAAGTGTCTGTACAAGCAAAGTGCTAACACGAAAACTATATTTCTACGGATAAAGCGTCTGTACAAGCAAAGCGCTAACATGAAAACTATATTTATACGGACAAAGTGTCTGTACAAGCAAAATGCTAACACGAAAACTATATTTATACAGACAAAGTGTCTGTACAAGCAAATTGCTACACGAAAACTATATTTATACGGACAAAGTGTCTGTACAAGCAAAGTGCTAACACGAAAACTATATTTATACAGACAAAGTGTCTGTACAAGCAAAGTGCTAACACGAAAACTATATTTATACGGACAAAGTGTGTTCCCAAGCAAAGTGCTCATACGAAAACTATATATATACGGACAAAGTGTCTGCACAAGCAAAGTGCTACACGAAAACTATATTTATACGGACAAAGTGACTTTACAAGCAAAGTGCTAACACGAAAACTATATTTATACAGACAAAGTGTCTGTACAAGCAAAATGCTAACACGAAAACTATATTTCTACGGATAAAGCGTCTGTACAAGCAAAGCGCTAACATGAAAACTATATTTATACGGACAAAATGTCTGTACAAGCAAAGTGCTAACACGAAAACTATATTTATACGGACAAAGTGTCTGTACAAGCAAAGTGCTAACACGAAAACTATATTTATACGGACAAAGTGTCTGTACAAGCAAAGCGCTAACATGAAAACTATATTTATACGGACAAAGTGTCTGTACAAGCAAAGTGCTAACACGAAAACTATATTTCTACGGATAAAGCGTCTGTACAAGCAAAGCGCTAACATGAAAACTATATTTATACGGACAAAATGTCTGTACAAGCAAAGTGCTAACATGAAAACTATATTTATACAGACAAAGTGTCTGTACAAGCAAAGTGCTAACACGAAAACTATATTTATACGGACAAAGTGTCTGTACAAGCAAAGTGCTAACACGGAAACTATATTTATACGGACAAAGTGTCTGTACAAGCAAAGCCTTAACACGAAAACTATATTTATACGGACAAAGTGTCTATACAAGCAAAGCGCTAACACGAAAACTATATTTATACGGACAAAATGTCTATACAAGCAAAGTGCTAGCACGAAAACTATATTTATACGGACCAAATGTCTGCACAAGCAAAGTGCTAACATGAAAACTATATTTATACAGACAAAGTGTCTGTACAAGCAAAGTGCTAACACGAAAACTAAATTTATACGGACAAAGTGTGTTCCCAAGCAAAGTGCTCATACGAAAACTATATATATACGGACAAAGTGTCTGTACAAGCAAAGTGCTACACGAAAACTATATTTATACGGACAAAATGTCTGTACAAGCAAAGTGCTAACACGAAAACTATATTTATACGGACAAAGTGTCTGTACAAGCAAAACCTTAACACGAAAACGATATTTATACGGACAAAATGTCTATACAAGCAAAGTGCTAACACGAAAACTATATTTATACGGACAAAGTGTCTGTAAAAGCAAAGCGCTAACACGAAAATTATATTTATACGGACAAAGTGTCTGTACAAGCAAATAGCTAACACGAAAACTATATTTATACGGACAAAGTGTCTGTACAAGCAAAGTGCTAACACGAAAATTATATTTATACGGACAAAGTGTCTGTACAAGCAAAGTGCTAACACGAAAACTATATTTATACGGACAAAGTGTCTGTACAAGCAAAGTGCTAACACGAAAATTATATTTATACGGACAAAGTGTCTGTACAAGCAAAGCGCTAACACGAAAACTATATTTATACGGACAAAGTGTCTGTACAAGCAAAGTGCTAACTCGAAAATTATATTTATACGGACAAAGTGTCTCTACAAGCAAAATGCTAACACGAAAACTATATTTATACGGACAAAGTGTCTGTACAAGCAAAGTGCTAACTCGAAAATTATATTAATACGGACAAAGTGACTTTACAAGCAAAGTGCTAACACGAAAACTATATTTATACAGACAAAGTGTCTGTACAAGCAAAATGCTAACACGAAAACTATATTTATACGGACCAAATGTCTGTACAAGCAAAGTGCTAACACGAAAACTATATTTATACAGACAAAGTGTGTTCCCAAGCAAAGTGCTCATACGAGAACTATATGTATACGGACAAAGTGTCTGTACAAGCAAAGTGCTACACGAAAACTATATTTATACGGACAAAATGTCTGTACAAGCAAAGTGCTAACACGAAAACTATATTTATACGGAAAAAATGTCTGTACAAGCAAAGTGCTAACACGAAAACTATATTTATACGGACAAAGTGTCTGTACAAGCAAAGCCTTAACACGAAAACTATATTTATACGGACAAAGTGTCTGTACAAGCAAAGCGCTAACACGAAAACTATATTTATACGGACAAAATGTCTATACAAGCAAAGTGCTAACACGAAAACTATATTTATACGGACAAAGTGTCTGTAAAAGCAAAGCGCTAACACGAAAATTATATTTATACGGACAAAGTGTCTGTACAAGCAAATAGCTAACACGAAAACTATATTTATACGGACAAAGTGTCTGTACAAGCAAAGTGCTAACACGAAAATTATATTTATACGGACAAAGTGTCTGTACAAGCAAAGTGCTAACACGAAAACTATATTTATACGGACAAAGTGTCTGTACAAGCAAAGTGCTAACTCGAAAATTATATTTATACGGAAAAAGTGACTTTACAAGCAAAGTGCTAACACGAAAACTATATTTATACAGACAAAGTGTCTGTACAAGCAAAGTGCTAACACGAAAACTATATTTATACGGACAAAGTGTCTGTACAAGCAAAGTGCTAACACGAAAATTATATTTATACGGACAAAGTGTCTGTACAAGCAAAGTGCTAACACGAAAACTATATTTATACGGACAAAGTGTCTGTACAAGCAAAGTGCTAACTCGAAAATTATATTTATACGGACAAAGTGTCTGTACAAGCAAAGTGCTAACACGAAAACTATATTTATACGGACAAAGTGTCTGTACAAGCAAAGTGCTAACTCGAAAATTATATTAATACGGACAAAGTGACTTTACAAGCAAAGTGCTAACACGAAAACTATATTTATACAGACAAAGTGTCTGTACAAGCAAAATGCTAACATGAAAACTATATTTATACGGACCAAATGTCTGTACAAGCAAAGTGCTAACACGAAAACTATATTTATACAGACAAAGTGTCTGTACAAGCAAAGTGCTAACACGAAAACTATATTTATACGGACAAAGTGTGTTCCCAAGCAAAGTGCTCATACGAAAACTATATATATACGGACAAAGTGTCTGTACAAGCAAAGTGCTACACGAAAACTATATTTATACGGACAAAATGTCTGTACAAGCAAAGTGCTAACACGAAAACTATATTTATAAGGAAAAAATGTCTGTACAAGCAAAGTGCTAACACGAAAACTATATTTATACGGACAAAGTGTCTGTACAAGCAAAGTGCTAACACGAAAACTATATTTCTACGGATAAAGCGTCTGTACAAGCAAAGCGCTAACATGAAAACTATATTTATACGGACAAAGTGTGTTCCCAAGCAAAGTGCTCATACGAAAACTATATATATACGGACAAAGTGTCTGCACAAGCAAAGTGCTACACGAAAACTATATTTATACGGACAAAGTGACTTTACAAGCAAAGTGCTAACACGAAAACTATATTTATACGGACAAAGTGTCTGTACAAGCAAAGTGCTAACACGAAAACTATATTTATACGGACAAAGTGTGTTCCCAAGCAAAGTGCTCATACGAAAACTATATATATACGGACAAAGTGTCTGCACAAGCAAAGTGCTACACGAAAACTATATTTATACGGACAAAGTGACTTTACAAGCAAAGTGCTAACACGAAAACTATATTTATACAGACAAAGTGTCTGTACAAGCAAAATGCTAACACGAAAACTATATTTCTACGGATAAAGCGTCTGTACAAGCAAAGCGCTAACATGAAAACTATATTTATACGGACAAAATGTCTGTACAAGCAAAGTGCTAACACGAAAACTATATTTATACGGACAAAGTGTCTGTACAAGCAAAGTGCTAACACGAAAACTATATTTATACGGACAAAGTGTCTGTACAAGCAAAGCGCTAACATGAAAACTATATTTATACGGACAAAGTGTCTGTACAAGCAAAGTGCTAACACGAAAACTATATTTCTACGGATAAAGCGTCTGTACAAGCAAAGCGCTAACATGAAAACTATATTTATACGGACAAAATGTCTGTACAAGCAAAGTGCTAACATGAAAACTATATTTATACAGACAAAGTGTCTGTACAAGCAAAGTGCTAACACGAAAACTATATTTATACGGACAAAGTGTCTGTACAAGCAAAGTGCTAACACGAAAACTATATTTATACGGACAAAGTGTCTGTACAAGCAAAGCCTTAACACGAAAACTATATTTATACGGACAAAGTGTCTATACAAGCAAAGCGCTAACACGAAAACTATATTTATACGGACAAAATGTCTATACAAGCAAAGTGCTAGCACGAAAACTATATTTATACGGACCAAATGTCTGCACAAGCAAAGTGCTAACATGAAAACTATATTTATACAGACAAAGTGTCTGTACAAGCAAAGTGCTAACACGAAAACTAAATTTATACGGACAAAGTGTGTTCCCAAGCAAAGTGCTCATACGAAAACTATATATATACGGACAAAGTGTCTGTACAAGCAAAGTGCTACACGAAAACTATATTTATACGGACAAAATGTCTGTACAAGCAAAGTGCTAACACGAAAACTATATTTATACGGAAAAAATGTCTGTACAAGCAAAGTGCTAACACGAAAACTATATTTATACGGACAAAGTGTCTGTACAAGCAAAACCTTAACACGAAAACGATATTTATACGGACAAAATGTCTATACAAGCAAAGTGCTAACACGAAAACTATATTTATACGGACAAAGTGTCTGTAAAAGCAAAGCGCTAACACGAAAATTATATTTATACGGACAAAGTGTCTGTACAAGCAAATAGCTAACACGAAAACTATATTTATACGGACAAAGTGTCTGTACAAGCAAAGTGCTAACACGAAAATTATATTTATACGGACAAAGTGTCTGTACAAGCAAAGTGCTAACACGAAAACTATATTTATACGGACAAAGTGTCTGTACAAGCAAAGTGCTAACACGAAAATTATATTTATACGGACAAAGTGTCTGTACAAGCAAAGCGCTAACACGAAAACTATATTTATACGGACAAAGTGTCTGTACAAGCAAAGTGCTAACTCGAAAATTATATTTATACGGACAAAGTGTCTCTACAAGCAAAATGCTAACACGAAAACTATATTTATACGGACAAAGTGTCTGTACAAGCAAAGTGCTAACTCGAAAATTATATTAATACGGACAAAGTGACTTTACAAGCAAAGTGCTAACACGAAAACTATATTTATACAGACAAAGTGTCTGTACAAGCAAAATGCTAACACGAAAACTATATTTATACGGACCAAATGTCTGTACAAGCAAAGTGCTAACACGAAAACTATATTTATACAGACAAAGTGTGTTCCCAAGCAAAGTGCTCATACGAGAACTATATGTATACGGACAAAGTGTCTGTACAAGCAAAGTGCTACACGAAAACTATATTTATACGGACAAAATGTCTGTACAAGCAAAGTGCTAACACGAAAACTATATTTATACGGAAAAAATGTCTGTACAAGCAAAGTGCTAACACGAAAACTATATTTATACGGACAAAGTGTCTGTACAAGCAAAGCCTTAACACGAAAACTATATTTATACGGACAAAGTGTCTGTACAAGCAAAGCGCTAACACGAAAACTATATTTATACGGACAAAAATGTCTATACAAGCAAAGTGCTAACACGAAAACTATATTTATACGGACAAAGTGTCTGTAAAAGCAAAGCGCTAACACGAAAATTATATTTATACGGACAAAGTGTCTGTACAAGCAAATAGCTAACACGAAAACTATATTTATACGGACAAAGTGTCTGTACAAGCAAAGTGCTAACACGAAAATTATATTTATACGGACAAAGTGTCTGTACAAGCAAAGTCCTAACACGAAAACTATATTTATACGGACAAAGTGTCTGTACAAGCAAAGTGCTAACTCGAAAATTATATTTATACGGAAAAAGTGACTTTACAAGCAAAGTGCTAACACGAAAACTATATTTATACAGACAAAGTGTCTGTACAAGCAAAGTGCTAACACGAAAACTATATTTATACGGACAAAGTGTCTGTACAAGCAAAGTGCTAACACGAAAATTATATTTATACGGACAAAGTGTCTGTACAAGCAAAGTGCTAACACGAAAACTATATTTATACGGACAAAGTGTCTGTACAAGCAAAGTGCTAACTCGAAAATTATATTTATACGGACAAAGTGTCTGTACAAGCAAAGTGCTAACACGAAAACTATATTTATACGGACAAAGTGTCTGTACAAGCAAAGTGCTAACTCGAAAATTATATTAATACGGACAAAGTGACTTTACAAGCAAAGTGCTAACACGAAAACTATATTTATACAGACAAAGTGTCTGTACAAGCAAAATGCTAACATGAAAACTATATTTATACGGACCAAATGTCTGTACAAGCAAAGTGCTAACACGAAAACTATATTTATACAGACAAAGTGTCTGTACAAGCAAAGTGCTAACACGAAAACTATATTTATACGGACAAAGTGTGTTCCCAAGCAAAGTGCTCATACGAAAACTATATATATACGGACAAAGTGTCTGTACAAGCAAAGTGCTACACGAAAACTATATTTATACGGACAAAATGTCTGTACAAGCAAAGTGCTAACACGAAAACTATATTTATAAGGAAAAAATGTCTGTACAAGCAAAGTGCTAACACGAAAACTATATTTATACGGACAAAGTGTCTGTACAAGCAAAGCCTTAACACGAAAACTATATTTATACGGACAAAGTGTCTGTACAAGCAAAGCGCTAACACGAAAACTATATTTATACGGACAAAATGTCTATACAAGCAAAGTGCTAACACGAAAACTATATTTATACGGACAAAGTGTCTGTAAAAGCAAAGCGCTAACACGAAAATTATATTTATACGGACAAAGTGTCTGTACAAGCAAAGTGCTAACACGAAAACTATATTTATACGGACAAAGTGTCTGTACAAGCAAAGTGCTAACACGAAAATTATATTTATACGGACAAAGTGTCTGTACAAGCAAAGTGCTAACACGAAAACTATATTTATACGGACAAAGTGTCTGTACAAGCAAAGTGCTAACTCGAAAATTATATTTATACGGACAAAGTGACTTTACAAGCAAAGTGCTAACACGAAAACTATATTTATACAGACAAAGTGTCTGTACAAGCAAAGTGCTAACACGAAAACTATATTTATACGGACAAAGTGTGTTCCCAAGCAAAGTGCTCATACGAAAACTATATATATACGGACAAAGTGTCTGCACAAGCGAAGTGCTACACGAAAATTATATTTATACGGACAAAGTGTCTGTACAAGCAAAGTGCTAACACGAAAACTATATTTATACAGACAAAGTGTCTGTACAAGCAAAGTGCTAACACGAAAACTATATTTATACGGACAAAGTGTCTGTACAAGCAAAGTACTAAAACGAAAACTATATTTATACGGAAAAAGTGTCTGTACAAGCAAAGTGCTAACACGAAAACTATATTTATACGGACAAAGTGTCTTCCCAAGCAAAATGTTCATACGAAAACTATATATATACGGACAAAGTGTCTGTACAAGCAAATTGCTACACGAAAATTATATTTATACGGACAAAGTGTCTGTACAAGCAAAGTGCTAACACGAAAACTATATTTATACGGAAAAAGTGTCTGTACAACCAAAGTGCTAACACGAAAACTATATTTATATGGACTAAATGTCTGTATAAGCAAAGTGCTAACACGAAAACTATATTTATACGGACAAAGTGTCTGTACATGCAAAGCGCTAACACAAAAACTATATTTATACGGACAAAGTGTCTGTATAAGCAAAGTGCTAACACGAAAACTATATTTATACGGACAAAGTGTCTGTACAACCAAAGTGCTAACACGAAAACTATATTTATACAGACAAAGTGTCTGTACAAGCAAAGTGCTAACACGAAAACTATATTTATACGGACAAAGTGTCTGTACAAGCAAAGTGCTAACACGAAAACTATATTTATACGGACAAAGTGTGTTCCCAAGCAAAGTGCTCATACGAAAACTATATATATACGGACAAAGTGTCTGTACAAGCAAAGTGCTACACGAAAACTATATTTATACGGACAAAATGTCTGTACAAGCAAAGTGCTAACACGAAAACTATATTTATACGGAAAAAATGTCTGTACAAGCAAAGTGCTAACACGAAAACTATATTTATACGGACAAAGTGTCTGTACAAGCAAAGCGCTAACACGAAAACTATATTTATACGGACAAAATGTCTATACAAGCAAAGTGCTAACACGAAAACTATATTTATACGGACAAAGTTTCTGTAAAAGCAAAGCGCTAACACGAAAATTATATTTATACGGACAAAGTGTCTGTACAAGCAAAGTGCTAACACGAAAACTATATTTATACGGACAAAGTGTCTGTACAAGCAAAGTGCTAACACGAAAATTATATATATACGGACAAAGTGTCTGTACAAGCAAAGTGCTAACACGAAAACTATATTTATACGGACAAAGTGTCTGTACAAGCAAAGTGCTAACTCGAAAATTATATTTATACGGACAAAGTGACTTTACAAGCAAAGTGCTAACACGAAAACTATATTTATACAGACAAAGTGTCTGTACAAGCAAAGTGCTAACACGAAAACTATATTTATACGGACAAAGTGTCTGTACAAGCAAAGTGCTAACACGAAAATTATATATATACGGACAAAGTGTCTGTACAAGCAAAGTGCTAACACGAAAACTATATTTATACGGACAAAGTGTCTGTACAAGCAAAGTGCTAACTCGAAAATTATATTTATACGGACAAAATGTCTGTACAAGCAAAGTGCTAACACGAAAACTATATTTATACGGAAAAAATGTCTGTACAAGCAAAGTGCTAACACGAAAACTATATTTATACGGACAAAGTGTCTGTACAAGCAAAGCGCTAACACGAAAACTATATTTATACGGACAAAATGTCTATACAAGCAAAGTGCTAACACGAAAACTATATTTATACGGACAAAGTTTCTGTAAAAGCAAAGCGCTAACACGAAAATTATATTTATACGGACAAAGTGTCTGTAAAAGCAAAGCGCTAACACGAAAATTATATTTATACGGACAAAGTGTCTGTACAAGCAAATAGCTAACACGAAAACTATATTTATACGGACAAAGTGTCTGTACAAGCAAAGTGCTAACACGAAAATTATATTTATACGGACAAAGTGTCTGTACAAGCAAAGTGCTAACACGAAAACTATATTTATACGGACAAAGTGTCTGTACAAGCAAAGTGCTAACTCGAAAATTATATTTATACGGACAAAGTGACTTTACAAGCAAAGTGCTAACACGAAAACTATATTTATACAGACAAAGTGTCTGTACAAGCAAAGTGCTAACTCGAAAATTATATTAATACGGACAAAGTGACTTTACAAGCAAAGTGCTAACACGAAAACTATATTTATACAGACAAAGTGTCTGTACAAGCAAAATGCTAACATGAAAACTATATTTATACGGACCAAATGTCTGTACAAGCAAAGTGCTAACACGAAAACTATATTTATACAGACAAAGTGTCTGTACAAGCAAAGTGCTAACACGAAAACTATATTTATACGGACAAAGTGTCTGTACAAGCAAAGTACTAAAACGAAAACTATATTTATACGGAAAAAGTGTCTGTACAAGCAAAGTGCTAACACGAAAACTATATTTATACGGACTAAGTGTCTTCCCAAGCAAAGTGTTCATAAGAAAACTATATATATACGGACAAAGTGTCTGTACAAGCAAATTGCTACACGAAAATTATATTTATACGGACAAAGTGTCTGTACAAGCAAAGTGCTAACACGAAAACTATATTTATACGGAAAAAGTGTCTGTACAACCAAAGTGCTAACACGAAAACTATATTTATATGGACTAAATGTCTGTATAAGCAAAGTGCTAACACGAAAACTATATTTATACGGACAAAGTGTCTTCCCAAGCAAAGTGTTCATACGAAAACTATATATATACGGACAAAGTGTCTGTACAAGCAAATTGCTACACGAAAATTATATTTATACGGACAAAGTGTCTGTACAAGCAAAGTGCTAACACGAAAACTATATTTATACGGAAAAAGTGTCTGTACAAGCAAAGTGCTAACACGAAAACTATATTTATACGGACAAAGTGTCTTCCCAAGCAAAGTGTTCATACGAAAACTATATATATATATACAAAGTGTCTGTACAAGCAAATTGCTACACGAAAACTATATTTATACGGACAAAGTGTCTGTACATGCAAAGCGCTAACACAAAAACTATATTTATACGGACAAAGTGTCTGTATAAGCAAAGTGCTAACACGAAAACTATATTTATACGGAAAAAGTGTCTGTACAAGCAAAGTGCTAACACGAAAACTATATTTATACGGACAAAGTGTCTTCCCAAGCAAAGTGTTCATACGAAAACTATATATATACGGACAAAGTGTCTGTACAAGCAAATTGCTACACGAAAATTATATTTATACGGACAAAGTGTCTGTACAAGCAAAGTGCTAACACGAAAACTATATTTATACGGAAAAAGTGTCTGTACAAGCAAAGTGCTAACACGAAAACTATATTTATACGGACAAAGTGTCTTCCCAAGCAAAGTGTTCATACGAAAACTATATATATACGGACAAAGTGTCTGTACAAGCAAATTGCTACACGAAAACTATATTTATACGGACAAAGTGTCTGTACATGCAAAGCGCTAACACAAAAACTATATTTATACGGACAAAGTGTCTGTATAAGCAAAGTTCTAACACGAAAACTATATTTATACGGAAAAAGTGTCTGTACAAGCAAAGTGCTAACACGAAAACTATATTTATACGGACAAAGTGTCTTCCCAAGCAAAGTGTTCATACGAAAACTATATATATACGGACAAAGTGTCTGTACAAGCAAATTGCTACACGAAAATTATATTTATACGGACAAAGTGTCTGTACAAGCAAAGTGCTAACACGAAAACTATATTTATACGGAAAAAGTGTCTGTACAAGCAAAGTGCTAACACGAAAACTATATTTATACGGACAAAGTGTCTTCCCAAGCAAAGTGTTCATACGAAAACTATATATATATACGGACAAAGTGTCTGTACAAGCAAATTGCTACACGAAAATTATATTTATACGGACAAAGTGTCTGTACAAGCAAAGTGCTAACACGAAAACTATATTTATACGGAAAAAGTGTCTGTACAACCAAAGTGCTAACACGAAAACTATATTTATACGGACAAAGTGTCTTCCCAAGCAAAGTGTTCATACGAAAACTATATATATACGGACAAAGTGTCTGTACAAGCAAATTGCTACACGAAAATTATATTTATCCGGACAAAGTGTCTGTACAAGCAAAGTGCTAACACGAAAACTATATTTATACGGGAAAAGTGTCTGTACAACCAAAGTGCTAACACGAAAACTATATTTATATGGACTAAATGTCTGTATAAGCAAAGTGCTAACACGAAAACTATATTTATACGGACAAAGTGTCTGTACATGCAAAGCGCTAACACAAAAACTATATTTATACGGACAAAGTGTGTTCCCAAGCAAAGTGCTCATACGAAAACTATATATATACGGACAAAGTGTCTGTACAAGCAAAGTGCTACACGAAAACTATATTTATACGGACAAAATGTCTGTACAAGCAAAGTGCTAACACGAAAACTATATTTATACGGACAAAGTGTCTGTACAAGCAAAGTGCTAACACGAAAACTATATTTATACGGACAAAGTGTCTGTACAAGCAAAGCGCTAACATGAAAACTATATTTATACGGACAAAGTGTCTGTACAAGCAAAGTGCTAACACGAAAACTATATTTCTACGGATAAAGCGTCTGTACAAGCAAAGCGCTAACATGAAAACTATATTTATACGGACAAAATGTCTGTACAAGCAAAGTGCTAACATGAAAACTATATTTATACAGACAAAGTGTCTGTACAAGCAAAGTGCTAACACGAAAACTATATTTATACGGACAAAGTGTCTGTACAAGCAAAGTGCTAACACGAAAACTATATTTATACGGACAAAGTGTCTGTACAAGCAAAGCCTTAACACGAAAACTATATTTATACGGACAAAGTGTCTATACAAGCAAAGCGCTAACACGAAAACTATATTTATACGGACAAAATGTCTATACAAGCAAAGTGCTAGCACGAAAACTATATTTATACGGACCAAATGTCTGCACAAGCAAAGTGCTAACATGAAAACTATATTTATACAGACAAAGTGTCTGTACAAGCAAAGTGCTAACACGAAAACTAAATTTATACGGACAAAGTGTGTTCCCAAGCAAAGTGCTCATACGAAAACTATACATATACGGACAAAGTGTCTGTACAAGCAAAGTGCTACACGAAAACTATATTTATACGGACAAAATGTCTGTACAAGCAAAGTGCTAACACGAAAACTATATTTATACGGAAAAAATGTCTGTACAAGCAAAGTGCTAACACGAAAACTATATTTATACGGACAAAGTGTCTGTACAAGCAAAACCTTAACACGAAAACGATATTTATACGGACAAAATGTCTATACAAGCAAAGTGCTAACACGAAAACTATATTTATACGGACAAAGTGTCTGTAAAAGCAAAGCGCTAACACGAAAATTATATTTATACGGACAAAGTGTCTGTACAAGCAAATAGCTAACACGAAAACTATATTTATACGGACAAAGTGTCTGTACAAGCAAAGTGCTAACACGAAAATTATATTTATACGGACAAAGTGTCTGTACAAGCAAAGTGCTAACACGAAAACTATATTTATACGGACAAAGTGTCTGTACAAGCAAAGTGCTAACACGAAAATTATATTTATACGGACAAAGTGTCTGTACAAGCAAAGCGCTAACACGAAAACTATATTTATACGGACAAAGTGTCTGTACAAGCAAAGTGCTAACTCGAAAATTATATTTATACGGACAAAGTGTCTCTACAAGCAAAATGCTAACACGAAAACTATATTTATACGGACAAAGTGTCTGTACAAGCAAAGTGCTAACTCGAAAATTATATTAATACGGACAAAGTGACTTTACAAGCAAAGTGCTAACACGAAAACTATATTTATACAGACAAAGTGTCTGTACAAGCAAAATGCTAACACGAAAACTATATTTATACGGACCAAATGTCTGTACAAGCAAAGTGCTAACACGAAAACTATATTTATACAGACAAAGTGTGTTCCCAAGCAAAGTGCTCATACGAGAACTATATGTATACGGACAAAGTGTCTGTACAAGCAAAGTGCTACACGAAAACTATATTTATACGGACAAAATGTCTGTACAAGCAAAGTGCTAACACGAAAACTATATTTATACGGACAAAGTGTCTGTACAAGCAAAGTGCTAACACGAAAACTATATTTCTACGGATAAAGCGTCTGTACAAGCAAAGCGCTAACATGAAAACTATATTTATACGGACAAAGTGTCTGTACAAGCAAAATGCTAACACGAAAACTATATTTATACAGACAAAGTGTCTGTACAAGCAAATTGCTACACGAAAACTATATTTATACGGACAAAGTGTCTGTACAAGCAAAGTGCTAACACGAAAACTATATTTATACAGACAAAGTGTCTGTACAAGCAAAGTGCTAACACGAAAACTATATTTATACGGACAAAGTGTGTTCCCAAGCAAAGTGCTCATACGAAAACTATATATATACGGACAAAGTGTCTGCACAAGCAAAGTGCTACACGAAAACTATATTTATACGGACAAAGTGACTTTACAAGCAAAGTGCTAACACGAAAACTATATTTATACAGACAAAGTGTCTGTACAAGCAAAATGCTAACACGAAAACTATATTTCTACGGATAAAGCGTCTGTACAAGCAAAGCGCTAACATGAAAACTATATTTATACGGACAAAATGTCTGTACAAGCAAAGTGCTAACACGAAAACTATATTTATACGGACAAAGTGTCTGTACAAGCAAAGTGCTAACACGAAAACTATATTTATACGGACAAAGTGTCTGTACAAGCAAAGCGCTAACATGAAAACTATATTTATACGGACAAAGTGTCTGTACAAGCAAAGTGCTAACACGAAAACTATATTTCTACGGATAAAGCGTCTGTACAAGCAAAGCGCTAACATGAAAACTATATTTATACGGACAAAATGTCTGTACAAGCAAAGTGCTAACATGAAAACTATATTTATACAGACAAAGTGTCTGTACAAGCAAAGTGCTAACACGAAAACTATATTTATACGGACAAAGTGTCTGTACAAGCAAAGTGCTAACACGAAAACTATATTTATACGGACAAAGTGTCTGTACAAGCAAAGCCTTAACACGAAAACTATATTTATACGGACAAAGTGTCTATACAAGCAAAGCGCTAACACGAAAACTATATTTATACGGACAAAATGTCTATACAAGCAAAGTGCTAGCACGAAAACTATATTTATACGGACCAAATGTCTGCACAAGCAAAGTGCTAACATGAAAACTATATTTATACAGACAAAGTGTCTGTACAAGCAAAGTGCTAACACGAAAACTAAATTTATACGGACAAAGTGTGTTCCCAAGCAAAGTGCTCATACGAAAACTATATATATACGGACAAAGTGTCTGTACAAGCAAAGTGCTACACGAAAACTATATTTATACGGACAAAATGTCTGTACAAGCAAAGTGCTAACACGAAAACTATATTTATACGGACAAAGTGTCTGTACAAGCAAAACCTTAACACGAAAACGATATTTATACGGACAAAATGTCTATACAAGCAAAGTGCTAACACGAAAACTATATTTATACGGACAAAGTGTCTGTAAAAGCAAAGCGCTAACACGAAAATTATATTTATACGGACAAAGTGTCTGTACAAGCAAATAGCTAACACGAAAACTATATTTATACGGACAAAGTGTCTGTACAAGCAAAGTGCTAACACGAAAATTATATTTATACGGACAAAGTGTCTGTACAAGCAAAGTGCTAACACGAAAACTATATTTATACGGACAAAGTGTCTGTACAAGCAAAGTGCTAACACGAAAATTATATTTATACGGACAAAGTGTCTGTACAAGCAAAGCGCTAACACGAAAACTATATTTATACGGACAAAGTGTCTGTACAAGCAAAGTGCTAACTCGAAAATTATATTTATACGGACAAAGTGTCTCTACAAGCAAAATGCTAACACGAAAACTATATTTATACGGACAAAGTGTCTGTACAAGCAAAGTGCTAACTCGAAAATTATATTAATACGGACAAAGTGACTTTACAAGCAAAGTGCTAACACGAAAACTATATTTATACAGACAAAGTGTCTGTACAAGCAAAATGCTAACACGAAAACTATATTTATACGGACCAAATGTCTGTACAAGCAAAGTGCTAACACGAAAACTATATTTATACAGACAAAGTGTGTTCCCAAGCAAAGTGCTCATACGAGAACTATATGTATACGGACAAAGTGTCTGTACAAGCAAAGTGCTACACGAAAACTATATTTATACGGACAAAATGTCTGTACAAGCAAAGTGCTAACACGAAAACTATATTTATACGGAAAAAATGTCTGTACAAGCAAAGTGCTAACACGAAAACTATATTTATACGGACAAAGTGTCTGTACAAGCAAAGCCTTAACACGAAAACTATATTTATACGGACAAAGTGTCTGTACAAGCAAAGCGCTAACACGAAAACTATATTTATACGGACAAAATGTCTATACAAGCAAAGTGCTAACACGAAAACTATATTTATACGGACAAAGTGTCTGTAAAAGCAAAGCGCTAACACGAAAATTATATTTATACGGACAAAGTGTCTGTACAAGCAAATAGCTAACACGAAAACTATATTTATACGGACAAAGTGTCTGTACAAGCAAAGTGCTAACACGAAAATTATATTTATACGGACAAAGTGTCTGTACAAGCAAAGTGCTAACACGAAAACTATATTTATACGGACAAAGTGTCTGTACAAGCAAAGTGCTAACTCGAAAATTATATTTATACGGAAAAAGTGACTTTACAAGCAAAGTGCTAACACGAAAACTATATTTATACAGACAAAGTGTCTGTACAAGCAAAGTGCTAACACGAAAACTATATTTATACGGACAAAGTGTCTGTACAAGCAAAGTGCTAACACGAAAATTATATTTATACGGACAAAGTGTCTGTACAAGCAAAGTGCTAACACGAAAACTATATTTATACGGACAAAGTGTCTGTACAAGCAAAGTGCTAACTCGAAAATTATATTTATACGGACAAAGTGTCTGTACAAGCAAAGTGCTAACACGAAAACTATATTTATACGGACAAAGTGTCTGTACAAGCAAAGTGCTAACTCGAAAATTATATTAATACGGACAAAGTGACTTTACAAGCAAAGTGCTAACACGAAAACTATATTTATACAGACAAAGTGTCTGTACAAGCAAAATGCTAACATGAAAACTATATTTATACGGACCAAATGTCTGTACAAGCAAAGTGCTAACACGAAAACTATATTTATACAGACAAAGTGTCTGTACAAGCAAAGTGCTAACACGAAAACTATATTTATACGGACAAAGTGTGTTCCCAAGCAAAGTGCTCATACGAAAACTATATATATACGGACAAAGTGTCTGTACAAGCAAAGTGCTACACGAAAACTATATTTATACGGACAAAATGTCTGTACAAGCAAAGTGCTAACACGAAAACTATATTTATAAGGAAAAAATGTCTGTACAAGCAAAGTGCTAACACGAAAACTATATTTATACGGACAAAGTGTCTGTACAAGCAAAGTGCTAACACGAAAACTATATTTCTACGGATAAAGCGTCTGTACAAGCAAAGCGCTAACATGAAAACTATATTTATACGGACAAAGTGTGTTCCCAAGCAAAGTGCTCATACGAAAACTATATATATACGGACAAAGTGTCTGCACAAGCAAAGTGCTACACGAAAACTATATTTATACGGACAAAGTGACTTTACAAGCAAAGTGCTAACACGAAAACTATATTTATACGGACAAAGTGTCTGTACAAGCAAAGTGCTAACACGAAAACTATATTTATACGGACAAAGTGTGTTCCCAAGCAAAGTGCTCATACGAAAACTATATATATACGGACAAAGTGTCTGCACAAGCAAAGTGCTACACGAAAACTATATTTATACGGACAAAGTGACTTTACAAGCAAAGTGCTAACACGAAAACTATATTTATACAGACAAAGTGTCTGTACAAGCAAAATGCTAACACGAAAACTATATTTCTACGGATAAAGCGTCTGTACAAGCAAAGCGCTAACATGAAAACTATATTTATACGGACAAAATGTCTGTACAAGCAAAGTGCTAACACGAAAACTATATTTATACGGACAAAGTGTCTGTACAAGCAAAGTGCTAACACGAAAACTATATTTATACGGACAAAGTGTCTGTACAAGCAAAGCGCTAACATGAAAACTATATTTATACGGACAAAGTGTCTGTACAAGCAAAGTGCTAACACGAAAACTATATTTCTACGGATAAAGCGTCTGTACAAGCAAAGCGCTAACATGAAAACTATATTTATACGGACAAAATGTCTGTACAAGCAAAGTGCTAACATGAAAACTATATTTATACAGACAAAGTGTCTGTACAAGCAAAGTGCTAACACGAAAACTATATTTATACGGACAAAGTGTCTGTACAAGCAAAGTGCTAACACGAAAACTATATTTATACGGACAAAGTGTCTGTACAAGCAAAGCCTTAACACGAAAACTATATTTATACGGACAAAGTGTCTATACAAGCAAAGCGCTAACACGAAAACTATATTTATACGGACAAAATGTCTATACAAGCAAAGTGCTAGCACGAAAACTATATTTATACGGACCAAATGTCTGCACAAGCAAAGTGCTAACATGAAAACTATATTTATACAGACAAAGTGTCTGTACAAGCAAAGTGCTAACACGAAAACTAAATTTATACGGACAAAGTGTGTTCCCAAGCAAAGTGCTCATACGAAAACTATATATATACGGACAAAGTGTCTGTACAAGCAAAGTGCTACACGAAAACTATATTTATACGGACAAAATGTCTGTACAAGCAAAGTGCTAACACGAAAACTATATTTATACGGAAAAAATGTCTGTACAAGCAAAGTGCTAACACGAAAACTATATTTATACGGACAAAGTGTCTGTACAAGCAAAACCTTAACACGAAAACGATATTTATACGGACAAAATGTCTATACAAGCAAAGTGCTAACACGAAAACTATATTTATACGGACAAAGTGTCTGTAAAAGCAAAGCGCTAACACGAAAATTATATTTATACGGACAAAGTGTCTGTACAAGCAAATAGCTAACACGAAAACTATATTTATACGGACAAAGTGTCTGTACAAGCAAAGTGCTAACACGAAAATTATATTTATACGGACAAAGTGTCTGTACAAGCAAAGTGCTAACACGAAAACTATATTTATACGGACAAAGTGTCTGTACAAGCAAAGTGCTAACACGAAAATTATATTTATACGGACAAAGTGTCTGTACAAGCAAAGCGCTAACACGAAAACTATATTTATACGGACAAAGTGTCTGTACAAGCAAAGTGCTAACTCGAAAATTATATTTATACGGACAAAGTGTCTCTACAAGCAAAATGCTAACACGAAAACTATATTTATACGGACAAAGTGTCTGTACAAGCAAAGTGCTAACTCGAAAATTATATTAATACGGACAAAGTGACTTTACAAGCAAAGTGCTAACACGAAAACTATATTTATACAGACAAAGTGTCTGTACAAGCAAAATGCTAACACGAAAACTATATTTATACGGACCAAATGTCTGTACAAGCAAAGTGCTAACACGAAAACTATATTTATACAGACAAAGTGTGTTCCCAAGCAAAGTGCTCATACGAGAACTATATGTATACGGACAAAGTGTCTGTACAAGCAAAGTGCTACACGAAAACTATATTTATACGGACAAAATGTCTGTACAAGCAAAGTGCTAACACGAAAACTATATTTATACGGAAAAAATGTCTGTACAAGCAAAGTGCTAACACGAAAACTATATTTATACGGACAAAGTGTCTGTACAAGCAAAGCCTTAACACGAAAACTATATTTATACGGACAAAGTGTCTGTACAAGCAAAGCGCTAACACGAAAACTATATTTATACGGACAAAAATGTCTATACAAGCAAAGTGCTAACACGAAAACTATATTTATACGGACAAAGTGTCTGTAAAAGCAAAGCGCTAACACGAAAATTATATTTATACGGACAAAGTGTCTGTACAAGCAAATAGCTAACACGAAAACTATATTTATACGGACAAAGTGTCTGTACAAGCAAAGTGCTAACACGAAAATTATATTTATACGGACAAAGTGTCTGTACAAGCAAAGTCCTAACACGAAAACTATATTTATACGGACAAAGTGTCTGTACAAGCAAAGTGCTAACTCGAAAATTATATTTATACGGAAAAAGTGACTTTACAAGCAAAGTGCTAACACGAAAACTATATTTATACAGACAAAGTGTCTGTACAAGCAAAGTGCTAACACGAAAACTATATTTATACGGACAAAGTGTCTGTACAAGCAAAGTGCTAACACGAAAATTATATTTATACGGACAAAGTGTCTGTACAAGCAAAGTGCTAACACGAAAACTATATTTATACGGACAAAGTGTCTGTACAAGCAAAGTGCTAACTCGAAAATTATATTTATACGGACAAAGTGTCTGTACAAGCAAAGTGCTAACACGAAAACTATATTTATACGGACAAAGTGTCTGTACAAGCAAAGTGCTAACTCGAAAATTATATTAATACGGACAAAGTGACTTTACAAGCAAAGTGCTAACACGAAAACTATATTTATACAGACAAAGTGTCTGTACAAGCAAAATGCTAACATGAAAACTATATTTATACGGACCAAATGTCTGTACAAGCAAAGTGCTAACACGAAAACTATATTTATACAGACAAAGTGTCTGTACAAGCAAAGTGCTAACACGAAAACTATATTTATACGGACAAAGTGTGTTCCCAAGCAAAGTGCTCATACGAAAACTATATATATACGGACAAAGTGTCTGTACAAGCAAAGTGCTACACGAAAACTATATTTATACGGACAAAATGTCTGTACAAGCAAAGTGCTAACACGAAAACTATATTTATAAGGAAAAAATGTCTGTACAAGCAAAGTGCTAACACGAAAACTATATTTATACGGACAAAGTGTCTGTACAAGCAAAGCCTTAACACGAAAACTATATTTATACGGACAAAGTGTCTGTACAAGCAAAGCGCTAACACGAAAACTATATTTATACGGACAAAATGTCTATACAACCAAAGTGCTAACACGAAAACTATATTTATACGGACAAAGTGTCTGTAAAAGCAAAGCGCTAACACGAAAATTATATTTATACGGACAAAGTGTCTGTACAAGCAAAGTGCTAACACGAAAACTATATTTATACGGACAAAGTGTCTGTACAAGCAAAGTGCTAACACGAAAATTATATTTATACGGACAAAGTGTCTGTACAAGCAAAGTGCTAACACGAAAACTATATTTATACGGACAAAGTGTCTGTACAAGCAAAGTGCTAACTCGAAAATTATATTTATACGGACAAAGTGACTTTACAAGCAAAGTGCTAACACGAAAACTATATTTATACAGACAAAGTGTCTGTACAAGCAAAGTGCTAACACGAAAACTATATTTATACGGACAAAGTGTGTTCCCAAGCAAAGTGCTCATACGAAAACTATATATATACGGACAAAGTGTCTGCACAAGCAAAGTGCTACACGAAAATTATATTTATACGGACAAAGTGTCTGTACAAGCAAAGTGCTAACACGAAAACTATATTTATACAGACAAAGTGTCTGTACAAGCAAAGTGCTAACACGAAAACTATATTTATACGGACAAAGTGTCTGTACAAGCAAAGTACTAAAACGAAAACTATATTTATACGGAAAAAGTGTCTGTACAAGCAAAGTGCTAACACGAAAACTATATTTATACGGACAAAGTGTCTTCCCAAGCAAAATGTTCATACGAAAACTATATATATACGGACAAAGTGTCTGTACAAGCAAATTGCTACACGAAAATTATATTTATACGGACAAAGTGTCTGTACAAGCAAAGTGCTAACACGAAAACTATATTTATACGGAAAAAGTGTCTGCACAACCAAAGTGCTAACACGAAAACTATATTTATATGGACTAAATGTCTGTATAAGCAAAGTGCTAACACGAAAACTATATTTATACGGACAAAGTGTCTGTACATGCAAAGCGCTAACACAAAAACTATATTTATACGGACAAAGTGTCTGTATAAGCAAAGTGCTAACACGAAAACTATATTTATACGGACAAAGTGTCTGTACAACCAAAGTGCTAACACGAAAACTATATTTATACAGACAAAGTGTCTGTACAAGCAAAGTGCTAACACGAAAACTATATTTATCCGGACAAAGTGTCTGTACAAGCAAAGTGCTAACACGAAAACTATATTTATACGGACAAAGTGTGTTCCCAAGCAAAGTGCTCATACGAAAACTATATATATACGGACAAAGTGTCTGTACAAGCAAAGTGCTACACGAAAACTATATTTATACGGACAAAATGTCTGTACAAGCAAAGTGCTAACACGAAAACTATATTTATACGGAAAAAATGTCTGTACAAGCAAAGTGCTAACACGAAAACTATATTTATACGGACAAAGTGTCTGTACAAGCAAAGCGCTAACACGAAAACTATATTTATACGGACAAAATGTCTATACAAGCAAAGTGCTAACACGAAAACTATATTTATACGGACAAAGTTTCTGTAAAAGCAAAGCGCTAACACGAAAATTATATTTATACGGACAAAGTGTCTGTACAAGCAAAGTGCTAACACGAAAACTATATTTATACGGACAAAGTGTCTGTACAAGCAAAGTGCTAACACGAAAATTATATATATACGGACAAAGTGTCTGTACAAGCAAAGTGCTAACACGAAAACTATATTTATACGGACAAAGTGTCTGTACAAGCAAAGTGCTAACTCGAAAATTATATTTATACGGACAAAGTGACTTTACAAGCAAAGTGCTAACACGAAAACTATATTTATACAGACAAAGTGTCTGTACAAGCAAAGTGCTAACACGAAAACTATATTTATACGGACAAAGTGTGTTCCCAAGCAAAGTGCTCATACGAAAACTATATATATACGGACAAAGTGTCTGCACAAGCAAAGTGCTACACGAAAACTATATTTATACGGACAAAGTGTCTGTACAAGCAAAGCCTTAACACGAAAACTATATTTATACGGACAAAGTGTCTGTACAAGCAAAGCGCTAACACGAAAACTATATTTATACGGACAAAATGTCTATACAAGCAAAGTGCTAACACGAAAACTATATTTATACGGACAAAGTGTCTGTAAAAGCAAAGCGCTAACACGAAAATTATATTTATACGGACAAAGTGTCTGTACAAGCAAATAGCTAACACGAAAACTATATTTATACGGACAAAGTGTCTGTACAAGCAAAGTGCTAACACGAAAATTATATTTATACGGACAAAGTGTCTGTACAAGCAAAGTGCTAACACGAAAACTATATTTATACGGACAAAGTGTCTGTACAAGCAAAGTGCTAACTCGAAAATTATATTTATACGGACAAAGTGACTTTACAAGCAAAGTGCTAACACGAAAACTATATTTATACAGACAAAGTGTCTGTACAAGCAAAGTGCTAACTCGAAAATTATATTAATACGGACAAAGTGACTTTACAAGCAAAGTGCTAACACGAAAACTATATTTATACAGACAAAGTGTCTGTACAAGCAAAATGCTAACATGAAAACTATATTTATACGGACCAAATGTCTGTACAAGCAAAGTGCTAACACGAAAACTATATTTATACAGACAAAGTGTCTGTACAAGCAAAGTGCTAACACGAAAACTATATTTATACGGACAAAGTGTCTGTACAAGCAAAGTACTAAAACGAAAACTATATTTATACGGAAAAAGTGTCTGTACAAGCAAAGTGCTAACACGAAAACTATATTTATACGGACTAAGTGTCTTCCCAAGCAAAGTGTTCATACGAAAACTATATATATACGGACAAAGTGTCTGTACAAGCAAATTGCTACACGAAAATTATATTTATACGGACAAAGTGTCTGTACAAGCAAAGTGCTAACACGAAAACTATATTTATACGGAAAAAGTGTCTGTACAACCAAAGTGCTAACACGAAAACTATATTTATATGGACTAAATGTCTGTATAAGCAAAGTGCTAACACGAAAACTATATTTATACGGACAAAGTGTCTTCCCAAGCAAAGTGTTCATACGAAAACTATATATATACGGACAAAGTGTCTGTACAAGCAAATTGCTACACGAAAATTATATTTATACGGACAAAGTGTCTGTACAAGCAAAGTGCTAACACGAAAACTATATTTATACGGAAAAAGTGTCTGTACAAGCAAAGTGCTAACACGAAAACTATATTTATACGGACAAAGTGTCTTCCCAAGCAAAGTGTTCATACGAAAACTATATATATATATACAAAGTGTCTGTACAAGCAAATTGCTACACGAAAACTATATTTATACGGACAAAGTGTCTGTACATGCAAAGCGCTAACACAAAAACTATATTTATACGGACAAAGTGTCTGTATAAGCAAAGTGCTAACACGAAAACTATATTTATACGGAAAAAGTGTCTGTACAAGCAAAGTGCTAACACGAAAACTATATTTATACGGACAAAGTGTCTTCCCAAGCAAAGTGTTCATACGAAAACTATATATATACGGACAAAGTGTCTGTACAAGCAAATTGCTACACGAAAATTATATTTATACGGACAAAGTGTCTGTACAAGCAAAGTGCTAACACGAAAACTATATTTATACGGAAAAAGTGTCTGTACAAGCAAAGTGCTAACACGAAAACTATATTTATACGGACAAAGTGTCTTCCCAAGCAAAGTGTTCATACGAAAACTATATATATACGGACAAAGTGTCTGTACAAGCAAATTGCTACACGAAAACTATATTTATACGGACAAAGTGTCTGTACATGCAAAGCGCTAACACAAAAACTATATTTATACGGACAAAGTGTCTGTATAAGCAAAGTGCTAACACGAAAACTATATTTATACGGAAAAAGTGTCTGTACAAGCAAAGTGCTAACACGAAAACTATATTTATACGGACAAAGTGTCTTCCCAAGCAAAGTGTTCATACGAAAACTATATATATACGGACAAAGTGTCTGTACAAGCAAATTGCTACACGAAAATTATATTTATACGGACAAAGTGTCTGTACAAGCAAAGTGCTAACACGAAAACTATATTTATACGGAAAAAGTGTCTGTACAAGCAAAGTGCTAACACGAAAACTATATTTATACGGACAAAGTGTCTTCCCAAGCAAAGTGTTCATACGAAAACTATATATATATACGGACAAAGTGTCTGTACAAGCAAATTGCTACACGAAAATTATATTTATACGGACAAAGTGTCTGTACAAGCAAAGTGCTAACACGAAAACTATATTTATACGGAAAAAGTGTCTGTACAACCAAAGTGCTAACACGAAAACTATATTTATACGGACAAAGTGTCTTCCCAAGCAAAGTGTTCATACGAAAACTATATATATACGGACAAAGTGTCTGTACAAGCAAATTGCTACACGAAAATTATATTTATCCGGACAAAGTGTCTGTACAAGCAAAGTGCTAACACGAAAACTATATTTATACGGGAAAAGTGTCTGTACAACCAAAGTGCTAACACGAAAACTATATTTATATGGACTAAATGTCTGTATAAGCAAAGTGCTAACACGAAAACTATATTTATACGGACAAAGTGTCTGTACATGCAAAGCGCTAACACAAAAACTATATTTATACGGACAAAGTGTGTTCCCAAGCAAAGTGCTCATACGAAAACTATATATATACGGACAAAGTGTCTGTACAAGCAAAGTGCTACACGAAAACTATATTTATACGGACAAAATGTCTGTACAAGCAAAGTGCTAACACGAAAACTATATTTATACGGACAAAGTGTCTGTACAAGCAAAGTGCTAACACGAAAACTATATTTATACGGACAAAGTGTCTGTACAAGCAAAGCGCTAACATGAAAACTATATTTATACGGACAAAGTGTCTGTACAAGCAAAGTGCTAACACGAAAACTATATTTCTACGGATAAAGCGTCTGTACAAGCAAAGCGCTAACATGAAAACTATATTTATACGGACAAAATGTCTGTACAAGCAAAGTGCTAACATGAAAACTATATTTATACAGACAAAGTGTCTGTACAAGCAAAGTGCTAACACGAAAACTATATTTATACGGACAAAGTGTCTGTACAAGCAAAGTGCTAACACGAAAACTATATTTATACGGACAAAGTGTCTGTACAAGCAAAGCCTTAACACGAAAACTATATTTATACGGACAAAGTGTCTATACAAGCAAAGCGCTAACACGAAAACTATATTTATACGGACAAAATGTCTATACAAGCAAAGTGCTAGCACGAAAACTATATTTATACGGACCAAATGTCTGCACAAGCAAAGTGCTAACATGAAAACTATATTTATACAGACAAAGTGTCTGTACAAGCAAAGTGCTAACACGAAAACTAAATTTATACGGACAAAGTGTGTTCCCAAGCAAAGTGCTCATACGAAAACTATACATATACGGACAAAGTGTCTGTACAAGCAAAGTGCTACACGAAAACTATATTTATACGGACAAAATGTCTGTACAAGCAAAGTGCTAACACGAAAACTATATTTATACGGAAAAAATGTCTGTACAAGCAAAGTGCTAACACGAAAACTATATTTATACGGACAAAGTGTCTGTACAAGCAAAACCTTAACACGAAAACGATATTTATACGGACAAAATGTCTATACAAGCAAAGTGCTAACACGAAAACTATATTTATACGGACAAAGTGTCTGTAAAAGCAAAGCGCTAACACGAAAATTATATTTATACGGACAAAGTGTCTGTACAAGCAAAGTGCTAACACGAAAACTATATTTATACGGAAAAAGTGTCTGTACAAGCAAAGTGCTAACACGAAAACTATATTTATACGGACAAAGTGTCTTCCCAAGCAAAGTGTTCATACGAAAACTATATATATATATACAAAGTGTCTGTACAAGCAAATTGCTACACGAAAACTATATTTATACGGACAAAGTGTCTGTACATGCAAAGCGCTAACACAAAAACTATATTTATACGGACAAAGTGTCTGTATAAGCAAAGTGCTAACACGAAAACTATATTTATACGGAAAAAGTGTCTGTACAAGCAAAGTGCTAACACGAAAACTATATTTATACGGACAAAGTGTCTTCCCAAGCAAAGTGTTCATACGAAAACTATATATATACGGACAAAGTGTCTGTACAAGCAAATTGCTACACGAAAATTATATTTATACGGACAAAGTGTCTGTACAAGCAAAGTGCTAACACGAAAACTATATTTATACGGAAAAAGTGTCTGTACAAGCAAAGTGCTAACACGAAAACTATATTTATACGGACAAAGTGTCTTCCCAAGCAAAGTGTTCATACGAAAACTATATATATACGGACAAAGTGTCTGTACAAGCAAATTGCTACACGAAAACTATATTTATACGGAAAAAGTGTCTGTACAACCAAAGTGCTAACACGAAAACTATATTTATACGGACAAAGTGTCTTCCCAAGCAAAGTGTTCATACGAAAACTATATATATACGGACAAAGTGTCTGTACAAGCAAATTGCTACACGAAAATTATATTTATCCGGACAAAGTGTCTTCCCAAGCAAAGTGTTCATACGAAAACTATATATATACGGACAAAGTGTCTGTACAAGCAAATTGCTACACGAAAATTATATTTATACGGACAAAGTGTCTGTACAAGCAAAGTGCTAACACGAAAACTATATTTATACGGACAAAGTGTGTTCCCAAGCAAAGTGCTCATACGAAAACTATATATATACGGACAAAGTGTCTGTACAAGCAAAGTGCTACACGAAAACTATATTTATACGGACAAAATGTCTGTACAAGCAAAGTGCTAACACGAAAACTATATTTATACGGACAAAGTGTCTGTACAAGCAAAGTGCTAACACGAAAACTATATTTATACGGACAAAGTGTCTGTACAAGCAAAGCGCTAACATGAAAACTATATTTATACGGACAAAGTGTCTGTACAAGCAAAGTGCTAACACGAAAACTATATTTCTACGGATAAAGCGTCTGTACAAGCAAAGCGCTAACATGAAAACTATATTTATACGGACAAAATGTCTGTACAAGCAAAGTGCTAACATGAAAACTATATTTATACAGACAAAGTGTCTGTACAAGCAAAGTGCTAACACGAAAACTATATTTATACGGACAAAGTGTCTGTACAAGCAAAGTGCTAACACGAAAACTATATTTATACGGACAAAGTGTCTGTACAAGCAAAGCCTTAACACGAAAACTATATTTATACGGACAAAGTGTCTATACAAGCAAAGCGCTAACACGAAAACTATATTTATACGGACAAAATGTCTATACAAGCAAAGTGCTAGCACGAAAACTATATTTATACGGACCAAATGTCTGCACAAGCAAAGTGCTAACATGAAAACTATATTTATACAGACAAAGTGTCTGTACAAGCAAAGTGCTAACACGAAAACTAAATTTATACGGACAAAGTGTGTTCCCAAGCAAAGTGCTCATACGAAAACTATACATATACGGACAAAGTGTCTGTACAAGCAAAGTGCTACACGAAAACTATATTTATACGGACAAAATGTCTGTACAAGCAAAGTGCTAACACGAAAACTATATTTATACGGAAAAAATGTCTGTACAAGCAAAGTGCTAACACGAAAACTATATTTATACGGACAAAGTGTCTGTACAAGCAAAACCTTAACACGAAAACGATATTTATACGGACAAAATGTCTATACAAGCAAAGTGCTAACACGAAAACTATATTTATACGGACAAAGTGTCTGTAAAAGCAAAGCGCTAACACGAAAATTATATTTATACGGACAAAGTGTCTGTACAAGCAAATAGCTAACACGAAAACTATATTTATACGGACAAAGTGTCTGTACAAGCAAAGTGCTAACACGAAAATTATATTTATACGGACAAAGTGTCTGTACAAGCAAAGTGCTAACACGAAAACTATATTTATACGGACAAAGTGTCTGTACAAGCAAAGTGCTAACACGAAAATTATATTTATACGGACAAAGTGTCTGTACAAGCAAAGCGCTAACACGAAAACTATATTTATACGGACAAAGTGTCTGTACAAGCAAAGTGCTAACTCGAAAATTATATTTATACGGACAAAGTGTCTCTACAAGCAAAATGCTAACACGAAAACTATATTTATACGGACAAAGTGTCTGTACAAGCAAAGTGCTCACTCGAAAATTATATTAATACGGACAAAGTGACTTTACAAGCAAAGTGCTAACACGAAAACTATATTTATACAGACAAAGTGTCTGTACAAGCAAAATGCTAACACGAAAACTATATTTATACGGACCAAATGTCTGTACAAGCAAAGTGCTAACACGAAAACTATATTTATACAGACAAAGTGTGTTCCCAAGCAAAGTGCTCATACGAGAACTATATGTATACGGACAAAGTGTCTGTACAAGCAAAGTGCTACACGAAAACTATATTTATACGGACAAAATGTCTGTACAAGCAAAGTGCTAACACGAAAACTATATTTATACGGAAAAAATGTCTGTACAAGCAAAGTGCTAACACGAAAACTATATTTATACGGACAAAGTGTCTGTACAAGCAAAGCCTTAACACGAAAACTATATTTATACGGACAAAGTGTCTGTACAAGCAAAGCGCTAACACGAAAACTATATTTATACGGACAAAATGTCTATACAAGCAAAGTGCTAACACGAAAACTATATTTATACGGACAAAGTGTCGGTAAAAGCAAAGCGCTAACACGAAAATTATATTTATACGGACAAAGTGTCTGTACAAGCAAATAGCTAACACGAAAACTATATTTATACGGACAAAGTGTCTGTACAAGCAAAGTGCTAACACGAAAATTATATTTATACGGACAAAGTGTCTGTACAAGCAAAGTCCTAACACGAAAACTATATTTATACGGAAAAAGTGTCTGTACAACCAAAGTGCTAACACGAAAACTATATTTATATGGACTAAATGTCTGTATAAGCAAAGTGCTAACACGAAAACTATATTTATACGGACAAAGTGTCTTCCCAAGCAAAGTGTTCATACGAAAACTATATATATACGGACAAAGTGTCTGTACAAGCAAATTGCTACACGAAAATTATATTTATACGGACAAAGTGTCTGTACAAGCAAAGTGCTAACACGAAAACTATATTTATACGGAAAAAGTGTCTGTACAACCAAAGTGCTAACACGAAAACTATATTTATATGGACTAAATGTCTGTATAAGCAAAGTGCTAACACGAAAACTATATTTATACGGACAAAGTGTCTTCCCAAGCAAAGTGTTCATACGAAAACTATATATATACGGACAAAGTGTCTGTACAAGCAAATTGCTACACGAAAATTATATTTATACGGACAAAGTGTCTGTACAAGCAAAGTGCTAACACGAAAACTATATTTATACGGAAAAAGTGTCTGTACAAGCAAAGTGCTAACACGAAAACTATATTTATACGGACAAAGTGTCTTCCCAAGCAAAGTGTTCATACGAAAACTATATATATATATACAAAGTGTCTGTACAAGCAAATTGCTACACGAAAACTATATTTATACGGACAAAGTGTCTGTACATGCAAAGCGCTAACACAAAAACTATATTTATACGGACAAAGTGTCTGTATAAGCAAAGTGCTAACACGAAAACTATATTTATACGGAAAAAGTGTCTGTACAAGCAAAGTGCTAACACGAAAACTATATTTATACGGACAAAGTGTCTTCCCAAGCAAAGTGTTCATACGAAAACTATATATATACGGACAAAGTGTCTGTACAAGCAAATTGCTACACGAAAATTATATTTATACGGACAAAGTGTCTGTACAAGCAAAGTGCTAACACGAAAACTATATTTATACGGAAAAAGTGTCTGTACAAGCAAAGTGCTAACACGAAAACTATATTTATACGGACAAAGTGTCTTCCCAAGCAAAGTGTTCATACGAAAACTATATATATACGGACAAAGTGTCTGTACAAGCAAATTGCTACACGAAAACTATATTTATACGGACAAAGTGTCTGTACATGCAAAGCGCTAACACAAAAACTATATTTATACGGACAAAGTGTCTGTATAAGCAAAGTGCTAACACGAAAACTATATTTATACGGAAAAAGTGTCTGTACAAGCAAAGTGCTAACACGAAAACTATATTTATACGGACAAAGTGTCTTCCCAAGCAAAGTGTTCATACGAAAACTATATATATACGGACAAAGTGTCTGTACAAGCAAATTGCTACACGAAAATTATATTTATACGGACAAAGTGTCTGTACAAGCAAAGTGCTAACACGAAAACTATATTTATACGGAAAAAGTGTCTGTACAAGCAAAGTGCTAACACGAAAACTATATTTATACGGACAAAGTGTCTTCCCAAGCAAAGTGTTCATACGAAAACTATATATATACGGACAAAGTGTCTGTACAAGCAAATTGCTACACGAAAATTATATTTATACGGACAAAGTGTCTGTACAAGCAAAGTGCTAACACGAAAACTATATTTATACGGAAAAAGTGTCTGTACAACCAAAGTGCTAACACGAAAACTATATTTATACGGACAAAGTGTCTTCCCAAGCAAAGTGTTCATACGAAAACTATATATATACGGACAAAGTGTCTGTACAAGCAAATTGCTACACGAAAATTATATTTATCCGGACAAAGTGTCTGTACAAGCAAAGTGCTAACACGAAAACTATATTTATACGGGAAAAGTGTCTGTACAACCAAAGTGCTAACACGAAAACTATATTTATATGGACTAAATGTCTGTATAAGCAAAGTGCTAACACGAAAACTATATTTATACGGACAAAGTGTCTGTACATGCAAAGCGCTAACACAAAAACTATATTTATACGGACAAAGTGTGTTCCCAAGCAAAGTGCTCATACGAAAACTATATATATACGGACAAAGTGTCTGTACAAGCAAAGTGCTACACGAAAACTATATTTATACGGACAAAATGTCTGTACAAGCAAAGTGCTAACACGAAAACTATATTTATACGGACAAAGTGTCTGTACAAGCAAAGTGCTAACACGAAAACTATATTTATACGGACAAAGTGTCTGTACAAGCAAAGCGCTAACATGAAAACTATATTTATACGGACAAAGTGTCTGTACAAGCAAAGTGCTAACACGAAAACTATATTTCTACGGATAAAGCGTCTGTACAAGCAAAGCGCTAACATGAAAACTATATTTATACGGACAAAATGTCTGTACAAGCAAAGTGCTAACATGAAAACTATATTTATACAGACAAAGTGTCTGTACAAGCAAAGTGCTAACACGAAAACTATATTTATACGGACAAAGTGTCTGTACAAGCAAAGTGCTAACACGAAAACTATATTTATACGGACAAAGTGTCTGTACAAGCAAAGCCTTAACACGAAAACTATATTTATACGGACAAAGTGTCTATACAAGCAAAGCGCTAACACGAAAACTATATTTATACGGACAAAATGTCTATACAAGCAAAGTGCTAGCACGAAAACTATATTTATACGGACCAAATGTCTGCACAAGCAAAGTGCTAACATGAAAACTATATTTATACAGACAAAGTGTCTGTACAAGCAAAGTGCTAACACGAAAACTAAATTTATACGGACAAAGTGTGTTCCCAAGCAAAGTGCTCATACGAAAACTATATATATACGGACAAAGTGTCTGTACAAGCAAAGTGCTACACGAAAACTATATTTATACGGACAAAATGTCTGTACAAGCAAAGTGCTAACACGAAAACTATATTTATACGGAAAAAATGTCTGTACAAGCAAAGTGCTAACACGAAAACTATATTTATACGGACAAAGTGTCTGTACAAGCAAAACCTTAACACGAAAACGATATTTATACGGACAAAATGTCTATACAAGCAAAGTGCTAACACGAAAACTATATTTATACGGACAAAGTGTCTGTAAAAGCAAAGCGCTAACACGAAAATTATATTTATACGGACAAAGTGTCTGTACAAGCAAATAGCTAACACGAAAACTATATTTATACGGACAAAGTGTCTGTACAAGCAAAGTGCTAACACGAAAATTATATTTATACGGACAAAGTGTCTGTACAAGCAAAGTGCTAACACGAAAACTATATTTATACGGACAAAGTGTCTGTACAAGCAAAGTGCTAACACGAAAATTATATTTATACGGACAAAGTGTCTGTACAAGCAAAGCGCTAACACGAAAACTATATTTATACGGACAAAGTGTCTGTACAAGCAAAGTGCTAACTCGAAAATTATATTTATACGGACAAAGTGTCTCTACAAGCAAAATGCTAACACGAAAACTATATTTATACGGACAAAGTGTCTGTACAAGCAAAGTGCTAACTCGAAAATTATATTAATACGGACAAAGTGACTTTACAAGCAAAGTGCTAACACGAAAACTATATTTATACAGACAAAGTGTCTGTACAAGCAAAATGCTAACACGAAAACTATATTTATACGGACCAAATGTCTGTACAAGCAAAGTGCTAACACGAAAACTATATTTATACAGACAAAGTGTGTTCCCAAGCAAAGTGCTCATACGAGAACTATATGTATACGGACAAAGTGTCTGTACAAGCAAAGTGCTACACGAAAACTATATTTATACGGACAAAATGTCTGTACAAGCAAAGTGCTAACACGAAAACTATATTTATACGGAAAAAATGTCTGTACAAGCAAAGTGCTAACACGAAAACTATATTTATACGGACAAAGTGTCTGTACAAGCAAAGCCTTAACACGAAAACTATATTTATACGGACAAATTGTCTGTACAAGCAAAGCGCTAACACGAAAACTATATTTATACGGACAAAATGTCTATACAAGCAAAGTGCTAACACGAAAACTATATTTATACGGACAAAGTGTCTGTAAAAGCAAAGCGCTAACACGAAAATTATATTTATACGGACAAAGTGTCTGTACAAGCAAATAGCTAACACGAAAACTATATTTATACGGACAAAGTGTCTGTACAAGCAAAGTGCTAACACGAAAATTATATTTATACGGACAAAGTGTCTGTACAAGCAAAGTCCTAACACGAAAACTATATTTATACGGACAAAGTGTCTGTACAAGCAAAGTGCTAACTCGAAAATTATATTTATACGGAAAAAGTGACTTTACAAGCAAAGTGCTAACACGAAAACTATATTTATACAGACAAAGTGTCTGTACAAGCAAAGTGCTAACACGAAAACTATATTTATACGGACAAAGTGTCTGTACAAGCAAAGTGCTAACACGAAAATTATATTTATACGGACAAAGTGTCTGTACAAGCAAAGTGCTAACACGAAAACTATATTTATACGGACAAAGTGTCTGTACAAGCAAAGTGCTAACTCGAAAATTATATTTATACGGACAAAGTGTCTGTACAAGCAAAGTGCTAACACGAAAACTATATTTATACGGACAAAGTGTCTGTACAAGCAAAGTGCTAACTCGAAAATTATATTAATACGGACAAAGTGACTTTACAAGCAAAGTGCTAACACGAAAACTATATTTATACAGACAAAGTGTCTGTACAAGCAAAATGCTAACATGAAAACTATATTTATACGGACAAAATGTCTGTACAAGCAAAGTGCTAACACGAAAACTATATTTATACAGACAAAGTGTCTGTACAAGCAAAGTGCTAACACGAAAACTATATTTATACGGACAAAGTGTGTTCCCAAGCAAAGTGCTCATACGAAAACTATATATATACGGACAAAGTGTCTGTACAAGCAAAGTGCTACACGAAAACTATATTTATACGGACAAAATGTCTGTACAAGCAAAGTGCTAACACGAAAACTATATTTATAAGGAAAAAATGTCTGTACAAGCAAAGTGCTAACACGAAAACTATATTTATACGGACAAAGTGTCTGTACAAGCAAAGCCTTAACACGAAAACTATATTTATACGGACAAAGTGTCTGTACAAGCAAAGCGCTAACACGAAAACTATATTTATACGGACAAAATGTCTATACAAGCAAAGTGCTAACACGAAAACTATATTTATACGGACAAAGTGTCTGTAAAAGCAAAGCGCTAACACGAAAATTATATTTATACGGACAAAGTGTCTGTACAAGCAAAGTGCTAACACGAAAACTATATTTATACGGACAAAGTGTCTGTACAAGCAAAGTGCTAACACGAAAATTATATTTATACGGACAAAGTGTCTGTACAAGCAAAGTGCTAACACGAAAACTATATTTATACGGACAAAGTGTCTGTACAAGCAAAGTGCTAACTCGAAAATTATATTTATACGGACAAAGTGACTTTACAAGCAAAGTGCTAACACGAAAACTATATTTATACAGACAAAGTGTCTGTACAAGCAAAGTGCTAACACGAAAACTATATTTATACGGACAAAGTGTGTTCCCAAGCAAAGTGCTCATACGAAAACTATATATATACGGACAAAGTGTCTGCACAAGCAAAGTGCTACACGAAAATTATATTTATACGGACAAAGTGTCTGTACAAGCAAAGTGCTAACACGAAAACTATATTTATACAGACAAAGTGTCTGTACAAGCAAAGTGCTAACACGAAAACTATATTTATACGGACAAAGTGTCTGTACAAGCAAAGTACTAAAACGAAAACTATATTTATACGGAAAAAGTGTCTGTACAAGCAAAGTGCTAACACGAAAACTATATTTATACGGACAAAGTGTCTTCCCAAGCAAAGTGTTCATACGAAAACTATATATATACGGACAAAGTGTCTGTACAAGCAAATTGCTACACGAAAATTATATTTATACGGACAAAGTGTCTGTACAAGCAAAGTGCTAACACGAAAACTATATTTATACGGAAAAAGTGTCTGTACAACCAAAGTGCTAACACGAAAACTATATTTATATGGACTAAATGTCTGTATAAGCAAAGTGCTAACACGAAAACTATATTTATACGGACAAAGTGTCTGTACATGCAAAGCGCTAACACAAAAACTATATTTATACGGACAAAGTGTCTGTATAAGCAAAGTGCTAACACGAAAACTATATTTATACGGACAAAGTGTCTGTACAACCAAAGTGCTAACACGAAAACTATATTTATACAGACAAAGTGTCTGTACAAGCAAAGTGCTAACACGAAAACTATATTTATACGGACAAAGTGTCTGTACAAGCAAAGTGCTAACACGAAAACTATATTTATACGGACAAAGTGTGTTCCCAAGCAAAGTGCTCATACGAAAACTATATATATACGGACAAAGTGTCTGTACAAGCAAAGTGCTACACGAAAACTATATTTATACGGACAAAATGTCTGTACAAGCAAAGTGCTAACACGAAAACTATATTTATACGGAAAAAATGTCTGTACAAGCAAAGTGCTAACACGAAAACTATATTTATACGGACAAAGTGTCTGTACAAGCAAAGCGCTAACACGAAAACTATATTTATACGGACAAAATGTCTATACAAGCAAAGTGCTAACACGAAAACTATATTTATACGGACAAAGTTTCTGTAAAAGCAAAGCGCTAACACGAAAATTATATTTATACGGACAAAGTGTCTGTACAAGCAAAGTGCTAACACGAAAACTATATTTATACGGACAAAGTGTCTGTACAAGCAAAGTGCTAACACGAAAATTATATATATACGGACAAAGTGTCTGTACAAGCAAAGTGCTAACACGAAAACTATATTTATACGGACAAAGTGTCTGTACAAGCAAAGTGCTAACTCGAAAATTATATTTATACGGACAAAGTGACTTTACAAGCAAAGTGCTAACACGAAAACTATATTTATACAGACAAAGTGTCTGTACAAGCAAAGTGCTAACACGAAAACTATATTTATACGGACAAAGTGTGTTCCCAAGCAAAGTGCTCATACGAAAACTATATATATACGGACAAAGTGTCTGCACAAGCAAAGTGCTACACGAAAACTATATTTATACGGACAAAGTGTCTGTACAAGCAAAGCCTTAACACGAAAACTATATTTATACGGACAAAGTGTCTGTACAAGCAAAGCGCTAACACGAAAACTATATTTATACGGACAAAATGTCTATACAAGCAAAGTGCTAACACGAAAACTATATTTATACGGACAAAGTGTCTGTAAAAGCAAAGCGCTAACACGAAAATTATATTTATACGGACAAAGTGTCTGTACAAGCAAATAGCTAACACGAAAACTATATTTATACGGACAAAGTGTCTGTACAAGCAAAGTGCTAACACGAAAATTATATTTATACGGACAAAGTGTCTGTACAAGCAAAGTGCTAACACGAAAACTATATTTATACGGACAAAGTGTCTGTACAAGCAAAGTGCTAACTCGAAAATTATATTTATACGGACAAAGTGACTTTACAAGCAAAGTGCTAACACGAAAACTATATTTATACAGACAAAGTGTCTGTACAAGCAAAGTGCTAACTCGAAAATTATATTAATACGGACAAAGTGACTTTACAAGCAAAGTGCTAACACGAAAACTATATTTATACAGACAAAGTGTCTGTACAAGCAAAATGCTAACATGAAAACTATATTTATACGGACCAAATGTCTGTACAAGCAAAGTGCTAACACGAAAACTATATTTATACAGACAAAGTGTCTGTACAAGCAAAGTGCTAACACGAAAACTATATTTATACGGACAAAGTGTCTGTACAAGCAAAGTACTAAAACGAAAACTATATTTATACGGAAAAAGTGTCTGTACAAGCAAAGTGCTAACACGAAAACTATATTTATACGGACTAAGTGTCTTCCCAAGCAAAGTGTTCATACGAAAACTATATATATACGGACAAAGTGTCTGTACAAGCAAATTGCTACACGAAAATTATATTTATACGGACAAAGTGTCTGTACAAGCAAAGTGCTAACACGAAAACTATATTTATACGGAAAAAGTGTCTGTACAACCAAAGTGCTAACACGAAAACTATATTTATATGGACTAAATGTCTGTATAAGCAAAGTGCTAACACGAAAACTATATTTATACGGACAAAGTGTCTTCCCAAGCAAAGTGTTCATACGAAAACTATATATATACGGACAAAGTGTCTGTACAAGCAAATTGCTACACGAAAATTATATTTATACGGACAAAGTGTCTGTACAAGCAAAGTGCTAACACGAAAACTATATTTATACAGACAAAGTGTCTGTACAAGCAAAGTGCTAACACGAAAACTATATTTATACGGACAAAGTGTGTTCCCAAGCAAAGTGCTCATACGAAAACTATATATATACGGACAAAGTGTCTGTACAAGCAAAGTGCTACACGAAAACTATATTTATACGGACAAAATGTCTGTACAAGCAAAGTGCTAACACGAAAACTATATTTATACGGAAAAAATGTCTGTACAAGCAAAGTGCTAACACGAAAACTATATTTATACGGACAAAGTGTCTGTACAAGCAAAGCGCTAACACGAAAACTATATTTATACGGACAAAATGTCTATACAAGCAAAGTGCTAACACGAAAACTATATTTATACGGACAAAGTTTCTGTAAAAGCAAAGCGCTAACACGAAAATTATATTTATACGGACAAAGTGTCTGTACAAGCAAAGTGCTAACACGAAAACTATATTTATACGGACAAAGTGTCTGTACAAGCAAAGTGCTAACACGAAAATTATATATATACGGACAAAGTGTCTGTACAAGCAAAGTGCTAACACGAAAACTATATTTATACGGACAAAGTGTCTGTACAAGCAAAGTGCTAACTCGAAAATTATATTTATACGGACAAAGTGACTTTACAAGCAAAGTGCTAACACGAAAACTATATTTATACAGACAAAGTGTCTGTACAAGCAAAGTGCTAACACGAAAACTATATTTATACGGACAAAGTGTGTTCCCAAGCAAAGTGCTCATACGAAAACTATATATATACGGACAAAGTGTCTGCACAAGCAAAGTGCTACACGAAAACTATATTTATACGGACAAAGTGTCTGTACAAGCAAAGCCTTAACACGAAAACTATATTTATACGGACAAAGTGTCTGTACAAGCAAAGCGCTAACACGAAAACTATATTTATACGGACAAAATGTCTATACAAGCAAAGTGCTAACACGAAAACTATATTTATACGGACAAAGTGTCTGTAAAAGCAAAGCGCTAACACGAAAATTATATTTATACGGACAAAGTGTCTGTACAAGCAAATAGCTAACACGAAAACTATATTTATACGGACAAAGTGTCTGTACAAGCAAAGTGCTAACACGAAAATTATATTTATACGGACAAAGTGTCTGTACAAGCAAAGTGCTAACACGAAAACTATATTTATACGGACAAAGTGTCTGTACAAGCAAAGTGCTAACTCGAAAATTATATTTATACGGACAAAGTGACTTTACAAGCAAAGTGCTAACACGAAAACTATATTTATACAGACAAAGTGTCTGTACAAGCAAAGTGCTAACTCGAAAATTATATTAATACGGACAAAGTGACTTTACAAGCAAAGTGCTAACACGAAAACTATATTTATACAGACAAAGTGTCTGTACAAGCAAAATGCTAACATGAAAACTATATTTATACGGACCAAATGTCTGTACAAGCAAAGTGCTAACACGAAAACTATATTTATACAGACAAAGTGTCTGTACAAGCAAAGTGCTAACACGAAAACTATATTTATACGGACAAAGTGTCTGTACAAGCAAAGTACTAAAACGAAAACTATATTTATACGGAAAAAGTGTCTGTACAAGCAAAGTGCTAACACGAAAACTATATTTATACGGACTAAGTGTCTTCCCAAGCAAAGTGTTCATACGAAAACTATATATATACGGACAAAGTGTCTGTACAAGCAAATTGCTACACGAAAATTATATTTATACGGACAAAGTGTCTGTACAAGCAAAGTGCTAACACGAAAACTATATTTATACGGAAAAAGTGTCTGTACAAGCAAAGTGCTAACACGAAAACTATATTTATACGGACAAAGTGTCTTCCCAAGCAAAGTGTTCATACGAAAACTATATATATACGGACAAAGTGTCTGTACAAGCAAATTGCTACACGAAAATTATATTTATACGGACAAAGTGTCTGTACAAGCAAAGTGCTAACACGAAAACTATATTTATACGGAAAAAGTGTCTGTACAAGCAAAGTGCTAACACGAAAACTATATTTATACGGACAAAGTGTCTTCCCAAGCAAAGTGTTCATACGAAAACTATATATATACGGACAAAGTGTCTGTACAAGCAAATTGCTACACGAAAACTATATTTATACGGACAAAGTGTCTGTACATGCAAAGCGCTAACACAAAAACTATATTTATACGGACAAAGTGTCTGTATAAGCAAAGTGCTAACACGAAAACTATATTTATACGGAAAAAGTGTCTGTACAAGCAAAGTGCTAATACGAAAACTATATTTATACGGACAAAGTGTCTTCCCAAGCAAAGTGTTCATACGAAAACTATATATATACGGACAAAGTGTCTGTACAAGCAAATTGCTACACGAAAATTATATTTATACGGACAAAGTGTCTGTACAAGCAAAGTGCTAACACGAAAACTATATTTATACGGAAAAAGTGTCTGTACAAGCAAAGTGCTAACACGAAAACTATATTTATACGGACAAAGTGTCTTCCCAAGCAAAGTGTTCATACGAAAACTATATATATACGGACAAAGTGTCTGTACAAGCAAATTGCTACACGAAAATTATATTTATACGGACAAAGTGTCTGTACAAGCAAAGTGCTAACACGAAAACTATATTTATACGGAAAAAGTGTCTGTACAACCAAAGTGCTAACACGAAAACTATATTTATACGGACAAAGTGTCTTCCCAAGCAAAGTGTTCATACGAAAACTATATATATACGGACAAAGTGTCTGTACAAGCAAATTGCTACACGAAAATTATATTTATCCGGACAAAGTGTCTGTACAAGCAAAGTGCTAACACGAAAACTATATTTATACGGGAAAAGTGTCTGTACAACCAAAGTGCTAACACGAAAACTATATTTATATGGACTAAATGTCTGTATAAGCAAAGTGCTAACACGAAAACTATATTTATACGGACAAAGTGTCTGTACATGCAAAGCGCTAACACAAAAACTATATTTATACGGACAAAGTGTCTGTATAAGCAAAGTGCTAACACGAAAACTATATTTATACGGACAAAGTGTCTGTACAATCAAAGTGCTAACACGAAAACTATATTTATACAGACAAAGTGTCTGTACAAGCAAAGTGCTAACACGAAAACTATATTTATACGGACAGAGTGTCTGTACAAGCAAAGTGCTAACACGAAAACTATATTTATACGGACAAAGTGTGTTCCCAAGCAAAGTGCTCATACGAAAACTATATATATACGGACAAAGTGTCTGTACAAGCAAAGTGCTACACGAAAACTATATTTATACGGACAAAATGTCTGTACAAGCAAAGTGCTAACACGAAAACTATATTTATACGGAAAAAATGTCTGTACAAGCAAAGTGCTAACACGAAAACTATATTTATACGGACAAAGTGTCTGTACAAGCAAAGTCTTAACACGAAAACTATATTTATACGGACAAAGTGTCTGTACAAGCAAAGTGCTAACACGAAAACTATATTTATACGGACAAAGTGTCTTCCCAAGCAAAGTGTTCATACGAAAACTATATATATACGGACAAAGTGTCTGTACAAGCAAATTGCTACACGAAAATTATATTTATACGGACAAAGTGTCTGTACAAGCAAAGTGCTAACACGAAAACTATATTTATACGGAAAAAGTGTCTGTACAACCAAAGTGCTAACACGAAAACTATATTTATATGGACTAAATGTCTGTATAAGCAAAGTGCTAACACGAAAACTATATTTATACGGACAAAGTGTCTGTACATGCAAAGCGCTAACACAAAAACTATATTTATACGGACAAAGTGTCTGTATAAGCAAAGTGCTAACACGAAAACTATATTTATACGGACAAAGTGTCTGTACAATCAAAGTGCTAACACGAAAACTATATTTATACAGACAAAGTGTCTGTACAAGCAAAGTGCTAACACGAAAACTATATTTATACGGACAAAGTGTCTGTACAAGCAAAGTGCTAACACGAAAACTATATTTATACGGACAAAGTGTCTGTACAAGCAAAGTACTAAAACGAAAACTATATTTATACGGAAAAAGTGTCTGTACAAGCAAAGTGCTAACACGAAAACTATATTTATACGGACTAAGTGTCTTCCCAAGCAAAGTGTTCATACGAAAACTATATATATACGGACAAAGTGTCTGTACAAGCAAATTGCTACACGAAAATTATATTTATACGGACAAAGTGTCTGTACAAGCAAAGTGCTAACACGAAAACTATATTTATACGGAAAAAGTGTCTGTACAACCAAAGTGCTAACACGAAAACTATATTTATATGGACAAAGTGTCTGTACAAGCAAAGTGCTAACACGAAAACTATATTTATACGGACAAAGTGTGTTCCCAAGCAAAGTGCTCATACGAAAACTATATATATACGGACAAAGTGTCTGTACAAGCAAAGTGCTACACGAAAACTATATTTATACGGACAAAATGTCTGTACAAGCAAAGTGCTAACACGAAAACTATATTTATACGGAAAAAATGTCTGTACAAGCAAAGTGCTAACACGAAAACTATATTTATACGGACAAAGTGTCTGTACAAGCAAAGCGCTAACACGAAAACTATATTTATACGGACAAAATGTCTATACAAGCAAAGTGCTAACACGAAAACTATATTTATACGGACAAAGTTTCTGTAAAAGCAAAGCGCTAACACGAAAATTATATTTATACGGACAAAGTGTCTGTACAAGCAAAGTGCTAACACGAAAACTATATTTATACGGACAAAGTGTCTGTACAAGCAAAGTGCTAACACGAAAATTATATATATACGGACAAAGTGTCTGTACAAGCAAAGTGCTAACACGAAAACTATATTTATACGGACAAAGTGTCTGTACAAGCAAAGTGCTAACTCGAAAATTATATTTATACGGACAAAGTGACTTTACAAGCAAAGTGCTAACACGAAAACTATATTTATACAGACAAAGTGTCTGTACAAGCAAAGTGCTAACACGAAAACTATATTTATACGGACAAAGTGTGTTCCCAAGCAAAGTGCTCATACGAAAACTATATATATACGGACAAAGTGTCTGCACAAGCAAAGTGCTACACGAAAACTATATTTATACGGACAAAGTGTCTGTACAAGCAAAGCCTTAACACGAAAACTATATTTATACGGACAAAGTGTCTGTACAAGCAAAGCGCTAACACGAAAACTATATTTATACGGACAAAATGTCTATACAAGCAAAGTGCTAACACGAAAACTATATTTATACGGACAAAGTGTCTGTAAAAGCAAAGCGCTAACACGAAAATTATATTTATACGGACAAAGTGTCTGTACAAGCAAATAGCTAACACGAAAACTATATTTATACGGACAAAGTGTCTGTACAAGCAAAGTGCTAACACGAAAATTATATTTATACGGACAAAGTGTCTGTACAAGCAAAGTGCTAACACGAAAACTATATTTATACGGACAAAGTGTCTGTACAAGCAAAGTGCTAACTCGAAAATTATATTTATACGGACAAAGTGACTTTACAAGCAAAGTGCTAACACGAAAACTATATTTATACAGACAAAGTGTCTGTACAAGCAAAGTGCTAACTCGAAAATTATATTAATACGGACAAAGTGACTTTACAAGCAAAGTGCTAACACGAAAACTATATTTATACAGACAAAGTGTCTGTACAAGCAAAATGCTAACATGAAAACTATATTTATACGGACCAAATGTCTGTACAAGCAAAGTGCTAACACGAAAACTATATTTATACAGACAAAGTGTCTGTACAAGCAAAGTGCTAACACGAAAACTATATTTATACGGACAAAGTGTCTGTACAAGCAAAGTACTAAAACGAAAACTATATTTATACGGAAAAAGTGTCTGTACAAGCAAAGTGCTAACACGAAAACTATATTTATACGGACTAAGTGTCTTCCCAAGCAAAGTGTTCATACGAAAACTATATATATACGGACAAAGTGTCTGTACAAGCAAATTGCTACACGAAAATTATATTTATACGGACAAAGTGTCTGTACAAGCAAAGTGCTAACACGAAAACTATATTTATACGGAAAAAGTGTCTGTACAACCAAAGTGCTAACACGAAAACTATATTTATATGGACTAAATGTCTGTATAAGCAAAGTGCTAACACGAAAACTATATTTATACGGACAAAGTGTCTTCCCAAGCAAAGTGTTCATACGAAAACTATATATATACGGACAAAGTGTCTGTACAAGCAAATTGCTACACGAAAATTATATTTATACGGACAAAGTGTCTGTACAAGCAAAGTGCTAACACGAAAACTATATTTATACGGAAAAAGTGTCTGTACAAGCAAAGTGCTAACACGAAAACTATATTTATACGGACAAAGTGTCTTCCCAAGCAAAGTGTTCATACGAAAACTATATATATATATACAAAGTGTCTGTACAAGCAAATTGCTACACGAAAACTATATTTATACGGACAAAGTGTCTGTACATGCAAAGCGCTAACACAAAAACTATATTTATACGGACAAAGTGTCTGTATAAGCAAAGTGCTAACACGAAAACTATATTTATACGGAAAAAGTGTCTGTACAAGCAAAGTGCTAACACGAAAACTATATTTATACGGACAAAGTGTCTTCCCAAGCAAAGTGTTCATACGAAAACTATATATATACGGACAAAGTGTCTGTACAAGCAAATTGCTACACGAAAATTATATTTATACGGACAAAGTGTCTGTACAAGCAAAGTGCTAACACGAAAACTATATTTATACGGAAAAAGTGTCTGTACAAGCAAAGTGCTAACACGAAAACTATATTTATACGGACAAAGTGTCTTCCCAAGCAAAGTGTTCATACGAAAACTATATATATACGGACAAAGTGTCTGTACAAGCAAATTGCTACACGAAAACTATATTTATACGGACAAAGTGTCTGTACATGCAAAGCGCTAACACAAAAACTATATTTATACGGACAAAGTGTCTGTATAAGCAAAGTGCTAACACGAAAACTATATTTATACGGAAAAAGTGTCTGTACAAGCAAAGTGCTAATACGAAAACTATATTTATACGGACAAAGTGTCTTCCCAAGCAAAGTGTTCATACGAAAACTATATATATACGGACAAAGTGTCTGTACAAGCAAATTGCTACACGAAAATTATATTTATACGGACAAAGTGTCTGTACAAGCAAAGTGCTAACACGAAAACTATATTTATACGGAAAAAGTGTCTGTACAAGCAAAGTGCTAACACGAAAACTATATTTATACGGACAAAGTGTCTTCCCAAGCAAAGTGTTCATACGAAAACTATATATATACGGACAAAGTGTCTGTACAAGCAAATTGCTACACGAAAATTATATTTATACGGACAAAGTGTCTGTACAAGCAAAGTGCTAACACGAAAACTATATTTATACGGAAAAAGTGTCTGTACAACCAAAGTGCTAACACGAAAACTATATTTATACGGACAAAGTGTCTTCCCAAGCAAAGTGTTCATACGAAAACTATATATATACGGACAAAGTGTCTGTACAAGCAAATTGCTACACGAAAATTATATTTATCCGGACAAAGTGTCTGTACAAGCAAAGTGCTAACACGAAAACTATATTTATACGGGAAAAGTGTCTGTACAACCAAAGTGCTAACACGAAAACTATATTTATATGGACTAAATGTCTGTATAAGCAAAGTGCTAACACGAAAACTATATTTATACGGACAAAGTGTCTGTACATGCAAAGCGCTAACACAAAAACTATATTTATACGGACAAAGTGTCTGTATAAGCAAAGTGCTAACACGAAAACTATATTTATACGGACAAAGTGTCTGTACAATCAAAGTGCTAACACGAAAACTATATTTATACAGACAAAGTGTCTGTACAAGCAAAGTGCTAACACGAAAACTATATTTATACGGACAGAGTGTCTGTACAAGCAAAGTGCTAACACGAAAACTATATTTATACGGACAAAGTGTGTTCCCAAGCAAAGTGCTCATACGAAAACTATATATATACGGACAAAGTGTCTGTACAAGCAAAGTGCTACACGAAAACTATATTTATACGGACAAAATGTCTGTACAAGCAAAGTGCTAACACGAAAACTATATTTATACGGAAAAAATGTCTGTACAAGCAAAGTGCTAACACGAAAACTATATTTATACGGACAAAGTGTCTGTACAAGCAAAGTCTTAACACGAAAACTATATTTATACGGACAAAGTGTCTGTACAAGCAAAGTGCTAACACGAAAACTATATTTATACGGACAAAGTGTCTTCCCAAGCAAAGTGTTCATACGAAAACTATATATATACGGACAAAGTGTCTGTACAAGCAAATTGCTACACGAAAATTATATTTATACGGACAAAGTGTCTGTACAAGCAAAGTGCTAACACGAAAACTATATTTATACGGAAAAAGTGTCTGTACAACCAAAGTGCTAACACGAAAACTATATTTATATGGACTAAATGTCTGTATAAGCAAAGTGCTAACACGAAAACTATATTTATACGGACAAAGTGTCTGTACATGCAAAGCGCTAACACAAAAACTATATTTATACGGACAAAGTGTCTGTATAAGCAAAGTGCTAACACGAAAACTATATTTATACGGACAAAGTGTCTGTACAATCAAAGTGCTAACACGAAAACTATATTTATACAGACAAAGTGTCTGTACAAGCAAAGTGCTAACACGAAAACTATATTTATACGGACAAAGTGTCTGTACAAGCAAAGTGCTAACACGAAAACTATATTTATACGGACAAAGTGTGTTCCCAAGCAAAGTGCTCATACGAAAACTATATATATACGGACAAAGTGTCTGTACAAGCAAAGTGCTACACGAAAACTATATTTATACGGACAAAATGTCTGTACAAGCAAAGTGCTAACACGAAAACTATATTTATACGGAAAAAATGTCTGTACAAGCAAAGTGCTAACACGAAAACTATATTTATACGGACAAAGTGTCTGTACAAGCAAAGCCTTAACACGAAAACTATATTTATACGGACAAAGTGTCTGTACAAGCAAAGCGCTAACACGAAAACTATATTTATACGGACAAAATGTCTATACAAGCAAAGTGCTAACACGAAAACTATATTTATACGGACAAAGTTTCTGTAAAAGCAAAGCGCTAACACGAAATTTATATTTATACGGACAAAGTGTCTGTACAAGCAAAGTGCTAACACGAAAACTATATTTATACGGACAAAGTGTCTGTACAAGCAAAGTGCTAACACGAAAATTATATATATACGGACAAAGTGTCTGTACAAGCAAAGTGCTAACACGAAAACTATATTTATACGGACAAAGTGTCTGTACAAGCAAAGTGCTAACTCGAAAATTATATTTATACGGACAAAGTGACTTTACAAGCAAAGTGCTAACACGAAAACTATATTTATACAGACAAAGTGTCTGTACAAGCAAAGTGCTAACACGAAAACTATATTTATACGGACAAAGTGTGTTCCCAAGCAAAGTGCTCATACGAAAACTATATATATACGGACAAAGTGTCTGCACAAGCAAAGTGCTACACGAAAACTATATTTATACGGACAAAATGTCTGTACAAGCAAAGTGCTAACACGAAAACTATATTTATACGGACAAAGTGTCTGTACAAGCAAAGCCTTAACACGAAAACTATATTTATACGGACAAAGTGTCTGTACAAGCAAAGCGCTAACACGAAAACTATATTTATACGGACAAAATGTCTATACAAGCAAAGTGCTAACACGAAAACTATATTTATACGGACAAAGTGTCTGTAAAAGCAAAGCGCTAACACGAAAATTATATTTATACGGACAAAGTGTCTGTACAAGCAAATAGCTAACACGAAAACTATATTTATACGGACAAAGTGTCTGTACAAGCAAAGTGCTAACACGAAAATTATATTTATACGGACAAAGTGTCTGTACAAGCAAAGTGCTAACACGAAAACTATATTTATACGGACAAAGTGTCTGTACAAGCAAAGTGCTAACTCGAAAATTATATTTATACGGACAAAGTGACTTTACAAGCAAAGTGCTAACACGAAAACTATATTTATACAGACAAAGTGTCTGTACAAGCAAAGTGCTAACACGAAAACTATATTTATACGGACAAAGTGTCTGTACAAGCAAAGTGCTAACTCGAAAATTATATTTATACGGACAAAGTGTCTGTACAAGCAAAGTGCTAACTCGAAAATTATATTAATACGGACAAAGTGACTTTACAAGCAAAGTGCTAACACGAAAACTATATTTATACAGACAAAGTGTCTGTACAAGCAAAATGCTAACATGAAAACTATATTTATACGGACCAAATGTCTGTACAAGCAAAGTGCTAACACGAAAACTATATTTATACAGACAAAGTGTCTGTACAAGCAAAGTGCTAACACGAAAACTATATTTATACGGACAAAGTGTCTGTACAAGCAAAGTACTAAAACGAAAACTATATTTATACGGAAAAAGTGTCTGTACAAGCAAAGTGCTAAAACGAAAACTATATTTATACGGACTAAGTGTCTTCCCAAGCAAAGTGTTCATACGAAAACTATATATATACGGACAAAGTGTCTGTACAAGCAAATTGCTACACGAAAATTATATTTATACGGACAAAGTGTCTGTACAAGCAAAGTGCTAACACGAAAACTATATTTATACGGAAAAAGTGTCTGTACAACCAAAGTGCTAACACGAAAACTATATTTATATGGACTAAATGTCTGTATAAGCAAAGTGCTAACACGAAAACTATATTTATACGGACAAAGTGTCTTCCCAAGCAAAGTGTTCATACGAAAACTATATATATACGGACAAAGTGTCTGTACAAGCAAATTGCTACACGAAAATTATATTTATACGGACAAAGTGTCTGTACAAGCAAAGTGCTAACACGAAAACTTTATTTATACGGAAAAAGTGTCTGTACAAGCAAAGTGCTAACACGAAAACTATATTTATACGGACAAAGTGTCTTCCCAAGCAAAGTGTTCATACGAAAACTATATATATACGGACAAAGTGTCTGTACAAGCAAATTGCTACACGAAAACTATATTTATACGGACAAAGTGTCTGTACATGCAAAGCGCTAACACAAAAACTATATTTATTTGGACAAAATGTCTGTATAAGCAAAGTGCTAACACGAAAACTATATTTATACGGAAAAAGTGTCTGTACAAGCAAAGTGCTAACACGAAAACTATATTTATACGGACAAAGTGTCTTCCCAAGCAAAGTGTTCATACGAAAACTATATATATACGGACAAAGTGTCTGTACAAGCAAATTGCTACACGAAAATTATATTTATACGGACAAAGTGTCTGTACAAGCAAAGTGCTAACACGAAAACTATATTTATACGGAAAAAGTGTCTGTACAAGCAAAGTGCTAACACGAAAACTATATTTATACGGACAAAATGTCTTCCCAAGCAAAGTGTTCATACGAAAACTATATATATACGGACAAAGTGTCTGTACAAGCAAATTGCTACACGAAAACTATATTTATACGGACAAAGTGTCTGTACATGCAAAGCGCTAACACAAAAACTATATTTATACGGACAAAGTGTCTGTATAAGCAAAGTGCTAACACGAAAACTATATTTATACGGAAAAAGTGTCTGTACAAGCAAAGTGCTAACACGAAAACTATATTTATACGGACAAAGTGTCTTCCCAAGCAAAGTGTTCATACGAAAACTATATATATACGGACAAAGTGTCTGTACAAGCAAATTGCTACACGAAAACTATATTTATACGGACAAAGTGTCTGTACAAGCAAAGTGCTAACACGAAAATTATATTTATACGGACAAAGTGTCTGTACAAGCAAAGTGCTAACACGAAAACTATATTTATACGGACAAAGTGTCTGTACAAGCAAAGTGCTAACTCGAAAATTATATTTATACGGACAAAGTGATTTTACAAGCAAAGTGCTAACACGAAAACTATATTTATACAGACAAAGTGTCTGTACAAGCAAAGTGCTAACACGAAAACTATATTTATACGGACAAAGTGTCTGTACAAGCAAAGTGCTAACTCGAAAATTATATTTATACGGACAAAGTGTCTGTACAAGCAAAGTGCTAACTCGAAAATTATATTAATACGGACAAAGTGACTTTACAAGCAAAGTGCTAACACGAAAACTATATTTATACAGACAAAGTGTCTGTACAAGCAAAATGCTAACATGAAAACTATATTTATACGGACCAAATGTCTGTACAAGCAAAGTGCTAACACGAAAACTATATTTATACAGACAAAGTGTCTGTACAAGCAAAGTGCTAACTCGAAAATTATATTTATACGGACAAAGTGACTTTACAAGCAAAGTGCTAACACGAAAACTATATTTATACAGACAAAGTGTCTGTACAAGCAAAGTGCTAACTCGAAAATTATATTAATACGGACAAAGTGACTTTACAAGCAAAGTGCTAACACGAAAACTATATTTATACAGACAAAGTGTCTGTACAAGCAAAATGCTAACATGAAAACTATATTTATACGGACCAAATGTCTGTACAAGCAAAGTGCTAACACGAAAACTATATTTATACAGACAAAGTGTCTGTACAAGCAAAGTGCTAACACGAAAACTATATTTATACGGACAAAGTGTCTGTACAAGCAAAGTACTAAAACGAAAACTATATTTATACGGAAAAAGTGTCTGTACAAGCAAAGTGCTAACACGAAAACTATATTTATACGGACTAAGTGTCTTCCCAAGCAAAGTGTTCATACGAAAACTATATATATACGGACAAAGTGTCTGTACAAGCAAATTGCTACACGAAAATTATATTTATACGGACAAAGTGTCTGTACAAGCAAAGTGCTAACACGAAAACTATATTTATACGGAAAAAGTGTCTGTACAACCAAAGTGCTAACACGAAAACTATATTTATATGGACTAAATGTCTGTATAAGCAAAGTGCTAACACGAAAACTATATTTATACGGACAAAGTGTCTTCCCAAGCAAAGTGTTCATACGAAAACTATATATATACGGACAAAGTGTCTGTACAAGCAAATTGCTACACGAAAATTATATTTATACGGACAAAGTGTCTGTACAAGCAAAGTGCTAACACGAAAACTATATTTATACGGAAAAAGTGTCTGTACAAGCAAAGTGCTAACACGAAAACTATATTTATACGGACAAAGTGTCTTCCCAAGCAAAGTGTTCATACGAAAACTATATATATATATACAAAGTGTCTGTACAAGCAAATTGCTACACGAAAACTATATTTATACGGACAAAGTGTCTGTACATGCAAAGCGCTAACACAAAAACTATATTTATACGGACAAAGTGTCTGTATAAGCAAAGTGCTAACACGAAAACTATATTTATACGGAAAAAGTGTCTGTACAAGCAAAGTGCTAACACGAAAACTATATTTATACGGACAAAGTGTCTTCCCAAGCAAAGTGTTCATACGAAAACAATATATATACGGACAAAGTGTCTGTACAAGCAAATTGCTACACGAAAATTATATTTATACGGACAAAGTGTCTGTACAAGCAAAGTGCTAACACGAAAACTATATTTATACGGAAAAAGTGTCTGTACAAGCAAAGTGCTAACACGAAAACTATATTTATACGGACGAAGTGTCTTCCCAAGCAAAGTGTTCATACGAAAACTATATATATACGGACAAAGTGTCTGTACAAGCAAATTGCTACACGAAAACTATATTTATACGGACAAAGTGTCTGTACATGCAAAGCGCTAACACAAAAACTATATTTATACGGACAAAGTGTCTGTATAAGCAAAGTGCTAACACGAAAACTATATTTATACGGAAAAAGTGTCTGTACAAGCAAAGTGCTAACACGAAAACTATATTTATACGGACAAAGTGTCTTCCCAAGCAAAGTGTTCATACGAAAACTATATATATACGGACAAAGTGTCTGTACAAGCAAATTGCTACACGAAAATTATATTTATACGGACAAAGTGTCTGTACAAGCAAAGTGCTAACACGAAAACTATATTTATACGGAAAAAGTGTCTGTACAAGCAAAGTGCTAACACGAAAACTATATTTATACGGACAAAGTGTCTTCCCAAGCAAAGTGTTCATACGAAAACTATATATATACGGACAAAGTGTCTGTACAAGTAAATTGCTACACGAAAATTATATTTATACGGACAAAGTGTCTGTACAAGCAAAGTGCTAACACGAAAACTATATTTATACGGAAAAAGTGTCTGTACAACCAAAGTGCTAACACGAAAACTATATTTATACGGACAAAGTGTCTTCCCAAGCAAAGTGTTCATACGAAAACTATATATATACGGACAAAGTGTCTGTACAAGCAAATTGCTACACGAAAATTATATTTATCCGGACAAAGTGTCTGTACAAGCAAAGTGCTAACACGAAAACTATATTTATACGGAAAAAGTGTCTGTACAACCAAAGTGCTAACACGAAAACTATATTTATATGGACTAAATGTCTGTATAAGCAAAGTGCTAACACGAAAACTATATTTATACGGACAAAGTGTCTGTACATGCAAAGCGCTAACACAAAAACTATATTTATACGGACAAAGTGTCTGTATAAGCAAAGTGCTAACACGAAAACTATATTTATACGGACAAAGTGTCTGTACAATCAAAGTGCTAACACGAAATCTATATTTATACAGACAAAGTGTCTGTACAAGCAAAGTGCTAACACGAAAACTATATTTATACGGACAAAGTGTCTGTACAAGCAAAGTGCTAACACGAAAACTATATTTATACGGACAAAGTGTGTTCCCAAGCAAAGTGCTCATACGAAAACTATATATATACGGACAAAGTGTCTGTACAAGCAAAGTGCTACACGAAAACTATATTTATACGGACAGAATGTCTGTACAAGCAAAGTGCTAATACGAAAACTATATTTATACGGAAAAAATGTCTGTACAAGCAAAGTGCTAACACGAAAACTATATTTATACGGACAAAGTGTCTGTACAAGCAAAGTCTTAACACGAAAACTATATTTATACGGACAAAGTGTCTGTACAAGCAAAGTGCTAACACGAAAACTATATTTATACGGACAAAGTGTCTGTACAAGCAAAGTGCTAACACGAAAATTATATATATACGGACAAAGTGTCTGTACAAGCAAAGTGCTAACACGAAAACTATATTTATACGGACAAAGTGTCTGTACAAGCAAAGTGCTAACTCGAAAATTATATTTATACGGACAAAGTGACTTTACAAGCAAAGTGTAATGGTTGTAGTCCTGATTTATCGGAACTGTTGCCATTCGTCGCGGGTTCCATTTAGCAGTGTCCATGTTAATATAAGATCTGCCATGATAAAATAAGGATAAATGATTTATTACAAAGGTGATAGATCTATTATCTATCATCTGTGCCCTAGAGGGCTTATATGAATGGCTATTACGCCAAAGTTAAAAGAAAAGAATGTTTGATTTTAATGAACATTTATTAATTGCCCATTATGGCTAATTTAAATACAAATAGAAAGTTATTTATTTATTAATAATTCATAGGTGTGCCAACTATGGCATCTTACCTGAGTTCGTTGCAATAATATAACGGCCGATAATGGCAACATATATCATCTGCAACTGTTCGATGAAGAATGATCTCCGTATAAAATAATGATCTCCCTTATATACTAATTTCTTATCTGTATATGCCCTTTAAATTTTATATTCCCACGGAAATTCCAATCTCTAATTTCCAGACTTACAAAAATTTGCCGAATTGCAAGATTGCAATTTCCGTCTATTCTAAGTTAAAAACAAATAGATCTAATTACATTAGATTCCATGTGAACCAAAAATATTTCATATAGCATACTTTCGGGCACACACAAATTAACAATTTATTTTATTAATGTAATATAACAATTTAATTTATTTATAATATATACCAATTTAAATTTAATTTATATTATGTACTAATTCAAATTTATTTATACTAATTCTATTTTTATAAAGTTTATACCAAAATACATTACACCCTCACCCCTAGCTTAAAATAATTTTATTTGATACACTTATATTAAAGAAAATTATTTTACAAGCGAAAAATGCTTATTAAATTCTTATATCTAATAAAATATTTTGCAAAGTTTACATTTATAATTTAAGTTTCATTTCTTTTATCGTACATTTTAATTTATTGATTATTTAATTTATCTTAATTTTAGTCTGTTATTATGAACGATTTTATCTTTTCCTTTTATTCTTATTTTAGAGTTAGGGCTTATGGTTTCAATAACTTTATATGGACCTTCGTAGGGTGCCTCATGTTTTTTCCTATTTCCTTTTTTTAGAAATACATAATCTCCTCTTTTGAAATTATTTTGCTTTATTTTCTTGTCATTTAAAGTTTTTCTTATAAATTTGGCTTTATGTAGTGATTCTTGTGCCCTTTTTAATGCTCTTTGAAGTCTTAGTTTTACTTCCGTCGCATAGTCATCGATGTTATACAGTATATTTTGTTCATTTAATGTCATTGATCTGTTAGCTATATTTGCTAATTTCCCATAAACTAATTCGAAAGGTGTATAACTTGTATCAGTATGTGGTGTTGAGTTATAACAAAAGACATAGTATGGAATCCATTGATCCCAGTCGTTGTCTTGTGCAAAAGAAAGCATATATACATTCAAAACTCGGTGATTCCTTTCTATTGAACCTAGTGTTTCGTGGTGGAATGGTGTAGAAGTTTTATGTTGTATATTTAACAATTTACAAATTTTGTGAAAGATTTTGTTTACATATTCTGTACCTTGATCGGTTTTGAAAATTTTGAAAGATCCGTATTTTAAAATAAATTTTTCGACTATCGTTTTTGCAACTGTGTATGCTTCTTTTGTTTCGATTGGAAATGCTTCGACATATTTCGTTAGTTCACATTGTAATGTTAAAATATATCTATATCCATTTGATAACCTTAATGGTCCTACTGTATCTATTGTTACTATTTCGAAACTTTGGTTCGGTGTTTCCGTTGTTACTAAAGGTTCTTTTATATATTTTGTTATTTTATTTCTAGAACACGTTTCACAATTATTTATGTATTTTTTTACCATGCGATTCATATTTTTCCATACGTAACTTTGTTTTAATTTGCTTATACATCTTTTAATTCCAATATGTCCTCCTAATGTAGTTGAGTGATATTCTTTGATTATTCTTTTCATTTCTTCAGTATTTTTTATTACTTTTGGCGGCTCAAATAATATAATCTTTAATACTTTATTTTCTTTTATATCTTGTCTCGAGACTTTTTTATTATGCAGCTTATTATATATATTTTTGAATTTATTGACGTCAATATACTTAAATAATTCATCTTTATTTGATAGTGCTAGCTCATGTATATTATTTTTTATCATTTCATGTATCAGTTGATCTAAATAGTCACCTAAATGAACTTTTAGATTTCCACTAAATTGAATTATGATATTTTTATTTGTTATAACAATATTTTTATTATTATTGCTGCTCAATATATTATTATTTTTGTACTCGTTTATTGTATTGGGGTCTCCGGATAGTCGCCTTAGCTTTACTTCCAGTTTATTGCCAATACTATGATGTCTTTTCAATACATTATTATTATCTTTGTGTACACTTTTAATTTTTTCGAAATTTAACCGCTTTACATTTTTGATGTCAGATAAAGATGTACTACTCCAAACCCAAAGTTGATCAGACTTTGATTTATGTTTAATTGTAGTATCCTTATTCTGTTTCATCTTTTCTTTAGTTTTTCTCTTCATACTTCTTGTTAGGACATTTATGTTCGTTGGAATTAATGTTTTGAGTTTATCCATGTTTATATTTATTCTTGATAGGGCATCTGCATTAGTATTCATTTTTCCTTGTTTGAATACAATGTCGAAATCGTAATCCATTAGATCTATACGCATGCGTGTTAATTTAGAGGAAGGATTTTTGTGTGTAAATAGGCTAACGAGTGGTCGATGGTCTGTTACTACTGTAAATTTTCTCCCATACAAATACGGTCTGAAATAGTTGATCGCCCAATGAATTCCTAAAAGTTCTTTTTCAATAATGGGCTTGTTCAATTCATGTTTATTTAATGTCCTACTAGCGTAGCATATTGGATGTTCTTTATTGTTTTCTTCTTGCGATAGTACGGCTCCTAGAGCATTATTTGATGCATCGGTGGTTAATATAAATTTTTCATCAAAATTGGGATATTTTAGAATAGGCGGGTTAATTAATTTATTTTTTAAATTTTCAAATGCTTTGCTGCAATCAATTGTCCAATTAAACGTAGTGTTTTTCTTTAGCAAATTGTTCAACGGCTTTGCAATTTCAGCAAAATTTTGAATAAAACGTCTATAATAGTTACAGAAAGCAACGAAACGTCTAACTTCATCACTGTTCTTGGGTATTGGGTATTCCAAAATATGCTTGTGTTTGCTTGGGTCAGTTCTTATTCCATTGGCTGTAATAAGATGGCCTAAGTAAATCACTTGTTCACTCAGAAAGTTACATTTTTCTGGGTTTAATTTTAAATTATATTGTTGCATTCGCTGGAAAACTTTTTCTAAGTTAGTGTTGTGGTGTTTTAAACTGCATCCATATACTATTATATCGTCTACATATAAGAAAGCACTTGCATCTAAGCCTGTTAGTGCAATCGTTAGCATACGCTGAAAGCTGTTTGTCGAAATTTTTAATCCAAACGGTAGTCTTCTAAATTGAAAATGACCTTTATTGGTTGAAAAGGCTGTTAGGTGTCTGGAATTCTTTTCTAGCTTAATTTGGTGGAAAGAACTTGTCATATCCAGTGTGGAGAAGTATTTCGCTCTTCCTAGCATGTCTAATACATCTTCAAGACGTGTTAGTGGAAATTTATCACTCATTATTCTTTTATTAAGTTGGCGAAAATCTACTACTAATCTCCATTTCTTCTTGTCATTACTATTCTTTTTAGGTACTATTAACAATGGAGAATTGTAAGAACTTATTGACGGTTCTATTATGTTCTCTTTTTTTAGCTTTTCTACCTGATTATTTATTTCTTGGATTTGTGATTGAGGTAATCTGTAATTTTTAATGTAGACCGGTGATTCGTCATTTAGTCTTATGGATTGTGTATAAAAGTTGTTTGTAGACAAGGGTTCGTTTTCCAAGTGAAATATATCCTGATATTTCTTGCATATCTCTATTATGCTTTGTTTTGCGGTCTTATCTAAACCATGTAAATTTAATTTCTTTAAAATTTCAGTTGTTCTTGATGATCTATTTATATTTCCCTGTATATTTAAAATTTTATACTCTTTCAAAGGATGCATCTTAGGAGAAAAATTTTTAATCGTTACCGGATGATTATGTGTATTTAAAATTTTTATATGTGCTATACCACGTGATGGTATTATGGTGTTTGCAACAATCACGCCTTGTATGATTTCCTCATTTAGTATGACACTGTCTTCTTCAATATCTAATGCTATTGCTTGTATTACTTCACATCTTGGTGGAATATTTATATTTTTCATGAAGTAATCTTTCATAGGTATTACAATATCTCCGTTTTCAGCAATGAGTGTTATGGTGAACGTTTCATAATCGATTTTTGACATGAATTTTGTTAGTAGATCTCTTCCTATTATTCCATCTGTTATTATTGGAAGTTTTGAGCTAGTTAAATGAAATATATGACTAATGTTGTTTCCTTCATATTCTAATTCTAAGTTAATTTTTCCATAGGATTCGATTACGGTGTTGGTTATACTAGATATGTTACAAGGATCTGTATTGTCAATATTATAATTTGGTACTAAATGCTGTTTGCAGATTGAGATGTCAGCGCCTGTGTCTATCAAGAAGGATAATTTCTTTTTAGAATGAGTTTCAGTTAATAATATATAATTTGTGGCGTGTTTCTTTAAATTTAAAGAATCTAGTTTCGTCTCGTTCCGGGACTGAAATCGTTGCTTTGGTCCCTTCGAAAATTTGAGTTTCTATTTGAACGTTGGTTCTGATATCTTCCATTATTGTTATTGTTATTATATCTATTATTAATATTGTATCTATTGTAATTGTTATCGTTATTATTATTATTATTAAATCTTTTATTGAAGTTATTATTTCTTTTATAATTATTATTATTATTGGTATTATAATTATTATTGCTATATGTACTTTTATTATAATTATTTTTAAATTTATTGTTGTTATACCGGTTGAATTGGAAAATTTTTTGCTCTCCATTTATCGGTTTTTCTATTTGTTCGGCTAGAGTAGCTGCTTCCGAAAAAGTTTTGCATTGTGCTGCAAAGATTGTTGGTTTCAATGCGTCATTTAAACCACTTTGAAAAGTTGTTAGTGCTAATTTGTCATTTAGTTTCGAAATTGTTTCTCTATTTTCACTCCCTATTTCTGCTATTTGTAGAGTGTTTAAGTCTGCTATAAGGATTGACAATTTTTCTACATAGTCTTTAACACTTAAATTGTATTGCTTTAAGTTTGCTAATTGACCTTGTATTCCTTGCGTTGTTTTGATTAATTTGAAAGTTGTTTGAATGGTTTTTTTTAGTTCTGCAAAGTTATTAGGTTTTGTTGTGGCCGCTAATCTTGTTTTAGTTTTTGGTGTTAGTCTTGTACACCATACGAAATCTATTAATTTGTTTTTTCCTTCTTCGTTTAACGTGTCATTATACAGTTCAATTATTTTAAGAAAGTTTTCTAATTCCCTTACGTCTCCATTAAATTGTGGGATAATCTTGATTGCTGATAATAAGTCGAAAGATGTTGAAGCCATATTGATAATATTTTGTTTGGTTTTTATATTCTGTCTGTTGTCAACACTATCTTCATATTCAGAATCTGAATCTTCTTTTAAAGTGTAATCGTTGCTAATTGCTTTTATATGTTTTTCTATTACGTAATATACTTTAATGTAAATTTCATTAAATTTTTCAGAAACTTCTTCTATATCTTTCTTTTTCAAGGTTGAACTGGTTTTATTAAGTTCTTGAAATTTTCTTTTAATTTCTTTTAAGTAAGAACTTTTATTGAGAATACTTTGCGCTGAGAATTTTCGATTTGGATTTTTAGTGAAAGTCGATAGCAGCTTTTTTAATTCCTCTAGTAGTTGTTCGTATTTTTCCATTTACTAAACATTGACAGCTATTGTTCTATTTATTTGCTTTTGAATATTTTTCTTTAGGTATTTACGCAAGTAATATAACATAACTATAATAATAACAATCACACCTATGGTAATTAAGGACGAAGTGTAGTGAAAACTTATAGATCCTGTACCTGTTTGAGCAATTATGATATCTTCTTTAGAATTATTCGAACCCATTTTAAAAGGAAAAGATAATTACAATTATAAATACAAATAAATTTTAGTTCAATTATTCTATCTATATTTTTATTTTTATTCCTAATTCTATACATTAATTGTTTAAAACATATATTTTATTTATATTTATTTTATGTTATAATTATTTGTATTTAAATTAAACTTGAAAGCGATTCGTAATATTCATCCAGTTTAAGTTTTTTTTCTTTCAAAACATTTTCCAGTTGATTTATAAGTCCGATAGCTCTAACGTCATATTGTAAGAAAGCAAATTGTTCCAGTGGAACCAAATATTTAAGTGCTTCTGTGTAAGTAAGAATCTCCTTAGTTGATTCGTCATGTTTCGAGTTCACTTCATATGTAGCAACTTGATTGTTGGCATCTATTTGATTAAGCTCAGAATAGGAGTCATTAGATGACAAATCCATATAGGTTATAAATCGGCTATTTTCTTCCTGAATGTCGTTGGTAACTTCTTGATTATCTATTTCTTCAGAGTAAACTGTGTTCAATGCGACTTTTTGCTCGTCTGTCAGCATGTGGAATTCTATCTGACCTGTGTTTTCTTGATTCGGCAGGGTCGCCATGTAATGGTTGTAGTCCTGATTTATCGGAACTGTTGCCATTCGTCGCGGGTTCCATTTAGCAGTGTCCATGTTAATATAAGATCTGCCATGATAAAATAAGGATAAATGATTTATTACAAAGGTGATAGATCTATTATCTATCATCTGTGCCCTAGAGGGCTTATATGAATGGCTATTACGCCAAAGTTAAAAGAAAAGAATGTTTGATTTTAATGAACATTTATTAATTGCCCATTATGGCTAATTTAAATACAAATAGAAAGTTATTTATTTATTAATAATTCATAGGTGTGCCAACTATGGCATCTTACCTGAGTTCGTTGCAATAATATAACGGCCGATAATGGCAACATATATCATCTGCAACTGTTCGATGAAGAATGATCTCCGTATAAAATAATGATCTCCCTTATATACTAATTTCTTATCTGTATATGCCCTTTAAATTTTATATTCCCACGGAAATTCCAATCTCTAATTTCCAGACTTACAAAAATTTGCCGAATTGCAAGATTGCAATTTCCGTCTATTCTAAGTTAAAAACAAATAGATCTAATTACATTAGATTCCATGTGAACCAAAAATATTTCATATAGCATACTTTCGGGCACACACAAATTAACAATTTATTTTATTAATGTAATATAACAATTTAATTTATTTATAATATATACCAATTTAAATTTAATTTATATTATGTACTAATTCAAATTTATTTATACTAATTCTATTTTTATAAAATTTATACCAAAATACATTACAAAAGTGCTAACACGAAAACTATATTTATATGGACTAAATGTCTGTATAAGCAAAGTGCTAACACGAAAACTATATTTATACGGACAAAGTGTCTGTACATGCAAAGCGCTAACACAAAAACTATATTTATACGGACAAAGTGTCTGTATAAGCAAAGTGCTAACACGAAAACTATATTTATACGGACAAAGTGTCTGTACAATCAAAGTGCTAACACGAAAACTATATTTATACAGACAAAGTGTCTGTACAAGCAAAGTGCTAACACGAAAACTATATTTATACGGACAAAGTGTCTGTACAAGCAAAGTGCTACACGAAAACTATATTTATACGGACAAAATGTCTGTACAAGCAAAGTGCTAACACGAAAACTATATTTATACGGACAAAGTGTCTGTACAAGCAAAGTCTTAACACGAAAACTATATTTATACGGACAAAGTGTCTGTACAAGCAAAGTGCTAACACGAAAACTATATTTATACGGACAAAGTGTCTGTACATGCAAAGCGCTAACACAAAAACTATATTTATACGGACAAAGTGTCTGTATAAGCAAAGTGCTAACACGAAAACTATATTTATACGGACAAAGTGTCTGTACAATCAAAGTGCTAACACGAAAACTATATTTATACGGACAAAGTGTGTTCCCAAGCAAAGTGCTCATACGAAAACTATATATATACGGACAAAGTGTCTGTACAAGCAAAGTGCTACACGAAAACTATATTTATACGGACAAAATGTCTGTACAAGCAAAGTGCTAACACGAAAACTATATTTATACGGAAAAAATGTCTGTACAAGCAAAGTGCTAACACGAAAACTATATTTATACGGACAAAGTGTCTGTACAAGCAAAGTCTTAACACGAAAACTATATTTATACGGACAAAGTGTCTGTACAAGCAAAGTGCTAACACGAAAACTATATTTATACGGACAAAGTGTCTTCCCAAGCAAAGTGTTCATACGAAAACTATATATATACGGACAAAGTGTCTGTACAAGCAAATTGCTACACGAAAATTATATTTATACGGACAAAGTGTCTGTACAAGCAAAGTGCTAACACGAAAACTATATTTATACGGAAAAAGTGTCTGTACAACCAAAGTGCTAACACGAAAACTATATTTATATGGACTAAATGTCTGTATAAGCAAAGTGCTAACACGAAAACTATATTTATACAGACAAAGTGTCTGTACAAGCAAAGTGCTAACACGAAAACTATATTTATACGGACAAAGTGTCTGTACAAGCAAAGTGCTAACACGAAAACTATATTTATACGGACAAAGTGTCTGTACAAGCAAAGTACTAAAACGAAAACTATATTTATACGGAAAAAGTGTCTGTACAAGCAAAGTGCTAACACGAAAACTATATTTATACGGACAAAGTGTCTTCCCAAGCAAAGTGTTCATACGAAAACTATATATATACGGACAAAGTGTCTGTACAAGCAAATTGCTACACGAAAATTATATTTATACGGACAAAGTGTCTGTACAAGCAAAGTGCTAACACGAAAACTATATTTATACGGAAAAAGTGTCTGTACAACCAAAGTGCTAACACGAAAACTATATTTATATGGACTAAATGTCTGTATAAGCAAAGTGCTAACACGAAAACTATATTTATACGGACAAAGTGTCTGTACATGCAAAGCGCTAACACAAAAACTATATTTATACGGACAAAGTGTCTGTATAAGCAAAGTGCTAACACGAAAACTATATTTATACGGACAAAGTGTCTGTACAAGCAAAGTACTAACACGAAAACTATATTTATACAGACAAAGTGTCTGTACAAGCAAAGTGCTAACACGAAAACTATATTTATACGGACAAAGTGTCTGTACAAGCAAAGTGCTAACACGAAAACTATATTTATACGGACAAAGTGTCTGTACAAGCAAAGTGCTAACACGAAAATTATATTTATACGGACAAAGTGTCTGTACAAGCAAAGTGCTAACACGAAAACTATATTTATACGGACAAAGTGTCTGTACAAGCAAAGTGCTAACTCGAAAATTATATTTATACGGACAAAGTGACTTTACAAGCAAAGTGCTAACACGAAAACTATATTTATACAGACAAAGTGTCTGTACAAGCAAAGTGCTAACACGAAAACTATATTTATACGGACAAAGTGTGTTCCCAAGCAAAGTGCTCATACGAAAACTATATATATACGGACAAAGTGTCTGCACAAGCAAAGTGCTACACGAAAATTATATTTATACGGACAAAGTGTCTGTACAAGCAAAGTGCTAACACGAAAACTATATTTATACAGACAAAGTGTCTGTACAAGCAAAGTGCTAACACGAAAACTATATTTATACGGACAAAGTGTCTGTACAAGCAAAGTACTAAAACGAAAACTATATTTATACGGAAAAAGTGTCTGTACAAGCAAAGTGCTAACACGAAAACTATATTTATACGGACAAAGTGTCTGTACAATCAAAGTGCTAACACGAAAACTATATTTATACAGACAAAGTGTCTGTACAAGCAAAGTGCTAACACGAAAACTATATTTATACGGACAAAGTGTGTTCCCAAGCAAAGTGCTCATACGAAAACTATATATATACGGACAAAGTGTCTGTACAAGCAAAGTGCTACACGAAAACTATATTTATACGGACAAAATGTCTGTACAAGCAAAGTGCTAACACGAAAACTATATTTATACGGAAAAAATGTCTGTACAAGCAAAGTGCTAACACGAAAACTATATTTATACGGACAAAGTGTCTGTACAAGCAAAGTCTTAACACGAAAACTATATTTATACGGACAAAGTGTCTGTACAAGCAAAGTGCTAACACGAAAACTATATTTATACGGACAAAGTGTCTTCCCAAGCAAAGTGTTCATACGAAAACTATATATATACGGACAAAGTGTCTGTACAAGCAAAGTGCTAACACGAAAACTATATTTATACGGAAAAAGTGTCTGTACAAGCAAAGTGCTAACACGAAAACTATATTTATACGGACAAAATGTCTTCCCAAGCAAAGTGTTCATACGAAAACTATATATATACGGACAAAGTGTCTGTACAAGCAAATTGCTACACGAAAACTATATTTATACGGACAAAGTGTCTGTACATGCAAAGCGCTAACACAAAAACTATATTTATACGGACAAAGTGTCTGTATAAGCAAAGTGCTAACACGAAAACTATATTTATACGGAAAAAGTGTCTGTACAAGCAAAGTGCTAACACGAAAACTATATTTATACGGACAAAGTGTCTTCCCAAGCAAAGTGTTCATACGAAAACTATATATATACGGACAAAGTGTCTGTACAAGCAAATTGCTACACGAAAACTATATTTATACGGACAAAGTGTCTGTACAAGCAAAGTGCTAACACGAAAATTATATTTATACGGACAAAGTGTCTGTACAAGCAAAGTGCTAACACGAAAACTATATTTATACGGACAAAGTGTCTGTACAAGCAAAGTGCTAACTCGAAAATTATATTTATACGGACAAAGTGACTTTACAAGCAAAGTGCTAACACGAAAACTATATTTATACAGACAAAGTGTCTGTACAAGCAAAGTGCTAACACGAAAACTATATTTATACGGACCAAATGTCTGTACAAGCAAAGTGCTAACACGAAAACTATATTTATACAGACAAAGTGTCTGTACAAGCAAAGTGCTAACTCGAAAATTATATTTATACGGACAAAGTGACTTTACAAGCAAAGTGCTAACACGAAAACTATATTTATACAGACAAAGTGTCTGTACAAGCAAAGTGCTAACTCGAAAATTATATTAATACGGACAAAGTGACTTTACAAGCAAAGTGCTAACACGAAAACTATATTTATACAGACAAAGTGTCTGTACAAGCAAAATGCTAACATGAAAACTATATTTATACGGACCAAATGTCTGTACAAGCAAAGTGCTAACACGAAAACTATATTTATACAGACAAAGTGTCTGTACAAGCAAAGTGCTAACACGAAAACTATATTTATACGGACAAAGTGTCTGTACAAGCAAAGTACTAAAACGAAAACTATATTTATACGGAAAAAGTGTCTGTACAAGCAAAGTGCTAACACGAAAACTATATTTATACGGACTAAGTGTCTTCCCAAGCAAAGTGTTCATACGAAAACTATATATATACGGACAAAGTGTCTGTACAAGCAAATTGCTACACGAAAATTATATTTATACGGACAAAGTGTCTGTACAAGCAAAGTGCTAACACGAAAACTATATTTATACGGAAAAAGTGTCTGTACAACCAAAGTGCTAACACGAAAACTATATTTATATGGACTAAATGTCTGTATAAGCAAAGTGCTAACACGAAAACTATATTTATACGGACAAAGTGTCTTCCCAAGCAAAGTGTTCATACGAAAACTATATATATACGGACAAAGTGTCTGTACAAGCAAATTGCTACACGAAAATTATATTTATACGGACAAAGTGTCTGTACAAGCAAAGTGCTAACACGAAAACTATATTTATACGGAAAAAGTGTCTGTACAAGCAAAGTGCTAACACGAAAACTATATTTATACGGACAAAGTGTCTTCCCAAGCAAAGTGTTCATACGAAAACTATATATATATATACAAAGTGTCTGTACAAGCAAATTGCTACACGAAAACTATATTTATACGGACAAAGTGTCTGTACATGCAAAGCGCTAACACAAAAACTATATTTATACGGACAAAGTGTCTGTATAAGCAAAGTGCTAACACGAAAACTATATTTATACGGAAAAAGTGTCTGTACAAGCAAAGTGCTAACACGAAAACTATATTTATACGGACAAAGTGTCTTCCCAAGCAAAGTGTTCATACGAAAACAATATATATACGGACAAAGTGTCTGTACAAGCAAATTGCTACACGAAAATTATATTTATACGGACAAAGTGTCTGTACAAGCAAAGTGCTAACACGAAAACTATATTTATACGGAAAAAGTGTCTGTACAAGCAAAGTGCTAACACGAAAACTATATTTATACGGACAAAGTGTCTTCCCAAGCAAAGTGTTCATACGAAAACTATATATATACGGACAAAGTGTCTGTACAAGCAAATTGCTACACGAAAACTATATTTATACGGACAAAGTGTCTGTACATGCAAAGCGCTAACACAAAAACTATATTTATACGGACAAAGTGTCTGTATAAGCAAAGTGCTAACACGAAAACTATATTTATACGGAAAAAGTGTCTGTACAAGCAAAGTGCTAACACGAAAACTATATTTATACGGACAAAGTGTCTTCCCAAGCAAAGTGTTCATACGAAAACTATATATATACGGACAAAGTGTCTGTACAAGCAAATTGCTACACGAAAATTATATTTATACGGACAAAGTGTCTGTACAAGCAAAGTGCTAACACGAAAACTATATTTATACGGAAAAAGTGTCTGTACAAGCAAAGTGCTAACACGAAAACTATATTTATACGGACAAAGTGTCTTCCCAAGCAAAGTGTTCATACGAAAACTATATATATACGGACAAAGTGTCTGTACAAGTAAATTGCTACACGAAAATTATATTTATACGGACAAAGTGTCTGTACAAGCAAAGTGCTAACACGAAAACTATATTTATACGGAAAAAGTGTCTGTACAACCAAAGTGCTAACACGAAAACTATATTTATACGGACAAAGTGTCTTCCCAAGCAAAGTGTTCATACGAAAACTATATATATACGGACAAAGTGTCTGTACAAGCAAATTGCTACACGAAAATTATATTTATCCGGACAAAGTGTCTGTACAAGCAAAGTGCTAACACGAAAACTATATTTATACGGAAAAAGTGTCTGTACAACCAAAGTGCTAACACGAAAACTATATTTATATGGACTAAATGTCTGTATAAGCAAAGTGCTAACACGAAAACTATATTTATACGGACAAAGTGTCTGTACATGCAAAGCGCTAACACAAAAACTATATTTATACGGACAAAGTGTCTGTATAAGCAAAGTGCTAACACGAAAACTATATTTATACGGACAAAGTGTCTGTACAATCAAAGTGCTAACACGAAATCTATATTTATACAGACAAAGTGTCTGTACAAGCAAAGTGCTAACACGAAAACTATATTTATACGGACAAAGTGTCTGTACAAGCAAAGTGCTAACACGAAAACTATATTTATACGGACAAAGTGTGTTCCCAAGCAAAGTGCTCATACGAAAACTATATATATACGGACAAAGTGTCTGTACAAGCAAAGTGCTACACGAAAACTATATTTATACGGACAGAATGTCTGTACAAGCAAAGTGCTAATACGAAAACTATATTTATACGGAAAAAATGTCTGTACAAGCAAAGTGCTAACACGAAAACTATATTTATACGGACAAAGTGTCTGTACAAGCAAAGTCTTAACACGAAAACTATATTTATACGGACAAAGTGTCTGTACAAGCAAAGTGCTAACACGAAAACTATATTTATACGGACAAAGTGTCTGTACAAGCAAAGTGCTAACACGAAAATTATATATATACGGACAAAGTGTCTGTACAAGCAAAGTGCTACACGAAAACTATATTTATACGGACAGAATGTCTGTACAAGCAAAGTGCTAATACGAAAACTATATTTATACGGAAAAAATGTCTGTACAAGCAAAGTGCTAACACGAAAACTATATTTATACGGACAAAGTGTCTGTACAAGCAAAGTCTTAACACGAAAACTATATTTATACGGACAAAGTGTCTGTACAAGCAAAGTGCTAACACGAAAACTATATTTATACGGACAAAGTGTCTGTACAAGCAAAGTGCTAACACGAAAATTATATATATACGGACAAAGTGTCTGTACAAGCAAAGTGCTAACACGAAAACTATATTTATACGGACAAAGTGTCTGTACAAGCAAAGTGCTAATTAGAAAATTATATTTATACGGACAAAGTGACTTTACAAGCAAAGTGCTAACACGAAAACTATATTTATATGGACTAAATGTCTGTATAAGCAAAGTGCTAACACGAAAACTATATTTATACGGACAAAGTGTCTGTACATGCAAAGCGCTAACACAAAAACTATATTTATACGGACAAAGTGTCTGTATAAGCAAAGTGCTAACACGAAAACTATATTTATACGGACAAAGTGTCTGTACAATCAAAGTGCTAACACGAAAACTATATTTATACAGACAAAGTGTCTGTACAAGCAAAGTGCTAACACGAAAACTATATTTATACGGACAAAGTGTCTGTACAAGCAAAGTGCTACACGAAAACTATATTTATACGGACAAAATGTCTGTACAAGCAAAGTGCTAACACGAAAACTATATTTATACGGACAAAGTGTCTGTACAAGCAAAGTCTTAACACGAAAACTATATTTATACGGACAAAGTGTCTGTACAAGCAAAGTGCTAACACGAAAACTATATTTATACGGACAAAGTGTCTGTACATGCAAAGCGCTAACACAAAAACTATATTTATACGGACAAAGTGTCTGTATAAGCAAAGTGCTAACACGAAAACTATATTTATACGGACAAAGTGTCTGTACATGCAAAGCGCTAACACAAAAACTATATTTATACGGACAAAGTGTCTGTATAAGCAAAGTGCTAACACGAAAACTATATTTATACGGACAAAGTGTCTGTACAAGCAAAGTACTAACACGAAAACTATATTTATACAGACAAAGTGTCTGTACAAGCAAAGTGCTAACACGAAAACTATATTTATACGGACAAAGTGTCTGTACAAGCAAAGTGCTAACTCGAAAATTATATTTATACGGACAAAGTGACTTTACAAGCAAAGTGCTAACACGAAAACTATATTTATACAGACAAAGTGTCTGTACAAGCAAAGTGCTAACACGAAAACTATATTTATACGGACAAAGTGTGTTCCCAAGCAAAGTGCTCATACGAAAACTATATATATACGGACAAAGTGTCTGCACAAGCAAAGTGCTACACGAAAATTATATTTATACGGACAAAGTGTCTGTACAAGCAAAGTGCTAACACGAAAACTATATTTATACAGACAAAGTGTCTGTACAAGCAAAGTGCTAACACGAAAACTATATTTATACGGACAAAGTGTCTGTACAAGCAAAGTGCTAACACGAAAACTATATTTATACGGACAAAGTGTCTTCCCAAGCAAAGTGTTCATACGAAAACTATATATATACGGACAAAGTGTCTGTACAAGCAAATTGCTACACGAAAATTATATTTATACGGACAAAGTGTCTGTACAAGCAAAGTCTTAACACGAAAACTATATTTATACGGACAAAGTGTCTGTACAAGCAAAGTGCTAACACGAAAACTATATTTATACGGACAAAGTGTCTGTACATGCAAAGCGCTAACACAAAAACTATATTTATACGGACAAAGTGTCTGTATAAGCAAAGTGCTAACACGAAAACTATATTTATACGGACAAAGTGTCTGTACAATCAAAGTGCTAACACGAAAACTATATTTATACGGACAAAGTGTCTTCCCAAGCAAAGTGTTCATACGAAAACTATATATATACGGACAAAGTGTCTGTACAAGCAAATTGCTACACGAAAATTATATTTATACGGACAAAGTGTCTGTACAAGCAAAGTGCTAACACGAAAACTATATTTATACGGAAAAAGTGTCTGTACAACCAAAGTGCTAACACGAAAACTATATTTATATGGACTAAATGTCTGTATAAGCAAAGTGCTAACACGAAAACTATATTTATACGGACAAAGTGTCTGTACATGCAAAGCGCTAACACAAAAACTATATTTATACGGACAAAGTGTCTGTATAAGCAAAGTGCTAACACGAAAACTATATTTATACGGACAAAGTGTCTGTACAAGCAAAGTACTAACACGAAAACTATATTTATACAGACAAAGTGTCTGTACAAGCAAAGTGCTAACACGAAAACTATATTTATACGGACAAAGTGTCTGTACAAGCAAAGTGCTAACACGAAAACTATATTTATACGGACAAAGTGTCTGTACAAGCAAAGTGCTAACACGAAAATTATATTTATACGGACAAAGTGTCTGTACAAGCAAAGTGCTAACACGAAAACTATATTTATACGGACAAAGTGTCTGTACAAGCAAAGTGCTAACTCGAAAATTATATTTATACGGACAAAGTGACTTTACAAGCAAAGTGCTAACACGAAAACTATATTTATACAGACAAAGTGTCTGTACAAGCAAAGTGCTAACACGAAAACTATATTTATACGGACAAAGTGTGTTCCCAAGCAAAGTGCTCATACGAAAACTATATATATACGGACAAAGTGTCTGCACAAGCAAAGTGCTACACGAAAATTATATTTATACGGACAAAGTGTCTGTACAAGCAAAGTGCTAACACGAAAACTATATTTATACAGACAAAGTGTCTGTACAAGCAAAGTGCTAACACGAAAACTATATTTATACGGACAAAGTGTCTGTACAAGCAAAGTACTAAAACGAAAACTATATTTATACGGAAAAAGTGTCTGTACAAGCAAAGTGCTAACACGAAAACTATATTTATACGGACAAAGTGTCTGTACAATCAAAGTGCTAACACGAAAACTATATTTATACAGACAAAGTGTCTGTACAAGCAAAGTGCTAACACGAAAACTATATTTATACGGACAAAGTGTGTTCCCAAGCAAAGTGCTCATACGAAAACTATATATATACGGACAAAGTGTCTGTACAAGCAAAGTGCTACACGAAAACTATATTTATACGGACAAAATGTCTGTACAAGCAAAGTGCTAACACGAAAACTATATTTATACGGAAAAAATGTCTGTACAAGCAAAGTGCTAACACGAAAACTATATTTATACGGACAAAGTGTCTGTACAAGCAAAGTCTTAACACGAAAACTATATTTATACGGACAAAGTGTCTGTACAAGCAAAGTGCTAACACGAAAACTATATTTATACGGACAAAGTGTCTTCCCAAGCAAAGTGTTCATACGAAAACTATATATATACGGACAAAGTGTCTGTACAAGCAAAGTGCTAACACGAAAACTATATTTATACGGAAAAAGTGTCTGTACAAGCAAAGTGCTAACACGAAAACTATATTTATACGGACAAAATGTCTTCCCAAGCAAAGTGTTCATACGAAAACTATATATATACGGACAAAGTGTCTGTACAAGCAAATTGCTACACGAAAACTATATTTATACGGACAAAGTGTCTGTACATGCAAAGCGCTAACACAAAAACTATATTTATACGGACAAAGTGTCTGTATAAGCAAAGTGCTAACACGAAAACTATATTTATACGGAAAAAGTGTCTGTACAAGCAAAGTGCTAACACGAAAACTATATTTATACGGACAAAGTGTCTTCCCAAGCAAAGTGTTCATACGAAAACTATATATATACGGACAAAGTGTCTGTACAAGCAAATTGCTACACGAAAACTATATTTATACGGACAAAGTGTCTGTACAAGCAAAGTGCTAACACGAAAATTATATTTATACGGACAAAGTGTCTGTACAAGCAAAGTGCTAACACGAAAACTATATTTATACGGACAAAGTGTCTGTACAAGCAAAGTGCTAACTCGAAAATTATATTTATACGGACAAAGTGACTTTACAAGCAAAGTGCTAACACGAAAACTATATTTATACAGACAAAGTGTCTGTACAAGCAAAGTGCTAACACGAAAACTATATTTATACGGACAAAGTGTCTGTACAAGCAAAGTGCTAACTCGAAAATTATATTTATACGGACAAAGTGTCTGTACAAGCAAAGTGCTAACTCGAAAATTATATTAATACGGACAAAGTGACTTTACAAGCAAAGTGCTAACACGAAAACTATATTTATACAGACAAAGTGTCTGTACAAGCAAAATGCTAACATGAAAACTATATTTATACGGACCAAATGTCTGTACAAGCAAAGTGCTAACACGAAAACTATATTTATACAGACAAAGTGTCTGTACAAGCAAAGTGCTAACTCGAAAATTATATTTATACGGACAAAGTGACTTTACAAGCAAAGTGCTAACACGAAAACTATATTTATACAGACAAAGTGTCTGTACAAGCAAAGTGCTAACTCGAAAATTATATTAATACGGACAAAGTGACTTTACAAGCAAAGTGCTAACACGAAAACTATATTTATACAGACAAAGTGTCTGTACAAGCAAAATGCTAACATGAAAACTATATTTATACGGACCAAATGTCTGTACAAGCAAAGTGCTAACACGAAAACTATATTTATACAGACAAAGTGTCTGTACAAGCAAAGTGCTAACACGAAAACTATATTTATACGGACAAAGTGTCTGTACAAGCAAAGTACTAAAACGAAAACTATATTTATACGGAAAAAGTGTCTGTACAAGCAAAGTGCTAACACGAAAACTATATTTATACGGACTAAGTGTCTTCCCAAGCAAAGTGTTCATACGAAAACTATATATATACGGACAAAGTGTCTGTACAAGCAAATTGCTACACGAAAATTATATTTATACGGACAAAGTGTCTGTACAAGCAAAGTGCTAACACGAAAACTATATTTATACGGAAAAAGTGTCTGTACAACCAAAGTGCTAACACGAAAACTATATTTATATGGACTAAATGTCTGTATAAGCAAAGTGCTAACACGAAAACTATATTTATACGGACAAAGTGTCTTCCCAAGCAAAGTGTTCATACGAAAACTATATATATACGGACAAAGTGTCTGTACAAGCAAATTGCTACACGAAAATTATATTTATACGGACAAAGTGTCTGTACAAGCAAAGTGCTAACACGAAAACTATATTTATACGGAAAAAGTGTCTGTACAAGCAAAGTGCTAACACGAAAACTATATTTATACGGACAAAGTGTCTTCCCAAGCAAAGTGTTCATACGAAAACTATATATATATATACAAAGTGTCTGTACAAGCAAATTGCTACACGAAAACTATATTTATACGGACAAAGTGTCTGTACATGCAAAGCGCTAACACAAAAACTATATTTATACGGACAAAGTGTCTGTATAAGCAAAGTGCTAACACGAAAACTATATTTATACGGAAAAAGTGTCTGTACAAGCAAAGTGCTAACACGAAAACTATATTTATACGGACAAAGTGTCTTCCCAAGCAAAGTGTTCATACGAAAACAATATATATACGGACAAAGTGTCTGTACAAGCAAATTGCTACACGAAAATTATATTTATACGGACAAAGTGTCTGTACAAGCAAAGTGCTAACACGAAAACTATATTTATACGGAAAAAGTGTCTGTACAAGCAAAGTGCTAACACGAAAACTATATTTATACGGACAAAGTGTCTTCCCAAGCAAAGTGTTCATACGAAAACTATATATATACGGACAAAGTGTCTGTACAAGCAAATTGCTACACGAAAACTATATTTATACGGACAAAGTGTCTGTACATGCAAAGCGCTAACACAAAAACTATATTTATACGGACAAAGTGTCTGTATAAGCAAAGTGCTAACACGAAAACTATATTTATACGGAAAAAGTGTCTGTACAAGCAAAGTGCTAACACGAAAACTATATTTATACGGACAAAGTGTCTTCCCAAGCAAAGTGTTCATACGAAAACTATATATATACGGACAAAGTGTCTGTACAAGCAAATTGCTACACGAAAATTATATTTATACGGACAAAGTGTCTGTACAAGCAAAGTGCTAACACGAAAACTATATTTATACGGAAAAAGTGTCTGTACAAGCAAAGTGCTAACACGAAAACTATATTTATACGGACAAAGTGTCTTCCCAAGCAAAGTGTTCATACGAAAACTATATATATACGGACAAAGTGTCTGTACAAGTAAATTGCTACACGAAAATTATATTTATACGGACAAAGTGTCTGTACAAGCAAAGTGCTAACACGAAAACTATATTTATACGGAAAAAGTGTCTGTACAACCAAAGTGCTAACACGAAAACTATATTTATACGGACAAAGTGTCTTCCCAAGCAAAGTGTTCATACGAAAACTATATATATACGGACAAAGTGTCTGTACAAGCAAATTGCTACACGAAAATTATATTTATCCGGACAAAGTGTCTGTACAAGCAAAGTGCTAACACGAAAACTATATTTATACGGAAAAAGTGTCTGTACAACCAAAGTGCTAACACGAAAACTATATTTATATGGACTAAATGTCTGTATAAGCAAAGTGCTAACACGAAAACTATATTTATACGGACAAAGTGTCTGTACATGCAAAGCGCTAACACAAAAACTATATTTATACGGACAAAGTGTCTGTATAAGCAAAGTGCTAACACGAAAACTATATTTATACGGACAAAGTGTCTGTACAATCAAAGTGCTAACACGAAATCTATATTTATACAGACAAAGTGTCTGTACAAGCAAAGTGCTAACACGAAAACTATATTTATACGGACAAAGTGTCTGTACAAGCAAAGTGCTAACACGAAAACTATATTTATACGGACAAAGTGTGTTCCCAAGCAAAGTGCTCATACGAAAACTATATATATACGGACAAAGTGTCTGTACAAGCAAAGTGCTACACGAAAACTATATTTATACGGACAGAATGTCTGTACAAGCAAAGTGCTAATACGAAAACTATATTTATACGGAAAAAATGTCTGTACAAGCAAAGTGCTAACACGAAAACTATATTTATACGGACAAAGTGTCTGTACAAGCAAAGTCTTAACACGAAAACTATATTTATACGGACAAAGTGTCTGTACAAGCAAAGTGCTAACACGAAAACTATATTTATACGGACAAAGTGTCTGTACAAGCAAAGTGCTAACACGAAAATTATATATATACGGACAAAGTGTCTGTACAAGCAAAGTGCTACACGAAAACTATATTTATACGGACAGAATGTCTGTACAAGCAAAGTGCTAATACGAAAACTATATTTATACGGAAAAAATGTCTGTACAAGCAAAGTGCTAACACGAAAACTATATTTATACGGACAAAGTGTCTGTACAAGCAAAGTCTTAACACGAAAACTATATTTATACGGACAAAGTGTCTGTACAAGCAAAGTGCTAACACGAAAACTATATTTATACGGACAAAGTGTCTGTACAAGCAAAGTGCTAACACGAAAATTATATATATACGGACAAAGTGTCTGTACAAGCAAAGTGCTAACACGAAAACTATATTTATACGGACAAAGTGTCTGTACAAGCAAAGTGCTAATTAGAAAATTATATTTATACGGACAAAGTGACTTTACAAGCAAAGTGCTAACACGAAAACTATATTTATATGGACTAAATGTCTGTATAAGCAAAGTGCTAACACGAAAACTATATTTATACGGACAAAGTGTCTGTACATGCAAAGCGCTAACACAAAAACTATATTTATACGGACAAAGTGTCTGTATAAGCAAAGTGCTAACACGAAAACTATATTTATACGGACAAAGTGTCTGTACAATCAAAGTGCTAACACGAAAACTATATTTATACAGACAAAGTGTCTGTACAAGCAAAGTGCTAACACGAAAACTATATTTATACGGACAAAGTGTCTGTACAAGCAAAGTGCTACACGAAAACTATATTTATACGGACAAAATGTCTGTACAAGCAAAGTGCTAACACGAAAACTATATTTATACGGACAAAGTGTCTGTACAAGCAAAGTCTTAACACGAAAACTATATTTATACGGACAAAGTGTCTGTACAAGCAAAGTGCTAACACGAAAACTATATTTATACGGACAAAGTGTCTGTACATGCAAAGCGCTAACACAAAAACTATATTTATACGGACAAAGTGTCTGTATAAGCAAAGTGCTAACACGAAAACTATATTTATACGGACAAAGTGTCTGTACAATCAAAGTGCTAACACGAAAACTATATTTATACGGACAAAGTGTGTTCCCAAGCAAAGTGCTCATACGAAAACTATATATATACGGACAAAGTGTCTGTACAAGCAAAGTGCTACACGAAAACTATATTTATACGGACAAAATGTCTGTACAAGCAAAGTGCTAACACGAAAACTATATTTATACGGAAAAAATGTCTGTACAAGCAAAGTGCTAACACGAAAACTATATTTATACGGACAAAGTGTCTGTACAAGCAAAGTCTTAACACGAAAACTATATTTATACGGACAAAGTGTCTGTACAAGCAAAGTGCTAACACGAAAACTATATTTATACGGACAAAGTGTCTTCCCAAGCAAAGTGTTCATACGAAAACTATATATATACGGAAAAAGTGTCTGTACAAGCAAATTGCTACACGAAAATTATATTTATACGGACAAAGTGTCTGTACAAGCAAAGTGCTAACACGAAAACTATATTTATACGGAAAAAGTGTCTGTACAACCAAAGTGCTAACACGAAAACTATATTTATATGGACTAAATGTCTGTATAAGCAAAGTGCTAACACGAAAACTATATTTATACAGACAAAGTGTCTGTACAAGCAAAGTGCTAACACGAAAACTATATTTATACGGACAAAGTGTCTGTACAAGCAAAGTGCTAACACGAAAACTATATTTATACGGACAAAGTGTCTGTACAAGCAAAGTACTAAAACGAAAACTATATTTATACGGAAAAAGTGTCTCTACAAGCAAAGTGCTAACACGAAAACTATATTTATACGGACAAAGTGTCTTCCCAAGCAAAGTGTTCATACGAAAACTATATATATACGGACAAAGTGTCTGTACAAGCAAATTGCTATACGAAAATTATATTTATACGGACAAAGTGTCTGTACAAGCAAAGTGCTAACACGAAAACTATATTTATACGGAAAAAGTGTCTGTACAACCAAAGTGCTAACACGAAAACTATATTTATATGGACTAAATGTCTGTATAAGCAAAGTGCTAACACGAAAACTATATTTATACGGACAAAGTGTCTGTACATGCAAAGCGCTAACACAAAAACTATATTTATACGGACAAAGTGTCTGTATAAGCAAAGTGCTAACACGAAAACTATATTTATACGGACAAAGTGTCTGTACAAGCAAAGTACTAACACGAAAACTATATTTATACAGACAAAGTGTCTGTACAAGCAAAGTGCTAACACGAAAACTATATTTATACGGACAAAGTGTCTGTACAAGCAAAGTGCTAACACGAAAACTATATTTATACGGAAAAAATGTCTGTACAAGCAAAGTGCTAACACGAAAACTATATTTATACAGACAAAGTGTCTGTACAAGCAAAGTGCTAACACGAAAACTATATTTATACGGACAAAGTGTCTGTACAAGCAAATTGCTACACGAAAATTATATTTATACGGACAAAGTGTCTGTACAAGCAAAGTGCTAACACGAAAACTATATTTATACGGAAAAAGTGTCTGTACAACCAAAGTGCTAACACGAAAACTATATTTATATGGACTAAATGTCTGTATAAGCAAAGTGCTAACACGAAAACTATATTTATACAGACAAAGTGTCTGTACAAGCAAAGTGCTAACACGAAAACTATATTTATACGGACAAAGTGTCTGTACAAGCAAAGTGCTAACACGAAAACTATATTTATACGGACAAAGTGTCTGTACAAGCAAAGTGCTAAAACGAAAACTATATTTATACGGAAAAAGTGTCTGTACAAGCAAAGTGCTAACACGAAAACTATATTTATACGGACAAAGTGTCTTCCCAAGCAAAGTGTTCATACGAAAACTATATATATACGGACAAAGTGTCTGTACAAGCAAATTGCTACACGAAAATTATATTTATACGGACAAAGTGTCTGTACAAGCAAAGTGCTAACACGAAAACTATATTTATACGGAAAAAGTGTCTGTACAACCAAAGTGCTAACACGAAAACTATATTTATATGGACTAAATGTCTGTATAAGCAAAGTGCTAACACGAAAACTATATTTATACGGACAAAGTGTCTGTACATGCAAAGCGCTAACACAAAAACTATATTTATACGGACAAAGTGTCTGTATAAGCAAAGTGCTAACACGAAAACTATATTTATACGGACAAAGTGTCTGTACAAGCAAAGTACTAACACGAAAACTATATTTATACAGACAAAGTGTCTGTACAAGCAAAGTGCTAACACGAAAACTATATTTATACGGACAAAGTGTCTGTACAAGCAAAGTGCTAACTCGAAAATTATATTTATACGGACAAAGTGACTTTACAAGCAAAGTGCTAACACGAAAACTATATTTATACAGACAAAGTGTCTGTACAAGCAAAGTGCTAACACGAAAACTATATTTATACGGACAAAGTGTGTTCCCAAGCAAAGTGCTCATACGAAAACTATATATATACGGACAAAGTGTCTGCACAAGCAAAGTGCTACACGAAAATTATATTTATACGGACAAAGTGTCTGTACAAGCAAAGTGCTAACACGAAAACTATATTTATACAGACAAAGTGTCTGTACAAGCAAAGTGCTAACACGAAAACTATATTTATACGGACAAAGTGTCTGTACAAGCAAAGTACTAAAACGAAAACTATATTTATACGGAAAAAGTGTCTGTACAAGCAAAGTGCTAACACGAAAACTATATTTATACGGACAAAGTGTCTGTACAATCAAAGTGCTAACACGAAAACTATATTTATACAGACAAAGTGTCTGTACAAGCAAAGTGCTAACACGAAAACTATATTTATACGGACAAAGTGTGTTCCCAAGCAAAGTGCTCATACGAAAACTATATATATACGGACAAAGTGTCTGTACAAGCAAAGTGCTACACGAAAACTATATTTATACGGACAAAATGTCTGTACAAGCAAAGTGCTAACACGAAAACTATATTTATACGGAAAAAATGTCTGTACAAGCAAAGTGCTAACACGAAAACTATATTTATACGGACAAAGTGTCTGTACAAGCAAAGTCTTAACACGAAAACTATATTTATACGGACAAAGTGTCTGTACAAGCAAAGTGCTAACACGAAAACTATATTTATACGGACAAAGTGTCTTCCCAAGCAAAGTGTTCATACGAAAACTATATATATACGGACAAAGTGTCTGTACAAGCAAATTGCTACACGAAAATTATATTTATACGGACAAAGTGTCTGTACAAGCAAAGTGCTAACACGAAAACTATATTTATACGGAAAAAGTGTCTGTACAACCAAAGTGCTAACACGAAAACTATATTTATATGGACTAAATGTCTGTATAAGCAAAGTGCTAACACGAAAACTATATTTATTCGGACAAAGTGTCTGTACATGCAAAGCGCTAACACAAAAACTATATTTATACGGACAAAGTGTCTGTATAAGCAAAGTGCTAACACGAAAACTATATTTATACGGACAAAGTGTCTGTACAAGCAAAGTGCTAACACGAAAACTATATTTATACAGACAAAGTGTCTGTACAAGCAAAGTGCTAACACGAAAACTATATTTATACGGACAAAGTGTCTGTACAAGCAAAGTGCTAACACGAAAACTATATTTATACGGACAAAGTGTCTGTACAAGCAAAGTACTAAAACGAAAACTATATTTATACGGAAAAAGTGTCTGTACAAGCAAAGTGCTAACACGAAAACTATATTTATACGGACAAAGTGTCTTCCCAAGCAAAGTGTTCATACGAAAACTATATATATACGGACAAAGTGTCTGTACAAGCAAATTGCTACACGAAAATTATATTTATACGGACAAAGTGTCTGTACAAGCAAAGTGCTAACACGAAAACTATATTTATACGGAAAAAGTGTCTGTACAACCAAAGTGCTAACACGAAAACTATATTTATATGGACTAAATGTCTGTATAAGCAAAGTGCTAACACGAAAACTATATTTATACGGACAAAGTGTCTGTACATGCAAAGCGCTAACACAAAAACTATATTTATACGGACAAAGTGTCTGTATAAGCAAAGTGCTAACACGAAAACTATATTTATACGGACAAAGTGTCTGTACAAGCAAAGTGCTAACACGAAAACTATATTTATACGGACAAAGTGTCTTCCCAAGCAAAGTGTTCATACGAAAACTATATATATACGGACAAAGTGTCTGTACAAGCAAATTGCTACACGAAAATTATATTTATACAGACAAAGTGTCTGTACAAGCAAAGTGCTAACACGAAAACTATATTTATACGGAAAAAGTGTCTGTCCAACCAAAGTGCTAACACGAAAACTATATTTATATGGACTAAATGTCTGTATAAGCAAAGTGCTAACACGAAAACTATATTTATACGGACAAAGTGTCTGTACATGCAAAGCGCTAACACAAAAACTATATTTATACGGACAAAGTGTCTGTATAAGCAAAGTGCTAACACGAAAACTATATTTATACGGACAAAGTGTCTGTACAAGCAAAGTGCTAACACGAAAACTATATTTATACAGACAAAGTGTCTGTACAAGCAAAGTGCTAACACGAAAACTATATTTATACGGACAAAGTGTCTGTACAAGCAAAGTGCTAACACGAAAACTATATTTATACGGACAAAGTGTCTGTACAAGCAAAGTACTAAAACGAAAACTATATTTATACGGAAAAAGTGTCTGTACAAGCAAAGTGCTAACACGAAAACTATATTTATACGGACAAAGTGTCTTCCCAAGCAAAGTGTTCATACGAAAACTATATATATACGGACAAAGTGTCTGTACAAGCAAATTGCTACACGAAAATTATATTTATACGGACAAAGTGTCTGTACAAGCAAAGTGCTAACACGAAAACTATATTTATACGGAAAAAGTGTCTGTACAACCAAAGTGCTAACACGAAAACTATATTTATATGGACTAAATGTCTGTATAAGCAAAGTGCTAACACGAAAACTATATTTATACGGACAAAGTGTCTGTACATGCAAAGCGCTAACACAAAAACTATATTTATACGGACAAAGTGTCTGTATAAGCAAAGTGCTAACACGAAAACTATATTTATACGGACAAAGTGTCTGTACAAGCAAAGTACTAACACGAAAACTATATTTATACAGACAAAGTGTCTGTACAAGCAAAGTGCTAACACGAAAACTATATTTATACGGACAAAGTGTCTGTACAAGCAAAGTGCTAACACGAAAACTATATTTATACGGAAAAAATGTCTGTACAAGCAAAGTGCTAACACGAAAACTATATTTATACGGACAAAGTGTCTGTACAAGCAAAGTGCTAACACGAAAATTATATTTATACGGACAAAGTGTCTGTACAAGCAAAGTGCTAACACGAAAACTATATTTATACGGACAAAGTGTCTGTACAAGCAAAGTGCTAACTCGAAAATTATATTTATACGGACAAAGTGACTTTACAAGCAAAGTGCTAACACGAAAACTATATTTATACAGACAAAGTGTCTGTACAAGCAAAGTGCTAACACGAAAACTATATTTATACGGACAAAGTGTGTTCCCAAGCAAAGTGCTCATACGAAAACTATATATATACGGACAAAGTGTCTGCACAAGCAAAGTGCTACACGAAAATTATATTTATACGGACAAAGTGTCTGTACAAGCAAAGTGCTAACACGAAAACTATATTTATACAGACAAAGTGTCTGTACAAGCAAAGTGCTAACACGAAAACTATATTTATACGGACAAAGTGTCTGTACAAGCAAAGTACTAAAACGAAAACTATATTTATACGGAAAAAGTGTCTGTACAAGCAAAGTGCTAACACGAAAACTATATTTATACGGACAAAGTGTCTGTACAATCAAAGTGCTAACACGAAAACTATATTTATACAGACAAAGTGTCTGTACAAGCAAAGTGCTAACACGAAAACTATATTTATACGGACAAAGTGTCTGTACAAGCAAAGTGCTAACACGAAAACTATATTTATACGGAAAAAATGTCTGTACAAGCAAAGTGCTAACACGAAAACTATATTTATACGGACAAAGTGTCTGTACAAGCAAAGTCTTAACACGAAAACTATATTTATACGGACAAAGTGTCTGTACAAGCAAAGTGCTAACACGAAAACTATATTTATACGGACAAAGTGTCTTCCCAAGCAAAGTGTTCATACGAAAACTATATATATACGGACAAAGTGTCTGTACAAGCAAATTGCTACACGAAAATTATATTTATACGGACAAAGTGTCTGTACAAGCAAAGTGCTAACACGAACACTATATTTATACGGACAAAGTGTCTGTACAAGCAAAGTGCTAACTCGAAAATTATATTTATACGGACAAAGTGTCTGTACAAGCAAAGTGCCAACACGAAAACTATATTTATACGGACAAAGTGTCTGTACAAGCAAAGTGCTAACTCGAAAATTATATTAATACGGACAAAGTGACTTTACAAGCAAAGTGCTAACACGAAAACTATATTTATACAGACAAAGTGTCTGTACAAGCAAAATGCTAACTCGAAAATTATATTAATACGGACAAAGTGACTTTACAAGCAAAGTGCTAACACGAAAACTATATTTATACAGACAAAGTGTCTGTACAAGCAAAGTGCTAACACGAAAACTATATTTATACAGACAAAGTGTCTGTACAAGCAAAGTGCTAACACGAAAACTATATTTATACGGACAAAGTGTCTGTACAAGCAAAGTGCTAACACGAAAACTATATTTATACGGACAAAGTGTCTGTACAAGCAAAGTACTAAAACGAAAACTATATTTATACGGAAAAAGTGTCTGTACAAGCAAAGTGCTAACACGAAAACTATATTTATACGGACAAAGTGTCTTCCCAAGCAAAGTGTTCATACGAAAACTATATATATACGGACAAAGTGTCTGTACAAGCAAATTGCTACACGAAAATTATATTTATACGGACAAAGTGTCTGTACAAGCAAAGTGCTAACACGAAAACTATATTTATACGGAAAAAGTGTCTGTACAACCAAAGTGCTAACACGAAAACTATATTTATATGGACTAAATGTCTGTATAAGCAAAGTGCTAACACGAAAACTATATTTATACGGACAAAGTGTCTGTACATGCAAAGCGCTAACACAAAAACTATATTTATACGGACAAAGTGTCTGTATAAGCAAAGTGCTAACACGAAAACTATATTTATACGGACAAAGTGTCTGTACAAGCAAAGTACTAACACGAAAACTATATTTATACAGACAAAGTGTCTGTACAAGCAAAGTGCTAACACGAAAACTATATTTATACGGACAAAGTGTCTGTACAAGCAAAGTGCTAACACGAAAACTATATTTATACGGAAAAAATGTCTGTACAAGCAAAGTGCTAACACGAAAACTATATTTATACGGACAAAGTGTCTGTACAAGCAAAGTGCTAACACGAAAATTATATTTATACGGACAAAGTGTCTGTACAAGCAAAGTGCTAACACGAAAACTATATTTATACGGACAAAGTGTCTGTACAAGCAAAGTGCTAACTCGAAAATTATATTTATACGGACAAAGTGACTTTACAAGCAAAGTGCTAACACGAAAACTATATTTATACAGACAAAGTGTCTGTACAAGCAAAGTGCTAACACGAAAACTATATTTATACGGACAAAGTGTGTTCCCAAGCAAAGTGCTCATACGAAAACTATATATATACGGACAAAGTGTCTGCACAAGCAAAGTGCTACACGAAAATTATATTTATACGGACAAAGTGTCTGTACAAGCAAAGTGCTAACACGAAAACTATATTTATACAGACAAAGTGTCTGTACAAGCAAAGTGCTAACACGAAAACTATATTTATACGGACAAAGTGTCTGTACAAGCAAAGTACTAAAACGAAAACTATATTTATACGGAAAAAGTGTCTGTACAAGCAAAGTGCTAACACGAAAACTATATCTATACGGACAAAGTGTCTGTACAATCAAAGTGCTAACACGAAAACTATATTTATACAGACAAAGTGTCTGTACAAGCAAAGTGCTAACACGAAAACTATATTTATACGGACAAAGTGTCTGTACAAGCAAAGTGCTAACACGAAAACTATATTTATACGGAAAAAATGTCTGTACAAGCAAAGTGCTAACACGAAAACTATATTTATACGGACAAAGTGTCTGTACAAGCAAAGTCTTAACACGAAAACTATATTTATACGGACAAAGTGTCTGTACAAGCAAAGTGCTAACACGAAAACTATATTTATACGGACAAAGTGTCTTCCCAAGCAAAGTGTTCATACGAAAACTATATATATACGGACAAAGTGTCTGTACAAGCAAATTGCTACACGAAAATTATATTTATACGGACAAAGTGTCTGTACAAGCAAAGTGCTAACACGAACACTATATTTATACGGACAAAGTGTCTGTACAAGCAAAGTGCTAACTCGAAAATTATATTTATACGGACAAAGTGTCTGTACAAGCAAAGTGCTAACACGAAAACTATATTTATACGGACAAAGTGTCTGTACAAGCAAAGTGCTAACTCGAAAATTATATTAATACGGACAAAGTGACTTTACAAGCAAAGTGCTAACACGAAAACTATATTTATACAGACAAAGTGTCTGTACAAGCAAAATGCTAACATGAAAACTATATTTATACGGACCAAATGTCTGTACAAGCAAAGTGCTAACACGAAAACTATATTTATACAGACAAAGTGTCTGTACAAGCAAAGTGCTAACACGAAAACTATATTTATACGGACAAAGTGTGTTCCCAAGCAAAGTGCTCAAACGAAAACTATATATATACGGACAAAGTGTCTGTACAAGCAAAGTGCTACACGAAAACTATATTTATACGGACAAAATGTCTGTACAAGCAAAGTGCTAACACGAAAACTATATTTATAAGGAAAAAATGTCTGTACAAGCAAAGTGCTAACACGAAAACTATATTTATACGGACAAAGTGTCTGTACAAGCAAAGCCTTAACACGAAAACTATATTTATACGGACCAAATGTCTGTACAAGCAAAGTGCTAACACGAAAACTATATTTATACAGACAAAGTGTCTGTACAAGCAAAGTGCTAACACGAAAACTATATTTATACGGACAAAGTGTGTTCCCAAGCAAAGTGCTCATACGAAAACTATATATATACGGACAAAGTGTCTGTACAAGCAAAGTGCTACACGAAAACTATATTTATACGGACAAAATGTCTGTACAAGCAAAGTGCTAACACGAAAACTATATTTATAAGGAAAAAATGTCTGTACAAGCAAAGTGCTAACACGAAAACTATATTTATACGGACAAAGTGTCTGTACAAGCAAAGCCTTAACACGAAAACTATATTTATACGGACAAAGTGTCTGTACAAGCAAAGCGCTAACACGAAAACTATATTTATACGGACAAAATGTCTATACAAGCAAAGTGCTAACACGAAAACTATATTTATACGGACAAAGTGTCTGTAAAAGCAAAGCGCTAACACGAAAATTATATTTATACGGACAAAGTGTCTGTACAAGCAAAGTGCTAACACGAAAACTATATTTATACGGACAAAGTGTCTGTACAAGCAAAGTGCTAACACGAAAATTATATTTATACGGACAAAGTGTCTGTACAAGCAAAGTGCTAACACGAAAACTATATTTATACGGACAAAGTGTCTGTACAAGCAAAGTGCTAACTCGAAAATTATATTTATACGGACAAAGTGACTTTACAAGCAAAGTGCTAACACGAAAACTATATTTATACAGACAAAGTGTCTGTACAAGCAAAGTGCTAACACGAAAACTATATTTATACGGACAAAGTGTGTTCCCAAGCAAAGTGCTCATACGAAAACTATATATATACGGACAAAGTGTCTGCACAAGCAAAGTGCTACACGAAAATTATATTTATACGGACAAAGTGTCTGTACAAGCAAAGTGCTAACACGAAAACTATATTTATACAGACAAAGTGTCTGTACAAGCAAAGTGCTAACACGAAAACTATATTTATACGGACAAAGTGTCTGTACAAGCAAAGTACTAAAACGAAAACTATATTTATACGGAAAAAGTGTCTGTACAAGCAAAGTGCTAACACGAAAACTATATTTATACGGACAAAGTGTCTTCCCAAGCAAAGTGTTCATACGAAAACTATATATATACGGACAAAGTGTCTGTACAAGCAAATTGCTACACGAAAATTATATTTATACGGACAAAGTGTCTGTACAAGCAAAGTGCTAACACGAAAACTATATTTATACGGAAAAAGTGTCTGTACAACCAAAGTGCTAACACGAAAACTATATTTATATGGACTAAATGTCTGTATAAGCAAAGTGCTAACACGAAAACTATATTTATACGGACAAAGTGTCTGTACATGCAAAGCGCTAACACAAAAACTATATTTATACGGACAAAGTGTCTGTATAAGCAAAGTGCTAACACGAAAACTATATTTATACGGACAAAGTGTCTGTACAATCAAAGTGCTAACACGAAAACTATATTTATACAGACAAAGTGTCTGTACAAGCAAAGTGCTAACACGAAAACTATATTTATACGGACAAAGTGTCTGTACAAGCAAAGTGCTAACACGAAAACTATATTTATACGGACAAAGTGTGTTCCCAAGCAAAGTGCTCATACGAAAACTATATATATACGGACAAAGTGTCTGTACAAGCAAAGTGCTACACGAAAACTATATTTATACGGACAAAATGTCTGTACAAGCAAAGTGCTAACACGAAAACTATATTTATACGGAAAAAATGTCTGTACAAGCAAAGTGCTAACACGAAAACTATATTTATACGGACAAAGTGTCTGTACAAGCAAAGCCTTAACACGAAAACTATATTTATACGGACAAAGTGTCTGTACAAGCAAAGCGCTAACACGAAAACTATATTTATACGGACAAAATGTCTATAAAAGCAAAGTGCTAACACGAAAACTATATTTATACGGACAAAGTTTCTGTAAAAGCAAAGCGCTAACACGAAAATTATATTTATACGGACAAAGTGTCTGTACAAGCAAAGTGCTAACACGAAAACTATATTTATACGGACAAAGTGTCTGTACAAGCAAAGTGCTAACACGAAAATTATATATATACGGACAAAGTGTCTGTACAAGCAAAGTGCTAACACGAAAACTATATTTATACGGACAAAGTGTCTGTACAAGCAAAGTGCTAACTCGAAAATTATATTTATACGGACAAAGTGACTTTACAAGCAAAGTGCTAACACGAAAACTATATTTATACAGACAAAGTGTCTGTACAAGCAAAGTGCTAACACGAAAACTATATTTATACGGACAAAGTGTGTTCCCAAGCAAAGTGCTCATACGAAAACTATATATATACGGACAAAGTGTCTGCACAAGCAAAGTGCTACACGAAAACTATATTTATACGGACAAAGCGTCTGTACAAGCAAAGCCTTAACACGAAAACTATATTTATACGGACAAAGTGTCTGTACAAGCAAAGCGCTAACACGAAAACTATATTTATACGGACAAAATGTCTATACAAGCAAAGTGCTAACACGAAAACTATATTTATACGGACAAAGTGTCTGTAAAAGCAAAGCGCTAACACGAAAATTATATTTATACGGACAAAGTGTCTGTACAAGCAAATAGCTAACACGAAAACTATATTTATACGGACAAAGTGTCTGTACAAGCAAAGTGCTAACACGAAAATTATATTTATACGGACAAAGTGTCTGTACAAGCAAAGTGCTAACACGAAAATTATATATATACGGACAAAGTGTCTGTACAAGCAAAGTGCTAACACGAAAACTATATTTATACGGACAAAGTGTCTGTACAAGCAAAGTGCTAACTCGAAAATTATATTTATACGGACAAAGTGACTTTACAAGCAAAGTGCTAACACGAAAACTATATTTATACAGACAAAGTGTCTGTACAAGCAAAGTGCTAACACGAAAACTATATTTATACGGACAAAGTGTCTGTACAAGCAAAGCCTTAACACGAAAACTATATTTATACGGACAAAGTGTCTGTACAAGCAAAGCGCTAACACGAAAACTATATTTATACGGACAAAATGTCTATAAAAGCAAAGTGCTAACACGAAAACTATATTTATACGGACAAAGTTTCTGTAAAAGCAAAGCGCTAACACGAAAATTATATTTATACGGACAAAGTGTCTGTACAAGCAAAGTGCTAACACGAAAACTATATTTATACGGACAAAGTGTCTGTACAAGCAAAGTGCTAACACGAAAATTATATATATACGGACAAAGTGTCTGTACAAGCAAAGTGCTAACACGAAAACTATATTTATACGGACAAAGTGTCTGTACAAGCAAAGTGCTAACTCGAAAATTATATTTATACGGACAAAGTGACTTTACAAGCAAAGTGCTAACACGAAAACTATATTTATACAGACAAAGTGTCTGTACAAGCAAAGTGCTAAAACGAAAACTATATTTATACGGACAAAGTGTGTTCCCAAGCAAAGTGCTCATACGAAAACTATATATATACGGACAAAGTGTCTGCACAAGCAAAGTGCTACACGAAAACTATATTTATACGGACAAAGCGTCTGTACAAGCAAAGCCTTAACACGAAAACTATATTTATACGGACAAAGTGTCTGTACAAGCAAAGCGCTAACACGAAAACTATATTTATACGGACAAAATGTCTATACAAGCAAAGTGCTAACACGAAAACTATATTTATACGGACAAAGTGTCTGTAAAAGCAAAGCGCTAACACGAAAATTATATTTATACGGACAAAGTGTCTGTACAAGCAAATAGCTAACACGAAAACTATATTTATACGGACAAAGTGTCTGTACAAGCAAAGTGCTAACACGAAAATTATATTTATACGGACAAAGTGTCTGTACAAGCAAAGTGCTAACACGAAAACTATATTTATACGGACAAAGTGTCTGTACAAGCAAAGTGCTAACTCGAAAATTATATTTATACGGACAAAGTGACTTTACAAGCAAAGTGCTAACACGAAAACTATATTTATACAGACAAAGTGTCTGTACAAGCAAAGTGCTAACTCGAAAATTATATTAATACGGACAAAGTGACTTTACAAGCAAAGTGCTAACACGAAAACTATATTTATACAGACAAAGTGTCTGTACAAGCAAAATGCTAACATGAAAACTATATTTATACGGACCGAATGTCTGTACAAGCAAAGTGCTAACACGAAAACTATATTTATACAGACAAAGTGTCTGTACAAGCAAAGTGCTAACACGAAAACTATATTTATACGGACAAAGTGTCTGTACAAGCAAAGTACTAAAACGAAAACTATATTTATACGGAAAAAGTGTCTGTACAAGCAAAGTGCTAACACGAAAACTATATTTATACGGACTAAGTGTCTTCCCAAGCAAAGTGTTCATACGAAAACTATATATATACGGACAAAGTGTCTGTACAAGCAAATTGCTACACGAAAATTATATTTATACGGACAAAGTGTCTGTACAAGCAAAGTGCTAACACGAAAACTATATTTATACGGAAAAAGTGTCTGTACAACCAAAGTGCTAACACGAAAACTATATTTATATGGACTAAATGTCTGTATAAGCAAAGTGCTAACACGAAAACTATATTTATACGGACAAAGTGTCTTCCCAAGCAAAGTGTTCATACGAAAACTATATATATACGGACAAAGTGTCTGTACAAGCAAATTGCTACACGAAAATTATATTTATACGGACAAAGTGTCTGTACAAGCAAAGTGCTAACACGAAAACTATATTTATACGGAAAAAGTGTCTGTACAAGCAAAGTGCTAACACGAAAACTATATTTATACGGACAAAGTGTCTTCCCAAGCAAAGTGTTCATACGAAAACTATATATATATATACAAAGTGTCTGTACAAGCAAATTGCTACACGAAAACTATATTTATACGGACAAAGTGTCTGTACATGCAAAGCGCTAACACAAAAACTATATTTATACGGACAAAGTGTCTGTATAAGCAAAGTGCTAACACGAAAACTATATTTATACGGAAAAAGTGTCTGTACAAGCAAAGTGCTAACACGAAAACTATATTTATACGGACAAAGTGTCTTCCCAAGCAAAGTGTTCATACGAAAACTATATATATACGGACAAAGTGTCTGTACAAGCAAATTGCTACACGAAAATTATATTTATACGGACAAAGTGTCTGTACAAGCAAAGTGCTAACACGAAAACTATATTTATACGGAAAAAGTGTCTGTACAAGTAAAGTGCTAACACGAAAACTATATTTATACGGACAAAGTGTCTTCCCAAGCAAAGTGTTCATACGAAAACTATATATATACGGACAAAGTGTCTGTACAAGCAAATTGCTACACGAAAACTATATTTATACGGACAAAGTGTCTGTACATGCAAAGCGCTAACACAAAAACTATATTTATACGGACAAAGTGTCTGTATAAGCAAAGTGCTAACACGAAAACTATATCTATACGGAAAAAGTGTCTGTACAAGCAAAGTGCTAACACGAAAACTATATTTATACGGACAAAGTGTCTTCCCAAGCAAAGTGTTCATACGAAAACTATATATATACGGACAAAGTGTCTGTACAAGCAAATTGCTACACGAAAATTATATTTATACGGACAAAGTGTCTGTACAAGCAAAGTGCTAACACGAAAACTATATTTATACGGAAAAAGTGTCTGTACAAGCAAAGTGCTAACACGAAAACTATATTTATACGGACAAAGTGTCTTCCCAAGCAAAGTGTTCATACGAAAACTATATATATACGGACAAAGTGTCTGTACAAGCAAATTGCTACACGAAAATTATATTTATACGGACAAAGTGTCTGTACAAGCAAAGTGCTAACACGAAAACTATATTTATACGGAAAAAGTGTCTGTACAACCAAAGTGCTAACACGAAAACTATATTTATACGGACAAAGTGTCTGTACAAGCAAAGTGCTAACACGAAAACTATATTTATACGGACAAAGTGTCTGTACAAGCAAAGCCTTAACACGAAAACTATATTTATACGGACAAAGTGTCTGTACAAGCAAAGCGCTAACACGAAAACTATATTTATACGGACAAAATGTCTATACAAGCAAAGTGCTAACACGAAAACTATATTTATACGGACAAAGTTTCTGTAAAAGCAAAGCGCTAACACGAAATTTATATTTATACGGACAAAGTGTCTGTACAAGCAAAGTGCTAACACGAAAACTATATTTATACGGACAAAGTGTCTGTACAAGCAAAGTGCTAACACGAAAATTATATATATACGGACAAAGTGTCTGTACAAGCAAAGTGCTAACACGAAAACTATATTTATACGGACAAAGTGTCTGTACAAGCAAAGTGCTAACTCGAAAATTATATTTATACGGACAAAGTGACTTTACAAGCAAAGTGCTAACACGAAAACTATATTTATACAGACAAAGTGTCTGTACAAGCAAAGTGCTAACACGAAAACTATATTTATACGGACAAAGTGTGTTCCCAAGCAAAGTGCTCATACGAAAACTATATATATACGGACAAAGTGTCTGCACAAGCAAAGTGCTACACGAAAACTATATTTATACGGACAAAATGTCTGTACAAGCAAAGTGCTAACACGAAAACTATATTTATACGGACAAAGTGTCTGTACAAGCAAAGCCTTAACACGAAAACTATATTTATACGGACAAAGTGTCTGTACAAGCAAAGCGCTAACACGAAAACTATATTTATACGGACAAAATGTCTATACAAGCAAAGTGCTAACACGAAAACTATATTTATACGGACAAAGTGTCTGTAAAAGCAAAGCGCTAACACGAAAATTATATTTATACGGACAAAGTGTCTGTACAAGCAAATAGCTAACACGAAAACTATATTTATACGGACAAAGTGTCTGTAACAGCAAAGTGCTAACACGAAAATTATATTTATACGGACAAAGTGTCTGTACAAGCAAAGTGCTAACACGAAAACTATATTTATACGGACAAAGTGTCTGTACAAGCAAAGTGCTAACTCGAAAATTATATTTATACGGACAAAGTGACTTTACAAGCAAAGTGCTAACACGAAAACTATATTTATACAGACAAAGTGTCTGTACAAGCAAAGTGCTAACACGAAAACTATATTTATACGGACAAAGTGTCTGTACAAGCAAAGTGCTAACTCGAAAATTATATTTATACGGACAAAGTGTCTGTACAAGCAAAGTGCTAACTCGAAAATTATATTAATACGGACAAAGTGACTTTACAAGCAAAGTGCTAACACGAAAACTATATTTATACAGACAAAGTGTCTGTACAAGCAAAATGCTAACATGAAAACTATATTTATACGGACCAAATGTCTGTACAAGCAAAGTGCTAACACGAAAACTATATTTATACAGACAAAGTGTCTGTACAAGCAAAGTGCTAACACGAAAACTATATTTATACGGACAAAGTGTCTGTACAAGCAAAGGACTAAAACGAAAACTATATTTATACGGAAAAAGTGTCTGTACAAGCAAAGTGCTAACACGAAAACTATATTTATACGGACTAAGTGTCTTCCCAAGCAAAGTGTTCATACGAAAACTATATATATACGGACAAAGTGTCTGTACAAGCAAATTGCTACACGAAAATTATATTTATACGGACAAAGTGTCTGTACAAGCAAAGTGCTAACACGAAAACTATATTTATACGGAAAAAGTGTCTGTACAACCAAAGTGCTAACACGAAAACTATATTTATATGGACTAAATGTCTGTATAAGCAAAGTGCTAACACGAAAACTATATTTATACGGACAAAGTGTCTTCCCAAGCAAAGTGTTCATACGAAAACTATATATATACGGACAAAGTGTCTGTACAAGCAAATTGCTACACGAAAATTATATTTATACGGACAATATGTCTGTACAAGCAAAGTGCTAATACGAAAACTATATTTATACGGACAAAGTGTCTGTACAAGCAAAGCGCTAACACGAAAACTATATTTATACAGACAAAGTGTCTGTACAAGCAAAGTGCTAACACGAAAATTATATTTATACGGACAAAGTGTCTGTACAAGCAAAGTGCTAACACGAAAACTATATATATACGGACAAAGTGTCTGTACAAGCAAATTGCTACACGAAAATTATATTTATACGGACAAAATGTCTGTACAAGCAAAGTGCTAATACGAAAACTATATTTATACCGACAAAAAGTCTGTACAAGCAAAGTGCTAACACGAAAACTATATTTATACGGACAAAGTGTCTATACAAGCAAAGTGCTAATACGAAAACTATATTTATACCGGCAAAGTGTCTGTACAAGCAAAGTGCTAACACGAAAACTATATTTATACAGACAAAGTGTCTGTACAAGCAAAGTGCTAACACGAAAACTATATTTATACAGACAAAGTGTCTGTACAAGTAAAGTGCTAACACGAAATCTATATTTATACGAACAAAATGTCTGTACAAGCAAAGTGCTAACACGAAAACTATATTTATACCGACAAAGTGTCTGTAAAAGCAAAGGACTTACACGAAAACTATATTTATACAGACAAAGTGTCTGTACAAGCAAAGTGCTAACACGATAATTATATTTATACGGACAAAGTGTCTGTACAAGCAAAGTGCTAACACGAAAACTATATTTATACGGACAAATTGTCTGTACAAGCAAAGCGCTAACACGAAAACTATAGTTACACAGACAAAGTGTCTGTACGAGCAAAGTGCTTATACGAAAACTATATTTATACGGACAAAGTGTCTGTATGAGCAAAGTGCTCACACGAAAGCTACATTGATACGGACAAAGTGGCTGTACAAGCAAAGCGCTAACACGAAAACCATATTTATACGGACAAAGTGTCTGTACAAGCAAAATGCTAACACGAAAGCTATATTTATACAGACAAAGTATCTGTATAAGCAAAGTGCTAACACGAAAACTATATTTATACAGACAAAGTGTCTGTACAAGCAAAGTGCTAACACAAAAACTATATTTATACGGACAAAATGTCTGTACAAGCAAAGTGCTAACACGAAAACTATATTTATACGGACAAAGTGTCTGTACAAGCAAAGCGCTAACACGAAAACTATATTTATACAGACAAAGTGTCTGTACAAGCAAAGTGCTAACACGAAAATTATATTTATACGGACAAAGTGTCTGTACAAGCAAAGTGCTAACACGAAAACTATATTTGTACAGACAAAGTGTCTGTACAAGCAAAGTGCTAACACAAAAACTATATTTATACGGACAAAATGTCTGTACAAGCAAAGTGCTAACACGAAAACTATATTTATACGGACAAAGTGTCTGTACAAGCAAAGCGCTAACACGAAAACTATATTTATACAGACAAAGTGTCTGTACAAGCAAAGTGCTAACACGAAAATTATATTTATACGGACAAAATGTCTGTACAAGCAAAGTGCTAATACGAAAACTATATTTATACCGACAAAGTGTCTGTACAAGCAAAGTGCTAACACGAAAACTATATTTATGCGGACAAAGTGTCTATACAAGCAAAGTGCTAATACGAAAACTATATTTATACCGGCAAAGTGTCTGTACAACCAAAGTGCTAACACGAAAACTATATTTATACAGACAAAGTGTCTGTACAAGTAAAGTGCTAACACGAAATCTATATTTATACGAACAAAATGTCTGTACAAGCAAAGTGCTAACACGAAAATTATATTTATACGGACAAAGTGTCTGTACAAGCAAAGTGCTAACACGAAAACTATATTTATACGGACAAAGTGTCTGTACAAGCAAAGTGCTAACTCGAAAATTATATTTATACGGACAAAGTGACTTTACAAGCAAAGTGCTAACACGAAAACTATATTTATACAGACAAAGTGTCTGTACAAGCAAAGTGCTAACACGAAAACTATATTTATACGGAAAAAGTGTCTGTACAAGCAAAGTGCTAACTCGAAAATTATATTTATACGGACAAAGTGTCTGTACAAGCAAAGTGCTAACTCGAAAATTATATTAATACGGACAAAGTGACTTTACAAGCAAAGTGCTAACACGAAAACTATATTTATACAGACAAAGTGTCTGTACAAGCAAAATGCTAACATGAAAACTATATTTATACGGACCAAATGTCTGTACAAGCAAAGTGCTAACACGAAAACTATATTTATACAGACAAAGTGTCTGTACAAGCAAAGTGCTAACACGAAAACTATATTTATACGGACAAAGTGTCTGTACAAGCAAAGGACTAAAACGAAAACTATATTTATACGGAAAAAGTGTCTGTACAAGCAAAGTGCTAACACGAAAACTATATTTATACGGACAAAGTGTCTGTACAAGCAAAGCGCTAACACGAAAACTATATTTATACAGACAAAGTGTCTGTACAAGCAAAGTGCTAACACGAAAATTATATTTATACGGACAAAGTGTCTGTACAAGATAAGTGCTAACACGAAAACTATATTTGTACAGACAAAGTGTCTGTACAAGCAAAGTGCTAACACAAAAACTATATTTATACGGACAAAATGTCTGTACAAGCAAAGTGCTAACACGAAAACTATATTTATACGGACAAAGTGTCTGTACAAGCAAAGCGCTAACACGAAAACTATATTTATACAGACAAAGTGTCTGTACAAGCAAAGTGCTAACACGAAAATTATATTTATACGGACAAAATGTCTGTACAAGCAAAGTGCTAATACGAAAACTATATTTATACCGACAAAGTGTCTGTACAAGCAAAGTGCTAACACGAAAACTATATTTATGCGGACAAAGTGTCTATACAAGCAAAGTGCTAATACGAAAACTATATTTATACCGGCAAAGTGTCTGTACAACCAAAGTGCTAACACGAAAACTATATTTATACAGACAAAGTGTCTGTACAAGTAAAGTGCTAACACGAAATCTATATTTATACGAACAAAATGTCTGTACAAGCAAAGTGCTAACACGAAAATTATATTTATACGGACAAAGTGTCTGTACAAGCAAAGTGCTAACACGAAAACTATATTTATACGGACAAAGTGTCTGTACAAGCAAAGTGCTAACTCGAAAATTATATTTATACGGACAAAGTGACTTTACAAGCAAAGTGCTAACACGAAAACTATATTTATACAGACAAAGTGTCTGTACAAGCAAAGTGCTAACACGAAAACTATATTTATACGGACAAAGTGTCTGTACAAGCAAAGTGCTAACTCGAAAATTATATTTATACGGACAAAGTGTCTGTACAAGCAAAGTGCTAACTCGAAAATTATATTAATACGGACAAAGTGACTTTACAAGCAAAGTGCTAACACGAAAACTATATTTATACAGACAAAGTGTCTGTACAAGCAAAATGCTAACATGAAAACTATATTTATACGGACCAAATGTCTGTACAAGCAAAGTGCTAACACGAAAACTATATTTATACAGACAAAGTGTCTGTACAAGCAAAGTGCTAACACGAAAACTATATTTATACGGACAAAGTGTCTGTACAAGCAAAGGACTAAAACGAAAACTATATTTATACGGAAAAAGTGTCTGTACAAGCAAAGTGCTAACACGAAAACTATATTTATACGGACTAAGTGTCTTCCCAAGCAAAGTGTTCATACGAAAACTATATATATACGGACAAAGTGTCTGTACAAGCAAATTGCTACACGAAAATTATATTTATACGGACAAAGTGTCTGTACAAGCAAAGTGCTAACACGAAAACTATATTTATACGGAAAAAGTGTCTGTACAACCAAAGTGCTAACACGAAAACTATATTTATATGGACTAAATGTCTGTATAAGCAAAGTGCTAACACGAAAACTATATTTATACGGACAAAGTGTCTTCCCAAGCAAAGTGTTCATACGAAAACTATATATATACGGACAAAGTGTCTGTACAAGCAAATTGCTACACGAAAATTATATTTATACGGACAAAATGTCTGTACAAGCAAAGTGCTAATACGAAAACTATATTTATACGGACAAAGTGTCTGTACAAGCAAAGCGCTAACACGAAAACTATATTTATACAGACAAAGTGTCTGTACAAGCAAAGTGCTAACACGAAAATTATATTTATACGGACAAAGTGTCTGTACAAGCAAAGTGCTAACACGAAAACTATATATATACGGACAAAGTGTCTGTACAAGCAAATTGCTACACGAAAATTATATTTATACGGACAAAATGTCTGTACAAGCAAAGTGCTAATACGAAAACTATATTTATACCGACAAAAAGTCTGTACAAGCAAAGTGCTAACACGAAAACTATATTTATACGGACAAAGTGTCTATACAAGCAAAGTGCTAATACGAAAACTATATTTATACCGGCAAAGTGTCTGTACAAGCAAAGTGCTAACACGAAAACTATATTTATACAGACAAAGTGTCTGTACAAGCAAAGTGCTAACACGAAAACTATATTTATACAGACAAAGTGTCTGTACAAGTAAAGTGCTAACACGAAATCTATATTTATACGAACAAAATGTCTGTACAAGCAAAGTGCTAACACGAAAACTATATTTATACCGACAAAGTGTCTGTAAAAGCAAAGGACTTACACGAAAACTATATTTATACAGACAAAGTGTCTGTACAAGCAAAGTGCTAACACGATAATTATATTTATACGGACAAAGTGTCTGTACAAGCAAAGTGCTAACACGAAAACTATATTTATACGGACAAATTGTCTGTACAAGCAAAGCGCTAACACGAAAACTATAGTTACACAGACAAAGTGTCTGTACGAGCAAAGTGCTTATACGAAAACTATATTTATACGGACAAAGTGTCTGTATGAGCAAAGTGCTCACACGAAAGCTACATTGATACGGACAAAGTGGCTGTACAAGCAAAGCGCTAACACGAAAACCATATTTATACGGACAAAGTGTCTGTACAAGCAAAATGCTAACACGAAAGCTATATTTATACAGACAAAGTATCTGTATAAGCAAAGTGCTAACACGAAAACTATATTTATACAGACAAAGTGTCTGTACAAGCAAAGTGCTAACACAAAAACTATATTTATACGGACAAAATGTCTGTACAAGCAAAGTGCTAACACGAAAACTATATTTATACGGACAAAGTGTCTGTACAAGCAAAGCGCTAACACGAAAACTATATTTATACAGACAAAGTGTCTGTACAAGCAAAGTGCTAACACGAAAATTATATTTATACGGACAAAGTGTCTGTACAAGCAAAGTGCTAACACGAAAACTATATTTGTACAGACAAAGTGTCTGTACAAGCAAAGTGCTAACACAAAAACTATATTTATACGGACAAAATGTCTGTACAAGCAAAGTGCTAACACGAAAACTATATTTATACGGACAAAGTGTCTGTACAAGCAAAGCGCTAACACGAAAACTATATTTATACAGACAAAGTGTCTGTACAAGCAAAGTGCTAACACGAAAATTATATTTATACGGACAAAATGTCTGTACAAGCAAAGTGCTAATACGAAAACTATATTTATACCGACAAAGTGTCTGTACAAGCAAAGTGCTAACACGAAAACTATATTTATGCGGACAAAGTGTCTATACAAGCAAAGTGCTAATACGAAAACTATATTTACACCGGCAAAGTGTCTGTACAACCAAAGTGCTAACACGAAAACTATATTTATACAGACAAAGTGTCTGTACAAGTAAAGTGCTAACACGAAATCTATATTTATACGAACAAAATGTCTGTACAAGCAAAGTGCTAACACGAAAACTATATTTATACAGACAAAGTGTCTGTACAAGCAAAGTGCTAACACGAAAATTATATTTATACGGACAAAGTGTCTGTACAAGCAAAGTGCTAACACGAAAACTATATTTATATAGACAAAGTGTCTGTAAAAGCAAAGGACTAACACGAAAACTATATTTATACAGACAAAGTGTCTGTACAAGCAAAGTGCTAACACGAAAATTATATTTATACGGACAAAGTGTCTGTACAAGCAAAGTGCTAACACGAAAACTATATTTATACGGACAAATTGTCTGTACAAGCAAAGTGCTAACACGAAAACTATATTTATACAGACAAAGTGTCTGTAAAAGCAAAGGACTAACACGAAAACTATATTTATACAGACAAAGTGTCTGTACAAGCAAAGTGCTAACACGAAAATTATATTTATACGGACAAAGTGTCTGTACAAGCAAAGTGCTAACACGAAAACTATATTTATACAGACAAAGTGTCTGTACAAGCAAAGTGCTAACACGAAAACTATATTTATACAGACAAAGTGTCTGTACAAGCAAAGTGCTAACACGAAAACTATATTTATACGGACAAAGTGTCTGTACAAGCAAAGCGCTAACACGAAAACTATATTTATACAGACAAAGTGTCTGTACAAGCAAAGTGCTAACACGAAAATTATATTTATACGGACAAAGTGTCTGTACAAGCAAAGTTCTAACACGAAAACTATATTTGTACAGACAAAGTGTCTGTACAAGCAAAGTGCTAACACGAAAACTATATTTATACGGACAAAATGTCTGTACAAGCAAAGTGCTAATACGAAAACTATATTTATACCGACAAAGTGTCTGTACAAGCAAAGTGCTAACACGAAAACTATATTTATGCGGACAAAGTGTCTATACAAGCAAAGTGCTAATACGAAAACTATATTTATACCGGCAAAGTGTCTGTACAGCCAAAGTGCTAACACGAAAACTATATTTATACAGACAAAGTGTCTGTACAAGTAAAGTGCTAACACGAAATCTATATTTATACGAACAAAATGTCTGTACAAGCAAAGTGCTAACACGAAAACTATATTTATACAGACAAAGTGTCTGTACAAGCAAAGTGCTAACACGAAAATTATATTTATACGGACAAAGTGTCTGTACAAGCAAAGTGCTAACACGAAAACTATATTTATACAGACAAAGTGTCTGTAAAAGCAAAGGACTAACACGAAAACTATATTTATACAGACAAAGTGTCTGTACAAGCAAAGTGCTAACACGAAAATTATATTTATACGGACAAAATGTCTGTACAAGCAAAGTGCTAACACGAAAACTATATTTATACCGACAAAGTGTCTGTAAAAGCAAAGGACTAACACGAAAACTATATTTATACAGACAAAGTGTCTGTACAAGCAAAGTGCTAACACGATAATTATATTTATACGGACAAAGTGTCTGTACAAGCAAAGTGCTAACACGAAAACTATATTTATACGGACAAATTGTCTGTAAAAGCAAAGCGCTAACACGAAAACTTTAGTTACACGGACAAAGTGTCTGTACGAGCAAAGTGCTTATACGAAAACTATATTTATACGGAAAAAGTGTCTGTATGAGCAAAGTGCTCACACGAAAGCTACATTGATACGGACAAAGTGGCTGTACCAGCAAAGCGCTAACACGAAAACCATATTTATACGGACAAAGTGTCTGTACAAGCAAAGTGCTAACATGAAAACTATATTTATACAGACAAAGTATCTGTATAAGCAAAGTGCTAACACGAAAACTATATTTATACAGACAAAGTGTCTGTACAAGCAAAGTGCTAACACGAAAACTATATTTATACGGACAAAATGTCTGTACAAGCAAAGTGCTAACACGAAAACTATATTTATACGGACAAAGTGTCTGTACAAACAAAGCGCTAACACGAAAACTATATTTATACAGACAAAGTGTCTGTACAAGCAAAGTGCTAACACGAAAATTATATTTATACGGACAAAGTGTCTGTACAAGCAAAGTGCTAACACGAAAAATATATTTATACGGACAAAATGTCTGTACAAGCAAAGTGCTAACACGAAAACTATATTTATACGGACAAAGTGTCTGTACAAGCAAAGCGCTAACACGAAAACTATATTTATACAGACAAAGTGTCTGTACAAGCAAAGTGCTAACACGAAAATTATATTTATACGGACAAAGTGTCTGTACAAGCAAAGTGCTAACACGAAAACTATATTTGTACAGACAAAGTGTCTGTACAAGCAAAGTGCTAACACGAAAACTATATTTATACGGACAAAATGTCTGTACAAGCAAAGTGCTAATACGAAAACTATATTTATACCGACAAAGTGTCTGAACAAGCAAAGTGCTAACACGAAAACTATATTTATACGGACAAAGTGTCTATACAAGCAAAGTGCTAATACGAAAACTATATTTATACCGGCAAAGTGTCTGTACAAGCAAAGTGCTAACACGAAAACTATATTTATACAGACAAAGTGTCTGTACAAGCAAAGTGCTAACACGAAAACTATATTTATACCGACAAAGTGTCTGTAAAAGCAAAGGACTAACACGAAAACTATATTTATACAGACAAAGTGTCTGTACAAGCAAAGTGCTAACACGATAATTATATTTATACGGACAAAGTGTCTGTACAAGCAAAGTGCTAACACGAAAACTATATTTATACGGACAAATTGTCTGTACAAGCAAAGCGCTAACACGAAAACTATAGTTACACGGACAAAGTGTCTGTACGAGCAAAGTGCTTATACGAAAACTATATTTATACGGACAAAGTGTCTGTATGAGCAAAGTGCTCACACGAAAGCTACATTGATACGGACAAAGTGTCTGTACGAGCAAAGTGCTTATACGAAAACTATATTCATACGGACAAAGTGTCTGTATGAGCAAAGTGCTCACACGAAAGCTACATTGATACGGACAAAGTGGCTGTACAAGCAAAGCGCTAACACGAAAACCATATTTATACGGACAAAGTGTCTGTACAAGCAAAGTGCTAACACGAAAACTATATTTATACAGACAAAGTATCTGTATAAGCAAAGTGCTAACACGAAAACTATATTTATACAGACAAAGTGTCTGTACAAGCAAATTGCTAACACGAAAACTATATTTATACGGACAAAGTGTCTGTACAAGCAAAGTGCTAACACGAAAACTATATTTATACGGACAAAGTGTCTGTACAAGCAAAGTGCTAACACGAAAATTATATTTATACGGACAAAGTGTCTGTACAAGCAAAGTGCTAACACGAGCTAACACGAAAACTATATTTGTACAGACAAAGTGTCTGTACAAGCAAAGTGCTAACACGAAAACTATATTTGTACAGACAAAGTGTCTGTACAAGCAAAGTGATAACACGAAAACTATATTTATACGGACAAAATGTCTGTACAAGCAAAGTGCTAATACGAAAACTATATTTATACAGACAAAGTGTCTGTACAAGCAAAGTGCTAACACGAAAACTATATTTATACAGACAAAGTGTCTGTACAAGTAAAGTGCTAACACGAAATCTATATTTATACGAACAAAATGTCTGTACAAGCAAAGTGCTAACACGAAAACTATATTTATACCGACAAAGTGTCTGTAAAAGCAAAGGACTTACACGAAAACTATATTTATACAGACAAAGTGTCTGTACAAGCAAAGTGCTAACACGATAATTATATTTATACGGACAAAGTGTCTGTACAAGCAAAGTGCTAACACGAAAACTATATTTATACGGACAAATTGTCTGTACAAGCAAAGCGCTAACACGAAAACTATAGTTACACAGACAAAGTGTCTGTACGAGCAAAGTGCTTATACGAAAACTATATTTATACGGACAAAGTGTCTGTATGAGCAAAGTGCTCACACGAAAGCTACATTGATACGGACAAAGTGTCTGTACGAGCAAAGTGCTTATACGAAAACTATATTTATACGGACAAAGTGTCTGTATGAGAGAAGTGCTCACACGAAAGCTACATTGATACGGACAAAGTGGCTGTACAAGCAAAGCGCTAACACGAAAACCATATTTATACGGACAAAGTGTCTGTACAAGCAAAATGCTAACACGAAAGCTATATTTATACAGACAAAGTATCTGTATAAGCAAAGTGCTAACACGAAAACTATATTTATACAGACAAAGTGTCTGTACAAGCAAAGTGCTAACACAAAAACTATATTTATACGGACAAAATGTCTGTACAAGCAAAGTGCTAACACGAAAACTATATTTATACGGACAAAGTGTCTGTACAAGCAAAGCGCTAACACGAAAACTATATTTATACAGACAAAGTGTCTGTACAAGCAAAGTGCTAACACGAAAATTATATTTATACGGACAAAGTGTCTGTACAAGCAAAGTGCTAACACGAAAACTATATTTGTACAGACAAAGTGTCTGTACAAGCAAAGTGCTAACACGAAAACTATATTTATACGGACAAAATGTCTGTACAAGCAAAGTGCTAATACGAAAACTATATTTATACCGACAAAGTGTCTGTACAAGCAAAGTGCTAATACGAAAACTATATTTATACGGACAAAGTGTCTGTATGAGCAAAGTGCTCACACGAAAGCTACATTGATACGGACAAAGTGTCTGTACGAGCAAAGTGCTTATACGAAAACTATATTTATACGGACAAAGTGTCTGTATGAGCAAAGTGCTCACACGAAAGCTACATTGATACGGACAAAGTGGCTGTACAAGCAAAGCGCTAACACGAAAACCATATTTATACGGACAAAGTGTCTGTACAAGCAAAATGCTAACACGAAAGCTATATTTATACAGACAAAGTATCTGTATAAGCAAAGTGCTAACACGAAAACTATATTTATACAGACAAAGTGTCTGTACAAGCAAAGTGCTAACACAAAAACTATATTTATACGGACAAAATGTCTGTACAAGCAAAGTGCTAACACGAAAACTATATTTATACGGACAAAGAGTCTGTACAAGCAAAGCGCTAACACGAAAACTATATTTATACAGACAAAGTGTCTGTACAAGCAAAGTGCTAACACGAAAATTATATTTATACGGACAAAGTGTCTGTACAAGCAAAGTGCTAACACGAAAACTATATTTGTACAGACAAAGTGTCTGTACAAGCAAAGTGCTAACACGAAAACTATATTTATACGGACAAAATGTCTGTACAAGCAAAGTGCTAATACGAAAACTATATTTATACCGACAAAGTGTCTGTACAAGCAAAGTGCTAACACGAAAACTATATTTATGCGGACAAAGTGTCTATACAAGTAAAGTGCTAATACGAAAACTATATTTATACCGGCAAAGTGTCTGTACAACCAAAGTGCTAACACGAAAACTATATTTATACAGACAAAGTGTCTGTACAAGTAAAGTGCTAACACGAAATCTATATTTATACGAACAAAATGTCTGTACAAGCAAAGTGCTAACACGAAAATTATATTTATACAGACAAAGTGTCTGTACAAGCAAAGTGCTAACACGAAAATTATATTTATACGGACAAAGTGTCTGTACAAGCAAAGTGCTAACACGAAAACTATATTTATACAGACAAAGTGTCTGTAAAAGCAAAGGACTAACACGAAAACTATATTTATACAGACAAAGTGTCTGTACAAGCAAAGTGCTAACACGAAAATTATATTTATACGGACAAAGTGTCTGTACAAGCAAAGTGCTAACACGAAAACTATATTTATACAGACAAAGTGTCTGTACAAGCAAAGTGCTAACACGAAAACTATATTTATACGGACAAAATGTCTGTACAAGCAAAGTGCTAACACGAAAACTATATTTATACGGACAAAGTGTCTGTGCAAGCAAAGCGCTAACACGAAAACTATATTTATACAGACAAAGTGTCTGTACAAGCAAAGTGCTAACACGAAAATTATATTTATACGGACAAAGTGTCTGTACAAGCAAAGTGCTAACACGAAAACTATATTTGTACAGACAAAGTGTCTGTACAAGCAAAGTGCTAACACGAAAACTATATTTATACGGACAAAATGTCTATACAAGCAAAGTGCTAATACGAAAACTATATTTATACCGGCAAAGTGTCTGTACAAGCAAAGTGCTAACACGAAAACTATATTTATACAGACAAAGTGTCTGTACAAGCAAAGTGCTAACACGAAAACTATATTTATACGGACAAAATGTCTGTACAAGCAAAGTGCTAATACGAAAACTATATTTATACCGACAAAGTGTCTGTACAAGCAAAGTGCTAACACGAAAACTATATTTATACGGACAAAGTGTCTATACAAGCAAAGTGCTAATACGAAAACTATATTTATACCGGCAAAGTGTCTGTACAAGCAAAGTGCTAACACGAAAACTATATTTATACAGACAAAGTGTCTGTACAAGCAAAGTGCTAACACGAAAACTATATTTATACAGACAAAGTGTCTGTACAAGTAAAGTGCTAACACGAAATCTATATTTATACGAACAAAATGTCTGTACAAGCAAAGTGCTAACACGAAAACTATATTTATACCGACAAAGTGTCTGTAAAAGCAAAGGACTTACACGAAAACTATATTTATACAGACAAAGTGTCTGTACAAGCAAAGTGCTAACACGATAATTATATTTATACGGACAAAGTGTCTGTACAAGCAAAGTGCTAACACGAAAACTATATTTATACGGACAAATTGTCTGTACAAGCAAAGCGCTAACACGAAAACTATAGTTACACAGACAAAGTGTCTGTACGAGCAAAGTGCTTATACGAAAACTATATTTATACGGACAAAGTGTCTGTATGAGCAAAGTGCTCACACGAAAGCTACATTGATACGGACAAAGTGTCTGTACGAGCAAAGTGCTTATACGAAAACTATATTTATACGGACAAAGTGTCTGTATGAGCAAAGTGCTCACACGAAAGCTACATTGATACGGACAAAGTGGCTGTACAAGCAAAGCGCTAACACGAAAACCATATTTATACGGACAAAGTGTCTGTACAAGCAAAATGCTAACACGAAAGCTATATTTATACAGACAAAGTATCTGTATAAGCAAAGTGCTAACACGAAAACTATATTTATACAGACAAAGTGTCTGTACAAGCAAAGTGCTAACACAAAAACTATATTTATACGGACAAAATGTCTGTACAAGCAAAGTGCTAACACGAAAACTATATTTATACGGACAAAGTGTCTGTACAAGCAAAGCGCTAACACGAAAACTATATTTATACAGACAAAGTGTCTGTACAAGCAAAGTGCTAACACGAAAATTATATTTATACGGACAAAGTGTCTGTACAAGCAAAGTGCTAACACGAAAACTATATTTATACCGACAAAGTGTCTGTACAAGCAAAGTGCTAACACGAAAACTATATTTATGCGGACAAAGTGTCTATACAAGCAAAGTGCTAATACGAAAACTATATTTATACCGGCAAAGTGTCTGTACAAGCAAAGTGCTAACACGAAAACTATATTTAAACAGACAAAGTGTCTGTACAAGCAAAGTGCTAACACGAAAACTATATTTATACAGACAAAGTGTCTGTACAAGTAAAGTGCTAACACGAAATCTATATTTATACGAACAAAATGTCTGTACAAGCAAAGTGCTAACACGAAAACTATATTTATACCGACAAAGTGTCTGTAAAAGCAAAGGACTTACACGAAAACTATATTTATACAGACAAAGTGTCTGTAAAAGCAAAGGACTAACACGAAAACTATATTTATACAGACAAAGTGTCTGTACAAGCAAAGTGCTAACACGAAAATTATATTTATACGGACAAAGTGTCTGTACAAGCAAAGTGCTAACACGAAAACAATATTTATACGGACAAAGTGTCTGTACAAGCAAAGCGCTAACACGAAAACTATATTTATACAGACAAAGTGTCTGTACAAGCAAAGTGCTAACACGAAAATTATATTTATACGGACAAAGTGTCTGTACAAGCACGAACACGAAAACTATATTTATACGGACAAAATGTCTATACAAGCAAAGTGCTAATACGAAAACTATATTTATACCGGCAAAGTGTCTGTACAAGCAAAGTGCTAACACGAAAACTATATTTATACAGACAAAGTGTCTGTACAAGTAAAGTGCTAACACGAAATCTATATTTATACGAACAAAATGTCTGTACAAGCAAAGTGCTAACACGAAAACTATATTTATACAGACAAAGTGTCTGTACAAGCAAAGTGCTAACACGAAAATTATATTTATACGGACAAAGTGTCTGTACAAGCAAAGTGCTAACACGAAAACTATATTTATACAGACAAAGTGTCTGTAAAAGCAAAGGACTAACACGAAAACTATATTTATACAGACAAAGTGTCTGTACAAGCAAAGTGCTAACACGAAAATTATATTTATACGGACAAAGTGTCTGTACAAGCAAAGTGCTAACACGAAAACAATATTTATACGGACAAAGTGTCTGTACAAGCAAAGCGCTAACACGAAAACTATATTTATACAGACAAAGTGTCTGTACAAGCAAAGTGCTAACACGAAAATTATATTTATACGGACAAAGTGTCTGTACAAGCAAAGTGCTAACACGAAAACTATATTTGTACAGACAAAGTGTCTGTACAAGCAAAGTGCTAACACGAAAACTATATTTATACGGACAAAATGTCTATACAAGCAAAGTGCTAATACGAAAACTATATTTATACCGGCAAAGTGTCTGTACAAGCAAAGTGCTAACACGAAAACTATATTTATACAGATAAAGTGTCTGTACAAGCAAAGTGCTAACACGAAAACTATATTTATACGGACAAAATGTCTATACAAGCAAAGTGCTAATACGAAAACTATATTTATACCGGCAAAGTGTCTGTACAAGCAAAGTGCTAACACGAAAACTATATTTATACAGACAAAGTGTCTGTAAAAGCAAAGGACTAACACGAAAACTATATTTATACAGACAAAGTGTCTGTACAAGCAAAGTGCTAACACGAAAATTATATTTATACGGACAAAGTGTCTGTACAAGCAAAGTGCTAACACGAAAACAATATTTATACGGACAAAGTGTCTGTACAAGCAAAGCGCTAACACGAAAACTATATTTATACAGACAAAGTGTCTGTACAAGCAAAGTGCTAACACGAAAATTATATTTATACGGACAAAGTGTCTGTACAAGCAAAGTGCTAACACGAAAACTATATTTGTACAGACAAAGTGTCTGTACAAGCAAAGTGCTAACACGAAAACTATATTTATACGGACAAAATGTCTATACAAGCAAAGTGCTAATACGAAAACTATATTTATACCGGCAAAGTGTCTGTACAAGCAAAGTGCTAACACGAAAACTATATTTATACAGATAAAGTGTCTGTACAAGCAAAGTGCTAACACGAAAACTATATTTATACGGACAAAATGTCTGTACAAGCAAAGTGCTAATACGAAAACTATATTTATACCGACAAAGTGTCTGTACAAGCAAAGTGCTAACACGAAAACTATATTTATACGGACAAAGTGTCTATACAAGCAAAGTGCTAATACGAAAACTATATTTATACCGGCAAAGTGTCTGTACAAGCAAAGTGCTAACACGAAAACTATATTTATACAGACAAAGTGTCTGTACAAGCAAAGTGCTAACACGAAAACTATATTTATACAGACAAAGTGTCTGTACAAGTAAAGTGCTAACACGAAATCTATATTTATACGAACAAAATGTCTGTACAAGCAAAGTGCTAACACGAAAACTATATTTATACCGACAAAGTGTCTGTAAAAGCAAAGGACTTACACGAAAACTATATTTATACAGACAAAGTGTCTGTACAAGCAAAGTGCTAACACGATAATTATATTTATACGGACAAAGTGTCTGTACAAGCAAAGTGCTAACACGAAAACTATATTTATACGGACAAATTGTCTGTACAAGCAAAGCGCTAACACGAAAACTATAGTTACACAGACAAAGTGTCTGTACAAGCAAAGTGCTAACACGAAAACTATATTTATACGGACAAAGTGTCTGTACAAGCAAAGTGCTAACACGAAATCTATATTTATACGAACAAAATGTCTGTACAAGCAAAGTGCTAACACGAAAACTATATTTATACAGACAAAGTGTCTGTACAAGCAAAGTGCTAACACGAAAGTTATATTTATACGGACAAAGTGTCTGTACAAGCAAAGTGCTAACACGAAAACTATATTTATACAGACAAAGTGTCTGTAAAAGCAAAGGACTAACACGAAAACTATATTTATACAGACAAAGTGTCTGTACAAGCAAAGTGCTAACACGATAATTATATTCATACGGACAAAGTGTCTGTACAAGCAAAGTGCTAACACGAAAACTATATTTATACGGACAAATTGTCTGTACAAGCAAAGCGCTAACACGAAAACTATAGTTACACGGACAAAGTGTCTGTACGAGCAAAGTGCTTATACGAAAACTATATTTATACGGACAAAGTGTCTGTATGAGCAAAGTGCTCACACGAAAGCTACATTGATACGGACAAAGTGGCTGTACGAGAAAAATACTCACAAGCACATACAATTACATAAACAAGAAGGTTTTCAAACAAACAAAGTATTCATACGTCAATCTAAGAGCAAAATGGGCAGAAGCCATCAAAATAAGAACGAAAGCAAACACAGCAGCAACAGACATAGTGACTTGGGAAAAGTGACGTCAACATATAAATACAAGCACGTCATCGAGAAAAGCAGCAAAAGGGGAAAATCGTTAACCAAAGTAAACACGAACAGAATAAAAGTAGTAGAGAAATGAGCATCCAAAGCCAAGCGATAGATTATTCAGAGAAGGACCGATTTGACGCCAGAATAGATAGGATGGAATATCTACTGGAAACGGCAATAAAGGAAAATATAATGAACGAAAAAGAAAAACACAGGGAATACCTAATAAACGAGGAATGTATTCCGAAATTTGAACCTAGAAAAGCACATCTGGGCATAAACAAATGGATTCAAAAGTTAGAGCAGGTTGCAAATATCAATAAATGGAAAGGAAGGACGATCATATACTATATGCAGAATCGACTGACAGGCCTGGCGAAGGAATTGCATGACAATCTAAGTTCATACGACCACACCTGGGAAGAGTGGAAAGAGTTACTAAAAAGTTCATTCCCTGATCATTACGACTTCGCTACAGTACTAAGACAGTTAGTGAATCGAGAGAAAGAGCACAACGAATCGATGTTAGAATATTACCTAGCAAAGGTAAACCTATTACAAGCATGCAACATAAAAGGCAAAGAGGCTGTATCATGCATAATAGATGGATTAACAAACTATACGATAAAAACTGGAGCTCGAGCGGGCCGATACGAAACACCCGAGAAATTGTTTAAGGAATTCCTGTCAACCATGATAACAGAAGGAAAAAGAGCTAACGTCGAGAAATCAGAACACAGCAATAAAAAGTGGAAAAGTTTCAATAAGAGCAAATACACTGGATATACTAACAGGCAAAGAACGATGGAAGCACAGAAAGGATTAAGGTGTTTCAACTGTGACAAAGAGGGTCATATAGCAAGTAAATGCACACGACCGCAAATAGAGTGCAGAATATGCAGGAGACTAGGGCATGAAGCGAAAGAATGCAGAGTAAAACCAAAAACAGCAGTAATAGCTGAGTGTAAAGCAGCAAATTAAAGCAACACTAATCAATGCTACTTTGTTGATTGCGTCGTAAACGACACCGGCCTCCAGGGTTATGTAGACACTGGATGCTGTGCAGTACTTATAAAAGACACCATATGACAAGAGATAGGACTAAAAATGAAACCATGTTCGGTAATCATCACTGGATACGGTGGAGCAAGGATAAAAGTAATCGGAGAAGTAGAAATTTACCTCGAAGTGGACTTGGCAAGAGTAAACGTCAAAGCATTAGTTGTACCCAACGAAGTACAATCCATAGCAGTATTAATAGGGCAAACATTCACAAACCATGCCAACGTATGTATCAAAATCCAAAGTGGAAAGATGAGGATCTACAATATCGATGCTGAAGCACTAACACAAATAGACACACTCCCCCAGCAAAAATCGCCGTATGGGCAAAGGAAGCAAAAATAATTCCAGCAATGAGCGTAGGGTACATACAAATAAGCAGCGACGAAGACAAAGATATATACATCGAAAAGCAATATAGACCAGTACCAAACGCTGAATATTGGATATCAAGATGCATTACCAATGGCGAGGAGGGCCAGTTAGCAGTCATAAATACATCAAGGGTAGAAATCCAGTTGAAAAAGAAACAACTTGTGGCAAGAGCAATCAGATACACCGCTTGAAGGGAGCGACTGTGTTTACAAGTTAAGATCTAGCAAGCGGTTACCATCAAATACCCATGGGAGAAAAGTCAATGGAGAAAACAGCGTTCATAACACCAGATGGACATTACGAATAGTTAAGGATGCCTTTCGGCTTAGTAAATGCACCAGCCGTATTCCAAAGGACAATCAACTCAGTTCTGGGAGAATCGAGATTCTCAATAGCAGTGGCATATATGAACGATGTTTTAATAGAGGCAGCAACAATGCCAGAGGCCTTAGCGTCATTAGAAACGATCTTGCGGAGATATCAGATGCGGACCTGACTCTACAGCTGAAGAAATGTTCATTCTTGAAAAATAATATCGAATACTTAGGATACGAAATTAGTGGTGAAGGGATACGACCGAGCAAGCTGAAAATTGAATCAGTTAAGAAATTCACACCACCCAGGCAAGTACATCAAGTACGAGAATTTTTAGGACTTGCCAGCTATTTTAGGAAATTCATCCGTAACTTTGCAACAATAGCAAAGCCTCTCAGCGTATTACTAAGAAAGGACGCAACATTCAAGTAGGGAATCCAGCAAGATGCCACGTTTAACAAACTAAAAACAATATTGACAGAAAGACCAGTATTAACGCTATATGAACATGAAAGAAAAACTGAACTGCATACAGATGCATCAAGGATTGGCCTCGGAGGAATACTGCTGCAAAGACAACAAGACAACCAACTGAAACCAATCGCATATTACAGTAAGATGACAACGAGTGAAGAACAAAAGTACCACTAACTACGAATTGGAGATATTAGCTGTTGTGTCGTCACTTAAACACTTTCGACCATTCTTAATATGCAAGGAATTTAAAGTCATGACCGACTGTAACGCAGTAAGGGCAACTTGGAGTAAAAAGGACTTGGTCCCGCGTATAGCACGATGGTGGCTGACAGTTCAAGAATATAATTTCACTATTGAGTATCAACCAGGGCATCGAATGGCGCACATAGACGTACTCAGTAGGAATCCTGTAACCAAAAGCAGGAACGAAGTAACGTGGGAGTCATTAGGAGTTACCATGATGGATGAATCATGGATCATGGCCGTGTAGAAAAGAGATGAACAGATCCAAACGTTATATGAGATACTGCAGAAAAGTCCAGAAAATAGCTGCGAAAGACAAATGCATCAGGAGTATGTGATTCAGAAGAATGGAATATTCAAAAGAACCCCCCAAGGGCGAAGATAGGTCGTACCAAAGGCGGCTCGTAATAACATAATTAAATGGGACATTTCTCTGCGGATAAAACGATTGCCCACATCGAACGAAAATATTGGTTCAGATCAATGAGGAAACATGTGAGAAACTATATCGAGAGCTGTTTACCATGTCAGTATAACAAAATCCCAGCAGGGAAGTTGGCAGGGTATATGCATCCAATAACGAAAATTGATGTTTCGATGCACACATTACATATGGCTCACATGGGCCCATTCATCAGAAGTAAGCGAGGAAACACCCACTTCCTAGTAATAATAGATGGCTTCACAAAATTCATTTTCCTGAGGGCGGTACCAAACACAAGAGTAGCACCCATAACTCGAGCGTTAGACGACATAATAGATAACTTTGGAGCCCCGACACGAATTGTTTGTGACAGGAGAAGCTGTTTCACAGGCAAGACATTTAATTTATATTGTAAGCAGTTGGGTATTAAGATAATATTGAACGCAACTGCCACTCCACGGACAAACGGGCAAGTGGAAAGGCATAATAGGACAATCCTGAGTGCAATGGCTACATCCAACGTGGATGAGGAGCAGTGGGACAAGAACCTGAAAGCTATCCGTTGGGGCCTGAATGCTACAATCAACGGCACGACAGGAAAGTCGCCATACGAGCTCCTACTAGGATACACACCCCATAGTATACCGGACGCTTTCTTGTCCAGCATGGTATATGAACAAAAACCAAACAATGTCTACTAGCAGCTAGTTAAGAGCTGCTGCGTCACTACTAAAAAGGTGGCAGCCCTTCTTTTAATAGCGAAGATGGATGGTAGAGGCATGAGAGTAGTTAGTCAGTTAGCTGTCATCAGATGAACCATGAGGAAGGAATAATAAAGGGCGAGATAAGCATATTTATATATATAAGTCTCAAGTGTTATAATTAACAAAAAAAGAAAATTAAAACTAGCTGTATAACCTAAAAAGTGTATGATTACAAGTATCAGTTTATAATATATTAATTAATGTATAATATATAATTAAGGTTTCTTTTTCAGATGGATAAAAAGAAAATGGATGAGACGGCGACAATCTAAATTGAAAAAAGCATTGTTTGAGTAAATCTAGCACTTCAAATGGTGTTTGTCTATGCTAAACACGGTTCAGCTCAGTCTGAAACGCCTGTTATTGAGCCTGGAACCTGGAAGCTAGTTTTGAAATGCTCAACAATATTTCTAGGATTGTAATTAATTTTAACCTATATTTACTTATAGTAAATTAACATATTAATTATAATTAATACTAATCTAAAAGATTTGACAAATCTGAAAATGAAATACCTTATTCTCATCTATATAGTAAATCTCCTCCTCATAGGCTTCTTGTGGCTTGGACCCACCTTCATGAGCTAAATCAGAAAATTTGTTCCCACTTCTTTGGCATTATTTAATGCTTCTGCAGCATCTCACTACCCAGTAAGAAATCCGGGCCTGACGATAGGCCTCCTCAATACCTCCATATAGGAGGTATGAATGATCTATGTTCCTATCCTAATGCTCCTGATTTTAACATTACGATGTCCTTAATAGCGAAGGGGCTCAGCATACAATATAACAAAGTGCGTATGTGTGCATGAAATCTTACCCAGCGGGAAATGAAGCGCTCGATGAACGCTCATTGAGCGCTTCGCAAGCAGAACTAAGCACTTGCTCGCAAGTTACAGTTCATTATATTTTACCACTGCAAGTCCACCTTAGAAGCGCTTATCTTCAATGCTTCGTAAGCGGTTCAGCGGTGACAGCTCTTTATATAGTAAGCTCACAGCCTAGTTTGTAGTGAGCCTACTATGATTAATATAACATAACTCTCTTCATCCAGAAATTATTCGTCCCGATCAACGTTCTTATTACTTTAAATTTTCTACAAAGTATGGTTCCAATCGGTCTAAGGCCATGTGAATGACTTTTATTTCCGCCAACCAAGTTCATACGCTTTAAAAATTAAAGGATCTTTCAAATCCTGATATTTAGGCATAACAGTTATCATGCTACCATCAATTGCTATAATTTTGGCTTGCAATTTTTCTTAATCACCTACACAAACTTCACCACAACTTCAATTTCATCATCTTTTTGTGTGTCCCAAAGATAGTTCCAAGTCGTCGAATTTCAATTTCACTTGCAGTTGGACCAAGTTCATCAACTTAATACAGCATCTAAATGATGATGTAGAAAGTATAAATTTGATAATAAATAATCTAAAAAAAAATCTTAAAAAAAAAAAATACGTCCGGCAGCAGTTACCGCACAAGCAACTTCTCTTGAGAAAAAATTATTATGTTCCGATACATCGAATTGGCTGCAAATGATGCTCCAGATCTTGAAACGTAAGAGATTACAAACAATTAACTATTTCAATTTTCGGACAAATTATAGTAACTTTGAAACGAAGCTCAAAATTAGAAAAAAAAACAACTTTTCAACATTACACAATAATTTATAATCATCTACCTGAAACCCCGCTTAAAGCTAAATTTCCTCCAATTTGAAGAATTTTCCCAAAAAAAATGACGTCATATGGGGTCCGCCATCTCGAATTTTTAAAAACTCATAAAAGATTCAAAATCAACACCTTTGAAAACCCCCATGTACCCCTCGATACTTAGAATATGAAGGTTACATAAAAATTTTTGTTGCATGCTTGAGAACGTTAGTTTTTTATTCATAAAAAACCAACCGCTGGGCCGATTTTGCTCAGACTCTTTTCAGATCTAAATCATGATATTTTGTATTGATTGATATGGTCAAAAACGTAATTTGGTCCAGAGTAGTTCTGAAATAATCGAATCTCACTTTTGCGTGCTTAAAAAGTCAGTTTTTTATCAATAAAAAATGAACCGCTGGACCGACGTCACTCAAACTCCCTTCAGATTTAAGTCATGATGCGGCGTATCGATTCACATATATATCACGTAATTTGTTTCAGTAGTTTTTGAGAAAACTAATCTCATAAAAAAGCTCACATCCCTACATACATACGCACACACACACACACACACACAGACGGATATCACTCTAAAAATGATTGCAAATGATTCTCCAGGTCTTGAAACGTAAAAAAAATACAAAATTATGGATTTCGATTTTCGGACCTATTACAGTAACTTCTCAAGAAAAGTTAATATTTATAATATTCGAAATCGACGATATACGATATACGACAATGAATTCTATGATAAAAGTATCCTCATATTTTAGTAAAAAAGAAATGATGTCAAGAGAGCCACTTTTGTATGAAGAACTTATTGGATAGTATTTAACTGATACTGATGATAGACACGGGCTAGAGATAATTTTGATATCAAAAATAAAAAATTTTCTAGTATTCTTCTTGAAAATATTGACAAAAAACGTATCAAAGAAATGCGTAAAAACAAGAAAATGGTGATTATCGGATAGTAGTAGTGAAAATTCATTTTAAATTCATCACTGGAATAGCTCTCATGTAATTTTGGGTATCTTCTAGATATTTGAAAAAGTTTAGCAGCCATAACTTGTCTTTAAAAATAGTAATTGTCTAATTGACATAACATTATAAATTATTAAAGTGATATTTATCTTTTAAAGCCGTGTAGCATATGAAAATGCTACTCATCCCTGGAAATTATCCCAAGACTCTGTTTCTCTAGTGTCCAAATTCAAACCAATCAATTTTGACTTTTATGACTTTATGAAGACCAAAAAAATGTAAACAACAACTTGTGGAAATAGATATATGTATTAGGCATACTATAAAATGTGAATTACTTCTATCTAACTTTTGTCGATTATGTAAAAACACTTATGACAGATTGATAAAGTAAATAAGGCAGATATTTTGCGCCAAATATAATCTGTCTAAAAGAAACTAAAGCTAATCAATCAGTCTTACGTATTACATAAGGATAACGAATTTAGGAAACTTTTTCAATTTCTTAATTACTGAAAATAAAGAATAAATTCTTTATGATAAGACAAACAAAACTAAATACAGTAATTTCATGTAAACAACTTGATTGAATAAATTAATCTTAAGCTGTGTAGCAATTGCAATAAAAAAATATGTCATTTAGAACATTACAGTAACAAGACGAGTCTTGGAAAACAATTATTGCTTCATCCATTATGTATACTTGCTCTATATTTTGCTATCGGATTTGGTATTTATTCTAATGGGCATAAAATTTTCATAATTTTTGATTGATATCCAAGATCCCATTTCCAAATAATATCTTAAAAAACCAACTGATTTATTTTTTTATCTATTATCGGTACTGAAAATTTGAATATTAAATAGTAGATGGGACCAGTGGCGTAACTACAGCTTTTGCCACCTGGGGCGGTCTCCAATTTTGTCGCCCCTCCGAATTCAGCAAAAATCAAAAAAGTGTTCTAAATAATTACTGAACATTAATAAATAAAAAATACTATTTCTTTTTTTTAAAACATAACACATAATTATGAAATCTATGAGTGTTTATATTGTAAGTACATTTTAGTAGTATAGACCCTAAGGTGTGAATGTGTGAATGGGCCTTTAGGCATTAGTACGTTATTAGAGCAAAGACTAGTACAATAAGTGTCTCCGACAGGAAAAAGATGTGATGTGGCAAATAGCTGTCAAGCAATAATAATTAACATAAGAAAGACGACACACGTGGAGAAGGAAAATTGTGAAAAAAGTAGAAAAAGAAAAAGGTGAAAATAACCAAAGGAAGAACTAAGTAAAATATTAGTGAAAAGAAAAAAAAAGGAAAACAACTAAGCATCAGCAAGGGTTGAGAGCATAGGAGAAAAAGGGAAAAGTACTACGGGAAATCAAAGAAGTACACAAGTAAGTTAAAAGACCATATCACGGAACCAGGTGAGTCAACCCTATGAGTGATATTAATGTGCAAGTGCTGGTGTGAGTGATATTTGTGGGATTCAAGTAGTACTGGGGCTGCGTGCCTGGGGTTGGAGTAACCACCTCAGGCTAGCCGGATGAACGTAGGTGCGTGTGTTCCCTCCTACGTTATCCTGGACGCATATGTGTTGTGTGCGTGAGTTGCGGAGATCCCACCACGTCGAGCACAGCAAGGTCACAAGGGGGACGGTAATCCTCCCCGCCGCCAGTACTTGAGGATGTTCACACCCACGTATTGGTATGGTGTGTCTACCGCACTATTAATTGATTTGTTTACTTTCAGACAGGTGGCGGAGTGAGCAATTTTGGGGTTCCTGGCGCCCTATCTACCAACTCAACGGTTGTATCAACAAGGGGATCAACCGACAGATAATAGCTATACTGCTGACAACGCGTATTAACTTACCAGGAAAAAATGTTTCAACACACTGAATAAAAGAACATCTAAATTCAATAAACTAACACCTTGTTTTATTAATTTCCTTTTACAATATATTTATTTTTCTCGCATTTTTATTGGAGTCTTCAAGTCTTCAATGCCATTGTCAAAATTGATATTATCTGTCTGTTCCTTTTCTATAGAAAGTATCAAAGATAATTTTTAATTAGCTTTAATTTCGAAGAGCTTCGTTTACAGCTAGCGACACTGATGCCTATTGTTAACAGTATTACTTTGTTTGGAACAGAGTTTTCCAACCTACATTGTTGAATGAATATTAAAAGTTCAAGAGCCCTTGCTTGTTTTTCAAACGGTTTGATTGTTGTTGTAGAGCAGGTACAGACATAAAGTTTTGAAACTTTTTTCTTTCCATATAAAACTTTTCTTCGTCAATATCAACAAAATTATGAACTAGACATTCAAAACTTTCGTTTAATAGATTAGCTGGTAGAATGCAGGAATATTTCGCTGCAAGAACACGCAAATGTTCAAATTCTACTTTTATTTCCTGGACAACTCTATCGAATGATAAAAACATTTCTCTTCATATTTCTTTTTCTAAAGTAAAGTTCGATGAAATTGTATATAAATACGATAAAAAATATTCCCAATCTTTGGTCTACGTAGCTTTATCAAGGGTCACGACTTAAGAAGGACTACATATTGTATCTATCGATAGAGTTCAATGTTTTTACCAAGATAAACGGGAAAATCTAGCAATGCTTTCATTACAGAAGGAGTTTATCCGTCTTTCTACCCTCCTACTTAACACGATTGATCGGATTATACTCAACAAAATCTCTAATAGACCAGGCATTAAGCGTGTGAAAATGAGAAAAAACTAATAATTCGTTACAGCAAACCAGCGTTGTGCGGCGTAGTCTACATCATGTAAACATCATGCTTACGCGTCAACAATTTGATGTAGACAATAATTTATTGTTTACATTGTCTACGCGTAGACAATGAAAATGAATTTTGGGTGTAATATACTAAAAATTACAGTATTAAGAAAGTTAATTTATTGAAATTTTTTCTAATGGCTTAGTTTTTTTATAATAATTTCTTGCTTCAAAATTGTTTTTTAGTAATTTAAATAAAAATGATAAACAATGATTGAATTAAATTTATTGAATTAAAAAACACATTTATTTGACATTTCAAGTGTGTGATCCTAACCTAAAAAATTGCATTGTCAACATTGTACACGTCATTGTCGACTTTGTTGACATTGTTGACATTGTCGACATTGTCAACATTGTCTACGCCAAATTTAATTGTCTACGCATTGTTTACACTGAAGTGTAGACAATTAAAGTCTACGCGTAGAGGAACAACACTGCAGCAAACTGATGATGCAATATTGTAAAGCGTATTATTAGCAATAAAAAAACAAAAATCGAACAAGTAGAAATGTTCCGGGGCGTAGTAATATGAATTATTAACGTCTTCAACCCCTATCGGACCTGGGGCCGGATTCTGTCTCAGGGAAAAGTGATAATGAAAAGAGCTGTTTTCATTATCATAAACATTATCACTTTTCACCAAAATGCGATTCTGTCTTGATAAAATCTGCTAAGTGATAAAAACAAGTGCTGAATTGCTGAGTGATAAATTCTTGCTGTCATGTCATGTCATGTGACAAAAATATTTGTAATTTAGAGTATTCTGTATTACATATTTATTTAAATCATTTTAAATTAAGGTAAGTTGTTTATTTTATATTAAGGTAAGTTGTTTATTTTCTAATAGTAAACAATAGCTCTCGTTATATTACAGAAAATTCATAATTTTGAAAAATAGAAACCATGAGTTTGGCGGCTATATATGTATGTGAGGCGAAATTCACAGTATAGAAGAATTTGGTTTGGTATATTTTTCATTTCAGTAGAATAATTAAGCTATTGTGAAGGAGATTGCGGGATGCTTATGTAGTGGGTGTAAAAAATCTTTATGGAAATTTCAAAATCTTAGAACTATTCAAAATAACGATCGCCTTAATATGAAAAGCATTTATGGTTTTAGGAAAAACTACTTAAATAAAACATGTAACACAGCAAATTATTCTAAGAATATATGTAATGTGATTTTGAAATAAATGTGAAGGATTAATTAATAATCTTTAGAATGTAACTTTTAATAATATTTAACCTAATCTGCTAATCCCGTAATTGCACCTTTTGTGAAATGTAAAATTAAATAAATCATGCAAGATAATAGAGCAAAAATACCATCCAAGGATTATTTTAAGATAATCTAACGAAAAACAATTTAAAACAAAACTTAAGAAGAGAACATAATTTTTTCTCAAATTTTAGTTGATTTTCATAATTTTAAATATTGATTTCAAAATTTTTATTCGTTTTTAATAATTTTTATTTATTCTAAATGAAATTTAATTAATTGTTAATATGTATATTATAGGAAACATTTTGGACCTATCATTCGCAAAATCAATATGCAAATCCAAAAAATTCAATAAATGATTTTTTTGTTCTTGTGTCGGACGCTTTCCTCTTTCCTCATCAGTTATTTTGTCTAAAAAATACATAAATAAAACATAGCACAAGCTTTTATTTTAATATAAAATTTCTTACCAAAATTTGTCCTTCCTTATATAAGTTCAACACTGAATTATTTCCTTACAACCAATATCTTTCACTTTTATACTAATTTAACACTTATGGAGTGAATGTAAAAAATCCTTATGGAAGTTGCAAAATCTTTGAATATAACGATTATGATACATAGAAATGCTTAAATAATTCGAAGAAAAACTACTTCAATAAAACAAGTAAGACAGCAAATTATTGTGCATACAATAAATAACTTTTGTAGAAATTTTTAAATCTTAGAAATCATTATCCTAACGATCCCTCTAATTTAATACGGCATTTATTGTTCTAGGGAGAACTACTTTAAGAGAACAGATAAGGCAGCAAATTATTCTAAGAATATAAAAGGATCTTAAAATAAATGTGTACCAATAATCACAAATCCTTAGAGTGAAATTTTTAACAAGAACTAATCTAATCGCCCAATTTGATAACTGAAATTTCTATAAGCACATAGCATTAGTTTGCAAATTAAAGGAGTCATTCTACTATAGACGCTTGAAAAAAGAGCCATTTTTAAGAATTTTTTTTAAAGTTTCTATTAAAACTATTAACATAAAACTTGATAGACCATCCAAAATAAAAGAAAAACAATTTGGATTAAATAAATGTTTGACTAGAATGCAAACCTAAAATTCTTATATATACTTCCTTAAATAAAAAACTGGCAGAGGTTTTCAGAAAAAATTGAAAAATTCCAAAAGTGGATGCAAAATGCTGTAAACTTTTGTAATCAAAAGAAAAAATATTTCAAAACAAAACTTAAATAAAGAATTAAAGGCAATTTTTTCTCAAATTTCTTTAATTTTATTAATTTTCATTTTTGTAACAAATTTTTAGCGTTTAATTTTGCATTTTAAAAATTTTTATTCGTTTTTAATAACTTATCACTTCGTTATCACGATAATTTTTTCAATGATAAAATAATCCACCAAATGATAAGTGTCTGGCAATAGTTTTCATTATCACTGCAACTTAGAATCACTCTCGTGATAAAATATGTCAAAATGGCTATTTATCATTATCATTATCACTTTTCCCTGAGACAAATTCTGGCCCCTGGTCTATAAGGGGAATATAACAATCTTTTATCTGCAAGATGTACTTTGCCTAATCGCAAACAAATAGTTTTGGTCACAGTTTACATTTCTATCAACAAAAAGGTTGAAGACATAATAGACTTTCTTTACGAATCTTTATTAGTGTATACCGAAGGAGGTTCAAAGCTTTTGAAAAATAATCATGAACTTCCACAAATACTTGCTGGTGATTTTAATGTTCAATTCGATACGCACAAAGGATTGCGCTTAGTAAAATTTTTAAAAGAAAAACTCAATTTAGAGCTAGTTTCTGATAATGCGCTGGGGACCACTAGACATGGTAAAACCATTGATTCAATTTTTTCATGATTCATAAGTAATGTGAAGTCCGACGCCCACATAACTTATTTTAGCCACCACAAGCCAATTATGACAGTATTACATAATGATATTACTATTAATGAAATTCAAAATGTATAAGATAGTTTTCATTATTAAATTTTGAATAAATCTATGCAACGTTTCCAGTAATATCCAAATACTTTTATTTACTCGCTTTGCATATCACAAATTTCATGAAAATTATTTTAACGGAGTAAGCTCCAGTCGCGTGTTGGAGGTGAAATACACTTTTTACTTTCATTACTTCTTTTGATCACAAGACATTATTGTTATTCATTATATATGTATATAGTAAAAATATATAAATTTGCAAAAGTATAAAAAAATGCCGCCCGGGGCGGACCACCCGGAGTTAGTAGATGTATCTAAATCTTCGCCCTCCGGATCTTGCTCATCTTCAACTTCTTGCAATATTTGCCTATGATTTCCCTCCATTCTTCTATATATCCTTTTCTCCGTTGCTTGTAACAGGGTCGTTAGATCATTCAATATTACCGCAATAGCCATTCTGAAAAGTCGATTTAGTTTTCACATCAACCTCTGACAAATCCTTAGGTTCCATCATTTCTTTCAGTTGTTTTAGTAATTCTGCTTATGTTTCTGTTAACACTACTCCTCTCTTCCTTAACTCCTCCTTTAATTCTGCTACCGTTAAGCTTCCATTTTTTTTTATAATATTATTCCCCTTCTGACACCAATGTTGTATATTTTTTATTTATTAAAATTCAGTAATATAACTCTTTACTCAGAACACTTTGACTAACCAAAAAACTATACTGACTAAAGTACTCAATCTAAAAACTAACTTCATTTTTCGGTGACAGCTCTTTATATAGTAAGCTCACAGCCTACCTTGTTGTGAGCCTACTATGATTAATATAACATTACTCTCTTCTTCCAGAAATTGATCTCCCCAATCAACGTTCTTATTACTTTGAACTCATAACTTCTAAAGGGATTATATATATATAATTTTCTCCCTTTGTTACACTACCTGAAAATGAATGTTTTGTTTGAAAATAGAATAGGGGAAAGGAAACTCATATTTTTTTATATAAATAATATATTTATTTTTCTTAAACACATAAATTGCATATAAATTATTAAATTAAAAATAAATTATTTCAATTGTTTACACATTAAAACTTAGTGTATTAAGTTTAAAACATAATTTATAACAAACACTAGCGACAAACAAAAACAAAACACTACCCTAACAATAACAAAGAAAAACCTTAGGACTTACATTTTGTTGCAAGAATTTTAGACTTCCTTTTATTTTCCTAATTATTATTGGTTAAACTTAATAAACTAGTAATTGTTTCACTTATCGGTAATGAATTAAGCTGCCCAAATTTTTATTTTCTTTGAATATACCTATTTTCATGTGTTTCTTCTTCAATATTATCATGTAATAATTTTTTATTTATTTAATTAAATAATTGAATAATTACTTGCATACTACATAACTTAATCCATTAGAAAAAATACAAAATAAATTTGCTTATTATTTAACCTAAAAAAAAAACTTTGCAGTACAAGCCCACACATAGTGCAATCCCCCTTTGATATATCATCTGGTAGAGACCGATGTGCACAACTCGAAGAAAAATTGAAAAATGAATTTTTCTGTGAGTGTATTAGTGCAGAGCATGTACAAATCAGAAAAATTTCAAACATGTTTAATATCAGCCAGAAGAGTCCTAGAAAACAGGTTTTGTATAGAAAAATGAGCGGTAATCATTGATTCTTTTTTGAAGTGTATAGCCACCTTAATAGGGTCTATTCACTATTTTTCCGTTTGACGTCAAACCTTGCTTACCTCCTACCACACGTAAACGTACATAGTGTAAAATATGTGTTTTAAAATGGTGGGATTAATTCTATAATTGTGTGTAATGTCGCAAGGATTTTCCAGTAATATTTGCCATATTTTGCAGGTAAATAGGGTAAGACTAAAATAAAAATTCTTAAAGGTTCTAAAAAAAGCAAAATTGAAAGAATTATAAGTATTTTTCACAAATTCTGTTTTTTAAATGTAATTTTAACTTTGACACATACTAATTAACGCATACATCAAAACTCTGCTGTAGAAACCCAGCTTGTATTGGCATTTTCATATGTTTTCTTAGATGTGCACTCCTCGAAGGCAAAATTAAAATGATTTTTTGGGATGTATGGATTAGTGAACGACTAATACAAAAGAAACTGATAGCCTGCAATTTCCATTTAATTTACATTGAACGAGAGAGCGGCTTGATGAGTTGGAAAAAATAGTGAAGAGCTGAACAGAAATTTTCTAAAGGTGCTATTACACCTTCACATAAATATGAGAGGTAGTGACATTTGAAATATGATACATATATCATTCTGAAAAAAATTTTTCAGAAGAGCTATTACACTATACCATATATATGAAACATATTTATAGGGGAAAAGGCCTTCTCATATAAGTTTTTATCATATATATGAGAGTGTAAAATTTGCCTATCACACCTATATGAGAGTGATAAGGTTGAAATGTCAAAAGTGATCATATATGTTTTGTAGTGCAGTTTTTTGATATTTTATTTTTTTTATAATTTATAAATGGAAAAAATAATATTGATCCTTTGTATGTCGCGGTTTTATTTGAATAAAAAAAAACCTATTTGTAGAAGAAAAAAAATATCGGTTTGGGTTCACTTCAACGGCATGCACCAATTTGGAAATTTCATTTTTTTTTTTTTGAAATTTGGTATCGCTCTGTAAATCACTAGCCACTAGAAAAAAAGAAAAACAATTAAATAAAATCCACTGAACAATCTAAAAATTTTTATCTATTAAAACAATCACACCATTGACCAATTATTAAATAATTTACTCTTAATTTAATTATTAATATAGTTAATAATAATTAAAATCTAAATATATTGATTTTACAAATAATATTCACTATACTTACTATTATTCTCGTAAAAATCTCCTCTAAAAATCGGTTCAAACTTACACGTTTAACGGTTAAATGAAAATGAATTCTGATCCGTATTGCTATGTTAAATATATTTTCAATATACCTACCAATCCTGGAATAAGCTACATATGTACTATCATAATTGTCCCTGAAAAAATATACTAATCCCCTAAATAATTTGAAGTTACAAAAAGTAGGAGTATCCTGAAAAGGTTATATTAATTTGTTCAAGGTAATAATTTAAAATAGAAAATTTTTTTCCTTGAAAACTTAGTCTTACCATAAATGCCTTAAATGCCTTTTTCTTCTGAAAAATAAATTAAATTCCTATTTAAAATAAATATTTTAAAATAATTCCATTTAAATATATGATATATAGTTACATATAAAACTCTAGAAATTTTGTATAATAATATGACTGAAAACTAACATATTTATATGATGACGGTAATATTTTCCTATTACACTGTACCATATATATGATAGAAAATTATATGATAACCGGCCTCATATATATGCCGTCATACAGATTTTAACATATAGATATGGCTATCACACTTGTATGATACATCGAATGTGACATTTCGTCCATATTTATATGAAAGTGTAATAGCACCTTAAGTCTTTAGGTTAGAATGTTTCGTGATCAAAACTTCATACATTTGTATGAAGGGGAAATTCACCGCTGGGTTTTTCTCACTCTTTGGCATATTTTGTACTTTTCTAACACTTCGCGCTTTGATACGCGGCGAGCGAAGTTTCGTAAAAATGCTTGCAGGGTTTCAAGCCACTATATATTTGATATGTATTGTTGAAAGTTTCATAACTGGGCGATCTAATATATTTTTGAAATGTTATTTTATAGTTTTATGATTGACAAATAATAAAATAATGAAGTCCTTATACGTATTTGAATTTTGTGTATAACTTACCTTTGGTAATACCTGTGCTTCAACTTCCTGGGAAGAATTTTCAACAGGCTTCTGTGAAAAATTATAAATAAAATGTTCTTTATTTATTGTGTCTTAAGAATTATATTTACCAAAGAAAAATTGAAATTTGAAATACTTTCAATGTTACCCGTCTCTTCTATCAGGAACGGAAGCTATCAGGAACTAAGCTATGAGCTATGTGCTTTGGCACATAAACTTCTTCTGTTCCTACACCATTCTTTTTCGATTTTATAATTTCACAATTTTCTCCCCTTATTTGCTTTTTTTATGTTCTTATTTTTTTTTGAATAATTTTAATGGAAATACCTGGCTTTATTTTCTCAATTTCACTTTTTAAATTCTTCAATGCTTTGGCCCTTTTAATTTAATCCATGGTACTCTTCCATTGCGAACTTTCTGCTGACATTATTGCTTCCTTATATGTTCTAGGTTCTGTTATAATCGCTGAATAGCCTGTTTCAATTAGATGATCAGGCGCTTTGGTTTGCCTTCGAAAGTCATATCTCTGATTGTTGCATCTGATTTCATTATTGTTTTGACATTCACTATTCTGTAAATTTAATGAAACAGTGTCACTATCATGTTCCAATTCCTCTTTGTCACTTAAGTCAACTTTATTGATAGATGTTTTGTTCATGTTGTCATTTCGTATCACATACGTTTGTGATATTTCTTCACGAAAACAAACATTACAGCTTAGGAACACTTTTTTGGAAGATGGATCAAACAGGCTGAAATTTTTTGTAGTGGGTTCAAAACCAGCTAGATATGCCTTTTTTGCTTTTGGATCCCATTTTCCTCTGTTGACTTTAGGAATTTTTGGGAAACATTCTATACCAAAAACCTTTAGGTGACCTAAATATGATTTTCTACCAAACCTACATTCAACAGATATGTTGCTGTGCGTATCGCTTCTGGCCATAAATACTTTGATAGACCACTGACTATTAACATAGTCCTCGCACTTTCTTGAGTTGTTCTGTTATCTCTTTCAATTTGACCATTCTGCTTTGGAGTAAATGGTGATATGCACTCCACTTGGATACCATTATTTTTCATCAAGTTTTTGACTTTCTGATTGAAGAACTCCGTTCCATTATCAAAACGAAAATGTTTGATACGACTATTGTTCATATTTTTAGCCATTGGAATGAATGATTTTAGGTAATCATAAACTTCACCTTTTGACTTTAAGAGATATGCAAAACGAAAGCTCGTTGCTTCGTCTTTTATCAACAAAAGGTATTTCATTCGTCCTATCCCTGCTTCCTCCATAGCACCACAAAGATATGCATGCCTATATTCTCCTTTTTGCGAAGGTGTTTATGGTTCTTTTGTGTGTAATCTAGTCATCTTCCCAAGATGACAGTCATCACAAATAAAATTCTCGTTGTTTGATAAATTAATACCATGAGCTAAATTATTTTTGTGCATTTCTATGATAGAGTTTGCATTTACTTGTCCTAGATAACAATGCCATTGTTGAAGAGAAGCGATTGTTATATTTGCATATTCATTTTTGCATACATTAAGATCCATTCTTAGTTGACTCATCTTATAGCGCCTTCCTACTGCAACAGTTTTATTTGATTGGTTGATAACTTTACAACCATCCTTTTCATTACAACGCTTAAACCTTTATCTGTTAGTACAGCTGTAGATAACAAGTTTTACGTAATTTTGGAACGTATAAAACTTTTTCTAGACGAACTGGTTTTCATTGTTGTTAACTCTTGCTTCAATTGGTATTTTACAAATGCCAAGAATTTCCAAATAGCAATAGCTATTTTAACCGCACGTTTTTATTATATTCATTATAACCATTCACGACTATATTTCATATGACTAGATCCACCCGAATCAATTAGCCAATATTCACTTTCATCCTTCCAGTTTATACATTCAAATGTACACGAAACTGTTATCCCCTTTTCTCTGTCATGTTTGTTTCTTGGACACTTTTTGTCCTTGGCCCAATGACTAGTTGACTGCAAGCGTAATACTTTGATGTTTCTTTTTGTTTAACACTTTTATTTTTAAAAACTTTGTATTTTGTTTTAGTTATAAAAGCAGCATCTGATTCAAAAGTTTCTTCACTATTTATTTTGTTTAAATTATACTCCTCTGGTTGTGGGCAAGACATTAGAGTGTTTAGCGTTCGAATTAAATATGTTCTTTTAGTTAATTGAAAAAATAAAACAAGTAATAATTTTCATACTATTTATTATTTTAATTTATTAAGCAATTAAATTCTACTTTCACAATTGTAATTTTTATTTAGCACACTTAACTTCAACTGCCTTTCATAATTAATATTTTCTTCTTATATACTAATTCTTATCAGAAACAAACTATGATAACTGTTATTGAATATTTAATTATGTATCATGAGTGGACTCATGATCATTGATATCTTATATTTACTTATGTAACATGAGTGGACTCATGATCATTGATATCAAATATTTAATCAAGTATCATGAATGGACTCATGATCGTTGATTATTAATTTTTAACAATGATAGTGTGACGAAAGTTATTTTATTTAGCAAGGAATTAAATATTTAAGACGAATTGGAAAATTTAAGAATTAATTCTTACATGAATGATTTTGGATTCGGACTATTTCCGCATCAACACAATAGAAATCAACCATCTATACAAATTTCTTCAGTACCATTACGAAGTTTAATACATCGACAACATGAGATTGAGAAGAACATTTTCCAGTAGAGTCATCATAATTGGTGAACCCGACATTTAGCAGCAACTGGCAACTGGCAACTGGCAGCTATTCCCCGCACAATTAGATTTCTTGTAATTGCTTTAGCGCCAAATTTTTATATTCCATTACTTAGTAGAATATTAACTGTTTGCGATCGGAACAAGTCCGGTTGTAGTTTATTTAACACAAGTTCCTGGGCCTAATCTGCAAAGCTCACTTATTTTTTCTGCACCTACAGCTGCTTCGTTTGAGAAGATAATGAACCAAAGAATGAAGATGCATTTCGTGAAGTTATTACAAGCTGCCGTTCACTTTCAAACTATAAAAATTTAAAAAGTTCAATTCATTGCTGCATCTTTCCATGTAGTTATTGGTATATCATTATCATGTTCAGCAATATCATTCAAAGTCGCAATCATAATGAGTAACTTCAATAATTGTAATTGATGTTTCATTCAGTTGTTTATTTTCTTATGCTTCAATGGAATGGATTGGAAGATTAGCAACAATCAACTTTCAACTATTACCATCTTTCAACAAGTATACTCTTTTATTTTATTTAAATAATATATAATTTAAGTTTTTGTAATCTAAGTTCTTGTTTTGTTGTAAGCGTTTTATATAATTTTTTTTTTTCTAATATTTATAGTTTTGTTAAATAACTACCGTATCCACTGTTTCTTTCAAACCTCCTCCTTTCAGAAAAACATTCCACAGTCCTAGTTGTACAATATTACAACTCAATTTGAGCTTAAAAATTTGGTCTGTATTTGGTCACAATAGGAATAGGTATAGCTGCGACCCACTGCAGCCTTACTAAATCTGGTCTATACCAAATAGCTGCGACCCACTGCAGCTTTATCAAATTTGGTTTATTCTAAATACCTGCAACCTACTGCAGTTTTACCAAAATTGGTCTATATCATATATTTGGTATATATTCCCAGAAAACTTTTAGCTGTTAAAGGGATTTTCATTTCATAGTGTAATGTATTTTGGTATAAATTTTATAAAAATAGAATTAGTATAAATAAATTTGAATTAGTACATAATATAAATTAAATTTAAATTGGTATATATTATAAATAAATTAAATTGTTATATTACATTAATAAAATAAATTGTTAATTTGTGTGTGCCCGAAAGTATGCTATATGAAATATTTTTGGTTCACATGGAATCTAATGTAATTAGATCTATTTGTTTTTAACTTAGAATAGACGGAAATTGCAATCTTGCAATTCGGCAAATTTTTGTAAGTCTGGAAATTAGAGATTGGAATTTCCGTGGGAATATAAAATTTAAAGGGCATATACAGATAAGAAATTAGTATATAAGGGAGATCATTATTTTATACGGAGATCATTCTTCATCGAACAGTTGCAGATGATATATGTTGCCATTATCGGCCGTTATATTATTGCAACGAACTCAGGTAAGATGCCATAGTTGGCACACCTATGAATTATTAATAAATAAATAACTTTCTATTTGTATTTAAATTAGCCATAAGGGGCAATTAATAAATGTTCATTAAAATCAAACATTCTTTTCTTTTAACTTTGGCGTAATAGCCATTCAAATAAGCCCTCTAGGGCACAGATGATAGATAATAGATCTATCACCTTTGTAATAAATCATTTATCCTTATTTTATCATGGCAGATCTTATATTAACATGGACACTGCTAAATGGAACCCGCGACGAATGGCAACAGTTCCGATAAATCAGGACTACAACCATTACATGGCGACCCTGCCGAATCAAGAAAACACAGGTCAGATAGAATTCCACATGCTGACAGACGAGCAAAAAGTCGCATTGAACACAGTTTACTCTGAAGAAATAGATAATCAAGAAGTTACCAACGACATTCAGGAAGAAAATAGCCGATTTATAACCTATATGGATTTGTCATCTGATGACTCCTATTCTGAGCTTAATCAAATAGATGCCAACAATCAAGTTGCTACATATGAAGTGAACTCGAAACATGACGAATCAACTAAGGAGATTCTTACTTACACAGAAGCACTTAAATATTTGGTTCCACTGGAACAATTTGCTTTCTTACAATATGACGTTAGAGCTATCGGACTTATAAATCAACTGGAAAATGTTTTGAAAGAAAAAAAACTTAAACTGGATGAATATTACGAATCGCTTTCAAGTTTAATTTAAATACAAATAATTATAACATAAAATAAATATAAATAAAATATATGTATAGAATTAGGAATAAAAATAAAAATATAGATAGAATAATTGAACTAAAATTTATAATTGTAATTATCTTTTCCTTTTAAAATGGGTTCGAATAATTCTAAAGAAGATATCATAATTGCTCAAACAGGTACAGGATCTATAAGTTTTCACTACACTTCGTCCTTAATTACCATAGGTGTGATTGTTATTATTATAGTTATGTTATATTACTTGCGTAAATACCTAAAGAAAAATATTCAAAAGCAAATAAATAGAACAATAGCTGTCAATGTTTAGTAAATGGAAAAATACGAACAACTACTAGAGGAATTAAAAAAGCTGCTATCGACTTTCACTAAAAATCCAAATCGAAAATTCTCAGCGCAAAGTATTCTCAATAAAAGTTCTTACTTAAAAGAAATTAAAAGAAAATTTCAAGAACTTAATAAAACCAGTTCAACCTTGAAAAAGAAAGATATAGAAGAAGTTTCTGAAAAATTTAATGAAATTTACATTAAAGTATATTACGTAATAGAAAAACATATAAAAGCAATTAGCAACGATTACACTTTAAAAGAAGATTCAGATTCTGAATATGAAGATAGTGTTGACAACAGACAGAATATAAAAACCAAACAAAATATTATCAATATGACTTCAACATCTTTCGACTTATTATCAGCAATCAAGATTATCCCACAATTTAATGGAGACGTAAGGGAATTAGAAAACTTTCTTAAAATAATTGAACTGTATAATGACACGTTAAACGAAGAAGGAAAAAACAAATTAATAGATTTCGTATGGTGTACAAGACTAACACCAAAAACTAAAACAAGATTAGCGGCCACAACAAAACCTAATAACTTTGCAGAACTAAAAAAAACCATTCAAACAACTTTCAAATTAATCAAAACAACGCAAGGAATACAAGGTCAATTAGCAAACCTAAAGCAATACAATTTAAGTGTTAAAGACTATGTAGAAAAATTGTCAATCCTTATAGCAGACTTAAACACTCTACAAATAGCAGAAATAGGGAGTGAAAATAGAGAAACAATTTCGAAACTAAATGACAAATTAGCACTAACAACTTTTCAAAGTGGTTTAAATGACGCATTGAAACCAACAATCTTTGCAGCACAATGCAAAACTTTTTCGGAAGCAGCTACTCTAGCCGAACAAATAGAAAAACCGATAAATGGAGAGCAAAAAATTTTCCAATTCAACCGGTATAACAACAATAAATTTAAAAATAATTATAATAAAAGTACATATAGCAATAATAATTATAATACCAATAATAATAATAATTATAAAAGAAATAATAACTTCAATAAAAGATTTAATAATAATAATAATAACGATAACAATTACAATAGATACAATATTAATAATAGATATAATAACAATAACAATAATGGAAGATATCAGAACCAACGTTCAAATAGAAACTCAAATTTTCGAAGGGACCAAAGCAACGATTTCAGTCCCGGAACGAGACGAAACTAGATTCTTTAAATTTAAAGAAACACGCCACAAATTATATATTATTAACTGAAACTCATTCTAAAAAGAAATTATCCTTCTTGATAGACACAGGCGCTGACATCTCAATCTGCAAACAGCATTTAGTACCAAATTATAATATTGACAATACAGATCCTTGTAACATATCTAGTATAACCAACACCGTAATCGAATCCTATGGAAAAATTAACTTAGAATTAGAATATGAAGGAAACAACATTAGTCATATATTTCATTTAACTAGCTCAAAACTTCCAATAATAACAGATGGAATAATAGGAAGAGATCTACTAACAAAATTCATGTCAAAAATCGATTATGAAACGTTCACCATAACACTCATTGCTGAAAACGGAGATATTGTAATACCTATGAAAGATTACTTCATGAAAAATATAAATATTCCACCAAGATGTGAAGTAATACAAGCAATAGCATTAGATATTGAAGAAGACAGTGTCATACTAAATGAGGAAATCATACAAGGCGTGATTGTTGCAAACACCATAATACCATCACGTGGTATAGCACATATAAAAATTTTAAATACACATAATCATCCGGTAACGATTAAAAATTTTTCTCCTAAGATGCATCCTTTGAAAGAGTATAAAATTTTAAATATACAGGGAAATATAAATAGATCATCAAGAACAACTGAAATTTTAAAGAAATTAAATTTACATGGTTTAGATAAGACCGCAAAACAAAGCATAATAGAGATATGCAAGAAATATCAGGATATATTTCACTTGGAAAACGAACCCTTGTCTACAAACAACTTTTATACACAATCCATAAGACTAAATGACGAATCACCGGTCTACATTAAAAATTACAGATTACCTCAATCACAAATCCAAGAAATAAATAATCAGGTAGAAAAGCTAAAAAAAGAGAACATAATAGAACCGTCAATAAGTTCTTACAATTCTCCATTGTTAATAGTACCTAAAAAGAATAGTAATGACAAGAAGAAATGGAGATTAGTAGTAGATTTTCGCCAACTTAATAAAAGAATAATGAGTGATAAATTTCCACTAACACGTCTTGAAGATGTATTAGACATGCTAGGAAGAGCGAAATACTTCTCCACACTGGATATGACAAGTTCTTTCCACCAAATTAAGCTAGAAAAGAATTCCAGACACCTAACAGCCTTTTCAACCAATAAAGGTCATTTTCAATTTAGAAGACTACCGTTTGGATTAAAAATTTCGACAAACAGCTTTCAGCGTATGCTAACGATTGCACTAACAGGCTTAGATGCAAGTGCTTTCTTATATGTAGACGATATAATAGTATATGGATGCAGTTTAAAACACCACAACACTAACTTAGAAAAAGTTTTCCAGCGAATGCAACAATATAATTTAAAATTAAACCCAGAAAAATGTAACTTTCTGAGTGAACAAGTGATTTACTTAGGCCATCTTATTACAGCCAATGGAATAAGAACTGACCCAAGCAAACACAAGCATATTTTGGAATACCCAATACCCAAGAACAGTGATGAAGTTAGACGTTTCGTTGCTTTCTGTAACTATTATAGACGTTTTATTCAAAATTTTGCTGAAATTGCAAAGCCGTTGAACAATTTGCTAAAGAAAAACACTACGTTTAATTGGACAATTGATTGCAGCAAAGCATTTGAAAATTTAAAAAATAAATTAATTAACCCGCCTATTCTAAAATATCCCAATTTTGATGAAAAATTTATATTAACCACCGATGCATCAAATAATGCTCTAGGAGCCGTACTATCGCAAGAAGAAAACAATAAAGAACATCCAATATGCTACGCTAGTAGGACATTAAATAAACATGAATTGAACAAGCCCATTATTGAAAAAGAACTTTTAGGAATTCATTGGGCGATCAACTATTTCAGACCGTATTTGTATGGGAGAAAATTTACAGTAGTAACAGACCATCGACCACTCGTTAGCCTATTTACACACAAAAATCCTTCCTCTAAATTAACACGCATGCGTATAGATCTAATGGATTACGATTTCGACATTGTATTCAAACAAGGAAAAATGAATACTAATGCAGATGCCCTATCAAGAATAAATATAAACATGGATAAACTCAAAACATTAATTCCAACGAACATAAATGTCCTAACAAGAAGTATGAAGAGAAAAACTGAAGAAAAGATGAAACAGAATAAGGATACTACAATTAAACATAAATCAAAGTCTGATCAACTTTGGGTTTGGAGTAGTACATCTTTATCTGACATCAAAAATGTAAAGCGGTTAAATTTCGAAAAAATTAAAAGTGTACACAAAGATAATAATAATGTATTGAAAAGACATCATAGTATTGGCAATAAACTGGAAGTAAAGCTAAGGCGACTATCCGGAGACCCCAATACAATAAACGAGTCCAAAAATAATAATATATTGAGCAGCAATAATAATAAAAATATTGTTATAACAAATAAAAATATCATAATTCAATTTAGTGGAAATCTAAAAATTCATTTAGGTGACTATTTAGATCAACTGATACATGAAATGATAAAAAATAATATACATGAGCTAGCACTATCAAATAAAGATGAATTATTTAAGTATATTGACGTCAATAAATTCAAAAATATATATAATAAGCTGCATAATAAAAAAGTCTCGAGACAAGATATAAAAGAAAATAAAGTATTAAAGATTATATTATTTGAGCCGCCAAAAGTAATAAAAAATACTGAAGAAATGAAAAGAATAATCAAAGAATATCACTCAACTACATTAGGAGGACATATTGGAATTAAAAGATGTATAAGCAAATTAAAACAAAGTTACGTATGGAAAAATATGAATCGCATGGTAAAAAAATACATAAATAATTGTGAAACGTGTTCTAAAAATAAAATAACAAAATATATAAAAGAACCTTTAGTAATAACGGAAACACCGAACCAAAGTTTCGAAATAGTAACAATAGATACAGTAGGACCATTAAGGTTATCAAATGGATATAGATATATTTTAACATTACAATGTGAACTAACGAAATATGTCGAAGCATTTCCAATCGAAACAAAAGAAGCATACACAGTTGCAAAAACGATAGTCGAAAAATTTATTTTAAAATACGGATCTTTCAAAATTTTCAAAACCGATCAAGGTACAGAATATGTAAACAAAATCTTTCACAAAATTTGTAAATTGTTAAATATACAACATAAAACTTCTACACCATTCCACCACGAAACACTAGGTTCAATAGAAAGGAATCACCGAGTTTTGAATGAATATATGCTTTCTTTTGCACAAGACAACGACTGGGATCAATGGATTCCATACTATGTCTTTTGTTATAACTCAACACCACATACTGATACAAGTTATACACCTTTCGAATTAGTTTATGGGAAATTAGCAAATATAGCTAACAGATCAATGACATTAAATGAACAAAATATACTGTATAACATCGATGACTATGCGACGGAAGTAAAACTAAGACTTCAAAGAGCATTAAAAAGGGCACAAGAATCACTACATAAAGCCAAATTTATAAGAAAAACTTTAAATGACAAGAAAATAAAGCAAAATAATTTCAAAAGAGGAGATTATGTATTTCTAAAAAAAGGAAATAGGAAAAAACATGAGGCACCCTACGAAGGTCCATATAAAGTTATTGAAACCATAAGCCCTAACTCTAAAATAAGAATAAAAGGAAAAGATAAAATCGTTCATAATAACAGACTAAAATTAAGATAAATTAAATAATCAATAAATTAAAATGTACGATAAAAGAAATGAAACTTAAATTATAAATGTAAACTTTGCAAAATATTTTATTAGATATAAGAATTTAATAAGCATTTTTCGCTTGTAAAATAATTTTCTTTAATATAAGTGTATCAAATAAAATTATTTTAAGCTAGGGGTGAGGGTGTAATGTATTTTGGTATAAATTTTATAAAAATAGAATTAGTATAAATAAATTTGAATTAGTACATAATATAAATTAAATTTAAATTGGTATATATTATAAATAAATTAAATTGTTATATTACATTAATAAAATAAATTGTTAATTTGTGTGTGCCCGAAAGTATGCTATATGAAATATTTTTGGTTCACATGGAATCTAATGTAATTAGATCTATTTGTTTTTAACTTAGAATAGACGGAAATTGCAATCTTGCAATTCGGCAAATTTTTGTAAGTCTGGAAATTAGAGATTGGAATTTCCGTGGGAATATAAAATTTAAAGGGCATATACAGATAAGAAATTAGTATATAAGGGAGATCATTATTTTATACGGAGATCATTCTTCATCGAACAGTTGCAGATGATATATGTTGCCATTATCGGCCGTTATATTATTGCAACGAACTCAGGTAAGATGCCATAGTTGGCACACCTATGAATTATTAATAAATAAATAACTTTCTATTTGTATTTAAATTAGCCATAAGGGGCAATTAATAAATGTTCATTAAAATCAAACATTCTTTTCTTTTAACTTTGGCGTAATAGCCATTCAAATAAGCCCTCTAGGGCACAGATGATAGATAATAGATCTATCACCTTTGTAATAAATCATTTATCCTTATTTTATCATGGCAGATCTTATATTAACATGGACACTGCTAAATGGAACCCGCGACGAATGGCAACAGTTCCGATAAATCAGGACTACAACCATTACAAAAGTCTCCATCTTATTCATCTTTAAAAAGAAAGATGACAGATGGCTATAATTTTTTTTCCTAGACATTACTTCTATTCCTTGTTATGTAAATCATCTGCCGGAAATGCTGAGGAATATTTATGCGATTGACACTGGAGTCGATCACATAAATATTCCTCTACAATAGCCAGGCCACATGTTTTATTTTTGTTCCGCCTCTGCTGATCCTGAGGAATATTTATGCGATTGACACTGGAGTCGATCACATAAATATTCCTCTACAATAGCCAGGCCACATGTTTTATTTTTGTGCCACCCTGCTGATCTTGTATACAAAAGACCGGCAGTAAATTATGTTCTATTTCTGCTTATGTGATTAGAAACAGTCATATAAGCGGAAAAGATTTTTAAAAACAAACAAAAACCCGGCGATAAATTATTTTTTAGTTCTGCTTATGTGATTGTAATTAGAAACAATCATATAAGCAGAAAATACTTTCTAAAAATTTTTTTCATGCGCCACCAAAGTCCATGTGGCCACCAAAGGGCATTATTTTTGGCGCCACTAAATCCAAATAAATAGGGTTGAAGTTTAATTTGAGAGTGAGTCGTTTTTTAGAAGCCGGACTTAACAGTCGTTTTTAGGAGTCGTTGATCAAGAGTCGATTTAGAATCATCCTAATAGTGGTGTTCTTTAGAGTTCTATTTGAGAAATGTAAATTATTAACCAAATTATTATTATTAATTATATATTATTAAATTATTATCCAAGTGTAATACCAATTTGAAAAACGCATTTCGTGTGAATTAAAATTTTAAGGAAAGTTTTCGTTGGGAAAGAATTCCCTTAAAAGGAGTTTACATTTTTTTTTAAAGCACAAATTTAAAAACAAAATATTAACCAAAGTGTAATACAAATTTGAAAAACTCATTTCGTGTAAATTAAAAATTTTAAGAACCAAAAATATATAATTATAAAAAAAGCTTTTACTAAGAAAGAATTTTATATTGTTAAGCACCAATCGAAAATTAAAATATTAAAAAAATTGTAGCATAAATTTTAAAAACTCAACTCGTGTAAATTAAAATTTTAAGAACAAAAATACCTAATTATTTAAAAAAAAAAAATTTTTTACTAAGAAAGAATTCTAATCAAAGAAGTTTATATTTTTAAGCACAAATGTAAGCACGAATTTGAAAAACTCATTTCGTGTAAAGTAAAGAAATAAACAAAACAAAGTTAGTAAGGCTCGCTAAAATAAAAGATTTTTCATTAAGTACTGAAAAATTTAAACAGCAAACTCAAGAGCTCCGAACTCACGCACACTCTCTTGATATAAGATCTAAGATAAGTACATGCAATAGTGATTTAAATTTAAGTAGACAATCAACTTGTATCAGCGATATAAACGACTCCGATTTCGACCTCTCCGGGTATAACACGACTCTTAATACCTCCGAAGCCCCTTCATTAATTAACCCACAAGGTAAGGGATCACACGAAACAAAACTTAAAAGTAAAATGGCTGACAATTACATGAAAGTCGCCAAACTTACTGCCCAATTTGTGCCCATATTTTTGGGTATACACGGCCCTACACTAACTTCCGAATTACAAACCTTTATAGGGTGTTGTAAACGAGTTCAGCAATGCCTTAATGAAGACGAACAGTCAGCGTTCGCTCAAAATTTTCCAACAAGATTGCGAGGGGAAGCTTACTAACTTGTAGCCTTTAACCAGCCGGCTACCTTCGAAGATGCAGAACGATTGCTGAATCGAACATATTTGCCTAGGGAAACTTATCAAGAATTAGTAAATTCATTGATTACACCACGACAATTTCCTTTGGAACCGCTTAATTCTTTCGTAACTCGCATAAAACATAAGTTGACATTACGTAAGGAGGCTGCCGAAAGTAAGTATGGTCAGGTGGCAGCCGCAGCCGTAAAACAACAGCTGGAAGATTTTGGTATAAATTCCCTTAAAGGAGGCATAAGTAACCCTCATTTATGCCAATATCTATTGACTATTACAGATACATCACTTGATAATTTAATACAAAAAGCACTAGACATGGAACGTTTACAACAAACGACGCTGAACTCACCACTAGCATACCAGTCTTCATCGGCGACAAACCCCCTGATGGCCAAAAATTACGAGCGATTAGGCTTACAAATAAAAAAAATGGATACGATGGGGACGTTCAAAATCTATTTACAACCTCGGTTGATTTATCCCCTAATCCAAATATATTAACTCTCGAAAATAATCATAACTCATATCTAATGAATAAATCTAGTAACCTGAGCCATGAGGGTAAAGACATAAGCTCCTTAACTGCAAACATCACTTGTAGCTTTTGTAAAAAGCGGGGGCATACTTACTCTGACTGTCTTAGGCGCAAAAACACCCCGTTTTGCGACATTTGTAAAAAATATAACCACGACGCTGGCGAATGTCGAGGCCCGCAGTATAATGTCTCAGCAAATAATGTGCAGCACTATAATAGACAAGCATTTAACCCTAACTCACAGGATAATGTGGCAAGACCATGGTACGGCAATAATAGTCGTCAACGTAACAATAACCAATTAAAAAATTATCCGTCTTGGCCTCATTATTCCAGCAGCAATCCACAATTTAACAGCAATGAAAAGTACAGTCAAGGGAACTCATTAAACCAAAATTATAATACACTTCCGAGCCACTTAAAATACCCCCAACAACAAGACAGCAATAGACCCCCAATAGACACCACTCAAAATGTAGGGAACTCGCAACCACGCGAACGAGCTGTGTATAACATAAACTTAACCTGTGAATTTTTTAGCAGGAAAGGGCACTCGGTAAAAGAATGCTACCAAAAAAGGAAGTGGGAAGCCATTCCTCAGGGAAACTCCCAAACGTCGGGACCAACTCCACCGGCCCGACGATAAATAAAAAAACAAAAAACATACCACAGACGTTACAGCCTTGCACCCCGATTGTACACCTACCATTAGACATAACACAAAATAAAATGCTTAACTTTCTGGTGGATACGAGCGCAGAAGTTAGCCTCATTAAACAACGCTCTCTGAAACCAAAGCTAATAATAAACACCAAAAACAACTGCACCCTTCAAACTCCTTTTGGTAAGGGAACAACCCTGGGTAGCTGCATAGGCAACTTTAATTTACCCACTAAAATCTCTTGCAGTTTTGAAGTAGTAAAAGATATTCCGGAGCTCACAACAGATGGACTATTGGGGAACGACTTTCTGTCAAAAAATTGTATCATAGAAGGCCCCAATAACATCCTACGCTTTCGTCGTACTAAAAATAATCTAAAAGAGTTAAAGTTTCCGCTAAAAAAGCTTGATTTAATTAGACAAAGACAACGAGACCATGTTAACACTCAAGACAGCGCAAGTGACGATTTATTTCTTCAAAATTTCAATACGGAGGTAACCATAAACGATTCAGGTAATAACGAATCGGGTTGCGAAACTCCAAACAAATTTTCAAAGTCACGCCGCCCTCAAAATTTCAATACGGAGGTAACCATAAACGATTCAGGTAATTACGAATCGGGTTGCGAAACTCCAAACAAATTTTCAAAGTCACGCCGCCCTCAAAATTTCAATACGGAGGTAACCATAAACGATTCAGGTAATTACGAATTGGATTGCGAAACTCCAAACAAATTTTCAGCTCATATAACTACAAATAACTTCAGAAAAAACAATGCAATCGAACACCCTTTAATATTAAAAATAAAATTCGATAAACCCTGTTGTATCCCCGCACGAACGCAAGGATTTATTCCAGTTCATATTAATCTGGCAGAAGATAAATTTTGCTTAGCTGAGCAGTTGGAAGAAGGTATATTTCTCGCAAATAGTTTCCTACCCAAAGGGAATTAATCCACTAAGATCGGAATACTCAATACAACGATAAAACCTCTAACTCTCGACGAAATAAAACTAAAAATCACCTCTTTTGAACATTATGACATTGTCAAACTAATGAATAAAGACTTAACTCACACGACCGATGAGATACGCAGCGTAAACTACTATAAGAATAATACAAATATGAACCTTTCTAAACACAATAGCAAACCCCCTACTAATCACGCAAAAAATAAGTTTCAAAAATCATCACCAAATGCCCCCATAGCAAAAAATTTAACTACGTCTAAAAACTTAAATAAACAAACCCAACATACAAACCCCTGTGAAACAAAAAACACGACCTTTTTAGCTTACATTCACCCAAATGACCTGTCTTGTGACACACGAAACACCCAATTAATTGAAGAATTAAATTTAAGTGAAAACTTGAGTACCGCAGAGAAAAGGTGTATAACCACCCTTTGTCACGAATACAACGATATTTTCCATTTGAAAGGAGACAGACTATCCTGTACTAATGCAATAACCCACGAAATTCCGCTAATACAAGACCAGGCACCCATTAATCAGAAAATGTATAGACTCCCAGAGTCACAAAAGGAGATTATAAATGAACAACTCACCGAAATGCTAAATGATGGCATCGTATTGCCAAGTAAAAGCCCCTGGAATTCTCCCTTATTAGTAGTCCCAAAAAAGGCTGGACCAAATGGTGAGAAAAAATGGCGGGTGGTAGTTGATTTTAGGAAATTGAACGAAAAAACAATAGTTGATGCCTACCCCCTGCCTCGGATAGAAGATATATTAGATCGACTGGGGCATGCACGCTACTTCACGACTCTCGATTTAGCAAGTGGCTAGCACCAAGTGTTAGTAAACCCAAAGGATCGAGATAAAACGGCATTTAGTACCAACTATGGCCACTACGAATTCCAACGCATGCCATTCGGTCTGAAGGGAGCTCCAGCCACGTTTCAACGCCTAATGAACTATGTTCTTACAGGCCTCCAGGGGCTGGAGTGTTTTTTTTACCTTGACGATATAGTGATCTACGGCAAAAACCTTGAAGATCACAACACTAAGCTTCGAAAGGTATTTGATTGATTGAGAGAAAATAATCTCAAACTCCAGCCCGAAAAATGCCAATTTTTAAAAAAAGAGGTGGTATACTTGGGACATATTTGTTCGGAAAATGGAGCTTTACCAGACTCACGAAAAATTGAATGTGTGCAGAATTTCCCCACACCTAAAACCACGAAGCAAGTACAATCATTCCTGGGACTCGCTAATTATTATAGGAAGTTTATCCCCGAATTTTCAAGAAAAGTACGACCCATTACTAACCTTCTTCGGAAGGATACCAAATTTCTCTGAACCCCTAAATGTGAAGAATCGTTGCAAACCATCAAACAATCATTAGTTTCACCCCCTCTTCTTATTAACCCAGATTTTACCAAACCCTTCAACTTGACAACTGATGCTAGCAGCGAAGCATTAGGGGCGGTCCTTTCACAGGGTGAGGTTGGAAAGGACCGGCCAATCGCTTACGCAAGTCGAACTCTTAACAAAGCAGAGCGCAATTATTCAACTATAGAAAAGGAACTACTTGCCATCGTATGGGCGGTGAAAAACTTTCGTTGTTACCTCCAAGGTAGACCTTTCACGGTTTATACCGATCATAAGCCTTTGAAAGGTATTTTTAACGTAAAAGATCCAACTACTCGGTTAGTACGATTCCACCATAAGTTATCAGAACATGACTACAAAATTGAATACAAACCCGGCAAATACAACACAAATGCCGATGCTCTTGGCCGAATAAAAACAGACAACCTGGACGAACCCAAAAATCAATTATACTTTCCTCAAGTCAGCTTATTGAAAGAACAACCGACATTCAATACAAAACCAGTTTTGAACATTATCACACGATCTCAGACAAAACTAAAAGTTACTATTCCACCCATTGAAAACCACAAAAAAACGCTACAATCCCCCCAATCACCCACCGAGACAGACCAAGTTAAAATAACCGAGACAGGAGTTGACGAACAAAACACAACCAGGGAAAACCCAGAATCTTCACCTCACCAAAAACGAAAAGCTGTTGAAGTTAAAACCTCCCCCGAAGAGATTAAAATAATACTTAAAGACTATCACGATACTCTTTTTGGAGGTCACCAGGAAGTCATAAAAACTTTTAAGAGAATTCGTCAAAAATACTGGTGGAAACATATGTTCCGCGATATCAAACTGCATATAAAACAATGTAAAAATGCCAAACCATGAAGGCTTCCCGCTTAACCCAAATGCCAATGGTCATCACAGATATTGCAAAACAACCATTCGAGAAAATCTACCTGGACATACATCCTGACTTTTCAGGACAACCTTACAAAATTTGTCGACTGGTATGCCCTCCCAAACGCTGAAGCAGAAACTATAGCCCGGATTTTTTTTGACCAATTCCCCGATATCGGATTCCCCAGAAAATAGTGACTGATCAAGGGTCTAATTTCTTAAGCGATTTATTTAAAAGTGTATGCAAACTTCTCAAAATCAAAAAACTTCAGACATCCGCTTATCACCCCCAATCAAATGGTGCTCTAGAACGAGCACATAGACCCCTGATTGAATACCTACGCACGATAATAGATCATAACTCTAAAACATGGGATCAATTTCTACGTACGGCAGCCTTTGTGTACAATAACAGTGAACATGAAGGGACGAAACTGACCCCAATGGATTGTTTATATGGCTTCAAGTCGGATGTACCCTCTAATTTAAAACGAGAACCAGAGCCCTTATACAATCACGAAAATTATTATCACCTCTTACAGTATAAATTACAACAGTCCTATAATCTAGCCAGGAAAAATATTCTAGCAAGTAAAAGACGGTCCAAAGAAAATTACGACAAAAATTTGCATCCATCTCATTTTGTTGTAGGCGACAAAGTTCTGCTCAGGAATGAAAGCAGAAAACATAAATTGTCGCAACTATGGGTTGGACCCTATTTAATTGAAGACACCCTAGGGCCAGTAAATTCGATTATAAAAATAGGAAAACGAAGGGTGAATGTCCACAATGATCGCCTCAAACCCTTCTTTGAATAACAACAGCCTCATCATAAAATTTCAACATCATCATTTTTTTTTTTGATTTTTTTCTTCGCTCTCTTTCAACTTCAATATTTTTTTCCGTCCCCTCTCTCTTTCGAAAATAGATGTATACAAACAATAACACTCTCAACCATATTTGAAAAATCAAAAAGGGATCAAATAACCCCGAGTGGGTGGCAGACACCATCAATTGTTTCAAACAAACGATTTACCCAAATTTAGAGAGAATCCCTCACTAATCGCAGGGATTCTCTTCCTTGAGGAGGGAAGGTATGTTATGTAAATCATCTGCCGGAAATGCTGAGGAATATTTATGCGATTGACTTTGGAGTCGATCACATAAATATTCCTCTACAATAGCCAGGCCACATGTTTTATTTTTGTTCCGCCCCTGCTGATCCTGAGGAATATTTATGCGATTGACACTGGAGTCGATCACATAAATATTCCTCTACAATAGCCAGGCCACATGTTTTATTTTTGTGCCACCCTGCTGATCTTGTATACAAAAGACCGGCAGTAAATTATGTTCTATTTCTGCTTATGTGATTAGAAACAGTCATATAAGCGGAAAAGATTTTTAAAAACAAACAAAAACCCGGCGATAAATTATTTTTTAGTTCTGCTTATGTGATTGTAATTAGAAACAATCATATAAGCAGAAAATACTTTCTAAAAATTTTTTTCATGCGCCACCAAAGTCCATGTGGCCACCAAAGGGCATTATTTTTGGCGCCACTAAATCCAAATAAATAGGGTTGAAGTTTAATTTAAGAGTGAGTCGTTTTTTAGAAGCCGGACTTAACAGTCGTTTTTAGGAGTCGTTGATCAGGAGTCGTTTTAGAATCATCCTAATAGTGGTGTTCTTTAGAGTTCTATTTGAGAAATGTAAATTATTAACCAAATTATTATTATTAATTACATATTATTAAATTATTATTAAATCAAATTAAATTATTATCCAAGTGTAATACCAATTTGAAAAACTCATTTCGTGTAAATTAAAAATTTTAAGAACCAAAAATATATAATTATAAAAAAAGTTTTTACTAAGAAAGAAGTTAATATTGTTAAGCACCAATTTAAAATTAAAATATTAAACAAATTGTAGCATAAATTTTAAAAACTCAACTCGTGTAAATTAAAATTTTAAGAACAAAAATACCTAATTATTTAAAAAAAAAAAGTTTTTACTAAGAAAGAATTCTAATCAAAGAAGTTTATATTTTTAAGCACAAATGTAAGCACGAATTTGAAAAACTCATTTCGTGTAAATTAACATTTTAAAAACAAAAATATATAATTATTAAAAGAAAAATTTTTCTGAGAAAGAACTATATTCAAAGAAGTTTATATTTTTAAGAACCAATTTAACAATAAAATATTAAGTAAAGTGTAACACAAATTTGACAAACTCAATTATTATACATTAAAATTTTAAGAACGAATAAATATATAAATATTAAAAAGGTTTTTATTTAATTACAATACGTCAAAAAAAAAAAGAAATATATATATATAACAAAATTATGATATTAAAAATCAATTATATAATAACTGTAAATTATATATCAATTATAAAGTGTGGTGAAATATATAAAAATAAATTTATTTCCCCACAATAGGAATAGGTATTGACTTAACTTTTCCTCCCTTAAATATCAGATTCTCCTGAATCTTTTCTTTTTGTATTTTTATTAATATTATAATGATTATTATTATTATTATAATTGTTAAAGTACCTATTCCAAGATTATAATACAAATAATTTTTTTTTTATAAATTTAATTTCTTCAATGTGTTTTATGTTTTCAACCTGTTGTAAAATTATTTTATCAAAAGCTATTTTGTTTTCTGCTTTTTCTATATTTATTTTATCTGTTATAAATCTTTCTTGAAATATTGTTGCTTTGTTTTTCAATGTTTTATTATCAATAGAAATTTTACAATTAGTAAAGGATATTAAATAATTTCCTTTTAGTGTTATGATTCTTTCATCACATAAAGAGCATTCATCGCATTAAGAGCATTTAAGTCCTGATTCTATTTCAATTGTTTGTTTTCTTATATTTCTAATTTTTTCACATATTTTGATATTCATACATTCATTAAATTCTTTTAAATTCTTAAAATCTAACTTATCAGATAATTCATAGGTTTTATTATTAATATGAACAATTCTCCTTTTGCCTAATTTTAATTCTTCAAAATCTACATTTGGTATGGGAACAATAATATGGGATGGGATGTTTAATGTTTCTTTTGAGATTTTGATTGCGAAAACTATTTTGTCCTGTTGGAATACTGCTGTATCCATTTTAATATTAGGTAATTTTTCTATATCAATATTATATTTTGTAATTTCTTCATTCGTTAGTATATTGTTACTCATATAACCGAATTTACTTGAGACGAGATTATTTTGTATTCGTTCGATAATATCTTTCATAATTTTTATTTTTAACAGTAATTCTAAATGAAATAACCTGTTGGATATTTCCTCGTTTATATCGTTAATCCGCTTTTGAATTTTTATTCTATCTGTTTCTATTGTTTTTTTTAACATTTCAAAAGCTTCATTAAAATGTGTATTAATATAAATTTGCTTATTACTTTGTTCAATAAGATTGTGGTTATTTTCGTCAATAATTTTTAGGTGTTCTTATATGTTTTGTCTATCATCGTCATCCATTGTACCATATACCCATTTAAATCCTGTTCCTATGATATTGAATAATCCTCTTTTTTGTCTATGAAGGGTAATTGTATGAAATTTATTCTTTAGTGATCTTAATTCTATAAATATCGTTCCTATTCCATATATTTATAATAGTTTTGAATTTTCGTCTAGAGTATTAATAATATGACTTATTTCTATAGGGTCAATTATATGTAGTATTATATTATTATTCACGGCAATTTGTACATTGTTTAACTTAACCTCTGCAAATCCTTTATTGCTTTCAATTTTTTCCATTACCAGGGTTGATTCAATTGGTTGAAATATCATTATTAAAATTACCAATATCCATTTCACCTGAAAATTTAGTAGGTCTTTTAATATTTATAGGGTGTACATTGTGAAATTTTAATTTTTTATATTTCGGTACATGTTTTTGTGTTAAACTTTTATAGTTTTTCACGTATCCCTCATCCGTTTTTGGCTGAAATTCCTCTCTATTTTTATTAAGCTTAGTAATTATCTTAGTTTTTAATTCCTTCACCCTTGATGTAATTTTCGTTTTATCTACTTTTCCTTCCATCACATCGATAGGCTTACTTTTTGTAACTGAATGATATGACTTGTTGTACCATTCGATACATTTAAACATTCTTTCTTGTGTTGATAATTCTGATTTTTCAGTTTCTAGTATTCTTAATTTTTCTCCGATGGTGCTATGAAATCTTTCAATGTCAGAATTTCCTGTTTGAGAATTTGGTTTTGTAAAATGAGTTTCTATATTTTCTTGTCTCATAAATTATTTAATATTTGTATTATTAAATTCGTTATCCATTATTACTAGTTGAGGTTTTGTTTTTATAGAGATATACATTCTTATTTTTTCTATAATAGTGAGACTATTTTTGTCCTCTAGGTAAAGTGCGATGGCATGTTTTGAGAATTTATCAATAAAAGTTAGAAAGTTCTGTTTTTTGTGAATATATACATCCATATGGACTAATTGATTGATATCGTCCGGAGTGTTCGTTATATTGTATTTAGGTTTTATGGGTTTCCTGTCATATTTTGCTTGATTACAAGAGTTACAATTATTAATATATTTTTGAATTAGTTTTTTCAGTTCTTTGTAGTAAATAGCCTTTTTTAATCCTTCATAATTTTCATAATTTCATTTTTCATAAATTTCATTTTTTATGATATTTGGCGATTTGTTTATAGGTTTCTTCTTCATTAAGCATATCCTTGGCATGATTTGTGTACTTGCGAAATTTCAAATTAGTATCAAATAATTCGATTAATTTTAGTTGCACTAAATTATATTCGTGATCTGTCAATTCTGACTATTCTTCCTTTCTTTAGGTATCTGCGAAAAATATCCGTCATTAAATTGCTTTTTATACGGTATTTGTATATATTTTTCTTTTACCATTTATTATTTCACATTCTTTATTTTTATTATTTGTTAGAATAATTTGTGTATAAAATCTATTTACTACAGTATCTAGAAAATTTTTAAAATGGTCATTTTGCTCTTCTTCTTGAAAATTCACCGTGCTGTCAATGCTCATTTTATCATTACTGTCATTTGGAATAGTTTAAACATCTTCAAATTGTTCTTCAGCTATTTCCATACGACATGATAGATTTTGGAAATCTGTAGGTTTTCCTTCTCCTCCCTTAGAATGAACTAATTCTGCTACATTTATTTCTCCTTTTTCTGTATCAATTCTACTCATGAAATCGGCAGCTTTATTTTCTTTTCCTTTTATATGATCTCCTAATTTAAGCAACCATCTTGTAATCTTTGTAATCTTTACCTTTGTGTTTAGTTTGAAGCCACTTAAGGGGTTGATGATCCGTCATAAGTTTAAATTTTCTTCCATATATATACGGTCAAAAATAATTTAGGGCCCAAACAATTCCTAATAGTTCCTTTTCTGTGGTTGAATAATTCTTTTCATGATCATTCAGGGTCCTGCTTGCATCGGATACTGGATGATCTTCTTGTAGGAGGACAGCCCCTAAGGCAAAATCACTTGCGTCCGTTGTTAATTTAAATTCCTTTGTAAAATCTGGGTACTAGATTACTGGAATATTTGTTAAAGTCTTATTCAATTTTTCAAATGCATTTATATAGCTTATATCTTTCGAATTTATTTTAGTATTTTTCTTTAGGTATTTTGTCATTCCGTGAGCAATTTTTGCATAATCTTTTATGAATTTTTTGTAATACCCGGTAATACCTAAGAATGATTTGATTTGTTTAGCTGGTTCCTGTATTTTTAAGTTTTGAATTGTTTCTATTTTCTTGTTGTTCGTTTTTATGCCTTCTGTAGTTAATACGTGTCCCAGGTATTCGGTTTCTTTTGTAAAGAATTTTCATTTATCAATTTGTATTTTTAAATTATGTTCTTTGAGTTTTTCAAAAATCTTTTTTATACTGTCAATGGTGGTACTAAATATTAGTATGTCTTCAAGATAAACAACGTATATTTTATAAATATATTCTCAAAGGACTGAATTGATTAAACGCTGGAACGTAGCAGGGGCATTTTTTAATCCGAATGGCATTCTTGTAAATTCATAATGCCCTAATAGTGTTGAAAATGCGGTTTTTCTTCTGTCTTCCTCTTTTATTTAATACTTGATGAAAGCCCTTTGCTAAATCTGGTGTGGTAAAGTATTGTGATCTCCCTAGCTTTTCTAATATTATCTCTATGTTAGGTATTGGGAATTTGTAATATATAGTTATTTCATTTAGTTTTCTATAGTCTATGACTATTCTCCATTTCTTTTTTCCAAAATTGTCTATTTTCTTTGGGACAATCCAAAGAGGTGAATTAAATGGTGAATTGCTCTCTCTGATTATTCCTTGGTCTAGCATTTCTTTCATTTGTTTATTGATTTTTTGCTCATGTGTTTGTGGATATCTATAAACTTTACAATATATGGGATTATTTGTAGTTGTAATGATTTTATGCTGTATTTCATGTGTATGTGTTAATTTTTGTCCATCTAGAAAGAATAACCCTTGATTTTTGTTAAATATGTATATTAATTTATTTTTTTCTTCTTGATTTAAATCTTCACGAAGAATTTTGTTTAACGTATTTTCTCTAGAGAGCGTTCCTTCTAAGGAATGGATTTCGCTTTCTGAGAATGGACAGGTATCTATAAACTTAATTTTGTTGCCATGAATTTCAAGATATCCTTCCTGTAAATTTACTATGGCACCCATTGGTTTCAATATATTTTGCCCAATTAATCCATCGAAATTTTTATTGACTAAAGTTGTCAATTTCCAAACCATTAGATTATCCTCTTTAAATTCTTTTGGTAATTCTGTTGTTATTTCTTGGTCTACTAACGTTTAACGTAAGCTGTTTAAGGTACTAAATCTTATCTTATTCTTTAATTTTGTTCTTTTATAGCTATGTAGTTTATTTTCATTTAATAATGTCGTTGTTGACCCAGTATCGATTAAGCATCTCAAATTTTCTTTTCCAATAGTTAATTCTACTATCGGTAATCAAGTATCATGAATGGACTCATGACAACAATGATAGTAGATGATAGATGATTTAACAATGATAGGAATAGACATGGACTTAACTTCCGTGTTGACTTTGTGTTGAACCAGACTGTTTTACGTTTACACTAGTCTTTACGAAAAATGCTCCTCAAAATAAAATTGTTTTTTACTGTAAATTTGGGTTGCTGAATTCGAAAATGATAATTGTTTTTGATTTTAAGAAAGTATTTTCGAGATATTTCCAAAAACGTGTTTTTTGGGTGTATTTTCTTTTATTGGTCTATATCTCAGGAAATAATTTTTTGAATGATTAAAAGTGACTTGTTTTGAAAATTTATTGTACTTTTCTTTCATTTAATATATAAAACGTTCAAATCAGTTAATATTTAACAAAGTTACGAGAAATCAAATTTAAAAAAAGTGATTTTTTTCACCTTTTTTGAAAATGACCCATTTTTTTTGCTTTTATTTAATTTAAAAAGATTATTAGCTAAGACTTTACATAAAAGATAAATTTGTTACAAAAACTTCAAAGGTAAAATCTTAAAGATTGAAAGAAAACTAAAAAAGTTATAGAGCCTTAAGTGGAGACGTGATTTTTTCATTTTTCAGGTCTGCTACGGACGCTCACAAAATTCTGCCAATTTATTTAATGAAATTAACTCATGAAAATTGAAAAATAAGTTAAGTGTTTTACTGTTATGTAATTTTTCAATTTATATAAATTAAAGTGTGAAATCATGATTGAAATAACAGAAATTATGCTTTCATGAAATTAAGTCGGTCATAATTTAAGAACCTAATCGACATTTTTTTCACTTTTTTTAAAATTTGATCTCTTGTAACTTCGTTAAATATTAATTGATTTGCATGTTTAATATATCCTGAGATATTCCTGAGATATAGACTAATAAAAGAAAATACACCCAAAAAACAAGTTTTTTTAAAAATATCTCAAAAACGCTTCTTAGGATGTAAAAATAATTGTTACTTTCGGACTCAGCGACCAAAATTACCCTAAAATCATCTTTTTATTAAGGTTAATTTTTTTTGTCGAATAGTGCTATCTACACGTCCGTAGCAGACCTGAAAAATGAAAAAATCACGTCCCCACTTAATGATCTACAACTTTTTTAATTTGCTTTAGATCTTAAAGCTTTTTCCTTTAAAATTTTTGTAACAAATTTGTCTTTTATCTAAAGTCTTAAAAACTTAAGTTAATAATTTGTTTGAATCAAAAAAAAGCAAAAAAAATGGGTCATTTTCAAAAAAGGTGAAAAAAATCACTTTTTTCAAAATTCGAGTTCCCATAACTTTGATAAATATGAATTGATTCCAATTTTTTACATATAAAATGAAAGAAAAATATAATAACTTTTCAAAACAAGCCATTTTTAATCATTCAAAAAATTATTTCCTGAGATATAGACCAATAAATGAAAATACACCCAAAAAACACGTTTTTTGGAAATATCTCAAAAACGCTTCTTTAAAAAAAACGACTATCATTTTCGAATTCAGCGACACAAATTTACCCTCAAAAACAATTTTATTTTGAGGTACATAAAATTAGCCCAAAATTTGTAGACTAGTGTTATTGAATTTTGCTGGCAAGTTACTAATTATTCAAACCATTTTTACGTTTTCAGGTAATTCCTCACCCTGTTGTTCAATTTCAAATGCTAACTGGTTAACTTTTGCTGGATAGCTGGCTACAGATTCTTCATTTCTCATTTTTAATGAAAAATATTCCTCATACAGAGTCATGATACAGATATCCGAATTTTTCTCATATATACTGTTTGTTTATCATTTCGTTAGCAGTTTTGTATGATAGAACTAAATTGGCACGAGCAGTATCTAGTGCAGTGTTGTGCGACGCAATCTACTTCATATGGACTACGCCTTTATTGTCTGCATTCTCTACGCGTAGACAATGAAGGTGAAGTTTGGTTATAAATATACTAAATAAATCCGTGCTAATAGATGACTTAATTGATGAAATACACTATTCATATGCCTTATCAAGTAAAGTGGTCGATAATGCTTTCCTCTCAGGAATTTTCTCTACATATGTTTTGTTACTGTTGAAATAAAAGATTTGATATCTATACAAACTAATGATTATTTATTTTAATGTTACTATTAGGATTATTTATTATTTACACTATATCGTATTTGATAAATTTAAGATACATTTTATTCACTTAAAGAAGACTCACACACCACCTGTCAAAAGGTAAAGCCAAGAGGTTGGTAAGCCTTTTCGTTGTTTTAAGAGTTGTACTTTGCTAATTATGTCAATAGATGCTGCTGTTGGAATAATTCATACATTCATATATCCCAACACGCCTCCTTGAATTATTCCACAGTAAGATATCATTTTAATTTGTTAGACTTGAGATGGTTCCTAGTTTCAAAGTAATATCATTTCACTTCTTTTTTTATTGAACTTTTCTCTCCCTAAGCTCTTCGTTAACATATCAGCTATATTGTCCTTCGAATCTATTTTTACAATATCTATTGTCCCCTTTTTATAATTTTCGTTTATATAGTGATACTGCACTTTTATGTGCTTTGAATTTTTTGTGAAATTTCCAAATTTTCCTATGGCTACAGCACCTGAGTTGTCTTCATATATTTTTGTTGGTTCTTCCACCTCTAGGTTGAATGTGTCAGTTAGTAAATTCCTTACGTATAAGGTTTCTGTTACTGCCTCTGACATAGTAGTATACTCTGCAAATGTTGAGCATTTTGTTACTGTGTTTTGTGTTTTTGTTTTCCAGTATACTATGTTTCCGTACAATCTTATTACGAAGCCTGTAGTGGATTTTCTGTCGTTGTTGTCCCCTGCATAATCAGAATCTACCATACAATTTAGCAAATTGTTTCTTAAATTGCCATCTTAGGTTAACTTTAGTTCTTTAGTTTTGTATAGATATTTCAACACTCTTAAAGCATATTTATAATGTGTATGGTCATAGCAACCTTGAAATCTGCTCAAGTAATTCACACTGTATGAAATATCTGGTCTCGTACCTGCACTTATGTACAGAAGTTCACCTATCAAATTTCTGTATTTTATTCTGCTTTCACACTCGATAGCTTGTTTTAGTTTTAAGTCTTTTTCCATTGGAGTTTAATATAATTTTGCATTTTCGAGATTATATTTGACAGCTAAAGATTCAATATAATGTGTTTGACATAGAGTCATTTGCTTTTTGTCGTAGATATACTCTACATCAATACCAATGTATTTGCTTATTTTTCCCATATCTCTCATTTTAAATCCTTTCATTAGATTAATTTTTAATTTTTTGATTTCATCTTTTTCTTTGCCACAATTAAAAATGTCGTCTACAAATACCAATAAATATACAGAATCATTGTTTTTTCCTTTTGTGTATAGACAATAGTCGTAATTACTACGCTTAAAGCCTATTTTTTCAGCATACTCATTGAAAGTATCATACCAGTCTCTTGGACTTTCTCTTAGTCCATAGAGCTTGCATGCTTTGTTTTTGCCACTTTCATATCCTCTTGGTTCTTTTACGTAAACCTCTGTCTTAACTTAACCATTGAGAAAAGCAGTCTCTACAACCATTTGTTCAATTAACATGGCACTTTTGACACAGTGACTTAACAAGATTTTTAAGGTTTGCATTCTTCCAACAGGTGAGTAGATATTTTCCATATACTCATTTTGTTGAAAGCCTCTTGCTACTAATCTAGCCTTAAATGTATTATCAATTTTTCTTTTAAAAATCCATTTAACGTCAATTACTTTTTTGTCTTTCGGTTTATCAACAACTATCCATGTCTTGTTTTTCCTTAGGCTCTCTATTTCAGAATCCATAGCCTTTTTCCACTCTTGGGGATCTTTGGAATTAATAGCCTCCTCAAATATACTGGGTACATTTGCATTCACATAGTTTCACATTCACATAGTTTCACATAGTTTCACAGAGTTAAACTAAATTGTGTAGATATATAATTCGTATTATTACCATTTATTGCCTTTTGAATTTATTTAGTATTGCGTTACTAAAGTATTTATGTATTTTAAATTTAATTTGTTCGTAGTTTAAAGATTTTAGAATGAATCGTAGACCTAGAAGACCTAAGCAAATTGATGCGTGAGTTGTAATTAAAACATTGTTAAATTACAGAGACCAAATAGTTCTACCAGGTGATTTAATTATTTCTAAAACAAATGATGTGTGGAAGAAAATTTCGAATGAACTAATGAATAGAAAATCGCCCTTTTCCCTTTATTCATTTGTGTGTAATAATTTATGTGGGGTGCGTGATTTATTAAATAATAGACCTCTTAAAATTAATAACGGCATTTTAGTTGAAGAGAGTGATATTTTAAACGAATCAACTGATTTCAAGATATCAGATTCCCAAAACAGCTCCGCTGACAAGGACTTTCAGGACAATGTAGAAACAGTTTTTTCTTAAAGCTTAAAAGAGTTTTCTGCAATTGTTATTGAAAAAAAATATAAATCAAAGGGAACAGATCAAATTAGAATTAGGAAAAAACTTGCCCCGAGTATATGGCAAGATCGAGTGAGTGAAAAGATTTGGAACAATACCAATCTAAGCTGTGGTTTTAATTTTAAAAATAACTACTTAAGTGATGACGCTTCAGCTGGTTCAATTACTGGTAAATATTTTTATTATAATAGTAAAATTTTACTTTTGCAATATAAAAACAACCTCTTTATTTTCAAATAGCTAAAATGTAATATATATTTAAAGTATTTATTTAATATATATATTTAAATATTTATGATTTTTAGGAAAGTGTAAATGTGGAAGCATTTTAAATATAAGGCTTGAAGCTTCTGAAAATTGCGTAAAGTTCTATTGTACAATAAAATGTAGGAGTGGTACTTGTGGTAAACGTTATTTAAGGGGCACAAAAAGAGAGCTTAATTTACTATTGATCATATGTGACTTTGCATATAATCGAGCAAAGCATTTTAAAGTTCGCGTAATTCGTCCTTAAATAAACTAAGACAGATACTCCGAAAGAAGGAACGGAGCAAAAAATTCCATCTTTGGTGTGTATTTAGCAGTTATTTAGTATTGAATAATTTCAAAAGTTGGAAAGAGTCTGCTCGCTAGTTTTTGAGATATGGCTTTTCGTGCTGCTGCAACGATCTATTTTCAGGAATATCTAGGAACACATAAACATTTTTAAACTTTTTTGTTTTAATTTCCAGAGCACATAATTCATGCTCAATCATATGTGAATTTCACCAAATTATACCAACGTGTTGCAATTTTCTGGTAGTTGAGCTCCATTTTGTATTTCGAGAGAACGGACAGAGCAAAAAATTCCATCTTTGGTGTGTATTTAGCAGTTACTTAGTATTGAATAATTTCATAAGTTGGAAAGAGTCTGCTCGCTAATTTTTGAGATATGGCTTTTCGTGCTGCTGCAACGATCTATTTTCAGGAATATCTCAAAACACATAAACATTTTTAAACTTTTTTTTTGTAATTTCCAGAGCACATAATTCATGATTGATCATGTGTGAATTTCACTAAATTATGTCTACACGTTCCAATTTTCGAGCAGTTCTCCCTCCAAATTCTTTATTGAATTTCTCGAAAACTATAAACTTTTTTAAGAATTTTTTTTAATATTTCCAGAGAACAAAATTCAGGTTTAGCTAAGAATGATTTTGAACACGATCTAGAAACACGTTCAGATTTTCGTGCAGTTGTCCTTAAATTTAATTTTTTGGGCAAACGGACAGAGCAAAAAATTCAATCTTCTGCATATTAGGAGCACACAATTAGCACATAATTATTAGCTTAATTTGAGTTAAGTTTGCTACAAATGGTCTGCTAGCTTAACCTACGTGTATCATAATGTATATCCATGAGTATACTACGTTTGGTAGTGTACGCGTGTATGTGATGTTTTAAAAAATTAAAATTAACTATATATATATATTTAGGGAACTATTTTTGTAATTTATTTTATTATAATTATTGTCAATATATGGTTTATTTGGGCGTTGAATAAATGAAATATTTGAAATTATAAACTATGTTTAATTTAACCCATTTTTAATTATTTTATAAATTATACCTATATATTTATTTTCAGACTTACACTTTGGTTAAAGAAGGATGGGCATATAACACATGATCATATGGCATATGATATTTCATCACTAAATGTGTTATATATCTATCCCAGTTTTACTTATTTTTGCTATTAAATATTATTTCAAAGAGCTTTTAAATTAAAAAGCTTAATTATATTCCCCTATCCAAAAATGCTATGCACACATATGCGTCATTGGTTTGCATGTGTATTACTACTCCAAAAAGTAGACATGTGTTCTAGAAATGTATATGAAGTGTCATAGGGAAAGGCAAGTAATTCCCGACTCAAAGCATACATAGCAAAACTACTACTGCTATACTCGCATTTCCTACTGGGTAGCGCTAAGTTTTCGGTTTTTCGAAGAATATCAAAGGAGTATTTTAATTCGGGAAGAATTGATTTTACTTCATATCTTTATTTAAAAATTTTCAATATTATTGAAATTTATTAATATATGAATTCTTTACTACCCTGTAGGAAATTAGGAGAGCAATCTTGAGCTGGAGTATATAATCTATGTAACCAGCATGCCTCCAAAGTCAGGCACCGAGGAGTAAATTGAAGCTTTTACTCATTTATATATGGGCTCTTTTTAATGGTGTGTTTCAAAGTATATCCGTGAATATACTACGTTTGGTAGTGTTTGTTTAAAAGCATAATTTTTGACATTTCGGAAAGTATAGGCATGTGATATGTTACAAAATAAAAATTAAATATATATAATTAAATAAATATATTAAATATATCTATTTTTGCTTAATTTAATATAATATAATAATTATTAATATATGATTTATGTAATTTTTGATAAAAATATAGTTAAATAACTTGTGATTTTATATAGGTTAAGTCTTGCATTAAATTTAAGTTTTTACTATAACTAAACTGTTCAATTGTATTAATAGTGATGAATAAATAAAATATTTAGTTAAATAACTTTGTTTAATTTATTCCATTTTTAATTATTTTATTAATTCTATATTTATTTTCAGACTTACCCTTTGGTGAAAGAAGGATGGACATATAACACATAATCATAAAGCATATGCTGTTTCATCACTATATGTGTTATATGTCCGTCTTTTTTTTACTAATATTTCAAAGAGCTTTTAAATTAAAAAGCATAATTATTCCCCTACAAAAATTCTACGCACACAAATGCATCGTTAAGTTTGCATGTGTATTATTACTCCAAAAAGTAGACATGTGTTCTAGAAATGTATATGAAGTGTCATAGGGAAAGGCAAGTAATCCCAGACTCAATGCATACATAGCAAAACTACTCCTGCTATACTCGCATTTCCTACTGGGTAGCTAAAAATTTAATTTAAATCTAATTTTTTAGCTAATTTTTGATTTATTATTTTTGTTTTACTGTCAATGAAAACAAGAATATGACAGTGAGTCCACTCCGATTGGTATTTAGGAGAACTCTCCATTTTTACTGTGCTAAGTCGTCCCATACGCTAAGCGCTAGTAAGTCCTAGGCATAAGACAGTGCAAGTACCATGTAAGGCCTCCTTACTTTTCCCGTTGGGAGTTTGATATTTTGATTGAAAATATATAACTTATTCCTTCACCTAGTTTTATTATATTAAATTGTTTTACAGTAAATTATAATGCATTATAAATGCAATTATATTACTTGAAAGATACAAATTATATTTTGTGTAAGGGCTTTTAATGTAATTATTGCAGTCAATTAACTTCTGAGAATCAGCTATTCTTGACGGCTCATCATGAAGCTGACTCACTTTGGTTTTTAGGCTAAATATTTTTAATTTTCCCCTTACCTGGTGTCTCCCTAGCCAGAAAACCCAAAGTGCGTCGATGAACCGTCAAATATAGCTGAATAGCTGTGCCTCAGATCTCCTATAATTCTGCTGTCCAAATCGCTAATTTACACGGTTATTCATAAAAATATAAAATTTATAGTAATAATGACATTAAGTTGAACTTTTGATAAAAAAATTATTTATTATGAAAATTTTAAACTTTTTCATATCATAATGAATAGCAGTGTAACTTTGTGCTGTAATATTTAGTCGCAATCTTCATGCTATTTAAAATGTATGAAGCTGTCATTAATGTCTGCGTAAACACATAATTGACACGGATATTCTAGAGGACCTTCTATTGGTCAGCGGAAAAGGCTGTAGACAAGTTAAATAACCCCGGATACAGACAAAGTTCCGGACAACGTCCGTCGTCTACTAGGGCCTTAAAAAAACCGAGTTATGTAAAAGTAATATATTTAAATCTATGCAATTTAACAAACAATCAAATAAAAAAAAAGAAACTGTGCTGGTGTAATAGTAGCTTTAATAATCATCAGAGAAAACAAATAAGCTGATGTTTATATCCACTTTATGATATTTCCCTTTTTCCTATGTGTTGCCAGTTGGCTGGGTTTCCCTGTGGCTGTCCATTACGTCACCTGAAAGAGATTTCAATGCATAATCACTAAACACAGGTTTTCTGTTAGCACTTAGATAATTGGATGGGTTGTCGGAGGCACAGGTGGAACCCAGTGGTAGTGAGGAACACCATCATCATTTAGCCAGGGTGCAGTAGCCTTCCAAGTTATCTGAGGTGGGGGCACCGACACTCAGGTCAACTGGTATCGTAAGGTGGAGGCACCAACCTTCAGCTTTGCACCGCGGCACCACCCCGACCTGTGGCCCCGTATACCACACCACGTTTTCACCATTCATCACAAGAAATAGCCTAGCTCATTTCACCCCGTACACACTAACAGAATATTACCTGTAGAACCAGTCCTAACTACTTACGCAGTTTCCAATCTGCTCTTAACCTTTTTATATCTTCTTTTTCCCGCTGATTCGTCCGGATTTATTTTGTTATACACTTATTATTTTTCTAGTCGTCACCTCCTGTCACTTTTTCCACATGTCCTCTATTATAATTTTTATATTGGTAGACCTGCTTTCTTTTTAAACCCTAAGGCCTAACACTCACGCCTGCCATTCACGCAAAACTAAAGGCTTAACCTACCAAGTATACTTACATTCGGCCATCCTTCGAACAACTCGTCCCGAGTTGATCATCTGCCATCTGTTGCTCCTCCTCCAGTTCACAACCACTCGAGTCATCTGTCGAGTCAGTACGACTGCTGAACGGCTTCATCTTGTCAACTGCTATTACTTGCTGGTAATGGTCGTTTCTGGTCGTCCGCTGAGTCCCCACAATATCCTGCACCTCATACCGGTCGTTTGGCAATGCCTTCTTGACCACAAAGGGGCCGCTGTAGGGTGCACGAAGTTTGCGGCTCGTATATGGAGCTGGTTCATATTTTTTTACTAGCACAAGGTCACCCTCCTGGTACCACTTAGGTTTCTTTCGACCTTTGTCGAAATATCGTTTCTGTACTTCCTGTGCTTTCTTGTTCCTCTCTTTAGCCTGTTCCCGTTGTGTCACCAAGTCGGCAACCATTTTAGACGTGAGCGTTGTCTCGTCTGTCAGCACGGCGTCAGCACCGCCCCTTGGCCTGTATCCCAATAGAAGTTCACTTGGGGTCTTGCCCGTACTGCTATTCACAACGTTGTTAATTGCATACTGTGTCTGTTTCACCTGTTTGTCCCAGAGTTCCTCCTCTAAGGTTGAAGTCATTAATGCCATCAGGATTGAACGATTCAATCTCTCTATTTGACCATTCGCTCTCGGGGTGGCGACGGCGTTTTGAACGTGTTTTATTCCATTCTGCTCACAAAAGCACTTAAACCCTTTTGATGTAAATGCACTGCCTTGGTCAGAGACCAATATTCGTGGGGTCCCATAAACTGCAAATATATCTTTGCAGAACTCAATAACTGAATTTGCTTTCGTTGTTCTTACGGCTCGGATAAAAAGGAATTTCGTAAATGCGTCGATAATTGCAATGATATAACTATTCCCCCTCTTGCTCTTAGGGAACGGCCCTAAATGGTCTATATGTACGGTATGCATAGGCTCTTCTGGCTTCGGTATAGGGTGTAGGTAGCCCTCGGGTTTCCCTCCTGTCCTCTTGTTGTATAGACATCTAATGCAAGTAGATAAATATCTGTCTACGTATTTCCTCATGTTGGGAAACCAATAGTGTTCGTTTAGTCGATTGAGAGTCTTTTCTGTTGAGAAGTGCCCCAGATCGTCATGGGCCGCACGTACAACCTGACTTCGCATTCCCTTTGGTACCAGCCACTGCTTGCCTCGTGAGGTTACTTTATAAACCCTGCCGTTTTCCAAACTGTAATTTTTATGGATGTCTTTTTCATATTCGGTTATTGCAGGTCGTGTTAAAATTTTATATATCGTCTTAACTTTTTCATCGGTTAACTGTCCTGTTAAAATCCAGTCGTCCTGCCTTATTTGGAATACCATTTCTCCACTACTGTTATCATACGGATTCCGACTTAATGCATCAACATGCTTCATACGGCTCCCTGGCCGGTGTTTGACTATGAAGGTAAATTCCTGCAGCTGCAACCACCATCTCGCGATCCTTGGAATTAAATATCTCTTCTCACAGCTCGCTTTTAACGCATTGCAGTCCGTGACGATATTAAAATTATTTCCCAACAGGTAGACACGGAACTTTTTCACTGTTTCGACCACAGCCAGCGTTTCTAATTCATACGAATGGTATTTCATTTCTGCTGGTGTCGTTTGCCTGCTATAATAAGCTACAGGATGTAATCGCTCGTCGGTCTGGTATTGCATCAGAATTCCAGCTACGCCTATTGAACTGGCATCTGTGTGTACTTCTATGTTACCCTTCGGGTCGAAGATAGCTAAAATCGGTCTTTCTATCAGTTTGTCTTTCAGCAGCTCGAACGCTTTATTTTCTGTTTCTGTCCATTCCCATCGGGTGTTTTTGCGGAGCAACTCCGTTAATGGTTTTGCTACTTCAGCATAGTTTTGTATAAAGTGTCGGAAATAGCCCGTCAATCCCAGGAACTGTCGTACATTATGTACTGTTTTCGGCTTAGGAAATTGCTTGACTGCTTCAATTTTATTTCGTCCGGGTTTTATACAGCCTTCTGAGCATTCGAATCCTAGAAACGTCACTGTTGATATTAAGAACGAACACTTCTTTAGGTTCAAAGTGATCCCTTCGTTCCGGAAAATTGTTAAAGTCTTTCGGAGTCCCTCCATGGCTTCAGCAATAGTTCGTGCGTGGAGTAAAACGTCATCCAAATATACTGCTGCGATTTCTTTAATTGGTGAGAGGATTTTATTCATGAATCTTTGAAAGATCCGTGGCGCATTTGTCAATCCAAAAGGCATGCGCTCAAATTCATATTGGCCTTCCGTTGTTACGAATGCTGTGTACTGTTTTGATTTTTCTGCCATTGGAATTTGATAGTATCCCGATCTTAGATCTAAGCTCGTAAAGTATTTTGCGCCTTGTAATCTATCAATTTGATCATCTATACGGGGAAGTGGATAGTTGTCCTTAATGGTCATTGAATTTAATTTCCTGAAATCGATGCACAACCTCGAATCTCCATTTTTCTTTTTTACCAGCACGATAGGGGATGCATAACTAGAATCTGATTCTTTAATAATTTTGTTGATCAATAAATCATTGACGATATCGGCAACTACTTCTTGTTCCTTATTTGCCATCCTATATGGGCGAAACGTAAATGGTTTGGCGTCTTGCAGCTCTATCTTCATATTTATTGATTTTGCACAGCCTATCTCACTGATATTCATTGCGATACAATCTCGATATTCCTTGAGGAGTGTCAGCAGCTTTACTTTATATTGTTCGTCGACATCCCCGATATTAACATCTTCTATCTTAAGATCTATCTTTGCATTACTCTTATCACTCTCTATTTTACCAATCCGTTCAATTGTTTCTACGCATGGCCAGCCCCGCGCTACCACTTTGTTTTGTTTAATGACCAGGTCTTGATTTGATGTATTCAGTAGTGGTAATACTGCTATATTATTTCTGATGCTGACTATTGATCGAGGTATACACGCTTCTTTGTCTTCTGGGTAACGTAATGACGGTCTGATATACACATCTCCGCTACTTTGATCAGCAATTAACCTTATTATTCCTAAGTGCTGTGGGGGTATCAGTGTAGTGCTGGCCGCTCGCAAAATTACTTTCTTGAGGTCTTCTTCTACATTAGGAAACATGGCCCATATGTTGTCTTGATTTTCCAAGAATTGCAACTTGTCATTTGTTTTGATAACAATTACTTGTGGTAGTTCTGTAAAATTCCTGCCAATGATTATTGGTATATTTTGTTGATCATTTGCTACTATGTGAACTTTGATGGTTGCTGAAATATAATCGATTTTGACTCGGATTGTGGCAGAGCCTTCACTTATCACCACTCCATTCCCATAACCGTATAATGTGGTTTTGTCAGCACCATTTATTTCCACACCTATTCGACCTGCTTCTCTTTTAGTAAGGATTGAACAGGAGCTACCAAAATCGATGTAAGCACTTGAGCATATTTTGTTTATTTCAATATTTTTGTAGAACTTTTGATTGCTGACGTCCAAATTAGTGATCTCTAGTCCCGCTATTGTGTTTACTTGTTCATCATTCTTTTTCCTTGGGCAGCTGTTCACATTGTGTTGCTGACTTCTGCAATGAGTACATCTCGCTGATACACTGCTTGACATTTGGCATTTGTTGGCGAAGTGCCCTTGTTGTCCACACTTGAAACATGTGAGTTTCCGTACTAACGATTCCTTCTCAGTTCTTGCTTTATTGTAAGTTGTATAATGTCTTTTAGAATTATCTTTAATGCGTTGCACCTGGTAAGGTGATGGGTGCTCGTCATTTACATCCCTTAGGTAACGATATAACTTTTCCGGTGTTCTATAACCTCCGGCCTTCGCCCCTGTTTTGATGATTTTATCATTTATACCTCCAATTATACAAGAAACAGCTTTTGCTCCTGTAATTTCACAGGCTGTCAGTAGTACTGTTTTCTCGTGATAGTACATTTCGTAGCTCTCATTGGGCCGCTTACGCCGTTCTATCATTTTTAACAATAACTCATGAAAATCAGTTCGTGGAGGGAAAGCGTCCTGCAGCTTTTCTTTCCATTCCATCCAGGAATACTTTAAGGTTCTTTGGCCTTTATACCACGTTTCTGCTAGGCCCCGCAATTTCCCTAGCGCGAAGTAAATAGTGGCTTCCTCGCTCCATTTAAACACTTCTTTCAGCTCGTCTATTTTCTTACACCAAGTTGTGGATGACTGTTCTCTGTCTTCGGGATTAAAAATGGGCATTGTATCCCCCTTAAACATGCCATTCTGTTGATGACCAGTATTTCGCTCCAATAGAGCAGTAACAGCATTTGTAAATTCATCTATTGACTTTGAGGTTGCGTCTGATCGTCTTCTTGTTCTTCTGTGCTGCTCATACTCGCTTTCATCATCTGATGAAACATACTTGTAATGTTTTTTTTGAGTTTTTCGTGCTTTTCCACCCATAACTTTAGGCAACTAGTCTGTTTGCAACTTTCTTATAATGAGACACTAAAAGTAAACAGTAAAAACGAAATACAATGTTATTAATAGTATAATGGTGGCACTATGGTAGTGTAGTTGTCCTAACGCAATGAACAGCCTCAGGTGTATCCCACTTCTGATATGTAAAAGTAATATATTTAAATCTATGCAATTTAACAAACAATCAAATAAAAAAAAAGAAACTGTGCTGGTGTAATAGTAGCTTTAATAATCATCAGAGAAAACAAATAAGCTGATGTTTATATCCACTTTATGATATTTCCCTTTTTCCTATGTGTTGCCAGTTGGCTGGGTTTCCCTGTGGCTGTCCATTACGTCACCTGAAAGAGATTTCAATGCATAATCACTAAACACAGGTTTTCTGTTAGCACTTAGATAATTGGATGGGTTGTCGGAGGCACAGGTGGAACCCAGTGGTGGTGAGGAACACCATCATCATTTAGCCAGGGTGCAGTAGCCTTCCAAGTTATCTGAGGTGGGGGCACCGACACTCAGGTCAACTGGTATCGTAAGGTGGAGGCACCAACCTTCAGCTTTGCACCGCGGCACCACCCCGACCTGTGGCCCCGTATACCACACCACGTTTTCACCATTCATCACAAGAAATAGCCTAGCTCATTTCACCCCGTACACACTAACAGAATATTACCTGTAGAACCAGTCCTAACTACTTACGCAGTTTCCAATCTGCTCTTAACCTTTTTATATCTTCTTTTTCCCGCTGATTCGTCCGGATTTATTTTGTTATACACTTATTATTTTTCTAGTCGTCACCTCCTGTCACTTTTTCCACATGTCCTCTATTATAATTTTTATATTGGTAGACCTGCTTTCTTTTTAAACCCTAAGGCCTAACACTCACGCCTGCCATTCACGCAAAACTAAAGGCTTAACCTACCAAGTATACTTACAGTTATGATGTTTGATCACAATAGAATGAAGTTTCTTTGGAAAGCATGGGACAGAAGATTTCATTGAGGGTATTTACATTAAGGCCGGCATCTGTCAAATCTGATTCGAAAATTTTCCCTTATAAATCTCTCTCCACTAAAATATGTGAATATATGTTGGCAAAATATTACAGAAACGTCAGTTATTGCCCTATGATACACTGGTAGTCTTGACAACGTTGTCTTTTGGGACATGGGTCCCAATGCATCAATTCAGCAAAGGCATGCTCATTATTCACGGAATATCCGTATAGGGCACCTTTTTTGTATGCGTGAATAATTATTTGACATTTCAATTTCACAGCCGGTTTTTGCTTTGAAATTTTGGAGTTTTGGAATTTTTGGACCTATTATAAATAATATAAATAAAATGGTAAGTAACTGTTTTACTGTATACTGTATACTTTAAATTTTTTATAAAAATGTTCTATTATATATAGAAGAATAAATTTCTTTTAATCTATCTTTAGGTACATAATAATAGTGAAATTCTGTTATTAAAAAAGTGAACAATATTAAAGCTGCAGCGGAACTGCAAATATCTGCAGGCTTATTACTTTTAGCGGCTCCTATTATGAAGAAGAAAAAGAAGAGAAGATCTTGCTGGGTTAAAGAGTGGCGTTAGAATAAATCTAAAGAAATTACGATATTTTTGAAATTTCTTCATCTGCCCTTGAAACTTATGACCCAGGTAATAGTCTGCAAATTTAATTTCTCAAGATCAAAAATATGGGAAATTTTTAAAAGGTAACATCCATGGCTATGTACCGAAAATAGAATTTTATGACGATAATCCGTCATAAAAAGGAATAAATCTTGGGAAAAGAGGAGTGCCAAGGACAAAAACATGCAACTCTATGACAGTTAGAGCATAAACTAGTAAAGAAAGGCTGAATAAAAGGAATCATTTTATAAATACAACGGTTTTCAGGAAAAAATATACAAAAGAATTCGAATTAAAAATAAGAGTGTTTTTTTTATATTTTGTCGGAATGATGTTTTGAATTTTGTGTTAAAAATAGGAATTCTTGGAAAATTCGCTCGAATGTTGTAAAGCAGATTCCAACATCCCTAAAAAATTAGCTTTTCGTCTGCTTTGAAAAATATTAGATAAAATCTCCAATGCATATTTAAATTGAAAATTGCAGTTATTGCAAACTAAGTTACAAGTTTGTTATCTAGTTCAAGTTTTATAGGAAAAAAGGTTAAAGTAAATTAAAATGAGTGAGGGTAGAATTTATAAATCTGAAGTTCAAAGAAGTTTTCCTTTTTTAAGATAGAGATTGAATAATATAAGTAATAGATTAATAATATAATAAGTAAAAGCAGATAAGGATTTGTTCAGCGTGTAAAAGTTACTTTATCCAACCTAATATTATTTAAAATAATTTAATTTGGAAACGTTTTATTAAAAATAAAAGTGACATTAACTTTTTGCACGTAACAGTTCCAAAAAATGTAGGACAGTTGTTGTTCAGCGTGATTCTAAAATTTTACTTAACGCAGTCATATTTTCAAAGTACGAACTAATAGACCATGTTGATATGCTCTGCTACTGGAAAATATTGAATATGTACAAATTTGTGGGGTAGTTTTAGACATTACCTACAATTTAATTATGTTCTGCTATATGAATAGGAGTAATTCTGATATGAGTCGAGCTGATGAACCCCTAAAACTCTCCCATTTCCTTTGGCATCACAAAAAATCATGAATAAATGAAGAGAAAAAAGCTGTGTATATTATTTGGTATTAACACTTCGTCAAATGGTAGCCTAATAGGTGGTTTCCACTTCCAAATATGGAATTGAATTTAAACTAACAATGAATCATTTTCTGAGTATCAAGGTCCCTAAATTTTTTTATAAATAAATCATATGAAATAACAAAAAAATTAGTAAAGAATAGCTGACAAATATTTCAATTATGCTAAGTTTATTTATTAAGTTTTGATTTAGCTACTAACTGAATAATTTAATGAAAGAATGCAGAGAAGTAGAAAATCCAAGCCACGTACATATATAGGTATATATATAAGTAAACAGTCTATAACAATTTTTTAAGTGCTGTTATTTTAAATTAGAAAACGATTTCAGTCAGGAGTTCTGCTAATATTTATTAGTTTATCTAAGTTAAGGACTAAGATGCAATATGAACAATAACAGATTTATTTCTCTCTTCTACTGAAGAGCTATTTCGGTATTATTTGCAATAGCTGAAAGGATAATTCTGTGTTTCGAAGCAGAAATTGTCAAATTCTCTTCAATTGGAACATAGCGCAGCCAAACAGTAGGATAAATGCTTCTCCTAATCTATAGCAGAGTGTACTCTGTGGTGATAATACGGCAACAAAGTAAAATATTATTAAGAAACTAAAACTTGATGGATAATCCTTTTGTTAAGCTTTAGTTTACCAAGCATCTTTACGATTCTTTTGACAAATAGAAATTTTTTAACCTGTTTATTAAATTTGATTGATGTACTAAAAAACGACAAGAGTTCAGCAAAATTTTAAGTAGGATATTTAGCAACTGCTTCCTTTTTTTCACTGATATGCAGAGAATCGTATAGCTGAAAGTCAATGTTTAAAAAACTACCCAAAATATACTATATTTTTAATTTGACCAAGTTCAATGCATTCATTTTCCGGTACGGTAATATATATGTAAATCCTTAATTGGTGGTAACTCCTCAAGTAATAGTTCACCATTTGCACGAATATGACTAAGTTTCTTTTATTTTTTGTTTCTTCTGTATCCTCATCTTCTAGTTCATCATTTGAACCTGCATTATCAAGCATATTTACTAATTCTACTGTTCTTTTTACAATATCTGAATGTGGGGAACTTTCTGATTTTAAAATTATTATTAAAAAAATTGTTATTTTTATAAACGCAATGTAGTTTATCTAAATTTAACTAAGCGTTTTTAAAATCATTAAAAACTATCAGCTAAATCATTTGCAATACAATTTTAATATGTATTTAATTTTTTCTTATATACTTAAATAAATGAATTTTAGGAAATCAGATATTACCAGGTATTAATATAGTTTATATCATTGGCAGTTTAGAATATTAAATTAAATTTAAAAAAATTAGATAAAATCGTGAAAATATTTAAATGTTAACAATTGGATGTGGCATTTCTTTAGGTGCTTTGCCAAATGGCAACCAAATTGTTCCACTATTTGCTTCTTTGATGGACATTATTATTTTAGCGATATTGTCCATTCTAAAAATAAAAATTTTGCTCTTTTTTGTGAATATTATTTATCTTTGTGGAACTAATCCTTTCATATCTAATGGCCATGCTGTTTCGTGTAATGGTGATTTGAATCTGTTTCCCGAGGTCCAACACAAACAGCAATTACTTTTACAGCCGTATTCTTAAGATGATGCATCCTATATATAAATTAAAAACTTTTAGCTTTTTAAATCAATTTTACTTTTTTATAATTAGTTTTACTAAAGTTTTACAATACAAACTTTTTTTAAAACTTTTGTGAGATATCTTAGTTTGAAAATTTAATTGTCAAATCAAAGAAAACTACAACTATATCGATTTTATAAAAATAGTAATATGTTCTTTTGCACACAAGAATTTAACCTAACCTAACTTAATCCAAATAATAAAATGACAGATATGACAAGCTTTAATTTGATTAGTATCACAGTCTGTCTCATATGCTTGTCCCAAATGACAGCACGTTTTACTTACTGCACCTACCCTTTGCCTGTATTTCAGCACTTGGCCCAAAAGACAACGTTGCCAAGACTACCAGTGTATCATAGGCCATTCATTCAAAATTCAAATTTTGAAACTCCGTCTTACCTTTCACCTCCGCTTACCATAGAAATTGACAGATGCCGGCCTCAGTGTAAATACCGTGTTTGGGGGTATTCACATATTTTAGTGGAGTGAGATTTGTAGGGGAAAATTTCCAAATCGTATTTGTTAGAAGCTGGTCTAATGTAAATACCCCCATTGTCGGTATTGCAGATTTAGCGTTAAGTTCAAACCAGACCGAACTTATGAATAGCCCTGTAGACAAAGCCTTCACGCCGGAAAATGTTAAGGTGCTATTACACTTTCATATAAATATGAGAGGTAGTGACATTTGAAATATGATACATATATCATTTTGAAAAAAATTTTTCAGAAGAGCTATTACACTATACAGATTTTAACATATATAGATATGGCTATCACACTTGTATGATACATCGAATGTGACATTTCTTCCATATTTATATGAAGGTGTAATAGCACCTTTACAAAAATTTTGAAGTATGGGAAAACGGAACTCTCAGAACTGTCAGAACTGTTAAAGATAATCCCAGCTGATTCGTGAGTGTATCGGTTAAAAGGCGTAATTATTTTGATTTAAAATATTATATTTAATATTATTACCTAATACAATAATTATAAAATCAATGATTTAACAAAAGTTTTTGTTGTTATCAAAAAATGAATAATGTAAAAAAAGTTGGAATTATACATAACAATATTCATAGTAATCTTATTGACATTTTGCACTCGAAAAGAAGACTGGATTGGACAAAAGAATGGCTTTTAAATAGAAGCCAACAAGTAGAAATTCTACCGGAATTAAGGGCCAATGAAGTTTATCATTTTAATAGTTATTTTAGAATGACGGAGAAGCAGTACAAATTTTTGGTAGAAAGACTTGCTCCAATAATAACTAAGCAAGAGCCACAAAGAAAGAAAAGATCTTTCAGTGCAGAAGAACGATTAGCTATTACACTAAAATATTTAGCGACAGGTAATTAAAATTATAAAAAATATGTTTTATTTTTTATTAAACTTTTTAGGAGAAGTACATACATGTCGTCATTATGGTTTTAGAGCTACTCAAAATGTTATTATGAAAATGGTGGCAGATATATGTTTACATATTTACGATCAATTAAAAAATGAATTCTTGAAATTTCCTATTTCTGAAGAAGATTGGCGAAATGTGTCAAATGGATTTTATGAGAAATGCCACCTACCCAATTGTGTTGGAATATTAGAAGGACGTCATATAACATTTCGTCGGCCAAGAAAACATCATGTTCGTAGTTGCGGATTTTTAAATGGCAATAGCATGATATTGATGGCAATTATAGATTCAGACTCAAATTTTGTTTTTGTGGATGTAGGAACCGAAAGTCAATTAAACGATTCCGATGTGTTTAGCAATTCAGTATTAAAGCAGTCATTAGAAATGGATTCTATTAATCTGCCAAAATATGATAAGTTGCCTTTTTCGAATGATTCATTCCCTAGTTATTTTGTAGGTAGTCACATATTTCCCCTTAAACCATATTTAATGAAGCCCTTTAACCTTAATCATCTGTCAGATGCTCAATTATATTTTAATTTAAAAATGTTAAATGTAACACAGAAAGCTGATAATTGCTTTGAGATTTTGACAAATACTTTCCCAGTATTGTTAGAGCCTTTCAAAATAGATGCAGAAAATGCAAAAAATGTTACATTAGGATGCATTGCCTTATATAATTTTTTGAGGAAGTCACCTTCTTATAAATTAGAATTAGGTGATGAGGATTATTTACAAAGAACAAATTGTTTGTTGCAACTAAATCAGCAAGGTCAGGATGATGAACAAATAACTTATCATAGAAATCTTCTTAAAGATTATCTTATCATGAATCGAAATAAATATGAAAAATAATTAAAATATTTTCCCTCAACAACTGTTTATAGTTTTGCAATATTTAAAAAATTAAACGTGATTATTAAAGAAAATTCGTGAAAATAAAAGTTAAAGAATTATTTTAAAATAAATATTTAAGCTAACTTTTAAATAATGGACAGTTACAATTTAGTTTTAATTTAGTTATTTCTAGTTTTAAAAGTTATTTTTAAATTCGGGTTTAAAATATTAAAATACTAAAAGATAAATTGAGTAAATTATAAAGCTAAATGTGTATAATAACTTAAGACATGAAGTATGGAATTAGTTTTAAATAATTTTTTACTCCAATTAAAATCACTGATTTTCACAAAGTTATCCTATAATAAGTTTCATTTTATTTTTTGAATTGCACAATGATATTAAGGCTTTTCATCTAGTTAATTGAGTTAATTTAACATTTTAAAATAATTGTGAAAAGGATTATAGTCTTATTCCAATTAATATATTTTTTTAAAAAATAATTATAAAACCATTTTTGTCTTTTCACAAGACTTATATAAGAAAAAAGAAAACAAAATTTACATAACTCTTTTCGTCTATTATTATTTATGTTAAATAATTCCCAATATATTATAAATTGCTGTTGAAGATTTGTATATTACGGGAAATAGAATTTAAAATTAAAACTTTGTTTGCTAAAATTATTTCTTTGAACTCAATTGCTTTAAGGCAATTAAAACAAATTTATTAATTTTCTTCAGGATTTTTTCTGATTTCTAGTGTTTTTAGGAAAAAATTAGTTAAGAAGTGCATATAACTTTATTTTATACGGGCAAAAAAGAAATGGCGTTTATTTGTTAAACTATTTCCATAAAAGGAATGTATGTATGTTACATGTATGAAGTTAAGTATGTAACAGCCAAAATTTTGATATCATAATTTGTAATATATTTTTCATTTTGCAAAAGTATTTAGTTAACTAATATTACTTATTAATTCCTCAATTCAATAGTTTTACATATTAAGCTAAAGTATTACTTTTGTCCTAATTGATAGTGCGTTTTCATTGAATTTAGTGCCTAGTACATACTCAATAATTATTATTGACATATTTGAGAAATAAACTAGAGATTTCCCATAAAAATTCTAAAAAAAAGTATTGAGTACTAGGTTCAGTGAAAACGCACTATAAGGTAGTGTAATTTCGACAAAAGCCACAGCGCAGCTGACATGTGAAATCAAATGAATATGACGTAAGCATGTGGTAGCACATGTGTCAAAATCAAGTAACATTTAATTTCATGGTAAGCGGAGGTAAAAGGTAAAGGGGGTTTCAGACGATAGGACTTGTTCAATTGAATTTGTCCAATTCAAGTATGTAAACGACAAATGGACAAATTCAAGAGATTCGATGGTCTTGACTATTGAATCTGATGAATCTGCAGGTTGGCCAACTCAACCAATTCAGCCTTTTACTTGTCAAATAAAAACAAAAGGGTAACAACTATAAACAGTGATAGTACAGTGTTTTCTACTCTTAGAAGATTGATTTATAAGTTTATTTATTGTTGCTGCATAATAAAAGGTAGGTTTTACTTTTAGCTGGGAAATAAATAAACTTAAATATGATAGGTGTATTCAATATTTTCACAATTACAGTACTGAAAGCACCCTTTCTTGGACAAATTCAACTGTGTAAAAGCAAGCTCTATCATACGAAAACGAAAACAAAAATTCAATTGAATATGTCCAACTGGACAAGTCCTATCGTCTGAAACCCCCTTAAGACGGAGTTTCGCAAATTTCGAAAAAGCTTTTACCCCTTCCTGAGGCAGAAATATTTCGGCCTCATGCTTGGTATCTTACTAATAAACATTTATATACACATGTTATCTGTAATATTTTCCAACATATTTTCACATATTTTAGTGGACTGAGAAATGTAGGGTAACATTTCCGAAATGTTACAAGCCTCAATGTGAATACCCCCTAATAGAGACAAATTCTATATGTTAAGGGCCCTCTAGACTATCAAGGATCCTTGATCAAAGTCGCCTTGTTCAAGTAAACTTGATAGTTAAGGGAGATTTGGTCAAGTAGAAATGACAGCTTTGAAAAAATTTCATCAAAGTTTTTGACAGATATAAATTGTATTGAGCAACACTTAGAAAGAGTTCACATGCTATTTTTAATTAATAATAAAAAAAAATATTCGAATTTTTTTAGTATAAAATGTTTGTAACTAAATACATTTAGTTTTACAACAAAATATGTCAGAAAAAAACATCAAATTAACGTATCTAAAAATGATCGGCATTAATAAAAACAAATTTGACACTAATTTGCTCAAATTTCCTTGATCAAGTAGACTTGATAGTTAATGGCAAAATTTCTAGCAACTATTTGAGCAAATTTAGCTCACATTCCATCAAGTCTACTTGATCAAGGATCCTTGATAGTCTAGAGTGCCCTTTATAATAGACGCTCTCCTGTTTCTTGCTATGAACTGTCTTTCTTTACAAGGTTCCAAGGAAACACTTTTAGTGATTTCACTGTAAATTTCCCTCAACCAAGTCAAGGAAATTTTCTTAATTTTATTACTCTGCTCACCAAATATAATTCCAATCTCCAATATCAGTTAGAACACATTAAAAAGGGACAAGTATCATATTTGTCAAAGACAATTCAAAATGAATTAATCGAGGTAATGGCAGTTCGAAAACCATTATAAATGAGATTAAGGAAGCCAATTACTTCACCATCATGTTTGACTGCACTCGAAATCACACACACGAACAAATTAGCCAAGTTATTCTATACATATACAGACTTTAAATGTGATAGAAAAGAAAGTTTTATTAATTTCAAAGAAGTTGATGGAAAGACTGGAGAATACATTAGAAAGCAAGTTCTACAAAAATTCGAACCTGATGGTTTGGATGTGCAAAAATGTCGTAGGTCATCTTACGACAACGGTTCTGATATGGCCGGCATATATAAAGTAGTCCAATCTAGAGCCATCAAAATAAACGAGCTGGCAGAGTTTGTGCCATGCCTGGCACACTCTTTAAATCTAGTGGGCGCAAATTCAGTGTCATCATGTTCAGAAGCAGTTGGCCTATTTGGATTTGTACGAAAACTTTTTTGTTTCTTTGTTGGATCCACGACACGGTGGAAAGTAATTCAAAAGTGTAAAAAACCAATTTAAAGGGAAGCAGTCAAACAAGATGCTCCGCAAAACACCTAGCTGTAAAAGCGCTATTAAGTAATTTACAGGAAGCTGTGGAAGCTCTGAAAAAAATTGAGGAATCCTCAAAGTACGAAACTGGTCATCTATTGCAGGCAATGATGGATTTTAAATTTATTCTTAACTTGACAATTTGGGCTAATATTCTTCGACAGATTGATAGAGTTAACATCGAAATAGAAAATTTCGCGTTCAACAAACGAATTTCTAGGAAGAAAATATAATATGATGAAGCCTGCGAGGATGAGTCTAAAATACTAGACCCAGTTCAACTGTTTTCCAAAGATTTAAATGTGTTTTTTGATAAGATTTTAAAAGAAATTGAAATACGGGTAGAGAGCGCGAAAAACTTAAATAAAAAATTTTGCTTCTCTATGTGGCCATACATTTTTAAACAGTTCAACTGAAGATCTGCAGAAATATGGCGCTAATCTAGCTCGAAAATATTCAAGAGATTTGAATACAGTTGGTTCTTTGAGGAACTGGCTATAGTCAGAAATCTAGTGACAGGAATTAAAGAAAATTCAAGTGCTTTAGACCTCTTACAGCTTCTCTGCAAGCACGACTTTCAAGAAGCATTTCCCAATGTTAGTAGAGCTCTAAGGATATACTGCACATTACCAACGATATTTGAAAGTTGTGAGTGAAGTTTCAGCAAACTTAAAATAATTAAGAGCTATCTACGTTCAATCATGAGTCAAGAACGTCTATCTGGCCTTGCAATACTAGCTATTGAAAGTAAAACTGCCTATGAGGCCAAATCCAAAAAGTTTTTTCCTTTGTACTTTCTTGCAAGCTATGAGTAATAAAGTAATTAAGGATTATTTGTTGCGGGACTTTCCTTAAAATACATATAACTTACCTGACAAACAAGAACATCTTGATAGGTCCAATCAAAATCTTAACATAATTTTTCTAATAAATGTGTTTGATTTATTTTAATTTTCAATTATTTATTCAATTATTTATTATTATAATAAAAAAAAACTGAAAATTATTTTTACGTTGAAGGGTAGCATCCTGTTTACATAATTCAATAAAATAATAGCATTTCAAGCGATTAAACAAATAAGAAATTATTTGGCTACAAATATGATAAAAAGATAATAAAAATTTACTTTTCTTTATCATAATTGAGTTTATCTATATTTTCGATATTTTTATTATACATTTTTAGAAAGTGTTAGATAATTAATTGTTTGATGTCCATTTTCCATTTCTTTATCAAAATAAATCAAGGAAGATTCTGGATTTGAATCCGTTAATAGCATTGTTAAAGCATCTTCACAATATTGAAGAAAATTAATTAATAAAATAATATTTAGAATTTAAGTCTTATTTAAAAAAAGAAAAGATCTATAAAGAAAAAAATAAATTCAACAATTGCTAAAAATCATAGTAATTATTAGCAAAAATAAAAAAAAACTGAATAGCAAGAGGCATAAATAAACACTAAAAAATCAACTTTAAACAGCAACAACAAAAATTAGCAATGTTATGTAAACGATTGGCGTACCCTGATTTAAAACAATTTTACTACCATTTACCCAATAATTACTAATCTGTCTTTATTCGTACCAATTCCCACATCTTATATGTTTCTTTAAAAGATGCAAAACTATTTAAATCAAAATAGTCTTTTTTGTATAAATAAATAGCTTAAGTTTGATTGTAATTGTTTAAAATAATAATAATAATGATAATGAATAATTAAAAAGGGAAAAGTATATACTAAATAGTAAATAATGGGACATTTTCTAATTAAGTCGAATAAATAAATAAATATTTATTTATAAAACTAAAACTTAGAATTGGTACATGTGCCTACATAAAAATAATAAATTCGTAAATTATATAATTAGGATTTTGTCTAGACTTAAGATCTATTGAAAAGCTTTGGTTTAATTTAGGTTTAAGTCTAGGGTTAAGTATAAAGATTTAAAAGGTACAAAGTCCCATGAACTAAAAGAAAATTGCATAGTTCAGAAAAATTATTATAATACAAAAAAAAAAAATAATAAAAGCAATATTGTTTTGCAGATGTAGCACAAAACAATATTGCATTATAGAAAAAACAAAAATTGCATGACAGAAAGGTACTATAAAAGAAAGTACTTTTCTTTAGAATAAGGCAGTCTGTTGTAATTTTTTGGTAACTGAGGTTGTTTTTGAGGGTAGGTTAAGACCGGTCGAAACTGGCCAAGACTTTAACTTTTTCGCAAAAACAAGACTTACGCCCGATTTCACAGTACGGGTTTAAACTTTAAATTTTTTAATCGCGTTTAATACTTAATCGCCGATTAAAATGTCAAAGCGTTTCACAGTCTACTTTTGAAAAGCGTTTAGTTTAACTATTTGCACTTGATTTTGTAATCCATTTTCACAACAGCTGGTGGCAAAGTGTCAAATTTTTGGTCTTACTCAACATAGAAGTAAATTATAGAAAAGTGAAATAGAGATAAGTTATGCATAATATGTAAAAATAATTGAGAATTTAATTAAATTTGGTATTGAATTTTTATAATTTTGAGTAAATAATTTTTAAAGTAAATAAATTTATTGTTTTTAAATAAAGTTTTAATTATTTAATAACTTGTTTGAATTGATTTAATACAATTATTAACTGGAAATACATTGTTTTTAGTAGGTTTTATTTTTTTCGACTATGTGAAAAGTTAATTACTAGCTACAAATATTAATTATATTTAAAATAAGGTAGTATAATTATAAAAATTTGAGAATTTTATTTAATTGAATTAAAGAAAATTATTTTTTGCAAGAAAATGTGTTTGTTTTTTCAAAATAATACTGCTGAGGGTCCTCCTTCTATTTGTGTAGTCCTGCCATACATGGAAAATAAGAAAATTAACGGAAAAGGACGCCGTGGGGTAATTAAAGTTACTATCTTATAGTGCGAGTTTGTTTACGTTTTAAAGTTTTGGTTTAAAAATGGAAAATAAAAATAAAAGAAGTGCCAATTTTTCGCCTGAAGAGGAAATAAGATTAGTGCAAGTGTCGTGCAAATATAAAAGTGTCGTGGAAAACAAAAAAACAAACAGTTGCTCTAAAAGTGAAAAAAAGAAGTGTGGAAAACAATTGAAAAGGAGTTCAATAGCGAATGCACTTCCCTATTTTGAAATTCAGAAGTGCTAAAGAACAAGTACGATAATATAAAAAAAACTTCAAGAAATGTTTTAGCATTCAAAAGAAGAGAGCAGTTAAAGACAGTTAAAGCAGTTATATTGCGATCTGAGCATGGCAATATGGTGAGAAACTTTTTTTATGACTCTTGAGGCAGTGGACTTAGAAGCACCACCAAAGTCTCCTACAGAAATAAGCATTCCGCCACTTGCATAAAATCTTGATGTCAGCAGAAACATACATTCTGCTGAGAGAGCGTTATTCCTGAAAAATAATACTAGCTGTTATGTGTTTTTCTAATATAATTTGTTACATACCAGTTTGTTGAGTTTTCGATCTTAGATGAAATTTGGTTCAAAATAATCCGAGCGGTTCCTTTACTCAAACGAAACCTACTATAAAATTCTTTATCATTCCATACATCGAAATGATTCGGACGTAAGCGTATAGTTCTTATGCGATGCACATAACTGTTTTCTAATTCTAAAACCGTGTCCAAGTCTTCTACCTCTTCAAAGTCCGCCAAATCGCCATCCATACTTTGCAAAAATTTCCACTTACTTACGGATAATGTTTATAACTAATAACTTGCACTGAAACCAAAACTTTAAAACGTAAACAAAACTCGTACTATAAGATAGTAACTTTAATTACCCTTCGGCGTCCTTTTCCGTTAATTGTCCTATTTTCCATGTACGGCAGGACTACACGAATAGAAAGAGGACCCTCAGCAGTATTATTTTGAAAAAACAAACACATTTTCTTACAAAAAATAGTTTTCTTTAATTCAATTAAATAAAATTCTCAAATTTTTATCATTATACTACCTTAATTTAAATATAATTAATATTTGTAACTAGTAATTAGCTTTTCACATAGTCGAAAAAAATAAAACCTACTAAAAACAATGTATTTCCAGTTAATAATTATATTAAATCAATTCAAACAAGTTATTAAATAATAAAACTTTATTTACAAACAATAAATTTATTTACTTTAAAAATTATTTATTTAAAATTATACAAATACAATAAATTGTACATAAAAATATCACTACATAACCAACAAATTACACCTAAATTAAGTTTAAACCCTCAATCTTGAGGGTTTAACTTTTCACAACTTTAATCGCGTTTAAAGGTTCAAAATTAGCACTGTGAAATGCGATTAGCAAGTTGATCGGGATCAAACTGACAGATCAAGCTAATCGGAGTTAGCAAAAAAATTACCATCGTACATATTATTTTGCTTATAAATGCTTTGATACAGTAAAATAATTTGTTGTTTATTTGGAAATAAGGAAAAAAACACTATTCAAAACACAATATTCAGAATAATAGAAAAACATGAAATTATTTTTGAAGTGAAACTTCTATAGCCGGGGTTCTGAAAATATGAGAGTAAAACCAAAGCGTTACCAAAATCGGTGTACTGGTTACCAAATTTTCAACCCTAATACATATATATATATATATTTTCGTATGGATATATGGTATATATATATGTTCATATGTTCATAAGGCATACGTCGTGTGGATATATATATATATATGTATATGTATATGTTGTGTGGATATATTTTCATATGTAAGGATATATATATATATAAGTTCGTGTGGATATATCATATATATATATACATATATGTATATGTTGGTATACATACAATTAAATGAAAATCTCACGATCTATATGAATAAGTTTCACTTCGGTCGTGCGTCAGATTGACACACTCACTTTTTTTTTCTATTTAAATATGTAATTATAAAAATAAAATAAAACATTTAAAACATATTTGTATTTAATTTTTGTAATATAGCAATAATCGCACTAAAATCAAAAGACACATAACTAAATCTCGTGCAATTTAATTATTATTAATTAATGCTACAAATAAATAGACATTTTTAGTTAATATCTACTACAAAGCTTGACAAATATTTTAATAAAATTGTCTATACACTCCAATGCAATAAATTTCAGGAATTTTATAATTCCTCCATAACAAAATATAATTTACAAAAATTAACTTTCCATTTTCTCTTTTATTTATATAAATTCAACTTAATTTTAATATCACATTTTGGTATAATAAATATTGGTTTACTATTATACCAATTGTCACACACAACAAACTTAGCCTTTCACTTGGTCTAATCAACAAAATCTTCAAACATAAGTCTACATTCAGAGAGGAGACTTTCATTGATATGACAGTTGAACTTTTGAATTGTATAGGGTTAATAGGGCAAGCTTTGAGATCGAAAAAAACATATAATATAAATCATTTAGGGTGGGGTGGGGTGTTCTAACCGTAAAACTAGCCGAGACTACATTAAAGGGTGTATATCATTTCAAAATTCATGATGTGTTTTACCATCGTGCGGGTGCTTTGACGACATCTTATGGATGTCAGCCTGCTGCAGTATAGAATGGGCGAATAAATCATGCCAATTAAATTTGATGCGTGATATGCGTCATATCGTCTTTCAGTTCGAGGTGAATTCAGCATTTTACATAGTTCACAAAAGTTATTTTTACAGTGGATCGTTGATATTTATATTTGCATTGAAGGAGCACGATTGGACTTTTTACGCTTGAATCAATCGACTGTTTGTGCTGAACTTTATAACAACTTAGTAGATCATTTAGCAAGACCAAATGACAATATCCAACGTATTGGTCGTAAAGTGATTCTACCGTCTTCTTTTATTGGTTTACCGTGAAATATGCATCAAAACTATTTGGATGCAATTAGTATAGTTCAACATTTCGGAAAGCTTACTTTAATTATTGTAATGACACGTAACCCAAATTGTCCAGAAATTCAAAATAATTTACCGTTGAGCAAAGGATCTAACTTCCGTCCTGATATTGGCGTACGTGTCTTTAAAAATAAATTGGATGAGTTGATTAATTCCTTAACTTATAAGGAAATTTTCGGTAAAGTAGCAGCATTAATATATTCAATTGAATTTCAAAAACGCGGTCTGCCTCATGCACACATTTTAATGATATTGGAAATGCAAGATAGAATTAGCGGAACTTTTGATATTCATGAATTTGTTTCTGCAGAAATTCCAGATATTCAGGCACAGCCTACACTTTATCAGTTAGCTAAAAATCATATGATTCATGGTCCTTGTGGTGCGGTTAATTGAAATTTCGTTTTCATGCAGGACAGAAGATGTACCAAAAAGATTCCCAAAGATTTTTCTGAATGTATTTATGATAATGTGAATGGATATCCCATTTATACGCGAAGAGATGATGGAATAACTGTGGATATTCGTGGTAGTACTGTTGATAACCGCTATGTTGTGCCATATAATCCATATCTGTTGTCTAAATTCAATTGTCATTTGAATGTAGAAGTTTGTGGCACTGTCAGTGTCAAGTATATTTATAAGTATGTTTATAAAGGATATGATTGTGCCTCATTAGAAATTGGTAGGGTGTATGAGGATATAAGTAGGGAAGTTCAAATACATGAAATACGGGCATTTTTAAGTGGTGGATATAATGGTTCAACTGAAGCTGCTTGGCGTTTATTTCAATATCCAATGCAATTTCAAACTCATACAATAATTCGATTAGAATGTCACTTGCCTCAACAGCAAAATGTCTATTTTAAAGAAGGTATTGAAGAACAAGCAGTCGCATTTAACCGTTTCACAAAACTATTAGCTCTTTTTGAATTAAATCAAACTGAAGAATCAGCTAATCAATATCTTGGTACCGAAATACCATTACATTATGTGTGGAGTGATAATGAAAAAAAGTGGACAAAACGAAAACGTGGGGTTTTAAACTAATTTCAAGATTATACCTCATATCACCCAGAGATATTGAACTATTTCCCATGTGTTTGCTTCTTTTTCACGTTCGATCTCAAAGTTTGCCCTACTAACCCTATAAAATTCAAAAGTTCAACTGTCATATCAATGTACTCTCCTCTGTGTGTGTAGACTTATGTATGGAGACTTTGTTGCTTAGACCAAGGGAAAGGTTAAATTTGCTGTGTGTGACAATTGGTATAATAGTATACCAATATTTATTATACTAAAATTAATTATACAGAAACTTGATATAAAAATTAAGTTAAATTTATATAAGTAAAGGAGCAAATGGAAAGCTAATTCTTAATTTTTGTAAACTATATTTTGTCATACCTGAAATAAATGAAGAAATTATAAAATTCCTGAAATTTATTGCATTGAAGTGTATAGACAATTTTATTAGAATATTTGTCAAGCTTCGTAGTACACAGCGGGCAATTGAGCGCTCAAAGAGACCTATTCAAGCTCTCCTAAATCAATGCAGAGTGCTCCGTCTCCGCTTGCGTTAAATGGATTTAGAAGTTCTTTAATTTGCTTCAGTTGATCTAAATTTTTTACTGATTTTTATGGATAAGGGCAGTTATTTTGTATTTATATTTTTGAAGTATGCAAGAGGAGCTTTACGCTTTCGAGAAAAAAAAACTATGTAAATCTCCAATAAATATAGTTATATAGCCTTTTTAATTTTACTAAATTGATTTATTGTTGCATTATACAAAATTTATTTACAATATTTAATAACAAAATTAAAGAACTGTGGTTGAAGAACCATATAACAATTTTTTAAGCACTTTTTGCAGTCATCCAAGCAGTTTACTAATTCAAATCTCAATAGCTCTTCCTAAAATTCAGTATTTTAGGAGCTTAACACCAAAATGAATAAAGGACAATGGTAGACCAACTGTTTAAAACGTTTTAAAAATGTATACCATTTAGCATATCCCGTGAAAGTAACTAATCTCAAAATTACTGCGTTTAAAATTCTTTTGGTATAAAAGAGAGCTCGTTATGCCTAGTTACTTGCCACCAATAACTTTTGATTTTTTTACTAATAAAATTGAAAAAAAAAGGAATATTGGCTTAAATCACAGATTATTTAAAGCCATGTACCATAGATTTAATAAATAAATCCAAATAAGAGGCTACTTTATTCATTTTATAACTTCTGACCTTAAAAAAATAAATCCCAAAGAAAAAAAAGGATAAGAATATCTCAAAATTAATGAAGAAAAACAAACTTTGGTTACTTGTTATTATAATTTTTATTTGTTTATTTAATGAACCAACAAAAGGAAAGAAAAAAGAATAATTAAAAATAAATTAATCTTATATCCTATATTTTCCTGAAACACTGAGAATACTTAACAGCAATTCCAAAATTTAAGTCAAGTACTCACAACAACGAAAAACATTTTTAATTTTTATTTATCGCTCTTATCGTGTTCAACAGTAACTCAAAAACAATGTTGATTTCAAAAAGATTGATTTTGTAGGCACTCCACGGGAATATTCTATGAGTTAAAAAAATAAAAAATTAAATAAGATCTGTGTAATCAAATTTTGTATATTTGGGTTTCAATATATGAAATTAAGAAAGTTAAACAATTCAAAACAATAAAAAGCATCTAATATTTTTCTATAACGTTTAACCCTTTAAAAAATTTTTTAACTAGCTGAATTCATTATGTTCAAATACCGAATTTCTTTTTTCCATAATAAATCTTATAATCTTATAATAGTTTTTGGGATATTTTGGATATTTTGGAATTGGAAAATTTTGGAATTGCTGTTAAGTATTCTCAGTGTTTCAGGAAAATATAGGATATAAGATTAATTTATTTTTAATTATTCTTTTTTCTTTTTTTTTTGTTGGTTCATTAAATAAACAAATAAAAATTATAATAACAAGTAACCAAAGTTTGTTTTTCTTCATTAATTTTGAGATATCCTAATCCTTTTTTTTTTCTTTGGGATTTATTTTTTTAAGGTCAGAAGTTATAAAATGAATAAAGTAGCCTCCTATTTGGATTTATTTATTAAATCTATGGTACATGGCTTTAAATAATCTGTGATTTAAGCCAATATTCCTTTTTTTCAATTTTATTAGTAAAAAAATCAAAAGTTATTGGTGGCGGGTAACTAGGCATAACGAGCTCTCTTTTATGCCAAAAGAATTTTAAACGCAGTAATTTTGAGATTAGTTACTTTCACGGGATATGCTAAATGGTATACATTTTTAAAACGTTTTAAACAGTTGGTCTACCATTGTCCTTCATTCATTTTGGTGTTAAGCTCCTAAAATACTGAATTTTAGGAAGAGCTATTGAGATTTGAATTAGTAAACTGCTTGGATGACTGCAAAAAGTGCTTAAAAAATTGTTATATGGTTCTTCAACCACAGTTCTTTAATTTTGTTATTAAATATTGTAAATAAATTTTGTATAATGCAACAATAAATCAATTTAGTAAAATTAAAAAGGCTATATAACTATATTTATTGGAGATTTACATAGTTTTTTTTTCTCGAAAGCGTAAAGCTCCTCTTGCATACTTCAAAAATATAAATATACAAAATAACTGCCCTTATCCATAAAAACCAGTAAAAAATTAAGATCAACTGAGGCAAATTAAAGAACTTCTAAATCCATTTAACGCAAGCGGAGACGGAGCACTCTGCATTGATTTAGGAGAGCTCGAATAGGTCTCTTTGAGCGCTCAATTGCCCGCTGTGTACTACGAAGCTTGACAAATATTCTAATAAAATTGTCTATACACTTCAATGCAATAAATTTCAGGAATTTTATAATTTCTTCATTTATTTCAGGTATGACAAAATATAACTTACAAAAAGCAAATTTAGCCTTTCCCTTGGTCTAATCAACAAAGTCTCCATACATAAGTCTACACACACAGAGGAGAGTACATTGATATGACAGTTGAACTTTTGAATTGCATAGGGTTAATAGGGCAAACTTTGAGATCGAAAAAAACATATAACGCACGATTTTAGAATTTTTTAAATATTTTTCCCGGCATCAGGGGGTCGATATTTATGTAAAAAACAATAAATCATTTTGGGGGGGCGCAAATCGTTTTCTAACCGGTTTGTGGAATGAATTTAAAATTCATTTGAGCAAAGACTTCATGAAAGATCACATTCAAGAGGTTGCCTTCAATAGAGCACTATCTATTATTGATGACATTTTATATTCACACAGCCTTTCATGTAAAGACATTGGCCTTCCAGCTCTAAGATGTCATATTGACATTCCAGTTATTAATATTGAAGAAGAAGAATTAATTTTTTCTCAAATGTATGAAAGTACCAATAATGAGCAAAAGAATATACTTAACAATGTTTTACTACAATCATAATACTGGCAGTAATATATTCTGCTTAACAGCACATGTAGGTTGTGGTAAAACCTTCGTCCAAACTGCATTAATACATAAATTAAACTCCCATCTTAAATGTATTCCATGCGCATTCAATGGAATAATTTCAACGATATTAATTGGTGGCCGAACATTGCATAATGTATTCAAGCTACCCATTAATTTAGTAGAAAACTCAGTATCCTCAATAATAGCTAACAGTTCACAAGTGAGATTTATTAAAAATGCTTCATTGATTATAATTGATGAAGTTTCTGTGAGTCCAATTTATGCTTTGAAAGCAATTGTTCGATTACCAAAAGATATTTGTGGGAAAAATAAATTATTTGGTAGTATAACTATTTTAGTGTCTGGTGATTTTCTGAAAACATTGCCAGTAGTTTCTCATGCAACATGCGTAAATCTAATTATAAATTGCATTAAATCTTGGTCTGAATTTTCTAAATTTCACAAAATAACTTTAAATCAAAATATCAGAGCTCTTCCAAGTGAAATTGAATTTGTCGAATTTCTTCGGAAGCTTGGTAATTGATAATTGCCAATTTATCCTCATTTCGGATCAGATATTATTGAGCTCCCGACAAATTTGATTCAGGAATCTTTTACTATCATTGAAGATACTTATGGTAACATAATAATAATTCACACTAAGAATTCTAGATTCCGTGATATTAGCTCCAGAAAACGATGATTGTGCTTTTGTAAATAATGTATTCCTGGTGAGGAAAAAAAATTCTTTAGTTTCGGTAAAGTAGTTTCAGAAGACATGCATGAGCAAAATAATTATCCAGTCGAATTGCTCGAACCTGCTTTCAATGGCCCTTCTCCTTTGAGCCTCTTCGAGTCCTCTCAAAACGGCTATCGACTAATACTTCTAGAATCGGTCCGGGGTCGCCGCTATTTGTTCGTGGAGACGGGCTATCTGGATGCGTAACCGCACATGGACTCCATCTCGCTTCTTATTCTTCTTGCCCCTGCCGTTAGTTGCGTTTACCTGAGGGGGAGTTCGTTGAACAGGGGTGCACGGTGGTTCAGCTGGAACCGGTTGAGTTGAGCGCCGGATCCTCTCTTTCTCTCGTCGCCTAACTAGGTGATTCTGATATTCCTGTAGGGAGATAGGTCGGGGTCCGGTGGATGGGTTGGCTGCCAACTCCCATTTAAACTCCTCTGGTGACATCGAGTTTCATGTGAGAAAAGCATTTTATTCGGGAATTTCAATTCTTAAGCAGAATAATTACTGAGGGGCAAATCCCGGAGATTTGCCGGACTTACCTCTATCAGCAGTAGATATATGGCACCGTGCGATGTGCCGGTATTACATAAAGATAAGGAATCGGGTAGTAGACCTATTAGGGATAGAGATTAGTTATGCTCTTAACCAGAATCAACTAGTGTTGAGCGGCAAATCACGGAGATTTTGCCAGACTTACCTCTGTCCTTAGTAGGTATATGGCACCGTGAGATGTGCCGGTATTTCACACTAAACAAGGAATAGGGTTGTTGACCTGTTAGGGATAGAGATTGATTATTATGAATCAAATCCTATAATTAAATAGTATTTATTTAATATTTCTTTCGTCTGTTTTATTTTTGGTGTTAACACTTATTTTCAAAATTTTTCTAAGTCTTTATTTCATATTTAATTCTTTCGTTTGTATTCTTAAAAGATAATTTCACTTTTTAAAATTTTACAAAGTCTTTAATTAATAACACTTCTTTTTAAAATTTTTACTAAATCCTTATTTAATTTTTTATCTAAGTCTTGCTTTTAGAACTTTGTCATAAAAACTTTCTAAGTTATCGCTTTATGAGGTCTTGGCCAGCTGTTTACATAAAGCAATTTTTCCTGTTTTTATTTTTCTTTTCGATTTAGCAGCAAGACTGTCTTATTCTATAATTAACACCTATTTGTATTTACAATTCTTACTCCCTCTTAGAAAATAAATCACTAAAGAAAGCATATTTTCACCGAGGTTCATTTTTCTCTGTGAAATTATGTTTCCGCATATTATGCAGAATAACAAAAAAAAATTCCCTAATAGCACATTTTCACCAGGGTTCATGTGCCCTAGTGAAAATATGCTTTTGCCTACCAGGCAAAAACACACCTTCACTGAGGTTCATTTGCCTCAGTAAAATTGTGCTTCCGCAAGGCATGCAAAAAATATTCTTTTCTTTCTTACATTTTTCTTCTTTTTTTTTTATTTATTTTTTTTTGTATATATTTTCGTTTTTATACATATTTTTTTATTATATATATATATATATATTTTATTACACATATATACATTTTTTTATATTCTTAATATATATATTTATTTATTATATATATATATATTTATATGATTATATATTGATGCTAGCTGACCCAGCAAACGTTATTTTGCCAAATTTAAATTATTCCTAGGATTATTTTAGTAGAAAAAAATGACTAACTAACTAACTAACGTGTGATCAAATCTAAGCCACAAACAGACATGGTTTGGCCTTGAGACTTATTGATAGTCATCGCAAATGCCAATCTTATTGGAAATTGAAGACGTTTAAATTGAATTGGCACATCTGTGGGTATAATAGAGATCCTTGGTAGTAATATATTTTCACCTCGAAGTTTGCCGTCAAGCCGTTTCGGAGACGTGATTGTAACAATAGCTGTGACACAAAATCCAATATATATTTCGCTATTAAAAAATAGGGGTTGATGGTAGAAGGGTGAAATTTTAGAGTTGTATGTATTTTTTAATGCCACATCATATAAAATAAAAAAAAAATTTCGGGTTTGACCACCCTTATCACTTAGGGGTGTAAAAAATAGATAACATCCTACTCTCAGACCTACTGAATATACTTATAAAATTTCATTAAAATCGGTTCAGCTGTTCTAGAGTTTTACGCTTAGCAACACATTTAGCGATTCATTTTTATATTACAGAATATTGATGTATTGATATATATATAAGTTTTTAGTACCCTTACATTAGGAGCTAATAAAAGTTGGTTCTTTGGCTAAACGCTTTTTCCAAATAAGATCAATGTGTTTTATTTTTCAAATGTTTATGTTACTTTTGGTTTAGACAAGTACGCAGAAATCAATGGACTACTGATGTTAGATTATACAACAAGATAATTAAAAAATCAGTTTACAAAGGAAGTAATTTCTAAGAGCTCCCATAATTTTAGAATGCAGGAATGTTGCTCACGAATTTCGAGAGCAGGGTCTTACTAGTAAATTTAAATTAGCCTTAAAAAATTAAATTTATTTACAAACAATTTATATTAAAAAAGCTCGAATATTATTAATTAACCCTTTTCAAAGTTTTGCTCAAAAAATTTGTGTCAAAAGCCTTGATAATTTTTTCAAAAATTTCATCAAGTTGTCATTTATACTTGACCAAATTTCCCTTTACTATCAAGTTTATTTGAACAAGGCGATTTATTTTTGCTCACCATCCTCTGTTGGATATTAGCCGACATTACCCTGTAATTAAAAATTTGTTTTAATTTTCGAAACTATGTAATTTTTTCCATCATTTTGAACCATAAAAGTTACAAATTCTTGTATCGTACTTACTAACTGTATATCAATTTTGCAGAAGTATAAAATTCGTATGGATTCAATTGCACAATTTACCACGTTAAAGTAAACAAATTAGCAGAATGGATATGAGCACATCATTTTTTGTTCTCCTTTTATAACTTTTATTGATTATATTATTATAATACTCATTAAGAGTATTATTTATATCGAAGTTTTGGTAAATTTGCTCAAATAATACCTAAAACATCAGCACGACTCTGATTGCTTGGTTTAATATCCATATTTTTACTAAGGTACTCATTATATCTCTAGTATGAGATCTGGGCTGGGATTCTGTCTCGGTGAGAAGTGAACAGAAATTCATTAAAAGCACTAAATAATATGAAAAAATATATTTTGTTAACATAGGTTCCTTAAAAACAATAAAATGGGTATGTATTATATATCGCTGGTATAATTATCACATTCTTTCAAAATGAAGTTGTTTACAATTTTGAACTTAACTGGTCAATTTCCAATGGATAGTACATATTGCCATACAAAATTTTTCTCTTTTTTTTCTGCTGCTTTAACTAACTGTAATAGTAGAATAATATTAGACAACCCACAATTATTATCATAATCGTCAATAGAAAAGTGATTCGATTGGCGTACACTTTACCGGGAAACTCCGTTGTTTTTCCCTGAGGCATACCTAAAAAATTTTTTTCAAATTATATATATTTTGGACTTGGACTGATAAGAATAAAAATTGGTCCTATATATAAACGAGACAATTATTTTTTGATTAAACTTGGGGATTCGAAGTTCCACACCCTTTGTCTTATAAATCCAATTTTTGTAGGGAAGTGACGTTCATGTAAACAAAATTGGAAGTGTAAAAAATTTATATTCCCAAACTTTTGATAGAAAAATTTAGGTTATTAAGTTCTTGAGTTTTTTCTTAAAGGTATAAGTCCCTTTCAAATGTATAAGGTATAAGGAAATTAAGATAAATAACCATCAATAGGTAAAAAATTAATATTAAAAAAATATCTTTATTATTTATGAAAATTTTAATCACCTTAAGATTGTGTCCTCAAAACTAATAAGGCCAAAAAGAATTTCATGCATAAATAGAAAAAAAAAACGTAAAAAAGGAAATGAGAAATATAATCAAAATCTATAAAGAAAAGGAAGCATAAAAATTTCAAAAGATGTAAAAATTCAATTAGAAAACGTATTACTAATTATTTTTTGTATGAAGAACTCATTTTTTGATCTATTTATGAAAAAACCGTCGGAAAAAATGTATAATTTATTTAATTACTTTTGGGTGATTCAATAAATCTTACAGTTTTTCAATTATAATCCACAATTAAAAGAAAGTAAACAGGGAAGAATAAATAAAACTATTGATTTTGCTTGAAAAGCAGTGAAATTTAGTGAGCTTAATGTTGGAATCAATCATAGTAATTCATGTTTTTAGTAGGCTAGGATTTTATATTATGTAATTGTCAGTTGTCAGTTTTCAGTTGTTAGTTTTTAGTAAAGGATTTCTTGTTTTTGTATTAAAGAAATAAAAACAGCTAATTCATTTATCCTATTGTTTTTATCAAGGAGTTTAAACACATAAATAAATGCATATGCAAATACATACATTTTTTTGAAGTATGGCACAAGGTTTTTTTAATGGTATGCCGCTGTCTAGCTTTGTCAGAGTTGACTTTTAAAAGCAGTTTCATTGCTAGCTAATATATCACTGTTCGTACATTCATCATATAATTAAATTTGTTGGTATAAACTCTACCAATAAAATCCCTCTTGAATTTCTTGCCTGAATGTTGGTATAATGAGTCTGAATATCCTACATTAAGTATTAAGTATATTAGTAGAGTAAGAATGATCAAATAGTGTAAAACTTGTTATTGATGAAATCATTTCTTCAATTTCATGATGAAGAGAAATTCAATGATTTAACAATTCAAATATTGATTTTTTCGGCACGATTATCATTTGTACGGTCTCAGCTTCTAAGTATTTTGAAATGATTTTGCACCAAAATTATTATAAATAACCACTTTTTTATTAATTTTTAGGTTATGCTGGCATTTTTAGTTGTGTTTTTCATGCTTTCTAGCGCCCTTCAAACAATGCTTTTCACTTTAAAATATTAGTTATTATTAAGTTTTAATTTGCACAAAAATTGCATAATTTGTAATTAAAATTTTACTAACTAGGTTATAAAAAAGTTTTGAATGACATTTGTCGCTCTGATACACTGGTAGTCTTGACAACCCCAACGGGAAATCTGGAATCAGAAAGCTAAAAGAATGACAGATGAATCGCTTCATGTTTGATTCTACAGAATGAAGCTGTAAGCAATTCGTGTATTTTATACATTTTATTACAGTATAACGCATAGATAAATGTTTTTAATTCTTTTAAAAAACAAGTAAAATATTTTATAATATAACTACTGTCAATATATGGTTTAGTTAATTTGTAATTAAAATAATAGTTAAATAAGTTATTATGTACTTTTTTCAGGTTAATTCTTGTAGTAAAGTTAAGTTTAATTAAATAAATTGTTCAAATGTGAATAGTGTTGAATAAATACAATATATAATTATAAACTATCTTTAATTTATTCCATTTGTAATTATTTTATTAATTAAATATTTCTTTTCAGACTTATACTTACGTGAAAGAAGGATGGGTATATAACACATGGTGGTCATATAGCATATGCTGTTTCATCACTATGTGTTATATATCCATCCCTATTTACTAATGAAATATAAAATATAACACTTTATAAGAGTATAACAGCGTATATATAAGGGGTACAATACTAGCTCAGTTTTCTTACATTAGTTAGTAAGTGATTCCCACTGCGATCATGCTTTGGTTAAAATTTGCAATGATTAGATGAAAAGAGAATCGATTCATAGCTTCTTAGGAATGGATTGCGAATGCATTGAGAATCAACCTTTTTCCCGCTGGGACGTTGTCTTTTGGGACATGGGTCCCAATGCATCAATTCAGCAAAGGCATGCGCATTAAGCAGGGTATTCACTATAAATGTGAATCAATGATTCGGCTCTCTCGGCCCATATAAAGTATATGGCTGAATCATTTGTGAGTAAAATTTTCAATGTTGAATATTTTCTCTCTTATTCGTGCTTTCCATATAATTTAAATGGGAACTAAAGTAGCGTATTCACTATAAATGTGAATCAATGATTTGGCTCTCTCAGCCCATATAAAGTATATGGCTGACTCATTTGTGAGTAAAATATTCAACATGTTGGATATTTTCTCTCTTATTCTTCATTTCCATATACTTTAAATGGGAACTAAGAGCCGAATCATTGATTCGGAAATATACCCAGCGGGAAAAATTCTCTCTTTACACATGAAATTGCGTATATGTGAATTTTGTAATCGAAGTGGTAATCTACAGGTTTGTATGTGTCAAAAACCAAGAACACAAAAACTAAAGGAAATATAAAATGCGAAGCATATATGTACATATATATCATAGTTAACATATACACGTATGGAATTAACAAACTTTTCAGCAATGTTAAACAGTTTAATTTGCGTTTTTGTCAGTCAGTCGGTGAATTAGTTCGAAAGAAGTGTGCAGCCAAAATCAATAAATTATAAAAGTTTAGTGCAGTTAAACAAGTAAAATTAATGATCTTATTTTTGGTAAGCATAATATCAACCTATAATATTGAAAAAAATTATTGACAAGATTTTTTAAAACTTTACAGATTCGATAAAATCAAATCAAACAAAGAAGGCTTCACCAGAAAAGAATTATTTCAATTAATTTTTTGTAATCAATATACTTTGTAGAAAATAAAAAATAAATTTTGTTAAAACTTGTTTTAGTTAATAATAAATCCCTTCCTTATAAAATTCAATAAAAAAATTAAAATTTACCACCAAAAATAAGATTACAATTAAATTTCATAAAGTAATCGAAAAGGTAATCTATGCAGAAAAGCTTTTTGTCTTTGGTTACCACTTTGTTTCCGACGGTAATCTAGAAACGCACACGTTACTTTCCAATGACATCCGCGTGATAAAATCCATCGATGCTGGTAATTTATAGATTAACATTGCCCAGGTTACTTTCCTACTTACATATTGGTAATGCAAAGAGAGAATTTTTCCCGCTGGGTAGTGAATACCCCGCTTAAAGGGCACTATTCACTTGCTCTTACTTTCAAGAACATGATCTGCTCTTTTGTATACGTACACGCTGTATTTTTACACGTTAGTTAATTAGTGTTATAATTTTATAATTGTGTGTGAAACAAGAGAAATAGATTTTGACATTAAAACTTTTAATATTTTAAAGGTTATGTTTTCTATTAATATAAATAATTTTCTTTTAAAATTTAATATAAAACACAACTTGAGAATTAATTAAGTGAAAAAGAATTAACTTTAACTTCATTTAGAGTGAATCATTGATTCGGAAATATAGTGAATACCCCGCTTTAAGTTTTTTCTTTTCTTTTAAATTTCTTAATAAACTTGGGTTGCTAACTCGTCGGGGTGAAAGACCTAATCATTCGAATCAGGAGTTCACTAAATATTCCATCTTGCTAATAGTTCACCTTTAGCCGTATCTCTCATATCTACCCAATGTGCCATTTCTTCTGGTCCAGATGAATTTAAACCTAAACTAAACCATCCTACCATCTCATTTCGTTTCTTATTACATTTACCATATACTGAAACCATTAGAGTTACATCATTGAGTTAAAAAAGGGCCACCTAAATAACCAAAATAGTTTAAAAAAAGTTTTTTGTAAAAAGTAGAAATATGAAATTGTTATTTACCTGAATAGAAAAAGTTTCCTCAAATACTGAATTTGGTTGCCCTCTTCTAGTAGAAGATTTTGCTTTCGTCATTTCTTGATAAATTTATGAGATATTGGTTTTGATTCGGTTGATTAAAATTATGATGCCAACACCTGATGTATTAAAGTTGAATGCTGGTTGTTGGGCATACATTTGATTTTGCACAAATATGACTAAGTTTTCTTTTATTTTTTGTTTTTTCTGTATCCTCATCTTCTAGTTCATCATTTGAATGTGAATTTTCAAGCATATTTTCTAATTCTACTGTTCTCTTTAAATATCTGAATGTAAGGAACTTTCTGATTTTAAAATTATTATAAAAAAAATTGTTAATTTTATAAAAGCAGTGTAGTTTATTTAAATTTAATTAAACGTTTTTAAAATCATTAAAAACTATCAGCTAAATCATTTACGATACAATTTTAATATGTATTTAATTTTGCTTACATACTTAAACAAATAAATTTTATAACATTGGATGCTATCACGTATTAGTATAGTTTATAAAATCATTGGCAGTTTAGAATATTTAATTAAATTAAAAAAACTATAAAAAATATTAACAATTGGATATGACATTTCTTTAGATGGTTTGTCCATTTAAGAGCAACCAAATTGTTCCACTATTTGCTTCTTTGATGATGGACATCATTTGAATCTATTGCTAAGGAAGTACCATCTGTTTCCAAAGGCCAACACAAACAGCAATTACTTTTACAGTCGTATTTTTAAAATGATATGCATCCTATATATAAATTAAAAACTTTTAGCTTTTTAAATCAGTTTTACCTTTTTATAATTAGTTTTACTTAAGTTTTACAGTAAGAACTTTTATTAATTTTAAAACTTTTGTGAGATATTATTATTAATTTTAAAACTTTTGTGAGATATCTTAGTTTGAAAATTTAACTGTCAAATTAAAGAAAACTACAACTATATGGATTTTATAAAAATAGCAATATGTTCTTTTGCACACAAGAATTTAACCTAATCTAACTTAACCCAAATAATAAAATGACAGATATTATAAGCTTTAATTGTATTAGTATCACAATCTGTCTCATATGTTTGTCCCAAATGACAACACGTTTTACACACCGCACCTACCCTTTGCCAGTAATTCAGCACTTGGTCCAAAAGACAACGTTGTCAAGTTTACCAGTATCATAGTGTACACGAATATGCAATTTTAAGGAAGTCAATATGGAATTTTATGGAACTCAATATGGAATTTGTATATGTATAAGTAGTAGAAAAGCTGCCTCCGAAGAGTTATGCATTATAGGGCTTAGTATTAAAAGTATTAAAAGTATTTATCAAAATTCCAGGAAAATACTTAATTGTCTTGAAACAAAATTCTGTGCGTTGTGCACTACAAAAAGTGTATTCCTTTAAATGGGGGCCAATAGTTGTCTAGCAAACTTGGTCGTCCGTCAAGAGTATTTTTCACTCAAAATGCTGACGAATTTTATCCCATTTTTTGGTATAAGCATATTATTTTGGAGTTATATTTTAATTTTAATGACTAAACTTCTTATTCTGATGTAAATACTCTAGAGATTCTTTATTAGTTGTGTGAATTAGATTGAATTGAACAAAATATTACTGCTTTTCACCATCAGTCATTCTTTAGTAAAATAAAGTGTAAAACACATTAATTGTATGTGCTTAAAATTCTTGAGAAAAACTTATTTTCTTCTTAAGGATATTTTTACATTTTAATAATTTTTAAAGCTAATCTTGAAGTAATTTTTATATTTTAGACGCCGAATGCTCTCATATATCTACCGTCATTTGCCGTAACCACCGGATCCACGTTATTGGGTAACAGGAAATTATATTTTTGATTATAGAGATTCTAAGTTTGGAATAGGTGCAATGCTAACTTTTAATTTATCGTAAAATTTTAATTTATCGTAAACTTTTATTTTATCGTAAAATTTTAATTTATCGTTAACTTTTAATTTATCGCAAAATTTTAATTTATCATAAAATTTTAATTCAGCGAAAATTGTTCTTCCTTATGTATTTATCGTTTTGCCCGTAACTTAAAAAAGTTATGTATGTCATGACAACTGGTGTGTCACCACCCAGTAGGAAATTAGGAGAGCAATCTTGAGCTGGAGTATACAATCTATGTAACCAGCATGCCTCCAAAGTCAGGCAACGAGGAGTAAATTGAAGCTTTTACTCATTTATATATGGGCTCTTTTTAATGGTGTGTATCAAAGTATATCCGTGAATATACTACGTTTGGTAGTGTTTGTTTAAAAGCATATAATTTTTGACATTTTGGAAAGTATAGGCATGTGATGTGTTACAAAATAAAAATTAAATTAATAGTGATGCATAAATAAAATATTTAGTTAAATAACTTTGTTTAATTTATTCCATTTTTAATTATTTTATTAATTTTATATTAATTTTCAGACTTACCCTTTGGTGAAAGAAGGATGGACATATAACACATAATCATAAAGCATATGCTGTTTCATCACTATATGTGTTATATGTCCGTCTTTTTTTTACTAATATTTCAAAGAGCTTTTAAATTAAAAAGCATAATTATTCCCCTACAAAAATTCTACGCACACAAATGCATCGTTAAGTTTGCATGTGTATTATTACTCCAAAAAGTAGACATGTGTTCTAGAAATGTATATGAAGTGTCATAGGGAAAGGCAAGTAATCCCAGACTCAATGCATACATAGCAAAACTACTCCTGCTATACTCGCATTTCCTACTGGGTAGCTAAAAATTTAATTTAAATCTAATTTTTTAGCTAATTTTTGATTTATTATTTTTGTTTTACTGTCAATGAAAACAAGAATATGACAGTGAGTCCACTCCGATTGGTATTTAGGAGAACTCTCCATTTTTACTGTGCTAAGTCGTCCCATACGCTAAGCGCTAGTAAGTCCTAGGCATAAGACAGTGCAAGTACCATGTAAGGCCTCCTTACTTTTCCCGTTGGGAGTTTGATATTTTGATTGAAAATATATAACTTATTCCTTCACCTAGTTTTATTATATTAAATTGTTTTACAGTAAATTATAATGCATTATAAATGCAATTATATTACTTGAAAGATACAAATTATATTTTGTGTAAGGGCTTTTAATGTAATTATTGCAGTCAATTAACTTCTGAGAATCAGCTATTCTTGACGGCTCATCATGAAGCTGACTCACTTTGGTTTTTAGGCTAAATATTTTTAATTTTCCCCTTACCTGGTGTCTCCCTAGCCAGAAAACCCAAAGTGCGTCGATGAACCGTCAAATATAGCTGAATAGCTGTGCCTCAGATCTCCTATAATTCTGCTGTCCAAATCGCTAATTTACACGGTTATTCATAAAAATATAAAATTTATAGTAATAATGACATTAAGTTGAACTTTTGATAAAAAAATTATTTATTATGAAAATTTTAAACTTTTTCATATCATAATGAATAGCAGTGTAACTTTGTGCTGTAATATTTAGTCGCAATCTTCATGCTATTTAAAATGTATGAAGCTGTCATTAATGTCTGCGTAAACACATAATTGACACGGATATTCTAGAGGACCTTCTATTGGTCAGCGGAAAAGGCTGTAGACAAGTTAAATAACCCCGGATACAGACAAAGTTCCGGACAACGTCCGTCGTCTACTAGGGCCTTAAAAAAACCGAGTTATGTAAAAGTAATATATTTAAATCTATGCAATTTAACAAACAATCAAATAAAAAAAAAGAAACTGTGCTGGTGTAATAGTAGCTTTAATAATCATCAGAGAAAACAAATAAGCTGATGTTTATATCCACTTTATGATATTTCCCTTTTTCCTATGTGTTGCCAGTTGGCTGGGTTTCCCTGTGGCTGTCCATTACGTCACCTGAAAGAGATTTCAATGCATAATCACTAAACACAGGTTTTCTGTTAGCACTTAGATAATTGGATGGGTTGTCGGAGGCACAGGTGGAACCCAGTGGTAGTGAGGAACACCATCATCATTTAGCCAGGGTGCAGTAGCCTTCCAAGTTATCTGAGGTGGGGGCACCGACACTCAGGTCAACTGGTATCGTAAGGTGGAGGCACCAACCTTCAGCTTTGCACCGCGGCACCACCCCGACCTGTGGCCCCGTATACCACACCACGTTTTCACCATTCATCACAAGAAATAGCCTAGCTCATTTCACCCCTCACATGATCATATACCATATGCTGTTTCATCACTATATGTGTTATATGTCCGTCTTTCTTTCACTAATATTTCAAAGAGCTTTTAAATTAAAAAGCATAATTATTCCCCTACAAAAATGGAATAAATTAAACAAAGTTATTTAACTAAATATTTTATTTATGCATCACTATTAATACAACTGAACAGTTTAGTTATAGTAAATCTTAAATTTAATGCAAGACTTAACCTATATAAAATCACAAGTTATTTAACTATATTTTTATCAAAAATTACATAAATCATATATTAACAATTATTATATTATATTAAATTAAGCAAAAATAGATATATTTATTTAATTATATATATTTAATTTTTATTTTGTAAAGGTGGCTATGGACTACAACTAAAAGTTGACAACTTTTGCTTCCTTCTCCATATAAAAACCTGTTTTCTGGGACTTTTCGGGTAGATATTAAACAAGTTTGATATTTTTCTGATTTTTACATGCCCTCCACTAACACACTCAAAGAAAAAATTCATTTTTCAATTTTTCTTCGAGTTGTGCACATCGGTCTCTGCCATATGATATATCAAATGGTGGGATTGCACTATGTGTGGGCCTGTACTGCAAAGTTCTTTTTCAGGTTATATGATAAGCAAATTTAGTTTGTATTTTTTTTAATAGATTAAGTTATTATGCAAGTAATTATTCAATTATTTAATTACATAAATAAAAAATTATTACATGATAATATTGAAGAGGAAACACATGTAAATATATTCAAGGAAAATAAAAATTTGGGCAGCTCAGTTCATTACCGATAAGTGAAACAAATACATCTAATATTAAGTATAACCAATAATATTTAGGAAAATAAAAGGAATTCTGACGACTAAAAATTACACAAAAAATATCAATATAATAGTATAAATATACAAACATTATAGAACCTATATTTTTTTAAATTAAATACATATATAATTATATATGATTTTTTTATAGTAAAAGGTTTGAAAATTGAGAAAAGTTGTGAAGTTATAAAAGAAACATAAATAAATCAAATTTGAATAAAATAAATTACATTTAAATATAAATAATAACACATAAGTTAAAATGAAATGAGTAAAAATAATATTTAAAAAGAAAAATAACATTAAATATATATTAATTCAAAAAAAAATATTCAAAAAGTGTCTACAACTTGGAAATTAATTATTACAATAATTATTTTCTTGAATTATAATATTACTTCTTTTTATAGAACTTTTTTGTTGATCATTATCAAGTATTGCTGAAATAGAATTATCTTTTTGTAAGTTAACTTTGTATGTTTTACCTACAAAAATTGTGAAATATTTATATTTGACATAGTTGGATTTAAATCAATTGAAAGCATTTTCTTTTGAAGTTCCTTTCTTCAAATAATACATTTGAAATTCTTTCATTTCCCCAAATATTATTATTATTATTAATATTAGGTGTCTTAATTTTTATTTTCTTTGAATATATTTTCTTGTGTATCTTCTCCAATGTTATCATTTAATAAATATTTATTTATTTAATTAAATAATTGAATAATTATTTGCATTCTAACTTAATTAAAAAAAATACAAAATAAATTTGCTTATTATTTAACCTGAAAAAAAACTTTGCAGTACAAGCCCACACATAGTGCAATCCCACCATTTGATGTATCATATGGCAGAGACCGATGTGCACAACTCGAAGAAAAATTGAAAAATGAATTTTTCTTTGAGTGTATTAGTGGAGGGCATGTAAAAATTAGAAAAATATCAAACATGTTTAATATCTACCCGAAAAGTCCCAGAAAACAGGTTTTTATATGGAAAAGGAAGCAAAAGTTGTCCACTTTTAGTTGTAGTCTATAGCCACCTTAACACATCACTACCAAAAGTATATCTGTGAATATACTTTGATACACATCATTAAAAAGAGCCCATATATAAATGAGCAAAAGCTTCAATTTACTCCTCGTTGCCTTACTTTGGAGGCATGCTGGTTACATAGATTGTATACTCCAGCCTAGATTGCTCTCCTAATTTCCTACTGGGAATTTATCTAAATATTTACCTTTGTAATGCTCAATTTTAATTATTATTCTTTTAATTATTACCCAGCAGGAAATGCGTACGATGATAAATTTGATATATCATCGCCTTTCTGTCAACTGTCTATGTTGACACTCTAGATATAAAGTTTGATGAAATTAACATAGGGACAGCCGCTAAAAATATTACCTTTCAACACATACACATTAAGGACAGCTTCATACATTTTTAATAGCATGAAGATAGCAACGAAAGATTACAGCACAAAATAACATTGGTATTCATTAGGATATCAAAAGTTTAAAATTTTCAGAATTAATCATTTTTTATTAAAAGTTCAACTTCATCTTATTATATATATAATATATAAATAAAATATATAATTTATAGTAAAAAATGATACAAGTCCGGGCAAATAAATGTCCGACGTCTACAGTGTATTTACGCGGCAAATGTTCCGGACAATGTCCGACGTCTACAGGGGCCTTTACTTGTATGTGTGAGTGAGTCTGCTATAATATATATATATAGCTAAATACTATTGAATATTTAACTTATTATATTTAGTAAAAATGCCAATATAATTTTTAAAAATTAATATATTTATTGAAGTGAAAACTTCTTTAGGCGCACTTTGGAATTTACTTGAGGGTAAATTTGATTCTACCGTCACGCTCGGGTGCGTTACGCTCATTCGAATAGAGAGAGTCGTAAGAGTCGGTTGTGTATATTCATATGGAGATATATATATATATGTTGATAGCGATTGGATAATGTGAGTGTTGAATATTGTGAGATGCAAGAAAGCCAAGGATATCTTTCTTTAACTTGTGATAAACAAAATCCATTAATCGTTAATAAATTACCAGCAATTGACCATCGAGCGTGTGTAATGCATATTTTTAAGGAACCACTAGATAGATCACCAGCAGCTTATAGTTCTTTTACACGAGACAGCAGTGCTCATGTGCAATTTCATAAACTATTCAGCCAAAATAGATTTGGATACGCTTGCAAAATTTGCGATAGATTGTGGTTTGAAAATGATTTGAAGGTTTTGAATGATGAAAACATGAAATTGGTAAGGACATTTTTGACTAATATCGATGAATATACCATTGCCGTTTGTTCCACTTGTCGAACCAGCATTATGAAAAAATTAACACCTAAAATGGCTGTGCATAATGGGTTTGAATATCCTACCATTCCTGATAATTTACTGACTTGTCCATTAGATTTAGTTACGGAGAGATTGATTTCCCCTAGAATTCCTTTTATGCAAATAAGAAGACTTAGACACGTTCATGGCCAATATGGAATTTATGGACAAGTCATCAATGTTCCTGTGGAAGTGAATACAATGGTTAATAAATTACCAAGAAATATCTTCGATGATCATTGTATTTATGTACATATCAAGCGAAAAAAAATACACAAGTCAAGTTATGTGCATGGCTTAGTTAAAAAACAAACTATCAAAGAGTGGTTACAATATTTGGTTAATACTCCTCTTTACAGGACATATAATATCACGATAGATGAAAGTTTCTTTAGTATTAGACATGGGGAGGTACTTTTATCCGATATTTCTGGTGGAATTAATGTCGCAAATAGGAACGATGGACTTAATGGTAAAGATGGTAATGAGCTAATTGAAGATATACCAATTGAAGAGAGCTTATTAGCTCAAAAACAAAGAGTAATGTGGAATGATGACTTCTATTTAAGAATAGCTCCAGGTGAAAATAACTTACCCATAAGTTTATTATTCGATGAACACGCTGAGGAATTATCATTTCCATCAATTTATCTGGGTCAGTTCCATCAGTTTCGAGAAGAAGTTACCGTTACCCCCTTTATGATGACAACTAGTGAATTAAGACGATCAGATAGACGCGGAGTAACGCCCCAACATTTATTATATATGGCAATGAAAAAAATGAGAATAAGAGTAAGGGATTGTCTCACTGTTGCATTTAAACATGTAGGGAAAGAAACCTAAATTCCGAAAATATAGAGTTTTGCATTACTTCAAGCGCATTGAACTTCAATATCGAGGTAGTCCTCATGCACATATCTTGGCATGGCTTGATAATTCTCCAAAGGATGCTCTCAATGATGATTATGACAAGGCTATTGATCTTATAGATAGTTTAACATCGGTTTCTGCATCAGAAGCATCGGGGAATATTAAACTTCAAACGCACAAGCATACATTTACTTGTTATAAAAAAATTATTGCAACGCACAAAAATGTAGATTTGAGGCATCGTTTATGCCCTATAAAGAAACTATGATTTTAACTCCTATGAAAACCACTGAAGAAGGGTTTAACAGCTATAAGAAACGTTATGCTGAAGTAAGAGTACGGTTAGAAAATGAAGATTTTGTGGGAATGTCCGATTTTTACAATCGTAATGGTATTCTTTCTGATAAAGATTACATCAGCGTCTTAAGAGCAGGAATAAATAGACCGAAAGTGTTTGTAAAACGTGAACCTTCAGAAAAATGGCATAATTCTTTCAATCCATTTATCTTTAATATTGTTAAGTCTAATACCGACTTTCAGTTTATCACAGAGGAATATTCATGTGCTTCCTATGTTGTAGAATATGTTAATAAAACCAATAGAGGGGTAAGCCACTTACAGAGAAAAATAATCGAAATAATGAATGAACATCCAGAATTTGATATCATTGATTTATTTAAAAATATCAGTGTAAATGTACTAAATCATACTGAAGTTACAAGTCAAGAAGCTGCTTGGTATTTACTGCTTGAGCCTATGTCGAAAAGTTCAGTAATTGTTGTATATATTCCAACTGTATGGCCAATTGAACGTCAACGAATAAGAAAGACTTTAAAGGAGCTAAGCGAATTAGATGACGATTGTACTGATATCTGGAAAGAAAACTGGTTCGATAAGTATGAGAAAAGACCGGAATACTTAGAAAATACTACATTGGCAGAATTTGTATCAAAATATACAATAAATAGAAAAGGCGAATTTATTGAAAGGCATGAACCAAGAATTATACGCTATCGCTATTACGATATGGGTACTGATTTAAACGAATACAAGCGAAAAATGGTGGCATTGCACTTACCATTCCGAAACGAAGAAGAGCAAATATTAGCAGAAATGAAATTTATTTCCATTTATAATGATCATGAAAATATTATCCTGCAAAGACGAAAAGCATTTGATTCCAATGTAGATATTGCCAAAACTATTCAAATTTGTAAAGAAATATGTCGCAAGGAAGCTTCTATAGATGAAGTTGAAGTAGAAGTTGTTGCTAATAGGCTTCCCCAAGAAAATCCTTTTGAAAAGTTATACAATGATTTGAATAATGATATCAATAGTGATCTTAAATTGGCTACTTTAAATAAGCTTGGTGCTATCGCTAAAAAAAACAAAATATTATGTCTCTTTCAAACTTTTGTTCAGTTATGAGAATGGCTAATACAAAACAAAAAGCACTATTAACTCATGTGATCAACAAATTATTATCAAATGATAATAATCCTTCTCAAATATTTTTTACTAGGTCAGTTGGATGCGGCAAAACTTTTGTTATAAAATTAATCATGGAAATTTATAATCGGTTTTCTGAAAACGATGGCTATTGTAATTCATATATAAAAGAAAAGCAGCAGTGCAATAGAAGGGACAACTGTTCACACTGCTTTTAAAATATCTTTGTCAAAATTGTTGCCATTGAGTATAGAAGTTGTACATATATACAGATCACTGTTTAAATATGTCAGAGTAATAATAATCGATGAGGTAAGCATGATTGGGGCAGAGCTTCTAGAGCCAATCGATTTACGTCTTAAGCAAATCACTGGTAATTTCACTATTAATTTTGGTGCTTTAGATGTAATATTAATTGTTGATTTGAGACAATAACCACCAGTCAAAGCATTTCCAATTTATAAGCAAATAAAACGCAGAATGACAGGGCCCACAGTATGGCACCATTTAAAATTTTATGAGCTTACTGAAGTCATGAGACAAACAAATGTAGTGTTTTCCAATGTCCTTACGAAAATTGGAAATGGAGAAAAGCTAAATGCGGATGAACTATTATTGATTGAATCAAGATTCGTCAGCAAAGAAGTAGCTGACATTAATTGCCCTCATGGAATACGACTATTTTAATCAAATTCCTCTGTCCAAGCTTATAATAATTCCATATTAAATATAGCGGAAAACAAGGTGTCTTCCTTTGCTAAAGATATTTATACTGGCTGCCATAATGCCGAGCAACAAGCATTCGTAAAGCAAAAACTACATAAAATGTCAACGATTAATACAGGTGGATTGCCTCACGAAATAACATTTGTTTTGGATAAATGTTATATGTTGACGGCTAACATCAATGTATCTGATGGACTTGCTAATGGCGCTGTAGGAAAATTATGTCACGTAGAGTATGTTAATAATAACGAAATCAACAGAATTTGGCTTACATTTGCAAATCCCGAAAAAATTGGGAGAAAAATTAGAAGCAAAGTTTCAGGTTACATGTCAGCTTATAACATTCCTAGCAATGCAACACCCATAGCCAAGAGATCAAACACTATTCCTCTAAATAATAATAAAACCATAAATGCTAAACGTTATCACTTTCCAGTGGTGTCAGCATGTGCTATAACTATTCATAAATCTCAATGAAATTGTTTACGAGTATGAGAAAACACATTCTCAGCAACTGGTATATGTTGCAGGAGTAACAAATGTTGAAAATCTATACATTGTGACTAAAAATCCAAATTCAATTTTTTTTCACGGCCGAAGAGAATCTACATCTGTTACTGATTTATAAAATGAATTTAAAAGACTATCACTCAATAGGCTTCAAACTATCACTGATGACTTGATAAACTTTATTTCCAATAGAAAAGGAATATCAATATATTCCTTGAATTGTCAAAGCTTACGTGCACATGTCTTGGATCTCGATGACCGAGTTGTTCAGAATTCAACTATTTTGCTCTTATCGGAAACGTGGATGAATAACGAAGAAAATATTCGCATTCCCAATTTTCATTGTGTTACTAAATTCAAAAGGCGTAACACTAGAGCTGCAGGTGTTGCTATATATTTCAAAATAATAGAGATGCCACAAATACTTTCAGCTCAGAAATGAATGTAGCATTCAATAACTTCGAATCATATAGCATTAATAATTCACACATCGGAGAAATTTGTTTAGCAAGATGTAAAGTGGAAAATGGACAAGAAATTGTGATGGTTGCCGTTTATATTTCACCAAATCAAAGCAAAAAAAAAATCATCGATTTTATCCACGAAAACTTATTTATTTACACTGAAGCTGGATCAACTCATTTAAATCAAGATCTTCATAAGCTACCAATGATTTTGAGTGGAGATTTTAATGTGGACTTTTCAAATGACAAATCAAAGCCCTTACTAGATTTTTTGAATTCAACTTTAAGTTTAAAAATATCAAATGATCCCAATGAGAGCACAACAAAATGTGGAATGACACTTGATGCAGTTTTTTTTAGATATTTGAATGGATTTAGATCCAAAGCTTATATAACATATTTCAGTTTTCATAAGCCTATCGTTTCATTTCTCGAATATAGTACTGAGCTTTAATCAACGTAGAGCACTCCTTAAATAGATTATATCGATGGCAATAGGTTATAAGTTATGAATATTAATACGAGTCACTATAATATATAAATATATTATTTGTCGTATAATTATATTTTATTATAATAAAATGTTCCCTAAACACTATTACGTTTTCACTTCTACCGTGTGGTCTTAAGCACACACCTGATTTTTTTTTTTTACCTTTCTGTGTTTGCTAATTCCCTAAATTGTTTTACAGTTAAACCTTTTTTTGTACATTAATTTGTTATTAATCGACTTAAAACTCACAAAAATTCCAAAGCACTTTTTCATTCCATCTGTAATTTTAACTTAAAACATACACTAACCAAAATTTTACTTACCGGCATATAAAAACCAAGCTAGCACGAATACTTACGCTGATGAATTTAACAGTATTAGTATAAACTCACAAAATCTAAAACCTAGATGACATGATTACGATGAATAGTTGTTTAAAATATGTTGACATGTCATCATGAAGACAGATTTCCTGCTGATACCAGGTTCGCACAGAACAATTACTGACGGATATACTGACGAAATTACTGATAAAGACTCCATATAAAAAAAAATCGTTTGCACTGAGTTGAATTTACTGATGACTTCATATGTCGAAAGTTTTATTATTTTGTGTGTCAATTCGGTTTGTTAAGTGAATTTAATTACAATTAGGAGTTTTAGCAAAAAAAAAAATTAGTTTTTATTGAATTAGTTTTATTGAACTACACGTTTTACAATTTTTTTTTTTAAAATGCACTCATTTATAATTGGGTTGAATACTCTTGACACTGTAAAGTTCTTCATTTAATCAATTTTTAGTCGCTGCAAAAACAATATAGATTATTAAAATGAATAAAATGATTAATATAAAACTCTTACCTTCAATAATGCATGTGTTTTATAATTTAATCTCACAAAACTATTTAGTTAATTTCAAAATTACTTAAGTTTTTTGGTCTCAATAGATGAAAATTCCCCTGCGTGCTGCCATATGATTCATCAGTAAATTATTATTTACTAATGAAATTCCATAGGTAATTTACCTTGTTACACTCATAGATTCCCCATACAAAATTTCGTAGTGTCAGTAATTTCGTCAGTAAATTCGTCAGTAATTTTTCTGTGCGAACATGGTATGAGCCAAAACGTTAAATGTAAATTTCACTTCCAACTGGAAGTACAAAAATGTAGTAGATTTGTACTTTTGGCTTACAGTACATTCGCACCGACTACATTGTAGCTACAATGTAGGTAAAATCATTCCATATAAAAAAAATATCGTTCGCACCGGGATGTACATGAAGGATGTACGACTGTCAAAATTTGTTTTTGTCATTATTTGAGGTTAAATTGGAATTAAATCTAAGAATACTGCTATTAAACTTTTAAAAATCGTGACTAAACTTTAAATATAGTGACTTAATTCTAAAAATATTGATTAAACTCTAAAAACAGTGATCAATTTCTTAATATTGTGATGGCCGATACAGTGCAGGAAAATTTAAGTAATGAGGAAAAAGAAATAATAGCACTTTCCATGGCTGCCCAAAATACTATATGTATATTAAATTATGAACTGAAATTGCTCATGATTATAATGAGAAATGTAAATAACGTTCAAAATGCGACTCATTTGATAATGGGTAGCAAAAGAAAGTGGTCATGTGTAAGTTTATTTAAGCATCTGCTTTAAGATTAAATATTAATAAATATCATTTAAGGTTGCAAAATCCAGATTCTGGGAGGAAGATGTAAATAATCTTTCCGATGAGTCGTTCAAAAATACTTTTAGGGTCGATCGGAGCACGTTTCATAGCATTGTTGAGGGTATGTCCGGCTTAGCTAAGCAAAATACCAATTATCGGAGGTGCATTCCTCTTGAAAAAAGAGTTGCGGTAGGGTTATATGCCTTAAGTTCATCTGCAGAATACCGAACAGTAGCCTCTTTATTTGGAATTGGTAAGAGTACAGTGTGTGAGATACTCTTGGCCTTTTGTAAGGAAATAGAGAAGGTTTATGGGAATTGTTTCGATGAGTTTTACCCTCCAACACAGCAAAAGATTGTGGAGAACGTGACAGGTTTTGAAAAACTCGGATTTCCACAGTGTTATAGGGCCCTAGATGGTTGTCACATAAATATTAGGCCCTTAAAAGCTGATTCCAGGGATTATTATAACTACAAAGGGACCCACTCAACGATACTGTTTGCAGCGGTTGATTACCGATGCCGATATACTTATACCATAATAGGATACCCTGGGAAGTGCAGTGACTCAACCATTTGGGAATCTTCCTTTTTAAAAGCGGAACATTCGGAAAACAAGCTATTCGAACAAAATGCTAAGAATTTTGGTGGGGTCAATGTACCTGTTTTGTTGATTGGAGACTCGGCTTTTAGATTATCACAGTATGTCATGAAGCCCTTTACGTTTTCACTAGATCAACCAGAAGACGAACGAATTTTCAATAAGCGTCTTTCATCATGCAGGAGAGTGGTTGAAAACGCATTTGGCCACTTGAAGGCCCGTTTTAGAAGAATCGGCAAAGGCTTGGACAATAATATTAAACATTCCACTATTATTATTGAAGCATGTGTTATGAAGTCTCTTATTAAGGGTACATAGCACTATTTGCAAGGTTCAGAAAATCACTGCTCGATATAGAAAAACAGGGTCCGGGACCGAACTCACAGGGCGATTTAAGAATTGCTGCAATCTTTGTTGTTAATAATGGCTAAAAAGCCGAGATGTAGAATATTTGCCTTATAGGGCAGCTAATGATGGCTAAAAAGCCGAGGTGTAGAATATTTGCCTTATAGGGCAGCTAATGATGGCTAAAAAGCCGAGGTGTAGAATTAAATAACACAAGATAATTTTAATTTATTGATTGCCAATTGGGGCAATTTGTTTACTTTATTTTGAAAAGATAGACTTACCTGCCGAGTAGGGCTTTGGTTTGTCTTTTTAGAAAATTTAACAAGAACTCATTCGACTATTAAAATTATTCTACTTTTATAGGGAATTTTTCATCCCACTCCTCAATACAATTTTTTCATGTTCCATAATATTTTTTGCGAAATCTGCAAATCAATCAAATATATTTTGATTTGCAAATTTCGCATTTAAAAAGTTCAATGATTTGGTTGAACTATATTACTATATAAAACTTTTCTTTTTTTTCTTGAATATTATTTATGCGAAATCTGCAAATCAGTAAAATATATTTCGATTTGCAATTTCCGCATTTACAAAGTTCATTATGGTTCATTGTATTAAATGAATCAAAGTTTTATAATATGCATACATGCATATTTAATTAGAATTAATTGTTTTGTTTTTCTTTTTTTTTTTATCTTAAAAATTGAGAAAACATGAAGATTGAAGATCTTCATACCTAACATTCCTCCCCCCTTATTGAGAACATTTTTCGGGGGAAAATGTTTTTAATTTGTGGTTTGTTTTATTTTTAATGCTAAGTTTCTAATTTAATTTATTATGTATATATTTATTTTATTTTATTTCCTATAGGATAATTTACAAATAATATTTTCTTTTATTTATTATACAAGAATTGGAATTGAATTTATTTTTGAAAATTGGTTTTTTTGTTTTTCAAAAGATATAAAAATCACTTAAGCTAGTATCAATACGTAATTATTATATGTTTATAGAGATAGTAATATAGCAAATTTTCCTTTGAAAGTTTTTCTTATTGGTATTGTTGTATTTGTTTGTTACATATTGTTGATATGATTCCGGCATTTATTTCATAGATTTTCAAATGATTCAAATCAAATCCTTTTTGGGTGTACTTGTGGATTTGTTTGATGTTAAAAGAATTTTTCCATGACTTCGTGGTTTCATTAATAGTTGTATTTTTCATATATGCATCTTTGTATCATCATGAATCCTGATTTTGTTAAAGAAACCCATTGCTTCACTAGCGGGTATTGTATATAATGGTTCTTTATGTTTTTCAAGAAATACCTCAACTGTTTTAACTCATGAAATTTTCGATATAACAAATGACAAGGTTTGATCAGTAAGATTATTATTAATTAAATATCTTGCTCCGCACGATGATACAAAATCATGTAAATTTTCTCTAATTACCGGTGTGTCTTTAATAATTTTATATGATGTAGCCCAATTCCAGTGAAAAAAAAAAATATAATATACATATTTTGTTTTTTACAACTTATAACTAAAAAACTATTTGTTCCCTAATTAATTGGTATTATTATTTTTTGTTATTTCCCAATTTTAAATTAATTTTATAAAAGAATTATCAATTTGTTGATTATTTGTTCTTTTCTTTTTGATTTTTGAATATACGAGTATAATATATATGTATAAGTTTTTCTTTATTATAGCTATATATATGTTTTTTTTTTGTTTATTTATTTATTTATGTATTTACTGTTTTTTTTTTTCAAATTTGACAAAGAATGGTCAATTAGGCTATTTTTTTTTCTTTTTGAATTATCGCTTATAATTAATTTTAATCATTAACCCATATTGCTAGGAATTATGCAATAAATTGTGCAGAGTTCACACAATTGAAATGGAACAAAATTTTTTTTTGAATAATCCAGCTGACTTTAAAAGTTTATTGAATACATTTTTTTTTTCTTTTTTGTGTGTTAATTTAAGATTTATTATTATTTTATATTTTTTAAAAAAAATTTCGGACTGTACATGTAATAACAAATTGAATTATTTTAAACTATAATGTATATACACATTTATGTATTTATATATTTATTTATTTAAAAATTTTTTTTTTTTGTTTTTAACTATTAATATATTATTAGTTTTATTATATTAGTTTAATTATTTAAATTAATTGTACCAATTGTATTATTAGCTTTATAAAGATCATAATCTTGTGAAAAATATAAATTTGGTTCAATATTAACTTCAAATAATTGTATTTCACAATCGATTGTTGAACTATTTTCAATAAATTGTGGTCTATTAAAATTATTTTTAATTTTATTTTTTCTTTTGTTTTAATGCTGGTAATATTGTTTAGTATTAATTCATTAGGATTTTTTACATCGTATTGTTATACTTTTATCAATGTTATCATTTGTAATATATATGTATATATATGAATTATTTGTGATTAGTATTACTTTAGGATTTAATATTTCATCTGTTACAAGGTATGATATGGCATTATTTGAATTTATGAGTTGATTAGAAATATTATTTAAAAATTTTTGTGGTTGTTGCTTATATTACGTGTTTTTTCCGGTGATCAATTTATTCCATAAGATTGTTTGCTGTGTAGTTACAATCCTTACACATTTTTCTTTATTTATTTTATTTTCTTTTTTCACGTGAATAATTTAAGCCGGTTATTGTGTATGCGGCGAAGTTTTTTCCCTATTTTTATTGTACAATTAACATCATTGTCAATCTTTGTTACTTCATAAGGTCCCATCCAAATTGGGGAGAGTTTGTGTTTTTTGGCTGCATTTTGCAGTAAAACTTTGTCTCCAACATGTATCTTTTTGAATTTAGCACCCTTGTCATAGTAAAACTTGGATTATGTCTTACTATTGGTCAGATTTTGACGAGCCCGTCGGTGGATATTTTGCATTTTGGCTTTTACGTATGCGCAGTAATCGTCAAAATTGTATATTGGTTCTGGTTTCTTGGTCAGGTTACTGGGTATTGGTGGTTGGAAACCATACAATGCATAAATGGGACTGTATTTACTGCTTGTGTGGGGTGTATGATTATGTGCTAAAGCGGCTTCGCCTAGCCAATCATCCCATTCTGATGGGCTATCATCCACAATACTCCGCAGATATTCTATCAGGGGTCTGTGGGCTCTTTCAAGACTACCATTTGACTGAGGATGGTATGCTGTTGTTTGAAGTTTTTTGATTCGTAGTAACTTACAAAGCCTTTTAAACAGATTGCTTGTGAAATTTGTGCCTTGGTCGGTTATTAGCTTCTTTGGAATAACAAAGTATTTTAAGATCACATTTTTATAGAAGCAATTTGCTACTGTTTCTGCCTCGCAGTTTTCTAAAGGGAAACAATCAAGCATTTTGGTTAAATCGTCTTGATAAGTTAGTATGTATTTATTTCCGTGGTTGCTCGTGGGTAGCGGTCCTACAATATCTAAATAGACTTTATCAAATGGTTTTTCGGCAGTATCAGTTATTACCATAGGCATTTTATAAGCTTTGTCGATCTTGTTTCTTTTACATTTAGAACAGCTTTTTATGTATTTCTGAATGTCCTTGAACATGTTTTTCCATTTATAATGTTGACGAATTCTTTTGTATGTTCTATGAGTTCCAGAGTGTCCTCCCAAAGGGGTATCATGGTAGTTTTTTAAGATAGTAGATATATCTAGTGGGTCGGTAAGTTCTTCTGCTTCCGATTTTATATCTTGATCCTCTTGGATACCGACTGAATTACCATCGAAGTTCTCTTCAGAGCTTATTTTATCTTTTACATTGTTGGTAATGTTTTTTAGGGTTGAGTTGTCTAGAATTGTATCACTTTTTCTTTTCTTTAATCTGTTTTGTGCACGCGTTGTTGCCAAACAAACCCTTGTTGTACTATTTTGTTGTTCATTTTCCGTATAGTTGTTGTTTTCCAAGCTATTTTTCTCCTTAATTTTATTTTCACTGTCTGATGTATTTAAATTTTCCATGTCTACCTGGGGGATTCTACTTAGACTGTCTGCATTTTTGTTATACTTCCCCGCCTTATATTCTATTTGGTAGTCGTACTCTGACAGCTTATGATGGAAACGAACTAAGCGAGAAGTAGGATCTTTTACATTGAATACACCTTTCAATGGTTTATGGTCGGTGTAGACGACAAACTTGCGCCCGTACAAGTAGCAACGAAAATTTTTTGTTGCCCATACGATTGCCAATAGTTCTCTTTCAATGGTTGAGTATTTCCGTTCAGCCTTGTTTAAAGATCGGCTTGCATAAGCTATCGGTTTGTCGTTACCCAGTTCTCCTTGTGAAAGTACTGCTCCTATTGCTTCTCCACTAGCGTCAGTTGTAAGGTGGAATGGTTTGTTAAAGTCAGGATATATCAGAAGGGGAGGTGTGATTAAAGCTGTTTTTAATTCAATGAATGCTTTTTCACAGTCCTCCGTCCACTTAAACTTAGCATTGTTCCTTAGTATTTTGTTAATTGGTTCTGCTATATGGGAGAAATTTGGTATAAATTTCCGATAGTAATTTGCTAATCCCAAAAAAGATTGGACTTGTCGAATAGTTTTAGGCCTAGGGAATGCTTGTACACATTTCGTTTTTTCAGGATCAGGGAGTGCCCCTTCACTAGAACATTTGTGTCCTAAGTATACTACTTCCTTCTTTAAGAAATGACATTTCTCGGGTTGAAGCTTTAGGTTATGTTCCCTTAGTCGTTGAAAAACAGCTTGTAATTTATTGTTGTGGTCCTCTAGATTTTTCCCGTATATTACAATATCATCTAGGTATACAAAGCATTTAAATCCTTGTAGTCCACTAAGAACAATGTTCATCAACCTTTGAAATGTAGCAGGGGCTCCTTTAAGTCCAAAAAGCATTCTGTTAAATTCGAAATGACCCTGCATTGTGCTGAAAGCAGTTTTTTCACGGTCGTTTTTGTCAACGCATACCTGATGATACCCACTGGCTAAATCAAGTGTTGAAAAGTATCTTGAATGGCCTAACTGGTCAAGAATATCATCGATGCGGGGTAGTGGGAACGCATCTCCTTTAGTAAGGTTGTTTAATTTTCGGAAATCCACTACTACCCGCCATTTCTTTTCTCCATTTAGACCGTCCTTTTTAGGTACCACCAATAAAGGTGAGTTCCAAGGACTTCTGCTTGGTGTAATTATATGGTTATCCAACATTTCATTGACTTGTTCCTGTACTATTTCTCTTTGCCTTTCCGGTAACCTATACATTTTTTGGTTTGAAGGACCCTCATTTTCCTTTATTGGAATTTCATGTGCTAGCGTTGGAGTGTATGTTAGTTTATCGCCTGGAAGGTGAAATATGTCGTTGTAGTTCGTACATAGTTTTGTTATGGAAACCATTTCTTCCTGGTTTAAGTTTTTATCCAGGCTAAGATTATCTTTTAGGAGATGGATTCTTTTTCCGTTATAAATATTTTCCATATTGTATAAAACTGTTTTTATTTCAGATGGTTGTTTTTTCCTACTTGTAAATATGTGATAATTTTTTATTGGCTTTAAAGTAGGACGCATGCTACCGAGGGTCTCTCGTTTTTCATTTGTATTTATAATTGGTACTAATGCCTTTTTATTTTGTGCATTGATTAGACAATTTCCGAGGTAGACTCCTTTTCGTAGCTCAGTATGTGAGCAGAAAAATTCTCCGTCCTTATCTGTATCTATTTCCATGATCATTTCTGTTCGTCCCGGAATAATTTTAGCCTGACATGTTTTTTCCATTTTTGTACATAGACTTTCGATGGATTTTTTGAAAGTATTTGCCTTGATACAGGAGCTATTATTGTCGGTTGACAGTTTACTGCATGTTGCTGTAATGAATGCGTGTTTATGATCATAGTTGTTGAGCCTTTGCCCCATCCAGTTTTTGATAGGAATTTGAAAACTTTCTTTACTTTCCTTGCGAGGGAAAGTTAAAGTTTGCTTTGGTCCTTCGATGTTGCAATGTGTAGAAATAAAATCATATCCCAAGATACCATCACCTGATATGTCTACTTTTTCATTTATGATATGAAAGTTACAGGTTAAGGGGATGTCTGCTTGTATTTTGCCGATGCATTTTCCTTGCGTGGCACCCATTCCAAAAGCCGTGGATATAGTCGTCACATCTTTGGTTATAGGGGTGGAAGGTTTTAAGACTGTTTCTTTAAGTAGGCTTATTTCCGCACCAGTATCTATTACAAGTTCTGCATTGCCTCCTTTTACAATATCGAGGGGGATATTAGCTACGCATATTTTTGATGAGGGGGGCTGGCACCTTTTGGATGAAGAGGACTTAAGGTGACAGCCCTGTTCTAGTTTTCCGACTGGATTGAACTAGTTGATGGCTGCGGTGTGCTAGGTATAGTTTTTGATTCCCATTTTTTCTTAGCATAGCAGCTTTCTATTTTATGCCCAGGTCTTTGACAAAATTCACATTTTGACTCTTGTCTCCTAATTTGTATAGGTGGTTGTTGAACGGTATGCATTTGAACCGTGTTTGTTTTTTGATAGCTGGGTGTTTTGTTACCGCATGTTTGGATATTGTGCCCATATACTTTACATTTAGTGCAATAGGGGGTGTTCTTACGCATTCTGCAATCAGCGTATACGTGGTTAGGCTTGTTACAAAATCCGCACTTAACTTGAAAACTATTATTATTTTGTCGAAAATTGTTGCCATTCTGTCGAAAGTTGTTATTTTGATAGTTGCCTTGCCTATTTGTGCGTGATGTAGGCTGATGTGTACTGCGATATGTTGTTGGTTGAATTAATGGTGTTTGTTGATCGTTTAAAGGATTCATCAATGGATAATTATATTGATTATTGGTTCCAAGAGACATAAGCTGTTCCGCTTCTTCCAATTTAATCGCTTTGGCTATTATGGAGGACAGGGATTTCTCTTCGTTTTGCAGGAGGTAAAACTTATGGTTTGGATTTAAAATACCAATTTTAAAGACATAGATTGCCGTTTCTTCTAAGTCTGATTGTACAGCTGTAGCAGCATCGCCTGTGTATCGTTCGTTATTTTGATGACAACATTCCTTAAATAGATTGTTAACTCTTGAACCGTAAGCTGACAGGGTTTCACCTGGTATTTGACGTAAAAGACGCAGTTCATTTACCAATGTTAGATAGGGTTTTGATTCTATTAATTTTTTTCGTATAAGAGTTTCCAATTCCTTGAAATTCCTATATTCACCCTGTAGGATAGTTGAGGCCCTATCACGAAAACGAATTGGAAGTAGCTGTAAGAATGTGTTGACCTCTTCTGCATTTAAACATGAAATTGTATGGGTACAACATGTTAAAAATGTGTTCACTTCGTTTAATAAATGGGGTCCGTTTTCCCCGGTCAATAGAGGAATACTTGTACATATTAGTTGATTAATCTTACATACGTCTACAGGCATTTTAAGATTTAATCTTTTGAACGCTTTATTGAGATTTTTTGAGGATTTCTTTTCTGGCTTTATTAATCCAGAGAATAGGTTGGATCTTCTCTTAAAATTTTTCCCTGATCGTAAAATTCCGGTTCTTGTAACAGGTGCCAGATTGTTTGAAGCCGAACTTTTATTAATGGGTATTGGAATGTTTTGTTCTTTACTTGCACCTTCCCGATTGCCTTCTTTTTCAGGACTGGTATTTTCAAATGAAAATGAGTCTATTATATTTGCAAAACTAAGTAGTCCTGGAGTCTTTGGTATCCTTACCACACGTCTATCTATTGGTGTGGATGTTAAATATTTGTTTTGTTCTGTTGAATCCTCACTGGGTTGCATGTAGTGTTCTGTACCTGGATCTTCACAGTCTCATAGATTCGTAAGATTGAGAATTTACAGCTAAAAAGCAGACCTCAATCCTACCGGCTGCGCCAAAATGTTATGAAGTCTCTTATTAAGGGTACATAGCACTATTTGCAAGGTTCAGAAAATCACTGCTCGATATAGAAAAACAGGGTCCGGGACCGAACTCACAGGGCGATTTAAGAATTGCTGCAATCTTTGTTGTTAATAATGGCTAAAAAGCCGAGATGTAGAATATTTGCCTTATAGGGCAGCTAATGATGGCTAAAAAGCCGAGGTGTAGAATATTTGCCTTATAGGGCAGCTAATGATGGCTAAAAAGCCGAGGTGTAGAATTAAATAACACAAGATAATTTTAATTTATTGATTGCCAATTGGGGCAATTTGTTTACTTTATTTTGAAAAGATAGACTTACCTGCCGAGTAGGGCTTTGGTTTGTCTTTTTAGAAAATTTAACAAGAACTCATTCGACTATTAAAATTATTCTACTTTTATAGGGAATTTTTCATCCCACTCCTCAATACAATTTTTTCATGTTCCATAATATTTTTTGCGAAATCTGCAAATCAATCAAATATATTTTGATTTGCAAATTTCGCATTTAAAAAGTTCAATGATTTGGTTGAACTATATTACTATATAAAACTTTTCTTTTTTTTCTTGAATATTATTTATGCGAAATCTGCAAATCAGTAAAATATATTTCGATTTGCAATTTCCGCATTTACAAAGTTCATTATGGTTCATTGTATTAAATGAATCAAAGTTTTATAATATGCATACATGCATATTTAATTAGAATTAATTGTTTTGTTTTTCTTTTTTTTTTTATCTTAAAAATTGAGAAAACATGAAGATTGAAGATCTTCATACCTAACACATGTTGCATATTACACAATTTTCTAAACGATCGCAACGATCATACCAATGAAAGGTGGCTTGAACTAGTAGCAGAGAAAGCTCCAAGAAGGCATCGTATGGCGGACCCTTCAAATGAGGCTGGCAACCTTATTAGGAACGCGATTAAGAGCTATTTAAGTAAGTTTATAAGCTTTATAATTCCTTAAAGACAACCAAAATACGAAAACAGCAATAATATTCTATAACTAAGGTAATAAAATAAAATATTTACTCATTACCTGTAAAATAAGAGCCAACAAATGTACTTAGAGATCATAAATTTTATGATAATTCATATGAAGCCGACATATGCCGACAAAATCAAAAATCAAAAAGAGTGAAATGCTTTTAAACTTTTTTTTGAATATTTTATTTAATTTCAACTATAAAATTTAATTTAATTTTTTAGTTAGTTGTTCCATTACAACCACTGACCTTTCCACCATTCCCGAAACCGCAAGGCGTCCCCCACAAGCGAGTTGCACCTAACGAGCTCCTTGTATGAATTCTTTTGTAATTCATAAGTTTTTTTATTCTAGGGCTGACCAACCTTGAGGTTGATGGTGAGGCTGAATTGCTCGAAAATGGGGATGTCGTATCGACGGCAGAACAGTTTGGTGGGTCAGGCGATGTTTTTCCTGTGGAATAATAATAAAAAAATATAAATATATTATATTAATGTGTATATTTTTTAATACTTTTAATACTCTGCTTGCAGACAGAGGTCCCAATGTTGGACTTATAAGTCCCCACCACTTTGTGGACGAGACTATAGTGCTCCCATGTAGATGCAGCGGCCCCGCTTGCGCTGACTTTAGTCCTTTCCTCCCCTTAAAAGAAAAATAGTAATAAAGTAAATAGTAATAAAACTTATTAATACCTGTATTTCCGTGAAAGGTTTGAAATTCGGTTTTTTATCTCTTGAATACTGAGGGTTAAACCCTCCTCATCCAGCAGGCGTCGCTGCATCTCAACGTACACTCCGAAATTACGCCTCTTTCCGCGTAGCTCCGGGGCATACAATGCCCACGAATTGATGAATTTTGTCATATCTTCCTTGGACAATTACTTGTCCATAACGCATTAATTAAAAAATTTAATGAAATATCTGAAAAATGTATGCAATATTATTAGCAAGCTAAATCACTAATCCTTACAAAAGAAAACAAAAGAAGTAATATGAAACCAGTTAAATATATCCGAAGATCAAGTACACGTTCAAAAAGAAGTAATCGTATATTAATAGCAATAAAAGATCTCAGAACAAAAAGAAAGATTATTTTATTAATGAAGTCATCATCACATTATATTAACAAAAAACATCAAAAGAAAACACACAAAAATTAAAAATATTGCTTGTCTATAACGCATTAAAATAAATGTAATGAAATATCTGAAAAATTTATGAAATATTATTAGCAAGGACCATAAATTAAATATTCTTACCTTTAATGGAAACAATTTCTACTTGTAAGCTCCGCATGGGTTTTGACATTTGGTAAGTGAAATTATTTTTCGAAATAACCATTTCGACAAAAATGTAATAGATCATTTCCCAGTGCTGCCTTATAAAAATCGTCAAAAGTGACATCTACATTTGTACTTTACTGATGTACCTACACTTGTGCCAACGATGTACATTGCTCATTGCCGGCAATGGAAAATAAAGGTACAGTACAGATGTACCTTTTCGGTGCGAACACCGCATTAGCCAGTGGAAAGCAACAGAATATAAAAACAGCTTATAAAACATGCTATACATATATATGAACATTCTTATGCCTCCTTTACACATTCGTGACATTCGCCAAATGTCAAATTCGTTCTATTTGTCTCTATTTGCCGCCTTGTGCATCCGTCCACACATTCGTGCATTTTTATTTTGACAATTCAGACAGCTGATTTTTTTAACTTTAACTTTTCTTTAATTCAGGTTGATTTGTTTTTTATTTAAATATATAATTTATATATATAATTTTAATTACCATTATTATTTTTCAAAGATGAGTCAAAATTAGCTTTCGATTTTTTCTTTTTTGGCCCGATAATTTTTCCATATCATCTTCACTGCCATAATTTTACTTATAATCGTATCCATTTTATTATTTTGACGTTTGTCTGTGATAAGTTTGTATAAAGTTCGCCTACAAAGCGAGCTTTGCACAGACTTCACAAATTCACCAGGCAAAGGAAAATGCACCCTCTACACATTTATGTATTTGCTTGAATTGTAAAGTTTGCCGAATGTGTAGAGGAGGCATTAAATTGGACTATATAATGCACCTTCGTGTGTCATCCAATTGGGATGCTATATAAAAATAAAATCGTACTAGAGGCTAATTTTTTTGTCCAAATTTGTCCTAATTTTTTTGCTGTCAAATATTGTTTTCTTAACATAACCTTTCTTTATAAAAGATAATTGAATCTTAATTAAAACACGATGAGTGAAGAAGATAAAACGACTAGTAAAACGAAAGTAGAATCAAAACAACCACGAAAAAAAACTAGTAATAATAAAAAAATTCAAACGTATACAAAAAAATCTATTTTAGAAAGTCTTATTGAGTATGGTTTTCATCCGAAGGGCGTGAATGATGTTCTCACAAAACACCATAAAATTCTTCCGGATCATATCAAAAGTAAGAAAAACTAAGTTGCAATTTAACTGCCAAAACTTAATTTGTTCATTATATTCAATATTTTTGTTGTGTCTTTGTAACATGTTATAATACTATTTTAGTTAAATTTAAATAATGATCTCTGCTCTTCTTTTTATATGTATTTTATTTTTATTAACTAATTATATATATTATTCGTAATCTTAACCAACAGTTGTTAGCGGGTAGCTTTCCTTTTTTTTAGAAAATTTTATATTAATTTCCTAATAATACTTATTATCGAAAATGTTGATAATGTCATAAAAAATTTAGCATAAATTTCTTGTTCTACTTTTTTAATTTTGTATAGGCTTCATCAGCGATCAAGCTATTCTTTCACAGCTACATGTAGGAGAAGAAGTCAATTCAGATTGGTTTAATTCCTTCGAAAATTGGTTAGAATATTTACAAAAAAGTGGCGGTACTGAAAATTGTGCCAATGAAATGTCTTTACTACTTCGATTGATTGCTGAAACTGAAAAACATCCTGATATTTGCTCACCAAAGGATATAGACTTTCGGTAAGTTAAATTTTTATATTAAACTGCCGGGTCGAAATATTTGATGATGAATGTACTGAAAAGTTTTTAACTTTAATACTGATTAACTGGTTGTGTTGAATCGGGACTTATCTATACTTTTCAGTATCAATTCAATACGAACTTTTAACATAAGATTATATATAAAAGATTATACTGATTTAAGTATAAAGTTGCAGGATAAACAGTATGAAACCATCATAAAATATTTCGACTCGACTATACTCAATTCAGCATGAACAGCATAAACTCATCATTAAACATTTGGACTAGGGTGCCTATTTTTCAAAAAATTTTATTTTTTTATTTTTCGATAATATGAGCAAATCAACATTAATCGAAGTTACAGATGATCGAAGACAAAAAAGCGATTTTCTTCTTTCATAAAAACGAGACGCTTCATTTGAAAAATATTGTAATTAAGGTTTTTAAGACTTTATATGAAAGGTAAATTTTCTACAAAAATATTAAACAACATTATCATGATCAAGGTATTAGATGAAATATATAATAGTTTTAGTCATTAAGCGAGAGGGTAAATTTCGAATTTTATAAGTCTGTTATGGAAACTCTAAAAATTCTACCAAACAAAATTTTTATCAATATTTCATAATTTCCAAGCAGAAGATTAAAAGAATATCTAATGACAAACGGAAATATGTTACAGTAGTATAAATACCATACTTAGATTTAGCTTTGAAATTACTAACTTTTTGCAAAAAAAATCAATTTTATCTTGTAAATATGACTAGCCCTTCAAATTTCTACAAGTGTAACCACAATTTCGCACACAAATTATACAATTTTTATAACATTTTACAATTTTATCTATAATTTCAAAGAATTAATGGGATGAATTGATTTCATTGTATTAGCTGGTAGCATTTTGCTATCGTCCGTAGCAGCCCTTAAAAATGAAAAACTCAATGAGGTAAAATTTCTTATATTTCATCTAATATTGATAATGTTGAAATGTAAAATTTTTGTAGAAAATTTATCTTAAAACTTTAAATGCAAATTTGTTCACATGAAATTTCTCATTTTTGGGAAAGGTAAAAATGATCGCTTTTTGACTTTGATCATTTGCAATTCCGCCAAATGTTGATTTGCACATGTTATATATTTATAAAAAAGCACAGAATAACATTCTTTCAAAAATCGCCACTATAAGCCAAATAAATAATTATTTTTTGAGATTATCTGAAAATATCTTGAATGCGCTCCTTTTATTTTTGGATTTAGTGACCCAAAGTAATATTTATTACTAGAGAAAAGTTTGAAATTTGTAGATTAGCTTTTCAAAAATAAACAAAATTATGTGTATAATAATCGTTGATTTTGGTAATTATATTATTTACTAATACTTGATTGATCTCGTAAATTTTAATATGTGCGTAACTTGTTATTTGTAAAATTTGAAATTTTGAAAAGTTTGAAATTTGTAGATTAGCTTTTCAAAAATAAACAAAATTATGTGTATAATAATCGTGTTGATTTTGGTAATTATATTATTTACTAATACTTGATTGATCTCGTAAATTTTAATATGTACGTAACTTGTTATTTGTAAAATTTTCAGGCAGTTGTATTTAACGCTTTCTCACTTAGTGGCAGGGTATCCAGTTGCGCCTTTAGAACCTTCGACAGAAGAATATTTTTTTGATGTCCTAAAGGTATCTTTTTAAAATTTATTTACAATAATCTTTAAAGACTTGCTTTAAATAGGATATGTTAGAAATGTCTAACAGCGCATTCGCAAATGAGTATTATGAAAAAATTTACCGAGTGCTTAAAGCCAAGAAAGAAGCTCCAAAAGTGCATTCTGATACTTTACAAGACGTAATCAACCCTCTTCAATTACCATTTAACACACCTGAATTAACCAAAAAAATAGAATGAAGAAAAAGTGAAAAATAAAGTAGGTGCTTCAAAAAATAAATGAAGGTACTCTTTATCACTTTTTAAAAGCTATTAAATAAAATTAAGTTGTTAATAAAATATTGATTTTGATTTAAAAGGGTTTTATGAACCTTTTCAAAGAGATTTATAACTATAATTTTTATTAAACAGAATAAATCGTGAAATATGCTTTTTTCAAAGAAATAGTTTTATAGTTATCCTCATGAATGCAGGTAAGCCACAAATTAAAAGTAATTTCAAATTTAAATCTTGTTTGATTTTGAGATATGGGAAGGCATTTTAAAAAACATAGAAACGGGGTAATTTTTGCCTCTTTTCATAAAGTTTGATTGTTAAATGAGTTTAGAATTTCTCATTTAAATGTTTGCATAAAAATAAGATCTCTTGAAAAATTGAAACTACAGCTTTGACCACATTACACTTGTGTAACATAAAAAACTAATACTTCGTTTTTGCAGTCAAGTATATATTCAAACATTCAAGCATTCAAAACATCTAGAGTTTATCAAGTTAAGTACTTTATTTTATTCTTTTTTTCCAGTTAAAGGTAAAATAAATTTTTTTAGTCTTGTAAAGAACGAAAATTGATGTTAATACAGTTTTTTCCAATATTAATTCATTAATTAAATTCAAATAATTGATTTTAATAATATATGAGAGAAAGAATTCAGAAAATTCTTCAGATTCAGATTCTTTTTCAGAAATTGTCTTGCAATGCCAAAGTTGGTAGAATCTTCGGAAAAAATTTCGTCGAAGCATAAAATGTTTTTATTTGATTTTCAAATAATTTTTAATACTTTAAATAGAATTTTAGTAGTTTGTTATGAAAGGGGAAATTAATCTCAATCGGTAAAATGTAAAAATTTTAGTATTTTTTCCGTAAGGGTGAAGTTCAATTTTTGCAAATATCAATAATTTTTTGATAAATTTTTCCTTAAGTAGACGTTGTGGCTGACCTAAGTAGGAATTGACTTTAAAAAAAATTTTTTTATATTACTTGTGGTGGGGGTTATGTGTTTATTTTTATTATTTTCTTGTTATTTATTATTTTCTTGTATAAGCGTAGTAGTTTTTCAATTGTTAAAGTAAAATGCGAAGCAAACTTTGAAAAGTTTCTTGGTTGACGTTTTGTTTTGTTAGAAGTCAAATCAACAAAATTATAAAATTTAAAAAATGTGGCTACCCAAACACACCCTGCATAATTGGTGACCCCGACAATCGGCCTTATATTACACTGGTTTACAAATTTAAGAAAATTTTTGGTTCCATGACATGTTACCACCATGTTTTATGTAGAGTGGTACGCTAAAACCGAAAATGAAGTCAAAAATATTAAAAGTAGAACAAATTTTGAGATATAGAGGAAAAACCGTTTTTGTCATTTCGAAAAAAACCCTTTTACCCTTATCGCGATTAACTATTGTACCGCGTGGCCGATTTATTAGATTTGTATATTAAACTGTAGGTAGGTATATTTTACATATTTCATTAATATAAAATTTTCCCATAAGACTAACGATATACGAGCTATCCATACATTTATCGCGAATTTTTCGTCATTTTTACCAAATTTTTGGAAAAAATTTACATTTAGCGACATATTACCCTAATAGAAACCATTTTTTTATTTTTTTTCATTTTTAAATATAAAAGTTCAACTAATTACAAATTGAATGAGTGGTCGTTTATCAAAATTGGTTGAGAATTATAGATGTTATAAGGATTTATTTTAATCTCTTAAAATGAATACTGGGCTTATCATTTTAATCTTTTTTAATGACTATTTTACACTAGTCTACACGAAAAATGCACCTCAAAATAAAAATGTTTTTAAGGGTAATTTCGAGTCGCTGAATTCGAAAATGATCATCGTTTTTTTTTTCTAAGAAGCGTTTTCGAGACATTTGCAAAAAATGTGTTTTTTGGGTGTATTTTCTTTTATTGGTCTATATTTCAGGAAATAATTTTTTGATTGATTGAAAATGACTTTTTTTAAAAAGTTATCATGTTCTTCTTTCATTTGATATATAAAACATGCCAATCAATTAATTTCTAACGAAGTTACAGGAGATCAAACTTAAAAAAAAGTGATTTTTTTCACCTTTTTTAAAAATGGCCTTTTTTGTTTGCTTCTTTTTGGTTCAAAAAGGTTATTAACTAAAATTTTTAATACTTCAAATAAAACAAAAAATTGTTACAAAAATTTTAAAATTAAAACCCTTAAGATCGAAAAGAAAATAAAAAAATTGCAGAACATAAACCGAAATTTCGTAAGATTATTAACACAAATTATGAAATTTCAATTATTTATGATAAAAAAGAATTCTTTGCATTAAGTTAAATGTCAGCAATATGTGAGCGTCCGTAGCAGACCTGGAAAATGAAAAAATCACGTTCCCACTTAAGTATCTATAACTTATAACTAAAACGGTCAGCGGAAAGTTTTCGAACTTTGGAGACCACTGGATTTCCCGTAGTAATTATACGGTGGCAAGGGCGTAGCTATGACTGTTACATGGGGGGGTTTCTATTTAGCCTTTTGGCATTTTTTTTGACTCATCAAATAAAACTTAGATATCATTTTACTATGAATTTTATTTTTAAGGACTTTAACATCTTTTTTTTCATAAGTTAAACTGACACTTGTCAGCAAAATTCGTGCCCATGGATAATGAGTAATATTTTTATTTACACGTTAAAGTTCACTTAGCTTACTACAATAGTTAACCCTTTGCACTCGTATGTCATTTTTTACGAGTGCAGGTTTAAATTTGTTCGAGATGCACACACTCGCAGTGTAATTAAATTTCTAATTAAAATGTATAGCTTTTTTTTACAATGGGAGGGGTTTGAACCCCCCCCCCCCCTTATATACGTCCTTGTACGGTGGGTTATATCATGCTTAACTGGTCAAGAAAAATTTGAATCGAAAGTTATAGTGTACCACTCTTTAAGCAAATTTCGAATGCGAGAATCCAAAGTGTTGTCAAATACTAATGATAAGTTAGTACTAGGTATTCCAGCAATTCGGCAAACTGAATTTAAGGATGTCAAAGGATCGATAATCAACTTGTTAAATATATCCACCAATAATCCAAAGTGGCACAAAAATCAGTACCGATAAATTGGTCTAATCACATCTGCAATAATGAAATTCCATGTGAATTTTCGTCGCAGCCCTAAGTCCAGGGTTAGCGTTCTACAACCGAAAGTATCGATTATTGTAGAGTTTGCTGCGGAAAGTTTAAATCCAGTTGGTGGTAGCTTACCTGTAGAAGGGACTGGAATTACTGAGACATCAGCTCCAGTATCAACTAAAAAGGTACGCCCAGAAGACTTGTCATGAATGTTTAGCGAATAGTGAACTTGCCTTTCTCATCACCGCTTGAGCTGGGAGGCAGCTTAGTTTTTTGATTTATCAATAAAAGTGCAAGGCTGTATGTACTTTGTGGCCTTTTTGCCAAAATGAAAATGGTACCAACACAATTTTGATTCAGAGTAATTTCGACTGTGTTTTCCCAAACTTTTAGATCTGGAACGAAATCTACCACTTGATCTAGCAGAATTGCGTTCCAATTTAGTTACTCTTATAAGGAGTTAATCGAATTGGTTAGTGAATTTTACCAAAGAGCTAGAGTCTGTTTTCGAAGAATCTTGTGTGATAGGAGTTGTAAGAGAATAGACGTTAGGTTTGTTGTATACCTCAAAAATTTTATCCCGCAATTAGCCAATTATTTTAAGTTCCCCGGATTACATGCTAGAATAGCTTGTAAATTTTCCGCCAATCTTTGAAGCCATAACGAGCGAAATGAATTATCTGATACAATATCGCCACCCAATTCACGCATCTCTCTTAACAGTTGCGATGGATGACGGTCTCCCAATTTCAAGCCCCTTAACATACAATTTAATTTTGAGTCCTCACTTATAGGTAATCGTTTAATTATACTTGCTCTTAAAATGTCATATGGTTGATTGGGACAAGGGTTTCTAACGATATCGCTTACTATTTTAATGATTTCACCGTCCAGTACCGACAAAACATGATTAAATTTATTTTTTTGTACTGCAATTCCTGCGAGCGCAAACTGAGCTTCTAAACAATCGAATATAAATTGTGGTGAATTTTCCACCTGGGAGGAGGTTTAATTGCAGCCGCAGATATGTTAGGAGTTGTACCCCAAAAGGAGAATTCATAATTTAAATTGTACAATTTGTAAATTAAGTAATAAAAAATAATAATAATATTAAATACGAAAATACAAAAAAGTTTTTCCTTTTTTTATTTTTTGAGTTTCCAGAAGAAGTACTTAATTTTCTTTCTTGCAATTTTCTATTTTTAATTCCTCTCGCTTGAAATTTCCTTGTTTGAATTTTCTCGCTTGAAATTCTTGCTTGAATTTTCTTGTTTGAATTTTCTTGCTTGAAATTCTTGCTTGAATTTTCTTGTTTGAAACTCTTGCTTGAATTTTCTTGTTTGATTTTTAAAAATTTCTCTTATCTTTCATTCTTGATATTATTTGTTTAAAGAAAAAGAAAAACGTCGGGCTAACAATTTTTTGGCAGCTACCGAACTTCGTCGGGGTCACCAATTATGAAGGATGGTTTTGCATAAAACACTTTATTAGTTATTAATTTTTAATTAATATTCAATAATTTTAACAATTTTATTTCAAATTACACCATTCATAAATTTTAAATCACAATAAAAATTAATAAAAACTTCCTTTTATAATTTTATCTTTAAGCTTTATAATTAATTAACTAAAATCAACAGACATATAAATACTGACAACTCACATAATAATTACTTAATTAATCATTATATTCTTTTAAAAAACTCACTGACAGTTAAGGCGCAAACACAATGCACGTGGTTTGCGGCAGCGGAGTGTAAACGGCAGAGTAGAATCCATACAAACAAATGGGAGCTGACACAATGCGCGCTGCGCTGGAAGAAAATCGCGTTAAAAGTAGACCTAATTTCTATTTTGACACGCGGTTTCTTTGAGCAAAATTTAATTAGATGGTTCTGCTTGTGTATATCAGAAAAAATGGAAGTAGGGTTCAAATTAATTTATAATATTATTAAATACATGAATCTAGGAAAAGTAATAACCTTATTATTAAAAATTAAATAAAATTTTAAGACAAAATCTTGTGAACAGTTGATGTTACCGATAAAAGGGCGTTTACACCGGCATCGAAATCCTGATATCGAAATCACAATTGCATTTTTATATGAAATTTGCAGGCATTTGATGATGGATTGTCACCACAACAAAAGCGAAACCAGGTTCCACATTAACTCCTAAATATTTAAAGTGTTCTATGCATTGTTATTCCTACTTCAATTCTCATATTTGCTTAAATTGCGTGGATTATCGTTATTAATAAGAAAGCCTAATATTAATAAATAGAAATTTCTCGTCAATTTGAAATTATTATTAAAAATTGAAAATATTACAAGTTGTTTGTTTACACTGCAAAAACTCAAAAAAATTGTTAGGTTATACGATTAATTTTATTTTTAGTCTTTTCAAAAAATATTCGTATTTTTTACTAAATAACTAGAATTTTTTTAAATTTATATTTCAACTTTAGTACCGATAAAATATCCTATCATTAACTATTAAAATAAATAATGGTTTCAGCCTAGATAAAAACATTAATTACTACTATAAAATAAATTTAAATAAATTGTAATTTGTGGCTATTTTTTCGCAGTGGATAAGCTTAAATAACATTTTGCAATCATTTATTGAAATTTCGAAGCAGATTTGCTTCTAAAGGTGAGAGGGATATGATGAAATTAATTATACATAATTTACATTTATTTAATTTATGAGGAATAAAAATGCTAACGATTTTCTTATGAATATTGATGATAATATGTAAAAAAACATGTTTGATATATATCAATAGTTTTATTTTAATTTTTTTCTATTCCATTTAAAAAAATTTAATTTCAAATTCCAGGAAATACTAATTAAATTTAAACAATTTATTTCATATTACCATCGAGTAATGTTTGTTTCATTTTCTCATATAGAAATTTCTGAATTCTTTGTGCATTTGACGCAAAGGAGAATATAAGTTGCCTTTCTTCACAAATGTTTTAAGGCATATTGGGCAGCCGGCACTCACCCCTTCGACTTTATGCTCTTTTGATATATGTAACCAGAGGTTGTGTGTATGTATGACCCTTTTTTGGCTTAAGTAATTCTTCGGACATTTTCTGCAAATGAATTTGCCATTGATTCCTTTAGGTACAGGATCCCCAAATTTGATTGGGCACGTAACATCAACATTCACCTCCTCCTCTTCCACCACTTCTTTAGAGCTGTTTATTATTTCTATGGTGTTGTTTGAACAAACATCACCAACATTCACCTCCACGTTTGTTGTCATCTCTTTTTTAGGTACAACTCTAAGAATTTGGGACATTTATTCGTGATAATAATTTGAAAGCCTTTCTGGTTGTTCCCCCCTATTTAGACCCAATTTTTGAATCGGTTCTGTATTTATTTGCAGATTCTTTAATATACGTAATACCCAAGCATACAGCTCCAAATGTGTTGGAATTCGATTAAGATTATATAACCTTGCGTTCCCTTTTATTTTTGCCGTATTTTCAACAATAACTTTTACAATTCTTAATGGAGTATCGCTTGCAGATTGTTGCCACCAGGCACTGGGTAAAACTAACATGAATTCATGTACTTCATACAAAATAGCGTCATAATCCAATTCATTACAGTGTACTGGTATTAGTTTAACATTACACGAAATATATTTAATTATTAAATCAGTAAACTTCGATAAACTATCACTGAGACATGTTTCTTTAAGCAAACGTATTAGGGCATAGTTGCAGTACGTAATACTACTTTTGCTTTGAATTTTTTAGCAAACTGCATGGATTACTTTTGTGCATACTCCATTATCAACTGGTGCTTTTTCCCCTTCGACCATTACACTAAGCAATGCAGACATAATATCCTTAATACATCGAATATCCGGATCTTTACCTAAACTTCTTGAATCGAAGATTGCATATATTATAGCTAGTAGTGGTGGATATATAATCATAGATTCATTAATTGTTACACGTGCAAGATTCTAAACATAAAAAAGAATATTAACATCATTTTATATTTAATATTAGGTATAACATACTTTAAATTGTGCCAAAATACTTTGAACAAATAGTTCTTCATAATCTTTTAGGACTGCCTGCTTTTTTTGGGAGTCAATTATTTCTAAAATATCATTCATAGCAGCACGAGCCATTGAACTGTCAGTACTACCTATTGTTCGGAGTATTCTGATTACATCTTCATTTTGTGTAGGTGATATTTCAGATAGATTTTGTGTTAAATCATATGAATCAACCATTTTTCTACTTGGTGGTAATGGTTGAGATGGATATGTAAAATCATTTGTAGTATTTAGTGAACTTGGCACAGTGGACTCAAAATTTTTAGTAGGATAGCCTACACCATCTATTAAAGCAATATCCATTGGCGAATTCATAAATAGAAGATGGACTTTAACAATTTCAGCTTGTGGTGGTTGATCTAATTTTATCCTGTCTTCTTCACTTTCAGCAGCAATAACCTCCGAATCCCTACCGCCGTGTTGGGCTGATAACTTTTGCTGCACTACTTGAGTTAGGTCTAACATCCTTCTACTTGCTTCTTCAATTTCCTCAATTCCATCAACATTTTCTTTAGGTTCCATTCCGTTGTAGTTCAGTGTAAGCTGTAAAAAATTTTACTTAATAAAACCATCATTTATTTCTTTCTTCTACTTACGTCTTTATTTTTTCTCAGTAAATCCTCTCTTTCTTCCTCCAACTGTTTAAAATATTTTACCCATAAATACATCATTAGTTCTGCTTTGCACTTACCTTTCCAATTCTTGTAATTGCATCATCTAGCAAAAGCTCCCTCTCAATAATTAAATTTATTAAATCATTTTTACTGTAATAAAAACTTCTCAATAATATAAATATACTTATATTACTTATATAATTTCTACCTTCGTCCTCCGTATAGTCTTTCTTTTCTTTGTGTGATTACTCTCCATACTGCATTCTTCGATCACATTACTTTTTCACAAATCAACAGGGGAATGTCCACCTTCTTCTCGGCTTTTAACCTATTGCCTCCCATTAACAAGTTTTGCTTGTTCTGCACATGAGGCATATTACGATACACATAACAGTTTCTATTTTCATCAAAAATACACTTTATTTGTATTTATATTTAGTTTTTATTTTATTTAGTTAATGTTAAAGCTTGGAATAAAATAGTTGTACAATATTTGAATTTACTCCCATCCATTTAAAAGATTTTTTAGATAGAAAATTATTTTCCTGGCTTGATTCCAATAAATTTCCAAGATTAAAAAAATTTTCCAATTTTCCTTTTTAGGTCAAAAATTTATTACACAAGGTGATATTTCAAGAAAAATAAATAAGTTGGTTGATAAAAAAATGTCTACAAGAATAACAGTTCTATGTCATTTAAAAATAATTGAATAATTATCGATTAATTTTAATGTTCCGCTGATTTTTAAATTGGTGAAATTTGTTGATGGCTTTTAAAAATATTGTTGTAGATATCTCAATTTTTATACCGTATTCTTTAGGTAATAAAAACAGAAATTTAAATGAATGTTCAATATTTAATTTTAAACTATTATTATTCCAATAGTTTCTTATATGAAATAAATTGTTGAAGTGTTGTAGTAATAATATTTACATTAAAAACTGATTTAAAATAATATAAAAACGAAAAATTAAAATTCTGTCTAAAAGAACTTGATATAACTTTTCCATAAATTATATAAAAGTAATAAAAAATTAAATCAAATTTAATTATTATTATTTTGTACGATTGGTTCAAACATACTTTTTGGATTTACGATATTTCCTGCATAATTCATGTCTTTCTTCATTTTACTTTCTATGTTTTTTGCGGCCAAAACTATATTTGGATCTAAATTAGAATGACGTGCACGGACATGTGAATCACGATCACCACGTTGTCGAAATGATTTTGGACAAAATAGGCAACGATATGATTTTTCGCCAGCCCTTGGTACACTGAAGATATGTTATGCGCGGATAACGTAATTAATTATTTAATTAATTAAAATAATTAAATCTTTATAGTTTTTGGAAATTACTAAATAACTTACTTTTGGTACCATCTGTTCTCTATCGGCTTGAGTTGTTTTTTCAATAGGCTCCTTTAAAAAATTATAAATAAAATTTCCATATTTATTGTCTTAAAAACCATATTTACCAAAGAAAAATTGAAAGTTGAAGTACTTTCAATTGCACTTGTCTCCTCTGTCAGGAACAAAAGATCTTGATAACACCATAACTTTGGTTTGTAGACATTCTCTGCTCCTGCACCACTCTTTTTTGATGTCATCACCTTATACTTTTCCCTTCTAATTTGGTTCTGAAGAGTTCTGATTTTGGTTTTTATCATTAACGTTGAAATTTCGGGCTTTATATTATCGAGTCCACATTTAATTAAATCTAAAGCCTTTGCTCTTTTGATTTTATTAGTATAATCCTTGTCTTTAAGATCATATAGACATCGATGTTGACGAAGCAATTCGATCAAAATCGATGTTTCTTTTTTATTCCAATTTTCCATTTTTAGTTGAAATAATAATAAAAATTATTATAGAAATATTTATTTTTACTTGTTAAAATTTATATTATATTAACTTAACCTAAAATTGTATATTCTTAAATTAAAAATCAATACATATAGGTACTTAATTAATTAATATTCTATTAGTTTTAGATAACAAAATTCATCAAAAAATATAAATTACTTACCAGCTTTCGGTAAAATGTCAAATGCCAAAAACAAAGCTTACTTCTGTGTATTGGTAAGTAGACCTGGTGATGCAGCTATATTTCACGCATCAAAAGTCCGAATATTGCGAATTTTCCCCTTACTTAGTGTCTCTCTAGCCTAAAAACTAAAGTGATGCTGGGCCACCATGCGCCGTCTGGCATAGCTGAATGGAAGACTTATGTAAGCTACGCTATGGTGAGCTCAAAATCGTATGCGATCAGGATGGGGATGAGGGTCATATTAAAGCCCTTATAATAAATGTCTTAAAGGAGTACTGGCCGGAGTTGTTGAAATTGCCTTTTCTTGAAATACTAGTGACGCCTATTGTGAAAGCCACCAAAAAAGATGTACAACTTTCGTTTTACTCAATGGCACAATATCATGAGTGGAAGAAGAACACATCTAATTATAAGACATATGACATAAAATATTTTAAGAGTTTGGGTTCCTCAACCCCGATCGAGGCCCAAAAATATTTCCAGAATGTCGAACGATATTCTTTTGTGGTAAAGCATACCGATGATGATGATGAATTACTTTCAAAAGCATTCGGAAGGAAAAAGTATGCAGAACGGCGAAGGATGATTGAAGAATACTTAGAGGAGCGTGAGAGGGCGGGGCATGAAAGAGGGATATACTAGAGAAGTGACTATTTCTGATTTCATTAATTTGGAATTAGTACCTTTCTGGTACCAAACTGTCAAACGCTGTATACCATGTATTATAGATGGATTGAAGCCGTCTCAAAGAAAAATTATATATACCATGTTACAGCGTCCTGGCGAAGAGGAAATTAAGGTAGCACAGCTTAGCGGGTTGACTGCCGAAACTTGTTGTTATCAACGTGATGAATATTCACTATGCCCAACGATAATAAAATTAGCTAGAGACTTTTCGGGGTCTAATAATCTAAACATTTTGGAACCAATTGGACAGTTCGGCTCGCTTATGTGTGGTGGGAACGATAGCTCGAGCCCGCGTTACATCTTCACAAGAATAAGTCAGTTATGCCGACTAATTTTCCGTCCAGAGGATGATCCTCTTTTGGACTTTAAATATCAAGGAAAAAAAAGACTAGAACCGGTTTTTATCCTACCGGTCCTCCCGATGGTATTAATAAATGGTTGCGAAGGGATTGCCACAGGCTTTTCAACGAGGATACCAAAACATGATCAAGGACAGATTATGCAAATTCTACGCAGAATGTTACTTTGCGAGGAGTTAACTTCAATGAACTTAAAGCTTCTTCCTTGGCACAAAAATTGCGATGTTGACATTGTACAGACCGGAAGCAAGAGTTACATAACGAAAGGCGTCATGCGTATCCTTGGCGATAACACAATAGAAATAACTAGTTTACCTGTGGGAACGTCCGTCGAAGCGTATAAGAAAAAGGTATTAGAACCGTTATGCAACGGACGTTTTTTGAAGTGTTATGAGGAACAACACACGAGCAAAAACATTAAGTTCCTGTGTCAATTCATGGAGGGACAATTCGAGAAGGTGCAGGGGAGAGGGGGACAGTTGGAAAAAACTTTCCAACTTTGCAAGCCATTAAAAAAAGGGGTAATGTTTGCTTTCAATGGAAAAAACCGTTTGCAGCGATTTGAATCAACAATACAAATTTTAAAGGAGTATTACTCAGTCCGCTTGGAATTCTATGGCAAACGCAAGGCATACTTGGAGGGCAAGCTAAGAGCCCATAAAGCTCAGCTAGCCAACAAAGCACGCTTCATTGCAGATATATGCAATGATCAATTTTTCCATAAAAATAAAAAAACCAGGCAGTAATACATTGACTACGCAATGGATAATGGCTATGCTCCAGACTCTATAAAAACGTGGCAAAAACTTCTACAAAACATTTATATAGAAACAGAGCAATCAGGTAATGATTTCGACTGTGTTATTGGCATGCCAACGTGCATGATGAGCGAAGAAGCCAAAAATGACCTTCTATGCCAGATGAGTATAAAAGAATCTGAATTAGCCGCCCTTCTGCCTAAAACGCCTGAAATTCTCTGGCTACAAGATCTAGAAGAGTTAGAGGAAGCAATGGATAAGTTAGAAGAAGGGGAAAGTTCAGGTGCAATTGCCGTAAACACAACAGGCTCAGGTTATTTGTCTACGGTTGATACTACTACAAATCACAGTTTGTCCATTCCTAGGCCAAGAAAAAAGGTGAGCCTCTGCATCTTTATTGTTCCAAATTAATTACTACTTTTTATGCTTTCAGAAAAGTTCTACGAACTCTATTCAGAGAATGAAATCACTTAACATACACATTGATAAAATGAATGATCCACTATTACATTCGGCTTCAGCAGACGAGGCAGTTACTGATGCTTGTCTTTTTGTACACCAACATACTGTACACTGTTCAAACAGTTTAAATAAATATCTGGGTGCATTTTTTCTATCATTTTTATCGCTTTCACCTCAATCAGAATCTACATATAAATAATAATAGTTTCGAATTCAGTTTTTTTATAAACTAATTTCATATCAATTGAGCCTCTTTGTTATGTAAATCATCTGCGTATCCTGGGCTCAACAAAGAGTTCCCGCTCAAATGCCTTTTGATATGCCCATTTTCTGGACTAATTTACCCAATCTACGTAAATTTATTTAAAATCACACCAAAATATGCCCAATTTACTTAAAATTAAAGTTTGAGTGTTTTAGTTTTATAGAATTTGATCTAAGAATTGTTAAAAAAAGGAGAATCAACTTTATGTAAAAAACAATATCTGTGTTTAAAACTGCTAATAAAAGAAACAAGAATTAAGATAATTTTTAAACAATATAAGTAAAGATTGAGTGGTTTATTTTTATAGAATTTGGTCTAAGTATTGTTAAAAAAAAAGGAAATCAACTTTATGTAAAAAACAATATCTGTGTTAAAAATTGCTAAGAAACAAAAAAAAAAGAATTAAGATAATTTTTAAACAAAGTTTGAGTTGCAATATACTTTACCTTTTTCTTCCCTTTAAATTAATAATTTGCGTTTTTTTCGAAAAATTCTGTTTTCACTTTTTTATTAAATTCCTGAAATACTACATTGTATAATATGAAACATGATACCTTGCACTTGAACAATTTTAAGTGCATGATACTTCGGCTGGATAGCCAAAACAAAATTCTTATGCACAGATATTTTCATGTGCAAAAGGGAACTTAGAATATTCTTATAAATTATCTGTTTGAGGACTTAGAATATTCCCGCATAGATTTTGTTTATAGATATGTTTTTATAAAGATTTTTGTATTGAAATACCTTAGGATTAGAATTATATTTTAAAATGTGAGTAATTGTATTAAAATTTAGGCATATTGTGTGTAATTTAAATTGAGCAAAATTAAAATAAAAATATATGTATAAAATAAAATAACTATAAATGAAGATTTGTACCTTCTTAAGTTTACATTTGTATATTAAATAAACAAATATTATTATAAATAAGTAAAATAAGTCCTTTTATATCATAAAGATAATATAATTCCACACTGTTTAAATTTTTTATAGGAAAGTAATTGTAAAAATTACAATTAACAATAAAAAAAAAAAACGTATAATTAACATTTTTAATACATTGTATTATATTTTTTGTTTGTTAATTAAATAGTTAAGTTTTATAAATTAAAAAGTATCTGAAACATTTTTATTAAAATAGTATTTTTGTCTTGTAATAAATACTTACGTTTTATAAAATTAAAAAATATTTGGAACGGTTTAAGTTTCATAAAGTTATTTCATAGTTTAAATAAATGTGTTATAAATATATATAACATTTTAAATATCTTAACACTCTCTTTAAACAATTCCATAATTCTTTGTTAGTTTTACTAGAATATCTACTTACTTAGTATATTAACGGAAAAGCTTAAATCGGGTCTTGTACATACCGTTAAATACATTAAAAAACCAATTTAATTTCGACAGGGTGCATCATATGCTTAAAATTATTCATTAAATTTATGTCTGCAGTTGATATTACAAGATAGATACAAGATCAATTTTTAAAACTTTTATCTTTAAGTGCTTGTTCAAAGACTTCAAACCAACATCTTGCTGATTGCTAAAGTCGTTGTATTTATATTTTAAAAGAGAGTTAATTCCATCTTTTATTGCTTCTTCCCATTTCACGCGATCGTCTCTAGAATAAATTTCCTGATAAGACGTGAGAATTCATTAATGAAAAGACGAGCCAAAAAACAGGTTTTTTGGCAAAATATCAAAAACCATTCTTTCAACAAATAAATGGTTTTCATTTTCGAATTCAGCGACCCCAAATTAGTCTTAGAAGCACTTTTTTTTAAGGCACACGAAATTGACCTGAAATTTGTCGACTAGTGGACTGGTTCTTTCCAAGCATAAACGCAAAACCAGAAGTATTTTCAGCTGCTGACTCAATCATTTGTAAAGTCTGAACTGTTCTATTACGTTCTATAACATTGTTTGGATTACCATTATACTGAACTAATCTTTTATAGTAAAAACAGTTTTTCTTTGTATAGCCTTTTCTACCGCAGTGATGACATTTTTTTAATAACTAGTACTTTGTTTGATTTTGATGATGAATTTGGTCTTTTCTTTTTGTTTATACTTAGTTGGCTTAAATTTCGATTAAGTTTCTTATTAGTCACTTTTGTCTGGATTTTCAATAAAAATAACTTTTCCAGTGGTATCACGATTTTCATTCTGTAATTTGATTTCATGGTCTAAAAGTCTTGTTTTTACAAACGCTAATGTTAAGTTATCTTCTGAGAATGTTTCAATGGCTGTTATTATACCATCATAAGTCGATGGAAGAGTAAACAACAAATTTGGTACTTTATCTGCCTCTTCTAAATGTGCACCTGTTGTAGATAATTCTGGGATGAAATCATCAAAAACAGAAAAATGTTTAAGTAAAACCATATCACCATTAAATATTAATAAATATTAAATATTAAGTTTAAATGCACTTTCACTGATTAGTCAAAAAACTAAATTGTTTACTCAAGCGGTGGTTGATAAGAGCAGTTTCACTAACTGCTTAAACATTTATAACTTGTCTGGACGTACCTTTTTAGTTGACACTGGAGCTGATGTTTCAGTAATTTCAGTACCTTGTACAGGTAAGCCACCTCAACTAGATTTAAACTTTTTGTAGCCAACTCTACAACTATTAATATCTTCGGTGCAGATTTTTTTACCATTGCTAGTGCTCACTTGTCATTAGTATTTGATATCAGTTTGGACACTTGCATTCAAAATTTACTTAGGGAATGGTACCCTATCACTTAGGATTCAAATTTTTCTTTACAATGTTTACGTTGCAGAAAGTTTCAGCTGTTGCAAAGACTTCTGAAGATAGAAATAATATCACTAACAAAGTTAAAAAAAGACTTAGCTTTTTAATATGAAACTTCTCCGCTTTTAAATTAAAACTGTAGATTTTTGTATGTCCTTCGCCGGATCCATCTATCGGTGAAGTGATGTGGCGGAGGTCATGTTTTTATTTTTTATTATTTTTTAAATAACAATTTAAAAAAAAAGATATAAGCGTAGTAGTTTTTTAATTGTTAAAATAAAATGCTAAGTAAACTTTGAAAAGCTTCTTGGTTGACGTTTTGTTTTGTTAGAAATTAGTTTTAAGCTCTTATTGTTAGTAAAAAAATGTAATAAAAGTTAGATCAATAAAATTATAAAATTCAAAAAAGAAGTTATTAAAAATCCCTTTAAAAGAAAAATAATACAAAATATATTTTTCAAGTAAATTTTTATTTCTGAAGTTATTTCCATTAAAAATACACATTTTTCTTTTTCATTTTACATTTAAGATAAATATAAACAGCTATATGCGTGTTGAGCTGAGCTCTGTAAAATTTTTTCTATTATTTAGAAAAGTTCAAAACTAATATTTAAAAATGATTTAATAACATTGATTAAAAGACATCGTAAACTTTTTGTTTTTAAAATTTTTAATAAATTCCCAAAATGGGTATTTTAAAAATTTATCTTAAATATTCAGTCGTATTGAGCCTTTTCTTCCCCATTTTATATTACCATACAAGTTGATATTATTTTTATTGAGTGTTTTAAAGACATTCATTTAAAAAAAAAAAATATATATATATATGTATATTTATATATTTTTATATATACTACAGTTATAAGGTTTTCAGTCAGTTTACAACAGCAAGTCTTTTCATAAAACGATAAAAATTATGAATTTAAAAAATTATGATTTAATATTACATTTCTAAGCGCTGACTTAGTAAAATATTAAAATCAGACCAATTAGAAAAATTTGTTTCAATAAAGTAAAAGAGTAAAATTTTTGAATATTTCTTCAAAATTGTGAATCGAAATTGTAACAGTATTCTGCTTTAAAGGGTTATACTCAGCTAGAATTTTCAAAAAATCAATTCTTTTTTTTTAATTTTGGAAATGTATGTTTAAGTATATTCTCTGAAAACTTCAAACCAATCCGGTAAATATTTTCTGAGTTATACCAACAATTGTAGAGATGTTGTTAACGTTTACGTAAGACGTTTACTTGTAAACAGTTCCGCCACTTTGTAAAGTCGTGCATTGTTACTCAACTTAATGTTCTTGGTTTTTGATTTAAAATTTTTTTAAATTTAATTTGAAGCTTTACTGAAGCTGAGGGTGGTTTTACACAAAACAATAATGAAAGTTATAACCAGTTAATGTAAAAGATAACTTTGAAAATCATTCCGTGTTGCTCCAAAATTGTTACGATAGCGGCTTACATCGCAGCTGCAATGTTTTATGAAGGTACATCACCTTTGTACTTCATAATTGCAATAGGTCTGTCAATTGGCTTCGCTGCCCATATCTATGTCGAGAAAGAGGATGTAGAGCGTGTCAATTTATGTGACTTAAGATCGTATGGGAGAACGCATGAAGAAATAATGGCTCTTCGACAACATCAACTCGACGTATTACAAGCTGTCGATGTTGGAAAGGGTTCATTTTATGCCCTGGAATAGACAACATCATGTAAGTTAAAAAAACATAAACTATGTATTTTTTTGAAACTTTAAACGCATTTTTCTCAAAACCATATTTTCAATGTCGGCAAGCACGACTTCTCAAAACCACCTTAATCGATCGACCTTAAATTTTAACACAACTTTTTTTGATATATTTTCCAGGTATTGATTGAAGGAATTAGATTTGTGATAATTATTTCTTTTTTTAAGCAATTTTTCGTGATAATTTTTGCAGAAAATTCAAGTTTTTATTTTACATAGCCACCATTTTCTAAAAAATTAAAATTTTGACTATTCCTTCGATCAATACGTGGATTCATCGATTTACTGAAAGAATCAAATCGGTTTTTTGATTTCAGATAATAATTCAAAAGTAAAGTAAAGTAAAATAAAGGGGGACAAAATGCACCGCGACCAGTCTTGATCTATTAATAATTCAAAAGAAAAATGATTCAAAAGAAAAATATGTTGCTCACCGCTAAACGCCTCCTTTGGAGGACCTTCGGGAGATGTCCTTTGACATTTTTACTTATCTAATGTAAGTGCCATTAGCTAATTAAAAGCAGACACTATTAGGAAAATTAACACTTTTCCGACTTCACAACTGTATATAACCCCTTAGAATAAAAACACCAAAACACGTTCAGTAGCAGAAAATATTTCTACACAGGCCAATTTTAAATAAAAAAAATTTTTCTTACTTAGGATTTTCATAAAAGCGAGGCGTCCTTTTAATTAACCAAAATTCAATTGAAAAAAACTAAAAATAAATTGTTTGACTAGTTATGGCTGCCTTTAACTGGTGGACATAGTTACGATCATTGTGTTTGACATACCAAACAAAGGGTTAATAAGTCTTTATAGTGTTGTTCTGAGCCTTAATGCCAGGGTAATTTAAAGTTAATGTGCATATACGGATTAGTTCATATGATAGTAAGAGGCTTTAGTCACCATTATTTTTTTGACGCCAACTCTCAATGGATAAGAAGATTTCCTCTTTGGTTTACGAATTGGAGTTTTTAAGTAATATCTTTCAATGCTAGGAGCCCTTATTAAGTTTCCCCAAAACTGTATTGCTTTCATACTTACAAAATAATAGAACATATTAGTTCTTAAGAAATTAGAAATTAATATTTGTTTGTCAGCGCTTAAAAAACAACAAAAAATTTATTATTATGCAAATGCTACTCTTCAGATTGTCTTTAGGCATTATCAATGGATTTTTAACATCTATTAATAAAAAATCTATGTAATAAATTTTATTTTTGACAGTAAATATAATTGAGAAATATATAATTATGATTATTTATTTATAGTTTAGACATTGGACTTGAAGGATTTGATAAATTTTCCTTTCATATCCATTGAATATAATTGGATTTGAGCTTTAAAAATATATTTATAACGATTGTCGTATTTCTGTTAAAATTTTTAGTTTGTTTCTTGCATTATGCATTTACATTTAGATTTATTTAAATTGACACGAATAACACCGATACTTTTTTCAATTCATATATTATTAGAAATATACATATTAACAAAATATTATATTAATTAAAATTTTTCATTCAGACTTTTTTTAAATTTTTTATATAGCTATGGCTTTTCAAAAGTTTAAGTACTAGATTTTATAGGAAATGTAATATCAATTTTTTTAAGTACTAGTTTTCATTCATAAAAATTTTATTTCTTAAACTTTTACATAAGTTTTTGTAAAATAAACAAGTTTTAATTAACAAAAAAACTAAACTAAGGCAATAAAACCTTATATAACAGTAAATAATTGTAATAATAGCCGCAAACACCTCTAAGCTTGTAATAAAATAGCCGCAAACACCTCTAAGCTTCTCATTGATAGTATAAATCAAATTTTCTATGAATACATTAAATCCAAAAAATTTTGAGTTCGAACATTCTGTAAAAGTCTTATAAACAGATTTTTATTATCTCTTAAAAAATTAATTTTTGTATATCTTTATTACGTTTTGAACGTTGGAACTCCCTTAATAATATAGGTTTTTTTTCACAAATTTAGCAGGTTTCGGCGTTGCTAAAATCTGCTATCTTATGTCGTAAAAATGAGAGTGAAAGTATTTCGTTCAAATACTTTACAAAAATCATATCAGATGTGTCATAAGTTAGCGGCTATTTTATAAATTTTTTATAATTAAAAAGAAGCAAAATAAATGTGATAGCTCACAAAAAATAACAAATACAGTAAAATTTGTGTTTTTTAACACAACATATCTAGCATAATTTTCGTTAAGTTTTTGAACAAAATTCTTTCACTCTCCTCTTTCCAATTTAAATTAGCAATGCTAAAATCTGCTTAGTTTGTGAGAAATAAACTCTTAGATTTGAGAAACAATTGCATTTTCAAACAGAGTGGAGTTCAAGAATAATTAGAAACTTATCTGAAAATATTTTCCAAGACTTTTAAGTCATTTTATTAAAACCAAAAAAAATCTCTAATTCAATTGAAAAAGTTCTTTAGTAAGTAAATTCACTATGAAATATTTTTGGGGAAGTTAGTATTTTGATCAAAAAAATAATTTATTATGTGAATCTCTTGAAATATAGTTTTTAATTTACAACCACCCTCAGGTTACCACAGTGAATTTAGAGGAATGATTTAGAGCCTGTTAACAAAAATATGCTAATAAGCATTTATAATTAAACAAAAAATTGTTTCTGGCATGATTTAAAAGAATCGGTACCAAAAGTACATTAAAAGTATGATATTCAGTATAGAAATAATGGTTTAATATGTTCTAATTTGCAATTGTATATGCATTCGTTGAATACTTTAATTTTTACAGCAAACATTTACCTATTTGTAAGATTGCAAGATTTATTTCCTAAATACCACATGAATTTTTTACTTCACTTAAAGCTTTTAAGGAATAATCATGAATAATTTAAAAAAGTTTTAGATTGGAAAAAGGTTTTTTAAAGGTTTTGGTACTTCTTGGCTATTACCAAGAACATTTTTTCCTACTAAGTAATGCCCCTCTTGAACAAAAAAACAATGGGGTATTAAACAATATTTTTGTAGTAAAAGATAAACTTTCTTAATTAAATCGGGGCTATAGTTCGATATGTAAAAATTATTAAATATTACAATTGCTCAATTTTTTTCAGTAATATATTTTCTTCCAAGCATTCTTTAAGTTATAATTTAAGTTTTTAATTTTTTGCTCTTGAAAATTTTACAGCTTTCAAATATCATACTTGATCATCAAAAGATTGAAACTAAGAAAACCAAATTAAATGTTTTATTCAGGTAAACTCTACTTATTCTTAAAGAAAGATCCAGATTTTAGTTGCGATCTTTACTTTGCTCGTAAGGTTAAATACATTAAGACAGTTTTTAACAAAAATAAGCGAAAAAAGGTATCTTTTATTATTATATTAATACTAATTATATTTAAATTCGAATCTTTATGAATGAAAACTAAGCTCTATATCAATTTATAAATGTGTATATATCTCTAATGCTTTTATAATATGTTATCATAAGAAATACAATGCGTACTATTAAATGTTAAATTTTAATAAAATCGCTTTGCAGGTTATCATGACCAGCATGCTGCTCTAAAATATCGTTATAAACGTGAAAAAATTAATTTCTTAAATAAAATATGGGTCCGGCCCAAAATTATATCTTTAATAGAATAAATTCTTAAAATAATATCTGCCTTTACCTTCCTTATTTTGTTTTCATTCGTATAATTTGTTCTTTTTTTCTTTTTTTTTATTACAAATTTTAGGATAAGGTATTTTTCTCAAATCACTCAAGAAATATACACTATTCTAAAATTTAATTTTTCTTCAAACATACTCATTAAAAACTGTAGTTTTGAAAAGAAAAATACTTATTTGTTCTGTATTTATTACCTTACCCAACTGATTTTTAAATTGGGGTAGTATTTTTGCCACAAATGAAAATAAATCCCCTTTCAAATATATTTTCTAAGCCATTCCAGTCAGTTGTAAATATGAATTTTCATTTATAATTCCTATCTGCTTAAAAAAATTAATTATGCTGTGGTTGGTGTATTTGGTATTCTGCTGTTTACTTTTAATTAGCGGTTTTTATATAATTAAATATTTATGCTTAATTTTAAATGTTTTTATAGGCTGTTGTCAGAAATTTGGGCTAACATTTGTTATGGCACTCATATTTATCCATTCCGTAATTTTGAATTTTTATGAACTTTTCAAATTAAACATTTTTTCTAGAGTCAATGTTTTTTTATGTTTGTAATTTTAAATCCCCGTGAAACATAACTAAATATACAGTATAGTTAATAAGTGCAAGCTCTTTTTGCGATAAATTTTCAATGTGTAAAACTATATAACCCAAATTAAAGAAAAAAATAGAGAAAATACTGAATATAATTAAAACTAAAAAGAAATTACAGCATATAGCAAGTGAAGTTGTAAATATTTCGAAGAAGATTTTAAAAACATCTCAGTTGCCAACTATGTTTCAAGGCAAACAAAAAACTCAATAAGATCTTTGAATGAATAAAATTTTGAATCAATACCAAAGAACAATTTGAAAAGAATTGAAAATGGAATGAAGATTTTTTCCAACTTTTATAGCATATACTACGTTTTTGTTATTTTATAATTAAATCAGTCTAAAAAGTTTTGTATATTATACTCAAAAATTGTATGGAAATGCAAATCAGATGTAAATTTTTAAATATCAAATGACTGGGCTTAGAAATACAATTTTTTTTTGTTAATACAAATGAATTAATAATTATTAAAACTTTGCAACTTTAGTGCTTTATTAGAGAAATAGACTGAAAATATTACAGTTTAAGTAAACTACATTTTACAACTTAAAAACTATTTCTTGGAAATAAATATAAACGACTTTTTCTAATTTATTTGGAAGCTGTCAATCTAGCAGCTATTTTAGTTATCTTTTAAACTAAAATGACATATGGAATTAATAAAAGCAATATCTCATAAAAACGAAGTAGTATTGAAGATAGCATATAGATAGCAAAATTCATGGCTATAAAAATTATAAGTACTAACATTTTGAAACAGTTTAAGTTAGAAATAATTATTTTATTTCGAAGCTATTTTTATATTATATTTATGTATATTAGATTTTATTTACTCTAATGGTTCTTCCATAATCTTTACACAAAACCGATCTATAGTCGCATTTGTTAATCTGAGTATGTAGTGTTCAATAATCTACTAGAGAAATGTCGTGGTCTAGATGAAGATAATTTTTTTATTTTACTAGAATAGACCATTTCGTTCAACAGTTAACAAACTTAATTTTGGTTTGAGCTTAAAGCGGGGAATTCACTATAAATGTAAATTCACAGCTTAAGAAAACACATTCTATCTACAAGCTATAAACTGGCATGTTTGAATATTGTTATTAATGTACAAAATATTTATAATGAAAGCAAAATCCTGTAAAAACTATGTAAAATATTTTTCTTTTTTTTTAAATTGCAAAATTGTAGTTTTCAAGAAAAATAATTAGTTTTGCAGCAGTTTTACCGTAGTAAGAAATTGTACTAGATTTAAGAATTAAATTTTATATACCCCCCAACTTTGATATAAAAATTAAATTAGAAACGTAACTTATGTTAGATATTTCCTTCAGGTATAAAAGGTTATTGTTTTGAAGGTTTACTTATAGTTAACATTTTTGATATGAATAAGTATGTAAATAAACTGAAAAAGAAAAAAAAAACAAAAAAAAAAACAATTGCTTACTTATAGTAAATTTAAGGATATTAGGCATCCAAATTAATTTTTTAATATTACTTTCAATAATGTTAATAAATTTTTCCTTTTTGTGGTTGTTTCTTATAAGAAAACATTGAGAAATATTTGATAATAAATTTGAGTTGAATTTTGCAAATTGCATTTAAATATTTAAAAAAAATGAAAACATTATTTATTTTCAATGTAATGATTGTACTGCATAAGAACAAACTAAGAAAATTGTAAAATTTCTTAATTTTGATTTATTCTAGAGTAAACTGATATTTACGTTTTAAGCTCCTATTATGAGAGTTAACTTTTTTACGACTGTTTGCTTATGAAAGATTTGGGTAATATAAAATTTACCTTTATAAATTCATACATGAATATATAGTGACTAATGTCCATTTTATTCCAGAAACACTTATGTACGGCCAGAAAAGAATTGATACTGTAAAATATTGGAAGTTTATAATTTTTTTTTAAATTTAAAAAAGCATGAAATTTTTAAAATAAAAATATTTTGAATTTGAAAATATAGCATGCAGGAAATTTAATTTTGATTTGTTAATAGCGTATTTTATGTTTAATAACATTTCGTTTAATCTAATTAATCATGGAAAAATAAATGATGAATGGATTTTATAAAGAAAAATTATCTAGCAATATGCAATTTTGTTTAAAACCCATGTGTTTCAATACCTGAAAAAGTGTTATATGTAGATTGTTAGAAAAATACAGCATGCATTTGAATTTGGAAAGTTCGAAAATATATTAAAATAGCAAGAAAGTCTTTAAAACGTATGAAACAATTATATTGTTATATATTTTTGCTATCAGGCTAGTGGTCTATGCCTAAAAGTTGACTTAAAATTATATTTAATGGGAAAGCCAAGATAATATTTTTGTAGAGACATTAAATAATTTCTTATAGTGAAATAAAAACTTTTTTATTTTACTACTACTACTATTTTACTAGATAGATTATTACAAAATTTGGCATTTCACAGGTATGAACTATGCCGAAGAATTTTAAGAACAACATCAAGATAATATCAAATTATTTTTGCGGAAAGTTTGATTTAGTTTTTAGTAAATTGATAAAAAATTCTTTGTTATTTTCAGGACAAATAAATTTTCTCAAGGTTTTGACTCACACATTTATATTCTATAACCATATAAGAGAATTTTTCTAGCTGTGGCGACTGAGTCTGAAACAGAAAATTTTAAAATGTTCGAAGTTGGTTTTAAGGAGCATTAGACCAAATGTCATCATGAATTACAATTTTTGTGAAACTAGTTTTTTAAATTAGATTAAACATAAAAATCATGCAAATATTTAAATCCAATACAATTAAACATGCTCCGAGAAAATAAAGTTAAAGGAGCTCATCCAACGGTGTCTGTCTTTAAAAAAACATACATAATTTACTTTTAATGGATAAATGGTATCTAATGTTCACTTAAGTTTGTTGTTTGCTTTTTGTTTAAAGTAAATAATGGTAATACATGATTTGCAAGTGCAAGTAATGATCATTTGGCATAGAAGTATAAGTTAGTATAGACGAATAGTTTTTATGTCACAAGCGTTGTCTTAGTGCGCTGTCGACATTGTCACAAAGTACAAAAATTAACAAGCTTTAAAGCGGTTTAAGGATAAAAAAAATATTTAGCATTAAATGTATGATATGTAATACTACGTTTTTTTAATGAACTTGTTTTGATTAATTTAAGCAGTGTGTTTTTACAAAAAATGAAGTAAGAGATGCTATTTAATTCCTTATGTTATGAATTCATTACCTCTGAATGCGAATACCTCTATAGTTTTTTTGATTATTTATTAATGTCTTTTTTTTTGTTTTTTTAAAGAAGCAATTGGTGATATTTCACGAAGACTCACTTTCGATTTTTAAGCTAGGAAGGTATGAGAAAAATTTTATATAAAAAAAAAAATTTTTGTCGTTTGTTTAGCGGGGCTTGACGTAGACACGTAAAATATGGCCCAATTTTTGGCCAAAATTTCCAAATTAATATTTCTAGATAATTTTCTGATTTCAGAACGTAACTAAACATTGTTATGTTATAAAAATGTTTTGTATTCTGTCGGAGTGTAGAAAATGTAATCATACAAGGTTTTGTATGATTGTATTTGTTAACCAGGGTAATTAATATTTAATTAATAATTGATATTAATAAAAACTGCTTATGCGAATAAATTCATAGAAAACATTTTTAATAGAAAAAAGAATAATATGGTAGGGGTCGTTAAGTAAACTTCAAACCAAAAAGAATTATTCTTCATGCTTACGTTACATTCATTAGAACTAGTTATTTTTTATTATTTTTATTTATATAGTATACAACTTTGTTTATTTCAAATCAACATTCAGTCATGGCTAATTTATAATTATTTCAGAACAAGTCAAAATAACAAGACTTAATTTTTTAAAGGAAAATTCATTTAAATTGCTACAAAACACTTAATTATTAATGCCTCTTGTCCCCATAAAATATTTATTTTATTGAATTTGATTTACTCTAGGGAAAAGTAAATCCCGAAGCAAACTTGATACCCTGTTGTTGTTATTCAGGTTTTTTAACAATTTTAAAAACTCGTAAGATAGCAGTAATTATAGGTTTTGCATAAATTTTAATTTGCATGAAAAAGTTTAGGTTAGTATTAGCGCTTTGTAATTAAATTAGTGAAATTACCATTTTATGGAAGGTTTTCTTTACCCGATAAAACATAATATATTTTAACAGTATACTATTATATATCTATAAGTAGCTCTACTAAAAATCATTAAAAGCTTTAACTAAAATTTGAAAGCTTTAAAAGGACCAAAGTATCAAAGGTTTGGAATTCATGTAATGCTCTCCGAATGCTATAAGTAGTGTCAAAGTTAAAGAGCGGCTTACATGTTTTCAGTTTGCTGTTTTGGTGAGTATTAAAGACTATAATTTTTAGGTTTGATTTATATTTACTTTGTTTTTGTACGCTATATTTATTGTTAGTTTTGAATTATTTTACAGTAAAATTTAAGAGAAAAAAAAATTAAATTAAAATTCATTGCAAATCATAACAGTAACATTGAAGCATAAGAATAAGCAAATGCTGCCTTTTAGCAACGTTAGTAAAACGTCAACTTGCTCTGACGTGGTCTTGAATCTGTAAATTATAAGAAAACTCCAGCCCCTGGAATTTAAGATCCAACTGGATAAAGAAATGTTTACTAGAACCCGAACTACCATGACGGCCTGAGCTAGGTGAAAGGTTTAGATAGGTTTAGCGGGTGCAGGTCCCACAAAATCTATGAGGCTGTTCAATTAAATATTTTTTTAAATTCTTAAGATCAATAAAAGAAAATTCGAAAACAAAAAGGTTTTTAAAGCTTAATTATGAAGCTAAATAAAAATCATTAGAAATGATACATAATTTTGTCAGCAGCAGTACTTTAAAAAATTTAGTGAAAAATTCCTTTTCTGTTGAGTAAAAAATTTCTTGCTTATTCAGCAAAAATCGGGTTTAGAAAATTTTAGTTACCTGAACTTTGCTCAAAAATAAAAGTTTGCAATTTTTAAGTACATATATGGGAAAATAAATTACTTCATATTTCAGTCATTTAAAAATAAAATAGTTTTAAGCAAAATATTTTAGAAACTACTTATACTTTGATAATTAAAGGTAAACAGATAAAATTCAAATCAAATCCATGCTCTTAAAATTATTTGTATTTAGCTTATCTGATTTTAAGATAAAATTTACATCACCCATGTGTGTGAGGAGTTAGAAATATATGTGGATAGATAAAATATGTGCGAAGGGATAAACAAAGGGAAATGTTGTTTTGCATTGAAAACGACTTGTACGTCTTGTTCGTCGAATTTTGTTCGTTGTATTTGTAAAAATTCTTTAGTTTTTGAAAAAAATATCTTATCTAGTTCAGTGATAATGAATAGTTTAAAATAGGAAAGAATAGAAAGCAAAAGATTAACCTTTAGCAATTATGTAAACTAGGCTAAGTTACATTAAGCCGCAAAAAAAATTCCAAAATGTCAAAGTCGATAAATATTTTAAGTTTTACTAATCCACAGAAAGCACTTCTTGATATTTGATGATGAACTGATCGAGTGCTAAACTATCTTATATTTATTTACTTAAGTAATATCATTTATAAAAATAATATATTTTTCAATTGAAAATTGTAACTATCATCGTATCTTCGCATGTTTGAGTTAAAACAAACTTTTTGCTGAAAAAGAATCTAACATCCGGCACATACTATTAAAAAAATTTATGTGTCTACATTTACACAAAATATTTTTTCCATTAGGAACCTATGTGTATATTGAAAATCTTTTTCGACTGGTTTCTAGCAGTTTGCGGCTTAATATAAATTGGCTCTTTGAATAGCAAAAGAGTTTGTCAATAGAATCTGCTTAGTACAAACATCATTATTTTGTAGATATTTGCTATTATTAAAGAATTATTAGTTGTTTTTCAATATTTTTATTAATTTTCAAACAAAACTTAGAGGAATCTAAATACATGCACCCTCATATTGCACCCACCTGATCTTAAAGTTGAATTAAAAGAAAAGTATTCAGCGGTCTTTTGAAATACCTAGAATCATATACTTAATATGCAGATATCATTTCAAGATGCATTCAATGATTAGATTATCCAGGTAAACCACGTAGCACATTTTTAAATTTACTCCCTAATTTTCTAATAAGTTAATGTTGTTAATGTTTTCATATCTAACTGCCTAATGCAGTCATTGAATTGATCGTAATATTATCTCTAAAATACTATGATTTCGTACGTTAACATTTTCACTATCTAGGAACAATAAGTACATTGTGACAAGTCGACAGGACAGATTGTTAAATAAATCATAATTAAAACTATCAAAAAATATCCTCGATAACAAATTTTAGATGCTTGCCTAAAATTTCACTTAAATTGATTGTTAATTATGCACACAATTTGTGAAGTTAGTTACTAAATGTTATATTTAAAGACGGACACTTTCGGACGTGACTTCTACCACTATAGCTAGCCAGATGATTTGGCGTTGTACTACCAGAAACAGAAGTCAGCTGTCTTACCACTCCAGAACCAAGTTGTTGAAGAAGTCCTGATCCAGATCCTAATGGGTTGGATGATAGACAGTTTGACTGTCTGCGGGAGCGAATCGATTGCATACTTGATGACAGTAAAAATGGAACACTGCTTGAAGTATTTGGCATTGAACCTCCCTAAAGAAGAAGAAACTATTTTTTTATTAAATATTAAAAAGCATTAAAATATAAATAGTACAATTGATTTAAAACTAATTTGTATATAAATAAACTTATGTGACCATTGGTTTGCAACTTATATTGAAAATTTCAAAGTGGTTTTCTCTTAAGGTAAGTATAACCAAGAAAGATGAATAGTGTGAATTGATATTTTGGAATCGAAATTGTTGTTTGGGTCTGTACACAACAGACCAGATGCTGTTTCGAACTAAGTGATGTATATAAAAATTACACTACAAAGCTTGAAACTAAAAATGAATAAGGATAGGTTGATAAGATGTTAAACAAGAAGCACTGCAACTTTTGCCTCACAGAGTTGTTTTTAAGGTTTTGAAAATCTTTAATTTAAAATTGCAATAATAACCCTTACGCCTGGTTTCACAGTTCGTACTTAACTTTTTGCTCAGCTGAGTTTCTTAAGAGACTTAAGTTTTTCTTAAGAGCTGGAAGTGTTTCACAGTTGTTCTTAATGATATTCTATTGAATTTAACAAAATCGAAATCCATTTTAAATTAAGCACAAGAAATCACTCTTAAACTTATATGAAACCTTTTATAATGTTAATGATGTTTTTAATGAATTCTGACAGCTAAGTCGACTTTAACGCCCGGTTTCACAGTTGACACCTCAGTTTTTCCTCAGTTGAGTTTCTTAAAAAACTTAAGTTTTCCTTAAGAGCTAGAAGTGTTTCACAGTCCATTTTTATTATCTCCTTAACTCAGCATTCATTGCTGAATTTTGTAAGCCATTTTTAAGTAAAATTATCATTACCTGTCATATTTTTTTCATAGGGATATGTTACAATAAGTGAAATAGTGAAAAAATATAAGCACCACTATTAAAAACAACAACTAATCTGTAATTTTCTTAAAATATAAATATTCCTTGTGTTTATTATAAAGCAAACTAATAAATATTTTTCATATTATTAAATATTCATTAAATCTTTTATTTCTGATTAAACTTAACAAAATGATTGACAAACTAAATAGTTTTTTAATGCCAAAAATGTTTTCACAAGATATTTAAAACATCTTGCCATATTGTTACATGGCAATACCATTTCTGTGGCAATTCTGGGTAATTCAAAAATTATAATGCTGAAGGGTAATAAAATAATTAGTTATTTTCGGCATTGGCGTCCTTTATGGTTTCAACAAGTGTTTTTGGAAAAATATAAATAGTTATTATTGAAAAGTTAGTGTTAAATTAATTTTAAATAAATTGTAATAAAACTTTTATAATGTTAATGATGTTTTAATATTTTTGTACAATTCAACTAGTTACTTTTCACATATTAAAACTAATACGCGAAATAGTGCATTTCTTATACAACACTATCAAATGAAAATTGCACTTTTATTTATTAACACTAAGTTTAAAGTCAATTTAATTTTTATTCCTGCAAATTATTATTTACATAAAGTAACTTTTTTTGACATCAAATTTAGTAAAATTGACACAAATTCTACTTTTCTGAAAGTTAAGTCGTGAAAATTGGGGACTTAACTTAAGGGAGAAGTTAAGGCTCCTTAAGTGCTAAGGAGGAACTGTGAAACGCAAAATCGGCTTAAATACATTTTTAAGTTGACAGATGCGCTAAGGAGCACTTAAGTATGAACTGTGAAACCGGGCGTAAGTCTCTAAAATTGGAGACTTAATTTAAGCACGAAGTTAAGTCTAATTAAGGTTTAAGTATGAACTGTGAAACGCAAAACCTGGCTAAATACGTTCTTATAGGCGTTTCACACCAAGAAACTTTCGTGGTACTAATACCAGCTTCGCAAATTTTGTATGGAAATTTTCGGCAAAACTTTCTTTGCAATAAAGTGCTAATGCTACCTACTGAATAAAGTATTGATACCATTTTCGAATAAAAATTGTTTTCGAAAATTAGTTTGAGAGCTTGTTGACAGAAAACATAACTAACATATCTTACATATCTCCAAGGCCTATGGTTTTTCTCTGATAAAGATAAAGCAATAGTTTGTACATTTAGCCATTTTCGCATTACAATTGCCAAAAGAGACGATGATGTTGAATTTATATCTGTTAAGGCTGTTAAAAGCACTTGCATAATTTGTTCATTTTCCATTTTTGTTTACTGTTTTATATTATTGATATTGTCATATTATTGTATTATCAAGTTTCAACTATTTGTATTTATTATTATATTATTTATTTCTATTTATTCACTAGTTATTTAATATTCACTTCACTATTCAAAGCAATCCACTACAAAAAATGCAAAAAGTTTGACGTTTCGGTTAGGTGGTATTGATACACGCACAGTGTAAAACCGGTAATTTATACCACCAACTTTGTTGGTATTAGTACCACGAAAGTTGCTTGGTGTGAAACGTATATTAAGTTGACAGATGCGCTAAGAAAGACTTAAGTACGAACTGCGAAACCGGGCATTAGAGCCAGTTACGTCATCATCATCTCGTTTCAAGTGTTAACGTAAATACAGCAGCACAAAATGAATAATGTAACGAGAAGAAAAATTGACGTCACAAATAAATAAAAATATTAGCCATTTTGTGGGTACTCTAAACCAGATGCTCTTATATATCTAGTTTAGTTAACACCATAGTAGCGTTGATAATGATTGTGAGTTAAATTTATTTTTTCTATATCAACAGCGAAAAGTTCATTTTACGGCCAAGTAAGAAGCAAAGATATGGAGTAAATTTATTTTTCGATCTTTTTTATACAGCTTTTTACTAGATATTTGCATTAGAATTAAGGATGTCACAGATTAATAATAAATAACGATAAGATTCAGAAATAGAGATCAAATAATGAAAATTTATATCCCTTCTAAAAGAAAAGGTAATTATAATGAAATTGTCTCTAAATTTGGTAATTATCTTGAGAAGATTCTGTAAAACAAATAATGAAAATTAATGAAAATGAAATTTTCTATATGGGTATATCTTGGTATAGATACCAAGGAGGTGAATAATTCTAGAACTTTCTTAATATAAAAGAGCTTCTAAATAGTATTCTTTTGCTAAAAAACGCACAAACATAAAAGCTTTATAAAGTATTTCATCTTTTCTTATATATTTAAATTAGTATATTTTAGCATATTTAAAAAAACCACTAGGCTTATACTCACGATCATGCTCCGTGCAAGCTGCAAAAGGATAGAAGAAAGAATTTTAGTGCTTTTAAAAGTAATTTACTTGCTTTCTTTAATGAGTACAAATAGTGTTGATGGATGTACAATGTAAGATATTATAAATTTTAATATTTTTATTTATTGTTTTTTTGATAAGCTTTAACTTAATGTGTATTTACAAAAGCTGTAAAGTATAAGTGAGACAAATAAAACCAAACATTTAAATAGCATTTTTATTTAAAGTATTTTTTGCGGAAAGATATAAAAAACACAAAGGAAAATAATATTTTATTCCGCACATATATGTGTATTAATTTTCAGTTTTAATAAAAAGCTTAAAATATTGCATCCTTCCTAAAATAATTGCATATTTATATTACAATAATTATTAATTATCCTAAAACTCATTATAATTTTCACTTATATTTGTCAATTTCCTGGATCATCTTGTTATTTTTACCAAGACATCAAAAGAATATATCTATCCCCAAACCGATAAAAAACAACAATGTCAAAATAAATTCTTGCGTATGATAACAAATGCTTACAGTTATGTGAGCAATCAGGAAATTTACAAAGCCTTAAACATAAAATGGGTGAACCAAGTGACCAAGGAATGTGATGATAACTACGAAAAGCTTTTACTTCGAAATAGCAACGTAGAAGCTAATTAACTCCTGGATGTTAATCTAACATAACAAATCAAACCACACGAACTGACGTGAAACAAAACATGTTTAATTTTCTACTCTCAATAGGGGCTATTCACTATTTTTTCCAACTCATCAAGCCGCTCTCTTGTTCAATGTAAATTAAATGGAAAACATGTTTAATTTTTTACTCTCAAGCCGCTATCGGTTTCTTTTGATTAGTCGTTCACATGCCAAAAAATTATTTTAATTTTGCCTTCGGGGAGTGCACATCTAAAAAAACATATGAAAATGCCAAAAAAAGCTGGGTTTCTAGAGTAAAGTTTTGATTTATGCGTATATGATGTATATGATGTATGATGTATGATGTATATTTTGACGTATACGTCAAAATTTAAATCATATCTAAAAAACATAATTTGAGAAAAATACTTATAATTCTTTCAATTTTGCTTTTTTTTAGAAACTTTAAGAATTTTTATTCTAGTGTTACCCTATTCACCTGCAAAATATGGCAAATATTACTGGAAAATCCTTGCGACATTTTTGTGATTAAAACATTATTTTTCACAAAAACAACACCTTAAACTTAAAACAAATTGATGTTTTTTTTTTTCTATAGAACTATTTAAGTGTTTTCATCTAAAAATATTTTAGTTCTTTTCACCTAAATATTTTATTTTACAAAATTTAAGAAAAAGTATTCGAAGTTCCTATGGTAACATAACCTACAAAATTTTATAAATTGAAATGTCAAAGCATTGCTCTCTCAAATAAACACACAATTATAGAATTAATCCACACTATTTTAAAATATATATTTTACACTATGTACGTATAGGAGTGGTAGGAGGTAAGGAAGGTTTGACGTCAAGCCGAAAAAATATATTGAATAGCCCGTATTAGAATTGTGAATTCTTGTAGTTCACCAAAAATTAGGGATTAGCATTTTTTTATAGGTAGACATTTGTTTTAATGAGGTAACTATCACCCAAAATCAATTTTCCTCCATAGCTTGATTTATATTCAATATCTCTAACTAATAGGCGTTTCACAACAAGTCACTTTCGTAGTATCAATCTCAGCTTCGCAAATTTTGTATGGAAATTCGCGGCAAAACTTGCTTTGCAATAAAGTATTGATGCTATCTACTGAATGAAGTATTGATGCCATTTTCGAATAAAACTTGTTTTCGAAAATCAGTTTGAGAGCCTTTAACTAATGATATTATATTGGGTGTCAGACGTGCTTTGAGATTGTGTCAATCAAAATCGTATAAAATCTCTCAATATTTTTGTAGTCGGTGAAGAATAAACCTTAAACTCAATTAAAATAAATTAATGAAAGGTTGATCTTTGTGAAATTGATGTTATTTGTTCTTTTTGAAAAATATGTCTAAGAAAATCGGAAAGCATTAGGTGATATTGATACCGCGCACGGTGTGAAACCGGTAATTATACCACCAACTTTGATGGTATTGATACTACGAAAGTAACTTGGTGTGAAACACCTATAAGCAAAATTACGATGATTTTTATTGAAAAAGAGAATCTTTGTACCTTTAACGCAAAAATTTAATTTAAAAAAAATTTTTGTCTTATTTTTCGCAGTGTAGTTTTTGAAATATTAAAAAATTCAATAAATTATTTTCTGGATTTTTCCATATATTTGATTTCGAAGTAAAAATATTTTATCAGGTTATATTGCCTTTTACCTGAGTTATTACTAACGAGCTCAAAAAGAAATTGGAAATTTGTGAGCTAATAGGCATTTCCAGGTTTGGGGTACGAATTTATGCATAAGACCCATATGAAGTAAATACCCTTACACCTATATAGAACTAATTACCTGCAAAATGTAATTCAGGTAAAAGAAAATATAATCTTATAAACAATTTTTACTTTGAGATCAATTATATGCAAAAGCCCGGAAAAGTACTTTCAGTTTATAGCCATTTCCAGGAATGTATTTGTAGAATTTTATTTTAACTTCCAAAAATTAACTTTCTGTTATAACTCAAGTTGGAAATATTATTTAAGGAATCAAAATATATTTTTTTAAAGAAAAACTTACTGTTAAAAAAAACTGTTAGAAAAACAACACTTACAACACCTGTGTTAATATTAATTGTTAACCATACGAATTTTTTTACTGCTATAAAAAATAATACCTTTTTACACCGAATAATGTTTTGTTTAATGTTCATGCATTCTGTAATAATTATTTTTTGCAGGTGAATGCTTACAGTGGGACAATTTTTTAAATGAAATACCTTACTTACCAAAAAAATCTGTTGAAACTACTAAAAGCTATAAAGCATGAACATAAAAAGCAAAAAAGTTTATAAAGCATTTTTACATTTTTGCTGACTTGATTCCATAGAAAAGATAGTAGATTTATATTTTAAATTATATTTTAAAACTTCTATACATTCCAATATTTGAAAATTTTGTTATTTAAAATAGAAATTATTTTTATTTAGTTAAGACTTACTACATAGCCAGAAGTAGAAGGCACTGAAAGACTCGAACCAGTACCTCCCCGTGCGCTGAAGCCATAACCCTGAGTGTGTTGGGGTTGGTTGAAATAATTACTCTATTAACAAGTGTGTTAGTGAAATTTTGATTAAAAGTGTTTGACATTGAATGTTCATGACAAATGTAATATCTTGCAAAAAATTATTAAATAAAAATATTGGTTTAAGTTAGGTTATTTATTTTAACTTACTTTTGTAACTCCATTTTATTTGCTTAAAATTTACTACTCTTGGATTTTGATTAATTCTGACTGATGAATATTTTTTGATTTGGACTTACAAATAGATTTTACTTCTTTTTCAAGCTCTAAAGCATTCAATTTCATACTTCAAATAAATCAGTACTTAAAAAAATTGATTCCAATTTAAAGGTACGATGTAAGTTAAATGTGAAATGCTTGATCATTTACGTCAAAAAACGCACTACATTCAAATATCTTTTATTGTTGGTATTATCAAAACTACTTGTATTGACTATATAAATATAAAGTATTAAATAAATTTATTTGCAAAGCAAAAGATTTTGTCTAATATCCCTATTTCTTTTCATAAATTTAGTTATACCCATTTTAGAAAGCTGTAGTGATCATAAGTATATAACAGTTATTTACTTAAATTCGATGATTTTCTAAATCTTCTATTAGCTTTCCCTTGCATTAAAATTTTCAAACTTTATTGTTAGTTATTTTTAAATATATAATTATTACAAAATCATTAAATCGCAGAGCATTCAACAATCAGTAAGTGCGCTAAGCATACTAAAAGGTTTTCTATTCTAATCCAAAATAAAAAAGAAGATTACTTCTTTTTAAATAGCAGAAATTTCTACTTAATGTAGAAAAAAAAATACCTTGCCAATTAGAAGTCCTCAAAATTGTAATTAATTTTAAAATTTATACTTACAGTGGGTGGAGATAGGTTAATAGCAGATCCACGCCTCTCTTGTGGCCCGATACTAGAATGACGTCTTATAGGTAACCCACCTCCTGGCGTACCTCCTGGAGACGATGCACAAGATGGGGCTATACGAATTTTTGGGGTCATTAAAGTGTTATCTGATAATCGTCTATTTGGAAAAGTATTCACAACTTTTAAGAAGTTACTATCAGGTGAGCATGGAGATCCACCTAACCACCAGCCACCAAGCATTCCTGAACCTTAAATGAAAAAAAAAAAAAAAAAACAAAGAAAGGCGTATTTATAATCATCTCGCCTAACTTTTACTTCAAAGTTTTTTCTAGACTAAGAAAGTAAAGATTCTTAAAACATTATTCCTAAGATAAGCATGCATTAATTAATTAATATTTTTGCTAAATACTAAATACACAATTTAGCAGATCCACCAAAGCTATATAATGGAATAAGGATCTCTATTAAGAATTTAATATTGAATGTGATTAAGGCAACAACGAATAGTTGTAAATGAAAAGGAGAAGATCTACTAATTCCATGCATTCTAATGATTCCGACAGATTTCATTTCTGGAGTACAATTTCCAGTGCGACTTGCCTTCGCAATCACAATAAATAAAGCTCCTGGTGTTGAAAGCTAAAACAATAATGAATCATAGTAGGCTCACAGCAAATGTAGGCTGTGAGTTTCCTATATAAATAGCTGTCATTGACGCTTAAAATCAGTTATTATTAATTTAGTGTATTAATAAAGTTGATATTAATTGCATAATTGAGTGTTTTAATTTGGCTGGTGATAGGACGATACGAACAACAACAACAACATAAATTCATCAATGACAGGTGGTTTCTTTTTTATGCTTTGTCTTTTGTGGTTTTGATTGTGTTTTGTGTGTTTTTTATTATGTTTGTAGGGTTGTTTTTTTTTGTCAATGTTATTTGTGTTGCTTTCTTGTTTTTTGATCAAGTTGCATACTGGATGGCAGTATGTATGGGTGATGGTTATATAGAATCAAAATGTGTATATCTTCCAAGGTTGTTGGTTGATTTGTTGGTGCATGCTGGTAGCTCATTGGATGACCAGTATGTGGATTTGTCTGGCTGACTTCTATATAACATCATCAAATGTGTGTCGACCAAGGTTGTTGGTTGACTTGTTGGTGCATGCTGGTCACTCATTGGGTGATCAGTATGTGCATTTGTCTGGCTGACCTTTGTTTTAGCATCGCCATATGTGTATCAACCAAAGTTGTTGGTTGATTTGCTTTAAAAGCTTGCTTGAATGTACTTAATTGCAATGTAAATAATTTTAAAAAACCACGAGAAATCAAACACTTGATGCTTGTTTTCTCATAAACCACCTTTACTTTTAGAAACAAAAAATTGTGTTTGGTGACTATCGTGAATTCGGTATCCATCATCAGCTGTGATTACGAAAACAAACTTAACAAGGTAAATTTAACAACTTTATCTCAGTCCACTTATACCAGTATCACATTTTTCCACATTCTGTTTTTGTTTATATAGACCCTCTTAACATTTTTTGGTCCTTCGAGCCGGATCTTAACTCAAGTCGAGTGCCAGCTAGTATTGTTAGGAGGTTATTGTATTATCAATTACAAATTTGAAGAAGTTACTTTCAATGGACAATCTTCAAATTCTTCATCATATAACCCGACAACAATCACACGCTGATGAAATAAACAAAATCTACGGTGATTTAATGGTTATTGGTCGAGAGAACATCTCAATTAATCGGCTTATTACTCGATTAGCTCTTCTTGAGGATAAATGGAAACATTTCACCTCAACGCATGAAATCATTAGTCTTGCTATTCTCGGTCTTGATAACAAAAGTCAAGAGGAATTAAAGGATAATGATTATTTTGTTAATGATCTTTATCAAGCAACTTCTGAGTCTTATCTTGAAAGTACAGAAAAAATGGCTAATCTGCGAGATGAAATTTCTTCATCGTCTCAAGCAATAATTGAAATTCCAAAACCTCACGTTTATAATAATCATTCACGTCTTCCAACATTAACTTTGCCAAAATTTGATGGTACTATCTCCAAATGGCTAACTTTTAAAGGTCTTTTTCAATCAGTTGTTATTTCACGTTCTGAATTGACTGCTGTTGAAAAACTGCAGTATCTCAAGACTCATCTCACAGGTGTTGCTGAACAACTCCTCAAAGATACAGAACTTGTTGAAGAAAATTTTGAAAAATCGTGGCAGGCTTTAATCGATTATCATGAAGATGAACGTCTATTGATAAATAATTTCTTTGATAACTTCTGCAATGTAAAACCTATGTCAAGACGATCAGCAAGTGAAATTGAACGTATTTTTACTGCTGCCTATCAACTTCGCCACAATTTATTTAGTTTGAAACGTGCAACTAACGATGATTCCATTATTTATTTTACTGTCAAAAAGTTGGATTTCAAAACCTTTGAAAATTGGCATGATTCTCTGAGCGGAAGTAAACATGCAACCACTTGGGAGCAGCTTGAAAAGTTCTTTCACGAGAAAAAGCGGACATTACAAGCTTCAGAAAGACCCACAAGCCCTAAGTCAAATCATCATGATCAACGTCATCATTCAGCTCGGGCACATTTTGTAAGTTCATTCAAAGTACCAACAGATGCCTCATGTAATATTTGTTCTGGCAATCATTATGCTTACAAATGTGCAACATTTCTACAACGAACGCCACAACAACGATATGACTGTGCACTATCGAGAAACCTTTGTTTCAATTGTCTGGGGAGACATCAAAGCTCTTCATGTTTATCAAACCGAAGATGTATTAAATGCGGTTTCAAACACCACACTGAATTACACTCTTATTTTTCAATGAAAAATAATAAAAAATCACAAAGGCATGGCAATTCGACAGCAAATTCTTCAACCCCATCAAATGGGTCAGTTACTGTAAATCATGCTTATCAAACTCATAGGCCTGCTCCAACAGTATTATTAGCTACATCACGAGTAATCATCGCTAATGACCAAGGTGAATTTGCAATGGTTCGAGCTCTTTTGGACCCAGGTTCAGAAATTTCCTTTATTTCTGAAAGAATGATAACGCATCTTGGTTTACCACGTCATTCGTCTGTTCTTTCATTATTCGGTGTTGGAAGTAAGAAAACAAGTAAGACCAGAGGTGTTGTAAACATCACTATCTCACCTCACTTTGATACGACTATCAAAATAAATATCAAAGCCTATATACTAGTAAAAATTACTTCAAGCATACCAGCTCTTCCATCATCATCAGTTAATTGGCCTCATCTACAAAACTTGACATTAGCTGATTTTCAAATTACTAACTCAGATGAAATTGATTTATTACTTGGAGCTGATGTTTATGGACAATTGCTAGAAGGATCAATCATCAAAGGTCCAAGTAATGCTCCAGTTGCCCAATTAACTAAACTTGGGTGGATCATCTCAGGTCCATGTTTGACGAATTCAAACAACCAATCAGTTCATTCATTTCATTGTTCGTTTGATCGAGATCTTCATTTACTTCTTGAAAAGTTTTGGGTTCAAGAAGAAATATTTCCAATTTCTAATCATTCAATGTCTTCAGCTGATCAAGAATGTGAAGATCATTTTGCGACTACTCATCAAAGAGATTCAACAGGGAAGTATATTGTCAAGCTACCTTTTAAGTCAACAGTTAATCAACTTGGTCAATCTAAATCAACTGCTCTCTACATGTTGAACACAATGTATAAAAAATTTAATTCTAATAAAACATATTTTAAAGCTTATTCTGACTTCCTTGACGAATATAAATCACTTGGGCACATGATTCAGCTTCCTGACGGAATTCCAGAATCTGTACCTAGTTTTTATTTACCTCATCATGGAGTTATTAAAGAGTCTAGCACCACCACCAAGCTACGAGTTGTTTTTAATGGGTCATGTCGAACTATAAATGGTTCTCCAATCAATGAATTACTTCATTCTGGTACGAAACTCCAAATTGACCTGTTTGATGTTCTCATATGGTTCAGACAACATCAATATATCTTTTCAACTGATGTTGAAAAAATGTATAGACAAATAAAAGTTCATCCAGATGATTGGAAATTCCAACAAATCCTTTGGAAGAAACAAGATCAATTAATTACTTATCAGCTAACCACTGTCACTTATGGATTAGTTTGTGCACCATTTTTAGCTTTGCGCAGTCTTTTACAACTGGTACATGATGAAGGCCATCGATACCCACTCGCAATTGATGCTCTCACTAAGGGGCGTTATGTTGATGATATTTTTGGTGGATCTACTACAATCGAACAAGCACAACATCAAGCTTATCAAATCAACCAACTTTGCATGGCGGGCGGGTTTCCATTAAGAAAATGGAGTAGTAATCATCCAGACGTGTTAAAACTAATTCCTAAAGAGTATCATGCAATAACATCTAACCTCAACATCAAAGATGATACTATTAAAGCATTAGGATTATCTTGGAATCCAATCTTAGACTGTTTATCATTTAAAATGGAAATATCATCAATCACCAAAATCACGAAACGTTCAATTTTATCAACAATAGCTCAGTTTTTTGATCCTCTTGGTCTTCTCACACCAATCTTCATACGATTCAAAATATTCATGCAAGAATTATGGGCAATAAAACTCAATTGGGATGATGAATTGGGTCCAGCACAAAACTCAACATGGAAACAGATTGTTTCTACTCTTGAACAATTAAATAAGATCCAAATTCCACGATGGATTGGAACCCAGTCAGGAGCTGATTTTGAAATGCATGGTTTCTGTGATGCATCTCAATTAGCTATGGCTGCTGTAGTCTACATCAAGACTAATGTAAATGGGACAATTAAAAATGTTTTATTGGCTTCCAAATCTAAAGTAGCTCCACTTAAAAGAATGACCATTCCTCGTTTAGAACTGTCATCAGCAGTTATGTTAGTTAAGTTAATAAAACATTGTCATCAAGTGCTCAATATCACAAATTCACCATGCACACTTGAAAAATTAATCAAACGGACAGCTTTAGCAATAAAAGTCATCAAGCGCCTCAAGAAACAACCTACATCGTTTTTTGACACACCACTCCCTCCAAACGAACTTGATGAAGCTCTTCAAAAGTTGATCAAACATGTTCAACACATGTATTTCAATAAAGAAATAAAATTGTTGATGAATAACCAACTACTTCCAAGAACCAATGCTTTGTTAAAATGTACACCTTTTCTTGATTCATTTGGATTACTTCGAGTTGGTGGCCGTTTGGCAAATGCTGATTTACCACTTGGCACAAAACATCCTTTTATTTTGCCAGATTCAGGTGCTTTTACATCACTTGTTATCCAAGATGCTCATCATCGAACACTTCATGGATCAATTAAAGATACTTTAAGTTATATTCGTAATACTTATTGGATACTGGGTGGTCGAAATCCAATTCGTTTACTCATTTATAAATGCATCACTTGTATTCGACATCGTCAAATTAGAACGAACCAGCTCATGGGACAGCTGCCGTCATCTCGAGTCAATCAACACAGACCTTTTCTTCACACAGGAGTTGATTATGCTGGTCCTTTCTTAATAAAGCACAGAAAGGGAAAAAATGTTGGTCTTCAAAAATCTTGGGTATCTGTTTTTGTTTGTTACAGTACATCAGCAGTTCATCTTGAACTAGTTTCTGACTATTCTACGGAAGCATTTCTTGCTGCCTATCGTAGATTTACCAGTAGACGAGGCATTTGCTCTACTTTAAATAGTGATTGTGGGACAAATTTTCAAGGAGCTGATCGTGAATTGAAAAAGTTGTTTTCACAAGATTCGATACAGCTTGCAAAATTTGTTTCTTTAATTTCAATGGATGGAACACGTTGGTCTTTCAATCCACCTTCCGCTCCTCACTTTGGAGGAAAATTTGAAGCAGCTGTCAAATCAATGAAGTATCATTTAAAAAGGGTCGTTGGAGATACCAAGCTTACATCAGAGGAGTTTTCTACGATTTTGGTCCAAATTGAGGCAATTTTGAATTCACGGCCATTAACTCCTTTTACCGATGATCCAGATGATCTAAATGTGTTAACACCAGCACATTTTTTAATTGGACAACCGCTTACACTAATTCCCGAACCATCACTGGAAAATCTAAAGATTACAAGATTGTCACGCTGGCAAAGATTAAGTCAAATGACTCAAAGTTTCTGGAAGAAGTGGCTAAAAGAATATCTCCAACGTCATCAAAATATATATAAATGGGAACAACCATCTACCCCCTTAAAAATTGGTTCAATTGTCCTCATTATGGATGAAAGATATCCACCAGCTAAATGGCCCTTAGGTCGTGTAGTTGAGTGTCATCCTGGAACTGATGGTTATGTCAGGGTCGTCACTGTGAAAACCAGTACTGGCAAGTTCAAGCGACCAATAGTAAAATTATGTCCCTTATCTGTTGAAGGATCATCTGATATTTCGTCGCCAGGGTCAACGAAGGCGGGCGGAAATGTTGAAAGCTAAAACAATAATGAATCATAGTAGGCTCACAGCAAATGTAGGCTGTGAGTTTCCTATATAAATATCTGTCATTGACGCTTAAAATCAGTTATTATTAATTTAGTGTATTAATAAAGTTGATATTAATTGCATAATTGAGTGTTTTAATTTGGCTGGTGATAGGACGATACGAACAACAACAACAACATAAATTCATCAATGACAGGTGGTTTCTTTTTTATGCTTTGTCTTTTGTGGTTTTGATTGTGTTTTGTGTGTTTTTTATTATGTTTGTAGGGTTGTTTTTTTTTGTCAATGTTATTTGTGTTGCTTTCTTGTTTTTTGATCAAGTTGCATACTGGATGGCAGTATGTATGGGTGATGGTTATATAGAATCAAAATGTGTATATCTTCCAAGGTTGTTGGTTGATTTGTTGGTGCATGCTGGTAGCTCATTGGATGACCAGTATGTGGATTTGTCTGGCTGACTTCTATATAACATCATCAAATGTGTGTCGACCAAGGTTGTTGGTTGACTTGTTGGTGCATGCTGGTCACTCATTGGGTGATCAGTATGTGCATTTGTCTGGCTGACCTTTGTTTTTTAGCATCGCCATATGTGTATCAACCAAAGTTGTTGGTTGATTTGCTTTAAAAGCTTGCTTGAATGTACTTAATTGCAATGTAAATAATTTTAAAAAACCACGAGAAATCAAACACTTGATGCTTGTTTTCTCATAAACCACCTTTACTTTTAGAAACAAAAAATTGTGTTTGGTGACTATCGTGAATTCGGTATCCATCATCAGCTGTGATTACGAAAACAAACTTAACAAGGTAAATTTAACAACTTTATCTCAGTCCACTTATACCAGTATCACATTTTTCCACATTCTGTTTTTGTTTATATAGACCCTCTTAACACCTGGAAAATCAAGCAACTTTACTCGATTGATTTAAGAAAACCCTTGTTTTGCCCATGGTGAATTGTATGTTGCTTGCGCTTGAGTGGAAACGCCAGAAAATTGTTTTGTTTTTTTTTTTCAATAAAATAGAAATGCCATAAATGTTGTTTATCCACTTATTCTAAGAAAGAAAATTCAATTAGTTGAATTACAAGAAAGAGAAAGTGAACCGGAGCTTTGATGTTGGTGTTGATATGAAGGGAAATATATTCTGTAAGAATTTTTGTTGTTCTAAACTTGACTATTTTAGACTCATTACTGCCTTATTTTATTGAAGAAAATAAATCAGAGTTCCAAAGATTATATTAAGGTAAATTATTAAAAATTTTGATTTTGTACCCATTTTAGGCTATATAGCTATAGGATAGCTTTACGATAAGACTCAATGAGGGACAGAAACGTTGGATATTTTATGGATTTTCATATTAAAGAAATAATATTTGTAAAAATTTTTAGGGCTTTCTTAAAAGAATACATTAATTCTGTATTTTAGGCGTGAAAAGGTATGCCGGGTATTCAGCTAGTCTAATAATATTAATCTTCTACCTAGATCCTAGATCTACATTTGTATTTTATTTTCTTACTGAATTATTTCGGAATTGAAAGCAGTTCACATATATAAAAAAGTTCCTTGAAGAACATATAACATACATTTTTTAATCAAAATTTTGTAAAACGAGCTTCAATATTGTTCAAGTAAAAGAACTTTAGAGTAAATGCTTTAGAAAACAATAACAAAACTTGCCTCCGGAGTTCTTTCGCGCCATATCTTCTGCACTTGAAGTTTTCCGTTGATCAATCCGAAGATTTGGTATATTAAATGGAGGTACATGCATATTATCAGATGAGAACTGATGTCGAAGAGGTCGCTGCCTTTCTGGAGATGACATGGACAGATTATCCAACTTTAATTTGTTACGTTGTTGGCGGTCTATATGGTCCAACATTTCTTGAAGTACCTTAAAATATTAAAAAGCAATTAAATTACATAAAATTATGAAAGCCTAAGGCTTAGTTAAATAACTTACTTCTAGGAGTATTGTAAATTGTTCTAAGTTCAAAGAAGGATTCACAGTTTGTGGTGTTAAAGAAGGCATTACTCTTGTAGCCATTATATTTACTGAAAGTCCATACTTTTTATCACTCAGCATTATTCTGTAAATATCTACAGAAAAAAATTTCAGTTGAAAACTCCCTCTTTTATTATGTTTTAGTGAAATTTAGCAACAGTTGTTCATTAATTTAAAAAAAAAAAAATTCAGGTTACTTAGAATACCAAAATTTATGTTTTCACTAATTTTGAGCCAAATCCAATCATTTTTCTGAAAAAAACAATTAAAAAGCAGAAAAAGGCGTTTTTAGTTTTTTACTCATCAAAGCTTAGGGTAAATAAAAAAATTTTCTATAGACAAGTTGTAGATCTTTTTATTATCTACAACTTTTACTTTTAACTTTTTTTGATTGGACGTGTAGTTTAGCCAGAAATAAACAAAAAACCGTTTCCCTTAAAAAATTTTGTGGTTTATATAAACTGTTGAGGGTTGGCTTTAAAGCTGATACAGCTGGGTTATTTTAGATCTTATGTTTATCGCCTTAAATTTATTAATAGCAGATGAAAAGAAATACAGCACTTTGTAATACTATACACACTCGAGTTTTAAAACAATCTACAAAAGGCAAAATTAAATTTACTTTTGAATAAATCTTGAACTAGATTTAATGGTCCTTTTATTGAGAAAATCTGTAGCTGGGAGTTTCACTTTACAGTTCGATCACCTAATGGGTTATTCAGGATTTTTATTCTCCAGTTGTGTAAAGTGATATACTCCATATATTTTATGTCCAATTAGGTCATAATTTTGATTAATTGAATAATCCGTAGGGGAAGAATGTTGTTTTCACACTGCCATTTTTTGAGATCATTTTCCTTGAAGAATTTGAACTAACCAGCAGATCATTTATATTTCTTCACAAAGTGTATCATTCGATTAGGAATGTAGGTAAAGCTGGCAGAGCTATTTAAGCAGGCACACTATAAAGTATCTGCATAGTTAAATGCTCCAAAATAAAATTTTGTGCTCCTTTAATTTTTCCACAATAAGAGAAAAACCCTTTTGAACTGCGCGAAAACTAAGAACGTTGACATTTCACAAATGCAAGGACATTTTCATTTTAAACCAGTTTTCTGCTCCTTTGGTAAAAAGAGCGAATCTTTGTGAACCAGATTTATTGAAAGATGTGAAAGTATTATCACATTTATGGAACTTTTTGAATGCATTGCCATCATACTAGAAGAAATAGCTGGGAGGACGTGATCTATATCTATAACAACATCTGTTCTTCTTGCAGCAGTTCAAAAAAGTGACTTTATCGTAAGCCTTATCTGTCATTGAATTTCATCTCTGCTACCAGCACACGAAAGAAACATTACATTCTCTACATCAATTTAGAGACACTGCTGATGATTTTTTTGGACAAATTTTCTGTTCCACTACACAACTTGTTGATTTACTTGGCATTGAGCCACGGGCTCCAAGAGTTATATCCCGTCAAAAAAACCATGCAAATCTGCAAACTGCAAAAAATGAAGCTTATTTCAGAACCAGAGTATTTCTCCCGTGCATCGATATCTTAGTTCAAAATTTAACAAAACGATTTCTTGAAAACAAAGATATTCTACCAAGTTTCCAACTACTTCTCCCAGGATTTGCTGATGTGAGTAAAGCAGATGATGAGTTAGATGAGTGAGTTCTAATTAGTTGAAGAGAAGCTTCCCAATCCGTTACGAATATAGATGAAGGGGAATTAAAACTATTGATAGACCCGTAACAAGAAAATGCAACATATTCTACACCAAACTTGCGCACATCTTTCTAAGGCTGCCTGCAGAGTGTCTGCTTACAGGCGAGATGACACCGAGTTCCATTGCGATAGACTAATCTTTGGTAGGCTTGATTGATTGTTCAACTGAAGTTCTCAAACTGTTGGAGTGTTGTGAAGAAACATATTTTCGCTCTATGAAACTTCTTCTCGCCATTTAAGCTACTCTTCCAGTGACAACAGCTAGTGTAGAGAGATCATTCTCTATAGTGAAAAGAATAAAAACGATACCCCGAAGTGTAATGGGTCATGAGAGACTTAGCTCGCTTGCTATGATTTCCATACACTGTGATAGTGAAGTTGGTCCTGACTACGTCATTGAAATCTTAGCGAAAAAAAATCAAGAAGATTACATTATACTTCTTTAGCTAATGCCCATTAGGTATTTTATATGGAAAGAACGATATTTATTTTTTTTCAAACCACATTTAGTAAATGTTATTTTTAAAGAACATTTGCTCTCTCAGAGCTTTTCGACCCGTTTGCTGACAAGTTTATTAGAATTCAGCGCTGCCAGTTTTATTTTCAGCTTCAATTCAAAGCTACAAGCAAAAAAGACAAGTATGGTTATGGCTACCATATTTTATGAGTTGTGAGTTATATTTTGTAGGTTATTCAATCGATGTTAATATTCGGCAGTGTTTTCGGGCTTTTATGTCTCTCAGGGCCTAGTTAAATGCTCATTTACTAATGAGCATTAAGAGCTATGTCTGTCTCCGCTATAACACGATACTTTAATAAAAAAAAAACAAATTAAAATGTATGCTTAAACCCATACGGCACAAGTTTTGATTGAAAAGATACACATTAAAATACTATCAAAAAATTATTAAAACTAAAAAATAATGTTTATAATCCGCTTTATTAAGCCTTTATTGCCTTTGGAAATACTAGTGATCCTAAAACTTCAAACAAAATGTGAAGTAGACTTGATATGGAAATGTATTACCCAAAATAAAAATCTAATAAAACTGATGCAAAAATATATATGTATATATGTACATATAGTATTAATATAAAACCAACCCTTAAAATCTTTAAAAAACCCTTACGAAACAAATACAAAAATATGGGAATTCACCTATTCTATTCAAATGAAATGTTTTGAAATTAAATGGAACTGTCCCGTTTTGTTCAATTGGCTTTTGTTCAATATCTGCACTTTGTACATTATAAGTAATAAGCTTATTAAATTCTTATTCAATCAAAATTGTGTATTTTCGAAGTTACTGTTACAGTTATATTTGCAAAATTTATTACAAAATTTAAGATGAAATTTGGGAGTTAAAGTGCAAATTCTATCCAAACAAGTTCCGTTATGCTTGTTCAAAATATATACTTGTGACACCGTGAAATTTTACAGATAAATTAGAGAGAGCGCATCAATTGTATTTCAAAATTTCTCCGGAAAATCATGACAAATCAAGAACGCAAATGCTTTAAGTAACGCGTGAGTGACAGGCAGCAGTTTGTAGTTAGCTATTACGTCACGCAGTTGCTGTTACTTTGCTTGTTTAACCACGAATATCACCACGAAGCACGGAATTTTTTTATCATTCTGTGTGTCTGGCGGTTTAGGTAATTCCAAAAATTAAATTAGAAGCATATCACCAAAAATTATTTTAATAAATGAGGGTATATCAATAAGAAAAGGAGATTGTTAAACCTTGCAACCTTTTGGGTAGATATAAAAATGTGGTGCATAAAGAAGAAAATTCAAGTTTTTCAATTATATGTTGTTGTGTAAATTCTAAATCTTTTTCAGACTATCTTCACCTGAAAAACACTCAATAAAGAGATTTCAGGAAATCACAAGGCTAAAACGTATTTTATTATTGTTTATATAAATCATAATAATTTTTATTAAAATATAACAATTAAAGCTTGGGTTATAGATGAAAATTTGTTTTTTTCGACAAGCTGAAAGCATGCATAGTTAATTTCACACAACTAATGAAAACATCGAATATAATAAACTAATTTTGATATGATAGCACCATTTTGTGCAAGGATTGTGTTTAAGTGACATTGTTCTGTTTTTATGGTTTGTTCTGTTCAAGTGAGTTTTCTTTAAAGTGACATTGTTCTGTTTTTATGGGTTTTCTATCTGGAAAGTATGTACCTATATCACGCTTTCATATTAAAACATTGAAAAACTATAACCCTCATATAAAGAACACCATTAAAATCATTTCCACTTGTTGAAATTCATTGAATTTTTCTTGTTTATTATTACAATCTTTACTTATAAAATGCTGTTTTGATGTTCAGAGGTGATAAATCTGAATTGATTATTAAACTAGGTTAAAAAAGTATTTATACTTACTCACAACACGTAATATAATTTCAGGATCTGATAAGCGCACATCCCATAATAATGGCAATACTTCATCAATTATCTTTAACAAACAAATGCAAAAACGTGATGAATTTATTAAAAAAATAAAAACCAATATCTTTATTAACCAACCTGGGACTTATCCAGTTTGTCCAAAGTTTTCTCTATACAAGTCAGCACATTTGCAACAATTTTAATATCTGAGTAGTTTTTTTCAAACACCATTTTAATTTTTGGTAAAACCATTTTCCTTATTGAAGCTTCGTCAATATAATCGTAAACATTCGTTACAGCAACAAGAGCAGCACTCTAAAATAATTATATTGATATTAAAACAAAGTAGCTCAAATAGATTTAGCTTAACATAATATAAAGTATATTATACCAATTAAGTCCTAAAACAAAAGGTATAAAGGATAAAGGGACTATTTTATGAGTTTAACAGAGTCATAAGAAAATTTCTACTCTCATATGATTAAAACATATGCATGCATGTCTATCAGACTATTATTTTTTCAAAAATTATGGCAGTGGTTCGAAAATTTGTTTTGCAACAAACTTGTATGTGTACAGTATAGGGTGTACAGGGTGTTCCGAGACTGGCTGGTCAAACGTTAAGAGTGAAAATTAGATAAAATTTCATCGACAAAAAACACAAAAAGTGGGGGTCTAACTTTTTTCGTTTTCGAGTTACAGCCTTTTGAATTTTTCAGGCTTCGTCCTTACACCCACGCATTCGATAGCTTATAACTTTTGAATTTATGTAATGACGAGTAAAAAAAAAAACTCTTTAATAGCTTATAATATTATCTATTGATTAAAGAAAAATTTATTCTAAAATAATGACCAGTTTTCGAGGAAAAAATTTTAAAGTAGAACCATCGGTAAAAAACCCAGGCATTTTTTGACGTTTTTTGCGTTTTTCTTAAGAAAATACCCTAAAAAATTTTTTTTTTATTTTATTTTCTTAAATTAAAGATGTATTCCAATAAAAAGTTTGTACATTGTAATCGCCTAGCTGTTTTCTATAGTGCAATAAAAATCGATCAAAGTGAGCCTTTCCCGATAGCTTAATAAGAATTTTCTTAATTTTTTCCCTAGAAAAAAGTCCAAAGGGGTTAGATGTGGAGATCTTTGAGGCAAAACTGCAGGTCTACCTCAACCTATCCATTGATGAAAGTTTTTGTCAAGATACTGAAGAAATGGGGCTAAAATGAGCCGGAAAACCGTGTAACCGGAGACTTGTAGGAATCGTCAGCTCTTCCAATAAATCTACAAAATTATTTTGAAGAAATTTTACAAAATTTCATGAATGCATAAATTAGTTTGACGGAATGACACTGAAGTGTCATGTTTTCTTAAAATTAATTGAAATTCATTAAAAATATTTACTAAAATTACGTTTATTATATATTTTTTATTATAAGTCAACATTTAAAAATAAATGAAATATTTTTCAAGTATGAAATATTCTGCTTTCTGTTAATGTTGTTGTGTTTGGTTAACTAAATTCACACAGAGTGTAAGTGAAATATATAATATGGTATTTTAATAAAAATAAAGAAATGGTGAGTACTAAACCTTTTTAATTGTTTTAGAATACGAAAATTTTTAAATGTAGTGGATAATTTTGCTTTTCTAAGCTAAAATATATAGTGCATAATGCAACTTGCATATTAGCCTAAGATTTTGTTTTAAGTTTTAATAGTTGATACAAATAATTTCAAATTTAAAAGCCGGAAAAGTAAAATTACACATTTAAGGAAATATAGATTTATTCCACCTCTTTTTCATTAACATTATTAACAATATACTGTTTTTCATTACCAATAACAATGTATACACAAAGTTTTATCAAATTTTCTATTTTTACTGCTTTGACTTTATCAGTTCTACGGCATTCATCGTAAAATCTATCTGTGTTGAAAGTGAACTTATCTCCTACTGCCGTATAAGTTTTACAACTCACAACTTCTTCTATGATTGCAAAGTAGTAAAATCTGCAAGTACAATTGTTAATTGCAATATCGCAATTTAATTTACACTTAATGAAGTATAAAATTATGCCCATTTTTGTAAATTTGTCATCGATATATTTCACCGCAGAGCTGTATGTTTGTGTTGCTCTTTCATATTTCTCGCAAATATATAATTTGTCATATCTCAATAATCGTAGAAATTGTTGTATATGAGTACCAGCAATAACGAAATTGCTATTATTAAATGCAGATAAAACTTCATCAGGAATATTGTGTAAAAGTTTATATTTACCTACACTGTAAGTTTTGTCGCATAATTTTTCTGTGATATGAACTTGTTTCTTTACACTTTCACAAAAGTTCTTAATATCCACATTCTGTATATCATCTTTATATTTCATTAAATTTATTAATTGATTATACCTGTTTGCTGTTTGGGAGTCAATATGGGTCGTACCATGAATGAGTTTTAATATTTTTCCGTTGATATTTTCATATTCAAAGCAAGTATGGGCCCACAATGGAGCCAATTCTCGCCGGGTTGCGGCTTTAATCTGCCGAAACACACTAAAGCATTTATCACCGCACGGTACGAGGAAAATAAGGAGTGGAAGTTGCTGATAAGAGACACTTTAATAAAAGTTTACGGCTCCAATAACGTCCATCTCTGCGCAACGCGCAAAGGCCGAAAGGGGATGAATAAAAAGTTATTTAATGGTTTATTCATCAGTTATTATCCATCAATTAACAGGAAAACATTCATCAAATGTATCAACAATTGTACCGCAAACAAAAGGCGATATATACTTAAAAAAACTTAATAAAAATAAGAATTTACATAATTTATAAAAGCTTATAAATAATAAATAAATCAATATATTTTTTAAATTGATACTGTTCTTTTACTTGTTCTTTTATTATCCTTAGCTTATCTATTTTATTTTATTGTTATTTTTAAGATTAATTGCTTATAAGAAAATTTTAAAAAAAAAAGCACTGTTCATTATTCATATTCATTTATTATTAATTTTCAAATATACCCTTGCATCAGCACTAAAAAAAACTATTTCACTATTACTTGTTTATACTTATATTTTTTTTTATATAAATTTATATATATATAATTTCATTAAAAACTGCGTGAGCTAAAATTTTGAGCTCTTTTCGTCTTCTTGGGCTTCAAAATGCGAGCTTTCGCGAACTTCTTTTCATCTTTTTAGGCTTGCATCGAGACTTATGTAAGCCCAAGAAAATGAAGGGAAGCCCAACTTTTACATGAGCTTATATGAGAGAGTTGAACATCTTTGAACTTCTTGGGCTTGCTTAAGTAGGGAAGACAACGAAGTTGAAAGGAAGATCAAAATTTCGACTCGGATAGTTTTTGAAAGTTCGCTTTATACCCAAACTTTCAAGTGAATTTATAACTTTAATATATATTTTTCACTTTAATACTATCAAAATAACAATAAAAACGTCAAAAACATGCCTGATTGGACCATTAAAACTGATTAAAGTAAAAAATACAGTAAGTAGTTTTATATATTTATTTATTTTATTTATTAATTATAAATAGTCTACGGTATAATCAAATAATTCAATTAGAGTCACATTTTAGTATTTAATTGTTAAAAATTATTATAATTCTAGCTAATTCTTATATTTTTACTCAAATACTCTAATGTCAAAATAACAATGCACGAATATGTGGATGGGTCCACGTAGAGTTCGGCGACTAAACGTCAAACTAAGTTCGGCGGTGCTACGGCGATTGTGTAGGCTTTAGGCTTTATTAGGCTTGTGCGTGTATTTTATGGATGTAAAACTTGATAAGCAACAGAGAAGTTTGAAATTTCTATAGCACCTTTTATGAAAAGAAAATTAGAACAAGTGTGGCGACATGCCATCTTTTAATTTTGTTTTGTAATTAATTAATTAACCAATAAATCGCAGTAGCTTTTAAAAATATATAAAAAGTTTACTTGCTTGACATATTACACTTACATATATAAATAGAGAGTTGATTTATTTTTTGTTTTAGAATTATTGAATTTAAAAAGTTATATATTAAACTAGCAACTGACCCAGCAAACGTTGTTTTGCTAAATATAAATTATTCCTAGGATTATTTTAGTAGAAAAAAATGACTAACTTATTGTCAGTGTGTGAAGATTTGGTATACATGAGTGAAAGAGGCATGGAGCACTGGCAACGATGATGGAATATAAAAAATAGCACAATACCAAACATTTATATTTTTAATTCAATTTTTTTAAATTATATATATCACCAATCGTCAATTTTTTCAGTTACGCGCCATTTTCTTTACCAAAATTAAGTATTGACGTCAAAAATAATATTTTCTTAATAAAGCGACTGAATAAAAAGACTTATTCTAATAAAATTTTCATAAAGAAGTTTCACTTCTACCATATAGATGGTATATCGTGTATATTTTTTTTATTATTTCACCTACCTTTCATAATATCTCACAAAATTTTACACACACTAACAATCAGAATAATTGATGCATGTGACAAAAATAAAAATCATTGGTGTTAGCTCGTGTCACATGTCGAGTACTATTGATGTTGATCTCATCCCTACTCCGTGCTTTTTACTGGGTCAGAAGTGACACCAGTGAGATCAGTTATCGACCGGGGTTGAACATTATTCAATTACTAATATCGCTATTAAAAAATAGGGGTGGATGGTAGAAAGGTGAAAATTTAGGGTTGTGTGTATTTTTGAATGGCACATCATATAAAAATAAAAAATAAAAACTTTGCCCAAAAAATAAATAAAAAATTTGGGGTGCACAACCGTTATCACTCAAGGGTATAAAAAATAGATAACAACCTATTCTCAGATCTACTGAATATATATATAAAATTTCATCAAAATTGGTCAAGCCCTTATGGAGGAATATGGTAACTAAAACTGACACGACATTTTAATATATTTCGCTATTAAAAGATAGGGGTTGATGGTAAAAGGGTGAAAATTTAGGGTTATATGTATTTTTTAATTCCACATCATACAAAAATAAAAAAAAACATTTTGTCCAAAAATTAATAAAAAAAAGTTTGTAGTCGGGGTTGAGGGTGGGGGGTGGGTATAAAAAATAGACGAAAACCTTCCCGGGGATATCACCAATAATTTCCCAAAATTTCACGGCGATTGGATGTATGGTTTTTGAATCTTTTTCTTATGCTGGGAAGATTGACAGCAAAAGACGGATATCGCTCTGGCTGCCCATCAACATCAACCACACATGAAAATGTTGCAAAGGTGGAAAAGCTTGTTTTGGCTGACAGACGAGTGACTGTCCGCCATCCAGCAGAGATCACTAGCATTTTATACGGCAGCATTAACAACATATTAAAGAAGGAGCTTGCCAAGAAAAAACTATCTGCACGCTGGGTGCCTTGACTGTTAGTTGACGCTCAGAAGAAAACCCAATACCGCATATCAAGGGAAAATTTAGCCATATTTCCAGCCGACACTGACCAATTTTTGGCAAAATTTGTTGCAATTTACGAGAGCTGGATACACCACTTTGACCCAGAAATCAAAAAACAATCCATGGCTTGGAAGATACCCTCATCTCCGACTCCAAAGAAGTTCAAGGTGTCAACCTCGGCAGGCAAAGTAATGGCTTCAGTATTTTGGGATGCAGAAGGAATGTAATGATCATATACTTGGAACATGGCAAGACAATAATATGTCAGCTATATGCAGAACAAATTTGGAAACTACGAGAAGCGATCAAAGAAAAAAGGCGAGGAAACTTGCACAAATAGTTTTGTTTCATCAAGACAACACCCCGGTATACAAGTCAGACATTGCGAGGGTTGCAATCCGTGATGCAGGCTTTGAATTGATCATCAACCATATTCTCCAGACCTGGCCCCGAATGACTTTTATCTATCCCCAAAATTAAAAGAAGAAATTCGGGGAAAAAAATTTGAGAGCGAGAGTGAAGTGATGCCTGCTGTTGAAGCCTTTTTTCAAGAGCAAGATAAAGAATTTTTAAAAAATTTTAGCTTTAGAGAAAATGTGGATGACTTGAAAGGAGACCATGTAGAAAAATAAATATTAATTTTGCTCATATTGCTTTTGTTTCTCATTCAGAATCATTACTTTTTGATCAACCTTCGTATAATCAAGATTTCTTATCATTCTTATACATTCAAAAATACAAAATTAGATGAAATTCCATTCCATGTTTTATTGTAAGCTACGCAGCGAAATGAATGTAACTTTTAAAAAATAAATTTTTATTTATCATTTTCGTTTCATTGTTTGCCGAAAATTGCAGAACTGTAGTGCACTCTTCCTCCTTACGTTAGTTAATCGTAGAGTAAGCGACTTTTAAAAAATATTTTGTGCCATTTTCTATTTTAAAATTTAAAAAAAAGTTGTATTTTAGTAAGGCTTTTAAGAAAAAAGTGCATAATAACACTGGAAATTTCTTTTTATTTCTTATTTAAGAAATTATGTTATTTATGTTTATAGCTAACCTATTTAGAATTTTGTATGGTAGTAGTTGGTAGTACATTTGTCTAGTTAGTACATTTAGCCACTGTAAACACACTATTAGATAATAGATTATTATATATTCTATATTGCCAAAAAAACATAGTTAAGCCCATTTTTAATAATTTCGAGATAATTTAAAAATTCTAATAATTTTTTTGATTACATTTCATAATAATTATATTATCCATTGTTACTGACAAAGATTTTTTCTGAAGTCAAACCATAGAGTAAAATTTTATTTTTTAAAATGCAGTATATAATTTCTAAATACAAGAAATATTAGTTAAGAGATAAATTTTCTCTGCTAAGATGCATATTTATACACATTTAATTAATTTAAATTCCAGAAATATTTTATTCTGCAGAGCTAGAATATACATTTCAACATTAAAATTAAACTTAAATTTAAGTAATGAAAAATGATTATAAATAATATAAAAATATTTTTCGAAATTTCTTTTTTATATTTCATAACAAAACATATTTTTCAAAAACCTACTAATGCCAGAACGCAAAAAAGAAATTTTCCTTATTTAAATCCAAGAACAGAGAGAAATAAATCAGAATAAAACAAAATTGGCAAGAGATAATAAAGTGGAACTATACAAAGGATATCTTATTAGAATTTTCTAAAAACTTCTATCAGAATATGACCTACAAGTTCCTTATGACTCCTGGATGTTTGGCTAGTGTAGTGTGTTTGAATTTTCTTATGAAATTACAATGCAATTGGTTGCTTTAATATTTTCGTACAGAATGACGTTTGGTATACTCAGTGTGTCTCTCTGAATTCAAGGTTTCTTATTGGTAGTGGCAACAAGCTAAGTAGGGGCTATTCACTATTTTCCAACTCATCAAACCGCTCTCTCGTTCAATGTAAATTAAATGGAAATGGCGATTTGTGAGTAAAAAATTAAACATGTTTAAATTTTTACTCACATATCGCTATCGGTGTCTTTTATATTAGTCGTTCACTAATATAAGTATTCGTATTTTCTACGGTAACATAACCTATAAAATTCTAAAATTGAAATGTCAAAGCATTGCTCTCTCAAATAAAGACACGCAATTATAGAATTAATCCACACCTTTTTAAAACATATATTTTACACTATGTACGTATATGAGTGGTAGGAGGTAAGCAAGTTTATTTATACGCCTAAATAATTTGTTAGTTTTACTTTGAGGTCCTTCTTTGAACGAATGTGTTTGCAATGATTTTGCATTTTCTCATTCTTTGTTGCAGAAAATACGCTAAATGCAGTAAATCAATTACTATAAACTAACTATTCCAGCGTTTAAAATTCACTTCTTACATGTTTTTAAAGTGGAGCTGGCATGCATAAATGTTAAGTCCTCTGTAGGAAAAATACAAATACATATGTATCTGAATTATTATTAAAAAGAATCTATAGCTATAAAATCAAACCAAAATTAGAAAACATATAAACTAAAAAAGAGAAAAGGATAAAAACCAGTCTCTGTGATCTAAGCTATTGCTGTAAAATATTTTTTGTTAATTCGTTTAGGACACGTGAATGTATTATCTGGTGGAGCTTACCACCGGTGGTAAAATCGACCTTTAATTTCTTGCTAAACCACATTTTGTGCAAAGTGGCGCCAAATAAAGCAAAATTCGATTGCCTGAAAATAGAAAAAAGTGCGACGTCCTCAACGTGTTAAAGTTTTGATGTATTACTTTAAGAGTTCCCTTACAAAGTTTTGACTAAACTACATAAAGATGTAAAAAGTTGATCAGAGTACCAAAGTTAAGGTAAAAAAAACATTATAAGTTTTAAAATCATAAATTTAGTTTAAAAAACAAAAATATTTACAAATAAAGACTCTAATAGAGTGTGTGTAGCATGTCTTAAACATAGTCAAGAACTATGGCAGAACTGTGGGGTTATCCATTAACTCACAAAAAGTCAGTGGTATTCGGGCATTATTGAAGACTGTTAAAAAAAAATTACCCGAAGAGGTACCCCGGAAGTTACATCGCAGCTTGCGTTGACAATAAAAATCCCTTATATCCTGAAAATATACAATACGTAGGATTTTATGATATCACGGTTATTATGGATCAAAATCGCTTATTTCACCAATCAATCAACAAAGACGTTTGAACTTTGTCTTAAAGTGGAAACAAGTTTTACTAATATTTACAGATGAGAGTAAGTTTAATGTTTTAATGTCTTAAAGTACAAAGAAAACGATTTTAATTTCTGGAAACAAGTTTTACTAATATTTACAGATGAGAGTAAGTTTAATGTTTTTGGAATAATTAGAAAAATTAGAGTTTGGAGAAAAGTAAATGAGCAATTGAAAACTGAAAATTTACTTTCTACTCTACAATACGGTGGTGGTAGTGCTACTGTTTAAAGATCAATAGCTAGTTCAGGAGTAGGGAATTTGATATATATTAAAGATATTATGACTTCTTCAATATATCTCAGTATGATACGTCGTCATTTGTTGATTGATGTTGATAATTTAGATCTTCGAACAAACTAGATTCTATTGCAAGATAATGATCCTAAACATAAAGCTAAGAATGTGATACATTAGTCGTCAAAAAAGTTTGAATCCAATAGAACATCTTTGGGAAGAATTGGATAGGCATTTGCGAAAACCCGAAGTAATTTGTAGAATTATCTTTAATTTCAAAATTCATTGAAAAATGCTTTGGTAGAAACCTAGGAAAAAATTCCTTCTCACATTACTGTAAGCTTAGTGCTCTCAATATCTAAACGTCTCAATGCAATTTTATAAAAGCACAACGAGGATGAAAAAAATATTTTAAATAATTTTTTTTTAATCATATTTCTTATTTTTTAAAGTGTACCATGACCCATGAGAAATGGAAAAAGATTTAGCTGCACCTAACTTTACATCAAAAGTAGTTTGGAGCTGCTACAAGAGCCTTCAGTGCTTGGAAAAAAGAAACACAGTCACCTTAATATGGGCTCCTAGCCACGAAGGCATTAGAGTAGCAAAAAGGCTTATAGACTGGTATGAATGGATAAAAAATGGATATAGCAAGATGCTATTTATGTCCACAACACAGCATTCCCTATTCAGTGAGTGTACTCAAGCGTACCTGAACCTGGTCAAGTGTACTCAAGCGTACCTGAACCTGGTCAAGTGACTACAATGCTAAGACATGTACCGAGTCATCTGGCTTGGTACAGTCCAAAGAATTCTACAGGCACAAGATAAAGAACCTAACCGAGGCAAGGAAGTTGGACAAGAGTCCCTTAGAGTGTTGACATAGTTCATTACGGGACATGGTTCTTTCCTTGAGTACCTCTATAGACTGGAAAAATCAACTACTCCGAATGGCGAATTCTATCACAAGGTTGAAGAAACACCCACCCACCTGCTGTTTGACTCTAGGAGAGCAGTGTCAAAGAGACTAAGGTATCTTATCACTCAAAAAGTGACAAGAGTGAAAAGGGGTCAGAAAATCGGTTTGAGAGCTAGGATATCTCTCTAGGGAACTGGATATTAGGTTTCCATCATAGCATGTCTGGCAGGGATCACAATAGATTGAGTCTGGTCGTGATACGTTTGTCCCCTTTCTACCACTACCACTACTACTAAAAATATTTTAAATCTGACTGAAAATTAAAGAGGTTTGTTACATTTAAAAATAAAAAAACATTATTTAAATTTATTCTTTGCATTCAGGCACTTTGAATTAACGAAAATCTTTTGAACAAAAATACCCAAAAGTGAAAAAATAACAAATAATGAAACAATGATATTAGTATGCAGACAACTAGTGGTATTCAATTTTCAAAAATCGGAAAGAAATCATTGAATAGGACAGACGAGCTTATAAGAAATATAATGTGCTAAAGGCAAAGTTTAAAAAATTTAAAGAATTCATTTGACATGAGCCAAGGAAAGCTTACCTGCACTTGTATCGTTGTGCTTTCAAAAGAGTTGAATAGCAATGGAAAGACGTCAGATCGAATATCTTCTCTTGGTGTTTTTTCTAATATTATATGAAGATTTTCTAAGAGTGTCACAGATGCCTGAATTGATTTTGGTGATGCAAAAACTACCCTATAATTGTGTAAAAAATGTTAAAAATTAAATGTCAATCAAACTTCTAATATAATTTTTTTTATTTTTCTAATAAAAATATCCCTTTTTCTTTTTTTAACAGTTTTTCATTTTCGAGAGTTAAATAGAATTTCATTAATAAAAATACTCGTTTGACATATTCAAGTATATGTTTAATACAAATAAATACTTATGTCGTTAAAAAAAAACTTATTTGTAGCTCAAAAGTTCAAAAAGAAGGCCAATAATATATTGTAGTTAAATGCAGGGAAATCGATATAGTTAAAGGCTAATTTTAGAGATTTTATGGAAAAAGAAAAAATAAATATTTTTGAAAAAAAAAGTTTTTTTCCTGTTTTTTTGGCTCTTCGTAATGCGATAGCCTGATTTATTAAGAATATCTGTGCCAAATTTCAAGTGAATCGGTTGAGTAAAACTCGAGATATTATGCACACCGTTTCGAAAAAGTAGTTTCCAGAAAAATGCGTTTGTAGTTTCAAAGACTGAACTGAACTAAGCACTAAGTGCGTCAGAAAATGAGCTTTAACTCCGAAAATAATTGGAATTGCAAAATTGCATTATTGAGAACATTTTTGTAAAGAGTTAAGCTATGAAAATATGCAAAAAAAAATTAATTTTTTTGAATTTCTTAATAAGAAGACCCCCTTAAAATAAAATACAGACATGGCGTATGAAATCAATTTTCTGAATTTTTTACGAAATTATATTGAAATGATTTTATAATTATTTCTAATTCAATTAAAACCACAAGTAATGAAAACATCAAAGGATTCAAGTAATCGAATGTAAAAGCAAAATATTCTTTTTAAAGCTATCAAAATATCTTATTTTTAGGATTTTGAAAAAAGATTTAGAGATTAAATGCATAAAAATCAATAGACTTTTCTCAATGAAGTAAAAACAAAAAGAAAACGAAAATTGACTATTTTATTAAGTTGGCTCATAGAAAACAAATGCTGACGAAATTATGTCCTTAATTTAATAATTTATAAAGTAAAACAATGCATAACATACTGTAAGATACAGAAAAATCTTTATGTGGCCGTTAAAAAGCCCAGCTACCTTACCTACATTTAAAGCTTTACTTTTCTTATAAAATTAAAAAATCTTTTATATTAATTTAATTTTATAATTTATATAACAGCATTACCGAAAACTAACTCGCGATGGAAAAAATTCGACGTGTCACCTTAGAAATTTTTAGAATGTTGTCTATGCCTTACCTTCTAAGCTCAAAGCATCGAAAACTTGCTGTTGCAATTTCTGAGCTTTCAAGACTTTTACCACTTTATTCATTTGATTATCTTTACTCGTTAACACATACATATTTTAAATATTTATAATAATTTATTAAAATAAAAAATATTTATTTATGATTATTTTTATTGTAACGGACACCTGGTAATAAGCAGGCAGAAAGATGAAAAAAAAATATTTTTTCTGCTTGCTTGTTTGAGGCAAGCTTGCAGATTGGATTTTTGGCAACGGGAATTTGATAAGAATCCCGTTGACAGAAGTCTACTTTGATGGGAAGGCAAGCTTCAGTCAGTGTTAAGAGATTGCAAAAGGCAGAGCCCTGGTGGTTTAGGGCTCTGACCTTGCAGTAAAATTTTATTTTTGTTTTAAAAGTTGATTTTTTCTGAAAGATTTTGCTTGAATGTTTGTAATTTCTAAATTAAGTTTGCGAAAAGTGAAAATACATAGTTTTTGTTTTGGTTTGGAAATTCTAGTTATATTTTAGTCTTCATATCAGTTCATCAATAAATGGGAGAAAGTATTATTAATATTTATACAAAAAAAAAGAAGAAAGTTATAATTAAAGTGCCAAAGAAAAAAAATATACTTTATAAATTTCTTTGTTGAAAACGCCATTTTTTCTTGTTGCTAAAAGTAAGTCTCCAACATAATAAATGGCTCCTATAGCCGCTTATGGACATCCAAAACTGATGGAAATCATGAAAATTCCCAAGTATATGTTGATGTTCCAGCCATAGATGGAAACTATTAACAAGGACCACATATTACCTAGGGGAATAAAAAGTGAAGAAATATTTTGGACAATAATAAAACTTTAGTTAAATAGTTTAAGATTTAGTTCAATAAAAAGAAAAAGGAAGGGAGCGAAAAGAATATCAGATGGCCCTCAAACGGTTAATGTAATTATTAAGAGTCAGGATCCTCATTAGAGTTTTTTTTTCTGCTTAGCACTAGTGATAATTTTTTAAATTAAGTTTATTTATATGGTCAATAATTTTTTTTTAATTTAATATTTTGAGTTAGAACTTAACTGACACTTTTGAGATCTTAGAATAATATTTAGAAAAGACTAAGGAAAAGTTGTATTTACAGGTTACAGGAGTTTGCTGGGCTCAACAAACCTGAAGGAAAAAAAAGTGTCGAGTAAGCAAAAATTTAATTTGTAAATGATTTTCTAACTTTCTTTAATTTTATTTCTTTTAACTTTTAATATGAATTCTTAGAAAAGATGATTTTTCCCTATTAAAGTATAATTATTTAAGCATAGTAAAGCACGGCGTATTTTTTTGTCATTATACTTTTATAAGGTTTTTTTTTTTTTTGGTTTTATTGTTTTGCTTAGTTTTAGATTTTGGTTGGAATTATAATTTTTTTATGATAGTTTTGGGATTAAGATTATTTTTTTTGATTTTGTTGTTTCTTCAAACAAAAAAAAAGAGAGGAAGGCTCTCTGATTAGTTTTTTTATAATTATATGGTTAGATGCTGGGTTTTATAAAATTGTATAATAAACTTAATTTTAATTTTTTCTCTTCGGCATAGAATAACTGACATTCTGTTTTTATAATATTTCTTTAAATTAATAAATATTATAATGTTGTTTGAATAAAATTTTTTTTATTAAGAAGTCCTAATCCCCCTCTCCTTTTTTTTATATTTCAGGCCAGCCGGCCTAATGATAAGATGTACATATGATCAAAGAGGCTTAACTCCTTTGTATCAAGTTTGTGTTTTTTTTCTACTTATTTAATTTTTTTTTCTTTCTACGTCCTGCAGCCCCTTTCAATTCGAGCCTAGCGCTCTTTTCTTTGAAAACTTTCATTTAAGTAGCGAGAGTAAGTATCAGATTGTCATCGGCAAGAACCACCCCTCCAATTCTACTGTTATAGCCGGCTTGCTAGCGGCATATTTTCACGTAACATTATGATTCCATCCTTCATAATAAATTTTTATTTAATTACAATCGATAAACATTCACACATTCACTTATTAACTAATACTCAATTTTTAAATATGTCATCTGTCAATATGTCAAGGAAATAAATTTTCAATGTTTACAATGTAGAATTTTGGACCAAGAATTACACCCATAACTCAATAAAGTTGCTTTAAAGGTTCGATGCCAACACTCTATAAAACCATTCGACTGAGGAGTAGTAAGAAGTAGTGCGATTCCGTTTGAAACCTAAGAGTTTCGATAATTCTTTGTGAAGACAAGATTCAAATTGTCTGCCTAATCCGTAATAATAACACTAGGCACTCCAAAGCATGATATCCATTCACGACACAATACCTTCATGCAAGCTTCTGCTTAAATATTAAAAATGGGGAACGCCTCTGGGGAATGTAGTATATCTATCTGTGATTGTTAAACATTAACGATAATTTTTGGAGACAGGAAGAGGTCCAATTAAATGACCATGGATTGTATGAAAACCGGGAAGAAATCTTCTCAAAAACGTTTGAAGTGCTTTTCACGTGTCGAGGTATTTTACATTTTTGACACGCTAAAAAAGCTCTAGCCCAATTGGTGCAATTTTTATTCATAGAAGGCCAGAAATATTTAGCTTTAAACATCTTATTAGTTGTTCTGACACCGGGGTGCGCCAATTCGTGTATGGATCTGAATACCTGGAAACGAAAATCAACAGGAATATAAGGGTGGACGCGATTTGATGAAATCTCACAAAAAATTGTCAAATTGGATCCGAAAATAGGAAATTTTAAAAAAATTAAAAGATTTATTACTAAGAAATTCTTCGAACGAAAAACGAAATTCTTCGTTGACGAGCATGTAATTTCACTAATACGAGAAAGTGTGTCTGCAACTATATTTTCCGACCCTGATACATGCATGATATCAGTTGGAAACTGACCAATAAAATCCAAGTGCCGCAGCTGCCTTGGTGAAGCTTTAACCGGCTTATGTCCAAATGCAAAAATCAAAGGCTTATGGGCAGTAAAAACGAAAAAATATCGACCTTCAAGAAGGTAACTGAAATATTTCATTTCTTTTGTAAATAGCTAAAAGTTTTCGGTCAGAAATGCTATAATTTTTTTTAGTTTGATTAAGTTTAACAGAAAAGAAACCTAAGGATTGCCAAACGCTAATTACTTGTTGGACAGCCGCACCTATGGCAAGTCTGAAGCTTCTACAATTAATGCTATTGCAGCAGAGGAACCCGGGAAAACCAAAAGAGGTGTTTCAGAAAATGTCCATTTGACTTTTTTATTACCATCTTTTTAGAACCAGTTAAATATTTATTCCCAAGTAATTGATGCTGGGCTGCCTTATACCCATTCTCCACCGAAGCTTATACTCATTATTACAATACAACGACAGAAATTTTGTATGGAGAATCCACGAATGAGTATCAGTTTCGGTGGAGAATGGGTATTAGGAATAAATCGGCGATAAAATTAATCATTTCTAAAAAACTTCTAAGACATTTAATGGTTTCAGGATGTTGAAAATTCCGAATTGAGTCCACTTTATCCGGTGATGTCTAAATACCATCACACATTTACTTATTAACTAATACTCAATTTTTAATATCTCTCAATATATCAAGGAAGTAAATTTTCAATGTTTACTTGATATATTGACATACTACGATTTAAAGCTTTTAATTAAAATTTAATTTAATTCAAACATATAGGAATAAAGTTATCTGCCACAATATGTTTTATAAAAAAGCAATGTAGTTTTCGGCATAGTTTCAAAACTTCTTAAGAATCAATTGTAAATAATGTAAAGTTTGATTAACAGGAGATTGGCTATTTAAAGCCTTGTTCAGACCAGAAAATTTTTGTTGTGCTTGAAATTTTTGTTTTATTTTAAATTTTTGTTGTATTTATATTAAAAGGGATAGGAAATAATGATTTTATTACTTTTAGAGGTACACAAAAAATTTTGAAGGCCACAAAATGCTTCTCTAAAAATAATAAAATCATTATTTAATATACGAGTAAATACAACAAAATTTTAAAGCAAAACAAAAATTTGTGGTACAGCAAGATTTAAAACAACAAAAATTTCGAAGGCCATAAGGTATCCTTTTACCATTAAATGATCCTCATGAAACAAATATTCTTCTTCTAGCTATTGCCAGAGCGAATGCACCACCCGTTTAATGACCTTAGGCGTCGAGCGATGGAAACACGCTATGGTCTGAACAAGGCTTAATACTCAAAACTTTCATCGAGTGCATTTAAAATTTTGACACACTTGACATAAAGAAACCACCTCAACTCGAAACTCCTTGATTTTCTTGAAACTCATATAGCTGTGTGTAGATTAGCGATTTGGACAGAAGACATATAGAAGATCTGTGACGCGGTTATATAGTCAGAAATATAATGACTGTAATAGCTACATTACAACTCCTTTCGAAAAGTATGATTTTTGTACCCTTAAACTAATTTTATTGCATTTATAATGCATTATTATTTGCGGTAAGTCAATTTAATATAATAAAACTAGCTAGAAAGCAAAAATTGTATATTTTAAATCGAAATGTCATACTCAAGCACACTATTGAGAATAACTGCGCCTCAGAGCTACTATAATATCGCCTATAATGCGCTTATCTAGACACCAAATAATGGTATAGATTATAGATCATTGAAATATAAATCCTTCGACTTTTGAAGCTTGACACTTGCTTTGAGAGAGTGAACATTAGTCTTGAAGCCTATCTCCTAAAAAAAACTTTCCTTTATAGCTCGAGCTTTATTTATTATTTTCAAATGAAACATAATTTATATGACTTGTTTTGGAAAAAGGAAAATATTAATTAGATTTTATTCCTTCAATAACATAAATATTTCCTGCTAAATAAATCTATTTTCAAACTTTAATTGATAAAGACACTTGCTATTTCAAAAAATTTATTTTTTTATGGGATCAGCATAAAGCCTTCTTCATACCAAGGTGATTTTCAGTCGCTAGTCACTTAAAATCTTCTACAGACCAATGCGATTTTCAATCGCAAGGCGCATAAGGTGGTAAAACGGGTGATGCATTGCTCTAGCCAAAGCTAGAAGAAAAATGTTTGTTTCATGAGGATCATTTATAGTCAAAGGACGCATTATGGTCTTCAAAATTTTTAATGTACTTGAAATTTTTGTTGTATTTTAAGTTTTTGTTGTACTTTTGATTTTAGTTCTACTTGAAATTTTTTGTTCAGGCTAGGGTGGTTTACTTTGATTCAAACAATGAAAGGTTATATTCACTAAAACTGCGACACACATGCTATGAACCAAGCATTTCTTTATCTATTAGTGTTTCCACGCGAGGAAACATGTTTCCAGTAGCTAACTGGTTTTTTTCGAACAAATTTCCTGGGTAAACAAGTTTCGTGGAAACATTTCATGTGCAGATAGAGAAATATAAATGTGTGTATCCCAATAAATTACTTCTTGTATGTGTTGGAATGTTTCTCCGTGATACACAAATTTTTCTGGAAATAAATTTAACTTCGGATTTTCCGAATTTTACCCCTTACTTCTTACCGCTCTATCCTAAAAACAAATATGTTTCCGGAAACTTGTTTACCTGTCTATGAGAAATGTGTTTCGTTGGTTCTTATAGCAAAAACCAAGCTTCCGATTTCATAGAAGACCATAGTAATAACTACTATTATAATTACCTAAATGTTGGCAAAATTATTGATTCATATTCTTCTGGAGTTGATTCTTGAGCTAAAGCTAGTGCAGGCTGAAGAACTGCTGCTAATACTTCTGCTGCTTTCATTTCTTGCTGTAAACAAGGCCAAATATGCTGCCACCAAAGTTTCTGAAATTAAAATGTGGTTTTATAAAATACTTAAAATGTAAATTCTAATATGTATGCTAAAAAAATATTTGTGTGAATAAAACAACTGAATTTATATTAACGGAGATGCTTTTTAATAAGTAAAAAAAAATCGATTGATAAACTTGCCTAATATTTGATGATTCGAAAATAATATACAGAAGATAAAAATTAATTTTCTTAGCATGAGCTATATATTAAACTAATAATATAATTGTAATAAGATTGATTTTAAAGTTATTAATATATTTGTAGTGCTTTTGTTTTTTAATTTTCAACACGTTTTTAATATTAATATTTTTCCGAAACTAAAGTAAATAAATTGTTAAAAATATTATTTATTTATCTATTGGCGGCTTTGTCTTTAAATATAAGTTTTTAATAATAAAAGCAGAATAAACGTAATTATTTTGAACGTATGAAAGCTATATGTAAAGCTGGAGAAAATAAAAATATTATACTGAAAATCTTTTAAAATAGATTTTCTTTTACAACTTTGTTCTTTATTTGCTTAAAATTTTTAGCTGAAGAATAGATTGTATTTAACATCCCAGCTTGTTGCCTCTTGTGCTATATCTCCGTAAGTATCCAAATGTTATAAGCCATCTACACAAGAAATCTTCTGTTTTTGAGTGATTTTAAATCCAAAAATATTTTGCGCTTGAAAAAATTTGCTTAAACTTATGACGAGTGATTGAAAAGAGCTTCAATTTTTTATTACTCAAAAGGACACCAGCTTTTCATTTCTGTTGTCATAAATTTGATTTCAGCATGAGCTTCTTTTGATTGAGTAAAACTCTATTAGTAAATTTATAACATACTTGTAAAGCGAAAACAATAACCCAAGTCCACGCTTATTAATGGTAAAAAAATAAACTTACTCGGGGAATAAATGGAAGTATTTCCTTAAGAGTTGTTCTATAAAAGTGCGCCTTTTGTGTTGGATCCTTCATGTTGATTACATCTAAAAACTGTAAAGCATGCACAGCTGGATCACTGAAATAATTTCTTCAAATTATTTATAATTCTAAAAAATATATAAGTCTTACTTAAAATATTTAATAAGGATTAAGAGCTGTGCAGTTGGCCGTGTTGTTGGATTTTTACTCAAAAGCCGCATTGTTGCTTCCTGTAATGGGATTGGCACTCGAGGTAAAACTTTATGAAGAGATTCATCAAACTAAATATTAATTAAAATAAAATATAAAATATAAATTTTTATATTAATATAGAATATACTGTTTCTAATTGTTTCAAATATGCTGAACAGGAATTATTTGTTTGGAATAGTGAAATTCCTTGATTAAATATTGAACAAATAACCATTCCTAGAGAGAACATATCACTTAGTATGCTACACGCTGAATGTGTCTGAGTCTCTGGAGCTGAAATTAAAAATTTAATTGTAAGAATACGTAATTTTTTCCTTTAAAAAAGAAGAAATTAAATAACTCACCCGTAAAATCAAGGTTAGGTTGGGCCATCTTTGAAACTCTTGAACTCCAAGGCTGACAAACAACCGAATTGGCTACATCACCTTCATTGATGCGTTCTGTAATTAAAGTATTCAACAACAGAGATATAAGCATTATCCAAGATTTCAATCTTGATAAAGTACCTATGAACTCCAGACCTGAGAGTTTCCACGTGCCCTTTTTTGTAACGAGAATAGATGATGGACAAACATTACGGTGTATTACGTGTCCTGAATAATGAAGGTACGATAGAGCTTCAGTTACCTGAAAAAAATAATACACGTAATTAAACTTAAGTAAAAAAAACAACAAGCCTTGATAATAGCTTTAGCTAAAGTAGAAAAGTTTTTTTTTATATTAATAAAATTAAAGAGTTTCTATTCAGTGTAATTTTAATCAAAATAATTTACTCAATAGTACACAGTATTAACTTTCTATGAATTTTTTTAGAATAATACAGGCAAAAAAGATTTAGCATTAGGTAAGCATTTTCAATTATCAAATTAAAATACTTTTGTGTTTTTGAGCCAAATATTTATAAGAGTGAAAATGACTCACAATAAAAATTATAATTGTATTTTGGATTTGCAGTTATTATCCAATTTGAATATTTCTCCATAGAAAATTTACCCATGACTTGCCTTTATTTCGTATACAGATTGATTAAAAACATATTACAATAAAGGCGCAGAGAGAGAAGCTTAAGAAGCGTTTTAGCGTAGATATAACTTAGTTATAACTTAGCTGGCAGATATGAATGTATTGACTTTTAGATATGGTTAATTAAAAATAACATAGATGAGGCAAAAAGGTAAGGGTAAGTTTGCAGATTTTGATAGTTTCTAGTAAGTTTTATTTGATTTACTTGCAAAATTCCGTATTTCAGTTCAATATCTAAAAAATGGTATTCCCTAGCATGGGCAGTTCTGATGGCAGCCATTATGTTGGAAGATGTTTGAGATGCTCCTGTATTTGGTGATCCTATGACAGTTCCAGAACTACTAGATTCCTAAAACAGAAAAAAAAAATTATTAGCTTCTGATCTTTTTAAAAGATCAATAAAATATAAGTTAATATTAACGATAAATTATAATTGTTTTCGATGAATTAGTCAAACCAGCTTGTATTCTTTTAAATACTTCATTTAGCCTCTACACATTCAGCAAATTAAGCGATTCCAACAAATACGCGAATGTGTAGAGGGGTGCATATGCCTTAAGGCCTTGACACAATGCACGCGATGCGACAGCGAAACTGCAAAGCGATTCCAAAGCGACAAATCCCTGAAGATGTGAATATATTCACAGGCCACCTAGCGCGATGTCTTAACACAATGAACGCGATGCGACAACGACTAAATGACTTATTTTTCGGTAATATCACTAAAAAATAATAGATGGCCCTTCATTTAGTTAATTTTGCTAAGTTAAAAAAGAAGGCGGCAATGTAGTCGCTTTTGTATTAACTTAAATATAAAAAGAATTACATTTATTTTTGGAACTTACGTTATCTCTACTAATAAAATTTCAGAGCATCTAGCAATATTAAAGGACATATGCATAATATACATGCAATTCTAAGATATTTGGTTTTATTTGAAAACAGATTTTTCAGCCTTTTAATAGGTATTCAAAAGTCTAAGGTCACCGAAAGTAGTCATTTTTAATAGAAGTGTACTTAAAATATCGTATTTCGTGGAAGGGTACATATCATGTATTACTCATTTATTGCAGTATCCACCTTTTCTGTTTAAATATCCTTTTAGTAGTAGTAGTAGTAGTGAAAGGGAAACAAGATGCACCGCGACCAATTTGATCTATTGTGCTCCCCGCCAGATATGCTACTGTGGGAACCTGATATCCATGTCCCTTGCCAGACCTAGGATCTCTCTAAGACCTATTTCCAACCCCTCTGTGCAGGTTACTTGTCAAGTGAGAAGATGCTTCACCCTCTTTGACATCACCCTACCACATTCAAAGAGTAGGTGAGTAGGCGTCTCCTCTACCTCGTGGCAGAATCTACACATAGGGGTTGTTGATCTTCCCAATTTGTAGAGGAACTTAAGAAAAGGGCCGTGTCCCGTTATGAACCATGTCAATACCCTAAGGGACAGTTTGTCCAACTTCCTTGCCCCGTCCAGGTTTTTTATTTTAAAGCTATAGAAAGCTTTGGACTGCACCAAGCCAGATGACTCCGTCCATGTCCTTACACTGTAGTCATTTGACCATTTGTTTAGGTACTGCTTGAGTACACTAATGGAATAGGGGATGCTGGGTTGTGGGCCTATATAGCAACTGCTCGAGCCCACCCTTGCCAGTCCATCCGCCTCTTCGTTGCCTACAATTCCCTCGTGGCCAGGAGTCCACATTAGGGTAACTGCGTTTCTTTCCGCCAAGCTCTGAAGACTCTTGTAACAGCTCCAAACCACCTTTGATGTGAAGTTCGGTGCTGCTAAGGCTTTTAATGCTGCTTGGCTATCCGAAACAATATATATATGAGCCTTTCTAAAGCCTCTTTTTGTACACTGGATCGCAGCGGCCTCAATAGCAACAGTTTCAGCTTGAAAGACGGTAGGGCTTTTACCTAGAGCCATGAAGCTCTTGTAGCCCGGACCGCTAATCCCTGCTCCTGTGCCAGAGTCCGTTTTGGATCCATCAGTGTACCAAACTGAGGCATGCCTCGGAATATCCTTCAGCATGTCCTCGACAATATCTCTGGATCCCACTTGGACCTCAAACTTTCGTTTACAGTCCGTTGTCCGGTCCATGTGGTCTAGCATTTGAATTACTTGACTGGGCATACCTATCTTTACCGGTATGCTGGCAAATTTCCTATTGTTGGGACCAGTACGTCCCGAAGCTGTCATGATTGCTGCCGTTTTCCATGCCACCTGCTTCAAATAAATGTGCAGTGGGTGAAGGCATAGTATCTTTTCAAGTGTAGCCGTGGGTGCGGATTTCATAGCACCCGTTGCACACAAGCAAGCAAATATCCTTTTATGATGATACCAGTTCAAGAATTATATAAAGATATACATAGGTAGCATCAAAAATTAAAATTCAAAATTTTATAGTATCAACTGTGCTTAGTTCAAAGTGAAACGCAAATGAAAAAGGTTCGTTTTATTTGAAATTTTTAGTGTATTGTAAAGTTTGAGTCTATCACTTCAAAATAATTAAAAGGGGACAATAAATCTAAACTTTTTTTCTTTGGAAGTAGCTACAAACTATTTAAGTTTTTTACTTTACTATTACATTGTTTTTTTATAAATAACAGTATTATAGTGCAGGCGCCAGAGGTACTTGAGCATGCAAAATATGAGGACCGGCTAATATTTTCAGATTCTTATACCTGGGACACCAAATATTAAAAAGGTGAATGTTTCCAGCAGCTGGGGTGGTTCGTTTCCCCCACCCCTCATACACCCCACCTGAAGCATTAAGCCTTATTCCACCAAACTGCATAGCAGCCGCCTGGCGCCGAATGTCGTAAAACAAGTGTTTTGTAGTTCTAGCAATAGCTAGAGTACAAAAAAATTTTCTTACATCATCACATCATCAATTACATCATTTTCTGGAGCTTTATGATGTTCCAAGGACAGTTACCGGATTTGAAATTCTTGTAGCACAGAAACAAACAATATTTTCTATTCCTAAATATAAATGCGGTGCCAGGCGGCTGCTACCCAGTTCACTGTGAATTTGGCTTTAGAGTGCATAGCGTACCCAGCCGTTTTTTGTTTGTTGCGTTAGTAGAATGAAAACTATCGCTAGTAACAGTATATTTCTTCGTGTATATGGAATATAATTTATGTTTTGTTGTTTTTTTCATCAAAAATTAATAATTATCTTATTAAAATACGTGAGAAATGTCCATACAACTGACAAACGTTAAAAAAAAAGACCGAACGAGTTATCATGTTTATTTTGTTATAAAGCAGGTGACTTGGTTAAAAACCCTAGGCCACGATCTTTCATAAGTATCTAAAACGCAGCAGAGAGAAGAAGAGATGACGTCACTGAAAGGTTAAAAAATAATGTAGAGTTAATCGCACAAAAATCTTCATGGCATCGGGGTTGTATGGCTAGTTACATCAGTGAAGAAAAAATAAAGCGTTTAGAAATAGCTAGGAAGGAAGATGCTATTGATGCTATTGATGCTGTAATAACTGGCGCAGGTACAGCAAGTAGCAGCAAAAATATTCTCCAGTCGTTAAGGCAGAGGTCGGCAACCATTAATCGGTCAAGGGCGCAAAATATAACACAAAATTTTGGAGGGCGCTTATCTTAGAAGGTCCTTTTTTTTAAAAAAAAAAAAATAATATCAAATTTGCTTGGATTTATTTTAATTTAAATCTTGATCAAATATTTGATTAAAATTCAATTTAGTTTTTATATCTATCTAAAAATACTGAAAATTAATGTGACGCTTGGCACTGAAAATTTTCAACATAATCTTCATAGTTTGGTATATATGCTGAGGTTCCGACTCTTAAGCATTGGTCTAAATGAGAATCTGTGATTTTTGAGCGATATTTGGACTTCAAATATTTCATGTTAGAAAACACAGTTTCGCAGTAATATGTTGTGCCACAATATGAAGAAATTCATAAAGCACAATTCCTCAATAATGGATACTTTTTTTCATCTGCCAAATTCCAAAAATCACTGTCGTTCTTATGTGCTTTTAAAGTTAGGTCATTTTTTACTGTTATTATTTCTAATTCCAAGGACTCATTGCCAGTAATTTTGAAATGCTTTGCTATAATTCCAGCTATATCACTGTCTGCAGGATTAAAAGGGTTAAGGAAATAACACAGTATTGGTTCCAATTCAAACAAATCTTTGAAACGAGTGCAAAACTCTTCCATAAGTATATCCAGATGTGAAGCTAATAAAGGAACCGTTGTTGTTTTACAACTTTTAGAAAACATTTCCAAATTTGGAAAATATACAAGTGATATTTCACATAGATGGGACTTCCATAGTTGTAATTTATCGGTAAATACTTTGACGGAGCTTAACATATCAGAAATGAGATTATTCCTTCCTTGTAAACTCAAATTAAGCTCATTAAGTTTCCCCATTATATCAGTAAGGAATCCAAGATTAATTGACCAATCATTGTTCTCAAGTTCCTCGTAATATTCATTTCTTGAGGAAATAAACTCTCTGATTTGTGGCAAAAGTTTTATAAATCTTTCGAGAATTTTACCTCTGCTAAGCCACCTCACTTCGGTGTGTAGTAGAAGATCATTAAATTCAACATCTTGTTCCTCTTAAAGGAGTTTAAATAATCTATGCTGTGTTGCTCCTGATCTTATGGAGTTTATAATTTTTGTTACTGTTTGCAATATATGCTTAAATGAAATAAGTTTTGCACATAATACTTCCTGATGAATAATGCAATGATAAGAAGCAAATTCGGGAAAAGAAGAGTCTTGTTTACAAAAGGCAATAAACTCCTTATTTTTACCTATCATTGCAGGCGCCCCGTCTGTTGTGATTGCTGATAACTTAAAAAGTGGTATCTTATTTTCTTCTGTGAATTTTTTAAATACTTTGTAAACTTCTCTCTTCGTGTTTTTCCGTGCAGTGGCAAAGTTTTAAGCAATTCTTCTGTAATTGTGAAGTCATTAAATACCAGTAATGCATAACTGAGCAATATCCGATATATCAGTCGATTCATCAAGTTGTAATGAGAAAAATTTACATTTTGTCAAATCAGCTGTTAATTGAATGTTAAAATCATTCCCAATTACTTCGATTCTTCTAGTGACGGTTCTCGCTGATAACTGCATCATATTGATAGAAGATGTTATTTCATTTTTATTTTTGAAATCTTTGAAAAGTGTATCTACAGCTATTAACATCCCTTCCTTTATAATTTCTCCGTCCTGGAAAGGTTTTTTTTTTTTGCTAGCATGTGAGCAACTTTATATGAAGCAATCGTTGCTTGTTTGGGCTGAGTTAGGTTAGTAAAAAAAGTCTGCTGTTTATTCAAAGAAGATTTCAGGTCAGAAATTTTTCTTTTTCTGATTTCTGTATTTAACGGAAAATCACTGTTAAATTTCGTATGCAAAGTTTTGAAATGTCTTTCAACGTTACTTTTTTTTTGTATTGCGACAGTACTATTACAAATTAAACACATACACTTGCCGTTGAAGTCAATAAAACAAAATTGTTCTTCCCAGTCGCCATTGTAATAGTAAGTCTTTTGCTTTTTATTCTTATTAGACATCATAAAAATTTTCGAAAATTGAAAAATATATTCATATATGTAATCACACTTCTAAAACCTTTTAAGAATTTTTAAGATTTAAACTACCGTCCATGCAATTCAAATAAATCACTATAAATGAAGCCCATGCGAATGTCAACTGAAGATTTCACCAAGCAAATTTCTATTTTTAGAATATACTAGTGAAGCTAAGTCTAGACAGCATATGACATATGTGCCACATAAAGGCTAGGCCTTAATTTTTTTTGTGTATTTTAAATAATATGAGGGCACAAAAAAATCTTTTTGCGGGCGCCTAAAAAACTTTTTGCGGGCGCCAAGGCGCCCGCGGACGCTTGGTTGCCGACCTCTGCATTAAGGAATTAATAATTTGCGGAAAGTTAGCAAATTTTAACAATTTTAACAATTTTTTAATAACTATTTTTATGCTCTGAACTTTCAGCAGCACAACGAATTTTTGATATTGCAAATCGTAAACAAGATCATGTTTTTACAGAAATTAGCACTTGTGAACAACCCGAGGATTTATTTGCCATCCAAGTAAGATACTACAAACATTGTTATCGCAATTACTTAAGGCTCCCCAGAAATTTGGAACTTCCAGCAGGTCGACCTACGCGTAAAATACCGCAAGAAATACTAATGAAGGCATTTGAAAAGCCAATGTATGAAGTAAAAGATAAATTGCCGAAACAATGTTTTGAAATATCATTTTTAGCCAACCGACTAGCTGACCTCACTGCAATAAAAGATGTAGCTGTAAAAAATCGTGTCATCAAATCATTACTTGTTAATAAGTATGGTTCAAACCTTTTATTTTCTTATCCGACCGATCAATCAAAGTCGCCATTAGTATTTATGGGTAACTTACCACTGGAAGATATCGTTGAATATATTCGTGAGATTAATTCAGCAAACTATATTGTTAATTATTAACAAGGGAATTAATACCTATTACATATTTATGTGACGAAACTGTAATTGAAAAATTTTTAAACGAAAGTAAATTACCTGAAACTTGGGATATTTTTATGCAAGCATTGTTCAGCGCTAAAATTAAAAAATTAAACGATTCTTATTATCGACGAGCATTGTGCGTGTTTTGGTAACCTGTACCCACGATAAATGCCAAACAGTCTTCGCCCGAGTCTTTGATTCAACCTTGCAAATGTGCATCGTATTGTCGAACGATTGCTTGTAATTGCAAAAAAAATCAATTAACTTGTATATTACTATGCAAGTCCATATACGTATATAATAACCGTAAAAACAATGATCAATAATTATTTTCATTTTTATTATATCTGTATATATTTACGGTTTTTTTTTTAATAAATAATTTTTTTTTTCAATAATTTAGAACTTTTTTGTTAACTATTGTTGTTGTTATTTAATTTAGCATGTAATTATTACCTTTAATTAATAAAAAAAAAGGCCACTCAAATAACCATTAAAATAGCTCAACAGCATGTGCTCATCCAATTAAACCGCGACGCAAGTGGAGGGGGTATAAAAAAAAATTTGACCAACAGGGTGCCTGGCAGCATTTGGATTCTTAATCTTAGAGCTTTTCTGAGTTTTAATCAATTGCCATAATGCGGTCCTCATATTTTGTATGCTCAAGTACCTCTAGCTCCCGGTCTATTAGCAATTATTTAAAAATCGAGGAAGACTTTAAGAACTTTATATTTATGAAAAACTACACATTTGTTTTTTTAAGGAAGCCACTAGAATTTTGATAATCTATCTACAAATTCTTTCATTTTTTCACATAAGTTCAAAATTTTTTTCAATACTAGGGGAAATATATTCGTTGTCCTTTATGCAAGTTTTCATCCCAATACTTGGTATTAGTATATAAGGCGGTACTAGAAATTAAATTAGAAGTAAAATTTTTTGTTTTTTTAGCAACTATAGTTTATGTTTTTTTCCTAGGATGAATATTTTTACGTTTGATTGAAAAACTAGTTTCAACATTATAATGCTTAGATGACATTTTCGATATTCGTTTAAGTTTTATTTCCTTTTCTCTCAATTATTTCTGACTAAGATTTTATTCAATAGCAACAGTACCCAGCGATGTGTTGCACACTGATTTTCATAGGTATAATTTGGAAAAATAATCATTTAGGTACTTTAATCGATATCGGATATTTTTTGATAATTACTTTCGCGATAAAGATAAATCCATAAATAAAACTAAACAAAAAGTTGTTAGTTTGAAAGTCCTTTCGAATTTTTTATCACAGTTTGCTGTTTAACAATTTATTAGACTTTTTAGTAAAAATACAATTTTTACCAACTCAGGCATTAAATAATGACTTCTTGAAACTTTGCGAATATGGATACCCTAGAGCAGTGCTATTCAATCTTTTTTTTTTGAGGTGCCAAATAAGTGGCCGAAAGCTTACCGGGTGCCAAATTCCATATTTCTCTATTAAAAGTTAAAATAAGACCTTTTATCCAAAAAAGTAAAGGTTGATTCTATATTCATACTTTATTTTAAACTTTATTTTAATCAATGTGATGGATGACATTTTTTGGATTTAGCCATTTTCACAAAGTCTGGTTTGGTTTCACATAATTCGCAACGTAATTCGCATTCTAAGTCCTCTTGTGAAAGTGAATTACGATATTTATTTTTGTGGCGTACAAGACTTGAAAACATACATTCACACAAATATGTGGAGCCAAGCATGCACATGTATTGCATTTTTCAAAACTAAAAATGAACATTCTGTAATCAGTTCTTTCCACATTTCAATTCAACTGAGATTTTTCAAATGGTTCTCTGTGCAATCAAGGCCAGACCAAATTCATGCTGATGCTTTTTGACAACAAACATTTCTGATAAAACTGTTACTGTATCTGGATTTAAATCAAATGGATTTTTGAGAAATTGGAATATAACATTTTGCTCTTGGAAATCAGAAAAACGCGTGTCCAATTCTTGAATTAGAATGTCAATAAATTTACCGAAATCAGTTGTATCGAACATTTCTTCTCCAAAGTGTTTGTATATAGTAGGAAAATTCTCAGATTCACCAGCCTCAATTTCACTTTTGAATAAAACCAATCTAGGCCTAAATTCAGTTACAGTTTTTGCAAGATCCCAAACGAATTTATCTCACCCTTGTAATTTCAAATTTAAATCGTTGAGATGTGCAATCAAATCGCATAAGAAATAAAATTCGTGCTGCCAGGCAGTTGTTGCAATTATTTAAAAATCCTTTAATCAATTTTTGCTCATTCAAAAATTGTTGAATATCCGCAAATATCATAGAAGCGATTCAATACTTTGCCGCAACTGAGCCATTGAATACTAATGAAATACCGCGTATTGGCTTTGGTCCCACTTGAATATGGCTTCGGTACCACTTTGGCACTTTGGCACCCGGTTTGAATAGCAATGCCTTAGAGTCTTTGAAACTTTTTTTACACTTATGTAAAGTGCATAAAACATATAAAGATTACATGGCTCATCGAAGAAGGCGCAGATTTTGGGTTAGGGACTCAATTTTGCAGCGGAATACTTTAGGATTTTACGAGATCAATTTTGACCGGATGAGAGCTAAAGTTCCTGAGATATTTAAAAATGCCACGAGAATGACGCCAGAAACTTTTAACACTAAATACGAATTGGTGAAAGAAAAATTAGTAAAGAATCCATTAGAAAACCAATAAAGCCGAAAGCAAGATTATTTCTGACTTTGTTGTAGGTTAAAGCATTTTAAAATTTCTTAATTTGATATCATAGGTATTTAGCACATGGGAGCATCTGCCAGTTTTTGTCTATGGTTTTTAAAATAGGGGTTTCAACTGTTGCGTAGATAACTTTGGAGACGTGTGACGTCATTTGGAATACCCTTGTAGTATGATCGTTTAAATCACAAATGAAAAGAATGCACATTGCGATAATGATGATATAAAAATTTGTTATGACCTAACCTTTGACAATATGCAATGGATCCCATAACAAGAATCGCAAGTTTGCACTTGCATTCATTCTTCAGGATCACATTTCAGATTATATAGAGTTTAGTCATGACAAATACGACTAATCAAAAATATATATATACTTACCTAAAAGGAGAAGAGGGCAGTCGATAGAAAATGGTAAAAGAATTAAGTTCATAATATTGTGTTAATAGCTAATTAGGATTATAATAAAAATGTCAATATTTTAGTGTAATAATAAAACATTTATATATATTAAATAAATTTGTTTTACTTAAATAATATTCCATGGCGACCGTGAAAAAAAATGAATGCTCAAAGTTTAACGATAATAAATCACGTGAACAATTTTAATTGATAACTTTTTAACTTAAAAAAATTCACCAAAAAAATTTTGGTAAAATTGTTATAACTAAAGTGTAGAGTTTTCTAAAGTTCCAAAAATAATGCATTTACTGCTGCTGGCGAAACGAAAACAATTGGACCCACTTTTACAACATTAAAAATAGACAATGATGTAAAAGTGTCTCATGAATTTCAAAAAGTAAATTCCGATTTTCCAATCATAGCGGACGGAATTTTGGGTAAAGATTTTTTTTCAAAATACCCATGTTCTCTAGACATGTTTACTCAAAATTAATTTACCTCATAGGCAAATCAAATTCCTTTCACAGACAAGATTGAAGGTAATAAATTTGTGATACCAGCTAGAAGTGAGGTAGTTAGACAAATAGTGATAGAAACAAATGGAGAATTTTTTGTAGAAACAGCAGAATTGAACCCTGGAGTATTTTCAGCAAATACCATATTATCATCGAAAAACCCATTCTTAAGATTTATTAATCTCAACACAGAAGATATTATCATTAACAATTTTAAACCAAAATTGAGTGAACTAAATCCCATATTCTTAGAGCATATAAAGATAAAATCGAGAAAACCAAGAATGCGCCTAGACCTAGAAGAATATGATTTTGACATAGAATATATAAAAGGTAAATTGAATTTTGGTGCCGATGCTTTGTTCAGACTATATATTAATTCAGAAAATCTAAAAGAAATGAATATATTTGCGACGCAAACAAGATCTGCTAGTAAAAACTATTAGACAAATAAAAATCTAGAAAAGAAAACTAATACAGAAACAATGAATAACATCTTTTTGAAACATCGACACTATCAACAGATTTAAATAGAAATTTACTTTTTTTTAAAGAAAATGAAAAAGATACCCTAATAATGTGCACAAATAAAAAGGATATTACCAATTGCAAAAGAATAGAAATTGCTCTAGCGCAAGCTATTCGCAGTTTGAAAAAAGAAGCACTACAATCAAAAAGGAAAACAAATGAACTTAAAGTGTATTTATCAGGTAAAGATACGATATTCAACTATATGAGCAAAGAAGATTTCAAAAGAATTGGGAATAAGTACCTATAAAAACTGAGTATAATAATTTACTGCCCACGAATAACATTAACGGACCAAAATGAAATTCAACAACTTATCAAAAATTATCATGATACACCCATCGGTGCTCATACAGGTATTACGTTTATGTATAAGAGAATAAGAGAAAAGTATCATTGGAAGAATATGAAAAACTCCATAACAAATTACGTTAAAAATTGTATATTATGTAAAAAAAATAAACATCACAACAATAGAATAAAAGAACCACTTACAATCCCTTCGACACCAAATAATAGTTTGGATGAAATATCAATCGATAAAGCAGGACCGTTTCCCATAACACAAACTGAAAACAGATACATACTGTGCTTACAAGACGATCTCACGAAATATATACGTTTAATTCCAATCAAAAATAAGGAAGCAAAAACAGTAGCTAAAGCAATTGTTGAAAATTTTATATTAATTTTCGGTAATGTAAAAAGAATTAAAAGTGATATGGGCACAGAGTTCATAAACATGACCATCAAAGAAATTTGTAAACTCCTCAAGATAGAACATAGTAAAGCTGTTCCATATCATCATCAAACAATGGGAGGAATAGAGAGAAATCACAAATGCAGGAATGAATATTTACGATCATTTGTAAATGATTCAAAGAACGATTGGAACGAATGGGTAAAATACTATGCACTATACTATAAATACACACCTTGCATAGAACATTATTTTAAACCTTATGAACTAATTTTTGGTAAGAAACCTCAACTTCCTTTTGATAAACAAAACTCAAATATGGATCCAATTTACAACATTGAAAACTATGCGAAAGAGTTCGAGTATAGATTGCAACTATCTCTCAACAGGGCGAAAGAATATCTAATACATAAGAAAATCAAAAGAAAGATTGATCATAACAATTTGACTAATTCATCAGAAGCTGAAATAGGGGATAAAGTATTTTTAGATAAACACAATAATGGAAAATTAAATTCAATTTATTCAGGACCTTATAAAGTAACAAATAGAGAGACTGTAAACTCAGAGTTGCAAGAGATAGGAACTGACAAAAGGCAATGGGTACACAATAATAGTTTAAAATATATGTAAAAGAATAGAATAATAACTAGTTTAATCAAATATGAAACGAAATATATACTTATTTATATAAAAACTAAAAATATTCTTTTTGAAATTATAAAAAGAAAAAAAAAATTATATGCTTAGATGATTTTAATCCTTAAAATATGTATATATATAGGTACTTTCCATATAAGTAAACGTTCAAATATAAATTGTATTTTATATATAAATAATACAGATATCGCTGTATAGATATATATCGAAATAAAGTTTTATGTGAGTTTCTATGGTTAGTATAATTTTAGTTATTTTGTTTATTCAAAAAAAAGGGTATGAGGTGTAATATGATCGTTTAAATCACAAGTGCAAAGAATGCACATTGCGATAATGATAATATAAAAATCTGTTATGACTAACCTCTGACAACATGCAATGGATCCCATAACAAGAATTGCAAGTTTGCACTTGCATTCATTCTTCAGGATCACATTTCAGATTATCTAGAGTTTAGTCATGACAAATATGACTAATCAAAAATATATATACTTACCTAAAAGGAGAAGAGGGCAGTCGATAGAAAATGGTAAAAGAATTAAGTTCATAATATTGTATTAATAACTAGTTAAGATTATAATAAAAATGTGAATATTTTAGTATAATAATAAAACATTTATATGTATTAAATAAATTTGTTTTACTTAAATAATATTACACTCTCCATGAGAATTATCTTGGCTTGCCCTGCAATTCCGGATGACAAAAAATCTCAAGGGACTTTCTAAGCAGATGGGACCTTCCAAACTGTGTAGGAGCGATAAACGGAAAGCACAAAGCCATTAAATGCCTGCCAAATTCCGGCTCTTTATACTATAACTACAAAGGGTTTAGTATAGTATTACTGGGTGTGTGTGATGCAAACTATACTTTCACAGCTACAGACATCGGTGCGTATGTTTCACAGAGTGATAGCGGTGCTCTTCACTTCTCAAAATTTGGGAAAAAGCTGTTAGCTGAACAGCTTGATTTGCCGAAAGATACTCTTTTGCCTAAAAACAACATATCACTCCCACATTATTTTGTTGGAGATGCTGCTTTTCCATTAAAATCATTTTTAGCGCGGCCTTATCCTGGCACACATTTACATCCCAAAAAGGATAACTTCAATAAACGTTTGTCAAGAGCTAGGCGAATCATAGAAAATACATTTGGCATATTAACAGCTCGTTGGCGAAGTTTAATGGCACCACTACATATGTCTGATGTATCTGCTGAAAAAATTGTGAAGGGTGTTGTTGCACTTCACAATTATTTAAAACGAAATCAACATTCATATTGTGAACCCAATTTTGTTGATCGTTACAATGGCGAAAATGTTATTGACGACCAATGGAGGGAAGATATGCAACCATTAAAATCATGCAGGTCTTTATCATCAAACCATTCAAAAGAACAGCGATAGATAGAAGAGATGAAGTAAGCGAATATTTATTTCTTTAATTTTTAACCTAAATGCTTTATATGGATTAAAGCAGTTATATCTTTGAGAAAAGCAAAACCCCAAAATAAAAATTATTTCTAGTCACACAAAAGTAGCACAACATAGGCTATTAACTCTTTGATTCCATTCTCTATTTTATTACATTTATTAATAATTATAAGTTATGTACATAACTATATTAAATATACAGTAAAATCTTGTAATTATTTTCTTGTGATTCACAATCTTGTGATTTTGATTTTGGTAGAAATAAATATCTAGAAACGAAAACACTAGTTTGGAAATTTATAAAGCCTTAGAAGAAAATAGCTCTTGGTTGGACGTTGTTCAGCATAGTTTATGTTATTGTTGACATCCAATTTTAGATATTTTTAAATTTCTAGATAGAAATGAATTTACTGGAGAAACTTATTTTGGAAGTACAAAATCACCCCTTGTTGTTATGAAGCCTTAAAGGATTATAAAAATCTCCATAAAAAGGCAGACGCGTGGCGTATTATTGCATCCAATAATGAAAAATGATTGATGATAATTTAATGAAAAATTAATTTTTAGTTAAATAATAAAGTTTTTTTTCCAGAGGAATACTGCAAAACAAAGTGGAAAAATTTAACAGACACATTCCTCAGAGAGAAAAGCATGAAAACAGAAAATCAGGAAGTTCCGGCAATGCCGGTGAGTCAACCTGGAAGTATTTTGAAAACACAAACTTCCTCAGAGACTTTTTAAAACCAAGGAAGTTAGTACTTTTGAAATATTTTGTTTCAATTGTCATTAATATATTTTATTTAGAACAATATCAAACATTTCCGATGGAGAAGTAGTTCCGGAAGAAGCAAGCCCACCTTCAATTTTAGAAGATACACCAACCTTTCAATTCGATTTTGTTGAAGGAGAACATAATTATAGTAGTTCACCTGCAACATTGTCAACTTAAAAAGAAAGAAAGGTTGGCTGGACAGAGGAAATGGATTCAAAAATGGAGACCATGGTAAATGAAACACAAGAATTAATGAGAAAGCTTCAAAGCAAAAACGAAAATTATCAAGGGTTTTTCGGAATGCTAGGTAATTTGCTAAATAAAGTAGAAAATACTGACCAATGCGAAGGTAACAAATTATTTAAACAAAATTAAATTATTTTAACAAAAAAAATTAGTCCTTAGAAGTAATTATTTACTTTTATATAACTAATCTTTATAATTACAATATATTAAGTACAATATAATCATATATACAACCTACAATCAAATTATTAATAAAATGTAAAAAATAAAAAAAAAAAATCAAAAATTAAGTTTAAGTTAAGCATTTTAAGTTTTTACTTTTCTCAAAAATATAACTATTTTAATCCATATAAAACATATAAAACATTAACAAATAAAATTTATTTATTTTCACTAAATTTTATAGAAAATTTAATTAAAAAAGAAAAATGCATAACCAAAAAACTAACTTCCATAATCCCATCTTGTAGAACTTATTATAACTATTAAAGAAAGATGGACATCTATTCCTATCTTCACTCGAAAAATCGTGTCATCGCGTTGAAAAATAGAAAGTACTCAAGCGACACGAAAGCGAAACGACGGCGCACAGCGATTTTCTATGTGTTAACTCCCATTGAAATATACACATTCTATTTAGCTGTCAAAAATTCACCATCGCATTGCGTGCACTGTGTCAAGGCCTTTAAGGTGCAAGCACAATGCACGTAGTTTGCGGCGCGCAAGTGTTTTCATTCCGAATTCCGGAATTCAGCTATATTAATTAATTCCTATAACTGTGACAGCTGTCACCACGCCGCTGGCACAAACCGCGTGCATTGAGTCTGGTCCTTTAGTTTACTAAACTTTGTGAAATTTGTGCGAGTTCGGTTTGTTGGCGAACTTTATACAAATTCATACAACAAAAACGTCAAAAATGACAAATGCAAACGTCAAAAGTGACAAGTCTAAAGCAAGCGAAATTATGTATTCTTTTTCTTTAAAAAATTAGATAAATCATGCCATCTGACTATCTAAAATTAGATAAATCGAACTTCTTAATAGTTTAAGGCATTTTTGCAAGCAATTGAATTACATTCAAGAACTGTCAAAATAACAGCGCACGAATATGTGGATGGATGAACAAGTGAAGGCGGCAAATCAGCTATATTTGACGGTGCATCATGAGACCACCTCACTTTGGTTTTTAGGCTAGCAAGGCACCAGATAGGCGGAAAATTCGGAATTTTCGAAGTTAATTTTGATACAGAAAGTATTGTTGACTCACAGGGGATTTACCAATACACAGAAAGCAAGTTTTGTTTTGACATTTATAAATCAGCTGGACAAAAGCCGATAAAGTTTTTTTATTGTATACATTTTACATCATATATTAAACTTTTTAAAGGTTAAATTCTTTATAATGAATTATAAAATTATTTCTCCTTTTTAAAATTTATACACTTTTGATACTAGGCACAACTTTAAAATATATTACAAATAACTAATGCATGTGAAAACCTACATGTACCCAAAATTTTCACAGCCTTGATGTTATCTCATGATGCGCCGTGAAAAAGTCCTTTCTCGAATTTTGATAGTTTTAATGCTGTTTCATGATAAACCATCCAATATAGCGGTCTCCAATTTTGCCGCCCCTCCGAATTCAACAAAAATCAAAATAGGGTTTTAAATAATTACTGAACATAAATAAATAAAAAGTACTATTTCTTTGTTTTCACATAATTATGAAATCTATGCGTGTTTATATATTTATTTTTCTCGCATTTTTATTCGAGCAGTCTTCAATGACACCCAGTAGGGATTCGATCTAGCAGGAGACGAAATCAGCAAGAAAGCTTCGCAGGAAATCTGCAACCGCAACCAGCACACAAGTAAATATTTATCTATTTTATACGTTTATACAATAAATTTTCACAGCAACACACACTTTTGATACTTTTGTAATAGGTATTAGTGTAAAAGTGACATTTATGTACTATGCATTTGGGCTTTGAATGTTTGGTAAAGTAATTAAATTAGCTAAATTAATATATTTTATTTAATTAAAACATAAAAGTGAATTCTAAGTGAAATAAATACTAGTTATACTATTTAGAAAATTAACAATTATTTGAATTACAAATAAATCCAAATAAAAATTAATCCAAATGAATAGGTAAAATTACTTATTGAAAAAATATAAAAATAATATTAAATTTTTTAGCAACAAGTCCTCAACATAAAAATGATTAGATGGCAGACTTAATAATGGTTAATATGGAATCAATACTGAATCGTATTCTTGATGGTATTTTACTTGATATTGAAAAAAACATCCTAGCCCAGATATTTATAAATTTGTAGTTCCTTATAGTTTTAGAATTTTTGATAAAATGCATTATGTTAAAATAACTTTAAAAATAACTTTAACTTGTACTGTACTTTAAATTCTATTGAAATAAAGTAAAAATACATTAACCATTGTTTTTTATTTAAAATTTTCTTTTATCCCTTTTTCGTTTTTTCGGGTCTTTTACTTCGATTTTCTTTCACTTATAGTTCGAGAAATGAAGCAGATAAGAGCTCTATATATCATATATCATAAGCGATTCGAATATAATTCGTATAAGAAACATTAATATATGCAAGCGCTGATAAAAAGTATTCACACACAGGAAAATATTCAAATATATCCTATATTAAATTCACAAGATTAATGCATATGTGTTAGAGAGTGCTGGTCGCCTGCGATGGTCTAATGTTAAAAACCGCGCAGAATCCAGCAAAATGTCTGTTGTTGTGCTGGTCAAAACCAGCAAGGCTCCGCGCGGTGTCTAGCAAGACATTTCCCACTGGGTATTATCAAAATTGATATTATCTGTCAGTTTCTTTTCTATAGAAAGTACCGCTAGGTTTCACGATCTGTAATCAAGATAATTTTTAATAAGCTTTAATTTCGAAAAGCTCCGTTCACAGCTAGCGCCACTGATTCCTATTGTTAAAAAATTCTTAACAGTAGTACTATGTTTGGAACAGAGTTTTCAATCTATATAATTGAATGAATATTTAAAGTTTAAGAGACCCTTGCTCGTTTTTAAAACGGTTTGATTGTTGTTGTAGAGCACGTACAGATATAAAGTTCTGAAACCTTTTCCTTTCCGTTCTTCATCAATATTAATTAACAAAATTATGAACTAGGCATTCAAAACTTTCGTTTAATAGATTAGCTGGTAGTATGCAGGAATATTTCGCTGCTAGAACACGCAAATATTCAAATCCTACTTTAATTTCCTGGATAAAACATTTCTCTTCGTATTTCTTCTTCTAAAGTTAGCCCCACATCTCGTGAATTTTGCATTACATAGGACCAATGTTTAAATCGAAATAAATCAATTCATGCTAAAAGAAACCATTTTCCTCTGAAATTAGCCTCTTCTCAATCTTTGGTCTACGTAGCTTTAACAAGGCGTGGCGACAGCACATATTTTTTAATTTTTAACATACTTACTCGCGATTTAAATGATGTGTCAAGTAGGTCATGATTCTTTACGTTAAAGCAAAGAACTAAGTGAAAATAAGATTTCTGAAGAACTTTTACAGTTACTTTGGCTTCAACGCCTTCCTGAGCATACTCAGGCTATTTTTTCTTGCAAACCTGGAAGTTTAGGGGAGTTATCAGATAGTGAGGATAAAATTTCGGAAATTTATACCAAACCTGACGTTCTTGTTCTCTTGATAATTCTAGATGATAACAAAAATGTTTTTATCCACAAAAGTTAAATCTTTTAAGCGTATCAAGCTTTCAAGGATTCATAAATCTGTACATATACACTCTAACCGCAAAAAACGTTGGGATGATATCGCAAAAAGTAATAAAACATTTAAAAAGTTGTTCGTTTGCACCCATTCTAAGGGACCAAAAATGAGTTATTAAGCAACTACTCGTTATATAAAAAAGTCAACAGAGTTTGTAACGAAGTGGGTTAACCCATAAAAACGTGTGACCAGATATCATTCCAAAGTTCTTGCGGGATAGAGTGTATATAAATACACTCTATCTATCTATCTATCTATAAATAAATATATGTTGAGTTAGAAAACAATTAGCTGTTTTAAAAACTTATTTATACAATAATATCAAATAAAGAACTTAATTATATTAATTAGGATAACAAAGTATCCTAATTGTATTAAACACTTCATCATTATATTCAAGCAATCTACATTTCTTCCCTTGCTACATTAATGAAAACACTCTTTTCAATGTTTTGTATACTTAAATAATAAATTTTATACAAATATACATATATCTGAAAATGTCAATGCATGTATACCCTTTAACATATGCATGGTACTAGTGCCAATAAAAAAGCGATTCGACAAAGCTAAAAGTTTTATTACATATCTGTCAAATAAGTTAAATTTTTTACACTATTGATAAATATTAAGAAATTCAGAAAAAGTAGAATGAATTTAGAAAAAGATAATCTGAGCTATGAAGTTTTGGGGTATCAATGAAAATGGTTGTTTGTTTAAAATATGGTTTTTAAATTCTTATATATAATTTATCTTGCACAAATTTTGAATCGTTAATAAAATGCTCTTTTATTCATCCACTCAAGTTCAAATAAATTTTTTAAAGCTTGTATTGGATGACACTAGATGTTAATACAGTTTTTTCAAATTCTAATACTTAATTAAACTAAAATAATGAATTTTATCTTTCAAATGTTAAAATTTCCCAATAGTTTTAATTATAAATTATTATACTTGTGGGTTGTTGGTTAATAAAATTATCTATTTAAGCTTTACCTCATTCATTTGACAATAAAATTTTATAATAATATCAAATTACAACAAAATACGTATTTCTTTTTATTAGACTAGACTCAATAAACTTTCTTAGCCTGTTTGACATATTTAGCCTACTGCGTTGCATTTTATTTACTTAACAATTAAACGAGGAATAAAATAACTTCCTTTGTTCTTAAGGGTTGGTTTTTTTTATTTTATTTCTTGTATAATTGAAAAAATTTTAATTTTAGCAGAAACAGAGGGAGCTGATATGCTCTATTTTTATTGGATAAGAATTTTATGAGAGCTTATGAATCTTACTTAATTTAAACTTAAAATAACATAGCAGTTAAATGCTCTTAATATAAGAAAGTTCAGATTTTAAAAAAGCGTAAAAGGAAGTGGAAATAGTATTTGATGCTTTCACATGCAAGTTATGGGATTTAAAAAAGGCAGCAAAGTAAAACAAAGTTGAAAACAAGTCAACAAATATTTTGCAAACTGATGCTGCACATCCGATTAAATTGTTTCAAAATGATGGCAAATGTCTAGACCTAAGAAACTAAGAAATTAGGATCAGAAATTGAAAGATAAGAAATTAGATTAAGAAATAACAACAATACATTTATTAAAAATAATAATAGATATCGAAATGAACAATACCACCCAAAAAGCTTCTCCAATACTTTTAAGAAAGACTTGAGACAATATGAACATAATGACTATAATGCACAACTACCGAAAAATCCCAACCAAACAAAAAATAATAATAATTCCGGTTATTCTCGAATCAATAGCAGCTATGGACATTTTAAAGGAAACGAAAACTCAGGTCAATAGAGAAAGTTTTTCAATAACAACTAAAATAGCCGCTTTCGACAAAATAGGCAGGAAAACACTGGTTACCGCAACCAAACTTTACCTATGGAAATTGACAATGTTCAGGAATTAGACGTAAATTTTATAAAAAAGCTTTAGAAAGCAAATTACCCATGGTAATAATCAATAATAATAACTTTAGATAAGGAAAGACTTAGATGTCTGATCGATACTGGCTCAGATACAAATATTATCAAACCCAAATTTTGAAAACTTTTCCCGTAGAAAAATTAAATAAACCACTTTATTTTACAACACTGAATGGTATAAATAAAATTACTGCAAAATTAATAACTCCCATATTGAAAGAATTTATAGCAACAGGTACCCTCTCATGGGAAATCCTAAAGCTACCTAGCTGAATATATGACGCTATTATTGGCCAAAATTTTTTAATACCTTTGAAAGCAGCAGTCAATCTAGAACATAAGTATTTAAAGATAAATGGGAATAAAATCATGCTCGAGAACAAAGATTATCCTTTTCCCTCAGACGAGATATGTTACTTAGAATTTTATAAAGCTTAATTTTTCTAATCTTAATCACCTAAATACCCAAGAAAAACCATTAATACACAAACTATTAATAGAAAATGAGGACCTATTTTGTAAAGAAGAAAATAAATTAACATTTACCCATGAAATCCAACATGAAATAGATACTGCACTCAACATATTCAAAGATGTATAGATACCCTAGAGTTCATGAGAAAGAAGTCGAAATCGTCATTGGCTATAGGAAACTAAATGGAATAACAGTTAACTGCGAATTTCCAATCCCCAAAATTGAAGGTATGTTGATTTAATTTAAAAAATTTGTGTTGTCTATTTATACGACATATTAGTATTCAGTGCCTACATCCAGTAAAGTGTTCGATCGATTACGGTATGCTGGTTTGCAATTGCAAATGAATAAATGCAACCAAATATATTGGCCATTATATTAACCCCTGATCTTCATTCATCCAAACCCACATAAAATAGAAGTAATACAAAAATTAAAACTTCCAATTACACAAAGACAAATAAAACCATTTTTGGGAATAACAGGTTACTACCGAAAATTCATCAAGGATTATGCCAAGGTGGCCCAACCTATGACTATCTGAAGAAAGATACGAAAGTAACAAAAATGACCCAAATTTCATTTCAGCCATTGAAAAACTAAAGGAAATTATTACCAACCATCCAATTTTGAAATATCCAAATTTCGGTAAAAGTTTTAAGCTGATAACGGATGCTAGCAATTTTGCCTTAGGAACAATGTTAAGCCAAGATGGTCACCCAGTCTGCTATGCATGAAGAACTTTGAAAAACCATGAAAAAGCTATCGTTTGGGGTACTAAATATTTCAGGCCATACCTATTTGGTAAGGAATTAGATCTACAAACAGATCACCAAGCTATAAAATGCTTACACATTAATTATATTGTGCAAAAATATCCGCCCTCGACTATACAAATGGTTAATATCATTAGGAGAATATAATATTAAAATAGGCCAACCTCATCGAGAGAGGATCGCAAAGTTTAATTTAATTGTTTAATTGTTCAAATTATTCAAATTGTTCCTTTTTTTATTTGTAAAATATAAAATATAAAAATCTGAAACCCTGTATATTTTATTTTTTTTTCTATATAAAAAATAAAAATATAAAACTCGCATTTTAAAATAAATAAAAAAAGATTATTGAAAGTTTATAATCTTTTTACTACTTGAATTTAAAATGTTTATTAGGTTACAGTTTCAATTTCTAGGCCGGTTTATGAAGATATTTCTTACGTTCATATTCAGACATCCTGAAAGACGAACTGACCATTTCCTTTGCAGAAGTAGAGTCAAGAGGAAATCGTTGATCGTTTAATTTAAGGAAAATGAAGTTTTACTATTTTGAAAGCTAATTGAACTGACGTCGTTAAACTATATTAAACTTCAACCCCAATGCAAAAGGTTCTGTAGAAAGAGAATCAATTAGCAGTTACTAGTTACGAAAAAAGTTAAATAATATTATACAATCGGCTTACTTAGCTTCTTGTGATTTATAAAATATTTAAACTAATTTGACCAAGAAATTTGGAGAAATACTAGTTTTACAGTGAGAGTTTAAAATTCGTTTAGCTGTCACTTTAAATTCCTGCAATAGTTAATTAATTTACCTGTAATTTGTGAGTTGTGTAGTGATATTCTTGTATTAATTGTATTTAATTGGTGGAGTACTAACTAACAAAGAATCTTAAATTAAATAAATGCATTTCTTATATATAATCTGAAATTCATAACAGTATAATTTAAAATATTGTAAAAACATATTTTATAGTAATAATAATTATTTAAAAATAATTTTCTTTTATTGAATTAAATAAGTTGGTTTTATTTGTTTTATTTAATACCCATTCTCCACCGAAGCTTATACTCATTATTACAATACAACGACGGAAATTTTTATTGTTATAATGAGTATAAGCTTCGGTGGAGAATGGGTATAAGTGAATTTTTAATTATTAGTTACAAATATAAGCTATACAGGCATCCCTCGTATAACACGGTACTTGAATAACACGTTCCTGATAAAACACGACACAAGAATTGCGGCTGTTATTTCACGGTTTTGGTACAACACGACTTAATAAAATCGAATAATCTTTGAATATCGTGTACTTTTGTAGACTCTGAGTAACTATACTAGAAATATATAATTTGACAAGATTAGAGGACAAACGCTACGCTTTTGTTTTTACGCGCAAGTTGTTAATATTGTGAGGTTAATACTTTATTTTATATTGTTCACTGGGAACAAGATGCGTGGTCGTCTAAAGAATCCTTCATTCTTGGTAAAGCCAATATAGCAAATGAGCCATTGTTAAGTAGAGGAAAAATCATACTTCTACCACTACATATCAAGTTAGGTATCATGAAACAATTTGTTAAAGCATTAAACAAGGAAGGAGAATGCTTGTAAGGCATTTTCTAAGCTGAGTATAGAAAAGATAAAAGCTGGCGTGTTTTATGGTCCTCAAATTCGGTCATTGATGAAAGATCTAAGCCTTATAGAAGTTATGACTAATTCTTAAACTGGAGCTTGGAAAAGTTTTATGATGGTGGTAGAAAACATTCTGGGTAACTATAAAGCCACAAATGATAAAGAGATTGTGAAAATGATGTTAAAAAGCTTCAAGAGTTTAGGAGCAAATATGAATATAAAGTTACACTTTCTACAGTCATCTGGAAAGATTTCCTGAAAATCTGGGCGATTACAGCGAGCAACAGGGAGAGCATTTCCACAAGAATTTGAAAGTGATGGAAGAACGGTATCAAGGTATATGGGACTGTCACATGATGGCAGATTACTGTTGGTGCTTGAATAGAGATTGCCTCGAAAAAAATTACAAAAGGAGAGCTTAAAAAAGGCATTTTTCTGAAGCTTAACCCACATATTTATATTTTTTTCATATATTAACCTTCGATGCACTGTAATTAAACACAAAACAAAACAATTAGTAATAATTTTCAATAAGAAAATTATATTTAAGAATAGACTTGTGATTTCTCTTTTTGTTTTTACCGATTCATTAGGTAAATATTAAAACGAAGATTTAAAAGACCCCAGAGCCAATCTTTCAAAACCATCCACAGTTTAGTAAATGGTTGGCATAGGAGTATTCGAAACCACTCTTAGATCAAGGAAAACAAAGCCATTGTTGACCAGTGTAATTAATTATTGCTATTTCACTTTAGTTTAATTTACTTTTATGCTCAGGGCACCTATCTTGGCTCATTTCAATCAGCTATTGTTAAATATTATTATAAAGCCAAGTAAAATAGTCAAACTAAAAGTATATACTGTGAAACGTTTTGACATTTTAATCAGGGTTTAAACTTAAAATGACTTTAAAAAAGTTTTAGTTTGAGTTCTTGCTTTGAAACTGACCAAAAAAAGTAGAAAATTGGGCTCTAACATATTCTGTTTGTTTTTTCGTTGTCTTGAGCAGTTCTTTTTTTTGGATAAACTTTTTATAAACCTTTCGTACAAGAATTAAAAACTATATTTAAGAAGTTATTGTTACTAAGGAAATCTCCCTTATTGCTAGTCATCTACTAGACGGGCAACATGTAAATATACAATTCTATATGCCTTAGCATTTAACTTCTACAGCTCCATAATAGGAGATCAGATAATAGTTTAAGATTTTAAGGCTGCCTGCAGAGTGCTGGCTCACAGCCGAGCTGACGCCGATTCCGATACTGAAGACTATAAAGTCGTTATAGTCCAAGAGCTGGCTACCTTTTTTGGGTACATATTTTAGGCACTTCGAAATTAGAAAAATAGTACAGTATTAATGTGTCTGAATATGGAATCGAGAGTTGGGTAGGCCGTTTGCGGTTATTTTGCAACTGCGCAACATATAACTTTTGCACAAAAAAACCACTAAAAATATATTTTAGGCAATAATTTTATTTAATTTAGACTTTTATATCCATTAATTATTGATATAAAAGTCCCAGACTGTTTGAAGGGTTGTAAAGTACATCCCGACTGCCCTAAATATGTGTTTTTTATATATGTAAAAAATATGTTTTAGTCATCTTGAAATTGTTACAGCATATTTATTAATTAATTTGTAATAGCATTTGCAAAAGGCCTGACTAATACAACGGTTTTAAATGATTACCTGTCTCATCTAAAGACTTCGCATAGGTGCAACAAGAAAGTGTTATGCGTAGTCGTTGGTGCGACAGAGAATATTTATCGGCAGCTACTGGCGAATTGATCAGCCGGGCTGTGATTGGTTGCTGAACAACTACGTAACTTTACATGTAGCTTAGGCTATACATATGTATATATGTATATATTTTACATAGCATTTTGGAGTAGCTATTTTTTAAATCGAAAGCAATATAATGTTTATTCTTATTATAATAAAATAGTTATTTTTTATTTGTTTTTACAAGCAAACGTGACCATGTGAAAATTTATTTTATATTTATTAATATCATTTGGTTAATATACTCTATGGTTATATGTTATTAAAACTGTAAACAATGAAACCTACAATAAAATCACAAAATTTGAGCTGTGTAATTTGTGTGAAAAATACAAGTGATAAAGTGATTATTTTTAATGATGAAAGACTGACAAAATGTAAAAACATTCTGAGAATTCGCCAAGATAATGGTTTAAAATTTTCTCAAGTCAAACTACCAGCAGAAGTTATTGCGACACGAGGTAATCATGTTTCTTCCCAGCAGGAAACCGACTAAGAGCTTCCAATGGAAGCAGCTAAAAAAGCCTTGTAGCATTCTCAGAGGTAGCATTCTCAGAGGTAGCATTCTCAGAGGTAGCATTCTCAAGCCTTGTACAGACCAATGCGTTTTTCATTCGCACGACGGACAAGGTTGTAAAACGGGTGATGCATTTGCTCTAGCTATATAGCTAGAACAAAAATTTTTGTATGCCTATCAAACTAATCCATATAGGCATAAGTATAAATACATAAATTTTTAAGTGTTCGCTTTTAAAAAGTTTTTGGTTGACATTTTATAATTATTAGTAGTGGAGTGCACGTGGTAAAATTAAAGTAGCTGTGTTTTTTTAAAATGGTTTTAATGTAAAGTTTAGTTTTGATAAAAAGTTAAATATATATAGAAGTATTGCAATATACTCGTAATTTAATGTTTTAATTAAATTTAATTCATTAAAAATAGAAGTTAAGTTTAAGTAATTATTAATTACATTACATAATTACAATAATAAGGAAATAAAATAATTTGTTTTTAGTTCTAAATTTGTAAAAATAATTAAAAATAAATCAGTTGAAACGTAAAACTATTTTTTTTTTCTTTTATAAATCTGACTTTAAGATTGTAGGTTTACAACGAAAACAAAGTATTCTCCGGGCAGCACCTGTTCACAACACTGTTCCCAGGGACTGCGACCTTAGGTGACTGTCCTAGGTAGTGTCTGAAACTCGCCATCGCGGATTCCGAACACACAACCTCATTGTTGCCACTGTTAAAATTCCTCTAGACCACTCATCCCTGCAATTGCCGAAACAACCCAAGGGAGTAGCTAGATTCCTTTAATTCAGTTCACAACCCCCAAACCTAAAAACCCCAAAATAAAAAAAAATAAAAAAAAATAAAAAAAAAATAAGAAAATAAAATAAAACAATTCAATAAGAAAAATTAAACCAAAACCACATTAAAATAACACAAAACCAAAACTAAACCATACAACCAAAAACAACTCCTCTCAACTGCGCTAATACTATTAAAACCTTTAAAATACAAAAGGCATACACCCAAAACCCCACCAAGGAAATCCAAGAAATCAAAGCCAAGAAAAAACCAAAAACAAAATAAAATAAACCAAAGAACAATAAAATAATAACATAATAAAATCAAATAAAATAGGCCGCGAGATTATAGTCATGCAGCCTATTTTTAAAAGAACAAAGTGTTCTCCGGGCAGCACCTGTTCACAACACTGTTCCCAGGGACTGCGACCTTAGGTGACTGTCCTAGGTAGTGTCTGAAACTCGCCACCGCGGATTCCGAGCACACAACCTCATTATATATATATATATATGTATATATATGCATGCAAACAAAGCTTTCCTAAACCTTTTTCAATGTACGCGCATGCCCAGAAATAGCACCCATACATATGCAAAGGCATGTTATTCGTGCATACATGCAAATTCCTTAAAAGCGGCTCCTCTTCATACAAAACTAAGGAGTTTTTTTGTATGAAAACTAAGATGATGCTAAGGACTTCTGAGCCAAACAAAACTCATTAAAACATCACTTAAGATGCATTAAATTTCCTGCTGGGTTGTTACAGAAATTTTTCAGCAGTGGGAAAACATTTTTTTGAAAATTCGTCGTCCTTTGCTGAACTTTCCACGTCATCATCAGGTAAAATAAAGTACATTTGTGTTAATATATGCATTCATAAATAAATAATTAATATTAAAAAAATAATTTCAAATAAAAATTAATTACGGAAGTGTATTTTTTTTTACTTCGTTTTTTTGTTTGAATTATTGTTTTACTTTGTTTTTCTTTGTTCGAATATTCATTTACTGTATTGAAGATATGATTCTTATGGTAGGTGTTCCATTAGAAAGCAAACCGAAAGAACCACAAGAAGTTGCAGAGGAAGAATCAACATGTGAAGATGATCCTGATCCTGAAAATGACCATGTTACATCCAATTCATTCGTATCTTCTGAGGATATACTACAAGTAGAAAATGAAAACTACGAGTCGAGTGGCAGTGTAAACGTTTGTTTTTTTGTTGTAAAGCATCTAAAAAGTTTAAAGGGCGTTTGCAAGTGTTGAATATTCTTGATAAAGAACGTCTAAAAGAAGCTATAAAGCCATATCTAGGTTTCGTTGCTAATACTGAAGTTTTTGAAAAATTAGAATCCGGAGCATCAATAATTTTAAAAGCACACCGAATATGCCGAAAAGAATAGATCAACTCGCTTCAATTTTTACAATGAATCTCCCACAGAGAAGAAAGTAATTATTATAACTATGAAAAAAAGACAGAAAACTTTGGAAGAACTTCGAGAAAAAAGTATAAGTGTTTCATATGACTTAGCTATTGCAAAAATTGCCATGCAAATTCAATCAATTGAGAAACCTGTATATGACAATTGATTCATCCATTTAGGAGCATTTCACATTATGTTTGCTTAATTTAAAGCTATTGGAAAATTCATAGCTGGGTATTGTTGATTCCGAGCTACTAGCAAGCGGATCTGTTGACTCGTTTTTCGCAGGCAAGCATTTCAATAGATGTAAAAGACTACATCCATTAATGTCACTGGGGTTAGAAGTCATGAACTTTAATTTGTTTCTGAAAAAAGAAGGAATCACGATTGGGGATGATTTGCGTTTGGAAATTATCCATCTCAATAACGGTGAATTGTCAGTCACAGCGGTATTGGAAAATGAGCATATGTCGGAGGCTATGACCTCTTATTTTGCCCACAGAGAAGCTTGTCTGAGTGGATCGTTTGGAAAAACAGCGTAATTTTATACAATTTATATATATCCAATAAATTATCATCACATTTTCAATCATTTCAGAACAGGAGATTTCGCACTATACAAATACATCTTACCAAAAAGTGCTAATCGTTTTTTTTGTACTGAACTAACCGAATTATGCTCGTTGGTTAGTTAAATATCATGATAATTTATTAAAAATAGATGAAACTCACCCTGATATTGCTGAAGCTATGAATAAAGGATATTTTGGAATCCAACGTACTGAAAAATTTTTTTCAAGACAGCCAATCGATCTGAATTTAGACAATAAATGCTGAAGCTGGGAAAAGATTAGTTGGTATTATCAATTTTACAAATTCCATCTCAGCTCGTCAACGTTGGAGCAAGAGCCATGAAATTCGACCTAGTGTTATATCGTTTACGTATGCAACTACCGGTCTTCAAAAACAACAAGACGTATCATCCGACTTGGAAAATCATAACATTAAGAAAGATACAAAATTGTTAAAAAATTTTACAGGTGCATTCACAAAATTCATTGATCCATTTGATGACAGTCTTGAAGCAAATTCACTTTTCAATATTTCTAACGAGAAAGCAGCTACAGAAAATATTGAGAATTTTTTATTAAACATTAAAAGCACAGGAAATCAATTACGCGAACAGTTTATTTCCGAATGTTCAGAATCAATTGACAAGTTTGAAAAACCCATAAAAAGAATAAATATTTTGAATTTTTCCACTGATAATGTGAAGAAAAAAATCACAAGTGGTAACAAAGTTCAAGAAGTCAGAATGCAGAGGGAGAATGTTGGGTATATCAATAGAGTACGATGTAGATTTTGAGAAGATATTGTCCTATCCAATTATACCGACGCCGATGTCGTTAAGTCTTCCCAATGGGACCATTTGTAAAACAGTTAAATCAGCGATAGCCAAGGTTTTTGAAAAAGATCACAAGCCTGGAAACATACCTAATAAATTCGATGTTGAAATAATTGATGGATTTTTTTTATTACATACCATGCGTTATATGCCAGCTACATTTGGAAACTTGTCGAAAAAAAATTTGCAGATTCTAACGGCAGGGAAAGCTCCACGTGTTGACATAATTTTTGACCAGTACTTCTCTCCATCTATTAAAGATTATGAACATACTGCACGTAATGAAATTAGAATTATGGATTTCACAATTACCGGTCCAATGCAATTACGCCCACTGGACTTCAGTAAAGAGCTTAGAAATGTAAAGTTCAAAAAAGCGTTTGTGAAGTTCTTAATAGACCACTGGGCGACAACTGAAACAGTACCATTCATTGGTAAGACATTAATTAATTTAAACTATGATCAGTGTTACTCATACACCGTGGAAAATAGTTCCGTAACACGTACAGAAAATAACGAGCTATCACTTGACAATCACGAATAAGTGGATACTAGAATTGTACATCACGTGTGTAAAATTGATTGTGATAATGTAAAAAATGTCCTGATCAAGTCTTGCGATACAGATGTACTGATAATTATGCTCGGAAATATGGATCATCTGGAGTGTAATGATCTGTTTATCTTCATAGAGTATGGGAACGGAAATAAAAAAAGATTTATTAATATATTAAACTGTCTACAGAATTAGGGCCATCAGTCTGTTCCAGTTTACCTGGGTTTCATGCAATCACGGGTTGTGATTACAACCCGTTTTTTTTAAAAAAGAAAAGAAGAGGCCATTTGAAACACTGAGATGTAATGAAAAATATCAAAAAGCTTTTACTCAACTTGGATCTGCCTGTGTATTGGGTTTACAATATGAAAATTTCTCAATATTGGAGAAATTTGTATGTGAAATTTATGGTTTTAAAAATTGTGCAGATATTAATCTTGTTAGATCCCAAAAATTTTGATCCACGAATAAAGCTCATAACACTGAGGAACCATTCAAAAAAATATTGAAAAATTACGACGCATCCAATTTACCTCCGTGTAAAGCGGAATTATACCAGCATATTTGCGCACCCAATATATTACAAGCATTTAGCATAATGCGCATTTAAAGTACCAAACATGCTTATCGCCGTCAAGGAATGGTTGGGAACTGCAAAATGTAAGATATGAATTTTTCTGGTTCGAAGGTGATTTTATGCCACCTTCCGTTTTTGCTGTCTTGGAAATACATGAAACTGATAATGATTCTGGTAAATATTTTTAGATTTTATTAAATAACAATTTTTGGTCATTTATAAAAATTCATATTTATTTTCTTCCACAAAATGAATATAATATTGACGAAGACGAAATGCCTGAAGTTGAGGTAGAGCTGACTGAATATGAAGCATTTCAGAGGAGAAAGAAGATTGAAAATATAAATTGTAATGTCTTATTATGTTTGGTTTAACCCTTTCGTAGGCCGTGGGAAGATTACTTCCCACCTACAAGATCCTACAAAATACGCCTGTGGGAAGCGCAATTCCCATTATAATATATTGACGCTTCACTTTTGTGCTGCCATCAAGTGTTCAATTGACTGAATGGAATTCCACCCCCCACCCCACTTCCCTCCATGGTAATCTAAATGTAAAAATAAAATTCGGAAAAATGTGTTTCCTTAAATGCTATTGCTTAATTGTTAATAAAACATAAAAAACTGGGAGGAATTCGAAAGAAAAATAAAAAGCCCACGAAAGGATCAAAATGTAATATAAATATTTAAACAATTAAATACCGAACAATTTTTTTTTCAATAACTTTGTTATACAGTGAATATATGAACTAATATAGTAAATACACTAAAAGAAAAAAAAAATTTGATAAATAATAATAATATCCTGCCCAGTACTTTTTCTATGTTAAAAACAATCTTTCATTTTAATATAGTTTTAGTCAAGTAAATTAATACTTGAAAAAAAAATTGATTTTTATGAGCTCAAAAAAATCTTGTTTGCCTGTTTATCATAACATTACATAAAAATAGATTTTTTTTCCTTTATTTATTCATTTCTCTATTTCTTATTTAGTGCATATACTATGTAATAATAATGTTCGTTAATATTACAAATGTACTTGAAGTCAATTAAGACAGTTAAGAAAAAGTTTAAAGAAAATTATTTGCATTTACAGAAAACAGAAAAAAATATTTCCATTATGTAAATTAATAATTTTTAATTTAATTTAAGAGAGTATTAAAGTATGTAAATTAATAAAAAATGACTATTTTATTATAATAACAATAAACATTATATTGTTTTCGATTTTAAAAATACCCAGCAGTTAAATTCCCCTGAAACGCGGATTAGTGACAATTGTCATTGCTTGTCCCTTGAAAAATATATGGAGTTTTGTTCACAAAATATTCTAAGTCCTAAAGACTTAGAAAATTTTTGTTCAACTCTCGCATATCCACTCTATATGATCTCTCTTTGACATTTGTTAGTGTAGTTTCGTTTGTTTAAGTCGCGAGTGCATGTTTTAATTACGTGTTTTAATTCTTATTTTAATGTGTGAAAAAGTGAAATATTTATATTTAATTAAATAATTTAAAAGTTTTTATGTGTAAAGAAAAAAAAATAAAAAAATAAATGTATTTATATAAAAAAATATGAGTTTCCTTTCCCCTATTTCATTTCAAGCAAATAAAGCATTTCATTTTCAGGGTAGTGTGAACGAGAGAGAATTATTATATTTAATATACCCCTTTTAAATATGCCAGCCTATATATAACACCGATATGCACGCACACACCCAAACGGACCGGGGACATTTCTGTACTCATTTCCTATTTAAATGTCATCAGTGCGTGGAACTTATAGATTAACATTGTTCTGTGACCACTTGGTTTCCCTTTTTCACTGATCGAGGAGAAATTAACCGCTGGGTAGCTACTCCAAAATGCTATGTAAAATATATACATATATATATAACCTAAGCTACATGTAAAGGGACGTAGTTGTTCAGCAACCAATCACAGCCCGGCTGATTAATTCACCAATAGTTGCCGATGAATATTCTCTCTCACACCAACGACTGCGCATAAAACTTTCTTGTTGCACTTATGCGAAATCTTTAGACGAGTCAGGTAATTATTTAAAACCGTTGTATTACATGGTAGGCACACAGACGCTAATGATGATACTTTTAATTATCATATTTTGCCTCTAATGAAAATATTTTGAAACGTCATATTTCAGAGGCACACAGGAGAATATGATAATATTATCATAACAGCTGATCATCTGTCAGAAATGTCATTTAAGTTTTGATAGTGCAAAATTTGTTTTTAAATTAATTTTTGGTGATAAATAATATTTTGGCTTGGAAACTAATCCCAGAAATTTTAAATAAAGATCAGTTTTAATTCTAAAAAAATTTTTAATACATATAAAAATTCTTAAAAGTGGCAAAGTTTTTCTTTTTTGTAAAAATCAGACAAGCAAATATGATTTTCTTGAAAAATAGAGGGATTCTAGGACAATATTGTTAATCTTAGTTAATCTTAGTTAAAATTATAATAAAGAAAAACTTGTATTCCCTAAAATACATCCATATCAACTTTTGGTTTGAATTTTATCCTCAAACTTGCTGAAATGCTTGAAAAGTATTCCTTTTTTGTTTCTTTGTAATTTGTTTATTTTAGTAGTTTTTTAAGAGAATTATTTGCATAGATAAAATTTTATATTTACTTAATTATTATTTACAATTAATTTACTTAAGCTAAAAGTATTTTTTTTTTTCAAAACAGTTTGAAATTTGAATTTGCAACAAATTTATATATGATTGTGCTTTTTTTTTGCAGAATTTAGTTTTAATATAGCTTTTAAATTTAAAACAAGTTCTGATTTTATCTTTATGGCTACCTAAAACAGAAAACTTTGAAATTGGTACTGAAATTATTATTTAAAATATAAAGAAACACTTACCTATTATATCTTTGGTTAGAACACGATTTACGCCCCCCCAAAATGATTTAATGTTTTTTAGATAAATATCGACCCCCTGATGCCGGGAAAAATATTTAAAAAATTCTAAAATCGTGCGTTATATGTTTTTTTCGATCTCAAAGTTTGCCCTATTAACCCTATACAATTCAAAAGTTCAACTGTCATATCAATGTACTCTCCTCTGTGTGTGTAGACTTATGTATGGAGACTTTGTTGATTAGACCAAGAAAATCAAAAGTTGTTGATGGCAAGTAACTATGCATAACGAGCTCTCTTTTATGCCAAAAGAATTTTAAACGCAGTAATTTTGAGATTAGTTACTTTCACGGGATATGCTAAATGGTATACATTTTTAAAACGTTTTAAACAGTTGGTCTACCATTGTCCTTCATTCATTTTGGTGTTAAGCTCCTAAAATACTGAATTTTAGGAAGAGCTATTGAGATTTGAATTAGTAAACTGCTTGGATGACTGTAAAAAGTGCTTAAAAAATTGTTATATAGTTCTTAAACAACAGTTCTTTAATTTATGTTATTAAATATTGTAAATAAATTTTGTACAATGCAACAATAAATCAATTTAGTAACATTAAAAAGGCTATATAACTATATTTATTGGAGATTTACATAGTTTTTTTTTTTCGAAAACGTAAAGCTACTCTTGCATACTTCAAAAATATAAATATACAAAATAACTGTCCTTATCCATAAAAATCAGGAAAAAAATTAAGATCAACTGAAGCAAATTAAAGAACGTCTAAGTCCATTTAACGCAAGCGGAGACGGAGCACTCGGCATTGATTTAGGAGAGCTCGAACAGGTCTCTTTGAGCGCTCAATTGCCCGCTGTGTACTACGAAGCTTGACAAATATTCTAATAAAATTGTCTATACACTTCAATGCATAAATTTCAGGAATTTTATAATTTCTTCATTTATTTCAGGTATGACAAAATATAATTTACAAAAATTAAGAATTAACTTTCCATTTGCTCTTTTACTTATATAAATTTAACTTAATTTTTATATCAAGTTTTGGTATAATTAATTTTAGTATAATAAATATTGGTATACTATTATACCAATTGTCACACACAACAAATTTAGCCTTTCCCTTGGTCTAATCAACAAAGTCTCTATACATAAGTCTACACACACAGAGGAGAGTACATTGATATGACAGTTGAACTTTTGAATTGTATAGGGTTAATAGGGCAAACTTTGAGATCGAAAAAAACATATAACGCACGATTTTCGAATTTTTTAAATATTTTTCCCGGCATCAGGGGGTCGATTTTTATCTAAAAAACAATAAATCATTTTGGGGGGGCGCAAATCGTGTTCTAACCATATCTTTTTCTAACTTAAATCAAATCTATTGTTATGATACAGTTGTCAAAGTGCTACGGCGAAAAATAAATTTTCGCTTTTCGGGCTGCCAGATGTTTATTTTTGCGCTAATGATGATAGTATTACGTTACTGAACGTCATATTTCTAGTAAGATTATTGATAATATATTACGAAAGGATTGCAGACACACAGAGAAATATCATCATTAAGGGCTAATCATCATTAGAAATATCATCATTAGCGTCTGTGTGCCTACCATGTTAGTTTGGCGTTTTGCAAATATTTAATCAATAAATACGCTGTAAAAATTTCAAGATGCACAAACATGCTGTCTAGTGTACAATTTAGACTTCTCTTTACTAGTGTTAGTGTTTTGTTATTGCTTGTGAGAATATCCTGTGTTAAATTATACGTAGTGTTAAGTGTATATTACTTTAATAAGTTTATTTTTAATTAAAAAAGTTGTGTAATTTTTATGTAACTAATATAAATAATAGAAATAAATATATTAATATAAAAAATATGAGTTTCCTTTAACTAAATTCTATCAAATTAAACATATATTCATTTTCAGGTAGTGTGAAGCAGAAAGAACATATATATATTTCCCCTTTTAAAAATGGCAGCCTATATATCACACCGATATGCACGCACACTTATCCGACACGTGAACTTTCAGCGCGCATTTGCCTTTTAAATGTCACTGGTGCGTGGAATCTATAACTTAACATTGATAAGTGAACACTTGGCTTCCTCTGTTCACCCATCGAGGGGAAATTCACCGCTGGGTATATATATATCGTACATATATATATATACAAACAAAATGAATATCTCGCGATAACATACAAACAACTTTCACTGATTTCAGCCGACAACATGTATGGAATAAGCTAATAATCTTCAGCCATCTCAATAAGCTTTAATAATACAATCTTTTTAGCCAATCGCAGTAAGCTTGCACCCTAAACACTTTCAGCCGATTCCTATTGATTTACCCATATTGACTTTATAGTCTTCGGCGTCAGCTCGGCTGTAAGCTGGCACTCTGAATATGTTTTTTTCTGTAATCTCGGAATCGATTTGAGCTCGGCTGTAAGCCGGCACTCTGCAGGCTCCCTAAGACTTACCATAAATTAGATGAACTCTTCAAAGTTTGAAGAATGTTAAATGAGATTTCTTCGTTTGTTTTACTTTGGGGCAAAAACCATACAATTTTATTGATTTTGTCTGAAAAAATTATAGTCAAAAATATAATATAAAAGTTTTGTTTCATATCTAAGAAGCTTATTAGCCAATTTTCGTTTTTTTATATATTTTTTATCTCGACCCCCATCGCATTTGGAAATTTTTTTGAAAAACAAATCAATATAATAGTATGTGTCGTTTACCTTGAGAAAGGAAACCCAATATATAAAAATTATTGCATTGCTTTATTGTAGCGTTCAAATGAGGAAATTTTAAAAAATAACGAAATACGAAATAGAAAATAGTTAATATCACCGCTTTATCACTTTTTATAAAGCATACTTACTTGAAATATCAAAATGTTTGCGAGACTTGCCAAAACTGGTTCAGAGGCAAAAGCTAAAGTTTCAGGGCATTCTTCAATTGAGTGAATTATTTGAAGCATCTGAAATTAAATTTAAAGAATTTATAAATAAATGCCAATCCTTAATATGCCAAATATAAGATAATATAATTAAAATAAAGTTTTGGAATAGTTTTTAGAAAAATTAAATTTTAAATTATTGCATCTAAAGTATTTAAATAAAATCGAAGCTGTGAAAACTATTTAGACTTTTTTCTTCTTCGGAAAATTTTTCTCCTTAAATTCAAGCCTATATAATTATTTATGGCCTTAAATTGTAAAAAGTTCTAATTTCGCTTTTATCCTACCATTTTATCCTACCATTTTATCCTTCAGGCGTTTTTCTCTAGCCGTTAAATAATTTTTTTCTAAATTTTTCTAACATGTTTTAAGAGTCCTTAACTGTTTTGAAATAATTTAGTTATTTTAGTTTTTTTTGTTATGATTTTGTAGGATATAGCAGTGGTTTCCTTGTCATATTACGAGCAAGGATTCTGGGAGAATGGTAGGAGCCGTTAATTATTTTTTTTGCATATTTAGATATTAATAGTTAGTTTCAAGTTTCACACAAAATTTAAAATGATTCTGCTCATTAATTTTATGGATTTCGGCAGGTCCTACTTTCGAGTAGCTCAAAAGTGGTTATACACTTGCAATGCCGAAATCGCAAAGTTTATTTTAATATTTCTTGATATATTTGAAAAGCCTTAAATGAGCCTTTAATAATTTAGTCATTTTTATTACGTATTTTTGACTGGATTCGAAGGCATAAGATTGTTCTTCTTAATAAAGCTTATACCCGGATTTTGGATAAAAGGAGGATGCCGTGCATTTTTCTTGGCACATTTAATTAGAATTAGCTATTTATATGTTAAATATTGCGTATTGGAGGATTCTGCTCACTAGTTTGTAAGAAATGACGATTTTTCAAATTTTCGCGCAGTTCGAAGACATAAATCCCTTCTAGCGCGAAAAAGGAAGGAGCAAAAAATTTTCGTTGTTGATATTTTGAGAGCCTTAAATTAGTCTTTAATTATACACCATGTTTCAAGCGGTTCTGCTACAAAGCCACTGCCAGCTTTACCTACGTGAAGATCAGACCATTTTGATAGTATATTGGCCTCCTTGATCTAATACATTACACTTATTGTCACAAACTTACAAATTATATTATTAAATTTCCTGTTGCACCTTTAACCAGTTAACTGTTTCGACCGTGTTTGAAAATGTGTCCCCTACATCCATTGTAAAAATTAAGCGATAATGTATATATTCTAATACACAGAGTATGTTTGATATGAGATTAGGTTGAAATGAAATGACTTTAATATTGTTATTTTATTATTTATTGAATATAAATTTATTTATTTATTTACATTAACATAAATAGGAACCGAAAACGTCAAAAATAAATTTCTTACTTTGATTTTGTGGTTAGAATTGAAATCAGCCGAACATGGTGCCAATATCCCGATTGTTTTCTAATGCTATTTTACATCTGTTTATAGATGCATGTTCAGAATTTTTCTGCAGGTGGTATACTAGTATTATATAAAATAGAGGCTTTTTCTGGGGAGCTTTTTAAAAAATTCAGAATTATAATTCCTTTTATTTACTGAATATTTATTGTAAATTTTATTCATATTGAAATCGACACAAGGATTTCTCTTTAAAACTCCTTCATTATATTAAAAAAGGATAAGTAGCTGGAAAATTAAACTCAATAAGTTCAGCACACGTAACCTATACGTTCTTCCGCAAGATTAACAGTTTTCACACATATCGTAATGAAGATTAAATACTCCAGATTTAAGGATTTGTAGTAAATTATTACTGTATTTACAAAATTAATTTTATTTACTACATTTAATAAAACTATAAACTTAATAAATTAATTACTATAAACTACTGTAAATAAACTAACAACTAAATTCAAATTCTAAATATGTCAAGTAAGTAAATTTACTTAGCCTACTTGACATATTTAGTCTGCTATGATCAAATTAAATGATCAACCGCCACAGATTTAAGGGCTTCACTTAAGCCATATGTCCATATGGTGATGTATAAAATATATAATACATAATATATATATATATGTTATTAGTGTATATGTTTATATGACTGTGGTTCACTCATGCCTTGAAGAAATTAGCAATGCGCTAATACAAAATAAAAACAAAAACAGCAACAACAACAAGAACAGAGACAAGACAAGACAAAACTTGATTAAGGCAATCACGGTCGTGAAGATGTCAGTCTAAAGGTCAACATTTACGTATGAAGATCAAAAGTACTAAGCAAATTTTATTTATTTTTATTTTTGGTTTTTTGTCTTTTTTGTGAGACTCTTTTAAATTGTAAACAAAATTGCTGAATAAAAAAAAGTGATAAACACGGCTTGCCTTATTTTTTCGTTAATGCTTTTGAGGGTTTTTTTAATTTGTTCATATGTTGATATATATATATGTTCATATGGTGGTATATATATGTATATATGTTGATATATATAAAGAATACACCTTTAATAACTATGCAAAATCTGTATAAATATAGTTATAATAAGTTCGACATTAAATATTACCTTTGCAGTTGTTACTTTAACACTCGAAAGTTTCAAAAGAAAATTTTTAGATTTCCATAGTTTTTTACATAATTACATAATATTTAAATAAAATTGAACACGTATTTCTAAAACTATTTTTACATTAAATCGACAAAAGTGAGTTACAAGTGTATGTTAAGTGATAGTTAAGATATATTTGGAGTGGTAGGTTTTATTACGTTTATATTTATGCCAATAAATTTTTATGCCCTGCTCTTTGCAGGAGATGGATGACAAAAATAAGTTTAGTGAAATATGTATACGAAAAAAAGAGTTAGTCAATGCTTGCATGCGAAATTATTGCAAAAGAAAACAAAGTTCATCGAAACAATTGGATGCTTTGGCTCAAAATGAGCTTCTAGGTGACGAAAAGAAAAGAAAAATTGATGAAGAGAATGACCAACGACGTAAAAAGTTGGCTAGAGAACGTTCGAAAAGATATCGCAAGACGAGACGTCTCGATGCTCTGAAATGTGTCGATCGCACGATTCATGACTCACAAATTGCTGGACCATCACACGCTCATCCATCATTTATAATAAAGAATCGAAAAAGCACATTTAATGACTCTCAGATTGCTGAAACATCCCCTAATTGTAATGTTTCCTTTAGATTGGATAATGTGAGTGTTGAATATTGTGAGATGCAAGAAAGTCAAGGATATCTTTCTTTAACTTGTGATAAACAAAATCCATTAATCGTTAATAAATTACCACCAATTGACCATCGAGCATATGTTATGCATGTTTCTAAAGAACCACTAGATAGATCACCAGCAGCTTATAGCTCTTTAACACGAGACAGCAGTGCTCATGTGCAATTTTATAAACTATTTAGCCAAAATAGATTTGGATACGCTTGCAAAATTTGCGATAGATTGTGGTTTGAAAATGATTTGAAGGTTTTGAATGATGAAAACATAAAATTCGTAAGGACCTTTTTGACTAATATCGATGAATATACCATTGCCGTTTGTTCCAATTGTCGAACCAGCATTATGAAAAAATTAATACCTAAAATGGCTGTGCACAATGGGTTTGAATATCCTACCATTCCTGATAATTTACTGACTTTTCCATTAGATTTATTTACGGAAAGATTGATTTCCCCTAGAATTCCTTGCAAATAAGAATTTATGGACAAGTCATTAATGTTCCTGTGGAAGTTAATAAATTACCAAGAAATATCTATGATGATCATTATATTTATGTACGTATCAAGCGAAAAAAAAGACACAAGTTAAGTTATGTGCATAGGCTTAGTTAAAAAACAAACTATCAAAGAGTGGTTACAATATTTGGTTAATACTCCTCTTTACAGGACATATAATAGCACGATAGACGAAAGTTTCTTTAGTATTGAACATGAGGAGGTACTTTTATCCGATATTTCTGGTGGAATTAATGCCGCAAATAGGAACGATGGTAAAGATGGTAATGAGCTAATTGAAGATATACCGATTGAAGAGAGCTTATTAGCTCAACAACAAACAGTAATGTGGAATGATGATTTCTATTTGAGAATAGCTCCAGGTAAAAATAACTTACCCATAAGTTTATTATTCGATGAACACGCTGAGGAATTATCATTTCCATCAATTTATCTGGGTCAGTTCCGTCAGTTTCGAGAAGGAGTTACCGTCACCCCCTTTATGATGACAACTAGTGAATTAAGACGATCAGATAGACGCGGAGTAACGCCCCAACATTTATTATATATGGCAATGAAAATAATTAGAATAAGAGTAAGGGATTGTGTCACTGTTGCATTTAAACATGTAGGAAAAGAAACCAAAATTACCAAAGAAGAAATACAATCCGAAGAATACATGAATAATTGCATCGAAAGTAATTTTGCTTTTCTACGTTCTATCCCTAATTCTACGTGGTATTGGTCAGAAAGGAAAAAGGATCTATTCGCTATGATTAGACAATTAGGAAAACCAACTGTATTTTTCGCTATAAGTGCTAATGAGGTTGGTTGGTTAGATTTACTGCAATTATTGTACAAGTTAAATAAACATGAGCATATCACAAAAGAAGAAGTATCGCAATTACATTTTATTGTAAAAGGTACTCTCATTAATGAAGATGGTGTTATTGGTGCTATATACTTTAACAGATTAGTTAATGTTATTATGCGTATGCTTCAATCAAAAGCATGCAGTCCTTTTCGGAAATACAGAGTTTTGCAATACTTCAAGCGCATTGAATTTCAACATTGAGGTAGTCCTCGTGCACATATCTTGGCATGGCTTGATAATTCTCCAAAGGATGCTCTCAATGATGATTATGATAAGGCTATTGATCTTATAGATAGTTAAACATCGGTTTCTGCATCAGAAGCATCAGGGAATATTAAACTTCAAACGCACAAGCATGCATTTACTTATTATGAAAAAATTACTGCAAACAAAGCACAAAAATGTAGATTTGAGGCACCGTTTATGCCCTGTAAAAAAACTATGCTTTTAACTCCTATGAAAACCACTAAGAAGAGCTTAACAGCTATAAAAAACGTTATGCTGAAGTAAGAGTACGGTTAGAAAATGAAGATTTTGTGAGAATGTCCGATTTTTACAATCGTAATGGTATTCTTTCTGATAAAGGTTATATCAGCGTCTTAAGAGCAGGAATAAATAGACCGAAAGTGTTTGTAAAACGTGAATCTTCAGAAAAATGGCATAATTCTTTCAATCCATTTATCTTTAATATTGTTAAGTCTAATACCGACTTTCAATTTATCACAGAGGAATAATAATGTTGTAGAATATGTTAATAAAACCAATAGAGGGGTAAGTCACTTACAGAGAAAAATAATGAAAACAATGAATGAACATCCAGAATATGATATCATTGATTTAACTAAAAATATCAGTGTGAATGTACTAAATCATACTGAAGTTACAAGCCAAGAAGCTGCTTGGTATTTACTACGTGAGCCTATGCCGAAAAGTTCAGTAATTGTTGTATATATTCCAATTGTATGGCCAATTGAACGTCAACGAATAAGAAAGACTTTAAAGGAGTTAAGAGAATTAAATGATGATTGTACTGATATCTGGAAAGAAAACTGGTTCGATAAGTATGAGAAAAGACCGGAATACTTAGAAAATACTACATTGGCAGAATTTGTATCTAAATATACAATAAAAAGAAAAGGCGAATTTATTGAAAGGCGTGAACCAAGAGTTATACGCTATCACAATTGCGATATGGGTACTGATTTAAACGAATACAAGCGAGAAATGGTGACATTGCACTTACCATTCCGAAACGAAGAAGAACAAATATTAGCAGAAATGAAATTTATTTCGATTTATAATGATCATGATAATATTATCCTGCAAAGACGAAAAGCATTTGATTCCAATATAGATATTGCCAAAACTATTCAAATTTGTGAAGAACTATGTCGCAAGGAAGCTTCTATAGATGAAGTTGAAGTAGAAGATGTTGCTAATAGGCTTCCCCAAGAAAATCCTTTTGAAAAGTTATACAATGATTTGAATAATGATATCAATAGTGATCTTAAATTGGCAACTTTAAATAAGCTTGGTGCTATCGCTAAAAAAAAGAAAATATTATGTCTCTTTCAAACTTTTGTTCAGTTATGAGAATGGCTAACACAAAACAAAAAGCACTATTAACTCATGTGATCCACAAATTATTATCAAATGATAATAATCATATAGCATTTATAATTCACACATCGGAGAAATTTGTTTAGCAAGATGTAAAGTGGAAAATGGAGAAGAAATTGTGATGGTTGCCGTTTATATTTCACCAAATCAAAACGTAAAAAAAATCATCGATTTTATCCACGAAAACTTATTTATTTACACTGAAGCTGGATCAACTCATTTAAATCAAGATCTTCATAAGCTACCAATGATTTTGAGTGAAGATTTTAATGTGGACTTTTCAATTGGCAAATCAAAGCCCTTACTTGATTTTTTGAATTCTACTTTATGTTTAAAAATATCAAATGGTCCAAGTGAGAGCACAGCCAAATGTGGAACGACGCTTGATGCAGTTTTTTTTAGATATTTGAATGGATTTAGATCCAAAGTGTATATAACATATTTCAGTTTTCATAAGCCTATCGTTTCATTTCTGGAATATAATACTGAGCTTCAATCAACGTAGAGCACTCTTTAAATAGATTATATTGATGGCAATAGGTTATGAGTTATGAATATTAATACGAGTCACTATAATATATAAATATATTATTTGTCGTATTATTATATTTTATTATAATAAAATGTTCTATAAACGCTATTAAGTTTTCACTTCTACCATGTGGTCTTAAGCACACACCTGATTTTTTTGTATAGATCTTTTCTTTTTTTAAATAAGACTTAAATTCTAAATATTATTTTATTAATTAATTTTTTTCAATATTGTGAAGATGCTTTAACAATGCTATTAACGGATTCAAATCCAGAATCTTTTTTAACTTATTTTGATAAATAAATTTCTGAAATGTATAATGAATATATCGAAAATGTAGATAAATTCAATTATGATAAGGAAAGGTAAATTTTTATTATCTTTTTATCTTATTTGTGGCCAAATAATTTCTTATCTGTTTAACCGATTGAAATGCTATTATTTTATTGAATTATGTAAAGGTGATGCTACACTTCAACGTAAAAATAATTTGCAGTTTGTGTCTATTACACAACTGAATAAAGAATTGAAAAATGAAATAATTGAAACACATTTATTAGAAAAATTATGTAAAGATTTTGATTGGACCTATCAAGATGTTCTTGTTTGTCAGGTAAGTTATGCATTTTTAAAGAAAGTTCCACAACAAATAATCCCTTATTACTCATAGCTTGCAGGAAAGTGCAAGGAAAAAATTTTTGGAATTTGGTTTTTTCTAAGCAATAAAACAGAAACACATTTTTACTAGTTTTATCTTTCTAAGTAGTATTTAGTATTTAGAATTTAAGTCTTATTTAAAAAAAGAAAAGACCTAAAAAAAATTCAACGATTGTTACCAATCATAGCAATTTAGCAAAAATAAAAAAAAAACTTAATAGCAAGAGGCATAAATCAACACTAAAAATTAACTGTATATAGTAATAAAAAGATAAGCAATATTTGGTATAAATATTTAACAAAATTTATTTCAAAAATCTTTCTTTCCAAAGTATTGCGGCAAACTTTCTAATTTCTTTATTATCAAATATATCAACTCTTTTACTTGTTAAATCCTTCCTTTTTAAACATAATTCCTTTAATTATTGTTCGGCTCTGAACATTACATATGTGTTTTATAATAAGTTTACACAATATGTTTTATTTGTCGCTTTTGCAGTGTAGTAATAGTGTCAGTGTCAAACTACCTTAGCAACAGCCGAATTTGCCCTATTTTAAGGCGAATTATAGGAACGCGCACTTTAACAGGTAATCAACTTTTTACTAATAATGTACCAGTTAACCACGCCTCCTAAATTAATTATTTGGAGTGTTAACTACATCTACAAATATTAAATAAGCAATAACTTGTCCTTACTGTTACCAAGTCCTGTTATTTTTTATATATAAATCAGGCACTTGACGCATTCGATCTAGTGGTTGTTAGTTTACCTTCCGATCTACATCTTTTCAAATTTAGAGTTTTGATCTAAATTTTCCACATAAAAATTTAGAGTTTTGATCTAAATTTTCCACATACAAATTTAGAGTTTTGATCTAAATTTTTCACATACAAATTTAGAGTTTTGATCTAAATTTTCCACATCAAATTCAGAGTTTTGATCTGAATTTTCCACATAAAAATTTAGAGTTTCTGATCTAAATTTTTTCCATCAAATTCAGAGTTTTGATCTGAATTTTTCCACATAAGAATTTAGAGTTTCTGATCTAAATTTTTTTCCATCAAATTCAGAGTTTTGATCTGAATTTTTTACATAAAAATTTAGAGTTTCTGATCTAAATTTTTTCCATCAAATTCAGAGTTTTGATCTGAATTTTCCCCACAAAAATTTAGAGTTTCTGATCTAAATTTTTTTTTTCTTTGTGAATGCAAACAGTTATTGATGCAAAACCATAAACAGTTAATTATACTGCAATATACACAGTTAATTATACCGCAATATAAACAGTTATAAATATAAAAATAGTGTTGGAACCAACGCTAAAACGCGTTGGTCAGGTAAGTACCTTTTATTTATTCTCTTAATAATGTATATATATAATGAGACAGAACCAAGCTCATGTTTCCTTTAAATTGAACCTTTATTTCTTGCAATAAGTGGACAAAATCAAATTGTGCGTGTTTGGTGCAATTGAGGAAGCCCCACATATTTTTGGTCCTTCGAGCCGGATACGTGATTGGTTTTTTGTTGTAAAATATATATTTTATTTTATTTTTGAAATTTTTTTTTTATTATTTTTTTTTTATTATTTTCTTACCTATATATATATATATATATATTTACTTAACTATATGGAATAAGAATTTAGTTTGTTGAAATGCCTTATAAATGAACAAGAGGCAAGAGGCATATCCAAAATTAATCGATAAATCTATCATTAATTTCAAGAAAACCGCATTAATAAAACGTACAAAATCCCTCGCTGAAGCAAGATTAAGTGCTGTAGAAAAGTTATGGGAGTCTTATTCTTCCAACCATTGTAACATATTAGTGAGTTCCTCAAAATTAACCAAAGAAGAATCAGCTAAATGTGATTATCTTGTCAGTGATCATTATTCCGTGCAAGAGGAAAAATATTTTGAATATGTAGCCACTCTTAGGGATCTCATGGGCCATGACCAACACAATGGTACAGCAATTAGATCTTCGATCGATTCAAAATTACCCTGTAATTTGCAACTGCCCAAAGTGTCTCTTCCCAAATTCTCTGGTTCTTATGATTTATGGACCTCCTTTCACGATTTATTTGTAGCCTTAATTCACGACAACTTGTTTTTGTCACCGGCTCAAAAATTACAATATCTAAAATCAAGTATTTCTGGAGAAGCTGAACAATTATTAAAACATTACAAAATATCAGACGTGAATTATGAAATAGCATGGAAGGTCCTCTTGGATAGATATCACAACCCTAGAGCATTAGTTAAGGAGCAGCTAAAACTTTTTTGCCAACAAACAACAATGTCATCTGAAACCGCCAAAGGCTTAAAAAACCTTTTAGATACATCAATGGGATGCATTTCGGAACTAGAGAATCTTGAAATCTCAACAAAGGGTTGGGATCCTATGCTGAAATACCAACTTTTAATATGTTTAAGTCAGTTCTTGAATATCGATTTAGAATACTTGAATCTATATCGACCAATAAACTTTCCGATACCATAGGATACGATAAATTTTCACATATACGTAAAACTGAAATACATGCTCATAATAGCTACAGTCTTTTATCATGTTCAGTGTGTAAACAAAATCACCACATATACCAGTGTCAAAAGTTTAAAACCTACGACATTGAAACCCGGATAAATTTCGCAAAATCTAGAAATTTATGTTTCAATTGTTTATCTCATCAACATCCCACAATTAAATGCAGTAGTAACCGATGCTGTTACCGTTGTGGAAAATTACACCATACTCTTTTGCATAGATCATTGCAATATAACGCTGAAAATTCAACATCTTATATCAAACCAACTCCTGAGAATGTTACAAAACCTAAGTCTAGTAAGCAATCTTTTACTAAAGACTCATCCGAAAGAGTCTTGCAATTAAGGTCCGACCGAGAACTCGGTCTCGGCCTACTCTCGGCCAAAATCCAGGCCGAGATCTCGGTTCTCGTTCTCGGCTTAAATTTGCCGAGATTCTCGGCCATAGCCGAGACTGCACACGTGCCAGTCTATCAGTAAGCTATCATAAGCCAGCAAAGTTTTATCAGCTCCACTGATAGGTGTTTCACACAGGCTCTCATATTGCAATTGAAATATTACAATACATTAGAGGAGATTGAATTTTCCAAACAAATTTACAAAATGGCGGAATCGAAATTGTAATATCAATTCTGTGTGAAGCGCCTATGACTAGCGTTGCGACTTTTTAGTAGAGCTGGGCAGCTATATGATGATAGGTGGCACAACTTAAAAGGCGAAAATCTAGAAAAATTACTGTTTTTGTGTCATAATATTAGCTTATTTCATTTTGAGTATTAAAAATGTCCATGTACTCATACACAGAAAATATAGCAATTTATTGTATTTTTTGCACTTTTAATTTTTAACTCTCCATACTCCATACAAAATTTCCGTCGTTGTATTGTAATAATGAGCATAAGCTTCGGTGGAGAATCGGTATTACCCATTTTAGCTGCTATGTTTTTAGTCTCGTTCTCGGTCTCGGTCTCGGCCGAGAATATATTTTTTCTCGTTCTCGGTCTCGATCTCGGCCGAAAATAAAAAATCATTCTCGGTCGGACCTTACTTGCAATCACTATACAACTCTCATACTCTAAACCTCTAAAGCCTTATTAGCAACGGCGTTAGTAAATGTTACATCTTCATCAGGAGCATTAATAGATTCAGGATCCCAGGCTTCGTTTATAACCAAATCATTAGTATCTAAACTTAATTTAAAACAACAGAATGTATCCTTGCAAATCACTGGAGTCAATAATTCCAAGGCAACGAGTGTCAATCGCAAAGTTAGCTTATTACTTCAATCTCGCTATTCTGAAAATAGTAATATACATTTACAAGCACTAGTAATTCCAGCAATTACTAATCTCACACAACCACAAATCATTAACTGCCAAAATTGGTGTCACATCAAACACTTTCATTTAGCAAATCCAACCTTTTATCAACCTGGTAAGGTTGATCCAACCATATTCGATCACAAATGATAAACCACTAAATTTGGTTGCTTTAGAAATATAGAACAAATAAAATATAATCTGCCCTGCAATAATATCCAATATTTTAATTTTGTTTCTTTCTTTTAATTTAATTTACAATACTTCTAAATAAAATGAAATGTACAAAGAATTTTTTTTTTTTTTTGTTTGTGAATTTAAATCTTATTGAAAACCATTAAACCCTGTTCTGAAAGATTACAAAATTCTTACTAACATTTAATCCTAAAATTATCGCGAGTACCGTTTGAAATTGTAATATAAATGACTAGCATTCAGAGTCATTTTGTCAGTCTTTAAAGTTCTTGAAGCACATCAACATCAATTTTTCTCCAATAATATGGATACAAAAGGTATTTATAGTTTAAAAATATTTAAACAAAAAAAAAAAAAAAGTGTATTTGATCATGTCTTAGCTCTTGACTGCCCCCCAACTCCGGGCTGTGGTATTGATCGCTTGTTTGTAATAGATCCACCTGCCAGCATTACACCTCCGGTGATAAGGATGACAAAACAATTGAACACAGTGTCATTAGAGGACCAGGATATAATAGAAATATCGGACGATGAAAATCCAGCCCGGCAGCCTGAATCTAAAATCACAATTATTAAGGATGAGATTATCAGGCCAGCAAATAAAAAACCTGAAGATTATCTCACGATTTGGATTGCAGACAAAGGGATACTACTTCCGGTATTCGTGCCAAAGGCGGCAATAGCTAAGTCCAAACATAAAAAATATCGCATGACATTGGCAACAGGATGGAAGATTAACCTTAAGCTAAGGAAAAACGGGACTATCCAGTATAAACTACGGCGATTATAATAACACTGTATATATTTTCTATTGAATAATAATTCGAATTAAATTGAAAAAAATTTTTGAAATTATTTCAACGGGGCCCAATATGTTTGGCTCTGAACATTACATATGTGTTTTATAATAAGTTTACACAATATGTTTTATTTGTCGCTTTTGCAGTGTAGTAATAGTGTCAGTGTCAAACTACCTTAGCAACAGCCGAATTTGCCCTATTTTAAGGCGAATTATAGGAACGTGCACTTTAACAGGTAATCAACTTTTTACTAATAATGTACCAGTTAACCACGCCTCCTAAATTAATTAGTTGGAGTGTTAACTACATGTACAAATATTAAACAAGCAATAACTTGTCTTTACTGTTACCAAGTCCTGTTATTTTTTATATATAAATCAGGCACTTGACGCATTCGATCTAGTGGTTGTTAGTTTACCTTCCGATCTACATCTTTTCAAATTTAGAGTTTTGATCTAAATTTTCCACATAAAAATTTAGAGTTTTGATCTAAATTTTCCACATACAAATTTAGAGTTTTGATCTAAATTTTTCACATACAAATTTAGAGTTTTGATCTAAATTTTCCACATCAAATTCAGAGTTTTGATCTGAATTTTCCACATAAAAATTTAGAGTTTCTGATCTAAATTTTTTCCATCAAATTCAGAGTTTTGATCTGAATTTTTCCACATAAGAATTTAGAGTTTCTGATCTAAATTTTTTTCCATCAAATTCAGAGTTTTGATCTGAATTTTTTACATAAAAATTTAGAGTTTCTGATCTAAATTTTTTCCATCAAATTCAGAGTTTTGATCTGAATTTTCCCCACAAAAATTTAGAGTTTCTGATCTAAATTTTTTTTTTCTTTGTGAATGCAAACAGTTATTGATGCAAAACCATAAACAGTTAATTATACTGCAATATACACAGTTAATTATACCGCAATATAAACAGTTATAAATATAAAAATAGTGTTGGAACCAACGCTAAAACGCGTTGGTCAGGTAAGTACCTTTTATTTATTCTCTTAATAATGTATATATATAATGAGACAGAACCAAGCTCATGTTTCCTTTAAATTGAACCTTTATTTCTTGCAATAAGTGGACAAAATCAAATTGTGCGTGTTTGGTGCAATTGAGGAAGCCCCACAATTATATTGAAATCAATATTATGTAAGCCACTAAACATTAAATTGATACTATAAATAAGCTTGGGAATCAAACGAAGGGAATAAGGTAGTGTATACTAATTAATTTAATAATAGTTTTATTAATCTCTAAAAGGTTTAATACTAATAGGCCTTAATTTATCTTCCATTTTTTTCTATAGATCTACAATCATTTTATGAACTTAGAGGATGTAACATTCTTAACTATAGGATTCCAAATTGAAATTATTTGACACTTTTTCTTAAGAAGACCTTCAATTAAGTATGAGTTTATGACAATTTCTTTGGTAAATTTGCTACAGAAGGCCGTGGTTATAGGACGAGACCTTTTTCTTGGAGCTGCTAAACTTAGGTGTTTTCAAATTTAAGTCCTTTAATTAAAACAGAAAGTTTTACAAAAGATTTTTTATGTTACGTTACGTAACCATATATTTTACAGGGGTCCATAACCCTGAGGACCAAACATAGGCATCATTTTTCATGTGACTTGTATATGGCGGCGTAGCGAGCTCACTATGTGCGGTTATTGCGGAAGAGTAAAGGGGTGGGTATTGCCACAGACACACTGGAATACATCTCGCTACTGATATGGGAGATTTCTAAGAGAGGAGCGTCAGGCTCGAATAAAAAAGGGGCTGCAGGCCGCAGACGCAAAGAAAATACTAGATAAAAAAGAAAAAAATAACTCGATACAAAGGAGTTAATGATTGGGGTTGCTGACCTGAAAAAAAGGAGGGGAGGGAGATTAGGACATCTCAAAATAAAAGAACTTAATTATTCGTGTTTGCCTTTATTCTATTCAACAAATTCTACGAACCAAAAAAAAAGAATGTTAACTTGAATGATATATAAAAAGGACATGAAAAAAATCTAAGGATAAAATATAATAAAAAAATCTAAAGCTATTAAAAGAAAACTTATCAAATTCTACAAAAAAAATTAAGTAAATATAGTATAGTGCCCTAAGGTTTTAACCTCGGAATCCAGTTCCACTGAACGGATTTTCCTGAAATCTTCTTTATTGCATTGTTGAAAGCCTAAATAAAAAAGTTTACCTTTCAAAATTTGCCACTTTCGATTTGTTAATTGTTTAAAGGGGGGAGGGGGTATGGTTTAGCGCTTTTGAAAAATCGTTTTTTTTTTTTATCTTTTCTCATAGTTTAATATTTCAGAAATGTAATCCCAAAATTTGAAGTCGATCTAAGCAAAACTATTAAAGTTATGTTCCCATGGATATATACCCAGCAGAAAATTTCCCCTCAATCACGAATGCGTTCTATATATCACGCATAAAGCATGTGTAAAATGTAAGCCGCGGTTAGTCACAAATATATCCTAAGGGCTATTCACTATTTTTTCCAACTCATCAAGCCGCTATCTCGTTCAATGTAAATTAAATGGAAATGGCATGTTTAATTTTCTACTCTCAAGCCGCTATCGGTTTCTTTTGTATTAGTCGTTTACTAATGCATATATGCCAAAAAATTATTTTAATTTTACCTTCGAGGAGTGCACATCTAAGAAAACATATGAAAATGCCAAAACAAGCTGGGTTTCTACAGCAGAGTTTTGATGTATGCACTTATACTCAAAGTTAAAATCATATTTGAAAAACAGAATTTGAGAAAAATACTTATAATTCTTTCAATTTTGCTTTTTTTAGAAACTTTAAGAATTTTTATTCTAGTCTTAATACCTGCAACATATGGCAAATATTACTGGAAAATCCTTGCGACAAATTGATGTTATTTTTTTCTACAGAACTATTTAAGTGTTTTCATCTAAAAATATTTTAGTTTTTTTCACCTAAATATATTATTTTACAAAATTTAAGAAAAAGTATTCGAATTTCCTATGGCAACATAACCTATAAAATTTTATAAATTAAAATGTCAAAACATTGCTCTCTGAAATAAATACACACAATTATAGAAATAATCCACACCATTTTAGAACATATATTTTACACTATGTACGTATACGGGTTGGTAGGAGGTAAGCAAGGTTTGAGGTCAAGCGGAAAAAATAGTGAATAGCCTCTATTAGAAAATTTTTGTTCAAATCTCAAACATGCACAGTCCTCTGTACAATTTAGACCTCTCTTTGCCTATATTAGTGTTTTGTGAGGGATATCGCGTTAAATTATACGAAGTTTTAAGTGTATATTGTTTAAATAACTTTATTTTTAATTAAATAATGTTTGTAATTTATATATAATTAATATAATTAAGAAAAATAAATATATTAATGTAAAAAAATATGAGTTTCCTTTACCCTATTCTATCAAACAAATTATATATTCATTTTCAGGTAGTGTGACAGAGAGAAAAAATATATATATTATTTATATGCATAAACCGAGTATATATAACACGGATATGCAAGCACACATTTATAAACGGATACGTTCCGTTTCTGCGCTTATTTGTATCTAACATTTCACTGGTGCAAATCTATGGAATAACATTGATGCATGATATATATATATATATATATTTCATTTGTAAACATGGTGCTTAGCTTATCTCTGAAAAAGACAAAAAAGCAAGAGAAAAAAATTACATAGCATCTGTATTTTGCTAAAATAATGTGATTGCTTAAGTGTGGATAGTTAAGTTTGTTTTGTTTTTGGTTTTTGTGTTTTCTATGTATATACACTTATAGCTTATAGCTAATTTCTTTAAAAAGTTTTTTGCAATTTAACATATGATATATATAATACATATACATATATATATATATATTCCTAAAAGTAACGTAAAATAGATAGATTCGTTTTTTGTTTCAAACCATAACGAAATTGCTGTTATTTACCATATCAAGTATGAAATCGTGCATGTTTTCCATACTGTATTCTACTTTGAAATATAAAAGAGAAAGAAGAGTGAGAGCATGGGCACGTAATTCAACAATTTATTCCAAAAAATGATATAGCATTACCTAAATCTCAAACCAAAAAAAAAAAAAAGGCTAAGTACCTGCATAATTATTATGAACAACATAAAAAGCCTTCTCAGCTTTTCAAGCGTTCCCCTAAAACACAAGCTGAAGTAAATAAAGCCTACAAAGAACCTCAAAAATTTTTGAAATCAACTCACGCTGAAGTCGAAATGCCTACCTACAAAAAGCAAAAAATAACAACACAGGCTACAGACGATGGTGCCGAAGTAGTTGAACATCCAGTAAAAGCTCATCAGATACACAAAAATGTCTCAAAAATGGTAAATCACATCGTTGTGTGCTTAGAACCCTCATATGGGAGCGAGTATATGGGAGCAAGTTCCACTCTTTAATCCGTCCCTTGCTTGGAGTGAGCAGTAAATGTTTTTCGTGTATATGTTACCGAATCAATGATTCGGCTCTCATTTTTTCAAGCTGAAATTCATTTTACAGTATACGATTTTTGTTCTTGTGCTTATGAGAGTTTTGTTCCCGTATAATTGTTGTTGCCTTAGAACCAATTTGACAGTTCCGTATGATAAAACTTCCATCTGCACTACAGGAAAGTAAAATTGAAATTAACTTTTCGCGTATGTGTAATGACCAACACCACATCAGTGTTTTGAGCAAAATATTGAACATGTTGAATATTTTACTCACGAATCGTGATATCCATATATTTTATATGGGACGAGAGAGCCATTTGGCGAGTTGGAACAAATAGTGAATAGCCCCTATAATATCAGCCAGAAAAGTCCTAGAAAACAGTTTTTGTATGGAAAAATGAGCAGATATAATTGATTTTTTTTTTAGGTGTATAGCCACCTTTATATGCATATCTATTCTCTCTCCCTTGATCTGTTTTTACTTATATTTATATTTTAACTTTAATATTTACATGTAATATGTTTCATCAATGTCAAAAAAGAACAAAAGGGCAGAGTATAATTTTATATATTTTGATTATAAACAGCGTAAAAAACTTTCCCAGATTCTTAAATCTCCACCTGAAACACGAGCTGAAATTAGTAAAGCTTACAAAAAACAGCGCAAAAATTTGAATTCGTCTAAAACTTCAGCCAAAACATCTACCAAGGCAAAACAAACCATAATAAAGCCTACTAACTTCTACTTCATTAAGTCGAAACCACGGTATCAAACACATAAATCAAGAGGAAAGTCTTGTACATATGAAGAAAATAACGTATGTGAACTATAAGGATGGTGACGATGTATATGGTGAATTTTTACACTCAGATTCAGAAAGTGATTTCAATTCAAATAAAGGAATTGAAGATCATTTCGATGAATCACCAACAGAATTTGGTGATGATTTTGTTCCACTGTATACTGGCTATTTTACTGATCAACCGGCACATTCACCATTTCGGCAAAGTTTAGATTAAATTCTTTCGGCCATGTTTGTAATGTTTGTGACCATCTTTGGTTTGAAAATGACTTAAAAAAGGCGACACACGCTGAACTAATAATAATACAGGCACAAGTGACTGTATGTTTGAAAATAAATATTACTATTATTATTGTCAAGTGCCTTGCATTTTAGGATCTTGTGGATATTGCAGAAGCTAAACTGTGTAGTACTTGTTTGAAAAGTATGAAGAAAGGGAAAATTCCAAAACTTCCAACTTATAACGAATTTAAATATCCAGAAAAACCAGCATATTTACCAAAAATCAGTATTTTCAGCGAAAGATTAATTTCGCCTAGGCTTCTATTTATGCAAATCCGAAGATTAACGCATGTCAATGGCCAGTTTTGCATAACAGGCCAAATGATCAATGTTCCTGTCTCAGTAAAAAATATGGTGAGTGTTTTGCCTAGAAGTGTAGGTGATGATTTTTGCATCAATGTGCACATAAAAACAAAGATAATACTACTCGACAAGAACAATGCAGCTCAAAGCAAAATTGTTTTAAGGGTAATTTTGGATCACTAAATCTGAAAATGATAATCGTTTTTTTTTTCAAAGAAGCGTTTTCGAGATATTTAAAAAAACGTGTTTTTTGGGTGTATTTTCCTTTATTGGTCTATATCTCAGGAAATAATTTTTTGATTGACTAAAACTGCATTGCTTGAAAAAGTTATCTTGCTTTTCTTTTATTTAATATATTAAACATGCAAATCAATTATTATTTGACGAAGTTACAGGTGATCAAACTTTAAAAAAAGTGCTTTTTTTCACCTTTTTTAAAAATGACCCATTTTTGTTTGCTTTTTTTTGGTTTAAAAAAACTATGCAGTAAAGTTTTCAAGACTTTAAATCAAAGAAAAAATTGTTACAAAAATTTAAAAGTTAAAACCTTTAAAATTGAAAGAAAAATAAAAAAGTTAAAGATACTTAAGTGGGGACGTGATTTTTTCATTTTTCAGGTCTGCTACGGACGCTCATGTTTTGCTGACATTTAACTTAATGCAATGAATTCCTTTTTATCATAATTGAAATCTCAAAAGTATTATTTAAATTTAATAGTTTGTGTTAATATCTTACGAAATTTTGGTTAATGTTCTGCAAATTTAGGTTCCAAGAACCGTCAAGGGTTTTGCCTTCAAAAAGGTAAGAAGACCATATTTAAAAGAAATTTTGGTAATTTTCAAAAAAGTTGGTGAACTTCAAGTATTAATCTTAATCTTTGCGGTGTTGTAAAATTTTCCACTGAAATATCTATTTGCACTATGATATCGCCTTAGATATGGGCATTGGGAGTTATAAAATATTTGATCCTTCTAAGAATTTTTCCTTCAAGAACTACCACGAATTTATTTTATTAGAGGTCAAAGAAAAACGTCAAATACTGCAATCAATTTATTTACTTCAGTTGAAAATATATTTTCAAGCTATTAACTTTGACTCTATTTGCGATAGTATCTTAAAAATATTAGTGTTAGAATAAATTCGCATTTCGTGATAAAATAATCATTTTTTTCAAAGAACTTAGTAATACAATTTAAAAAAATGTTGTGTGGCCCAAGAAACTTTTTATGTAAATATTCTCCAGATAAGTTTTGTTTTGTTTGTGGTTCATATATTTTTCGAAAAGGTTCCACGGAAAAGTTAACTGAAAATTTTCTTATTGCCTTTAAATATTACTTTGGATTTCAAGCCAGATTTCTTAATGAAATATGGACTCCAAACTCAGTGTGCAGCGGATGCTTCACAAAACTAATTAAGTTTGGAAAAGGGAATAAGATATATTTGGAGTTCGGAAAGCCAGTTGAATGGAGAAATCCAATTGATCACCTGACTGATTGCTATTTTTGTTTAACAACAATTCAAGGGGGGAAATATTGTAAGGCTATTTATCCCGATGTAAAATCGGTTACAAAAACTGCACCACATTCTTCCCAATACCCAAAACGAGAACCACCCGCACCAGAAATTAGAGTAATTAGCCCACCAGAATATACAGAAACGAGTTCTTATGCGAGCAGTAGTACGGGGTTCGAAGCTGAAAGTTTAAAATTAATGAGTCAGAGTGCTCTAAATGATTTATGCCGTGAGCTCAATTTGCCGAAAGATAAGTCAGAACTACTGGCTTCACGTTTACAGGAAAACAAATTTTTAGAAACAGACACCCGAGTAGCATATTATCGAAGTCGTAGCAAGCCTTTTGAGCAATATTTTTCAATTACAGAAGAATTTTGCTACTGCAATAATGTAAACAAATTGTTTGCCGCATTGGGGGAAAACCATGACTCGAATGAGTGGCGCCTCTTCATTGATAGCAGCAAATACAGCTTAAAAGCGGTTTTACTCTATAAAAGTAACAAAAAACCTTCAATTCCTATTGGCCATTCAACAAATGTCAAGGAAACGTACCAGACAATGAAAAATCTTCTTCAACTGTTGAGGTACAATTTATACACTTGTTGCGATTTAAAAGTGGTCGCTATACTAACTGGCTTACAAGGTGGTTACACAAAATATAGCTGCTTTTTATGTCTTTGGGACAGTAGATCAGATGAATTACATTACACACATCGGGATTGGCCACGGCGTGAAAATCACATAGTTGGAAATAACAATATTGTTGAAGAAGCCCTTGTTGTCAAAGAAAGTGTAATTATTCCTCCTTTGCACATAAAACTCGAAGCGATGAAAAATTTCGTCAAGGCATTGGCGAAATCTCCGAAAAATAAAGGGCTTAAATATTTAAGTAAAACTTTTCCAAAATTATCTCCACAAAAAATTAAAGCAGGCATATTCGTTGGTCCACAGATAAGAATGTTATTTAAGGATGCAGAGTTCACAAAATGTTTAAGCAATACTGAGGCAGAAGCTTAGAATGCTTTTCGTGATGCTGTGCATGGTTTTTTAGGAAACAATAGAAGCAGTAAGGACCGCCAATTAATCCTGAAAATGATTCAAAAATTTCGGATAATTGGTGCGCGTATGTCTTTAAAAATGCATTTTCTTTAAGCCATTTTGACACTTTTCCTATGAACTTGGGAGCAGAAAGTGATGAACAAGGCGAAAGATTTCATCAAGATATCGCAGCAATTGAGAAACGGTATGAAGGCCGTTGGGATCAAGGTATGATGGGCGATTACTGCTGGATGCAGATTCACGAAGACTCCTGTGGAGTCATTAGTATATCATATGACATTTAAACCACATTCAATTACATAAAAGAAACAACACTCACAAATTAAATTATTTTAATAATAAATGATTCCAACAAAATTAAGTTATAACATTTTATCTACTATTCTTTTTTAAAAAACTTTATATCAACAACAACTCTCATAATAATAATAATTAATATTTTAAACAAATAGTAAACGTCAAGTAAGTTTTCATGACTTACTTAATGTTTATTAACCTACTTCGATTCGTTTTTAAAAAAAAAATATTTTAAATTTAATTTTGACGAGCCGCCACACTCCTCACAACACAAACGGAAAGGTTTGAGTTATAAAACTTATTTTCGACCGAATTAATTACATGCAGGATCAACTCGCAACGTCCACATCTAAGGCAATATTTTAGTGTGAATAGATATTTCAATTAAATTTATTTACAATTTATTAATTTAATGTCAAATTGTTATTTATTACATTTAGTCTTTTATAGTTCGTGTCGGATTTAAATTGAAAACTTTTTTTATCTTTTTTAACATTCAATATGTCTTAATTTTATTTGAATTACTTTAAGAATATTTTTTGAAAATTTTTGCTTATTTGATAAATTAATAATAAAATAATAATACAACATTAGTTTCTCTTTGAAAACGATATTAAAAGCTTGTTACTAATTTACTACCCAAAAACAATACCTTTAATCATATTTTTCCAGAAAGTTTGTTTTCAATGTTTATGGCAAAATTCAAAATTTTCGACCGAATTAATTACATGCAGGTTCAACTCCCAATGCCCAAATCTAAGGCGATATTTTAGTACAAATAGATATTTCAGTGGAAAGTTTTACAATACCGCAAAGATTAAGATTAATACTTAATACTTCACCAACTTTTTTGAAAATTACCAAAATTTCTTTTAAATATGGTCTTCTTACCTTTTTGAAGGCAAAACCCCTGACGGTTCCTGGAACCTAAATTTGCAGAGCATTAACCAAAATTTCGTGAGATATTAACACAAACTATTAAATTTAAATAATACTTTTGAAATTTGAATTATGATAAAAAGGAATTCATTGCATTAAGTTAAATGTCAGCAAAACATGAGCGTCCGTAGCAGACCTGAAAAATGAAAAAATCACATCCCCACTTAAGTATCTATAACTTTTTTATTTTTATTTCGATTTTAAAGATTTTAACTTTTAAATTTTTGTAACAATTTTTTCTTTGATTTAAAGTCTTAAAAACTTTACTGCATAGTTTTTTTAAACCAAAAAAAAGCAAACAAAAATGGGTCATTTTTAAAAAAGGTGAAAAAAATCACTTTTTTTTATAGTTTGATCACCTGTAATTTCGTAAAATATTAATTGATTTGCATGTTTAATATATTAAATAAAAGAAAAACAAGATAAATTTTTAAAGCAATGCAGTTTCAGTCAATCAAAAAATTATTTCCTGAGATATAGACCAATAAAGGAAAATACACCCAAAAAACACGTTTTTTTTAAATATCTCGAAAACGCTTCTTTGAAAAAAAAAACGACTATCATTTTCAGATTAAGTGATCCAAAATTACCCTAAAACCAATTTTGCTTTGAGCTGCTAGAAATTAGCCCAAAATTTGTAGACTAGTATAATTTACAAGTCGACTTATTTGCAAGGATTTGTTACAAAGCATGAACTCAAAGCTTGGTTGTAATACCTAGTTGCTCAACCATTGTACAAATTTTGTAACATAAGCATTGACAAGTCCTTTTTACTAAATATTGAACAAGCTACTCATATTGACTACACACCTGTACAAGAACTTATTAATGTAACACCAATTGTAAAAAATATTGAATCTAGAGAAAATATTAAAAGAAATTATGATATTACTTTAGATATTCCAAATAATGAGCAAAGACATCGTGATCCTGTCCCTTTTGAGACGGTTGTTAACATTAATGAATTTAGTGAGCTAATCCCAATTAAAGAAAGTCTCATAGCGCAGCAGCAAACTTTGCTTTGGAGCCAGGGCAAGTTTCTACAAATTGCACAAGTGAATTCAACGTACTAAAAGGTATATTATTTGATGAACACGCAGAAGAACTCTCATTTCCATCGATTTATCTCGGCCAATTCAGGAATTTTAGAGAAAATACTACCATTACACTTTTCATGATTGCGACTAGTGAGCTGCGACGTTCTGATTGAAGAGGACTTATGCCCAACAAACTTCTTTACGTTGCGGCAAAGATCATGCGTTTAAGAGTCATCTCATCTCTAAGGATTAGTTTAAAGCACATCGACACAGATACAAAGATATATAAAAATACTATCATGTCACCAGGCAATATTAACATTTGTTTAGACAAAAACTTAGCCTTTTTAAAACCCATTCCAAATTCAGCTGCATATTGGTCAGAGCGTAAACGAAATCTTTTCGCAATGATGTGTCAGTTGGGTAAACCTACAATATTCTTAACAATGAGTGCAAATGAAATAGGTTGGAATAAATTGTTACAGACTTTGCATTATTTGAAAGAACGCGTAAAATTGACCAAAGAACAAATTGAAATGTTAACTTACTTTAAAACAAGTATATAAAAAGAAATTTTTTAAAGTATATTCCTACTTGAGATTGATTTTTCTTTTTTTTTGAATTCAGAATTCGTAGTTCGTCGCATTCAGTTTTCTGAAGTTTTTCTCTCATCTAAAACTAAAAATTAGTTTTTTAAATATAATTAATTAATTAATATTTGAACTATCTGTATTAACATCAATTATCATGCAACACAACAAAATTTATTTGAACTTGATGGGATAAACAGAAAAGGGTTAAATTAACGATTGAAAGATCCAAAAAGATATTGGACATTATGAGCTAACAGTAGGAATCATATTTAAACTAACTGTATTAACATCAATTGTCATGCACTCCCAACATAACAAAATTTATTTGAACTTGATTGGATGATTAGAGAAGGGTTTTATTAACGACTGAAAATTTGTAAAAGATATTGGACATTATGAGCTTACGGTAAGAATAATATTTGAACTAACTGTTGTTAGGATATCAGATCTATACATGGAAATAAGATGTAAAATTTTATATATACAGATGAATATATATATATTTATATATATCTATACGTAATATACATATATATGTAAATAAATTAATAAAAATAAAAAATATTTATTTTGAAAAGGGGAAAAAAGAAAAAAAGGGAAAAGAAAAATTCAATTTTGCACGGCTTGCAAAAGCATATTTTCAATGGGGCAAATGAACCTCGGTGAAGGTGTGTTTTAACCTAGCTAGCAAAAGCATATTTTCACTAGGGCACATGAACCTCGGTGAACATATGCTTCCTTTAGTTTTTTTTTAGCAAAACATATCTTTAGAGAGAAGAGGGAGTAAGAATTTTTTAAATATAAATAGGTGTAACTCATAAATCAATGAGGAGTCTTGTTTTTTGAATTGATAAAGTAAAATCGCTTGTGAGACCGGCCGAATCAGGCCAAGACTTCACTAAAGCGATCGGGAAAAACACTTAGAATAATTTTTGTCAAAAGTTTGTGAAACTTAAATAATTTGTGTTAAAATTAAAATAAAAAAACTTATAATAAATTAAAATAAAAACACTTAGAACAATCTTTTCAAAAAATTTGTGAAACTTAAAGAATTTTTTATTAAAATCAAAATAAAAACTTAGAATATTTTCGTATAAAATAAAACTGAAAAAGACTGGTAAAAAGGGAACGAAAGAGTTCTTTTTTCTTTCTTCAGGAATTGAGCCAGCAGTCGTAGGTAATATGTCTTCCAACGAGAATTCATGTATCAATCTCGTTAAATTAATTAATTGTTAATTCTAATTAATTTTGATTTCTACAGGAGTCAAAAGTCCCTTGTTTCTTTTCAAATACTATACCTGCACACCTCTCGATGCCAGTCGCCTTCTACCTACAAACGTTGGTTCTGGCAAATCCTAGCGATTTGCCCCCCAATTATTTCATATCACTAAATATCCTACTACATCAAATAAAATGTCTCACTCGCAGATGTCCCGTGCGGATTTAAAAAGGGAATTGATGAGCAATCCCCACGCTGGTCCAAGACCCATCACCCTACAGGAATACTGGCACCCTCAAGAGAAAAGACGACAAGTTACGACGTCTGACCCAACCATTACCAGCTACTCCCCCGTTCATTGCCCCACCGAAAGCGACTCCAGCGACGAAGACGACTAACGGAAAAAGGAGAAAGAATTCTTATTCTTATCCAGCGAGGTGGAGTTTGTGTGCGTATACGTACTGCTTTAGCTCGTTTGCACGAGCAAATAGTGTCGGCAAGGGACGTCCATGAAAAAAGGGAATTAATTAGGAAGCTGCGTGAATTGAGGTACTTCCAGTGGAAAGACAACCCTCCGAGTTCCTATTTCAAATAGAAAAATTAGAAATAGATTTGTATTTTTTAAGTTAAAATTTTAAAAAGGGAACAAAATTAAAGAGAAAAAGAAATAGAACTAAGTAAAATCATTATTGATATAATCATGTTACTCTTTTGATAAGGGAAAGCAATTCCAATTACCAATTAAACAAATAAAATAATAAAAATTATGCAAGAAAATTAAATTGTCTCCTTATTTCATCCTTCAATTATCTCATAGTACGGCTGAAGCAAGAGTGTTTATAAGAAGGGAGAGAGTTTGCCAGTTTACCCTATTTCCCACTATCAAGGAAGGGATCATTTTGCAAGGTACTTTTACTACATAACACTCTATTAACATCAATTGTCATGCATTCCCAACACAACAAAATTTATTTGTACCTGATTGGATGATTAGAAAAGGGTTTTATTAACGACTGAAAATTTGTAAAAGATATTGGACATTATGAGCTTACGGTAAGAATAATATTTGAACTAACTGTTGTTAGGATATCAGATCTATACATGTAATAAGATGCAAAATTTTATATATTAGATGAATAATAATATATATTAGATGAATAATTACGTAATATACATATATATGTAAATATATACATATATATTGTAGGGGAAATCATAATTTAAATTTTGCGTTTATTAAAATAAATTTAAGTAAGTTTGACAGTTATGGATTTGTCAAGCAATCTGTGAAAGTTTACTTGCTTGGCATATCCGTAACTGTCATTTAGTTAGTTAAAAACAGTTTTGGTTAATCAATTATGTTATATTCTAGCCGCTTAGAGAACGTTTCATAATAATAATTACAAAATTTATATTTAATTTGTGAAATAGAGTAACAGTTTTTGTTAGTTAATTATGTGAATTTATATTTCATTTGTGAAACGAAATAAATTTAATAATAATAATTTTTTATAAAATTTATATTTAATTTGAAAATATAATATCTATAATAATAATAATTTATTATAAAATTCATATTTAATTTGTGAATAAATAAATTTATATTAAATAAATAATATATTAAATGAATAAAATATATGTGTAATTTAAAGAAGATGGTTTAATTAAATAATATTGGGTTATAGTATATGTGGTATCTAATTATTAATCATAAGTGGTGACCCCGACAAGTCGGTAGCTACCAAAAGATTGTTAGCCGGACGTTTTAAAAAATATATTAAAGAAAAAAAAAGCAAGAATTAAAAAGAATTTTACGAATTTCAAGAAAGAAGGATTAATGAAAAATTTTCAAGCTTCGTGAAAGAAAAATTAAAGAAAATTTTACAAATCTAAAAAAAACAAAAATAAGAAAATTTCAAGATTTGAAGAAAGCAGATTTTACGATTCCAAAAAAAATTTCAAGATTTCAAGAAAGAAAATTTTATAAGAAATATTTTTTCTGGAATAACTAAAAATTTTGGTATTTAATATTATTTAATTTATTATATTTTATTTATAAATTTTGTTCACTTTAAATTATGACTTCTCCTATTGGGAATACAACTCCTAACATATCTGCGGCTGCAATTAAGCCCCCTCCCATGTGGAAAAATTCACCACAATTGTGGTTCGATTGTTCAAAAGCTCAGTTTGAGCTCGTAGGAATTGTAGTACAAAAAACTAAATTTAATTATGTTTTGTCGGTCCTGGACGGGGAAATCATTAAAATAGTAAGCGATATCGTTAGGAACCTTTGTCCCAATCAACCATACGACATTTTAAAAGCAAGTATAACTAAACGATTATCTGCAAGTGAGGAGTCAAAATTAAATTGTATGTTAAGGGACTTGAAATTAGGAGACCGTCAACCATCGCAACTGTTAAGAGAGATGCGTGAATTGGGTGGCGATATTGTATCAGATAATGTATTTCGCTCGTTATGGCTTCAAAGATTGCCGGAAAATTTACAAGCTATTCTAGCATGTAGTCCGGGGAACTTAGATGAATTGGCTAACTGCGCGGATAAAATTTATGAGGTATACAACAAACCTAACGTCTATTCTCTTACAACTCCTATAAAACAAGATTCTTCTAAAACAGACTCTAGCTCTTTGGTAAAACTCACTAACCAATTGGATCAACTCCTTATAAGAGTAGCTAAATTGGAACGCAATTCTGCTAGATCAAGTGATAGATTTCGTTCCAGATCTAAAAGTTTAGGAAAACACAGTCGAAATTACTCTGAATCAAAATTGTGTTGGTACCATTTTCATTTTGGCAAAAAGGCCACAAAGTGCATACAGCCTTGCACTTTTATTGATAAATCAAAAAACTAAGCTGCCTCCCAGCTCAAGCGGTGGTTGAGAAAGGCAAGCTCACTAACCGCTTAAACATCCATAACAAGTCTTCTGGGTGTACCTTTTTAGTTGATACTAGAGCTGATGTCTCAGTAATTCCAGTCCCTTCTACAGGTAGGCTACTACCAACTGGATTTAAACTTTCTGCAGCAAACTCTACAACAATCGATACTTTCGGTTGTAGAACGCTAACCCTGGACTTAGGGCTGCGACGAAAATTCTCATGGAATTTCATTATTGCAAATGTAGTTAAACCAATTATCGGTGCTGATTTTTTGTGCCACTTTGGATTATTAGTAGATTTGCTTAATAAGTTGATAATCGATCCTTTGACATCTTTAAATTCAGTTTGCCAAGTTACTAGAATACCTAGTACCAACTTATCATTAGTATTTGACAACACTTTGGATTCTCGCATTCGAAATTTGCTTAAGGAGTGGTACACTATAACTTTAGATTCAAATTTTTCTTTACCAGTTAAGCATAATATAACCCACCGTATAATTACTACGGGAAATCCAGTGGTCTCCAAAGTTCGAAAACTTTCTGCTGATAAATTAAAAGCTGCTAAAAAGGAGTTTGATTTTCTTCTTAGCCAAGGTATTTGCCGACCGTCTAATAGTCATTGGTCTTCGCCTCTACACCTCGTTAAAAAAAAGAATGGTGATTGGCGGCCTTGTGGAGACTATAGACGTTTAAATGCTTCAATAGTTCCTGATCGATATCCAATCCCACATATTCATGAATTTGCTCAAAATCTTGGTACGAAGGCGTACCATCATATCCCAATTGAACCTGAAGATATTTCGAAAACTGCTATCTGTATACCATTCGGACTATTCGTGTTCACACGCATAACCTTCGGGCTTTGTAATGTGGCACAATCGTTTCAAAGATTTATTAATAGGATTTTTCAGGAATTGCCATTTTGTTTCGTTTACCTGGACGATATTTTAATTGCATCAAAGTCTGAAAACGAACATATTCATCATTTGAGACTTGTTTTGCAAAAATTGAAGGAAAATGGTTTAATTATCAATGTGAATAAATGTAGTTTCCTTCAACCAAATGTTAATTTTTTGGGACATTTTATTAGTCCAGATGGTATCAGGCCATCACCTGATAAAGTCGCAGCAATTCAAAATTTTCAACGTACTAATTCCGTTAAAGACCTTAGACGCTTTCTGGGGATGGTTAATTTTCATTGTCACTTTATATCTAAAGCAGCAGAACAGCAATTGATTTTAAATACCTTTTTATCTGGTTCAAAAAAAGATGGAAAAAAAAAATTCTATGGAATCAAAAGGCAATCGATGCTTTTGAACAAGTTAAAAGTCAGCTCTCAGAAGGGGCATTATTAGCTGTTCATACTCCTTCTGCGAAATTAGCACTTTTTGTTGATGCTTCAGATTCGGCTATTGGTGCAGTAGTGCAGCAACAATTCAATAATGCTTGGCAACCCTTAGGTTTCTACTCAGTTAAACTCAACCAAACGGAAGCAAAATACAGTACATACGACAGAGAACTTCTGGCAATATACAAAGGTATTAAATATTTCAGATATCTTCTCGAAGGACAAATTTTCACTATTTATACCGATCATAAGCCTTTATTGTTCGCTTTTAGACAAAAGCCGGAAAAAGCCTCACCCAGACAACTGAGACATTTGAATTTTATTGGTCAGTTTTCCACAGACATCAAACATATCTCTGGTTCTGAAAACATTACTGCTGATACACTCTCTCGTGTTATGGAAATTTCATGTTCTTCAGCGATCAATTATGAGTTAATAGCGAAATCTTAATTAAAGGAGGAAGAATTTAAAGAGATTTTAAATAATAAATCTTTGAAATTTTCAAAATATCCCATTCCTGGAACAGATTTTTTGCGAAACATCGACAGGTTATATTAGACCTTACATTCCTTTGGACTTTCGTACTCAAGTTTTTAAAACAATACATGATTTGGCACACCCTGGTATAAGAGCAACTAGAAAAATGATAACTAAAAAATTTTTTTGGCCTTCTATAAATAGCGAAAGCAATAAATGGGCTAGGTCTTGTCTAGCCTGCCAAAAAAGCAAAATTTCGCGACATGTCAAAAACACGGTTGCTACATTTGAACCCGTTTCTTCTCGTTTTGACACCATCCATATGGATATAATTGGTCCTTTACCAATATCTCAAAACTTTCAATATTGCCTCTCTATCATCGACAGATTTACACGATGGCCAGAAGCCATTCCATTAAGCAATATTTCAGCAGAAACGTGTGTTGAAGCTTTATGCCAAGTTTGGATATCACGTTTTGGGTTTCCAAAAACTATAATAATCGATCAGGGTAGACAGTTCGAAGCCAACTTATTTAGGGAATTATCTAAAATGCTGGGTTTTAAAAGAAATCGAACTACTACGTATCATCCGCAATCTAACGGATTTCTTGAACGTTGGCATAGAACGTTTAAGACGGCAATCTTAACGTATAGCTCTAGTTCATGGTAAAAAATTCTTCCCTTTGTACTGTTAGGTTTAAGAACAGTTTATAGAGAAGAGTTTCAAGCAACTCCAGCTCAATTAGTCTATGGCGAGTCTAATAAGTTACCGGAAGGTTTCTAACAGGAAAATCCGAAAAATATTTCAGAAGAAGAACTTCTGCAAAAGTTGCAAAATTATGTCTCAGAAATTCGTTCTGTGAAGGCGTCAAACCATTTCTCAAGCAAATATTTTGTGTTTAAAGAACTTGATAATTGTTCTCATGTTTTCGTTAAAGTGGAGAATAGGAGCAGCTTACAATGTCCTTATGATGGACCTTTTCCCGTTGTCTCTAGACACCGTTTTTATTACGTCCTTTATATTAAAGGAAAGGAGGTGAAAATTTCACTAGAAATACTTAAACCTTATTTTACATCTGCTAATTCATTAGCTAGTCTCAATTCATTAGACCCAAAAAAATAAAACCGATGACAACATAATTAAAAAGTTTGTTTAAAACATTAATGCGTTAAGCCCTACATTTGCAAATTCATTTCGCTGGATCTTAGATCCATCTGGTGGGGGAGTCATGTAGAGGAAATCATAGTTTAAATTTTGCGTTTATTTAAATAAATTTAAGTAGGTTTGACAGTTATGGATTTGTCAAGCAATCTGTGAAAGTTTACTTGCTTGGCATATCCGTAGCTGTCAGTTAGTTATTTAAAAACAGTTTTGGTTAATCAATTATGTTATATTCTAGCCGCTTAGAGAACATTTCATAATAATAATTACAAAATTTATATTTAATTTGTGAAATAGAGTAACAGATTTTGTTAGTTAATTATGTGAATTTATATTTCATTTATGAAACGAAATAACTTTAATAATAATAATTTTTTATAAAATTTATATTTAATTTGAAAATATAATATCTATAATAATAATAATTTATTATAAAATTCATATTTAATTTGTGAATAAATAAATTTATATTAAATAAATAATATATTAAATGAATAAAATATATGTGTAATTTAAAGAAGATGGTTTAATTAAATAATATTGGGTTATAGTATATGTGGTATCTAATTATTAACCATAATATCTTCAAATAAATTAATAAAAATAAAAAATATTTATTTGAAGAAAAAAAATATTTATTTTGAAAAGGGGAAAAAAGAAAAAAAGGGAAAAGAAAAATGCAATTTTGCACGGCTTGCAAAAGCATATTTTCAATGGGGCAAATGAACCTCAGTGAAGGTGTGTTTTTGCCTAGCTGGCAAAAGCATATTTTCACTATGGCACATGAACCTCGGTGAAAATATTCTTTTTTTATAGCAAAATATATCTTTAGAGAAAAGAGGGAGTAAGAATTTTTTAAATATAAATAGGTGTAATTCATAAATCAATTAGGAGTCTTGTTTTTCGAATTGATAAAGTAAAATCGCTTGTGAGACCGGCCGAATCAGGCCAAGACTTCACTAAAGTGATCGGGAAAAACACTTTTGTCAAAAGTTTGTGAAACTTAAATAATTTGGGTTAAAATTAAAATAAAAATACTTATAATAAATTAAAATAAAAACACTTAGAACAATCTTTTCAAAAAGTTTGTGAAACTTAAAGAGTTTTTTATTAAAATCAAAACAAGTAATATAAAAAGAAATTTTTTAAAGTATATTCCTACTTGAGATTGTTTTTTCTTTTTTCTAAATTCAGAATTCGTAATTCGTTGCATTCAGTTTTCTGAAGTTTTTCTTAAATATAAAACTAAAAATTAGTTTATTAAATACAGTGCAACCTCGATATAACGAAGCTGAAGGGAGAAAGAAAATATTCGTTATACCAAGTAATTTGTTACATTGAGGTTCGTTATATAGAGGGTAGGTTAGTCAACGATTCGTTTTATCAAGGTAAGAAAATTTATGTAAATACACATTTTCATGAAGGACAATTTAAACAGTCTATGTTATATTATTTATAACAAGGGTTGTCTTTTGTTGGTTGATGGAAATGGTAGTATATGTTACTGGACTTTTTAATTAAATTATGCGATGATTTCTGTGTTTGACTGAGAATAGCTATTAATGTTTTGGCCAGTTTCGGCCGGTCTTAATTGCTTTCGTAGTATCTCAGCTCTTATGGTCCAACAGTTAATGTTTTGGCCAGTATCGGCTGGTCTTAACTGTTTTCGTAGTAACTCATAAGAGAAATGAACAAACAAGGCTTTGACTTAAACAAGTCTTTTTTTTTCACTTTTACTTTAAAAATATTCTGTCTTTTATTTTAAAAAAGTCGACGAACAAGAGACAATTTCATTCCGAAAAACGACAATAACTACCCTCAAAACAATCGAACTTTGTTCCACTCAACTAATAAACGCATTTTTTCACATACACAAAACCCGAACCAATATATAGTAAATGAACGAAATCTATCACGTACTTACAACCATCAAGATCAAAATCAGCAATTCCCCACAAATGACACAAGACATACCAATCGATTACCGCATAATGGAAACTACTTCCAGACAACTAACTTTAGAGCATTTAACACAAACAACCCTCCTACCCACCGATATAATGGTCCCCAAAGATCCGAAGAAAGAGAACCCTACAATCATCAACCAAACTCACGACTGACTAATATTCGCCCCAACAACCAAATCAATAATACAACGGAACTACAACCAAATAACAAGGTATACAACCTGAATATGATGTGCGATTTTTGTGGCCGACGTGGTCATACGCCTACAACATGCTATCAAAAGCGAAAATGGGATGCTACACACCAGGGAAACTCCACAAGGTCGGGTCCACAAACACCGGCCCGACATTAAACAACAACAAGAATAATAAAAAAATATCTCAGACACCATCTTCAAATTTATCCACTGTCAAACTACCCCTAGATATTGCCCATAATAAAAACGTAAGCCTAGTAGTAGACACAGGTGCTGGATATCCCTATTAAAATATGAAACTCTTAAAAAGGATTTCAAAATAAATCACCAGCAGAAATGTACATTGCAAACACCTTTTGGGAAGGGCGTCACCTTAGGAAGTTGCCAAGGAAATTTTAATTTGCAAAATAAATTACCATGTACATTTCAAATAATACAGAATATGCCAGAGCTAATGACAGATGGCCTCCTTGGAAACGATTTTCTTTCACAACATTGCAATATAGCAGGTCCAAAGCAACTCTTACAGTTTCCTCGCACGGAAACTAACGTACAAGAATTTGTGGTACCCCTAAGTTCGCCCGACACCATCTCTCCACGGCAAACAGAAAATAGTGATCACCTCTCAGGATTAGTGGACTGGAAAACAGTCGAATACACAGCCTGTGATACCTTAGACTGCCTTACCGTGAGAAATGAAGTCGGCCAACAACAAGGAAACCAAAATATCTCCGCTGACAGGCCACCTAGTAAGCAGTCAACAGTAGAAATTCCCAAGATGAGGGATTTATTTATTCGAAAATAAATCGGGTTGCGAAACCTCAAAACATTTTTCTTTTAATAAAAAATTGCCAATTTCCGAGTTGAAGGTAACCAATAATGATTCATTCGAAAATGGATCGGGTTGCGAAACTTCAAAATTCAAAACGGTAAATCAAGACTGTGAAATATCACGAAGTCCAATCAGACAGCCGATTGTACTTACGTGTTTACCCACAATTTTATCGGTAAGCTTGGATAAACCCCATAATGTCCTCGCACGGACACAAGGGATAATACATTTCAAAACCAGCTTACAAGAAGATATGTTCTGTTTATCTGAAGAGATAAGCGAAGGAATATTCTTGGCAAATAGTTTACTATACAAAGGAAACCAAATCGCAAATATTGGAATCATAAACACCACGCTAAAACCCCTACACATTTACGAATTTAAACTCAAATTATCTCCTTTGAAGGATTATGAAATTATTTCATTAAAAGATACAGAAGCTCATCTACAGTTAACGCATAATAATAATTCTAACAACTCATTCGCAAATGGGAATAATCCAAAAAACTCATCTTTAAATTTGAACTCACTAAACGATGACGGCGAACAAAGCGCTCAGAACACGGGTAACAAATCTCCAACGTCACAATTTTATAATAATACAATTAAGAAACCACAAGTAACTCTAAATGCTTCTAGACCTCTAAATAACGCTATTACTAAGTCAAATATATATGAATTACCTCCTTCAATCAAACAAAAATTAAACGATGTCTGTAAATCGGCTAAAAATGATAAACTTCAAGCGCCAAGATCCGGCGACAATCAAACTTTAAATACACATTATAAACCTCCTATAAATAAGTCTCTACAAAAAGTAAATCACAAATTAATTATGCCTGAAATAAAGGAACCACATACTCAAAACTCGAAGAAAAACAAGAAAAAATACATTAAAACTAATAACCTACAAATAATATCACCCACTCGAACAGAGTTAATTCAGCATATCCGTTATTTATACCCGGACGACGAATACCCGGACGACTCACCCCTTAACCTTAGATATTCCCAGCTAGAAAAAGAACTAGAACTGGACGACACACTAAGCCCAGAAGAAATGAAATCTATTAAAACACTCTGTTTCGAATATCAAGATATTTTTTACCTAAAAGGTGATAAACTCTCGTACACCAATGCAATTACTCATGAAATTCCTTTAATTCAGGACCAAGCTCCAATAAATCAAAAAATGTACAGACTGCCCGAAACTCAACGACAAGTTATAAACGAACAACTTAAAGAAATGTTAGATAGCGGTATCGTTCAGCCCAGTAAAAGCCCATGGAATTCCCCTCTTTTAGTTGTCCCGAAAAAAGCTGGGCCAGATGGCGAAAAACGATGGCGTGTAGTCGTTGACTTCCGAAAATTAAATGAAAAAACCATCGGTGATGCTTACCCTTTACCTCGAATAGAGGATATCTTAGACCAATTAGGTCATGCTCGATACTTTACAACCCTCGATCTAGCCAGTGGCTATCACCAGGTATTAGTAGATCCCAAAGACCGGCCTAAAACTGCATTTAGTACTAATTACGGACACTATGAATTTCGACACATGCCGTTTGGACTCAAAGGAGCCCCGGCCACATTTCAGAGATTAATGAACTATGTTTTAACAGGCCTACAAGGTCTCGAATGTTTCGTATATTTAGATGATATTGTCATATATGGTAAAAACCTAGAAGACCATAATAGTAAATTACAAAAAATTTTCGACCGAATGCGGGAAAATAATCTTAAATTGCAACCCGAAAAGTGTCAATTTCTAAAAAAGGAGATAGTATACCTCGGACATATATGCTCAGAAAAAGGAGCCTCACCCGACCCTAGAAAAATAGAGTGCGTACAAAATTTTCCGGTTCCTAAAACTGTCAGACAAGTCCAATCTTTTCTAGGACTTGCTAACTATTATCGCAAATTTATTCCTGATTTTTCCAAATTGGTACGCCCTATCACTAACTTACTCCGTAAGGACTTCAAATTTATCTGGACCTCTAAGTGCGAAGAGGCATTTCAGGTAATTAAAAGGTCATTAATCTCACCACCTCTTCTCATATATCCCGACTTTTCAAAACCTTTTAACCTCACCACAGACGCTAGTAGTGAAGCTTTAGGAGCTGTCCTTTCACAGGGGGAGGTTGGAAAGGATCAACCTATAGCCTACGCTAGTCGTACACTCAATAAAGCTGAACGAAATTATTCTACAATCGAAAAAGAACTACTTGCCATAGTGTGGGCTATAAAAAATTTTCGCTGCTATCTTCAAGGCAGAACTTTCACAGTATACACTGACCATAGGCCTTTAAAAGGCGTTTTTAACGTCAAAGATCCCACTACCCGTTTAGTTCGGTTTCACCATAAATTATCTGAACATGATTACACCATCGAATATAAGCCAGGCAAGTATAACACAAACGCAGACGCACTAAGTCGAATCCCTCCAAGTTCAATGAATCCAACTGAACCAATATTTCTAGGCGACCCAGTATTACCTAATATAAAACACCGAAAATTTAAATCTCTAAACGTTATCACTAGGTCGCAAGCTAAAAGGCCTCAAATTGAATTAATTACTCCAAAAGGACCTATTGAAAACCCTATAAACAAATTTAACTCCCGCCCGGCAGCTGTACAGTCATCTCAAGAAAAAACAACCCCCTCTGAACTTCATGAAGAAATACCCATATCGCCAACACCACCAGAATCAAATAAAACAAGGAAAGTAGAAATTATAACAAACCCCGAAGAAATAACAACAATTTTGAAAGACTACCATGATTCCCTTTTCGGAGGACACCAAGGTGTTATTAAAACTTACAAACGTATTCGTCGTAAATACTGGTGGAAATTTATGTTTCGCGACATAAAATCATATATCAAAAGGTGTAAAAAATGTCAAACCATGAAAATCTCGCGGCTTACTAAAATGCCCATGGTAATTACAGATATTGCTGAAAAACCTCTTGACAAAATTTATTTAGACATTGTCGGTCCCCTCGAAGAAACAGATTCTGGTAATAAATACATTTTAACCTTCCAAGATAATCTCACTAAATTTGTTGACTGGTATGCTATCCCAAATGCAGAAGCGCAAACTATCGCTCAAATATTCTTTGACCAAATAATTACTCGTTATCGAATCCCTAAACAAATCGTCACCGATCAAGGTGCAAATTTCCTCAGTGATCTCTTTAAAGGTGTGTGTAAATTGTTGAAAATTAAAAAACTTCGTACCTCAGCGTACCATCCTCAATCAAATGGTGCACTAGAACGTGCTCATCGTCCCTTAATAGAATATCTACGTACTATAATTGATGAAAATCCCAAAACTTGGGACCAATTTTTGCGCACAGCCGCATTCGTATACAACAATAGTATACATGAAGGTACTAAATTAACTCCTATGGACTGCTTATTTGGATTCACAGCAGACGTCCCATCGAATTTAAAACGAGAACCCGAACCTGTTTACAATCATGAGAGCTATTATTATTTACTTAAATATAAATTACAGAAATCCTATAAACTAGCACGAAGAAATATTTTAGCCAGCAAAAATAAATCAAAAGAATATTACGACAAACATTTGCGACCAAACACATTTCATATTGGCGACAAGGTGTTGCTAAAAAATGAGAGTAAAAAGCATAAACTCTCTCAAATCTGGATTGGACCCTACACCGTTGTTAAAGTCTCCGGCGAAGTAAACACGTCGATTAAAATAGGAAAGCGAACCGTCACGGTTCACAACAACCGTCTCAAACCCTTTTACGAATAAATACTCAAGACATAACAAAAAACGCGTAACCTATTACAAATAAATACTTACATTTCAAACTGAAACTCAACCCCTCCAAACCTTCCTGTCTTTTTCGAATCTGTCTCAAAACAAAAATACTCGTAAAATCACATTTTTAAACAACCGCCATTTCCATTTGCAAAACAAAGAGAAAATGAACGGTAAAATCCATTTAAATTAGGGGTGTGGATACCAGTAATTACTAGAAAAGTAATCACTACGTGTCGTTAGTATAAAACCAACACCTCCAAATTCACCACAATAAACAATGCTTGCAATAGTATTTAAAACGCTCAATATAATATATAGAAAACATTACCAGACTTGCTAATTTCAAAACAAATTTTTATAACAAACTTCTAAGTTACACAAGAAACACAACAGAATAAGACCTAATCGGAAACCTAAACCAGACACGCCATTTTTTTCAACCGCAAACGAAACTCGACGGAATCCAGTAAGCTAATAACTAACATAGAATTTTATTGTTCACTCAACAGATTAATCCTATTGACCAAGGAATCAACGCTAAGTCTCAAAATGTTCTGGTTTACGATACTCCTAACACTAAAAATGATAACAATCATCAGGTCAACACCTTATACCTTGACTCCATTAAACACCACAGGGGTTGTTTACGAACATTTAGGAGATGTGTGGCTATACCACAATACGTGGAACATCATTACCGAAATAGATTTCCAGGAGTTCCAAAACCAAACTAGTTTGATTGAATATACTGAATCATTAGCTAAAAAATTGTGCGAACAAAACCCATCAGAACTATGTATCACACAACAAAAATATGTGCATTCAATAATAGAACACATTAAACAACGTGCTCGAATTATACAAGAATTAAACAACAATAAAAGAAACACCAGATCGCTTTTTGATGGCATGGACAGTGCACTACATTATTTATTTGGTACTATGGACAATAATAATGAACAAGAAGTATACAGTAAACTAAATGAACTCAAGACACTCAGAAACCAGGAAACACTTGCGGAATTGGAAAATCAACAGATAACGGTAATTACCAATACATTGAATAAGATTCAAAAGCCTCTATCATCAGTCATGGAAAGACAACAGCAGCTGAAACTCAAAATTACAAATTTAAATAATGTGACTGGAAAGCTTGAAATTTCCCAAATTAGACAAGACATGATAACAAATATTATATTCGAAATAATTGAAATGGAATCACGACAAAAAACCTTACTAGACATAATTTTATCTATTAAAAATAATAAATTACATCCATTACTACTATCTCCGGAAAAACTTTTAAACATTTATGAAAAAACTCAATCTTTATGCGTAAACTGTCTACCTTTATTGTTACAGACTTTAACTATCAAATCACATACATTACAAAACAAACTAGTTATCAAAATCACAGTGCCTTTATTAAACATTCCAGAAATGAAGTACTACCAAATTCGTTGCTTTCCTATCCACAAACAAGGACATCATTCAGTAATACCAGAAATCGCATACTCTAACCTCGCCACTGATGTAAAAACTCAAAATTTTGTTCTTTTTAGCCCTTCCGAAGGTAGCCGCCTGACACGAATCACACACACCTTAAATCTTACCACTTACGTAGGACCTCTGCAGGCACCAATAATATTAGCCGCTAATACAAATGAATGCACTATTAAGCTATTCTACAACCCGTTAAATGAAACCTTCAAGTGTCCCTTAAAACTTCAATCAACTCCTGGTAACTTACTATTAAAAATGGCAGAACCAAACGTCTGGTTATATGCTTTTATCGAACCAACCCCTATATCAATAATTTGCAAAGATTCCTACAACACTCTAAAATTGAACAATCAGGGATTACTAAAAATCCTCGAAGTCTGCCAAGTAAAAATTGGAGACAAGACTTTATTCTATCAAAAAAATAATGGTATCACGGTGGACATAATTCAACCCCAATATTTTCCTCAGGTAAACATATCAGTTCCTTTAAATCTAACTTCTCTAAACGATACCATTGACGCAAAATCAGTCGAAGTACTATCAGGTTATGATACGAACAGAATTATACATCAGAGTACCCAAACCTTAGGGGAAATTCAAAATAAATTAAAATCAATCCATAACAAACCAACACATATTTCAACCACTCTCTCAATATCTTCTACAAGTATTATTTGCCTGTCCATTATTGCGTTTGTCATATACAAATTTATAAAGAAATTTCCAAAGAAAAAAAGCACTCAACCACCCGTCAATGTTAATCTTAGCACCTTAACCGAAACTCATACGCCCAAAATCTCCAAAACCTCAGAAAGCGAAGACATATCAATGAAACCCATAACCAAGACACTCATTAAACCTGAGATAATGTCAGTACAACTTGTCTAAAAAAAAAAACCCTAAACAATCTCCTTTATTCTCAATTTATAAAACCCCAGAAGGACCGGGGATTCTAGAATAGGCCTTCGGTACACCTCACCTGTCGTATAAAGCGACTAAGAAAATTTTTTTTTGTTTCTTTTCCAAAATTTTTAAAATTCTTTGCCTTATCACACCTTAAATGTTATGACTTTTTACCTGTTCAAATTTAAGATTTTTTTTACTTCCATCCAAGTTTAAAAAATTAATCTTCAATTCTGAATATTACTTTCTCTTCTCTTGATATCTTTTTTAATATTCTAACTATTTGGATTCCCTCGCCACTCTTTTTAGAGAATCCCTCACTAATCGCAGGGATTCTCTTCCTCAAGGGGGGAAGGTATGTTATGTAAACGATTTGCGTACCCTGATTTAACGCAATTTTACTACCAATTACACAATTTTCACTAATCAGTCTTTTGTTCGTTCAAATTCCATTAAACTAATTTTCAATTGTTAATTGTAGAAAAAATAAAATACAAATAATAAAACAACTAAATTTGAAATATAAATGAAATATAAAGAGATGTAAAACTATTTAAATAAAAATATTCTATTTTGTATAAATCAATATAAGCCTAAGTTTGATTGTAATTGTTTAAAATAATAATAATAATGATAATAAATAACTAAAAAGGGAAAATTATATATTAAATAGAAATAATGGGGCATTTTTAATATTAAGTCAAATAAATAAATAAATATTAAAACTAAAATTTAAAATTGGTACATCTGCCTACATAAAAGCAATAAGTTCGTAAATCATATAATTAGGATTTTGTCTAGACTTAAGATCAATTGAAAGCTTTGGTTTAATTTAGGTTTAAGTCTAGGGTTAAGTAATAAAGATTTACAAGGTACAAAGTCCCATGAACTAAAAGAAAATTGCATAGTTCAGAAAAATTATTATTAAATACAAACAAAAAAAAAACAATAAAAGCAATATTGTTTTGCAGTTATAGCAAAAAATAATATTGCATTATATAAAAATAAAAATTGCATGATAGAAAGGTACTATAAAAGAAAGTACTTCTCTTTAGAATAGAGAGTGTTTTTAAAATTTCAAAAGAAGGTGGAACCGCTGCTGTAAGACCGGCCGATTCTGGCCAAGACTTTACTAGCAGAGTTGATCTTCTTATTATAGTTAAAAAATAAATCTAAACTTAGAAAAAATTATGTGAAAAATACACTTTTTAAAAAAAGAAACTTAGAGAAATTTTTTGAATTATACTTAGAATAATTAAAATAAAAGGGGACTTAGAATAATTTTCAATAATAAAAAGTTTTATAAAACGACTTGGAATATTTTTTAATAAAAGACTTAGAATAATTTTAAAATAAAAGTGTAAACAAAAAACAAAGAAAAAGGGGACTTAGAATAATTTTTTTTAATAATAAAAAGTTTTATAAAACGACTTGGAATATTTTTTTTACAATAGTTTTGCATCTCTTTATATTTCATTTATATTTCAAATTTAGTTGTTTTATTATTTGTATTTTATTTTTTCTACAATTAACAATTGAAAATTAGTTTAATGGAATTTGAACGAACAAAAGACTGATTAGTGAAAATTGGGTAATTGGTAGTAAAATTGCGTTAAATCAGGGTACGCAAATCGTTTACATAACATCTATACGAAAGACTTAAACAGTCTACACATGCCGACGCACGAACTGTTGTTGTAATTGTGAACTGTTATGATTATTTGGTGGGATACGTTATGTAAAGGCTACAATTTGACAAAATAGAGGTGAAAGAGGTGAATTATGCTTTTTATTTACATTCTGCAATGATTGAAAATTCGTTATAAAAAGGTTTTTTGACAAATATATTCGTAATGTTAAGGTTTATTTAGCATTAGCTCTGATGGAAAGTTCTAGGGGATTTCTAGAAATTTGTTATATCAAGGAAATCGTTATATTGAGGCTCGTTATATCGAGTTGCACTGTATAATTAATGAATTAATATTTTTTTTTTTTTTTTTTTTTTTTTTTTTTATTAACTTATTCCAATTACTACAATCTTATATCTAGTATAATTTATTAGTATTTCTGACTATTTATTTGACATGTGTGGGATATTGACCCAATGATCATTTCCCTAATATTATGCAATTATTATTCAATTTTCTAATTCTAAGTTAATTCGTGAGGTTTAATACGCTGGAGCCTTCTTACTTGCCCAGTTAAGTCTAGTAATAGGATGGCCTCTAAATTGGAGTGATGTAGGAGTCGCTTCTCGTGTCTGCCCGCATACTCGTGGATGACTTCCTCAACCCATTGTATCTTAAGATCTTGGTGGAGTTCTTTATTAGTCACATATCTGTAGGCATTTGAAATAATCCTCAGGAATTTGTTTTGGCTTCTTTGAATTATTTCCTTATTGGTCCTATGTGCACACCCCCAAAGTTGTATGCCATATGTCCATATAGGTTTTATCAGGGCAAGGTATATTAATCTTTTACTTTTTAGGTCTAATTGGGAGTGTTTCCCAATTAGCCAGTATAATTTTCTGGTTTGTTGTTTAATTTGGAAGGCTTTCTGTCTAACGTGGTGCTTCCAATTAAGCCTTGAGTCAAGATGTAGGCCCAAGTACCTTGCAGATTCTTTTTGAGGGACACAATCATCAACTCATAAAGTCAAAATCTAACAAAAGTTATAAGTGGTAAATGTAGCTGAATTATAGCTAACTAGGTATAGTCATGAGTCTTGACAGCACCAATGAGTGCTTCGTCACAATTAAAAAACAACAGGTAACCATTAATAAAATGCAAGAAAGAATTAAGTACCTAGAAGACCTAGTGAAAAGAGCTGCACCAAATTCTTCAATTAAAGATGTAACCTCTGCGATTTCACAAACATCAGGTTCAGAAAAGCAAGCGTCGTCAATAGTGGAATACTCTACGGATGAGGAAGAGCTTGAAAAGGAGTTCGTAAAAGTAAATAGTAAGCGAACAATCAAACGAAGGCGTATCAAAACAAAGTCGCCCCCAAGCGCATCACCTGTCGCTGCTACCTCAAATCTCGAACCATCGACAGCTGCCAAAACAATACAACCAAAACAGCCTGCACCTCCTCCGATTTTCGTAAGTAATGTTCATGACTTTAGTTCATTCAAGAAAAAACTACTTGAAGTAAATTATGAAACAATACAATTTAAAGCATTGTCCAGCGGTAATATTAAGATAACCACTGCTAACGCAGAAGACTATAGAAAGTTAAAAAAAATGGTGGACAGTATCAAAAACGAAACACAGGGCTCGAATGAACAAAATATCAACAACAGAATTGAATACCATACTTACCAACTAAAGGAAGAACGCTCCTTCAGGTTCATAATCAGAGGTTTACCTAGTAGCATAGACACTGATGAAATCAAACAAGATCTAATAAATTTAGGCCATAATGTCAGAAACATCTCAAACATATATAAAACAAAAACAAATAAAGACAACATCAAGGAAATAATTAAATTCCCATTGTTTGCGGTCGAGATCGACCCTAAAACTAATAATAAAGATGTCTATGATATAAAAAGTTTAGCCCACTGTAGGATAACAACAGAACCGCCAAGGCAAATACGTGACATCCCTCAGTGTACAAATTGTCAGCAGCTGGGTCACACCAAGGGCTTCTGTAGCAGGGCTCCTAGATGTGTTAAGTGCACAGGATCACCATTACAGTACTTGTAAGAAAGATCCGAAAAGCTTGCCAACATGTGTGCTTTGCAATGAAACAGGCCACACCGCAAATTCTAAAGGCTGTTCGGTATATCGGGCAATGGCCAAAAATCATAAAAATAGTAAAACAACAACGTTACAACGTATTCAAGCAGCAAAGACTACAAAAGTCACTCCTAAAACCTCCACAACGACATATGCACAAATAATCAGAAATAACGAAGATCAAAAGTTAACGAAAGAACAAAATATAACTATCCATAACAAAAACAATGATTGCACGGTTGGTACTAATAATAACGAGATCATAATGTTACTACAACAAATTCAAAACTCATTGGCTCAGTTAAACCAAAGAGTAGAGAAGCTAGAAAATCAAAATAAAAGTAAGACACAGACTGATACAAAAGTAAATAAAACCCAAGGCAAGAAAAAGCGATAATGGGTAAAACATACAAGATAATGACCTGGAATGTGAATGGACTAAATGCAAGAGCTTTAGAACTGGAGAACTACCTCCACTCCAACAATATAGATATAGCCCTCCTGTCAGAAACCCATTTCACAAATAGAAACTATGTCAAAATAAAAGGCTATCAAGCCTACTGGACAACCCATCCTAGTGAAAGAGCCAGAGGTGGTTCAGCGGTAATTATCAAAGAAAATATCGCACATTACCAACTTCCAGCCATAAGAGAAAAATATATACAAGCAACAATAATAGTTATCCAGAGTAATTATACTGAGATAAAAATAGCTGCTGCTTACTGCCCGCCTCAACACAAACCTAGCTTTCAACAACTTAAAGAAATAATCAACCAACTTGAACCACGATTTATCATGGGAGGTGATTTTAATATCAAACACACAGCTTGGGGCTCAAGATTAATAACACCAGGCAAGGGGCATGAGTTCCTAAGAGCCATTGAAGAAAGCAAATGCGATTACCACTCATCTCTCAGACCAACTTACTGGCCTTCTGACCATAATAAAATTCCAGATTTACTTGACTTCTTCGTAACAAAAGGAGTAGCTAAAAATAATAATATAGAAATTCAGGAGGTACATGACCTGTCATCTGACCACACACCGGTAATACTAATAATTGGACTTAATATAATAAGTAAGGAAAACAATAGCAGACTGACAAACAAATACACAGACTGGAACCTGTATAGGAAAGTCCTCGAGGAATTAATCAATCTAAATGTTAAGTTAAAAACAAAAAACGATGTAGAACACCAAACAAAACAATTCATTGAAAAATTAACAGAAGCGGCAACTACAGCTATCAAAGAACAAAAACGAAAAACAACATCAATAAACATAAGTTATCCAACAGATATAAGGGAAGGTATCAGAGAAAGAAGAAAGGCGCGCAGAGTATGGCATAGTACTAGAAATCCCGCTGATAAAACAGCTTTCAATCGAATCAGCAATAGAGTGAATGCGCTATTAAAAAAATTCAAAACAGACTGCTTTGATAACTATCTTAAAAACATAGGGCCAAATGAAGACAAAGAATATTCCCTATGGAAGGCAACAAGAAAGTTAAAACGTCCTCTTAGAAGAATACCACCATTGAAAAATCAGAAAGGAGATTGGGTCTGCAAGGACCAAGAAAAAGCAGAGCTATTCGCTAATTACTTATCAACTGTCTTCACTCCTCATGACATTACTTCAAACATAGATACTACTCCAAGATACAAACCCTCCATAAAAATTAAAAAAATAAAAACAACAGAATTAGCACTTGAGATAGACAATAATCTCAATAATAAAAAAGCGCCTGGAATGGATAATATTACTCCCAGACTACTTAAGGAATTACCAGCAAAAGCTATTATCCTACTCAAATATATATATAATGCATGTATAAGACTTGAATATATTCCGGACAGTTTTAAATCAGCCAAAGTCATCATGATTCAAAAACCCGACAAGCCAGCCGAGGAAATCAGTTCTTACAGGCCTATATCACTCTTACCAACTATCGCTAAACTATTTGAGAAATTGTTAATAAAACGAATAAAGCCATACATAAGCATTCCAGGTTCCAATTCGGATTTAGGAGCAACCATTCAACAATAGACCAAGTCCACAGGGTAACAAATATAATAGAACAAGCATTTGAAGAAAAGAAATTCTGCTCTGCAGTCTTCTTAGATGTCTCACAAGCGTTTGACCGTGTCTGGCATAAGGGACTAATTTACAAAATGAGCTTGTACTTACCAAAAAACTTGTGCAACATATTAACCTCATACATAACGAACCGGAAATTCAGGGTACAAAGTGGAGAAGCTTTGTCTGTTCCCAACATAATGAATGCAGGTATTCCACAAGGAAGTGTTTTAGGACCCCTGTTATATCTGCTATACACCGCTGACATTCCCACCTCAAAAGACACATGTATTGGTACATTCGCGGACGATACGGTGATATTAGCAAGTGATGAAATCCAGAATAAAGCGGTAGTAAAATTACAAAGCATATTAAATAAAGTCAAAGAATGGACCAACTGTTGGAAAATTAAGCTTAACCAAGCTAAATCAATACATGTGACATTTACTCTAAAAAGAAAAAATGACAACCTTCACGTATATCTTGGCGATGATTGTGTCCCTCAATTAATATTTGAACTAACTCTATTAACATCAATTATCATGCACTCCCAACACAACAAAATTTATTTGAACTTGATTGGATAAATAGAAAAGGGTTAAATTAACGACTGAAAATTTGTAAAAGATATTGGACATTATAAGCTAACGCTAAGAATAATATTTGGACTAAATGCATTAACATCAATTGTCATGCACTCCCAACACAACAAAATTTATTTGAACCTGGTTGGATAAATAGAAAAGGGTTAAATTAACGATGGAAAGTTCCAAAAAGATATTGGATATTATGAGCTAACAGTTAGAATAATATTTAAACTAACTGCATTAACATCAATTGTCATGCACTCCCAACACAACTAAATTTAGTTGAACTTGATTGGATGAATAGAAAAGATTTTATTAACAATTGAAGGTTTTTAAGCAAGCTAATAAAATGAATATAATAAAAACTTAGAATATTTTCGTATAAAATAAAACTGAAAAAGAGTGGTAAAAAGAGAACGAAAGAGTTCTTTTTTCTTTCTTCAGGAATTGAACCAGCGGTCGTAGGTAATATTTCTTCCAACGAGAATTCATGGATCAATCTCGTTAAATTAATTAATTGTTAATTCTAATTAATCTTGATTTCTACAGGAGTCAACAGTCCCTTGTTTCTTTTCAAATACTATACCTGCACACCTCTCGATGCCAGTCGGCTTCTACCTACAGAGGTAAGTCTCGTATACGTACATATTGTAAATTATATATGTTTTAAAATGGAGTGGATTAATTCTATAATTGGGTGTTTATTTGAGACATTTGACATTTCAATTTATAAAATTTTATAGGTTATGTAGGAAATTCGAATACTTTTTCTCAAATTTTGAAAAATAAAATATTTAGGTGAAAAAAACTAAAATATTTTTAGGTGAAAACACTTAAATTGTTCTGTAGAAAAAAATAACATCAATTTCTTTTAAGTTTAAAGTGTTGTTTTTGTGAAAAATAATGTTTCAATTACAAAAATGTCGTAAGGATTTTCCAGTAATATTTACCATATTTTGCAGGTATATAGAATAAAAATTCCTAAAGTTTCTGAAAAAAGCAAAATTGAAAGAATTATAAGTATTTTTCTCAAATTCTGTTTTTTAAATATGATTTCAACGTTGACGTATAAACGCATAAATCAAAACTCTGCTGTATAAACCCAGCTTGTTTTGGCATTTTTATATGTTTTCTTAAATGTGCACTCCTCGAAGGCAAAATTAAAATGATTTTTTGGCATGTATGTATTAGTGAACGCCTATTACAAAAGAAACCGATAGCGGCTTGAGAATAGAAAATTAAACATGTTTGATTTTTTACTCTCAAGCCTGCCATTTCTATTTAATTTACATTGAACGAGAGAGCGGCTTGATGAGTTGGAAAAAATAGTGTATAGCCCCTATCAGATATGTGGAAAATTTTTCTTTTTTTATTGATATAGAACTCAAATAAAATGACACTTAAGAGTAAAACCTTTAAATTAAAAATTTGCAATTACCTTAGGATGTTTGAATCTTTCTAGAAGTCGTATCGATGCTCTCAAGATTTCAGTCACCGTTTCTTTTCTTCTCGGCTTATGTAATTTTTCCGCAATTTTTTTCTCAAAAAGAAATATTGAGGATTCCTGTAAAATAAAAAAGTTTATTTTCTTTTAACATACAAATTTTTTTTTTAAAGGCATTCATTTATCTCCGGTGCCTACGCGTTTATTTACCATAGAATTGATGTGAATATATGTGATATATATATATATATGTTGTAAAAACTACGATGACAAGTAGGCGTAATAAAACTAAGATGATAAGTAGGCATGACTTTACTTGTCAATAGATAATTTTTAAGTAGTAGTTAAAAACATTGTAAAAGTTAAAATAAAGTTTAATTTTCATAATATTTGCATACTTATTGCAAACATTTTTGGTCCTTCGAGCCGGACCTGGTGACTTATGTGAAGAAAGATTACAGTTAAAATATTAACTTAATTTATCACGAAAAATGGAAGGTATGTATAAAAAGAGAGGAAAACTGAAAGGTATGATTACAAGATTGGAAACATGTGCTTTAACTGACACAGAGTTATCAAGCCATGAAATTAAGATTAGATTGGAGAAACTTGAATCCACCTTTAATGAATATGAAGAATTGCAAAATCGAATCGATATGGAACAAGAATTAGAAGATGATGTATATAGGATAAAAGTGGAAAATAAATATTTTTCCCAAATCAAATTTTATAAACAAGTTAAGTGCTATAGAAAATTCACAACCCCAACAAGGATTAATTTCTGAAAGTGATTCAACAAGTGCGATTTTAAATTCAATTTCGCAACAACAAGTGACAGTCACTTCGACCCTGCAACAATTATCAGAAGGTCAAATTAATTCTAGGAATCAGACTGATACAAATCAATCTATTCCTAATATTAAATTTCCTAGAATTAATATACCTTCATTTAATGGTGAATACGAAAATTGGCCATCGTTTCACGATTTATATGCATCGTTAATTCATCATAATCATCAAGATTCTATCGAAATTAACGCAAAATATACCTGCTTGGTTCTGAGACTAGTGTTGCTCCGATAAAACAAATAACGTTGCCAAGATTGGAGCTATGTGCTGCATTACTTGCAACACGATTGGTAGCGAAGTTTATCAAGAGTCTTAAACTAGAAACGTCAATCGTTCATACATACACAGATTCTTCGATAGTATTAAATTGGCTATCAAATCTTCCACGCAGATGGGAAACTTTTATTGCAAATGCAACATCAGCAATAATCTCTATTATTCTACGTTCTAATTGGCATCATACAAAATCAAAATCTAATCCAGCAGATTGTGCCTCTCGTGGTATGTCACCAAATGAATTAATTAAGCATGATCTTTGGTGAAATGGACCTAAATTTGTTTTACAAAATCCAGAAATAGGTCAACGTAAAACAGTATTGGTTATTACAACCAACCAATCCTGGCAAGTATCAAAACTTCGTGATTCATCATCATTAACACGTCTTAAACGAGTCACAGCATAAGTCACGAGGTTCTGTTAATATTAAAATCAAATCAGATTATGCAACTGATTCTTTTGAAATTAACGCAAAATATATGTACCCGCTTGGTTCTGAGACTCGTGTTGCTGCGATAAAACAAATAACGTTGCCAAGATTGGAGCTATGTGCTGCATTACTTGCAACACGATTGGTAGCGAAGTTTATCAAGAGTCTTAAATTAAAACCGTCAATCGTTCATACATACACAGATTCTTCGATAGTATTAAATTGGCTATCAGATCTTCCACGCAGATGGGAAACTTTTATTGCGAATAGAACATTAGCAATAATCTCTATTATTCCACGTTCTAATTGGCATCATATAAAATCAAAATCTAATCCAGCAGATTGTGCCTCTCGTGGTATGTCACCAAATGAATTAATTAAGCATGATCTTTGGTGGAATGGACCTAAATTTCATCTACAAAATCCAGAAATAGGTCAACGTAAAGCAGTATTGGTTATTACAACCAACCAATCCTGGCAAGTATCAAAACTTCGTGATTCATCATTAACACGTCTTAAACGAGTCACAGCATTCATATTAAGATTTTGCAATAATGCTTGGAGTCCACGAAGTATTAGACAAATTGGTGCTTTAACATTTCAAGAACTCAAAACCAGTTTAAATGTTTGGATACGATTTGCTCAGGAAGAAGAATTTCAAGCTGAAATCAAAATCATTGAAAAGTGTTTTGCACTTTCAAACAAGAACAAACTAGCTTCACTAAGTCCATTCATCGATGAAAATCACATTTTGAGAATTGAAGGACGCTTAAAAGAAGCGAATATTCCATTTTCTCGATGACATCCAATAATACTCCCGAGTTACATGGCTTATAATACAAGACTATCATTTTCGATATTTTCATGCTGGTCAACGATTATTAATGAATCTCTTAATCTTATATGAATATAGTTTATTCCACTCATTTTGAGTTTATATGAGTTCAAACGCATATAATTTTAGTAAAAATGGACAAGAAAACTGGTATGAGCTTTTGGCAAAAATGAAAAAGAAAAATGCTAGGATATTTTAACCAATCTAAATTTTTGACAACCAAATTGGACAAGATATCGCTGACATTTTGGTGAAGTATAACAAATTTATGAAAAATTAATTATTAAACTTGGAAAAAATATTTTCCTCTTTGTTATAAATTTAATATTTGCTCCTTATTTGAAGTTTATCTTTCGAACGATGACACAAACATATGTCATAGTTGGCGTAATGTTTCGGCTTCTACTGAACCAGATGTCAGGAAATTTTTGCAGGATGTTGAAAGAAAGGGCACTACTAGAATTTGATATATATTTGAAAAAGTTCCATTTTGTTTGAGACACATTCTGTATAAGCTTATAAGAAAAAAACACAGTTTTTATTTCTTATTATTTATCAACTGATGCTATTTAATATGATTCAGTCAATTATTTTCTTAATCAAAGACAAAAGCTTAGAAGCATTGAAAAATGTTTCATTTTTGAAAACTTCAATTTAAACAATCGGCAAATAATTTCACAGTTTGAGTTTTGATTGGCAATTTACTAAAAACTAAGTATATTAAAAATTTCGAAAATTTTTTGGACATTTGTAACAGTAGAAAAATTTGTAACTAATTCAAAAGATCGGAGGATGAATATTTGTGTCAAAAATTTATAACAACAAAAATTATTCTTCCAAATTTCAACCAAAGTTACATCTGAAATTACAAAATAAGCTCAATTATTATTCTAAGCTTCCAAAACAAATGAAATATTGTCATTTTTGCTTATAATTTTTACTCAATGACATAATTTATTGGAAATTAAGCTAAAAAAAGTAAACCTTTTTAATTGAAACAACTAAATATTCGACCCTAATTTAAAAGAGCAAAATTACTGTCAAAGACATTTTAGGCCTGATATTCTTATGCTAATTATAATTTTTTAGCAATTAAGACCCTAATTTACAGAAAAATAAGAAACGAATAAGATTTTTCACTTAAAAAGCTATTTTTAGAAAAAAATATTAAAGTAATTTTGCTATCTAAATACGTCACGCCTTATTTCTATCATAAATTTTTATAATTGTATACAATAACGTGAAGCTACGCTTTGTCCAACTCACTGGATCTTCCTATTCGTGCCAAGAAGTAAACTATGAAGCTAATTAGTGAAAGCCATGATTAACGTAACTAAAAACTAATTAAAAGGTTACTGAATGCTTTATATTAAGAAAAACTTTGAATTATTACTGTGCGTGTACAATATTTCACTGCATCATATATTTTGAGTTATCACTAAATCCATATCTTATTTAATAGGCGTATTTAAATACTATTGTAATAAAATGACATCCTTGTAAGAAGGTTGTGTCCTATGATAAATAATATTAGTCTAGATTAATTAAAATTATTTATATAGCTACAATACTATTCAGAGGTTCATGTGTCTGCTTCGTTCAAAATATTTTTTGATTTACTTTTTTCAAAGAAACCAACAGACATTCTTACTAATACATCAAATTTTTTACACTTTTATTAACAGCTTGTCATTATTATTTTTTAAGTCTTTAATATTGACCTTATGTTATTTTGTCATTTTATATTAAAATATTATATTGCTAACATAAGCTAAAACTAAAATATGAACCTATGAGCTATCTATCAAAAATGACAAAAGCAATAACTTTTTTAAGAAAAAAGTGAAGTGAATTTAAAACTGAGTCTACCTTCTTGGTTTAAAATATTTCATAAAATTTAGAAGGAATTGTTTTAATAAAGGTGTTTTTGCCTTTTTAGGGATCTTTACCGAAAATATATTTCTTAATTTAAAATTAAATTCTAAGCTTTTCAATCTATTTTATTGAAGTTTTTTGTTTACTTTGATTTCTTGATCACTTGATTATGTACACAAAATAAAAATTTAAAGTAAATGTTCTTAGATTTCACCGTATTCGCAAAAATTAAAACTTAAAAAAGTTCTTCAATGCCTAAAAATGGAATTCTAGGATTCGTTAAATTGTCAATAAGTTAACAAAAAATCTAAAACTAAATATCACTTTTAAGCGTACAGTAAAATTCAAGTTATAATTCGTTAATTTTGTGTTTGAATAATATAGAGACAGCAAGCAAGATAAAAAAATGATCAAACAAATAGCTTCTCTAATCTTATATCATTCTTATAGCTAATTGCGTTAATATTGTAACCAAAATTCAAATTCATTTTTAATTTTTTTATTTGATTGACAGTATCAATTTTGATTCAATTTTAGTATAAATTTATATTGAAAATTTTAACATTCAAAACTTTTCTGTATATTAAAATTAAAAGGAAATACAAAATTTTTACTTGCCTTTCCGTCGCTTTTCCTATAACCATCATGTATTTTCCAAACAAGCTCTGGGCCGGCAGATGCTCTTTGCTTTCCAATTTCAAAATATTGGCTAATTGGATTGCTTGTGATTGGATTTTGTGCGACGTTAGTGCCACTTTTAAATTTTGAAAACATTGTTCCTGCCGGCATACCATCGATTATCTTCGAGAATACAACCGACCAACTGATCTTTTGTTTTTCTTCAATTTTTGTAACTTTTTTTCATACGTTGTTTATACTACGTTATCACAAGTATTTTTTTCACATACATAGTAAATTTAAAAGTTAAGTTTAATTTCTTTTACAAAGTATTAGGCACTTAAGTTGAAATTGTTGCTTCCTTAAATATGATCTTTTGACATAATGTGCTCACCTGAAAGAAAAGAAATTGCCATTAGTGTCTTATAATATTAAAAATATATTCAATTGTACACATTGAAACCATTTTTTTTAAGATCTTAGACACAATTTAGATGCAGCTTTGCTTGCTTATTATCAACATTATTACGGAAAAAATTTTCAAATATTTTTGTTGACATATAGCGTATAAACATTAAAACAAACATCCCAGAAGAACACAAAATTTTTAATTTCATATAAAAATTATGAATGTTTCGGCTAAGCAAAATAATATTATTGGTGTATTGACACACGTGAAGTGTATGCAAAACCAAGAATCAAATCGACAGGGTGTGTGTAAACTTGTTGATGTCGCATCAGAAAGGCCCTACGTTGTTCGGCGTTCAACACCTCTAAAAGTATATGGCTTTGCTTCTAACGGAGAAGTAACATATAGAAATTTTGATGCAATGTAATTCGTAACACGTTATGTAAATATGCAATGGTGTGTGCTTTTAAACTATCCACCCTCTAATTCCCCTAACATCAAGGTCTTGGTCACTAAATATTCAAAGGCTGCCCTTTTTATCTCACGGCAATAAAAGTTCGACGATCGAGTAAATATAAATCATTGTATAAAAATGGACTGAAAAATTAAAGAGATGTTTAGTGTTTAGTTTCGACTACTTGTCAACATATCTTAATCAAATAATAAATATTAAAAAAAAAATTTAAAAAACAAATTATATTATTTCGTTATAACATTACCACTACAGTTAAAAATACTTAGTATCGTTTTAAAATTGCTATTATCTAACGAGTGTTAAGTGTGTCATGTGTGTGGTTGATTGTTTAATTGAAACAATTGCTCCACAAATAAATATATTTATTATTTTTTAAAACACAAACATCAATACAAAAACAATAATAACATTGACAATTCTTTTTTATAAAATTAATAATATTTACAACTTGTTATATAAAATTACTTTCAATTACTTTTTTAATCTCATAAATAATAATAATAATGATTTTAAAAAATACTGTAGTGTAGTATTTGAAAGTAATTGTTGATATACTATTATTATTACTTATTGAAACCTCTCCAAAATAATACACTACACTTTAATATTTATATTTTTAATAATTTAAGAAAAAATACACCTTTTTTTATAGATATTATTAACAATATTTTTAATTTGATTTATAAAAATATTAAACTAAACGAAACTATTTTTTTACTTTACTTGTTCATAATAAACATTTTAAGTTTTCTGTCGACTCACTTATTGACTAAATAAATTCTGTCAAGTAAACTTTCAATGACTACTTGACAGAATTTAGCTTACTACGTTTGTTTTTGTGCGGTTATAAAAAAAAATTTTAAAATTAAAATTATCTATTGCCGCCACAGTACTCCCCCGCCAGACGCAGCGTCAGCGCGTCGACTGGCTTGTTAGGAGAGAGTTGCAAATCTTACTTTCTTGGCGATCGTATCGCAATTCACTGAATCGTTTTGGAATGAGAAACAGGGCTTAAGTCTTTCAATTGAAATTTTCGTATTTTTGTTCTTAATTTTTAATTCAAAGTAAGATGGTGAACGTTTAACGACCAAATATGGGCCGTCATAGGGACTTTGCCAACCCATTTTGTGAACCGCTCTCACAAAAACGTGGGAGCATTTATCTAACTCTTTAAATTTAAAAAACCTATGTTTTGCATGATCTGAAGGCTTAACAGGTCGAATATTAGAGAATAAGTTCTGCAAATTATTAATAACTTCTGTTTGAGATAATGCTGACGATTTTTCCTGTAGAAAATCTCCTGGAAGCCTAATAGTTTCACCATAAACTAATTCGGCAGGTGAAGCTAGATATTCTTCTCTTAAAGTTGTTCTAAGGCCTAATAAGACAAAGGGAAGAGCCTCTGACCAACGATTAGTATCGTAACTCAACAATGTGGCTTTAAGTGTTCTATGCCATCTTTCGATGAATCCATTCGATTGTGGGTGGTAGGCAGTAGAACGATTTCTTTTGAACCCCATAAGTTTTCCTAATTCTTGGAACAAGGCGGACTCAAACTGCCTTCCTTGATCTGTAATTATTACTTCTGGTACACCAAAACGTGCTATCCAAAACCTGCAAAGAGCTGCAGCACAAGTTTTCGCTTGACAATCCTGTAAGGGTATGGCTTCTGGCCATCGTGTAAAACGATCTAAATTGTTAGGCAATACCGAAAGTTTTCAGATACTGGTAAAGGGCCTATAATGTCTATATGAATAGTTTTAAATCGTTCAGACACTGGGTTGAAACAATTTGCAAAATTTTTGACGTGCCGTGAAATTTTATTCTTTTGACAAGGTAGACAGGCTCGTGACCATTCGTTACAGTCCTTATTCATTGAGGGCCAGAAATATTTGGACGTGAGAGCCTTATTTGTTGCTCTAATACTAGGATGGGCTAAATTATGAACAGTTTTGAAGACTTCATATCTATGGTTCCTCGGTATGTATGGACGCATACGATTCAGCGAGTTTTCACAAAAAATATCGACATTTGTACCTAACACAGGAAATTTTGAAAACTTGCTTGCATTTGTTTTTAAAAGGTCAAGTAAAACTGTATCATTTTGTTGATCCTTGGCGATGGTTTCGAAATCTATAGTTGGAGGACATTTAACTTCGTTGATACTTGAAAGGGCATCAGCAACGACATTTTCTGAACCTTTAATATATTGAATATTGGTTGAAAACTGTCCAATATAGTCCAAATGACGAAGTTGCCGAGGAGAAGCTTTTTCCGGATTTTGTTTAAACGCATAAATGAGTGGTTTATGGTCAGTAAAAATGGTAAATTCTTTACCTTCGAGATTGTATCGGAAATATTTAATACTTCGATATATCGCTAATAATTCTCGATCATACGTGCTGTAATTTTTCTGAGCAGAATTAAGTTTAACCGAAAAAAAACCTAAAAGTTGCCAAGAACCTTTAAAGTATTGTTGAATAGTGGCACCGATCGCTGTATCAGACGCATCTACAAAAATAGCTAAAGGAAGGGCAGGATCAGGAAAAGTTAAGAGAGTATTATCACAAATTTGTTCTTTAACGATCTTAAATGCTTGGATAGAATCTATTTTTTTCTTTCCTTCTTTTTTACCACCCTTGAGATAATTATTCAGCAATAATTGATACTGAGCTGCCTTGGGTAAAAATCGCCTATAAAAGTTGACTATTCCCAGGAAACGTCTAAGCTCTTTTACTGTTTCGGGGCGTTTGAAATTTTTGATTGCTTCCACTTTATCAGGAGATGGTTTAATTCCTTCGGAACTGACAAAGTGGCCCAGAAAATTTAGGCTTGATTTTAAAAATTGACATTTGTCTAAATTGATGATTAAACCATGTTCTTGCAATCGTTGAAATAATTGTTCCAAATGTGTTAAATGTTCTTTTTCAGAATTAGATGCAATTAGTATATCATCCAAATACACGAAACAAAATGGTAAGTCTTTAAGGACCCAATTGATGAATCTTTGGAACGTCTGTGCCGCGTTACACAGTCCAAAAGTCATGCGGGTAAATTCAAAAAGACCGAATGGCGTACAAATTGCTGTTTTTGGTATATCCTCTGGATCTATAGGTATTTGGTGGTACGCTTTCATGAGGTCTATAGATGAAAATATTGTACAACCACGAAGATGATGTGTAAAATCATGTATTAATGGGACAGGATATCTATCCGGGACAGTAATAGCGTTTAGACGCCTATAGTCCCCGCATGGTCGCCACCTACCATCTTTCTTTTCAACAAGATGTAAAGGTGAAGACCAAGGGCTATTGGAAGGCCTGCAAATTCCCTGTTGTAAGAGATATTTAAACTCTTTCTTGGCAATATCTAGTCTTTCAGTCGATAATTTCCTAACTTTAGAGACAACTGGATTGCCATTTGTAATTATTCTGTGAGTTACAGAATGTTTAACTTGGTTACAAAAACCTGAGTCAGTTATAACTGTTGGGTATTTTTTTAGCAAACTTTGGATCTGTTGATCTAAGGATGGATCGCAAAATAATGATAAAATTGAGCTTGAGCCTTTACATAATTTTCCGATTGAATTTATTGAAGTTAAAGGATCTATAAGTTTCCTCTTTCTCATATCGACCAATAATCCATAATAAGAAAGGAAATCCACTCCAATAATAGGTTTACTTATATCAGCAATAACAAAGTTCCATTGTAAAGAACGACGAAGTCCTAAATCTAATTCTAGGGACTTTCGACCGTAAGTGTTGATAACTGACTGATTTGCAGCCAAAAGTTTGAAACTAGAAGGTGGTAATCTTCCAGTTGAAGTTGCTGGTATGACAGAAATATCAGCTCCGGTATCAATTAAAAAATTTTGACGTGTAGAATAATCGTAGATATATAGGCGGCTAATTAATTGGCCTGTTGCAACTGCCACCTGAGTTGGTAGGCTATCTAGTTTTTTTGTTGCGAAACAAATGAACAAGGCTTTACGCATTTATTTGCCTTGTCACCAAACTTCGAATGATACCAACATAAAGTGGATTTTCCTTCCGATCCATCGCGGTTTATGTGTCTTTTTGACCTCGAACGAGATCTAGAGCGAGGAAATCTGAATTGTTGCTTTGACATCCTGAGCTCAAAATCTTTGAATTGCTTGGTTAGTAACCTCAATTGATCCTGCACTGAATTTTCGGAATTACTTTCGACTGGATTCGAATATGCAAAAACTTTAGGTTTATTGTAAACCTCCGTAATTTTGTCAGCGCATTTAGCTAACTCAGATAAATTACCAGGGGTACAAGATAGAATTGCTTGGATATTTTCTGGCAAACGCTGCAACCAAAGTGAATGCAATAGTTCGTCTGAGACTTTGTCCCCACCTAATTCCTTCATATCACGGAGCAATTGAGATGGTTGTCGATCTCCTAGACTAAGATCATTAAGTAATTGATTCAGCTTTGATACCTCGCTGGCTGAAAGCCTTTGAATTAAATTAAGTTTTAAAGTAGTATACGGCTCATTAACGTTAGGTTCTTTTACTAAGTCACTAACTACACGAATAGTCTCCCCATCTAAAGCTGTGAGAACATAGTTCAATTTGGTTTCTTCAGAAGTTATTCTTGTAAGCCTAAATTGCGCCTCTAACCTATCAAACCAAAGTTGTGGAGTATTTCTCCAAAATGGTGCAGGTTTAATAGATACTGCAGAAATAGTAGATTCACCATCACCCGCGTTCAAGTTCATTTTTGCACAAAAACAAACGTTAACACTCCAAAAAAAAATAAACAATACTAAAACTAATTCTAATAGAAAAGAATTTGTGAAAATTTCTAACTTTATATATAATAAATTTACTTTAAAATTTTTAAAATATTTAAAAAGAAAAACTAAAATACTTGGTGTCAGGAGCACTTCTTGTATGACAGGAGTGTTTCGTTTTTAGCAGGATCTCTTCTTTAATTGACAGGAGCGTTTCTTTTTTAGCAGGAGCTCTTCTTTAATTGACAGGAGCGTTTCTTTTTTAGCAGGAGCTCTTCTTTAATTGACAGGAGCGTTTCTTTTTTAGCAGGAGCTCTTCTTTAATTGACAGGAGCGTTTCTTTTTTAGCAGGAGCTCTTCTTTAATTGACAGGAACGCTTCTTTTTTAACAGGAGCTCTTCTTTAATTGACAGGAGCGCTTCTTGATGGTTGATGTTTGATTTCTATAGTGTTGATGCGGAAATAGTCCGAATCTTAATTTTTGTTTTTGTTTTCTTTTCCCGGTGTGGTCCGGCCAGGGTTCAATTCCCTGTGTAGTCACCAGTTGTAGTGTAGTATTTGAAAGTAATTGTTGATATACTATTATTATTACTTATTGAAACCTCTCCAAAATAATACACTACACTTTAATATTTATATTTTTAATAATTTAAGAAAAAATACACCTTTTTTTATAGATATTATTAACAATATTTTTAATTTGATTTATAAAAATATTAAACTAAACGAAACTATTTTTTTACTTTACTTGTTCATAATAAACATTTTAAGTTTTCTGTCGACTCACTTATTGACTAAATAAATTCTGTCAAGTAAACTTTCAATGACTACTTGACAGAATTTAGCTTACTACGTTTGTTTTTGTGCGGTTATAAAAAAAATTTTAAAATTAAAATTATCTATTGCCGCCACAATACTAAACGTCAAGTAAGTTTTCATGACTACTTGATGTTTATTAACCTACTTCGATTCATTTTCAAAAAAAAAAAATATTTTAAATTTAATTTTGACGAGCCGCCACATGTGCTTAAAAAAATAAAAATTAAAAGTTAATGTTTAATCATTAAATCAATTTGGTGCATTAAACAAAATCCGGTAAATATTGTCAAATGTACTGACGAAATTTAAATGAAGCCCTCTCTTCATTATTTCAGGCAAACTATTAACGTGTTTTTTGTTACTCTCGGGTAAGAAGATAGAGATCAGACCGCAACCTTTAGCCTAAATGAAAATGTATTTATATTTTTTGGTAAAAGCAAATAAGACATTTTACCGCACTCAATTTCTCCTTTATCCCACCGACTGGGAAAACGTCGCCATTCAGATTAATCTCGCGGGTCATTGCAACTTTCTCAGATAAAATAGTCTGTGTCGCTTGTGACACAAACGATGCGGCTATCGCCACTCCCGCACTCGAGCCATCTTCTGGTACATCCCCCGGTCCCACGTGTATATGTATATTACTTTAAAGACTTTAAATATATAATAACCTGTTTAGTAAACATTTAAATATTTACTTATTCAAAGTTTGATTTGTTTCATTATATATTCAAGGAGATATTCAAACAGATAACGTTATAGCAGTAGTTTTAAAAATTTTGAATTATTGATGAATGTTGACTTAATTTCAAAAGACGACCATGAAACGATTGAGCGAAGTGTAGACGAGACTGCAAGTGATACCGATGGAATGTTATCAGATACTCCAGAAGGTATCGTAAAAGACAAAAAATTTTATCTCACTGATAAATCTTGCTTTAAATTTAGAAACTAAAAGAAAATTAGAAAAATATTTCTTAATTAATGAAAAGAGAAAAGTTTACACATGCACTATTTGCTTCAAGGCCTACAAACATCTTAAATCTTTGAAGTCGCATTTTTTAAATGAACACGAAATTACAATGGAACGAACAGACTTGGTCAAAAAGAAATATCAGTGTAACATTTGCCAACGTAGATATTCGCGTAAAAAAAATCTCAAGGGACATTTATTAAAAACCCATAAAATTGTAATGGAAGAGGTGAAGTTTTCGGGAAATAAATATGATTGTATAATATGCAATATGCAGAGAACATGGTTTGGAGAAGAAAACTGCAAATTGTCCTATATGCGAAGAAATATGCGTATCTCTTAGTATGTGGATACAGGTCAGGAATTAGCACTGGGTAGATGGCAAAGGGTTGACCTGCCAAGATACTACGTAACACTTGCTTATAGTAGTTCTTTCCACAGACAATTGCGTGTAATACATGGAAAAGTGACATCTAATCAAATAGATAATGAGTTTCAAATATAAAATTATTAATCGGAATTATAATCTTATAATATATATTATAAATATAATATATATATGTTTATTCAAAATAAATTTTTACAAAACTTCTTATTAAATCTCTTAAATTTTTTTACTTTGTATTTTGGGAAATAATAACCGTGTGTCTTAAAAAAATGGTTTCTTCTTCCTGTGGTGTCTGCTAAATAACCCCATAAATTTGCGAGTACAAGCTCTGCGGTTTTTTATCATTATTATTTTTAGTTTGTCTGACTTTATTTCCTAATGTGCTATGAAATGTTAAAAAGGTTCCTTGGAAAGATTCGGCATAGGCTTACTAGTAGTCCTAGTAGCAAAAGTAGCTCTACTTAATCAATGAAAGAGGGCTACTTTTCAGTCATAACACTTACTTTCTCAGGGAAAACAAATGGTGTATTTTATGTATATCTAGATATCTAAATGTGTACGCTTCAAATCCATAGGTATAATTGATTTTGATAAAACTTGGAATAAATATTTAAAAATTTTATCGAAATCAGTCAAAACTGTTTGTATACAATAATATTTAAAGCTCTTCAAAAGTCAAGCAAAAAATTTTTCGGATGCTCAAAAATAATTTCGTTTATAAGTATAAGTGATGTTCATAAGTGAATTTTCATGGGTACTTTTGTGATGAGCTCACAAATAAAGAATTTTGTTAATACTATTTAATTACCTTTTCATAAAAACAGGAAAAGACAGATAAAGCTTACTTGCCTAAAAACGCTTTTGCCTAATTTACAAACACATTTGAGTATTTTTGTTTAATTTAGATCTTTGTTTTGGAAAAAGCACGCTAGTAAAATTTTGCAGCATCAAAAAGAACCTAGTAAATAGTCATTTCAGTTAAAAATTTATTGAAGTTATATATGAGCCAAAGATTATGGAAAACATATAAAATTTGAAACTAAGAAATGTTTTCTTGTGCAGTTTTGGCATTTTTTCTTTCTGTAGTGCACAAGGTTAATTTTTAAAGAGTTCTTATATTATAAGAATAATAAAAGCAGAGATAATATTTTCTAAAAAATTTCGACTGGTCCGTCTACATTTGTCCGTATTTAATCGAAAAATGATTTCGAAGTAATCCCGTCATTAGGCTGAATAGAAAAAACGTAATTCGAAATCAAATAAGACATAGAGTTTGTGTGAATGCTATGTGCCTACCTCATGTATAAAAATTTATGATATTAAACTATTACCAATTAAAAGAAGTATCATAACAGCTTCCTGCAGCAAAAACTTAATCTTTTCTTCTGTATTTATAGGACTTGTTTAACCGGTACTTTGTGACCTCATTAATGAGTTATTTTTTATTGAACTACAAAGTTCAGATGGTAGATGGTTAATGTCCATATTTTTATTCATAAATTGCTTATCTAATTAATATGAATTCTTATTTGTACTTATTGTTATCTTATATATTTCACATGAACTATTATTCATAGCTTGCATTAACTTTTTTAACATAATTCAAATTGAAATTTCCTACGCGTTATATTTTTTTAAGCTTTAAAAATAGGCTCAGTATTTTTTCTGTCTGATATCATTATATAACTATAAAATTCTCTGAAAAAATAAAAAAACCATAAGAGGCATAAATTAAATAAATATATTTTCACAGTACTCTCATAACATGAATATTTTTTCACTCCCTAAAGATTCTACTACGTGAAGTGAACTTGTAATTAAGGATCACTTGTATGTAAAACAATAAACTGTAAAACTCAAACATATTGTGAATCATCTTATCAGGTTTATTAAAAGCTTAAGGTAATTACATCTCCTATGCTGTTTCATTGTTTAACAAAATTTATGCAGTTAATAAAACAAAACATAAAAGTCATCTAAAGCCCTTCTTAACAACTCTCAGAGCAATAAGACGTGAAAATAATTTTATATATTCAGTTGTACGTTTTCATTAAATAAAAACCTAATCTTTCAGTAAAGAAATGGTGGCTTTAATCTTAGAATAATGAGATCCATAAACTTGTACATAGAATATAAGCCGAAGTTATATACTCAAACTTTTCTAATAAAAACTAGCGAAAATATTTAGGGTTTTCGTCTTTTTGGTTATTTAAGAGCTTGGTTAATAATATTTCTATAGAATTTCTAAACTTAAAAGAATGTAAAATATTTTTGCTTCTTTAAAGAATTTAAAATATTTCCTCAGGCAGGTATATATTATGAATACAAGTGACAAAAATTTAACTTGTATGGTATAAGTAAAAAAACTATAAAAAATTGTAGTGCAAATCTTTCTACTATAGCAGATGAAGCAATTCAAGTGGGACGTTTTTAAATTAAAATTGGAATTTACTTGATTTACACTTCTAACCGTCGTTTCAAATAAAGCACTTAATTTATTTAAACTTTTATCATTGCGTCATTTTATTTTTATTCTTCTGATAATTGAATTTCATGACGCAAGGGAACATTCTATCTAATAGTGTGTTTATAATGGCCAAATGTACTACCAATTTAGAATTTGTATGGAAAATCTCTAGTATATTTCTCAAATGTACCAATCTAAATCTAGTGTGCTTTGCTAGTTCATTGTTCAATGCACTAGAAAGCTCACAGCAATACGGAGGGGAAATTTTGAGTAATTTTTGGGATTCTCTTTTCCAAGAATTATTTAGTAGTGATTAATTGTGGAAGTTAGGTTAAGTTTAACTGTTGGGATATAAATTATTCTTTACAACAACAAAGGTAAGCAAATATATACTAATCAAAATATACTAGGACCCAGTATAAACTCTTATTTTTATACATGAACAAATGGTAGTACATGTAGTTAGTACATTTGGCCACTGTAAACGCACTATAACCAAACAACGTTGTAATTGCTAATAAAACTAATGAAATCGTTTAATAAATTAAAATATAATGGAGAAATACATTTATATAATTTGAAACTATTAAGTGTAAGTGCAAATTTGCTCGTTCTTCTACCCATGCCCTTTAATGCGTCATATTCCTTAAAAATAAATGACAAAACGTTCACCTACAAATAAAATATTATATCAACAAAAATAATGCAGCCTACAATTTACTAAAAACCAAAAACATTTTAAAATGAGCTGTACTGTAAAAGCCTTTCTAAAACTTCTACCGTCTGGGGTTATAATAATAAATAAATGATAAATGATAAAAGAATTTCAAAAACAAAATGATATCAGTTAGAGAGATAAAAACTTTCCAATATAATGACATTTTACTTTTTCTAAAGTTTGATGATTTAAAAAAACGCAAAAAACTTTACAGCAAATATTTGAAATATATTATATATTTAAATAATATTTATATATAATAATATTTATAATATCTATATAATATTCTAATAAAATTATTGCTAACTTTTCCTCGTATAATACAGTAAAGACTAGAGCAACAACAAAATTTTTCTCTTTTTAGAAATCTTTTTGTAAATTTTTTGAAGCTGCTAGCTTTAAGAGATCATAACAATAAAGTTTTTCTATTTTTGGAGAATTTTTTGGAAATGGTTTGAAACTGTTTGATTAGCTAAAGCTGATTGTCAGGAGATTAATCAGAATTTATTTTTCTTTTATGTGTACAAATTTCTTTCAAATATCATTCTTTTATTCCTAAGCGAAATAAGTTTCTTACAATTAGTGAATTAACTTACTATATACAAGAGACTATATAAATATTTTATTTCTTTGTAAAATTAAACTTCACTAGCTTAGAAAAGAACTGAATTTTACTAATAATAACTTAATGTAATAACATAAGGAGGATAACACATTAAGCATGTCTATATCTGCTTTAAGCATATTTCTAGGTTATGGAAAGCACTAAATCCTTCATAATTTAGTATATTTTGATTATTTTCTAAAGTGTTTCTCATTATGACATTAAACAAACATAAGCTTAAGTAAATTTTTTAAAATACAAGTGCTTAATGTTTTTTAGCTTTTATTTATTTTTCAAATGAAAAAAACTTTTCACTTTATCATTTTATCATAAGCTCCGACTTTATTCATTACATTGAATTCTTCGTAATAATAGTGTTATTCAACTAACTTTATAGAGGGATATATGTATACTATATATTAATTTTTATGTGAAATGAAACTCACAAAATTTTAAGGAGATAGGTTGCAGTACCTAGCAAGAAATTTATGCCTTCATAGTTTAGTCATCCAAATTTAGCAAGGCCGCTAGTCATCTGAAACTTTCATACAGAATGTATGAAACGAGTCTATAAAGTGTTTAAGTTAATTATTATTAAAGGTAAAACAACAACTTAAGGGTTTTAAAATTTTTTCTGATAATCAAGTAGTTAAAAGTGTAGGGCTTAAATTTATAATGAAGTTCATATTTTTCCACTATATAGGCTGTAATTTATATAAATAATTCTAACAGCCAATATACACGGTTCTTTATACAAAATTTCTTTCCTTGTATTTTATTCTAGAATGGTAGTACATTTGTATAGCAGCTTTGGCCACTGTGAACGAACTATCAGTTTACACTATAAATAACGTAGGTAAAGCTGGCAGTGGCTTTGTAGCAGAACCGCTTGAAACATGGTCTATAATTAAAGGCTAATTTAAAGGTGGGCACCCACTTAGTGCGTATATCTCAGCGGGTAACTTTTTTGACGTCAAAATGACGTACAAATGAATTTCACGCTGAAATATCCACATATGAGGGGGAACTTTAGCGTGAGTCTATGACGTCATAAAAGTTACCCGCTGAGATATACGCACTAAGTGGGTGCCCACCTTAAGGCTCACAAAATATCAACAACAAAAAATTTTTGCTCCTTCCGTTTTCGCGCTAGAAGGGATTTATGACTTCGAACTGCACGAAAAATTGAAAAATCGTCATTTCTTACAAACTAGTGAGCAGAATCCTCCAATACTCAATATTTAACATATAAATAGCTAATTTTAATTAAATGAGCCAAAAAATAATTTACGGCTTCACCCTTTTATCCAAAATCCACGTATAAGCTTTAGTAAGAAGAACAATCCCATGCCTTCGAATCCCGTCAAAAATACGTAATAAAACCTACTAAATTATTAAAAGCTCATTTAAGGCTTTTCTAATATATCAAGAAAAATTGAAATAAACGTTGCAATTTTTGCACTGCACTGCTTACTGTTGAAGTACAGCCTACTGAACTACATTTTCTGCTTTTTGAATGCAAATAGTTTTGAACCACTTCAATTGCCACCACACACTGAAATTTCCTTGAAGCTAGGCATATCATTAAAAAGCTTATGGGCCAAATAAGCAATATTTGTTTCGCAATTAAAAATAACGCATTTTTTGGCTATAGAAAATCTATACAGCTCACTCCCATAAATTTCAAGTAAAATACTTGAGTGCTGGCGATATGAATGGGGTCCTAATCCTTTTTCTATTATATTAAGCGATAGTTGTATAAATTTATTTTTTGAATTTTGGCAAAGTTTTTGTTCCAGACCTTTGTTTTCTGATAGAGCAACAAGTATTACTTGCAAAAGAGTATCAAATGCACAAGTATTTTGCAGTAAATAAGATTTGCCTTTGATATTTGATATCCCGGTTCCACAGCTTCCGTTCTTCATCAATGGCAGGGTTTTACTTTTTTCGAAATTTATACCATCCAAGTAGGTCCTTTGGGTTGTTCAAATACTTATTTTGTCTTACATGTTCTGTGTTATTTTTTCCTCTCCAGTTTTCCTCTTCCTCAACAGCAAGGACGTGAGACCTTTTATTTAGTTTTTGTATATTTTCATTTTAGGAATCCTGAATGTTTTCTATGTTAGGCTGAGTAAGTATAAGTTGATCATTTAAGATTTCAATCTGGGAGAATGGTAGGAGCCGTTAATTATTTGCTATAGCATTAAATTAGCAAATGTCAAGTTAAACATGTATACTGAATTCAAATTGATTCTGCTCGCTAGTTTTTTAGGTATTCCAATTTTAAATATTCGCGCAGTTGGAATAAATGTATCCACCTGCTGCGTGAAAACCGTTAGTTTTTAATAATCTTTTCTAACGTTATTTAAGAGTACTTAGCTGTTTTAAATTAATTCAGTCATTTTATTTTTTTTATTATGATTTTGTAGGATATAACAATATTTTCCATGTCATATTACGAACAAGGATTCTGGGAGAATGGTAGGAGCCGTTAATTATTTGTTTGCATATTTGGATATTAATAGTTAGTTTCAAGCTTCACACAAAATTTAAAATGATTGTGCTCATTAATTTTATTGGATTTCCGAAGGTCCTACTTTCGAGTGGCTTGGAAGTGGTTATGCACTTGTAATGCCAAAACTGCAACGTTTATTTCAGTTTTTCTTGATATATTTGAAGAGCCTTAAATGAGCTTTTAATAATTTAGTAGTTTTTATTACGTATTTTTGACGGGATTCGAAGGCATGGGATTGTTCTTCTTACTAAAGCTTGTACGTGGATTTTAGATATAAGGGTGAAGCCGTGAATTATTTTTTGGCGCATTTAATTATAATTAGCTATTTATATGTTAAATATTGAGTATTGGAGGATTCTGCTCACTAGTTTGTAAGAAATGACGATTTTTCAATTTTTCGCGCATTTGGAAGACATAAATCCTTTCTAGCGCGAAAACGGAAGGAGCAACAAATTTTTTTTTGTTGATATTTTGTGAGCCTTTAATTATACACTATGTTTCAAGTGGTTCTGCTACAAAGCCACTGCCAGCTTTACCTACGTCTATAAATACAGGTTTTTCAGATTAGTTTCATCAATTTGCAAATTGACTTAAAAGTTATTGTAGTAGTAACTATCAAATGTTAAAAGTAGCTATGATATAGTACTTTTTATGAGATCTTTAAAAACTTTATAACAACTTTGAAAAATATTTCTTCTGAATGAAAATCTGTAACTCAATTCTGAAGACTGGGTTTGTGATATGCAACCATGTTTTATTTAAAATTGAAAATTGATGTTCTCAATGAAAATTCTAAAGTACAATTTAATGGCAATAATTAGGTATTTGTAATCCATAAAAAAATTTTTTTTCGCTAGGCGTTAAGGGTTAAATAGCCCATAATTACTTTTAGTAAAATAATACTCTGTAAAAATATACTTGATTTCTTTAAACCATGAATTTTTCAAAAACTAGTAAGTAATAAGTCAATTAAATTTTATATAATTATTGATACTCGAAGCCTTAAAGTACTAAATTTGAAATGTTGGGGTAATAACTTATTTTGCTTTATAAATTCAATAATGAACAATTCAAACTTTGTAATTTAAATAGGGCTTACAAGGTTTTTCTAAGAATTTTATGGGGAATTAATTGCATGGTTTAAATCATTCAAAAATTCGCAAAAAATCTACGTGTAAGCTAATCTTTGATATAATGCTGCTTTTAGAATTTTTGCAAATAATAAAGCTAAGATTTTATAATTTATAATTTCTTCATCAAATTTATATCGAACCAAATTATAAGAAATTTTATCAAATAACAATCCCAGCTTAGGTAAATTTAAATGTGCATTCTTGTCTGTAAAAATTGCATGTGACTTTTAATAATTCAAGTCTAATTTATATGATGCCTGTTTCTGAAAAACTGTTTCCTTCACGCTTGGAGATATATGTATTAGTTTGATAGCCATGTGAGTGTCTGTAAACTAATAAAATTTAATTTCCTTATACCCTGCAAACATTACGATACGAAAACGAATCCGATTTTGTATCGTTTCTACGAACAAATCATCCGAAATCGTATCCAGACCCGTATCGCGTTTGGATTCGCACGCGATAAAAACGCTAGTCCATTTTCGGATCCGACAAACACTACAAACCGCGATATCTTTAAATGTATAGGTGTTTTAGCAAATCTATTATAGATATATCATGCGATTTCATTACTTCTAAAGGGGTTGTATACATTTTTTCTCTCTGTCACACTTACTGAAAATGAATTATGTTAGGGGAAAGAAAACTCATATCTTTTTTTATATAAACAATATATTTGTTTTTCTTAAACACATAAATTACATATAAATTATTTAATTACAAATAAATTATTCCAATTGTTTACACATTAAAAGAAAACACACTAAATTTAAAACACGTAATTTAGAACAAGCAATCGCGACTTAGGCAAACAAAATACTACACTAACAATCTCAAAGAACAGAGATCTTGACTTATTTGTTGCATGAATTTTGAGAGTTGAACAGAAATTTTCTTTAGGACTTAGAATATTTCGTGATCAAATCTTCATACATTTATATGAAGGGGAAACTCACCGCTGGGTTCTTCTCACTCTTTAGCATACTTTGTACTTTTCTAACACTTCGCGCTTTGTATCGCGGCGAACGATACTCCGACAAAATGTTTGCAGGGTAGGGGCTATTCACTATTTTTTCCAACTAATCAAGCCGCTCTCTTGTTCAATGTAAATTAAATGGGATGGCAGGCTTGAGAGTAAAAAATTAAACATGTTCAATTTTCTTGATGAGTTGGCAAAAATAGTGAATAGCCCCTATTAGATATGCATATGCCATAGAATTTAAGTTTTTACTAAGGTTGTAAAATTCCTTCTATTGGAAGTTGCTTAATCATTATATATATATCATGGAAATGAGTTAGGGTCTTGCAATCTACTAATAATAGATTGTAATTGTTTTAAATTTTGTAAAAAAAAAAAAAAAAAATGAAGTTATATTGGCTGTTTTTTTAGAAAAAAGCAAAAACCCTGAAAAATTGTCAGTTTTTTGCGAACGTTCAAATTACTAATTTTTTTTCCAGAACTTGTTAATATTGTTCAAAATTAATTTTTTAAATAAGAAGAAAGTACTGTAAGCTTTAGACTAAATTTTTTTTCTTTGTAATAATCATATTAATAAAATAAAAAAGTATTTAAGTATTTATTTTAATAATAAAAAAATATTGTAAGCTATAAAAAAAAATTTTTTTTACTCATTATCATATAGATTAATAAGCTATAAGCGTTTAACTGCGTGGGGGCTATACATACATCTGAAAAATTCAAGCTCCTGTAACTCGAAAACGTGAAAAGTTAGACCCCAACTTTTTGTGTTTTTTGCCGATGAAATTTTATCTTCTTTCTTACCTCAACGGATTATCAATCATTCTTAGGACGCCCTTATATATATACAAATTAATGAATTTACATACAGGTGAATATCGAGACTGGCAAAAAGTAAGAAGTCATAATAGAGCTCCAAATCGGACGCCCTACCAAATTTGTCAAATAAGGGCTGCCCGGCTCTGCCAAATCGGCTACTTGGGAATAAGGCAAGCCAAGTTGATTTTCTGCCAGGGTTTTCCTGTGAGTTTTTGCTTTGATTTTTAAAAACCATTAAAACCAAACTTAAAAGAGCTTAGACTAAAACTGCTCCAAAAATCAAAATCAAATTATAAAACTATTTGTAAGTGTTAAAGCTATAAAAAATCACAAAATTGTTAAAATATAATATAACAGTCCGTTTTTGGTATAATTTGTTTAAGTATAAACTAACTGTGGTTTATACTTTTAATCACACAGAACAACCAAATATTCCAAGTATCTCCATCAAATTTTAGTACACAATTTAAGAGTTCAGAAGTTGTTACAATGTTGCCAATTTCAAGGTGGAAAAAATTGATTCTAATAGATTCTAAATACTAAAAATAGAATAAACTATTTGAAAGCGTGCATGTCTCTTACTTAAAGTACCCAAGGCTCTCTTTAATATTCAAAAGCAAAATTTATTAAATCAAGTAAGAAAAAGGTTTTTACAATATATATATTCATCATATAATTCATACTTATAACGCGGATTCAAATTAAAAATGTTCATTCTAATACCAAGATAAAAAAAGCCATTTTTAGCCAAAATGTCTAAATGTACATAAATTTTCTTTAAAATATCGGAGAATACGAATAAAATGCAAAAGTTGGATATAAGAGTTAAAATTTAATATAAATATAAAAGCCCAGAAAAATCCTTATTTTAAATTTTTTTATCCTTAATTTACATATATTTTTATTTATGCGAAACAAAAATATAAAAACCAACCTTCTTAATTAGCTCAACACATAAAAATTACCTGGAAAGCTCCGGCTGGTATTAAATTATACTTGCAATGACCTTGATAAAGGCAAGTATTGTTTTTATTTCACATAACACTATTTACTAACCGCTGTAATTAATTCCAAAATGTGGATAAGCTATTATTTTCTGATTTTAAAATCATTTATTCCAAAAATTTTTAATTTTTTCAATATTCATATTAAAATATTATTCAGTTTCAAAAAATTTAAAAATTGTTGCTCCGTTGCAAATAAAAAGTTTTCATTCATAAAATATCAAAAATATATCATAAATCTTGAGAATATAATAAAAAGCACAAAGTTGAAAAAAAATGGATTTAGAAGCCAACCTGTTGTATCTTGGTTCAAAATTAATGACCACATCAAGCACATTTTTCACTTTAGGATATCATTCCATCTGTGTAAGCTCAAACTAAAAAAAACTAGATACTTGATAAAATTAAATCCACATTTCCAGATACTGGAAGGAATCAACAGGATGCAGTCGTTTTCTATGAAGGGAACACAAGAATAAAACCAACACGTTTATACAGACCAAAGCCGAATAGCAGACTAAACAAAATACAGTAGGTAAAAATCTATTCCTGTATATTCCCGTAGACAATATATAATTGACACCATTATACTCCCGGGATAAAGGAAAATTTTATAAGTCCCGGATACTTCCCCTTAAATTTTAGGGCTTTTAAAGCTCTTATTTTAGAGCTTTCAAGAGCTCCCCAATATGTCCTTCAAATATTACGATACCTTTAGGATTTTATTCATTTAATTAACTGTAAAAAACCCAACCTTATCATTAAGTTCACAAGCGTATTTTCATTAATATTATACGTTAGATAATCTAAATGCTGCAGGACAATAACCACTATAACTTTATCTTTGAAACAATGTAACGAAAATAACTTTTCTATCTTTTGTCGAGGTCAGTTAAGTTTCCTATATCCTTTTACTATCAAGGTTACTGGAAAGTGGATTTATATGTGAAACAAATATACAAATAAAAAAGATTCTTCTGCGACTTTAAGATATCTTTATTCAACAAGGTCTGCAGTTTATGGGAAGCTTTGTGAAGCAAGTTCAATATAGGTAGGAGCTGAATAAATTTTGGCCATAACCTGTTGCATTATTCTTTGGTAAAGTTTATTAATTTAAAAAAATAATTAAAGTATCGTTTTTTAGAATTATTAATTCATTAAGCGTATTTAGTCAAAGGTAAAAGATGTAATAACAAAACAAGAGTTTTGAAATTTTGATTCAGATCTATCCTAGTAAAAAGGCTTTTATCATTCTTTTGTTTTAAATATTAAATGACTGAAAGCATCAACAAATATTATAGATTCAGTTGTTTGTGGAAACCATTTTGAAAAATTTCATCTTTTTTACTCAAGGGTAATTAACTTGATCATATTTGAAAATTTCTCTTTTAATGATCAACAAGTAAATTATTAATTTTGTGCATTACAAAAGGTGATTGTATATAAATAAAAAAGAAGTGAATAGTTTATTCTTTGGAGGCAAAATCTTTTTATTTTTTTTATACTTATTTTGTTTATAACCAGCAACTGGCCCAGCAAACGTTGTTTTGCGAAATATAAATTATTCCTAGGATAATTTTAGTAGAATAAAATGACTAACTTATTTTCAGTGTGTGAGGATGTGGTATTGTATATGAGTTAAAGAGGCATGGAGTGCTGTGAATGATGATGGAATATAAAAAATAGCAAAACTTTTTGCTATCCCATCTTTAGCTAACACAAACAAACTTGATGGTTTGTCCACTCGAGAGCATGCCACGTATAATTGTCTGTGTGAAAAACATGGTGTGCTCAAGTCTAAGCCACAAACAGTCATCTTAGACCTTGAGACTTATTGATAGTCATCGCAAATGCCAATCTTATTGGAAACTGAAGACGTTTAAATTGAATTGGCACATCCTTTGGTATAGTAGGGATCTGTGGTAGTAATATATTTACAGCTCGAAATTTGCCATTTAAAATGATGGCTTCGACAACGTTTTTCATTAACTTTTTAATAAATAATCGCGTGCCGTTGCACAGCCGTGGTGGGTTAAAATTACGAAGCAAAATAACTGTAGATCCTACCTTGGAATGTAAATTATGCGACGTCATGCCTGGTAAATCTAATGAGTTCAAAAACTTTTCTGGCTAGTTCACAGCTTCAGTGGCATCGCAAACTGTATCAATAGATTTGTATGACACCAAGTCCGCTGGCAATAAGTGTTGTATTTTGGGATTTAATTCGTTCTTGCGTCTTTTTGGCATTGTTCACGGTTAAGAACACACATAAATAGAACAAACTGAATTATTTTATGATGAAAAAAAGTATAGTAATAATGTATTTATTGAAATGAGACTTCTTTATGGACGTATGAGAGAAATTTTATAACAATGTGAAAATAATCGTCACTTTTTTCAGTTACGCGCCATTTTCTTAAGTAGTGACGTCAAAACTAATATTTAGTTAATAAAGCGACTGAATAAAAAGACCTATTCTAATTCAATTTTCATAAAGAAGTTTCACTTTTACAATCTATATAATATTTAGAGTATATCAGAGTTCCCCAAACTTTTTTCTCACGTAGACCCCTTATACGATCTGTCTGTTTTCGGCCTTTATATATATTCCCAAAACTCAGATGCAAATTCGTATCATTGAAAACTAAACAGTATTACATATTGTTACGTTATAATCCGAATTACATAGTATCGCACCACAGTTTTATTTCTAAATTTAGAGTGGTGAGAGTTAAAAATAAAAATAAAAATGATTAAGTTTCATTTATTTATTATTAATATCAATGAATTAAGTTAGAATTCAAAATTAGATATAGGCAACAATATTTTACTTAAACAACAAAATAAAATAGTATTTTAAAAAATATAAGTAGGCAAATTAAAATTAAAAATTTTAATGGGAGGGATGAACTTGATGCTTAGATAGCAAATGTTGCTGATAACCTTTTTCAAATTTTACTTTTGGCTCTTCATTGGTGGTTAGCTCAAGCAGCTCTTCTTGAAACACAACGTCTGTCTCTTTAATTCCACTAAATAGGTTTCTAATACATGGTGGTATTTCCATTGTCAAAACATCTTTAAATCTACTTTTAAAATCAAAGTGTTGAATCCCTTACCTTTCATTTTTTATTATTGTATTTTTATATTTAAATACATTGTAGTATATTGTAATGCAATACAATGTATCACAATGTCTAGCACATTTTCCATGGCATAAACACATAACTATTTTGTTTATGCCACTTGATAAGATTTCATCATATCAGCACGTTTTAATTTTATTTTTATTTAACTTAGCTACTTTGATTACATTAGCCCGGAAACACTATAGCAAAGAATTATAACATAAACAAAATAATTATGTGTCTGGTCAAGATAAGAAAGTCTAGATTGAAATTATTTTCTCATACAAAATTTAATATATGGAAAAGGGGTTCGGCATTCTGCAGTCAGTTGAGTTGAGACCGTCGAATTAGTAACATCAGACCACAAATTAAACTTCAATTTTCATTTCTGTTGTGGTACAAGTGCCTCAGCAGAACTACAAGGTGTCAGGGATAAATGCCTTGGTCACAAATATTCTTCAACATATTGTTTTGTATTTTCTTTTTTACATTAATCATTTTTTTTATATAAAGTCCAAATTAATAACCACATGTTTTGTCATAATTGTGTAACTCAACTTTTAACAGTGTAAATAAATGGTGTATATTTAAATCTAAGGTAAAATTTGTTTAATTTATGAAAGACAAAGTAAAGGTAAAAGAACCTTTAACATTTTGGTGACCCCGACGTGATTTTTAGTGTTTTTATTATAAATTAAAGTAATCTGTGAATTTAATAAAATCACCTATGGAAAGAATAAAACAAATTCATTTTGTGGTGCCTACAATTTATAATCAACTAACATACATACTCAAACATGAGCATTAATTTAGAGGAGTTAGCCTCGCAGCAAGAGGAAACAGGTAATGAAATCAAGCGCATTGCAGGCAATTTCAAGAAATAACCCACGTTGCGGAAAACGGCATGGAACTTGAAGGCACGGCTTAAGAATCCAGATTTATTGTGGCAGAATTTCGACAGCGTAGATCGCCAGATTCAACAAAATTACAGTCACGAATGTAACCATCCATACTTCGCGAAGGAATATTACAAGGCTATAAAATCGGGATATGAAAGCATTAAAGAACTAATCGCTTCTAAACTAAATGAAAAAAACACAGATACCACCACAGACCCCCCAAAGCCTCCTGCTATTAAGCCGCGTGAATTCACGGAACAACCACCTCACCGTACAAGCAATGACAAAAAATTTGAGTTCTTTACAGCTTTGATGCAGCAATTGAGGCAGAAAATCAAGACACTAGACTACGACAAACAGTCTCAATCGCCTGTGTATTTCGACATCAAAATCAATTCCCTGACATAGCTTTGGACTACAATTCAGCAATTATTTAACGATGCATCAATCAACTCAAATGACAACCTCCTTACAGTTATGGAGGACTATTTCAGCTTAGAAGAGTTAGTGCATCAAACCTTATTGGAATTACAGCAAGGGCTTAATGCGGACACGAGGCATCAGCAAACCTTCGTATCTCAATCTTCAGTTAAACCAGTCATGAAGCTTCCCACAATAGATTTACCCAAATTTGAAGGAGATTATGTTAAGTGGATCCAGTTTCGTGATTTATATTTACAACTTGTACACAATCAATCAATAGCTAGTTGTGAAAAGTTCTGGTATCTCAAGTCTAGTCTTTTAGGTGAAGCACAGAAGCTTGTACAACATTTATCAACATCTGATGCCAACTATGATATTGCCTGGAAAATACTATGCGGTCATTATGAGAACAATAGTTTGTTAATCAACGCATTGCTCAATAAACTGCTATCTCAACCATCAATAGCAATGGTAACCGCTGCTGCAATTCGTTCATTTCACGATACTACGCAGGAATGTCTGCTTGCTCTGCTCAACTCAGTGATCAACACAGATAACTGGGACCCAATATTGATGCATATTCTTGTTAAAAAGATAGATCGTTCAACCCATTCATTATGGGAACAATCTTTGACGAAGCCAAGGGAATTGCCATCTATTGATGAATTCTTAACATTCTTGGAATATCATTTTCAATCATTAGAAGCACTTGGCACCAGTCACAAAGTGGAGCAAAAATCATCAACTAGCCGTAAGGCACTAACAGCTACAGTCAGAATCTACTGCCCTATCTGTCACATCGGACATCAATTATTTATGTGTCCAAAGTTTCTGCAGTTGTCGTCAGCACAGCGGATTCAACAAGTTAAAAAACACAATTTGTGCCTAAACTGCCTCAAAAGTGGACACAATTTAGTTTCCTGCCCAAGCCGGGGGTGCCTGAAATGCGGAAAAAGAAACAATACCCTGTTACACATAACACACATCGAACCGCATCAATCCGACTTATCAAAGAGTGCACCGATTCTTGCATCACAAACAGCTATCAGTACATCAAGACATAAGCAGGCCGCACTTACTGCCAACCTCAAATCAAAGGCAAACGCAAACTATGCTGTGCTTGGTACCGCAATAGTTTAAGTAGAAAAACATGACGGAACTAGTATCAGATGCCGAGCTATACTAGATTCTGGATCATAGATAAATTTCATAACAGAGCGAATTGCAAGAAAGCTTGGACTGAAGACAGCAAAAAGCGATATCAAAATTGAAGGTATAGGGGCTTTAAAGCAAACAACTCAGAAAAGGGTCAACATTAGTATAAGATCCTGCATCAATAGGTTCCAAGCGTCATTGGAAACTTTCATCTTGACAAATATCATCTCAGAACAACCTTCAACTAAAATTAATATATCAAATTGGAACATACCAGCTAACATACCACTCGCTGACCCAACATTCCATCAACCATCACCAATAGACTTGCTCATTGGGGCGGAACTATACTACAGCATTTTATCCATAGGGCAAATCAGATTAAGCAACTCACTACCCATATTGCAAAACACTGTTTTTGGGTAGACTGTAGCAGGGAAGGTGAATAATTCACAGTGTCACTCTATAGCAACGTGTGGAATAAATACTGTTGACGAATTTTTAGAAACGCAGATCGAAAAAACGTGGCTTTTAGAAAATGTGGATTCGCAAACCAGAAAATTTACAATGGCGGAGGAACAATGTGAAATACACTTCAACAGAACTATGAGGCGACATTTAGATGGACGATTCATCGTAGAGCTAATGTTCATTAAGGAGCCTACAAGTTTGGGCGAATCAAAGGACGTGGCATTGCAGCGCTTTAAGGCATTAGAACGGAAGCTGTCCAAAGACAAGTATCTTAGCATTGAATACAAGAAATTCATAAATGAATATAGAGAACTAAATCACATGAATGAAATTAATCTCTCTGAAATCAAAAAGCCATACTATTTTTTACCACATCATTGCATATTTAAGTCAACTAGCAGCACAACAAAACTTCGAGTGGTATTTGACGCTTCCGCCAAAACGACAACAAACGTCTCCTTAAATGATATAATAGCCACGGGTCCTACTATCCAAGATGACATATTTTCTATTTTATTACGATTCCGCATGCATAGATTTGTCTTCACCGCTGACATCGAGAAAATGTACAGACAAGTTCTCATTCATGAAAATCAACAAAAATATCAATTAATCTGGTAGAGAGACAATCCTGACGATGAGCTTAAATGTTATCAGTTATCCACACTAACATATGGTACGACATCTGCACCATACTTAGCTACAAAGTGCTTACAATCGCTGGCTGAAGAACACCCAGAGACATACCCTGAAGCAGCTAAGGTGCTAAAATCAGATTTTTACGTGGACGACGTTCTTACATGTGCTGATACGCTAACTACAACCTTAACAATACAATCACAACTGCAAACACTTCTAAGTTCTGCAGGATTCAAACTTAGAAAGTGGTGTGCCAATCATCCCCAACTTTTACGCAAAATTCCATTACACGAACAAGAAATCGAACTTGACTTTTGCGATAAAGCAGAAGATCATATAAAAACAGTAGGGTTGACTTGGTTACCTAAGGAAGACAAATTTTGCATTAAAACCAGTTGGAAGGATTGCCCTAAGATCACAAAACGAACCGCCTATTCTGACATCGCCAGACTCTTCGATCCTTTAGGGATCATGGCTCCAGTGGTAGTCAACGCAAAAATCTTCCTTCAACAATTGTGGACTGAAAAATGCGACTAGGCGCAGCACTTAGGCAAGAACTACATCATTATTGGAGCAATTTTTGTCAAGAGTTAAAACAACTACACAACATTAAATTCCCCAGGCATGTTTTCGCATAAAAAACTCCGAAAATTACCCAATTACACCTTTTTGCTAATGCATCGGCAAAGGCATTTGGTGCAGCAGCATACATACGAGCAATAGACAAGGAACAGATCACTACAGTGAGATTATTATGTGCAGAGTCTCGTGTAGCACCATTAAATACATCTACCATACCACGTTTAGAATTGTGCGCAGCAAAACTAGCTGCGGAAATAGCTGAACGCATAAAAAGAGACTTACAGTTAACCAACACACCTATATATCTATGGACGGACTCAGAAATTGTGTTAAACTGGATAAACTGGTTCTCATAGGAGAACCCTTAACCGGTTCAGTAGACATGATTGCATCTCCTGTCAAAACTAGCCTAATCAGTCGATGGAAGCATGTAAACCAACTGAAGAATCAATTTTGGACTCGCTGGAGCACCGAATATTTGCACCAATTGCAATATAGGTACAAATGGAAACAAAAGTGTCAAAACACCCAAAATAATGACATGGTTCTTATTCATGAAGAGAACACTACATCATTAAGTTGGCCCATGGGTCGAATCGTAAACGTCATACGTGGTAAAGATGGGCTGGTTCGTGTTGCTGATGTTCGCACCATGAAGGGTATAGTTAGGCGTCCTATACATAAATTAGCTCAGTTGCCTATCGAGGGCATGAAGGAAGAGGAACATCCAGAACCAAAACCATGCAAGTCTCAAGGTCAAGCTAACCTCTCCAGAAGGCCTAGTAAAGCTTCAAGTCTCGACGACCAATGCACCCAACCAAAAAAGAAGAAACAATTGATGGGATCAGCACTTTTAGCAATATTATTAGCATTTCTACTAGTTCCACTTAGCACAGCGCATCTAATTAAAGTTAAACCATTTGTAAATAACCCAGGCATCTATTTTGAAAACCTTGGTTTAGCGAGCATCATCTCTAACGAATGGAAGCTCATTGTTTTCTACGACATGAATTCTTACTGGATGGAATATGACTTCTTGAGGAACTGCACACACGAAATCATGAATATCTGCCAGCAGCTCTCGCAAAAGGAATTATGTACATCAATAGGACAGCACTTCAAGCAGATTCAAAATCAGTTGGCTGCTAACCATTTACTTCTGTCAGGCGGAAATCGAAACACACGTAGAAAAAGAGGAGCGATCAATATAATCGGTAACATAGCCAGCTCGTTATTTGGCATCCTTGACTCGGAATACGCGGAGAAAATGTCCAAAACAATTGACGAAATAAATGACAACAACAATCACCTTTAACATTTATTGCAAAATCAAACATCTATAATGGATGCGACAGCTAATATAATAAAAAAACAAGAAGACTCGATTCATCAACAATTTATCAGGTTAGACTCACACATCCAGCAAGCCAATCAACGCCTTAGTGCGCTTACCACTGAACTTCAACAAGAAGGATACGCCCAGATAGTAAACTCGATAAGCATATTAGCGTCACTTAGTGCTTCCAGTTTATTTAAGGCACAAACTGATATTTTGTCGGTATTGACAGATACCCATAGAGGTCGAATCAGTTCTCAATTAATAACTCCGAGTCAAATGAAGGAAGAAATAACCTACATAAAGGCACAGTTGCCCACCACTTTGCAATTACCACTCAAGATAGCAGACGTGGGCAATTATTACAAGCTCATGAGTATTGAAGGGAAAATCTTAGAAAACCGCATTCTCTTCAAACTCACGTTACCGTTAGTGTCATCAGAGAACTTTGAACTCTACAAGGTCACACCAGTACCAGTACTAAGCAATGGCTCATTCTTTACCATACAAACATCTACAACATTTTTGTTAGTCAACCTGTATCGAGACAAATACTATCCCCTCAAATCACAAGAACTGCATGACTGCCAGATTGCATCAAACGGCAGTCATCTCTGCCGACAAAAACACGCCGTGCTACGACGAAGCTCCACATCAAGCAGCTGCGAAATGGAGTTGCTCAACCACATTCAACACCCAGACACCTGTAATACAATCAAAATGAATAATGGACCCCATTGGGTTCAACTTTGCAGCCCAAACCAATGGATCTACGCTATGTCAACACCAACCACGATGGACCTGATTTGTGAAAAAAACATAACCCATGTTACACTGACCGAAACAGGAATTCTGGAATTAAATAGTAAATGCTTAATTAAACAATCAGCATTTATTATTCAGGGACACCACACGTACCCTTCACACAGTCGAATATCATTTACACCTGCTAGCAACTTGACCTTACCGATAGAATTCAATACAATGAAAGCAGTTGAAAACAAAAATAATGGAAGCGATAACGCAACTTATAATTCAACCAGGGAAGAACTAATAAAGTTACTTTGATTACATTACCCCGGAAACACTATAGCAAAGAATTATAACATAAACAAAATAATTATGTGTCTGGTCAAGATAAGAAAGTCCAGATTGAAATTATTTTCTCATACAAAATTTAATATATGGAAAAGGGGTTCGGCATTCTGCAGTCAGTTGAGTTGAGACCGTCGAACTAGTAACATCAGACCACAAATTAAACTTCAATTTTCATTTCTGTTGTGTGTGCCTCAGCAAAACTACAAGGTGTCAGGGCTAAATGCCTTGGTCACAAATATTCTTCAACATATTGTTTTGTATTTTCTTTTTTACATTAATCATTTTTTTTATATAAAGTCCAAATTATTAACCACATGTTTTGTCATAATTGTGTAAGTCAACTTTTAACAGTTTAAATAAATGGTGTATATTTAAATCTAAGGTAAAATTTGTTTAATTTATGAAAGACAAAGTAAAGGTAAAAGAACCTTTAACACAAAGTTCAGGACATTTAAATGTTGAATGTAGGTTTGAATACCCTCATCAAGACGTTCCACCTTTACCAAATTGGGAAACTGGAAGAATTCACGCCGACCAATGTTTTACTTCATAAATTTCAATTTTCCTAGAAAAGCTGAAATGATAGACTTAGTTTTTATCAAATTCAAGCGGTCACCTTGGAATTGAAAGTTGACATCGTTGAATTTTTAAAACAAATCTGTTAAGTAAGCAATGTCTGATTTCCACTTGATTAAGTTTTCTTTTGAACTTTGATCTTTAGCATCCAAAAACTCTAAAACAGTCTCAAAAATTGAGTAAAATCTTAACAAACAAGAGCCTTTTGACAACCAGCGTATTTTAGTATGTAACAGCAATCATCGAAAGTCCTCATCACTTGCATCCCACAACTGCGCAAACAATCTAGTATTCAATGCATTGCTTCTTATATAGTTAACTGTGGTAATGACATATTGAAGAGATTGATTCAATCTATCGTTCAAGTTTTTTGCAACCAAATGTTGTCGATGGATGACACAGTGTACGACATTGCAAATACTCCTTGCACATTTTATTTAAGATGGGTTATAAATCCACGATAGCGCCAAACCATAGCAGGTGCTTCATCTGTCAAACATGGGCAGTTGTTTGTCTGACGGTGATGGAAGAAAACCAAACTTCAAATAATCAATACTGTTCTGTCTACATTTTTTTTAGATTCCTCATATTGAGTATAATTTATCACAAAAGAAAACCACTGCATATGTTCAAGAGTTTGCAAATAACTAACAACCACACGACCTTAAAGTTGGGCAATCACTAACACCCTAGTCACACAGAAAAATAACCAGTTTCTTTTAAACTAGTTCTTTTGTCTCACCCAATCAGAAGTCAAAAAAACCACGTCATCGTGACTGTATTTAGTTTTGCTAAACAAAGCGTTTAGTTTTTATTTGAACTTAAATTGACTTTAAAGTATTATTTTAACTTTTTTATGTTCATACTATATATATTTATCATAACTATTTTATTTTTGCGCCAGTAATGGTAATTAGGTAGTGTATTATAAAGATAATGTAATTCAAAAATGTAAATAAGATAAAATCAATTATAGTTTAAATATTATAAAACCAATATATTTGCTAAATTTAAATTGATTTACTCTTCAAATATTATTATATTCATTATAAAACAATTGGTTATGTTAGTGAAACTTGCAGAAAATTATCTGTTTGCTATGAAGTTCTTTTTAAGTTTGAAAAGTGACTACATTCCCCTCTGCTTTTTATACTTCTCGTTCTTTAGTTATAATTTAGAACAGTTAGAATGTAAGGAATACTCGTATGCTATTGTACGCCAAAAGCAAAAATTAATCATTTGATTTAGTATTGTAAACTTTCTTCTTAATCTTGGTATTAGTATCCAATTTAAAAAACCTGGACGCTCAACGTTTTGCAATCTTTTCTAAAAAGAACTAACAACGTCTAACACACACCTCAATCTCGAAATAATTGTGTTGGTCTTAATTATGAATAAAGTCACATTAAAAATGCAGTTTATTCAAAAAAAAAAAAAAAACTATAATCCTATGTACAATTTAAAGACTAAAAAGCATTGTCACGGTTATATCATAGTTGTAGGTGTTATGTTTTCATATTGAGAAAATCCTATTTGATACGACAATATAAAGAAATCGCAGGTTCTTCAAAAAAGGCAACAAAATTTCAACGTAAACGTCTGAATTATTGATAAAAATATATAGGATACTAGTTACTAAGAAATATCATAAAAAAAACTAGAAAATAATTTGACTGATCATTTTAAAACTGATATATCATTTTTCCATTTTTGATATATCATTTTTAACTGATATATCATTTTTTCATTTTTGATATATCATTTTTAAAACTGATATATCATTTTTTCATTTTTGATATATCATTTTTAAAACTGATATATCATTTTTTCATTTTTGATATATCATTTTTAACTGATATATCATTTTTTCATTTTTGATATATCATTTTTAAAACTTATATATCATTTTTTCATTTTTGATATATCATTTTTAAAATGATATATCATTTTTTCATTTTTGATATATCATTTTTAAAACTGATATATCATTTTTTCATTTTTGATATATCATTTTTAACTGATATATCATTTTTTCATTTTTGATATATCATTTTTAAAATGATATATCATTTTTTCATTTTTGATATATCAAGGGATGTACTTTAACCTGTACTTTAACCATTGAGAACCATAATTATTTATAAAGAAGACAAAACTTTTGATGATAAACTAATAATAAATACTTTTTTTCTCATAAAAGAATTAATAGTGGTTCCTTCATATTTTTTTACCTTATTTCCTTGTTTATTTATATATTTATCTTCATACAATCATTTTTACACATGGATTATGCCTATTGGAGGGACAACTTGATAAAACTACGCATCTTGTTATCTACCCGAAAGCTAGTGTGGTTTATGATAACGTTTTATGATAACTATCGCCTTGACAACTTTTAAAATCGAATTTAATAGAAAACCGTTAGTCTTACGAAAAAAAGTGCCATTATGTTTTTGTAGAAAATTTTAAAAGCTATAAATTCGATCTCTATGATTTTTTTGATAGCGATATTTCTTCAAAGTTTTTTGTGACCTTTGACTCCGCGCAAGTGCCGCAGCGGCACTTAGATCGATGGGGACTTTTAAGCTATTGTTTATGATCTCAAAAGGAAGGCATATACAAAAATCCAGCTTTCCCCTAGTTTTTCCGAAGTTAAGTCTTTTATTGTCTTTATTCCCTGGACAATAACCTAAATTGTTTATTTCGTGATCTCAAATATAACTTTAATGTAAAAATGTCAGATGTTTCTGTTTTATTTTTGGTATTGTAGTATACATAGAAATTTTTTTTATTCAGTATCAGATGTTTGCTTTAAATTAAATATAATAAATTTTAAACAATATAACTATTAGATTTTAAGCAAGTAAAAAACTTACATTTGACTCGATTCAGACGGATTTGTATTTCTTGTTATTTTGTTATTAACCATCAATTGTATTGAACTATTATTTGCCAGCACTTTCCTGCATCCATAATCAATTTTAGCCAATGCACCTTCATTTTGATCAATCTTATCAATTCTCAATCAAAGTTAACGATGTTATGGGCCTTCCTGCCGTTATTTTTAAGGCTCTTAATCTCTAGTTTCGTCCAAATTTAATTTTGGACCACACTCTCTTTCTCTACCGCAAACCTATATTTACAACCCATACTAAAAGCTACTGAACAAGCCTACCCTTTCACTTTCGCTGGCAAGCAACAAACATTTAAAAATAAACAATAGGGAAAAAAAAGAGCTTGAGTGTATACACGAAACTTGACAGGTCATAAGAGAACGTATAATATTTCTTCAATAATTCTACAATAATTAGCCAAATAACAGTTTTGAATTCGCAAGCCATATTTAAATAGTTTGTCTGCTCCCAACAACGCTCTAAGTCCTTCAATTAGGTCAGTTCTACGGTTAATTGAATCAAAACTGTTTGCTGCCATGCTGTGCCATCTACCTTCACTAATACGATTAAGTACTGAGGAACTGGGGAAATCTTAGAATTGTACTCGTTTTCCTTATATTTGGCATTTTACATCAAAAAATGATATGCATTTCATATATTTTATTTAATTCTCAAAGAAACTTATCCAACTAAAACATTTTCTTTTAATAGGCTATAGGGGTAGATAAAACTAAAAATCAGTTAAGTTACACATAAGTTTTTTCATAAACAAACATAATCAGTCTCAGTTGTTAGCATTCCATAGCTATGGAGCTTGAGTTTTCATTTAATCTATCACTTGAAGGTAAAGCCATGCTATTTTCATCACAATTTGTGTCTCCATTACATAAGGAACCAGGCTCTATTGTACGCGAATCTTGTAAAAAATTTTCTTGTTCTTCGTCCATTCCATTACTACTTGAAGTAGCTTGAGGTGGGTCATCCCAATTTATTTTGAACCTTGTTACACGTGGCTTTGTCGCTAGTATATTTCTAGTAAGTTTATCAAATTGAGGTTTAGTTGGTGGATTTTCTCTTAATTCCGGATCAGTATAATCATTATTAATGAAATATCCAACACGAACGAATTCTTGTCCCCGATATGAACAGGTAAGTAAAACAATAGTTACACCTACTGCGTCTTGTTCTGGAATTCGAGTAACATCTGGGGGATCTGCCTGAAACACAAATATATGCCTTCCTTCAGGTACTGGACCCACATATATTGTATCCAAAACTTGGTCATATTCTTCTGATTCTGCAGAACCTACATATATCATTTTCCATTCTAGATCTTCTTTCAATTCTTCTATACACTCAAAAGTCAACTCGAATTGAAAAGGATTTAAAAAGCTGCTAGGATTGTCAAGAACGACAACATTTGTTATATGGACCTTGGCCATTACCTACGAAATTTTATTACATTAATTTTCAAGCAATAAAATGTAAAACTAAACATTTAAAACAATTATATACCGTTTAAAGAGTTTTTATTTTGCAAATATTACAAAACCTTTTTAAACTACTTTAGAAACAACAACTCACATGAATATTTTGACACTTAATTAGAAATAAAGCAAAAAACTCCCGCCATAATGAAAGCGTCTAGTGTGGAATGTCCGTGTCATATATATATGTATTAAACTGATAGTTAAGGCTGCGTCTAAATTAACGGTTTTGACAGCGAACTGAAAAGCGATCTGAGGCACGGTTACACTCAGAAGTATATTGACTCCAATAATTACATTACAAGTCTTTTCAAAAAATACAATTTGTACCTTTAAACTAATTTTATTGCATTTATGATGCTTTATTATTCAAGGTAAGTCAAATTATAACAATAAAACTAGTTAAAAGCATAAGTTATATATTTTCAATTAAACTGTCAAACTCAAGCAAACTATGGCTACGGTCCATATGGTAGCGAATTCCTGCGACTAGCGAATTTTCCCATATCGATGGGATTGATCGACATTTATCGCAGGTTGTCAAAATAATTTATATCGTTTTTTTTTCATGCGTTTACAAATAGAAATTTTTTTTATGAAAAATATAAATTAAGGTTTCTACCAATTTTTGAAATGAAAAACTTACTATACAATAGAGCATTTTTAATTACAAGTAAAATATTTAATTAAAATATGCTTTTTAACAAATAATAAAAATAAGTAATACATGATTATTACCTAATAAATAAATAAGCATATTTATGTTAAATATTTTACCTATAATTAAAAATACTCTATTGTATGGTAAGTTTTTCATTTCAAAAATTGGTAAAAACCTTGATTCATATTTTTCATAAAAAATATATATTTTACCCGATAATTTGTAAACGCATGAAAAAGTACGATATAATTTTGACAACCTGCGATAAATGCGTCGTTCAATCGATCAAAATTCGCTAGTCGCAGGAATTCGCTACCATATGGACCGTAACCTATTAAGTATAACCGCGCCCAGATTACTTTCCAGATTTACATTCAGAAGCAATAATTAATTGACATTTAGATTCAAAATATTATAACTTATGCTAATTAACTAGTTTTACTATATTGAATTGACTTACCGTGAATAATAATGCATTATTATAAATGCAATAAAATTAGCTTAAAGGTACAAATTGTATTTTTTGAAAAGACTTTTAAATGTAATTATTGGAGTCAATATACTTCTTAATGTAACCGGGCTTAATTGATTATGAGAATTGAACCAAAATTCATAATTAAAACGACACTGATGCACCATGCTTTCTGTCTCAAAATTAACTTCGAAAATTCCGAATTTTCCCCTTACCTGGTGTCTCGCTAGCCTAAAAACCAAAATGATGCTGTCTCATGATGCCCCTTCAAATATAGCTGAATATATACTTCTGAATGTAACCACTCCTCAGATTGCCTATAAAATTGCTTTCCAAATTGCTATTAGCAATTATTAAGAACTAAGGAAAAGTCTGATGCCGCGAACTACTAAATAGGTGAGTTGTTAATGTATGCAAAAATGTGTAATTTCCTTTGTTTTTCATTTCAATGGTTAGTATAACTATTCTATAAAAAACACTTCTGCGCAGTAACAAAAAGAGTGACGCAATTATTTGAATCATAACTAGAAAATTACTGATATCCATTTCTAGTGACGCTTTTTATGTGTAAAAAATTTGCAAAGATTGCAAATAGAATTTGAAAATTTCTTTCCAATTCATATTCCTCTCAACTTCAATCATTACTTAGGGGCCATCCATAAATTACGTCACACGTTAAGGGGGGGGGGGGGGGGGGTCGACAAAGTGTGACAAGGGGTGGTTTGATATGATATTCATGTAGTAAAAAATTAATGAAAGTGTGACAAGGGGGTAGGGGGGGTCAAAAAATCATGAAATTCGTGTGACGTAATTTATGGATGGCCCCTTATGAGCCAACATGCACAGTTTCTGATATCCCAAATTTGCCGTCTCCTGTGATAACTAAAACTACTGGAACATTCAAAGCAATTAATTTAATTGTGGTATATTTTATTACACCACCTTAAAAGAGAACAAAAAATTATTTTATAAATATATGTTTTATTTTTCAAATTGCTGAAATACGGCTCAATAGTACTATTTCACTAAATATAATTCTAAAAATAGATTTTAGCGCAATAAAGGTTGCCGAATCCTGCACTAGCTGAAAAAAACTCATTGCTTGAGATCTGAATATTATCCGCATTTACGTTGTCTTACAAATAGTACCTAATTTTTGAAATTTTTGAATATATCGAAAAAATTTTCAAAGCCATGTATCTTTTCTGTTAATTAACAGATTAATTATTCGACGAGAATAATTGACCACTTAACAGCTATTTACAGAATGCAAACTCTTTAGCAGAATAGTTTATTTTTTATTTATTTATATTAAACATATCGAAAATCATTACTTTGGAACTAGCTCTTACAGTTGCTGATATCACAAATCTGCTGTGTATAAAGGAGCGTCGCTTTTTCACTTTTCGATGGATATATTACTACACTACGGAGACTGTCTCCCGTGATATGTAATTCAAGCTTAATTAAAAGCAGACAAGATATCAAAATTGAAGATTTCCAATAAAAAGCTTAAAGCCAGTAATAAAAAGAAGTTCACCATTATCATTTATTAAGTCCATCAAAAAACGGATATGGCTGTGCAATTTTTTGAACTCATATTATAATTACTAGAAATGTGCGTAAGCAGTAATAACAGCAGCACTCGAATGCTAAAATTATTGGTCTGATTAAGAACCTTAGTCATTTGAGGAAATTGAAATGGAAGTAGTAAAAATCGATGGTTAGTATTCTAGATTGTAAAAAAATCTCAGGAGATTTTTTTTGAGTATCTGTTGTGAGTTATTTTATATTTTTGGATTAAAATTTCAAACTTAATTAATAGAAAATTACCAATTTTGACAATTTAAATATAATATAAGAACAAATAATGCTTATAGAACTATGTCCTAAAAAAAATTAATTCAAATTACTTGAATCCTAAATATTCAATGTTTCAAAATCAAAGATGATTCAATTTGAGTTTAATAAATAAATATAACAACTATTACCACATAAGCGATTTAAAAATAAATACCGCTATATTTAGAATACTTTCCTTAAAAAATCACACTTAACATTTACATATGTATATTCATTTAATGAATCTCTAAGGTTTTGAAGTAAACTTAAAAACTCCTTTTCTTTGGCTTCGATTTTCATTCTAAAAAGAAAAAAAATAATTTAACATTATCAAAGAATAAACCGCTCTTTGAAGAAAAAAAATACAGTAATTAACTGCTGTAAAGAAGTTTTTACTATTAATTATTACTTACTGCATGTCGATTTCCAAATAACATTTTCGCTTTATCTTCCTCTTGAGGTGACGATCCCTCCCCCATTAAAGACAAAGGCTGCCTGCGTTGTATCTGTAGTTTCTGTTTAATTGCTTGAGATAGTATAACTCGACGACTAACGGATTTCATCGCTAATAGTAAATCAAGCCATGTCCATGTAACATTGTGGTATTCCAAAGTAGGGATTACCAAGGAAAAATCAGTAATATCTTCTAAATTTTTTTCTTTATTTCCTTTATAGCTTACTCTAACAGGAACTTCTGGTATTTTTATGTAAATAAATAATTTGTTTTTTTCAGCACGTTCTTTCATTTTCTCCACATCATCTTTTTCAATTTTCACATAAAATTCAGTATCTTTGACAATTTTCTTAGATTTCAAATGTTTTTTGGTAGATTTAGAACTTGCGCCTGAACTTTCTTCAATTTCATCAACCACATCTGCATCTGTATCTCTATCGGGAAAGCAAAATTTTAACATTGTACTGTAAAATTTTTTTGTAATCGCTATCGTAATTGGAGCAACATTTATTTCGAAATGCTCTTTAACTGATATCCCACCGACAGGGGGTTTTTCCCTGCAAAATATTCTTAAAACTCTTTTGTGAGCATCAACTGGCATATCCTTTTGTATTTCAGTAGGGCATATAACTTCCTTATAAATTTGTCTTGGAATTAAGTTATTCATTCGAATATTTCCTAACTCAAGTAGATGTTCAACTGAATCGTCACTTTTTGATTTTTTGGTATATACAAAATCAGTTAAAACTAAATCAGAAATTCCAATTTGCCCATCAGCTTCTGTTAATCTCCATTGTGCCCTTTTAAAACATATTTCATTTGCCCTCATCATGGTAACGGGTTTATCAGCACGTATGGTGGCTAGTTTACTCATTGCAGACAATTGGGTTTCCTTATAACAAATCAACATCATATCAAGTTCTTCACTGAGCGTATTTAAAAGATCTTTGTTTTCTTTAATGCACACATGAACTTCTTCATATTCCCTTTGTAAGTCTTCACTGTCACCTTCTTCTGTTCGTGCTTTGCCGATTAAGTGTATATCTTTTTCTAGTGATCGAACTCTAGACATTAAACTTCGAATTTGTGTTTGCAAATGCTGAATTGGACGTTTTTGATCTTCACTACTATAAAGTTGAAGCTGAAAGCGTAGTCTAGCCAGCTTTTCCAGGGCTTGCTTTCTTTGAGGTTCTACATATAGCATTAAATTATTCACGATATCAAGTATCATTGCATATTGCAAAGAATTTGTGCACACATCTAGATCATGATGCATTAGCGTAAATGCATCGACTGGATCATCTTGTCTTTCCCAAGGGCTTAAGGTTTCTTCGGAAGGTGGTGCAGGAACCTCGGTAATAGCATTTGGATCAATAGTATCGCCATAGCAAACATAAAAAAACTCACATTTGCATCTAGATACTATTCTTTGTAATTGAATTGGTTGATTTTCACCTATTCCAACTGCGCTAGAGGCGCCAACAGTTTCGGAAACAACACCACCAACACTTTGACCACTGCCTACTAAATGTGGTAAATCCGGCAGGTCATTTATTTCAGTTGCATCTTTATCTTTTTCCTGGATATTATCTACTGTTAACCACATAATCTCTTTTTCTAAAAGAGCATCGTTTTCACCAGCACTGACTGTAGCATAATATTGCATGCACTCCAATGAACCCTTCCAAGTTGTTTTCGATACTAAACTGCGATCTCTCCAAACAGGTCTATGAACACGTTGCAAAATTTCAGCTTTTGCTGCACTTAATATAACATATCCGGATGTTTCACATCCTTTAAGCAATACTTGAGAATTAACAAGGGATATAAACCAGTTCTCATGTATTACATCATTTGAATGACATGCCTGCAGCCCTTGAAGTTGAAGTTCTCTTGTTTGTGTTGAATGATCATCGCTGTAAACATTAAATTTATGATCTGCTTCTGCTATCAATTGCTGTAGCATAGCTGTTGCATGACTTGCTTGCTGTGGTTTATTAATTCCTTTACCAGTCTTGGGAAGTCCTAAATTAATATGAATTAGATATAAATAATTTTATGTACATATCTGTCGTTAATAAATCAAAATCTAACTAAATTCACAGGCATTTCGAATGGGGCTGAGTAAGCGTTTAATAATTGTTTCTCTCTTGAAGATATAAAAACACTAAGGAAACCACCCCAACCTGAATTATATCTGATTATAGCGTCAAATTTAATAAAACTGACAAAGACAGAATTAAGTTACGTAAAAATTGCATATAAGAAATACTATTGAAATGTTTTGATGAAATTACTTACTTGTAATCAAATCTGTGTTAGATGATGAAGAACCAGGTGTTACTTCACTACTTCGACGAGATTTAAAATACGCAGAGTTTCCTTCTTTACGAAAACCTTTTAAAGCTTCTGTCGATAAATTATTTTTTAATTTTTGGGATTTCATAAAGGAATCAAAAAGAGCAAAAGCTACATCTCTATTATTTTTAGTCCAAGCACCTTTTAAATCATATACAACAAGTCTATGTGTCGGTGTAGATACTTTTTGCTTTTGCTCATCGTTACTACTACTTTGTAAAAGAGTTTCTCTGCCATACGATACTTTAGCAACACTCAAAAAATAAAATCTAACGATTTTAAATGTATCTGGATTAGATATACTTTCAGAGCTAACGTCCATTTTCCCATTTAAAACACTTTTTAGCCAAATTTCAGCATCATTTAATTCGCAATTCATATACACAACAGACCAATTAGCTCGAGCTCTATGAATTAGACCATCATCCATTGGATGCAATGTTAATAGATGCTCTGAACTAAATGAAACTCTTCCACCATTCAATTGAAAGCCACGATGTAAAGCGTGTGACATCCAATATAGAACTTGAAATTTATGCAGACTCATTTGTAAATTTGCTTTTTTATAGTGTCGACTTAGTTGTTTCTTTTTAGGCCGAACATTATTAAAAACGGTACCACGTCTTGTAGGTCTAGTTACCCCAGATAAAATAAGTTTCAAACTCTCAAACCATCTAAGTGTACTCCCATATAAAACTAAACTTGGGATATCAAAATCATGATCATCTTCTGGCATTGGTTTTGTTTCAAAAGAAATCCAAATATTTAAATTCTGAGACCTAAATGCTCTAAATGAATCATGAACCTGATTACTTGAATATTCCGGCAATTTATCAGGAGCACATGGTATTACTGCATGATGGTCGTTAGGATTCGCTAAACATACCCAATTCAATTTAAATGTTAGCTTTAAGTTTGGAAAGTGAAGAAGTCGACAATCATCATACCGTGAAGCAGTCCTAACTGAAATCTTAAAAAAAAGAAATTAATATAAAATAGACTGCTATACCAAATTATTTAGTTACATTTAACTCTCCTTTGAACATTATTTTTGCGTTTGTCCACACAATTCCGCAATTATTCCAAGTGAGTTCCATTTCTTCTGTAGTATTATAAGGATCTAAGGATGCATGAAGTAGTACTGTGAATTGTTTTACAATCATTGTTAATCTTCCATGAAAAATTAAACGTAATTTATCCCAAAATGGTAGCACAGGACTTGGGTCTTTAGACGGTGCAAATATTTTTTCAAAACTTAAATTACACTGAGCCATTACTGGCTCCCAGCATGGTCCAAATGCATAGCTGCAATGCCCTAATTCACAATCAAAATCGTGATAAAATTTAAGAGCTGTCATTCCCCTTTGAACTATTTCCCTTTCAAATGGTTTACCAATAACTATTTCAACTTCACGTTTCGCTCTTTTAGGAGCTGCCTGTTCGGCACAACAAAGGATGCCAAATAGCCTCATTACTTTTACATAAAACATTGGCTGTGGGAAATCCCTAAAATTACAATTAAAATATTTAAATACAAACTTTTTATTGGAATAAAAAAATTAACCTTAGCATGAATTTCCATTCTGTACAGCTTATATTTACAGAACGACTCCATAAAGTAACAAATTCTAAACCTTCTTCGGGCCATGGGCTATCCGGATCGATTTCTTTAATGATTCGTATTACATTTTCTGCACCATGTATTGATGTATCTGCCATTGCCATGATTTCTAAATCAGTCATTATCCAAGCAAAAAGTCGTGTTCGTACTGGTCCACTTTCATTGATTCTCTTTGATCTTTGAATGTAAATTTCGGAATTTTTTTTAATCAAATTAGCGTAAAGGCATTCAATTGTTCCAGCCGGCACAAGAAGCCTTTCAGAACATCTCTCAGCTATTTTCTGTTCGAAAAGCTTTATGCGTTTTAAGCCTTCAAGATATTCATCTACCAAAAGAACATAATTATCTCGTAGTTTAACCTCAAAAGGATCATCACTCATTTCTAAAAGAAATTCTTTTATCTGCAAAAGAAAATCTAGTTTAAAATTTACTTGAAAGCTTAATGTTTACAGCTTAATAAAACCGATATTTTTTAACATAAAACTTTAGGAGGAATTAATTAAAATATATTTTATTTTAAGGACAAGTTTTTTGTGGCAGATCTTGTAAACTGCTTGCAGTATGTATACTGTGGAAGAATACATGAATTCAGTGGGACCGTTCTCCTTCACATTTGACGATTGACTATAACACTACTGATTGGTGGAGAAAGAGAACGATGGAAAATATTACTTACCTGAATAATAATATCACTTGGAAGAGGTGACGTTGATGTAAATTCACTTTTTTTGATATTATGAACCACTTTAAGCCACTTTATCATCGAAATTAGATCATTTTGTATTGCACTAGCAAAATCATGGTCATAAGGAAAGATACCCTATAGTAAAATATTAATATTATGATATGAAAAATAAAAAACAATTACTTTTAAGCCCCCAATAGCAGTTATCCAAACTTTATTACTTTCTAAAAGGAATCCTTCACAGTTTTGTCTTTCTAAAGATAACATATCTAATCTCTTGAGTCTCTGGATATTAACATCTTTAAATGTGAAGATATGTTCTTCATCTATTTTAATAAATAGGTTTTCAATCGAAAGAAGAAATTTATCCTTATTACTTAATAATATATTTTGAAGAAAAACTTGAAGTGTATGTCTCTCAAAAATTTTAATTTCCAAAACTATACTTCTTTCTGCTGTAATATTTAATTGCATATTTCGCCAAACATCAGGTGAAATGATATCTTCATCTGTATTATCTATTTTATACAGACGAAGTTCAGTTTTCAAATCAACAATATCTCTTAATAATGTGACAAAATGCATATGAAGATTTGGATTCCAAATTGCCTCAGTATGATCTAAGACATAAATAGAGATTTGTGGTCCATTTGTTACTCTTGAATACTTTTCATATTCTACTCGAACTACTTTTATTATACTAAATATATCAGTGAAATCATTTAGACATAATGAGGATGCACTCATTGATCTTAATATAGCCGTTTGAACATTTTCTATTTTAAATACCGATATTTGATGTGTACGCGTTAAAGTTATTTCAGCTACACTTGCCATTAAACAAACTTCATGATGATTTATAAAAAATGTAGTAATATCTTTTATTTTTGCACTTACTAATAAAGTAAAAGTATCTTTAGTTTTGATCTCTGGTTTTGATTTTTCAAAAATCATATTTTTCTCCGAATAGCCATATTGTCCAGCACATTTTAAGGTTTTTTTCAAAAATTTAGCTAAACAAAAACTATATTCTGTACGTAGAGTATGTAGTGATAAATCTAATTTTGTAACGTTTGCATAACTACTGAGCTTTATCAAACTAACTCCTAAAAAGAATGGACTTCCACGTAGATGACTTTTTTTTAAATTATTTGTGTCGTTGATTGCATTTCCAAGTGACCACCAAAACGATTCTATCATTAGTTCAGTACACCAATGTCGATTAGCTAACAGTAGATTTACAAAATGATTGTTATAAACACTACATCTTTTCTCTTCGAATTGTTCTAAAAGTAATTTTGTATGACTGATATTAAGGGTAGTATTTTGTTCGTCTAATTTAACAAGAGTAGACACATTCCATAATTCAGCACACCCTTTGATAATTAATTGAGATAAAATCTCTTCGATTATATTAAATTTATTTGATTCTTCAATTTTTGTCTTTTCAGTACTAATATTATTAGTTTTTTCTAAAAATAATGGTTGCGATGATGTCTTTTTTCTTGTAAAAAAATTATTATTTAGCCAATTATATATTTCGCTATGATTATATATTATTTGGAATGTCTTAAGTTTAGAATATATATTCAAAATACTATTGTCCAACTAGATAACACAAAATATAAAAAATTAGTTTAGAACTTACAAAAATAAAAACCTTTGAATCGATTGTAAACTGCTCGGCAAATAAAAGTTTTTCAAATTTTGTGTCAATGTCCAAATGCTGTAGATGAATTTTTGTATACATTGATGGTAAATTAATGCTTTCATGAAGTGATTTTAAATTGAATTTTCCAGTGATCTAAAAAATTATAAAATTTATTTTTATAGATAAGATTTAGCAAAATATTTTTTATTTTTCAAACGAATATGTTTTTATGAAGGTCAAAAATTTTTCTAATAATTCCATTTTCATTGTTCTTTCATATCTAAATAGTACCGATATTCAGTATTTATATCAACAAAAGTTTATTTCTGTGTTGTTATTGCGACCCGCACCAAAAATATTTCCCCGTTAAGATGATTTTATACTCCCAAATTGATGCGATATTTGTAAAAACTAGAACAAAGCTTGAATTTAAAGTCAATGAAATTATCTGTGTATCTCTTACCTTAGGGCGTGTGTATATGATATCTACGATTTCAATGGTACTTTTTCAGGAGTGATTTAATCTCAAAAACATAACAAGAAACAGTCCGTTGATATGCATGATGCCACTGCCATAGTTAAACAGTGAGTTATAGGAAGGTGATAATTGGGAATAAAATAGCTATATAATTTGTGGTTTTATAACTTCCTAATAGGCAAACATATTGGTTAAACGATAATTTGTCATTCTTATCTTCTTTGTGGACAAATATTATAATAACTATTATGTAATGCAAGCAACAGATTACAAAAGCTGGGAAATATTTAATAAATTTATTATCAAAGAAGGATACTCACTGTAAACAATTGCATTTTCGCATTGAAATCATTTAAGCTATTTTCTTTGACTGCAGAAAATGTTGCTTCTTTTATAATTAACGTGTAGTTTTTAGGTACAATCGGAGCTATTTTCTGATATGATTCTTTTCTCTGACTCCCTGAGCAGTAGATGGAATCAATAGTATTTTTATCTTCCACATTAATAGTTCGTTTTGTTTCACGTAAAAAATCATATAGACCACCGTGGATTATTGTACGTGAATTATTAATAGAGATTTGTATTTTCTATATAAAAAAAAAAAAAAAACAAAGTAAAAAAATAAATAAATTTTTTTGTTTTTAATTACCTCAACGGAAAGTGGACCCTGCGCTATCAACACTCCATCGAATGATACATCGAAACTTATTTCCCCGAGACATGGTCGTATTGTGTTCATGTTTTTTAGCGATTTCCGATGCATTGAACATTGTCGAAGAATTTTAGCCTGTAAAAATAACGTAATTTTTGTTCTCTAGTTATAAAAATATAAAAGAACTGTTATCATATTTGAAAAATCTTGTGAGTTGAAATTTTTTTGCAAATAAAAGAAAGATCTTAATCTAAAATAAAATACAAGTATAACACAATAAATAAACATAAGTTTGAGAACTTAAAAGCTTTTAGATAGAAAGTATAAGATATAGGTATAAAGTTATTAAATCAATTTCACAAGTTTTTCAATATTAAATTTTGTATTAACGAAACCTATTACACAAATATAGAAAAAAATAAAATTGTAGATATATGTATATTAGGATACCACATTCTTCGCCCTTATGGGGAACATAAAAACTTATCTATATCACTTAAATGAAATGCACAGATAGATTTTCTATTACAAATGAATTGTAAAATATTCTTTAAGCAAATATTTATGAAAATCAACTCTGGCAAAATTACAAAGTAAAATGAAAATTATAAAGATCTGCAGTCGAAATTTCGTATAAGATTCAATATACTTAAAAACATACTTGAGCATCATTAAGTGCAGCATTAACTAGCAACGTTTTTGCATTATGCACAATACTTCCATCTAAATGCAATTCTTTGATTGTAGCATGTAAAAATACTCCTGGATCAAAATTCTCATTCATCAACACAATCGAAATGTTATTGACATGTATTGCAATAAACTTAAATGCAAAAATATCAATATCAGTCATATCAATAAAGTTTTTAAATTTTATACCTGTGCAAAAGTTACAATGCTAGGTGGAACTTTTGTACTTCGAAAATCGAAAGAGGTTTTAATTTTGGTGAATTCTGTTGAGTTATTTTGTCCATTACTTTGATTTTCGGTTTCTTTGTTAATACGGACATCTTTGACATTAATCGAAAGAAGTTTTGTAACTTCAGAATTAAAAAAACTGCTACGAACACAAATCTCTTCAATGTGCTAAAATAAACGAAAAGTATTAAAAACTAGGCTGGCATATATTTTAATAGATTACCAAGGAAATTCCATTTTTACATATGCTAACATTTTTTAAAGTTATAGGAAAACCTATTCTTCCAACACTTAATTTGATTTTAAATTTTTGTACTAATAGCCAACCAATTAATTGAGGCAAAAACCTGCAAAATATTAGGAAAATAAGAACTCTTCGCGGAAGTAAAATCTGATTAAAATAGATACCATGTTATTCCAAAGTATAAAACTATAATTACAATCGCAATGAATATTAAGAAATTCATTTTTACTAAAAATTTTTAAATTTAAATTTTTAAAAGAATTGACATAAACATCAGCTGTTTATGTCAACTCTCTTATTTTCTACTACCCAGCAGGAAACCTGTCAACATATTAGGTATACTACTATTCATCGTAATCATGCCATGTAGATATTTGATTTTATGGGTGGTGTCCACGAGTTGTCATGACATGCATAACTTTTCGCAGTTACGGGCTCTTCGAAGTTAAGAGCTCCCTGCAATTCTCCCGCTCTTTATACGTCTCGCCCGTAACTTTGAAAAGTTATTCAAATTTGAAAGAGAAAAAACAAGCAATAGGGCAATATCCCAGCGGTTAATTTTCGCTCTTTAGATGCTTTTTGAATGCAAATTTGAGGCGAGCGTGTTAAATTTAGGTATCCCAGCATGCAGGAAAATTAACATTGCGACCGGATAGGAAAAGCCATGCAAGAGAGGATTTTATGCGCTCTCCGGATACACAAATGGAGAGCGTAAATAAGAGAGATTTTTGTTTTTCTTTTATATATTTTAATTTTTAAAAATTCTTTCATATATACATATATATACACACTACGTAGTGTGTAGTACGTATTGTACATACATATATGCTTATGCATAACGGTGTGGTATATATATATCCCTATTTGTACTTTGATGTTAACCTGAAAAATAACTTATGTGATAAAAAGGGCAAAAAAGAAACACAATTTTTTAAATAAAGCATTTTATTAATTAATATATCCATCAATAATCACAATATTAATATATTATTTAGTTAATATTAAGTAATTCAATAAAACACAAAAAAAACTTAAATGCTACACACTGCACACGACTGCCAACAACTGGCGACTAAATGACTTACGCCCGGTTTCACAGTTGACACCTCAGTTTTTCCTCAGTTGAGTTTCTTAAAAAACTTAAGTTTTCCTTAAGAACTAGAAGTGTTTCACAGTCCATTTTTATTATCTCCTTAACTCAGCATTCATTGCTGAATTTTGTAAGCCATTTTTAAGTAAAATTATCATTACCTGTCATATTTTTTTCATAGGGATATGTTACAAAAAGTGAAATAGTGAAAAAATATAAGCACCACTATTAAAAACAACAACTAATCTGTAATTTTCTTAAAATATAAATATTCCTTGTGTTTATTATAAAGCAAACTAATAAATATTTTTCATATTATTCATTAAATCTTTTATTTCTAATTAAACTTAACAAAATGATTGACAAACTAAATAGATTTTTAATGCCAAAAATGTTTTCACAAGATATTTAAAACATCTTGCCATATTGCTACATGGCAATACCATTTCTGTGGTAATTCTGGGTAATTTAAAAATTATAATGCTGAAGGGTAATAAAATAATTAGTTATTTTCGGCATTGGCGTCCTTTATAGTTTCAACAAGTGTTTTTGGAAAAATATAAATAGTTATTATTGAAAAGTTTGTGTTAAATTAATTTTAAATAAATTGTAATAAAATTTTTATAATGTTAATGATGTTTTAATATTTTTGTACAATTCAACTAATTACTTTTCACATATTAAAACTAATACGCGAAATAGTGCATTTCTTATACAACACTATCAAATGAAAATTGCACTTTTATTTATTAACACTAACTTTAAAGTTAATTTAATTTTTATTCTTGAAAATTATTATTTACATAAAGTAACTTTTTTTGACATCAAATTTAGTAAAATTGACACAAATTCTACTCTTCTGAAAGTTAAGTCGTGAAAATTGGGGACTTAACTTAAGGGAGAAGTTAAGGCTCCTTAAGTGTTAAGGAGGAGCTGTGAAACGCAAAATCTGCTTAAATACATTTTTAAGTTGACAGATGCGCTAAGGAGCACTTAAGTATGAACTGTGAAACCGGGCGTTAAACACATACGCCAAAAAGACCCGTCCCGTGGTACTTGTTTATATGTGTAGATAGGGTATAGGTTTTTATACTAAAAAACTGTAAACAGAAAATGTATATTTTAAGTTTTTTCATAAAGTATGTCATTCAAAACTCATTCATTCAATTTATTCGATATTAATCTTTCTTAAAACTGACCCTATAGGCGGTTTACACCGGCAACAAAACCATGAAGTCGAAACCACCAAACTAGTAGGTTTCGGAAGAGGGTTTACAACGGCATAGTGCGGAAACTATGTTATAGGGTGTTTACACCGGCATTACGAACGTGGTCTCCATACTACCATTGCATGTTTTGTATCGCTTTGAATACTCTAGGCTCTTCATCGGTATACTGAAAGACTGCAAGTCTTTTTTGCGTTAGGAAGAGCATTGTCTGCAAGGTTTCAGTTTTGAAGTATCCCATATAGTTGTAGAACTCCATCTTATAGCTTAAATTAGACTTAAGGGCGTGTCTTTTTGTCATATATTCAATACTTACATTTGGGTGCACTTAAAATGAAAAACAGAATAGCATAAGGTCAAAAAAATAAAATGGTACTAAAAAAAGATTTGAAATTTCATTCTTGAAATTTTCTACTCATTTTTTGCCCATTATTGTTCAATCAATAAAAATTGAAAATTTTTAAAATCATATCTAAGTTAATGAACGTAGGTTTTTTCGGCATTAAGACTTCATGTAATCATCAAAAATAAAAGTAATAAACCGTTTACTTTATTTAGTGTTCTGCATTTCGATATATAATTAATTGATAAACAAAAAATTAAAAGGTTGTAGTGTTTATTTAAAGTTAAATATTTCTCGTAATTTGATTTTAAATTATTAAATTTAAAGTTATAAAAAGCACAGCCGGCCTTATTATTAGGAAGCAAGATTTTTGATATTATTATATACAGTTAAGAATTTGTTATTAAAAGGATGCTCATAGAAAATTGAACTAATTATTTAACTAAAATTTTTTTTTTTGTTCCTATCTCTATTAATCTGTGTTTACTTAAAATGAAAAATCTCTATTAATCTTTTTTTAGCTGGATACTATCTTTTTTGTTTTAAACATAGGTATGTAAATAAGTGTTCCCTAGTTTACTTATATAACAAAACAAAATACTGTGGGGGGCACTTTAAATCATAAAAGCATAAATACTTTTAGTAAAATAATAAATACTTTTAACTTTTATTATATGTAAGCCCATAGAAACTATTATAAAAATTAAATTGGAAAAGTTATTATTTTTATTCTATTAGAACATTTTAAAGATATTAATATCACAATAATTTACTTTAACATTCCCAATATTTTCAATATTATCAAAAACTAAAATATCATTATTTATTTCAAGTTGTAAATTATCTGGATATGATTTACTTATAAAACAGAAAACGGTGCTCCAGTATTAATCTAAAAAAATTATAGTATTAGTATTATTTTTTATTTTTTAAATGATAAATATTAATAGCATAATTTACTTCATAATTTTTAATATTTTCTATTTTGGCACATAAAAAATTATAATAATTGTTATTATTTTATTGCAATTAACCCCATTTAGCTTTATAACTTTTTATATTTTGTTGCGATTGTACTCCAATGCTGGGATTCTGTCTCTGTGAGAATTCAGCGTGAGAATGAATAAGTCGGATTTTGACATATCTTTTCATGCGAGCGACTTGCTGTGAGAATGAGAAGAATTGTCAAAAATTTCCCATGAGGAAAATATTTTCTCGCATTCTAAAACTCGATGAGAAGGTGTGAGAAGTTGAAATAATTGCTTTGAAATTTAAAAATCAAAGTTTTAAAGAATAAAATTCAATTAAATTTTGCGAAATGGAATAAAACAAAACATTTTAAAGAAAGTTTGTTTGATTTTTGTTTTTTTAAGTATTATTGAAGTGAATAACTTCTTTAGGCGCACTGACTTTAAAATCGATGTAACGAAAAAAGCGACAGATTTCTACACTGGCAGCAGGCAAAGCAAGGTATATGTTTATAGCATGTGGTGATGGATATATATATATATGTGTGTGTGTGTGTATGTATGTATTGATGTGTGTATGTATGTATGTATGTGTGTATGTATGTATGTATGTGTGTATATATGTGTGTATGTATGTATGTGTGTGTGGAGGGTGGGTGTGCGTGTGTTGGGTGGGTGTATGTGTCTCTTTATATATATATATATATATATATATACCTGTGGTGTGCAGAGTGGAGCGAAGCGGGGGTTGGTGAGCGAAGCGAACAGGGGGTGGAGCCCACTAGTATATATGTATATATTTTAAATATCAAAAATGTTTTGAAATAGTAGGTGATCAGTACAGTAAAGTTAAGATGGGTGACACAAAGTTAAGCAGGTGCCGATATATATTTGCTGAGTGAAGCGAACAGGGGGCGTAGCCCACTAGTATATATATATATATATATATATATATTCTAAATATCAAAAATGTTTTATAAACACTATTAAGTTTTCACTTCTACCGTGTGGTTTTAAGCACACACTTGATTTTTTTTTAAGATGTTTTATATTCATACAAGATTTACTTGGGATATTTGAAGCACGAGATAGAAATATAGCTGAAGAAAATTTTTTTAAATGGTCAATTTGTCAAATTCTTGTTATGTGGAATATATGGAAGAAATTAGAAAGCTACACATATGATTTATGTGTGTCATATTGTGCTTTGCCAAATCGTGTTTTCAAATGAAAATTTTTTTATTAATAAATGATTTACAATTAAGTCAATTAATTAAACATAATACATAATAAAATAAGGGAATATAATTAGCATTAAATTAGTTTTATTTAAAAAATTGAATTTCCTGAAATATTTTCTTATTTAGCTTAAACTCCAATTCATGCATCTTCAATTATAGGAATTATATTAGTTCTTTTTTTTCCAAAATTTATTAAATCACGACCAGATCTATGTGGAAACTCAACAGCAATTTTGAACGAAAAGGATTCCAAACTCTGTATTCAATTAATATGTAAAATAATGTTAATGTTAGGAATGGATTCTTCATATATTCAATTAAAAATTCTTACTTATTAGCTTTTCTTTTCAGTTATGCAAATTCTACCTCAGACATAATCTTGGGCTTGGGCTTAGCTGTTTTCTTATGTCTGTAGGCACAGCCATGTATTGCTGTGTTCTGTACCCCTGCACGAATCATCATAGAAAAACTAATACATTTGAGAATGTATATTCTGGCTTTGCATTATTTGGGAAGGTTTCCATTACCGACGGCATTATAATTTGTACTTTTTCCAATTAAGCCTGACACCCAAATAACGGAAAAAATACTTAAAAAATTTAAAAAGTTGTTTTAATATGGTTCTTCGATTTTTAAAGTTTGCACTAAAACCCTTTTAAAATCGCCATATTAAAACTGTCAAAACATTATATTTTCTTCTTCTTCTCGTAAAAATTACCCATACTTCTATGAAGGCTTGCAATTGACTCTTAGCTTCAAGGCTACATTTGTTGTTACAGATAGATTTTTATTCGGTTGAAAGCTGAAAAAGTCCTTAAACCTCTTTCACGAATTTAGGAAATCTTGCAATTTCACAAACATGGTCCCCAAAATAATTTTAATTTTTTCTTGCGGAGACCGACTCCCTAAATTCGTAAAAAATTTTTTAAATATAAAAAATTGCTTAAAATCTTGCCGGCAAGATTCCCAAAGCATGGTCCTCCAAATAATTTTCACTTTTTCTTGCGGAGACCGACCCCCCTAAATTAATTGCAAATCTTTTAAAAAATGTAATATGATTTTGAAAAATGAAATTATCTAGAAACTATAAAGTATTATCGCGGGTTAAAGTACTACTGAACGTAAACGCTCCTCAAAGACGCCTATAAAGACGATGGTGAAAATGTGCAAATGTGCATTGATGCAACAATTTCTCTCACGTATATTCCAAAGATACAATTTAGGTGATTAATTTTTAATTTATTAGTATTATATATTCATTGCAGGGTATCATTTTAGGACCTTATAATCATTTTTTGTTACACGTATTTGAAAAAAATGGAAACCATCGAATTTATATATATTGACAGATTGATTAAAAATATTGTCCATCGATTAGCGCTTAATTAAATGTAAATTAATAGATTTAACTTATTTCAGCCGCAGCAACGTGCGTTTGGGTCTACTAGTATATAGTATATATTAATTTTTTGCATTTTACTTGAGTGCAGTATATGACAGCAGTTAGATTGAAAATCATATAGTCAACAAGTGAAAAGCTTTTAAAGTTATTTAGCTTTAAATTTCAATTTTTTGTAGTCATAAATTGTTTATTTGTTTGATTCTTTAATTAAAATAATTTAAGATAAAATTTATATTTGGACAATATTTCTTTAAAGTAATTATTTATTTGTCGGATTGAACAAACCAAAATCTCATATAAGCCAAAACTTTTAAAATATAATTTAAAATGAAAATTCTAATACTAGTGAAATAGTTTATATTTTTTTAAACTACCTTAAGAACAAACTTAGAATTCAATGATTTGCCCCAAAATCCAGTTAGGTGATAAAAGTTAAAGCTTAAAAAGCTTCCTTTAAAACTCCCAAAATATTATAATCAAATTTTTTTTTTTTTTTTGCTGATTATTCTTTGAATTGGCTTAGTTTAATGTATTTTGAATATTTGATAAATTCAATTCTATTTTTGTTGGAAATTTTTTGTAACAAAAAAAATAAAATTAACTTATTTTTAGAATTGGCAACATTATATGCCGACAAAGATATACTACATATAGTTTTCTTTTGTGGCTGCAAAACTGTTTTCTTTAGGTTTATTGTTATGATCATAAAACCTGTGAGGTCTATCTCACCGGAAATCACAATAAATATGTTCAAATAAAAATTAGAAAAAAAAGGAGACCACCCGAACTTAACAATAAGTAAATATCCTATCGGCGATTATTTTAAGACTTTGTAATTTTTAGATTTTTATGATGGTATTTTAAGATATTGTAATTTTAAGATTTTTACGATGGTATTTTAAGATTTTGTAATTTTAAGATTTTATGATATTATTTTAGGATTTTGGTATTTCAAGATTTTATAATGTTTATTTAGGATAGATGATAGATCCAAAAAGGTATATAAGAATAAGTTTAAGAAACCGAAAGTCAGTGTGTTTCGAGATTTTTATAGAAGTAGTTCTTAGTATCTTACTTTTAAAATTTTCTTTTGTTTTTGTTACTAAATATTGAAATAAATTTAATAAAAAACTAAAATTCTCTGTTTTTTATTGTACAACAATTTATTTAACGTAAAGTAAGTGACGGTTTAGTGTACCTAAGTGTAGTAGAAGCTAAAACTGGTCTCCAAAATCCCAGGAGAAAGGACCAGGCGGACACAACTAAGGAACAAGCATAACAAATTAATTGGTGGCAGCGGTGTGATCCAGATTATCAAGGATACATATTATCCACGATACAGATTATCAAAGATTCAGATTATCAACAATTCAGATTATCAACGATCCAGATTATCAAGGATTCATCATCTACAGCAGTGACGTCAACTCTTTTTGAGAACTAATCAACAAAGATGCTCATCCTACTAATCATAACCGTCTTATTTTTCACGTAGGTACTTTGATTTTTTTTTTTTGTAGTTCAAAAAAATCGTGTAATTAACGTAATGAATGATTCAAAAAAAATCATAATTCGCGACTTAGAATCTAAAAAAGAATACGGAACCACTCATAATTATATCGTATCTAAAAGTGATATTAAAGGCAAAGTGTATCAGGTTTTAGTTAATGAAAAATTTATATCTAGAGAAGAATATCTAGAAAGTTTTGATAGGAAAGAAATTACTACCCCTGATTCTGAAGCCCTTTGTGAAAATTTGAGTGAAAACTTAGTAGAAATTATGGAAACCGAAGTTCCAATTCAAGTGTTAACTTCAATGATTCCACTGTTTAAAAGTGACGCTTCAGAAGCTTTTAATTTTATTCAAACCTGCAAAGATGCCATATCTCTTGTGACAGAGAATTTTATATTTATTTATTAAAAGTAAAATAACAGGCAATGCATGTACAATTACAATGAATAAAGATATAACCAACTGGTCTGAGTTAAAAGAAGAATTAAATCTTTTATATAGAGAAAAACATAGTAACTTGCAGTTACATAGAGAATTAGTTGGCTTAAAACTAGAAAAACATGAAAATGTAATCCAATTTACTCAACGTGTAGAAACATTACAGCGAAGGATGTTACAAAATCTCCTTTCCGCAAATAACCTAGAGTACGTACAAGGACAACGTATCTATATTCAATCAAATATATTGAATGCATTTATAAATGGATTGTGTGAAAATTTAGCCATTTATGTAATTACCCAAAGACCGGCTGATTTAGCTACAGCCTTACGTTTTGCTTGTGAGGAAGAAACAAGATTAAAATTGTTGCATAGTAAGCCAAATTTTATTAAAGACTATCATAACAAAAACCTAGTAAAAGTAAATAAACTAGAAATAAAGTGTTTTAAATGTAATAAAATTGGTCACATAGCGAAATATTGTAGAAGTAAACCTCAAGAACAAAAGTATCAAGAGGAAGAAAAATCTTCTAGAGTTAAAAGTTATAACTTTAGAAAACCTGAAAACAAAACAAATGTTTCTATTATCAATTTATCTAAAAGCCCTCACATTAAGGTTACCTATGATAATAGAGAATATAACATTTTAATCGACACAGGTGCAGGAGTGCCTTTAATAAAGCAAAAGGTTATATATGAGAGTGATTTAAATAAACAAGAGACAATATGAATGAAAGGTATTGGGAAAACAGGTAGCAAATCCTTAGGAGTTGCTAAGATCCCTATAGAAATAAAGTCCCGAAATGGTTTAACGAGTAAACAGTTAGTTAAATTTCAAGTCGTGCAAAATGATTCATTTTCAGAATTTGATGGTATATTAGGCACAGATTTTATACAGGAAAATAGTTACGTTATTGATTATAGTAATAAGATGCTCAGAAATAATAGTAATAATATTCGCCTCATTTTCGGAAATGAAGTTGAGAATATTTTATACATTAATGAATCTAGTAAAAGGTGGGGAATTGTTAAAGATGGTTTGCGACTTAATCATTTGCCAAAAGATGAAAAATGTGCAGTATTAAGCACGCTAAAAGAATTTGCTAAAGTTTTTAGTACACCCGAAGAACCACTTACATGTACTAATGCAACAGTTCATAAAATTAGAACAATAAGTGAAGATCCGATTTACACAAAAACTTACCGGTATCCAAAGATTCACGAAGAAGAAGTAAGAAAACAATTAAAGAAACTAAAAGAAGATGGAATAATTCAAGACAGCCAGAGCCCATGGTGCTCACCATTATGGGTTGTTCCAAAGAAAGCAGATGCCAGCGGGAAAGCAAAATACCGGGTTGTGATTGATTATAGGAAGTTAAATAAAGTTAAAGTAGCTGATAATTACCCTTTACCTCACATTAATGAAATTTTAGATCAACTAGGCAATGCAAAATATTTCTCAACTCTGGATCTTGCTTCAGGGTTCCATCAAATCTCAATGGATAAAGAATCAATTGAAAAAACTGCCTTCTCTACCCCGTATGGACATTTTGGATATACCCGTATGCCTTTTGGCTTGAAAAATGGTCCTGCGTGTTTTCAACGATTAATGAACAATGTTCTGAAGGATATTTTAGGGAAAGACTGTTTCATATACTTAGATGATATAGTTATATATGCACAAACTCTTGAAGAGCATAATAAGAAATTGTATCGAGTACTCTTAAAATTAAAGGAAGCTAACCTGAAACTACAACCTAATAAATGCGAGTTCTTAAAATCAGAAGTTGAGTTTCTAGGGCATATAATAACAAACGATGGTGTTAAGCCCAATCCACGGAAATTAGATGTAATCAAAACTTTACATGAACCTAAAAATAAGGAAGGCGTAAGATCTTTTATGGGTATGATAAGTTACTATCGGAAATTTATTCCCAACTGTAGTAAAATAGCAGCACCGCTCAATAAACTTCTTAAGAAGAATGCAAATTTTGTATGGCAAGAGGAACAGCAAGCTAGTTTTTAAGCTTAAAAATGATTTGCAGAATTTTGTTACTTTACAATATCCAAATTTTACAAAGGCATTTACTATTACAACCGATGCGTCTAATCAAGGGCTGGGTGCAGTATTAAGTCAATCCTCCGACCAAATAGATAAACCGATTCAGTTCATATCAAGGGCATTGAACAAAGCTGAATTAAACTACAGTACTACGGAAAAAGAATGTTTAGCTATTGTATGGACTGTAAAGTACTTCAGACCATACATTTATGGAACCAAATTTCTTATTAAAACAGATCATCGTCCACTTACTTGGCTTTTTAATGTAAAGGATCCAGGCAGTAGACTGGTAAGATGGCGACTAAAATTAGAAGAATACGACTATGAAATAGTATTCAAAAGAGGCAAAGATAATGTTGTGGCGGACGAATTAAGTAGAAACGTTCTGATTCTACAGCCTGAGGAAGAAGATGAAAATTATAGAGAAATTCTTGATCTACTGAAAGAACAAGACATTACAGTAGAAAATAACGAAGTAATCGGGAATAATACAAACGAGAAAACTCATGATAATAATGTAGAAAACAATAATCAAGAATTAGTAGTCGATGTCGATGCAATAGAAGAAGTTTTTGACAAAAATTTACAGTTAAAAATAATCAAAGAAAACCATGAAGGTATAATAGGTGGTCACACAGGGCAAAAATCCACAATAGATAAAATTAAGAGGAAATTTTATTGGAAAGGCTTAAATAGGGATGTCATTGAATATATTTCAAAATGCCAGAATTTTATTAGCGGAAAAATCAATCGTCATCCTCACAGAAATCCTATGTCAATAGTAAGTCTTGCCAAGAATACCTTAGAAAAAATTCACATGGATCTGATAGGTCCATATCCAATCACAAGTGATGGGTTTTCTTTAGCACTGACAATCCAAGATGATTTATCCAAATACATAATGATCATCCCAATAAAAAGTAAAACTGCGAGCTTCATTGCTAAAGTATTTTTGGAAAACTGAGCATTAAAATTCGGACTACAAAAGTACATTTTAACAGACAATGGTACGGAATTCTGTAACTCTCTAATTTCTGAAATTTGCAAGTTATTAGAAATAAATCAAATAACTACAAGCACCGCATATCCTCAGTCAAACGGTTCTTTAGAACGAGCGCATGCGCGAATAAATGAGTTCTTGAAAACATCCAAAACAGCAGAAAAAAATTGGAAAAATCTGGTAAAATACGCTGCATTCAATTATAATAATGCAACACATTCAGCGACGGGATTTTCGCCTTACTTTATTATGTTTGGTCGGGAGCCTAACATCCCTTCATCGATAGAACAAGCTACACGGGAATTAACCATTTACGAAAGAATGGAAAATATGGTAAGAGACAGGAAAATTGTCGAGGAAAATGCAAAAGCTCATAATAAAAGAGTAAAAGAAAAGGCCAAACAAAGATATGATAAAACACTCGGTAAAGTGCCAAAGGTGAAAGTTGGCCAAGAGGTATTCGTTAAAAGCTCCGAAAAGGGAAAGCTTTCATCTTATATGAAAGGTCCATATAGAGTCCTTAAAGCATTTGATAATTCCGTGTTAATCCAGCTACCAAATAAAAAAGCTATTTTTAATAAAAGTCATATCAAACCTTTACAGGGTAGCAGCGGAACTGGAAATTGAAAATTTTTGAAGTACTGGAGTCTATTTTCAACACTTGGGAAAACTAAGACAGGAAAATGGCAAAACTAGCATAATAATTCATATAGAGTTAGTCGAATTAGAAGAAAAGATAAGTGAAATTAGAAATTTAATTAGTCATGTAAGCGATAAATGTCTAAGCGAACTTAGACCATGTAGAGATCTTGATAAAAAAAAACGAGAGCAGAATTAACAATTATTAAAAATAAATATAGCATTGTCGTACAATTATTGGGTGGTGGGCAATCTAGGTATAAAAGAGGCTTATGAAAGGTATTGGGAAAACAGGTAGGAAATCCTTAGGAGTTGCTAAGATCCCTATAGAAATAAAGTCCCGAAATGGTTTAACGAGTAAACAGTTAGTTAAATTTCAAGTCGTGCAAAATGATTCATTTTCAGAATTTGATGGTATATTAGGCACAGATTTTATACAGGAAAATAGTTACGTTATTGATTATAGTAATAAGATGCTCAGAAATAATAGTAATAATATTCGCCTCATTTTCGGAAATGAAGTTGAGAATATTTTATACATTAATGAATCTAGTAAAAGGTGGGGAATTGTTAAAGATGGTTTGCGACTTAATCATTTGCCAAAAGATGAAAAATGTGCAGTATTAAGCACGCTAAAAGAATTTGCTAAAGTTTTTAGTATACCCGAAGAACCACTTACATGTACTAATGCAACAGTTCATAAAATTAGAACAATAAGTGAAGATCCGATTTACACAAAAACTTACCGGTATCCAAAGATTCACGAAGAAGAAGTAAGAAAACAATTAAAGAAACTAAAAGAAGATGGAATAATTCAAGACAGCCAGAGCCCATGGTGCTCACCATTATGGGTTGTTCCAAAGAAAGCAGATGCCAGCGGGAAAGCAAAATACCGTGTTGTGATTGATTATAGGAAGTTAAATAAAGTTACAGTAGCTGATAATTACCCTTTACCTCACATTAATGAAATTTTAGATCAACTAGGCAATGCAAAATATTTCTCAACTCTGGATCTTGCTTCAGGGTTCCATCAAATCTCAATGGATAAAGAATCAATTGAAAAAACTGCCTTCTCTACCCCGTATGGACATTTTGAATATACCCGTATGCCTTTTGGCTTGAAAAATGGTCCTGCGTGTTTTCAACGATTAATGAACAATGTTCTGAAGGATATTTTAGGGAAAGACTGTTTCATATACTTAGATGATATAGTTATATATGCACAAACTCTTGAAGAGCATAATAAGAAATTGTATCGAGTACTTTTAAAATTAAAGGAAGCTAACCTGAAACTACAACCTAATAAATGCGAGTTCTTAAAATCAGAAGTTGAGTTTCTAGGGCATATAATAACAAACGATGGTGTTAAGCCCAATCCACGGAAATTAGATGTAATCAAAACTTTACATGAACCTAAAAATAAGGAAGGCGTAAGATCTTTTATGGGTATGATAAGTTACTATCGGAAATTTATTCCCAACTGTAGTAAAATAGCAGCACCGCTCAATAAACTTCTTAAGAAGAATGCAAATTTTGTATGGCAAGAGGAACAGCAAGCTAGTTTTGATAAGCTTAAAAATGATTTGCAGAATTTTGTTACTTTACAATATCCAAATTTTACAAAGGCATTTACTATTACAACCGATGCGTCTAATCAAGGGCTGGGTGCAGTATTAAGTCAATCCTCCGACCAAATAGATAAACCGATTCAGTTCATATCAAGGGCATTGAACAAAGCTGAATTAAACTACAGTACTACGGAAAAAGAATGTTTAGCTATTGTATGGACTGTAAAGTACTTCAGACCATACATTTATGGAACCAAATTTCTTATTAAAACAGATCATCGTCCACTTACTTGGCTTTTTAATGTAAAGGATCCAGGCAGTAGACTGGTAAGATGGCGACTAAAATTAGAAGAATACGACTATGAAATAGTATTCAAAAGAGGCAAAGATAATGTTGTGGCGGACGAATTAAGTAGAAACGTTCTGATTCTACAGCCTGAGGAAGAAGATGAAAATTATAGAGAAATTCTTGATCTACTGAAAGAACAAGACATTACAGTAGAAAATAACGAAGTAATCGGGAATAATACAAACGAAAAAACTCATGATAATAATGTAGAAAACAATAATCAAAAATTAGTAGTCGATGTCGATGCAATAGAAGAAGTTTTTGACAAAAATTTACAGTTAAAAATAATCAAAGAAAACCATGAAGGTATAATAGGTGGTCACACAGGGTAAAAATCCACAATAGATAAAATTAAGAGGAAATTTTATTGGAAAGGCTTAAATAGGGATGTCATTGAATATATTTCAAAATGCCAGAATTGTATTAGCGGAAAAATCAATCGTCATCCTCACAGAAATCCTATGTCAATAGTAAGTCTTGCCGAGAATACCTTAGAAAAAATTCACATGGATCTGATAGGTCCATATCCAATCACAAGTGATGGGTTTTCTTTAGCACTGACAATCCAAGATGATTTATCCAAATACATAATGATCATCCCAATAAAAAGTAAAACTGCGAGCTTCATTGCTAAAGTATTTTTGGAAAACTGAGCATTAAAATTCGGACTACAAAAGTACATTTTAACAGACAATGGTACGGAATTCTGTAACTCTCTAATTTCTGAAATTTGCAAGTTATTAGAAATAAATCAAATAACTACAAGCACCGCATATCCTCAGTCAAACGGTTCTTTAGAAAGAGCGCATGCGCGAATAAATGAGTTCTTGAAAACATCCAAAACAGCAGAAAAAAATTGGAAAAATCTGGCAAAATACGCTGCATTCAATTATAATAATGCAACACATTCAGCGACGGGATTTTCGCCTTACTTTATTATGTTTGGGCGGGAGCCTAACATCCCTTCATCGATAGAACAAGCTACACGGGAATTAACCATTTACGAAAGAATGGAAAATATGGTAAGAGACAGGAAAATTGTCGAGGAAAATGCAAAAGCTCATAATAAAAGAGTAAAAGAAAAGGCCAAACAAAGATATGATAAAACACTCGGTAAAGTGCCAAAGGTGAAAGTTGGCCAAGAGGTATTCGTTAAAAGCTCCGAAAAGGGAAAGCTTTCATCTTATATGAAAGGTCCATATAGAGTCCTTAAAGCATTTGATAATTCCGTGTTAATCCAGCTACCAAATAAAAAAGCTATTTTTAATAAAAGTCATATCAAACCTTTACAGGGTAGCAGCGGAACTGGAAATTGAAAATTTTTGAAGTACTGGAGTCTATTTTCAACACTTGGGAAAACTAAGACAGGAAAATGGCAAAACTAGCATAATAATTCATATAGAGTTAGTCGAATTAGAAGAAAAGATAAGTGAAATTAGAAATTTAATTAGTCATGTAAGCGATAAATGTCTAAGCAAACTTAGACCATGTAGAGATCTTGATAAAAAAAAACGAGAGCAGAATTAACAATTATTAAAAATAAATATAGCATTGTCGTACAATTATTGGGTGGTGGGCAATCTAGGTATAAAAGAGGCTTATGAAAGGTATTGGGAAAACAGGTAGGAAATCCTTAGGAGTTGCTAAGATCCCTATAGAAATAAAGTCCCGAAATGGTTTAAGTTCATAAAATTAGAACAATAAGTGAAGATCCGATTTACACAAAAACTTACCGGTATCCAAAGATTCACGAAGAAGAAGTAAGAAAACAATTAAAGAAACTAAAAGAAGATGGAATAATTCAAGACAGCCAGAGCCCATGGTGCTCACCATTATGGGTTGTTCCAAAGAAAGCAGATGCCAGCGGGAAAGCAAAATACCGTGTTGTGATTGATTATAGGAAGTTAAATAAAGTTACAGTAGCTGATAATTACCCTTTACCTCACATTAATGAAATTTTAGATCAACTAGGCAATGCAAAATATTTCTCAACTCTGGATCTTGCTTCAGGGTTCCATCAAATCTCAATGGATAAAGAATCAATTGAAAAAACTGCCTTCTCTACCCCGTATGGATATTTTGAATATACCCGTATGCCTTTTGGCTTGAAAAATGGTCCTGCGTGTTTTCAACGATTAATGAACAATGTTCTGAAGGATATTTTAGGGAAAGACTGTTTCATATACTTAGATGATATAGTTATATATGCACAAACTCTTGAAGAGCATAATAAGAAATTGTATCGAGTACTTTTAAAATTAAAGGAAGCTAACCTGAAACTACAACCTAATAAATGCGAGTTCTTAAAATCAGAAGTTGAGTTTCTAGGGCATATAATAACAAACGATGGTGTTAAGCCCAATCCACGGAAATTAGATGTAATCAAAACTTTACATGAACCTAAAAATAAGGAAGGCGTAAGATCTTTTATGGGTATGATAAGTTACTATCGGAAATTTATTCCCAACTGTAGTAAAATAGCAGCACCGCTCAATAAACTTCTTAAGAAGAATGCAAATTTTGTATGGCAAGAGGAACAGCAAGCTAGTTTTGATAAGCTTAAAAATGATTTGCAGAATTTTGTTACTTTACAATATCCAAATTTTACAAAGGCATTTACTATTACAACCGATGCGTCTAATCAAGGGCTGGGTGCAGTATTAAGTCAATCCTCCGACCAAATAGATAAACCGATTCAGTTCATATCAAGGGCATTGAACAAAGCTGAATTAAACTACATTACTACGGAAAAAGAATGTTTAGCTATTGTATGGACTGTAAAGTACTTCAGACCATACATTTATGGAACCAAATTTCTTATTAAAACAGATCATCGTCCACTTACTTGGCTTTTTAATGTAAAGGATCCAGGCAGTAGACTGGTAAGATGGCGACTAAAATTAGAAGAATACGACTATGAAATAGTATTCAAAAGAGGCAAAGATAATGTTGTGGCGGACGAATTAAGTAGAAACGTTCTGATTCTACAGCCTGAGGAAGAAGATGAAAATTATAGAGAAATTCTTGATCTACTGAAAGAACAAGACATTACAGTAGAAAATAACGAAGTAATCGGGAATAATACAAACGAAAAAACTCATGATAATAATGTAGAAAACAATAATCAAAAATTAGTAGTCGATGTCGATGCAATAGAAGAAGTTTTTGACAAAAATTTACAGTTAAAAATAATCAAAGAAAACCATGAAGGTATAATAGGTGGTCACACAGGGTAAAAATCCACAATAGATAAAATTAAGAGGAAATTTTATTGGAAAGGCTTAAATAGGGATGTCATTGAATATATTTCAAAATGCCAGAATTGTATTAGCGGAAAAATCAATCGTCATCCTCACAGAAATCCTATGTCAATAGTAAGTCTTGCCGAGAATACCTTAGAAAAAATTCACATGGATCTGATAGGTCCATATCCAATCACAAGTGATGGGTTTTCTTTAGCACTGACAATCCAAGATGATTTATCCAAATACATAATGATCATCCCAATAAAAAGTAAAACTGCGAGCTTCATTGCTAAAGTATTTTTGGAAAACTGAGCATTAAAATTCGGACTACAAAAGTACATTTTAACAGACAATGGTACGGAATTCTGTAACTCTCTAATTTCTGAAATTTGCAAGTTATTAGAAATAAATCAAATAACTACAAGCACCGCATATCCTCAGTCAAACGGTTCTTTAGAACGAGCGCATGCGCGAATAAATGAGTTCTTGAAAACATCCAAAACAGCAGAAAAAAATTGGAAAAATCTGGTAAAATACGCTGCATTCAATTATAATAATGCAACACATTCAGCGACGGGATTTTCGCCTTACTTTATTATGTTTGGGCGGGAGCCTAACATCCCTTCATCGATAGAACAAGCTACACGGGAATTAACCATTTACGAAAGAATGGAAAATATGGTAAGAGACAGGAAAATTGTCGAGGAAAATGCAAAAGCTCATAATAAAAGAGTAAAAGAAAAGGCCAAACAAAGATATGATAAAACACTCGGTAAAGTGCCAAAGGTGAAAGTTGGCCAAGAGGTATTCGTTAAAAACTCCGAAAAGGGAAAGCTTTCATCTTATATGAAAGGTCCATATAGAGTCCTTAAAGCATTTGATAATTCCGTGTTAATCCAGCTACCAAATAAAAAAGCTATTTTTAATAAAAGTCATATCAAACCTTTACAGGGTAGCAGCGGAACTGAAAATTGAAAATTTTTGAAGTACTGGAGTCTATTTTCAACACTTGGGAAAACTAAGACAGGAAAATGGCAAAACTAGCATAATAATTCATATAGAGTTAGTCGAATTAGAAGAAAAGATAAGTGAAATTAGAAATTTAATTAGTCATGTAAGCGATAAATGTCTAAGCGAACTTAGACCATGTAGAGATCTTGATAAAAAAAAACGAGAGCAGAATTAACAATTATTAAAAATAAATATAGCATTGTCGTACAATTATTGGGTGGTGGGCAATCTAGGTATAAAAGAGGCTTATGAAAGGTATTGGGAAAACAGGTAGGAAATCCTTAGGAGTTGCTAAGATCCCTATAGAAATAAAGTCCCGAAATGGTTTAACGAGTAAACAGTTAGTTAAATTTCAAGTCGTGCAAAATGATTCATTTTCAGAATTTGATGGTATATTAGGCACAGATTTTATACAGGAAAATAGTTACGTTATTGATTATAGTAATAAGATGCTCAGAAATAATAGTAATAATATTCGCCTCATTTTCGGAAATGAAGTTGAGAATATTTTATACATTAATGAATCTAGTAAAAGGTGGGGAATTGTTAAAGATGGTTTGCGACTTAATCATTTGCCAAAAGATGAAAAATGTGCAGTATTAAGCACGCTAAAAGAATTTGCTAAAGTTTTTAGTATACCCGAAGAACCACTTACATGTACTAATGCAACAGTTCATAAAATTAGAACAATAAGTGAAGATCCGATTTACACAAAAACTTACCGGTATCCAAAGATTCACGAAGAAGAAGTAAGAAAACAATTAAAGAAACTAAAAGAAGATGGAATAATTCAAGACAGCCAGAGCCCATGGTGCTCACCATTATGGGTTGTTCCAAAGAAAGCAGATGCCAGCGGGAAAGCAAAATACCGTGTTGTGATTGATTATAGGAAGTTAAATAAAGTTACAGTAGCTGATAATTACCCTTTACCTCACATTAATGAAATTTTAGATCAACTAGGCAATGCAAAATATTTCTCAACTCTGGATCTTGCTTCAGGGTTCCATCAAATCTCAATGGATAAAGAATCAATTGAAAAAACTGCCTTCTCTACCCCGTATGGATATTTTGAATATACCCGTATGCCTTTTGGCTTGAAAAATGGTCCTGCGTGTTTTCAACGATTAATGAACAATGTTCTGAAGGATATTTTAGGGAAAGACTGTTTCATATACTTAGATGATATAGTTATATATGCACAAACTCTTGAAGAGCATAATAAGAAATTGTATCGAGTACTCTTAAAATTAAAATAAGCTAACCTGAAACTACAACCTAATAAATGCGAGTTCTTAAAATCAGAAGTTGAGTTTCTAGGGCATATAATAACAAACGATGGTGTTAAGCCCAATCCACGGAAATTAGATGTAATCAAAACTTTACATGAACCTAAAAATAAGGAAGGCGTAAGATCTTTTATGAGTATGATAAGTTACTATCGGAAATTTATTCCCAACTGTAGTAAAATAGCAGCACCGCTCAATAAACTTCTTAAGAAGAATGCAAATTTTGTATGGCAAGAGGAACAGCAAGCTAGTTTCGATAAGCTTAAAAATGATTTGCAGAATTTTGTTACTTTACAATATCCAAATTTTACAAAGGCATTTACTATTACAACCGATGCGTCTAATCAAGGGCTGGGTGCAGTATTAAGTCAATCCTCCGACCAAATAGATAAACCGATTCAGTTCATATCAAGGGCATTGAACAAAGCTGAATTAAACTACAGTACTACGGAAAAAGAATGTTTAGCTATTGTATGGACTGTAAAGTACTTCAGACCATACATTTATGGAACCAAATTTCTTATTAAAACAGATCATCGTCCACTTACTTGGCTTTTTAATGTAAAGGATCCAGGCAGTAGACTGGTAAGATGGCAACTAAAATTAGAAGAATACGACTATGAAATAGTATTCAAAAGAGGCAAAGATAATGTTGTGGCGGACGAATTAAGTAGAAACGTTCTGATTCTACAGCCTGAGGAAGAAGATGAAAATTATAGAGAAATTCTTGATCTACTGAAAGAACAAGACATTACAGTAGAAAATAACGAAGTAATCGGGAATAATACAAACGAAAAAACTCATGATAATAATGTAGAAAACAATAATCAAAAATTAGTAGTCGATGTCGATGCAATAGAAGAAGTTTTTGACAAAAATTTACAGTTAAAAATAATCAAAGAAAACCATGAAGGTATAATAGGTGGTCACACAGGGTAAAAATCCACAATAGATAAAATTAAGAGGAAATTTTATTGGAAAGGCTTAAATAGGGATGTCATTGAATATATTTCAAAATGCCAGAATTGTATTAGCGGAAAAATCAATCGTCATCCTCACAGAAATCCTATGTCAATAGTAAGTCTTGCCGAGAATACCTTAGAAAAAATTCACATGGATCTGATAGGTCCATATCCAATCACAAGTGATGGGTTTTCTTTAGCACTGACAATCCAAGATTATTTATCCAAATACATAATGATCATCCCAATAAAAAGTAAAACTGCGAGCTTCATTGCTAAAGTATTTTTGGAAAACTGAGCATTAAAATTCGGACTACAAAAGTACATTTTAACAGACAATGGTACGGAATTCTGTAACTCTCTAATTTCTGAAATTTGCAAGTTATTAGAAATAAATCAAATAACTACAAGCACCGCATATCCTCAGTCAAACGGTTCTTTAGAACGAGCGCATGCGCGAATAAATGAGTTCTTGAAAACATCCAAAACAGCAGAAAAAAATTGGAAAAATCTGGTAAAATACGCTGCATTCAATTATAATAATGCAACACATTCAGCGACGGGATTTTCGCCTTACTTTATTATGTTTGGGCGGGAGCCTAACATCCCTTCATCGATAGAACAAGCTACACGGGAATTAACCATTTACGAAAGAATGGAAAATATGGTAAGAGACAGGAAAATTGTCGAGGAAAATGCAAAAGCTCATAATAAAAGAGTAAAAGAAAAGGCCAAACAAAGATATGATAAAACACTCGGTAAAGTGCCAAAGGTGAAAGTTGGCCAAGAGGTATTCGTTAAAAGCTCCGAAAAGGGAAAGCTTTCATCTTATATGAAAGGTCCATATAGAGTCCTTAAAGCATTTGATAATTCCGTGTTAATCCAGCTACCAAATAAAAAAGCTATTTTTAATAAAAGTCATATCAAAACTTTACAGGGTAGCAGCGGAACTGGAAATTGAAAATTTTTGAAGTACTGGAGTCTATTTTCAACACTTGGGAAAACTAAGACAGGAAAATGGCAAAACTAGCATAATAATTCATATAGAGTTAGTCGAATTAGAAGAAAAGATAAGTGAAATTAGAAATTTAATTAGTCATGTAAGCGATAAATGTCTAAGCGAACTTAGACCATGTAGAGATCTTGATAAAAAAAAACGAGAGCAGAATTAACAATTATTAAAAATAAATATAGCATTGTCGTACAATTATTGGGTGGTGGGCAATCTAGGTATAAAAGAGGCTTATGAAAGGTATTGGGAAAACAGGTAGGAAATCCTTAGGAGTTGCTACGATCCCTATAGAAATAAAGTCCCGAAATGGTTTAACGAGTAAACAGTTAGTTAAATTTCAAGTCGTGCAAAATGATTCATTTTCAGAATTTGATGGTATATTAGGCACAGATTTTATACAGGAAAATAGTTACGTTATTGATTATAGTAATAAGATGCTCAGAAATAATAGTAATAATATTTGCCTCATTTTCGGAAATGAAGTTGAGAATATTTTATACATTAATGAATCTAGTAAAAGGTGGGGAATTGTTAAAGATGGTTTGCGACTTAATCATTTGCCAAAAGATGAAAAATGTGCAGTATTAAGCACGCTAAAAGAATTTGCTAAAGTTTTTAGTATACCCGAAGAACCACTTACATGTACTAATGCAACAGTTCATAAAATTAGAACAATAAGTGAAGATCCGATTTACACAAAAACTTACCGGTATCCAAAGATTCACGAAGAAGAAGTAAGAAAACAATTAAAGAAACTAAAAGAAGATGGAATAATTCAAGACAGCCAGAGCCCATGGTGCTCACCATTATGGGTTGTTCCAAAGAAAGCAGATGCCAGCGGGAAAGCAAAATACCGTGTTGTGATTGATTATAGGAAGTTAAATAAAGTTACAGTAGCTGATAATTACCCTTTACCTCACATTAATGAAATTTTAGATCAACTAGGCAATGCAAAATATTTCTCAACTCTGGATCTTGCTTCAGGGTTCCATCAAATCTCAATGGATAAAGAATCAATTGAAAAAACTGCCTTCTCTACCCCGTATGGATATTTTGAATATACCCGTATGCCTTTTGGCTTGAAAAATGGTCCTGCGTGTTTTCAACGATTAATGAACAATGTTCTGAAGGATATTTTAGGGAAAGACTGTTTCATATACTTAGATGATATAGTTATATATGCACAAACTCTTGAAGAGCATAATAAGAAATTGTATCGAGTACTCTTAAAATTAAAATAAGCTAACCTGAAACTACAACCTAATAAATGCGAGTTCTTAAAATCAGAAGTTGAGTTTCTAGGGCATATAATAACAAACGATGGTGTTAAGCCCAATCCACGGAAATTAGATGTAATCAAAACTTTACATGAACCTAAAAATAAGGAAGGCGTAAGATCTTTTATGGGTATGATAAGTTACTATCGGAAATTTATTCCCAACTGTAGTAAAATAGCAGCACCGCTCAATAAACTTCTTAAGAAGAATGCAAATTTTGTATGGCAAGAGGAACAGCAAGCTAGTTTTGATAAGCTTAAAAATGATTTGCAGAATTTTGTTACTTTACAATATCCAAATTTTACAAAGGCATTTACTATTACAACCGATGCGTCTAATCAAGGGCTGGGTGCAGTATTAAGTCAATCCTCCGACCAAATAGATAAACCGATTCAGTTCATATCAAGGGCATTGAACAAAGCTGAATTAAACTACAGTACTACGGAAAAAGAATGTTTAGCTATTGTATGGACTGTAAAGTACTTCAGACCATACATTTATGGAACCAAATTTCTTATTAAAACAGATCATCGTCCACTTACTTGGCTTTTTAATGTAAAGGATCCAGGCAGTAGACTGGTAAGATGGCGACTAAAATTAGAAGAATACGACTATGAAATAGTATTCAAAAGAGGCAAAGATAATGTTGTGGCGGACGAATTAAGTAGAAACGTTCTGATTCTACAGCCTGAGGAAGAAGATGAAAATTATAGAGAAATTCTTGATCTACTGAAAGAACAAGACATTACAGTAGAAAATAACGAAGTAATCGGGAATAATACAAACGAGAAAACTCATGATAATAATGTAGAAAACAATAATCAAGAATTAGTAGTCGATGTCGATGCAATAGAAGAAGTTTTTGACAAAAATTTACAGTTAAAAATAATCAAAGAAAACCATGAAGGTATAATAGGTGGTCACACAGGGTAAAAATCCACAATAGATAAAATTAAGAGGAAATTTTATTGGAAAGGCTTAAATAGGGATGTCATTGAATATATTTCAAAATGCCAGAATTGTATTAGCGGAAAAATCAATCGTCATCCTCACAGAAATCCTATGTCAATAGTAAGTCTTGCCGAGAATACCTTAGAAAAAATTCACATGGATCTGATAGGTCCATATCCAATCACAAGTGATGGGGTTTCTTTAGCACTGACAATCCAAGATGATTTATCCAAATACATAATGATCATCCCAATAAAAAGTAAAACTGCGAGCTTCATTGCTAAAGTATTTTTGGAAAACTGAGCATTAAAATTCGGACTACAAAAGTACATTTTAACAGACAATGGTACGGAATTCTGTAACTCTCTAATTTCTGAAATTTGCAAGTTATTAGAAATAAATCAAATAACTACAAGCACCGCATATCCTCAGTCAAACGGTTCTTTAGAACGAGCGCATGCGCGAATAAATGAGTTCTTGAAAACATCCAAAACAGCAGAAAAAAATTGGAAAAATCTGGTAAAATACGCTGCATTCAATTATAATAATGCAACACATTCAGCGACGGGATTTTCGCCTTACTTTATTATGTTTGGGCGGGAGCCTAACATCCCTTCATCGATAGAACAAGCTACACGGGAATTAACCATTTACGAAAGAATGGAAAATATGGTAAGAGACAGGAAAATTGTCGAGGAAAATGCAAAAGCTCATAATAAAAGAGTAAAAGAAAAGGCCAAACAAAGATATGATAAAACACTCGGTAAAGTGCCAAAGGTGAAAGTTGGCCAAGAGGTATTCGTTAAAAGCTCCGAAAAGGGAAAGCTTTCATCTTATATGAAAGGTCCATATAGAGTCCTTAAAGCATTTGATAATTCCGTGTTAATCCAGCTACCAAATAAAAAAGCTATTTTTAATAAAAGTCATATCAAACCTTTACAGGGTAGCAGCGGAACTGGAAATTGAAAATTTTTGAAGTACTGGAGTCTATTTTCAACACTTGGGAAAACTAAGACAGGAAAATGGCAAAACTAGCATAATAATTCATATAGAGTTAGTCGAATTAGAAGAAAAGATAAGTGAAATTAGAAATTTAATTAGTCATGTAAGCGATAAATGTCTAAGCGAACTTAGACCATGTAGAGATCTTGATAAAAAAAAACGAGAGCAGAATTAACAATTATTAAAAATAAATATAGCATTGTCGTACAATTATTGGGTGGTGGGCAATCTAGGTATAAAAGAGGCTTATGAAAGGTATTGGGAAAACAGGTAGGAAATCCTTAGGAGTTGCTAAGATCCCTATAGAAATAAAGACCCGAAATGGTTTAACGAGTAAACAGTTAGTTAAATTTCAAGTCGTGCAAAATGATTCATTTTCAGAATTTGATGGTATATTAGGCACAGATTTTATACAGGAAAATAGTTACGTTATTGATTATAGTAATAAGATGCTCAGAAATAATAGTAATAATATTCGCCTCATTTTCGGAAATGAAGTTGAGAATATTTTATACATTAATGAATCTAGTAAAAGGTGGGAATTGTTAAAGATGGTTTGCGACTTAATCATTTGCCAAAAGATGAAAAATGTGCAGTATTAAGCACGCTAAAAGAATTTGCTAAAGTTTTTAGTATACCCGAAGAACCACTTACATGTACTAATGCAACAGTTCATAAAATTAGAACAATAAGTGAAGATCCGATTTACACAAAAACTTACCGGTATCCAAAGATTCACGAAGAAGAAGTAAGAAAACAATTAAAGAAACTAAAAGAAGATGGAATAATTCAAGACAGCCAGAGCCCATGGTGCTCACCATTATGGGTTGTTCCAAAGAAAGCAGATGCCAGCGGGAAAGCAAAATACCGTGTTGTGATTGATTATAGGAAGTTAAATAAAGTTACAGTAGCTGATAATTACCCTTTACCTCACATTAATGAAATTTTAGATCAACTAGGCAATGCAAAATATTTCTCAACTCTGGATCTTGCTTCAGGGTTCCATCAAATCTCAATGGATAAAGAATCAATTGAAAAAACTGCCTTCTCTACCCCGTATGGATATTTTGAATATACCCGTATGCCTTTTGGCTTGAAAAATGGTCCTGCGTGTTTTCAACGATTAATGAACAATGTTCTGAAGGATATTTTAGGGAAAGACTGTTTCATATACTTAGATGATATAGTTATATATGCACAAACTCTTGAAGAGCATAATAAGAAATTGTATCGAGTACTCTTAAAATTAAAATAAGCTAACCTGAAACTACAACCTAATAAATGCGAGTTCTTAAAATCAGAAGTTGAGTTTCTAGGGCATATAATAACAAACGATGGTGTTAAGCCCAATCCACGGAAATTAGATGTAATCAAAACTTTACATGAACCTAAAAATAAGGAAGGCGTAAGATCTTTTATGGGTATGATAAGTTACTATCGGAAATTTATTCCCAACTGTAGTAAAATAGCAGCACCGCTCAATAAACTTCTTAAGAAGAATGCAAATTTTGTATGGCAAGAGGAACAGCAAGCTAGTTTTGATAAGCTTAAAAATGATTTGCAGAATTTTGTTACTTTACAATATCCAAATTTTACAAAGGCATTTACTATTACAACCGATGCGTCTAATCAAGGGCTGGGTGCAGTATTAAGTCAATCCTCCGACCAAATAGATAAACCGATTCAGTTCATATCAAGGGCATTGAACAAAGCTGAATTAAACTACAGTACTACGGAAAAAGAATGTTTAGCTATTGTATGGACTGTAAAGTACTTCAGACCATACATTTATGGAACCAAATTTCTTATTAAAACAGATCATCGTCCACTTACTTGGCTTTTTAATGTAAAGGATCCAGGCAGTAGACTGGTAAGATGGCGACTAAAATTAGAAGAATACGACTATGAAATAGTATTCAAAAGAGGCAAAGATAATGTTGTGGCGGACGAATTAAGTAGAAACGTTCTGATTCTACAGCCTGAGGAAGAAGATGAAAATTATAGAGAAATTCTTGATCTACTGAAAGAACAAGACATTACAGTAGAAAATAACGAAGTAATCGGGAATAATACAAACGAGAAAACTCATGATAATAATGTAGAAAACAATAATCAAGAATTAGTAGTCGATGTCGATGCAATAGAAGAAGTTTTTGACAAAAATTTACAGTTAAAAATAATCAAAGAAAACCATGAAGGTATAATAGGTGGTCACACAGGGTAAAAATCCACAATAGATAAAATTAAGAGGAAATTTTATTGGAAAGGCTTAAATAGGGATGTCATTGAATATATTTCAAAATGCCAGAATTGTATTAGCGGAAAAATCAATCGTCATCCTCACAGAAATCCTATGTCAATAGTAAGTCTTGCCGAGAATACCTTAGAAAAAATTCACATGGATCTGATAGGTCCATATCCAATCACAAGTGATGGGGTTTCTTTAGCACTGACAATCCAAGATGATTTATCCAAATACATAATGATCATCCCAATAAAAAGTAAAACTGCGAGCTTCATTGCTAAAGTATTTTTGGAAAACTGAGCATTAAAATTCGGACTACAAAAGTACATTTTAACAGACAATGGTACGGAATTCTGTAACTCTCTAATTTCTGAAATTTGCAAGTTATTAGAAATAAATCAAATAACTACAAGCACCGCATATCCTCAGTCAAACGGTTCTTTAGAACGAGCGCATGCGCGAATAAATGAGTTCTTGAAAACATCCAAAACAGCAGAAAAAAATTGGAAAAATCTGGTAAAATACGCTGCATTCAATTATAATAATGCAACACATTCAGCGACGGGATTTTCGCCTTACTTTATTATGTTTGGGCGGGAGCCTAACATCCCTTCATCGATAGAACAAGCTACACGGGAATTAACCATTTACGAAAGAATGGAAAATATGGTAAGAGACAGGAAAATTGTCGAGGAAAATGCAAAAGCTCATAATAAAAGAGTAAAAGAAAAGGCCAAACAAAGATATGATAAAACACTCGGTAAAGTGCCAAAGGTGAAAGTTGGCCAAGAGGTATTCGTTAAAAGCTCCGAAAAGGGAAAGCTTTCATCTTATATGAAAGGTCCATATAGAGTCCTTAAAGCATTTGATAATTCCGTGTTAATCCAGCTACCAAATAAAAAAGCTATTTTTAATAAAAGTCATATCAAACCTTTACAGGGTAGCAGCGGAACTGGAAATTGAAAATTTTTGAAGTACTGGAGTCTATTTTCAACACTTGGGAAAACTAAGACAGGAAAATGGCAAAACTAGCATAATAATTCATATAGAGTTAGTCGAATTAGAAGAAAAGATAAGTGAAATTAGAAATTTAATTAGTCATGTAAGCGATAAATGTCTAAGCGAACTTAGACCATGTAGAGATCTTGATAAAAAAAAACGAGAGCAGAATTAACAATTATTAAAAATAAATATAGCATTGTCGTACAATTATTGGGTGGTGGGCAATCTAGGTATAAAAGAGGCTTATGAAAGGTATTGGGAAAACAGGTAGGAAATCCTTAGGAGTTGCTAAGATCCCTATAGAAATAAAGACCCGAAATGGTTTAACGAGTAAACAGTTAGTTAAATTTCAAGTCGTGCAAAATGATTCATTTTCAGAATTTGATGGTATATTAGGCACAGATTTTATACAGGAAAATAGTTACGTTATTGATTATAGTAATAAGATGCTCAGAAATAATAGTAATAATATTCGCCTCATTTTCGGAAATGAAGTTGAGAATATTTTATACATTAATGAATCTAGTAAAAGGTGGGAATTGTTAAAGATGGTTTGCGACTTAATCATTTGCCAAAAGATGAAAAATGTGCAGTATTAAGCACGCTAAAAGAATTTGCTAAAGTTTTTAGTATACCCGAAGAACCACTTACATGTACTAATGCAACAGTTCATAAAATTAGAACAATAAGTGAAGATCCGATTTACACAAAAACTTACCGGTATCCAAAGATTCACGAAGAAGAAGTAAGAAAACAATTAAAGAAACTAAAAGAAGATGGAATAATTCAAGACAGCCAGAGCCCATGGTGCTCACCATTATGGGTTGTTCCAAAGAAAGCAGATGCCAGCGGGAAAGCAAAATACCGTGTTGTGATTGATTATAGGAAGTTAAATAAAGTTACAGTAGCTGATAATTACCCTTTACCTCACATTAATGAAATTTTAGATCAACTAGGCAATGCAAAATATTTCTCAACTCTGGATCTTGCTTCAGGGTTCCATCAAATCTCAATGGATAAAGAATCAATTGAAAAAACTGCCTTCTCTACCCCGTATGGATATTTTGAATATACCCGTATGCCTTTTGGCTTGAAAAATGGTCCTGCGTGTTTTCAACGATTAATGAACAATGTTCTGAAGGATATTTTAGGGAAAGACTGTTTCATATACTTAGATGATATAGTTATATATGCACAAACTCTTGAAGAGCATAATAAGAAATTGTATCGAGTACTCTTAAAATTAAAATAAGCTAACCTGAAACTACAACCTAATAAATGCGAGTAATAATAACAAACGATGGTGTTAAGCCCAATCCACGGAAATTAGATGTAATCAAAACTTTACATGAACCTAAAAATAAGGAAGGCGTAAGATCTTTTATGGGTATGATAAGTTACTATCGGAAATTTATTCCCAACTGTAGTAAAATAGCAGCACCGCTCAATAAACTTCTTAAGAAGAATGCAAATTTTGTATGGCAAGAGGAACAGCAAGCTAGTTTTGATAAGCTTAAAAATGATTTGCAGAATTTTGTTACTTTACAATATCCAAATTTTACAAAGGCATTTACTATTACAACCGATGCGTCTAATCAAGGGCTGGGTGCAGTATTAAGTCAATCCTCCGACCAAATAGATAAACCGATTCAGTTCATATCAAGGGCATTGAACAAAGCTGAATTAAACTACAGTACTACGGAAAAAGAATGTTTAGCTATTGTATGGACTGTAAAGTACTTCAGACCATACATTTATGGAACCAAATTTCTTATTAAAACAGATCATCGTCCACTTACTTGGCTTTTTAATGTAAAGGATCCAGGCAGTAGACTGGTAAGATGGCGACTAAAATTAGAAGAATACGACTATGAAATAGTATTCAAAAGAGGCAAAGATAATGTTGTGGCGGACGAATTAAGTAGAAACGTTCTGATTCTACAGCCTGAGGAAGAAGATGAAAATTATAGAGAAATTCTTGATCTACTGAAAGAACAAGACATTACAGTAGAAAATAACGAAGTAATCGGGAATAATACAAACGAGAAAACTCATGATAATAATGTAGAAAACAATAATCAAGAATTAGTAGTCGATGTCGATGCAATAGAAGAAGTTTTTGACAAAAATTTACAGTTAAAAATAATCAAAGAAAACCATGAAGGTATAATAGGTGGTCACACAGGGCAAAAATCCACAATAGATAAAATTAAGAGGAAATTTTATTGGAAAGGCTTAAATAGGGATGTCATTGAATATATTTCAAAATGCCAGAATTGTATTAGCGGAAAAATCAATCGTCATCCTCACAGAAATCCTATGTCAATAGTAAGTCTTGCCGAGAATACCTTAGAAAAAATTCACATGGATCTGATAGGTCCATATCCAATCACAAGTGATGGGTTTTCTTTAGCACTGACAATCCAAGATGATTTATCCAAATACATAATGATCATCCCAATAAAAAGTAAAACTGAGAGCTTCATTGCTAAAGTATTTTTGGAAAACTGAGCATTAAAATTCGGACTACAAAAGTACATTTTAACAGACAATGGTACGGAATTCTGTAACTCTCTAATTTCTGAAATTTGCAAGTTATTAGAAATAAATCAAATAACTACAAGCACCGCATATCCTCAGTCAAACGGTTCTTTAGAACGAGCGCATGCGCGAATAAATGAGTTCTTGAAAACATCCAAAACAGCAGAAAAAAATTGGAAAAATCTGGTAAAATACGCTGCATTCAATTATAATAATGCAACACATTCAGCGACGGGATTTTCGCCTTACTTTATTATGTTTGGGCGGGAGCCTAACATCCCTTCATCGATAGAACAAGCTACACGGGAATTAACCATTTACGAAAGAATGGAAAATATGGTAAGAGACAGGAAAATTGTCGAGGAAAATGCAAAAGCTCATAATAAAAGAGTAAAAGAAAAGGCCAAACAAAGATATGATAAAACACTCGGTAAAGTGCCAAAGGTGAAAGTTGGCCAAGAGGTATTCGTTAAAAGCTCCGAAAAGGGAAAGCTTTCATCTTATATGAAAGGTCCATATAGAGTCCTTAAAGCATTTGATAATTCCGTGTTAATCCAGCTACCAAATAAAAAAGCTATTTTTAATAAAAGTCATATCAAACCTTTACAGGGTAGCAGCGGAACTGGAAATTGAAAATTTTTGAAGTACTGGAGTCTATTTTCAACACTTGGGAAAACTAAGACAGGAAAATGGCAAAACTAGCATAATAATTCATATAGAGTTAGTCGAATTAGAAGAAAAGATAAGTGAAATTAGAAATTTAATTAGTCATGTAAGCGATAAATGTCTAAGCGAACTTAGACCATGTAGAGATCTTGATAAAAAAAAACGAGAGCAGAATTAACAATTATTAAAAATAAATATAGCATTGTCGTACAATTATTGGGTGGTGGGCAATCTAGGTATAAAAGAGGCTTATGAAAGGTATTGGGAAAACAGGTAGGAAATCCTTAGGAGTTGCTAAGATCCCTATAGAAATAAAGTCCCGAAATGGTTTAACGAGTAAACAGTTAGTTAAATTTCAAGTCGTGCAAAATGATTCATTTTCAGAATTTGATGGTATATTAGGCACAGATTTTATACAGGAAAATAGTTACGTTATTGATTATAGTAATAAGATGCTCAGAAATAATAGTAATAATATTCGCCTCATTTTCGGAAATGAAGTTGAGAATATTTTATACATTAATGAATCTAGTAAAAGGTGGGGAATTGTTAAAGATGGTTTGCGACTTAATCATTTGCCAAAAGATGAAAAATGTGCAGTATTAAGCACGCTAAAAGAATTTGCTAAAGTTTTTAGTATACCCGAAGAACCCCTTACATGTACTAATGCAACAGTTCATAAAATTAGAACAATAAGTGAAGATCCGATTTACACAAAAACTTACCGGTATCCAAAGATTCACGAAGAAGAAGTAAGAAAACAATTAAAGAAACTAAAAGAAGATGGAATAATTCAAGACAGCCAGAGCCCATGGTGCTCACCATTATGGGTTGTTCCAAAGAAAGCAGATGCCAGCGGGAAAGCAAAATACCGTGTTGTGATTGATTATAGGAAGTTAAATAAAGTTACAGTAGCTGATAATTACCCTTTACCTCACATTAATGAAATTTTAGATCAACTAGGCAATGCAAAATATTTCTCAACTCTGGATCTTGCTTCAGGGTTCCATCAAATCTCAATGGATAAAGAATCAATTGAAAAAACTGCCTTCTCTACCCCGTATGGACATTTTGAATATACCCGTATGCCTTTTGGCTTGAAAAATGGTCCTGCGTGTTTTCAACGATTAATGAACAATGTTCTGAAGGATATTTTAGGGAAAGACTGTTTCATATACTTAGATGATATAGTTATATATGCACAAACTCTTGAAGAGCATAATAAGAAATTGTATCGAGTACTCTTAAAATTAAAATAAGCTAACCTGAAGCTACAACCTAATAAATGCGAGTTCTTAAAATCAGAAGTTGAGTTTCTAGGGCATATAATAACAAACGATGGTGTTAAGCCCAATCCACGGAAATTAGATGTAATCAAAACTTTACATGAACCTAAAAATAAGGAAGGCGTAAGATCTTTTATGGGTATGATAAGTTACTATCGGAAATTTATTCCCAACTGTAGTAAAATAGCAGCACCGCTCAATAAACTTCTTAAGAAGAATGCAAATTTTGTATGGCAAGAGGAACAGCAAGCTAGTTTTTAAGCTTAAAAATGATTTGCAGAATTTTGTTACTTTACAATATCCAAATTTTACAAAGGCATTTACTATTACAACCTATGCGTCTAATCAAGGGCTGGGTGCAGTATTAAGTCAATCCTCCGACCAAATAGATAAACCGATTCAGTTCATATCAAGGGCATTGAACAAAGCTGAATTAAACTACAGTACTACGGAAAAAGAATGTTTAGCTATTGTATGGACTGTAAAGTACTTCAGACCATACATTTATGGAACCAAATTTCTTATTAAAACAGATCATCGTCCACTTACTTGGCTTTTTAATGTAAAGGATCCAGGCAGTAGACTGGTAAGATGGCGACTAAAATTAGAAGAATACGACTATGAAATAGTATTCAAAAGAGGCAAAGATAATGTTGTGGCGGACGAATTAAGTAGAAACGTTCTGATTCTACAGCCTGAGGAAGAAGATGAAAATTATAGAGAAATTCTTGATCTACTGAAAGAACAAGACATTACAGTAGAAAATAACGAAGTAATCGGGAATAATACAAACGAGAAAACTCATGATAATAATGTAGAAAACAATAATCAAGAATTAGTAGTCGATGTCGATGCAATAGAAGAAGTTTTTGACAAAAATTTATAGTTAAAAATAATCAAAAAAAACCATGAAGTTATAATAGGTGGTCACACAGGGCAAAAATCCACAATAGATAAAATTAAGAGGAAATTTTATTGGAAAGGCTTAAATAGGGATGTCATTGAATATATTTCAAAATGCCAGAATTGTATTAGCGGAAAAATCAATCGTCATCCTCACAGAAATCCTATGTCAATAGTAAGTCTTGCCGAGAATACCTTAGAAAAAATTCACATGGATCTGATAGGTCCATATCCAATCACAAGTGATGGGTTTTCTTTAGCACTGACAATCCAAGATGATTTATCCAAATACATAATGATCATCCCAATAAAAAGTAAAACTGCGAGCTTCATTGCTAAAGTATTTTTGGAAAACTGAGCATTAAAATTCGGACTACAAAAGTACATTTTAACAGACAATGGTACGGAATTCTGTAACTCTCTAATTTCTGAAATTTGCAAGTTATTAGAAATAAATCAAATAACTACAAGCACCGCATATCCTCAGTCAAACGGTTCTTTAGAACGAGCGCATGCGCGAATAAATGAGTTCTTGAAAACATCCAAAACAGCAGAAAAAAATTGGAAAAATCTGGTAAAATACGCTGCATTCAATTATAATAATGCAACACATTCAGCGACGGGATTTTCGCCTTACTTTATTATGTTTGGGCGGGAGCCTAACATCCCTTCATCGATAGAACAAGCTACACGGGAATTAACCATTTACGAAAGGATGGAAAATATGGTAAGAGACAGGAAAATTGTCGAGGAAAATGCAAAAGCTCATAATAAAAGAGTAAAAGAAAAGGCCAAACAAAGATATGATAAAACACTCGGTAAAGTGCCAAAGGTGAAAGTTGGCCAAGAGGTATTCGTTAAAAGCTCCGAAAAGGGAAAGCTTTCATCTTATATGAAAGGTCCATATAGAGTCCTTAAAGCATTTGATAATTCCGTGTTAATCCAGCTACCAAATAAAAAAGCCATTTTTAATAAAAGTCATATCAAAACTTTACAGGGTAGCAGCGGAACTGGAAATTGAAAATTTTTGAAGTACTGGAGTCTATTTTCAACACTTGGGAAAACTAAGACAGGAAAATGGCAAAACTAGCATAATAATTCATATAGAGTTAGTCGAATTAGAAGAAAAGATAAGTGAAATTAGAAATTTAATTAGTCATGTAAGCGATAAATGTCTAAGCGAACTTAGACCATGTAGAGATCTTGATAAAAAAAAACGAGAGCAGAATTAACAATTATTAAAAATAAATATAGCATTGTCGTACAATTATTGGGTGGTGGGCAATCTAGGTATAAAAGAGGCTTATGAAAGGTATTGGGAAAACAGGTAGGAAATCCTTAGGAGTTGCTACGATCCCTATAGAAATAAAGTCCCGAAATGGTTTAACGAGTAAACAGTTAGTTAAATTTCAAGTCGTGCAAAATGATTCATTTTCAGAATTTGATGGTATATTAGGCACAGATTTTATACAGGAAAATAGTTACGTTATTGATTATAGTAATAAGATGCTCAGAAATAATAGTAATAATATTTGCCTCATTTTCGGAAATGAAGTTGAGAATATTTTATACATTAATGAATCTAGTAAAAGGTGGGGAATTGTTAAAGATGGTTTGCGACTTAATCATTTGCCAAAAGATGAAAAATGTGCAGTATTAAGCACGCTAAAAGAATTTGCTAAAGTTTTTAGTATACCCGAAGAACCACTTACATGTACTAATGCAACAGTTCATAAAATTAGAACAATAAGTGAAGATCCGATTTACACAAAAACTTACCGGTATCCAAAGATTCACGAAGAAGAAGTAAGAAAACAATTAAAGAAACTAAAAGAAGATGGAATAATTCAAGACAGCCAGAGCCCATGGTGCTCACCATTATGGGTTGTTCCAAAGAAAGCAGATGCCAGCGGGAAAGCAAAATACCGTGTTGTGATTGATTATAGGAAGTTAAATAAAGTTACAGTAGCTGATAATTACCCTTTACCTCACATTAATGAAATTTTAGATCAACTAGGCAATGCAAAATATTTCTCAACTCTGGATCTTGCTTCAGGGTTCCATCAAATCTCAATGGATAAAGAATCAATTGAAAAAACTGCCTTCTCTACCCCGTATGGATATTTTGAATATACCCGTATGCCTTTTGGCTTGAAAAATGGTCCTGCGTGTTTTCAACGATTAATGAACAATGTTCTGAAGGATATTTTAGGGAAAGACTGTTTCATATACTTAGATGATATAGTTATATATGCACAAACTCTTGAAGAGCATAATAAGAAATTGTATCGAGTACTCTTAAAATTAAAATAAGCTAACCTGAAACTACAACCTAATAAATGCGAGTTCTTAAAATCAGAAGTTGAGTTTCTAGGGCATATAATAACAAACGATGGTGTTAAGCCCAATCCACGGAAATTAGATGTAATCAAAACTTTACATGAACCTAAAAATAAGGAAGGCGTAAGATCTTTTATGGGTATGATAAGTTACTATCGGAAATTTATTCCCAACTGTAGTAAAATAGCAGCACCGCTCAATAAACTTCTTAAGAAGAATGCAAATTTTGTATGGCAAGAGGAACAGCAAGCTAGTTTTGATAAGCTTAAAAATGATTTGCAGAATTTTGTTACTTTACAATATCCAAATTTTACAAAGGCATTTACTATTACAACCGATGCGTCTAATCAAGGGCTGGGTGCAGTATTAAGTCAATCCTCCGACCAAATAGATAAACCGATTCAGTTCATATCAAGGGCATTGAACAAAGCTGAATTAAACTACAGTACTACGGAAAAAGAATGTTTAGCTATTGTATGGACTGTAAAGTACTTCAGACCATACATTTATGGAACCAAATTTCTTATTAAAACAGATCATCGTCCACTTACTTGGCTTTTTAATGTAAAGGATCCAGGCAGTAGACTGGTAAGATGGCGACTAAAATTAGAAGAATACGACTATGAAATAGTATTCAAAAGAGGCAAAGATAATGTTGTGGCGGACGAATTAAGTAGAAACGTTCTGATTCTACAGCCTGAGGAAGAAGATGAAAATTATAGAGAAATTCTTGATCTACTGAAAGAACAAGACATTACAGTAGAAAATAACGAAGTAATCGGGAATAATACAAACGAAAAAACTCATGATAATAATGTAGAAAACAATAATCAAAAATTAGTAGTCGATGTCGATGCAATAGAAGAAGTTTTTGACAAAAATTTACAGTTAAAAATAATCAAAGAAAACCATGAAGGTATAATAGGTGGTCACACAGGGTAAAAATCCACAATAGATAAAATTAAGAGGAAATTTTATTGGAAAGGCTTAAATAGGGATGTCATTGAATATATTTCAAAATGCCAGAATTGTATTAGCGGAAAAATCAATCGTCATCCTCACAGAAATCCTATGTCAATAGTAAGTCTTGCCGAGAATACCTTAGAAAAAATTCACATGGATCTGATAGGTCCATATCCAATCACAAGTGATGGGTTTTCTTTAGCACTGACAATCCAAGATGATTTATCCAAATACATAATGATCATCCCAATAAAAAGTAAAACTGCGAGCTTCATTGCTAAAGTATTTTTGGAAAACTGAGCATTAAAATTCGGACTACAAAAGTACATTTTAACAGACAATGGTACGGAATTCTGTAACTCTCTAATTTCTGAAATTTGCAAGTTATTAGAAATAAATCAAATAACTACAAGCACCGCATATCCTCAGTCAAACGGTTCTTTAGAACGAGCGCATGCGCGAATAAATGAGTTCTTGAAAACATCCAAAACAGCAGAAAAAAATTGGAAAAATCTGGTAAAATACGCTGCATTCAATTATAATAATGCAACACATTCAGCGACGGGATTTTCGCCTTACTTTATTATGTTTGGGCGGGAGCCTAACATCCCTTCATCGATAGAACAAGCTACACGGGAATTAACCATTTACGAAAGAATGGAAAATATGGTAAGAGACAGGAAAATTGTCGAGGAAAATGCAAAAGCTCATAATAAAAGAGTAAAAGAAAAGGCCAAACAAAGATATGATAAAACACTCGGTAAAGTGCCAAAGGTGAAAGTTGGCCAAGAGGTATTCGTTAAAAACTCCGAAAAGGGAAAGCTTTCATCTTATATGAAAGGTCCATATAGAGTCCTTAAAGCATTTGATAATTCCGTGTTAATCCAGCTACCAAATAAAAAAGCTATTTTTAATAAAAGTCATATCAAACCTTTACAGGGTAGCAGCGGAACTGAAAATTGAAAATTTTTGAAGTACTGGAGTCTATTTTCAACACTTGGGAAAACTAAGACAGGAAAATGGCAAAACTAGCATAATAATTCATATAGAGTTAGTCGAATTAGAAGAAAAGATAAGTGAAATTAGAAATTTAATTAGTCATGTAAGCGATAAATGTCTAAGCGAACTTAGACCATGTAGAGATCTTGATAAAAAAAAACGAGAGCAGAATTAACAATTATTAAAAATAAATATAGCATTGTCGTACAATTATTGGGTGGTGGGCAATCTAGGTATAAAAGAGGCTTATGAAAGGTATTGGGAAAACAGGTAGGAAATCCTTAGGAGTTGCTAAGATCCCTATAGAAATAAAGTCCCGAAATGGTTTAACGAGTAAACAGTTAGTTAAATTTCAAGTCGTGCAAAATGATTCATTTTCAGAATTTGATGGTATATTAGGCACAGATTTTATACAGGAAAATAGTTACGTTATTGATTATAGTAATAAGATGCTCAGAAATAATAGTAATAATATTCGCCTCATTTTCGGAAATGAAGTTGAGAATATTTTATACATTAATGAATCTAGTAAAAGGTGGGGAATTGTTAAAGATGGTTTGCGACTTAATCATTTGCCAAAAGATGAAAAATGTGCAGTATTAAGCACGCTAAAAGAATTTGCTAAAGTTTTTAGTATACCCGAAGAACCACTTACATGTACTAATGCAACAGTTCATAAAATTAGAACAATAAGTGAAGATCCGATTTACACAAAAACTTACCGGTATCCAAAGATTCACGAAGAAGAAGTAAGAAAACAATTAAAGAAACTAAAAGAAGATGGAATAATTCAAGACAGCCAGAGCCCATGGTGCTCACCATTATGGGTTGTTCCAAAGAAAGCAGATGCCAGCGGGAAAGCAAAATACCGTGTTGTGATTGATTATAGGAAGTTAAATAAAGTTACAGTAGCTGATAATTACCCTTTACCTCACATTAATGAAATTTTAGATCAACTAGGCAATGCAAAATATTTCTCAACTCTGGATCTTGCTTCAGGGTTCCATCAAATCTCAATGGATAAAGAATCAATTGAAAAAACTGCCTTCTCTACCCCGTATGGATATTTTGAATATACCCGTATGCCTTTTGGCTTGAAAAATGGTCCTGCGTGTTTTCAACGATTAATGAACAATGTTCTGAAGGATATTTTAGGGAAAGACTGTTTCATATACTTAGATGATATAGTTATATATGCACAAACTCTTGAAGAGCATAATAAGAAATTGTATCGAGTACTCTTAAAATTAAAATAAGCTAACCTGAAACTACAACCTAATAAATGCGAGTTCTTAAAATCAGAAGTTGAGTTTCTAGGGCATATAATAACAAACGATGGTGTTAAGCCCAATCCACGGAAATTAGATGTAATCAAAACTTTACATGAACCTAAAAATAAGGAAGGCGTAAGATCTTTTATGAGTATGATAAGTTACTATCGGAAATTTATTCCCAACTGTAGTAAAATAGCAGCACCGCTCAATAAACTTCTTAAGAAGAATGCAAATTTTGTATGGCAAGAGGAACAGCAAGCTAGTTTTGATAAGCTTAAAAATGATTTGCAGAATTTTGTTACTTTACAATATCCAAATTTTACAAAGGCATTTACTATTACAACCGATGCGTCTAATCAAGGGCTGGGTGCAGTATTAAGTCAATCCTCCGACCAAATAGATAAACCGATTCAGTTCATATCAAGGGCATTGAACAAAGCTGAATTAAACTACAGTACTACGGAAAAAGAATGTTTAGCTATTGTATGGACTGTAAAGTACTTCAGACCATACATTTATGGAACCAAATTTCTTATTAAAACAGATCATCGTCCACTTACTTGGCTTTTTAATGTAAAGGATCCAGGCAGTAGACTGGTAAGATGGCGACTAAAATTAGAAGAATACGACTATGAAATAGTATTCAAAAGAGGCAAAGATAATGTTGTGGCGGACGAATTAAGTAGAAACGTTCTGATTCTACAGCCTGAGGAAGAAGATGAAAATTATAGAGAAATTCTTGATCTACTGAAAGAACAAGACATTACAGTAGAAAATAACGAAGTAATCGGGAATAATACAAACGAAAAAACTCATGATAATAATGTAGAAAACAATAATCAAAAATTAGTAGTCGATGTCGATGCAATAGAAGAAGTTTTTGACAAAAATTTACAGTTAAAAATAATCAAAGAAAACCATGAAGGTATAATAGGTGGTCACACAGGGTAAAAATCCACAATAGATAAAATTAAGAGGAAATTTTATTGGAAAGGCTTAAATAGGGATGTCATTGAATATATTTCAAAATGCCAGAATTGTATTAGCGGAAAAATCAATCGTCATCCTCACAGAAATCCTATGTCAATAGTAAGTCTTGCCGAGAATACCTTAGAAAAAATTCACATGGATCTGATAGGTCCATATCCAATCACAAGTGATGGGTTTTCTTTAGCACTGACAATCCAAGATTATTTATCCAAATACATAATGATCATCCCAATAAAAAGTAAAACTGCGAGCTTCATTGCTAAAGTATTTTTGGAAAACTGAGCATTAAAATTCGGACTACAAAAGTACATTTTAACAGACAATGGTACGGAATTCTGTAACTCTCTAATTTCTGAAATTTGCAAGTTATTAGAAATAAATCAAATAACTACAAGCACCGCATATCCTCAGTCAAACGGTTCTTTAGAACGAGCGCATGCGCGAATAAATGAGTTCTTGAAAACATCCAAAACAGCAGAAAAAAATTGGAAAAATCTGGTAAAATACGCTGCATTCAATTATAATAATGCAACACATTCAGCGACGGGATTTTCGCCTTACTTTATTATGTTTGGGCGGGAGCCTAACATCCCTTCATCGATAGAACAAGCTACACGGGAATTAACCATTTACGAAAGAATGGAAAATATGGTAAGAGACAGGAAAATTGTCGAGGAAAATGCAAAAGCTCATAATAAAAGAGTAAAAGAAAAGGCCAAACAAAGATATGATAAAACACTCGGTAAAGTGCCAAAGGTGAAAGTTGGCCAAGAGGTATTCGTTAAAAGCTCCGAAAAGGGAAAGCTTTCATCTTATATGAAAGGTCCATATAGAGTCCTTAAAGCATTTGATAATTCCGTGTTAATCCAGCTACCAAATAAAAAAGCCATTTTTAATAAAAGTCATATCAAAACTTTACAGGGTAGCAGCGGAACTGGAAATTGAAAATTTTTGAAGTACTGGAGTCTATTTTCAACACTTGGGAAAACTAAGACAGGAAAATGGCAAAACTAGCATAATAATTCATATAGAGTTAGTCGAATTAGAAGAAAAGATAAGTGAAATTAGAAATTTAATTAGTCATGTAAGCGATAAATGTCTAAGCGAACTTAGACCATGTAGAGATCTTGATAAAAAAAAACGAGAGCAGAATTAACAATTATTAAAAATAAATATAGCATTGTCGTACAATTATTGGGTGGTGGGCAATCTAGGTATAAAAGAGGCTTATGAAAGGTATTGGGAAAACAGGTAGGAAATCCTTAGGAGTTGCTACGATCCCTATAGAAATAAAGTCCCGAAATGGTTTAACGAGTAAACAGTTAGTTAAATTTCAAGTCGTGCAAAATGATTCATTTTCAGAATTTGATGGTATATTAGGCACAGATTTTATACAGGAAAATAGTTACGTTATTGATTATAGTAATAAGATGCTCAGAAATAATAGTAATAATATTTGCCTCATTTTCGGAAATGAAGTTGAGAATATTTTATACATTAATGAATCTAGTAAAAGGTGGGGAATTGTTAAAGATGGTTTGCGACTTAATCATTTGCCAAAAGATGAAAAATGTGCAGTATTAAGCACGCTAAAAGAATTTGCTAAAGTTTTTAGTATACCCGAAGAACCACTTACATGTACTAATGCAACAGTTCATAAAATTAGAACAATAAGTGAAGATCCGATTTACACAAAAACTTACCGGTATCCAAAGATTCACGAAGAAGAAGTAAGAAAACAATTAAAGAAACTAAAAGAAGATGGAATAATTCAAGACAGCCAGAGCCCATGGTGCTCACCATTATGGGTTGTTCCAAAGAAAGCAGATGCCAGCGGGAAAGCAAAATACCGTGTTGTGATTGATTATAGGAAGTTAAATAAAGTTACAGTAGCTGATAATTACCCTTTACCTCACATTAATGAAATTTTAGATCAACTAGGCAATGCAAAATATTTCTCAACTCTGGATCTTGCTTCAGGGTTCCATCAAATCTCAATGGATAAAGAATCAATTGAAAAAACTGCCTTCTCTACCCCGTATGGATATTTTGAATATACCCGTATGCCTTTTGGCTTGAAAAATGGTCCTGCGTGTTTTCAACGATTAATGAACAATGTTCTGAAGGATATTTTAGGGAAAGACTGTTTCATATACTTAGATGATATAGTTATATATGCACAAACTCTTGAAGAGCATAATAAGAAATTGTATCGAGTACTCTTAAAATTAAAATAAGCTAACCTGAAACTACAACCTAATAAATGCGAGTTCTTAAAATCAGAAGTTGAGTTTCTAGGGCATATAATAACAAACGATGGTGTTAAGCCCAATCCACGGAAATTAGATGTAATCAAAACTTTACATGAACCTAAAAATAAGGAAGGCGTAAGATCTTTTATGGGTATGATAAGTTACTATCGGAAATTTATTCCCAACTGTAGTAAAATAGCAGCACCGCTCAATAAACTTCTTAAGAAGAATGCAAATTTTGTATGGCAAGAGGAACAGCAAGCTAGTTTTGATAAGCTTAAAAATGATTTGCAGAATTTTGTTACTTTACAATATCCAAATTTTACAAAGGCATTTACTATTACAACCGATGCGTCTAATCAAGGGCTGGGTGCAGTATTAAGTCAATCCTCCGACCAAATAGATAAACCGATTCAGTTCATATCAAGGGCATTGAACAAAGCTGAATTAAACTACAGTACTACGGAAAAAGAATGTTTAGCTATTGTATGGACTGTAAAGTACTTCAGACCATACATTTATGGAACCAAATTTCTTATTAAAACAGATCATCGTCCACTTACTTGGCTTTTTAATGTAAAGGATCCAGGCAGTAGACTGGTAAGATGGCGACTAAAATTAGAAGAATACGACTATGAAATAGTATTCAAAAGAGGCAAAGATAATGTTGTGGCGGACGAATTAAGTAGAAACGTTCTGATTCTACAGCCTGAGGAAGAAGATGAAAATTATAGAGAAATTCTTGATCTACTGAAAGAACAAGACATTACAGTAGAAAATAACGAAGTAATCGGGAATAATACAAACGAGAAAACTCATGATAATAATGTAGAAAACAATAATCAAGAATTAGTAGTCGATGTCGATGCAATAGAAGAAGTTTTTGACAAAAATTTACAGTTAAAAATAATCAAAGAAAACCATGAAGGTATAATAGGTGGTCACACAGGGTAAAAATCCACAATAGATAAAATTAAGAGGAAATTTTATTGGAAAGGCTTAAATAGGGATGTCATTGAATATATTTCAAAATGCCAGAATTGTATTAGCGGAAAAATCAATCGTCATCCTCACAGAAATCCTATGTCAATAGTAAGTCTTGCCGAGAATACCTTAGAAAAAATTCACATGGATCTGATAGGTCCATATCCAATCACAAGTGATGGGGTTTCTTTAGCACTGACAATCCAAGATGATTTATCCAAATACATAATGATCATCCCAATAAAAAGTAAAACTGCGAGCTTCATTGCTAAAGTATTTTTGGAAAACTGAGCATTAAAATTCGGACTACAAAAGTACATTTTAACAGACAATGGTACGGAATTCTGTAACTCTCTAATTTCTGAAATTTGCAAGTTATTAGAAATAAATCAAATAACTACAAGCACCGCATATCCTCAGTCAAACGGTTCTTTAGAACGAGCGCATGCGCGAATAAATGAGTTCTTGAAAACATCCAAAACAGCAGAAAAAAATTGGAAAAATCTGGTAAAATACGCTGCATTCAATTATAATAATGCAACACATTCAGCGACGGGATTTTCGCCTTACTTTATTATGTTTGGGCGGGAGCCTAACATCCCTTCATCGATAGAACAAGCTACACGGGAATTAACCATTTACGAAAGAATGGAAAATATGGTAAGAGACAGGAAAATTGTCGAGGAAAATGCAAAAGCTCATAATAAAAGAGTAAAAGAAAAGGCCAAACAAAGATATGATAAAACACTCGGTAAAGTGCCAAAGGTGAAAGTTGGCCAAGAGGTATTCGTTAAAAGCTCCGAAAAGGGAAAGCTTTCATCTTATATGAAAGGTCCATATAGAGTCCTTAAAGCATTTGATAATTCCGTGTTAATCCAGCTACCAAATAAAAAAGCCATTTTTAATAAAAGTCATATCAAAACTTTACAGGGTAGCAGCGGAACTGGAAATTGAAAATTTTTGAAGTACTGGAGTCTATTTTCAACACTTGGGAAAACTAAGACAGGAAAATGGCAAAACTAGCATAATAATTCATATAGAGTTAGTCGAATTAGAAGAAAAGATAAGTGAAATTAGAAATTTAATTAGTCATGTAAGCGATAAATGTCTAAGCGAACTTAGACCATGTAGAGATCTTGATAAAAAAAAACGAGAGCAGAATTAACAATTATTAAAAATAAATATAGCATTGTCGTACAATTATTGGGTGGTGGGCAATCTAGGTATAAAAGAGGCTTATGAAAGGTATTGGGAAAACAGGTAGGAAATCCTTAGGAGTTGCTACGATCCCTATAGAAATAAAGTCCCGAAATGGTTTAACGAGTAAACAGTTAGTTAAATTTCAAGTCGTGCAAAATGATTCATTTTCAGAATTTGATGGTATATTAGGCACAGATTTTATACAGGAAAATAGTTACGTTATTGATTATAGTAATAAGATGCTCAGAAATAATAGTAATAATATTTGCCTCATTTTCGGAAATGAAGTTGAGAATATTTTATACATTAATGAATCTAGTAAAAGGTGGGGAATTGTTAAAGATGGTTTGCGACTTAATCATTTGCCAAAAGATGAAAAATGTGCAGTATTAAGCACGCTAAAAGAATTTGCTAAAGTTTTTAGTATACCCGAAGAACCACTTACATGTACTAATGCAACAGTTCATAAAATTAGAACAATAAGTGAAGATCCGATTTACACAAAAACTTACCGGTATCCAAAGATTCACGAAGAAGAAGTAAGAAAACAATTAAAGAAACTAAAAGAAGATGGAATAATTCAAGACAGCCAGAGCCCATGGTGCTCACCATTATGGGTTGTTCCAAAGAAAGCAGATGCCAGCGGGAAAGCAAAATACCGTGTTGTGATTGATTATAGGAAGTTAAATAAAGTTACAGTAGCTGATAATTACCCTTTACCTCACATTAATGAAATTTTAGATCAACTAGGCAATGCAAAATATTTCTCAACTCTGGATCTTGCTTCAGGGTTCCATCAAATCTCAATGGATAAAGAATCAATTGAAAAAACTGCCTTCTCTACCCCGTATGGATATTTTGAATATACCCGTATGCCTTTTGGCTTGAAAAATGGTCCTGCGTGTTTTCAACGATTAATGAACAATGTTCTGAAGGATATTTTAGGGAAAGACTGTTTCATATACTTAGATGATATAGTTATATATGCACAAACTCTTGAAGAGCATAATAAGAAATTGTATCGAGTACTCTTAAAATTAAAATAAGCTAACCTGAAACTACAACCTAATAAATGCGAGTTCTTAAAATCAGAAGTTGAGTTTCTAGGGCATATAATAACAAACGATGGTGTTAAGCCCAATCCACGGAAATTAGATGTAATCAAAACTTTACATGAACCTAAAAATAAGGAAGGCGTAAGATCTTTTATGGGTATGATAAGTTACTATCGGAAATTTATTCCCAACTGTAGTAAAATAGCAGCACCGCTCAATAAACTTCTTAAGAAGAATGCAAATTTTGTATGGCAAGAGGAACAGCAAGCTAGTTTTGATAAGCTTAAAAATGATTTGCAGAATTTTGTTACTTTACAATATCCAAATTTTACAAAGGCATTTACTATTACAACCGATGCGTCTAATCAAGGGCTGGGTGCAGTATTAAGTCAATCCTCCGACCAAATAGATAAACCGATTCAGTTCATATCAAGGGCATTGAACAAAGCTGAATTAAACTACAGTACTACGGAAAAAGAATGTTTAGCTATTGTATGGACTGTAAAGTACTTCAGACCATACATTTATGGAACCAAATTTCTTATTAAAACAGATCATCGTCCACTTACTTGGCTTTTTAATGTAAAGGATCCAGGCAGTAGACTGGTAAGATGGCGACTAAAATTAGAAGAATACGACTATGAAATAGTATTCAAAAGAGGCAAAGATAATGTTGTGGCGGACGAATTAAGTAGAAACGTTCTGATTCTACAGCCTGAGGAAGAAGATGAAAATTATAGAGAAATTCTTGATCTACTGAAAGAACAAGACATTACAGTAGAAAATAACGAAGTAATCGGGAATAATACAAACGAGAAAACTCATGATAATAATGTAGAAAACAATAATCAAGAATTAGTAGTCGATGTCGATGCAATAGAAGAAGTTTTTGACAAAAATTTACAGTTAAAAATAATCAAAGAAAACCATGAAGGTATAATAGGTGGTCACACAGGGTAAAAATCCACAATAGATAAAATTAAGAGGAAATTTTATTGGAAAGGCTTAAATAGGGATGTCATTGAATATATTTCAAAATGCCAGAATTGTATTAGCGGAAAAATCAATCGTCATCCTCACAGAAATCCTATGTCAATAGTAAGTCTTGCCGAGAATACCTTAGAAAAAATTCACATGGATCTGATAGGTCCATATCCAATCACAAGTGATGGGGTTTCTTTAGCACTGACAATCCAAGATGATTTATCCAAATACATAATGATCATCCCAATAAAAAGTAAAACTGCGAGCTTCATTGCTAAAGTATTTTTGGAAAACTGAGCATTAAAATTCGGACTACAAAAGTACATTTTAACAGACAATGGTACGGAATTCTGTAACTCTCTAATTTCTGAAATTTGCAAGTTATTAGAAATAAATCAAATAACTACAAGCACCGCATATCCTCAGTCAAACGGTTCTTTAGAACGAGCGCATGCGCGAATAAATGAGTTCTTGAAAACATCCAAAACAGCAGAAAAAAATTGGAAAAATCTGGTAAAATACGCTGCATTCAATTATAATAATGCAACACATTCAGCGACGGGATTTTCGCCTTACTTTATTATGTTTGGGCGGGAGCCTAACATCCCTTCATCGATAGAACAAGCTACACGGGAATTAACCATTTACGAAAGAATGGAAAATATGGTAAGAGACAGGAAAATTGTCGAGGAAAATGCAAAAGCTCATAATAAAAGAGTAAAAGAAAAGGCCAAACAAAGATATGATAAAACACTCGGTAAAGTGCCAAAGGTGAAAGTTGGCCAAGAGGTATTCGTTAAAAGCTCCGAAAAGGGAAAGCTTTCATCTTATATGAAAGGTCCATATAGAGTCCTTAAAGCATTTGATAATTCCGTGTTAATCCAGCTACCAAATAAAAAAGCTATTTTTAATAAAAGTCATATCAAACCTTTACAGGGTAGCAGCGGAACTGGAAATTGAAAATTTTTGAAGTACTGGAGTCTATTTTCAACACTTGGGAAAACTAAGACAGGAAAATGGCAAAACTAGCATAATAATTCATATAGAGTTAGTCGAATTAGAAGAAAAGATAAGTGAAATTAGAAATTTAATTAGTCATGTAAGCGATAAATGTCTAAGCGAACTTAGACCATGTAGAGATCTTGATAAAAAAAAACGAGAGCAGAATTAACAATTATTAAAAATAAATATAGCATTGTCGTACAATTATTGGGTGGTGGGCAATCTAGGTATAAAAGAGGCTTATGAAAGGTATTGGGAAAACAGGTAGGAAATCCTTAGGAGTTGCTAAGATCCCTATAGAAATAAAGACCCGAAATGGTTTAACGAGTAAACAGTTAGTTAAATTTCAAGTCGTGCAAAATGATTCATTTTCAGAATTTGATGGTATATTAGGCACAGATTTTATACAGGAAAATAGTTACGTTATTGATTATAGTAATAAGATGCTCAGAAATAATAGTAATAATATTCGCCTCATTTTCGGAAATGAAGTTGAGAATATTTTATACATTAATGAATCTAGTAAAAGGTGGGAATTGTTAAAGATGGTTTGCGACTTAATCATTTGCCAAAAGATGAAAAATGTGCAGTATTAAGCACGCTAAAAGAATTTGCTAAAGTTTTTAGTATACCCGAAGAACCACTTACATGTACTAATGCAACAGTTCATAAAATTAGAACAATAAGTGAAGATCCGATTTACACAAAAACTTACCGGTATCCAAAGATTCACGAAGAAGAAGTAAGAAAACAATTAAAGAAACTAAAAGAAGATGGAATAATTCAAGACAGCCAGAGCCCATGGTGCTCACCATTATGGGTTGTTCCAAAGAAAGCAGATGCCAGCGGGAAAGCAAAATACCGTGTTGTGATTGATTATAGGAAGTTAAATAAAGTTACAGTAGCTGATAATTACCCTTTACCTCACATTAATGAAATTTTAGATCAACTAGGCAATGCAAAATATTTCTCAACTCTGGATCTTGCTTCAGGGTTCCATCAAATCTCAATGGATAAAGAATCAATTGAAAAAACTGCCTTCTCTACCCCGTATGGATATTTTGAATATACCCGTATGCCTTTTGGCTTGAAAAATGGTCCTGCGTGTTTTCAACGATTAATGAACAATGTTCTGAAGGATATTTTAGGGAAAGACTGTTTCATATACTTAGATGATATAGTTATATATGCACAAACTCTTGAAGAGCATAATAAGAAATTGTATCGAGTACTCTTAAAATTAAAATAAGCTAACCTGAAACTACAACCTAATAAATGCGAGTTCTTAAAATCAGAAGTTGAGTTTCTAGGGCATATAATAACAAACGATGGTGTTAAGCCCAATCCACGGAAATTAGATGTAATCAAAACTTTACATGAACCTAAAAATAAGGAAGGCGTAAGATCTTTTATGGGTATGATAAGTTACTATCGGAAATTTATTCCCAACTGTAGTAAAATAGCAGCACCGCTCAATAAACTTCTTAAGAAGAATGCAAATTTTGTATGGCAAGAGGAACAGCAAGCTAGTTTTGATAAGCTTAAAAATGATTTGCAGAATTTTGTTACTTTACAATATCCAAATTTTACAAAGGCATTTACTATTACAACCGATGCGTCTAATCAAGGGCTGGGTGCAGTATTAAGTCAATCCTCCGACCAAATAGATAAACCGATTCAGTTCATATCAAGGGCATTGAACAAAGCTGAATTAAACTACAGTACTACGGAAAAAGAATGTTTAGCTATTGTATGGACTGTAAAGTACTTCAGACCATACATTTATGGAACCAAATTTCTTATTAAAACAGATCATCGTCCACTTACTTGGCTTTTTAATGTAAAGGATCCAGGCAGTAGACTGGTAAGATGGCGACTAAAATTAGAAGAATACGACTATGAAATAGTATTCAAAAGAGGCAAAGATAATGTTGTGGCGGACGAATTAAGTAGAAACGTTCTGATTCTACAGCCTGAGGAAGAAGATGAAAATTATAGAGAAATTCTTGATCTACTGAAAGAACAAGACATTACAGTAGAAAATAACGAAGTAATCGGGAATAATACAAACGAGAAAACTCATGATAATAATGTAGAAAACAATAATCAAGAATTAGTAGTCGATGTCGATGCAATAGAAGAAGTTTTTGACAAAAATTTACAGTTAAAAATAATCAAAGAAAACCATGAAGGTATAATAGGTGGTCACACAGGGCAAAAATCCACAATAGATAAAATTAAGAGGAAATTTTATTGGAAAGGCTTAAATAGGGATGTCATTGAATATATTTCAAAATGCCAGAATTGTATTAGCGGAAAAATCAATCGTCATCCTCACAGAAATCCTATGTCAATAGTAAGTCTTGCCGAGAATACCTTAGAAAAAATTCACATGGATCTGATAGGTCCATATCCAATCACAAGTGATGGGTTTTCTTTAGCACTGACAATCCAAGATGATTTATCCAAATACATAATGATCATCCCAATAAAAAGTAAAACTGCGAGCTTCATTGCTAAAGTATTTTTGGAAAACTGAGCATTAAAATTCGGACTACAAAAGTACATTTTAACAGACAATGGTACGGAATTCTGTAACTCTCTAATTTCTGAAATTTGCAAGTTATTAGAAATAAATCAAATAACTACAAGCACCGCATATCCTCAGTCAAACGGTTCTTTAGAACGAGCGCATGCGCGAATAAATGAGTTCTTGAAAACATCCAAAACAGCAGAAAAAAATTGGAAAAATCTGGTAAAATACGCTGCATTCAATTATAATAATGCAACACATTCAGCGACGGGATTTTCGCCTTACTTTATTATGTTTGGGCGGGAGCCTAACATCCCTTCATCGATAGAACAAGCTACACGGGAATTAACCATTTACGAAAGAATGGAAAATATGGTAAGAGACAGGAAAATTGTCGAGGAAAATGCAAAAGCTCATAATAAAAGAGTAAAAGAAAAGGCCAAACAAAGATATGATAAAACACTCGGTAAAGTGCCAAAGGTGAAAGTTGGCCAAGAGGTATTCGTTAAAAGCTCCGAAAAGGGAAAGCTTTCATCTTATATGAAAGGTCCATATAGAGTCCTTAAAGCATTTGATAATTCCGTGTTAATCCAGCTACCAAATAAAAAAGCTATTTTTAATAAAAGTCATATCAAACCTTTACAGGGTAGCAGCGGAACTGGAAATTGAAAATTTTTGAAGTACTGGAGTCTATTTTCAACACTTGGGAAAACTAAGACAGGAAAATGGCAAAACTAGCATAATAATTCATATAGAGTTAGTCGAATTAGAAGAAAAGATAAGTGAAATTAGAAATTTAATTAGTCATGTAAGCGATAAATGTCTAAGCGAACTTAGACCATGTAGAGATCTTGATAAAAAAAAACGAGAGCAGAATTAACAATTATTAAAAATAAATATAGCATTGTCGTACAATTATTGGGTGGTGGGCAATCTAGGTATAAAAGAGGCTTATGAAAGGTATTGGGAAAACAGGTAGGAAATCCTTAGGAGTTGCTAAGATCCCTATAGAAATAAAGTCCCGAAATGGTTTAACGAGTAAACAGTTAGTTAAATTTCAAGTCGTGCAAAATGATTCATTTTCAGAATTTGATGGTATATTAGGCACAGATTTTATACAGGAAAATAGTTACGTTATTGATTATAGTAATAAGATGCTCAGAAATAATAGTAATAATATTCGCCTCATTTTCGGAAATGAAGTTGAGAATATTTTATACATTAATGAATCTAGTAAAAGGTGGGGAATTGTTAAAGATGGTTTGCGACTTAATCATTTGCCAAAAGATGAAAAATGTGCAGTATTAAGCACGCTAAAAGAATTTGCTAAAGTTTTTAGTATACCCGAAGAACCCCTTACATGTACTAATGCAACAGTTCATAAAATTAGAACAATAAGTGAAGATCCGATTTACACAAAAACTTACCGGTATCCAAAGATTCACGAAGAAGAAGTAAGAAAACAATTAAAGAAACTAAAAGAAGATGGAATAATTCAAGACAGCCAGAGCCCATGGTGCTCACCATTATGGGTTGTTCCAAAGAAAGCAGATGCCAGCGGGAAAGCAAAATACCGTGTTGTGATTGATTATAGGAAGTTAAATAAAGTTACAGTAGCTGATAATTACCCTTTACCTCACATTAATGAAATTTTAGATCAACTAGGCAATGCAAAATATTTCTCAACTCTGGATCTTGCTTCAGGGTTCCATCAAATCTCAATGGATAAAGAATCAATTGAAAAAACTGCCTTCTCTACCCCGTATGGACATTTTGAATATACCCGTATGCCTTTTGGCTTGAAAAATGGTCCTGCGTGTTTTCAACGATTAATGAACAATGTTCTGAAGGATATTTTAGGGAAAGACTGTTTCATATACTTAGATGATATAGTTATATATGCACAAACTCTTGAAGAGCATAATAAGAAATTGTATCGAGTACTCTTAAAATTAAAATAAGCTAACCTGAAACTACAACCTAATAAATGCGAGTTCTTAAAATCAGAAGTTGAGTTTCTAGGGCATATAATAACAAACGATGGTGTTAAGCCCAATCCACGGAAATTAGATGTAATCAAAACTTTACATGAACCTAAAAATAAGGAAGGCGTAAGATCTTTTATGGGTATGATAAGTTACTATCGGAAATTTATTCCCAACTGTAGTAAAATAGCAGCACCGCTCAATAAACTTCTTAAGAAGAATGCAAATTTTGTATGGCAAGAGGAACAGCAAGCTAGTTTTTAAGCTTAAAAATGATTTGCAGAATTTTGTTACTTTACAATATCCAAATTTTACAAAGGCATTTACTATTACAACCTATGCGTCTAATCAAGGGCTGGGTGCAGTATTAAGTCAATCCTCCGACCAAATAGATAAACCGATTCAGTTCATATCAAGGGCATTGAACAAAGCTGAATTAAACTACAGTACTACGGAAAAAGAATGTTTAGCTATTGTATGGACTGTAAAGTACTTCAGACCATACATTTATGGAACCAAATTTCTTATTAAAACAGATCATCGTCCACTTACTTGGCTTTTTAATGTAAAGGATCCAGGCAGTAGACTGGTAAGATGGCGACTAAAATTAGAAGAATACGACTATGAAATAGTATTCAAAAGAGGCAAAGATAATGTTGTGGCGGACGAATTAAGTAGAAACGTTCTGATTCTACAGCCTGAGGAAGAAGATGAAAATTATAGAGAAATTCTTGATCTACTGAAAGAACAAGACATTACAGTAGAAAATAACGAAGTAATCGGGAATAATACAAACGAGAAAACTCATGATAATAATGTAGAAAACAATAATCAAGAATTAGTAGTCGATGTCGATGCAATAGAAGAAGTTTTTGACAAAAATTTACAGTTAAAAATAATCAAAAAAAACCATGAAGTTATAATAGGTGGTCACACAGGGCAAAAATCCACAATAGATAAAATTAAGAGGAAATTTTATTGGAAAGGCTTAAATAGGGATGTCATTGAATATATTTCAAAATGCCAGAATTGTATTAGCGGAAAAATCAATCGTCATCCTCACAGAAATCCTATGTCAATAGTAAGTCTTGCCGAGAATACCTTAGAAAAAATTCACATGGATCTGATAGGTCCATATCCAATCACAAGTGATGGGTTTTCTTTAGCACTGACAATCCAAGATGATTTATCCAAATACATAATGATCATCCCAATAAAAAGTAAAACTGCGAGCTTCATTGCTAAAGTATTTTTGGAAAACTGAGCATTAAAATTCGGACTACAAAAGTACATTTTAACAGACAATGGTACGGAATTCTGTAACTCTCTAATTTCTGAAATTTGCAAGTTATTAGAAATAAATCAAATAACTACAAGCACCGCATATCCTCAGTCAAACGGTTCTTTAGAACGAGCGCATGCGCGAATAAATGAGTTCTTGGAAACATCCAAAACAGCAGAAAAAAATTGGAAAAATCTGGTAAAATACGCTGCATTCAATTATAATAATGCAACACATTCAGCGACGGGATTTTCGCCTTACTTTATTATGTTTGGGCGGGAGCCTAACATCCCTTCATCGATAGAACAAGCTACACGGGAATTAACCATTTACGAAAGGATGGAAAATATGGTAAGAGACAGGAAAATTGTCGAGGAAAATGCAAAAGCTCATAATAAAAGAGTAAAAGAAAAGGCCAAACAAAGATATGATAAAACACTCGGTAAAGTGCCAAAGGTGAAAGTTGGCCAAGAGGTATTCGTTAAAAGCTCCGAAAAGGGAAAGCTTTCATCTTATATGAAAGGTCCATATAGAGTCCTTAAAGCATTTGATAATTACGTGTTAATCCAGCTACCAAATAAAAAAGCTATTTTTAATAAAAGTCATATCAAACCTTTACAGGGTAGCAGCGGAACTGGAAATTGAAAATTTTTGAAGTACTGGAGTCTATTTTCAACACTTGGGAAAACTAAGACAGGAAAATGGCAAAACTAGCATAATAATTCATATAGAGTTAGTCGAATTAGAAGAAAAGATAAGTGAAATTAGAAATTTAATTAGTCATGTAAGCGATAAATGTCTAAGCGAGCTTAGACCATGTAGAGATCTTGATAAAAAAAACGAGAGCAGAATTAACAATTATTAAAAATAAATATAGCATTGTCGTACAATTATTGGGTGGTGGGCAATCTAGGTATAAAAGAGGCTTATGAAAGGTATTGGGAAAACAGGTAGGAAATCCTTAGGAGTTGCTAAGATCCCTATAGAAATAAAGCCCCGAAATGGTTTAACGAGTAAACAGTTAGTTAAATTTCAAGTCGTGCAAAATGATTCATTTTCAGAATTTGATGGTATATTAGGCACAGATTTTATACAGGAAAATAGTTACGTTATTGATTATAGTAATAAGATGCTCAGAAATAATAGTAATAATATTCGCCTCATTTTCGGAAATGAAGTTGAGAATATTTTATACATTAATGAATCTAGTAAAAGGTGGGGAATTGTTAAAGATGGTTTGCGACTTAATCATTTGCCAAAAGATGAAAAATATGCAGTATTAAGCACGCTAAAAGAATTTGCTAAAGTTTTTAGTATACCCGAAGAACCACTTACATGTACTAATGCAACAGTTCATAAAATTAGAACAATAAGTGAAGATCCGATTTACACAAAAACTTACCGGTATCCAAAGATTCACGAAGAAGAAGTAAGAAAACAATTAAAGAAACTAAAAGAAGATGGAATAATTCAAGACAGCCAGAGCCCATGGTGCTCACCATTATGGGTTGTTCCAAAGAAAGCAGATGCCAGCGGGAAAGCAAAATACCGTGTTGTGATTGATTATAGGAAGTTAAATAAAGTTACAGTAGCTGATAATTACCCTTTACCTCACATTAATGAAATTTTAGATCAACTAGGCAATGCAAAATATTTCTCAACTCTGGATCTTGCTTCAGGGTTCCATCAAATCTCAATGGATAAAGAATCAATTGAAAAAACTGCCTTCTCTACCCCGTATGGATATTTTGAATATACCCGTATGCCTTTTGGCTTGAAAAATGGTCCTGCGTGTTTTCAACGATTAATGAACAATGTTCTGAAGGATATTTTAGGGAAAGACTGTTTCATATACTTAGATGATATAGTTATATATGCACAAACTCTTGAAGAGCATAATAAGAAATTGTATCGAGTACTCTTAAAATTAAAATAAGCTAACCTGAAACTACAACCTAATAAATGCGAGTTCTTAAAATCAGAAGTTGAGTTTCTAGGGCATATAATAAAAAACGATGGTGTTAAGCCCAATCCACGGAAATTAGATGTAATCAAAACTTTACATGAACCTAAAAATAAGGAAGGCGTAAGATCTTTTATGGGTATGATAAGTTACTATCGGAAATTTATTCCCAACTGTAGTAAAATAGCAGCACCGCTCAATAAACTTCTTAAGAAGAATGCAAATTTTGTATGGCAAGAGGAACAGCAAGCTAGTTTTGATAAGCTTAAAAATGATTTGCAGAATTTTGTTACTTTACAATATCCAAATTTTACAAAGGCATTTACTATTACAACCGATGCGTCTAATCAAGGGCTGGGTGCAGTATTAAGTCAATCCTCCGACCAAATAGATAAACCGATTCAGTTCATATCAAGGGCATTGAACAAAGCTGAATTAAACTACAGTACTACGGAAAAAGAATGTTTAGCTATTGTATGGACTGTAAAGTACTTCAGACCATACATTTATGGAACCAAATTTCTTATTTAAACAGATCATCGTCCACTTACTTGGCTTTTTAATGTAAAGGATCCAGGCAGTAGACTGGTAAGATGGCGACTAAAATTAGAAGAATACGACTATGAAATAGTATTCAAAAGAGGCAAAGATAATGTTGTGGCGGACGAATTAAGTAGAAACGTTCTGATTCTACAGCCTGAGGAAGAAGATGAAAATTATAGAGAAATTCTTGATCTACTGAAAGAACAAGACATTACAGTAGAAAATAACGAAGTAATCGGGAATAATACAAACGAGAAAACTCATGATAATAATGTAGAAAACAATAATCAAGAATTAGTAGTCGATGTCGATGCAATAGAAGAAGTTTTTGACAAAAATTTACAGTTAAAAATAATCAAAGAAAACCATGAAGGTATAATAGGTGGTCACACAGGGCAAAAATCCACAATAGATAAAATTAAGAGGAAATTTTATTGGAAAGGCTTAAATAGGGATGTCATTGAATATATTTCAAAATGCCAGAATTGTATTAGCGGAAAAATCAATCGTCATCCTCACAGAAATCCTATGTCAATAGTAAGTCTTGCCGAGAATACCTTAGAAAAAATTCACATGGATCTGATAGGTCCATATCCAATCACAAGTGATGGGTTTTCTTTAGCACTGACAATCCAAGATGATTTATCCAAATACATAATGATCATCCCAATAAAAGTAAAACTGCGAGCTTCATTGCTAAAGTATTTTTGGAAAACTGAGCATTAAAATTCGGACTACAAAAGTACATTTTAACAGACAATGGTACGGAATTCTGTAACTCTCTAATTTCTGAAATTTGCAAGTTATTAGAAATAAATCAAATAACTACAAGCACCGCATATCCTCAGTCAAACGGTTCTTTAGAACGAGCGCATGCGCGAATAAATGAGTTCTTGAAAACATCCAAAACAGCAGAAAAAAATTGGAAAAATCTGGTAAAATACGCTGCATTCAATTATAATAATGCAACACATTCAGCGACGGGATTTTCGCCTTACTTTATTATGTTTGGTCGGGAGCCTAACATCCCTTCATCGATAGAACAAGCTACACGGGAATTAACCATTTACGAAAGAATGGAAAATATGGTAAGAGACAGGAAAATTGTCGAGGAAAATGCAAAAGCTCATAATAAAAGAGTAAAAGAAAAGGCCAAACAAAGATATGATAAAACACTCGGTAAAGTGCCAAAGGTGAAAGTTGGCCAAGAGGTATTCGTTAAAAGCTCCGAAAAGGGAAAGCTTTCATCTTATATGAAAGGTCCATATAGAGTCCTTAAAGCATTTGATAATTCCGTGTTAATCCAGCTACCAAATAAAAAAGCTATTTTTAATAAAAGTCATATCAAACCTTTACAGGGTAGCAGCGGAACTGGAAATTGAAAATTTTTGAAGTACTGGAGTCTATTTTCAACACTTGGGAAAACTAAGACAGGAAAATGGCAAAACTAGCATAATAATTCATATAGAGTTAGTCGAATTAGAAGAAAAGATAAGTGAAATTAGAAATTTAATTAGTCATGTAAGCGATAAATGTCTAAGCGAACTTAGACCATGTAGAGATCTTGATAAAAAAAAACGAGAGCAGAATTAACAATTATTAAAAATAAATATAGCATTGTCGTACAATTATTGGGTGGTGGGCAATCTAGGTATAAAAGAGGCTCAATTAGTGCTATTGGTTCAGGCATGAAGATATTATTTGGAACCATGGATAGTAGTGATGCTGAATATTATCAGAATGCATTATTAACAATTAAAGGAAATGAAGAATATATCCAGACCTCAATGCGCGAGGAATTAAAAGTAGTAAGAGCTATAAATGATCAAAACTAAATCTTGAAAAGTTCTACAATGCAGTATACGGATAAAATCAACGAGTTAGTGAGTCATATTAATACTATGGAATCACTCACACGAAATATAACACTTTCAGCCAATAATAGATTTTATTTCGAACAAATAAATTTCAAGATACACTTTGCCCTTAAACAGGTTGAACATGATATCGAAACTTTGATTAATATCTTGTTATTCTTACAACTAAATATTTTACATCCTGCCGCATTATCCCCTGAGAACTACATAAAAGAATTAGAGTATAGTAAAAATATACATAGAATGCTTTACGCTTTAAAATTGTCTGCATATTTGAAAAATAAAATTATTAATATTATTGTAAGCTTACCTCTATTGGATATAATGGAATTCGAATTATATAAAGTTTTAGAGTTACCAATTAATAATGCCGGATATTTTACCTTAATTGAAATTAAAAATCAAATTATTATTATCGATAGTGTTAAGAGTCATTATCTATTGTATAATGAAAGGCCAGATTGTAAGAAAGTAAATAAATTATATATATGTCCAATAATTGAAACAAAAGCTACAATTCATGCAGAAGAATGTGAAATATCCTTACTTTTAAATTTTGATGCTACAAATTGTAAAATTAATCAAATTAGTAAGCATTTTGAGATTTTTCATAAATTAGATAAAAATAAATACTTATTTGCTGTTAGTTCTAATACGAATTATGAATGTAATTGTAAAAATAATCGCTCACAAGGAAGTATGAAGGTACAGGTATTTTAACTCTAAACGGTGGATGCAACTTCAATACAGCCAGCACAAATATTATTACCTTTGATTCAAATGAAGAAAGTCGAGAGAATAAAGACCTGTTGGGGTTACAAACTAAGATATATAACATTAAAACTATTAAATGGGGTTACAAACTAAGATATATAACATTAAAACTATTAAATGGGGTTACAAACTAAGATATATAACATTAAAACTATTAAATGGGGTTACAATTTAAGATATATAACATCAAAACTATTAAATGGGGTTACAAACTAAGATATATAACATTAAAACTATTAAATGGGGTTACAAACTAAGATATATAACATTAAAACTATTAAATTAAGTAAAAAAATAGGAAATGGTATTAGAATTGATGAAATTTTAAATTAAAATATAGTAAAACTATTAATATTCAAAAATTAATGCCATTAGTATTAAAATTTCAAAAATTAAATTACACCTGTTGACCAAATTAAATTGTAATTGGCATATATTCTGAAAAATTCATACACATATTTAATATCAAAATTCGAAAATGAACATTCGGGGAATAGTACTATAATTCAAAGCTTCCAAACATAAAAAGTTCAAAAGCTTTATAACTTAGAGTTAAGTATAACATGAATAATTAGGTTTAAGGCTAGGATTAAGTAAAAAACTAAGAGCTTACAAGCTTCATAATTCACACAGCCAGGTTAAAAAGCATAATATTTTCAAGTAAAATTAGGCCAGTTCATGCACCCGAAATAAGAATTTGTACTTTGCAGTAAAAAAAACTTTAAAGTTCTAAAGTAGCACATGCACCTGCAAGAAAAATTGCATATTACGGAAAAAATTAAAGTTCAGAATTCATGCACTATATAAAAAAAAAAAAAAACAAAACAACTGCACATTATAGCAAAATTACATTTGCTAACAAAAAATGGAATATAAAAAACTAATTATTTAGCAAAATAAACATGGACAAAAAATTAATTTAAACTTAATGAAAAATGGACTTTAGGCCTGCAATTAAGAATATAAAAGAAGGAATTCCGAAGAGCGAAGTGAGTAGTGATTGTGATTTTGTTTTGTGTGAAGGTACGAAGTTTTTCTTTTTGGTGAAATGGTTAAGACCGGCCGATTCTGGCCAAAACTTTAATCCTTTCACGAAAGGGAAAAACTTAGAAAATTTTTTCAAGCCCGACCGGCCGATTCTGGCCAAAACTGGACTTGGGAAAATTTTCTTACCAGTTTTTTTTTTAGTTTAGAAAAATTTATAAAAGAATTTTAAACTAAGTTAAATTAAACATTATATAACTCTGTAAATCTTGTGAAAAAAGAAAATATTATAAAGATTGTGCTTTGCTAAAAAGAAAAATTTATAAAAGAATTTTAAACTAAGTTAAATTAAACATTATATAACTCTGTAAATCTTGTGAAAAAAGAAAATATTATAAAGATTGTGTTTTGCTAAAAAATTTTTATTAAATTAAAACAATTAAACAGAAGAAATCTTCAAAGCCTTGGTTGATAAACTGAAGAATTACTCCCCGTTGATCGAGGTAAGTCCGGCAAATTTTCATATTTGCCCCCTCAGACCAACTTTCCGATCATCCCTTACACTAAAACTGTGACAATGTCTTACCCCTCAGTTACAGGAACATGCCGTTTGAGTGTGCCAAGCTAAGCAACAAGGAATTGCAACAGGCACTTCAGGAAAACCCTACCGCCGGACCGAGGCCAATCTCTTTAGACGAATATCGTCAAAGGATTGCCCGAAGAAAAGAGGAGGAGCTAATAAGGAGAAGTCTCCTCTCTGCCAAGGAAAGTATATCCAAACCCGAGTGTAGCAACAAAGAACCGAAGGTAAAGGGAAAAGGAATAAAAAAAGGTAAACGTCGTGGAGGTGTAAGGGTGCGCCTTAGGATTGCTATTGCCACGCTGCACGACAAAATCGCTTGTACAAAGGACGTCGAGATCAAGGCGGAACTAAAGGGGGAACTACTTTTCTTGAAACAGGGTCAAAACATCAAACGAACTCCACAAAAGAGCTGTAAAGCTAACCATGTAAAATAAAGACTTTTGTGTTTAAATTCTCTGTTTTGTTAGAAAAAGAACAATCCTCTTTCTTTTCCCTTTTGGGCGACCCTTAAGACCAAAAATATCCACAACATTAATTGGCGCAGCCGGTAAGATCACACAGGAGATTAAGCTTGAAGCTACTTGTGTGATCAATTGTTGATCGAGTTTCGAAAACTCAACGAATCTACCACCTGGATTGGTACTTAAGGGTACTTAATGCAAGCCCCAAAAAACCGGGAAGGTACACGGAAAACTTCCACTTCAACCCCAAATAACCAAAGAGTAGAACCTATCCAATCAACATCAGCATCAACAAGCTTTGCTGAACTTATTGACTTGTTTTCCTTCGACGCAACAAGCCCCCCTGTATCAAACATAACTAAAACTAGGGTCACTAAGAAACAAACACGCTTAAAACAAATTAAACAAATATTTACAACGAAAAAACATCAGGCAAACTCAGCTAAGTTCGGCATCAAATATACAGCCGCAGAGGAAAAAATTATCAACCCTCTAACCGCAACCGGTATACTCCGTTCCGGAAAATTTTTCAAGAGAAGGTCAAACTCCTTCTCGGGTTACCCTTCAATCAACCCCCCCGACAAAGCATCGCCGTCTAACCCTAACATTAAGAAAAAATTAATAATGTCGGTGGATATATGTAAAATTAATCAGTTAGTGTGTGCAAGTATCCCTTTGCTAACTGGCGAAAGTGGCCCAAATTTAACAAACGAAATCAATTCCTTCTTGAAATGTTGTTCACATACCATCACATGTCTCACCCCTGAAGAAGTCAAAGTTTTCCTCCAACTGCTCCCCAAACGTTTTCGCGATAGGGCCTCAGCTGTCCTAGAAGGTGAGTATCGAGATATTAAGGAATTAGAAACTCTTGTACGCACCAAATTGATAAATACAAAGCCATACCTCACTCTTGTCAACAAACTAAGGCTCCTACGCCAAGTTCCGGGGGAAAGTCTAGTGGCTTTCGGTAAAAGGGTAAGTGATTTATTTAAAGAATGTTGTTTGAGAAACAACGAAAGGCACCATGGGGAAGCTGCCCAAGCCATCGATGCCGACCTAGAAGAAACAGCCATCTACGTCTTCAAGATAGGCATACTCAATCCCAACCATAAGTTTTATCTATTACAAAGCGAGGAAAAAGAACTTAAGACTCTAATAGAAAAGGCAACGAAACTAGAAGAGGCGGAACAATTAATGATATTTAGTCCACCTCAACCGTCTCTTTATCAGCCGAAACCACTAACCCAAGAGCAGCATTACCATTTCGGTCTCACACCACAACCACACAATTACGCTCAGCCGTTTCCCCAACTCTTGCGACCTGAGAAACAAAACCCCCAACGTAATAATAACAATGCCGATGCGGTTTTTGTAACAAACCCAATCATGTATACGCGGATTGCAGAATGAGAAAAAACACCCCCTACTGCACCAAATGCAAAGTTTATGGACATAATTTACAAACTTGTCCAATTAAATTCACGATCCCTTCAAACCCACCCCCAATACAAGTACACACTTTTCAAAAAAAGGCAAACGCACAAAGAATGAATAACGGAAGATGCGATTTCTGCCAAAGATATGGGCATACAACAAATTCATGTAGATTCAAGCTCCAATGGGAGGAAAAACAGCCAGTAGATCTAACAGGCAAACCCCAAACCCCGAGCAGACGGAAAACTAAAAAGGGGCTGCCATCCTGATACCAAACCAGCCGAAAGATGTCAGCCCCTAAACCCTAAAATATGTACCGCTCAGATCCCCATAGATATAGTAAAAGGAGACAAGGCTGAACTTATAATAGACACTGGTGCCGAAGTTAGTTTCATCAAACACAAAGCCATCAAAGCCAATACCCCTGTTATCCAAGACGTGAAAACAATATCCACAGCTTTTGGGATAGGTACCACACAAGGTAAGTGTATCGGAAAAATCCTAACAGACCTATCTCTACCCTGCGAATTTCACATCTTAAATGACAAAGTGGAAATACCCAGCGACGGCATATTGGGATACGATTTTATTTAAAAAAATTGCAATATTGAAGGACCCAAACAAGTGATCACTTTCCCTCGCAAGGAAAATAATAACCTTGTTAGTATCCCCATATCCAAACAACCTGAATCAACATTAGTCCCAAACGAAAAACAAGTAATAACTTTCCCTCACAAGGAAGGAGATAAACTTGAGACTAGTGCTATATCTAACTTACTTGAGCTCACATCGTTACCAAGCAAAAAACAAACCGCCGCCCACAAACCTCCTATAGAACTCAGTCAAAATCATGACAACATAAATACACAAAAGGATCTACACAAGAAGGGCGGAAAAAATAATCAACACAAGGAACAAAGAGAAACGAGGAAAAAGCTTTTAAGCAAGATTACCAACAAACCAAAGGATAATACCAAACCGCTACGAAATAATAAATTTGAAAGGAAAAACGAAATTACAATTCCTGGTCGAACCGAAACCATCCTGGAATTTAACACCGAACAAAATGGTGAATTCATGTGCCCCCAGCAAAAACTATCTGAAGGAATCTACCTCGGAAATTGCCTAGTAAAGGCCGAACAGCAAAAAGTGCGAATACCAATCATTAATATTAATCAAGACAAGGAAACATTAAAAAATATAAAACCAAACTTGGTAACTCTGAATAATTACCACGTTTTCCATCAAGGTCCAGAACCACGATCAACTCCCACATTTCACTCATCCTACTTTAATACCGCTTTAGAACAAGAAGCCCGAAATAGTCTACTTCTTGAAAACCTCAATCTGGTTGAAACCCTAAATGCAGAGGAACTAAACTCCATCATCAAAATATGCAAGGAATATAACGAAATATTCCACTTACCGGGTGACAAACTGGCTCATACCACTACTTTAACACATGAAATTCCAGTAAAGGAAAATGTAGGGCCGGCAAATCAGAAAATGTATCGGTTGCCAGAAAAGCAAAGAACCATAATCCAAGAACAAATTGAGGAGATGCTGGAAGATGAAATCATAACTCTAAGCAAAAGCCCATGGAATTCACCCCTATTAGTCGTACCCAAAAAGGACAGCCCTGACGGTGAAAAAAGGTGGCGAGTGATAGTGGATTTCAGAAAATTAAATAGCCTAACGATAGGAGACGCTTTTCCACTCCCTCGTATAGACGACATTCTTGACCAACTAGGCCATTCACGCTACTTCTCTACACTCGATTTAGCCAGTGGTTACCATCAAGTTAGCGTCAGTAAAAAGGATCGACAAAAAACTGCTTTTAGTACGACACAAGGCCATTTCGAGTTCAACAGAATGCCTTTTGGACTAAAAGGAGCACCAGCAACCTTCCAAAGGTTAATGAATATAGTTCTGAGTGGACTACAGGGATTAAAGTGTTTTGTCTATCTGGATGACATAGTGGTATATGGAAAGAACATAGAGGACCATAATAACAAGCTAAGGGAAATATTCGAAAGACTAAGGAAACATAACCTTAGACTACAACCCGAAAAATGTCATTTCCTTAAAAAAGAGATTATATACCTTGGTCATAAGTGTTCACCCTCCGGAGCATTACCAGATCCAACTAAAGTAAAATGTGTACAAGAGTTCCCACGTCCCAGAACAATAAGGCAAGTCCAGTCTTTCCTCGGACTTGCCAACTTCTATAGAAAGTTCATCCCAAATTTTTCAAAAATTGCAGAACCGATCACCAAAATTCTAAGAAAAAATAACAAATTCAAATGGAGCGAAGAATGTGAAAACGCATTTGAAGTTTTAAAAAAATCTCTAATCAGCCCTCCTTTGTTAATATATCCTGATTTCTCCAGACCCTTCATCCTCACAACGGATGCCAGCGCAGAAGCCGTCGGAGCCGTTTTATCGCAAGGAGAACCCGGAAATGATAAACCAATCGCTTATGCCAGTCGAACGCTTAACCCCGCTGAACGGAGATATTCCACCATAGAAAGGGAACTTCTAGCTATAGTATGGGCTACCAAAAACTTCCGATGTTATCTATACGGACGAAAGTTTACCATTTACACGGATCACAAGCCTTTAAAAGGCGTCTTCAAAGTTAAAGACCCTACCACCAGACTTGTCCGTTTCCACCACAAACTTTCAGAGTACGACTATACTATAGAATATAAGCCCGGGAAATATAACAAAAATGCTGACTCGCTCAGCAGAATACTAAACGATAACTTAGACCCTCAAGACCCAGCTTTCGAAATTCCATTAACTGACCTTTTTCAAACATCCCCCGACGACTCAATAACAACCCAGGCGAAGGAAAACGTTACCAAAATTAAAATGGAAAATACAGAAAAAATATGTCTAGTTACTGCACGATCGCAAAAAAGAAAAAAAGAGCAACTTACTGAACTAAAGACTGACTGCTCAAACATATCCACCCCAGCCCCGATCAAGAATCAGCCTGAAATTTCAGAACCAGAGGTAAAAGAAATAACCGAACCCACCGATATAAAAACCATATTAAGGGATTACCATGATACCCCATTAGGAGGACATACGGGAGCCAAAAGAACTTTTAAAAGGATACGGCAACACTACAAATGGAAAAATATGTATAGAGACATTAAGAAACACGTCAAACATTGCTTAAAATGCCAACAAAATAAATCAAGTAAAACACAAAAAATGCCAATGGTAATCAGTGACACGGCGGACCAACCTTTCGATAAAGTATATTTAGACATAGTCGGGCCCCTTCCTCAATCCAATAGCGGAAACAAGTATATCTTAACATATCAGGACGACTTGACCAAACTCCTGGACTGTTTCCCACTAAAAAATTGTGAAGCGGATACCGTGGCCGACTGTTTTTATAAAAACATAATCTTAAAGTATTTTGTCATTCCAAAAAAATTGATTACAGATCAAGGCACAAACTTCTTAAGTCACCTATTTAAAAAACTGTGTAAGATGTTACACATCAAAAAGGTTAAGACCACGGCATATCATCCACAGGCAAATGGAAGCCTAGAGAGAGCTCACCGACCCCTCATTGAATACCTAAGAAGTGTAGTGGACGGGAATCCCGCGGAATGGGACGACTGGTTAGGAGAATCCGCTATGGCTTATAACCATACACCTCATTCCAGCAGTAAATTTTCCCCAGTATACGCCTTATATGGGTTTAGCCGACCCCTTCCCAGTAACCTTACCAGACCACCAGAACCGGTATACAATTTTGACAATTACTGTACGTATGTAGAGGCAAAGATGAGAAGTATTCATCGCAAAGCTAAAGAAAAGAAAAAGCTAAAGCAAAGAAAAAGCAAAAGTCTACTACGATAAATTAGCACACGATCCCAAAATACACGTCGGTGATAAGGTCCTACTCCGAAACCCACACAAAAAACACAAATTATCCCCTATATGGATGGGACCCTACCACGTAGTAAAAATCGACAGTGAAGTCAATTGTACAATCAAAATTGGCAAAAAACTAAGGCGAATACACAATAACAGATTAAAACTTTTCGACCCCCTTTAGTCTCCATAAACAATTCACATATTAAAAATAATTACCAAAATTTTTTTTTCTTTTCTTTCTCATCTTCTAGGAAGATGTGGAAAACCCTAATCCTAATCATCTGCTCCGTAAGACTAGCAGAGGGACAAACCCAAATCTTAACCCTCAACAACACTACACTTTTCCTTGAAGACAATGGAAAGGCAATCCTGTATAAATCGACCTGGAAAATTATCACTCAACTAACTATAACAAGCGAGGAAGAAGCTTTAACATTTATTCAAAGCTGTGAAAAGCACATAGAAACAATTTGTATGTTAATACAAGGATATCACACTTCCAACATGTGCGACTCCTGGATAACCGAAATAAAACATCTAGTAAAAGGGATAAAAAATAAACTAAGAGGATTGAAAACCATTCTAAACACCCATACACGACCTAGGCGAGGACTAATAGATGCCGGAGGAAAACTGGCAAAATTCTTACTCGGAACGATGGATGCTGAAGATAGCGAGAAAATATACTCCCGGCTACAGACTTTAGAAAAACACGATTCCGAAAATATAGATCTAATGCAAAAGCAGACATCCCTCATAAAATCCACCACGAATACCTTGGGCGCAGCCCTAAAAAACGTTAGCCTAAGCGAAACCAAATTAGCCAACAGAACCCAAGAATTGGAAAAACAGCTTCACCAAGAAACTATTAAACAAAACAAAATTATTAATCTAGAAAACCTGAAAACGAACGCCAACGAACTTATTACTTTTATCACTTTAACCCTCCAACAAATTTCCAATCATTTAAATGAGCAGTATGTAATTATGAACTCCCTCTCAATAGGAAAAATTCATCCACTGATCATAGATCCCGAGACTTTCCAGGAAATAATACATAAAATCGCGCAGCAATACCCGACCCATGAACTCTTCCAGGATCTACCAACTGTTATCCAAATTTCAAAAATATGGTTTTTAATGAAAAATACCACAATCTACGTACGGGTAGACCTACCAATATTGGAACCCACCGACCTAAGAATTCAACGAATTTACCCCCTACCTCTGCCCCAACTTAATAACACCACCCTAATACTCGATATCGACTCCAGTTTTCTCCTAAAAAACCCAAACGGTCATGCCTATTTGAAGTATACTAGTACCAACTTTCAACGTGATTGTTACAAATTACATAGCATATCAACAAAAAATTTGTATATATGCGAACAAACGCAAGTTAAAACCATTGGTTTCGACCCCAATGACTGCCTCCTAAATATCATTAATGAAAAATACACCAATAATAATTGTAAATACCGCATAATAATCCAAAACCCCGATTTAATAACCAAACTTTCTGCCACAAATACTTGACTTTTTACACTTAACACTGAAAAAACGCTACGAATACATTGTCAAAACAATGTTCAATTAACTCCTTTACACGGAAACGGAATCCTAACTTTAACGAAACCATGCAGTTTTACCATAAACTACCTCGAAATACCCTATAAAGACAACCCAGAAAGCGAAGTCCCTGAGCACAAATTTTACTCATATTTCCCTAAGACTCTCCAGTTAAGCATTCCCGAACAATTAGATTCGACAATCAAGGGTACGGAGGTTCTTCAAATAATCGGAAGTAACCAATACGCCGCCTCGCTACGAGAAAATAGTAAAGGCATTACTGAATTTTCTAAAACCTTAGACCAAATCGAGCTAAACCGTAAAATGAAAAAAAATGATACTCATAATACTGTCAACAGCGCAATCGTAATATTAATTCTGATAGCCCTCATTGACCTCGCCATAAAGACCCTCAAAACTTACATATGGCAACCAAAAGATAACCCCCCAATTCAGCTTTCCATGGCAACCTCTGCAACACCTCAGATAAGTAATGAGCCGGACCAACAGCCTAAGGTTAAATCCTCAAGAAAAAAATCATTTCGCGTCAAACTATAAACAAATTATTTAAAAAAAAAAATAATAATAATAATAAATAAAAATATGTAAATATATCAATAAAAAAAAAAAAAAAAAAAAAAAAAAAAAAAAAAAAAAAAAACAATAATAATAATAAGAATAATAAAAATAAAATTAACAGTATAAACTAAAACTATCAAACAAATATTAATTTTCTCATCCCGCCCTCCCAAACATTACAGCTGCAGACAACAACAACAACAACCAAATGGAGCCCAAAATAAATCAATTTGAGGAGAATCGCCCTATTGGATACTACATCAACAAATATATGGCAAGGATGCCCGGAACTGAGGACAAAAAATTTTCAAAAAAAACGGTAACAGAAAACTTAAACAAACCTACTGGATACATTGGGGTTGAATACATAATCAAAATAATTACACCAACAAATACTCCAGCCCGTTTTGACTGCACCTTATGCGGGATCAGGACACAAGAAGATGGTATGGAACATCATGTGACGACTTCGATTCACAGGGAAAACTACCTAAACTTACATTTTCCGTCATTGATGAAAAAGTGGCGTTACAAGACAGAACCTGGTAAATCAAGACTAATTAAAGAAGTAGCAAAAGAAATGGAAAGGTACCATGGGAGAGACGTACCACTCGAAGTCAAAGAAGACCACTACAAACTACACCTAGAAAGCATAAAAGAAAAAATTAAAACATTCCGTCACAACAAAGAGAATGATGGGCTACCGGTAGCAGATTTCCTTGGCAGCAACAAACTGGAAGGCTATTTAATAAGAACAGCAGGGTATCGCATTTATAATTCAAAAAGTTAAAAATAATAAAAAAAACAAAATATATAATAATAATAATAAATATACAAATATAAACATTTCCCCCAGGCAAATATTTTTAAAAAAGGGGGGAGGAAATGTTGGGGTTACAAACTAAGATATATAACATTAAAACTATTAAATGGGGTTACAAACTAAGATATATAACATTAAAACTATTAAATGGGGTTACAAACTAAGATATATAACATTAAAACTATTAAATGGGGTTACAAACTAAGATATATAACATTAAAACTATTAAATGGGGTTACAAACTAAGATATATAACATTAAAACTATTAAATGGGGTTACAAACTAAGATATATAACATTAAAACTATTAAATTAAGTAAAAAAATAGGAAATGGTATTAGAATTGATGAAATTTTAAATTAAAATATAGTAAAACTATTAATATTCAAAAATTAATGCCATTAGTATTAAAATTTCAAAAATTAAATTACACCTGTTGACCAAATTAAATTGTAATTGGCATATATTCTTAAAAATTCATACACATATTTAATATCAAAATTCGAAAATGAACATTCGGGGAATAGTACTATAATTCAAAGCTTCCAAACATAAAAAGTTCAAAAGCTTTATAACTTAGAGTTAAGTATAACATGAATAATTAGGTTTAAGGCTAGGATTAAGTAAAAAACTAAGAGCTTACAAGCTTCATAATTCACACAGCCAGGTTAAAAAGTATAATATTTTCAAGTAAAATTAGTCCAGTTCATGCACCCGAAATAAGAATTTGTACTTTGCAGTAAAAAAAACTTTAAAGTTCTAAAGTAGCACATGCACCTGCAAGAAAAATTGCATATTACGGAAAAAATTAAAGTTCAGAATTCATGCACTATATAAAAAAAAAAAAAACAAAACAACTGCACATTATAGCAAAATTACATTTGCTAACAAAAAATGGAATATAAAAAACTAATTATTTAGCAAAATAAACATGGACAAAAAATTAATTTAAACTTAATGAAAAATGGACTTTAGGCCTGCAATTAAGAATATAAAAGAAGGAATTCCGAAGAGCGAAGTGAGTAGTGATTGTGATTTTGTTTTGTGTGAAGGTACGAAGTTTTTCTTTTTGGTGAAATGGTTAAGACCGGCCGATTCTGGCCAAAACTTTAATCCTTTCACGAAAGGGAAAAACTTAGAAAATTTTTTCAAGCCCGACCGGCCGATTCTGGCCAAAACTGGACTTGGGAAAATTTTCTTACCAGTTTTTTTTTTAGTTTAGAAAAATTTATAAAAGAATTTTAAACTAAGTTAAATTAAACATTATATAACTCTGTAAATCTTGTGAAAAAAGAAAATATTATAAAGATTGTGCTTTGCTAAAAAGAAAAATTTATAAAAGAATTTTAAACTAAGTTAAATTAAACATTATATAACTCTGTAAATCTTGTGAAAAAAGAAAATATTATAAAGATTGTGTTTTGCTAAAAAATTTTTATTAAATTAAAACAATTAAACAGAAGAAATCTTCAAAGCCTTGGTTGATAAACTGAAGAATTACTCCCCGTTGATCGAGGTAAGTCCGGCAAATTTTCATATTTGCCCCCTCAGACCAACTTTCCGATCATCCCTTACACTAAAACTGTGACAATGTCTTACCCCTCAGTTACAGGAACATGCCGTTTGAGTGTGCCAAGCTAAGCAACAAGGAATTGCAACAGGCACTTCAGGAAAACCCTACCGCCGGACCGAGGCCAATCTCTTTAGACGAATATCGTCAAAGGATTGCCCGAAGAAAAGAGGAGGAGCTAATAAGGAGAAGTCTCCTCTCTGCCAAGGAAAGTATATCCAAACCCGAGTGTAGCAACAAAGAACCGAAGGTAAAGGGAAAAGGAATAAAAAAAGGTAAACGTCGTGGAGGTGTAAGGGTGCGCCTTAGGATTGCTATTGCCACGCTGCACGACAAAATCGCTTGTACAAAGGACGTCGAGATCAAGGCGGAACTAAAGGGGGAACTACTTTTCTTGAAACAGGGTCAAAACATCAAACGAACTCCACAAAAGAGCTGTAAAGCTAACCATGTAAAATAAAGACTTTTGTGTTTAAATTCTCTGTTTTGTTAGAAAAAGAACAATCCTCTTTCTTTTCCCTTTTGGGTGACCCTTAAGACCAAAAATATCCACAACAGACCGCTTCGATTTTCATTTGGAAGGATTTTGTGCAAACATAAAATTAGAAGATATGGACTCAGAACATATATTGATAAATAAAATCAACGATAACAGCTTAAAATATCTCCAGGATGCTACAATCGAAATCCAGAAACAAGAACGATTTTTATACAAACAGTTGAAAAACCTTCCACAACGTACTCAAGGAATGTTCATAGGCATATGTGGGACCATAATACTGTGTTCTTTTATATTCACATTATTAAAATGTTTTATAAAATATAAAGCAAATTGCTTCCGACAGCATAGACAAATACAACGACCAGTATTGGAATTAGAAGAGATTGAGGATGAAAATCACCCTGGAAGACGCCAGTTATTAGGAGTTGGATTACTTCCATAAACATTTTAGATATGTTTATTCTTTTTCTGCGTGGAGGTGTTATGATCATAAAACCTGTGAGGTCTATCTCACCGGAAATCACAATAAATAAATATGTTCATATAAAAATTAGAAAAAAAAGGAGACCACCCGAACTTAACAATAAGTAAATATCCTGTCGGCGATTATTTTAAGATGTTATAATGTTTATTTAGGATAGATGATAGATCCAAAAAGGTATATAAGAATAAGTTTAAGAAACCGAAAGTCAGTGTGTTTCGAGATTTTTATAGAAGTAGTTCTTAGTATCTTACTTTTAAAATTTTCTTTTGTTTTTGTTACTAAATATTGAAATAAATTTAATAAAAAACTAAATTTCTCTTTTTTTTATTGTACAACAATTTATTTAACGTAAAGTAAGTGACGGTTTAGTGTACCTAAGTGTAGTAGAAGATAAAACTGGTCTCCAAAATCCCAGGAGAAAGGACCAGGCGGACACAACTAAGGAACAAGCATAACATTATTGTTGTATGTACCTACATATAACCCACATCTACTTTTTTATTTATTTAACTTTAGCACCGGCACGTGCTATAAGGCGTAGTAGTTTAAGCCAAAAAAAAAAGAATTGCCAGACATTTGGTGCCGTTCATGTCGTTTGTCGTGCGTAGTGTTAGATTTTACTAAAGCGGATGATTAAATAACTGGAGCATTAAATTTTTTTGTATAAATGTAGGCAGAGCTGGCAGTATACATTTTATATAATAAACATGTACACATATAAAATATATAGGGATGGCGTCTCATTGGCTCATTATATTTATTTCATATAATAGCACCTCCTTCGTTTACTTTACTTTACACCGGCTTGTGCTGTAGTAGGAATTTAAGCCAAAAACAACTTTATGCGAATTAATTTCATTGTCAAGGGTCCTTTTAAGATTAATAACCTCAAGAAGCAGTAAAATAGTATTTAAGACTCAATCATTAAAATTATAGAAATTCAATTTTATCTTTTGTACATGCTTTACGCGCTTCAAATCTCTTAACTTGACCATTTGCACTTGTTTTTTCATTATAGACCCATTTGCAACCAATTGCCTTACGATCTTTTGGATTACTGCACAATTTTCATGTACCACTTTTCCTCAAAGACTTCATTTCTTCTTCCATGGGATTTCTCCAAATCATTTTTTCAGAGCTTGTTAATGCCTCATGCAAAGTATTTGTCTCTGTAATTTTTTCTTGAACCTTATGTATTTCCTCTATTAACCGTTTAAATACTTACATAAAAATGTTTTTCTTTAATAGTTAAATTAATAAAAATATTTCACTTCCTTTTCTTTAACTTTAATGGGTGATTAACACCAGCAACGAAACCATGGTGTGGAAACCACCATTGCATGGTTTGTATGAAAATTTCAGACGAAACTACTTTTGCAATGTGGTTTCCAGACTGCCTTCCGACTGGGAGTATTACGATGCGGTGGACGAAATTATTGGTAGCTTTAAAAGCGATTTCGCTTCGGAGATTATGGAGGAAAATCTGGAATGTAATGACTTATTAAAAATTTATATATTTTATGTAAAATATATTTATTTCATTTACAATTACACTCCGATTCATTCTAAAGTGATCTTTGAATTTTTCTTCATCAAATTTAAGAACTTCTCTTTCCCAAAATCTTGGCTTTTCAACCTAATTAAATTTTATAGTTTTTATAAATAAATCTTTTCCTTAATAACAAAACCTACACATGACCATCTTTTTTTTTTAAACAGTAAATAAGTGAGATAAACAATGTGAATCCTTCTTATATGTTTTAATGCAATAACATAGGTAAAACTGAAATTGCTTTGTATTTGAGCTTCTCTCCTTCTCTGGTTTGCAAAATGCAGCATTTTATATCTCCACAAATCGCGATTCATTTGTAAAATATAACAAAAATCTCAAAATTCTACTCGCAAAATGAAACCAGCTGATTTACATGACAGTTTGTTAATATATTGTGTTCTCTGTGTGCCTACCATGTAACATAGTTTCCGTACTATGCCACGCAGGTGTAAACACTCTCCGGAAACCATCAAGTTTGTCGGTTTCCACACCGTGGTTTCATTGCTGGAGTAAATCACCTATATAATATATCAACAAACAGAAACAACAAATAACAATAAGAATTCGACTCTGAATGACGTTTTATAAATAAAAAATGGCGATAAAACCGAAATGTCAAGCAGACCTGTATATATTTAGATCATGGCATAGCACGAATGTTTACGCTGATAAATTTAACAATATTAGCAAGCATATAAAATCTAATATCTAGATGACATGATTACGATGAATAGTTGTTTATAAAGGCCCCATATTTCCGCTTAGTTGCTATAATTTTTTTATTACAAAGAAAATTTAATAATTTTAAAATAGAAGAAATTTGATTTGAACAAATTTTTATTAAGTTTTCCAGTTAAGAGTGGTTAAAAGTGAGTATAGTATGTCCCTATAGGAAATCAAAGCTTCTTAATGCAAAAAAAGGTCTGTCTTATCTTATAAAGGCCCTAGTATTTTGCAGGTAAATAGAGTAAGACTAGAATAAAAATCTTTAAAGTTTCAAAAAAAAGCAAAATTAGAAGAATTATAAGAATTTTTCTCAAATTCTGCTTTGTAAATATGATTTTAACTTTGACGTATAAGCGCATTCATCAAAACTCTGCTGTAGAAACCCAGCTTATTTTGGCATTTTCATATGTTTTCTTAAAGCCTAGCGCAGACCAAGGCGTCTGTAGCTGCTACAGTAGCAGCTTCAGCTGCCGATTCAATCATATTGAATGGGTGTACCAAAATCTGGTTGACAAGTTTTTCCTAATGTAGGTTGCTTTTTTTAGTGAAATATTCTCTATTATTATTGATTATTAGTTTTGTTTGATTATTATTGTGAGTTAAACCTAAATATTGCTAATTTTTGCTATTACTGTTTACAGTTGATATTTAGTGTTTATTTATGCCTCTTGCTATTAAGTTTTTTTTTTATTTTTGCTAATAATTGCTATGATTTGTAGCAATTGTTGAATTTATTTTTTTTTATAGATCTTTTCTTTTCTTTTTTTTAAGACTTAAATTCTAAATATTATTTTATTAATTAATTTTCTTCAATATTGTGAAGATGCTTTAACAATGCTATTAACGGATTCAAATCCAGAATCTTCTTTGAGCTATTTTGATAAAGAAATGGAAAATGGACATCAAACAATTAATTATTTAACACTTTCTGAAATGAATAATGAAAGTATCGAAAATATAGATAAATTCAATTATGATAAGGAAAGGTAAATTTTTATTATCCTTTTATCTTATTTGTAGCCAAATAATTTCTTATTTGTTTAACCGCTTGAAATGCTATTATTTTATTGAATTATGTAAACGGGATGCTACACTTCAACGTAAAAATAATTTTCAGTTTGTTTTTATTATAATAATAAATAATTGAATAAAGAATTGAAAATTAAACTAAATCAAACACATTTATTAGAAAAATTATGTAAAGATTTTGATTGGACCTATCAAGATGTTCTTGTTTGTCAGGTAAGTTATGTATTTTAAGGAAAGTCCCTCACCAAATAATCCTTTATTACTTTATTACTCATAGATTGCAGGAAAGTGAAAAGAAAAAAATTTTTTGGATTTGGGAAATTGGACAGACTGAAAATTAAAGTAGTGGGGCCAGAAATTAATTATAAAAGAAAAGCTTCAAGGTAAAAAAGGGCAGTTGTATTGTTAATTTTTTGGAAAGAAGGTAGGTTTTTGAAGAGAGACTATGACCGGCCGATAATGGCCAAAACTTTAGTCTTTTCTCAAAAACTGTCCTTACGAAAAAAATTAAATCAATTCTTCTCAAGTACGACCGGCCGATAATTGCCAAAACTGTGCTTGGGAGGACTTGGTTTAATTTTTGAATAATTCCTTGTAGAAACTGTGAACTTAGAATATTTTAAAAAAAAAAGAACTGGGACTTAGAATATTTTTTAAAAAGAAACTGTAAACTTAGAATATTTTTAAAAAAAAGAAACTGTGAACTTAGAATATTTTTTAAAAGAAACTGTGAACTTAGAATATTTTTTAAAAAAAGAACTGGGACTTAGAATATTTTTTAAAAAGAAACTGTAAACTTAGAATATTTTTTAAAAAAAGAAACTGTGAACTTAGAATATTTTTTAAAAGAAACTGTGAACTTAGAATATTTTTTAAAAAAAGAACTGGGACTTAGAATATTTTTTAAAAAAGAAACTGTGAACTTAGAATATTTTTTAAAAAGAAACTGTGAACTTAGAATATTTTTTTTAAAAAAGAACTGGGACTTAAAATATTTTTTAAAAACAAACTGTATACTTAGAATATTTTTTAAAAAGATACTGTGAACTTAGAATATTTTTTAAAAACAAACTGTAAACTTAGAATATTTTTTAAAAAGAAACTGTGAACTTAGAATATTTTTTAAAAAGATACTGTCAACTTAGAATATTTTTTAAAAACAAACTGTCAACTTAGAATATTTTTAAAAAAAAGAAACTGTGAATTTAGAATATTTTTTTAAAAAAAGAACTGGGACTTAGAATATTTTTCAAAAACAAACTGTAAACTTGGCATATTTTTTAAAAAGAAACTGTGAACTTAGAAGATTTTTTAAAAACCAACTGTAAACTTAGAATATTTTTTAAAAAGAAACTGTGAACTTAGAATATTTTTTTTAAAAAAGAACTGGGACTTAGAATATTTTTTAAAAAGAAACTGTGAATTTAGAATATTTTTTAAAAAGAAACTGTGCACTTAGAATATTTTTAAAAAAAAGAAACTGTGAATTTAGAATATTTTTTTTAAAAAAGAACTGGGACTTAGAATATTTTTCAAAAGCAAACTGTAAACTTGGCATATTTTTTAAAAAGAAACTGTGAACTTAGAATATTTTTTAAAAACAAACTGTTAACTTAGAATATTTTTTAAAAAGAAACGGTGAACTTAGAATATTTTTTTTAAAAAAGAACTGGGACTTAAAATATTTTTTAAAAACAAACTGTATACTTAGAATATTTTTTAAAAAGATACTGTGAACTTAGAATATTTTTTAAAAACAAACTGTAAACTTAGAATATTTTTTAAAAAGAAACTGTGAACTTAGAATATTTTTTAAAAAGAAACTGTGAACTTAGCATATTTGTTAAAAAGAAACTGTGAACTTAGAATATTTTTAAAAAAAAGAAACTGTGAACTTAGAATATTTTTTAAAAAAAGAACTGGGACTTAGAATATTTTTTAAAAAGAAACTGTGAACTTAGAATATTTTTTTTAAAAAAGAACTGGGACTTAGAATATTTTTTAAAAAGAAACTGTGAATTTAGAATATTTTTTAAAAAGAAACTGTGCACTTAGAATATTTTTAAAAAAAAGAAACTGTGAATTTAGAATATTTTTTTTAAAAAAGAACTGGGACTTAGAATATTTTTCAAAAGCAAACTGTAAACTTGGCATATTGAAAGTGAAAAGAAAAAAATTTTTTGGATTTGGGAAATTGAACAGACTGAAAATTAAAGTAGTGGGGCCAGAAATTAATTATAAAAGAAAAGCTTCAAGGTAAAAAAGGGCAGTTGTATTGTTAATTTTTTGGAAAGAAGGTAGGTTTTTGAAGAGAGACTATGACCGGCCGATAATGGCCAAAACTTTAGTCTTTTCTCAAAAACTGTCCTTACGAAAAAAATTAAATCAATTCTTCTCAAGTACGACCGGCCGATAATTGCCAAAACTGTGCTTGGGAGGACTTGGTTTAATTTTTGAATAATTCCTTGTAGAAACTGTGAACTTAGAATATTTTACAAAAAAAAAGAACTGGGACTTAGAATATTTTTTAAAAAGAAACTGTAAACTTAGAATATTTTTAAAAAAAAGAAACTGTGAACTTAGAATATTTTTTAAAAGAAACTGTGAACTTAGAATATTTTTTAAAAAAAGAACTGGGACTTAGAATATTTTTTAAAAAGAAACTGTAAACTTAGAATATTTTTTAAAAAAAGAAACTGTGAACTTAGAATATTTTTTAAAAGAAACTGTGAACTTAGAATATTTTTTAAAAAAAGAACTGGGACTTAGAATATTTTTTAAAAAAGAAACTGTGAACTTAGAATATTTTTTAAAAAGAAACTGTGAACTTAGAATATTTTTTTTAAAAAAGAACTGGGACTTAAAATATTTTTTAAAAACAAACTGTATACTTAGAATATTTTTTAAAAAGATACTGTGAACTTAGAATATTTTTTAAAAACAAACTGTAAACTTAGAATATTTTTTAAAAAGAAACTGTGAACTTAGAATATTTTTTAAAAAGATACTGTCAACTTAGAATATTTTTTAAAAACAAACTGTCAACTTAGAATATTTTTAAAAAAAAGAAACTGTGAATTTAGAATATTTTTTTAAAAAAAGAACTGGGACTTAGAATATTTTTCAAAAACAAACTGTAAACTTGGCATATTTTTTAAAAAGAAACTGTGAACTTAGAAGATTTTTTAAAAACCAACTGTAAACTTAGAATATTTTTTAAAAAGAAACTGTGAACTTAGAATATTTTTTTTAAAAAAGAACTGGGACTTAGAATATTTTTTAAAAAGAAACTGTGAATTTAGAATATTTTTTAAAAAGAAACTGTGCACTTAGAATATTTTTAAAAAAAAGAAACTGTGAATTTAGAATATTTTTTTTAAAAAAGAACTGGGACTTAGAATATTTTTCAAAAGCAAACTGTAAACTTGGCATATTTTTTAAAAAGAAACTGTGAACTTAGAATATTTTTTAAAAACAAACTGTTAACTTAGAATATTTTTTAAAAAGAAACGGTGAACTTAGAATATTTTTTTTAAAAAAGAACTGGGACTTAAAATATTTTTTAAAAACAAACTGTATACTTAGAATATTTTTTAAAAAGATACTGTGAACTTAGAATATTTTTTAAAAACAAACTGTAAACTTAGAATATTTTTTAAAAAGAAACTGTGAACTTAGAATATTTTTTAAAAAGAAACTGTGAACTTAGAATATTTTTTAAAAAGAAACTGTGAACTTAGAATATTTTTTAAAAGAAGAAACTGTGAACTTAGAATATTTTTCACAAACAAACTGTAAACTTAGCATATTTGTTAAAAAGAAACTGTGAACTTAGAATATTTTTAAAAAAAAGAAACTGTGAACTTAGAATATTTTTTTTAAAAAAGAACTGGGACTTAGAATATTTTTTAAAAACAAACTGTAAACTTAGAATATTTTTTAAAAAGATACTGTGAACTTAGAATATTTTTTAAAAACAAACTGTCAACTTAGAATATTTTTTAAAAAGAAACTGTGAACTTAGAATATTTGTTAAAAAGAAACTGTGAATTTAGAATATTTTTTAAAAAGAAACTGTGAACTTAGAATATTTGTTAAAAAGAAACTGTGAACTTAGAATATTTTTTAAAAAGAAACTGTGAACTTAGAATATTTTTTTTAAAAAAGAACTGGGACTTAGAATATTTTTTAAAAACAAACTGTAAACTTAGAATATTTTTTAAAAAGATACTGTGAACTTAGAATATTTTTTAAAAACAAACTGTAAACTTAGAATATTTTTTAAAAAGATACTGTAAGCTTAGAATATTTTTTAAAAAGAAACTGTGCACTTAGAATATTTTAAAAAAAAAGAAACTGTGAATTTAGAATATTTTTTTTAAAAAAGAAATGGGACTTAGAATATTTTTCAAAAGCAAACTGTAAACTTGGCATATTTTTTAAAAAGAAACTGTGAACTTAGAATATTTTTTAAAAACAAACTGTAAACTTAGAATATTTTTTAAAAAGAAACTGTGAACTTAGAATATTTTTTAGAAAGAAACTGTGAACTTAGAATATTTTTTAAAAAGAAACTGTGAACTTAGAATATTTTTCACAAACAAACTGTAAACTTAGCATATTTGTTAAAAAGAAACTGTGAACTTAGAATATTTTTCAAAAGCAAACTGTAAACTTAGAATATTTTTTAAAAACAAACTGTAAACTTAGAATATTTTTTAAAAAGAAACTGTGAACTTAGAATATTTTTTAAAAAGAAACTGTGAACTTAGAATATTTTTTAAAAAGAAACTGTGAACTTAGAATATTTTTTAAAAGAAGAAACTGTGAACTTAGAATATTTTTCACAAACAAACTGTAAACTTAGCATATTTGTTAAAAAGAAACTGTGAACTTAGAATATTTTTAAAAAAAAGAAACTGTGAACTTAGAATATTTTTTTTAAAAAAGAACTGGGACTTAGAATATTTTTTAAAAACAAACTGTAAACTTAGAATATTTTTTAAAAAGATACTGTGAACTTAGAATATTTTTTAAAAACAAACTGTCAACTTAGAATATTTTTTAAAAAGAAACTGTGAACTTAGAATATTTGTTAAAAAGAAACTGTGAATTTAGAATATTTTTTAAAAAGAAACTGTGAACTTAGAATATTTGTTAAAAAGAAACTGTGAACTTAGAATATTTTTTAAAAAGAAACTGTGAACTTAGAATATTTTTTTTAAAAAAGAACTGGGACTTAGAATATTTTTTAAAAACAAACTGTAAACTTAGAATATTTTTTAAAAAGATACTGTGAACTTAGAATATTTTTTAAAAACAAACTGTAAACTTAGAATATTTTTTAAAAAGATACTGTAAGCTTAGAATATTTTTTAAAAAGAAACTGTGCACTTAGAATATTTTAAAAAAAAAGAAACTGTGAATTTAGAATATTTTTTTTAAAAAAGAAATGGGACTTAGAATATTTTTCAAAAGCAAACTGTAAACTTGGCATATTTTTTAAAAAGAAACTGTGAACTTAGAATATTTTTTAAAAACAAACTGTAAACTTAGAATATTTTTTAAAAAGAAACTGTGAACTTAGAATATTTTTTAGAAAGAAACTGTGAACTTAGGATATTTGTTAAAAAGAACTGTGCACTTAGAATATTTTTAAAAAAAAGAAACTGTGAATTTAGAATATTTTTTTTAAAAAAGAACTGGGACTTAGAATATTTTTCAAAAGAAAACTGTAAACTTGGCATATTTTTTAAAAAGAAACTGTGAACTTAGAATATTTTTTAAAAACAAACTGTTAACTTAGAATATTTTTTAAAAAGAAACTGTGAACTTAGAATATTTTTTAAAAACAAACTGTAAACTTAGAATATTTTTTAAAAAGAAACTGTGAACTTAGAATATTTTTTAAAAAGAAACTGTGAACTTAGAATATTTTTCAAAAAGAAACTGTGAACTTAGAATATTTTCTTTAAAAAAGAACTGGGACTTAGAATATTTTTTAAAAACAAACTGTAAACTTAGAATATTTTTTAAAAAGATACTGTGAACTTAGAATATTTTTTAAAAACAAACTGTAAACTTAGAATATTTTTTAAAAAGATACTGTGAACTTAGAATATTTTTTAAAAACAAACTGTAAACTTAGAATATTTTTAAAAAAAAGAAACTGTGAATTTAGAATATTTTTTTTAAAAAAGAGCTGGGACTTAGAATATTTTTCAAAAACAAACTGTAAACTTGGCATATTTTTTAAAAAGAAACTGTGAACTTAGAAGATTTTTTAAAAACCAACTGTAAACTTAGAATATTTTTTAAAAAGAAACTGTGAACTTAGAATACTTTTTTAAAAAAAGAACTGGGACTTAGAATATTTTTTAAAAAGAAACTGTCAACTTAGAATATTTTTTAAAAAGAAACTGTAAACTTAGAATATTTTTTTTAAAAAAGAACTGGGACCTAGAATATTTCTTAAAAACAAACTGTAAGCTTATAATATTTTTTAAAAAGAAACTGTGCACTTAGAATATTTTTAAAAAAAAGAAACTGTGAATTTAGAATATTTTTTAAAAACAAACTGTAAACTTAGAATATTTTTTAAAAAAAGAACTGGGACTTAGAATATTTTTTAAAAAGAAACTGTGAACTTAGAATTTTTTTTTAAAAAAGAACTGGGACTTAGAATATTTTTTAAAAACAAACTGTAAACTTAGAATATTTTTTAAAAAGATACTGTGAACTTAGAATATTTTTTAAAAACAAACTGTAAACTTAGAATATCTTTAAAAAAAAGAAACTGTGAATTTAGAATATTTTTTTTAAAAAAGAGCTGGGACTTAGAATATTTTTCAAAAACAAACTGTAAACTTGGCATATTTTTTAAAAAGAAACTGTGAACTTAGAAGATTTTTTAAAAACCAACTGTAAACTTAGAATATTTTTTAAAAAGAAACTGTGAACTTAGAATACTTTTTTAAAAAAAGAACTGGGACTTAGAATATTTTTTAAAAAGAAACTGTGAACTTAGAATATTTTTTTTAAAAAAGAACTGGGACTTAGAATATTTTTTAAAAACAAACTGTAAACTTAGAATATTTTTTAAAAAGATACTGTGAACTTAGAATATTTTTTAAAAACAAACTGTAAACTTAGAATATTTTTTAAAAAGAAACTGTGAACTTAGAATATTTGTTAAAAAGAAACTGTGCACTTAGAATATTTTTTAAAAAAAGAACTGGGACTTAGAATATTTTTTAAAAAGAAACTGTCAACTTAGAATATTTTTTAAAAAGAAACTGTAAACTTAGAATATTTTTTTTAAAAAAGAACTGGGACCTAGAATATTTCTTAAAAACAAACTGTAAGCTTATAATATTTTTTAAAAAGAAACTGTGCACTTAGAATATTTTTAAAAAAAAGAAACTGTGAATTTAGAATATTTTTTAAAAACAAACTTTAAACTTAGAATATTTTTTAAAAAGATACTGTGAACTTAGAATATTTTTTAAAAACAAACTGTAAACTTAGAATATCTTTAAAAAAAAGAAACTGTGAATTTAGAATATTTTTTTTAAAAAAGAGCTGGGACTTAGAATATTTTTCAAAAACAAACTGTAAACTTGGCATATTTTTTAAAAAGAAACTGTGAACTTAGAAGATTTTTTAAAAACCAACTGTAAACTTAGAATATTTTTTAAAAAGAAACTGTGAACTTAGAATACTTTTTTAAAAAAAGAACTGGGACTTAGAATATTTTTTAAAAAGAAACTGTGAACTTAGAATATTTTTTTTAAAAAAGAACTGGGACTTAGAATATTTTTTAAAAACAAACTGTAAACTTAGAATATTTTTTAAAAAGATACTGTGAACTTAGAATATTTTTTAAAAACAAACTGTAAACTTAGAATATTTTTTAAAAAGAAACTGTGAACTTAGAATATTTGTTAAAAAGAAACTGTGCACTTAGAATATTTTTTAAAAAAAGAACTGGGACTTAGAATATTTTTTAAAAAGAAACTGTCAACTTAGAATATTTTTTAAAAAGAAACTGTAAACTTAGAATATTTTTTTTAAAAAAGAACTGGGACCTAGAATATTTCTTAAAAACAAACTGTAAGCTTATAATATTTTTTAAAAAGAAACTGTGCACTTAGAATATTTTTAAAAAAAAGAAACTGTGAATTTAGAATATTTTTTAAAAACAAACTTTAAACTTAGAATATTTTTTAAAAAGATACTGTGAACTTAGAATATTTTTTAAAAACAAACTGTAAACTTAGAATATCTTTAAAAAAAAGAAACTGTGAATTTAGAATATTTTTTTTAAAAAAGAGCTGGGACTTAGAATATTTTTCAAAAACAAACTGTAAACTTGGCATATTTTTTAAAAAGAAACTGTGAACTTAGAAGATTTTTTAAAAACCAACTGTAAACTTAGAATATTTTTTAAAAAGAAACTGTGAACTTAGAATACTTTTTTAAAAAAAGAACTGGGACTTAGAATATTTTTTAAAAAGAAACTGTGAACTTAGAATTTTTTTTTAAAAAAGAACTGGGACTTAGAATATTTTTTAAAAACAAACTGTAAACTTAGAATATTTTTTAAAAAGATACTGTGAACTTAGAATATTTTTTAAAAACAAACTGTAAACTTAGAATATTTTTTAAAAAGAAACTGTGAACTTAGAATATTTGTTAAAAAGAAACTGTGCACTTAGAATATTTTTTAAAAAAAGAACTGGGACTTAGAATATTTTTTAAAAAGAAACTGTGAACTTAGAATGTTTTTTAAAAAGATACTGTCAACTTAGAATATTTTTTAAAAACAAACTGTCAACTTAGAATATTTTTAAAAAAAAGAAACTGTGAATTTAGAATATTTTTTTAAAAAAAGAACTGGGACTTAGAATATTTTTCAAAAACAAACTGTAAACTTGGCATATTTTTTAAAAAGAAACTGTGAACTTAGAAGATTTTTTAAAAACCAACTGTAAACTTAGAATATTTTTTAAAAAGAAACTGTGAACTTAGAATATTTTTTTTAAAAAAGAACTGGGACTTAGAATATTTTTTAAAAAGAAACTGTGAATTTAGAATATTTTTTAAAAAGAAACTGTGAACTTAGAATATTTTAAAAAAAAAGAAACTGTGAACTTAGAATATTTGTTAAAAAGAAACTGTGCACTTAGAATATTTTTAAAAAAAAGAAACTGTGAATTTAGAATATTTTTTTTAAAAAAGAACTGGGACTTAGAATATTTTTCAAAAGCAAACTGTAAACTTGGCATATTTTTTAAAAAGAAACTGTGAACTTAGAATATTTTTTAAAAACAAACTGTTAACTTAGAATATTTTTTAAAAAGAAACTGTGAACTTAGAATATTTTTTAAAAACAAACTGTAAACTTAGAATATTTTTTAAAAAGAAACTGTGAACTTAGAATATTTTTTAAAAAGAAACTGTGAACTTAGAATATTTTTCAAAAAGAAACTGTGAACTTAGAATATTTTCTTTAAAAAAGAACTGGGACTTAGAATATTTTTTAAAAACAAACTGTAAACTTAGAATATTTTTTAAAAAGATACTGTGAACTTAGAATATTTTTTAAAAACAAACTGTAAGCTTAGAATATTTTTTAAAAAGATACTGTGAACTTAGAATATTTTTTAAAAACAAACTGTAAACTTAGAATATTTTTAAAAAAAAGAAACTGTGAATTTAGAATATTTTTTTTAAAAAAGAGCTGGGACTTAGAATATTTTTCAAAAACAAACTGTAAACTTGGCATATTTTTTAAAAAGAAACTGTGAACTTAGAAGATTTTTTAAAAACCAACTGTAAACTTAGAATATTTTTTAAAAAGAAACTGTGAACTTAGAATACTTTTTTAAAAAAAGAACTGGGACTTAGAATATTTTTAAAAAAAAGAAACTGTGAATTTAGAATATTTTTTTTAAAAAAGAACTGGGACTTAAAATATTTTTTAAAAACAAACTGTATACTTAGAATATTTTTTAAAAAGATACTGTGAACTTAGAATATTTTTTAAAAACAAACTGTAAACTTAGAATATTTTTTAAAAAGAAACTGTGAACTTAGAATATTTTTTAAAAAGAAACTGTGAACTTAGAATATTTTTTAAAAAGAAACTGTGAACTTAGAATATTTTTTAAAAGAAGAAACTGTGAACTTAGAATATTTTTCACAAACAAACTGTAAACTTAGCATATTTGTTAAAAAGAAACTGTGAACTTAGAATATTTTTAAAAAAAAGAAACTGTGAACTTAGAATATTTTTTTTAAAAAAGAACTGGGACTTAGAATATTTTTTAAAAACAAACTGTAAACTTAGAATATTTTTTAAAAAGATACTGTGAACTTAGAATATTTTTTAAAAACAAACTGTCAACTTAGAATATTTTTTAAAAAGAAACTGTGAACTTAGAATATTTTTTTTAAAAAAGAACTGGGACTTAGAATATTTTTTAAAAACAAACTGTAAACTTAGAATATTTTTTAAAAAGATACTGTGAACTAAGAATATTTTTTAAAAACAAACTGTAAACTTAGAATATTTTTTGAAAAGAAACTGTGAACTTAGAATATTTGTTAAAAAGAAACTGTGCACTTAGAATATTTTTTAAAAAAAGAACTGGGACTTAGAATATTTTTTAAAAAGAAACTGTGAACTTAGAATATTTTTTAAAAAGATACTGTGAACTTAGAATATTTTTTAAAAACAAACTGTCAACTTAGAATATTTTTTAAAAAGAAACTGTAAACTTAGAATATTTTTTTTAAAAAAGAACTGGGACCTAGAATATTTCTTAAAAACAAACTGTAAGCTTATAATATTTTTTAAAAAGAAACTGTAAACTTAGAATATTTTTTAAAAAGATACTGTGAACTTAGAATATTTTTTAAAAACAAACTGTAAACTTAGAATATTTTTAAAAAAAAGAAACTGTGAATTTAGAATATTTTTTTTTAAAAAAGAGCTGGGACTTAGAATATTTTTCAAAAACAAACTGTAAACTTGGCATATTTTTTAAAAAGAAACTGTGAACTTAGAAGATTTTTTAAAAACCAACTGTAAACTTAGAATATTTTTTAAAAAGAAACTGTGAACTTAGAATACTTTTTAAAAAGAAACTGTGAACTTAGAATATTTGTTAAAAAGAAACTGTGCACTTAGAATATTTTTAAAAAAAAGAACTGGGACTTAGAATATTTTTTAAAAAGAAACTGTGAACTTAGAATATTTTTTAAAAAGATACTGTCAACTTAGAATATTTTTTAAAAACAAACTGTCAACTTAGAATATTTTTAAAAAAAAGAAACTGTGAATTTAGAATATTTTTTTAAAAAAAGAACTGGGACTTAGAATATTTTTCAAAAACAAACTGTAAACTTGGCATATTTTTTAAAAAGAAACTGTGAACTTAGAATATTTTTTAAAAACAAACTGTAAACTTAGAATATTTTTTAAAAAGAAACTGTGAACTTAGAATATTTTTTAGAAAGAAACTGTGAACTTAGAATATTTGTTAAAAAGAAACTGTGCACTTAGAATATTTTTAAAAAAAAGAAACTGTGAATTTAGAATATTTTTTTTAAAAAAGAACTGGGACTTAGAATATTTTTCAAAAGCAAACTGTAAACTTGGCATATTTTTTAAAAAGAAACTGTGAACTTAGAATATTTTTTAAAAACAAACTGTTAACTTAGAATATTTTTTAAAAAGAAACTGTGAACTTAGAATATTTTTTAAAAACAAACTGTAAACTTAGAATATTTTTTAAAAAGAAACTGTGAACTTAGAATATTTTTTAAAAAGAAACTGTGAACTTAGAATATTTTTCAAAAAGAAACTGTGAACTTAGAATATTTTCTTTAAAAAAGAACTGGGACTTAGAATATTTTTTAAAAAGAAACTGTGAACTTAGAATATTTTTTAAAAAGAAACTGTGAACTTAGAATATTTTCTTTAAAAAAGAAACTGTGAACTTAGAATATTTTTTAAAAACAAACTGTTAACTTAGAATATTTTTTAAAAAGAAACTGTGAACTTAGAATATTTTTTAAAAACAAACTGTAAACTTAGAATATTTTTTAAAAAGAAACTGTGAACTTAGAATATTTTTTAAAAACAAACTGTAAACTTAGAATATTTTTTAAAAAGAAACTGTGAACTTAGAATATTTTCTTTAAAAAAGAAACTGTGAACTTAGAATATTTTTTAAAAAGAAACTGTGAACTTAGAATATTTTTTAAAAAGAAACTGTGAACTTAGAATATTTTTTAAAAGAAGAAACTGTGAACTTAGAATATTTTTCACAAACAAACTGTAAACTTAGCATATTTGTTAAAAAGAAACTGTGAACTTAGAATATTTTTAAAAAAAAGAAACTGTGAACTTAGAATATTTTTTTTAAAAAAGAACTGGGACTTAGAATATTTTTTAAAAAGAAACTGTGAACTTAGAATATTTTTTAAAAAGATACTGTCAACTTAGAATATTTTTTAAAAACAAACTGTCAACTTAGAATATTTTTAAAAAAAAGAAACTGTGAATTTAGAATATTTTTTTTTAAAAAAGAACTGGGACTTAGAATATTTTTTAAAAACAAACTGTAAACTTAGAATATTTTTTAAAAAGATACTGTGAACTTAGAATATTTTTTAAAAACAAACTGTAAACTTAGAATATTTTTTAAAAAGAAACTGTGAACTTAGAATATTTGTTAAAAAGAAACTGTGCACTTAGAATATTTTTTAAAAAAAGAACTGGGACTTAGAATATTTTTTAAAAAGAAACTGTGAACTTAGAATATTTTTTAAAAAGATACTGTCAACTTAGAATATTTTTTAAAAACAAACTGTCAACTTAGAATATTTTTAAAAAAAAGAAACTGTGAACTTAGAATATTTTTTAAAAAGAAACTGTGAACTTAGAATATTTTCTTTAAAAAAGAAACTGTGAACTTAGAATATTTTTTAAAAACAAACTGTTAACTTAGAATATTTTTTAAAAAGAAACTGTGAACTTAGAATATTTTTTAAAAACAAACTGTAAACTTAGAATATTTTTTAAAAAGAAACTGTGAACTTAGAATATTTTTTAAAAACAAACTGTAAACTTAGAATATTTTTTAAAAAGAAACTGTGAACTTAGAATATTTTCTTTAAAAAAGAAACTGTGAACTTAGAATATTTTTTAAAAAGAAACTGTGAACTTAGAATATTTTTTAAAAAGAAACTGTGAACTTAGAATATTTTTTAAAAGAAGAAACTGTGAACTTAGAATATTTTTCACAAACAAACTGTAAACTTAGCATATTTGTTAAAAAGAAACTGTGAACTTAGAATATTTTTAAAAAAAAGAAACTGTGAACTTAGAATATTTTTTTTAAAAAAGAACTGGGACTTAGAATATTTTTTAAAAAGAAACTGTGAACTTAGAATATTTTTTAAAAAGATACTGTCAACTTAGAATATTTTTTAAAAACAAACTGTCAACTTAGAATATTTTTAAAAAAAAGAAACTGTGAATTTAGAATATTTTTTTTTAAAAAAGAACTGGGACTTAGAATATTTTTTAAAAACAAACTGTAAACTTAGAATATTTTTTAAAAAGATACTGTGAACTTAGAATATTTTTTAAAAACAAACTGTAAACTTAGAATATTTTTTAAAAAGAAACTGTGAACTTAGAATATTTGTTAAAAAGAAACTGTGCACTTAGAATATTTTTTAAAAAAAGAACTGGGACTTAGAATATTTTTTAAAAAGAAACTGTGAACTTAGAATATTTTTTAAAAAGATACTGTCAACTTAGAATATTTTTTAAAAACAAACTGTCAACTTAGAATATTTTTAAAAAAAAGAAACTGTGAATTTAGAATATTTTTTTAAAAAAAGAACTGGGACTTAGAATATTTTTCAAAAACAAACTGTAAACTTGGCATATTTTTTAAAAAGAAACTGTGAACTTAGAAGATTTTTTAAAAACCAACTGTAAACTTAGAATATTTTTTAAAAAGAAACTGTGAACTTAGAATATTTTTTTTAAAAAAGAACTGGGACTTAGAATATTTTTTAAAAAGAAACTGTGAATTTAGAATATTTTTTAAAAAGAAACTGTGAACTTAGAATATTTGTTAAAAAGAAACTGTGAACTTAGAATATTTTTTAAAAAGAAACTGTGAACTTAGAATATTTTTTTTAAAAAAGAACTGGGACTTAGAATATTTTTTAAAAACAAACTGTAAACTTAGAATATTTTTTAAAAAGATACTGTGAACTTAGAATATTTTTTAAAAACAAACTGTAAACTTAGAATATTTTTTAAAAAGATACTGTAAGCTTAGAATATTTTTTAAAAAGAAACTGTGCACTTAGAATATTTTAAAAAAAAAGAAACTGTGAATTTAGAATATTTTTTTTAAAAAAGAAATGGGACTTAGAATATTTTTCAAAAGCAAACTGTAAACTTGATATATTTTTTAAAAAGAAACTGTGAACTTAGAATATTTTTTAAAAACAAACTGTTAACTTAGAATATTTTTTAAAAAGAAACTGTGAACTTAGAATATTTTTTAAAAACAAACTGTAAACTTAGAATATTTTTTAAAAAGAAACTGTGAACTTAGAATATTTTTTAAAAACAAACTGTAAACTTAGAATATTTTTTAAAAAGATACTGTGAACTTAGAATATTTTTTAAAAACAAACTGTAAACTTAGAATATTTTTTAAAAAGATACTGTGAACTTAGAATATTTTTTAAAAACAAACTGTAAACTTAGAATATTTTTTTTAAAAAAGAGCTGGGACTTAGAATATTTTTCAAAAACAAACTGTAAACTTGGCATATTTTTTAAAAAGAAACTGTGAACTTAGAAGATTTTTTAAAAACCAACTGTAAACTTAGAATATTTTTTAAAAAGAAACTGTGAACTTAGAATACTTTTTTAAAAAAAGAACTGGGACTTAGAATATTTTTTTTAAAAAAGAACTGGGACTTAGAATATTTTTTAAAAACAAACTGTATACTTAGAATATTTTTTAAAAAGATACTGTGAACTTAGAATATTTTTTAAAAACAAACTGTAAACTTAGAATATTTTTTAAAAAGAAACTGTGAACTTAGAATATTTTTTAAAAAGAAACTGTGAACTTAGAATATTTTTTAAAAAGAAACTGTGAACTTAGAATATTTTTTAAAAGAAGAAACTGTGAACTTAGAATATTTTTCACAAACAAACTGTAAACTTAGCATATTTGTTAAAAAGAAACTGTGAACTTAGAATATTTTAAAAAAAAAGAAACTGTGAACTTAGAATATTTTTTAAAAACAAACTGTATACTTAGAATATTTTTTAAAAAGATACTGTGAACTTAGAATATTTTTTAAAAACAAACTGTAAACTTAGAATATTTTTTAAAAAGAAACTGTGAACTTAGAATATTTTTTAAAAAGAAACTGTGAACTTAGAATATTTTTTAAAAAGAAACTGTGAACTTAGAATATTTTTTAAAAGAAGAAACTGTGAACTTAGAATATTTTTCACAAACAAACTGTAAACTTAGCATATTTGTTAAAAAGAAACTGTGAACTTAGAATATTTTTAAAAAAAAGAAACTGTGAACTTAGAATATTTTTTTTAAAAAAGAACTGGGACTTAGAATATTTTTTAAAAACAAACTGTAAACTTAGAATATTTTTTAAAAAGATACTGTGAACTTAGAATATTTTTTAAAAACAAACTGTCAACTTAGAATATTTTTTAAAAAGAAACTGTGAACTTAGAATATTTTTTTTAAAAAAGAACTGGGACTTAGAATATTTTTTAAAAACAAACTGTAAACTTAGAATATTTTTTAAAAAGATACTGTGAACTAAGAATATTTTTTAAAAACAAACTGTAAACTTAGAATATTTTTTAAAAAGAAACTGTGCACTTAGAATATTTTAAAAAAAAAGAAACTGTGAATTTAGAATATTTTTTTTAAAAAAGAAATGGGACTTAGAATATTTTTCAAAAGCAAACTGTAAACTTGGCATATTTTTTAAAAAGAAACTGTGAACTTAGAATATTTTTTAAAAACAAACTGTAAACTTAGAATATTTTTTAAAAAGAAACTGTGAACTTAGAATATTTTTTAGAAAGAAACTGTGAACTTAGAATATTTGTTAAAAAGAAACTGTGCACTTAGAATATTTTTAAAAAAAAGAAACTGTGAATTTAGAATATTTTTTTTAAAAAAGAACTGGGACTTAGAATATTTTTTAAAAACAAACTGTAAACTTAGAATATTTTTTAAAAAGATACCGTGAACTTAGAATATTTTTTAAAAACAAACTGTCAACTTAGAATATTTTTTAAAAAGAAACTGTGAACTTAGAATATTTTTTTTAAAAAAGAACTGGGACTTAGAATATTTTTTAAAAACAAACTGTAAACTTAGAATATTTTTTAAAAAGATACTGTGAACTAAGAATATTTTTTAAAAACAAACTGTAAACTTAGAATATTTTTTGAAAAGAAACTGTGAACTTAGAATATTTGTTAAAAAGAAACTGTGCACTTAGAATATTTTTTAAAAAAAGAACTGGGACTTAGAATATTTTTTAAAAAGAAACTGTGAACTTAGAATATTTTTTAAAAAGATACTGTGAACTTAGAATATTTTTTAAAAACAAACTGTCAACTTAGAATATTTTTTAAAAAGAAACTGTAAACTTAGAATATTTTTTTTAAAAAAGAACTGGGACCTAGAATATTTCTTAAAAACAAACTGTAAGCTTATAATATTTTTTAAAAAGAAACTGTGCACTTAGAATATTTTTAAAAAAAAGAAACTGTGAATTTAGAATATTTTTTAAAAACAAACTGTAAACTTAGAATATTTTTTAAAAAGATACTGTGAACTTAGAATATTTTTTAAAAACAAACTGTAAACTTAGAATATTTTTAAAAAAAAGAAACTGTGAATTTAGAATATTTTTTTTTAAAAAAGAGCTGGGACTTAGAATATTTTTCAAAAACAAACTGTAAACTTGGCATATTTTTTAAAAAGAAACTGTGAACTTAGAAGATTTTTTAAAAACCAACTGTAAACTTAGAATATTTTTTAAAAAGAAACTGTGAACTTAGAATACTTTTTTAAAAAAAGAACTGGGACTTAGAATATTTTTTAAAAAGAAACTGTGAACTTAGAATATTTTTTAAAAAGAAACTGTGAACTTAGAATATTTGTTAAAAAGAAACTGTGAACTTAGAATATTTTTTAAAAAGAAACTGTGAACTTAGAATATTTTTTAAAAACCAACTGTAAACTTAGAATATTTTTTAAAAAGAAACTGTGAACTTAGAATATTTTTTTTAAAAAAGAACTGGGACTTAGAATATTTTTTAAAAAGAAACTGTGAATTTAGAATATTTTTTAAAAAGAAACTGTGAACTTAGAATATTTGTTAAAAAGAAACTGTGAACTTAGAATATTTTTTAAAAAGAAACTGTGAACTTAGAATATTTTTTTTAAAAAAGAACTGGGACTTAGAATATTTTTCAAAAGCAAACTGTAAACTTGGCATATTTTTTAAAAAGAAACTGTGAACTTAGAATATTTTTTAAAAACAAACTGTCAACTTAGAATATTTTTTAAAAAGAAACTGTGAACTTAGAATATTTTTTTTAAAAAAGAACTGGGACTTAGAATATTTTTTAAAAACAAACTGTAAACTTAGAATATTTTTTAAAAAGATACTGTGAACTTAGAATATTTTTTAAAAAGATACTGTGAACTTAGAATATTTTTTAAAAACAAACTGTCAACTTAGAATATTTTTTAAAAAGAAACTGTAAACTTAGAATATTTTTTTTAAAAAAGAACTGGGACCTAGAATATTTCTTAAAAACAAACTGTAAGCTTATAATATTTTTTAAAAAGAAACTGTGCACTTAGAATATTTTTAAAAAAAAGAAACTGTGAATTTAGAATATTTTTTAAAAACAAACTGTAAACTTAGAATATTTTTTAAAAAGATACTGTGAACTTAGAATATTTTTTAAAAACAAACTGTAAACTTAGAATATTTTTAAAAAAAAGAAACTGTGAATTTAGAATATTTTTTTTTAAAAAAGAGCTGGGACTTAGAATATTTTTCAAAAACAAACTGTAAACTTGGCATATTTTTTAAAAAGAAACTGTGAACTTAGAAGATTTTTTAAAAACCAACTGTAAACTTAGAATATTTTTTAAAAAGAAACTGTGAACTTAGAATACTTTTTTAAAAAAAGAACTGGGACTTAGAATATTTTTTAAAAAGAAACTGTGAACTTAGAATATTTTTTAAAAAGAAACTGTGAACTTAGAATATTTGTTAAAAAGAAACTGTGAACTTAGAATATTTTTTAAAAAGAAACTGTGAACTTAGAATATTTTTTAAAAACCAACTGTAAACTTAGAATATTTTTTAAAAAGAAACTGTGAACTTAGAATATTTTTTTTAAAAAAGAACTGGGACTTAGAATATTTTTTAAAAAGAAACTGTGAATTTAGAATATTTTTTAAAAAGAAACTGTGAACTTAGAATATTTGTTAAAAAGAAACTGTGAACTTAGAATATTTTTTAAAAAGAAACTGTGAACTTAGAATATTTTTTTTAAAAAAGAACTGGGACTTAGAATATTTTTCAAAAGCAAACTGTAAACTTGGCATATTTTTTAAAAAGAAACTGTGAACTTAGAATATTTTTTAAAAACAAACTGTCAACTTAGAATATTTTTTAAAAAGAAACTGTGAACTTAGAATATTTTTTTTAAAAAAGAACTGGGACTTAGAATATTTTTTAAAAACAAACTGTAAACTTAGAATATTTTTTAAAAAGATACTGTGAACTTAGAATATTTTTTAAAAACAAACTGTAAACTTAGAATATTTTTTAAAAAGAAACTGTGAACTTAGAATATTTTTTAAAAAGAAACTGTGAACTTAGAATATTTTTCAAAAAGAAACTGTGAACTTAGAATATTTTCTTTAAAAAAGAACTGGGACTTAGAATATTTTTTAAAAACAAACTGTAAACTTAGAATATTTTTTAAAAAGATACTGTGAACTTAGAATATTTTTTAAAAACAAACTGTAAACTTAGAATATTTTTTAAAAAGATACTGTGAACTTAGAATATTTTTTAAAAACAAACTGTAAACTTAGAATATTTTTAAAAAAAAGAAACTGTGAATTTAGAATATTTTTTTTAAAAAAGAGCTGGGACTTAGAATATTTTTCAAAAACAAACTGTAAACTTGGCATATTTTTTAAAAAGAAACTGTGAACTTAGAAGATTTTTTAAAAACCAACTGTAAACTTAGAATATTTTTTAAAAAGAAACTGTGAACTTAGAATACTTTTTTAAAAAAAGAACTGGGACTTAGAATATTTTTTAAAAAGAAACTGTGAACTTGGCATATTTTTTAAAAAGAAACTGTGAACTTAGAATATTTTTTAAAAACAAACTGTTAACTTAGAATATTTTTTAAAAAGAAACTGTGAACTTAGAATATTTTTTTTAAAAAAGAACTGGGACTTAAAATATTTTTTAAAAACAAACTGTATACTTAGAATATTTTTTAAAAAGATACTGTGAACTTAGAATATTTTTTAAAAACAAACTGTAAACTTAGAATATTTTTTAAAAAGAAACTGTGAACTTAGAATATTTTTTAAAAAGAAACTGTGAACTTAGAATATTTTTTAAAAAGAAACTGTGAACTTAGAATATTTTTTAAAAGAAGAAACTGTGAACTTAGAATATTTTTCACAAACAAACTGTAAACTTAGCATATTTGTTAAAAAGAAACTGTGAACTTAGAATATTTTTTAAAAAAAGAAACTGTGAACTTAGAATATTTTTTAAAAAGAAACTGTGAACTTAGAATATTTTTTTTAAAAAAGAACTGGGACTTAGAATATTTTTTAAAAAGATACTGTGAACTTAGAATATTTTTTAAAAACAAACTGTAAACTTAGAATATTTTTAAAAAAAAGAAACTGTGAATTTAGAATATTTTTTTTAAAAAAGAGCTGGGACTTAGAATATTTTTCAAAAACAAACTGTAAACTTGGCATATTTTTTAAAAAGAAACTGTGAACTTAGAAGATTTTTTAAAAACCAACTGTAAACTTAGAATATTTTTTAAAAAGAAACTGTGAACTTAGAATACTTTTTTAAAAAAAGAACTGGGACTTAGAATATTTTTAAAAAAAAGAAACTGTGAATTTAGAATATTTTTTTTAAAAAAGAACTGGGACTTAGAATATTTTTCAAAAGCAAACTGTAAACTTGGCATATTGAAAGTGAAAAGAAAAAAATTTTTTGGATTTGGGAAATTGAACAGACTGAAAATTAAAGTAGTGGGGCCAGAAATTAATTATAAAAGAAAAGCTTCAAGGTAAAAAAGGGCAGTTGTATTGTTAATTTTTTGGAAAGAAGGTAGGTTTTTGAAGAGAGACTATGACCGGCCGATAATGGCCAAAACTTTAGTCTTTTCTCAAAAACTGTCCTTACGAAAAAAATTAAATCAATTCTTCTCAAGTACGACCGGCCGATAATTGCCAAAACTGTGCTTGGGAGGACTTGGTTTAATTTTTGAATAATTCCTTGTAGAAACTGTGAACTTAGAATATTTTAAAAAAAAAAGAACTGGGACTTAGAATATTTTTTAAAAAGAAACTGTAAACTTAGAATATTTTTAAAAAAAAGAAACTGTGAACTTAGAATATTTTTTAAAAGAAACTGTGAACTTAGAATATTTTTTAAAAAAAGAACTGGGACTTAGAATATTTTTTAAAAAGAAACTGTAAACTTAGAATATTTTTTAAAAAAAGAAACTGTGAACTTAGAATATTTTTTAAAAGAAACTGTGAACTTAGAATATTTTTTAAAAAAAGAACTGGGACTTAGAATATTTTTTAAAAAAGAAACTGTGAACTTAGAATATTTTTTAAAAAGAAACTGTGAACTTAGAATATTTTTTTTAAAAAAGAACTGGGACTTAAAATATTTTTTAAAAACAAACTGTATACTTAGAATATTTTTTAAAAAGATACTGTGAACTTAGAATATTTTTTAAAAACAAACTGTAAACTTAGAATATTTTTTAAAAAGAAACTGTGAACTTAGAATATTTTTTAAAAAGATACTGTCAACTTAGAATATTTTTTAAAAACAAACTGTCAACTTAGAATATTTTTAAAAAAAAGAAACTGTGAATTTAGAATATTTTTTTAAAAAAAGAACTGGGACTTAGAATATTTTTCAAAAACAAACTGTAAACTTGGCATATTTTTTAAAAAGAAACTGTGAACTTAGAAGATTTTTTAAAAACCAACTGTAAACTTAGAATATTTTTTAAAAAGAAACTGTGAACTTAGAATATTTTTTTTAAAAAAGAACTGGGACTTAGAATATTTTTTAAAAAGAAACTGTGAATTTAGAATATTTTTTAAAAAGAAACTGTGCACTTAGAATATTTTTAAAAAAAAGAAACTGTGAATTTAGAATATTTTTTTTAAAAAAGAACTGGGACTTAGAATATTTTTCAAAAGCAAACTGTAAACTTGGCATATTTTTTAAAAAGAAACTGTGAACTTAGAATATTTTTTAAAAACAAACTGTTAACTTAGAATATTTTTTAAAAAGAAACGGTGAACTTAGAATATTTTTTTTAAAAAAGAACTGGGACTTAAAATATTTTTTAAAAACAAACTGTATACTTAGAATATTTTTTAAAAAGATACTGTGAACTTAGAATATTTTTTAAAAACAAACTGTAAACTTAGAATATTTTTTAAAAAGAAACTGTGAACTTAGAATATTTTTTAAAAAGAAACTGTGAACTTAGCATATTTGTTAAAAAGAAACTGTGAACTTAGAATATTTTTAAAAAAAAGAAACTGTGAACTTAGAATATTTTTTAAAAAAAGAACTGGGACTTAGAATATTTTTTAAAAAGAAACTGTGAACTTAGAATATTTTTTTTAAAAAAGAACTGGGACTTAGAATATTTTTTAAAAAGAAACTGTGAATTTAGAATATTTTTTAAAAAGAAACTGTGCACTTAGAATATTTTTAAAAAAAAGAAACTGTGAATTTAGAATATTTTTTTTAAAAAAGAACTGGGACTTAGAATATTTTTCAAAAGCAAACTGTAAACTTGGCATATTGAAAGTGAAAAGAAAAAAATTTTTTGGATTTGGGAAATTGAACAGACTGAAAATTAAAGTAGTGGGGCCAGAAATTAATTATAAAAGAAAAGCTTCAAGGTAAAAAAGGGCAGTTGTATTGTTAATTTTTTGGAAAGAAGGTAGGTTTTTGAAGAGAGACTATGACCGGCCGATAATGGCCAAAACTTTAGTCTTTTCTCAAAAACTGTCCTTACGAAAAAAATTAAATCAATTCTTCTCAAGTACGACCGGCCGATAATTGCCAAAACTGTGCTTGGGAGGACTTGGTTTAATTTTTGAATAATTCCTTGTAGAAACTGTGAACTTAGAATATTTTAAAAAAAAAAGAACTGGGACTTAGAATATTTTTTAAAAAGAAACTGTAAACTTAGAATATTTTTAAAAAAAAGAAACTGTGAACTTAGAATATTTTTTAAAAGAAACTGTGAACTTAGAATATTTTTTAAAAAAAGAACTGGGACTTAGAATATTTTTTAAAAAGAAACTGTAAACTTAGAATATTTTTTAAAAAAAGAAACTGTGAACTTAGAATATTTTTTAAAAGAAACTGTGAACTTAGAATATTTTTTAAAAAAAGAACTGGGACTTAGAATATTTTTTAAAAAAGAAACTGTGAACTTAGAATATTTTTTAAAAAGAAACTGTGAACTTAGAATATTTTTTTTAAAAAAGAACTGGGACTTAAAATATTTTTTAAAAACAAACTGTATACTTAGAATATTTTTTAAAAAGATACTGTGAACTTAGAATATTTTTTAAAAACAAACTGTAAACTTAGAATATTTTTTAAAAAGAAACTGTGAACTTAGAATATTTTTTAAAAAGATACTGTCAACTTAGAATATTTTTTAAAAACAAACTGTCAACTTAGAATATTTTTAAAAAAAAGAAACTGTGAATTTAGAATATTTTTTTAAAAAAAGAACTGGGACTTAGAATATTTTTCAAAAACAAACTGTAAACTTGGCATATTTTTTAAAAAGAAACTGTGAACTTAGAAGATTTTTTAAAAACCAACTGTAAACTTAGAATATTTTTTAAAAAGAAACTGTGAACTTAGAATATTTTTTTTAAAAAAGAACTGGGACTTAGAATATTTTTTAAAAAGAAACTGTGAATTTAGAATATTTTTTAAAAAGAAACTGTGCACTTAGAATATTTTTAAAAAAAAGAAACTGTGAATTTAGAATATTTTTTTTAAAAAAGAACTGGGACTTAGAATATTTTTCAAAAGCAAACTGTAAACTTGGCATATTTTTTAAAAAGAAACTGTGAACTTAGAATATTTTTTAAAAACAAACTGTTAACTTAGAATATTTTTTAAAAAGAAACGGTGAACTTAGAATATTTTTTTTAAAAAAGAACTGGGACTTAAAATATTTTTTAAAAACAAACTGTATACTTAGAATATTTTTTAAAAAGATACTGTGAACTTAGAATATTTTTTAAAAACAAACTGTAAACTTAGAATATTTTTTAAAAAGAAACTGTGAACTTAGAATATTTTTTAAAAAGAAACTGTGAACTTAGAATATTTTTTAAAAAGAAACTGTGAACTTAGAATATTTTTTAAAAGAAGAAACTGTGAACTTAGAATATTTTTCACAAACAAACTGTAAACTTAGCATATTTGTTAAAAAGAAACTGTGAACTTAGAATATTTTTAAAAAAAAGAAACTGTGAACTTAGAATATTTTTTTTAAAAAAGAACTGGGACTTAGAATATTTTTTAAAAACAAACTGTAAACTTAGAATATTTTTTAAAAAGATACTGTGAACTTAGAATATTTTTTAAAAACAAACTGTCAACTTAGAATATTTTTTAAAAAGAAACTGTGAACTTAGAATATTTGTTAAAAAGAAACTGTGAATTTAGAATATTTTTTAAAAAGAAACTGTGAACTTAGAATATTTGTTAAAAAGAAACTGTGAACTTAGAATATTTTTTAAAAAGAAACTGTGAACTTAGAATATTTTTTTTAAAAAAGAACTGGGACTTAGAATATTTTTTAAAAACAAACTGTAAACTTAGAATATTTTTTAAAAAGATACTGTGAACTTAGAATATTTTTTAAAAACAAACTGTAAACTTAGAATATTTTTTAAAAAGATACTGTAAGCTTAGAATATTTTTTAAAAAGAAACTGTGCACTTAGAATATTTTAAAAAAAAAGAAACTGTGAATTTAGAATATTTTTTTTAAAAAAGAAATGGGACTTAGAATATTTTTCAAAAGCAAACTGTAAACTTGGCATATTTTTTAAAAAGAAACTGTGAACTTAGAATATTTTTTAAAAACAAACTGTAAACTTAGAATATTTTTTAAAAAGAAACTGTGAACTTAGAATATTTTTTAGAAAGAAACTGTGAACTTAGGATATTTGTTAAAAAGAACTGTGCACTTAGAATATTTTTAAAAAAAAGAAACTGTGAATTTAGAATATTTTTTTTAAAAAAGAACTGGGACTTAGAATATTTTTCAAAAGCAAACTGTAAACTTGGCATATTTTTTAAAAAGAAACTGTGAACTTAGAATATTTTTTAAAAACAAACTGTTAACTTAGAATATTTTTTAAAAAGAAACTGTGAACTTAGAATATTTTTTAAAAACAAACTGTAAACTTAGAATATTTTTTAAAAAGAAACTGTGAACTTAGAATATTTTTTAAAAAGAAACTGTGAACTTAGAATATTTTTCAAAAAGAAACTGTGAACTTAGAATATTTTCTTTAAAAAAGAACTGGGACTTAGAATATTTTTTAAAAACAAACTGTAAACTTAGAATATTTTTTAAAAAGATACTGTGAACTTAGAATATTTTTTAAAAACAAACTGTAAACTTAGAATATTTTTTAAAAAGATACTGTGAACTTAGAATATTTTTTAAAAACAAACTGTAAACTTAGAATATTTTTAAAAAAAAGAAACTGTGAATTTAGAATATTTTTTTTAAAAAAGAGCTGGGACTTAGAATATTTTTCAAAAACAAACTGTAAACTTGGCATATTTTTTAAAAAGAAACTGTGAACTTAGAAGATTTTTTAAAAACCAACTGTAAACTTAGAATATTTTTTAAAAAGAAACTGTGAACTTAGAATACTTTTTTAAAAAAAGAACTGGGACTTAGAATATTTTTAAAAAAAAGAAACTGTGAATTTAGAATATTTTTTTTAAAAAAGAACTGGGACTTAAAATATTTTTTAAAAGCAAACTGTAAACTTGGCATATTTTTTAAAAAGAAACTGTGAACTTAGAATATTTTTTAAAAAAAGAACTGGGACTTAGAATATTTTTTAAAAAGAAACTGTCAACTTAGAATATTTTTTAAAAAGAAACTGTAAACTTAGAATATTTTTTTTAAAAAAGAACTGGGACCTAGAATATTTCTTAAAAACAAACTGTAAGCTTATAATATTTTTTAAAAAGAAACTGTGCACTTAGAATATTTTTAAAAAAAAGAAACTGTGAATTTAGAATATTTTTTAAAAACAAACTTTAAACTTAGAATATTTTTTAAAAAGATACTGTGAACTTAGAATATTTTTTAAAAACAAACTGTAAACTTAGAATATCTTTAAAAAAAAGAAACTGTGAATTTAGAATATTTTTTTTAAAAAAGAGCTGGGACTTAGAATATTTTTCAAAAACAAACTGTAAACTTGGCATATTTTTTAAAAAGAAACTGTGAACTTAGAAGATTTTTTAAAAACCAACTGTAAACTTAGAATATTTTTTAAAAAGAAACTGTGAACTTAGAATACTTTTTTAAAAAAAGAACTGGGACTTAGAATATTTTTTAAAAAGAAACTGTGAACTTAGAATTTTTTTTTAAAAAAGAACTGGGACTTAGAATATTTTTTAAAAACAAACTGTAAACTTAGAATATTTTTTAAAAAGATACTGTGAACTTAGAATATTTTTTAAAAACAAACTGTAAACTTAGAATATCTTTAAAAAAAAGAAACTGTGAATTTAGAATATTTTTTTTAAAAAAGAGCTGGGACTTAGAATATTTTTCAAAAACAAACTGTAAACTTGGCATATTTTTTAAAAAGAAACTGTGAACTTAGAAGATTTTTTAAAAACCAACTGTAAACTTAGAATATTTTTTAAAAAGAAACTGTGAACTTAGAATACTTTTTTAAAAAAAGAACTGGGACTTAGAATATTTTTTAAAAAGAAACTGTGAACTTAGAATATTTTTTTTAAAAAAGAACTGGGACTTAGAATATTTTTTAAAAACAAACTGTAAACTTAGAATATTTTTTAAAAAGATACTGTGAACTTAGAATATTTTTTAAAAACAAACTGTAAACTTAGAATATTTTTTAAAAAGAAACTGTGAACTTAGAATATTTGTTAAAAAGAAACTGTGCACTTAGAATATTTTTTAAAAAAAGAACTGGGACTTAGAATATTTTTTAAAAAGAAACTGTCAACTTAGAATATTTTTTAAAAAGAAACTGTAAACTTAGAATATTTTTTTTAAAAAAGAACTGGGACCTAGAATATTTCTTAAAAACAAACTGTAAGCTTATAATATTTTTTAAAAAGAAACTGTGCACTTAGAATATTTTTAAAAAAAAGAAACTGTGAATTTAGAATATTTTTTAAAAACAAACTTTAAACTTAGAATATTTTTTAAAAAGATACTGTGAACTTAGAATATTTTTTAAAAACAAACTGTAAACTTAGAATATCTTTAAAAAAAAGAAACTGTGAATTTAGAATATTTTTTTTAAAAAAGAGCTGGGACTTAGAATATTTTTCAAAAACAAACTGTAAACTTGGCATATTTTTTAAAAAGAAACTGTGAACTTAGAAGATTTTTTAAAAACCAACTGTAAACTTAGAATATTTTTTAAAAAGAAACTGTGAACTTAGAATACTTTTTTAAAAAAAGAACTGGGACTTAGAATATTTTTTAAAAAGAAACTGTGAACTTAGAATATTTTTTTTAAAAAAGAACTGGGACTTAGAATATTTTTTAAAAACAAACTGTAAACTTAGAATATTTTTTAAAAAGATACTGTGAACTTAGAATATTTTTTAAAAACAAACTGTAAACTTAGAATATTTTTTAAAAAGAAACTGTGAACTTAGAATATTTGTTAAAAAGAAACTGTGCACTTAGAATATTTTTTAAAAAAAGAACTGGGACTTAGAATATTTTTTAAAAAGAAACTGTCAACTTAGAATATTTTTTAAAAAGAAACTGTAAACTTAGAATATTTTTTTTAAAAAAGAACTGGGACCTAGAATATTTCTTAAAAACAAACTGTAAGCTTATAATATTTTTTAAAAAGAAACTGTGCACTTAGAATATTTTTAAAAAAAAGAAACTGTGAATTTAGAATATTTTTTAAAAACAAACTTTAAACTTAGAATATTTTTTAAAAAGATACTGTGAACTTAGAATATTTTTTAAAAACAAACTGTAAACTTAGAATATCTTTAAAAAAAAGAAACTGTGAATTTAGAATATTTTTTTTAAAAAAGAGCTGGGACTTAGAATATTTTTCAAAAACAAACTGTAAACTTGGCATATTTTTTAAAAAGAAACTGTGAACTTAGAAGATTTTTTAAAAACCAACTGTAAACTTAGAATATTTTTTAAAAAGAAACTGTGAACTTAGAATACTTTTTTAAAAAAAGAACTGGGACTTAGAATATTTTTTAAAAAGAAACTGTGAACTTAGAATTTTTTTTTAAAAAAGAACTGGGACTTAGAATATTTTTTAAAAACAAACTGTAAACTTAGAATATTTTTTAAAAAGATACTGTGAACTTAGAATATTTTTTAAAAACAAACTGTAAACTTAGAATATTTTTTAAAAAGAAACTGTGAACTTAGAATATTTGTTAAAAAGAAACTGTGCACTTAGAATATTTTTTAAAAAAAGAACTGGGACTTAGAATATTTTTTAAAAAGAAACTGTGAACTTAGAATGTTTTTTAAAAAGATACTGTCAACTTAGAATATTTTTTAAAAACAAACTGTCAACTTAGAATATTTTTAAAAAAAAGAAACTGTGAATTTAGAATATTTTTTTAAAAAAAGAACTGGGACTTAGAATATTTTTCAAAAACAAACTGTAAACTTGGCATATTTTTTAAAAAGAAACTGTGAACTTAGAAGATTTTTTAAAAACCAACTGTAAACTTAGAATATTTTTTAAAAAGAAACTGTGAACTTAGAATATTTTTTTTAAAAAAGAACTGGGACTTAGAATATTTTTTAAAAAGAAACTGTGAATTTAGAATATTTTTTAAAAAGAAACTGTGAACTTAGAATATTTTAAAAAAAAAGAAACTGTGAACTTAGAATATTTGTTAAAAAGAAACTGTGCACTTAGAATATTTTTAAAAAAAAGAAACTGTGAATTTAGAATATTTTTTTTAAAAAAGAACTGGGACTTAGAATATTTTTCAAAAGCAAACTGTAAACTTGGCATATTTTTTAAAAAGAAACTGTGAACTTAGAATATTTTTTAAAAACAAACTGTTAACTTAGAATATTTTTTAAAAAGAAACTGTGAACTTAGAATATTTTTTAAAAACAAACTGTAAACTTAGAATATTTTTTAAAAAGAAACTGTGAACTTAGAATATTTTTTAAAAAGAAACTGTGAACTTAGAATATTTTTCAAAAAGAAACTGTGAACTTAGAATATTTTCTTTAAAAAAGAACTGGGACTTAGAATATTTTTTAAAAACAAACTGTAAACTTAGAATATTTTTTAAAAAGATACTGTGAACTTAGAATATTTTTTAAAAACAAACTGTAAGCTTAGAATATTTTTTAAAAAGATACTGTGAACTTAGAATATTTTTTAAAAACAAACTGTAAACTTAGAATATTTTTAAAAAAAAGAAACTGTGAATTTAGAATATTTTTTTTAAAAAAGAGCTGGGACTTAGAATATTTTTCAAAAACAAACTGTAAACTTGGCATATTTTTTAAAAAGAAACTGTGAACTTAGAAGATTTTTTAAAAACCAACTGTAAACTTAGAATATTTTTTAAAAAGAAACTGTGAACTTAGAATACTTTTTTAAAAAAAGAACTGGGACTTAGAATATTTTTAAAAAAAAGAAACTGTGAATTTAGAATATTTTTTTTAAAAAAGAACTGGGACTTAAAATATTTTTTAAAAACAAACTGTATACTTAGAATATTTTTTAAAAAGATACTGTGAACTTAGAATATTTTTTAAAAACAAACTGTAAACTTAGAATATTTTTTAAAAAGAAACTGTGAACTTAGAATATTTTTTAAAAAGAAACTGTGATCTTAGAATATTTTTTAAAAAGAAACTGTGAACTTAGAATATTTTTTAAAAGAAGAAACTGTGAACTTAGAATATTTTTCACAAACAAACTGTAAACTTAGCATATTTGTTAAAAAGAAACTGTGAACTTAGAATATTTTTAAAAAAAAGAAACTGTGAACTTAGAATATTTTTTTTAAAAAAGAACTGGGACTTAGAATATTTTTTAAAAACAAACTGTAAACTTAGAATATTTTTTAAAAAGATACTGTGAACTTAGAATATTTTTTAAAAACAAACTGTCAACTTAGAATATTTTTTAAAAAGAAACTGTGAACTTAGAATATTTTTTTTAAAAAAGAACTGGGACTTAGAATATTTTTTAAAAACAAACTGTAAACTTAGAATATTTTTTAAAAAGATACTGTGAACTAAGAATATTTTTTAAAAACAAACTGTAAACTTAGAATATTTTTTGAAAAGAAACTGTGAACTTAGAATATTTGTTAAAAAGAAACTGTGCACTTAGAATATTTTTTAAAAAAAGAACTGGGACTTAGAATATTTTTTAAAAAGAAACTGTGAACTTAGAATATTTTTTAAAAAGATACTGTGAACTTAGAATATTTTTTAAAAACAAACTGTCAACTTAGAATATTTTTTAAAAAGAAACTGTAAACTTAGAATATTTTTTTTAAAAAAGAACTGGGACCTAGAATATTTCTTAAAAACAAACTGTAAGCTTATAATATTTTTTAAAAAGAAACTGTAAACTTAGAATATTTTTTAAAAAGATACTGTGAACTTAGAATATTTTTTAAAAACAAACTGTAAACTTAGAATATTTTTAAAAAAAAGAAACTGTGAATTTAGAATATTTTTTTTTAAAAAAGAGCTGGGACTTAGAATATTTTTCAAAAACAAACTGTAAACTTGGCATATTTTTTAAAAAGAAACTGTGAACTTAGAAGATTTTTTAAAAACCAACTGTAAACTTAGAATATTTTTTAAAAAGAAACTGTGAACTTAGAATACTTTTTAAAAAGAAACTGTGAACTTAGAATATTTGTTAAAAAGAAACTGTGCACTTAGAATATTTTTAAAAAAAAGAACTGGGACTTAGAATATTTTTTAAAAAGAAACTGTGAACTTAGAATATTTTTTAAAAAGATACTGTCAACTTAGAATATTTTTTAAAAACAAACTGTCAACTTAGAATATTTTTAAAAAAAAGAAACTGTGAATTTAGAATATTTTTTTAAAAAAAGAACTGGGACTTAGAATATTTTTCAAAAACAAACTGTAAACTTGGCATATTTTTTAAAAAGAAACTGTGAACTTAGAATATTTTTTAAAAACAAACTGTAAACTTAGAATATTTTTTAAAAAGAAACTGTGAACTTAGAATATTTTTTAGAAAGAAACTGTGAACTTAGAATATTTTTTAAAAAGAAACTGTGCACTTAGAATATTTTTAAAAAAAAGAAACTGTGAATTTAGAATATTTTTTTTAAAAAAGAACTGGGACTTAGAATATTTTTCAAAAGCAAACTGTAAACTTGGCATATTTTTTAAAAAGAAACTGTGAACTTAGAATATTTTTTAAAAACAAACTGTTAACTTAGAATATTTTTTAAAAAGAAACTGTGAACTTAGAATATTTTTTAAAAACAAACTGTAAACTTAGAATATTTTTTAAAAAGAAACTGTGAACTTAGAATATTTTTTAAAAAGAAACTGTGAACTTAGAATATTTTTCAAAAAGAAACTGTGAACTTAGAATATTTTCTTTAAAAAAGAACTGGGACTTAGAATATTTTTTAAAAAGAAACTGTGAACTTAGAATATTTTTTAAAAAGAAACTGTGAACTTAGAATATTTTCTTTAAAAAAGAAACTGTGAACTTAGAATATTTTTTAAAAACAAACTGTTAACTTAGAATATTTTTTAAAAAGAAACTGTGAACTTAGAATATTTTTTAAAAACAAACTGTAAACTTAGAATATTTTTTAAAAAGAAACTGTGAACTTAGAATATTTTTTAAAAACAAACTGTAAACTTAGAATATTTTTTAAAAAGAAACTGTGAACTTAGAATATTTTCTTTAAAAAAGAAACTGTGAACTTAGAATATTTTTTAAAAAGAAACTGTGAACTTAGAATATTTTTTAAAAAGAAACTGTGAACTTAGAATATTTTTTAAAAGAAGAAACTGTGAACTTAGAATATTTTTCACAAACAAACTGTAAACTTAGCATATTTGTTAAAAAGAAACTGTGAACTTAGAATATTTTTAAAAAAAAGAAACTGTGAACTTAGAATATTTTTTTTAAAAAAGAACTGGGACTTAGAATATTTTTTAAAAAGAAACTGTGAACTTAGAATATTTTTTAAAAAGATACTGTCAACTTAGAATATTTTTTAAAAACAAACTGTCAACTTAGAATATTTTTAAAAAAAAGAAACTGTGAATTTAGAATATTTTTTTTTAAAAAAGAACTGGGACTTAGAATATTTTTTAAAAACAAACTGTAAACTTAGAATATTTTTTAAAAAGATACTGTGAACTTAGAATATTTTTTAAAAACAAACTGTAAACTTAGAATATTTTTTAAAAAGAAACTGTGAACTTAGAATATTTGTTAAAAAGAAACTGTGCACTTAGAATATTTTTTAAAAAAAGAACTGGGACTTAGAATATTTTTTAAAAAGAAACTGTGAACTTAGAATATTTTTTAAAAAGATACTGTCAACTTAGAATATTTTTTAAAAACAAACTGTCAACTTAGAATATTTTTAAAAAAAAGAAACTGTGAAATTAGAATATTTTTTAAAAAGAAACTGTGAACTTAGAATATTTTCTTTAAAAAAGAAACTGTGAACTTAGAATATTTTTTAAAAACAAACTGTTAACTTAGAATATTTTTTAAAAAGAAACTGTGAACTTAGAATATTTTTTAAAAACAAACTGTAAACTTAGAATATTTTTTAAAAAGAAACTGTGAACTTAGAATATTTTTTAAAAACAAACTGTAAACTTAGAATATTTTTTAAAAAGAAACTGTGAACTTAGAATATTTTCTTTAAAAAAGAAACTGTGAACTTAGAATATTTTTTAAAAAGAAACTGTGAACTTAGAATATTTTTTAAAAAGAAACTGTGAACTTAGAATATTTTTTAAAAGAAGAAACTGTGAACTTAGAATATTTTTCACAAACAAACTGTAAACTTAGCATATTTGTTAAAAAGAAACTGTGAACTTAGAATATTTTTAAAAAAAAGAAACTGTGAACTTAGAATATTTTTTTTAAAAAAGAACTGGGACTTAGAATATTTTTTAAAAAGAAACTGTGAACTTAGAATATTTTTTAAAAAGATACTGTCAACTTAGAATATTTTTTAAAAACAAACTGTCAACTTAGAATATTTTTAAAAAAAAGAAACTGTGAATTTAGAATATTTTTTTTTAAAAAAGAACTGGGACTTAGAATATTTTTTAAAAACAAACTGTAAACTTAGAATATTTTTTAAAAAGATACTGTGAACTTAGAATATTTTTTAAAAACAAACTGTAAACTTAGAATATTTTTTAAAAAGAAACTGTGAACTTAGAATATTTGTTAAAAAGAAACTGTGCACTTAGAATATTTTTTAAAAAAAGAACTGGGACTTAGAATATTTTTTAAAAAGAAACTGTGAACTTAGAATATTTTTTAAAAAGATACTGTCAACTTAGAATATTTTTTAAAAACAAACTGTCAACTTAGAATATTTTTAAAAAAAAGAAACTGTGAATTTAGAATATTTTTTTAAAAAAAGAACTGGGACTTAGAATATTTTTCAAAAACAAACTGTAAACTTGGCATATTTTTTAAAAAGAAACTGTGAACTTAGAAGATTTTTTAAAAACCAACTGTAAACTTAGAATATTTTTTAAAAAGAAACTGTGAACTTAGAATATTTTTTTTAAAAAAGAACTGGGACTTAGAATATTTTTTAAAAAGAAACTGTGAATTTAGAATATTTTTTAAAAAGAAACTGTGAACTTAGAATATTTGTTAAAAAGAAACTGTGAACTTAGAATATTTTTTAAAAAGAAACTGTGAACTTAGAATATTTTTTTTAAAAAAGAACTGGGACTTAGAATATTTTTTAAAAACAAACTGTAAACTTAGAATATTTTTTAAAAAGATACTGTGAACTTAGAATATTTTTTAAAAACAAACTGTAAACTTAGAATATTTTTTAAAAAGATACTGTAAGCTTAGAATATTTTTTAAAAAGAAACTGTGCACTTAGAATATTTTAAAAAAAAAGAAACTGTGAATTTAGAATATTTTTTTTAAAAAAGAAATGGGACTTAGAATATTTTTCAAAAGCAAACTGTAAACTTGATATATTTTTTAAAAAGAAACTGTGAACTTAGAATATTTTTTAAAAACAAACTGTTAACTTAGAATATTTTTTAAAAAGAAACTGTGAACTTAGAATATTTTTTAAAAACAAACTGTAAACTTAGAATATTTTTTAAAAAGAAACTGTGAACTTAGAATATTTTTTAAAAACAAACTGTAAACTTAGAATATTTTTTTTAAAAAAGAGCTGGGACTTAGAATATTTTTCAAAAACAAACTGTAAACTTGGCATATTTTTTAAAAAGAAACTGTGAACTTAGAAGATTTTTTAAAAACCAACTGTAAACTTAGAATATTTTTTAAAAAGAAACTGTGAACTTAGAATACTTTTTTAAAAAAAGAACTGGGACTTAGAATATTTTTTTTAAAAAAGAACTGGGACTTAGAATATTTTTTAAAAACAAACTGTATACTTAGAATATTTTTTAAAAAGATACTGTGAACTTAGAATATTTTTTAAAAACAAACTGTAAACTTAGAATATTTTTTAAAAAGAAACTGTGAACTTAGAATATTTTTTAAAAAGAAACTGTGAACTTAGAATATTTTTTAAAAAGAAACTGTGAACTTAGAATATTTTTTAAAAGAAGAAACTGTGAACTTAGAATATTTTTCACAAACAAACTGTAAACTTAGCATATTTGTTAAAAAGAAACTGTGAACTTAGAATATTTTAAAAAAAAAGAAACTGTGAACTTAGAATATTTTTTAAAAACAAACTGTATACTTAGAATATTTTTTAAAAAGATACTGTGAACTTAGAATATTTTTTAAAAACAAACTGTAAACTTAGAATATTTTTTAAAAAGAAACTGTGAACTTAGAATATTTTTTAAAAAGAAACTGTGAACTTAGAATATTTTTTAAAAAGAAACTGTGAACTTAGAATATTTTTTAAAAGAAGAAACTGTGAACTTAGAATATTTTTCACAAACAAACTGTAAACTTAGCATATTTGTTAAAAAGAAACTGTGAACTTAGAATATTTTTAAAAAAAAGAAACTGTGAACTTAGAATATTTTTTTTAAAAAAGAACTGGGACTTAGAATATTTTTTAAAAACAAACTGTAAACTTAGAATATTTTTTAAAAAGATACTGTGAACTTAGAATATTTTTTAAAAACAAACTGTCAACTTAGAATATTTTTTAAAAAGAAACTGTGAACTTAGAATATTTTTTTTAAAAAAGAACTGGGACTTAGAATATTTTTTAAAAACAAACTGTAAACTTAGAATATTTTTTAAAAAGATACTGTGAACTAAGAATATTTTTTAAAAACAAACTGTAAACTTAGAATATTTTTTAAAAAGAAACTGTGCACTTAGAATATTTTAAAAAAAAAGAAACTGTGAATTTAGAATATTTTTTTTAAAAAAGAAATGGGACTTAGAATATTTTTCAAAAGCAAACTGTAAACTTGGCATATTTTTTAAAAAGAAACTGTGAACTTAGAATATTTTTTAAAAACAAACTGTAAACTTAGAATATTTTTTAAAAAGAAACTGTGAACTTAGAATATTTTTTAGAAAGAAACTGTGAACTTAGAATATTTGTTAAAAAGAAACTGTGCACTTAGAATATTTTTAAAAAAAAGAAACTGTGAATTTAGAATATTTTTTTTAAAAAAGAACTGGGACTTAGAATATTTTTTAAAAACAAACTGTAAACTTAGAATATTTTTTAAAAAGATACTGTGAACTTAGAATATTTTTTAAAAACAAACTGTCAACTTAGAATATTTTTTAAAAAGAAACTGTGAACTTAGAATATTTTTTTTAAAAAAGAACTGGGACTTAGAATATTTTTTAAAAACAAACTGTAAACTTAGAATATTTTTTAAAAAGATACTGTGAACTAAGAATATTTTTTAAAAACAAACTGTAAACTTAGAATATTTTTTGAAAAGAAACTGTGAACTTAGAATATTTGTTAAAAAGAAACTGTGCACTTAGAATATTTTTTAAAAAAAGAACTGGGACTTAGAATATTTTTTAAAAAGAAACTGTGAACTTAGAATATTTTTTAAAAAGATACTGTGAACTTAGAATATTTTTTAAAAACAAACTGTCAACTTAGAATATTTTTTAAAAAGAAACTGTAAACTTAGAATATTTTTTTTAAAAAAGAACTGGGACCTAGAATATTTCTTAAAAACAAACTGTAAGCTTATAATATTTTTTAAAAAGAAACTGTGCACTTAGAATATTTTTAAAAAAAAGAAACTGTGAATTTAGAATATTTTTTAAAAACAAACTGTAAACTTAGAATATTTTTTAAAAAGATACTGTGAACTTAGAATATTTTTTAAAAACAAACTGTAAACTTAGAATATTTTTAAAAAAAAGAAACTGTGAATTTAGAATATTTTTTTTTAAAAAAGAGCTGGGACTTAGAATATTTTTCAAAAACAAACTGTAAACTTGGCATATTTTTTAAAAAGAAACTGTGAACTTAGAAGATTTTTTAAAAACCAACTGTAAACTTAGAATATTTTTTAAAAAGAAACTGTGAACTTAGAATACTTTTTTAAAAAAAGAACTGGGACTTAGAATATTTTTTAAAAAGAAACTGTGAACTTAGAATATTTTTTAAAAAGAAACTGTGAACTTAGAATATTTGTTAAAAAGAAACTGTGAACTTAGAATATTTTTTAAAAAGAAACTGTGAACTTAGAATATTTTTTAAAAACCAACTGTAAACTTAGAATATTTTTTAAAAAGAAACTGTGAACTTAGAATATTTTTTTTAAAAAAGAACTGGGACTTAGAATATTTTTTAAAAAGAAACTGTGAATTTAGAATATTTTTTAAAAAGAAACTGTGAACTTAGAATATTTGTTAAAAAGAAACTGTGAACTTAGAATATTTTTTAAAAAGAAACTGTGAACTTAGAATATTTTTTTTAAAAAAGAACTGGGACTTAGAATATTTTTCAAAAGCAAACTGTAAACTTGGCATATTTTTTAAAAAGAAACTGTGAACTTAGAATATTTTTTAAAAACAAACTGTCAACTTAGAATATTTTTTAAAAAGAAACTGTGAACTTAGAATATTTTTTTTAAAAAAGAACTGGGACTTAGAATATTTTTTAAAAACAAACTGTAAACTTAGAATATTTTTTAAAAAGATACTGTGAACTTAGAATATTTTTTAAAAAGATACTGTGAACTTAGAATATTTTTTAAAAACAAACTGTCAACTTAGAATATTTTTTAAAAAGAAACTGTAAACTTAGAATATTTTTTTTAAAAAAGAACTGGGACCTAGAATATTTCTTAAAAACAAACTGTAAGCTTATAATATTTTTTAAAAAGAAACTGTGCACTTAGAATATTTTTAAAAAAAAGAAACTGTGAATTTAGAATATTTTTTAAAAACAAACTGTAAACTTAGAATATTTTTTAAAAAGATACTGTGAACTTAGAATATTTTTTAAAAACAAACTGTAAACTTAGAATATTTTTAAAAAAAAGAAACTGTGAATTTAGAATATTTTTTTTTAAAAAAGAGCTGGGACTTAGAATATTTTTCAAAAACAAACTGTAAACTTGGCATATTTTTTAAAAAGAAACTGTGAACTTAGAAGATTTTTTAAAAACCAACTGTAAACTTAGAATATTTTTTAAAAAGAAACTGTGAACTTAGAATACTTTTTTAAAAAAAGAACTGGGACTTAGAATATTTTTTAAAAAGAAACTGTGAACTTAGAATATTTTTTAAAAAGAAACTGTGAACTTAGAATATTTGTTAAAAAGAAACTGTGAACTTAGAATATTTTTTAAAAAGAAACTGTGAACTTAGAATATTTTTTAAAAACCAACTGTAAACTTAGAATATTTTTTAAAAAGAAACTGTGAACTTAGAATATTTTTTTTAAAAAAGAACTGGGACTTAGAATATTTTTTAAAAAGAAACTGTGAATTTAGAATATTTTTTAAAAAGAAACTGTGAACTTAGAATATTTGTTAAAAAGAAACTGTGAACTTAGAATATTTTTTAAAAAGAAACTGTGAACTTAGAATATTTTTTTTAAAAAAGAACTGGGACTTAGAATATTTTTCAAAAGCAAACTGTAAACTTGGCATATTTTTTAAAAAGAAACTGTGAACTTAGAATATTTTTTAAAAACAAACTGTCAACTTAGAATATTTTTTAAAAAGAAACTGTGAACTTAGAATATTTTTTTTAAAAAAGAACTGGGACTTAGAATATTTTTTAAAAACAAACTGTAAACTTAGAATATTTTTTAAAAAGATACTGTGAACTTAGAATATTTTTTAAAAACAAACTGTAAACTTAGAATATTTTTTAAAAAGAAACTGTGAACTTAGAATATTTTTTAAAAAGAAACTGTGAACTTAGAATATTTTTCAAAAAGAAACTGTGAACTTAGAATATTTTCTTTAAAAAAGAACTGGGACTTAGAATATTTTTTAAAAACAAACTGTAAACTTAGAATATTTTTTAAAAAGATACTGTGAACTTAGAATATTTTTTAAAAACAAACTGTAAACTTAGAATATTTTTTAAAAAGATACTGTGAACTTAGAATATTTTTTAAAAACAAACTGTAAACTTAGAATATTTTTAAAAAAAAGAAACTGTGAATTTAGAATATTTTTTTTAAAAAAGAGCTGGGACTTAGAATATTTTTCAAAAACAAACTGTAAACTTGGCATATTTTTTAAAAAGAAACTGTGAACTTAGAAGATTTTTTAAAAACCAACTGTAAACTTAGAATATTTTTTAAAAAGAAACTGTGAACTTAGAATACTTTTTTAAAAAAAGAACTGGGACTTAGAATATTTTTTAAAAAGAAACTGTGAACTTGGCATATTTTTAAAAAAGAAACTGTGAACTTAGAATATTTTTTAAAAACAAACTGTTAACTTAGAATATTTTTTAAAAAGAAACTGTGAACTTAGAATATTTTTTTTAAAAAAGAACTGGGACTTAAAATATTTTTTAAAAACAAACTGTATACTTAGAATATTTTTTAAAAAGATACTGTGAACTTAGAATATTTTTTAAAAACAAACTGTAAACTTAGAATATTTTTTAAAAAGAAACTGTGAACTTAGAATATTTTTTAAAAAGAAACTGTGAACTTAGAATATTTTTTAAAAAGAAACTGTGAACTTAGAATATTTTTTAAAAGAAGAAACTGTGAACTTAGAATATTTTTCACAAACAAACTGTAAACTTAGCATATTTGTTAAAAAGAAACTGTGAACTTAGAATATTTTTTAAAAAAAGAAACTGTGAACTTAGAATATTTTTTAAAAAGAAACTGTGAACTTAGAATATTTTTTTTAAAAAAGAACTGGGACTTAGAATATTTTTTAAAAAGATACTGTGAAGTTCACAGTTTCTTTTTAAAAAATATTCTAAGTTCACAGTTTCTTTTTAAAAAATATTCTAAGTTTACAGTTTGTTTTTAAAAAATATTCTAAGTCCCAGTTCTTTTTTAAAGAAAATATTCTAAGTTCACAGTTTCTTTTTAAAAAATATTCTAAGTTCACAGTTTCTTTTTAAAAAATATTTTAAGTTCACAGTTTCTTTTTAAAAAATATTCTAAGTTTACAGTTTGTTTTTAAAAAATATTCTAAGTTCACAGTATCTTTTAAAAAAATATTCTAAGTTTACAGTTTGTTTTTAAAAAATATTCTAAGTCCCAGTTCTTTTTTAAAAAAAATATTCTAAGTTCACAGTTTCTTTTTAAAAAATATTCTAAGTTTACAGTTGGTTTTTAAAAAATATTCTAAGTTCACAGTTTCTTTTTAAAAAATATGCCAAGTTTACAGTTTGCTTTTGAAAAATATTCTAAGTCCCAGTTCTTTTTTAAAAAAATATTCTAAATTCACAGTTTCTTTTTTTTAAAAATATTCTAAGTGCACAGTTTCTTTTTAAAAAATATTATAAGCTTACAGTTTGTTTTTAAGAAATATTCTAGGTCCCAGTTCTTTTTAAAAAAAATATTCTAAGTTCACAGTTTCTTTTTTTAAAAAATATTCTAAGTCCCAGTTCTTTTTTAAAAAAAATATTCTAAGTTCACAGTTTCTTTTTAAAAAATATTCTAAGTTGACAGTTTGTTTTTAAAAAATATTCTAAGTTCACAGTATCTTTTTAAAAAATATTCTAAGTTCACAGTTTCTTTTTAAAAAATATTCTAAGTTCACAGTTTCTTTTTAACAAATATGCTAAGTTTACAGTTTGTTTGTGAAAAATATTCTAAGTTCACAGTTTCTTCTTTTAAAAAATATTCTAAGTTCACAGTTTCTTTTTAAAAAATATTCTAAGTTCACAGTTTCTTTTTAACAAATATGCTAAGTTTACAGTTTGTTTGTGAAAAATATTTTAAGTTCACAGTTTCTTCTTTTAAAAAATATTCTAAGTTCACAGTTTCTTTTTAAAAAATATTCTAAGTTCACAGTAGTTCTTAGTATCTTACTTTTAAAATTTTCTTTTGTTTTTGTTACTAAATATTGAAATAAATTTAATAAAAAACTAAATTTCTCTTTTTTTTATTGTACAACAATTTATTTAACGTAAAGTAAGTGACGGTTTAGTGTACCTAAGTGTAGTAGAAGATAAAACTGGTCTCCAAAATCCCAGGAGAAAGGACCAGGCGGACACAACTAAGGAACAAGCATAACATTATTGTTGTATGTACCTACATATAACCCACATCTACTTTTTTATTTATTTAACTTTAACACCGGCACGTGCTATAAGGCGTAGTAGTTTAAGCCAAAAAAAAAAGAATTGCCAGACATTTGGTGCCGTTCATGTCGTTTGTCGTGCGTAGTGTTAGATTTTACTAAAGCGGATGATTAAATAACTGGAGCATTAAATTTTTTTGTATAAATGTAGGCAGAGCTGGCAGTATACATTTTATATAATAAACATGTACACATATAAAATATATAGGGATGGCGTCTCATTGGCTCATTATATTTATTTCATATAATAGCACCTCCTTCGTTTACTTTACTTTACACCGGCTTGTGCTGTAGTAGGAATTTAAGCCAAAAACAACTTTATGCGAATTAATTTCATTGTCAAGGGTCCTTTTAAGATTAATAACCTCAAGAAGCAGTAAAATAGTATTTAAGACTCAATCATTAAAATTATAGAAATTCAATTTTATCTTTTGTACATGCTTTACGCGCTTCAAATCTCTTAACTTGACCATTTGCACTTGTTTTTTCATTATAGACCCATTTGCAACCAATTGCCTTACGATCTTTTGGATTACTGCACAATTTTCATGTACCACTTTTCCTCAAAGACTTCATTTCTTCTTCCATGGGATTTCTCCAAATCATTTTTTCAGAGCTTGTTAATGCCTCATGTAAAGTATTTGTCTCTGTAATTTTTTCTTGAACCTTATGTATTTCCTCTATTAACCGTTTAAATACTTACATAAAAATGTTTTTCTTTAATAGTTAAATTAATAAAAATATTTCACTTCCTTTTCTTTAACTTTAATGGGTGATTAACACCAGCAACGAAACCATGGTGTGGAAACCACCATTGCATGGTTTGTATGAAAATTTCAGACGAAACTACTTTTGCAATGTGGTTTCCAGACTGCCTTCCGACTGGGAGTATTACGATGCGGTGGACGAAATTATTGGTAGCTTTAAAAGCGATTTCGCTTCGGAGATTATGGAGGAAAATCTGGAATGTAATGACTTATTAAAAATTTATATATTTTATGTAAAATATATTTATTTCATTTACAATTACACTCCGATTCATTCTAAAGTGATCTTTGAATTTTTCTTCATCAAATTTAAGAACTTCTCTTTCCCAAAATCTTGGCTTTTCAACCTAATTAAATTTTATAGTTTTTATAAATAAATCTTTTCCTTAATAACAAAACCTACACATGACCATCTTTTTTTTTTAAACAGTAAATAAGTGAGATAAACAATGTGAATCCTTCTTATATGTTTTAATGCAATAACATAGGTAAAACTGAAATTGCTTTGTATTTGAGCTTCTCTCCTTCTCTGGTTTGCAAAATGCAGCATTTTATATCTCCACAAATCGCGATTCATTTGTAAAATATAACAAAAATCTCAAAATTCTACTCGCAAAATGAAACCAGCTGATTTACATGACAGTTTGTTAATATATTGTGTTCTCTGTGTGCCTACCATGTAACATAGTTTCCGTACTATGCCACGCAGGTGTAAACACTCTCCGGAAACCATCAAGTTTGTCGGTTTCCACACCGTGGTTTCATTGCTGGAGTAAATCACCTATATAATATATCAACAAACAGAAACAACAAATAACAATAAGAATTCGACTCTGAATGACGTTTTATAAATAAAAAATGGCGATAAAACCGAAATGTCAAGCAGACCTGTATATATTTAGATCATGGCATAGCACGAATGTTTACGCTGATAAATTTAACAATATTAGCAAGCATATAAAATCTAATATCTAGATGACATGATTACGATGAATAGTTGTTTATAAAGGCCCCATATTTCCGCTTAGTTGCTATAATTTTTTTATTACAAAGAAAATTTAATAATTTTAAAATAGAAGAAATTTGATTTGAACAAATTTTTATTAAGTTTTCCAGTTAAGAGTGGTTAAAAGTGAGTATAGTATGTCCCTATAGGAAATCAAAGCTTCTTAATGCAAAAAAAGGTCTGTCTTATCTTATAAAGGCCCTAGTATTTTGCAGGTAAATAGAGTAAGACTAGAATAAAAATCTTTAAAGTTTCAAAAAAAAGCAAAATTAGAAGAATTATAAGAATTTTTCTCAAATTCTGCTTTGTAAATATGATTTTAACTTTGACGTATAAGCGCATTCATCAAAACTCTGCTGTAGAAACCCAGCTTATTTTGGCATTTTCATATGTTTTCTTAAAGCCTAGCGCAGACCAAGGCGTCTGTAGCTGCTACAGTAGCAGCTTCAGCTGCCGATTCAATCATATTGAATGGGTGTACCAAAATCTGGTTGACAAGTTTTTCCTAATGTAGGTTGCTTTTTTTAGTGAAATATTCTCTATTATTATTGATTATTAGTTTTGTTTGATTATTATTGTGAGTTAAACCTAAATATTGCTAATTTTTGCTATTACTGTTTACAGTTGATATTTAGTGTTTATTTATGCCTCTTGCTATTAAGTTTTTTTTTTATTTTTGCTAATAATTGCTATGATTTGTAGCAATTGTTGAATTTATTTTTTTTTCTTATAAAGGCCCTAGTATTTTGCAGGTAAATAGAGTAAGACTAGAATAAAAATCTTTAAAGTTTCAAAAAAAAGCAAAATTAGAAGAATTATAAGAATTTTTCTCAAATTCTGCTTTGTAAATATGATTTTAACTTTGACGTATAAGCGCATTCATCAAAACTCTGCTGTAGAAACCCAGCTTATTTTGGCATTTTCATATGTTTTCTTAAAGCCTAGCGCAGACCAAGGCGTCTGTAGCTGCTACAGTAGCAGCTTCAGCTGCCGATTCAATCATATTGAATGGGTGTACCAAAATCTGGTTGACAAGTTTTTCCTAATGTAGGTTGCTTTTTTTAGTGAAATATTCTCTATTATTATTGATTATTAGTTTTGTTTGATTATTATTGTGAGTTAAACCTAAATATTGCTAATTTTTGCTATTACTGTTTACAGTTGATATTTAGTGTTTATTTATGCCTCTTGCTATTAAGTTTTTTTTTTATTTTTGCTAATAATTGCTATGATTTGTAGCAATTGTTGAATTTATTTTTTTTTATAGATCTTTTCTTTTCTTTTTTTTAAGACTGAAATTCTAAATATTATTTTATTAATTAATTTTCTTCAATATTGTGAAGATGCTTTAACAATGCTATTAACGGATTCAAATCCAGAATCTTCTTTGAGCTATTTTGATAAAGAAATGGAAAATGGACATCAAACAATTAATTATTTAACACTTTCTGAAATGAATAATGAAAGTATCGAAAATATAGATAAATTCAATTATGATAAGGAAAGGTAAATTTTTATTATCCTTTTATCTTATTTGTAGCCAAATAATTTCTTATTTGTTTAACCGCTTGAAATGCTATTATTTTATTGAATTATGTAAACGGGATGCTACACTTCAACGTAAAAATAATTTTCAGTTTGTTTTTATTATAATAATAAATAATTGAATAAAGAATTGAAAATTAAACTAAATCAAACACATTTATTAGAAAAATTATGTAAAGATTTTGATTGGACCTATCAAGATGTTCTTGTTTGTCAGGTAAGTTATGTATTTTAAGGAAAGTCCCTCACCAAATAATCCTTTATTACTTTATTACTCATAGATTGCAGGAAAGTGAAAAGAAAAAAATTTTTTGGATTTGGGAAATTGAACAGACTGAAAATTAAAGTAGTGGGGCCAGAAATTAATTATAAAAGAAAAGCTTCAAGGTAAAAAAGGGCAGTTGTATTGTTAATTTTTTGGAAAGAAGGTAGGTTTTTGAAGAGAGACTATGACCGGCCGATAATGGCCAAAACTTTAGTCTTTTCTCAAAAACTGTCCTTACGAAAAAAATTAAATCAATTCTTCTCAAGTACGACCGGCCGATAATTGCCAAAACTGTGCTTGGGAGGACTTGGTTTAATTTTTGAATAATTCCTTGTAGAAACTGTGAACTTAGAATATTTTAAAAAAAAAAGAACTGGGACTTAGAATATTTTTTAAAAAGAAACTGTAAACTTAGAATATTTTTTAAAAAAAGAAACTGTGAACTTAGAATATTTTTTAAAAGAAACTGTGAACTTAGAATATTTTTTAAAAAAAGAACTGGGACTTAGAATATTTTTTAAAAAAAGAAACTGTGAACTTAGAATATTTTTTAAAAGAAACTGTGAACTTAGAATATTTTTTAAAAGAAACTGTGAACTTAGAATATTTTTTAAAAAAAGAAACTGTAAACTTAGAATATTTTTTAAAAAAAGAAACTGTGAACTTAGAATATTTTTTAAAAAAAGAACTGGGACTTAGAATATTTTTTAAAAAAGAAACTGTGAACTTAGAATATTTTTTAAAAAGAAACTGTGAACTTAGAATATTTGTTAAAAAGAAACTGTGAACTTAGAATATTTTTTAAAAAGAAACTGTGAACTTAGAATATTTTTTTTAAAAAAGAACTGGGACTTAGAATATTTTTTAAAAACAAACTGTAAACTTAGAATATTTTTTAAAAAGATACTGTGAACTTAGAATATTTTTTAAAAAAAGAAACTGTGAACTTAGAATATTTTTTAAAAGAAACTGTGAACTTAGAATATTTTTTAAAAAAAGAAACTGTAAACTTAGAATATTTTTTAAAAAAAGAAACTGTGAACTTAGAATATTTTTTAAAAGAAACTGTGAACTTAGAATATTTTTTAAAAAAAGAAACTGTAAACTTAGAATATTTTTTAAAAAAAGAAACTGTGAACTTAGAATATTTTTTAAAAGAAACTGTGAACTTAGAATATTTTTTAAAAAAAGAACTGGGACTTAGAATATTTTTTAAAAAAGAAACTGTGAACTTAGAATATTTTTTAAAAAGAAACTGTGAACTTAGAATATTTGTTAAAAAGAAACTGTGAACTTAGAATATTTTTTTTAAAAAAGAACTGGGACTTAGAATATTTTTTAAAAACAAACTGTAAACTTAGAATATTTTTTAAAAAGATACTGTGAACTTAGAATATTTTTTAAAAACAAACTGTAAACTTAGAATATTTTTTAAAAAGATACTGTAAGCTTAGAATATTTTTTAAAAAGAAACTGTGCACTTAGAATATTTTAAAAAAAAAGAAACTGTGAATTTAGAATATTTTTTTTAAAAAAGAAATGGGACTTAGAATATTTTTCAAAAGCAAACTGTAAACTTGGCATATTTTTTAAAAAGAAACTGTGAACTTAGAATATTTTTTAAAAACAAACTGTAAACTTAGAATATTTTTTAAAAAGAAACTGTGAACTTAGAATATTTTTTAAAAAGAAACTGTGAACTTAGAATATTTGTTAAAAAGAAACTGTGCACTTAGATTATTTTTAAAAAAAAGAAACTGTGAATTTAGAATATCTTTTTTAAAAAAGAACTGGGACTTAGAATATTTTTCAAAAGCAAACTGTAAACTTGGCATATTTTTTAAAAAGAAACTGTGAGCTTAGAATATTTTTTAAAAACAAACTGTTAACTTAGAATATTTTTTAAAAAGAAACTGTGAACTTAGAATATTTTTTTTAAAAAAGAACTGGGACTTAAAATATTTTTTAAAAACAAACTGTATACTTAGAATATTTTTTAAAAAGATACTGTGAACTTAGAATATTTTTTAAAAACAAACTGTAAACTTAGAATATTTTTTAAAAACAAACTGTAAACTTAGAATATTTTAAAAAAAAAGAAACTGTGAATTTAGAATATTTTTTTAAAAAAAGAACTGGGACTTAGAATATTTTTCAAAAACAAACTGTAAACTTGGCATATTTTTTAAAAAGAAACTGTGAACTTAGAAGATTTTTTAAAAACCAACTGTAAACTTAGAATATTTTTTAAAAAGAAACTGTGAACTTAGAATATTTTTTTTAAAAAAGAACTGGGACTTAAAATATTTTTTAAAAACAAACTGTATACTTAGAATATTTTTTAAAAAGATACTGTGAACTTAGAATATTTTTTAAAAACAAACTGTTAACTTAGAATATTTTTTAAAAAGAAACTGTGAACTTAGAATATTTTTTTTAAAAAAGAACTGGGACTTAAAATATTTTTTAAAAACAAACTGTATACTTAGAATATTTTTTAAAAAGATACTGTGAACTTAGGATATTTTTTAAAAACAAACTGTAAACTTAGAATATTTTTTAAAAAGAAACTGTGAACTTAGAATATTTTTTAAAAAGAAACTGTGAACTTAGAATATTTGTTAAAAAGAAACTGTGAACTTAGAATATTTTTTTTAAAAAAGAACTGGGACTTAGAATATTTTTTAAAAACAAACTGTAAACTTAGAATATTTTTTAAAAAGATACTGTGAACTTAGAATATTTTTTAAAAACAAACTGTAAACTTAGAATATTTTTTAAAAGAAACTGTGAACTTAGAATATTTTTTAAAAAAAGAACTGGGACTTAGAATATTTTTTAAAAAAGAAACTGTGAACTTAGAATATTTTTTAAAAAGAAACTGTGAACTTAGAATATTTGTTAAAAAGAAACTGTGAACTTAGAATATTTTTTTTAAAAAAGAACTGGGACTTAGAATATTTTTTAAAAACAAACTGTAAACTTAGAATATTTTTTAAAAAGATACTGTGAACTTAGAATATTTTTTAAAAACAAACTGTAAACTTAGAATATTTTTTAAAAAGATACTGTAAGCTTAGAATATTTTTTAAAAAGAAACTGTGCACTTAGAATATTTTAAAAAAAAAGAAACTGTGAATTTAGAATATTTTTTTTAAAAAAGAAATGGGACTTAGAATATTTTTCAAAAGCAAACTGTAAACTTGGCATATTTTTTAAAAAGAAACTGTGAACTTAGAATATTTTTTAAAAACAAACTGTAAACTTAGAATATTTTTTAAAAAGAAACTGTGAACTTAGAATATTTTTTAAAAAGAAACTGTGAACTTAGAATATTTGTTAAAAAGAAACTGTGCACTTAGATTATTTTTAAAAAAAAGAAACTGTGAATTTAGAATATCTTTTTTAAAAAAGAACTGGGACTTAGAATATTTTTCAAAAGCAAACTGTAAACTTGGCATATTTTTTAAAAAGAAACTGTGAGCTTAGAATATTTTTTAAAAACAAACTGTTAACTTAGAATATTTTTTAAAAAGAAACTGTGAACTTAGAATATTTTTTTTAAAAAAGAACTGGGACTTAAAATATTTTTTAAAAACAAACTGTATACTTAGAATATTTTTTAAAAAGATACTGTGAACTTAGAATATTTTTTAAAAACAAACTGTAAACTTAGAATATTTTTTAAAAACAAACTGTAAACTTAGAATATTTTAAAAAAAAAGAAACTGTGAATTTAGAATATTTTTTTAAAAAAAGAACTGGGACTTAGAATATTTTTCAAAAACAAACTGTAAACTTGGCATATTTTTTAAAAAGAAACTGTGAACTTAGAAGATTTTTTAAAAACCAACTGTAAACTTAGAATATTTTTTAAAAAGAAACTGTGAACTTAGAATATTTTTTTTAAAAAAGAACTGGGACTTAAAATATTTTTTAAAAACAAACTGTATACTTAGAATATTTTTTAAAAAGATACTGTGAACTTAGAATATTTTTTAAAAACAAACTGTTAACTTAGAATATTTTTTAAAAAGAAACTGTGAACTTAGAATATTTTTTTTAAAAAAGAACTGGGACTTAAAATATTTTTTAAAAACAAACTGTATACTTAGAATATTTTTTAAAAAGATACTGTGAACTTAGGATATTTTTTAAAAACAAACTGTAAACTTAGAATATTTTTTAAAAAGAAACTGTGAACTTAGAAGATTTTTTAAAAACCAACTGTAAACTTAGAATATTTTTTAAAAAGAAACTGTGAATTTAGAATATTTTTTTAAAAAAAGAACTGGGACTTAGAATATTTTTCAAAAACAAACTGTAAACTTGGCATATTTTTTAAAAAGAAACTGTGAACTTAGAATATTTTTTAAAAACAAACTGTTAACTTAGAATATTTTTTAAAAAGAAACTGTGAACTTAGAATATTTTTTTTAAAAAAGAACTGGGACTTAAAATATTTTTTAAAAACAAACTGTATACTTAGAATATTTTTTAAAAAGATACTGTGAACTTAGAATATTTTTTAAAAACAAACTGTAAACTTAGAATATTTTTTAAAAAGAAACTGTGAATTTAGAATATTTTTTAAAAAGAAACTGTGAACTTAGAATATTTGTTAAAAAGAAACTGTGAACTTAGAATATTTTTTAAAAAGAAACTGTGAACTTAGAATATTTTTTTTAAAAAAGAACTGGGACTTAGAATATTTTTTAAAAACAAACTGTAAACTTAGAATATTTTTTAAAAAGATACTGTGAACTTAGAATATTTTTTAAAAACAAACTGTAAACTTAGAATATTTTTTAAAAAGATACTGTAAGCTTAGAATATTTTTTAAAAAGAAACTGTGCACTTAGAATATTTTTAAAAAAAAGAAACTGTGAATTTAGAATATTTTTTTTAAAAAAGAAATGGGACTTAGAATATTTTTCAAAAGCAAACTGTAAACTTGGCATATTTTTTAAAAAGAAACTGTGAACTTAGAATATTTTTTAAAAACAAACTGTAAACTTAGAATATTTTTTAAAAAGAAACTGTGAACTTAGAATATTTTTTAAAAAGAAACTGTGAACTTAGAATATTTGTTAAAAAGAAACTGTGCACTTGGAATATTTTTAAAAAAAAGAAACTGTGAATTTAGAATATTTTTTTTAAAAAAGAACTGGGACTTAGAATATTTTTCAAAAGCAAACTGTAAACTTGGCATATTTTTTAAAAAGAAACTGTGAACTTAGAATATTTTTTAAAAACAAACTGTAAACTTGGCATATTTTTTAAAAAGAAACTGTGAACTTAGAATATTTTTTAAAAACAAACTGTTAACTTAGAATATTTTTTAAAAAGAAACTGTATACTTAGAATATTTTTTAAAAAGATACTGTGAACTTAGAATATTTTTTAAAAACAAACTGTTAGCTTAGAATATTTTTTAAAAAGAAACTGTGAACTTAGAATATTTTTTAAAAAGAAACTGTGAACTTAGAATATTTTTAAAAAGAAACTGTGAACTTAGAATATTTGTTAAAAAGAAACTGTGAACTTAGAATATTTTTTAAAAAGAAACTGTGAACTTAGAATATTTTTTTTAAAAAAGAACTGGGACTTAGAATATTTTTTAAAAACAAACTGTAAACTTAGAATATTTTTTAAAAAGATACTGTGAACTTAGAATATTTTTTAAAAACAAACTGTAAACTTAGAATATTTTTTAAAGAGATACTGTAAGCTTAGAATAGTTTTTAAAAAGAAACTGTGCACTTAGAATATTTTAAAAAAAAAGAAACTGTGAATTTAGAATATTTTTTTTAAAAAAGAAGTGGGACTTAGAATATTTTTCAAAAGCAAACTGTAAACTTGGCATATTTTTTAAAAAGAAACTGTGAACTTAGAATATTTTTTAAAAACAAACTGTAAACTTAGAATATTTTTTAAAAAGAAACTGTGAACTTAGAATATTTTTTAAAAAGAAACTGTGAACTTAGAATATTTGTTAAAAAGAAACTGTGCACTTAGAATATTTTTAAAAAAAAGAAACTGTGAATTTAGAATATTTTTTTTAAAAAAGAACTGGGACTTAGAATATTTTTCAAAAGCAAACTGTAAACTTGGCATATTTTTTAAAAAGAAACTGTGAACTTAGAATATTTTTTAAAAACAAACTGTTAACTTAGAATATTTTTTAAAAAGAAACTGTGAACTTAGAATATTTTTTTTAAAAAAGAACTGGGACTTAAAATATTTTTTTAAAACAAACTGTATACTTAGAATATTTTTTAAAAAGATACTGTGAACTTAGAATATTTTTTAAAAACAAACTGTAAACTTAGAATATTTTTTAAAAAGAAACTGTGAACTTAGAATATTTTTTAAAAAGAAACTGTGAACTTAGAATATTTTTTAAAAAGAAACTGTGAACTTAGAATATTTTTTAAAAGAAGAAACTGTGAACTTAGAATATTTTTCACAAACAAACTGTAAACTTAGCATATTTGTTAAAAAGAAACTGTGAACTTAGAATATTTTTAAAAAAAAGAAACTGTGAACTTAGAATATTTTTTTTAAAAAAGAACTGGGACTTAGAATATTTTTTAAAAACAAACTGTAAGCTTAGAATATTTTTTAAAAAGATACTGTGAACTTAGAATATTTTTTAAAAACAAACTGTCAACTTAGAATATTTTTTAAAAAGAAACTGTGAACTTAGAATATTTTTTTTAAAAAAGAACTGGGACTTAGAATATTTTTTAAAAACAAACTGTGAACTTAGAATATTTGTTAAAAAGAAACTGTGAACTTAGAATATTTTTTAAAAAGAAACTGTGAACTTAGAATATTTTTTTTAAAAAAGAACTGGGACTTAGAATATTTTTTAAAAACAAACTGTAAACTTAGAATATTTTTTAAAAAGATACTGTGAACTTAGAATATTTTTTAAAAACAAACTGTAAACTTAGAATATTTTTTAAAGAGATACTGTAAGCTTAGAATAGTTTTTAAAAAGAAACTGTGCACTTAGAATATTTTTAAAAAAAAGAAACTGTGAATTTAGAATATTTTTTTTAAAAAAGAAGTGGGACTTAGAATATTTTTCAAAAGCAAACTGTAAACTTGGCATATTTTTTAAAAAGAAACTGTGAACTTAGAATATTTTTTAAAAACAAACTGTAAACTTAGAATATTTTTTAAAAAGAAACTGTGAACTTAGAATATTTTTTAAAAAGAAACTGTGAACTTAGAATATTTGTTAAAAAGAAACTGTGCACTTAGAATATTTTTAAAAAAAAGAAACTGTGAATTTAGAATATTTTTTTTAAAAAAGAACTGGGACTTAGAATATTTTTCAAAAGCAAACTGTAAACTTGGCATATTTTTTAAAAAGAAACTGTGAACTTAGAATATTTTTTAAAAACAAACTGTTAACTTAGAATATTTTTTAAAAAGAAACTGTGAACTTAGAATATTTTTTTTAAAAAAGAACTGGGACTTAAAATATTTTTTTAAAACAAACTGTATACTTAGAATATTTTTTAAAAAGATACTGTGAACTTAGAATATTTTTTAAAAACAAACTGTAAACTTAGAATATTTTTTAAAAAGAAACTGTGAACTTAGAATATTTTTTAAAAAGAAACTGTGAACTTAGAATATTTTTTAAAAAGAAACTGTGAACTTAGAATATTTTTTAAAAGAAGAAACTGTGAACTTAGAATATTTTTCACAAACAAACTGTAAACTTAGCATATTTGTTAAAAAGAAACTGTGAACTTAGAATATTTTTAAAAAAAAGAAACTGTGAACTTAGAATATTTTTTAAAAAAAGAACTGGGACTTAGAATATTTTTTAAAAACAAACTGTAAGCTTAGAATATTTTTTAAAAAGATACTGTGAACTTAGAATATTTTTTAAAAACAAACTGTCAACTTAGAATATTTTTTAAAAAGAAACTGTGAACTTAGAATATTTTTTTTAAAAAAGAACTGGGACTTAGAATATTTTTTAAAAACAAACTGTAAACTTAGAATATTTTTTAAAAAGATACTGTGAACTTAGAATATTTTTTAAAAACAAACTGTAAACTTAGAATATTTTTTAAAAAGAAACTGTGAACTTAGAATATTTGTTAAAAAGAAACTGTGCACTTAGAATATTTTTTAAAAAAAGAAACTGTGAATTTAGAATATTTTTTTAAAAAAGAACTGGGACTTAGAATATTTTTCAAAAGCAAACTGTAAACTTGGCATATTTTTTAAAAAGAAACTGTGAACTTAGAATATTTTTTAAAAACAAACTGTCAACTTAGAATATTTTTTAAAAAGATACTGTGAACTTAGAATATTTTTTAAAAACAAACTGTAAACTTAGAATATTTTTTAAAAAGAAACTGTGAACTTAGAATATTTTTTTTAAAAAAGAACTGGGACTTAAAATATTTTTTTAAAACAAACTGTATACTTAGAATATTTTTTAAAAAGATACTGTGAACTTAGAATATTTTTTAAAAACAAACTGTTAGCTTAGAATATTTTTTAAAAAGAAACTGTGAACTTAGAATATTTTTTAAAAAGAAACTGTGAACTTAGAATATTTTTTTAAAAAAAGAACTGGGACTTAGAATATTTTTTAAAAACAAACTGTAAACTTAGAATATTTTTTAAAAAGATACTGTGAACTTAGAATATTTTTTAAAAACAAACTGTAAACTTAGAATATTTTTTAAAAAGATACTGTAAGCTTAGAATATTTTTTAAAAAGAAACTGTGCACTTAGAATATTTTTAAAAAAAAGAAACTGTGAATTTAGAATATTTTTTTTAAAAAAGAAATGGGACTTAGAATATTTTTCAAAAGCAAACTGTAAACTTGGCATATTTTTTAAAAAGAAACTGTGAACTTAGAATATTTTTTAAAAACAAACTGTAAACTTAGAATATTTTTTAAAAAGAAACTGTGAACTTAGAATATTTTTTAAAAAGAAACTGTGAACTTAGAATATTTGTTAAAAAGAAACTGTGCACTTGGAATATTTTTAAAAAAAAGAAACTGTGAATTTAGAATATTTTTTTTAAAAAAGAACTGGGACTTAGAATATTTTTCAAAAGCAAACTGTAAACTTGGCATATTTTTTAAAAAGAAACTGTGAACTTAGAATATTTTTTAAAAACAAACTGTTAACTTAGAATATTTTTTAAAAAGAAACTGTGAACTTAGAATATTTTTTTTAAAAAAGAACTGGGACTTAAAATATTTTTTTAAAACAAACTGTATACTTAGAATATTTTTTAAAAAGATACTGTGAACTTAGAATATTTTTTAAAAACAAACTGTTAGCTTAGAATATTTTTTAAAAAGAAACTGTGAACTTAGAATATTTTTTAAAAAGAAACTGTGAACTTAGAATATTTTTAAAAAGAAACTGTGAACTTAGAATATTTGTTAAAAAGAAACTGTGAACTTAGAATATTTTTTAAAAAGAAACTGTGAACTTAGAATATTTTTTTTAAAAAAGAACTGGGACTTAGAATATTTTTTAAAAACAAACTGTAAACTTAGAATATTTTTTAAAAAGATACTGTGAACTTAGAATATTTTTTAAAAACAAACTGTAAACTTAGAATATTTTTTAAAAAGAAACTGTGAACTTAGAATATTTGTTAAAAAGAAACTGTGCACTTAGAATATTTTTTAAAAAAAGAACTGGGACTTAGAATATTTTTTAAAAAGAAACTGTGAACTTAGAATATTTTTTAAAAAGATACTGTGAACTTAGAATATTTTTTAAAAACAAACTGTCAACTTAGAATATTTTTTAAAAAGAAACTGTAAACTTAGAATATTTTTTTTAAAAAAGAACTGGGACTTAGAATATTTTTTAAAAAAAGAAACTGTGAACTTAGAATATTTTTTTTAAAAAGAACTGGGACCTAGAATATTTCTTAAAAACAAACTGTAAGCTTATAATATTTTTTAAAAAGAAACTGTGCACTTAGAATATTTTTAAAAAAAAGAAACTGTGAATTTAGAATATTTTTTTAAAAAAGAACTGGGACTTAGAATATTTTTCAAAAGCAAACTGTAAACTTGGCATATTTTTTAAAAAGAAACTGTGAACTTAGAATATTTTTTAAAAACAAACTGTCAACTTAGAATATTTTTTAAAAAGAAACTGTGAACTTAGAATATTTTTTTTAAAAAAGAACTGGGACTTAGAATATTTTTTAAAAACAAACTGTAAACTTAGAATATTTTTTAAAAAGATACTGTGAACTTAGAATATTTTTTAAAAACAAACTGTAAACTTAGAATATTTTTTAAAAAGAAACTGTGAACTTAGAATATTTTTTAAAAACAAACTGTAAACTTAGAATATTTTTTAAAAAGATACTGTGAACTTAGAATATTTTTTAAAAAAAAAACTGTAAACTTAGAATATTTTTTAAAAAGAAACTGTGAACTTAGAATATTTTTTAAAAACAAACTGTAAACTTAGAATATTTTTAAAAAAAAGAAACTGTGAATTTAGAATATTTTCTTTAAAAAAGAACTGGGACTTAGAATATTTTTTAAAAACAAACTGTAAACTTAGAATATTTTTTAAAAAGATACTGTGAACTTAGAATATTTTTTAAAAACAAACTGTAAACTTAGAATATTTTTTAAAAAGATACTGTGAACTTAGAATATTTTTTAAAAACAAACTGTAAACTTAGAATATTTTTAAAAAAAAGAAACTGTGAATTTAGAATATTTTTTTTAAAAAAGAACTGGGACTTAGAATATTTTTTAAAAACAAACTGTAAACTTAGAATATTTTTTAAAAAGATACTGTGAACTTAGAATATTTTTTAAAAACAAACTGTAAACTTAGAATATTTTTAAAAAAGAAACTGTGAACTTAGAATATTTTTTAAAAACAAACTGTAAACTTAGAATATTTTTTAAAAAGATACTGTGAACTTAGAATATTTTTTAAAAACAAACTGTAAACTTAGAATATTTTTTAAAAAGAAACTGTAAACTTAGAATATTTTTTTTAAAAAGAACTGGGACCTAGAATATTTCTTAAAAACAAACTGTAAGCTTATAATATTTTTTAAAAAGAAACTGTGAACTTAGAATATTTTTTAAAAACAAACTGTAAACTTAGAATATTTTTAAAAAAAAGAAACTGTGAATTTAGAATATTTTCTTTAAAAAAGAACTGGGACTTAGAATATTTTTTAAAAACAAACTGTAAACTTAGAATATTTTTTAAAAAGATACTGTGAACTTAGAATATTTTTTAAAAACAAACTGTAAACTTAGAATATTTTTTAAAAAGATACTGTGAACTTAGAATATTTTTTAAAAACAAACTGTAAACTTAGAATATTTTTAAAAAAAAGAAACTGTGAATTTAGAATATTTTTTTTAAAAAAGAACTGGGACTTAGAATATTTTTCAAAAACAAACTGTAAACTTGGCATATTTTTTAAAAAGAAACTGTGAACTTAGAAGATTTTTTAAAAACCAACTGTAAACTTAGAATATTTTTAAAAAAGAAACTGTGAACTTAGAATATTTTTTAAAAACAAACTGTTAACTTAGAATATTTTTTAAAAAGAAACTGTGAACTTAGAATATTTTTTTTAAAAAAGAACTGGGACTTAAAATATTTTTTTAAAACAAACTGTATACTTAGAATATTTTTTAAAAAGATACTGTGAACTTAGAATATTTTTTAAAAACAAACTGTAAACTTAGAATATTTTTTAAAAAGAAACTGTGAACTTAGAATATTTTTTAAAAAGAAACTGTGAACTTAGAATATTTTTTAAAAAGAAACTGTGAACTTAGAATATTTTTTAAAAGAAGAAACTGTGAACTTAGAATATTTTTCACAAACAAACTGTAAACTTAGCATATTTGTTAAAAAGAAACTGTGAACTTAGAATATTTTTAAAAAAAAGAAACTGTGAACTTAGAATATTTTTTTTAAAAAAGAACTGGGACTTAGAATATTTTTTAAAAACAAACTGTAAGCTTAGAATATTTTTTAAAAAGATACTGTGAACTTAGAATATTTTTTAAAAACAAACTGTCAACTTAGAATATTTTTTAAAAAGAAACTGTGAACTTAGAATATTTTTTTTAAAAAAGAACTGGGACTTAGAATATTTTTTAAAAACAAACTGTAAACTTAGAATATTTTTTAAAAAGATACTGTGAACTTAGAATATTTTTTAAAAACAAACTGTAAACTTAGAATATTTTTTAAAAAGATACTGTAAGCTTAGAATATTTTTTAAAAAGAAACTGTGCACTTAGAATATTTTTAAAAAAAAGAAACTGTGAATTTAGAATATTTTTTTTAAAAAAGAAATGGGACTTAGAATATTTTTCAAAAGCAAACTGTAAACTTGGCATATTTTTTAAAAAGAAACTGTGAACTTAGAATATTTTTTAAAAACAAACTGTAAACTTAGAATATTTTTTAAAAAGAAACTGTGAACTTAGAATATTTTTTAAAAAGAAACTGTGAACTTAGAATATTTGTTAAAAAGAAACTGTGCACTTGGAATATTTTTAAAAAAAAGAAACTGTGAATTTAGAATATTTTTTTTAAAAAAGAACTGGGACTTAGAATATTTTTCAAAAGCAAACTGTAAACTTGGCATATTTTTTAAAAAGAAACTGTGAACTTAGAATATTTTTTAAAAACAAACTGTTAACTTAGAATATTTTTTAAAAAGAAACTGTGAACTTAGAATATTTTTTTTAAAAAAGAACTGGGACTTAAAATATTTTTTTAAAACAAACTGTATACTTAGAATATTTTTTAAAAAGATACTGTGAACTTAGAATATTTTTTAAAAACAAACTGTTAGCTTAGAATATTTTTTAAAAAGAAACTGTGAACTTAGAATATTTTTTAAAAAGAAACTGTGAACTTAGAATATTTTTAAAAAGAAACTGTGAACTTAGAATATTTGTTAAAAAGAAACTGTGAACTTAGAATATTTTTTAAAAAGAAACTGTGAACTTAGAATATTTTTTTTAAAAAAGAACTGGGACTTAGAATATTTTTTAAAAACAAACTGTAAACTTAGAATATTTTTTAAAAAGATACTGTGAACTTAGAATATTTTTTAAAAACAAACTGTAAACTTAGAATATATTTTAAAAAGAAACTGTGAACTTAGAATATTTGTTAAAAAGAAACTGTGCACTTAGAATATTTTTTAAAAAAAGAACTGGGACTTAGAATATTTTTTAAAAAGAAACTGTGAACTTAGAATATTTTTTAAAAAGATACTGTGAACTTAGAATATTTTTTAAAAACAAACTGTCAACTTAGAATATTTTTTAAAAAGAAACTGTAAACTTAGAATATTTTTTTTAAAAAAGAACTGGGACTTAGAATATTTTTTAAAAAAAGAAACTGTGAACTTAGAATATTTTTTTTAAAAAGAACTGGGACCTAGAATATTTCTTAAAAACAAACTGTAAGCTTATAATATTTTTTAAAAAGAAACTGTGCACTTAGAATATTTTTAAAAAAAAGAAACTGTGAATTTAGAATATTTTTTTAAAAAAGAACTGGGACTTAGAATATTTTTCAAAAGCAAACTGTAAACTTGGCATATTTTTTAAAAAGAAACTGTGAACTTAGAATATTTTTTAAAAACAAACTGTCAACTTAGAATATTTTTTAAAAAGAAACTGTGAACTTAGAATATTTTTTTTAAAAAAGAACTGGGACTTAGAATATTTTTTAAAAACAAACTGTAAACTTAGAATATTTTTTAAAAAGATACTGTGAACTTAGAATATTTTTTAAAAACAAACTGTAAACTTAGAATATTTTTTAAAAAGAAACTGTGAACTTAGAATATTTTTTAAAAACAAACTGTAAACTTAGAATATTTTTTAAAAAGATACTGTGAACTTAGAATATTTTTTAAAAAAAAACTGTAAACTTAGAATATTTTTTAAAAAGAAACTGTGAACTTAGAATATTTTTTAAAAACAAACTGTAAACTTAGAATATTTTTAAAAAAAAGAAACTGTGAATTTAGAATATTTTCTTTAAAAAACAAACTGTAAACTTAGAATATTTTTTAAAAAGATACTGTGAACTTAGAATATTTTTTAAAAACAAACTGTAAACTTAGAATATTTTTTAAAAAGATACTGTGAACTTAGAATATTTTTTAAAAACAAACTGTAAACTTAGAATATTTTTAAAAAAAAGAAACTGTGAATTTAGAATATTTTTTTTAAAAAAGAACTGGGACTTAGAATATTTTTCAAAAACAAACTGTAAACTTGGCATATTTTTTAAAAAGAAACTGTGAACTTAGAAGATTTTTTAAAAACCAACTGTAAACTTAGAATATTTTTTAAAAAGAAACTGTGAACTTAGAATATTTTTTAAAAACAAACTGTTAACTTAGAATATTTTTTAAAAAGAAACTGTGAACTTAGAATATTTTTTTTAAAAAAGAACTGGGACTTAAAATATTTTTTTAAAACAAACTGTATACTTAGAATATTTTTTAAAAAGATACTGTGAACTTAGAATATTTTTTAAAAACAAACTGTAAACTTAGAATATTTTTTAAAAAGAAACTGTGAACTTAGAATATTTTTTAAAAAGAAACTGTGAACTTAGAATATTTTTTAAAAAGAAACTGTGAACTTAGAATATTTTTTAAAAGAAGAAACTGTGAACTTAGAATATTTTTCACAAACAAACTGTAAACTTAGCATATTTGTTAAAAAGAAACTGTGAACTTAGAATATTTTTAAAAAAAAGAAACTGTGAACTTAGAATATTTTTTTTAAAAAAGAACTGGGACTTAGAATATTTTTTAAAAACAAACTGTAAGCTTAGAATATTTTTTAAAAAGATACTGTGAACTTAGAATATTTTTTTAAAACAAACTGTATACTTAGAATATTTTTTAAAAAGATACTGTGAACTTAGAATATTTTTTAAAAACAAACTGTAAACTTAGAATATTTTTTAAAAAGAAACTGTGAACTTAGAATATTTTTTAAAAAGAAACTGTGAACTTAGAATATTTTTTAAAAAGAAACTGTGAACTTAGAATATTTTTTAAAAGAAGAAACTGTGAACTTAGAATATTTTTCACAAACAAACTGTAAACTTAGCATATTTGTTAAAAAGAAACTGTGAACTTAGAATATTTTTAAAAAAAAGAAACTGTGAACTTAGAATATTTTTTTTAAAAAAGAACTGGGACTTAGAATATTTTTTAAAAACAAACTGTAAGCTTAGAATATTTTTTAAAAAGATACTGTGAACTTAGAATATTTTTTAAAAACAAACTGTCAACTTAGAATATTTTTTAAAAAGAAACTGTGAACTTAGAATATTTTTTTTAAAAAAGAACTGGGACTTAGAATATTTTTTAAAAACAAACTGTAAGCTTAGAATATTTTTTAAAAAGATACTGTGAACTTAGAATATTTTTTAAAAACAAACTGTCAACTTAGAATATTTTTTAAAAAGAAACTGTGAACTTAGAATATTTTTTTTAAAAAAGAACTGGGACTTAAAATATTTTTTTAAAACAAACTGTATACTTAGAATATTTTTTAAAAAGATACTGTGAACTTAGAATATTTTTTAAAAACAAACTGTAAACTTAGAATATTTTTTAAAAAGAAACTGTGAACTTAGAATATTTTTTAAAAAGAAACTGTGAACTTAGAATATTTTTTAAAAAGAAACTGTGAACTTAGAATATTTTTTAAAAGAAGAAACTGTGAACTTAGAATATTTTTCACAAACAAACTGTAAACTTAGCATATTTGTTAAAAAGAAACTGTGAACTTAGAATATTTTTAAAAAAAAGAAACTGTGAACTTAGAATATTTTTTTTAAAAAAGAACTGGGACTTAGAATATTTTTTAAAAACAAACTGTAAGCTTAGAATATTTTTTAAAAAGATACTGTGAACTTAGAATATTTTTTTAAAACAAACTGTATACTTAGAATATTTTTTAAAAAGATACTGTGAACTTAGAATATTTTTTAAAAACAAACTGTAAACTTAGAATATTTTTTAAAAAGAAACTGTGAACTTAGAATATTTTTTAAAAAGAAACTGTGAACTTAGAATATTTTTTAAAAAGAAACTGTGAACTTAGAATATTTTTTAAAAGAAGAAACTGTGAACTTAGAATATTTTTCACAAACAAACTGTAAACTTAGCATATTTGTTAAAAAGAAACTGTGAACTTAGAATATTTTTAAAAAAAAGAAACTGTGAACTTAGAATATTTTTTTTAAAAAAGAACTGGGACTTAGAATATTTTTTAAAAACAAACTGTAAGCTTAGAATATTTTTTAAAAAGATACTGTGAACTTAGAATATTTTTTTAAAACAAACTGTATACTTAGAATATTTTTTAAAAAGATACTGTGAACTTAGAATATTTGTTAAAAAGAAACTGTGCACTTAGAATATTTTTTAAAAAAAGAACTGGGACTTAGAATATTTTTTAAAAAGAAACTGTGAACTTAGAATATTTTTTAAAAAGATACTGTGAACTTAGAATATTTTTTAAAAACAAACTGTCAACTTAGAATATTTTTTAAAAAGAAACTGTAAACTTAGAATATTTTTTTTAAAAAAGAACTGGGACTTAGAATATTTTTTAAAAAAAGAAACTGTGAACTTAGAATATTTTTTTTAAAAAGAACTGGGACCTAGAATATTTCTTAAAAACAAACTGTAAGCTTATAATATTTTTTAAAAAGAAACTGTGCACTTAGAATATTTTTAAAAAAAAGAAACTGTGAATTTAGAATATTTTTTTAAAAAAGAACTGGGACTTAGAATATTTTTCAAAAGCAAACTGTAAACTTGGCATATTTTTTAAAAAGAAACTGTGAACTTAGAATATTTTTTAAAAACAAACTGTCAACTTAGAATATTTTTTAAAAAGAAACTGTGAACTTAGAATATTTTTTTTAAAAAAGAACTGGGACTTAGAATATTTTTTAAAAACAAACTGTAAACTTAGAATATTTTTTAAAAAGATACTGTGAACTTAGAATATTTTTTAAAAACAAACTGTAAACTTAGAATATTTTTTAAAAAGAAACTGTGAACTTAGAATATTTTTTAAAAACAAACTGTAAACTTAGAATATTTTTTAAAAAGATACTGTGAACTTAGAATATTTTTTAAAAAAAAACTGTAAACTTAGAATATTTTTTAAAAAGAAACTGTGAACTTAGAATATTTTTTAAAAACAAACTGTAAACTTAGAATATTTTTAAAAAAAAGAAACTGTGAATTTAGAATATTTTCTTTAAAAAACAAACTGTAAACTTAGAATATTTTTTAAAAAGATACTGTGAACTTAGAATATTTTTTAAAAACAAACTGTAAACTTAGAATATTTTTTAAAAAGATACTGTGAACTTAGAATATTTTTTAAAAACAAACTGTAAACTTAGAATATTTTTAAAAAAAAGAAACTGTGAATTTAGAATATTTTTTTTAAAAAAGAACTGGGACTTAGAATATTTTTCAAAAACAAACTGTAAACTTGGCATATTTTTTAAAAAGAAACTGTGAACTTAGAAGATTTTTTAAAAACCAACTGTAAACTTAGAATATTTTTTAAAAAGAAACTGTGAACTTAGAATATTTTTTAAAAACAAACTGTTAACTTAGAATATTTTTTAAAAAGAAACTGTGAACTTAGAATATTTTTTTTAAAAAAGAACTGGGACTTAAAATATTTTTTTAAAACAAACTGTATACTTAGAATATTTTTTAAAAAGATACTGTGAACTTAGAATATTTTTTAAAAACAAACTGTAAACTTAGAATATTTTTTAAAAAGAAACTGTGAACTTAGAATATTTTTTAAAAAGAAACTGTGAACTTAGAATATTTTTTAAAAAGAAACTGTGAACTTAGAATATTTTTTAAAAGAAGAAACTGTGAACTTAGAATATTTTTCACAAACAAACTGTAAACTTAGCATATTTGTTAAAAAGAAACTGTGAACTTAGAATATTTTTAAAAAAAAGAAACTGTGAACTTAGAATATTTTTTTTAAAAAAGAACTGGGACTTAGAATATTTTTTAAAAACAAACTGTAAGCTTAGAATATTTTTTAAAAAGATACTGTGAACTTAGAATATTTTTTTAAAACAAACTGTATACTTAGAATATTTTTTAAAAAGATACTGTGAACTTAGAATATTTTTTAAAAACAAACTGTAAACTTAGAATATTTTTTAAAAAGAAACTGTGAACTTAGAATATTTTTTAAAAAGAAACTGTGAACTTAGAATATTTTTTAAAAAGAAACTGTGAACTTAGAATATTTTTTAAAAGAAGAAACTGTGAACTTAGAATATTTTTCACAAACAAACTGTAAACTTAGCATATTTGTTAAAAAGAAACTGTGAACTTAGAATATTTTTAAAAAAAAGAAACTGTGAACTTAGAATATTTTTTTTAAAAAAGAACTGGGACTTAGAATATTTTTTAAAAACAAACTGTAAGCTTAGAATATTTTTTAAAAAGATACTGTGAACTTAGAATATTTTTTAAAAACAAACTGTCAACTTAGAATATTTTTTAAAAAGAAACTGTGAACTTAGAATATTTTTTTTAAAAAAGAACTGGGACTTAGAATATTTTTTAAAAACAAACTGTAAACTTAGAATATTTTTTAAAAAGATACTGTGAACTTAGAATATTTTTTAAAAACAAACTGTAAACTTAGAATATTTTTTAAAAAGATACTGTAAGCTTAGAATATTTTTTAAAAAGAAACTGTGCACTTAGAATATTTTTAAAAAAAAGAAACTGTGAATTTAGAATATTTTTTTTAAAAAAGAAATGGGACTTAGAATATTTTTCAAAAGCAAACTGTAAACTTGGCATATTTTTTAAAAAGAAACTGTGAACTTAGAATATTTTTTAAAAACAAACTGTAAACTTAGAATATTTTTTAAAAAGAAACTGTGAACTTAGAATATTTTTTAAAAAGAAACTGTGAACTTAGAATATTTGTTAAAAAGAAACTGTGCACTTGGAATATTTTTAAAAAAAAGAAACTGTGAATTTAGAATATTTTTTTTAAAAAAGAACTGGGACTTAGAATATTTTTCAAAAGCAAACTGTAAACTTGGCATATTTTTTAAAAAGAAACTGTGAACTTAGAATATTTTTTAAAAACAAACTGTTAACTTAGAATATTTTTTAAAAAGAAACTGTGAACTTAGAATATTTTTTTTAAAAAAGAACTGGGACTTAAAATATTTTTTTAAAACAAACTGTATACTTAGAATATTTTTTAAAAAGATACTGTGAACTTAGAATATTTTTTAAAAACAAACTGTTAGCTTAGAATATTTTTTAAAAAGAAACTGTGAACTTAGAATATTTTTTAAAAAGAAACTGTGAACTTAGAATATTTTTAAAAAGAAACTGTGAACTTAGAATATTTGTTAAAAAGAAACTGTGAACTTAGAATATTTTTTAAAAAGAAACTGTGAACTTAGAATATTTTTTTTAAAAAAGAACTGGGACTTAGAATATTTTTTAAAAACAAACTGTAAACTTAGAATATTTTTTAAAAAGATACTGTGAACTTAGAATATTTTTTAAAAACAAACTGTAAACTTAGAATATATTTTAAAAAGAAACTGTGAACTTAGAATATTTGTTAAAAAGAAACTGTGAACTTAGAATATTTTTTAAAAACAAACTGTTAACTTAGAATATTTTTTAAAAAGAAACTGTGAACTTAGAATATTTTTTTTAAAAAAGAACTGGGACTTAAAATATTTTTTTAAAACAAACTGTATACTTAGAATATTTTTTAAAAAGATACTGTGAACTTAGAATATTTTTTAAAAACAAACTGTAAACTTAGAATATTTTTTAAAAAGAAACTGTGAACTTAGAATATTTTTTAAAAAGAAACTGTGAACTTAGAATATTTTTTAAAAAGAAACTGTGAACTTAGAATATTTTTTAAAAGAAGAAACTGTGAACTTAGAATATTTTTCACAAACAAACTGTAAACTTAGCATATTTGTTAAAAAGAAACTGTGAACTTAGAATATTTTTAAAAAAAAGAAACTGTGAACTTAGAATATTTTTTTTAAAAAAGAACTGGGACTTAGAATATTTTTTAAAAACAAACTGTAAGCTTAGAATATTTTTTAAAAAGATACTGTGAACTTAGAATATTTTTTTAAAACAAACTGTATACTTAGAATATTTTTTAAAAAGATACTGTGAACTTAGAATATTTTTTAAAAACAAACTGTAAACTTAGAATATTTTTTAAAAAGAAACTGTGAACTTAGAATATTTTTTAAAAAGAAACTGTGAACTTAGAATATTTTTTAAAAAGAAACTGTGAACTTAGAATATTTTTTAAAAGAAGAAACTGTGAACTTAGAATATTTTTCACAAACAAACTGTAAACTTAGCATATTTGTTAAAAAGAAACTGTGAACTTAGAATATTTTTAAAAAAAAGAAACTGTGAACTTAGAATATTTTTTTTAAAAAAGAACTGGGACTTAGAATATTTTTTAAAAACAAACTGTAAGCTTAGAATATTTTTTAAAAAGATACTGTGAACTTAGAATATTTTTTAAAAACAAACTGTCAACTTAGAATATTTTTTAAAAAGAAACTGTGAACTTAGAATATTTTTTTTAAAAAAGAACTGGGACTTAGAATATTTTTTAAAAACAAACTGTAAACTTAGAATATTTTTTAAAAAGATACTGTGAACTTAGAATATTTTTTAAAAACAAACTGTAAACTTAGAATATTTTTTAAAAAGATACTGTAAGCTTAGAATATTTTTTAAAAAGAAACTGTGCACTTAGAATATTTTTAAAAAAAAGAAACTGTGAATTTAGAATATTTTTTTTAAAAAAGAAATGGGACTTAGAATATTTTTCAAAAGCAAACTGTAAACTTGGCATATTTTTTAAAAAGAAACTGTGAACTTAGAATATTTTTTAAAAACAAACTGTAAACTTAGAATATTTTTTAAAAAGAAACTGTGAACTTAGAATATTTTTTAAAAAGAAACTGTGAACTTAGAATATTTGTTAAAAAGAAACTGTGCACTTGGAATATTTTTAAAAAAAAGAAACTGTGAATTTAGAATATTTTTTTTAAAAAAGAACTGGGACTTAGAATATTTTTCAAAAGCAAACTGTAAACTTGGCATATTTTTTAAAAAGAAACTGTGAACTTAGAATATTTTTTAAAAACAAACTGTTAACTTAGAATATTTTTTAAAAAGAAACTGTGAACTTAGAATATTTTTTTTAAAAAAGAACTGGGACTTAAAATATTTTTTTAAAACAAACTGTATACTTAGAATATTTTTTAAAAAGATACTGTGAACTTAGAATATTTTTTAAAAACAAACTGTTAGCTTAGAATATTTTTTAAAAAGAAACTGTGAACTTAGAATATTTTTTAAAAAGAAACTGTGAACTTAGAATATTTTTAAAAAGAAACTGTGAACTTAGAATATTTGTTAAAAAGAAACTGTGAACTTAGAATATTTTTTAAAAAGAAACTGTGAACTTAGAATATTTTTTTTAAAAAAGAACTGGGACTTAGAATATTTTTTAAAAACAAACTGTAAACTTAGAATATTTTTTAAAAAGATACTGTGAACTTAGAATATTTTTTAAAAACAAACTGTAAACTTAGAATATATTTTAAAAAGAAACTGTGAACTTAGAATATTTGTTAAAAAGAAACTGTGCACTTGGAATATTTTTAAAAAAAAGAAACTGTGAATTTAGAATATTTTTTTTAAAAAAGAACTGGGACTTAGAATATTTTTCAAAAGCAAACTGTAAACTTGGCATATTTTTTAAAAAGAAACTGTGAACTTAGAATATTTTTTAAAAACAAACTGTGAACTTAGAATATTTTTTAAAAAAAAACTGTAAACTTAGAATATTTTTTAAAAAGAAACTGTGAACTTAGAATATTTTTTAAAAACAAACTGTAAGCTTAGAATATTTTTTAAAAAGATACTGTGAACTTAGAATATTTTTTAAAAACAAACTGTCAACTTAGAATATTTTTTAAAAAGAAACTGTGAACTTAGAATATTTTTTTTAAAAAAGAACTGGGACTTAGAATGTTTTTTAAAAACAAACTGTAAACTTAGAATATTTTTTAAAAAGATACTGTGAACTTAGAATATTTTTTAAAAACAAACTGTAAACTTAGAATATTTTTTAAAAAGATACTGTAAGCTTAGAATATTTTTTAAAAAGAAACTGTGCACTTAGAATATTTTTAAAAAAAAGAAACTGTGAATTTAGAATATTTTTTTTAAAAAAGAAATGGGACTTAGAATATTTTTCAAAAGCAAACTGTAAACTTGGCATATTTTTTAAAAAGAAACTGTGAACTTAGAATATTTTTTAAAAACAAACTGTAAACTTAGAATATTTTTTAAAAAGAAACTGTGAACTTAGAATATTTTTTAAAAAGAAACTGTGAACTTAGAATATTTGTTAAAAAGAAACTGTGCACTTGGAATATTTTTAAAAAAAAGAAACTGTGAATTTAGAATATTTTTTTTAAAAAAGAACTGGGACTTAGAATATTTTTCAAAAGCAAACTGTAAACTTGGCATATTTTTTAAAAAGAAACTGTGAACTTAGAATATTTTTTAAAAACAAACTGTTAACTTAGAATATTTTTTAAAAAGAAACTGTGAACTTAGAATATTTTTTAAAAGAAGAAACTGTGAACTTAGAATATTTTTCACAAACAAACTGTAAACTTAGCATATTTGTTAAAAAGAAACTGTGAACTTAGAATATTTTTAAAAAAAAGAAACTGTGAACTTAGAATATTTTTTTTAAAAAAGAACTGGGACTTAGAATATTTTTTAAAAACAAACTGTAAGCTTAGAATATTTTTTAAAAAGATACTGTGAACTTAGAATATTTTTTAAAAACAAACTGTAAACTTAGAATATTTTTTAAAAAGAAACTGTGAACTTAGAATATTTTTTAAAAAGATACTGTGAACTTAGAATATTTTTTAAAAACAAACTGTCAACTTAGAATATTTTTTAAAAAGAAACTGTAAACTTAGAATATTTTTTTTAAAAAAGAACTGGGACTTAGAATATTTTTTAAAAAAAGAAACTGTGAACTTAGAATATTTTTTTTAAAAAGAACTGGGACCTAGAATATTTCTTAAAAACAAACTGTAAGCTTATAATATTTTTTAAAAAGAAACTGTGCACTTAGAATATTTTTAAAAAAAAGAAACTGTGAATTTAGAATATTTTTTTAAAAAAGAACTGGGACTTAGAATATTTTTCAAAAGCAAACTGTAAACTTGGCATATTTTTTAAAAAGAAACTGTGAACTTAGAATATTTTTTAAAAACAAACTGTCAACTTAGAATATTTTTTAAAAAGAAACTGTGAACTTAGAATATTTTTTTTAAAAAAGAACTGGGACTTAGAATATTTTTTAAAAACAAACTGTAAACTTAGAATATTTTTTAAAAAGATACTGTGAACTTAGAATATTTTTTAAAAACAAACTGTAAACTTAGAATATTTTTTAAAAAGAAACTGTGAACTTAGAATATTTTTTAAAAACAAACTGTAAACTTAGAATATTTTTTAAAAAGATACTGTGAACTTAGAATATTTTTTAAAAAAAAACTGTAAACTTAGAATATTTTTTAAAAAGAAACTGTGAACTTAGAATATTTTTTAAAAACAAACTGTAAACTTAGAATATTTTTAAAAAAAAGAAACTGTGAATTTAGAATATTTTCTTTAAAAAAGAACTGGGACTTAGAATATTTTTTAAAAACAAACTGTAAACTTAGAATATTTTTTAAAAAGATACTGTGAACTTAGAATATTTTTTAAAAACAAACTGTAAACTTAGAATATTTTTTAAAAAGATACTGTGAACTTAGAATATTTTTTAAAAACAAACTGTAAACTTAGAATATTTTTAAAAAAAAGAAACTGTGAATTTAGAATATTTTTTTTAAAAAAGAACTGGGACTTAGAATATTTTTTAAAAACAAACTGTAAACTTAGAATATTTTTTAAAAAGATACTGTGAACTTAGAATATTTTTTAAAAACAAACTGTAAACTTAGAATATTTTTTAAAAAGAAACTGTGAACTTAGAATATTTTTTAAAAACAAACTGTAAACTTAGAATATTTTTTAAAAAGATACTGTGAACTTAGAATATTTTTTAAAAACAAACTGTAAACTTAGAATATTTTTTAAAAAGAAACTGTAAACTTAGAATATTTTTTTTAAAAAGAACTGGGACCTAGAATATTTCTTAAAAACAAACTGTAAGCTTATAATATTTTTTAAAAAGAAACTGTGAACTTAGAATATTTTTTAAAAACAAACTGTAAACTTAGAATATTTTTAAAAAAAAGAAACTGTGAATTTAGAATATTTTCTTTAAAAAAGAACTGGGACTTAGAATATTTTTTAAAAACAAACTGTAAACTTAGAATATTTTTTAAAAAGATACTGTGAACTTAGAATATTTTTTAAAAACAAACTGTAAACTTAGAATATTTTTTAAAAAGATACTGTGAACTTAGAATATTTTTTAAAAACAAACTGTAAACTTAGAATATTTTTAAAAAAAAGAAACTGTGAATTTAGAATATTTTTTTTAAAAAAGAACTGGGACTTAGAATATTTTTCAAAAACAAACTGTAAACTTGGCATATTTTTTAAAAAGAAACTGTGAACTTAGAAGATTTTTTAAAAACCAACTGTAAACTTAGAATATTTTTTAAAAAGAAACTGTGAACTTAGAATATTTTTTAAAAACAAACTGTTAACTTAGAATATTTTTTAAAAAGAAACTGTGAACTTAGAATATTTTTTTTAAAAAAGAACTGGGACTTAAAATATTTTTTTAAAACAAACTGTATACTTAGAATATTTTTTAAAAAGATACTGTGAACTTAGAATATTTTTTAAAAACAAACTGTAAACTTAGAATATTTTTTAAAAAGAAACTGTGAACTTAGAATATTTTTTAAAAAGAAACTGTGAACTTAGAATATTTTTTAAAAAGAAACTGTGAACTTAGAATATTTTTTAAAAGAAGAAACTGTGAACTTAGAATATTTTTCACAAACAAACTGTAAACTTAGCATATTTGTTAAAAAGAAACTGTGAACTTAGAATATTTTAAAAAAAAAGAAACTGTGAACTTAGAATATTTTTTTTAAAAAAGAACTGGGACTTAGAATATTTTTTAAAAACAAACTGTAAGCTTAGAATATTTTTTAAAAAGATACTGTGAACTTAGAATATTTTTTAAAAACAAACTGTCAACTTAGAATATTTTTTAAAAAGAAACTGTGAACTTAGAATATTTTTTTTAAAAAAGAACTGGGACTTAGAATATTTTTTAAAAACAAACTGTAAACTTAGAATATTTTTTAAAAAGAAACTGTGAACTTAGAATATTTGTTAAAAAGAAACTGTGCACTTAGAATATTTTTTAAAAAAAGAACTGGGACTTAGAATATTTTTTAAAAAGAAACTGTGAACTTAGAATATTTTTTAAAAAGATACTGTGAACTTAGAATATTTTTTAAAAACAAACTGTCAACTTAGAATATTTTTTAAAAAGAAACTGTAAACTTAGAATATTTTTTTTAAAAAAGAACTGGGACTTAGAATATTTTTTAAAAAAAGAAACTGTGAACTTAGAATATTTTTTTTAAAAAGAACTGGGACCTAGAATATTTCTTAAAAACAAACTGTAAGCTTAGAATATTTTTTAAAAAGATACTGTGAACTTAGAATATTTTTTAAAAACAAACTGTAAACTTAGAATATTTTTTAAAAAGATACTGTGAACTTAGAATATTTTTTAAAAACAAACTGTAAACTTAGAATATTTTTTAAAAAGATACTGTGAACTTAGAATATTTTTTAAAAACAAACTGTAAACTTAGAATATTTTTTAAAAAGAAACTGTGAACTTAGAATATTTGTTAAAAAGAAACTGTGCACTTAGAATATTTTTTAAAAAAAGAACTGGGACTTAGAATATTTTTTAAAAAGAAACTGTGAACTTAGAATATTTTTTAAAAAGATACTGTGAACTTAGAATATTTTTTAAAAACAAACTGTCAACTTAGAATATTTTTTAAAAAGAAACTGTAAACTTAGAATATTTTTTTTAAAAAAGAACTGGGACTTAGAATATTTTTTAAAAAAAGAAACTGTGAACTTAGAATATTTTTTTTAAAAAGAACTGGGACCTAGAATATTTCTTAAAAACAAACTGTAAGCTTAGAATATTTTTTAAAAAGATACTGTGAACTTAGAATATTTTTTAAAAACAAACTGTAAACTTAGAATATTTTTTAAAAAGATACTGTGAACTTAGAATATTTTTTAAAAACAAACTGTAAACTTAGAATATTTTTAAAAAAAAGAAACTGTGAATTTAGAATATTTTTTTTAAAAAAGAACTGGGACTTAGAATATTTTTCAAAAACAAACTGTAAACTTGGCATATTTTTTAAAAAGAAACTGTGAACTTAGAAGATTTTTTAAAAACCAACTGTAAACTTAGAATATTTTTTAAAAAGAAACTGTGAACTTAGAATACTTTTTTAAAAAAAGAACTGGGACTTAGAATATTTTTTAAAAAGAAACTGTGAACTTAGAATATTTTTTAAAAAGAAACTGTGAACTTAGAATATTTGTTAAAAAGAAACTGTGAACTTAGAATATTTTTTAAAAAGAAACTGTGAACTTAGAATATTTTTTTTAAAAAAGAACTGGGACTTAGAATATTTTTCAAAAGCAAACTGTAAGCTTATAATATTTTTTAAAAAGAAACTGTGCACTTAGAATATTTTTAAAAAAAAGAAACTGTGAATTTAGAATATTTTTTTAAAAAAGAACTGGGACTTAGAATATTTTTCAAAAGCAAACTGTAAACTTGGCATATTTTTTAAAAAGAAACTGTGAACTTAGAATATTTTTTAAAAACAAACTGTCAACTTAGAATATTTTTTAAAAAGAAACTGTGAACTTAGAATATTTTTTTTAAAAAAGAACTGGGACTTAGAATATTTTTTAAAAACAAACTGTAAACTTAGAATATTTTTTAAAAAGAAACTGTGAACTTAGAATATTTTTTAAAAACAAACTGTAAACTTAGAATATTTTTTAAAAAGATACTGTGAACTTAGAATATTTTTTAAAAACAAACTGTAAACTTAGAATATTTTTTAAAAAGAAACTGTGAACTTAGAATATTTTTTAAAAACAAAGTGTAAACTTAGAATATTTTTAAAAAAAAGAAACTGTGAATTTAGAATATTTTTTTTAAAAAAGAACTGGGACTTAGAATATTTTTCAAAAACAAACTGTAAACTTGGCATATTTTTTAAAAAGAAACTGTGAACTTAGAAGATTTTTTAAAAACCAACTGTAAACTTAGAATATTTTTTAAAAAGAAACTGTGAACTTAGAATACTTTTTTAAAAAAAGAACTGGGACTTAGAATATTTTTTAAAAAGAAACTGTGAACTTAGAATATTTTTTAAAAAGAAACTGTGAACTTAGAATATTTGTTAAAAAGAAACTGTGAACTTAGAATATTTTTTAAAAAAAGAAACTGTGAACTTAGAATATTTTTTTTAAAAAGAACTGGGACCTAGAATATTTCTTAAAAACAAACTGTAAGCTTAGAATATTTTTTAAAAAGATACTGTGAACTTAGAATATTTTTTAAAAACAAACTGTAAACTTAGAATATTTTTTAAAAAGATACTGTGAACTTAGAATATTTTTTAAAAACAAACTGTAAACTTAGAATATTTTTAAAAAAAAGAAACTGTGAATTTAGAATATTTTTTTTAAAAAAGAACTGGGACTTAGAATATTTTTCAAAAACAAACTGTAAACTTGGCATATTTTTTAAAAAGAAACTGTGAACTTAGAAGATTTTTTAAAAACCAACTGTAAACTTAGAATATTTTTTAAAAAGAAACTGTGAACTTAGAATACTTTTTTAAAAAAAGAACTGGGACTTAGAATATTTTTTAAAAAGAAACTGTGAACTTAGAATATTTTTTAAAAAGAAACTGTGAACTTAGAATATTTGTTAAAAAGAAACTGTGAACTTAGAATATTTTTTAAAAAGAAACTGTGAACTTAGAATATTTTTTTTAAAAAAGAACTGGGACTTAGAATATTTTTCAAAAGCAAACTGTAAGCTTATAATATTTTTTAAAAAGAAACTGTGCACTTAGAATATTTTTAAAAAAAAGAAACTGTGAATTTAGAATATTTTTTTAAAAAAGAACTGGGACTTAGAATATTTTTCAAAAGCAAACTGTAAACTTGGCATATTTTTTAAAAAGAAACTGTGAACTTAGAATATTTTTTAAAAACAAACTGTCAACTTAGAATATTTTTTAAAAAGAAACTGTGAACTTAGAATATTTTTTTTAAAAAAGAACTGGGACTTAGAATATTTTTTAAAAACAAACTGTAAACTTAGAATATTTTTTAAAAAGAAACTGTGAACTTAGAATATTTTTTAAAAACAAACTGTAAACTTAGAATATTTTTTAAAAAGATACTGTGAACTTAGAATATTTTTTAAAAACAAACTGTAAACTTAGAATATTTTTTAAAAAGAAACTGTGAACTTAGAATATTTTTTAAAAACAAAGTGTAAACTTAGAATATTTTTAAAAAAAAGAAACTGTGAATTTAGAATATTTTTTTTAAAAAAGAACTGGGACTTAGAATATTTTTCAAAAACAAACTGTAAACTTGGCATATTTTTTAAAAAGAAACTGTGAACTTAGAAGATTTTTTAAAAACCAACTGTAAACTTAGAATATTTTTTAAAAAGAAACTGTGAACTTAGAATACTTTTTTAAAAAAAGAACTGGGACTTAGAATATTTTTTAAAAAGAAACTGTGAACTTAGAATATTTTTTAAAAAGAAACTGTGAACTTAGAATATTTGTTAAAAAGAAACTGTGAACTTAGAATATTTTTTAAAAAAAGAAACTGTGAACTTAGAATATTTTTTTTAAAAAGAACTGGGACCTAGAATATTTCTTAAAAACAAACTGTAAGCTTATAATGTTTTTTAAAAAGAAACTGTGCACTTAGAATATTTTTAAAAAAAAGAAACTGTGAATTTAGAATATTTTTTTAAAAAAGAACTGGGACTTAGAATATTTTTCAAAAGCAAACTGTAAACTTGGCATATTTTTTAAAAAGAAACTGTGAACTTAGAAGATTTTTTAAAAACCAACTGTCAACTTAGAATATTTTTTAAAAAGAAACTGTGAACTTAGAATATTTTTTTTAAAAAAGAACTGGGACTTAGAATATTTTTTAAAAAGATACTGTGAACTTAGAATATTTTTTAAAAAGATACTGTGAACTTAGAATATTTTTTAAAAACAAACTGTAAACTTAGAATATTTTATAAAAAGAAACTGTGAACTTAGAATATTTTTTAAAAACAAACTGTAAGCTTAGAATATTTTTTAAAAAGATACTGTAAACTTAGAATATTTTTTAAAAACAAACTGTAAACTTAGAATATTTTTTAAAAAGAAACTGTGAACTTAGAATATTTTTAAAAAAAAGAAACTGTGAATTTAGAATACTTTTTTAAAAAAAGAACTGGGACTTAGAATATTTTTTAAAAAGAAACTGTGAACTTAGAATATTTTTTAAAAAGAAACTGTGAACTTAGAATATTTGTTAAAAAGAAACTGTGAACTTAGAATATTTTTTAAAAAGAAACTGTGAACTTAGAATATTTTTTTTAAAAAAGAACTGGGACTTAGAATATTTTTCAAAAGCAAACTGTAAGCTTATAATATTTTTTAAAAAGAAACTGTGCACTTAGAATATTTTTAAAAAAAAGAAACTGTGAATTTAGAATATTTTTTTAAAAAAGAACTGGGACTTAGAATATTTTTCAAAAGCAAACTGTAAACTTGGCATATTTTTTAAAAAGAAACTGTGAACTTAGAATATTTTTTAAAAACAAACTGTCAACTTAGAATATTTTTTAAAAAGAAACTGTGAACTTAGAATATTTTTTTTAAAAAAGAACTGGGACTTAGAATATTTTTTAAAAACAAACTGTAAACTTAGAATATTTTTTAAAAACAAACTGTAAGCTTAGAATATTTTTTAAAAAGATACTGTAAACTTAGAATATTTTTTAAAAACAAACTGTAAACTTAGAATATTTTTTAAAAAGAAACTGTGAACTTAGAATATTTTTAAAAAAAAGAAACTGTGAATTTAGAATATTTTTTAAAAAGATACTGTAAACTTAGAATATTTTTTAAAAACAAACTGTAAACTTAGAATATTTTTTAAAAAGAAACTGTGAACTTAGAATATTTTTAAAAAAAAGAAACTGTGAATTTAGAATACTTTTTTAAAAAAAGAACTGGGACTTAGAATATTTTTTAAAAAGAAACTGTGAACTTAGAATATTTTTTAAAAAGATACTGTGAACTTAGAATATTTTTTAAAAACAAACTGTAAACTTAGAATATTTTTAAAAAGAAGAAACTGTGAATTTAGAATATTTTTTTTAAAAAAGAACTGGGACTTAGAATATTTTTCAAAAACAAACTGTAAACTTGGCATATTTTTTAAAAAGAAACTGTGAACTTAGAATATTTTTTAAAAACAAACTGTTAACTTAGAATATTTTTTAAAAAGAAACTGTGAACTTAGAATATTTTTTTTAAAAAAGAACTGGGACTTAAAATATTTTTTAAAAACAAACTGTATACTTAGAATATTTTTTAAAAAGATACTGTGAACTTAGAATATTTTTTAAAAACAAACTGTAAACTTAGAATATTTTTTAAAAAGAAACTGTGAACTTAGAATATTTTTTAAAAAGAAACTGTGAACTTAGAATATTTTTAAAAAAAAGAAACTGTGAATTTAGAATATTTTCTTTAAAAAAGAACTGGGACTTAGAATATTTTTTAAAAACAAACTGTAAACTTAGAATATTTTTTAAAAAGAAACGGTGAACTTAGAAGATTTTTTAAAAACCAACTGTAAACTTAGAATATTTTTTAAAAAGAAACTGTGAACTTAGAATACTTTTTTAAAAAAAGAACTGGGACTTAGAATATTTTTTAAAAAGAAACTGTGAACTTAGAATATTTTTTAAAAAGAAACTGTGAACTTAGAATATTTTTTAAAAACAAACTGTCAACTTAGAATATTTTTTAAAAAGAAACTGTGAACTTAGAATATTTTTTTTAAAAAAGAACTGGGACTTAGAATATTTTTTAAAAACAAACTGTAAACTTAGAATATTTTTTAAAAAGAAACTGTGAACTTAGAATATTTTTTAAAAACAAACTGTAAACTTAGAATATTTTTTAAAAAGATACTGTGAACTTAGAATATTTTTTAAAAAGAAACTGTGAACTTAGAATATTTTTAAAAAAAAGAAACTGTGAATTTAGAATATTTTCTTTAAAAAAGAACTGGGACTTAGAATATTTTTTAAAAACAAACTGTAAACTTAGAATATTTTTTAAAAAGAAACTGTGAACTTAGAAGATTTTTTAAAAACCAACTGTAAACTTAGAATATTTTTTAAAAAGAAACTGTGAACTTAGAATACTTTTTTAAAAAAAGAACTGGGACTTAGAATATTTTTTAAAAAGAAACTGTGAACTTAGAATATTTTTTAAAAAGAAACTGTGAACTTAGAATATTTGTTAAAAAGAAACTGTGAACTTAGAATATTTTTTAAAAAGAAACTGTGAACTTAGAATATTTTTTTTAAAAAAGAACTGGGACTTAGAATATTTTTCAAAAGCAAACTGTAAACTTGGCATATTTTTTAAAAAGAAACTGTGAACTTAGAATATTTTTTAAAAACAAACTGTTAACTTAGAATATTTTTTAAAAAGAAACTGTGAACTTAGAATATTTTTTTTAAAAAAGAACTGGGACTTAAAATATTTTTTAAAAACAAACTGTATACTTAGAATATTTTTTAAAAAGATACTGTGAACTTAGAATATTTTTTAAAAACAAACTGTAAACTTAGAATATTTTTTAAAAAGAAACTGTGAACTTAGAATATTTTTTAAAAAGAAACTGTGAACTTAGAATATTTTTTTTAAAAAAGAACTGGGACTTAGAATATTTTTTAAAAACAAACTGTAAACTTAGAATATTTTTTAAAAAGAAACTGTGAACTTAGAATATTTTTAAAAAAAAGAAACTGTGAACTTAGAATATTTTTTAAAAAGAAACTGTGAACTTAGAATATTTTTTTTAAAAAAGAACTGGGACTTAGAATATTTTTTAAAAACAAACTGTAAACTTAGAATATTTTTTAAAAAGATACTGTGAACTTAGAATATTTTTTAAAAATAAACTGTCAACTTAGAATATTTTTTAAAAAGAAACTGTGAACTTAGAATATTTTTTTTAAAAAAGAACTGGGACTTAGAATATTTTTTAAAAACAAACTGTAAACTTAGAATATTTTTTAAAAAGATACTGTGAACTTAGAATATTTTTTAAAAACAAACTGTCAACTTAGAATATTTTTTAAAAAGAAACTGTGAACTTAGAATATTTTTTTTAAAAAAGAACTGGGACTTAGAATATTTTTCAAAAGCAAACTGTAAACTTGGCATATTTTTTAAAAAGAAACTGTGAACTTAGAATATTTGTTAAAAAGAAACTGTGCACTTAGAATATTTTTTAAAAAAAGGACTGGGACTTAGAATATTTTTTAAAAAGAAACTGTGAACTTAGAATATTTTTTAAAAAGATACTGTGAACTTAGAATATTTTTTAAAAACAAACTGTCAACTTAGAATATTTTTTAAAAAGAAACTGTAAACTTAGAATATTTTTTTTAAAAAAGAACTGGGACTTAGAATATTTTTTAAAAAAAGAAACTGTGAACTTAGAATATTTTTTTTAAAAAGAACTGGGACCTAGAATATTTCTTAAAAACAAACTGTAAGCTTAGAATATTTTTTAAAAAGATACTGTGAACTTAGAATATTTTTTAAAAACAAACTGTAAACTTAGAATATTTTTTAAAAAGATACTGTGAACTTAGAATATTTTTTAAAAACAAACTGTAAACTTAGAATATTTTTAAAAAAAAGAAACTGTGAATTTAGAATATTTTTTTTAAAAAAGAACTGGGACTTAGAATATTTTTCAAAAACAAACTGTAAACTTGGCATATTTTTTAAAAAGAAACTGTGAACTTAGAAGATTTTTTAAAAACCAACTGTAAACTTAGAATATTTTTTAAAAAGAAACTGTGAACTTAGAATACTTTTTTAAAAAAAGAACTGGGACTTAGAATATTTTTTAAAAAGAAACTGTGAACTTAGAATATTTTTTAAAAAGAAACTGTGAACTTAGAATATTTGTTAAAAAGAAACTGTGAACTTAGAATATTTTTTAAAAAGAAACTGTGAACTTAGAATATTTTTTTTAAAAAAGAACTGGGACTTAGAATATTTTTCAAAAGCAAACTGTAAGCTTATAATATTTTTTAAAAAGAAACTGTGCACTTAGAATATTTTTAAAAAAAAGAAACTGTGAATTTAGAATATTTTTTTAAAAAAGAACTGGGACTTAGAATATTTTTCAAAAGCAAACTGTAAACTTGGCATATTTTTTAAAAAGAAACTGTGAACTTAGAATATTTTTTAAAAACAAACTGTCAACTTAGAATATTTTTTAAAAAGAAACTGTGAACTTAGAATATTTTTTTTAAAAAAGAACTGGGACTTAGAATATTTTTTAAAAACAAACTGTAAACTTAGAATATTTTTTAAAAAGAAACTGTGAACTTAGAATATTTTTTAAAAACAAACTGTAAACTTAGAATATTTTTTAAAAAGATACTGTGAACTTAGAATATTTTTTAAAAACAAACTGTAAACTTAGAATATTTTTTAAAAAGAAACTGTGAACTTAGAATATTTTTTAAAAACAAAGTGTAAACTTAGAATATTTTTAAAAAAAAGAAACTGTGAATTTAGAATATTTTTTTTAAAAAAGAACTGGGACTTAGAATATTTTTCAAAAACAAACTGTAAACTTGGCATATTTTTTAAAAAGAAACTGTGAACTTAGAAGATTTTTTAAAAACCAACTGTAAACTTAGAATATTTTTTAAAAAGAAACTGTGAACTTAGAATACTTTTTTAAAAAAAGAACTGGGACTTAGAATATTTTTTAAAAAGAAACTGTGAACTTAGAATATTTTTTAAAAAGAAACTGTGAACTTAGAATATTTGTTAAAAAGAAACTGTGAACTTAGAATATTTTTTAAAAAAAGAAACTGTGAACTTAGAATATTTTTTTTAAAAAGAACTGGGACCTAGAATATTTCTTAAAAACAAACTGTAAGCTTATAATGTTTTTTAAAAAGAAACTGTGCACTTAGAATATTTTTAAAAAAAAGAAACTGTGAATTTAGAATATTTTTTTAAAAAAGAACTGGGACTTAGAATATTTTTCAAAAGCAAACTGTAAACTTGGCATATTTTTTAAAAAGAAACTGTGAACTTAGAAGATTTTTTAAAAACCAACTGTCAACTTAGAATATTTTTTAAAAAGAAACTGTGAACTTAGAATATTTTTTTTAAAAAAGAACTGGGACTTAGAATATTTTTTAAAAAGATACTGTCAACTTAGAATATTTTTTAAAAAGATACTGTGAACTTAGAATATTTTTTAAAAACAAACTGTAAACTTAGAATATTTTATAAAAAGAAACTGTGAACTTAGAATATTTTTTAAAAACAAACTGTAAACTTAGAATATTTTTTAAAAAGATACTGTAAACTTAGAATATTTTTTAAAAACAAACTGTAAACTTAGAATATTTTTTAAAAAGAAACTGTGAACTTAGAATATTTTTAAAAAAAAGAAACTGTGAATTTAGAATACTTTTTTAAAAAAAGAACTGGGACTTAGAATATTTTTTAAAAAGAAACTGTGAACTTAGAATATTTTTTAAAAAGATACTGTGAACTTAGAATATTTTTTAAAAACAAACTGTAAACTTAGAATATTTTTAAAAAGAAGAAACTGTGAATTTAGAATATTTTTTTTAAAAAAGAACTGGGACTTAGAATATTTTTCAAAAACAAACTGTAAACTTGGCATATTTTTTAAAAAGAAACTGTGAACTTAGAATATTTTTTAAAAACAAACTGTTAACTTAGAATATTTTTTAAAAAGAAACTGTGAACTTAGAATATTTTTTTTAAAAAAGAACTGGGACTTAAAATATTTTTTAAAAACAAACTGTATACTTAGAATATTTTTTAAAAAGATACTGTGAACTTAGAATATTTTTTAAAAACAAACTGTAAACTTAGAATATTTTTTAAAAAGAAACTGTGAACTTAGAATATTTTTTAAAAAGAAACTGTGAACTTAGAATATTTTTAAAAAAAAGAAACTGTGAATTTAGAATATTTTCTTTAAAAAAGAACTGGGACTTAGAATATTTTTTAAAAACAAACTGTAAACTTAGAATATTTTTTAAAAAGAAACTGTGAACTTAGAAGATTTTTTAAAAACCAACTGTAAACTTAGAATATTTTTTAAAAAGAAACTGTGAACTTAGAATACTTTTTTAAAAAAAGAACTGGGACTTAGAATATTTTTTAAAAAGAAACTGTGAACTTAGAATATTTTTTAAAAAGAAACTGTGAACTTAGAATATTTGTTAAAAAGAAACTGTGAACTTAGAATATTTTTTAAAAAGAAACTGTGAACTTAGAATATTTTTTTTAAAAAAGAACTGGGACTTAGAATATTTTTCAAAAGCAAACTGTAAACTTGGCATATTTTTTAAAAAGAAACTGTGAACTTAGAATATTTTTTAAAAACAAACTGTTAACTTAGAATATTTTTTAAAAAGAAACTGTGAACTTAGAATATTTTTTTTAAAAAAGAACTGGGACTTAAAATATTTTTTAAAAACAAACTGTATACTTAGAATATTTTTTAAAAAGATACTGTGAACTTAGAATATTTTTTAAAAACAAACTGTAAACTTAGAATATTTTTTAAAAAGAAACTGTGAACTTAGAATATTTTTTAAAAAGAAACTGTGAACTTAGAATATTTTTTTTAAAAAAGAACTGGGACTTAGAATATTTTTTAAAAACAAACTGTAAACTTAGAATATTTTTTAAAAAGAAACTGTGAACTTAGAATATTTTTAAAAAAAAGAAACTGTGAACTTAGAATATTTTTTAAAAAGAAACTGTGAACTTAGAATATTTTTTTTAAAAAAGAACTGGGACTTAGAATATTTTTTAAAAACAAACTGTAAACTTAGAATATTTTTTAAAAAGATACTGTGAACTTAGAATATTTTTTAAAAATAAACTGTCAACTTAGAATATTTTTTAAAAAGAAACTGTGAACTTAGAATATTTTTTTTAAAAAAGAACTGGGACTTAGAATATTTTTTAAAAACAAACTGTAAACTTAGAATATTTTTTAAAAAGATACTGTGAACTTAGAATATTTTTTAAAAACAAACTGTCAACTTAGAATATTTTTTAAAAAGAAACTGTGAACTTAGAATATTTTTTTTAAAAAAGAACTGGGACTTAGAATATTTTTCAAAAGCAAACTGTAAACTTGGCATATTTTTTAAAAAGAAACTGTGAACTTAGAATATTTGTTAAAAAGAAACTGTGCACTTAGAATATTTTTTAAAAAAAGAACTGGGACTTAGAATATTTTTTAAAAAGAAACTGTGAACTTAGAATATTTTTTAAAAAGATACTGTGAACTTAGAATATTTTTTAAAAACAAACTGTCAACTTAGAATATTTTTTAAAAAGAAACTGTAAACTTAGAATATTTTTTTTAAAAAAGAACTGGGACTTAGAATATTTTTTAAAAAAAGAAACTGTGAACTTAGAATATTTTTTTTAAAAAGAACTGGGACCTAGAATATTTCTTAAAAACAAACTGTAAGCTTAGAATATTTTTTAAAAAGATACTGTAAACTTAGAATATTTTTTAAAAACAAACTGTAAACTTAGAATATTTTTTAAAAAGATACTGTGAACTTAGAATATTTTTTAAAAACAAACTGTAAACTTAGAATATTTTTAAAAAAAAGAAACTGTGAATTTAGAATATTTTTTTTAAAAAAGAACTGGGACTTAGAATATTTTTCAAAAACAAACTGTAAACTTGGCATATTTTTTAAAAAGAAACTGTGAACTTAGAAGATTTTTTAAAAACCAACTGTAAACTTAGAATATTTTTTAAAAAGAAACTGTGAACTTAGAATACTTTTTTAAAAAAAGAACTGGGACTTAGAATATTTTTTAAAAAGAAACTGTGAACTTAGAATATTTTTTAAAAAGAAACTGTGAACTTAGAATATTTGTTAAAAAGAAACTGTGAACTTAGAATATTTTTTAAAAAGAAACTGTGAACTTAGAATATTTTTTTTAAAAAAGAACTGGGACTTAGAATATTTTTCAAAAGCAAACTGTAAGCTTATAATATTTTTTAAAAAGAAACTGTGCACTTAGAATATTTTTAAAAAAAAGAAACTGTGAATTTAGAATATTTTTTTAAAAAAGAACTGGGACTTAGAATATTTTTCAAAAGCAAACTGTAAACTTGGCATATTTTTTAAAAAGAAACTGTGAACTTAGAATATTTTTTAAAAACAAACTGTCAACTTAGAATATTTTTTAAAAAGAAACTGTGAACTTAGAATATTTTTTTTAAAAAAGAACTGGGACTTAGAATATTTTTTAAAAACAAACTGTAAACTTAGAATATTTTTTAAAAAGAAACTGTGAACTTAGAATATTTTTTAAAAACAAACTGTAAACTTAGAATATTTTTTAAAAAGATACTGTGAACTTAGAATATTTTTTAAAAACAAACTGTAAACTTAGAATATTTTTTAAAAAGAAACTGTGAACTTAGAATATTTTTTAAAAACAAAGTGTAAACTTAGAATATTTTTAAAAAAAAGAAACTGTGAATTTAGAATATTTTTTTTAAAAAAGAACTGGGACTTAGAATATTTTTCAAAAACAAACTGTAAACTTGGCATATTTTTTAAAAAGAAACTGTGAACTTAGAAGATTTTTTAAAAACCAACTGTAAACTTAGAATATTTTTTAAAAAGAAACTGTGAACTTAGAATACTTTTTTAAAAAAAGAACTGGGACTTAGAATATTTTTTAAAAAGAAACTGTGAACTTAGAATATTTTTTAAAAAGAAACTGTGAACTTAGAATATTTGTTAAAAAGAAACTGTGAACTTAGAATATTTTTTAAAAAAAGAAACTGTGAACTTAGAATATTTTTTTTAAAAAGAACTGGGACCTAGAATATTTCTTAAAAACAAACTGTAAGCTTATAATGTTTTTTAAAAAGAAACTGTGCACTTAGAATATTTTTAAAAAAAAGAAACTGTGAATTTAGAATATTTTTTTAAAAAAGAACTGGGACTTAGAATATTTTTCAAAAGCAAACTGTAAACTTGGCATATTTTTTAAAAAGAAACTGTGAACTTAGAAGATTTTTTAAAAACCAACTGTCAACTTAGAATATTTTTTAAAAAGAAACTGTGAACTTAGAATATTTTTTTTAAAAAAGAACTGGGACTTAGAATATTTTTTAAAAAGATACTGTGAACTTAGAATATTTTTTAAAAAGATACTGTGAACTTAGAATATTTTTTAAAAACAAACTGTAAACTTAGAATATTTTATAAAAAGAAACTGTGAACTTAGAATATTTTTTAAAAACAAACTGTAAACTTAGAATATTTTTTAAAAAGATACTGTAAACTTAGAATATTTTTTAAAAACAAACTGTAAACTTAGAATATTTTTTAAAAAGAAACTGTGAACTTAGAATATTTTTAAAAAAAAGAAACTGTGAATTTAGAATACTTTTTTAAAAAAAGAACTGGGACTTAGAATATTTTTTAAAAAGAAACTGTGAACTTAGAATATTTTTTAAAAAGATACTGTGAACTTAGAATATTTTTTAAAAACAAACTGTAAACTTAGAATATTTTTAAAAAGAAGAAACTGTGAATTTAGAATATTTTTTTTAAAAAAGAACTGGGACTTAGAATATTTTTCAAAAACAAACTGTAAACTTGGCATATTTTTTAAAAAGAAACTGTGAACTTAGAATATTTTTTAAAAACAAACTGTTAACTTAGAATATTTTTTAAAAAGAAACTGTGAACTTAGAATATTTTTTTTAAAAAAGAACTGGGACTTAAAATATTTTTTAAAAACAAACTGTATACTTAGAATATTTTTTAAAAAGATACTGTGAACTTAGAATATTTTTTAAAAACAAACTGTAAACTTAGAATATTTTTTAAAAAGAAACTGTGAACTTAGAATATTTTTTAAAAAGAAACTGTGAACTTAGAATATTTTTAAAAAAAAGAAACTGTGAATTTAGAATATTTTCTTTAAAAAAGAACTGGGACTTAGAATATTTTTTAAAAACAAACTGTAAACTTAGAATATTTTTTAAAAAGAAACTGTGAACTTAGAAGATTTTTTAAAAACCAACTGTAAACTTAGAATATTTTTTAAAAAGAAACTGTGAACTTAGAATACTTTTTTAAAAAAAGAACTGGGACTTAGAATATTTTTTAAAAAGAAACTGTGAACTTAGAATATTTTTTAAAAAGAAACTGTGAACTTAGAATATTTTTTTTAAAAAAGAACTGGGACTTAGAATATTTTTCAAAAGCAAACTGTAAACTTGGCATATTTTTTAAAAAGAAACTGTGAACTTAGAATATTTTTTAAAAACAAACTGTTAACTTAGAATATTTTTTAAAAAGAAACTGTGAACTTAGAATATTTTTTTTAAAAAAGAACTGGGACTTAAAATATTTTTTAAAAACAAACTGTATACTTAGAATATTTTTTAAAAAGATACTGTGAACTTAGAATATTTTTTAAAAACAAACTGTAAACTTAGAATATTTTTTAAAAAGAAACTGTGAACTTAGAATATTTTTTAAAAAGAAACTGTGAACTTAGAATATTTTTTTTAAAAAAGAACTGGGACTTAGAATATTTTTTAAAAACAAACTGTAAACTTAGAATATTTTTTAAAAAGAAACTGTGAACTTAGAATATTTTTAAAAAAAAGAAACTGTGAACTTAGAATATTTTTTAAAAAGAAACTGTGAACTTAGAATATTTTTTTTAAAAAAGAACTGGGACTTAGAATATTTTTTAAAAACAAACTGTAAACTTAGAATATTTTTTAAAAAGATACTGTGAACTTAGAATATTTTTTAAAAATAAACTGTCAACTTAGAATATTTTTTAAAAAGAAACTGTGAACTTAGAATATTTTTTTTAAAAAAGAACTGGGACTTAGAATATTTTTTAAAAACAAACTGTAAACTTAGAATATTTTTTAAAAAGATACTGTGAACTTAGAATATTTTTTAAAAACAAACTGTCAACTTAGAATATTTTTTAAAAAGAAACTGTGAACTTAGAATATTTTTTTTAAAAAAGAACTGGGACTTAGAATATTTTTCAAAAGCAAACTGTAAACTTGGCATATTTTTTAAAAAGAAACTGTGAACTTAGAATATTTGTTAAAAAGAAACTGTGCACTTAGAATATTTTTTAAAAAAAGAACTGGGACTTAGAATATTTTTTAAAAAGAAACTGTGAACTTAGAATATTTTTTAAAAAGATACTGTGAACTTAGAATATTTTTTAAAAACAAACTGTCAACTTAGAATATTTTTTAAAAAGAAACTGTAAACTTAGAATATTTTTTTTAAAAAAGAACTGGGACTTAGAATATTTTTTAAAAAAAGAAACTGTGAACTTAGAATATTTTTTTTAAAAAGAACTGGGACCTAGAATATTTCTTAAAAACAAACTGTAAGCTTAGAATATTTTTTAAAAAGATACTGTGAACTTAGAATATTTTTTAAAAACAAACTGTAAACTTAGAATATTTTTTAAAAAGATACTGTGAACTTAGAATATTTTTTAAAAACAAACTGTAAACTTAGAATATTTTTAAAAAAAAGAAACTGTGAATTTAGAATATTTTTTTTAAAAAAGAACTGGGACTTAGAATATTTTTCAAAAACAAACTGTAAACTTGGCATATTTTTTAAAAAGAAACTGTGAACTTAGAAGATTTTTTAAAAACCAACTGTAAACTTAGAATATTTTTTAAAAAGAAACTGTGAACTTAGAATACTTTTTTAAAAAAAGAACTGGGACTTAGAATATTTTTTAAAAAGAAACTGTGAACTTAGAATATTTTTTAAAAAGAAACTGTGAACTTAGAATATTTGTTAAAAAGAAACTGTGAACTTAGAATATTTTTTAAAAAGAAACTGTGAACTTAGAATATTTTTTTTAAAAAAGAACTGGGACTTAGAATATTTTTCAAAAGCAAACTGTAAGCTTATAATATTTTTTAAAAAGAAACTGTGCACTTAGAATATTTTTAAAAAAAAGAAACTGTGAATTTAGAATATTTTTTTAAAAAAGAACTGGGACTTAGAATATTTTTCAAAAGCAAACTGTAAACTTGGCATATTTTTTAAAAAGAAACTGTGAACTTAGAATATTTTTTAAAAACAAACTGTCAACTTAGAATATTTTTTAAAAAGAAACTGTGAACTTAGAATATTTTTTTTAAAAAAGAACTGGGACTTAGAATATTTTTTAAAAACAAACTGTAAACTTAGAATATTTTTTAAAAAGAAACTGTGAACTTAGAATATTTTTTAAAAACAAACTGTAAACTTAGAATATTTTTTAAAAAGATACTGTGAACTTAGAATATTTTTTAAAAACAAACTGTAAACTTAGAATATTTTTTAAAAAGAAACTGTGAACTTAGAATATTTTTTAAAAACAAAGTGTAAACTTAGAATATTTTTAAAAAAAAGAAACTGTGAATTTAGAATATTTTTTTTAAAAAAGAACTGGGACTTAGAATATTTTTCAAAAACAAACTGTAAACTTGGCATATTTTTTAAAAAGAAACTGTGAACTTAGAAGATTTTTTAAAAACCAACTGTAAACTTAGAATATTTTTTAAAAAGAAACTGTGAACTTAGAATACTTTTTTAAAAAAAGAACTGGGACTTAGAATATTTTTTAAAAAGAAACTGTGAACTTAGAATATTTTTTAAAAAGAAACTGTGAACTTAGAATATTTGTTAAAAAGAAACTGTGAACTTAGAATATTTTTTAAAAAAAGAAACTGTGAACTTAGAATATTTTTTTTAAAAAGAACTGGGACCTAGAATATTTCTTAAAAACAAACTGTAAGCTTATAATGTTTTTTAAAAAGAAACTGTGCACTTAGAATATTTTTAAAAAAAAGAAACTGTGAATTTAGAATATTTTTTTAAAAAAGAACTGGGACTTAGAATATTTTTCAAAAGCAAACTGTAAACTTGGCATATTTTTTAAAAAGAAACTGTGAACTTAGAATATTTTTTAAAAACAAACTGTCAACTTAGAATATTTTTTAAAAAGAAACTGTGAACTTAGAATATTTTTTTTAAAAAAGAACTGGGACTTAGAATATTTTTTAAAAACAAACTGTAAACTTAGAATATTTTTTAAAAAGATACTGTGAACTTAGAATATTTTTTAAAAACAAACTGTAAACTTAGAATATTTTATAAAAAGAAACTGTGAACTTAGAATATTTTTTAAAAACAAACTGTAAACTTAGAATATTTTTTAAAAAGATACTGTGAACTTAGAATATTTTTTAAAAACAAACTGTAAACTTAGAATATTTTTTAAAAAGAAACTGTGAACTTAGAATATTTTTTAAAAACAAACTGTAAACTTAGAATATTTTTAAAAAAAAGAAACTGTGAATTTAGAATATTTTCTTTAAAAAAGAACTGGGACTTAGAATATTTTTTAAAAACAAACTGTAAACTTAGAATATTTTTTAAAAAGATACTGTGAACTTAGAATATTTTTTAAAAACAAACTGTAAACTTAGAATATTTTTAAAAAGAAGAAACTGTGAATTTAGAATATTTTTTTTAAAAAAGAACTGGGACTTAGAATATTTTTCAAAAACAAACTGTAAACTTGGCATATTTTTTAAAAAGAAACTGTGAACTTAGAATATTTTTTAAAAACAAACTGTTAACTTAGAATATTTTTTAAAAAGAAACTGTGAACTTAGAATATTTTTTTTAAAAAAGAACTGGGACTTAAAATATTTTTTAAAAACAAACTGTATACTTAGAATATTTTTTAAAAAGATACTGTGAACTTAGAATATTTTTTAAAAACAAACTGTAAACTTAGAATATTTTTTAAAAAGAAACTGTGAACTTAGAATATTTTTTAAAAAGAAACTGTGAACTTAGAATATTTTTAAAAAAAAGAAACTGTGAATTTAGAATATTTTCTTTAAAAAAGAACTGGGACTTAGAATATTTTTTAAAAACAAACTGTAAACTTAGAATATTTTTTAAAAAGAAACTGTGAACTTAGAAGATTTTTTAAAAACCAACTGTAAACTTAGAATATTTTTTAAAAAGAAACTGTGAACTTAGAATACTTTTTTAAAAAAAGAACTGGGACTTAGAATATTTTTTAAAAAGAAACTGTGAACTTAGAATATTTTTTAAAAAGAAACTGTGAACTTAGAATATTTGTTAAAAAGAAACTGTGAACTTAGAATATTTTTTAAAAAGAAACTGTGAACTTAGAATATTTTTTTTAAAAAAGAACTGGGACTTAGAATATTTTTCAAAAGCAAACTGTAAACTTGGCATATTTTTTAAAAAGAAACTGTGAACTTAGAATATTTTTTAAAAACAAACTGTTAACTTAGAATATTTTTTAAAAAGAAACTGTGAACTTAGAATATTTTTTTTAAAAAAGAACTGGGACTTAAAATATTTTTTAAAAACAAACTGTATACTTAGAATATTTTTTAAAAAGATACTGTGAACTTAGAATATTTTTTAAAAACAAACTGTAAACTTAGAATATTTTTTAAAAAGAAACTGTGAACTTAGAATATTTTTTAAAAAGAAACTGTGAACTTAGAATATTTTTTAAAAAGAAACTGTGAACTTAGAATATTTTTAAAAAAAAGAAACTGTGAACTTAGAATATTTTTTAAAAAGAAACTGTGAACTTAGAATATTTTTTTTAAAAAAGAACTGGGACTTAGAATATTTTTTAAAAACAAACTGTAAACTTAGAATATTTTTTAAAAAGATACTGTGAACTTAGAATATTTTTTAAAAACAAACTGTCAACTTAGAATATTTTTTAAAAAGAAACTGTGAACTTAGAATATTTTTTTTAAAAAAGAACTGGGACTTAGAATATTTTTTAAAAACAAACTGTAAACTTAGAATATTTTTTAAAAAGATACTGTGAACTTAGAATATTTTTTAAAAACAAACTGTCAACTTAGAATATTTTTTAAAAAGAAACTGTGAACTTAGAATATTTTTTTTAAAAAAGAACTGGGACTTAGAATATTTTTCAAAAGCAAACTGTAAACTTGGCATATTTTTTAAAAAGAAACTGTGAACTTAGAATATTTTTTAAAAACAAACTGTTAACTTAGAATATTTTTTAAAAAGAAACTGTGAACTTAGAATATTTTTTTTAAAAAAGAACTGGGACTTAAAATATTTTTTAAAAACAAACTGTATACTTAGAATATTTTTTAAAAAGATACTGTGAACTTAGAATATTTTTTAAAAACAAACTGTAAACTTAGAATATTTTTTAAAAAGAAACTGTGAACTTAGAATATTTTTTAAAAAGAAACTGTGAACTTAGAATATTTTTTTTAAAAAAGAACTGGGACTTAGAATATTTTTTAAAAACAAACTGTAAACTTAGAATATTTTTTAAAAAGAAACTGTGAACTTAGAATATTTTTTAAAAAAAGAAACTGTGAACTTAGAATATTTTTTAAAAAGAAACTGTGAACTTAGAATATTTTTTTTAAAAAAGAACTGGGACTTAGAATATTTTTTAAAAACAAACTGTAAACTTAGAATATTTTTTAAAAAGATACTGTGAACTTAGAATATTTTTTAAAAACAAACTGTCAACTTAGAATATTTTTTAAAAAGAAACTGTGAACTTAGAATATTTTTTTTAAAAAAGAACTGGGACTTAGAATATTTTTTAAAAACAAACTGTAAACTTAGAATATTTTTTATAAAGATACTGTGAACTTAGAATATTTTTTAAAAACAAACTGTAAACTTAGAATATTTTTTAAAAAGAAACTGTGAACTTAGAATATTTTTTAAAAAGAAACTGTGAACTTAGAATATTTTTTAAAAAGAAACTGTGAACTTAGAATATTTTTTTTAAAAAAGAACTGGGACTTAGAATATTTTTTAAAAACAAACTGTAAACTTAGAATATTTTTTAAAAAGATACTGTGAACTTAGAATATTTTTTAAAAAAAAACTGTAAACTTAGAATATTTTTTAAAAAGATACTGTGAACTTAGAATATTTTTTAAAAACAAACTGTCAACTTAGAATATTTTTTAAAAAGAAACTGTGAACTTAGAATATTTTTTTTAAAAAAGAACTGGGACTTAGAATATTTTTTAAAAACAAACTGTAAACTTAGAATATTTTTTAAAAAGATACTGTGAACTTAGAATATTTTTTAAAAACAAACTGTAAACTTAGAATATTTTTTAAAAAGAAACTGTGAACTTAGAATATTTGTTAAAAAGAAACTGTGCACTTAGAATATTTTTTAACAAAAGAACTGGGACTTAGAATATTTTTTAAAAAGAAACTGTGAACTTAGAATATTTTTTAAAAAGATACTGTGAACTTAGAATATTTTTTAAAAACAAACTGTCAACTTAGAATATTTTTTAAAAAGAAACTGTGAACTAAGAATATTTTTTAAAAAAAGAACTGGGACTTAGAATATTTTTTAAAAAAAGAAACTGTGGACTTAGAATATTTTTTTTAAAAAGAACTGGGACCTAGAATATTTCTTAAAAACAAACTGTAAGCTTATAATATTTTTTAAAAAGAAACTGTGCACTTAGAATATTTTTAAAAAAAAGAAACTGTGAATTTAGAATATTTTTTTAAAAAAGAACTGGGACTTAAAATATTTTTTAAAAACAAACTGTATACTTAGAATATTTTTTAAAAAGATACTGTGAACTTAGAATATTTTTTAAAAACAAACTGTAAACTTAGAATATTTTTTAAAAAGAAACTGTGAGCTTAGAATATTTTTTAAAAAGAAACTGTAAACTTAGAATATTTTTTAAAAAGATACTGTGAACTTAGAATATTTTTTAAAAACAAACTGTAAACTTAGAATATTTTTTAAAAAGAAACTGTGAACTTAGAATACTTTTTTAAAAAAAGAACTGGGACTTAGAATATTTTTTAAAAAGAAACTGTGAACTTAGAATATTTTTTAAAAAGAAAGTGTGAACTTAGAATATTTGTTAAAAAGAAACTGTGAACTTAGAATATTTTTTAAAAAGAAACTGTGAACTTAGAATATTTTTTTTAAAAAAGAACTGGGACTTAGAATATTTTTCAAAAGCAAACTGTAAACTTGGCATATTTTTTAAAAAGAAACTGTGAACTTAGAAGATTTTTTAAAAACCAACTGTAAACTTAGAATATTTTTTAAAAAGAAACTGTGAACTTAGAATACTTTTTTAAAAAAAGAACTGGGACTTAGAATATTTTTTAAAAAGAAACTGTGAACTTAGAATATTTTTTAAAAAGAAAGTGTGAACTTAGAATATTTGTTAAAAAGAAACTGTGAACTTAGAATATTTTTTAAAAAGAAACTGTGAACTTAGAATATTTTTTTTAAAAAAGAACTGGGACTTAGAATATTTTTCAAAAGCAAACTGTAAACTTGGCATATTTTTTAAAAAGAAACTGTGAACTTAGAATATTTTTTAAAAACAAACTGTTAACTTAGAATATTTTTTAAAAAGAAACTGTGAACTTAGAATATTTTTTTTAAAAAAGAACTGGGACTTAAAATATTTTTTAAAAACAAACTGTATACTTAGAATATTTTTTAAAAAGATACTGTGAACTTAGAATATTTTTTAAAAACAAACTGTAAACTTAGAATATTTTTTAAAAAGAAACTGTGAACTTAGAATATTTTTTAAAAAGAAACTGTGAACTTAGAATATTTTTTAAAAAGAAACTGTGAACTTAGAATATTTTTTAAAAAGAAACTGTGAACTTAGAATATTTTTTAAAAAGAAACTGTGAACTTAGAATATTTTTTTTAAAAAAGAACTGGGACTTAGAATATTTTTCAAAAGCAAACTGTAAACTTGGCATATTTTTTAAAAAGAAACTGTGAACTTAGAATATTTTTTAAAAACAAACTGTTAACTTAGAATATTTTTTAAAAAGAAACTGTGAACTTAGAATATTTTTTTTAAAAAAGAACTGGGACTTAAAATATTTTTTAAAAACAAACTGTATACTTAGAATATTTTTTAAAAAGATACTGTGAACTTAGAATATTTTTTAAAAACAAACTGTAAACTTAGAATATTTTTTAAAAAGAAACTGTGAACTTAGAATATTTTTTAAAAAGAAACTGTGAACTTAGAATATTTTTAAAAAAAAGAAACTGTGAATTTAGAATATTTTCTTTAAAAAAGAACTGGGACTTAGAATATTTTTTAAAAACAAACTGTAAACTTAGAATATTTTTTAAAAAGAAACTGTGAACTTAGAAGATTTTTTAAAAACCAACTGTAAACTTAGAATATTTTTTAAAAAGAAACTGTGAACTTAGAATACTTTTTTAAAAAAAGAACTGGGACTTAGAATATTTTTTAAAAAGAAACTGTGAACTTAGAATATTTTTTAAAAAGAAACTGTGAACTTAGAATATTTGTTAAAAAGAAACTGTGAACTTAGAATATTTTTTAAAAAGAAACTGTGAACTTAGAATATTTTTTTTAAAAAAGAACTGGGACTTAGAATATTTTTCAAAAGCAAACTGTAAACTTGGCATATTTTTTAAAAAGAAACTGTGAACTTAGAATATTTTTTAAAAACAAACTGTTAACTTAGAATATTTTTTAAAAAGAAACTGTGAACTTAGAATATTTTTTTTAAAAAAGAACTGGGACTTAAAATATTTTTTAAAAACAAACTGTATACTTAGAATATTTTTTAAAAAGATACTGTGAACTTAGAATATTTTTTAAAAACAAACTGTAAACTTAGAATATTTTTTAAAAAGAAACTGTGAACTTAGAATATTTTTTAAAAAGAAACTGTGAACTTAGAATATTTTTTAAAAAGAAACTGTGAACTTAGAATATTTTTAAAAAAAAGAAACTGTGAACTTAGAATATTTTTTAAAAAGAAACTGTGAACTTAGAATATTTTTTTTAAAAAAGAACTGGGACTTAGAATATTTTTTAAAAACAAACTGTAAACTTAGAATATTTTTTAAAAAGATACTGTGAACTTAGAATATTTTTTAAAAACAAACTGTCAACTTAGAATATTTTTTAAAAAGAAACTGTGAACTTAGAATATTTTTTTTAAAAAAGAACTGGGACTTAGAATATTTTTTAAAAACAAACTGTAAACTTAGAATATTTTTTAAAAAGATACTGTGAACTTAGAATATTTTTTAAAAACAAACTGTCAACTTAGAATATTTTTTAAAAAGAAACTGTGAACTTAGAATATTTTTTTTAAAAAAGAACTGGGACTTAGAATATTTTTCAAAAGCAAACTGTAAACTTGGCATATTTTTTAAAAAGAAACTGTGAACTTAGAATATTTTTTAAAAACAAACTGTTAACTTAGAATATTTTTTAAAAAGAAACTGTGAACTTAGAATATTTTTTTTAAAAAAGAACTGGGACTTAAAATATTTTTTAAAAACAAACTGTATACTTAGAATATTTTTTAAAAAGATACTGTGAACTTAGAATATTTTTTAAAAACAAACTGTAAACTTAGAATATTTTTTAAAAAGAAACTGTGAACTTAGAATATTTTTTAAAAAGAAACTGTGAACTTAGAATATTTTTTTTAAAAAAGAACTGGGACTTAGAATATTTTTTAAAAACAAACTGTAAACTTAGAATATTTTTTAAAAAGAAACTGTGAACTTAGAATATTTTTTAAAAAAAGAAACTGTGAACTTAGAATATTTTTTAAAAAGAAACTGTGAACTTAGAATATTTTTTTTAAAAAAGAACTGGGACTTAGAATATTTTTTAAAAACAAACTGTAAACTTAGAATATTTTTTAAAAAGATACTGTGAACTTAGAATATTTTTTAAAAACAAACTGTCAACTTAGAATATTTTTTAAAAAGAAACTGTGAACTTAGAATATTTTTTTTAAAAAAGAACTGGGACTTAGAATATTTTTTAAAAACAAACTGTAAACTTAGAATATTTTTTATAAAGATACTGTGAACTTAGAATATTTTTTAAAAACAAACTGTAAACTTAGAATATTTTTTAAAAAGAAACTGTGAACTTAGAATATTTTTTAAAAAGAAACTGTGAACTTAGAATATTTTTTAAAAAGAAACTGTGAACTTAGAATATTTTTTTTAAAAAAGAACTGGGACTTAGAATATTTTTTAAAAACAAACTGTAAACTTAGAATATTTTTTAAAAAGATACTGTGAACTTAGAATATTTTTTAAAAAAAAACTGTAAACTTAGAATATTTTTTAAAAAGATACTGTGAACTTAGAATATTTTTTAAAAACAAACTGTCAACTTAGAATATTTTTTAAAAAGAAACTGTGAACTTAGAATATTTTTTTTAAAAAAGAACTGGGACTTAGAATATTTTTTAAAAACAAACTGTAAACTTAGAATATTTTTTAAAAAGATACTGTGAACTTAGAATATTTTTTAAAAACAAACTGTAAACTTAGAATATTTTTTAAAAAGAAACTGTGAACTTAGAATATTTGTTAAAAAGAAACTGTGCACTTAGAATATTTTTTAACAAAAGAACTGGGACTTAGAATATTTTTTAAAAAGAAACTGTGAACTTAGAATATTTTTTAAAAAGATACTGTGAACTTAGAATATTTTTTAAAAACAAACTGTCAACTTAGAATATTTTTTAAAAAGAAACTGTGAACTAAGAATATTTTTTAAAAAAAGAACTGGGACTTAGAATATTTTTTAAAAAAAGAAACTGTGGACTTAGAATATTTTTTTTAAAAAGAACTGGGACCTAGAATATTTCTTAAAAACAAACTGTAAGCTTATAATATTTTTTAAAAAGAAACTGTGCACTTAGAATATTTTTAAAAAAAAGAAACTGTGAATTTAGAATATTTTTTTAAAAAAGAACTGGGACTTAAAATATTTTTTAAAAACAAACTGTATACTTAGAATATTTTTTAAAAAGATACTGTGAACTTAGAATATTTTTTAAAAACAAACTGTAAACTTAGAATATTTTTTAAAAAGAAACTGTGAGCTTAGAATATTTTTTAAAAAGAAACTGTAAACTTAGAATATTTTTTAAAAAGATACTGTGAACTTAGAATATTTTTTAAAAACAAACTGTAAACTTAGAATATTTTTTAAAAAGAAACTGTGAACTTAGAATACTTTTTTAAAAAAAGAACTGGGACTTAGAATATTTTTCAAAAGCAAACTGTAAACTTGGCATATTTTTTAAAAAGAAACTGTGAACTTAGAATATTTTTTAAAAACAAACTGTTAACTTAGAATATTTTTTAAAAAGAAACTGTGAACTTAGAATATTTTTTTTAAAAAAGAACTGGGACTTAAAATATTTTTTAAAAACAAACTGTATACTTAGAATATTTTTTAAAAAGATACTGTGAACTTAGAATATTTTTTAAAAACAAACTGTAAACTTAGAATATTTTTTAAAAAGAAACTGTGAACTTAGAATATTTTTTAAAAAGAAACTGTGAACTTAGAATATTTTTTAAAAAGAAACTGTGAACTTAGAATATTTTTTAAAAAGAAACTGTGAACTTAGAATATTTTTTTTAAAAAAGAACTGGGACTTAGAATATTTTTTAAAAACAAACTGTAAACTTAGAATATTTTTTAAAAAGAAACTGTGAACTTAGAATATTTTTTAAAAAAAGAAACTGTGAACTTAGAATATTTTTTAAAAAGAAACTGTGAACTTAGAATATTTTTTTTAAAAAAGAACTGGGACTTAGAATATTTTTTAAAAACAAACTGTAAACTTAGAATATTTTTTAAAAAGATACTGTGAACTTAGAATATTTTTTAAAAACAAACTGTAAACTTAGAATATTTTTAAAAAGAAGAAACTGTGAATTTAGAATATTTTTTTTAAAAAAGAACTGGGACTTAGAATATTTTTCAAAAACAAACTGTAAACTTGGCATATTTTTTAAAAAGAAACTGTGAACTTAGAATATTTTTTAAAAACAAACTGTTAACTTAGAATATTTTTTAAAAAGAAACTGTGAACTTAGAATATTTTTTTTAAAAAAGAACTGGGACTTAAAATATTTTTTAAAAACAAACTGTATACTTAGAATATTTTTTAAAAAGATACTGTGAACTTAGAATATTTTTTAAAAACAAACTGTAAACTTAGAATATTTTTTAAAAAGAAACTGTGAACTTAGAATATTTTTTAAAAAGAAACTGTGAACTTAGAATATTTTTAAAAAAAAGAAACTGTGAATTTAGAATATTTTCTTTAAAAAAGAACTGGGACTTAGAATATTTTTTAAAAACAAACTGTAAACTTAGAATATTTTTTAAAAAGAAACTGTGAACTTAGAAGATTTTTTAAAAACCAACTGTAAACTTAGAATATTTTTTAAAAAGAAACTGTGAACTTAGAATACTTTTTTAAAAAAAGAACTGGGACTTAGAATATTTTTTAAAAAGAAACTGTGAACTTAGAATATTTTTTAAAAAGAAACTGTGAACTTAGAATATTTGTTAAAAAGAAACTGTGAACTTAGAATATTTTTTAAAAAGAAACTGTGAACTTAGAATATTTTTTTTAAAAAAGAACTGGGACTTAGAATATTTTTCAAAAGCAAACTGTAAACTTGGCATATTTTTTAAAAAGAAACTGTGAACTTAGAATATTTTTTAAAAACAAACTGTTAACTTAGAATATTTTTTAAAAAGAAACTGTGAACTTAGAATATTTTTTTTAAAAAAGAACTGGGACTTAAAATATTTTTTAAAAACAAACTGTATACTTAGAATATTTTTTAAAAAGATACTGTGAACTTAGAATATTTTTTAAAAACAAACTGTAAACTTAGAATATTTTTTAAAAAGAAACTGTGAACTTAGAATATTTTTTAAAAAGAAACTGTGAACTTAGAATATTTTTTAAAAAGAAACTGTGAACTTAGAATATTTTTAAAAAAAAGAAACTGTGAACTTAGAATATTTTTTAAAAAGAAACTGTGAACTTAGAATATTTTTTTTAAAAAAGAACTGGGACTTAGAATATTTTTCAAAAGCAAACTGTAAACTTGGCATATTTTTTAAAAAGAAACTGTGAACTTAGAATATTTTTTAAAAACAAACTGTTAACTTAGAATATTTTTTAAAAAGAAACTGTGAACTTAGAATATTTTTTTTAAAAAAGAACTGGGACTTAAAATATTTTTTAAAAACAAACTGTATACTTAGAATATTTTTTAAAAAGATACTGTGAACTTAGAATATTTTTTAAAAACAAACTGTAAACTTAGAATATTTTTTAAAAAGAAACTGTGAACTTAGAATATTTTTTAAAAAGAAACTGTGAACTTAGAATATTTTTTAAAAAGAAAGTGTGAACTTAGAATATTTGTTAAAAAGAAACTGTGAACTTAGAATATTTTTTAAAAAGAAACTGTGAACTTAGAATATTTTTTTTAAAAAAGAACTGGGACTTAGAATATTTTTCAAAAGCAAACTGTAAACTTGGCATATTTTTTAAAAAGAAACTGTGAACTTAGAAGATTTTTTAAAAACCAACTGTAAACTTAGAATATTTTTTAAAAAGAAACTGTGAACTTAGAATACTTTTTTAAAAAAAGAACTGGGACTTAGAATATTTTTTAAAAAGAAACTGTGAACTTAGAATATTTTTTAAAAAGAAAGTGTGAACTTAGAATATTTGTTAAAAAGAAACTGTGAACTTAGAATATTTTTTAAAAAGAAACTGTGAACTTAGAATATTTTTTTTAAAAAAGAACTGGGACTTAGAATATTTTTCAAAAGCAAACTGTAAACTTGGCATATTTTTTAAAAAGAAACTGTGAACTTAGAATATTTTTTAAAAACAAACTGTTAACTTAGAATATTTTTTAAAAAGAAACTGTGAACTTAGAATATTTTTTTTAAAAAAGAACTGGGACTTAAAATATTTTTTAAAAACAAACTGTATACTTAGAATATTTTTTAAAAAGATACTGTGAACTTAGAATATTTTTTAAAAACAAACTGTAAACTTAGAATATTTTTTAAAAAGAAACTGTGAACTTAGAATATTTTTTAAAAAGAAACTGTGAACTTAGAATATTTTTTAAAAAGAAACTGTGAACTTAGAATATTTTTTTTAAAAAAGAACTGGGACTTAGAATATTTTTCAAAAGCAAACTGTAAACTTGGCATATTTTTTAAAAAGAAACTGTGAACTTAGAATATTTTTTAAAAACAAACTGTTAACTTAGAATATTTTTTAAAAAGAAACTGTGAACTTAGAATATTTTTTTTAAAAAAGAACTGGGACTTAAAATATTTTTTAAAAACAAACTGTATACTTAGAATATTTTTTAAAAAGATACTGTGAACTTAGAATATTTTTTAAAAACAAACTGTAAACTTAGAATATTTTTTAAAAAGAAACTGTGAACTTAGAATATTTTTTAAAAAGAAACTGTGAACTTAGAATATTTTTTAAAAAGAAAGTGTGAACTTAGAATATTTGTTAAAAAGAAACTGTGAACTTAGAATATTTTTTAAAAAGAAACTGTGAACTTAGAATATTTTTTTTAAAAAAGAACTGGGACTTAGAATATTTTTCAAAAGCAAACTGTAAACTTGGCATATTTTTTAAAAAGAAACTGTGAACTTAGAAGATTTTTTAAAAACCAACTGTAAACTTAGAATATTTTTTAAAAAGAAACTGTGAACTTAGAATACTTTTTTAAAAAAAGAACTGGGACTTAGAATATTTTTTAAAAAGAAACTGTGAACTTAGAATATTTTTTAAAAAGAAAGTGTGAACTTAGAATATTTGTTAAAAAGAAACTGTGAACTTAGAATATTTTTTAAAAAGAAACTGTGAACTTAGAATATTTTTTTTAAAAAAGAACTGGGACTTAGAATATTTTTCAAAAGCAAACTGTAAACTTGGCATATTTTTTAAAAAGAAACTGTGAACTTAGAATATTTTTTAAAAACAAACTGTTAACTTAGAATATTTTTTAAAAAGAAACTGTGAACTTAGAATATTTTTTTTAAAAAAGAACTGGGACTTAAAATATTTTTTAAAAACAAACTGTATACTTAGAATATTTTTTAAAAAGATACTGTGAACTTAGAATATTTTTTAAAAACAAACTGTAAACTTAGAATATTTTTTAAAAAGAAACTGTGAACTTAGAATATTTTTTAAAAAGAAACTGTGAACTTAGAATATTTTTTAAAAAGAAACTGTGAACTTAGAATATTTTTTAAAAAGAAACTGTGAACTTAGAATATTTTTTTTAAAAAAGAACTGGGACTTAGAATATTTTTTAAAAACAAACTGTAAACTTAGAATATTTTTTAAAAAGATACTGTGAACTTAGAATATTTTTTAAAAACAAACTGTCAACTTAGAATATTTTTTAAAAAGAAACTGTGAACTTAGAATATTTTTTTTAAAAAAGAACTGGGACTTAGAATATTTTTTAAAAACAAACTGTAAACTTAGAATATTTTTTAAAAAGATACTGTGAACTTAGAATATTTTTTAAAAACAAACTGTCAACTTAGAATATTTTTTAAAAAGAAACTGTGAACTTAGAATATTTTTTTTAAAAAAGAACTGGTACTTAGAATATTTTTCAAAAGCAAACTGTAAACTTGGCATATTTTTTAAAAAGAAACTGTGAACTTAGAATATTTTTTAAAAACAAACTGTTAACTTAGAATATTTTTTAAAAAGAAACTGTGAACTTAGAATATTTTTTTTAAAAAAGAACTGGGACTTAGAATATTTTTTAAAAACAAACTGTAAACTTAGAATATTTTTTAAAAAGAAACTGTGAACTTAGAATATTTTTTAAAAAAAGAAACTGTGAACTTAGAATATTTTTTAAAAAGAAACTGTGAACTTAGAATATTTTTTTTAAAAAAGAACTGGGACTTAGAATATTTTTTAAAAACAAACTGTAAACTTAGAATATTTTTTAAAAAGATACTGTGAACTTAGAATATTTTTTAAAAACAAACTGTCAACTTAGAATATTTTTTAAAAAGAAACTGTGAACTTAGAATATTTTTTTTAAAAAAGAACTGGGACTTAGAATATTTTTTAAAAACAAACTGTAAACTTAGAATATTTTTTAAAAAGATACTGTGAACTTAGAATATTTTTTAAAAACAAACTGTCAACTTAGAATATTTTTTAAAAAGAAACTGTGAACTTAGAATATTTTTTTTAAAAAAGAACTGGTACTTAGAATATTTTTCAAAAGCAAACTGTAAACTTGGCATATTTTTTAAAAAGAAACTGTGAACTTAGAATATTTTTTAAAAACAAACTGTTAACTTAGAATATTTTTTAAAAAGAAACTGTGAACTTAGAATATTTTTTTTAAAAAAGAACTGGGACTTAAAATATTTTTTAAAAACAAACTGTATACTTAGAATATTTTTTAAAAAGATACTGTGAACTTAGAATATTTTTTAAAAACAAACTGTAAACTTAGAATATTTTTTAAAAAGAAACTGTGAACTTAGAATATTTTTTAAAAAGAAACTGTGAACTTAGAATATTTTTTTTAAAAAAGAACTGGGACTTAGAATATTTTTTAAAAACAAACTGTAAACTTAGAATATTTTTTAAAAAGAAACTGTGAACTTAGAATATTTTTTAAAAAAAGAAACTGTGAACTTAGAATATTTTTTAAAAAGAAACTGTGAACTTAGAATATTTTTTTTAAAAAAGAACTGGGACTTAGAATATTTTTTAAAAACAAACTGTAAACTTAGAATATTTTTTAAAAAGATACTGTGAACTTAGAATATTTTTTAAAAACAAACTGTCAACTTAGAATATTTTTTAAAAAGAAACTGTGAACTTAGAATATTTTTTTTAAAAAAGAACTGGGACTTAGAATATTTTTTAAAAACAAACTGTAAACTTAGAATATTTTTTATAAAGATACTGTGAACTTAGAATATTTTTTAAAAACAAACTGTAAACTTAGAATATTTTTTAAAAAGAAACTGTGAACTTAGAATATTTTTTAAAAAGAAACTGTGAACTTAGAATATTTTTTAAAAAGAAACTGTGAACTTAGAATATTTTTTTTAAAAAAGAACTGGGACTTAGAATATTTTTTAAAAACAAACTGTAAACTTAGAATATTTTTTAAAAAGAAACTGTGAACTTAGAATATTTTTTAAAAAAAGAAACTGTGAACTTAGAATATTTTTTAAAAAGAAACTGTGAACTTAGAATATTTTTTTTAAAAAAGAACTGGGACTTAGAATATTTTTTAAAAACAAACTGTAAACTTAGAATATTTTTTAAAAAGATACTGTGAACTTAGAATATTTTTTAAAAACAAACTGTCAACTTAGAATATTTTTTAAAAAGAAACTGTGAACTTAGAATATTTTTTTTAAAAAAGAACTGGGACTTAGAATATTTTTTAAAAACAAACTGTAAACTTAGAATATTTTTTATAAAGATACTGTGAACTTAGAATATTTTTTAAAAACAAACTGTAAACTTAGAATATTTTTTAAAAAGAAACTGTGAACTTAGAATATTTTTTAAAAAGAAACTGTGAACTTAGAATATTTTTTAAAAAGAAACTGTGAACTTAGAATATTTTTTTTAAAAAAGAACTGGGACTTAGAATATTTTTTAAAAACAAACTGTAAACTTAGAATATTTTTTAAAAAGAAACTGTGAACTTAGAATATTTTTTAAAAAGAAACTGTGAACTTAGAATATTTTTTAAAAAGAAACTGTGAACTTAGAATATTTTTTAAAAAGAAACTGTGAACTTAGAATATTTTTTTTAAAAAAGAACTGGGACTTAGAATATTTTTTAAAAACAAACTGTAAACTTAGAATATTTTTTAAAAAGATACTGTGAACTTAGAATATTTTTTAAAAACAAACTGTCAACTTAGAATATTTTTTAAAAAGAAACTGTGAACTTAGAATATTTTTTTTAAAAAAGAACTGGGACTTAGAATATTTTTTAAAAACAAACTGTAAACTTAGAATATTTTTTATAAAGATACTGTGAACTTAGAATATTTTTTAAAAACAAACTGTAAACTTAGAATATTTTTTAAAAAGAAACTGTGAACTTAGAATATTTTTTAAAAAGAAACTGTGAACTTAGAATATTTTTTAAAAAGAAACTGTGAACTTAGAATATTTTTTTTAAAAAAGAACTGGGACTTAGAATATTTTTTAAAAACAAACTGTAAACTTAGAATATTTTTTAAAAAGAAACTGTGAACTTAGAATATTTTTTAAAAAAAGAAACTGTGAACTTAGAATATTTTTTAAAAAGAAACTGTGAACTTAGAATATTTTTTTTAAAAAAGAACTGGGACTTAGAATATTTTTTAAAAACAAACTGTAAACTTAGAATATTTTTTAAAAAGATACTGTGAACTTAGAATATTTTTTAAAAACAAACTGTCAACTTAGAATATTTTTTAAAAAGAAACTGTGAACTTAGAATATTTTTTTTAAAAAAGAACTGGGACTTAGAATATTTTTTAAAAACAAACTGTAAACTTAGAATATTTTTTATAAAGATACTGTGAACTTAGAATATTTTTTAAAAACAAACTGTAAACTTAGAATATTTTTTAAAAAGAAACTGTGAACTTAGAATATTTTTTAAAAAGAAACTGTGAACTTAGAATATTTTTTAAAAAGAAACTGTGAACTTAGAATATTTTTTTTAAAAAAGAACTGGGACTTAGAATATTTTTTAAAAACAAACTGTAAACTTAGAATATTTTTTAAAAAGAAACTGTGAACTTAGAATATTTTTTAAAAAGAAACTGTGAACTTAGAATATTTTTTAAAAAGAAACTGTGAACTTAGAATATTTTTTAAAAAGAAACTGTGAACTTAGAATATTTTTTTTAAAAAAGAACTGGGACTTAGAATATTTTTTAAAAACAAACTGTAAACTTAGAATATTTTTTAAAAAGATACTGTGAACTTAGAATATTTTTTAAAAACAAACTGTCAACTTAGAATATTTTTTAAAAAGAAACTGTGAACTTAGAATATTTTTTTTAAAAAAGAACTGGGACTTAGAATATTTTTTAAAAACAAACTGTAAACTTAGAATATTTTTTAAAAAGATACTGTGAACTTAGAATATTTTTTAAAAACAAACTGTCAACTTAGAATATTTTTTAAAAAGAAACTGTGAACTTAGAATATTTTTTTTAAAAAAGAACTGGTACTTAGAATATTTTTCAAAAGCAAACTGTAAACTTGGCATATTTTTTAAAAAGAAACTGTGAACTTAGAATATTTTTTAAAAACAAACTGTTAACTTAGAATATTTTTTAAAAAGAAACTGTGAACTTAGAATATTTTTTTTAAAAAAGAACTGGGACTTAGAATATTTTTTAAAAACAAACTGTAAACTTAGAATATTTTTTAAAAAGAAACTGTGAACTTAGAATATTTTTTAAAAAAAGAAACTGTGAACTTAGAATATTTTTTAAAAAGAAACTGTGAACTTAGAATATTTTTTTTAAAAAAGAACTGGGACTTAGAATATTTTTTAAAAACAAACTGTAAACTTAGAATATTTTTTAAAAAGATACTGTGAACTTAGAATATTTTTTAAAAACAAACTGTCAACTTAGAATATTTTTTAAAAAGAAACTGTGAACTTAGAATATTTTTTAAAAAAAGAAACTGTGAACTTAGAATATTTTTTAAAAAGAAACTGTGAACTTAGAATATTTTTTTTAAAAAAGAACTGGGACTTAAAATATTTTTTAAAAACAAACTGTATACTTAGAATATTTTTTAAAAAGATACTGTGAACTTAGAATATTTTTTAAAAACAAACTGTAAACTTAGAATATTTTTTAAAAAGAAACTGTGAACTTAGAATATTTTTTAAAAAGAAACTGTGAACTTAGAATATTTTTTTTAAAAAAGAACTGGGACTTAGAATATTTTTTAAAAACAAACTGTAAACTTAGAATATTTTTTAAAAAGAAACTGTGAACTTAGAATATTTTTTAAAAAAAGAAACTGTGAACTTAGAATATTTTTTAAAAAGAAACTGTGAACTTAGAATATTTTTTTTAAAAAAGAACTGGGACTTAGAATATTTTTTAAAAACAAACTGTAAACTTAGAATATTTTTTAAAAAGATACTGTGAACTTAGAATATTTTTTAAAAACAAACTGTCAACTTAGAATATTTTTTAAAAAGAAACTGTGAACTTAGAATATTTTTTTTAAAAAAGAACTGGTACTTAGAATATTTTTCAAAAGCAAACTGTAAACTTGGCATATTTTTTAAAAACAAACTGTAAACTTAGAATATTTTTTAAAAAGAAACTGTGAACTTAGAATATTTTTTAAAAAAAGAAACTGTGAACTTAGAATATTTTTTAAAAAGAAACTGTGAACTTAGAATATTTTTTAAAAAGAAACTGTGAACTTAGAATATTTTTTTTAAAAAAGAACTGGGACTTAGAATATTTTTTAAAAACAAACTGTAAACTTAGAATATTTTTTAAAAAGAAACTGTGAACTTAGAATATTTTTTAAAAAAAGAAACTGTGAACTTAGAATATTTTTTAAAAAGAAACTGTGAACTTAGAATATTTTTTTTAAAAAAGAACTGGGACTTAGAATATTTTTTAAAAACAAACTGTAAACTTAGAATATTTTTTAAAAAGATACTGTGAACTTAGAATATTTTTTAAAAACAAACTGTCAACTTAGAATATTTTTTAAAAAGAAACTGTGAACTTAGAATATTTTTTTTAAAAAAGAACTGGGACTTAGAATATTTTTTAAAAACAAACTGTAAACTTAGAATATTTTTTAAAAAGATACTGTGAACTTAGAATATTTTTTAAAAACAAACTGTCAACTTAGAATATTTTTTAAAAAGAAACTGTGAACTTAGAATATTTTTTTTAAAAAAGAACTGGTACTTAGAATATTTTTCAAAAGCAAACTGTAAACTTGGCATATTTTTTAAAAAGAAACTGTGAACTTAGAATATTTTTTAAAAACAAACTGTTAACTTAGAATATTTTTTAAAAAGAAACTGTGAACTTAGAATATTTTTTTTAAAAAAGAACTGGGACTTAAAATATTTTTTAAAAACAAACTGTATACTTAGAATATTTTTTAAAAAGATACTGTGAACTTAGAATATTTTTTAAAAACAAACTGTAAACTTAGAATATTTTTTAAAAAGAAACTGTGAACTTAGAATATTTTTTAAAAAGAAACTGTGAACTTAGAATATTTTTTTTAAAAAAGAACTGGGACTTAGAATATTTTTTAAAAACAAACTGTAAACTTAGAATATTTTTTAAAAAGAAACTGTGAACTTAGAATATTTTTTAAAAAAAGAAACTGTGAACTTAGAATATTTTTTAAAAAGAAACTGTGAACTTAGAATATTTTTTTTAAAAAAGAACTGGGACTTAGAATATTTTTTAAAAACAAACTGTAAACTTAGAATATTTTTTAAAAAGATACTGTGAACTTAGAATATTTTTTAAAAACAAACTGTCAACTTAGAATATTTTTTAAAAAGAAACTGTGAACTTAGAATATTTTTTTTAAAAAAGAACTGGGACTTAGAATATTTTTTAAAAACAAACTGTAAACTTAGAATATTTTTTATAAAGATACTGTGAACTTAGAATATTTTTTAAAAACAAACTGTAAACTTAGAATATTTTTTAAAAAGAAACTGTGAACTTAGAATATTTTTTAAAAAGAAACTGTGAACTTAGAATATTTTTTAAAAAGAAACTGTGAACTTAGAATATTTTTTTTAAAAAAGAACTGGGACTTAGAATATTTTTTAAAAACAAACTGTAAACTTAGAATATTTTTTAAAAAGAAACTGTGAACTTAGAATATTTTTTAAAAAAAGAAACTGTGAACTTAGAATATTTTTTAAAAAGAAACTGTGAACTTAGAATATTTTTTTTAAAAAAGAACTGGGACTTAGAATATTTTTTAAAAACAAACTGTAAACTTAGAATATTTTTTAAAAAGATACTGTGAACTTAGAATATTTTTTAAAAACAAACTGTCAACTTAGAATATTTTTTAAAAAGAAACTGTGAACTTAGAATATTTTTTTTAAAAAAGAACTGGGACTTAGAATATTTTTTAAAAACAAACTGTAAACTTAGAATATTTTTTATAAAGATACTGTGAACTTAGAATATTTTTTAAAAACAAACTGTAAACTTAGAATATTTTTTAAAAAGAAACTGTGAACTTAGAATATTTTTTAAAAAGAAACTGTGAACTTAGAATATTTTTTAAAAAGAAACTGTGAACTTAGAATATTTTTTTTAAAAAAGAACTGGGACTTAGAATATTTTTTAAAAACAAACTGTAAACTTAGAATATTTTTTAAAAAGATACTGTGAACTTAGAATATTTTTTAAAAAAAAACTGTAAACTTAGAATATTTTTTAAAAAGATACTGTGAACTTAGAATATTTTTTAAAAACAAACTGTCAACTTAGAATATTTTTTAAAAAGAAACTGTGAACTTAGAATATTTTTTTTAAAAAAGAACTGGGACTTAGAATATTTTTTAAAAACAAACTGTAAACTTAGAATATTTTTTAAAAAGATACTGTGAACTTAGAATATTTTTTAAAAACAAACTGTAAACTTAGAATATTTTTTAAAAAGAAACTGTGAACTTAGAATATTTGTTAAAAAGAAACTGTGCACTTAGAATATTTTTTAACAAAAGAACTGGGACTTAGAATATTTTTTAAAAAGAAACTGTGAACTTAGAATATTTTTTAAAAAGATACTGTGAACTTAGAATATTTTTTAAAAACAAACTGTCAACTTAGAATATTTTTTAAAAAGAAACTGTGAACTAAGAATATTTTTTAAAAAAAGAACTGGGACTTAGAATATTTTTTAAAAAAAGAAACTGTGGACTTAGAATATTCTTTTTAAAAAGAACTGGGACCTAGAATATTTCTTAAAAACAAACTGTAAGCTTATAATATTTTTTAAAAAGAAACTGTGCACTTAGAATATTTTTAAAAAAAAGAAACTGTGAATTTAGAATATTTTTTTAAAAAAGAACTGGGACTTAAAATATTTTTTAAAAACAAACTGTATACTTAGAATATTTTTTAAAAAGATACTGTGAACTTAGAATATTTTTTAAAAACAAACTGTAAACTTAGAATATTTTTTAAAAAGAAACTGTGAGCTTAGAATATTTTTTAAAAAGAAACTGTAAACTTAGAATATTTTTTAAAAAGATACTGTGAACTTAGAATATTTTTTAAAAACAAACTGTAAACTTAGAATATTTTTTAAAAAGAAACTGTGAACTTAGAATACTTTTTTAAAAAAAGAACTGGGACTTAGAATATTTTTTAAAAAGAAACTGTGAACTTAGAATATTTTTTAAAAAGAAAGTGTGAACTTAGAATATTTGTTAAAAAGAAACTGTGAACTTAGAATATTTTTTAAAAAGAAACTGTGAACTTAGAATATTTTTTTTAAAAAAGAACTGGGACTTAGAATATTTTTCAAAAGCAAACTGTAAACTTGGCATATTTTTTAAAAAGAAACTGTGAACTTAGAAGATTTTTTAAAAACCAACTGTAAACTTAGAATATTTTTTAAAAAGAAACTGTGAACTTAGAATACTTTTTTAAAAAAAGAACTGGGACTTAGAATATTTTTTAAAAAGAAACTGTGAACTTAGAATATTTTTTAAAAAGAAAGTGTGAACTTAGAATATTTGTTAAAAAGAAACTGTGAACTTAGAATATTTTTTAAAAAGAAACTGTGAACTTAGAATATTTTTTTTAAAAAAGAACTGGGACTTAGAATATTTTTCAAAAGCAAACTGTAAACTTGGCATATTTTTTAAAAAGAAACTGTGAACTTAGAATATTTTTTAAAAACAAACTGTTAACTTAGAATATTTTTTAAAAAGAAACTGTGAACTTAGAATATTTTTTTTAAAAAAGAACTGGGACTTAAAATATTTTTTAAAAACAAACTGTATACTTAGAATATTTTTTAAAAAGATACTGTGAACTTAGAATATTTTTTAAAAACAAACTGTAAACTTAGAATATTTTTTAAAAAGAAACTGTGAACTTAGAATATTTTTTAAAAAGAAACTGTGAACTTAGAATATTTTTTAAAAAGAAACTGTGAACTTAGAATATTTTTTAAAAAGAAACTGTGAACTTAGAATATTTTTTTTAAAAAAGAACTGGGACTTAGAATATTTTTTAAAAACAAACTGTAAACTTAGAATATTTTTTAAAAAGAAACTGTGAACTTAGAATATTTTTTAAAAAAAGAAACTGTGAACTTAGAATATTTTTTAAAAAGAAACTGTGAACTTAGAATATTTTTTTTAAAAAAGAACTGGGACTTAGAATATTTTTTAAAAACAAACTGTAAACTTAGAATATTTTTTAAAAAGATACTGTGAACTTAGAATATTTTTTAAAAACAAACTGTCAACTTAGAATATTTTTTAAAAAGAAACTGTGAACTTAGAATATTTTTTTTAAAAAAGAACTGGGACTTAGAATATTTTTTAAAAACAAACTGTAAACTTAGAATATTTTTTAAAAAGATACTGTGAACTTAGAATATTTTTTAAAAACAAACTGTCAACTTAGAATATTTTTTAAAAAGAAACTGTGAACTTAGAATATTTTTTTTAAAAAAGAACTGGTACTTAGAATATTTTTCAAAAGCAAACTGTAAACTTGGCATATTTTTTAAAAAGAAACTGTGAACTTAGAATATTTTTTAAAAACAAACTGTTAACTTAGAATATTTTTTAAAAAGAAACTGTGAACTTAGAATATTTTTTTTAAAAAAGAACTGGGACTTAAAATATTTTTTAAAAACAAACTGTATACTTAGAATATTTTTTAAAAAGATACTGTGAACTTAGAATATTTTTTAAAAACAAACTGTAAACTTAGAATATTTTTTAAAAAGAAACTGTGAACTTAGAATATTTTTTAAAAAGAAACTGTGAACTTAGAATATTTTTTTTAAAAAAGAACTGGGACTTAGAATATTTTTTAAAAACAAACTGTAAACTTAGAATATTTTTTAAAAAGAAACTGTGAACTTAGAATATTTTTTAAAAAAAGAAACTGTGAACTTAGAATATTTTTTAAAAAGAAACTGTGAACTTAGAATATTTTTTTTAAAAAAGAACTGGGACTTAGAATATTTTTTAAAAACAAACTGTAAACTTAGAATATTTTTTAAAAAGATACTGTGAACTTAGAATATTTTTTAAAAACAAACTGTCAACTTAGAATATTTTTTAAAAAGAAACTGTGAACTTAGAATATTTTTTTTAAAAAAGAACTGGGACTTAGAATATTTTTTAAAAACAAACTGTAAACTTAGAATATTTTTTAAAAAGAAACTGTGAACTTAGAATATTTTTTAAAAAGATACTGTGAACTTAGAATATTTTTTAAAAACGAACTGTCAACTTAGAATATTTTTTAAAAAGAAACTGTAAACTTAGAATATTTTTTTTAAAAAAGAACTGGGACTTAGAATATTTTTTAAAAAAAGAAACTGTGAACTTAGAATATTTTTTTTAAAAAGAACTGGGACCTAGAATATTTCTTAAAAACAAACTGTAAGCTTATAATATTTTTTAAAAAGAAACTGTGCACTTAGAATATTTTAAAAAAAAAGAAACTGTGAATTTAGAATATTTTTTTAAAAAAGAACTGGGACTTAGAATATTTTTCAAAAGCAAACTGTAAACTTGGCATATTTTTTAAAAAGAAACTGTGAACTTAGAATATTTTTTAAAAACAAACTGTCAACTTAGAATATTTTTTAAAAAGAAACTGTGAACTTAGAATATTTTTTTTAAAAAAGAACTGGGACTTAGAATATTTTTTAAAAACAAACTGTAAACTTAGAATATTTTTTAAAAAGATACTGTGAACTTAGAATATTTTTTAAAAACAAACTGTAAACTTAGAATATTTTTTAAAAAGAAACTGTGAACTTAGAATATTTTTTAAAAACAAACTGTAAACTTAGAATATTTTTTAAAAAGATACTGTGAACTTAGAATATTTTTTAAAAACAAACTGTAAACTTAGAATATTTTTTAAAAAGAAACTGTGAACTTAGAATATTTTTTAAAAACAAACTGTAAACTTAGAATATTTTTAAAAAAAAGAAACTGTGAATTTAGAATATTTTCTTTAAAAAAGAACTGGGACTTAGAATATTTTTTAAAAACAAACTGTAAACTTAGAATATTTTTTAAAAAGATACTGTGAACTTAGAATATTTTTTAAAAACAAACTGTAAACTTAGAATATTTTTTAAAAAGATACTGTGAACTTAGAATATTTTTTAAAAACAAACTGTAAACTTAGAATATTTTTAAAAAAAAGAAACTGTGAATTTAGAATATTTTTTTTAAAAAAGAACTGGGACTTAGAATATTTTTCAAAAACAAACTGTAAACTTGGCATATTTTTTAAAAAGAAACTGTGAACTTAGAAGATTTTTTAAAAACCAACTGTAAACTTAGAATATTTTTTAAAAAGAAACTGTGAACTTAGAATACTTTTTTAAAAAAAGAACTGGGACTTAGAATATTTTTTAAAAAGAAACTGTGAACTTAGAATATTTTTTAAAAAGAAACTGTGAACTTAGAATATTTGTTAAAAAGAAACTGTGAACTTAGAATATTTTTTAAAAAGAAACTGTGAACTTAGAATATTTTTTTTAAAAAAGAACTGGGACTTAGAATATTTTTCAAAAGCAAACTGTAAGCTTATAATATTTTTTAAAAAGAAACTGTGCACTTAGAATATTTTAAAAAAAAAGAAACTGTGAACTTAGAATATTTTTTAAAAAGAAACTGTGAACTTAGAATATTTTTTTTAAAAAAGAACTGGGACTTAGAATATTTTTTAAAAACAAACTGTAAACTTAGAATATTTTTTAAAAAGATACTGTGAACTTAGAATATTTTTTAAAAACAAACTGTCAACTTAGAATATTTTTTAAAAAGAAACTGTGAACTTAGAATATTTTTTTTAAAAAAGAACTGGGACTTAGAATATTTTTTAAAAACAAACTGTAAACTTAGAATATTTTTTAAAAAGAAACTGTGAACTTAGAATATTTTTTAAAAAGATACTGTGAACTTAGAATATTTTTTAAAAACGAACTGTCAACTTAGAATATTTTTTAAAAAGAAACTGTAAACTTAGAATATTTTTTTTAAAAAAGAACTGGGACTTAGAATATTTTTTAAAAAAAGAAACTGTGAACTTAGAATATTTTTTTTAAAAAGAACTGGGACCTAGAATATTTCTTAAAAACAAACTGTAAGCTTATAATATTTTTTAAAAAGAAACTGTGCACTTAGAATATTTTAAAAAAAAAGAAACTGTGAATTTAGAATATTTTTTTAAAAAAGAACTGGGACTTAGAATATTTTTCAAAAGCAAACTGTAAACTTGGCATATTTTTTAAAAAGAAACTGTGAACTTAGAATATTTTTTAAAAACAAACTGTCAACTTAGAATATTTTTTAAAAAGAAACTGTGAACTTAGAATATTTTTTTTAAAAAAGAACTGGGACTTAGAATATTTTTTAAAAACAAACTGTAAACTTAGAATATTTTTTAAAAAGATACTGTGAACTTAGAATATTTTTTAAAAACAAACTGTAAACTTAGAATATTTTTTAAAAAGAAACTGTGAACTTAGAATATTTTTTAAAAACAAACTGTAAACTTAGAATATTTTTTAAAAAGATACTGTGAACTTAGAATATTTTTTAAAAACAAACTGTAAACTTAGAATATTTTTTAAAAAGAAACTGTGAACTTAGAATATTTTTTAAAAACAAACTGTAAACTTAGAATATTTTTAAAAAAAAGAAACTGTGAATTTAGAATATTTTCTTTAAAAAAGAACTGGGACTTAGAATATTTTTTAAAAACAAACTGTAAACTTAGAATATTTTTTAAAAAGATACTGTGAACTTAGAATATTTTTTAAAAACAAACTGTAAACTTAGAATATTTTTTAAAAAGATACTGTGAACTTAGAATATTTTTTAAAAAGATACTGTGAACTTAGAATATTTTTTAAAAACAAACTGTAAACTTAGAATATTTTTTAAAAAGAAACTGTGAACTTAGAATATTTTTTAAAAAGATACTGTGAACTTAGAATATTTTTTAAAAACGAACTGTCAACTTAGAATATTTTTTAAAAAGAAACTGTAAACTTAGAATATTTTTTTTAAAAAAGAACTGGGACTTAGAATATTTTTTAAAAAAAGAAACTGTGAACTTAGAATATTTTTTTTAAAAAGAACTGGGACCTAGAATATTTCTTAAAAACAAACTGTAAGCTTATAATATTTTTTAAAAAGAAACTGTGCACTTAGAATATTTTAAAAAAAAAGAAACTGTGAATTTAGAATATTTTTTTAAAAAAGAACTGGGACTTAGAATATTTTTCAAAAGCAAACTGTAAACTTGGCATATTTTTTAAAAAGAAACTGTGAACTTAGAATATTTTTTAAAAACAAACTGTCAACTTAGAATATTTTTTAAAAAGAAACTGTGAACTTAGAATATTTTTTTTAAAAAAGAACTGGGACTTAGAATATTTTTTAAAAACAAACTGTAAACTTAGAATATTTTTTAAAAAGATACTGTGAACTTAGAATATTTTTTAAAAACAAACTGTAAACTTAGAATATTTTTTAAAAAGAAACTGTGAACTTAGAATATTTTTTAAAAACAAACTGTAAACTTAGAATATTTTTTAAAAAGATACTGTGAACTTAGAATATTTTTTAAAAACAAACTGTAAACTTAGAATATTTTTTAAAAAGAAACTGTGAACTTAGAATATTTTTTAAAAACAAACTGTAAACTTAGAATATTTTTAAAAAAAAGAAACTGTGAATTTAGAATATTTTCTTTAAAAAAGAACTGGGACTTAGAATATTTTTTAAAAACAAACTGTAAACTTAGAATATTTTTTAAAAAGATACTGTGAACTTAGAATATTTTTTAAAAACAAACTGTAAAATTAGAATATTTTTTAAAAAGATACTGTGAACTTAGAATATTTTTTAAAAACAAACTGTAAACTTAGAATATTTTTAAAAAAAAGAAACTGTGAATTTAGAATATTTTTTTTAAAAAAGAACTGGGACTTAGAATATTTTTCAAAAACAAACTGTAAACTTGGCATATTTTTTAAAAAGAAACTGTGAACTTAGAAGATTTTTTAAAAACCAACTGTAAACTTAGAATATTTTTTAAAAAGAAACTGTGAACTTAGAATACTTTTTTAAAAAAAGAACTGGGACTTAGAATATTTTTTAAAAAGAAACTGTGAACTTAGAATATTTTTTAAAAAGAAACTGTGAACTTAGAATATTTGTTAAAAAGAAACTGTGAACTTAGAATATTTTTTAAAAAGAAACTGTGAACTTAGAATATTTTTTTTAAAAAAGAACTGGGACTTAGAATATTTTTCAAAAGCAAACTGTAAGCTTATAATATTTTTTAAAAAGAAACTGTGCACTTAGAATATTTTAAAAAAAAAGAAACTGTGAATTTAGAATATTTTTTTAAAAAAGAACTGGGACTTAGAATATTTTTCAAAAGCAAACTGTAAACTTGGCATATTTTTTAAAAAGAAACTGTGAACTTAGAATATTTTTTAAAAACAAACTGTCAACTTAGAATATTTTTTAAAAAGAAACTGTGAACTTAGAATATTTTTTTTAAAAAAGAACTGGGACTTAGAATATTTTTTAAAAACAAACTGTAAACTTAGAATATTTTTTAAAAAGATACTGTGAACTTAGAATATTTTTTAAAAACAAACTGTAAACTTAGAATATTTTTTAAAAAGAAACTGTGAACTTAGAATATTTTTTAAAAACAAACTGTAAACTTAGAATATTTTTTAAAAAGATACTGTGAACTTAGAATATTTTTTAAAAACAAACTGTAAACTTAGAATATTTTTTAAAAAGAAACTGTGAACTTAGAATATTTTTTAAAAACAAACTGTAAACTTAGAATATTTTTAAAAAAAAGAAACTGTGAATTTAGAATATTTTCTTTAAAAAAGAACTGGGACTTAGAATATTTTTTAAAAACAAACTGTAAACTTAGAATATTTTTTAAAAAGATACTGTGAACTTAGAATATTTTTTAAAAACAAACTGTAAACTTAGAATATTTTTTAAAAAGATACTGTGAACTTAGAATATTTTTTAAAAAGATACTGTGAACTTAGAATATTTTTTAAAAACAAACTGTAAACTTAGAATATTTTTTAAAAAGAAACTGTGAACTTAGAATATTTTTTAAAAAGATACTGTGAACTTAGAATATTTTTTAAAAACGAACTGTCAACTTAGAATATTTTTTAAAAAGAAACTGTAAACTTAGAATATTTTTTTTAAAAAAGAACTGGGACTTAGAATATTTTTTAAAAAAAGAAACTGTGAACTTAGAATATTTTTTTTAAAAAGAACTGGGACCTAGAATATTTCTTAAAAACAAACTGTAAGCTTATAATATTTTTTAAAAAGAAACTGTGCACTTAGAATATTTTAAAAAAAAAGAAACTGTGAATTTAGAATATTTTTTTAAAAAAGAACTGGGACTTAGAATATTTTTCAAAAGCAAACTGTAAACTTGGCATATTTTTTAAAAAGAAACTGTGAACTTAGAATATTTTTTAAAAACAAACTGTCAACTTAGAATATTTTTTAAAAAGAAACTGTGAACTTAGAATATTTTTTTTAAAAAAGAACTGGGACTTAGAATATTTTTTAAAAACAAACTGTAAACTTAGAATATTTTTTAAAAAGATACTGTGAACTTAGAATATTTTTTAAAAACAAACTGTAAACTTAGAATATTTTTTAAAAAGAAACTGTGAACTTAGAATATTTTTTAAAAACAAACTGTAAACTTAGAATATTTTTTAAAAAGATACTGTGAACTTAGAATATTTTTTAAAAACAAACTGTAAACTTAGAATATTTTTTAAAAAGAAACTGTGAACTTAGAATATTTTTTAAAAACAAACTGTAAACTTAGAATATTTTTAAAAAAAAGAAACTGTGAATTTAGAATATTTTCTTTAAAAAAGAACTGGGACTTAGAATATTTTTTAAAAACAAACTGTAAACTTAGAATATTTTTTAAAAAGATACTGTGAACTTAGAATATTTTTTAAAAACAAACTGTAAAATTAGAATATTTTTTAAAAAGATACTGTGAACTTAGAATATTTTTTAAAAACAAACTGTAAACTTAGAATATTTTTAAAAAAAAGAAACTGTGAATTTAGAATATTTTTTTTAAAAAAGAACTGGGACTTAGAATATTTTTCAAAAACAAACTGTAAACTTGGCATATTTTTTAAAAAGAAACTGTGAACTTAGAAGATTTTTTAAAAACCAACTGTAAACTTAGAATATTTTTTAAAAAGAAACTGTGAACTTAGAATACTTTTTTAAAAAAAGAACTGGGACTTAGAATATTTTTTAAAAAGAAACTGTGAACTTAGAATATTTTTTAAAAAGAAACTGTGAACTTAGAATATTTGTTAAAAAGAAACTGTGAACTTAGAATATTTTTTAAAAAGAAACTGTGAACTTAGAATATTTTTTTTAAAAAAGAACTGGGACTTAGAATATTTTTCAAAAGCAAACTGTAAGCTTATAATATTTTTTAAAAAGAAACTGTGCACTTAGAATATTTTAAAAAAAAAGAAACTGTGAACTTAGAATATTTTTTAAAAAGAAACTGTGAACTTAGAATATTTTTTTTAAAAAAGAACTGGGACTTAGAATATTTTTTAAAAACAAACTGTAAACTTAGAATATTTTTTAAAAAGATACTGTGAACTTAGAATATTTTTTAAAAACAAACTGTCAACTTAGAATATTTTTTAAAAAGAAACTGTGAACTTAGAATATTTTTTTTAAAAAAGAACTGGGACTTAGAATATTTTTTAAAAACAAACTGTAAACTTAGAATATTTTTTAAAAAGAAACTGTGAACTTAGAATATTTTTTAAAAAGATACTGTGAACTTAGAATATTTTTTAAAAACGAACTGTCAACTTAGAATATTTTTTAAAAAGAAACTGTAAACTTAGAATATTTTTTTTAAAAAAGAACTGGGACTTAGAATATTTTTTAAAAAGAAACTGTGAACTTAGAATATTTTTTAAAAAGAAACTGTGCACTTAGAATATTTTAAAAAAAAAGAAACTGTGAATTTAGAATATTTTTTTAAAAAAGAACTGGGACTTAGAATATTTTTCAAAAGCAAACTGTAAACTTGGCATATTTTTTAAAAAGAAACTGTGAACTTAGAATATTTTTTAAAAACAAACTGTCAACTTAGAATATTTTTTAAAAAGAAACTGTGAACTTAGAATATTTTTTTTAAAAAAGAACTGGGACTTAGAATATTTTTTAAAAACAAACTGTAAACTTAGAATATTTTTTAAAAAGATACTGTGAACTTAGAATATTTTTTAAAAACAAACTGTAAACTTAGAATATTTTTTAAAAAGAAACTGTGAACTTAGAATATTTTTTAAAAACAAACTGTAAACTTAGAATATTTTTTAAAAAGATACTGTGAACTTAGAATATTTTTTAAAAACAAACTGTAAACTTAGAATATTTTTTAAAAAGAAACTGTGAACTTAGAATATTTTTTAAAAACAAACTGTAAACTTAGAATATTTTTAAAAAAAAGAAACTGTGAATTTAGAATATTTTCTTTAAAAAAGAACTGGGACTTAGAATATTTTTTAAAAACAAACTGTAAACTTAGAATATTTTTTAAAAAGATACTGTGAACTTAGAATATTTTTTAAAAACAAACTGTCAACTTAGAATATTTTTTAAAAAGAAACTGTGAACTTAGAATATTTTTTTTAAAAAAGAACTGGGACTTAGAATATTTTTTAAAAACAAACTGTAAACTTAGAATATTTTTTAAAAAGAAACTGTGAACTTAGAATATTTTTTAAAAAGATACTGTGAACTTAGAATATTTTTTAAAAACGAACTGTCAACTTAGAATATTTTTTAAAAAGAAACTGTAAACTTAGAATATTTTTTTTAAAAAAGAACTGGGACTTAGAATATTTTTTAAAAAAAGAAACTGTGAACTTAGAATATTTTTTTTTAAAAGAACTGGGACCTAGAATATTTCTTAAAAACAAACTGTAAGCTTATAATATTTTTTAAAAAGAAACTGTGCACTTAGAATATTTTAAAAAAAAAGAAACTGTGAATTTAGAATATTTTTTTAAAAAAGAACTGGGACTTAGAATATTTTTCAAAAGCAAACTGTAAACTTGGCATATTTTTTAAAAAGAAACTGTGAACTTAGAATATTTTTTAAAAACAAACTGTCAACTTAGAATATTTTTTAAAAAGAAACTGTGAACTTAGAATATTTTTTTTAAAAAAGAACTGGGACTTAGAATATTTTTTAAAAACAAACTGTAAACTTAGAATATTTTTTAAAAAGATACTGTGAACTTAGAATATTTTTTAAAAACAAACTGTAAACTTAGAATATTTTTTAAAAAGAAACTGTGAACTTAGAATATTTTTTAAAAACAAACTGTAAACTTAGAATATTTTTTAAAAAGATACTGTGAACTTAGAATATTTTTTAAAAACAAACTGTAAACTTAGAATATTTTTTAAAAAGAAACTGTGAACTTAGAATATTTTTTAAAAACAAACTGTAAACTTAGAATATTTTTAAAAAAAAGAAACTGTGAATTTAGAATATTTTCTTTAAAAAAGAACTGGGACTTAGAATATTTTTTAAAAACAAACTGTAAACTTAGAATATTTTTTAAAAAGATACTGTGAACTTAGAATATTTTTTAAAAACAAACTGTAAACTTAGAATATTTTTTAAAAAGATACTGTGAACTTAGAATATTTTTTAAAAACAAACTGTAAACTTAGAATATTTTTAAAAAAAAGAAACTGTGAATTTAGAATATTTTTTTTAAAAAAGAACTGGGACTTAGAATATTTTTCAAAAACAAACTGTAAACTTGGCATATTTTTTAAAAAGAAACTGTGAACTTAGAAGATTTTTTAAAAACCAACTGTAAACTTAGAATATTTTTTAAAAAGAAACTGTGAACTTAGAATACTTTTTTAAAAAAAGAACTGGGACTTAGAATATTTTTTAAAAAGAAACTGTGAACTTAGAATATTTTTTAAAAAGAAACTGTGAACTTAGAATATTTGTTAAAAAGAAACTGTGAACTTAGAATATTTTTTAAAAAGAAACTGTGAACTTAGAATATTTTTTTTAAAAAAGAACTGGGACTTAGAATATTTTTCAAAAGCAAACTGTAAGCTTATAATATTTTTTAAAAAGAAACTGTGCACTTAGAATATTTTAAAAAAAAAGAAACTGTGAATTTAGAATATTTTTTTAAAAAAGAACTGGGACTTAGAATATTTTTCAAAAGCAAACTGTAAACTTGGCATATTTTTTAAAAAGAAACTGTGAACTTAGAATATTTTTTAAAAACAAACTGTCAACTTAGAATATTTTTTAAAAAGAAACTGTGAACTTAGAATATTTTTTTTAAAAAAGAACTGGGACTTAGAATATTTTTTAAAAACAAACTGTAAACTTAGAATATTTTTTAAAAAGATACTGTGAACTTAGAATATTTTTTAAAAACAAACTGTAAACTTAGAATATTTTTTAAAAAGAAACTGTGAACTTAGAATATTTTTTAAAAACAAACTGTAAACTTAGAATATTTTTTAAAAAGATACTGTGAACTTAGAATATTTTTTAAAAACAAACTGTAAACTTAGAATATTTTTTAAAAAGAAACTGTGAACTTAGAATATTTTTTTTAAAAAAGAACTGGGACTTAGAATATTTTTTAAAAAAAGAAACTGTGAACTTAGAATATTTTTTTTAAAAAGAACTGGGACCTAGAATATTTCTTAAAAACAAACTGTAAGCTTATAATATTTTTTAAAAAGAAACTGTGCACTTAGAATATTTTAAAAAAAAAGAAACTGTGAATTTAGAATATTTTTTTAAAAAAGAACTGGGACTTAGAATATTTTTCAAAAGCAAACTGTAAACTTGGCATATTTTTTAAAAAGAAACTGTGAACTTAGAATATTTTTTAAAAACAAACTGTCAACTTAGAATATTTTTTAAAAAGAAACTGTGAACTTAGAATATTTTTTTTAAAAAAGAACTGGGACTTAGAATATTTTTTAAAAACAAACTGTAAACTTAGAATATTTTTTAAAAAGATACTGTGAACTTAGAATATTTTTTAAAAACAAACTGTAAACTTAGAATATTTTTTAAAAAGAAACTGTGAACTTAGAATATTTTTTAAAAACAAACTGTAAACTTAGAATATTTTTTAAAAAGATACTGTGAACTTAGAATATTTTTTAAAAACAAACTGTAAACTTAGAATATTTTTTAAAAAGAAACTGTGAACTTAGAATATTTTTTAAAAACAAACTGTAAACTTAGAATATTTTTAAAAAAAAGAAACTGTGAATTTAGAATATTTTTTTTAAAAAAGAACTGGGACTTAGAATATTTTTCAAAAACAAACTGTAAACTTGGCATATTTTTTAAAAAGAAACTGTGAACTTAGAAGATTTTTTAAAAACCAACTGTAAACTTAGAATATTTTTTAAAAAGAAACTGTGAACTTAGAATACTTTTTTAAAAAAAGAACTGGGACTTAGAATATTTTTTAAAAACGAACTGTCAACTTAGAATATTTTTTAAAAAGAAACTGTAAACTTAGAATATTTTTTTTAAAAAAGAACTGGGACTTAGAATATTTTTTAAAAAAAGAAACTGTGAACTTAGAATATTTTTTTTAAAAAGAACTGGGACCTAGAATATTTCTTAAAAACAAACTGTAAGCTTATAATATTTTTTAAAAAGAAACTGTGCACTTAGAATATTTTAAAAAAAAAGAAACTGTGAATTTAGAATATTTTTTTAAAAAAGAACTGGGACTTAGAATATTTTTCAAAAGCAAACTGTAAACTTGGCATATTTTTTAAAAAGAAACTGTGAACTTAGAATATTTTTTAAAAACAAACTGTCAACTTAGAATATTTTTTAAAAAGAAACTGTGAACTTAGAATATTTTTTTTAAAAAAGAACTGGGACTTAGAATATTTTTTAAAAACAAACTGTAAACTTAGAATATTTTTTAAAAAGATACTGTGAACTTAGAATATTTTTTAAAAACAAACTGTAAACTTAGAATATTTTTTAAAAAGAAACTGTGAACTTAGAATATTTTTTAAAAACAAACTGTAAACTTAGAATATTTTTTAAAAAGATACTGTGAACTTAGAATATTTTTTAAAAACAAACTGTAAACTTAGAATATTTTTTAAAAAGAAACTGTGAACTTAGAATATTTTTTAAAAACAAACTGTAAACTTAGAATATTTTTAAAAAAAAGAAACTGTGAATTTAGAATATTTTCTTTAAAAAAGAACTGGGACTTAGAATATTTTTTAAAAACAAACTGTAAACTTAGAATATTTTTTAAAAAGATACTGTGAACTTAGAATATTTTTTAAAAACAAACTGTAAAATTAGAATATTTTTTAAAAAGATACTGTGAACTTAGAATATTTTTTAAAAACAAACTGTAAACTTAGAATATTTTTAAAAAAAAGAAACTGTGAATTTAGAATATTTTTTTTAAAAAAGAACTGGGACTTAGAATATTTTTCAAAAACAAACTGTAAACTTGGCATATTTTTTAAAAAGAAACTGTGAACTTAGAAGATTTTTTAAAAACCAACTGTAAACTTAGAATATTTTTTAAAAAGAAACTGTGAACTTAGAATACTTTTTTAAAAAAAGAACTGGGACTTAGAATATTTTTTAAAAAGAAACTGTGAACTTAGAATATTTTTTAAAAAGAAACTGTGAACTTAGAATATTTGTTAAAAAGAAACTGTGAACTTAGAATATTTTTTAAAAAGAAACTGTGAACTTAGAATATTTTTTTTAAAAAAGAACTGGGACTTAGAATATTTTTCAAAAGCAAACTGTAAGCTTATAATATTTTTTAAAAAGAAACTGTGCACTTAGAATATTTTAAAAAAAAAGAAACTGTGAACTTAGAATATTTTTTAAAAAGAAACTGTGAACTTAGAATATTTTTTTTAAAAAAGAACTGGGACTTAGAATATTTTTTAAAAACAAACTGTAAACTTAGAATATTTTTTAAAAAGATACTGTGAACTTAGAATATTTTTTAAAAACAAACTGTCAACTTAGAATATTTTTTAAAAAGAAACTGTGAACTTAGAATATTTTTTTTAAAAAAGAACTGGGACTTAGAATATTTTTTAAAAACAAACTGTAAACTTAGAATATTTTTTAAAAAGAAACTGTGAACTTAGAATATTTTTTAAAAAGATACTGTGAACTTAGAATATTTTTTAAAAACGAACTGTCAACTTAGAATATTTTTTAAAAAGAAACTGTAAACTTAGAATATTTTTTTTAAAAAAGAACTGGGACTTAGAATATTTTTTAAAAAGAAACTGTGAACTTAGAATATTTTTTAAAAAGAAACTGTGCACTTAGAATATTTTAAAAAAAAAGAAACTGTGAATTTAGAATATTTTTTTAAAAAAGAACTGGGACTTAGAATATTTTTCAAAAGCAAACTGTAAACTTGGCATATTTTTTAAAAAGAAACTGTGAACTTAGAATATTTTTTAAAAACAAACTGTCAACTTAGAATATTTTTTAAAAAGAAACTGTGAACTTAGAATATTTTTTTTAAAAAAGAACTGGGACTTAGAATATTTTTTAAAAACAAACTGTAAACTTAGAATATTTTTTAAAAAGATACTGTGAACTTAGAATATTTTTTAAAAACAAACTGTAAACTTAGAATATTTTTTAAAAAGAAACTGTGAACTTAGAATATTTTTTAAAAACAAACTGTAAACTTAGAATATTTTTTAAAAAGATACTGTGAACTTAGAATATTTTTTAAAAACAAACTGTAAACTTAGAATATTTTTTAAAAAGAAACTGTGAACTTAGAATATTTTTTAAAAACAAACTGTAAACTTAGAATATTTTTAAAAAAAAGAAACTGTGAATTTAGAATATTTTCTTTAAAAAAGAACTGGGACTTAGAATATTTTTTAAAAACAAACTGTAAACTTAGAATATTTTTTAAAAAGATACTGTGAACTTAGAATATTTTTTAAAAACAAACTGTCAACTTAGAATATTTTTTAAAAAGAAACTGTGAACTTAGAATATTTTTTTTAAAAAAGAACTGGGACTTAGAATATTTTTTAAAAACAAACTGTAAACTTAGAATATTTTTTAAAAAGAAACTGTGAACTTAGAATATTTTTTAAAAAGATACTGTGAACTTAGAATATTTTTTAAAAACGAACTGTCAACTTAGAATATTTTTTAAAAAGAAACTGTAAACTTAGAATATTTTTTTTAAAAAAGAACTGGGACTTAGAATATTTTTTAAAAAAAGAAACTGTGAACTTAGAATATTTTTTTTTAAAAGAACTGGGACCTAGAATATTTCTTAAAAACAAACTGTAAGCTTATAATATTTTTTAAAAAGAAACTGTGCACTTAGAATATTTTAAAAAAAAAGAAACTGTGAATTTAGAATATTTTTTTAAAAAAGAACTGGGACTTAGAATATTTTTCAAAAGCAAACTGTAAACTTGGCATATTTTTTAAAAAGAAACTGTGAACTTAGAATATTTTTTAAAAACAAACTGTCAACTTAGAATATTTTTTAAAAAGAAACTGTGAACTTAGAATATTTTTTTTAAAAAAGAACTGGGACTTAGAATATTTTTTAAAAACAAACTGTAAACTTAGAATATTTTTTAAAAAGATACTGTGAACTTAGAATATTTTTTAAAAACAAACTGTAAACTTAGAATATTTTTTAAAAAGAAACTGTGAACTTAGAATATTTTTTAAAAACAAACTGTAAACTTAGAATATTTTTTAAAAAGATACTGTGAACTTAGAATATTTTTTAAAAACAAACTGTAAACTTAGAATATTTTTTAAAAAGAAACTGTGAACTTAGAATATTTTTTAAAAACAAACTGTAAACTTAGAATATTTTTAAAAAAAAGAAACTGTGAATTTAGAATATTTTCTTTAAAAAAGAACTGGGACTTAGAATATTTTTTAAAAACAAACTGTAAACTTAGAATATTTTTTAAAAAGATACTGTGAACTTAGAATATTTTTTAAAAACAAACTGTAAACTTAGAATATTTTTTAAAAAGATACTGTGAACTTAGAATATTTTTTAAAAACAAACTGTAAACTTAGAATATTTTTAAAAAAAAGAAACTGTGAATTTAGAATATTTTTTTTAAAAAAGAACTGGGACTTAGAATATTTTTCAAAAACAAACTGTAAACTTGGCATATTTTTTAAAAAGAAACTGTGAACTTAGAAGATTTTTTAAAAACCAACTGTAAACTTAGAATATTTTTTAAAAAGAAACTGTGAACTTAGAATACTTTTTTAAAAAAAGAACTGGGACTTAGAATATTTTTTAAAAAGAAACTGTGAACTTAGAATATTTTTTAAAAAGAAACTGTGAACTTAGAATATTTGTTAAAAAGAAACTGTGAACTTAGAATATTTTTTAAAAAGAAACTGTGAACTTAGAATATTTTTTTTAAAAAAGAACTGGGACTTAGAATATTTTTCAAAAGCAAACTGTAAGCTTATAATATTTTTTAAAAAGAAACTGTGCACTTAGAATATTTTAAAAAAAAAGAAACTGTGAATTTAGAATATTTTTTTAAAAAAGAACTGGGACTTAGAATATTTTTCAAAAGCAAACTGTAAACTTGGCATATTTTTTAAAAAGAAACTGTGAACTTAGAATATTTTTTAAAAACAAACTGTCAACTTAGAATATTTTTTAAAAAGAAACTGTGAACTTAGAATATTTTTTTTAAAAAAGAACTGGGACTTAGAATATTTTTTAAAAACAAACTGTAAACTTAGAATATTTTTTAAAAAGATACTGTGAACTTAGAATATTTTTTAAAAACAAACTGTAAACTTAGAATATTTTTTAAAAAGAAACTGTGAACTTAGAATATTTTTTAAAAACAAACTGTAAACTTAGAATATTTTTTAAAAAGATACTGTGAACTTAGAATATTTTTTAAAAACAAACTGTAAACTTAGAATATTTTTTAAAAAGAAACTGTGAACTTAGAATATTTTTTAAAAACAAACTGTAAACTTAGAATATTTTTAAAAAAAAGAAACTGTGAATTTAGAATATTTTCTTTAAAAAAGAACTGGGACTTAGAATATTTTTTAAAAACAAACTGTAAACTTAGAATATTTTTTAAAAAGATACTGTGAACTTAGAATATTTTTTAAAAACAAACTGTAAACTTAGAATATTTTTTAAAAAGATACTGTGAACTTAGAATATTTTTTAAAAAGATACTGTGAACTTAGAATATTTTTTAAAAACAAACTGTAAACTTAGAATATTTTTTAAAAAGAAACTGTGAACTTAGAATATTTTTTAAAAAGATACTGTGAACTTAGAATATTTTTTAAAAACGAACTGTCAACTTAGAATATTTTTTAAAAAGAAACTGTAAACTTAGAATATTTTTTTTAAAAAAGAACTGGGACTTAGAATATTTTTTAAAAAAAGAAACTGTGAACTTAGAATATTTTTTTTAAAAAGAACTGGGACCTAGAATATTTCTTAAAAACAAACTGTAAGCTTATAATATTTTTTAAAAAGAAACTGTGCACTTAGAATATTTTAAAAAAAAAGAAACTGTGAATTTAGAATATTTTTTTAAAAAAGAACTGGGACTTATAATATTTTTCAAAAGCAAACTGTAAACTTGGCATATTTTTTAAAAAGAAACTGTGAACTTAGAATATTTTTTAAAAACAAACTGTCAACTTAGAATATTTTTTAAAAAGAAACTGTGAACTTAGAATATTTTTTTTAAAAAAGAACTGGGACTTAGAATATTTTTTAAAAACAAACTGTAAACTTAGAATATTTTTTAAAAAGATACTGTGAACTTAGAATATTTTTTAAAAACAAACTGTAAACTTAGAATATTTTTTAAAAAGAAACTGTGAACTTAGAATATTTTTTAAAAACAAACTGTAAACTTAGAATATTTTTTAAAAAGATACTGTGAACTTAGAATATTTTTTAAAAACAAACTGTAAACTTAGAATATTTTTTAAAAAGAAACTGTGAACTTAGAATATTTTTTAAAAACAAACTGTAAACTTAGAATATTTTTAAAAAAAAGAAACTGTGAATTTAGAATATTTTCTTTAAAAAAGAACTGGGACTTAGAATATTTTTTAAAAACAAACTGTAAACTTAGAATATTTTTTAAAAAGATACTGTGAACTTAGAATATTTTTTAAAAACAAACTGTAAAATTAGAATATTTTTTAAAAAGATACTGTGAACTTAGAATATTTTTTAAAAACAAACTGTAAACTTAGAATATTTTTAAAAAAAAGAAACTGTGAATTTAGAATATTTTTTTTAAAAAAGAACTGGGACTTAGAATATTTTTCAAAAACAAACTGTAAACTTGGCATATTTTTTAAAAAGAAACTGTGAACTTAGAAGATTTTTTAAAAACCAACTGTAAACTTAGAATATTTTTTAAAAAGAAACTGTGAACTTAGAATACTTTTTTAAAAAAAGAACTGGGACTTAGAATATTTTTTAAAAAGAAACTGTGAACTTAGAATATTTTTTAAAAAGAAACTGTGAACTTAGAATATTTGTTAAAAAGAAACTGTGAACTTAGAATATTTTTTAAAAAGAAACTGTGAACTTAGAATATTTTTTTTAAAAAAGAACTGGGACTTAGAATATTTTTCAAAAGCAAACTGTAAGCTTATAATATTTTTTAAAAAGAAACTGTGCACTTAGAATATTTTAAAAAAAAAGAAACTGTGAACTTAGAATATTTTTTAAAAAGAAACTGTGAACTTAGAATATTTTTTTTAAAAAAGAACTGGGACTTAGAATATTTTTTAAAAACAAACTGTAAACTTAGAATATTTTTTAAAAAGATACTGTGAACTTAGAATATTTTTTAAAAACAAACTGTCAACTTAGAATATTTTTTAAAAAGAAACTGTGAACTTAGAATATTTTTTTTAAAAAAGAACTGGGACTTAGAATATTTTTTAAAAACAAACTGTAAACTTAGAATATTTTTTAAAAAGAAACTGTGAACTTAGAATATTTTTTAAAAAGATACTGTGAACTTAGAATATTTTTTAAAAACGAACTGTCAACTTAGAATATTTTTTAAAAAGAAACTGTAAACTTAGAATATTTTTTTTAAAAAAGAACTGGGACTTAGAATATTTTTTAAAAAAAGAAACTGTGAACTTAGAATATTTTTTTTAAAAAGAACTGGGACCTAGAATATTTCTTAAAAACAAACTGTAAGCTTATAATATTTTTTAAAAAGAAACTGTGCACTTAGAATATTTTAAAAAAAAAGAAACTGTGAATTTAGAATATTTTTTTAAAAAAGAACTGGGACTTAGAATATTTTTCAAAAGCAAACTGTAAACTTGGCATATTTTTTAAAAAGAAACTGTGAACTTAGAATATTTTTTAAAAACAAACTGTCAACTTAGAATATTTTTTAAAAAGAAACTGTGAACTTAGAATATTTTTTTTAAAAAAGAACTGGGACTTAGAATATTTTTTAAAAACAAACTGTAAACTTAGAATATTTTTTAAAAAGATACTGTGAACTTAGAATATTTTTTAAAAACAAACTGTAAACTTAGAATATTTTTTAAAAAGAAACTGTGAACTTAGAATATTTTTTAAAAACAAACTGTAAACTTAGAATATTTTTTAAAAAGATACTGTGAACTTAGAATATTTTTTAAAAACAAACTGTAAACTTAGAATATTTTTTAAAAAGAAACTGTGAACTTAGAATATTATTTAAAAACAAACTGTAAACTTAGAATATTTTTAAAAAAAAGAAACTGTGAATTTAGAATATTTTCTTTAAAAAAGAACTGGGACTTAGAATATTTTTTAAAAACAAACTGTAAACTTAGAATATTTTTTAAAAAGATACTGTGAACTTAGAATATTTTTTAAAAACAAACTGTAAACTTAGAATATTTTTTAAAAAGATACTGTGAACTTAGAATATTTTTTAAAAACAAACTGTAAACTTAGAATATTTTTAAAAAAAAGAAACTGTGAATTTAGAATATTTTTTTTAAAAAAGAACTGGGACTTAGAATATTTTTCAAAAACAAACTGTAAACTTGGCATATTTTTTAAAAAGAAACTGTGAACTTAGAAGATTTTTTAAAAACCAACTGTAAACTTAGAATATTTTTTAAAAAGAAACTGTGAACTTAGAATACTTTTTTAAAAAAAGAACTGGGACTTAGAATATTTTTTAAAAAGAAACTGTGAACTTAGAATATTTTTTAAAAAGAAACTGTGAACTTAGAATATTTGTTAAAAAGAAACTGTGAACTTAGAATATTTTTTAAAAAGAAACTGTGAACTTAGAATATTTTTTTTAAAAAAGAACTGGGACTTAGAATATTTTTCAAAAGCAAACTGTAAGCTTATAATATTTTTTAAAAAGAAACTGTGCACTTAGAATATTTTAAAAAAAAAGAAACTGTGAATTTAGAATATTTTTTTAAAAAAGAACTGGGACTTAGAATATTTTTCAAAAGCAAACTGTAAACTTGGCATATTTTTTAAAAAGAAACTGTGAACTTAGAATATTTTTTAAAAACAAACTGTCAACTTAGAATATTTTTTAAAAAGAAACTGTGAACTTAGAATATTTTTTTTAAAAAAGAACTGGGACTTAGAATATTTTTTAAAAACAAACTGTAAACTTAGAATATTTTTTAAAAAGATACTGTGAACTTAGAATATTTTTTAAAAACAAACTGTAAACTTAGAATATTTTTTAAAAAGAAACTGTGAACTTAGAATATTTTTTAAAAACAAACTGTAAACTTAGAATATTTTTTAAAAAGATACTGTGAACTTAGAATATTTTTTAAAAACAAACTGTAAACTTAGAATATTTTTTAAAAAGAAACTGTGAACTTAGAATATTTTTTAAAAACAAACTGTAAACTTAGAATATTTTTAAAAAAAAGAAACTGTGAATTTAGAATATTTTCTTTAAAAAAGAACTGGGACTTAGAATATTTTTTAAAAACAAACTGTAAACTTAGAATATTTTTTAAAAAGATACTGTGAACTTAGAATATTTTTTAAAAACAAACTGTAAACTTAGAATATTTTTTAAAAAGATACTGTGAACTTAGAATATTTTTTAAAAACAAACTGTAAACTTAGAATATTTTTAAAAAAAAGAAACTGTGAATTTAGAATATTTTTTTTAAAAAAGAACTGGGACTTAGAATATTTTTCAAAAACAAACTGTAAACTTGGCATATTTTTTAAAAAGAAACTGTGAACTTAGAAGATTTTTTAAAAACCAACTGTAAACTTAGAATATTTTTTAAAAAGAAACTGTGAACTTAGAATACTTTTTTAAAAAAAGAACTGGGACTTAGAATATTTTTTAAAAAGAAACTGTGAACTTAGAATATTTTTTAAAAAGAAACTGTGAACTTAGAATATTTGTTAAAAAGAAACTGTGAACTTAGAATATTTTTTAAAAAGAAACTGTGAACTTAGAATATTTTTTTTAAAAAAGAACTGGGACTTAGAATATTTTTCAAAAGCAAACTGTAAGCTTATAATATTTTTTAAAAAGAAACTGTGCACTTAGAATATTTTTAAAAAAAAGAAACTGTGAATTTAGAATATTTTTTTAAAAAAGAACTGGGACTTAGAATATTTTTCAAAAGCAAACTGTAAACTTGGCATATTTTTTAAAAAGAAACTGTGAACTTAGAATATTTTTTAAAAACAAACTGTCAACTTAGAATATTTTTTAAAAAGAAACTGTGAACTTAGAATATTTTTTTTAAAAAAGAACTGGGACTTAGAATATTTTTTAAAAACAAACTGTAAACTTAGAATATTTTTTAAAAAGAAACTGTGAACTTAGAATATTTTTCAAAAGCAAACTGTAAGCTTATAATATTTTTTAAAAAGAAACTGTGCACTTAGAATATTTTTTAAAAACAAACTGTAAACTTAGAATATTTTTTAAAAAGAAACTGTGAACTTAGAATATTTTTTAAAAACAAAGTGTAAACTTAGAATATTTTTAAAAAAAAGAAACTGTGAATTTAGAATATTTTTTTTAAAAAAGAACTGGGACTTAGAATATTTTTTAAAAAGAAACTGTGAACTTAGAATATTTTTCAAAAACAAACTCTAAACTTGGCATATTTTTTAAAAAGAAACTGTGAACTTAGAAGATTTTTTAAAAACCAACTGTAAACTTAGAATATTTTTTAAAAAGAAACTGTGAACTTAGAATACTTTTTTAAAAAAAGAACTGGGACTTAGAATATTTTTTAAAAAGAAACTGTGAACTTAGAATATTTTTTAAAAAGAAACTGTGAACTTAGAATATTTGTTAGAAAGAAACTGTGAACTTAGAATATTTTTTAAAAAAAGAAACTGTGAACTTAGAATATTTTTTTTAAAAAGAACTGGGACCTAGAATATTTCTTAAAAACAAACTGTAAGCTTATAATATTTTTTAAAAAGAAACTGTGCACTTAGAATATTTTTAAAAAAAAGAAACTGTGAATTTAGAATATTTTTTTAAAAAAGAACTGGGACTTAGAATATTTTTCAAAAGCAAACTGTAAACTTGGCATATTTTTTAAAAAGAAACTGTGAACTTAGAATATTTTTTAAAAACAAACTGTCAACTTAGAATATTTTTTAAAAAGAAACTGTGAACTTAGAATATTTTTTTTAAAAAAGAACTGGGACTTAGAATATTTTTTAAAAACAAACTGTAAACTTAGAATATTTTTTAAAAAGATACTGTGAACTTAGAATATTTTTTAAAAACAAACTGTAAACTTAGAATATTTTTTAAAAAGATACTGTGAACTTAGAATATTTTTTAAAAACAAACTGTAAACTTAGAATATTTTTTAAAAAGAAACTGTGAACTTAGAATATTTTTTAAAAACAAAGTGTAAACTTAGAATATTTTTAAAAAAAAGAAACTGTGAATTTAGAATATTTTTTTTAAAAAAGAACTGGGACTTAGAATATTTTTCAAAAACAAACTGTAAACTTGGCATATTTTTTAAAAAGAAACTGTGAACTTAGAAGATTTTTTAAAAACCAACTGTAAACTTAGAATATTTTTTAAAAAGAAACTGTGAACTTAGAATATTTTTTAAAAAGAAACTGTGAACTTAGAATATTTTTTTTAAAAAAGAACTGGGACTTAGAATATTTTTTAAAAACAAACTGTAAACTTAGAATATTTTTTAAAAAGATACTGTGAACTTAGAATATTTTTTAAAAAAAAACTGTAAACTTAGAATATTTTTTAAAAAGATACTGTGAACTTAGAATATTTTTTAAAAACAAACTGTCAACTTAGAATATTTTTTAAAAACAAACTGTAAACTTAGAATATTTTTTAAAAAGAAACTGTGAACTTAGAATATTTTTTAAAAAAAGAAACTGTGAACTTAGAATATTTTTTAAAAAGAAACTGTGAACTTAGAATATTTTTTTTAAAAAAGAACTGGGACTTAGAATATTTTTTAAAAACAAACTGTAAACTTAGAATATTTTTTAAAAAGATACTGTGAACTTAGAATATTTTTTAAAAAAAAACTGTAAACTTAGAATATTTTTTAAAAAGATACTGTGAACTTAGAATATTTTTTAAAAACAAACTGTCAACTTAGAATATTTTTTAAAAAGAAACTGTAAACTTAGAATATTTTTTAAAAAGATACTGTGAACTTAGAATATTTTTTTAAAACAAACTGTAAACTTAGAATATTTTTTAAAAAGAAACTGTGAACTTAGAATATTTTTTAAAAAGAAACTGTGAACTTAGAATATTTTTTAAAAAGAAACTGTGAACTTAGAATATTTTTTTTAAAAAAGAACTGGGACTTAGAATATTTTTTAAAAACAAACTGTAAACTTAGAATATTTTTTAAAAAGATACTGTGAACTTAGAATATTTTTTAAAAAAAAACTGTAAACTTAGAATATTTTTTAAAAAGATACTGTGAACTTAGAATATTTTTTTTAAAAAAGAACTGGGACTTAGAATATTTTTTAAAAACAAACTGTAAACTTAGAATATTTTTTAAAAAGATACTGTGAACTTAGAATATTTTTTAAAAACAAACTGTAAACTTAGAATATTTTTTAAAAAGAAACTGTGAACTTAGAATATTTTTTAAAAACAAAGTGTAAACTTAGAATATTTTTAAAAAAAAGAAACTGTGAATTTAGAATATTTTTTTTAAAAAAGAACTGGGACTTAGAATATTTTTCAAAAACAAACTGTAAACTTGGCATATTTTTTAAAAAGAAACTGTGAACTTAGAAGATTTTTTAAAAACCAACTGTAAACTTAGAATATTTTTTAAAAAGAAACTGTGAACTTAGAATATTTTTTAAAAAGAAACTGTGAACTTAGAATATTTTTTTTAAAAAAGAACTGGGACTTAGAATATTTTTTAAAAACAAACTGTAAACTTAGAATATTTTTTAAAAAGATACTGTGAACTTAGAATATTTTTTAAAAAAAAACTGTAAACTTAGAATATTTTTTAAAAAGATACTGTGAACTTAGAATATTTTTTAAAAACAAACTGTCAACTTAGAATATTTTTTAAAAACAAACTGTAAACTTAGAATATTTTTTAAAAAGAAACTGTGAACTTAGAATATTTTTTAAAAAAAGAAACTGTGAACTTAGAATATTTTTTAAAAAGAAACTGTGAACTTAGAATATTTTTTTTAAAAAAGAACTGGGACTTAGAATATTTTTTAAAAACAAACTGTAAACTTAGAATATTTTTTAAAAAGATACTGTGAACTTAGAATATTTTTTAAAAAAAAACTGTAAACTTAGAATATTTTTTAAAAAGATACTGTGAACTTAGAATATTTTTTAAAAACAAACTGTCAACTTAGAATATTTTTTAAAAAGAAACTGTAAACTTAGAATATTTTTTAAAAAGATACTGTGAACTTAGAATATTTTTTTAAAACAAACTGTAAACTTAGAATATTTTTTAAAAAGAAACTGTGAACTTAGAATATTTTTTAAAAAGAAACTGTGAACTTAGAATATTTTTTAAAAAGAAACTGTGAACTTAGAATATTTTTTTTAAAAAAGAACTGGGACTTAGAATATTTTTTAAAAACAAACTGTAAACTTAGAATATTTTTTAAAAAGATACTGTGAACTTAGAATATTTTTTAAAAAAAAACTGTAAACTTAGAATATTTTTTAAAAAGATACTGTGAACTTAGAATATTTTTTTTAAAAAAGAACTGGGACTTAGAATATTTTTTAAAAACAAACTGTAAACTTAGAATATTTTTTAAAAAGATACTGTGAACTTAGAATATTTTTTTAAAACAAACTGTAAACTTAGAATATTTTTTAAAAAGAAACTGTGAACTTAGAATATTTTTTAAAAAGAAACTGTGAACTTAGAATATTTTTTAAAAAGAAACTGTGAACTTAGAATATTTTTTTTAAAAAAGAACTGGGACTTAGAATATTTTTTAAAAACAAACTGTAAACTTAGAATATTTTTTAAAAAGATACTGTGAACTTAGAATATTTTTTAAAAAAAAACTGTAAACTTAGAATATTTTTTAAAAAGATACTGTGAACTTAGAATATTTTTTAAAAACAAACTGTCAACTTAGAATATTTTTTAAAAAGAAACTGTGAACTTAGAATATTTTTTTTAAAAAAGAACTGGGACTTAGAATATTTTTTAAAAACAAACTGTAAACTTAGAATATTTTTTAAAAAGATACTGTGAACTTAGAATATTTTTTAAAAACAAACTGTAAACTTAGAATATTTTTTAAAAAGAAACTGTGAACTTAGAATATTTGTTAAAAAGAAACTGTGCACTTAGAATATTTTTTAAAAAAAGAACTGGGACTTAGAATATTTTTTAAAAAGAAACTGTGAACTTAGAATATTTTTTAAAAAGATACTGTGAACTTAGAATATTTTTTAAAAACAAACTGTCAACTTAGAATATTTTTTAAAAAGAAACTGTGAACTAAGAATATTTTTTAAAAAAAGAACTGGGACTTAGAATATTTTTTAAAAAAAGAAACTGTGGACTTAGAATATTTTTTTTAAAAAGAACTGGGACCTAGAATATTTCTTAAAAACAAACTGTAAGCTTATAATATTTTTTAAAAAGAAACTGTGCACTTAGAATATTTTTAAAAAAAAGAAACTGTGAATTTAGAATATTTTTTTAAAAAAGAACTGGGACTTAGAATATTTTTCAAAAGCAAACTGTAAACTTGGCATATTTTTTAAAAAGAAACTGTGAACTTAGAATATTTTTTAAAAACAAACTGTTAACTTAGAATATTTTTTAAAAAGAAACTGTGAACTTAGAATATTTTTTTTAAAAAAGAACTGGGACTTAAAATATTTTTTAAAAACAAACTGTATACTTAGAATATTTTTTAAAAAGATACTGTGAACTTAGAATATTTTTTAAAAACAAACTGTAAACTTAGAATATTTTTTAAAAAGAAACTGTGAGCTTAGAATATTTTTTAAAAAGAAACTGTCAACTTAGAATATTTTTTAAAAAGAAACTGTGAACTTAGAATATTTTTTTTAAAAAAGAACTGGGACTTAGAATATTTTTTAAAAACAAACTGTAAACTTAGAATATTTTTTAAAAAGATACTGTGAACTTAGAATATTTTTTAAAAAAAAACTGTAAACTTAGAATATTTTTTAAAAAGATACTGTGAACTTAGAATATTTTTTAAAAACAAACTGTCAACTTAGAATATTTTTTAAAAAGAAACTGTGAACTTAGAATATTTTTTTTAAAAAAGAACTGGGACTTAGAATATTTTTTAAAAACAAACTGTAAACTTAGAATATTTTTTAAAAAGATACTGTGAACTTAGAATATTTTTTAAAAACAAACTGTAAACTTAGAATATTTTTTAAAAAGAAACTGTGAACTTAGAATATTTGTTAAAAAGAAACTGTGCACTTAGAATATTTTTTAAAAAAAGAACTGGGACTTAGAATATTTTTTAAAAAGAAACTGTGAACTTAGAATATTTTTTAAAAAGATACTGTGAACTTAGAATATTTTTTAAAAACAAACTGTCAACTTAGAATATTTTTTAAAAAGAAACTGTGAACTAAGAATATTTTTTAAAAAAAGAACTGGGACTTAGAATATTTTTTAAAAAAAGAAACTGTGGACTTAGAATATTTTTTTTAAAAAGAACTGGGACCTAGAATATTTCTTAAAAACAAACTGTAAGCTTATAATATTTTTTAAAAAGAAACTGTGCACTTAGAATATTTTTAAAAAAAAGAAACTGTGAATTTAGAATATTTTTTTAAAAAAGAACTGGGACTTAGAATATTTTTCAAAAGCAAACTGTAAACTTGGCATATTTTTTAAAAAGAAACTGTGAACTTAGAATATTTTTTAAAAACAAACTGTTAACTTAGAATATTTTTTAAAAAGAAACTGTGAACTTAGAATATTTTTTTTAAAAAAGAACTGGGACTTAAAATATTTTTTAAAAACAAACTGTATACTTAGAATATTTTTTAAAAAGATACTGTGAACTTAGAATATTTTTTAAAAACAAACTGTAAACTTAGAATATTTTTTAAAAAGAAACTGTGAGCTTAGAATATTTTTTAAAAAGAAACTGTCAACTTAGAATATTTTTTAAAAACAAACTGTAAGCTTAGAATATTTTTTAAAAAGATACTGTGAACTTAGAATATTTTTTAAAAACAAACTGTAAACTTAGAATATTTTTTAAAAAGATACTGTAAGCTTAGAATATTTTTTAAAAAGAAACTGTGCACTTAGAATATTTTAAAAAAAAAGAAACTGTGAACTTAGAATATTTTTTTTAAAAAAGAAATGGGACTTAGAATATTTTTCAAAAGCAAACTGTAAACTTGGCATATTTTTTAAAAAGAAACTGTGAACTTAGAATATTTTTTAAAAACAAACTGTAAACTTAGAATATTTTTTAAAAAGAAACTGTGAACTTAGAATATTTTTTAAAAAGAAACTGTGAACTTAGAATATTTGTTAAAAAGAAACTGTGCACTTAGAATATTTTTAAAAAAAAGAAACTGTGAACTTAGAATATTTTTTTTAAAAAAGAACTGGGACTTAAAATATTTTTTAAAAACAAACTGTATACTTAGAATATTTTTTAAAAAGATACTGTGAACTTAGAATATTTTTTAAAAACAAACTGTAAACTTAGAATATTTTTTAAAAAGAAACTGTGAACTTAGAATATTTTTTAAAAAGAAACTGTGAACTTAGAATATTTTTTAAAAAGAAACTGTGAACTTAGAATATTTTTTAAAAGAAGAAACTGTGAACTTAGAATATTTTTCACAAACAAACTGTAAACTTAGCATATTTGTTAAAAAGAAACTGTGAACTTAGAATATTTTTTAAAAAAAGAAACTGTGAACTTAGAATATTTTTTTTAAAAAAGAACTGGGACTTAGAATATTTTTTAAAAACAAACTGTAAACTTAGCATATTTTTTAAAAAGAAACTGTGAACTTAGAATATTTGTTAAAAAGAAACTGTAAACTTAGAATATTTTTTAAAAAGAAACTGTGAACTTAGAATATTTTTTAAAAAAAGAAACTGTGAACTTAGAATATTTTTCACAAACAAACTGTAAACTTAGCATATTTTTTAAAAGAAGAAACTGTGAACTTAGAATATTTTTCACAAACAAACTGTAAACTTAGCATATTTGTTAAAAAGAAACTGTGAACTTAGAATATTTTTTAAAAAGAAACTGTGAACTTAGAATATTTTTTAAAAAGAAACTGTGAACTTAGAATATTTTTTAAAAGAAGAAACTGTGAACTTAGAATATTTTTCACAAACAAACTGTAAACTTAGCATATTTGTTAAAAAGAAACTGTGAACTTAGAATATTTTTTAAAAAAAGAAACTGTGAACTTAGAATATTTTTTTTAAAAAAGAACTGGGACTTAGAATATTTTTTAAAAACAAACTGTAAACTTAGCATATTTTTTAAAAAGAAACTGTGAACTTAGAATATTTGTTAAAAAGAAACTGTAAACTTAGAATATTTTTTAAAAAGAAACTGTGAACTTAGAATATTTTTAAAAAAAAGAAACTGTGAACTTAGAATATTTTTCACAAACAAACTGTAAACTTAGCATATTTTTTAAAAGAAGAAACTGTGAACTTAGAATATTTTTCACAAAAAAACTGTAAACTTAGCATATTTGTTAAAAAGAAACTGTGAACTTAGAATATTTTTTAAAAAAAGAAACTGTGAACTTAGAATATTTTTTTTAAAAAAGAACTGGGACTTAGAATATTTTTTAAAAACAAACTGTAAACTTAGCATATTTTTTAAAAAGAAACTGTGAACTTAGAATATTTGTTAAAAAGAAACTGTGAACTTAGAATATTTGTTAAAAAGAAACTGTGAACTTAGAATATTTTTTAAAAAAAGAAACTGTGAACTTAGAATATTTGTTAAAAAGAAACTGTGAACTTAGAATATTTTTTAAAAAGAAACTGTGAACTTAGAATATTTGTTAAAAAGAAACTGTAAACTTAGAATATTTTTTAAAAAGAAACTGTGAACTTAGAATATTTTTTAAAAAAAGAAACTGTGAACTTAGAATATTTTTCACAAACAAACTGTAAACTTAGCATATTTTTTAAAAGAAGAAACTGTGAACTTAGAATATTTTTTAAAAACAAACTGTAAACTTAGAATATTTTTTAAAAAGATACTGTGAACTTAGAATATTTTTTAAAAACAAACTGTAAACTTAGAATATTTTTAAAAAAAAGAAACTGTGAATTTAGAATATTTTTTTTAAAAAAGAACTGGGACTTAGAATATTTTTCAAGAACAAACTGTAAACTTGGCATATTTTTTAAAAAGAAACTGTAAACTTAGAAGATTTTTTAAAAACCAACTGTAAACTTAGAATATTTTTTAAAAAGAAACTGTGAACTTAGAATATTTTTTTTAAAAAAGATGTGGGACTTAGAATATTTTTTAAAAAGAAACTGTGAACTTAGAATATTTTTTAAAAAGAAACTGTGAACTTAGAATATTTGTTAAAAAGAAACTGTGAACGTAGAATATTTTTTAAAAAGAAACTGTGAACTTAGAATATTTTTTTTAAAAAAGAACTGGGACTTAGAATATTTTTCAAAAGCAAACTGTAAACTTGGCATATTTTTTAAAAAGAAACTGTGAACTTAGAATATTTTTTAAAAACAAACTGTCAACTTAGAATATTTTTTAAAAAGAAACTGTGAATTTAGAATATTTTTTTTAAAAAAGAACTGGGACTTAGAATATTTTTCAAAAACAAACTGTAAACTTGGCATATTTTTTAAAAAGAAACTGTGAACTTAGAAGATTTTTTAAAAACCAACTGTAAACTTAGAATATTTTTTAAAAAGAAACTGTGAACTTAGAATATTTTTTTAAAAAAAGAACTGGGACTTAGAATATTTTTTAAAAACAAACTGTGAACTTAGCATATTTTTTAAAAAGAAACTGTGAACTTAGAATATTTGTTAAAAAGAAACTGTAAACTTAGAATATTTTTTAAAAAGAAACTGTGAACTTAGAATATTTTTTAAAAAAAGAAACTGTGAACTTAGAATATTTTTCACAAACAAACTGTAAACTTAGCATATTTTTTAAAAGAAGAAACTGTGAACTTAGAATATTTTTCACAAACAAACTGTAAACTTAGCATATTTGTTAAAAAGAAACTGTGAACTTAGAATATTTTTTAAAAAAAGAAACTGTGAACTTAGAATATTTTTTTTAAAAAAGAACTGGGACTTAGAATATTTTTTAAAAACAAACTGTAAACTTAGCATATTTTTTAAAAAGAAACTGTGAACTTAGAATATTTGTTAAAAAGAAACTGTAAACTTAGAATATTTTTTAAAAAGAAACTGTGAACTTAGAATATTTTTCACAAACAAACTGTAAACTTAGAATATTTTTTAAAAGAAGAAACTGTGAACTTAGAATATTTTTCACAAACAAACTGTAAACTTAGCATATTTGTTAAAAAGAAACTGTGAACTTAGAATATTTTTTAAAAAAAGAAACTGTGAACTTAGAATATTTTTTTTAAAAAAGAACTGGGACTTAGAATATTTTTTAAAAACAAACTGTAAACTTAGCATATTTTTTAAAAAGAAACTGTGAACTTAGAATATTTGTTAAAAAGAAACTGTGAACTTAGAATATTTGTTAAAAAGAAACTGTGAACTTAGAATATTTTTTAAAAAAAGAAACTGTGAACTTAGAATATTTGTTAAAAAGAAACTGTGAACTTAGAATATTTTTTAAAAAGAAACTGTGAACTTAGAATATTTGTTAAAAAGAAACTGTAAACTTAGAATATTTTTTAAAAAGAAACTGTGAACTTAGAATATTTTTTAAAAAAAGAAACTGTGAACTTAGAATATTTTTCACAAACAAACTGTAAACTTAGCATATTTTTTAAAAGAAGAAACTGTGAACTTAGAATATTTTTTAAAAACAAACTGTAAACTTAGAATATTTTTTAAAAAGATACTGTGAACTTAGAATATTTTTTAAAAACAAACTGTAAACTTAGAATATTTTTAAAAAAAAGAAACTGTGAATTTAGAATATTTTTTTTAAAAAAGAACTGGGACATAGAATATTTTTCAAAAACAAACTGTAAACTTGGCATATTTTTTAAAAAGAAACTGTGAACTTAGAAGATTTTTTAAAAACCAACTGTAAACTTAGAATATTTTTTAAAAAGAAACTGTGAACTTAGAATATTTTTTTGAAAAAAGAACTGGGACTTAGAATATTTTTTAAAAAGAAACTGTGAACTTAGATTATTTTTTAAAAAGAAACTGTGAACTTAGAATATTTGTTAAAAAGAAACTGTGAACGTAGAATATTTTTTAAAAAGAAACTGTGAACTTAGAATATTTTTTTTAAAAAAGAACTGGGACTTAGAATATTTTTCAAAAGCAAACTGTAAACTTGGCATATTTTTTAAAAAGAAACTGTGAACTTAGAATATTTTTTAAAAACAAACTGTCAACTTAGAATATTTTTTAAAAAGAAACTGTGAACTTAGAATATTTTTTTTAAAAAAGAACTGGGACTTAGAATATTTTTTAAAAACAAACTGTAAACTTAGAATATTTTTTAAAAAGATACTGTGAACTTAGAATATTTTTTAAAAACAAACTGTGAACTTATAATATTATTTAAAAAGAAACTGTGCACTTAGAATATTTTTAAAAAAAAGAAACTGTGAATTTAGAATATTTTTTTAAAAAAGAACTGGGACTTAGAATATTTTTCAAAAGCAAACTGTAAACTTGGCATATTTTTTAAAAAGAAACTGTGAACTTAGAAGATTTTTTAAAAACCAACTGTAAACTTAGAATATTTTTTAAAAAGAAACTGTGAACTTAGAATATTTTTTTAAAAAAAGAACTGGGACTTAGAATATTTTTTAAAAAGAAACTGTGAACTTAGAATATTTTTTTTAAAAAAGAACTGGGACTTAAAATATTTTTCAAAAACAAACTGTAAACTTGGCATATTTTTTAAAAAGAAACTGTGAACTTAGAAGATTTTTTAAAAACCAACTGTAAACTTAGAATATTTTTTAAAAAGAAACTGTGAACTTAGAATATTTTTTTTAAAAAAGAACTGGGACTTAGAATATTTTTTAAAAACAAACTGTAAACTTAGAATATTTTTTAAAAAGATACTGTGAACTTAGAATATTTTTTAAAAACAAACTGTAAACTTAGAATATTTTTTAAAAAGAAACTGTGAACTTAGAATATTTTTTTTAAAAAAGAACTGGGACTTAAAATATTTTTCAAAAACAAACTGTAAACTTAGAATATTTTTTAAAAAGAAACTGTGAACTTAGAATATTTTTTAAAAAGAAACTGTGAACTTAGAATATTTGTTAAAAAGAAACTGTGAACTTAGAATATTTTTTAAAAAGAAACTGTGAACTTAGAATATTTTTTAAAAAAAGAAACTGTGAACTTAGAATATTTTTCACAAACAAACTGTAAACTTAGCATATTTGTTAAAAAGAAACTGTGAACTTAGAATATTTTTTAAAAAGAAACTGTGAACTTAGAATATTTTTTAAAAAAAGAAACTGTGAACTTAGAATATTTTTCACAAACAAACTGTAAACTTAGCATATTTGTTAAAAAGAAACTGTGAACGTAGAATATTTTTTAAAAAGAAACTGTGAACTTAGAATATTTTTTTTAAAAAAGAACTGGGACTTAGAATATTTTTCAAAAGCAAACTGTAAACTTGGCATATTTTTTAAAAAGAAACTGTGAACTTAGAATATTTTTTAAAAACAAACTGTCAACTTAGAATATTTTTTAAAAAGAAACTGTGAACTTAGAATATTTTTTTTAAAAAAGAACTGGGACTTAGAATATTTTTTAAAAACAAACTGTAAACTTAGAATATTTTTTAAAAAGATACTGTGAACTTAGAATATTTTTTAAAAACAAACTGTGAACTTATAATATTATTTAAAAAGAAACTGTGCACTTAGAATATTTTTAAAAAAAAGAAACTGTGAATTTAGAATATTTTTTTAAAAAAGAACTGGGACTTAGAATATTTTTCAAAAGCAAACTGTAAACTTGGCATATTTTTTAAAAAGAAACTGTGAACTTAGAAGATTTTTTAAAAACCAACTGTAAACTTAGAATATTTTTTAAAAAGAAACTGTGAACTTAGAATATTTTTTTAAAAAAAGAACTGGGACTTAGAATATTTTTTAAAAAGAAACTGTGAACTTAGAATATTTTTTTTAAAAAAGAACTGGGACTTAAAATATTTTTCAAAAACAAACTGTAAACTTGGCATATTTTTTAAAAAGAAACTGTGAACTTAGAAGATTTTTTAAAAACCAACTGTAAACTTAGAATATTTTTTAAAAAGAAACTGTGAACTTAGAATATTTTTTTTAAAAAAGAACTGGGACTTAGAATATTTTTTAAAAACAAACTGTAAACTTAGAATATTTTTTAAAAAGATACTGTGAACTTAGAATATTTTTTAAAAACAAACTGTAAACTTAGAATATTTTTTAAAAAGAAACTGTGAACTTAGAATATTTTTTTTAAAAAAGAACTGGGACTTAAAATATTTTTCAAAAACAAACTGTAAACTTAGAATATTTTTTAAAAAGAAACTGTGAACTTAGAATATTTTTTTTAAAAAAGAACTGGGACTTAAAATATTTTTTAAAAACCAACTGTAAACTTAGAATATTTTTTAAAAAGAAACTGTGAACTTAGAATATTTTTTAAAAAGAAACTGTGAACTTAGAATATTTGTTAAAAAGAAACTGTGAACTTAGAATATTTTTTAAAAAGAAACTGTGAACTTAGAATATTTTTTAAAAAAAGAAACTGTGAACTTAGAATATTTTTTACAAACAAACTGTAAACTTAGCATATTTTTTAAAAGAAGAAACTGTGAACTTAGAATATTTTTCACAAACAAACTGTAAACTTAGCATATTTGTTAAAAAGAAACTGTGAACTTAGAATATTTTTTAAAAAAAGAAACTGTCAACTTAGAATATTTTTTTTAAAAAAGAACTGGGACTTAGAATTTTTTTTAAAAACAAACTGTAAACTTAGCATATTTTTTAAAAAGAAACTGTGAACTTAGAATATTTGTTAAAAAGAAACTGTAAACTTAGAATATTTTTTAAAAAGAAACTGTGAACTTAGAATATTTTTTAAAAAAAGAAACTGTGAACTTAGAATATTTTTCACAAACAAACTGTAAACTTAGCATATTTTTTAAAAGAAGAAACTGTGAACTTAGAATATTTTTCACAAACAAACTGTAAACTTAGCATATTTTTTAAAAGAAGAAACTGTGAACTTAGAATATTTTTCACAAAAAAACTGTAAACTTAGCATATTTGTTAAAAAGAAACTGTGAACTTAGAATATTTTTTAAAAAAAGAAACTGTGAACTTAGAATATTTTTTTTAAAAAAGAACTGGGACTTAGAATATTTTTTAAAAACAAACTGTAAACTTAGCATATTTTTTAAAAAGAAACTGTGAACTTAGAATATTTGTTAAAAAGAAACTGTGAACTTAGAATATTTGTTAAAAAGAAACTGTGAACTTAGAATATTTTTTAAAAAAAGAAACTGTGAACTTAGAATATTTGTTAAAAAGAAACTGTGAACTTAGAATATTTTTTAAAAAGAAACTGTGAACTTAGAATATTTGTTAAAAAGAAACTGTAAACTTAGAATATTTTTTAAAAAGAAACTGTGAACTTAGAATACTTTTTAAAAAAAGAAACTGTGAACTTAGAATATTTTTCACAAACAAACTGTAAACTTAGCATATTTTTTAAAAGAAGAAACTGTGAACTTAGAATATTTTTTAAAAACAAACTGTAAACTTAGAATATTTTTTAAAAAGATACTGTGAACTTAGAATATTTTTTAAAAACAAACTGTAAACTTAGAATATTTTTAAAAAAAAGAAACTGTGAATTTAGAATATTTTTTTTAAAAAAGAACTGGGACTTAGAATATTTTTCAAAAACAAACTGTAAACTTGGCATATTTTTTAAAAAGAAACTGTAAACTTAGAAGATTTTTTAAAAACCAACTGTAAACTTAGAATATTTTTTAAAAAGAAACTGTGAACTTAGAATATTTTTTTTAAAAAAGAACTGGGACTTAGAATATTTTTTAAAAAGAAACTGTGAACTTAGAATATTTTTTAAAAAGAAACTGTGAACTTAGAATATTTGTTAAAAAGAAACTGTGAACGTAGAATATTTTTTAAAAAGAAACTGTGAACTTAGAATATTTTTTTTAAAAAAGAACTGGGACTTAGAATATTTTTCAAAAGCAAACTGTAAACTTGGCATATTTTTTAAAAAGAAACTGTGAACTTAGAATATTTTTTAAAAACAAACTGTCAACTTAGAATATTTTTTAAAAAGAAACTGTGAACTTAGAATATTTTTTTTAAAAAAGAACTGGGACTTAGAATATTTTTCAAAAACAAACTGTAAACTTGGCATATTTTTTAAAAAGAAACTGTGAACTTAGAAGATTTTTTAAAAACCAACTGTAAACTTAGAATATTTTTTAAAAAGAAACTGTGAACTTAGAATATTTTTTTAAAAAAAGAACTGGGACTTAGAATATTTTTTAAAAACAAACTGTGAACTTAGCATATTTTTTAAAAAGAAACTGTGAACTTAGAATATTTGTTAAAAAGAAACTGTAAACTTAGAATATTTTTTAAAAAAAGAAACTGTGAACTTAGAATATTTTTCACAAACAAACTGTAAACTTAGCATATTTTTTAAAAGAAGAAACTGTGAACTTAGAATATTTTTCACAAACAAACTGTAAACTTAGCATATTTGTTAAAAAGAAACTGTGAACTTAGAATATTTTTTAAAAAAAGAAACTGTGAACTTAGAATATTTTTTTTAAAAAAGAACTGGGACTTAGAATATTTTTTAAAAACAAACTGTAAACTTAGCATATTTTTTAAAAAGAAACTGTGAACTTAGAATATTTGTTAAAAAGAAACTGTAAACTTAGAATATTTTTTAAAAAGAAACTGTGAACTTAGAATATTTTTCACAAACAAACTGTAAACTTAGAATATTTTTTAAAAGAAGAAACTGTGAACTTAGAATATTTTTCACAAACAAACTGTAAACTTAGCATATTTGTTAAAAAGAAACTGTGAACTTAGAATATTTTTTAAAAAAAGAAACTGTGAACTTAGAATATTTTTTTTAAAAAAGAACTGGGACTTAGAATATTTTTTAAAAACAAACTGTAAACTTAGCATATTTTTTAAAAAGAAACTGTGAACTTAGAATATTTGTTAAAAAGAAACTGTGAACTTAGAATATTTGTTAAAAAGAAACTGTGAACTTAGAATATTTTTTAAAAAAAGAAACTGTGAACTTAGAATATTTGTTAAAAAGAAACTGTGAACTTAGAATATTTTTTAAAAAGAAACTGTGAACTTAGAATATTTGTTAAAAAGAAACTGTAAACTTAGAATATTTTTTAAAAAGAAACTGTGAACTTAGAATATTTTTTAAAAAAAGAAACTGTGAACTTAGAATATTTTTCACAAACAAACTGTAAACTTAGCATATTTTTTAAAAGAAGAAACTGTGAACTTAGAATATTTTTTAAAAACAAACTGTAAACTTAGAATATTTTTTAAAAAGATACTGTGAACTTAGAATATTTTTTAAAAACAAACTGTAAACTTAGAATATTTTTAAAAAAAAGAAACTGTGAATTTAGAATATTTTTTTTAAAAAAGAACTGGGACTTAGAATATTTTTCAAAAACAAACTGTAAACTTGGCATATTTTTTAAAAAGAAACTGTGAACTTAGAAGATTTTTTAAAAACCAACTGTAAACTTAGAATATTTTTTAAAAAGAAACTGTGAACTTAGAATATTTTTTTGAAAAAAGAACTGGGACTTAGAATATTTTTTAAAAAGAAACTGTGAACTTAGAATATTTTTTAAAAAGAAACTGTGAACTTAGAATATTTGTTAAAAAGAAACTGTGAACGTAGAATATTTTTTAAAAAGAAACTGTGAACTTAGAATATTTTTTTTAAAAAAGAACTGGGACTTAGAATATTTTTCAAAAGCAAACTGTAAACTTGGCATATTTTTTAAAAAGAAACTGTGAACTTAGAATATTTTTTAAAAACAAACTGTCAACTTAGAATATTTTTTAAAAAGAAACTGTGAACTTAGAATATTTTTTTTAAAAAAGAACTGGGACTTAGAATATTTTTTAAAAACAAACTGTAAACTTAGAATATTTTTTAAAAAGATACTGTGAACTTAGAATATTTTTTAAAAACAAACTGTAAACTTAGAATATTTTTTAAAAAGAAACTGTGAACTTAGAATATTTTTTTTAAAAAAGAACTGGGACTTAAAATATTTTTCAAAAACAAACTGTAAACTTAGAATATTTTTTAAAAAGAAACTGTGAACTTAGAATATTTTTTTTAAAAAAGAACTGGGACTTAAAATATTTTTTAAAAACCAACTGTAAACTTAGAATATTTTTTAAAAAGAAACTGTGAACTTAGAATATTTTTTAAAAAGAAACTGTGAACTTAGAATATTTGTTAAAAAGAAACTGTGAACTTAGAATATTTTTTAAAAAGAAACTGTGAACTTAGAATATTTTTTAAAAAAAGAAACTGTGAACTTAGAATATTTTTCACAAACAAACTGTAAACTTAGCATATTTTTTAAAAGAAGAAACTGTGAACTTAGAATATTTTTCACAAACAAACTGTAAACTTAGCATATTTGTTAAAAAGAAACTGTGAACTTAGAATATTTTTTAAAAAAAGAAACTGTGAACTTAGAATATTTTTTTTAAAAAAGAACTGGGACTTAGAATTTTTTTTAAAAACAAACTGTAAACTTAGCATATTTTTTAAAAAGAAACTGTGAACTTAGAATATTTGTTAAAAAGAAACTGTAAACTTAGAATATTTTTTAAAAAGAAACTGTGAACTTAGAATATTTTTTAAAAAAAGAAACTGTGAACTTAGAATATTTTTCACAAACAAACTGTAAACTTAGCATATTTTTTAAAAGAAGAAACTGTGAACTTAGAATATTTTTCACAAACAAACTGTAAACTTAGCATATTTTTTAAAAGAAGAAACTGTGAACTTAGAATATTTTTCACAAAAAAACTGTAAACTTAGCATATTTGTTAAAAAGAAACTGTGAACTTAGAATATTTTTTAAAAAAAGAAACTGTGAACTTAGAATATTTTTTTTAAAAAAGAACTGGGACTTAGAATATTTTTTAAAAACAAACTGTAAACTTAGCATATTTTTTAAAAAGAAACTGTGAACTTAGAATATTTGTTAAAAAGAAACTGTGAACTTAGAATATTTGTTAAAAAGAAACTGTGAACTTAGAATATTTTTTAAAAAAAGAAACTGTGAACTTAGAATATTTGTTAAAAAGAAACTGTGAACTTAGAATATTTTTTAAAAAGAAACTGTGAACTTAGAATATTTGTTAAAAAGAAACTGTAAACTTAGAATATTTTTTAAAAAGAAACTGTGAACTTAGAATACTTTTTAAAAAAAGAAACTGTGAACTTAGAATATTTTTCACAAACAAACTGTAAACTTAGCATATTTTTTAAAAGAAGAAACTGTGAACTTAGAATATTTTTTAAAAACAAACTGTAAACTTAGAATATTTTTTAAAAAGATACTGTGAACTTAGAATATTTTTTAAAAACAAACTGTAAACTTAGAATATTTTTAAAAAAAAGAAACTGTGAATTTAGAATATTTTTTTTAAAAAAGAACTGGGACTTAGAATATTTTTCAAAAACAAACTGTAAACTTGGCATATTTTTTAAAAAGAAACTGTAAACTTAGAAGATTTTTTAAAAACCAACTGTAAACTTAGAATATTTTTTAAAAAGAAACTGTGAACTTAGAATATTTTTTTTAAAAAAGAACTGGGACTTAGAATATTTTTTAAAAAGAAACTGTGAACTTAGAATATTTTTTAAAAAGAAACTGTGAACTTAGAATATTTGTTAAAAAGAAACTGTGAACGTAGAATATTTTTTAAAAAGAAACTGTGAACTTAGAATATTTTTTTTAAAAAAGAACTGGGACTTAGAATATTTTTCAAAAGCAAACTGTAAACTTGGCATATTTTTTAAAAAGAAACTGTGAACTTAGAATATTTTTTAAAAACAAACTGTCAACTTAGAATATTTTTTAAAAAGAAACTGTGAATTTAGAATATTTTTTTTAAAAAAGAACTGGGACTTAGAATATTTTTCAAAAACAAACTGTAAACTTGGCATATTTTTTAAAAAGAAACTGTGAACTTAGAAGATTTTTTAAAAACCAACTGTAAACTTAGAATATTTTTTAAAAAGAAACTGTGAACTTAGAATATTTTTTTAAAAAAAGAACTGGGACTTAGAATATTTTTTAAAAACAAACTGTGAACTTAGCATATTTTTTAAAAAGAAACTGTGAACTTAGAATATTTGTTAAAAAGAAACTGTAAACTTAGAATATTTTTTAAAAAAAGAAACTGTGAACTTAGAATATTTTTCACAAACAAACTGTAAACTTAGCATATTTTTTAAAAGAAGAAACTGTGAACTTAGAATATTTTTCACAAACAAACTGTAAACTTAGCATATTTGTTAAAAAGAAACTGTGAACTTAGAATATTTTTTAAAAAAAGAAACTGTGAACTTAGAATATTTTTTTTAAAAAAGAACTGGGACTTAGAATATTTTTTAAAAACAAACTGTAAACTTAGCATATTTTTTAAAAAGAAACTGTGAACTTAGAATATTTGTTAAAAAGAAACTGTAAACTTAGAATATTTTTTAAAAAGAAACTGTGAACTTAGAATATTTTTCACAAACAAACTGTAAACTTAGAATATTTTTTAAAAGAAGAAACTGTGAACTTAGAATATTTTTCACAAACAAACTGTAAACTTAGCATATTTGTTAAAAAGAAACTGTGAACTTAGAATATTTTTTAAAAAAAGAAACTGTGAACTTAGAATATTTTTTTTAAAAAAGAACTGGGACTTAGAATATTTTTTAAAAACAAACTGTAAACTTAGCATATTTTTTAAAAAGAAACTGTGAACTTAGAATATTTGTTAAAAAGAAACTGTGAACTTAGAATATTTGTTAAAAAGAAACTGTGAACTTAGAATATTTTTTAAAAAAAGAAACTGTGAACTTAGAATATTTGTTAAAAAGAAACTGTGAACTTAGAATATTTTTTAAAAAGAAACTGTGAACTTAGAATATTTGTTAAAAAGAAACTGTAAACTTAGAATATTTTTTAAAAAGAAACTGTGAACTTAGAATATTTTTTAAAAAAAGAAACTGTGAACTTAGAATATTTTTCACAAACAAACTGTAAACTTAGCATATTTTTTAAAAGAAGAAACTGTGAACTTAGAATATTTTTTAAAAACAAACTGTAAACTTAGAATATTTTTTAAAAAGATACTGTGAACTTAGAATATTTTTTAAAAACAAACTGTAAACTTAGAATATTTTTAAAAAAAAGAAACTGTGAATTTAGAATATTTTTTTTAAAAAAGAACTGGGACTTAGAATATTTTTCAAAAACAAACTGTAAACTTGGCATATTTTTTAAAAAGAAACTGTGAACTTAGAAGATTTTTTAAAAACCAACTGTAAACTTAGAATATTTTTTAAAAAGAAACTGTGAACTTAGAATATTTTTTTGAAAAAAGAACTGGGACTTAGAATATTTTTTAAAAAGAAACTGTGAACTTAGAATATTTTTTAAAAAGAAACTGTGAACTTAGAATATTTGTTAAAAAGAAACTGTGAACGTAGAATATTTTTTAAAAAGAAACTGTGAACTTAGAATATTTTTTTTAAAAAAGAACTGGGACTTAGAATATTTTTCAAAAGCAAACTGTAAACTTGGCATATTTTTTAAAAAGAAACTGTGAACTTAGAATATTTTTTAAAAACAAACTGTCAACTTAGAATATTTTTTAAAAAGAAACTGTGAACTTAGAATATTTTTTTTAAAAAAGAACTGGGACTTAGAATATTTTTTAAAAACAAACTGTAAACTTAGAATATTTTTTAAAAAGATACTGTGAACTTAGAATATTTTTTAAAAACAAACTGTGAACTTAGAATATTTTTTTTAAAAAAGAACTGGGACTTAGAATATTTTTTAAAAACAAACTGTAAACTTATAATATTATTTAAAAAGAAACTGTGCACTTAGAATATTTTTAAAAAAAAGAAACTGTGAATTTAGAATATTTTTTTAAAAAAGAACTGGGACTTAGAATATTTTTCAAAAGCAAACTGTAAACTTGGCATATTTTTTAAAAAGAAACTGTGAACTTAGAATATTTTTTAAAAACAAACTGTCAACTTAGAATATTTTTTAAAAAGAAACTGTGAACTTAGAATATTTTTTTTAAAAAAGAACTGGGACTTAGAATATTTTTTAAAAACAAACTGTAAACTTAGAATATTTTTTAAAAAGATACTGTGAACTTAGAATATTTTTTAAAAACAAACTGTAAACTTAGAATATTTTTTAAAAAGAAACTGTGAACTTAGAATATTTTTTTTAAAAAGAACTGGGACTTAAAATATTTTTCAAAAACAAACTGTAAACTTGGCATATTTTTTAAAAAGAAACTGTGAACTTAGAAGATTTTTTAAAAACCAACTGTAAACTTAGAATATTTTTTAAAAAGAAACTGTGAACTTAGAATATTTTTTAAAAAGAAACTGTGAACTTAGAATATTTGTTAAAAAGAAACTGTGAACTTAGAATATTTTTTAAAAAGAAACTGTGAACTTAGAATATTTTTTAAAAAAAGAAACTGTGAACTTAGAATATTTTTCACAAACAAACTGTAAACTTAGCATATTTTTTAAAAGAAGAAACTGTGAACTTAGAATATTTTTCACAAACAAACTGTAAACTTAGCATATTTGTTAAAAAGAAACTGTGAACTTAGAATATTTTTTAAAAAAAGAAACTGTGAACTTAGAATATTTTTTTTAAAAAAGAACTGGGACTTAGAATTTTTTTTAAAAACAAACTGTAAACTTAGCATATTTTTTAAAAAGAAACTGTGAACTTAGAATATTTGTTAAAAAGAAACTGTAAACTTAGAATATTTTTTAAAAAGAAACTGTGAACTTAGAATATTTTTTAAAAAAAGAAACTGTGAACTTAGAATATTTTTCACAAACAAACTGTAAACTTAGCATATTTTTTAAAAGAAGAAACTGTGAACTTAGAATATTTTTCACAAACAAACTGTAAACTTAGCATATTTGTTAAAAAGAAACTGTGAACTTAGAATATTTTTTAAAAAAAGAAACTGTGAACTTAGAATATTTTTTTTAAAAAAGAACTGGGACTTAGAATATTTTTTAAAAACAAACTGTAAACTTAGCATATTTTTTAAAAAGAAACTGTGAACTTAGAATATTTGTTAAAAAGAAACTGTAAACTTAGAATATTTTTTAAAAAGAAACTGTGAACTTAGAATATTTTTTAAAAAGAAACTGTGAACTTAGAATATTTTTTAAAAGAAGAAACTGTGAACTTAGAATATTTTTCACAAACAAACTGTGAACTTAGAATATTTTTTTTAAAAAAGAACTGGGACTTAAAATATTTTTTAAAAACAAACTGTAAACTTAGAATATTTTTTAAAAAGAAACTGTGAACTTAGAATATTTTTTTAAAAAAAGAACTGGGACTTAGAATATTTTTTAAAAAGAAACTGTGAACTTAGAATATTTTTTAAAAAGAAACTGTGAACTTAGAATATTTGTTAAAAAGAAACTGTGAACTTAGAATATTTTTTAAAAAGAAACTGTGAACTTAGAATATTTTTTTTAAAAAAGAACTGGGACTTAGAATATTTTTCAAAAACAAACTGTAAACTTGGCATATTTTTTAAAAAGAAACTGTGAACTTAGAAGATTTTTTAAAAACCAACTGTAAACTTAGAATATTTTTTAAAAAGAAACTGTGAACTTAGAATATTTTTTTAAAAAAAGAACTGGGACTTAGAATATTTTTTAAAAAGAAACTGTGAACTTAGAATATTTTTTAAAAAGAAACTGTGAACTTAGAATATTTGTTAAAAAGAAACTGTGAACTTAGAATATTTTTTAAAAAGAAACTGTGAACTTAGAATATTTTTTTTAAAAAAGAACTGGGACTTAAAATATTTTTTAAAAACAAACTGTAAACTTAGAATATTTTTTAAAAAGAAACTGTGAACTTAGAATATTTTTTTAAAAAAAGAACTGGGACTTAGAATATTTTTTAAAAAGAAACTGTGAACTTAGAATATTTTTTAAAAACAAACTGTCAACTTAGAATATTTTTTAAAAAGAAACTGTGAACTTAGAATATTTTTTTTAAAAAAGAACTGGGACTTAGAATATTTTTTAAAAACAAACTGTAAACTTAGAATATTTTTTAAAAAGATACTGTGAACTTAGAATATTTTTTAAAAACAAACTGTAAACTTAGAATATTTTTTAAAAAGAAACTGTGAACTTAGAATATTTTTTTTAAAAAAGAACTGGGACTTAAAATATTTTTCAAAAACAAACTGTAAACTTGGCATATTTTTTAAAAAGAAACTGTGAACTTAGAAGATTTTTTAAAAACCAACTGTAAACTTAGAATATTTTTTAAAAAGAAACTGTGAACTTAGAATATTTTTTAAAAAGAAACTGTGAACTTAGAATATTTGTTAAAAAGAAACTGTGAACTTAGAATATTTTTTAAAAAGAAACTGTGAACTTAGAATATTTTTTAAAAAAAGAAACTGTGAACTTAGAATATTTTTCACAAACAAACTGTAAACTTAGCATATTTTTTAAAAGAAGAAACTGTGAACTTAGAATATTTTTCACAAACAAACTGTAAACTTAGCATATTTGTTAAAAAGAAACTGTGAACTTAGAATATTTTTTAAAAAAAGAAACTGTGAACTTAGAATATTTTTTTTAAAAAAGAACTGGGACTTAGAATTTTTTTTAAAAACAAACTGTAAACTTAGCATATTTTTTAAAAAGAAACTGTGAACTTAGAATATTTGTTAAAAAGAAACTGTAAACTTAGAATATTTTTTAAAAAGAAACTGTGAACTTAGAATATTTTTTAAAAAAAGAAACTGTGAACTTAGAATATTTTTCACAAACAAACTGTAAACTTAGCATATTTTTTAAAAGAAGAAACTGTGAACTTAGAATATTTTTCACAAACAAACTGTAAACTTAGCATATTTGTTAAAAAGAAACTGTGAACTTAGAATATTTTTTAAAAAAAGAAACTGTGAACTTAGAATATTTTTTTTAAAAAAGAACTGGGACTTAGAATATTTTTTAAAAACAAACTGTAAACTTAGCATATTTTTTAAAAAGAAACTGTGAACTTAGAATATTTGTTAAAAAGAAACTGTAAACTTAGAATATTTTTTAAAAAGAAACTGTGAACTTAGAATATTTTTTAAAAAGAAACTGTGAACTTAGAATATTTTTTAAAAGAAGAAACTGTGAACTTAGAATATTTTTCACAAACAAACTGTGAACTTAGAATATTTTTTTTAAAAAAGAACTGGGACTTAAAATATTTTTTAAAAACAAACTGTAAACTTAGAATATTTTTTAAAAAGAAACTGTGAACTTAGAATATTTTTTTAAAAAAAGAACTGGGACTTAGAATATTTTTTAAAAAGAAACTGTGAACTTAGAATATTTTTTAAAAAGAAACTGTGAACTTAGAATATTTGTTAAAAAGAAACTGTGAACTTAGAATATTTTTTAAAAAGAAACTGTGAACTTAGAATATTTTTTTTAAAAAAGAACTGGGACTTAGAATATTTTTCAAAAACAAACTGTAAACTTGGCATATTTTTTAAAAAGAAACTGTGAACTTAGAAGATTTTTTAAAAACCAACTGTAAACTTAGAATATTTTTTAAAAAGAAACTGTGAACTTAGAATATTTTTTTAAAAAAAGAACTGGGACTTAGAATATTTTTTAAAAAGAAACTGTGAACTTAGAATATTTTTTAAAAAGAAACTGTGAACTTAGAATATTTGTTAAAAAGAAACTGTGAACTTAGAATATTTTTTAAAAAGAAACTGTGAACTTAGAATATTTTTTTTAAAAAAGAACTGGGACTTAAAATATTTTTTAAAAACAAACTGTAAACTTAGAATATTTTTTAAAAAGAAACTGTGAACTTAGAATATTTTTTTAAAAAAAGAACTGGGACTTAGAATATTTTTTAAAAAGAAACTGTGAACTTAGAATATTTTTTAAAAAGAAACTGTGAACTTAGAATATTTGTTAAAAAGAAACTGTGAACTTAGAATATTTTTTAAAAACAAAATGTAAACTTAGAATATTTTTTAAAAAGATACTGTGAACTTAGAATTTTTTTTAAAAACAAACTGCAAACTTAGAATATTTTTTAAAAAGAAACTGTGAACTTAGAATATTTTTTAAAAACAAACTGTAAACTTAGAATATTTTTTAAAAAGATACTGTGAACTTAGAATATTTTTTAAAAACAAACTGTAAACTTAGAATATTTTTTAAAAAGATACTGTGAACTTAGAATATTTTTTAAAAACAAACTGTAAACTTAGAATATTTTTAAAAAGAAACTGTGAACTTAGAATATTTTTTAAAAAGAAACTGTGAACTTAGAATATTTTTTAAAAAGAAACTGTGAACTTAGAATATTTGTTAAAAAGAAACTGTGAACGTAGAATATTTTTTAAAAAGAAACTGTGAACTTAGAATATTTTTTTTAAAAAAGAACTGGGACTTAGAATATTTTTCAAAAGCAAACTGTAAACTTGGCATATTTTTTAAAAAGAAACTGTGAACTTAGAATATTTTTTAAAAACAAACTGTCAACTTAGAATATTTTTTAAAAAGAAACTGTGAACTTAGAATATTTTTTTTAAAAAAGAACTGGGACTTAGAATATTTTTTAAAAACAAACTGTAAACTTAGAATATTTTTTAAAAAGATACTGTGAACTTAGAATATTTTTTAAAAACAAACTGTGAACTTAGAATATTTTTTTTAAAAAAGAACTGGGACTTAGAATATTTTTTAAAAACAAACTGTAAACTTATAATATTTTTTAAAAAGAAACTGTGCACTTAGAATATTTTTAAAAAAAAGAAACTGTGAATTTAGAATATTTTTTTAAAAAAGAACTGGGACTTAGAATATTTTTCAAAAGCAAACTGTAAACTTGGCATATTTTTTAAAAAGAAACTGTGAACTTAGAATATTTTTTAAAAACAAACTGTCAACTTAGAATATTTTTTAAAAAGAAACTGTGAACTTAGAATATTTTTTTTAAAAAAGAACTGGGACTTAGAATATTTTTTAAAAACAAACTGTAAACTTAGAATATTTTTTAAAAAGATACTGTGAACTTAGAATATTTTTTAAAAACAAACTGTAAACTTAGAATATTTTTTAAAAAGAAACTGTGAACTTAGAATATTTTTTTTAAAAAAGAACTGGGACTTAAAATATTTTTCAAAAACAAACTGTAAACTTGGCATATTTTTTAAAAAGAAACTGTGAACTTAGAAGATTTTTTAAAAACCAACTGTAAACTTAGAATATTTTTTAAAAAGAAACTGTGAACTTAGAATATTTTTTAAAAAGAAACTGTGAACTTAGAATATTTGTTAAAAAGAAACTGTGAACTTAGAATAGTTTTTAAAAAGAAACTGTGAACTTAGAATATTTTTTAAAAAAAGAAACTGTGAACTTAGAATATTTTTCACAAACAAACTGTAAACTTAGCATATTTTTTAAAAGAAGAAACTGTGAACTTAGAATATTTTTCACAAACAAACTGTAAACTTAGCATATTTGTTAAAAAGAAACTGTGAACTTAGAATATTTTTTAAAAAAAGAAACTGTGAACTTAGAATATTTTTTTTAAAAAAGAACTGGGACTTAGAATTTTTTTTAAAAACAAACTGTAAACTTAGCATATTTTTTAAAAAGAAACTGTGAACTTAGAATATTTGTTAAAAAGAAACTGTAAACTTAGAATATTTTTTAAAAAGAAACTGTGAACTTAGAATATTTTTTAAAAAAAGAAACTGTGAACTTAGAATATTTTTCACAAACAAACTGTAAACTTAGCATATTTTTTAAAAGAAGAAACTGTGAACTTAGAATATTTTTCACAAACAAACTGTAAACTTAGCATATTTGTTAAAAAGAAACTGTGAACTTAGAATATTTTTTAAAAAAAGAAACTGTGAACTTAGAATATTTTTTTTAAAAAAGAACTGGGACTTAGAATATTTTTTAAAAACAAACTGTAAACTTAGCATATTTTTTAAAAAGAAACTGTGAACTTAGAATATTTGTTAAAAAGAAACTGTAAACTTAGAATATTTTTTAAAAAGAAACTGTGAACTTAGAATATTTTTTAAAAAGAAACTGTGAACTTAGAATATTTTTTAAAAGAAGAAACTGTGAACTTAGAATATTTTTCACAAACAAACTGTAAACTTAGCATATTTGTTAAAAAGAAACTGTGAACTTAGAATATTTGTTAAAAAGAAACTGTGAACTTAGAATATTTTTTTTAAAAAAGAACTGGGACTTAAAATATTTTTTAAAAACAAACTGTAAACTTAGAATATTTTTTAAAAAGAAACTGTGAACTTAGAATATTTTTTTAAAAAAAGAACTGGGACTTAGAATATTTTTTAAAAAGAAACTGTGAACTTAGAATATTTTTTAAAAAGAAACTGTGAACTTAGAATATTTGTTAAAAAGAAACTGTGAACTTAGAATATTTTTTAAAAAGAAACTGTGAACTTAGAGTATTTTTTTTAAAAAAGAACTGGGACTTAGAATATTTTTCAAAAACAAACTGTAAACTTGGCATATTTTTTAAAAAGAAACTGTGAACTTAGAAGATTTTTTAAAAACCAACTGTAAACTTAGAATATTTTTTAAAAAGAAATGTGAACTTAGAATATTTTTTTAAAAAAAGAACTGGGACTTAGAATATTTTTTAAAAAGAAACTGTGAACTTAGAATATTTTTTAAAAAGAAACTGTGAACTTAGAATATTTGTTAAAAAGAAACTGTGAACTTAGAATATTTTTTAAAAAGAAACTGTGAACTTAGAGTATTTTTTTTAAAAAAGAACTGGGACTTAGAATATTTTTCAAAAACAAACTGTAAACTTGGCATATTTTTTAAAAAGAAACTGTGAACTTAGAAGATTTTTTAAAAACCAACTGTAAACTTAGAATATTTTTTAAAAAGAAACTGTGAACTTAGAAGATTTTTTAAAAACCAACTGTAAACTTAGAATATTTTTTAAAAAGAAACTGTGAACTTAGAATATTTTTTTAAAAAAAGAACTGGGACTTAGAATATTTTTTAAAAAGAAACTGTGAACTTAGAATATTTTTTAAAAAGAAACTGTGAACTTAGAATATTTGTTAAAAAGAAACTGTGAACTTAGAATATTTTTTAAAAAAAGAAACTGTGAACTTAGAATATTTTTCACAAACAAACTGTAAACTTAGCATATTTTTTAAAAGAAGAAACTGTGAACTTAGAATATTTTTCACAAACAAACTGTAAACTTAGCATATTTGTTAAAAAGAAACTGTGAACTTAGAATATTTTTTAAAAAAAGAAACTGTGAACTTAGAATATTTTTTTTAAAAAAGAACTGGGACTTACAATTTTTTTTAAAAACAAACTGTAAACTTAGCATATTTTTTAAAAAGAAACTGTGAACTTAGAATATTTGTTAAAAAGAAACTGTAAACTTAGAATATTTTTTAAAAAGAAACTGTGAACTTAGAATATTTTTTAAAAAAAGAAACTGTGAACTTAGAATATTTTTCACAAACAAACTGTAAACTTAGCATATTTTTTAAAAGAAGAAACTGTGAACTTAGAATATTTTTCACAAACAAACTGTAAACTTAGCATATTTGTTAAAAAGAAACTGTAAACTTAGAATATTTTTTAAAAAAAGAAACTGTGAACTTAGAATATTTTTTTTAAAAAAGAACTGGGACTTAGAATATTTTTTAAAAACAAACTGTAAACTTAGCATATTTTTTAAAAAGAAACTGTGAACTTAGAATATTTGTTAAAAAGAAACTGTAAACTTAGAATATTTTTTAAAAAGAAACTGTGAACTTAGAATATTTTTTAAAAAGAAACTGTGAACTTAGAATATTTTTTAAAAGAAGAAACTGTGAACTTAGAATATTTTTCACAAACAAACTGTAAACTTAGCATATTTGTTAAAAAGAAACTGTGAACTTAGAATATTTGTTAAAAAGAAACTGTGAACTTAGAATATTTTTTTTAAAAAAGAACTGGGACTTAAAATATTTTTTAAAAACAAACTGTAAACTTAGAATATTTTTTAAAAAGAAACTGTGAACTTAGAATATTTTTTTAAAAAAAGAACTGGGACTTAGGATATTTTTTAAAAAGAAACTGTGAACTTAGAATATTTTTTAAAAAGAAACTGTGAACTTAGAATATTTGTTAAAAAGAAACTGTGAACTTAGAATATTTTTTAAAAAGAAACTGTGAACTTAGAGTATTTTTTTTAAAAAAGAACTGGGACTTAGAATATTTTTCAAAAACAAACTGTAAACTTGGCATATTTTTTAAAAAGAAACTGTGAACTTAGAAGATTTTTTAAAAACCAACTGTAAACTTAGAATATTTTTTAAAAAGAAACTGTGAACTTAGAATATTTTTTTAAAAAAAGAACTGGGACTTAGAATATTTTTTAAAAAGAAACTGTGAACTTAGAATATTTTTTAAAAAGAAACTGTGAACTTAGAATATTTGTTAAAAAGAAACTGTGAACTTAGAATATTTTTTAAAAAGAAACTGTGAACTTAGAGTATTTTTTTTAAAAAAGAACTGGGACTTAGAATATTTTTCAAAAACAAACTGTAAACTTGGCATATTTTTTAAAAAGAAACTGTGAACTTAGAAGATTTTTTAAAAACCAACTGTAAACTTAGAATATTTTTTAAAAAGAAACTGTGAACTTAGAAGATTTTTTAAAAACCAACTGTAAACTTAGAATATTTTTTAAAAAGAAACTGTGAACTTAGAATATTTTTTTAAAAAAAGAACTGGGACTTAGAATATTTTTTAAAAAGAAACTGTGAACTTAGAATATTTTTTAAAAAGAAACTGTGAACTTAGAATATTTGTTAAAAAGAAACTGTGAACTTAGAATATTTTTTAAAAAGAAACTGTGAACTTAGAATATTTTTTTTAAAAAAGAACTGGGACTTAGAATATTTTTCACAAACAAACTGTAAACTTAGCATATTTGTTAAAAAGAAACTGTGAACTTAGAATATTTGTTAAAAAGAAACTGTGAACTTAGAATATTTTTTTTAAAAAAGAACTGGGACTTAAAATATTTTTTAAAAACAAACTGTAAACTTAGAATATTTTTTAAAAAGAAACTGTGAACTTAGAATATTTTTTTAAAAAAAGAACTGGGACTTAGAATATTTTTTAAAAAGAAACTGTGAACTTAGAATATTTTTTAAAAAGAAACTGTGAACTTAGAATATTTGTTAAAAAGAAACTGTGAACTTAGAATATTTTTTAAAAAGAAACTGTGAACTTAGAGTATTTTTTTTAAAAAAGAACTGGGACTTAGAATATTTTTCAAAAACAAACTGTAAACTTGGCATATTTTTTAAAAAGAAACTGTGAACTTAGAAGATTTTTTAAAAACCAACTGTCAACTTAGAATATTTTTTAAAAAGAAACTGTGAACTTAGAGTATTTTTTTTAAAAAAGAACTGGGACTTAGAATATTTTTCAAAAGCAAACTGTAAACTTGGCATATTTTTTTAAAAAGAAACTGTGAACTTAGAATATTTTTTAAAAACAAACTGTCAACTTAGAATATTTTTTAAAAAGAAACTGTGAGCTTAGAATATTTTTTTTAAAAAAGAACTGGGACTTAAAATATTTTTTAAAAACAAACTGTAAACTTAGAATATTTTTTAAAAAGAAACTGTGAACTTAGAATATTTTTTAAAAGAAGAAACTGTGAACTTAGAATATTTTTCACAAACAAACTGTAAACTTAGCATATTTGTTAAAAAGAAACTGTGAACTTAGAATATTTGTTAAAAAGAAACTGTGAACTTAGAATATTTTTTTTAAAAAAGAACTGGGACTTAAAATATTTTTTAAAAACAAACTGTAAACTTAGAATATTTTTTAAAAAGAAACTGTGAACTTAGAATATTTTTTTAAAAAAAGAACTGGGACTTAGGATATTTTTTAAAAAGAAACTGTGAACTTAGAATATTTTTTAAAAAGAAACTGTGAACTTAGAATATTTGTTAAAAAGAAACTGTGAACTTAGAATATTTTTTAAAAAGAAACTGTGAACTTAGAGTATTTTTTTTAAAAAAGAACTGGGACTTAGAATATTTTTCAAAAACAAACTGTAAACTTGGCATATTTTTTAAAAAGAAACTGTGAACTTAGAAGATTTTTTAAAAACCAACTGTAAACTTAGAATATTTTTTAAAAAGAAACTGTGAACTTAGAATATTTTTTAAAAAGAAACTGTGAACTTAGAATATTTGTTAAAAAGAAACTGTGAAATTAGAATATTTTTTAAAAAGAAACTGTGAACTTAGAGTATTTTTTTTAAAAAAGAACTGGGACTTAGAATATTTTTCAAAAACAAACTGTAAACTTGGCATATTTTTTAAAAAGAAACTGTGAACTTAGAAGATTTTTTAAAAACCAACTGTAAACTTAGAATATTTTTTAAAAAGAAACTGTGAACTTAGAAGATTTTTTAAAAACCAACTGTAAACTTAGAATATTTTTTAAAAAGAAACTGTGAACTTAGAATATTTTTTTAAAAAAAGAACTGGGACTTAGAATATTTTTTAAAAAGAAACTGTGAACTTAGAATATTTTTTAAAAAGAAACTGTGAACTTAGAATATTTGTTAAAAAGAAACTGTGAACTTAGAATATTTTTTAAAAAGAAACTGTGAACTTAGAATATTTTTTTTAAAAAAGAACTGGGACTTAGAATATTTTTCACAAACAAACTGTAAACTTAGCATATTTGTTAAAAAGAAACTGTGAACTTAGAATATTTGTTAAAAAGAAACTGTGAACTTAGAATATTTTTTTTAAAAAAGAACTGGGACTTAAAATATTTTTTAAAAACAAACTGTAAACTTAGAATATTTTTTAAAAAGAAACTGTGAACTTAGAATATTTTTTTAAAAAAAGAACTGGGACTTAGAATATTTTTTAAAAAGAAACTGTGAACTTAGAATATTTTTTAAAAAGAAACTGTGAACTTAGAATATTTGTTAAAAAGAAACTGTGAACTTAGAATATTTTTTAAAAAGAAACTGTGAACTTAGAGTATTTTTTTTAAAAAAGAACTGGGACTTAGAATATTTTTCAAAAACAAACTGTAAACTTGGCATATTTTTTAAAAAGAAACTGTGAACTTAGAAGATTTTTTAAAAACCAACTGTAAACTTAGAATATTTTTTAAAAAGAAACTGTGAACTTAGAATATTTTTTTAAAAAAAGAACTGGGACTTAGAATATTTTTTAAAAAGAAACTGTGAACTTAGAATATTTTTTAAAAAGAAACTGTGAACTTAGAATATTTGTTAAAAAGAAACTGTGAACTTAGAATATTTTTTAAAAAGAAACTGTGAACTTAGAATATTTTTTTTAAAAAAGAACTGGGACTTAGAATATTTTTCAAAAGCAAACTGTAAACTTGGCATATTTTTTAAAAAGAAACTGTGAACTTAGAATATTTTTTAAAAACAAAATGTAAACTTAGAATATTTTTTAAAAAGATACTGTGAACTTAGAATTTTTTTTAAAAACAAACTGCAAACTTAGAATATTTTTTAAAAAGAAACTGTGAACTTAGAATATTTTTTAAAAACAAACTGTAAACTTAGAATATTTTTTAAAAAGATACTGTGAACTTAGAATATTTTTTAAAAACAAACTGTAAACTTAGAATATTTTTTAAAAAGATACTGTGAACTTAGAATATTTTTTAAAAACAAACTGTAAACTTAGAATATTTTTAAAAAAAAGAAACTGTGAATTTAGAATATTTTTTTTAAAAAAGAACTGGGACTTAGAATATTTTTCAAAAACAAACTGTAAACTTGGCATATTTTTTAAAAAGAAACTGTGAACTTAGAAGATTTTTTAAAAACCAACTGTAAACTTAGAATATTTTTTAAAAAGAAACTGTGAACTTAGAATATTTTTTTTTAAAAAGAACTGGGACTTAGAATATTTTTTAAAAAGAAACTGTGAACTTAGAATATTTTTTAAAAAGAAACTGTGAACTTAGAATATTTGTCAAAAAGAAACTGTGAACTTAGAATATTTTTTAAAAAGAAACTGTGAACTTAGAATATTTTTTTTAAAAAAGAACTGGGACTTAGAATATTTTTCAAAAGCAAACTGTAAACTTGGCATATTTTTTTAAAAAGAAACTGTGAACTTAGAATATTTTTTAAAAACAAACTGTCAACTTAGAATATTTTTTAAAAAGAAACTGTGAGCTTAGAATATTTTTTTTAAAAAAGAACTGGGACTTAGAATATTTTTTAAAAACAAACTGTAAACTTAGAATATTTTTTAAAAAGATACTGTGAACTTAGAATATTTTTTAAAAACAAACTGTAAACTTAGAATATTTTTTAAAAAGAAACTGTGAACTTAGAATATTTTTTAAAAACAAACTGTAAACTTAGAATATTTTTTAAAAAGATACTGTGAACTTAGAATATTTTTTAAAAACAAACTGTAAACTTAGCATATTTGTTAAAAAGAAACTGTGAACTTAGAATATTTTTCACAAACAAACTGTAAACTTAGCATATTTGTTAAAAAGAAACTGTGAACTTAGAATATTTGTTAAAAAGAAACTGTGAACTTAGAATATTTTTTTTAAAAAAGAACTGGGACTTAAAATATTTTTTAAAAACAAACTGTAAACTTAGAATATTTTTTAAAAAGAAACTGTGAACTTAGAATATTTTTCACAAACAAACTGTAAACTTAGCATATTTGTTAAAAAGAAACTGTGAACTTAGAATATTTGTTAAAAAGAAACTGTGAACTTAGAATATTTTTTTTAAAAAAGAACTGGGACTTAAAATATTTTTTAAAAACAAACTGTAAACTTAGAATATTTTTTAAAAAGAAACTGTGAACTTAGAATATTTTTTTAAAAAAAGAACTGGGACTTAGAATATTTTTTAAAAAGAAACTGTGAACTTAGAATATTTTTTAAAAAGAAACTGTGAACTTAGAATATTTGTTAAAAAGAAACTGTGAACTTAGAATATTTTTTAAAAAGAAACTGTGAACTTAGAGTATTTTTTTTAAAAAAGAACTGGGACTTAGAATATTTTTCAAAAACAAACTGTAAACTTGGCATATTTTTTAAAAAGAAACTGTGAACTTAGAAGATTTTTTAAAAACCAACTGTAAACTTAGAATATTTTTTAAAAAGAAATGTGAACTTAGAATATTTTTTTAAAAAAAGAACTGGGACTTAGAATATTTTTTAAAAAGAAACTGTGAACTTAGAATATTTTTTAAAAAGAAACTGTGAACTTAGAATATTTGTTAAAAAGAAACTGTGAACTTAGAATATTTTTTAAAAAGAAACTGTGAACTTAGAGTATTTTTTTTAAAAAAGAACTGGGACTTAGAATATTTTTCAAAAACAAACTGTAAACTTGGCATATTTTTTAAAAAGAAACTGTGAACTTAGAAGATTTTTTAAAAACCAACTGTAAACTTAGAATATTTTTTAAAAAGAAACTGTGAACTTAGAAGATTTTTTAAAAACCAACTGTAAACTTAGAATATTTTTTAAAAAGAAACTGTGAACTTAGAATATTTTTTTAAAAAAAGAACTGGGACTTAGAATATTTTTTAAAAAGAAACTGTGAACTTAGAATATTTTTTAAAAAGAAACTGTGAACTTAGAATATTTGTTAAAAAGAAACTGTGAACTTAGAATATTTTTTAAAAAAAGAAACTGTGAACTTAGAATATTTTTCACAAACAAACTGTAAACTTAGCATATTTTTTAAAAGAAGAAACTGTGAACTTAGAATATTTTTCACAAACAAACTGTAAACTTAGCATATTTGTTAAAAAGAAACTGTGAACTTAGAATATTTTTTAAAAAAAGAAACTGTGAACTTAGAATATTTTTTTTAAAAAAGAACTGGGACTTACAATTTTTTTTAAAAACAAACTGTAAACTTAGCATATTTTTTAAAAAGAAACTGTGAACTTAGAATATTTGTTAAAAAGAAACTGTAAACTTAGAATATTTTTTAAAAAGAAACTGTGAACTTAGAATATTTTTTAAAAAAAGAAACTGTGAACTTAGAATATTTTTCACAAACAAACTGTAAACTTAGCATATTTTTTAAAAGAAGAAACTGTGAACTTAGAATATTTTTCACAAACAAACTGTAAACTTAGCATATTTGTTAAAAAGAAACTGTAAACTTAGAATATTTTTTAAAAAAAGAAACTGTGAACTTAGAATATTTTTTTTAAAAAAGAACTGGGACTTAGAATATTTTTTAAAAACAAACTGTAAACTTAGCATATTTTTTAAAAAGAAACTGTGAACTTAGAATATTTGTTAAAAAGAAACTGTAAACTTAGAATATTTTTTAAAAAGAAACTGTGAACTTAGAATATTTTTTAAAAAGAAACTGTGAACTTAGAATATTTTTTAAAAGAAGAAACTGTGAACTTAGAATATTTTTCACAAACAAACTGTAAACTTAGCATATTTGTTAAAAAGAAACTGTGAACTTAGAATATTTGTTAAAAAGAAACTGTGAACTTAGAATATTTTTTTTAAAAAAGAACTGGGACTTAAAATATTTTTTAAAAACAAACTGTAAACTTAGAATATTTTTTAAAAAGAAACTGTGAACTTAGAATATTTTTTTAAAAAAAGAACTGGGACTTAGGATATTTTTTAAAAAGAAACTGTGAACTTAGAATATTTTTTAAAAAGAAACTGTGAACTTAGAATATTTGTTAAAAAGAAACTGTGAACTTAGAATATTTTTTAAAAAGAAACTGTGAACTTAGAGTATTTTTTTTAAAAAAGAACTGGGACTTAGAATATTTTTCAAAAACAAACTGTAAACTTGGCATATTTTTTAAAAAGAAACTGTGAACTTAGAAGATTTTTTAAAAACCAACTGTAAACTTAGAATATTTTTTAAAAAGAAACTGTGAACTTAGAATATTTTTTTAAAAAAAGAACTGGGACTTAGAATATTTTTTAAAAAGAAACTGTGAACTTAGAATATTTTTTAAAAAGAAACTGTGAACTTAGAATATTTGTTAAAAAGAAACTGTGAACTTAGAATATTTTTTAAAAAGAAACTGTGAACTTAGAGTATTTTTTTTAAAAAAGAACTGGGACTTAGAATATTTTTCAAAAACAAACTGTAAACTTGGCATATTTTTTAAAAAGAAACTGTGAACTTAGAAGATTTTTTAAAAACCAACTGTAAACTTAGAATATTTTTTAAAAAGAAACTGTGAACTTAGAAGATTTTTTAAAAACCAACTGTAAACTTAGAATATTTTTTAAAAAGAAACTGTGAACTTAGAATATTTTTTTAAAAAAAGAACTGGGACTTAGAATATTTTTTAAAAAGAAACTGTGAACTTAGAATATTTTTTAAAAAGAAACTGTGAACTTAGAATATTTGTTAAAAAGAAACTGTGAACTTAGAATATTTTTTAAAAAGAAACTGTGAACTTAGAATATTTTTTTTAAAAAAGAACTGGGACTTAGAATATTTTTCACAAACAAACTGTAAACTTAGCATATTTGTTAAAAAGAAACTGTGAACTTAGAATATTTGTTAAAAAGAAACTGTGAACTTAGAATATTTTTTTTAAAAAAGAACTGGGACTTAAAATATTTTTTAAAAACAAACTGTAAACTTAGAATATTTTTTAAAAAGAAACTGTGAACTTAGAATATTTTTTTAAAAAAAGAACTGGGACTTAGAATATTTTTTAAAAAGAAACTGTGAACTTAGAATATTTTTTAAAAAGAAACTGTGAACTTAGAATATTTGTTAAAAAGAAACTGTGAACTTAGAATATTTTTTAAAAAGAAACTGTGAACTTAGAGTATTTTTTTTAAAAAAGAACTGGGACTTAGAATATTTTTCAAAAACAAACTGTAAACTTGGCATATTTTTTAAAAAGAAACTGTGAACTTAGAAGATTTTTTAAAAACCAACTGTAAACTTAGAATATTTTTTAAAAAGAAACTGTGAACTTAGAATATTTTTTTAAAAAAAGAACTGGGACTTAGAATATTTTTTAAAAAGAAACTGTGAACTTAGAATATTTTTTAAAAAGAAACTGTGAACTTAGAATATTTGTTAAAAAGAAACTGTGAACTTAGAATATTTTTTAAAAAGAAACTGTGAACTTAGAATATTTTTTTTAAAAAAGAACTGGGACTTAGAATATTTTTCAAAAGCAAACTGTAAACTTGGCATATTTTTTAAAAAGAAACTGTGAACTTAGAATATTTTTTAAAAACAAAATGTAAACTTAGAATATTTTTTAAAAAGATACTGTGAACTTAGAATTTTTTTTAAAAACAAACTGCAAACTTAGAATATTTTTTAAAAAGAAACTGTGAACTTAGAATATTTTTTAAAAACAAACTGTAAACTTAGAATATTTTTTAAAAAGATACTGTGAACTTAGAATATTTTTTAAAAACAAACTGTAAACTTAGAATATTTTTTAAAAAGATACTGTGAACTTAGAATATTTTTTAAAAACAAACTGTAAACTTAGAATATTTTTAAAAAAAAGAAACTGTGAATTTAGAATATTTTTTTTAAAAAAGAACTGGGACTTAGAATATTTTTCAAAAACAAACTGTAAACTTGGCATATTTTTTAAAAAGAAACTGTGAACTTAGAAGATTTTTTAAAAACCAACTGTAAACTTAGAATATTTTTTAAAAAGAAACTGTGAACTTAGAATATTTTTTTTTAAAAAGAACTGGGACTTAGAATATTTTTTAAAAAGAAACTGTGAACTTAGAATATTTTTTAAAAAGAAACTGTGAACTTAGAATATTTGTCAAAAAGAAACTGTGAACTTAGAATATTTTTTAAAAAGAAACTGTGAACTTAGAATATTTTTTTTAAAAAAGAACTGGGACTTAGAATATTTTTCAAAAGCAAACTGTAAACTTGGCATATTTTTTTAAAAAGAAACTGTGAACTTAGAATATTTTTTAAAAACAAACTGTCAACTTAGAATATTTTTTAAAAAGAAACTGTGAGCTTAGAATATTTTTTTTAAAAAAGAACTGGGACTTAGAATATTTTTTAAAAACAAACTGTAAACTTAGAATATTTTTTAAAAAGATACTGTGAACTTAGAATATTTTTTAAAAACAAACTGTAAACTTAGAATATTTTTTAAAAAGAAACTGTGAACTTAGAATATTTTTTAAAAACAAACTGTAAACTTAGAATATTTTTTAAAAAGATACTGTGAACTTAGAATATTTTTTAAAAACAAACTGTAAACTTAGCATATTTGTTAAAAAGAAACTGTGAACTTAGAATATTTTTCACAAACAAACTGTAAACTTAGCATATTTGTTAAAAAGAAACTGTGAACTTAGAATATTTGTTAAAAAGAAACTGTGAACTTAGAATATTTTTTTTAAAAAAGAACTGGGACTTAAAATATTTTTTAAAAACAAACTGTAAACTTAGAATATTTTTTAAAAAGAAACTGTGAACTTAGAATATTTTTCACAAACAAACTGTAAACTTAGCATATTTGTTAAAAAGAAACTGTGAACTTAGAATATTTGTTAAAAAGAAACTGTGAACTTAGAATATTTTTTTTAAAAAAGAACTGGGACTTAAAATATTTTTTAAAAACAAACTGTAAACTTAGAATATTTTTTAAAAAGAAACTGTGAACTTAGAATATTTTTTTAAAAAAAGAACTGGGACTTAGAATATTTTTTAAAAAGAAACTGTGAACTTAGAATATTTTTTAAAAAGAAACTGTGAACTTAGAATATTTGTTAAAAAGAAACTGTGAACTTAGAATATTTTTTAAAAAGAAACTGTGAACTTAGAGTATTTTTTTTAAAAAAGAACTGGGACTTAGAATATTTTTCAAAAACAAACTGTAAACTTGGCATATTTTTTAAAAAGAAACTGTGAACTTAGAAGATTTTTTAAAAACCAACTGTAAACTTAGAATATTTTTTAAAAAGAAACTGTGAACTTAGAATATTTTTTTAAAAAAAGAACTGGGACTTAGAATATTTTTTAAAAAGAAACTGTGAACTTAGAATATTTTTTAAAAAGAAACTGTGAACTTAGAATATTTGTTAAAAAGAAACTGTGAACTTAGAATATTTTTTAAAAAGAAACTGTGAACTTAGAATATTTTTTTTAAAAAAGAACTGGGACTTAGAATATTTTTCAAAAGCAAACTGTAAACTTGGCATATTTTTTAAAAAGAAACTGTGAACTTAGAATATTTTTTAAAAACAAAATGTAAACTTAGAATATTTTTTAAAAAGATACTGTGAACTTAGAATTTTTTTTAAAAACAAACTGCAAACTTAGAATATTTTTTAAAAAGAAACTGTGAACTTAGAATATTTTTTAAAAACAAACTGTAAACTTAGAATATTTTTTAAAAAGATACTGTGAACTTAGAATATTTTTTAAAAAGAAACTGTGAACTTAGAATATTTTTTAAAAAGAAACTGTGAACTTAGAATATTTGTCAAAAAGAAACTGTGAACTTAGAATATTTTTTAAAAAGAAACTGTGAACTTAGAATATTTTTTTTAAAAAAGAACTGGGACTTAGAATATTTTTCAAAAACAAACTGTAAACTTGGCATATTTTTTAAAAAGAAACTGTGAACTTAGAAGATTTTTTAAAAACCAACTGTAAACTTAGAATATTTTTTAAAAAGAAACTGTGAACTTAGAATATTTTTTTTTAAAAAGAACTGGGACTTAGAATATTTTTTAAAAAGAAACTGTGAACTTAGAATATTTTTTAAAAAGAAACTGTGAACTTAGAATATTTGTTAAAAAGAAACTGTGAACTTAGAATATTTTTTAAAAAGAAACTGTGAACTTAGAATATTTTTTTTAAAAAAGAACTGGGACTTAGAATATTTTTCAAAAGCAAAGTGTAAACTTGGCATATTTTTTTAAAAAGAAACTGTGAACTTAGAATATTTTTTAAAAACAAACTGTCAACTTAGAATATTTTTTAAAAAGAAACTGTGAGCTTAGAATATTTTTTTTAAAAAAGAACTGGGACTTAGAATATTTTTTAAAAACAAACTGTAAACTTAGAATATTTTTTAAAAAGATACTGTGAACTTAGAATATTTTTTAAAAACAAACTGTAAACTTAGAATATTTTTTAAAAAGAAACTGTGAACTTAGAATATTTTTTAAAAACAAACTGTAAACTTAGAATATTTTTTAAAAAGATACTGTGAACTTAGAATATTTTTTAAAAACAAACTGTAAACTTAGAATATTTTTTAAAAAGATACTGTAAGCTTAGAATATTTTTTAAAAAGATACTGTGAACTTAGAATATTTTTTAAAAACAAACTGTAAACTTAGAATATTTTTTAAAAAGAAACTGTGAACTTAGAATATTTTTTAAAAACAAACTGTAAACTTAGAATATTTTTTAAAAAGATACTGTGAACTTAGAATATTTTTTAAAAACAAACTGTAAACTTAGAATATTTTTTAAAAAGATACTGTAAGCTTAGAATATTTTTTAAAAAGAAACTGTGCACTTAGAATATTTTAAAAAAAAAGAAACTGTGAACTTAGAATATTTTTTTAAAAAAAGAACTGGGACTTAGAATATTTTTTAAAAACAAACTGTAAACTTAGAATATTTTTTAAAAAGAAACTGTGAACTTAGAATATTTTTTAAAAAGAAACTGTGAACTTAGAATATTTTTTAAAAAGAAACTGTGAACTTAGAATATTTTTTTTAAAAAAGAACTGGGACTTAGAATATTTTTCAAAAGCAAACTGTAAACTTGGCATATTTTTTAAAAAGAAACTGTGAACTTAGAATATTTGTTAAAAAGAAACTGTGAACTTAGAATATTTTTTAAAAAAAGAAACTGTGAACTTAGAATATTTGTTAAAAAGAAACTGTAAACTTAGAATATTTTTTAAAAAAAACTGTAAACTTAGAATATTTTTTAAAAAAAGAAACTGTGAACTTAGAATATTTTTTTTAAAAAAGAACTGGGACTTAAAATATTTTTTAAAAACAAACTGTAAACTTAGCATATTTTTTAAAAAGAAACTGTGAACTTAGAATATTTGTTAAAAAGAAACTGTAAACTTAGAATATTTTTTAAAAAGAAACTGTGAACTTAGAATATTTTTTAAAAAGAAACTGTGAACTTAGAATATTTTTTAAAAGAAGAAACTGTGAACTTAGAATATTTTTCACAAACAAACTGTAAACTTAGCATATTTGTTAAAAAGAAACTGTGAACTTAGAATATTTGTTAAAAAGAAACTGTGAACTTAGAATATTTTTTTTAAAAAAGAACTGGGACTTAAAATATTTTTTAAAAACAAACTGTAAACTTAGAATATTTTTTAAAAAGAAACTGTGAACTTAGAATATTTTTTTAAAAAAAGAACTGGGACTTAGAATATTTTTTAAAAAGAAACTGTGAACTTAGAATATTTTTTAAAAAGAAACTGTGAACTTAGAATATTTGTTAAAAAGAAACTGTGAACTTAGAATATTTTTTAAAAAGAAACTGTGAACTTAGAATATTTTTTTTAAAAAAGAACTGGGACTTAGAATATTTTTCAAAAACAAACTGTAAACTTGGCATATTTTTTAAAAAGAAACTGTGAACTTAGAAGATTTTTTAAAAACCAACTGTAAACTTAGAATATTTTTTAAAAAGAAACTGTGAACTTAGAATATTTTTTTAAAAAAAGAACTGGGACTTAGAATATTTTTTAAAAAGAAACTGTGAACTTAGAATATTTTTTAAAAAGAAACTGTGAACTTAGAATATTTGTTAAAAAGAAACTGTGAACTTAGAATATTTTTTAAAAAGAAACTGTGAACTTAGAATATTTTTTTTAAAAAAGAACTGGGACTTAGAATATTTTTCAAAAGCAAACTGTAAACTTGGCATATTTTTTAAAAAGAAACTGTGAACTTAGAATATTTTTTAAAAACAAAATGTAAACTTAGAATATTTTTTAAAAAGATACTGTGAACTTAGAATATTTTTTAAAAACAAACTGCAAACTTAGAATATTTTTTAAAAAGAAACTGTGAACTTAGAATATTTTTTAAAAACAAACTGTAAACTTAGAATATTTTTTAAAAAGATACTGTGAACTTAGAATATTTTTTAAAAACAAACTGTAAACTTAGAATATTTTTTAAAAAGATACTGTGAACTTAGAATATTTTTCAAAAACAAACTGTAAACTTGGCATATTTTTTAAAAAGAAACTGTGAACTTAGAAGATTTTTTAAAAACCAACTGTAAACTTAGAATATTTTTTAAAAAGAAACTGTGAACTTAGAATATTTTTTTTTAAAAAGAACTGGGACTTAGAATATTTTTTAAAAAGAAACTGTGAACTTAGAATATTTTTTAAAAAGAAACTGTGAACTTAGAATATTTGTTAAAAAGAAACTGTGAACTTAGAATATTTTTTAAAAAGAAACTGTGAACTTAGAATATTTTTTTTAAAAAAGAACTGGGACTTAGAATATTTTTCAAAAGCAAAGTGTAAACTTGGCATATTTTTTTAAAAAGAAACTGTGAACTTAGAATATTTTTTAAAAACAAACTGTCAACTTAGAATATTTTTTAAAAAGAAACTGTGAGCTTAGAATATTTTTTTTAAAAAAGAACTGGGACTTAGAATATTTTTTAAAAACAAACTGTAAACTTAGAATATTTTTTAAAAAGATACTGTGAACTTAGAATATTTTTTAAAAACAAACTGTAAACTTAGAATATTTTTTAAAAAGAAACTGTGAACTTAGAATATTTTTTAAAAACAAACTGTAAACTTAGAATATTTTTTAAAAAGATACTGTGAACTTAGAATATTTTTTAAAAACAAACTGTAAACTTAGAATATTTTTTAAAAAGATACTGTAAGCTTAGAATATTTTTTAAAAAGATACTGTGAACTTAGAATATTTTTTAAAAACAAACTGTAAACTTAGAATATTTTTTAAAAAGAAACTGTGAACTTAGAATATTTTTTAAAAACAAACTGTAAACTTAGAATATTTTTTAAAAAGATACTGTGAACTTAGAATATTTTTTAAAAACAAACTGTAAACTTAGAATATTTTTTAAAAAGATACTGTAAGCTTAGAATATTTTTTAAAAAGAAACTGTGCACTTAGAATATTTTAAAAAAAAAGAAACTGTGAACTTAGAATATTTTTTTAAAAAAAGAACTGGGACTTAGAATATTTTTTAAAAACAAACTGTAAACTTAGAATATTTTTTAAAAAGAAACTGTGAACTTAGAATATTTTTTAAAAAGAAACTGTGAACTTAGAATATTTTTTAAAAAGAAACTGTGAACTTAGAATATTTTTTTTAAAAAAGAACTGGGACTTAGAATATTTTTCAAAAGCAAACTGTAAACTTGGCATATTTTTTAAAAAGAAACTGTGAACTTAGAATATTTGTTAAAAAGAAACTGTGAACTTAGAATATTTTTTAAAAAAAGAAACTGTGAACTTAGAATATTTGTTAAAAAGAAACTGTAAACTTAGAATATTTTTTAAAAAAAACTGTAAACTTAGAATATTTTTTAAAAAAAGAAACTGTGAACTTAGAATATTTTTTTTAAAAAAGAACTGGGACTTAAAATATTTTTTAAAAACAAACTGTAAACTTAGCATATTTTTTAAAAAGAAACTGTGAACTTAGAATATTTGTTAAAAAGAAACTGTAAACTTAGAATATTTTTTAAAAAGAAACTGTGAACTTAGAATATTTTTTAAAAAGAAACTGTGAACTTAGAATATTTTTTAAAAGAAGAAACTGTGAACTTAGAATATTTTTCACAAACAAACTGTAAACTTAGCATATTTGTTAAAAAGAAACTGTGAACTTAGAATATTTGTTAAAAAGAAACTGTGAACTTAGAATATTTTTTTTAAAAAAGAACTGGGACTTAAAATATTTTTTAAAAACAAACTGTAAACTTAGAATATTTTTTAAAAAGAAACTGTGAACTTAGAATATTTTTTTAAAAAAAGAACTGGGACTTAGAATATTTTTTAAAAAGAAACTGTGAACTTAGAATATTTTTTAAAAAGAAACTGTGAACTTAGAATATTTGTTAAAAAGAAACTGTGAACTTAGAATATTTTTTAAAAAGAAACTGTGAACTTAGAATATTTTTTTTAAAAAAGAACTGGGACTTAGAATATTTTTCAAAAACAAACTGTAAACTTGGCATATTTTTTAAAAAGAAACTGTGAACTTAGAAGATTTTTTAAAAACCAACTGTAAACTTAGAATATTTTTTAAAAAGAAACTGTGAACTTAGAATATTTTTTTAAAAAAAGAACTGGGACTTAGAATATTTTTTAAAAAGAAACTGTGAACTTAGAATATTTTTTAAAAAGAAACTGTGAACTTAGAATATTTGTTAAAAAGAAACTGTGAACTTAGAATATTTTTTAAAAAGAAACTGTGAACTTAGAATATTTTTTTTAAAAAAGAACTGGGACTTAGAATATTTTTCAAAAGCAAACTGTAAACTTGGCATATTTTTTAAAAAGAAACTGTGAACTTAGAATATTTTTTAAAAACAAAATGTAAACTTAGAATATTTTTTAAAAAGATACTGTGAACTTAGAATATTTTTTAAAAACAAACTGCAAACTTAGAATATTTTTTAAAAAGAAACTGTGAACTTAGAATATTTTTTAAAAACAAACTGTAAACTTAGAATATTTTTTAAAAAGATACTGTGAACTTAGAATATTTTTTAAAAACAAACTGTAAACTTAGAATATTTTTTAAAAAGATACTGTGAACTTAGAATATTTTTTAAAAACAAACTGTAAACTTAGAATATTTTTAAAAAAAAGAAACTGTGAATTTAGAATATTTTTTTTAAAAAAGAACTGGGACTTAGAATATTTTTCAAAAACAAACTGTAAACTTGGCATATTTTTTAAAAAGAAACTGTGAACTTAGAAGATTTTTTAAATACCAACTGTAAACTTAGAATATTTTTTAAAAAGAAACTGTGAACTTAGAATATTTTTTTTAAAAAAGAACTGGGACTTAGAATATTTTTTAAAAAGAAACTGTGAACTTAGAATATTTTTTAAAAAGAAACTGTGAACTTAGAATATTTGTTAAAAAGAAACTGTGAACTTAGAATATTTTTTAAAAAGAAACTATGAACTTAGAATATTTTTTTTAAAAAAGAACTGGGACTTAGAATATTTTTCAAAAGCAAACTGTAAACTTGGCATATTTTTTAAAAAGAAACTGTGAACTTAGAATATTTTTTAAAAACAAACTGTCAACTTAGAATATTTTTTAAAAAGAAACTGTGAGCTTAGAATATTTTTTTTAAAAAAGAACTGGGACTTAGAATATTTTTTAAAAACAAACTGTAAACTTAGAATATTTTTTAAAAAGATACTGTGAACTTAGAATATTTTTTAAAAACAAACTGTAAACTTAGAATATTTTTTAAAAAGAAACTGTGAACTTAGAATATTTTTTAAAAACAAACTGTAAACTTAGAATATTTTTTAAAAAGATACTGTGAACTTAGAATATTTTTTAAAAACAAACTGTAAACTTAGAATATTTTTTAAAAAGATACTGTAAGCTTAGAATATTTTTTAAAAAGAAACTGTGCACTTAGAATATTTTAAAAAAAAAGAAACTGTGAACTTAGAATATTTTTTTTAAAAAAGAAATGGGACTTAGAATATTTTTCAAAAGCAAACTGTAAACTTGGCATATTTTTTAAAAAGAAACTGTGAACTTAGAATATTTTTTAAAAACAAACTGTAAACTTAAAATATTTTTTAAAAAGAAACTGTGAACTTAGAATATTTTTTAAAAAGAAACTGTGAACTTAGAATATTTTTTAAAAGAAGAAACTGTGAACTTAGAATATTTTTCACAAACAAACTGTAAACTTAGCATATTTGTTAAAAAGAAACTGTGAACTTAGAATATTTTTTAAAAAAAGAAACTGTGAACTTAGAATATTTTTTTTAAAAAAGAACTGGGACTTAGAATATTTTTTAAAAACAAACTGTAAACTTAGCATATTTTTTAAAAAGAAACTGTGAACTTAGAATATTTGTTAAAAAGAAACTGTAAACTTAGAATATTTTTTAAAAAGAAACTGTGAACTTAGAATATTTTTTAAAAAAAGAAACTGTGAACTTAGAATATTTTTCACAAACAAACTGTAAACTTAGCATATTTTTTAAAAGAAGAAACTGTGAACTTAGAATATTTTTCACAAACAAACTGTAAACTTAGCATATTTGTTAAAAAGAAACTGTGAACTTAGAATATTTTTTAAAAAAAGAAACTGTGAACTTAGAATATTTTTTTTAAAAAAGAACTGGGACTTAGAATATTTTTTAAAAACAAACTGTAAACTTAGCATATTTTTTAAAAAGAAACTGTGAACTTAGAATATTTTTTAAAAAGAAACTGTGAACTTAGAATATTTTTTAAAAGAAGAAACTGTGAACTTAGAATATTTTTCACAAACAAACTGTAAACTTAGCATATTTGTTAAAAAGAAACTGTGAACTTAGAATATTTGTTAAAAAGAAACTGTGAACTTAGAATATTTTTTAAAAAAAGAAACTGTGAACTTAGAATATTTGTTAAAAAGAAACTGTGAACTTAGAATATTTTTTAAAAAGAAACTGTGAACTTAGAATATTTGTTAAAAAGAAACTGTAAACTTAGAATATTTTTTAAAAAGAAACTGTGAACTTAGAATATTTTTTAAAAAAAGAAACTGTGAACTTAGAATATTTTTCACAAACAAACTGTAAACTTAGCATATTTTTTAAAAGAAGAAACTGTGAACTTAGAATATTTTTCACAAACAAACTGTAAACTTAGCATATTTGTTAAAAAGAAACTGTGAACTTAGAATATTTTTTAAAAAAAGAAACTGTGAACTTAGAATATTTTTTTAAAAAAGAACTGGGACTTAAAATATTTTTTAAAAACAAACTGTATACTTAGAATATTTTTTAAAAAGATACTGTGAACTTAGAATATTTTTTAAAAACAAACTGTAAACTTAGAATATTTTTTAAAAAGAAACTGTGAACTTAGAATATTTTTTAAAAAGAAACTGTGAACTTAGAATATTTTTTAAAAAGAAACTGTGAACTTAGAATATTTTTTAAAAGAAGAAACTGTGAACTTAGAATATTTTTCACAAACAAACTGTAAACTTAGCATATTTGTTAAAAAGAAACTGTGAACTTAGAATATTTTTTAAAAAAAGAAACTGTGAACTTAGAATATTTTTTTTTAAAAAAGAACTGGGACTTAGAATATTTTTTAAAAACAAACTGTAAACTTAGCATATTTTTTAAAAGAAGAAACTGTGAACTTAGAATATTTTTCACAAACAAACTGTAAACTTAGCATATTTGTTAAAAAGAAACTGTGAACTTAGAATATTTTTTAAAAAAAGAAACTGTGAACTTAGAATATTTTTTTTAAAAAAGAACTGGGACTTAAAATATTTTTTAAAAACAAACTGTATACTTAGAATATTTTTTAAAAAGATACTGTGAATTTAGAATATTTTTTAAAAACAAACTGTAAACTTAGAATATTTTTTAAAAAGAAACTGTGAACTTAGAATATTTTTTAAAAAGAAACTGTGAACTTAGAATATTTTTTAAAAAGAAACTGTGAACTTAGAATATTTTTTAAAAGAAGAAACTGTGAACTTAGAATATTTTTCACAAACAAACTGTAAACTTAGCATATTTGTTAAAAAGAAACTGTGAACTTAGAATATTTTTTTTAAAAAAGAACTGGGACTTAGAATATTTTTCAAAAGCAAACTGTAAACTTGGCATATTTTTTAAAAAGAAACTGTGAACTTAGAATATTTGTTAAAAAGAAACTGTGAACTTAGAATATTTTTTAAAAAAAGAAACGGTGAACTTAGAATATTTGTTAAAAAGAAACTGTAAACTTAGAATATTTTTTAAAAAAAACTGTGAACTTAGAATATTTTTTAAAAAAAGAAACTGTGAACTTAGAATATTTTTCACAAACAAACTGTAAACTTAGCATATTTTTTAAAAGAAGAAACTGTGAACTTAGAATATTTTTCACAAACAAACTGTAAACTTAGCATATTTGTTAAAAAGAAACTGTGAACTTAGAATATTTTTTAAAAAAAGAAACTGTGAACTTAGAATATTTTTTTTAAAAAAGAACTGGGACTTAAAATATTTTTTAAAAACAAACTGTATACTTAGAATATTTTTTAAAAAGATACTGTGAACTTAGAATATTTTTTAAAAACAAACTGTAAACTTAGAATATTTTTTAAAAAGAAACTGTGAACTTAGAATATTTTTTAAAAAGAAACTGTGAACTTAGAATATTTTTTAAAAAGAAACTGTGAACTTAGAATATTTTTTAAAAGAAGAAACTGTGAACTTAGAATATTTTTCACAAACAAACTGTAAACTTAGCATATTTGTTAAAAAGAAACTGTGAACTTAGAATATTTTTTAAAAAAAGAAACTGTGAACTTAGAATATTTTTTTTTAAAAAAGAACTGGGACTTAGAATATTTTTTAAAAACAAACTGTAAACTTAGCATATTTTTTAAAAAGAAACTGTGAACTTAGAATATTTGTTAAAAAGAAACTGTAAACTTAGAATATTTTTTAAAAAGAAACTGTGAACTTAGAATATTTTTTAAAAAAAGAAACTGTGAACTTAGAATATTTTTCACAAACTGTAAACTTAGCATATTTTTTAAAAGAAGAAACTGTGAACTTAGAATATTTTTCACAAACAAACTGTAAACTTAGCATATTTGTTAAAAAGAAACTGTGAACTTAGAATATTTTTTAAAAAAAGAAACTGTGAACTTAGAATATTTTTTTTAAAAAAGAACTGGGACTTAGAATATTTTTTAAAAACAAACTGTAAACTTAGCATATTTTTGAAAAAGAAACTGTGAACTTAGAATATTTGTTAAAAAGAAACTGTAAACTTAGAATATTTTTTAAAAAGAAACTGTGAACTTAGAATATTTTTTAAAAAGAAACTGTGAACTTAGAATATTTTTTAAAAGAAGAAACTGTGAACTTAGAATATTTTTCACAAACAAACTGTAAACTTAGCATATTTGTTAAAAAGAAACTGTGAACTTAGAATATTTGTTAAAAAGAAACTGTGAACTTAGAATATTTTTTAAAAAAAGAAACTGTGAACTTAGAATATTTGTTAAAAAGAAACTGTGAACTTAGAATATTTTTTAAAAAGAAACTGTGAACTTAGAATATTTGTTAAAAAGAAACTGTAAACTTAGAATATTTTTTAAAAAGAAACTGTGAACTTAGAATATTTTTTAAAAAAAGAAACTGTGAACTTAGAATATTTTTCACAAACAAACTGTAAACTTAGCATATTTTTTAAAAGAAGAAACTGTGAACTTAGAATATTTTTCACAAACAAACTGTAAACTTAGCATATTTGTTAAAAAGAAACTGTGAACTTAGAATATTGTTTAAAAAGAAACTGTGAACTTAGAATATTTGTTAAAAAGAAACTGTGAACTTAGAATATTTTTTAAAAAAAGAAACTGTGAACTTAGAATATTTGTTAAAAAGAAACTGTGAACTTAGAATATTTTTTTTAAAAAAGAAATGGGACTTAGAATATTTTTCAAAAGCAAACTGTAAACTTGGCATATTTTTTAAAAAGAAACTGTGAACTTAGAATATTTGTTAAAAAGAAACTGTAAACTTAGAATATTTTTTAAAAAGAAACTGTGAACTTAGAATATTTTTTAAAAAGAAACTGTGAACTTAGAATATTTTTTAAAAGAAGAAACTGTGAACTTAGAATATTTTTCACAAACAAACTGTAAACTTAGCATATTTTTTAAAAAGAAACTGTGAACTTAGAATATTTTTTAAAAGAAGAAACTGTGAACTTAGAATATTTTTCACAAACAAACTGTAAACTTAGCATATTTGTTAAAAAGAAACTGTGAACTTAGAATATTTTTTAAAAAAAGAAACTGTGAACTTAGAATATTTTTTTTAAAAAAGAACTGGGACTTAGAATATTTTTTAAAAACAAACTGTAAACTTAGCATATTTTTTAAAAAGAAACTGTGAACTTAGAATATTGTTTAAAAAGAAACTGTGAACTTAGAATATTTGTTAAAAAGAAACTGTGAACTTAGAATATTTTTTAAAAAAAGAAACTGTGAACTTAGAATATTTGTTAAAAAGAAACTGTGAACTTAGAATATTTTTTAAAAAAAGAACTGGGACTTAGAATATTTTTTAAAAAGAAACTGTGAACTTAGAATATTTTTTAAAAAGAGACTGTGAACTTAGAATATTTTTAAAAAAAAGAAACTGTGAACTTAGAATATTTAGAAATAAAGATTTAGTGAAATACACCTTAGCCTTCTTTTACTCGAGGTAAGTTCGGCAAATCTTCGCATTTGCCCCTCAACCTGTCCTTCCCCGTTTAGAGTTTACATAAGCCCAAAATGCGTCGTTTTTTGTTCGCAGAATTATGCCTGTTGAGTCCGCGCTGCTACAAGCCCTAAAAACTAATCCATCTGCTGGTCCCCGACCCATCACCATCGAAGAATACCAGCGCTGGATCGCCCAAAGATCCGAGGCAGAGCTGATTAGGCTTAGCATTTTAGACCAAGACCTGGGAGCACCCTTGCCACTAACTACGGAGTCCGAAAGCATCCCTAGAAAAACGAAGTCGCACAAGAAGAAATGTGGAGGAGTAAGATTTCGTTTGCGGGTGGAAATCGCGAAAACCCACCAGAAGATCGCCAGGGCTACGGACCCGGCGGAAAAAGCTAAATTACAGAGGGAACTAGTCCTCCTAGAACAGGGCCAGAATATTAAAAGGTTACCAAACCATCAATTGTAAAGCTGTCACAGCGCTTACAAAAGAATAAAAATGTTTTAAACAAGTAATTAGTTTGGAATCAAATCATTTTCCTTTCCTAATTGGTTATTGTAAGGGTTAATCTCAACAATAAAAGAAATATATCCAACAAATGTATGAACCTGTCATTATGTCCGCGTAAACACATAATTTAAGCCTTGCGCAGACCAAGGCGTCTGTAGCGGCGTTTGTAGCTGCTACAGTAGCGGCTACAGACGCCGATTCAATCATAATGAATGGGTGTATCAAAATCTGATTGACAAGTTTTTCTTGATGTAGGTTGCTTTTTTTAGTTTAATATTCTCTATTATTATTGACTATATTAGTTTTGTTTGATTATTATTGTGAGTTAAACTTAAATATTGCTAATTTTTGTTATTACTGTTTACAGTTGATATTTAGTGTTTATTTATGCCTCTTGCTATTAAGTTTTTTTTTATTTTTGCTAATAATTGCTATGATTTGTAGCAATTGTTGAATTTATTTTTTTTTATAGATCTTTTCTTTTTCTAAATAAGACTTAAATTCTAAATATTATTTTATTAATTAATTTTCTTCAATATTGTTCATAAATACTTGGAAACATAAAACTAGTAAAAATTTGTTTCTGTTTTATGACTTAGAAAAACCCAAATCCAAAAATTTTTTTCCTTTTTACTTTCCTGCAATATATGAGTAATAAAGTAATAAAGGATTATTTCTTGCGGGACTTGCTTTGAAAATACATAACTTACCTGACAAACAAGAACATCTTGATAGGTCCAATCAAAATCTTTACATAATTTTTCTAATAAATGTGTTTGATTTATTTTACTTTTCAATTATTTATTATTATGATAAAAACAAACTGAAAATTATTTTTACGTTGAAGTGTAGCATCCCGTTTACATAATTCAATAAAACAATAGCATTTCAAGCGGATCAGCAAATAAGAAATTATTTGGCTACAAATAAGATAAAAAGATAAAAAAAATTTACCTTTCTTTATCATAATTGAACTTATAATTTGTTAGATAATTAATTGTTTGATGTCCATTTTCCATTTCTTTATCAAAATAGCTCAAAGAAGATTCTGGATTTGAATCCGTTAATAGCATCTTCACAATATTGAAGAAAATTAATTAATAAAATAATATTTAGAATTTAAGTCTTATTTAGAAAAAGAAAAGATCTATAAAAAAAAATAAATTCAACAATTGCTACAAATCATAGCAATTATTAGCAAAAATAAAAAAAAACTTAATAGCAAGAGGCATAAATAAACACTAAATATCAACTGTAAACAGTAATAACAAAAATTAGCAATATTTAAGTTTAACTCACAATAATAATCAAACAAAACTAATATAGTCAATAATAATAGAGAATATTCCACTAAAAATAGCAACCTACATCAAGAAAAACTTGTCAACCAGATTTTGATACACCCATTCATCGGCGTCTGTAGCCGCTACTGTAGCAGCTACAAACGCCGCTACTGTAGCGGCTACAGACGCCTTGGTCTGCGCAAGGCTTTACTCGGACATTGCAGCGGACCTTCAGATTGGTCCGCGGACATTGCTGTAGACGAGTTAGATTACCCCGGACACGGACAATATTCCGCGGTAATTTACTAGGGCCTTAATATATGTTCACATGTCATCATGATGGCAGATTTCCTGCTGGGACATTATTGGCGATCTGAGGGACAGCTACACTCAGAAGTTAATTGGCTGCAATCATTAAATTACAAGTCTTTCGAAAAGTATAATTTGTGGTTTTCAACTAATTTTATTGCATTTATAATGCATTATTATTTGCGGCAAGCCAAATTATAATAGTAAAACTAGTTAGAAAGCGTAAGATATATATTTTCAATCAGCCATAAAGTTATACCGATGCGTAATTTAAATTATCGTTTATTGTCAGTTGAGTCTTTTATATTTTAACTTGTAAAGATAAATTTTTATAAATTAAGTTCTGAAGCAAATTTTACAAGTCACATGAGGCTTAGTCCGTTTGTCAAAATATAAAATATATATATCCAATGATTGCGCTATCATAGTGGGGAGAAACTGAACTATTTATAGTAGTGTATGGCTGAAGGAATGTCAACTAAACTTCTTGTCTAGTTTTAGTAAAATAGTGCTTTTGTTGTAATTTTTATTTTAAACCAAGAAAAAAGGTTCCACAAACATAAGGCAGAGTAAAACTGTGAAATTGAAGTATTTAAGGTTAAAGTAGACTGTTTTCGTTATCATGATTGTCATTAACATTGGTGTAAGTGTTCATAATTAGCAAAATCGAACGAGGAATATGATAATCCAAGAGCCAGTTCAGGTAGAATATTTTTAAAACGTGATAATTCTAAAATGTAAGCAAGTAATTAATTCAATTAACCTTTGAAACAGGCAGCCATATGGCATTGTTTAAACTACTATGATCTAGAAAATGCTACATTTCTGGCTGAAAGACTTTATGCCGAAGGTAAAAATATGTAACTATTCTAATTTCTATTTATATTAAATTCAACTTTTAAGACTTATTTAACTTAACACTAATCAGACTTTTATTTTTAATTTAAAATCAAACTGAGTTTAAGAAAGTATTTGTTTTTTGTATGAGAGAATATAACTAAAAAAATATTGTTTATCAGTGAAGTCTTCAAATATTTTTGAAATGATTTAAACGTTTATTTCTTTACTAATTTGTGGTGTACGGTACTTTATACTTCGGCGAATCAATTTTTATGAATTCCGTTAGTCAATAGAAACTAGGCTATAATAACCATATAATAACTTCTAATAGAAGCAAATATTTTTTTATTTTTATTCAATAATTACTTTAATTTACTCCTTGCCGATCAAAATTCCTATGTGTTACCTTGAACTTTGTACTAAAATTAATGAAAAATTACTTGGCCTTACTTACTAGATATTTTTATATTTTCAATATATAATTAGAAATAATGCTTAGTTATTAAACATTTGCTATAAAATCATACATAAACTTTTATTTCACAGTCAAGTACGTTTATTTGATAATATAAAGATTTTTTAATTTTTAGTAAACACAGAAGAATCCACCTTTATTTTAGCCACGTGTTATTATAGAGCAAATCAAATTCATCAAGCATATTGGCTATTACAAAATAAATCACCACGTTCACCCCAATGTAGATATTTGTTAGCAAAATGTGCCTATCATTTAAAAAAATATTCAGAAGCCGAAAGTGCTTTATCAAGTGTCGCTTTTGTACACATGAAAAACTTTGAAGAGTTAAGTAAAGAATTTGGAGAAGTAGCATGTTTTGCTCTACAATTAATAGCAAAGATATGTTCACAAACTGAACGTTATTCAGTAGCTGGTGAAGCTTATAAACAAGCACTTAAATTAAATCCATTTTTGTGGCACGCTTTTGCTGATCTGTGCAATTATGGGGAAAAACTAGATCCGAATGCAATATTTCAGTTTCCAAGCACAGATTTATTTAATACATGCCAAGGAAATAATTCCAATGCTATGATAATTGGTCTAAGTGCTTACTCCGATGGAGGCATAATGGGGGGAGCTGACTCAAATTGCCGTAATCAGGGTAGTAACTACATTTTAACAACACCAATTGATCAAATGGTGTCACATGGTAATCATATATCGAGCCCGATTAATAATTTAAATAATACAATGCCAATACTGAGGGGTGGAAATGTTAATTTAATAAATTATTCTAATACTAGTAATTCTACAGATGAAACTCCAATAATATTAAACAATGAGGGTTTGAGCTGTAATAATTTTGACGGTAGTACGCCACTTAGAAAACAATTCAAATATCTTTCCACAATTAGCCCTACAACTCCGAGTTTTGGTATATTACCAATTAGTCCAAGTGAAACGTCTATTGGACTTTTAACTAATTCACCGACTACACAGACACTAATTGAAGTTAATCAAGAACAAAAAACTTTTGGTAAGAAACTAAAATCGCATGTTGGAAGTATAATAACTAGGAAAGAAGGACAACATCAAAACAATAAACCAGCTGTATTCACCCAAACTGGAAATATTACACCTAGAACACCAAATTCTTTTAACGGTCAAAATGTTCGGCGAAGTTCAAGACTTTTTAGTAATAATAATTATTCTGTTAAGGAAAATAACAAAAGTCCCAATTTAAATAAATTCGCTCAACCTAGGTCACCTCCACGTAAAACCAAACAACGTTTAGCAAAACTATCAATAAGTAATGATTTGAATGAGAAGGATAAAAAGGAAAAAGTCGAAACAGTTACATCCAGCGACTGTAAAGTATTGCTAAACAATAGTTTAAATAGCGCAAATACTATGGCTCATCAAATAATGGCTTTGCGGAAGCAAAGCGCAGAAGGTTTAATATCGCTATTACGAGAACTAGGTCGAAGCTATCAATATTTAGCTGAATTTAATTGTAAAGAAGCAATTGATGGTTTCAGCTCAATCCCAAAGCAACATTATGATACAAGTTGGGTGAAAAGCATGATTGCACTTGCACATTATGAACAGCGAGAGTACGAGTCATCTGCAGCTATATTTAAAGAAATACACGAGTATGAACCATATAGAATGGAATTAATGGAAATATACAGTACATCTCTTTGGCACTTACAGCGTGAAGTAGGTCTTTCAGCTTTAGCGCAGGATTTAATAATGCAAAATAAAAACTCTTCAATTACATGGTGTGTCGCTGGAAATTGTTTTTCTTTACATAAAGAACACGAAACAGCGATTAAATTTTTTAAACGTGCAATTCAAATAGATCCCGACTTCGTATACAGTTATACTTTACTTGGGCATGAACTTGTAATAACTGAAGAATTAGATAAAGCAATGTCTTGCTTTCGTACAGCTATACTTAAAGATCCAAGACATTATAATGCATGGTTTGGTATAGGTACAATCTATTCAAAACAAGAACGTTATGAATTAGCTGAACTACATTATCAGCATGCCCTTAGAATTAATCCTAAAAATTCAGTTTTATTGGTTCATATTGGAGCAATGCAATTTTTTATGCAAAAATCAGAACAAGCTTTAGAAACATTAAACGCTGCTATCTTATTAGATCCAAGAAATCCACTTTGTAAATTTCATAGAGGCTCTATGTATTACTCGCTTGGTAAGCATCAAGAGGCGCTTAAGGAACTCGAAGAATTAAAACAAATTGTACCAAAGGAATCTGTTGTATTTTACTTAATAGGAAAAATACATAAAATACTTGGAAATGTAGATTCTGCATTAATGCATTTCAGTTGGGCTACTGATCTTGACCCAAAAGGCGCAAATAATCAATTAAAAGATGCTTTCGATTCTATTAATCATGCACCTACCAGTGATATGCATGTAGAAACAGATGGTGAACCGATATCGGAACGGAGCTATGGTTCACAAGCTCAACGATCACATAACGATCCTAATTATGATAGCGATAGTTATTGATAAAATATTGTATAAATTAATTGGCTTAAAGATTTAAAAAAATCTTTTTGTGATTATTTTTATTTGCTTAAGATATTTTTTTTAGAGTAGACACTGATTGAAAGAGTTAAAACAAATTAAATAAGTATTTACATTAAAAACATTTTTTATCAATCCATTTAACGAGTTAACAACTTAGTCCTTAATCGGAAAGATGTTTTATACTTTAAGTGTTAAAAAAAATTAATTTATATAACTGTTTTTAAATTTTGAATTTGTTCGAAAGAAAGAATTGATCTTATCCATGAAGAAAATATTACTGTTTCAAGCTTTATTGAATATATTTCTAACTAAACTTTTCCTTAATTTTACCATTATCCCATTAAGCAATCCTTTATTTTACAAAATTATATTAAAAGTTAAAATTTTTTAGATAAAATAAAAAATTATACTATTCTCTAATATTTGCATGGGTTTGTCATCGAAAAAATTAAGGCATCTCTTCTCTCAACTGCCATTTATAAAGAAGAAAATCTAAATTTCAGGAGATTTATTTTCAAACTTAAACAATTTTATTACAGATAATACAAAAAGTATGTCACGGTTAGAGTTTCTTGATGTTGAAAAATGAAAACTAGTTTTCATATCATTAAATTTGATATTCAAAAAATATCCTTTCACAAAACTTGGCCAAATCCCATTTTGTTGACAAAATATTCGAAATTAAAATTAACTGAAAATGAAATGTTGCACCTTTTCCTTATATTCTTAACCATTATCCCAAAAATTTTACTCGCTTAATTCCAAAAAGATTTACATTGCTAAAAACTCAAATTGTTTTATTCAAACGAAGATAATTAAAATTTAAAATGATTTTCAACCGTTGTAAGTAAATTTGTGTTCATTAAAGAGTCTAATGCACGTTGAACTCTGACATCTTTTAGAAGAACTTTTAAATCAGAGTTATCATTCTGTAAGGATTGTATGTTTGAATAAACCAGGTCAGGTTTAGTTTGAGTTATTGAAGGTTTATTAAGAATGGTAAGAATTTTTTTTTGTAATTCAATTTCTGGATCTGGTTCAATTATTTTAGGTTTTGCTATAAGCAATATTGGGGGAGCTATATCAGATGCATCACCAAGTTCAACTTTGACTTGCTGTTCCCGTCTTTCAGTTAAATATTTTATAATTCGATCATATTGTAGGACGGTTAAAGGATGATTATCAGCTAGCAAATTTAATAATTTTTGTAATGCTTCAGGATGACGATCATGTGAAATAGGTTCAACTGAATTTGTTGAAGGTAAAAAAGGAGCAGTAGTTAGAGGCAGTTTTAATTTATTTTCTTCTTGTAACTTTCGTTGGAAGTCTGTCGCAATAAGATTAATAGCATCTTCCATTGGCATATTTCGATGTTCTGCTGGTTGACCATAAAGTATATTAACTGTAATACTCCGATGCTCCTCATTTTGACCAGTTACAAGAATTGCATATAAGCAACCACGCGATGAAATATTTGATAGAACTTTTCCAATTGGAACATCTTCATTTGGGAATAATAAATCAACTTTAAGGCCCAGACGCTTCATTCTGTCTTCAATATATTCGGCATACTCTCTGAAGGTGAACAATTTTCTTCTATTAAAATAAAAAATAAAGCAATATAGTAATATTCTTACGTGTATGCCTTGTTAACTGCAATTATTTCACAGTCATTGTAATCTTGTTGTTTTGAAGAGATATGTGTAGGAGGATGGAAATTAATACTATTGTCCAATACAGGTGAAATGACAGTTTCTTGTTTGTTAGTATTCGGTTTTCTACTTTTGCCTGCATTTCTTACTACTATTTGTTTTCCTTTAAATGTTGATCCATTAAGTGCTGCAGCTGCTTTATCAGCAATAAATTCACTTTCGAACTGAACAAATCCGTAATGTTTTTGTACTAGTGAACCTAATACTTTTCCATATCGAAAAAATATACTTTCAAGTTCATCACGCGTGCAATTTTCTGGTAAATTGGATACAAAAACCCTAAAATTAACTAAATTCGGATCCCTTATCATTGCATTGGGATCTCTATTGGAAATATTAGATTCCATTTTATTATAAATTATAATAATTAAAAGTGACAACTAAAATCTTTGCTTTGACACTATTAGTGGTTAAGAGCTATATAATATGGTGAGATGAGAGATGAAAGAGTAATGCGTTCATAAACTCAACTGAAACTATAGTCCAAGAGCTGGTAGACATTTTTGACTACATATTTTTGGCAACTTGAAAACCTATATTTAATACTTACTTCTGTAATATCTGATTGTGAGTGCAAAAATGCAGACCTGGCTGTAGGATTAGGCGGCTTTATCGACTTATAAATTTTGCAAAGTGCGAATTTTTTTTCGCAAAAAATGTTCTTTTGGCAAGATGTAATTTTAATATGTTGTAATTTAGTATATTCAGAAATTTGGAAAAAAAGCCAGATCATTTAGAGGCCGCTAAAGTTTTGCCAGGCGCTATCAAAGTTATTTTTCAAAAAAATTTTGTTTCAAAATTTTGCTGCACTCTTGATATTACTTCTACTTGAAATTTTTGTTGTAAATCATTATTTCCTATCTCTTTCCATATACATATGTACAAGTTATAAGTACAACCAAAAATTAAAGTAAAACAAAAATTTGAGGTGCAACAAAAATTTCAAGTAGAAGTAAAATCTAGAATGCAGCAAAATTTTGAAGGCCATAAAGTGTCCTTCGTGATTCCATGAAACAAAAATTTTTGTTCTACCTATGGCTAGAGAAAATCATCCGTTTTTTTACCAAAATTGCTCTGGTCTGAGAAAGGATTTAAATATTTGAAGTATACGTGTATTATTGTAATATTTTCAGTCGTGTAACATAACGCACTGTGAAAGGTTCTTATTATTAGAAAAGTTGGTGATATTTTTAATTTTTACAATGTATAGTGATGAAAGTGACAAATTAGTGTGTGTCATTTGCTTTAAAGACAACGATAAAGTGACCGTGTTTAATGAAAAAACACTAAATAAAAGTAAAGAGGTGCTAGAAATCCGAAAAAAGCATGGGTTGAAATATAAAGATATTGCACTACAATTACAATTACAAAGATGGTTATCATACCAAATGTTACAAAAATTTCCTGATGTGATGCAAAAATATCGAATTCCAAGTCCCTCTGATGTATCTTTTCAAGGTAAGTTGTTATTTTAATTTTTTTTAAATTTATATACACAAATAATTTTTATAATGTATTCCTAATCTTTAATTGAAAAACCCTGTGCATTTAGTCGGCTTACCACGCTTACTTACATCAATAACTATAGAATATATTTAATTGTATTATGATTTTTTTTGTTTAATTTGTATAATTTCTCAATTTCTGCAAACCAAATTTGTATAATTTTCATTTCATCTTTTTTGTTCTAACTATTTCAAATGCATTGAGTATCAATACTTTCACTTTCTTAAGGATATTATATAAATATTTTCGGTTACGGTAAAGGACATGACTATTAATAATTCTTATACCTTTTACCTGTATTGAACATTATCATATTGTACAAATATGTGGTCCTAGTCTTTTACCTGCTTCCACTGCCACATTTAATGTGCTATTTCACAGGCTGAAACTTGAATCCAGCAGCACTTTCATTTTTAGAGTAGCTATAGTTTTTTATTTAAGCTTTTTCAATTTTTATGTTAAAAATTTTATTTTATAAAATTAGAAATTAATGTTCCTGATATTTCCACATCAAATGAATATCATCATAGTGAAGCATCAACATCTCAGGAGGGTGACATATCTGACATAACAAGTACTTTTAATATTTGCACCCAATTAAAAACCGTTGTTTGTATTTTTCGCGGCAAGAATAGAAGACAATACAAATCTAAACGTCAACCGCTTTGTCCTGTAAATGTGAAATTTTTACAAGAATCATTGCTAGAGTACAGAGAACACATAATTAATACAGAACTATATGAAAAAATACAATCTACTAGGTTGCTACATAATCATCGAATATGTAGAAAGGAATATTTTTATAAATTACAGCAGTTAAAAGAAGAGCCTGAAACAAATTACCACAAGAATTTAAAATTACATAAAGAAGCTTATGAAGAAATTTGTAGCTTCATTGATGAAAATATTATTAAAAATAAAACACTTTACTTTTTTTCTACTTTATGTAATAATTATGCAAATCTTATTAATGATATTGCATTGCAAAAAGGGGAAACATACGATTGCATTTTTAATAAAGTTCACTTGGAGGATAAATTAAAAAAAAATTAAAAAGATGACCTTCAATTTACTTTAATGAATGGTAAGAAAATTGTAGGACCATAAGGTTTTTTGGCGAACAAAGATTCAATAAAATTATTACAAGAGGAGGATATTCTTCATAATGCTGCCTTCATTTTACGTAAAACAATTCTAAATATAAAAAAAACACCATTGCCAGAAGATTTGAAAACCTCTGATTTGCTAAAGGGTGAATGCACGATACCAGAAGTAATAACAAACTTCTATTCGGTTATATTGCGTGGCTCCCGCTACAAAAGTAAAAAATCTGAAGAATGCAAACGAAAAATTTCTTCTATGGCTCAAGATCTAATTTTTAATGTTTCCAATGGGAAAATCAAAACAAGTAAACATATTACACTGGGTATGACGCTTAAAAGTATAACAAGCTCCCGAAAAGTTGTTGACATAATGAATAGGTATGGCCACTGCTGTAGCTATCATACAATTGAAGAATTGGAAAAAAGACGTTATAGGTTAGTTCAAACATTTTCTTTCGTGATTACATTTCTTTTGCGTTTTTAATATAAATCCATTTTTTTTTCAGATAATGAAGAAGAAGCGGAAAAATATGATAACTTTTCTGATCAAGAATCTCCGACGAAAATTAATAAATAAGCAATTTATTTTTATACATTAAATAATAATCAAAAACAAAAACTAATTTTATTTAAAAAAAACTGAAAAAGCTATCGGTATACTATATCGAGGAGCTATCCCTCTCACTACTTACATATATCGCTGTTGACTCGCACTTATGTTAAACATTTAAAATCACCAGACAGGTATATTTCACTACGAACAGGTGTGTAATTTTAGAAATATCTATGTTTAGTTACGAGTATTATGCCGAAAATGCGTTTTTCAATTTTTTTGAAAAATAACTTTGATAGCGCCTGGCAAAACTTTAGCGGCCTCTAAATGATCTGGCTTTTTTTTCTCCAAATTTCTTGAATACTAAATTACAACATATTAAAATTACATCTTGCCAAAAGAACATTTTTTGCGAAAAAAAATTCGCATTTTGCAAAATTTATAAGTCGATAAAGCCGCCTAATCCTACAGCCAGGTCTGCATTTTTGCACTCAGATATTACAGAAGTAAGTATTAAATAGGTTTTCAAGTTGCCAAAAATATGTAGTCAAAGATGTATACCAGCTCTCCTCCTATATGTTGAATGGCATTTTTCGTTTCGATCAAAAATTATTTTCCAATTTATGCCCAGTTTACGGGCTTAAACCCAAAATTTTTAAAGCTGGTTTAATATTTAATGGCGGATTATAGGCCGTTTACACCAGCAACGAAACCACGTTGCGGAAACCACCATTGCATGTTTTGTATGAAAATTTCAGACGAACTACTTTTTTAATGTGGTTTCCAGACTGGCTTTGAAAGGTAGTTTCCGTAGTTTTGTATAACAAACGCAGCCCAAAATATTTTGGAAGTCAGCTTTCGCAATTGCTCTTTTTCATTTTAGATCTGTCAAATCAATAAATAAATGCAAAAGCTGTAGTAAAAATTTATAAAAGTTAAATAAATTTAGTGATTGTAATCAAGCAAATGGTTTGTATGTTTATTTTCTGAAATACTACCAACAGAAACTGTTTTAAGGATATAGGATTGCTTATTTGCAGAAGGATATAAGGTTTGTTATTATTTATTAATGAAAATCGAAGTATTGGTTTAAAATATTTCAATATAATATATATATATATATCAATATAAGCAAATTTATTTACAAATGAAATCACCAATAAAAGACATAGTATCTTGGGTATATATGTATAATAAAAATAAAAGTTAATTGCTAACTTGGATTAAATAAATTTTTAAATACATAATATAATTTATTGATTGTATGTTAAGTGACCATATGATTTTTCTTTTTTTTTTACTAATATACAAACATATATATATATATATATGGTATAAATTGAAGGAAGAAAAAAAAATCAAAAAATGTAGAGAAAAAAAAATTTATCTTTTCCAGGAGAGTTTGCTGGGCCCATCAGACCTCGGAGAGAAAAAAAAAAATTAATCATGTAAAAAATTTTTGTCAAGTTTTATTATTTATGCTTATACTCGTACATAAAAAAAGAACAGTTCAGTATATGGTTCCCGACCATTTTCTGTAAATGCCATTACATCGATGGAATTTAAAAGTCCTCTTTAGTATCCGAGTAAACATTTAACATTAGGTGTTTTCATGATTCCAATGTAAAATTGGCTAAATTTTCTAAAGCAAGTAAAAGAGAACTACTTGATTACTCCAAAATTCATATAATGCGATACATCAATTTCTAACGGTTCTAATTAATTAAAGGGATGGTTCGGTATTTAATTTAATGTATAACACCTTATGCCTAGGACTCACTAGCATTGGCATTTATTCAAAAATAATATATCAAAAATTTGCTAATAAATTAGATTCAGATTAAATTTTTAGCTAATAAAGAATTCTTAATTTAATAAATTTCAACAATATTTAAAAGATTTAAAAAAAGATAAAATCAATTATTCTTGCCGAATTAAAATATTCCTTTGACCTTCTTTGAAAAACCGACAACTATAGCGCTAAGTTCTGATTGGAATTTATATCCAAAAATTTTCCTAATAAGTTCAAAGTTCTGATTTGAACTTATACCCAAAAAATTGAAAGTTTTGATTTAAATTTGAATTGTTAAAAGTTATCATACAAAAGTGAAATAAGTGAAAATTAACAAATAATGAAACTAATTTAACGCAAAGACACGTTAAAACAGGTGAGTATTGAATTTTTTTCTTTTTATTTACTTTAATTTACATATTATAATAAATCATATAATGCGATACATCAATTTCTAACTGGTCTAATTAATTAAAGGGATGGTTCGGTATTTAATTTAATGTATAACACCTTATGCCTAGGACTCACTAGCATTGGCATTTATTCAAAAATAATATATCAAAAATTTGCTAATAAATTAGATTCAGATTAAATTTTTAGCTAATAAAGAATTCTTAATTTAATAAATTTCAACAATATTTAAAAGATTTAAATAAAGATAAAATCAATTATTCTTGCCGAATTAAAATATTCCTTTGACCTTCTTTGAAAAACCGACAACTATAGCGCTAAGTTCTGATTGGAATTTATATCCAAAAATTTTCCTAATAAGTTCAAAGTTCTGATTTGAACTTATACCCAAAAAATTGAAAGTTTTGATTTAAATTTGAATTGTTAAAAGTTATCATACAAAAGTGAAATAAGTGAAAATTAACAAATAATGAAACTAATTTAACGCAAAGACACGTTAAAACAGGTGAGTATTGAATTTTTTTCTTTTTATTTACTTTAATTTACATATTATAATAAATCATATAATGCGATACATCAATTTCTAACTGTTCTAATTAATTAAAGGGATGGTTCGGTATTTAATTTAATGTATAACACCTTATGCCTAGGACTCACTAGCATTGGCATTTATTCAAAAATAATATATCAAAAATTTGCTAATAAATTAGATTCAGATTAAATTTTTAGCTAATAAAAAATTCTTAATTTAATAAATTTCAACAATATTTAAAAGATTTAAATAAAGATAAAATCAATTATTCTTGCCGAATTAAAATATTCCTTTGACCTTCTTTGAAAAACCGACAACTATAGCGCTAAGTTCTGATTGGAATTTATATCCAAAAATTTTCCTAATAAGTTCAAAGTTCTGATTTGAACTTATACCCAAAAAATTGAAAGTTTTGATTTCAATTTGAATTGTTAAAAGTTATCATACAAAAGTGAAATAAGTGAAAATTAACAAATAGTGAAACTAATTTAACGCAAAGACACGTTAAAACAGGTGAGTATTGAATTTTTTTCCTTTTATTTACTTTAAATTACATATTATAATAAATCTATAAATCACGAGCTATTGCATTTTCATTTATTTAATTTTTCTTTGTTTTTAATAAAAGTTAGTGAATTTTACAGTGAAACTACTCTATAAAACACGTGTTAAAAACAAGTAAGTGTTATTCTCATTTTAAAAAAAAATATAAATTAAGAACATAATTTTTCGTGTTTCCTTTTCTTTACTTCCCGATAATTCTGAAACTAAGGTCACGTGAAGAAAAATCAAAGTTGAACGAACCTACAACCAATAAAAGGGACTATTTTCTGCGATTTTAATTTTTTCTGTACAACTGCCTAGAGTGGATGTTTCGCTATTTAATGTTTTTAGTCATGGTTTTACTGTTGTTAATTGTTATATTTTCTTTTAGTGTATCTTGTTTTAATATACTTATGTCAGCTCCAGTGTCAATAATAAGAGTTGTGTTTTTATTTTTGGTAATGTCTAAAGGAAGTGTGACTGTTGAAATATTGGAGCTTGATATACACACTTTATTGTGGTGTCTTAGAGGCTGATTGGGGTGCTCGCGACTGCCTCTTTTGAGTTTTCCACTTCCAGAGTTTTTAACCGCTTTTCTAATTGGCGTTTCTCCCATCTTTTTTTAGCGTGATGCTGATGTTGAAGTTGTTATTGTGGTACTTGAATTTGTTTCTTTTCTGTTTTTTTTTTATCAGGCGTAGAGGTTGCTAGGCCTTCTTCCTTCAACTTCCCAGTGGTGAAAGTTCTGGTGATGATGTTGACTCTTCGCTGTTAGGACTCGTTATTTTATAAGTGAACGAGTCTATTTTCTTTATAAACTTATCCAAACTTTTATTTAACAGTAGTGTGAGTAAATTTTTTGCTGTCATTGAAAATGTTATAATTCACTTTAGATAGTAAAAATATCACCGATATATTTTGAAAAATTTAATTATTCACTGTTTATTTAAATTGGGGTGGTTTGCAGAACCTGGCTGCGCCAAAATGTTAAAATAACAATCGTACAAGTCAAAATATTAAGCTAAAGCACAATCTGTTATTATTCTTTTCTATATTTTATATTTTATATTTTAATATCTATATATTAACGTGCTATCTGTTCGGAACAAAATCAAAATTTCTCAGCAGTTTTCTTGAAAAATTATATTTTATATTTTTTAACAGTGTAGCAATATTTTTAGTAGTGTTACCACCTCGTATCTCTAAGCACGTAATCAACTTAACATGGCGTCATAAACCAAATGTAAGTATATTACATTATAATTTACTTTATTTGGGATGGGTGTTTTGGTTTGTTTGATATTAGTGTACAAAATAACTCCGCCGACTGTATTAATCAGTTGCTATGGGGTTATTACGGTACAGAGAAAAATTGATAAGCTCGATGGTGTGAATTGAAATTTACAGTTCACATAGATCAGTACCGTAATTTGCTTGCTGTAATTTTTTTTAGTATGCCTTTTGCATTTCATGCTATTGGTTGTGATTTAAAAAATTAAAAATTAACTTAAATACCAATATATCCAAATTTTCCGCCTCTAAGCTCAGGGTTTTGACTTGAGAATTTTCCTAATTATAATATCAGGGTTCTGGCCTGATATTATTATTTCAAATTTTATTTCTTTTTCGCCTCTAAACTCAGGGTTTTGACCTGATATTTCTGTAAACTATAAATCTGGGTTTTGACTTGAGATTATCCTAAAATTTAATCTCAGGGTTTTGACTTGAGACTCAAATTCTATCATAGTGCAGTATAGCGTAATTTATCAGACAAAAATATAAAAAATAAATTAATCTGTAATTATTAAATTATGTGATGAAACTTGGAAATGGCAATGAGTGCTATTTCCAAATTTCATTTTCAAGATTATGTTTAGGACAAAACAATTTGAAAAAAAGTAGGTTATGAATGCTTTGTCAATAAAACATTTACAACTTTGGGTGGAAATTGAGAATAGTGTAATTTTTTTGATAACCGATGGTAAAATTGGCAGAGATTTCTTAGTCAAATACTTAGCGAAAATAAACTACAAAACATTCACATTTACAATAATAACGTTACTAAAAAACAATATTCTTTTTAATTGGAATGAAGAATGCGCTACAGCTTTCTAATCACTTAAATCAAAATTAATCAACCCACCAATATTAAAATATCCTGATTTCGATAAGCCTTTCATATTAACAACAGATGCAACTAGTTACGCACTAGGAGCTATACTATCACAGGGTGAAATTGGAGAAGAATCTTATATCTTATGCTAGTAGAACACTTACTAAGCATGAATTAAATAAACCCATCATCTAAAAAGAGCTATTAAGTATTCAGCTTCCCGTTGGCAAAAATCTAGTGGAAAGCAAACAAGTTGTTTTGCTTGGGAAAAAGTAATCAGTCTATGATTTAGATTTTGTGTAAGGTGGAGCCCTGGTGGTTTGGGGCTGTGACCTTACGGTAGTTGAGTGGCAATTGTAATTTTGGTGTGGTAAAAGCAATTTAGTAAAGCGAAAATGATTCTAGCTTTTATATAATTTTATTCTCCATATTCATTTAATTTTAATCAAGTTAAACATAGATTTATTATAAACAAATACCTACTTTCGGTTATTTTGATAGAAGGCTCTTTTTTGTGCTATAAATTTTTTAAAGCAAATCAAAGATAATAGAAAACGTTACACTTTCATATTAAGCGGGTTGTAATAAAAATTGAAAAACAAAGATTTAAAATGAAAAATTTTTTTTTTTGACGATAAAAGTAAATATTAAAAAAAGTTTACAAAGGAAAGAAAAAACGTTATCCAGTGTTTGTGTATATCTTATATGCAATAAAATAAAAGGTTTATTTTACATTTTTGAGTGAATTGGATTAATAAAAAAAAAAAAATAATTATTTTGGTCAAGGAAAAAGAAAAGCGAAGAAATTTAAATATTTTAAGGTTGGCAGTCAGGAAGTTATTGAAGAAATGGAATGCGGGAAGATGCAAATCGTACAAAAATTAAAAATAAATGCGATAATAAAGACAAGGAATAAATCTTGGATATTGGTTTCTATGTTGTTAAAACACATCTAATACCCATTCTTAACAGACGCAACTACAACGTTGTAGTCTTCCATACAAAAGAACTGCGTTCTTAACAGCAAAGTCTGTAGTCACTACAAAAAAAAATATGGCGTCTAAATCTTAAAACATATGATTTGAAATGTCAAATCAGATGTTACAGGTTATTAAATTTTTTAAAAGTGTTTTAACTAAAAAAATTAAAGAAAAGTTAAGAGTTTTTAATTTTAGTCATGTAAATTGTTTTATAAAGTTAAATAATGAATATTAGTGAAGTAAACCGAGCTGAGATACACAAAACAGGAGGATCCTATAAAAAAAAATTCACAATAGATGTCAATTTTCTTTGACTACAGGCTTTAAAAGGCTGTAGTTACTACAGAGTTCCAACCACTTATGTACTCAGTTCGCCCATACAAAAGTGGCTTTCTGTGTAGTTGGAGTGTGTAGTTCGCCTGTTAAGAACGGGTATAAGCAATAAGAAAATTCAAGGACAGAATTTTTTTTTTGATGATATAATAATTGGTTTTTTTGGGAATTATATAATTTTTTTAAATTGAGAGTTTTGATTTGAATATAAAAATTTTTTTTATGTTGGCTAAATTATTAATTACGTTTATTAATTATTTTATATAAAATTGTTCTTTAAGAAGAAAAAAAAAAGGAAAAGGTATTTCTTTCCATCAAAAAAAAAAGAGTAAGCAAGATTTGTTTTTTTCCTTCTTTTATATATTTTATTTTTTATATTGGTTGTTTCCTTTTTTTTAGTTAAGAATAGTTTTTGCTTTTTTTTATTGATAATTAATAATTAATTTAAAAAAATTAGTTTATTAGTTTTTATTACTTTTATAAATTTTAATATGGTATTTCTTTTGGAATTTAAATTAGATTAATTTAATTAGAGAAAAAGAAAAAAAATTTTTTTGTTTAAAATTTGCTTTATTGTTATTTGCTTTGGTACAAATTTTGGCATTATAAAAATCTAATAATTAATAGTATTTTGTTGATTTTTTTTAATTTTTCTCTAATTAAATTAATCTAATTTAAATTAATTTTTTTATTTTTTTTTTTAATTTATATAATAGATAAATAAATGATGTTTAATTAAATAAAACTTTTTGCTTTTAAGATGATCACTCTCTCCTCCTTTTTTTAATTTTCAGGTCAGCCAGCCCAATCATAAGATGCATGACAAAGGGGCTTCACTTCTTTGTATCAAGCCCTTCTTTTTCCACTTATTTAGTTTTTTGTCTCTTTCTGCGTTTTGCGTCACGCATAGCGAGCTTGCTACGCCACCACAAAACACCTGGAAAATCGTAAATATGTTTGGTCCTCAGGGGGTATGGACCCCTGCAAAAACCTATGGTCACATAACAGAAGAATTATTCATCTGGGACAGCACATCATTTTCAGGTGTGAAAAATATAAAAAGAGTTTTATTTAAAAGAATTATAAGAAATGCGCATATGATTAAAAACAGAATACAAAAGTTAAATTGCAATTGGGAAAAGTGATAAAGAAAAGTTATTACCCTTTCTCAATACAGTGGATTCTGCGTTCAATATCGCAACCCAAGATCAAGCCAATATTCTATTAGCGTGCACTAAAGCTCAATTAATTGGGATAAAGCTGAATCAGCCTGTGGAAATCACGTTTTTGACACATGGGATTCATTAAAAGGCTATCTTAAAACGTTATATTCTGATAAAAAACATTATGGGCACCTATTGATGGGACTATTAAATGCAAGCAACAAGAAAATGAGGGCATATCTCATTTTATGGTAAGGGTAGAAACCATTTTAAAGCGTATATTGTTTCCATACACCAATCGAATAAAAATCTTATAGAACTACCTGGTAGAATTGCAGTCATGAATGACGTAGCCTTACAAACATTTATTCTCAATGTTAAAAGAAACATTAGTCAAATGCTAAGAGCGCGTATATTGAAACCTTGAATGAGGCATTTAATATTGCAATTGAAGAAGAAAAGGTTCAACTCCTAATTAAAGAACAAAAGCAATCGACAGTAAAACATTCATTCAATCATTATCAGTGAAAATCTTTCAATAGAGGTGCGTGTCCTACAGTAGCTAATAAATCGTCACAAAATCCAAATTTTAAACCCATTGTAAATGCTTCAAATTCAAACCCCAAATTTTATCACTTTTGTAAATATACTGGACATGACATTAAAGAATGTAGGAAAAAATTGTATTATGAACAGAACCAACAGAACAAAAAAAGCTCAACACCAATGCAACCAACTAATAATAGAACTTCGGGAAACTTGCATCATCTCGAGACAGTGGCAGATATGTCTCGAGAGGAATTTCACATAACTGCCGAACAGATCTAATGCCTACACAAGAAGATAACATATTTATCAATGCTCCCAGTTATGAATCTAAGACTGGGAAATTCACATTACTAATTGATTGTAGAGCAATTGTATCAATTATAAAACGGGATCATTTGGACCCTAAATTAATTTTTTTTACTGACAAAATCCTCAATTTGAGTGATATCGATAATAATGATCCACTTCAAACAGCTGGTGGCACAAACTTAAAGCTACATTTTAAAGAGCACATAATAAAACATCAATTTCACATACATAATTACTGTACCATCCAATATTCCATATGACGGTATTTTTGGAAACGATTTCTTAAAAAGAAATAACGCAATCTTTTATTATTCCAATTGTGAATTAATCATAAAAACCAACAGCCAATTGACCACCAATATAAGTTTTTACGCCACAAATTCCAATCAAATGGTATTACCAGCGCGGAGTCAAACTGTGGTAGAACTAAATATTGGCAACCGCGAGATTCAGGAAGGAATATTGCCAGAAATTACTTACGAAAGTAAACAAAAATTCGAAAGCTCCCGCTACTATTTTAAACAAGGACAGGGATATTTTAAACACTAAGGACAGGAATGTTTTAATATCAAGCTCTCTAGTTAATCTTTCACCAATTCCCAAACAAATTCATTCGATTCACAGCATTCTAAGATTCAAAGAATGGAGTCAATTATTTCAAATTTAGGTCTTAATTACACATTTCAATTATTTTTATTATCAGCTTAAGCTTCCAAAAAAATTCAATATTATTTTTTGTAGCTATGTTTCTTATATGGCAAAAAATGCCACATCACTAAATAAAAATCTATGAGATAATTTTGGTATGTTTATATCAAGGTGTAGTATTTAGCTTATCTTGAACTAAGGCAATAAGGGCTTTAGTTAAAGGTATGCATACTAAGTAGAGTTTTTGTTCCAGTTTATGCAGAGGTACAAGAAGAACTTTCTTTCAGTGACATTTTACTAAAATTTTGTTACACTTTTCTTCCACCCTTTTTTATTTTTAATTAAATTAATATGTTATTATACTATTTAAATTGTAATTTTTTTTTAAAAAAAAGGACCTATAGTACGATAATCGTAATTATGGCCAAGATCTTATGTAATTTTTTATTTTTTTAACTCTATCCCGCTGAGTGCCTACAAACTCAATCTTTTTGAATTCAACATTGTTTTTGAGTTACTGTTGAACACGATAAGAGCGATAAATAAAAATGAAAAATGTTTTTCGTTGTTGTGGGTACTTGACTTAAATTTTGGAATTGCTGTTAAGTATTCTCAGTTTTTCAGGAAAATATAGGATATAAGATTAATTTATTTTTAATTATTCTTTTTTCCTTTTTTTTGTTAGTTTATTAAATAAGCAAATAAAAATTATAATAACAAATAACCAAAGTTTGTTTTTCTTCATTAATTTTGAGATATTCTAATCCTTTTTTTTCTTTGGGATTTATTTCTTTAAAGTCAGAAGCTATAAAATGAATAAAGTAGCATCCTATTTGGATTTATTTATTAAATCTATGGTACATGGCTTTAAATAACCTGTGATTTAAGCCAATATTCCTTTTTTTCAATTTTATTAGTAAGAAAATCAAAAGTTATTGGTGGCAAGTAACTATGCATAACGAGCTCCCTTTTATGCCAAGAGAATTTTAAACAAATGTAACGCAGTAATTTTGAGATTAGTTACTTTCACGGGATATGCTAAATGGTATTCATTTTTAAAACGTTTTAAACAGTTGGTCTACCATTGTCCTTCATTCATTTTGGTGTTAAGCCCCTAAAATACTGAACTTTAGGAAGAGCTATTGAGATTTGAATTAGTAAACTGCTCGGATGACTGTAAAAAGTGCTTAAAAAATTGTTATATGGTTCTTAAACCACAGTTCTTTAATTTTTGTGATTAAATATTGTTAATAAATTTTGTATAATGCTACAATAAATCTAGTTAGTAACATTAAAAAGGCTATATAACTATATTTATTGGAGATTTACATAGTTTTTTTTTTTTGAAAACGTAAAGCTACTCTTGCATACTTCAAAAGTATAAATAAACAAAATAACTGCCCTTATCCATAAAAATCAGTAAAAAAGTTAAGATAAACTGAAGCAAATTAAAGAGTTTCAAAATCCCTTTAACGCGAGCGCTCTTAAATACCTCTAACTGAGCGCTTGAAAACCGGACACGTAGTGTAAAATCGTTAATGAAGGCTCATATGAAGACGGAGCACTCGGCATAGATTTAGGAGCACTCGAATAGGTCTTTTTGAGCGCTCGATTTCCCGCTGTGTACTACAAAGCTTGACAAATATTCTAATAAAATTGTCTATACACTTCAATCCAATAAATTTCAAGAATTTTATAATTTCTTCATTTATTTCAGGTATAAAAAAATATAATTTACAAAAATTAAGAATTAACTTTACATTTTCTCTTTTATTTATATTAATTTAACTTAATTTTTATATCAAGTTTTGATATAATAAATATTGGTATACTATTATACCAATTGTCACACACAACAAATTTAGCCTTTCAACAAAGTCTCCATACATAAGTCTACACACACAGAGGAGAGTACATTTGTTTTATTTGTTAATAAATTTTGTATAATGCTACAATAAATCTAGTTAGTAACATTAAAAAGGCTATATAACTATATTTATTGGAGATTTACATAGTTTTTTTTTCCTAGAAAACGTAAAGCTCCTCTTGCATACTTCAAAAGTATAAATATACAAAATAACTGCCCTTATCCATAAAAATCAGTAAAAAAGCTAAGATAAACTGAAGCAAATTAAAGAGCTTCTAAATCCCTTTAACGCGAGCGCTCCTAAATACCTCTAACTGAGCGCTTGAAAACCGGACACGTAGTGTAAAATCGTTAATGAAGGCTCATATGAAGACGGAGCACTCGGCATAGATTTAGGAGCACTCGAATACGTCTTTTTGAGCGCTCGATTTCCCGCTGTGTACTACAAAGCTTGACAAATATTCTAATAAAATTGTCTATACACTTCAATCCAATAAATTTCAAGAATTTTATAATTTCTTCATTTATTTCAGGTATAAAAAAATATAATTTACAAAAATTAAGAATTAACTTTACATTTTCTCTTTTATTTATATTAATTTAACTTAATTTTTATATCAAGTTTTGATATAATAAATATTGGTATACTATTATACCAATTGTCACACACAACAAATTTAGCCTTTCAACAAAGTCTCCATACATAAGTCTACACACACAGAGGAGAGTACATTGATATGAACAGTTGAACTTTTGAATTGTATAGGGTTAATAGGGCAAACTTTGAGATCGAAAAAAACATATAACGCACGATTTTAGAATTTTTTAAATATTTTTCCCGGCATCAGGGGGTCGATATTTATCTAAAAAAAACTAAATAACTTGGTGGAAGGGGGGGGGGGCAGAAATCGTACCCTTGCCCAAAAATATGCTACAAACTCACAAAAAACAATTTAAAAGCAGAATATATTCGAATATACGTATATAGTTCAAATATGAGTCGCTCAGAAGCCAATGTGGATAAGTCCATTTGTTCATATTTTCTGATTTTTGCAAATTTTAATAGAATAAATAATATATTTCCTGGTCTTAAAAGGATTTACTCATACTTTCATTTTTTGTAGGTCAAAAACCCCTTTTTTTAATAGCCCCTGCATGTGTTATGTATTATGAGTGCATTAAGAAACATTAATTTTCTCAATTTCCATTTTTTTATATTTTCTGATTTTTGCAAATTTTAATAGAATAAATAATATATTTCTTAGTCTTAAAAGGATTTACTCATATTTTCATTTTTTGTTGGTCAAAAAACCCTTTTTTTAATAGCCTCCGCATGTGCTATGTATTATGAATGCATTAAGAAACATTAAATTTCTCAGTTTGGATTTTTCGGACTTATCCACATTGGCTTCTGAACGACTAATATATCACAAATAAAAACTTAGTTTAGCATACCAAAAAGTTTAAAAAACGCAATCTTTAGTATTTTATAATATTCAATCCTAAAGAAATTTTTCATCCTCATATAGTAAATTCTATTTTAACGACTTTTTATTGTTAAATAGCATTTTGATAAGTAAACAAACGTGTATAAATGGCTCTCTAAATGTGATGGAAGTTCTCATAAGCTTGTGTCTCAATTTATTACAATTACATTGCTATGAAAATATATTTAGGGTTTCAGTTTTTTCAGGCGTATTATTTTTAGGGAAGAAATCTGAAGTAAGTTTTTATATAGTCCGGAATTTTTTTCTTAATAATTAAAAACATTAATTGTATAAAATGTTACCCTATATTTTACATGTCCTTTCGCTATATTAACATATCTATAACAAACTAAAATAAAATTAATTGCAAATTCTTGTTTTACTTAAATTTTTTACCCATTAACTGATGAACATGTTAATAATTACATTTTTTTATTAAACATTAGAAATTTTAGAAATTTCACTTGTATACATCTAAATACATTTTCTTTTGCGGCTATTAAAAAAATATTAATATTAATTTAATTTTATAATAAAATTAGTCAAAATTAATACCAGAATAAATACTTTTTTTGGCATAGACCGTTGAACTAGCTCATTAAGATTAATCTGCTCAGTTTGGTCAGGATTCTCAAGTTCAAGCTTGAATTCTGGTAAAATTTGCCAACCAGCTTTAAGTGGATATAAATTAAACAGAATATCCTTTTCTGATTGTTTAAATATAGAAATGGTTAACTAAAAAAGATGAAATTCAATTAAATTTAAGACTTTAATTTTATAGTAACTGTTTTGTAATAGTTTTTACAAAAATGATACACTTTATTAGCTGCTAATATGTAACTTCTTCTAAATAAATATGATTCGAACCAAAAGCATCAACCTGATTAACGAAATTCGATAAAAGTTTAAGTAACGAAAATAGTCGCTAATTAAGGAGGTTTAATTCCCATAAACAGTAATTTTAATATAGTAGTTACGCTAAGCAATAAATTGCTTTTGCAATATAAATTTACCTGCTTGTGTCCTGAATACCGAAAATTATCGGAATTACTTAATATTGCAGTCAAATTTAAGATTTTATTTCCTGTATTTTTTATTGTAATTTTAAGATTCAATGGAATCTTAACAAACATTTTCTCTTCAATTTTACAATAAATATTTATAATTGGTTGTTCAACAACTATCCCTTCAATTAGAAATTTTGATTCACATTCTATTCTGCTTCCACTTCGCTTCCATATTATGGAATAAATTCCACATATGGAATTGATGTGAGTATTATCATATACTAAAGGAGTTGCTTGAAAAAACCCACTACGATTTCCTGTTGCTTGAAATGCATCTTTTGTTTTGTTGAAAATTATTTTGCTAGTATAATTTGATTGAATTTCATCAGAAAATCTTCCGTTGTTACATATTTCCAGATCTGTTTTGTTTGACAGCGTATTTCGATCAAAATTGCAATTTAGATTTGAAAAAATATTTTCAGAGCTTTGACAATTATCGTTACTACTTATTTTTGTATGAAAATTTTGAAAACCCCATTCAGTTGTTGTATTATTAGCTCGCAGTAAAATTGTATACTCTAATTTATCTCCATTCGTATATGTTATAGAATTAGGTTTTTGTTTTGTATTATACGATGACTGGGTAAGGTTATGATCCTAAAAAGAATTTTAAATAAATGAAATTTAAAAAACTTTTAATATATGTGTGAAAAAAAAAAGTAAATCAATAAATCATAGCATTAATTAAATAAATGAGTTCTATTTTGCCAGAGCTTTATAGTCCTGGGATCTCAGACTATTAGTAATATATTTAAAACAGTTAAGCTCTATTTTTAATTCAAAACTCATAAAAACTTTGAATGTCTTTTCTCGAATTATTATTTTTCAAAATATAATGTACATAAAAATTTTTATTTTTTCTCATGAAATTTCAACCACAATTTTGAAAACAATATTTCCAAGAGAAAAATTCTAGTAAATTAACTGAAATATGTTATCTAAACTTGCCAACTTTATAAAAAAAATATTTTTTAACTTTCAATCATGTATCTTTAGCCAAGCTCATATATATTCATAACTTTTAAATTTACTTAAGATTCAAGTTTGAAATAGTTTTAGTTCGAAACATCTCGACTGTGACCTGCCTTAGAAAAATGGCTACAGCGTTGCCATTTTCCAATATTTTTCAACAAAAAAATTCTTTGTTTACCTCAACATAATTTTGAAAAAATACAAAAAATGTCAAAGACGCTTTTTTTAGAATTTGGGTTACCGCTTAACAGAGCCAACTTAAATTTTGACATTTTATTATTTATAATATATTGATAAACTTTTACTTACACAAAGAAAATACATATCTATAATATCTATATCGAATTTCGGAAGAACTTCAATGTTAACTTTCAGTAAGAAATATTCTCCTTTATATGCTTTAGTCATAGGTTGGCAGTCTAGTGAGTGAAATTTCCATTCAAATTTAAATTCACGAAAACATGAAATTGTTAAAGTATGTTCTTTCATCTTTTTTACATAATTATTATCAATATAAGTAATACAATTATTCAATGAGTTCTTTCTGTGAAAATCTTGTTGAAATAATTGATTTTTATTTAAAGCATTATTTAACTTCCTTGGTTGGCTTTGAGTATCTGCTAAGTCCGATTGTATTGTATATTGTATTATTTGCCTTAAATCAATATTTTCTTCAGTTAAACTTAGTATATAATATGAGATTTCAAAACAAGTTAGCGGCTGTAGTGTACCGATGTCTATATGTATTTCAGGAACGAGTTTTTGCTTAATTAATGTTAAATCAGTTGTTAGAAATACTGTAAGAAAGTTAATTGAAATATATTTATTGATGTTAACATATTGTCAAACTTTTTTATTACTTATGATTTTTAGCTTTCAACTTCGATTTAGTTTTCTCGTTAAATATTGTAATTACAAATAAATTATCAATTAGAGAAAAATTACACCAAACCATCCTACCGAATTTCTTAAAACTCAGATATATCAATAGAAAAACAAATTAGAAAAGATTCCATTATTAAAAATTATTAAATATTTACAAATATTTATTAAAAATATTAGTTAAAAATTGAAGTTCTAATTAAAAAGTGTTTTCAAAGAAAACTTTTAGTGGGTTTAAAATAGATTTAAGCCGATAAAACAAAATATGTTTCTTAAATTTAAGCTATCTAATACATATCTGAATTTCACAAAAATTATTGAAATTAATTTGAAGTATAGACTTGTCCAAATTGTCTTATTATTGTCTTATTATTTATTTTGTTATCTAATTAATTACTACTTTTCGTTATTTGCCAACTGAATTATAATTAAATTGATTATATCTTTCGAATCTAAACTCAGTTTGATATGTTAAAAAAACCTACCTTTCAACTTCAAGTTTTCAGGCACAGATATAGTAACAGATACTTTATGGGCTTCTTTGTAAAAACTATTAGTAACAAAGCTTGATACTTTGAAATATTCATTTATCACCATGGTTTCAACAAAAAATTTGTTTTGAATTGATAAGTGGAATCTATAAATGCAAAAAAAAAACAGTTATATATGTGGAAATTCAAAAAAGTTTTTTTGAAATTTACGTTGGAACTATATAACATAATGGATTACTTTTAATACAATTTCTTAAATCACTGCATCCAAAATAGTTAAGGAAGTTTTCTTCACTAAATGATGTACTTTTTTTAAGCAGTATGTATTTTTGTTCAGTACCCATTTCATATTCGGCATGTAAAACCTAAAAATCTCATATACATAGTAAAATTACCATATTTCATTATATGCTTACTTTTAGTTCTCTATCTTCTGCAAAGTTATTAGAATTAATATCAAATAAAATTGCATAAAACATATTTGGATCTATTTTGAAATCAGAATCGAAAAGAATATTGTTTGTAGTTTCCATAAAGTGTTTATATTCTTTCAAGCTTTGTAAGGAATTAAATGTTCGCAGTCCAACTGGTTTTAGTTTGTGATTTTCGACTCCATTACTTATGACAATTTGAATATTTTTGATTTTAAGAGGAATTTTGGAAATTGATCTGAAATCCATTTTCAACTATTGAGTAAATTAAAATTAAAGTGAAAATTTTGCTTACTTTAAAAACAGCACTATTGAAATTTGCTTGTTATACTCCACTTCATCATTTTGAAAGCATGATATTGACTCTATAATTTTTGATAATTTATCTAAGTCTATTTCCAATGGGGTTGTAAATGCTTTAAGTGAATTTTCCCATATACTTAAGAGTTCAGGAGTGAAGTGGGTTTGTGGTACAGGGGGAATATCCTAAAAATAATACCATTATAATAAAAAGAGCTTAACCTTTAAAAATAGTAAGATTATGTTTACTGATATCGAAAATAAAATATTTCACTCAACGTTTACCTATGATTATTTAAAGTCTACTTCAGCCACTTGCTAAGATGATTCTATAATAAACCATTAGAGCAAAAAGACAATAAAATAGATGATTATCATATCCAATCCTTCTTTAAAAATGCATCTATATAAATACAGATTTATTGAAAGCAAGGCATTTTAGTTTTAAGTTTGAACGGATACATAAAATAAAGTAGACTTTTTTTTAAATTTATTGTAACTTTTTAAAAGCATTTTGCTTGTTTGAAATTTTATAAAACTTAAAGGTTTTAAAAATAACAAGGGCAATCAGCAAGCAAAACTGGAATGGAAATTAACAGGAATTATTCAAAATCACCTTTTGGTGTAGATTAACAATTTCTTTCAACACTGAATTTAGTCAGTGTAATCAAAATAAATAAAAATTTTTCTTGTTCATTGACTGCAAACAAAAAAAAGAACTTACTTGAAAAACTTTCCATAGATTTTCTAACATTAAAACTCTGTCTTTGCGTTCTATTTGAATTAGCGGAGATAATGCTTCAAGGCTACATAATATAAAATCAGTTATTGATCCTACGAAAAAAGCACAATGTAATGTTTTCAAAAGGACAGATGTAAATATTGCATTCCAATTATCCTGGCGATAATCTTGAAGCATTAATGAATATAAACTAAAATTAAATATAATTTTAATGTATTTTTAGTGTAAAAGTTTCTCCTACGTTAGAGATTTTGCATAATCTCCGTTTTTGAAGTATTCTTCAGCCATATCAATTGCAAGTTTTTTTCTAAATCTTAGACAATTATATATTTTGAATTGTGCCATGGCTCGACCAAGTAAAGTTATTATTGCAGCCTATCGAATTAATAATTATAACTAAAGTTTAAATACGATTAAAAATTTACCGAATGATTGAAATTCCTTTCATTTTCTTGAGCAATTAATATTATTTGTTGTTTGGTTAATGATTCACCTGCTACGATTGACCTTATACCAAAAAATTCACTAAAAAGTGGTGTCAAATTAGCTGAATTAAAAGATAATGGTTCTGTAGGTCTAAGAGCTAAAAAATAAAATTTTAAAAAAGTAAAATTTATATTTAGAAATGTACAGTAGCATTGTTGTAGTGCATCTCTTCTTTTACATGCATATTCAGCTGCTTTATGAAAATAAATTCCTGGGTGCTGTGTTTGTAGTGCTGGTAATCCACTTTTTATTGCTTCACTGAATAAATCTGCAAAAGCACTATGCCTGAAAATTGAATAAATTTTTTGTTGAAAATTTATGGTAAATTTCATTGTAAATGATAAAAATAAAGTAGAAACTATAATGAACAATGACACTTTTCTAGTTTAGGAAAGAAACTTAAAAAAATTTTAAAAATTGTTTTTGAAATTAAATATAAAAAAAGCAATTATCTTTATTTGTATTATATTTTTACAAAAATTATTAAGAGAAAGATTTTTTCCCAATGATAAATTGTGAAAATCATACCTTTCGTAACATTTAGGGTTTAGTTTTAGGGATACATATAAAAGTTATATTATATTTTTCATTCACTTACTGAATGCTAAGCCAAGCATAATGTTCAAAAAGAAGTTCTTGAAAACCTGCACGAGTCTTATATTTATCAATGTGATTCATAAAATGATTTATCGAATCCCTTGGTGTATTGATTTTAAACATCAGCTTGCAAATCTTATAATTTAAGAAACCAGCAATTGTCTTAACTTCCAAGTTATTTAAATCTTGACTTTGTATTTCATCTAAATTAGAATAGGCTTGACAATAATGCCTGGAAAAAAATATAAAATATTTCATAAGTAATTTTATTAGGTGCAAAGATTTTACTTGAGTGATATTATGAAATCGAAACGCATTTCAGATATGAAACCTAATTTAAATTGATGACGAATTTTTAAAGACAGATGAGTTCCATTAAGTTGATCTCTATGTGTTCGGATATTTTTATATAACTGAACATAATAAGATTGTGCCATTTCTATAAAGGCGGATTCCAATCTTGTAACGTACCCTAAAGTCAATGAACAATATTTAAATTTGTATCTTTTTAGTGTAATGAATTTAAATAACCCATTAAATGATCTCCTTGTGGCAGTATGAACAATACTTTAGCGCTTATTTCGCAAGCATTAGTCAAGCTTGCGGCTCGTTCTGCAGCAAAAACATCTTCAGCTTGCTGTGCTAGTGAATGTTTTTGAATTAGAACAAGGGCTAAGCGCGTAACTCTTCCCTGATAAAAGGAATTAAATAAGTTGCAGTCTTATATTATTTATAATATACTTGTAAGTTGCTTCGTAATGTTTGAATTGTTGACGCGCATTGAATTTGTTTTTCTGGCCAATGTGGATCATTCCAATCTAGGTCTTGAAACAATACTACTACAGCTGGTAAAACATGTAAATGCTTAAGCATCCAATTTCTTTTTAATATTCCTTTTGGATGATACCATTCATATGAAGGTCTTTTTGGTTTTGCCACTGGAAATTCATATCTTTCCGGTAGAATTTTCATTTTGGCTGTAATTCTACAAACATCAGATCAAAATTTATTGAACATACATAGCACAAAGTAAGTACTTATCAATTCTTTTGTTGTTGTTAAATGTATCCCAAATACATTTGTGTAGTGTATTTTTTTCAACATCTAATCCGTAGAATCCTAGCAAAGGCTGGGGAACTGCAAGCAGCTCCGATGGTAAAGCAGAGGTATCCATTAATACAACTAATTTTATTTAAATAAAAGCAATCGGAATTGCTTGTTTGGAAAATAAATTAACAAATAAAATCAGCTGATTAGTTTTGTGAAGTGTCATATTTACTAATCTGGTTCAGTATAAAGCTTAAAAATGGTTGTAAGCTGAACTAATTATCAGCTCATGCCTGAAAATATTACTTTTTTCAGTGATGCCAGTGATACCACTATAGCGCTTAGCCTGTGGAGACGACTTAGCGCAATACAAATGGAGAGTGTTTCTAAACACCAAACATGTTACTGTTGTCATTGACAGAAAGCAAAATGCGAAATAGGCGTTTCACACAGGCTCTCATATTGTAATTAAAATATTACAATACATTAGAGGAGATTGAATTTTCCATACAAATTTACAAAATGGCGGAATCGAAATTGTAATATCTATTCTGTGTGAAACGCCTAAAAGTGACAGTTCCATGTGTGTGATTAGCACTCCTGTTCAACTCCAATCCTTGTAGACATTAACAGTGGTATGTCCGCACTTGTTAGCATTGCAAACACTATCAAAGGTATTTACGCGTGGTTTAGTAAAAATTGATACACACTAGAAAACAAAATTTGATACTGCTGTTAGATATGGAGATCTCCAATCTTCATAATTTAGCATTTATCATTTATCATATATTTATCATAATTTATAATTTATCAATTTTTTTAGAATAAATAAAAAGAAAACAAAAAAAACAAAGAGGGAAAAACAATTAATTCTAACAAAATATGCATGTATGCATATTATATAAAAAAAAAAAAAAAACAACTTTGCTTCGTTTAACTTACTTGTTAGTTAAATGACCCAAAATGAACTTTGTAAATGCGGAATTTGCAAATCACAATATATATTTTACTGATTTGCAGATTTCGCATAAATAATATTCAAACAATAAAAATTTTTTAGTTCAGCCAAATCAATGAACTTTGTAAATGCGAAATCTTCAAATTCAAATATATGTAATTGATTTGCAGATTACGCAAAAAGAAAATATCATAGCAAAAGTAAAAAATTATACAGAAGGAGGGATAAAAACTTCTGTATAAAAGTAGAATAATTTTTATAGTCGGGAGTTCTTGTAAAAAATTGTGTAAAGACAAACCACGGCCCTTTCGGCAGGCGAGTCTTCTTTTTTTTAAATAAATAAATAAGTTGGTGTTAAAAACAAAAAGTGTTCTTTATTTTATTTGGTTACCAAAGACCAGCGTTTCCAGTCCTCCTTTTCTAAGCTTTGTCCTCCCTTGAAAAGTGTCCTCCCAAATGTCCTCCCTTGAAAAGTGTCCTCCCAAATATCCTCCTTTTCAATATTATTGCATTTTTTTCATAATCAAGCCTCTATTTTTCACCAAACTACTCAAAAAATTGAAGGTGATCACATTTCAGCTACAGAAGTAAGGCTTATTTTGAATGACGTTATCCTTCAATATAAATCTCGTTTTGAAGAAAAATTTTTGCCTTTAATTGTAAAAAGAAAACTGACAAATTTGGAGGAATCAAATCCAGGCATAACGAAAAAGTTTTTCAAAGAAGCCCAAAATTTTTACCAAATATGCTTTCAGTATATTGAAGAATGGTTAGAAACAAACTTTACCCAGTAACAACACTTTTAAATGGTGTTTTTTAACTTCATCGCCAGTACATTGGGCAGATATTGAATCTTGTGTCCAGTTTTTATCTAACGAAATGCAAAACATCAAAAAAGATGACAACTACCTCTTTGAAGAAATTAGAAAACTAAATGTATATTTAAATACTCAAAAAATATTACAATGGGAAAATGATCATGTTGAAATATTCAGCCATTACAAAAATGAACGTTGTGCTGCCCTGGAACTACTGCAGCAGTTGAAAGAGTCTTTTCAATTGCTAATGATTTTTGGACTTCTGAAAAATTGAGATTAAATGTAGAAACTCTAGCTGCAGCCCTTACGGTAAAATTTAATCCGAAACATATGTCTTGTTCAGATATTTCTAATATGTTGTTAGAAAACGAAACATTGAAAAAAACTATTCATAGCATAGAAAAGTACCAATTTAAATAAAAATTTAATGATCACATATAAATATATTGTCTTATTGTTAGTATCACCTCCCAATAAAACTTTTGAAACAATTTTTTTTATTCAATTTATTTTTGTCCTTTTTATTGGAAAAAAGTTGGTCACCTTATCTAAACAGATTGCCAATTATCAAAGACCAGCGTTTCCCGCTAAGACTTTTGATAATTGGAAGAAATATTCTCCACAAATAGTTACTTTTAACAATCGCCTGTCATCCAGCGCTACCCGCTTGAGCAAGGGTAATTGATAAGATCTCTGCAACGATTAAATAAGAATTTCCCCATATTACATAAAACGTTCTGTGAGTCTAGTCCCGGACCCTAATTTGTCTGTATTTTAAAGGTAGTTTTTGTACCTTGCGAGGAGTACTACGTACCTTTTTAGAAAATTACATAACATTTTTGGCGCAGCCGGTAGGATTTTGGTCAGCGTTAATATTGTTAATATTGCTAATAAATCCAGAATCCTGCTAAAGAACCGAAGTTCATCCACCGTCGGACACTCAACAGCCCTATGAAAAAGGGTCCATCAACTTCATCAGTAGCTTCAACATCTAACAACGAAGAATCAACGACATCAGGGAACACAACCTTTTTACCCCCTGCAACTGTATCTACTTCACCTATCAGAACCAGCCTTTCGCCAAGACAACTAAGAAGCGGTACGATATTACCGACTCAAGGTGCCTTAGTAAATTTAAGAAAAACCTTAAATTATATTGAAAAAAGAGTGAGAGAAAAAGATAATTTTAAATACAACAGTGTGATTTAATTGATCGGGAGTTAGAAAAAAACCTAAAAATTAGATACGAAAAAATTATAAATTTAAAAAATCACACTGAACAGTTTAAATTTGATATAGAAAGGTTTAAAAATCTCTCTCACCCTCTTAAGTTAGGACAAATAAATAAGTCGAACTGTGCCATAGGTTTAACAGACTTACCCTCAAACGACACACCTCAAACATCTTTCACTTTGAGCGACTCATTTCAAGCAAATTCCACTCTAAAGGACTCTGATTTTGAATTCCCCTGGTTGAGTGCTATTCTCGAAAATTCTGAATTATCTATTTCAGAACAATCTTTTAATAAAAAACCGGAAACAAAGGAAAATTTCACTATGGCAGAAAATTATATTAAAGTAGCTAAATTGACATCTCAATTAATACCCGTATTTTCGGGGAACCAAAGTCCTACACTTTCTTCAGAACTACAAACTTTCATCGGTTGTTGTAAAAGGGTATTGCAATGCTTAACAGCAGAAGAACAGTTAGCATTTACGCAAATTTATCCCACAAGGTTACGGGGAGAGGCTTACCAAGTAGTAGCCTCCAATCAACCAGCTAACTTTGAGGAAGCGGAAAAATTATTAAATAGGACATATTTACCACGAGAGGCTTATCAGGACTTAGTTAACTCGCTAATAACCCTTAGGCAATACCCGTTAGAACAATTAAATACATTTATAACGCGAATTAAAAAGCAGTTAAATACCTGTAAAGAAGCAGCCGATATAAAATACGGAAATACATCAACAGCGGTAAAAACTCAACTAGAAGATTTTGCAATAAATGCTTTAAAAGGCGGCATTAGCAACCCCTTATTATGTCAATACTTACTAACTATTTCTGAGGCTACCCTTGATGTATTAATTCAAAAGGCTTTAGACATGGAAAGACTTCAACAAACTACGCTAAATCACACGATGGCATACCAATCACCTCTTTTGTCACAACATTTAAATAACACCGTCGACCCCCATATAACAAGAGGAAACGAAGTAAATTTACTAACATCTCCAGACCCTGTAACGCAAAGTTACATGAACGACGCCACAACTAACTTAAAGTTAAATAGTTATGTTCCAACACACACCAATAATCCTATCGCTAACGTAACTTGTAGTTTCTGTAAAAGAAGAGGGCACACCTATTCAGATTGCCTTAAGAGAAAAAATACACCGTTTTGTAACCTATGTAGAAAATATAACCATGATGCTGGAGAATGTCAACAAACTAGAGATAACTACACCCTAAAAATCAGCAATGATTACCCTCAAAACAATCGAACTTTGTTCCACTCAACTAATCAACGCACCTTTTCACATACACAAAACCCGAATCAATTCACAATAAATGAAAGAAATCAACAACGAACATACAACCCTAAAGATCGAATGCAGCAATTCTCCACAAACGACACAAGGTATGCCAATCGACTACCACATAACGGAAACTACTCCCAGACAACTAACTCTAGAACACTTAATACAAACACTCACCTATATAATCGATATAATAATACCCAGAAATACGCGGATAGAGAACTCCATAATCAACAAACAAATGTACGACCGCAAACTACCCCCCCTAACGAACGACCAAATACTACTAATGAAAGCCAACGAAATAATAAATCAGTATATAATATGAATATGATTTGTGATTTCTGTAGCCGAAGAGGTCATACTATTACGGAATGTTTCAAAAAGCGGAGGTGGGAAGCAACACAACAGGGAAACTCCCCAGTGTCGGGTCCACAAACACCGGCCCGACATTAAATAACGATAAAAATAATAAGAAACTATCTCAGACACCTACTTCAAATTTACCCACTGTCATATTACCCTTAGATATTGCCCAGAATAAAAACGTAAGCCTAGTAGTAGACACAGGTGCTGAGATATCCCTATTAAAACATGAAACACTAAAAAAGGATTCCATAATAAACCACCAGCAGAAATGTACACTGCAAACCCCTTTCGGAAAAGGCATCACCTTGGGAAGTTGCCAAGGAAATTTTAATTTACAAAATAAACTACCTTGTACATTTCAAGTAATACAGAATATGCCAGAACTAATTACAGATGGCCTTCTTGGAAACGATTTTCTTTCACAACACTGCAACATAGCAGGCCCAAAGCAACTCTTACAGTTTCCTCGCACGGAAACTAACGCACAAGAATTTGCGGTACCACTACGTTCGCTCGACACCATCCCTCCACGACAAGCAGAAAAAGCTGATCACATATCAGGATTAGTGGACTGGAAAACAGTCGAATACAAAGCCTGTGATACCTTAGACTGCCTTACCGTGAGAAATGAAGTCGGCCAACAACAAGGAAACCAAAATTTCACCGCTGACAGGCCAAACAGGAAGAATTCAACATTAGAAAAATTCAATATGAGGGTAACCGATAACGATTCACTCGAAAATGAATCGGGTTGCGAAACCTCACAACATTTTTCTTTTGATAAGAAAATTCCAATTTCCAATCTGAGGGTAACCGATAACGATTCATTCGAAAATGGATCGGGTTGCGAAACTTCAAAATTTAAAACGGTAAATCAAGACTGTGAAATATCAGGAAGTCCAATCAAACAGCCGATTGTACTTACCCACAATTTTATCAGTAAGCTTGGATAAACCCCATTATGTCCTCGCACGGACGCAAGGGATAATACCTTTCAAAACCAACTTACAAGAAGATATGTTCTGTTTATCTGAAGAGATAAGCGAAGGAATATTCTTGGCAAATAGTTTACTATACAAAGGAAACCAAATCGCAAATATTGGAATCATAAACACCACGCTAAAACCCCTACACCTTTACGAACTTAAACTCAAATTATCTCCGCTGAAGGATTATGAAATTGTTTTATTAAAAGATACAGAAGCTCAACTACATTTAACGCATAATAATAATTCTAACAACCCATTCGCAAATGGGAATAATCTAAAAAACTCATCTTTAAATTTGAACTCACTAAACGACGACGGTGAACAAAACGCTCAGAACACGGGTAACAAATCTCCAGCGTCACAATTTTATAATAATACAGTTAAGAAACCACAAGCAACTCTAAGTCAAATATATATATATATGAATTACCTCCTTCAATCAAACAAAAATTAAACAATGCCTGCAAATCGGCTAAAAATGATAAATCTCAAGCGCTAAGATCCGGCAACAACAAAACTTTAAATAAATCTTATAGTCCTTCTATAAATAAGTCCCTTCACAACGTAAATCACAAACTAATTACGCCTGAAATAAAGAAACCACGCTCTCAATACTCGAACAAAAATCAGAAAAAATATCTTAACACTAAAAACCTACAAACATTAACACCCAATCGAACAGAGTCCATTCAGCATATCCGTTATTTATACCCGGACGACGAATACCCGGACGACTCGCCCCTTAACCTTAGATATTCCCAGCTAGAAAAAGAACTAGAACTGGACGACACACTAAGCTCCGAGGAAATGAAATCTATTAAAACACTCTGTTTCGAATATCAAGATATTTTTTACCTAAAAGGTGATAAACTTTCGTAAACCAATGCAATTACTCATGAAATTCCTTTAATTCAGGATCAAGCTCCAATAAATCAAAAAATGTACAGACTGCCCGAAACTCAACGACAAGTTATAAACGAACAACTCAAAGAAATGTTAGATAGCGGTATCGTTCAGCCCAGTAAAAGCCCATGGAATTCTCCTCTTCTAGTTGTCCCAAAAAAGGCCGGCCCGGACGGCGAAAAACGATGGCGTGTAGTCGTTGACTTCCGGAAGCTAAATGAAAAAACCATTGGTGACGCATTCCCTTTACCTCGAATAAAGGATATTTTAGACCAATTAGGTCATGCTCGATACTTTACAACCCTTGATTTAGCCAGTGGCTACCACCAAGTTTTGGTAGATCCCAAAGATCGAGCTAAAACCGCTTTTAGTACAAATTATGGCCATTACGAATTTCAGCGCATGCCTTTTGGGCTCAAAGGAGCCCCGGCCACTTTTCAACGTTTAATGAACTATGTCTTAACCGGCCTACAAGGTCTTGAATGCTTCGTTTACCTTGATGACATAGTAATTTACGGTAAAAATCTCGAAGACCACAACTTCAAACTTACAAAAATCTTTGATCGACTAAGAGAGCATAACCTCAAACTACAACCGGAAAAATGTCAATTCCTCAAAAAGGAAGTAGTATACCTAGGACATATATGTTCCGAAAAAGGGGCCTCACCTGACCCTAGAAAAATAGAGTGCGTACAAAATTTCCCGGTTCCCAAAACTGTAAGACAAGTCCAATCCTTTTTAGGACTTGCTAACTATTATCGCAAATTCATTCCCGATTTTTCTAAAGTAATACGCCCTATTACCAACTTACTCCGTAAGGACTTTAAATTTATCTGGACGCCTAAGTGCGAAGATGCATTTCAGGTAATTAAAAACTCGTTAATTTCACCCCCTCTGCTCATATACCCCGATTTTTCTAAACCTTTTAATCTTACTACAGACGCTAGTAGTGAAGCTTTAGGAGCTGTCCTTTCACAGGGAGAGGTCGGAAAGGATCAACCTATAGCCTACGCTAGTCGTACCCTCAATAAAGCAGAACGAAATTATTCTACAATCGAAAAAGAACTTCTTGCCATAGTGTGGGCTATAAAAAATTTTCGCTGCTATCTTCAAGGCAGAACTTTCACAGTATATACTGATCATAAGCCTTTAAAGGGCGTTTTCAATGTCAAAGATCCCACTACCCGTTTAGTTCGGTTTCACCATAAATTATCGGAACACGATTATACCATCGAATATAAGCCAGGCAAGTTTAACACAAATGCAGATGCTCTCAACTGAACCAATATCCCTAGGCGACCTAGTATTACCCAATATAAAACATCGAAAATTTAAATCTTTAAACGCCATCACTAGGTCACAAGCTAAAAGGCCTCAAATTGAAACCATTACTCCGAAAGAGCCTATTGAAAACCCTAAAGACAACTTTAATCCACCCCTAACAGCTGTACAGTCATCTCAAAAGAAAACAAACCCCTCTGAAATTTATGAAGAACTACCCATATCGCCAACACCACGAGAATCAAATAAAACAAGGAAGGTAGAAATTATAACAAACCCCGAAGAATGATTCCCTTTTCGGAGGACATCAAGGTGTTATTAAAACTTACAAACGTATTCGTCGTAAATACTGGTGGAAATTTATGTTTCGCGACATAAAATCATATATCAAAAGGTGTAAAAAATGTCAAACCATGAAAATCTCGCGGCTTACTAAAATGCCCATGGTAATTACAGATATTGCTGAAAAACCTCTTGACAAAATTTATTTAGACATTGTCGGTCCCCTCGAAGAAACAGATTCTGTTAATAAATACATTTTAACCTTCCAAGATAATCTCACTAAATTTGTTGACTGGTATGCCATTCCAAACGCAGAAGCGCAAACTATCGCTCAAATATTCTTTGATCAAATAATTACTCGTTATCGAATTCCTAAGCAAATCGTCACAGATCAAGGTGCAAATTTCCTCAGCGAACTCTTCAAAGGTGTGTGTAAATTACTAAAAATTAAAAAACTACGAACCTCAGCATACCATCCTCAATCAAATGGTGCACTAGAACGTGCTCATCGTCCCCTAATAGAATATCTACGTACTATAATAGATGAAAACCCAAAAATCTGGGATCAATTCTTGCGCACAGCCGCATTCGTATACAACAATAGTATACATGAAGGTACCAAATTAACCCCCATGGACTGCTTATTCGGATTCACAGCAGATGTCCCATCGAATCTAAAGCGAGAACCCGAACCTGTTTACAATCACGAGAGCTATTATCATTTACTTAAATATAAATTACAAAAATCCTATAAACTAGCTCGAAGAAATATTTTAGCCAGCAAAAATAAATCGAAAGAATATTACGATAAACATTTACGACCAAACACATTTCATATTGGCGACAAGGTATTGCTAAGAAATGAGAGTAAAAAGCATAAACTCTCTCAAATCTGGATTGGGCCTTACACTGTAGTTAAAGTCTCCGGCGAAGTAAACACCTCGATTAAAATAGGAAAACGAACCGTCATGGTTCATAACAACCGTCTCAAACCCTTCTACGAATAAGTACATAAATCTTAAACAGAGCCTAAACCCCCCTAAAATTTATATTCCTTTTCAAATCAGTTCTAAAACAAAAATACTTATACACTTACACCATAAATCATATAGTAAACCAAATACAACCCTCATTTCCATTTGAAAATCAATCCTAACCAAACCTACATGTAATATTCTTTAAAAGCACATTAGCACGCATTATCATATGTAGAGAACATTATCGGACTTGCTAATTTCAAAACATTTTTTTTATACCACACTTCCAACTTACACAAGCCCGTCTCACCATCCTTTTTTAAAAACCACAAACGACACTCGACAGAAACCAATAAGTTAATAACTAAAATAGAACGTTATTGTTTAATCAACAGATTAATATTTATAATTGTCCTTATGATTATAAATAAAAAAAATTATTTTACTTTAATTTAGTTTATTATAACTTTTATTCGATTTATAATTTTAATTTAATTTATAAGTTTTTCAAAATTTAACTAATAAGTACTTGTTGTGATGTAATTGGAACTTTCAATTAATTTCATTTATTATTGTAGCTTTAACTTTATTTTGACTTATAATTTTATAATTGTAACTTTATTTTAGTTTATAATTTTATAATTGTAACTTTACTTTAATTTAATTATAACTTTATAATTGTAACTTTAATTAATTTCCTCTATAATTGTAACTTTAACTTTATTTTAACTTATAAACTTATAATTGCTTTAATTAATTTCATCTATAATTGTAACTTTAACTTTATTTTAACTTATAATAACTTTAATTAATTTCATCTATAATTGTAACTTTAACTTTATTTTAACTTATAATAACTTTAATTAATTTCATCTATAATTGTAACTCTAACTTTATTTTAACTTATAAACCCCGATCATACACCTTATGTACAATTGTAGCGATTCAAATTGACTGCCCTCTTAATAATTTCACCTGTCCTATTTATAATCATCTTTACCTTTTAGTTTCCCATATGCAATCTGATAATTATTACAGGTGTTCAGGTGTCTTATTGTCTTTTCTCAAGACTTTTATTATGGGAACTATATTGTATGCATTGATCAATTTATTTAGAATTTTAGTATATGTATCTTGTTGTGGTTTTATTAGGAAAAAGGGCATGAGAAATATGTTGTAAATAATAATTTAAATTTCAGTTGAAATTTAAAGTAAGTACCTTTCTTAGAAAGAGATTGTGGGAAATATATTATATTAATAATATATTTTCCGAAAATTAGATTTTATATGAAAATTGGAAAATTATATTATATTTTCCTCTTTTCTTATAACACCCCCATCGTCAGCCTGAGGCTCCGACGAAGTATGTTTAAATGTTTTTCTTTGTTTATGCATTTTAACGGATTTTACAAAAAATAAAATTGTGAGTGCTATTATAAGAACTGAGAAATTTATAATTAATATTTCAAAATAGTCTTTATGTTTCTTTTGTTCAATTTCAATGATTCTTTTTCTGTTATCGCTTATGTTTTTGACATGAATTTCTTCTAAATTTATTAAATTTATTGTTTTGTTTTCTATTATTTTTGTAAAGAGGTGAGGTAAAATTAATATGTCTTGAATTTTTCTATAATAATTTTCGAATGACTTATTATTAATTTCTACTTGGCAATTTTCATATTTTAACAAATTGTTGCCTATTATATTTATTTTAAAATTATTACAATTGTGGAAGAGAATTGTTTTTTCGATGTTTTTGGTTACAATGATACCTGGCGTTATTTCTTTAATTTCTTTATGATTAAACATTTTCATTGTACAATGTGCTATTTCTAATTTTAGGATTTTTTTTATACAATTATCATTAACATCAATTAAATTCTTTTTCAAATTGTTTTCTACTTTTTCTTTATAAACGTTATTATTATTATCTAGCAGAACAATGTTTTCGTCTAGCTGAATAGCCTTACTTACGTTATTGGGTAAGGGTTCTATTAGGACCTTAGAAAGGGGTCTCTCTGAGTATATAGGTAGTGAAAGAATGATAACGATTTGGTCTTTGTGGAATGCTACTGAAGTTCTGATGTCTCTTAAGGATTCTATGCTGTCTATTAACTTATGTTCTTCATTTGTTAATATATTCCTTGATAATAATCCTAGTTTACTTGACATGAGGATTTGTTCGATATCATCTATATGGTTTCGTAGTAGGTTTATATCGTAGTTGATTTGGTATAGATGTTCCATATGGTCAATTTTACTTTCTATATTAGCTACTTTATTTTGGCTTTCTATTGTTAAATTATTGAGGTAGGCTGAAATAATTTTTTGTTGGTTTCCTATATGGTTTGTTATGTTTCGGATTTGGTCGGATATTTCTCTATTGATTTTAATTTGTTTATTACTTTCGTTAATTAAGTTCTTGTTATTGCTACTTATGATATCTAGTTTGTTTTTTATTTCTAATTCGTCGTTGTAATCAATTGTGCCTGTAATATATTTTAATCCGGTGCCTATAATATTAATGAGACCTCTACTTTTTCTGCTGTGTGGTTTCAGGTTGTTGATTTTTCTATTCAGGATGTTAAAATTATGTAAGACTGTATTTATCATAGGATGTTGTTTCTTATGGTAATAATGTTTTGTTGGATTATTTCACTAGTTTGTTCGTATTCTGTTATGTTTATAAGGTGTAGTATTTTTGTGAATTTCCTTATGACTTTCACTTCTCCTAATTTAATTGTAAGGTAGCCGTTGTTGTTGTCAAAGTTCTGTACCTCAAGTGTTTGTAATAGTGTGTTGGGGAGTATTGTCAGTAGTATTAGTATTGGTTTAAACATCGTGTTCTGTAAGGAGAGTTTAAAATTTAGTCAGTTGTGTTTTCATTTTGTCTTGTGGGAGTGTTAGTTTGGTATTTTTTCTTTCTTTTTGTATGGGATTTATAGTATTTCAATTTAGTTCGTTTATCTACATAGTGGTTTTCGTCTAGTTTTTCTAGATCAACTTTTCTAAATTTTGCATGGTTTTTGCCTCCTCGTGTATGTTTTAAATAATTTGGGCCTGGTTCTAGTTTTACCTCTTCTCTGTTCTGATTTATTTTTGCGATATATTTCTCCTTAAGGTTTTGTACCCTTTCTCGTATCTTTTCTTATTCTTCTGTTTTTACCTTACCGTTTATGAAATCTATGGGTTTCCTGTTTGTTGTGGAGTGAATGGTGTTGTTGTAGAAATTAATAATTTTAAGTATTTTCTCTTCAACTGAATCAGTGTCTTTATTTTCGTCGTGTCGAAGAAGTCTTAAATGTTCGTTTATGGTATTGTGTAGTCTTTCGATATCAGCATTTGATGAGTGGTTATTATTAGATGTATAATGTATTTGGATATCCTGGCCGCTTAAAAACTCTTTTATTGGGATTGCCTTGAATCCTAATTCGTTATCTACAGTTATTTGTTTTATTCTGCCCGTGAAGGAGATATATTGGAGTAAGGCGCGTTTGAATTCGATCCATGATCTATTATTGATTTTGATAGCTTGGGCGTGTTTCGTGAATTTGTCTATAAAGGTGAGAAATAGTGTTTTATCAAGACTATAGAAAACATCTATGTGTACTAATTCGAGTGGTTCTGATGGTGTTACTGTAGTTTGGTATTTTACCTTTACAGGGTTCCTATCGTACTTTTCTATATTACATATGTTGCAATTATTTATATATTGTGTTATTCTTATTCTTAGTTTTGGATTATAATATTTTTGCTGGAGTTCCTTATTTACCTCTTCTATCCCTCTATGGTTGTTACGTAAGTGTTCCTCTTCTATCAGTTTTGCTAGTATCTCTTCGTCTTCTATATCCTCTAATATTCTGTTGCATTTGAGGATCTTATATTGCGGGAAATGGGTTTGATGTATATTTCTTATAATTTGGAGAAACTCATCATCTTCCACGTATAATGCATTTAAGCATTTAGGGTTGAATTTTGTTTTAATTAAAGAAATAGCAGTTTCATTATCCAATGATTTAACGTGTATTATTTTACGAAATTTATTAAATTTAGTCACTTCTTTTGTACGTAGTGACCCTGATTGACTTTTATTTAATATTATTTGATATTTAAATACGTTTAATGGGGAATGGGTTTCGGGAATGCCTGTAGTGTTAATATCGTTTTCGGTTTGTATCATATTTATATCAATACGAGACAACGTATCTGCATTTAAATTTTTTGCTCCTGCCTTGTATTTTATTTCATAATCAAATTCGGCAAGTTTGAGACGCCATCGAACGAGTTTTGAGTTTGGTTCTTTAATAGAAAAGAGCCATTGTAGTGGTTTGTGGTCTGTTTCAATTAGGATTTTTCTTCCGAAAATATATGGGCGAAAATATTTAGTGGCCCATACTATTGCAAGTAATTCCTTCTCGATTGTACTATAGTTGATTTCATGCTCGTTTAGTGTACGGCTGGCATAACTAATCGGATGTCCATCTTGGGATAGTACTGCACCGAGTGCATACTGACTTGCATCCGTAGTTAGTACGAATTTCTTTTCGAAGTCCGGATAGCTAAGGATTGGTTCTGTGATCAGGAGTTTTTTTAAAGTCTGAAAACTTTCAATGTATTCTGGATCGTTTATGTTTATTTTCTTATCTTTTTTCAAGTATTTTGTCATTGGTTTAGCTATTTTTGGGTAGTCTTTTATAAACTTACGGTAATACCCAGTGAGTCCGAGAAATTTCTTAATTTGTTTCGGTGTCTTAGGTAAGGGATAATTTTTAACACAATCAATTTTCCGCGGATTTGGTTTATATCCTTCGGGTGTTACAACGTGTCCTAAAAATTCGGTTTCTTTCTTCAGAAACTCGGATTTGTCAAGTTGTACAGTTAAGTTTACTTCTTTCAATCTTTGAAAGACTTTCCTAATAGAATCCAGATGTTCTTCAAGAGAAGTGCTGAATATTATTATGTCATCTAGGTACACAAGGCAAATCTTATTGATATAGTCTTTTAACACGAAGTTCATGAGGCGTTGAAAAGTCGCAGGGGCTGTTTTCAACCCAAATGGCATCCGTAGAAATTCGTAGTGTCCGTCTTCGACACTAAATGCGGTTTTGTATATATCATTTTCATTTATCTCTATTTGGTGGAACCCCTTTGCAAGATCTAGCGTGGTAAAGTATTGGCAGGTACCTAGTTTACCTAGTATCTCGTCAATATTTGGGATTGGGAATTTGTCGTCGATAGTTACCTCATTTAATTTACGGTAGTCGATGACTATTCTCCATTTTTGTTTTCCCGTGGCGTCCAACTTCTTCGGGACGATCCAAACGGGTGCTGAGTAAGGTGAATTGCTATGCCGGATGATGCCTTTTTGTAACATTTCCTCAATTTGGCTTTTTATTTCCTCTTTATGAATAAATGGATATCTATATGATTTAGCTTGAATGGGGACATTATTTGTAGTTCTGATTTGGTGTTTTATAACGTTAGTGAAGGATAATTTGAAATCTTCCTTATAGAATATGGTGGAATAACGTTTAATTAATTGTATTAACTTAGCCTTTTCTAAGCTATTGAGGTGATCGATTCTTAATTGGTCTATTGGTAAGTTATATTTGTATTCCTCTAATATATCAGTGTTTTTCATTATATTGTAAGTTTCTATTTTATTTATTTCTTTTGATACATCTGTACCAGTATCTGGTGTGCGGGAATCGCTTTTCGTCATGGGCCATATTTTATGTTCGTTTAGATATAATTTTAGAGTTTTGTTTTTTGTTTCGAGTTGTTTGTTTCCAAAATCTATTTTTGCTTTTAATGGAATTATAATATCGTTGCCTATTAATCCGTCGTAATTGTTGTGGAATGGATAAACGAACATTTCGATGGTTTGATTTTGGATTCCAAACTCTTTGAATAGTGGTATAGATACCTTTTTTGATATTTTCACCTGTCGATCAAGGGTTTTGATCCAAATATTTGGTGGTAAGGAGGTTAAAAATTTTGGGTTACATAAATTAGGATTGATTATTGAGTGTGTTGCCCCAGTATCTATGATGAATTTTAGTGGTCTAATTTTTCCTATGATTATTATATATGGTAATTTGTTGCTGAGGCTCGTAACCGAAAATTTGCAGGTTGTGAATCCTTTTGAGGAATTCTTTCATTTGTGTTAATCGTTAGGTTCAGGGGGAGGTTGGTGTTGTGTTGTATTATTAATACCATTTAGAGTTCTGTATGGATTTTCAAATGAGGGGTTGAAGTTTAGTGAGTTATGGTTTTGAGATCTGAACTGGTTATGGTTTGGATAACTAGATCTGTATTGGGGTTGATTATAACGATTAATGCTTATTGGTAGAGTTGTGTTCTGTTTGTTATGGTAATGGGGAACATTTTGTAGGTAGTGTCTTCCCTGGAAGTTATTCTTGTTTCGATTGTAACTGTAGTTGTTAGTAGAGTTCTGATTTCTGTCGTTTCCTGTTTTGTATTTTGTATTCGTGAATGTAGTTTTATTGTTGCTATGGTTATTATAGCGAAGATTTGTTTTTTCACCGAAAGACTTAAATGCGTATCCTGATTCGTGCAATATGTTGATTGCTTCCTCTAAGGTTTCTGGATCTCTGCAATACAGTATAGATTTCATTGGCTCTGGGATTTTGTTTTTAAAGCTTACTAATGCTGATTTTTTATTTGTAATAATCGTTTGTTCTACTACTTGTTTTTCCTCACTCAAACTGAGTTTGGTTTTAACATTTAGCCTTCTTAATCCTGTTTTAATTTCATTGTAAAAATCAATTGCATTAGTCTTAAATGTAATGTTTCTTAAATTGTCGAATAATTCTTCTAAACTTGCTCTATCTCCAAAATTATTGATCAGTAGCTCCTTTATTTCTAGCCATGATGTGATATGATTATTTATTTCTAGGATCTCACGTGCTCTACCTCGTATTTTAGATTTGATTATGTCTGAAAATACACTTTGTGCAAGATTATCATACCGTAAAAGAGTTGGGTGGATTTTGTCAGTCAAGTCAAGGAAATTCTGTAGATCTCTAAAGTCGCCAGAGAATTCCGGTAAACGTCCTAAATACTTGAGTGGGTCTACCGTTAGTGTAAGGGCCATTTCTGCAGAGGAACTTTTGGTCATTATTAAGGGGTTTTCTAGATTATTAATGGCTGGTTTATCGATACTAATGTTCTGCATTAGTTCTAACAACTCATTCATATGAATAGTTATGTCTAAGTTTCAAAGTATATGTATATTTATAACAGAAGACAATTTAAAAAAAAATTTTGCACAAAATATTATCAAGTTTTTTTTTTCAAATAGCGAACTTATGATAGTAACATTTTTATCTTATTGTTTTTTGTTGTATGAAATTTACATATACCTATATCCCTTTTCATACATAGCACATAGTGTTCTATTTACTACAATGATACATCTTTCTTTAGTTCTAATTAATTCTTAACTCTAATTAATAATTAAAAGTCATACCCTTATTATCTGTATGTGTTGTCTAGTTGTACGGTGGTTGGTGCTGATTTGATGTTGGTAAGTTGTACGGCAGTAGTCGATTTTGAGCTGTTGTAAACTGATTTCCTTTGAGGGTGTTTGATGATCTCTTTAGTTGATACCTTGACAAACTTTCATATGCGATGACTTGTAGTATTGATCCCTTGATCAGGAAGAGAATTTCACTTGTTATAGACTGATCCCTTGATCAGTTTATTGATAAGTTGAGGGTTGATCTCTTGATCGGTAAAAATAAATTTTCAGGGTTTTAGTTATTGATCCCTTGATCAATTATCAAACGCAGAAAACTATTTGAAGTTCCGATGCACTATTAAGTGTAAAAACACAAGTGAACTTTCTTTTCACAAAACTTTTTGTAATTATTATTTTGTTCACTTAGCGCATCCTACCGACTGCGCCATTTATAATTGTCCTTATGATTATAAATAAAAAAAATTATTTTAATTTAATTTAGTTTATTATAACTTTTATTCGATTTATAATTTTAATTTAATTTATAAGTTTTTCAAAATTTAACTAATAAGTACTTGTTGTGATGTAATTGGAACTTTCAATTAATTTCATTTATAATTGTAGCTTTAACTTTATTTTGACTTATAATTTTATAATTGTAACTTTATTTTAATTTATAATTTTATAATTGTAACTTTACTTTAATTTAATTATAACTTTATAATTGTAACTTTAATTAATTTCATCTATAATTGTAACTTTAACTTTATTTTAACTTATAAACTTATAATTGCTTTAATTAATTTCATCTATAATTGTAACTTTAACTTTATTTTAACTTATAATAACTTTAATTAATTTCATCTATAATTGTAACTTTAACTTTATTTTAACTTATAATAACTTTAATTAATTTCATCTATAATTGTAACTCTAACTTTATTTTAACTTATAAACCCCGATCATACACCTTATGTACAATTGTAGCGATTCAAATTGACTGCCCTCTTAATAATTTCACCTGTCCTATTTATAATCATCTTTACCTTTTAGTTTCCCATATGCAATCTGATAATTATTACAGGTGTTCAGGTGTCTTATTGTCTTTTCTCAAGACTTTTATTATGGGAACTATATTGTATGCATTGATCAATTTATTTAGAATTTTGGTATATGTATCTTGTTGTGGTTTTATTAGGAAAAAGGGCATGAGAAATATGTTGTAAATAATAATTTAAATTTCAGTTGAAATTTAAAGTAAGTACCTTTCTTAGAAAGAGATTGTGGGAAATATATTATATTAATAATATATTTTCCGAAAATTAGATTTTATATGAAAATTGGAAAATTATATTATATTTTCCTCTTTTCTTATAACAATTAATCTCATCGACTAAAAAATCAGCGTTATGCGCAAAATGTTCTGGTTCACTATAAATTTAATTCACTTTTAATTCATTTCATCATTTATTACCTTAACGAATATTAGGAAGTATAGAACGGAGATGTTATCAAATTAATAAGAGATCTCGTGATTCTAAAAAATTATTTAGTAATTTTTTGGGATATAGATTCGTAACAAATTTTTTGGGATATAGATTCGTAACAAATTTTTTGGATTTTTTGGGATGAAGATTCGTAATAAATTCTTTTTGTTTGTTTGAAATTTTAGTAAAAAAAAAAAAAAAATATAATAATTTTGAGAATGTCTTTTTCTTTGGAAAATTCTTGAATGAAATATAAAGAAATAAATACACTAGTAACAAAGTTGTCAAAAGAAAACTAAGAAAATACCTATCAGAGGAATTTTTTTTTACATACATATATCTCACGTAGAGATCTTCCAAGATGGTAATTTCAGAGGTAAATCTAGAATAAATTTAATCAATATTTTCCATGTAAAAGTATTCCAGCAATATACATCTCCTTTTAACAAGACATTTGAAGAAGCAGATAATAATTTTGAATTTTTGCCTTTCACTTTTGATAAATAAATTTCAAAATAACAATAATTTTCTTTAACTGTCTGTAACAGCACTTTAATAATTTAATTAAAAAAAAAAAAAAAAAAAAAATGAGAATAAATTAAATTAACTTTTAACGTCAGCGGGATTATAGAAATTTTTTTTTGACCCATTGCAATATGTGGAATCGAAACATTTTTAATAATAAAAATTGATTATAGGCAATAAGTTTGGAAATACAACGAAGAGAACTCAGTTACAGTAATTTAGTAATTTTTAATCGATCCACTAGTGCAGACCGCATTAATTAATCAATTTAAAAAAAAAAAAAAATATAAAAAAAAAAAAATTTTCGTGTTAAATAAAATAAAAAATTAAAAAATAAAGTGATCAATAAATTTTGTAAATTCTGAAATAGAATTTTTGATCAAATATTTTTTTAGTTCAAAATTAGTAAATAACATAAATCTTTAAAAAATAAAGTGATCAATAAATTTTTTTTGTAAATTCTTACATAGAATCTTTGACCATACATTTTTTTTTGTTAAAAATTTGTGAAATAAAATAAATCTATAAATAAAATAAAACTATGATAAAAAATTTTCTTGTGTAAAGGAAATAATTGATCAGTTTAAGTCTTTAATACGACTTATTGAAATTCCGATTGAAGCAAACTTTTGGCACTACTCATATTAATCCTCAAAATCAATGTTTCTTGTTTACCACAAAATGCCAAATACTGACATATTAACCGCAATAAAAAACAACCGACATTCTGGCCCAAAGCCAATAAGCATCGAGGAGTACAGAAGGAGACAAAGAATAAGAAAGGATGAGGAACTAATAAGGAGAAGTATCAACACAACATCAAGTATTGAACCATTGCAGGAAAACAGAGAAAAAAATAAAATAAAAAGGAAAAGAGGAGGTGTCCAGGTTCGTCTGAAACGAGATATCGCCAGATTACATGAAACCATCACAATCACTAAGGATAAACGGCAAAAACAGAAATTACTACAGGAACTAAATAATTATCAGTACGCCCTGCACATCAAAATAACGAAGAAAAAACCGGAACAGGAAAAACCAACAACAAATACAGCCAAACAGACCAAAAAATTAGATGGAAAGCCAACAAATAAACACTACTTCGATAAAACGAGTCTCGAGGAAGAATTAAAACAAGCCTTTAAACACAATAACTTACAAAAAACGATGGCAACTCACAAATCCTTCAAACAACAAGTAAACAAGAAGGAACAAAAAAATTATTATTTACAAGGATCCTACAAAAAAAAATTCCAGTAGAAGAAAAACAAAAACTCATGACAACGACACATTCAACACAAAAGAAAGAAAAAACACAAGGAGGCCTGCTCCCTTAATGCAACAACAATAAAAATTACAAAGGCAAGATTAGCTCTTAAGTAAAATATAAAAACAAAAAAAAAAAAGAGAAAACATAATATATATCTACATACTCTAAATTGTTAAAAATAATATAATGGTTGAAAATTTCTTATATTCATAATTATTGAAACTAAATTAATGATTAAAATTATTAAAACTAGATACCTATATTAATGGTTAAAATTTTCTTTCATCTAATTGTTAAATATAAAAAGGGAAAATCAAATATATACAAATAAATAAAAAAAAAAAAGGTAAAAGGGGATATTCCAATTTTTAAATAGTTAAACATTTTTAAACACAAAAATATATATATATACTATACTATTAAGGATTCTAGTTTGACACAAATAAAACTTGTGAACATTTCTCCCCCGGAAAAATGTTCTCAATAAGGGGGAAGGAATGTTAGATATGGAGATCTCTAATCTTCATAATTTAGCATTTATCATTTATCATATATTTATCATAATTTATAATTTATCAATTTTTTTAGAATAAATAAAAAGAAAACAAAAAAAAAAAAAGAGGGGAAAACAATTAATTCTAACAAAATATGCATGTATGCATATTATATAAAAAAAAAAAAAACAACTTTGCTTCGTTTAACTTACTTGTTAGTTAAATGACCCAAAATGAACTTTGTAAATGCGGAATTTGCAAATCAAAATATATTTTACTGATTTGCAGATTTCGCATAAATAATATTCAAACAATAAAAATTTTTTAGTTCAGCCAAATCAATGAACTTTGTAAATGCGAAATCTTCAAATTCAAATATATGTAATTGATTTGCAGATTTCGCAAAAAGAAAATATCATAGCAAAAGTTAAAAATTATACAGAAGGAGGGATAAAAACTTCTGTATAAAAGTAGAATAATTTTTATAGTCGGGAGTTCTTGTAAAAAATTGTGTAAAGACAAACCACGGCCCTTTCGGCAGGCGAGTCTTCTATTTTTTAAATAAATAAATAAGTTGGTGTTAAAAACAAAAAGTGTTCTTTATTTTATTTGGTTACCAAAGACCAGCGTTTCCCGCTAAAACTTTTGGTAACCTACGAAATTCATCTTGTCCAGATATTTTAGTTTGTTAAGTTACCAAAGACCAGCGTTTCCCGCTAAGACTTTTGGTAACTTAAGAAAAAAGCATCGACAAGGCAAACAATTCACAAAGTTCATCTAAGGTAATATTATTTTAATATTCTTAATAAAGGAGAATGTTGTTGAATCTTTTAGCTACCAAAGACCAGCGTTTCCCGCTAAAACTTTTGGTAGTCTAAACAGATTGCCAATTATCAAAGACCAGCGTTTTCCGCTAAGACTTTTGAAAATTGGAAGAAATATTCTCCACAAATAGTTACTTTTAACAATCGCCTGTCATCCAGCGCTACCCGCTTGAACAAGGGTAATTGATAAGATCTCTGCAACGATTAAATAAGAATTTCCCCATATTACATAAAACGCTCTGTGAGTCTAGTCCCGGACCCTAATTTGTCTGTATTTTAAAGGTAGTTTTTGTACCTTGCGAGGAGTACTACGTACCTTTTTAGAAAATTACATAACACTGCGCATGCACAGAACTAATCATTCTGGTGTATATGTTAATATACTATACCATAAGTAAAAGAAGGACGCATATAAACAGTAGATGTCAAACGTCAAATATGCAATTTTAAAGAAACCGGTGAAAAAAGAGCGTCTTTGTATAAAATCAGGCAAAAATAAAGTTTAATGCGATAATTTAAAATAATTACCTACAAAAATTAGAAATTTACAAAGAAATTCCTTCAAAGGTAATAAATGAAAATAATGTTGCAGATTTTAAAGAAATAATATATTTAATATATTTAATATATTTAAATTTATTATTTATATTTATTTTTATAAATGTAATTACAAATAATTACTATTAATTACTTTTTAACAATTAGGTGATTCTAATGATAATATAAAAATTTATATTGTCAAGAATTAAAAGTGTAAGCATAAAAAAACAATTGGAACACTGAAAATATAGTTATAATAACCTTTAAAATATTTTTACTCTTAATTTGAAAATTTGTTACAACCTTTTTTTGAGTTTGTAGAAAATCTTCAAAACGGGGAAAAATTAAACAAGCATTAGCAGAATATATACCTTTTCTTTAAAAAGTGTTGATTTTTTGGAAATTTTCAGTCTTTACTTTTTAACAAGTTAAATTAAAAAATATGGAAAATCTCAAAAAAATTGATGATAAAACCAAAGATATTGCACTAAATGATCTGGTAATTCCTATTAAATGTATACAAAGAATATTGATTAATGATTTAACATTTTCAGATAATATATATTAAGGAAATTATAGGAAAAACTCCAAAAAGCAAGTGTATTAACTTGTTCTCCGGGGAAAATCCTCTAATGCAAATAAATTGGGATGGATCGAGGGAAAACTTTACCATTAACCAGTTAAAAATGTTCAATACTCACCTATTTGTTATATTAATACAACCATTCAATATATTTTCTTTCAATAATTAGCTCTATTTCAGAAGCCGTTAAATCGTAATTGTGCGGATATAAGGATTATGAGAATCTTATAAAAAAGCGGATTCGTAACGCAAAGTGTAAATACTATAAAACTGCCAGCCGAAAAAGACTCCTAGAAAATGGTCATTAAAATTAGAATTTTAAAATTTTTTTTTGTTATTTTTCAATATAGATTTAATAAAAAAATTAAATTTCATAAATATTACTTTTTTATTTAAATACACACACATGTATGCACCACTATGCATGAGACCTATTGGTATATATATATAAGCAAATAAAAGGCTGTGGAAGGATTGGTGCGCATGCGTATAAATACACATGCTGCTGACAGTTTGTAGTTTGGGTGCGATTATAATGCGCTTCTTGAGTGATCGCTGCCAAAATTTCCCGTAGGGTAGTGCTATACCCAGTAGGAAATGCGTACGATGATAAATCTGATATATCATCGCCTTTCTGTCAACTGTCTATGTTGACAGCCTAGATATAAAGTTTGATGAAATTAACATAGTGACAGCCGCTGAAAATATCACCTTTCAACACATACACATTACTTGTATGTGTGAGTGAGTCTGCTATAGTATATATATATATAGCTAAATACTATTGAATGTTTAATTAATTATATTTATTAAAAATGGCAATATAATTTCCAAAAACTAATATATTCTCGTATATTTATTTTATTAAATGGTACATCTTTTAATTTTAATATATGTCATTTTATGTCGAAAATATGCCTGACTTAAACTCAAATTAAATATAATATTGTTCCTAAACGATTTGAATTCCAATCTAAAAATATAAATTAAATTAATCAATTTTATATTATTTAATAAAAACTATTAATACATCAACATCAGGATATAATAGGGTGCCGCTTACATCAACTCTATTAATCGGTGCAATTGATGTAATATTCTTCCATTATTTTCGCTCTAAGTCTTCAAAATCGAAATGTTTCTGAGGTGTATATCTGATATTTAAATAATAATTAATTCTTTTAAACGCTTAATTCATTTTTTTATTACCTTTCTGTGTTTGCTAATTCCCTAAATTGTTTTACAGTTAAGCCTTTTTTTGTACATTATGTAATTTGTTATTAATCAACTTATAACTCACAAGAATTCCAAAGCACTTTTTCATTCCATCTGTCACTTTAGCTTAAAATATACACTAACCAAAATTTTACCTACCGGCATATAAAAACCGCGCATAGCACGAATACTTACGCTGACGAATTTAACAGTATTAGTATAAACTTATAAAATCTAAAACCTAGATGACATGATTACGATGAATTGCTGTTTAAAATATTTTGACATGTTATCATGATGACCGATTTCCTGCTGGGTAATTAGTTGCTAATTCAGGCTATATACCAAATTAGTGGAGAGTAATGGACCCATTAGCATTTGGTGCTGAATTTTGTGCCGCTGAGCGCTAGTGAGTCCTAAGCATAAGCGCAAACAGGCATTAACGATATTTTTGACATTCTCTTGAATTGGAAATTCTAAAATGCAGAAAAATAAAAAAAATTCGGGTGAAAAAATCTTGAAATCACATGATTTTTCGTTTTAATTAATTTTAATTAAATATAAGATTGCCCTATGCAATTCATTTCTTTATTCTACTCGGTACTCATTTTATTAAGAAAATATTATTATTTCTTATTAACAGTTTACATTTTTTTCTTAAACTTTAAAAGAAAATTGGGATATAATTAAAAATTTCCTTTCAACTTTTTTAGTTAGGTTCTTTAAAGCTTCTTAAGTCAATTTAAATTATTTAATAAAAAAATCTCTTTAGAAAGTGGGAAAATAAAATTGAGTTATTACAATATGTATTTTTCCACATAATTGAGTTTCCCCCTTTATGCTGTCAAATTATAAAAAAGCAGGGATGAGGACTGCCCTCAAAAACGAGAGGTAGAAAATTATGCACTGAAGATAAAGGAAGGCGGTGCAAGGCGGTTCAATACCTTCAATTTTTTTAAGTATAAATAAGGCAGAAACTTTTGAAAAGAGAAATACTTACAATACATATGATTATAGTTGTAATGACGAATGTCGAATGATTAATTTTGACGAAAGATTAATTTTTGCATTGTTTTATGATTTAATATTATGTGCATATGGGATGGAAATTAAAAAACAGGTCTCACAAAAACTAGTAGCTAATTTTCGAATTTGTCAATACTGATTTTCATGGCTGAGATAAAGCATAGAAGAATTGAATTTATAACAGAAAACTCGATCTATTTATTGACAAAGCTTTTTAACAAAGCGATTTTATTTATTTGTAAGATTTAAAAAATTCTTTTATAGTTAATATTTTTTTCCCATCGTATCTTTGAAACTAATGAAAAAGTTTTAATTTCCATGAATCTTTCTTAATGTGAAAAGTAGGTTTTGGTTTTCATATTTTTTTCACTCTGTTCTGCTGTAATGCGAAAATTATTAAACTGTTAGCTTAGCCAAAATACTCAAACTTCTGTTTCCAAACCAAATACTTCAGATTATTGTATTGTAGTATTTTCATATGAGTTTTTTCGTAGAGTACACAACGACCTTTGCCTTTTCTGGAAGTGGGTAAATGATTTATCTTAGATTAAAGAACAAAAACTTCTCAAATACACAAAAAATTAAGGTAAATATTTATTTATTTAAAAATTTGGCTTAATTAATAATTAATTAAAATAAAAATGGATAACTAAAGTATTTAAAAATAATTAAGAACATTGCTTTTTGCCCAGAAGTAAAATATTAGCTGCGTAAATTTAAAACTAAATCTTAATCATTAAAAGAGATACAATAATTGTATGTAATATTGAGCCTGAATGACGTTTCAAGTAATTCTAATAAAATATGCTCTACTTAAACGAGATTTGCCACTGCAAATTTGTTAGAGTTTCCACTTGTTTCCAGAAAAATGAAAGACAATTTTTTAAAAAGTTTTTATTTTGTTTTAATTTAATTAATTTCTGATTGAAATAACAATAGTCAATAAAATAATTTATTCTTTTTATGCATAAATTTGCATAGTTATTTGAAATTAGTTCATCCCTAGGTCACATACGGATTTACTTCAATTTTTATATGAGTTACTATTATACAATTGTTCCAATTGTTCTACACATATAGTTTAATAATAAAATGCAGAATATGAATGTATTAGAGTTAATCTAATAATCTAAACAACATCGTTTTTAAGCTCGGAAAACAATAAAGGAGGATTAATGTTGAAAACTTGCAAAAATATTCATTAATGTTTTCTCAGAAGCTTGAAATGGTTTAATGGTGTAGACTTATGTAGACTTTTGTATGAATAAAATTACCTACAGTGCAAATGTATATGTGGAATAGACTGAGGTAAATCAGATTTTTTTTTTTTCATATTGCTCTAGACTTGCTCAGCATCTGTTATGAGACTCATGCAATCGACTTGCTATCACTTGGAGTTAGAGAAAAAATGGCGTATAGAAAAATTGAAAAAAGAATATCACAGAGGGAAAAACATCTTCCCACTCTACCTACCCACAGACTTTTTTAAACGTTGTTTGCCAAAGATCTGTGTGTAAATAAGGGATAGTAGATAGAGGTTGAGTCAATCCTAGAGAATAATGATATGTAAAGCATGTCGGGAGGAAAATTTTTTTTGCAAATGTATAGGGCTATATCATAAAATGTAGATTTTTAATTATGGGGGAGTTAAAGGAACAAATATGGATGACGACTATGACTATAATGGCGGAGAATTGTGAGCAGTTATCAAACGTCACTTTATTGTTGTAATTTGGTTGGTGTACTAAGAGTGAACCAAAAAAACGAAAGCAATGAAAAATCCCGCTTGAGGTGAGGAATGATATTTCCAAGAGTGCGGCCATATTTTTTTCCACTTTGTAAAATATTCGAAAGGTCTAGGCTTTTGTATATTTATGCTATTGTTTTAAGTAGAAAATAATACTACTTAAATAATATTTGTTAATTAGAGAATTTGTCTGGGATTTTGTTTTTGTTGCTCTCATACTTTTCAATCTCTTTTGAACTGTATATGTGAGCATAATTATTTGGCGTATTTATCTTTTTAAATTAAAAGACCAGATTAATTTAAATATTTTTTAAAGTAAATTCATTCTTAAATTATCACTTTATGGGAGGTTTTTTTACTTCAAGGGGTTAGGGCTACTTAGAGACATGAAAAAATGATAATTTTAAATAATTTTTTTCTCCCAATAAATTATTTTATTTTATAAAATTAAAAATATGGCGTCATTACATAGTGTTTCGACTTGACATCATGAAAATTTGGAAAAAAAAATTTAATAATTTGAAAAGGTATGGCTGTTTATGTTGACTCACTTCCAAACAGAAGTCCTTTGTGGTGACCACCACAAATCCTTGAAAATTCATCTAAAATCAATCAGACAAAAAAAAAACTAGTTTTATTACCATATAATCTCGTGCCTGATTGAAGCTTGTTTGTTTTATAAAAAACTAACAAAATGGCGGCTTCAGGAAATTTTTTTCCTTTTTTTTAATGTTTTACACTCAATGTATGTAGAGCCCGAGAGCCTTTTTTAATTAGCGAAACACTCAAATAGTATTTGTTGGATTCATTTCAAATTTTCAAAGAATATTTTTAAGTTATTATAGTTTAAGAAAATGCAAAATCAATTATTTAAAAGTGTTGAGTAGCCCTAACCCCTTAATCTTAAAAATGGTTTTAGGAAAAGACATAGTTTTGAAAAACTGTAGCTTTACACATCGGCCATGTTAATATATATAATTATCAAAAGACATGAAAACTTTAAATGATTGCATTAAAATTTTATAAGCCATATTTCTAGGATTGGTACGATTATACCAATTTTTGGCATTAATTTTATGTTCCTTAAAAATAAACTATTTTACAAAAGCTTATTTTTGAAAAAACAAAAGTAGTAGTTTGTTTATGAAGATCATGATTCTAAGTCATCACTAAATAATGTTTTAAGAAATTTCATTCTATTGTTTATTTATATACGAGTATTTGTTTTAATTGAATCACTACCATACAATTGTTAGTTAGTGTAAAACTTGGAAAAAGGGAATTCCCCTCATGTAATCATTAAAATCAAATTTTAATATAAATTATAATTCCCAATGTAGCTTGAAGTCACTTCCACTACGACTCAATGGCAAATCAAGACAAATTAAATGAAAGGGGAAGTATTATTTTTAAAAATAATAAAGAATCTAACATATATATGAGTAGGATACTTTAAGATTCTTTAGTGAAAAATAAGCTTTCGTTGTCAATATGCTTAACAATTAACTAATTGTACGCGGCTACATGCTATTGTAGCTTAATTAAACGAAAATGAATAAAAGAGTAAGTACATTTTCTTTCTTTATTTGTCGTTGTCTGTGTCAATTTAAAATTATTATCTATTTTGCCGACTCTAAAGAACTATTCAGTATAATTTCAAAGTCGTCAAATGTCTCTCTCGTTCAATGTAAAGTATATGGAAATTTCATATATCACAAGGTTATTTAAAAATTTGAGCTCATCCGGCCTGTTAATTTTTGAGTTTTTAAATGGAAAAGCATAAGCAGGCTGAATTTTTATATTTAAATATAATATCACTTTTCAAGAGCTACTAACATAAGTTAGTTCTTGCCATTTTAGAATGAAAAACCGAACTTAAGTTCATATTTTACCTAATTAACATATTTAAGCCAGCGTTTTCCATTGGTGGCTAAAATTTCATCAGATGATAACGAATTAATCATATTTTAAATTTTATCAGTAGCGAGAAAAAATTTGTCTTATACTTAAAATTGAAATATGAAATAAAAATTTAAAACATTTATTGAAATAAGTGAATTTTATTTTTTTATAATTCAAAGTTAAAATGATTTTCCATCCAGTTATATTAATCGCCAAGTGTCTTCTTGTGTTGACGTGAATAAAATTTGTTGTTACCAGGCATTACCTTAAGAATTTATAGGCAAACAGCAATAACTATAGCATTGGCTTGTCACAGATGGCTAAAATACCCTTAAAATATAATCATATTAATCATACTATAAACTCAGCAATCAATCTAAGTTTTATTCTATTTTATTATAAAAGTATTTGATAACTGAGAAATGCAGTAATTTAATAAAGCTTTCTTGACTTGCGTTCTAATAGAATGGTAAACAGGTTCAGAGGCCCTCGATTATTTTTGTCGTACTCGAACTAAAAGGACAAAACGATGTTGGGCTTGGCTTCATCCTTTTCTCTCTTAAATTTTGACATTTCACGGTGAAATAATTAGTAATAATTTCTAAATGTTGTTACAATTTCAGCAATAAAGTATAATATATGTAAAGTATATATAAAGTATATAAAGTATAAGCTCGAATAAAATTACTTCTTGGAAGTAAACAGTTGCAAAATACACTCAATAGAAATTGAGCTTCAACTAATGTCCGCAAAAAAAGTTATTGGCATACAAATTAAAAACTTCTGAACTACATAGTGAATTTTAGCACCTTAATTTAATATTCCTGACAAATGCAAAAATAAACTTTAAACGTAGCTTGTTGTTGTAATTGCATGGCCTGTCCTATGGCTCAAATTTGCAGACTTGAGTAGAGTGAGTTTAAATAGTAAGGTTAATATGGTTCACCAAGAATTCAATTGCTTGACTGTGGGTTACATTCCAAAATGCTAGTTCAGGTAGCAAATCTACTACAAAGTATTGAAATACTATTTTTTGTCAGTTTTTATGTTTGCCTTTTTTTATACCTTGAAGTACCTTTCATACCGTAGTTTACGCAAAGCGGCTAATTTCTGAGCACTTAAGCATTAAAGTTCATTATTTTTTTAAAAATTTTTAGAACTTTAAATTCTAAATATAAAATTTTGTAATTTTGTTTTCTAGCTTATAACTTGCTTTGATGTTAATTACTATACTGAAAAAAAAAGTTTGACTATCAAGCAAGTGTATTTACTTGATTTTCGATGTATTTGAACCAAGAAAATAATTCTTCAGTCAATAATTTAAATACTAAATTCTAGTAAGTTCAAGTAAATTATATACTCAACAATCAAATTCATTCATTTATTTTTGTTTATTGAAAAAACTGAATAAACACCAGTTAACAGTTGAAGCATTAAATATAGTGTGACCAATTAAATTTTGGTTTTAGTTATAGCAAATATGACTATTTTATGGACGCTTAGAATATGCTTCTTACAATAAAACACAAATAGAAATACAGAAACATACTAATATTGTACTTATTAAGTAAAAGATTGTGTTCTTCTTGTTACTTAACAAAAAAAAAAAAAAATATTTTAGTTAAGGAATTAGAAATCCTTAATATATTGATAGTATTTAACTAATATCAGTCCATTCTTTTTCACTTTTCATTCAAAATTTTTTTAGTTGATTTTTTATTCTTTATTTTGCTCAACTAATTCAATGAACTTCCAAAAATGCCTTTCAAAATTAGTGAAGTATTATATTTCAGAATATTCGTAAATATTATTGTCCGTATGTTGTGCATCTTTAACCCGCATGGATCGATCAATTAAATCTGACAGGGATGTTCCTTATTCTAATTATTATAAATACTCATTTTCTACCATCCTTTAATTAGTTAAGTTGGTGGACCTTCTAGGAAGTTATATTGAGTAAGAGTACTAAAGGTAAATATTGCATTCAGTTTAAAAAAAAAAATTCTTGCATTAAAGATAATTGCGCTCTGGCAAAGAATATTGGCTGCAAGCAATAACAAAATGCTGGACAGTGGACTTTATAGAATGTTTAATTCATTCATAACAAGGCTGCTCTAACGAATGCTAAGTCTCTATGTAAAGTCTTTTATTCCAGCATAATAAACTACCTGAGCTTTTTTCTTATTTCATTAAACAAATATTTGTGTGCAAGTTTAGAAATCTAAGCCAGTTTTTGAAATTACTCCTTTGGAGTGAATAGACGAAAAACTTCAATGCTCAGTCTCCTTTCAGACGTTCTGTTTTATAGCTCAATATAAACATAAATATATATATATATATATATTTATTTGTTTATGTATAGGACTGCTTCTCTTATCTAACATGAAGTTGAAAATCTAGTTTGGAATGGTGTTTTATTCTTCTGTAGAGATATAGTATAAAATCGACTATTGGAGTAGTTACTGAGCTTAGCATATGGATATAAATGTTAATACTTATATATATATATTGGGCCAAGAAATTAATTTTGAAACATCTTGCTTGAGTTTTACTTTCATGGAAATAACTCAAATGCTTTTGCTATCGATACTTTTGTTAATCAAATGAGTTTAGAAAAATCATAGGAAACAATTAATATGATGCAAACTGATTAAATAGGTGCAGAATTGGGTTGAAAACATATCAATCATACACGTATGTCTTTTGTTTTTGACTAGGGATTTTTTGAATTGCTACAAAACTCTCTTGAAATGGGTATATTGAATTTTGATGACAGCCAACTTACAGTATAAGACCACTTTAACCCTAATCAAGATTTAATGTCCACAAAAATGTATAACGACCAAAAGCTGGAAAACCGCTTTAACTAACAGAATCAATTAGTTCGTGGATTTTATTCAAAATATAAAGTGAAAAATATAAATATACTAAAATAAGGTAATGCAATTTTCTTAACAATATTTAGAATATTTTTAAAAGAATACCTGAAAGGCTTATTTGATACCGAAATAAATTTAAACTTATAAAGTTTCTAGTATCATTATCATAAATCAAAACAAAAACAATATACGGGAATCTGATATATTGATATCAAATCGAATTAGATTTCATAGAAAGTACCACCATCATTTTGTGGAGTGTAAAAGAAATTTTCCTAATTGTATACCTTCAAAATGATAAAAAAATAAAATCAAATCATTATTGTATTCCTTTGGAGCAGTTAGATGTAAGACTTTGCAAGAAAAAACTTGGTTTTTAGAAGAGAACAATCAATTTTCATCAAGATTTAGTACTCTTTCACGTAGCTTATAAACATCATTCAAAAAATTAGGTATTCAAAGAAGGAATTGTTTTCATACTTTCCAGATTTATATTTCACAGTTCTGACTGTTTTCTCATCACAAAAATGTCATTCCTGGGAAACAAGGCACATCGAATGCCGAGAAAATAGCATATTTTGATAAAATTTCTAATTCTCACCACACATACAGAATACTTAAGTTAAAAGATCACTGGAAAAAAACATGTTGAGGTTCAAGGAGAGCACATAGAATGAAAAAATTTATTTAAACCATTAAAATCATGCCTTTCCTGTCTAATCAAAGAAACTTGTTGTCCTAAAATTGCGCCTTAAAACTGTTTTCTGAGTTTAAAAAAGCCATTCACAAAAATCTTTTTTGTGGGCTACTACTAAAAAATCATAAAAGTATTATAGATGACTTAGATTGAAATGCAACAATAATATTAATTTGCTTAGTAATATAGTATACATTAGAATGTAAAATTTTTTTAATCTACATTATTGAGTACCTAATATTTTATTCTAAGGTCACTAGTTGACAGTAAGTTTTGGTTTTAGTTTGTCCTAATAAGCATTTTCCAATAAAATCGTGAGGAAAACTTAAGAATGAAAAAGGAAATATATACTGAATACTGTTGCTGCTAATCAGAATCAAATATGTAGATGGATTGAAGGTAATTACAATGAAATACCACAAACTTTCATTATCTTATTGTATAACGTTAACCCATATGCTAAGATCAAGTACCAAAGATAGTGGCAGCTGCGGTTAAGGTAACTACAAAGACCAATAAATTTTTTTACAGTACTGCTGTTAGCCTCGGGTCTTAAATAGCCTGAATGGTCGTTACTTTTTTTAGTTTTCATTCTTCCCTTTTATACCCATGGACCAAATTGCCTTGTATATTTTATCTTTTTCATCCACATTAAAAATAACCTCTCATTTACGTTCATGTCCGTGTAACTGTAAATTCACGCTGTCATGGCCATTGGATTTGTTGTGTAATCTATACATTTTCCACCAATTCTTTACTGCTTAGCAATATGGTCACATACTAATTTGTATAGTTGCAATGAAATTGTTTGCGTACATCTGCCGTCCAGGGGTCAAAGGGTTATGCATATCTAACATATCATTCGAATGCATGGGCATACATACCTTTACCTAAAGTAATCAGAAAGATTTAGTTGGTACAAGAGGAAGTTTTTTCTTTGTAGAATAAATAACAAAGGTTAAGGATTGTTGGAAAACTTTTTGAAAATAAAATACAAAGTCCGCGAGATGCACACTACAAGCTGTACATTTAGGGTTTCCTTTTTTTGTGTTCGTTAAACAAAATAAGCTGTTATGACCATAAGAGCGCCCTATTAGAACTGCTATTATGAGGATTTACGAAAGTAAACCCTTTTATTTAGGTAATTTGCATTGAAATACTTTGATTAGAGTTTTGCCGGTTGATTCTAATGAATACATTTCGGGCTATTTTTAGACAGTGCTTTAAATAATGTGAAAAGTTTTACGTTAAGCTAAAAATTCCGTTTTCCATTCTCAGTTGTATTATGGTGAACGATAAATAAGTAAATTTATTTTTTTCGAAAGGTATGGAGAGGAAGAATGCTTGCTTACTTGCTTATTTGCTAAATTTGGATTGATTATAAAATAACGGTTAACAATTAGCCAGCTACGGATCTACGATTTTTCTAAGCCGGGGCAAATACTTGTAGAAGAACCCCCTGGACTCCAACGTTTAAATACATGACTTCAAAAACTAAAAACCGAAAATACTTTTAAATATATAATTTTAAGTCTTTAATACATAATAATTACCTATTAGACGCGCAAAATAGTATGATTAAAATGTGAAGAGAACTATAATAACACTAGGGAAAATCTCTCTTGCAAGTCGCGCTTGCATGCATTTGATTTTTCTTCAATTTCCATCTCTAGATTTTTAAAAATGGCGAGTTCCTGACAAAAACCAACTGTATTCAAATTTTTTGAATATTTTCGCGCTAGATCATCACCATTTTTGTGCAGGTCGTCAGTTGACATGTTTAAAAATGTATGGCCATATAAAAAGCTAAATTTTGCGTTCTCCATCCTTCAATTTCTTTGGAAATTTTGTAAAATACAACTTTTATATCTTTAGAAAATAGTTTAACTTTTCATCAATCTGTCGAAGAATATTAGTCCAAATTGTCAAGTTAAGAATAAATTTAAAATCCATCATTGCATGCAATAGATCACAAGCTTCGCACTTCTGATTCTTCCGATTCTTTAGTAGAAGAGGATTCTTCCATTTTTTCAGAGTTATGACAACTTCCTGTAAATTATTTAATTGCGTCTTTACACCTATAGGTGTTTCGCCGTGCATATTGTTTGGCTGCCCTTTTAAATGGGTTCTTATACAGATGGCCTAATACAGGTATATTTATAATCTATCATGCTTTCAGATCAAGGGACCAAAAATTAATCTGCTATGATTTTTAGACCTTAGCAAACAGTAAAATATGGCGTTTTAATATTGTAATCCCAAAGAAAGACAGAATGAACAGTACCAAATTGGCAAAGGAGTATTGGTGGCTGATAGATGTAAACAAAAAAAACTTAGGATTGGTTAAGATTAGTTAAGTTTATCTAAGATTAGTTAAGATAATTAGCATAAGAATTTAACAAAGTTAATTTATGTTAGGTAATTTATTTATGTTCTTGTTTTTTGTTTTTTAAATAGATCGGTAATATAGTTTTTTAAATTTTCTATAGCAGGAAAGATATAAAATTACTCAAGAGTAATGCTCTCTAAAAAAAAAATTAATTGTTAAATACACACGCACGCTTATTGCAAAAAGTTCTTTTTAACCTACGTTAAAAACTAGAATATATTTTGGTAGGAGTTTGTAGTAAATAAGTTTTTTTAGGTTTTTTTAGTATTTTTGTACCGAATGTGTAAAAGATTTAAGATGAAACAATAAATATTGTTCAAATTTAAATTCAAAATTCCACCATGCCGTGAATCCAATAAAGAAACAAAAAGTTTTTTCTCAAGATCTTTTAATATTTAATATTTTAACCATTGTACCGAACCACACAAAATGTGTCAAATGTGTCATTTCGCTCGGTGGATCTAATTTTTAAGTGATAAATTTATTTAATTTTGGATATATTTGGCAGGACTATTACACTGATAAAATAACATTTATTCTTTTTCACTTCTTATTTTTATTGACGATTTATTTCCATGAAGATACCCGGCTAGAAATCTAGTGAGGCATGCCACAAAATCTAAAGCCCTAACTAGGCACGCCTCACTAGTACCTTATTAGGCCCACATTAGGCAGATGTATGGTAATGCCGTACTTGCGCTTTATTTTAAATCACTGGTTTTTACTAATATTTAGTTAGAAAAAAGCTTTTCACTATAAACACCTAACTTTTTTATATTTCAAAATAAATTATTTGAAACAACGATTTCTTATAAAAATAAATGTATAATTAAAATAAAATGAGCCTATGTAATTCTTCTTGTATCAAGCCAAATACTAAAACAATTTGTTGTACTTTTAGTACCTGATGGTTTTTTCTGTCTAGACAAAATATTTTAAGAAAGGATTATAATTACATGCAAAATAAATGAAATCAAAGTTCATTTATTTGTATCCTGTATTTTACTTACAAAGGGAAATTAGAAATATTGTAGTTTTCCGATTTTAAATTAGTGTCCTGCTTCTTAATTGTAAAGAGTCTACCAAATAATATTGTTCAAAATACGTTTTCTCAAATATTTTTAGTTTTTTAGAGTTAGAGAAAATAACAAACTTTTTAGAGCATTTATGATAGAAAAAGAAAATAGATGTTCATATTACAACGAAATTTTCTGTTCTTTATTGTGCATTGGATAAGTTCACCATAAATTTAGTTTTGTTTTGGCAAGAACTGAGTGCCAAACTTAAAGCTTATACTCTTGTATACTGCAATTCATGTAACTTTTAAACTAGACAAAATTTTAAATATATTCTACTATAAACATCTTAACTAGGTTTTTTCAAACCAAATGAACTATATTTTATAAGAAAAATTGTTCAGATATTCGATGTATTCGTTTAATTGGGGTCAATGTGGGGCTAATAAATTTTTTTCTAAACGTGCACAGTTTTTCTATAATGCAGTGTTCTAAAATAGTTAAGACAGCTAGAAGAAACTAAGCGAACTACAAAGACTCATTCACGCTAGTATATCGTTTTTAATTGATAATTTTGTTCAGATAGGTTGTTGTATTTTAGCTATTTTAAAGGAAAGGACTTCTATTTTGAAATCGGCATACGTAAATAATAATAATATGAACCGATTGCATTAGGGAAATATATGTGTAGGAATATATTCTTTAGATAGCGCTGAGCTACTACACTGTATTTGAAATTTTAAAATGATTTTCACAATAAAATAATAATGAATTGTCTAATTGAGCTAAAATAGAGTTTTATAAGTGTTTTAACTAATAAATCAGCCAAATTATATAATTAAAATTAAAATAAAAATTATTTTACTGAAATTAATTCATTAAATTAAATTATTAAAATTGAATAAAATAAATAAGTAAATAAATAAAATAAATAAATTATTTATACTTCCAATTAGAAATATGCGAACTGTATAACTAATAGAGTAGAATTTTTAGTTGTAAGGCGAAAGAAATTTTTTCTAGGATATTTTACTACATTCATATGGCATAAAATGTCATTATTCCATAAATTTGACTTAGGTAGAAGGAAGAGAAGAAAATAAAATTAAATATGAAAATTAAGTACTTTAAGTATTTTCTGAATAAATAGAAACAATTTGAAATATAATACTCTGCGTTTGCCTTCAAAAAATCCAAGAGTTATTTTGATACTTATAGCACCATTTTATACATTTTTTAAGCCTTTTTAATATTTTAGTAACTATTTTGCTACAAAACATCTAAACAAATTTTTAATAGTTGAAAATTTACCATTAATAGCTATTATAATATTTGATTATTTTATCATTAATAGCTATTATTCAAATTCAAAGCTTTTGAAAATGACTTTACATCAAAGACGTGAGGTAATTGTGTTAAAAAAAGGAACTCCATTTTGAACAAATTATTATAATTCACCTACGTCGGCCATTTCAAAAAGTCCTCTGTATACAATGATGAGGACATGCTATCCCAAATTTTAACAAGTTTCTTAGGTTTATTCAAAGTAAATTGCAAAATCCGAAGGGCAAAACTGGAAAAAATTTAAAGAGCAAATTGAGGGTAGCCACCCTTATTACGCTTTTCAAATCAATAATTTATTCTGGGGGTAACAAACCAAAACTCTAAACAAATAAGAGTCCCCCCATACATTTAGGAACCATGAACTTATATTTCGGCTAACAAGGGAGGAATTAATGATGCATTCTTACTATTTCGTTGAACATCTATTTTATTTTATTTTATTTACTTATTTTTTTTTTTTAGGAAAAATTACTTCGTTTATTGGAATGGTGAGTTCTATGTCTAACGTCTGATAAAATTTTGCTTGTAAAACTTAGTTGCCTGATTAAATTACTTGCTCTTACTGGTATAATAAGATTGAATCAATATAATACAATACAACGTCTTGCTTTCTTTCTCTCATTTGACTTTATGTTATTTGTATTGTTTTAAGGAAACCATAAAATTTTTACAAATAGTATTTCTATAATATGAGAATCTTTTAAATATCCAACGTTTCTCTCATGCATTAAGTCTTTGGAGCTTCGATGTTCTTTTTTTATCAATACAAGAAAATAAGGCAGTAATGAGCCTAAATGAGCAATTTTAGAACAACAGAAAATTCTTACGCAAATATATTTCCGTTCATGTCAACATCAACATCAGAGCTCTGGTTCACTTTCTCTTCCTTGTAATTTAATTAATTGGGTGTTTTATCTTAGTTAGAATAAATATGTGACACACAGAGACAATCTAATATTTTGATCTGAGCTGCCAAAGAACAGCTGGTTTTGTTTTGTGTAAAATTTTTGATTAGTTTTTGTGAAAAATTTTAAATTACCCTCAAAATTTTAAATTTAATAAAATTAAAGAATTGAAAGGTGAATATTAAATTGATCTAATTTTTTATAACGAATTATTGTATTTATATTTCAGGAAATAAGAAATAAAACTAATTATACTGAACTACCCGAGTAGAAGCGCCTAACCTAATCCGTGCCCAATTGGACCCCTGTCCGGCATGCCAGATATGGAAAACCCAATTTGGCCCTGATCAGGGCCGGATAGGTAAATACCTATCAGGGCATTCCCAATCAGGGCCGGATAGGTAAATACCTATCAGGGCTTTCCCAATCAGGGCCGGACTTGGGCAGCCTGAATAAAGCCCTAATATGGAAAACCCTAATCTTTTCTATCCGGGCCGGATCAGTTTGCCGGAACAGTCCCGGATGCTGTGAAAATGTTATCAGGACAAAAAATATTTTAAGTCGAACGTTAGAAATAATTAATAAAAATAAGATTTACGATAAGTTTTAATTAAAAATTAAAGCTATTTCCTTTTTTTAGATAAAAATGCCTTCAAATAATATAAATCTTTTCGTATAGTATACGCGATCTATGCATCATACTCTTTTATTACAAAAATTTTATAAGTCTTTGACAGTTGTCAATTTAGTTTTCTTGGCGATGACGTTCATTTGTCAAAGTGATTTTTTCATTTAGGGTTTAATTTAGTTAATAGTGTTATTTAGTGTTTTTGTTAGTTTCAATTTTCATTGTAAATTATAATATTTAATTTAGATAAATTTAATACAAAATATAATTTATATAAACGTTGAAATTCGTTATGAATCTTTTCGTACTGTACTTTGCATACTCTATGAATGTTATTTTACTTTAAATTTTTTTGTTTTTTAAAGAAATATTTAGTGTTATGCTATTTATATGAATATGTTTAGATATATATATATATTTCAAAATAATTTTAATTCAAAAATTGCATACTCTTTAATATCAAAAATCCAAGTCTTTGACAGTTGCCGTGTGCATTTGTTTCATTCAATAAATTTATTTGATTTGTTGTATATTTGCTTATAATTAATTTAATTTTCAGATTATTCATTTTATTAAATATAAATAAAAGGATTTAATGTATAAGTTATGAAATCATTGTTTAAATAAATGTTCTGTATTACGTATGCGAAGTCTTTTACTTAGAAGTTTTTTTGTGTTTTAAAGTAATAATTAATGTTATTTTATAATATAATAATTTTTAATGTAAATTTAATATTTTAATTTAAATATATAAAATTATAATTTTTTTGTAATTTTTAATATAATTTAATAAAACATGCTATTCATATGATGAAATTGTTTCTATTTAAGTTAAAACAAAAAAAGGCATATGGTATCTGCAATCAGGGCAGCATCAGGCAGCCTGATCCGGGCCGGACACATTTGCCTGATCTGGCCCGGACATAACCTAGCGTTACAAGACCTATCCGGGACCTATCCGATTTCCATATCCGTGCCGGATCGACTTTAGGGCAAATCGGATCCGTGCCGGATTGGCGCTGCTACTCGGGTAACTATATAGCGAATTAAGCAAATTTTGGATTTTGTATGGACAAAAACTGCTTGATAAGCCTAAAGGACATTTATTACCTCAAGATAATTATTATAAATTAAAGTTTATGATTGTTATATATACTGCTCTGCGGTCTTCCTAGATGTGGCTCAGGCATTCGATAGAGTTTAGCATGACGGACTCATATATAAAATGAGCATGCAGCTGCCTCAAAATCACTGCGAACTGATGGAATCCTATATAACAAATCGCAAAATCAGAGTATTACACGAAGACGCCAAGTCTAACTTCTATCCAGTGGAGGCAGGAATTCCACAAGGTAGTGTGCTAGGACCACTGCTATACCTGCTATATACCTCTGATATACCCACAACAGAAGACACATGCATCGGCATATTTGCAGATGACACAGTAATAATATCAAGTGATAAATCACAAAAAAAATCCGTCGAAAAACTCCAAAGTATACTAAATCAAGTCAACCAATGGACCACAGATTGGAAGATTAAGCTCAACAGAACCAAATCAACTCATGTAACATACATGCTGAGGAAAAAAGACAATAATTTACATGTATATATCAACGGAGAACAAATTCCGCAAGCACAATCAGCTAAATACTTAGGTCTTCATCTGGACTCTAAATTAAACTGGAATTTTCATGTGCGACAGCAGGCCAAAGAAATTAAAGAAATAACAAGGAAATATTACTGGTTAATTAGATATAACTCGCAACTGAATCTAAGGAACAAAAGATTAATATATCTGGCAAAAATAAAACCAATCTGGACATACGGAATACAACTATGGGGATGTGCATGAATCCAACAGAAAAATTATTCAAACTAGTCAAAATAAGTTCCTTCGACTAATTTCAAACGCATACCGATACGTGACAAATAAAGAGTTACAAGAAGACCTAAAAATTAAATGGGTAAAATAAGTTATACACGAACACGCCTCTAAACATGAAAAAGACTCCATCATCACTCCAACATTGAAGCTATACTACTTCTGGACACAAAAAACCAGTTAAGACGGCTGCATCGTTTGAAGCCACATTAACTAACTTAGTAATAATGATAGTAAAACTAACACTAATAGGGAACTGATCACAGGATCATTACTCCCGCACATGTCATACACACTCTTGTTAATAATACTAATAAATTAATTGTATAAATTAAGATTGTAGTAAACTAAACACTGAATAAAAAAAAAACAATATATCAAAAACAATCTTTCTTCCAGTCCCTAAACTGCTTAACTAAGCTGTCAGCTGTTTTATAACTTAACAAATATAATGTTATTTTTAAAAAAACTGCATATGAGCATTTTTTTAATTGTATTTAATTTTATTAATATTTTTTTTGGTACAGAGATCCACGACAAAGAAGATTACAAGAGCAAACAGGAAACATCTAAAACTGTACCAAAGAAATTTTCTTTCAATGAAAAAGTGAAAATTTTTGGCTTGGAGTCAGGAGAGAATCAAACTCTAAAAGACAAACTAAACTTCTCATATTAAGAGCCCATGCGATTATTTAAATAAATATTTATTTATTTATTTAAAAAGAAGCCATTCTAAATAATTAAATTAACTAATAGATATTAAAAACAATTTAGCAAATAATTTTATGTATACCAAAATAAGATTTTACAAATTTATTTAAAAAACATTTAATTTAATTTTTCTTAATTATTAAAATATGTCCTATACTTAATAAAGATCTTGTAGACCTTGCCGAACTCTCTGTCTCCTAGCACCTTCATAATCATTAGAGTGAGATTTTTCTTTAAAGCGTAAACGAACATCGTAACACGAGATTTTTATATATAAAGATATTATTTTTTGAGTATTTTTGAATAAATATTAATTGTAAGCTAATACTGGGGCTAAGTCTTTATTGTGATGGGTCCAAAATGTTTTATTGCTGATTATCCCACAAATCATTGCTTAGGATTTACTTGAAGTTTTCGGAAAACGCTTTAAAAACATTACACATTATAAAACGAAAAAAAGCAGATTTTTCAAAAATTTATCAAATCAATGCTTTTTTTTGTTAGACTCAACATTTTTAGCGGTGAAAAGGCATTCAGGCTTACTAGTATTTTTTTTATTCTTTGAGGTTTGACTTTGTTAATAATTTGAGAATCATTATGTGTCCATCCTATCGACTTGAGCCAAGCCCAGGTATTCGACAAAATTTTCAAGTAGTATCGTCGTAACATTCTAAGATTTAAAGTAACCAAAAGTTATGGTGAAAATAAGCACCAGGCTTGATCATACACAGTTTTTATGACTAACTGTCTGGAAATAACTATAAGCTCATTTAAAATTTTGTAATAATTTTATTCAATAAATGGTACATTCGCCCTTATTTTTAAGTAATTTTATAACACTGTTCGGTATACTATAATTAAATTCCCCAAAATATTAGTGGCTTAATTTGCTTGTAAATTTGTAATCCAGTTTTTCAACTCACTGGCAGTGCGGATATTCGGGAGTCCAGGTGCACAAACTTAATTGAAAAAAATGTCCCTTAAGTTTAATGAGACAGTTAGTTAAATAAGTCCCATGAGCTTAATGTTGGACGATCAAGAACAAAAATTAATTTTTCATCCTGTCATCCTGCTGGAATATACTATTTTCTTCACATTAATTTCCTAAGAACTATGGGAAAAGTTTTCCAATATGGGTTGTACCCCTCTGCGTTTTATTTTATTTTTTGTGAATTCCATCTTAGATTTGTTACTCTGATTGAGAGCTGCTCATATCATTACAGGGCTCCTACAACTCTTCTGGAATTTATCGTTTTTTCTCTTTTCAAATCATTTCCATATCATAGGGACCATAAAGATTTAACTTTTTTCCTCAATAAAAATGACTATTGACCACCATAAAATTTGTTTTTGTAACAAACCAGCACCTTTCAATATCTTTTGTTTATCAATATTTGTTTTTTAACACAGAAACCCCGAAAACCCCTGGGTTTTGTTTTGCTATAAAAAGTACAACGTTTTTATTAATTTAAAAGACAATAATAAATTATGAAAAAATAAACAATATATATTAAGATTTCAAAACTATCTGTAACGGGTTCAAAAGGAAACTAGAAATAGGTTGAGTTTATAGTTATTTCCAGGTTCAGACTACGTGTTTAGTCATTGAACCCATTACGTTAGATACCTACACATTAAAAAAACTAATTGCTTGCAAAATATAATCCAGAAAAATACTTTGAGTTACTTAGTTTTTGCAGCATTGTAATTTATCAGAATATGTAGTAATGTTATCAAAAGAAAATTTTATGTTTTCCAAAAGTATTAGCCTTGTATAAGCTGACCTTTAGTGATACAAGATTCGATTTATACTTCTCTTTATTGAATTTTTACCTACTATAATCCAGCATTATTTAAGTTAAAATCTTTTGCTGATTCTTAAGTTGTATGATTTATAGGATAAGTCTTAACAAGATAAAATTTGTCATTTATGCTTATACTAATTTTGTGGCGTAAAAGCGTACGATTTGAAAGCTTAGAATTGTAAAACGATTGCAGGAATTTAAAAAAAAAACTATCAAAAACAAGGGTAAATTTAAGTGAATAATTTAAATGATGGCTTCTAAAGAAAGTTTCAAACATCTCAAAGAAGTTAATTTTTGCTATGGAATATTATTTCAATTTGCATTGTATTCGCAGTGATTAAAGCTGATTTTTTGAAACAAAATTAAAGCTGTAACATTTCTATTTTACGTAAAATGCTACTTAAACTTTTTCTGTAATAAGTATTACATATGCATTTATTATATGCAGTTCCGTTCTTAAATAGAAAAAGCTTTAATCCACAACATCAAACACGTATGAACATACATATTACATCAGACTTTATTCATGTAAGGGGTGTCAAGTTTAAACAGATATTCAACACGTGAATATTATACTATTATTTAGTTACGATCGTAGAGCGTTTTATTTTGCATACCACGCCAAAATCAAGGATTTTTTAAAAAGAAGTCTCAAAAATAAGCTTAGCGAATACATTTTCATATTTACACTATACTTGGTGAGTGTTTTATGTTTGTAAATAAATTTTATAATCATAATAATAACAATAATATGAATATGAATAATAATACCAATAATAATAATCTAATGACATTTAACTTCTACATATCATATCTCATGCTATACTACTACTTATTACAGTGAGACTAATTATATTTATTACATACCTTTTTTTTGTAAAATCCATACTTCTGTGGAGCTCTAACAGTCACACCACTTCGAGCTATGTAGAAATTATTCGACGAGTCTCCTTACCGTTCTACGTTTAGCTCTATTAGCTCATTATTTGGGATATTTGGTTCATCCAATTTCCCCATTTCCTTCAACTCAAAGTTTTGCTGTTGTTGATTATTAAGTGCAGTTCCTACCATGTTGTTTTTGCTTCATACCCGACTATATTTACGTCTAAGAGTACTTCACTCGAATCAGATTCATTATTTTTACTCCGAACAATAACAACAATTGAAAATGATTTTCAAGTTTATCAACAATTATGTACGATCGACTGTTCACTTTACTTACAATTTTACCATATTGCCATTCTTTTCAATTTTTCTTAAAAATCACATTATCATCCTGCTTTAATTCAGGTAATAATTTTGCATTCTGATCATAGTATTTCTTCTGTGCTTCGCGTATCAATTTTAATTTCTTTTGAATTTCTGTTCTTTGAATATCGTTTCTATAGAGCAAATTCTCAGATATTGGCAATCTATTTTTAATTAATAATACACACAGAAATATTTGTCAAATACGTTAATGATATGACTAGCCGTCTTTTCTTTAATCCTTTGTGATATTATAAATCCTGAATAAGAATCAATCAGAACAATGAAATCACTCCCAGTGTATTCATAAATATCCGTTGACACCTTATGAAACGGATATTTTGGTATTTCATTATAGTTAAATAATTGTAACACTTTGTAATATTTTATTTCATTTTATTAACAACACTTTGTAATTAGACAGCAATAAACAATTAAACAATTACATCAAATGTGAGAGCTTTCTAATATTTAACTATATAAAAAAAAATATTTTTATTTACTCAAAACAAACTTAAATCAATTCAAAAAATTATATTCTACATAATGATAATGAAAAGTCAAATAAGTAAGTTTTCAAAGCTTGCTTGACTTTTCATATAAAGACAAAAACTACTGGATTAAAATTTAAATAAATGACTTTCGCCACATTACTCCCCCACCAGACAGATCAAAGATCTGACGACAGACAATTATGATTCGTTCTGTGGTGAAAGATTAAATCGAACTTTTTTTACAGCTTTCTTGGGGGTTTTTTGCTTAGTAACGTTTATAACTTTAGATATCGATTGCTCTTGTACAGTAAAACACGGCTTAAGACGATCTAAAGAAACCTTAACATCTTGTTATTAATCTTTAACGTAAAATATTTTTGGTGTCTTGTTATAACCGGATAAGGGCCTTCATAAGGGCTCTGAAGTGTCAATTTGTTTGGTACCCTAACAAAAACACTTGAACAAGAATCTAGTTCTTTTAACTTAAAGAGATATTATTGGAATGATTTGAGGTAATTACTGGACGGATTTGGGCAAAAGTATTACGTAAATCCATTATGAATTCGGATTGGTGAATGAATGTTTGTGATTCTTCGAGGAAATCCCCAGGTAATCTTAATGATTCACCGTACACTAACTCTGCTGGAGTTGCTTGGAATTCATCTTTTAAAACCGTTCTTAATCCCAGAAGAACAAAAGGTAGCACTGTAGACCAAGATTGATTTCCGTAATTTAGCAAGGTGGTTTTAAAGGTACGATGCCAACGTTCAATCAATCCATTTGATTGAGGATGATAGGGAGTTGTGCGATTGCGTTTAATACCTAAAAGTTTTGACATCTCTTTAAAAAGAGAAGATTCAATTTGTCTACCTTGATCGGTAACAATAATTCTGGGAACTCCAAAACGTGGTACCCATTCATGACATAATATTTTAGCGCACGATTCCGCGGAACAGTTAGTCATAGGAAATGCTTCGGGCCATTTAGTGAATCTATTTATCATGGTGAGACAATAACGATAATTTTGTGATATAGGAAGTGGTCCTATAAAATCAATGTGTATCGTATGAAATCGAGAAGACACTGGTTCGAAAACACCTAAAGGAGTTTTAACATGGCGTGATATTTTATTTCTTTGACACGCCAAACAAGCTCGTGACCAATTATTGCAAACTTTATTCATACTAGGCCAAAAAAATTTTTTAGTTAACATTTTGTTTGTCGTTCTTACACCAGGATGGGCCAAATCATGAACAGATTTGAAAACTTGATAACGGAAATCGTATGGTCTTATATATGGTCTTACACGTTTAATTGACGTCTCGCAAAAGATCTCTATATTAGATCCGACCACAGGTGCTTTAGTAAATTTATACTGGCTATTTTTAAGTAAATCTAACAAAACACTATCAGTCTGTTGAGCTTTTGAAATTAATTCGAAGTCCAAAGTTGAAGAACATTCAATCTCGTTAATGCGTGAAAAAGTATCAGCTACTACATTATCAGCACCAGAGATGTGCCTAATATCGGTGGAGAACTGACTTATGAAATCCAAATGTCGCCATTGCCTAGGCGAAGCTTTTTCAGGCTTCTGTCTAAAAGCAAAAATTAAAGGCTTGTGGTCAGTGAAGATGGCAAAGTCTTGACCTTCAATATAATAACGGAAGTATTTGATTGATTCGTATATTGCAAGAAGTTCTCTGTCGTAAGTACTATAATTTCGCTGTGCAGAGTTTAATTTTATAGAATAGAATCCTAAAGGTTGCCATGACTGATTAACTTTTTGTTGTAATACTAGCAGTAATGTATAGCAGTACTCGAAGCATCTACAAAAAGGGCTAATTTAGCAGATGAATTAGGAAAAGCTAGCAAAGTTGCCTTTGATAGTTGATTTTTAACTAAGTCGAAAGCATGTAAAGAATCAGTATCCCATAAAATTTTCCTATTATCATCCTTTTTGTTTCCTTTTAAAAAACTATTGAGTAGTAATTGATGTTGTGCTGCATTAGGGAGAAATCTACGATAAAAATTTATCATCCCTAGAAATCGTCGTAATTCTTTAACTGTATTAGGTCTTTGAAAATTTGTAATTGCCTCTATTCTTTCAGGTGAAGGTGTAATACCTTCAGAAGTAATATGATGACCTAAAAAATTTAAGCTTGCCTTAAAGAATTCACATTTGTCAACGTTTATAACTAAACCATGTTCTTTGAAACGTTGAAAGATTTGTTCGATGTGATTTAAATGCTCTTCTTCTGAATGTGATGCGATCAAAACGTCATCTAAATATATGAAGCAAAATGAAAGATCTGAAAGCACCCAATGAATGAATCGCTGAAAAGTCTGTGCAGCATTACATAAGCCAAAAGTCATTCTTGTGAATTCGAAGAGTCCGAATGGAGTTCATATAGCCGTTTTCGGAATATCTTCGGAATCTATTGGTATTTGATGGTAAGCCTTGGTCAAGTCTAGTTTTGAAAATATATTACAATTCTGTAAAAGATGGGCAAAATCATAAATTAACGGAATTGGTCAGGAATGGTAACTGAATTAAGCCTTCTGTAGTCACCACAAAGTCGCCAATCTCCATTTTTCTTTTTTACTAAATGTAGTGGAGAAGACCATGGACTGTTTGATGGCCTACAAATACCTGCTTTAATCAAAATATCAAACTCTTTTTTAGCGGCCATTAATTTTTCAGGAGACAAATATCGTACTTTAGACACAATTGGATTGCCTGAAGTAATAATCTTGTGAGTGATTGAATGTTTTACCGAAGTAGCTGTACTAATATCGGTGGTTATATCACTCCATGTTTTAAGTAGCTCATGGGTACGAGAATCGTAAGAGCTATCGAAAAGCACAGATAAGCCAGTGTAAGTACTTTTGGACATCCTACAAACTGACTTAATAGAAGTCAAAGGATCTACAAGTGATTTTTTAGCTAAATTGACTAGTATGCCATAATGACAAAGAAAATCAGCACCCAAGATAGGTTTAACTACATCAGCTATAATAAAGTTCCAAGAAAATGTACGACGAAGTCCCAATTCGAGTGTTAAGGTTCTACGTCCATAAGTGTCAATTTTAGTAGAATTTGCAGCAATAAGTTTAAAACCTGATGGCGGAAGCTTACCAGTTCAAGGAGAAGGTATAACAGAAACATCTGCACCAGTATCTACTAAAAAATTAAAACCAGAAGACTTATCGAGTATAGTTAAACGGCTAGTTACGTTTTTTTTTATCATCCGCCGTTCGAGATGATAAACGATTTAATTTGTTGAATTTTTGTTGAGGTAAATGAACATGGCTGAATACATTTTACAGCCTTATCTGAAAATTGGAAGTGATACCAGCATAAGCCTCTACTATCTCTATGAATAATGGAATGCTTAGATCTATATCCTGATCTAGAATTAGATTTTGAATATCTCCAATTTTTAGAATTGACTTTTATTTGTAATTCATTAAATTGTTTTGCTAAATTGTCCAATCGTTCAATGATAGAATTAGTCAATGAATTAACATTCGGAGCTGTACATGTAAAAATACTTGGTTTGTTGTATACTTCAGCTATTTTGTCAGCGCAACCGGCTAATTCGCTTAAGTTTCCAGTATTGCAGGCAAGTATAGCCTGCATATTTTCCGGTAACCGCTGAAGCCATAACGACTTAAATATCTCATCTGAGATTCTATTACCTCCTAGCTCTCGCATTTCGCGTAATAACTGTGATGGTTGTCGATCACCTAATGTTAGTTCACTTAATAATTGATTTAATTTACTTTCTTCACTAGCCGAAAGTCGCTTGATTAAATTTATTTTTAAATTGTCATAAGGGTCGGTAGGATGAGGTTCTCTAATAATATCACTTATAACTCTTATTATATCACTATCCAGAACCGAAAGAACATGATTAAATTTGGTCCTTTGTACGGTGATACCGGAAAGTTCAAATTGAGCTTCCAAGCGATCGAACCATAATTGTGGCGCGTTTAACCAAAACGGAGGGGGTTTAATAGAAACAGCTGAAATAGATGGTCAAATAATACCATCACCACTAGCGGAAGTCATTTTCACAAAATACAATTTACTATTTTACTAATATTTCAACAACAAGTTAAATTTAAAAATAATGAAAATTCAATTTAATAAAAATTTAATTATTAAAAATTAGTGAAAATTAAAAATACTTGATAATTATCTTCAATGTTTTGTTTCTTCTTTGAAGCTGTAATTTCCTAATAAAATAGTCATGTCTGTTGCAGCCTCACAACAGAAAAATATGGCTTGGTCCCGTGAACTATTAATTGCACTTGTAACAATTATGAAGTCGAGGTCGAGGTGTTCCTTTTCAGAGTCACCAATTAAAGTGTGACTACGCCAAACATGTTCTGCTGTGGGGGTCATCAATTAAAGTTGTGACCATTCAAAACTCTCACTTGCTATTGTACTAACCGTCGGTTTTTTTAAACTTCTTTTCGTATTTTCTTTTTAGTCGGGGTCACCAAATATAGTTAAATAATTGTAACACTTTGTAATATTTTATTTCATTTTATTAACAACACTTTGTAATTAGACAGCAATAAACAATTAAACAATTACATCAAATGTGAGAGCTTTCTAATATTTAACTATATAAAAAAAAATGTTTTTATTTACTCAAAACAAACTTAAATCAATTCAAAAAATTATATTCTACATAATGATAATGAAAAGTCAAATAAGTAAGTTTTCAAAGCTTGCTTGACTTTTCATATAAAGACAAAAACTACTGGATTAAAATTTAAATAAATGACTTTCGCCACATCATCTTGTGCCAATGGTTCTTTTTGGTTATTTCGTGTAAATTTTTCACAAATTTTACAATGTTTTACTGATTCCCTTACATCCTTAGACATTCTCGGCCTAAAAAATTTGAATTCGTGCTCGAGCCAGAGTCTTTTCTACACCTAGATGTGGACCATGCAACCATCTAATAACCTGAGCTTGCATCTTGGTTGGAATAGCCAACCGATCATCTCTGAATAATAGTCCATTTTCAAAGTGTATTTCACTTTTTAACTTGGGGTATTTTTGACTAAAATTATCAAGTTAATGAAATTTAGGCCATACTTAGCAATCTGTTGATAACGTTCATCTTCTTTAAACATTTCAACATATAAATCATAATTGTTTTTAAATAACCATGCCCATTGAATGTATCATTGTTGACATTTCATTATCAAACTCTTGATCATCCTTTAGTGATGCTCTTGATAAACAATCGGCCACCAACGTTTCCTTACCTGGTTTATAAGTAATTGACATGCCAGGATATTTAAGTAAGTGATCAAAAATTCGTTGTAAGTGAGATGTTACCTTATCAATATCTCTTTTCACTAATGTTTCCAGTGGCTTATGATCCGAATGAATAGTAAATTCACTACCATAAAGAAAATAGTGAAATCTTTCACATGCAAAAACAATAGCCAATAATTCTTTTTCTAATTGTACCCATTTTGGCTCACTTAATGAAAGTGTTCTTGATGCATAAGCAATAGGCAGGTTATTTTATAAAATGACACTATCCAGTCCATCTTCAGAACTATCAGTTTCTATTGGCAATTTAGGATCAAAAATAGCAAGCACCGGACTCTCACTAATTGAACTGAGCAGATCTTGTACATCTGCTTCGTGGTTTTCATTCCAATGCCATTTAACACTATTTTTAGTTATTTCACGCAAAGCAGCTGACCTTTTGATAAATTAGGTATCACCTTTCCTAGATATTTAAATAGCCCTAGCAATCGTAAAATATCAACTTTATTTTCAGGTTTAGGCATTTTATCAATAGCTGTTACATATTCATCACTTGGTTGAATTTAACTATTGTAAATTACGTAGCCCATAAATATAACCCTGCTAGTTCTAAATTGAATCTTCTTACCATTAAATTTAGCATTATTTTTTCTTGCCCGTTGTAAAACCAATGATCACATGATACTTTATACTTTATACTTTGATACTTTATCATGTTCTTCCATAGTACTATTACCAACAAGAATATCATCAAAATAAACTTTTTCACCCGGAATATCTCCAAATACTTGAATTATTCGTTTTTGAAAAATTTCGGGTGCATTGTTTAGACCAAACGGAACACGATTTCAACGATATCTACCAAATGGAGTAATAAATACTGTCAAATCAGAACTCTGCCTATCTAGCTCCATCTGCCAAAATCCATTGCAGAGATCCAATACCGTAAATATCCGTTTATTAGATAGTCTACTTACTATAGCCTTGCGCAGACCAAGGCGTCTGTAGCCGCTACAGTAGCGGCGTTTGTAGCCGCTACAGTAGCGGCGTTTGTAGCCGCTACAGTAGCGGCGTTTGTAGCTGCTACAGTAGCGGCTACAGACGCCGATGAATGGGTGTATCAAAATCTGGTTGACAAGTTTTTCTTGATGTAGGTTGCTATTTTTAGTGGAATATTCTCTATTATTATTGACTATATTAGTTTTGTTTGATTATTATTGTGAGTTAAACTTAAATATTGCTAATTTTTGTTATTACTGTTTAAAGTTGATTTTTTAGTGTTTATTTATGCCTCTTGCTATTCAGTTTTTTTTTATTTTTGCTAATAATTGCTATGATTTGTAGCAATTGTTGAATTTTTTTTTTGTATAGATCTTTTCTTTTTTTAAATAAGACTTAAATTCTAAATATTATTTTATTAATTAATTTTCTTCAATATTGTGAAGATGCTTTAACAATGCTATTAACGGATTCAAATCCAGAATCTTCTTTGAGCTATTTTGATAAAGAAATGGAAAATGGACTTCAAACAATTAATTATCTAACAAATTATAAATTCAATTATGATAAAGAAAGGTAAATTTTTTTTATCTTTTTATCTTATTTGTAGCCAAATAATTTCTTATTTGCTTATCCGCTTGAAATGCTATTATTTTATTGAATTATGTAAACGGGATGCTACACTTCAAGGGAAAAATAATTTGCAGTTTGTTTCTATGACACAACTGAATAAAGAATTGAAAAAGGAAATAATTGAAACACATTTATTAGAAAAATTATGTAGAGATTTTGATTCGACCTATAAAGATGTTCTTGCTTGTCAGGTAAGTTATGTATTTTAAGGAAAGTCCCGCACCAAATAATCCTTTATTACTTTATTACTCATATATTGCAGGAAAGTAAAAAGGAAAAAAATTTTTGGATTTGGGTTTTTCTAAGTCATAAAACAGAAACACATTTTTACTAGTTTTATGTTTCCAAGTATTTTATGGCTTAGAAAAACCCAAATCCAAAAAATTTTTTCCGTTGCACTTTCTTACACTATATGAGTAATAAAGTAATAAAGGATTATTTCTTGCGGGACTTTCTTTGAAAATACATAACTTACCTGACAAACAAGAACATCTTGATAGGTCCAATCAAAATCTTTACATAATTTTTCTAATAAATGTGTTTGATTTATTTTACTTTTCAATTATTTATTATTATGATAAAAACAAACTGAAAATTATTTTTACGTTGAAGTGTAGCATCCCGTTTACATAATTCAATAAAACAATAGCATTTCAAGCGGATCAGCAAATAAGAAATTATTTGGCTACAAATAAGATAAAAAGATAAAAAAAATTTACCTTTCTTTATCATAATTGAACTTATAATTTGTTAGATAATTAATTGTTTGATGTCCATTTTCCATTTCTTTATCAAAATAGCTCAAAGAAGATTCTGGATTTGAATCCGTTAATAGCATCTTCACAATATTGAAGAAAATTAATTAATAAAATAATATTTAGAATTTAAGTCTTATTTAAAAAAAGAAAAGATCTATAAAAAAAAAAAATTCAACAATTGCTACAAATCATAGCAATTATTAGCAAAAATAAAAAAAAACTTAATAGCAAGAGGCATAAATAAACACTAAATATCAACTGTAAACAGTAATAACAAAAATTAGCAATATTTAAGTTTAACTCACAATAATAATCAAACAAAACTAATATAGTCAATAATAATAGAGAATATTCCACTAAAAATAGCAACCTACATCAAGAAAAACTTGTCAACCAGATTTTGATACACCCATTCATCGGCGTCTGTAGCCGCTACTGTAGCAGCTACAAACGCCGCTACTGTAGCGGCTACAAACGCCGCTACTGTAGCGGCTACAGACGCCTTGGTCTGCGCAAGGCTTATGTCGTCAAATGTTGAAATTAGAAAATGTTCCCGTTTAATACATTTGTTTAATGCTTTCGGGTCCAAGCATATGTGAATATCTCCATTATTATTTTCCTTTTATGCCAGGTGCAAGGTAAACTTATAACTGAAATCAATAGAATTATAAGATGTCATGTTCCAGTTTCTCTTTTAAAGCTATAAAAGCCAAGCAATACATATTCCGTAATAAAGAACGCTTTGTTTTTGACGAAAGTGACTCGACGAAGCAATGTACTTTTTTCATTCACCTATTAATTAGCTGTCAGCATGAATGAATTGATCAAAAATCCATTCTGATCTACAAAATATGAATTTTAAAAAAAAAATATATTTTTAGGATTTACTTTTTGGAGATAGATAGAAATAAAGCTAATTGTATTTTTGTAAAAAAGAAATTAAAATTTATTGGAAATTTTCATTTATAAATTATAAATTAATTAAAAAATGAAAAACAGCGTGAAAATGATTTTGTTTTTTTTTCTGTACAAGAGTTTTTCTTACTTTTAATTTTAATGGTCTCCTGGGCTGATATTTCGTTATATCCAAAACTAAGGTTGATTGGTATCAACAACCACGAAAAAATATTTCTATTCTGTTCTAATTTTACAAGTAAAGTTTATCATATTTTAAAGATAAAGCAACACTTTCCTTAGAATATTTACAAGTCTTAAGCTTAAAATTCGAAACAAGTCTTATATAAAAACTATGAAGTATTTTATATTATAACAAAAGAAATGTCTGATAACAAAATTCTAGCATGAAATTCCAGACTTTATCATTTATCACATTCAATTATACTTTTGCATAGCATTATAAAAAGTCATTCCTGAAGAAGCTGTTTAAATTATAACGCTCTGGCGGTTTTCGTAAAATACCTTTAAGGTTAAAGATTTGAATATGATAGCGAAAATTTTCTAATACCTGAGTCGTCATACCCTAGTTACTGTGTATTTTCACCCCTTTCTGAGAATCGATCACTGATCATCGATAATTTTCTTAGAAAACCCTCTTAATGCAACAATTTAGATATAGTAGAATACTTTCGTTCTAACATATAATTTTGAAGGGTTTCGTACAAAGACTAAAGTTGACTGCAGTTCAAGGTATTTAATTTTTGATTGATTGATGATCCGTCAAACACGTGGCAAGAGGTGTATTTACCACGTGCCAAAAAAGAATATTTGTTTAAAAAAGTAAATCGATAATAAAGAGATCATTGGTCATGTATATACATATAAATGTAAAGAAAGTTTAATATATAAGAAAGATCTAAAGTACTTCATTTCACATTTGAAAAAAATAAACGAAAATTAATGTTTTTTGTAGTATAAAATTTAAAATACATTTTTTCATGATATTATGAATTAAAGAGTTATTTTACTTTTAATTTAAATTTGCTTAGAGCTTTAAAATTCCTTTATAAAAAAATTCGATAAATGTCTCATTAGCTTCCCAGAAGAACACACTTATCTGTTTTATAATATCATCTATTGAAGATATTTATTAAAGTCTATGGGTCAGATCATGTTATGGTCAAAGACGTCAACATTGTTTTGTTTTCTTTTTAGCCAAATTTCTGGTTTCTAAAACAGCTCGGTACTAACAGTTTTTTTATCACAGTTGTTATTTATCGTTTGTTTTGAGAATTTAGGGATAGATACGTAGTTAATATGAGTTTCAGAAAAAGCAAATTTAAATTTTGTGGCTTAAAAGGTTTGTACTTTTTGTTTCTTATAATTTATAATAAATGTTTTTCTTTTAAAATTAGTCTTTCCTTATATGCACTTTAAAGAAATGTATCGAATCTAAAAAATAAGTTTTGCTTTTCACAAATATTCAACTGGCCATTTCTAAAAAATATGCTTAAAAGCATATGACTTGCTTGTAGATTTCTCTTGACATACCTTTTTTTTATCTGGAGTATTTTTTTTGAGAGTAAGGAAAGGAACCATTTTAAAACCGTTTATTTTTCTATGAGAAAATAGTTGTACATGTTTTCAATAAAATTGTGTTTTTTTTTTCATTTATATAATTGAAACACTTACTGAAATTATTTTTTTTGCATTATAGAACTTTTTATAAAAATAGCCACATAATCGCTTGTTTTTCTAATTATCTCTGAACATTAAGAGTTTTGACTTTAATTAAACAATCTCAGTGTGTAAACAAATACAAATATCGATATTATAAAACATAGAATTAAGAGATTCGAAGGTGTTTGAGTAAAAATTGTAAAAATCAGATAGTATTTCGTTACTCTTTTATATATTATAAAATTTGTTTACCAATAACTGCCATAGAAAACTCTCAAAGGAGATACCAAGCCTCCAATACTTATCTGAACCCTCTTGTTTTTTGAATATAGATTATCTGATTAGAAAGGGTTCCCTTAGAAAATGTTAAACGTATTCAACCCAAAAGTATTTGAAACCGGAAATAAATTTATCTACAATATTTAAAATTATTACATTTATCTCTTTGTTCTCAAAGAAAAAAGCACAAGCAAAAAATTTCAGTTTTTGACAAGTTTGGCGGACAAAAAATAAACCCAACACCCCTTTTTCCAAGACGACATTTTTTTGTGCCTTAACAATAGATTGGAAGTTTTTTCTTGGTATGTTAGCACTCAATTGTAGTTTTATTTACGAGTACAATTGAGTTTTATGGGTTGCTTGTATTTACGTATATCCGATCAGAGAACATATTAAAAACATGACAGGATTTATGTGAAAGTCCTATGGCTGACTTTTTTCATCTCGTCAGTCAAATGATGAGAACAATTGCTTGGGCGAAGTAAAAAAAATTGACTGCAGTCTGTTCTGTGATTCAAAGTAGTTTTCATGAACTCAATTTTGTAGCCAACAAATAAATTCAATTCATATTTTTTAGCACATTTCAATTATTTAAGCGAGGTTTTTTTATATAATTTTATTGTTTGGAAGAAAAAACTTAGAGTAGTATAAACGTGTATTAATGTGAAGAGAAAAGTTATAGAGTATACCTTCGGGAATTTTCAAAGTTTATTGGGTTTTCTGTTTTATATTGCGTTTCAAATGATTTTTTTGTTAATAAGGACTTCCTAGTGGCTATGTATTTTCTAATATTTAAGGAACATGCTTTTAATATTGAAACTAATAATAACAAAAAAAGCATAGGTTTATTTGAGGCTTTAATAAGCAGTATAATTCTTACTATTAAAAATTTTGTACTTACAGCGTGACAAGAAGATAAATAAACTCTACGATTAGTGATGCTTTCGTTTTAACCAGTTGAGCTCATTTGTCGTGTATATACGTGAAGCCAAATCTCTATTACGGTGCGTTTACTCGTCGTTGTTACCATTGACTATGGAAACTATTTTATTATTATTTGAGAATTTTTATGTTTTAATTTACAATAACTTTTGCAGAAATAAAATGTTAAGTTTCTCTTAAATTAAAGTAGTTCTTCGTTTTTCATAAAATTTGTAATAGGACCATTTTGCCCGTCTTTGTTGTGTATACACATTATCGCTTAATTTTAATTCCGCATACTGTAAGAGGTTTTTAAAATTAAACTCGACGTTTAGCTGATTAATATGATCTTGGTCACAGTATTGCTTAGTAGTCGAACCCTGAAAGCCGGTTGTAAACAATATTTTTTTTTGTTTTCTTAGAGCCCAATATTAACTATGTATTCTATAGCTACGTCAATAACAAACAGCTGTAATACAACAATATTACAGTATAAAAACAATTTTTTTTGCGTTTCTTTTTTATTTTAGTGTTCCTTAACAGAAATTTATAAAATCAATGTCTTCGCTAAAATAAATAAGCTTTTACTAACATTTTAATTGTTGAATTTATAAGTATAATGTTACAAATGTACTTTTACAGCCCCCTAAATGCGCTCAGTGTAATAAAAACAGCAAATACTTCTTCTTAAAATGGTTTAAAATATAAAAAATTGATTCCGGAAACATTTCTATCATTGAAATAAAACTAATAATATTACTATTCAAGTTTTTTTAAAGCTGTCAATTTGAAACTTATTTAATACTTTCAAAAGTTTCGTGGTTAGATGACGTTTTAGATTTCTTGGACTAAAATCTTCTAAGGTTCTTTTGCATATACCTAGGGTGTATACTAAATAGGAATTACTTACGAAAAGAGTTTTTTAAAAACAGTTATAACCAAATTTTAATATTATTGGCTTAAGCTTAACTTGAGTTTAATCTTTGTTTTATAACTTGTCATAAAAGAAAAACGAATATTATGAAGTTGGTTCATAAAATCGAATTACTGGAAATACATAAAATATTAAATGTTTTAAGATTAATATAATATAATATTTTACTTTTTTCTTTTGCTTGTAGCAAATTTTTTTATTCGTACTAAAATTCTTTTAAATAAAATCAACAATGCGGCTGTGTTTGTAATTAAAATTTTATTTTTACAGTCCTACAAACACTAACATTAGAATATCGTCCACCCTTATCTAAGTATACTTCTTTAATTTTGTTTTTGAAGTAATATTATTATAGCTCCGATGAATTTATTAGTGAGCTATACTCAAAAATTTATCATAAATGAAAGAAAAAATCAATTTGTATGTGTGCTGTATACATCCACACTAGGCAGCCAATAAACTTTTCTTTTTGAAATGAGATTTTCATTACATTTTGCTTGAGATGTGACCCCTAGTTCTCACTAATGATGTTTTGTGTATAATACCATTTGAAAGCCTATGTACGTATGTACCTAAGAAAAGATAAATAAAAGCTTATGTATAAACTGGATATCCATAAATTCATTTTACTTTATTTACTCCAAGTTGGATTTATTAATTTTTTATTTGTCGCCCTTTTTTTAGGGTGGCCTTTTAAGATAAGTCTACTCTTGTGTCAAGCCATGAATGGGGAAAAATTTTTAATAAGGGACGTGGCATTCTGAGATTCGTTTTTCAAGGAATTTTTCAACCGATGCCAAAAAAAAATTCTATCAACTTTTAAAAGGCTTGAATAATATTTCATGTGTAATAATTTTTGTGGTTTGCAACTTTGAATTAAATTATTTAGTACTACAACAAATTAAATATGCCTTAATGTTGTATCTTAAAAACATTTCCAACATATTTGATGACAATCACAGAACTTTTGCTCTTTTTAAAAACATAGATTTTCTTTACAAACATTTACCATTTCAGAAGAATGAAGCTTAGGGCTTTTAGTTTTAAAAAATAAACCTGGAAACCAAATTGAATAAAATTTAAAATTAGCGAAAATCTTGAATGTATTTTATTTAAATAATGGGGTTCTTTATATTACTATCATCCATCATATTTATATGCGGCCCAAAGAATACTAAAAAAACTGTTTTTTACCAGTTACTCCAAGTAAAAATTGCATTAAATTTAGACAAATTTAGTTTTTATTTCTACATTAAAGATTTGATATTATGATATTTGAGCAACATAATGTGACCGTTTGTAAAACTATTTTTGAGTAGATGTCAGAATCACATTTTAAATTATATTGCTATTTTCTGAATAAAAGTTTAAAGAACACAGTTTTAGAAAGTTTTTTTTTAAAAAATATCAATTCCATTTTTTTGTGTATTAATTTAACTTATAGTTCATTATATTTATTAATTTTTGAAATCAGATTGATTTTTGAAGTTAAAACATTTTTGGTCGCACTTTAAAATATTTCTGGGGTGTAAACTTAATTCTACCGTCACGCTCGGGTGCGTTACGCTGATTCAGATATTTTTGGTTTCTTAATGCTCCTAAGATTATTTCAAACACTGTCATACTATTTAAAAAAAATAATTTAGTTTTGAATTTTTAAATTGAATATATGAAAATTATAAAAATTACGAAACTAAATTATGCTAAAAAAATATTTTTATTTTCATGAAAAATAGCGTTTCTTTCTATTAAATAAAATTTGTAAGAGTTGCATGCAATCAAATTAAAAACCAAAATCATTACGATCGAAAGAGGTTATAAAACATAAAGAAAGAACATAAACTTATAATTCCTCAGACCAACCGCGAATTTTCAAACGAATTCAATGCAATTAATTCTTTGGCATTAGTTTTGGATGTTTTAGAAGTATTATTTAAGTCCCATAAGTGATGTAAATGACTTTGTGAAATGGTAGCTTATGTCCCGCAAATTTAGCACACAGGGATTACGATTACGCATAACTTTAATAAAGTGGGGGTGAGCTTCAATATAATAATTTAATCTTAATCTGTTCGATATTGTAAAATATTTCCATGGAATATATATTCGCACTTATGCGTGTTAGGTTTGGTCATTGGAAATTGTGAAATAAAAAGTTTGATTTTAACAATAAAATAATTTGGACTCAACGAGCAGTCTAAAATTATTGTTATTAGGGTCATTTAAACATTTAAGGAACTCTGCATGAAACGAAGTAAATATTAATCTAAAGGTGCAAGGTGAGACTAAATGGTGTTACAAAAAAGGTGAGATTAATAAGATCCAATAATTTATTTTGAGTGACCAAAGAAGTATTTGGAAAGCAAGAATTTTACTATTTTAAAATTCTGGTCTTTATTCTTATGATATAGCACTTAATTTAAGCAATATTAGAATTAATCACCCAATTTCATTTTAAAGCTTCAGAGAGTGAAACTCCTATATAATCCCACTAAACTGAAATGGATCAACTTCGTTACATTTAAGACGCGAATCGCTGGTGTACTTACGCCCTGAATCGTAGCGATATTTTAACTTTTCATAAGAATTTATGGTTATAAAATGATTTATATGTTTAGATTAATCCGAACTTTGTTGGCTTTTGAAATTGGTGGAAATCCGTTACTATATTTTGTTTTTATATTGAAGTATGTACTCTTTCAGAAGAACTCTACGCTTGTATAATGGTTATAATTTAAAATTCATCCATGCTTTTTCTGCGTCCATAAATGGTGGAGTTATGTTACTTCCTTTAGATTTAGAAGTACATTAGCATATGAATTCCATTTTTTTTCTAATTTCAGTATCAACGGCTCTTCTAAGCGCTGTATAGTATTAAGAAAGTAGATTAAAAGATATAATTATTATATGTCACTATATATATATTCCATTAAAACTATTAAGTTTTCACTTCTGCCGTGTGGTCCCACGATTTAACTTTTTTTTTGTTTTAGTAAATTTAACGCATTCACACAAACTTTGTTAAGAACTTTTTAAATTCACATTTGTAAAATTATATTGAAGCCTAAATTTGTATTTGAATAGTAAAATTTCAATCTAAATCGTCAATCTAAATAATATCTTATATTAGATCAAAGCACACTCAACTGTCACTACTTTTGAATTGTCTTATTTGCAAAAGACGTGTACTAGTTTGACTATATAAATACTGGGCTTTCAAATTGTTTTCTTACGTCAGTTTAAAATAGTTTAGTTTCTTTGCAGCATATGTTAAGTAAGAAATTATGTCTTAATAGCAAATATATTTAACACCTATATAAGATTCAGTTATCTGCTTTACATAATTATTTCTATCTTACTTTGATTGAAAAACTTACTATCTTTCTTGTTGAAATTTATTGGAATAGTAAGATCATATAGATACGAAATTCAATCTGTAATGTATAAAAAGTTAGAAACCATACGGTAATTAGGTCACTTGTTAAGTGCTTGCTCCTAAAACTAAATTGAAGACTAGGAAAAGTTTTTTTTCATCTGCAGGACCCATAGCTCAACTTGATTTAGTAATTTTTATTTCTTGAGGGTACTTCTATATTTCATACAAAAAAATTCTTAAAATTCTACGTTTTTTAAGTATGTCTTTAAAAAACTGAGACCTCTCAAATAATAGCAAATGAATTAACTTCATTTACAGAATATGTTTATCAAAAAAAAAGTCCTTGCTAATTGACTCTCTTGCAAAAGAAAGTGAGACAATACACAAAATAACAGCTAAATACCTTAAAAAAGTAATTTAAACAAAAGTATTTTTTAAACAAAACTTTATAATTATATTTGGTGAGAAATATTTCTTAGCGCTATGATAATTTAGTAATTATGTCCCATGTCAATCAATTTAAGTCCTTTATTATAATACTTCCGGGCTTAGATGTTTTTTTGGGAAAAAGGAAAAACAATTAGCTGAATGATAATGTTCCACACATTATTAAGAATAAGGTAAATTGACTTCGAAACCAGTTTATTATGACAAATCTAAATGAACAAAAGATACTGATTGAGGATAACAATTGCTACTTAATATTCGTAAAGGGCAAAAAGGGTTACATAGGTACAAAAGGGGCAGTTGATTCAAGAACAAAACAAGCAATAGAAAGGACAGTGGAAACACTAGCTAAAAAAGAACTAAATTTTAGGCGCTGCATTCAATTCACGCATGTGATTCTTCTTCCAAGCTAGTTTCTCACGAAAAAACATTCGTTTTTCACACTGTTTTATCCTTGGCTCAAAAAGTTATTTTTCTCTTCTTTTATTTACTAATATGTAAATAAGTAGCATATAACACTATAATGAAACGCAGTGGCCAGGTTATAAGAATTAGGTTTACTTTTAATTCGGGTAAAATATTTAAGATTATAGACAATAGAATAAGAATATTAAATTTCAGATTCAATAGTCATCATTATTCATAAAATAATAAATATTTTACTTTTTTATTAAAAAGTTAACAGTGATGTAAAAATTATACTTCTCGAAATCTCGTACTGATTAGCAATTTCTGAAAATTAATTTTAGCTTCTATTTTCTAAATTTTATTTTAATGAAAATATATTACATGCTTGTTTTAAGACTAACATTTCATTCATATTTGTATATATAAAATAATAAATACCAAAATCGACGGAAGCAAGCCTTTTTAACAAAATATTATATAAGCTCAAAATTATTGGCAAGCTCGTTTTACAAAAAAATAGTAGAAAAGCAAACAAGTTTTATTTTTTATGGCACAGAAATAATTATGAAGAAAAAGTGAACCAAAACGGACCAGGAATTCTCGTTGAAAAATTTATTTATTCCCAGCTTCCACTATAAAATTTGCAAGAAATATAAGTTCATCCCAATCCCTGGGATTACTATATGTATATATATATATATTTTTTTGTTGTTGTTAAAACCTATGTATTAGGTATGACTCCCAGAAGTTATTTTAATGAACTTAGCTCATGCGGCTTTGTTCTATTGAGTCTCCTTATCTCATTATTAGCATCCAGGAGTTGACCGGCTTCTGCATTGATGTGCCGAAGTAGTCATTTTGCGTTTTTATTAGCATAATCCTGTATCGCTTGATTGACCCATTTTATATTTAAGTCCCTGTGAAGTTCTTCATTGCTGATTTTCCATTTGACTGTCCACTGGCTTATTTTGTCCAATGCCAGCTGTCATTTTTTAACTGTTTTTAACTGAGATTCGTCGGTTGACATTATCACTGTGTCATCATCAAATTTACCAATAAATGTATTCTTTTTGACTCTGAATTTACGGCCAGTAAGATAAAACTCAAGTAATTTGCAGTAGTTTTTTGGTAGGACCTTACTTAGCTTAAATATCAGTCTTTGGTGCCATACCTTGTCAAATGCCTGTTTATATATCTAAAAATACTGCTGAGCAGTATTTTTTCTCCTCAAATGATTTTTCAATGGTTTTGATGACTCGGTTTACTTGGTCAATTGCAGAGTGTCTATTACGAAATCCGAACTGCAAGTCAGGGATTTTCACCAATGGTTTAAGCCTTTTCAGTACTATTTTTTCAAAAATCTTAGAGATGGTTGGCAAAATTGAAATAGACCTGTAGGATGTAACTTTCTCAGCCGGTTTATCTGGCTTCTTGAGCATAATGATTTGTGCTACTTTGAAGCTAGCTGGGGCATATTGTAAGTGGAGACAGGCATTAAACAGATATGTGATCATGATGGTTGCATCTTTTGGAATTTCTTTAAGTAGACCAGGTGCAATTTCATCCACTCCCGGTGATTTTTTTGAGTTGAGATTTTTGTCAATTTTGTTAGCAATTTCAAAAGGAGCGACTTTGTTTTACTATTTTGGATGGCATGTAGATATGGGTCGTATTTATGTCAGACAGTAAATCATGCAGTTCAAAAACATCTGCTAGATGTTGACCCAATAGCTCCGCTTTTTCTTCCTTCTTTAATGTGTATATATGTAAATTACTAATTTTACTTTACCGACATTACTAATTTCGGAATAAATACATTATTACTCATCTGGTAAGCAAGGTAAAGTGCTTCAAAGAAAATGATAATGACTGACAGAGTAGAAAAACAATCAAAATTTCCTTTTTTTTTCTTTTTTTCATAAGTTTTATTAACATATTTTCATCTCTAATGAGTCTTAATTTGGAGTATTCTTCTTTCTATAAATGATTCAAACATGCTAACAGGAAACGTTATGTTGTTGATATGCCAGGCTCCGTAATATATGTTACAGTTTATTGGATAAACAAAATGTGACAAACACCTTTCTTGGAATGAGTAATTTTGGTGAATTCCTGCAGGGTCGAATGTTTTATAATAATTTTAAAAAATTTTCTAACTCTAATTTTTCAGATTATTTGTCTAAACTCTTTTATCATTAAAAATTTATTCTAATTTCATTTCATAAAGGATTTTAAAGGGACTTGTGTAAAATCTACTAAAAATTTTATAAAAATTATGAAACATATTTAAATCATGAAAAAGTCACAGAGAATTTGCTTTCGAACTAATAATTTAAATTTTAGTTAAATATTTGCTTGTAAAAGTCATAAACTTAGTTTATTTATTTTCAAATACAACTTGAAATGTTCTTTCCAATTACCAACCAAATACTTTCAAATTTTTCTATAAATCTTGGTTCATAAAAAAAGAATTTAATACTTTCTTTACTTTTCTGCAATTATTTTCAATAAATCTTATTCAAAGACCCTTAAAAATTTCAATAAAAGCAAGCCATTGGAATCAATATTTGATAAAACTGTAAGACAAATGTCAGCAAATCAGAAAATAATGACAGTGATCAAGCTGAAGCTTTTGTCATTAGTTTTAATCACTTTTTTCTATAGCTATATTTAATTTTCTTCATCATTTAATAACCACATTATAGCAATTTGAGGAAAAGTATTCCCTAAAGATACTCACGATAGAAAATTGTAAGAAAAATGGTGCTCTATGGCTAAATCTAAAGAGAAACTAATTAAAAAGACAACCTAGACTGGTTGGCAAATAAAACTTCTATTAAATTAACTCGTCATTGGTTAAATGTCCACCAAAGGTGTTTGAAATTAGATGGACGATGAAATGTTTTCCTTAAGTAAGCCCCCGTGAATCGTCGTTCATTTTCTTGCATTAGATTGCTGCGATTAAGATTTTTAGCTGATGAAAGCACGCTTAACAAATGGCTTTTCCTTTATCGTAATTTGTAATTACATGGTCCTTAAGGGAAGAAAAATGGCCTCAATTCACCCTAAATGAACTATAGTCTTGTATTATTTTTTTCGTCTGCTTGTAACGAAGACGATTATAATGAAGAAAAAGGTAACACAAGGTTTGCTAATGGTATGGAGATTATAAAAGTGTTGGTAAGGAGTTTTTAGATGGAGGGAGAAAAGGGACTTCACCGAAGAACATGCTCTTTTACTTTAAAAATCTTTTTAATAATAGTGTTAAAGTAGTCAGTCAAATTTTTATAGGGACTTTAAATTTGGATTTGATGGTTGTGCCATTTTTTTCATGAAAATAATATTTTAGTATAATGAAGACATTTAAAGGTTATTCCGAAAAACTTGCTGAAAAGTAACTATTACAATATCAAGTGAAGAAAAATAAAGGGGTAAATAGAATAAATGTAAAGTGCTTTTATTTACAGACTTTATTAGCCAGTACAGTTGATAATTTGCAAAATATTTATTTCAAAGTTAAAAACATTTTGTAAAACTTTGCCTTGTTAGGATAGTATTCAAAAATTATATTTAATTAGATGCTAAAATTTGTTGTGTTCTTTAATCAAATCAAACAGAAAACTTTGAAAAAGGTTAATTAAACCTTCTCAGAATAGCTATGAGATTCTTTAAATAGTTCAAATATCAAGGAAATTGTAAATGTTATAAGTAGCTCAAAAATGAAATTAGAGATTTGATATTATAGGTTTTAGAACCCCATTATGTTTTAGGTGGGGTTGAGTTAAAAAAATAATAAGTAGATTTAGCTTGTTAAAGCTGTTATAATGTATGAATGAAATAATTTGATTGTAAAAATTTCTTATTGATCAAAAATATGAGCCACTTATTGCAAATGTCACACAGGTAAAATTGCTTTAAACTCTAGATATCTAATTTTTCATGTTTTGGATTTCTTCTAAATAATAAACTAAATATAAATGATCTACTTCCAGATATTTGTTGACAATTTGCAAACAAAATAAATGTCTCTTCCTGTATAAACTCTGATGAAAATGGTTCACATAACTTCTGATGATGTTATATCTTTGTGCCAGAATTAATTAAAGTTAAAAAAACACCATAGAAAATGCTGATTAACTTACCTTATAATTTTTAATTTATTTAATAACATTGATCAACTTCATTGTGCTCGTATTGGAAAGCTTTTTAATATTTTTTACATTCATTAAATTTGTTCATAATTTCATTCCCTATTCTACATTGAAAATAATCCTAAATTGACTTATTTAGTGATTATCTAAGAGGATAAGGGTCATAAAGGGACAGAAGGTATAAAAGAGTTCCACCATGCACTTAATCGTTTCAATAATTCAAAACCCTTTTTCTCTACGACATTGAAGAAAGATCATTATGGCACACTTAATAATTTCAATAAATAAGACTAGTCTACAAGTTTTTAACTTTTTTCGTTAAGATGTTTTTTAGGGTAATTTTGGTTCGCTGAATCTGAAAATCATTTTAATTCATGCAGTTTTTTTTAAATGGTTAAATTTGACCCTAATAAGATTAATTTTAGGGTTATTTTATGTATCTTAAAACAAAGTTGTATTCATTAAGTCCTAATTTACCCCCAGAAAAAATTCAAAGTGCGCCCAAAGAAGTTTTCATTCCAAAAATAATAGTTTTTTAAAACCGGCCAGATATAGACATAGACCAATAACAGAAAATACACCCAAAAAACAGGTTTTTTGGGAATATCTCCAAAACGCTTCTTTCAATAAAAAAATTATTGGGATTTTGGGATTCAGCGACCAAAAATTACCCCAAAAAACATCTTTTTATTGAGCTTAATTTTTTTTGAAAACTTAACTTAAATAAATAAGTTAATAAATAAATATAAATTTATAAATATACTCGGCATGTATATAAAGCATTTGCAAAAATGAAATATTTAGAAGTAAATTTCAAAATTAACGACAGTTTTTGAAATTTTAAATTTTGAGCTTTCCTATGTCTCACATACCGTGGAATATTCACAATAGTTACATTTGCACACTCCTATTCCCGAGTAGATGGCACTTTGCTGTGCTGGGTGCGATGGCTCCTATAGAATTTAAAAAGGAAAATGACGATTCGGTTATTTGCCACTAGATGTCAGGAGGCAAGATTTGTTTAGCACATTTTCTTGTAGAGTTTTTTCAATTCACATTTCTATTGAGCACCACCTATTCGGCAAAAGTGTAGTTAATAGAATTATTCTTTTGAATGAATATGAAGCAATATCGCGTTATATATAATTTCTATCGCTTATGTATATTGAAATATTTTGATTCGGGAAGAATTCAGTCATTGAATATTAAGATTTTGTACTTAAAGCAAAAAACAACACATAAATCACAAATAGAACTGATTTTTAAGTTTTTTACATTTTTATCATTACAATTACAATTATATAAATTTATTATGTAGTACCACGTTCGCACAGGAAAATTACTGACGAATATGAGAATTGAGAAATGCAAATGTAAAGAGGAAGCATATTTTTTATTGGAAAGCATGTTTTTTTATATTCAATTTCTAAGAAATTTATATGAAATCACTTTCCAAATTAGACTGATATCACATTTTTAATTGTTGAAATAATTGTTTGGAATTATTATTATGCATAGAAGTGGCAAGTGAAATCTGCTCTTAAATATAAATGCTGTTTGGGATTTGATTGTTTTGTAGATCCCCAAAACTAGATTCCGTAAATGTTGATTGGCTTGATGATAGACACATCACACATAAATCATTCCTTTGCGATGTATATTATGTTAGAAATGGTATCCTAATTAACATTGCTTAAGTTCTATTTGTGTTGCTTTTCGTTTTACGTAATTCATTTTTTTCAAAAAAATAAAAGTAGTGTCACTAGACTTACTGCAACTACAAATCTCCTTTTTCTGCCACGGTTTATGTGTAAGAAACCCTGCCTTAGAGTGAATGATAGAGAAATGTGGATTTCTCGATATATCTAAAAAGGGACCATTATATGGATTATAATGTTGTAGTTTGCTAAAATAGTCAACCTAAAATAATCCATTTGACACTTCTTGAGAAAAATCTCCTGGAAACTTCATATTTTCTCTATAAGCCAATTTAGCTGTAAAAATATCGAACTCATGTCTTAAGAGTGATCTTAGACCTAATAGAATGAAAACCTTTGATCAAAAGGGGTCCTTACTGGTTAACAAATAAGCTTTAAGAGCTCTTTGCATTTAACTTTGTTTGCGCTTAAAACCTAAGAGTTTAATAGTTTGCTACATAATCCAGATTTCAACTGTCTATCAGTATTTTTAGGCACTTATTATTAAAAAATCCCAACCTTGACATAAGAAGCATTGAACTATTTTAGAAAAAATAGTTTTGGATATTTTCCATAACCAAAAGTATTGTGCTGTTAGTCGTAAAAGTTTAGTTTTTAATTCCATTGAAATTTTTCTAATAGGGAATTTTATATTTATTTTGGATTTCATTACCTTTAGATCACCCAATTTAATCCTTTTTTTGTCAGTCTAGCATACTTTGATTATTTATAGAAGCCTGTTCAGTGAACTTTAATTTGGCAAAGGAGTACAGAACATAATTTGGCTAAAAGGCTATGCGTAAAGATTTATTAGGAATGCTCTTAGTTTAGTGAAAGAGACAGAGAGTAGAAAAATTTTTTTACGATTATACAATTATCTTTTAGTCAAATAAAAGATATCTTTTTGAGGCTGGGGGTATAATAACATTGCCAAACATTTTTGTACAAAGCAAATTCAAAATTTTAAAAGCAATTTGAAAAATTATTATATAGTATTGAAGTTAAGTAAATTTAAATTTGTGTGTAAATTAAAAATAATAGAGTACAATAAAACACTCTTAAGTATAAGTTGTTTGTTTATTTTTTGAGGTTTTATTCTAAGATTAAGTGAAATCAAAGCCACTTACTGTCTATTCAAAAGAATAAAAAACTTAATTTATCGCAACAATGACCAAAACGATTTGAGCAAAAAATTTGAGTTATTTTCAAGTATATTGCTATAATTTTTAACTATTGATGTTTTGCTGTAGTTTTTTTGCGCACTTGATTGTACTTGATTGTCTATGTCTTATGGCCCAAAGCTAAATACTACCTCTAAGCTTTGCTATGTAGAAAAATACAGGCTAAATTTAAAGTTGTGATTAAGAATTATGCAGAAAAAGATATTTGCTCAAATGAACGCAAATCGACATTTACAGTAGAAAACAAATGTTCTTTAATATTTCCTTTTTGAATGGTTTGTCCATGAAGGAATTTTCTATAAAAAGCTTAGAAATATTAAGTCAAAAACTACTCTTGATATTTATAACTCTATCAAACATTTTCTTAGAATAAGACATTAATTTCAGTGGAGGATGATAAATAGTATCATTTTTTTGGTGAACGTCCGTTTTTGACGTGCTTAAATGACTGCTATTGTCTTCATCAGTTTATAAATATTTTCTTTTCAAAATTTCAAGTAATATAGAAGTAAATGTATAAGCTTGTTTAAAAGGACTTTTACTATCACGAAATGTTATGCTGATGACATGCTGTTATTGGGGTCCATAAAGTCGTTTTTCATTTCCTTGAAGGGCCGATATCTGCTTCTGGAGAAATATCCAAGTTAATTTTTTTTGCAATAATATTAAAAAAAATATTTTGCAACATTTCCGAAGCTTTCCCTTGAGCTTATAATTGGGGCGTGGCTCTAGTGTAGCGCAATTAATAATAGCAACGCTCCATTTTTCTCTATCGAATACCTTCATACTATTATTTCTTTAGATAAATGAAAAAATTTGAAAAATAATCCAGTATGACGTCCATCTTTATTTCTTGGTATTCATTGAATTACACGTTTCGATGACAATGAGTATCTTAGAATATACTTTGGTGCATGAAATATTTGCTTTTTTTAAAACACCTTCAAGAAATCAGATCGTTAACTGTTCTGTTTATTATAGACTACCATTTTTGATATTTACCAAGCCAAAAGAAGCTAGTTGCAGTCATAAATTATTTTCATTGATGGCTTGTAAATCAATATATTTTATTATATTAATAAATCAAGCTATATTTATTAAATCAAACTAACAAAAAAAAAATTAAGACCTTTGAAAAATTACACTAGGCTACAAATTTCGTAAAGCTCAACAAAAAGATGTTTCTAGGGTAAATTTGGGTCACTAAATCTGAAAATTATAATCATTTTTTATTTAAAAGCTTTTTTGAGATACTCCCAGAAACATGTTTTTTGGGTGTATTTTCTTTTATTAGTCCATATCTCAGAAAATAATGTTTTAATTAACTAAATTTAGCTGTTTTAGAAAGCTATTATCTTTTTCTTTTAGTTGGTATATAAAACGTGCAAATCAATAAATATTTAGCGAAATAACAGGAGGTCCAATTTAAAAATAGTGATTTTTTCCATCCATCTATTTTTAAAACGACTCATTTTTATTTGCTTTATATAGATTGTAGCTTAGTAGTCCAAGGAGTGTTTTGGTATGTTACTTTGACATTCGTTGAATGACCGACTGAAATCGATTACTTTTTATTACCCTTAAATAAAGCTTTTAGACTAGACTTACTGCCATCGATGAAAAGGCACTGCTGTTTTGTATCGGAAAAAATTTTGATTTAGTTTTGTAAATATAAGCTACTTAACTAAATTAAGGCATAACATCTGGTATTTTAACCACAATTTTGCACTTCCATTTACACAAATCATGAAAGTTGCATAATAGTTAAACATTTCATTTATTTTTCAATTTCCATGAGTTAACTTCATTGAACTAGTTGGCAGCATTTTATGAGCGTCTCCACTTAATAATCTATAACTTTTTTATTTTTCTTTCGATCTTAAAGATTTTAAATATTTATTGATTTGAACGTTTTATATACCAATTAAAAGAAAAAGATAGTAGCTTTTCAAAACCGGCCATTTTTGTTAATCAAGGAATTATTTTCTGAGATATAGACCAATAAAAGAAAATACACTTAAAAAACTTAGGAATATCTCAAAAACGCTTCTTTGATTAAAAAAATGATTAAAATTTTCTGATTCACAAATCCAAAATTACTCTGCACACTTCTTTTTCTTGAGCTTAATTTTTTTGTAGATTAGTGTTATCAAAAAGACTTCAAATTGTTTTCCCATCCTAAATTTTGCATATATAAAAACAAAATAATCTCTAGTAAAATTTTAATCGAAAAAGGCTCATTAGCTTAATGACTCAAGAAAAGTGCTAAGCTATTCATTTATAGTAAAAGCTGTGTAAAAGGGTTACACCAACTTGAATTCTTCAAAGGAACAAATATTGTGCTATAATTTTAGTTTTCAAAATGTTAACTCCTTTACATTGTAAATTTTGGAGCAGCTTATATTTTTAGATTCTAGGTTCTCTCAAGAAATTATCTTAGTTTTTATTTTTATAAAACTAGAAATACTTTTATTGCAAAAAAATATTTGCGCAGCTTAACAAGTGACATCATAGAACTGACCAAAAAGTAGAAAAGAGCAGATTGGTTTTTTTATTATTTTTATAAGTTTTAGAAAAGAAAACCAGAGTGATTTTTCACTTTATTGGGTTTTTTTGATGCTCTTAACGCTTTTTGTTCAAACTACTATGCAAAAATTTTTTTCTTTATTTTTGGTTTAACATTTCTCAAATGTTCAAGGAGTTACATCTCCTCCGTTTTAATTTTTTTTAGGATTCCTAAAAAAATCTTTCTTTAGTATTGGAATTACTTACTATTAGCATTTTAACGTATTTAATAATCACGCCAAAAGTAAATATATGTATAACTCCCTTAATAATAAGTAATCAGTATTTTCTCCGATTAGCTTGCTGGAAAATTGAAAAATTTTTTTTAATTTGACTGCAATATTTAGAAAAGCTAAATATTAATTAAAATATAAATAAAAGGTATTGTTAAGTTCAGCTCTTTGGATTTTTATCCACTTTAGAGTTATTCAATTAGGAGATTGATTTTTAGCACATTTAATATTATTTATTGTTTATTATTCCATAGTATCAGATGATTTGTGTATTTTTTGCTGTATTGTTCTATTTTAAGTTTTAGGCTGGAGTAGCATTAATTGCAATGCCTTCAATAGTTATTTGGATGGAATATTTAACAAATAATACCAGCTTGCTTCCATGCAAATTAAAAATTTTTAATGATGGCAAATAAAGAGTTTTTCATTTAAGTGAGGTATTGTCTGGTCCAGTGAATATAATTTTTGTTGTTCAATTTATATAAATGTTGCTCTTTAATTGTGTATCCACTACTGTGTGTTAGCTATCTAAAGATGAAATGATATAGTTTTTTTCAATTAAGCTTAAATTCTAATTTATTTATATTTTTTGACTATATTGAATTGTTATGTATTTTTACTTGTAGCTTACGCCTTACGTGCTATTACTTTAGGACACTCTCAAAGTCGAGTCGCGAAACTAGAGTCGATCTTTTTTCATTGCTCTGTATCCGAATAAAAAAATCTAATAAAATCTAATCAATCCTAAATCTAAAATTAAATAATAAATAATTTATTAATTTAAGCAACCCTAAATATAATAAAAAACGTATAAATTCTAATTAAATTTGATTTACTTATCAAATAAAGAATCCACCCATAACAGAATGTAGAGGCCTTGTTTTATTCATATGAGCCTTCAAGCCAAAAAATACATAAAGATTCAAAAGTTTTAGCAATCATTAAGTTGATTATTACTAGTTTGTTTAAGAAAACACAATTTAACTTTATTTTAGAAATTTTAAAAAATCTTACTAAAAAAATTTGGATTTGTTGTGGCCTAAATACTCATACTATACTATTAATAGACATATTCAATCTGGAAAACTTCAGCGTCCAGAAGGTATTTTAAATATTATTTGATGTATTTAAAAAATTGTCATTTTTGTACAATGTCAGTCTCTTACGAGAAATCTTAATCATTTGAAATTATATTTTTATGTTTTTTGAAATAGTCAGTTTATGTGCACACCTGTTACGTGTTGTGTCACGTGCTTAGAATAGTTTCTTTTAATAAATGTGTGCCTTTATGTTTCTACTTGCAGATTTAAATGATAAAGTACCTACTATGAAATGTGATGAGAAAATTTCTTTCTTTAAATTCAATAAATGTTACTTTTACGGTTAAATTAACAAGAAAATTATTCTGAAGCACATTCAAAAGCTTAGCTCTTTTTTTAGGTGATAAATGATTTAAATATATTAAAAATATTAAATTTGATGAATTTCGATAACATATTCCTATGACCTAGAAGTTGACCGTAAAGGCTTTTTTTACATTAAAATACTCTCTTTAGCCTTATCTATTCGGTGCAAGCCTATGCAATAGTAAGTTGCCTTTTAAATAAAAATTTAGTTGAAACAGTACGAGAAAAATTATTTTTGTACTAGAAAGAGTTTTGGCAATTTTTCAGTTGATAATGTATAGTTATATTACGACCATGTAACAAAAATATCTACATCTACTTACCATTTTCAGAGTGTTTATGAAAAATGCAAACACTAAATCTCATTTAGTTCTTTATAATTATGTGAGAATTTTTCAACCCTTTCTAGTTTACAGGCAATATACATAGAATATATATAAAGAATTATCTAACCCAGTAAGGGTCGATTCGTTCCAAGGTATTAAGAGATTTTAGTAAAGACAAAAATCACACATGACAGTACCTCCTTAAAAAATGTATGCAAATTAAAACTGAAGATGGGCACAATAGATGGATGGTTTTGCTGAATAAATCTAAAGGTATTCAACGATTGTATTGTAATAAGAATAAAAGATGATTCGCTACGCCTCAATGATTTGCTAGGTGTTGTTTGATGCAATTTTACTATTGTCCCTTACCCTTAAATCTATTGTTGCAGATGAGAACTTTATGATAATAAATTGCGTCATAAAGCATTTTTAAGGGCAACAGTCTCACATGTTATACTAATACAGTGCAACCTCGATATAACGAATCTGAAGGAAAAAAGAAAATATTCGTTATATCGAGGAATTCGTTATATTGAGGTTCGTTATATCGAGGTTAGATTAGTCTACTATTCGTTATATCAAGGTAAGAAAATTTGTTTATATACCTCAATATTACGTAGGTCTGCTTACTTTTTTTTCTAATAAAGATAAATACACATAAATACAGATAAATACACATAAAGAGAAATACACATTTCCATGAAAAAACTATACTTTTTATTTAATAAACAATTTATACACAGTTATGGTAGTTTAGCATTAATTTTCTTGATTAGCAAAAAAGTCATTAATTTTGGTCTGTGCACCACCCTTGGTAGATAACATATTCAAAGCGCAAGGTTGAAGTTTTGAAGTGGTATTTGCAGGCAAATACTTTATTTTTATGTTTGTCAGGATAGGAATGTCTCCATGTGCAGTACAATTATCGATGAACATAAGAATTTTCTTCTTTTTCTTCTTCATCTCTTTATCGAGACTTTTAAGCCAATCGTTAAAAACATCACACGTCATCCAAGCCTTAGTGTTCGACGTATACTCTGTTGGTAAGTTATTAACATTTTTAAAACATCGTGGTTTCTTATATTTTCCAATGATAAGTGGCTTAAGTTTGTATGTTCCGGTACAGTTTGTTCCTAGCAATACTGTTATACGAAGTTTGCTGTTCTTCCCACCATGACATTTATCGCCCTTGAATGATAAAGTTTTGTCAGGTAAACATTTATAAAAAAGTCCTGTTTCATCGACGTTGAAAATGTCTTCGGGTTCATATTCTTTGGTCTGCTCTTCAAGTTTTTCTTTCCACCTATCACATACTACGTCATCTACACTAGCACTTTCGCCACATATTTTTCGGAAAATAATCTCATTTCTTCTTTTGAAATTTTGGAGCCATCCGTTGCTAGCACGGAACACTGCATGTCCCAACTGAACTGCGAATTGCTGAGCCTTTTCCTGAAGGATAGGGCCTCCGATTGGCACATTATTGTCTCGGCACTGTTTCAACCATTTCAAAACACAATTTTCTACGTCCGTGTATTCACATAATTTTAATCTTTTACTCTTGGCAACCAAATCTGCGGAGATTTTTTCTTTAAACTTTAAAATTGTGGCCAATGTACTTGCGGGAATTTTGAATTTTGCAGCGACGTCAATTTTTTTCTCTGTAGGATTCTCTTCTACATACAAAATAATTTTCCTTTTCTCTGCAACAGTTAAGGAGCATCTTTTCTGTTTTTCAGCCATTGCACGTTTAAAACTAATAACAGTGACAAACGAGAGTGTTACCTTAATTTAAAACAAGCAAAAATGATTCTCTTTACGAAAAATTTACAAGTCTATAACTATCGGCACATGAATTATTCTTTATTACCTTAGAATCAAACAAGCATGTTTTTCTTACGAAAAATTCATGTCTATATCTGTCGGCACATGAATTGTTTTTTTATATCTTTGAATCAAACAAGCATGTTTTTCTTACGAAAAATTTAAACAGTCTACCGACACAGGAATTGTTGTTGCTATTGTGAACTTATATGTGATTATTTGGTAGAATAGAATAAAAAAGCATTTTGCAATGATTGAAAATTCGTTATAACGAGGTTTTTTGACAAATATATTCGTAATATCAAGGTTTATTTAGCATTAACTCTTATGGAAAGTTCTAGGGGATTTCTAAAAATTCGTTATATCGAGGAATTCGTTATATCGAGGTTCGTTATATCGAGGTTGCACTGTATAATGAATTTTTAAAAATTGCGATGGCACTAATAATAAATGCTATAATATGAATAAGGCTTATGATAATATTTTTACTACATTTGGAGTTGATTAATTTTAAATGATTTTTATATTTTAAGTTTCGAAACTGTGTGATATAACTTTCAATAAAATTTGTATTCATTTCGACTGATTAATTATTATTGGTATTCAAGTACATTAAAATAAAAATAAAATAAAGTTAAAATAACCGATTTGCTTTGATTAAACAGATAAAACAACACATAAACTCGGCATCTCTTTCTACGATAAGCTAATTTCTGTTCAATGAAAGTTATTATTCATTATTTATATTGCCTCCTAAACGTATTATTGTTTCTAATTAAAAATCCTATATATCGCCACTTGATTTTGCCTAATATACCTAATTTTAATAGACCTTACAATTACTTCAACACTTGAGATTAGATTGTTAATATAATTTTAAAATAAAAAACAAAGCAAATTAATTAAAAACTACAATAGTTTTTCATAAGATGCAAATAGAAACTCTTAAGCTCTATGAGCTGTTAAAAGTTTTTTTCATTTATTTTGATATTTTTGTATAGTGTTTGGAAAATGCTGGGGGCTAGGGCCCGCATACCGCAGCTAGTCACGTACAGGAGTACAAGTGCAAGTAAAAAAAACTAAGGACTAACACCAGTGACGATATTCATACAAATCCTTTGCATGGATATAGAATTATTGAATATTTTACAGTTTTTACTGCGCTATCTGAGCAGTAATGAGAAAAATCACCATTTTGGAGATTATGCCCAAAGCATCTCAATTGTGGGCTAAAAATCGTCGAAATTTCAACTTACATTACTGCTGGAATATTTAATGAAGACTGCACTTCCGTTCTTAAAATTATGAATGAGCTAAATGTAATTGTTGGCACTAATTGTAAAGTTTTTGCTGAAAACACTGATAAAACGTTTACCACTCACAGATGAACCGGATGAGTCCTTCCGAAACAAAAGCAACTCAATGAAAATGACCAATTTTGCATGTCCTAAGATTATCGCCCCCTTAAACATATTTTTCTAAAAATTAAAATTTTTCTTTTAGCTTAATATAGATGTATATAATACTTTTTTCACAAGACAATATTTCATAATTTGAACCATTTCAAAATTTATTTACGGTGATAAATGTTTACCAATTCAAACTTAATTTATCCTATAAGCACTGTAGGAAATCAAGCTTAAACTACCCTCAAAAGCTCAATTCTAATTACACTTTGACCAGTTGAGGTTAAAATAAAGATCCATTTGTGAACGAATTTCATTTTGAAACTGAGCCCAACGATAGAATTCTCTACTTAGAAGAGTTTTCTCTGTGTATGTAAGCCGAAAATACATCATTGTGGAAGGTCAAGGATGCAAGGGATTTGCAAGCAATTATAACGTAAGATGAAACCTGCTGCCTATATAGCCTTTTACTACTATAACTGTAGAAAAATCATTCTTTGTGTCTTTGCTCTTCATTAACAAAAAGTCTATTCTAACACAGTACTACCAAGCATAAATACAGAGAAAAGGTCAGCGTAGATATATAAACATAAGGCAAATAGAGAAAGTGGTGTGAAAGTTAATTAAAAGCAAACTTTGCCTTCTTTGGCTTTAAGTAGAGAGCAATGACTAGCATTAATAAAGAGGATATGAATTGCAAGGATATTTTCATGAAAGTGAGAGGAAAGCTTCACTCTGCTTTGCGTATATTTTAGCTTAAAAATTAGACCAAAGAAATAACGCTGATGATGAAAATGGGAACTTTGTTGGTATTTGTGTTTATTGGCTCCATACCCTGCTATTTATAAATGTATATATATAGTTGTTTTACTGGTAATATTATGACTTAAGTACTCAAAACAAGGTCAATGTTAAATTTTTAATGAATTCCTCAGTTCTAGGTTAAGTTCAGTTCGTTAAATACTTTCTACTTCTGATATTATCTTGCGCTTTTGGGTGAGTTTTTATTTTAAATAAATACGGGAATTTATCTGAGTGCGGAAATTTCTATAAAAGTAATTTAAAATATTCAAAATATTTATCTGTGATATGAAATTTTGATGGGCCTCAAAATATAGGCTTTGATTTTATTAATTATTAGAAATTATATGTATATATGCAAAGTAATAGCATAAGTTTTTCTATGACAAAATTTTTTGAAAACATTGTTAATTAAAACTTTGAACTATATGAGCTTAATAACTTTACTTTATCTTAGAGATGCACTCAAGGATTTTAATGTTGCACATATTTAGTCACCTATAACTGTGGCTGCCTTAAAAAACGCATACTGAGGTATTTTTTGGCATTTCTTATTTCTTTGATTTCTATTACCACTTCTATTTTGAACAACATTATATTTTTAGCTCAAATCAATGAGGAAATTAAATGCATTTTGTTTAATAGACAGTTGTGAAATAAATTTTTTTTAAAAAAAGAAATGTTTAAAAAGTTTTTGGGAATGAAATTTTCTTGTATTCTCAATATCGCTCTAGCTCATACCACAATGTAAAATTAGAAAGACTTTCAGTAACTTATTTTTAGAATTTATTTACTTATTAAAATTAACGCTTTCAAAAAAGGAGATTAAAAAAATATTTATTTTAAATTTTGAGTGGACATCTTATTTTACATACAAATTTTTAAATTAGTTTCTCGTTTTTTAGCATATTGTAAATTTATTTTGGAAGCTTACAAAATAAAATGTTAAAATTGAAGAAGGAAAGAGCACTAATTTTTAAATTTTTCTAAAGTATAAAATAGTTAAAGTGCGTATTACAGCCTTAGCCCTTATTCAACTGATTGCTATGTGGTTTCTATTTTGGTATTATTTAATTTATAATTTTTAAGTTTCGACATACATAAAAGAAAATACGGAGGGCCAGTTTTTGTATTAAAAATATTGAGGCTTTATTTAAAACACTTCGAACATTGGATTCGGCTTTTGCTTCCAGCCTAATTGAAATTTTTTGGTAAAATATTTTATATGCTTTATGTTTGAAAGCTTATAAAACTCTAAAAATTTCTTTGGTTTTTACACCCAAATATAACCACAAATTTGTTCCTTCGAATACTTTTATCTATTTTCTAAATTAGGTTATCAAAAAATTCCAGTCATAAAAATGCTTTTAGAAGGAAACTAATTTTCTCCATTTTGATTCTTTATCGATCGTCAAGAAAATAAATTTATACGCCAAGATTTGCTGCTTTTTTTATGCTTTCAGCTCCTGTACGTGCGTGTGCTATATTTATCGTGAAAGCCATATTTCGTTACCCTTATTCGTGAGTTAAATAATAAGTTAACCGGCAAGGAAAAAAAAATGGAAAAACAAAGCAGAAGAGTATAAGTAGTTTAGTGCAAGGGAAGTCCTTTCGGCCATTATGTACACAAGCTTTTATATAAATTCCGAAATTTATAGCAAGTGGTGAAAATCTCTAAGGGCTGTGACCTGCTTAGCGTGCGTATCTTTCTATCAAAGTATTTGCAAATTTGCACTGTAAAGTTTTGGTGTACCTGTTTTTAAATATCATCAATGTATAAATGGTTACATAGAAGAAGCTTAAATATAGCGAGAATTAAAGAAATGTCTAACAAAAGAAAGGGATAAGATTATGGCTTTACATAAGTTAACACATTCGCAAATATCCCTATGGGTAGGGGAAAACTGTTGTGGTATCACATTGTATTGCCTCTAATTGTATTCAGCTTGGAGCATGGAGTTTACTCTCATTTCATAAAGTAAGGGGAAGACTTCATCTTAATTCATATATAGTTAATACATAGTTGATACTAATACAAGTTTATTTAGGGATAAATTGCTCTTTTAGGGATATTATGTATTTTGGATGTAAAACGTATTTAGGTCTATTTTTTTATGCAACCCTCTCATTTTACAGTGTGTCTCCTGATTATGTTTTAGTATTATTTTTTATATGTAGTTGTAAAAATAAAATATATATATATTTATATATGACTTTAGATTTATATAGTTCTGTTAATAAATTTAGGAAGATATAAACATTAATGAAAGGTTTTACATTGTTTGCTGGATTAAATGTGTGATATATTGCAGTTTTCCTTTTAAATTTTTTTTTTAAAACTGCAATATTATTTAATTTGAAAGTATTAAAATAATTGAAATTATGACTTTTCTTGAAACAATCTCGAAATTCAACAAAATATAAAAAGACTAAAGAATGAAATACCTTACTAAAAAGAATGAAATACCTTAGAATAACTGAGCAAAAATAACTGATTAATTACACAGTTAATAATTGAGCTATACTCCCTTTCTTCTTCCATCTTCTTCCATTTAACCTAATAATAATAATAATAATAAACGAATTTAATAGATATTTCTGAAAAATGTGCAGCTTGTCCTGAGTAATTAGATGATTAAGGGAAGCTTTAATATTATTGCTAATTAAATTATCAAAATGAATTTGAAAAGAAAGGCTTGTTTTTTGAATGATTAACAGAATATTTGCCAAACGGAAGTAGCACATACGTTTTGTCTATTTTGAGACCTGGTTAACAGATAAAGTTATATTTGCCTTTACTCTGATAGTTGTGATGATTAAAAGTCTATCATAGTAATTATATAGTAAAAGTTTGATTTTGCTCTTTGAGGGTATTTATAAGTCTAAATAGAATCTAAAGGATCTATGTCATTTAAGAAAACGCAACAGAGGTTACCTTTTTTTGTGGAGTAGTATTTCCTGTGGTAATCCAGATCTGAAAAATGTAATAATTAGTGTCAGTATTTCTTGCTGATTTGCAGTATTTCACTTAACTTGATCTATTCGTGGTTTTTGGCGAAGCCATAATAATATAAGATTGTTTATATCTCCAATTAAATACACATATAGTGAAATTTCAATGTTATTTCAATATAAATATTTAAACTGAAAGCTTAATATTACTTGTACATATAAAATATTATTAAAAAAAATACTTCCTAAAAGAAATTTTTATTATAATCGTTTAATAATTTATTAAAATAATTTCATATACAAAAAATTAAAATTCCTTTTAAGAACATCAATTAACAATTTTTCATTTATTTACTCTATTTAATATAATAAAGAAAGTTTAATATATTATTCTTTTAACGACTTTTAACGAATTCTTGTTATCGAAAGAATTTCTTAAAGACGTATTTTTATTTAATAACATTATAAAAAATCTCCCATATCATAGTTTATCATTGTCTATCACTACTTTTATTTCCTCTATTTAATCTTATCCTTTACCAAATCTTTTTATATTTCAATTATTTATATTTTTCACACATTTCACACTTTCATATAAAGGTATATATATTGCTTGTCTCTATGTCTCAGCAGCAACGTGAAAAATTTTTCAATATTAAGTCACATTTTATTATTATATTGCCTCATTATTGCAGTTTTTTTATTAATAATGAGAAAATAGCTTAAACGCCAGTAATCTACACTTATGTGTAAAGTTTTATCTGCTTTCGAACCGCTTGTGGTAAACTAAGAAAATGCATAGATATAGTTTGCGTATACAGAATTTTTATTGTTGAAAGCAATAACCAGACTTTAGCATGATCCTATTTTTCCATCCATGACAAATTTATGAACAGCTTGGAAGCACAAGGTATTCAGAATTTTTTCTTCTTTTATTTATTAGTATTATCATGTCACCTGTTAAGATAAGTCAGCATTGAGCTGAAAGGGAAAAGAAAATAAAACTCTTTATTGCTGTTTTGTCATGTTATGTAAAAACACCTTAAGCTACTTAAAGAGGCTTTCAAAAGAAAATTGAAGATCTTATGCCTAGCAAATGTCAATTGTAAAATTTTTTTTCTGCATTGGTAGGCTGCATCAGCTTTCTTCTGTTATTAAAGCCCTGGAGCTGTTGTTTAACTTGAGAACACTTGTATTTTAATAACTGCTACTTCTTTGCAAATTTGATGTAATATATAAACTATTCACGGAACAACAGAGGTTCATAATTGGATTGCTAGTGTTAGTCATTTTATCAGTAATAATTAAAGATAATATTAAAGATGATATCAAACACTATCAACCATCAGCTATACGTGAAAACCATATACAGGCAACTGTAATAACAATTGACTACGATATGTCTGCACTAAATGTAGTAGCAGCATACTGTCCACCTAGGCACATACCAGCAAAACAACAATTCAACGAAATCTTCCATATTCTAGGCCCAAAATTCATAATGGGAGGAGACTACAACACAAAGCACACGGCATGGGGGTTAAGACTTATATTACCCGGAAAAGGAAACGAACTCATAAGAGCCATAAATGAAAACAAATGCAATTATCATTCATCGCGTAGACCAGCAATGAATGGCCAGCAGATATGAGTAAAACTCCAACTTACTCGACTTCTTCACAATCAAAAGAAGATCGGCAACTACATTGAAAAAAATGATATACATGATCTATCATCAGATCATTCTCCCGTGTTGTTAACCATAGAAGCAAAGGTTAAATTAAAAAAACGTAAAAAGAACCTAACAAACAATCACACAAACAAAAATGCTCGTAGACAAAATAAGAAAGGCAGCAATATCAGCCACACCCAAATCAAAAGAAGGGGAGCCCACTTAAGAAATAACATACACTGCAGAAATTGAAGAGAGAAGAAGAGCGCGAAAAGTATGGCATAATACCAAAAACCCAGCTGACAAAACCGCTTTTAACCGCATTGGTAACAAAACCAATTAACTTCTTAAATCATATAAATCAGAATGCTACAACAAATTCATAAGAGAATTAGGTCCAGAAAAAGACAAAAACTGTACTCTGTGAAAAGCAACACGTAATTCAAAGTGCTCAATTAATAGAATACCTACCTATACTAAGAAATCAGCAGGGAGGCTGGGTACGTAAAGACAAAGAAAAAGCAGAACGGTTTGTTCAACATCTAGCAACAGTATTCAAACCATATGACATACAGTCGGGCATAGCAACGGACCCGAAATACCAGCCTCACAAAAAAATAAAAAAGGTTCACTGCTTTCGAATCAGCCAACGAAATCGACAGTAATCTTAACATAAAAAAATCACCTGGAGTAGATCAAATAGCACTTGGCAAGTAAAAGAGCTACGAGCAAAAGCAATAAAAATGCTTACATAATTGTTCAACTATTGTTAAGATTACAGTTTGTTCCGCATAGCTTTAAAATAGCTCAGAAAACCTTAAAAAACCAGACAAACCAGCTGAGGAAATTACTTCCTACAGGCCAATATCACTTCTACCAACCATATCAAAACTATTCGAAATACTACTACTAAACCTACTACTACTTTTTCAAATCAATCCACAAATCGTTACAAAAATTTCCACTTTCGAGCTTCATGAGATTTGGTTAAATTAAAAATTATAAAAAAAAGCGAAAATTTTAGAAAAATACAAATTGGTCACAGAATGAAATGTAAAAAAGTATGATGTGATATCTTCATGTTTAAAATTTTTCCTTTAGCTTCTTCACAAATTAGCCGACAGCCTATATAAATAAATTTTTACTCGTACTTGTTGCATACCAATAATGAGTTTCAATTTCGAGAAAAGTTTAGCCAATTGCACTCACTCAGTGAGTGATAAAGTAAGATTTTTCAAAAAAGAAAAGCACATATAAAATATGGTAAAAAGAAAAGAGCAAAGCAATATTATCAAAAAATACATTTTTCATAACTTTTGATATCTTGCAGCAATAAAAAGCAACTTTCCTTACTTATCACTCAGTTGCAAACAATAATTATACAATATATTATAGTTACAGTTGTAACCAAGTATATTGCTTTGTAATAACTAAAAAATAAGAACAATGAAATCTACAACAATATCATTAAAAGCTTGTCTTGTTTGAAGCTGTCAATATTATATGGGAAATATTTCCAGATATGTACTTTGTCAATATAGTTACTCAAAAATATCTTATGTTCCCTAGAATTCCTGAATTAATATTTTTGATAAAATCCAAATATAGTAAAGTACTTCGGGCAAAAATCATTTACATAATATGTCTTTAGTTTCAAAAAAACCACATACTGTGTTACGTGTATTACACGTACTATTCAAAAAATTAAATATTTGTTGCGTACTACTCTCGAGAGAATTAAGATCCTTATAGACTACATTTTTTATTTAAGTTCTAAGAAATTGTATTATTTTTGAACTCATACATTTATTTTTTCGCAAATTCATTGTAGCATTTTATACACGCCAGAACTGATACAGCATACACTGACACTTGCTGTACTTCCCTAAAATATTCTGTATCCCTAGATTATCCAAAGCCCTTTTTACTTTCAAGAGATTGAGTACGCAGAAAATGGGACCTAGTAAAATGCTTTCTAATCTCCAGAAGTTGAAATTGGAATTTGAAGAAAGAACTATGTAGCTGGGGAGCTCTTAACAAAAAAAAATTTTCAAACCATAAAGAACAGAACAGGGGGAGTATGTTCAGTTGTAAAAATTTATATTCGGCAAATATATTCTTATTGGTATATATAAACGGATATACGTATGTGTATATATATATATATAAATTTTCATTTAGATACATAAGAGAATAGCTTTTATCCTAAAAATGGTGAACCTCTGCTGAAGACGTATGAAACTGTAACGACGGGAAAACTTTCTTAAAAGGATATCAAGAAAATAAGAATAGCAATAAGATGAACCAAAATAAAGTCCGCTAGACGAGCAAGAGGAAATCATTCACATATATCTTCTGTCTTTCTGTCGTTAAGCTATTGGGGTTTGTAAACTCTCATTCTACTAAATAAAATTAAATAAAATATGTATAAAGAATAGCAAGCTAAGATGATTACGTTCTTCTTCGTTATGGCTAACCATAACACATGTACATACTAGCCTGTGTACGTTTTCATTTTTTTTTATTCTTCTATATATTTTTGCGCTTTAACTTATTCAACTCTTCGTATTTGTGTAAAGTATCATGGGTATCTGTAAATATATAGTATATATGTATATACAGTTTTGTTGCATAATAGGATAAACAAAAATAAAATAAGGAGTATCCGAAGGACTAAAGGCTGAGTGATTGCGAATGAGTTTAATGGACCAGGTTCTAACAAATTTGATTTTTGCTTAAAATTTATTACCTTCCTTAAATGCTAGATTTATTTATTCCATTATGACGTATTCCCAAAAACCCCTTTTATGAGAATGCTATGGATCATAATTCAATATCAAATGAAATCCTTTGAAATTAAACCAAAAATTCATCACAATTTTAAAAATTCAGTATTTAATTCAATAGCTTTATTTGTAATACTTGGTGCATTGCAGTCACCTGAGACTTTCATGTGCTACTTACAGAATCTAATATTACTTTATTACCTTTTTGAGTATACCTACTTTTCCTGTGAAAATAATAACTTCTTTTGTTTTGTAAATAGAAATCCCGTTTGGAGTTATACGATAAAGTTATGATATTCACATATTCATCAGTGAATGTTTGATGAAAAAAACATGGAAGGTTATAAAAAATTTCACATGGGTTAAAGGAAAAGATATTCCTTATGAAAAGAAACCGTAGTATAAGCAAATTGTTATGAAAATGTCAACTACTTATTTGACTTGGCTAAGAAATCCATAAAACTAATACAGTTTGGTAAAACTTTGCGAATTAGGCTTGAATTTAGTATTCAGTTAAGGAAAAATCCATAAAGGCCGCTCAGATCATAAACAAAACAATTGGGATCCATATTTTTTCATAAACTTTTACTGGTTGTTTTCTTACACTGAAAAAAGATTTGGTTTTTAAGTAAACGTATTTACTTAATTTTCAAAGTACTTGAATTAAGAAAATAATTTTTGAGTCAATAATTCAATAACTCAATTCTTGTAAATTCAAATAAATTAAATAAATTATATATGCTGGTTTCCCTGAATTTGTGAAGTAATTGTACAAGGGGCGGACGATTTCAATTGCTACCACTCACAATTTTATATGTTTATGATTTAACTTAAATAAATTAGTATTTATAATTTTATATTTGAAAAAAGAAAAAATAATTATAGTAATTAAAGTTTAGATTTTAGCATAATTACAAAATTTGCCAAATTAGCAAATCATAAAATTTAATTCTCTGTGAATTACGCTTTGAGGTTATTTTTTTGTTACTATCTCTGTGATATTTCTATTTTTAGCTTGAATAGCATTTATAAGCTTTCCTATTTACTGTATTTTCCAAAAAACCATCTGTAAGCTCATTTATCACATGTTCATTACTTGCCTAGTTTAAAAACAAGTACGAAAATTTTTTTACTTGAAAACATTGCCTAAGCCTATATGTTGTTGAAGTATGAATAACTTATCCCTTACATATATGTATATTTAATACTATATCTTTTGCTAATTAATAAATGAACTGGGCAAGGTATACAGAACATCAAGATATTATTTACGGGTGAAGGAGAATGAAAACAATGTTCTATCAACCTAATTGCATACTTAAATCATTTAAAGCATTCAAAATTCAATAATTCTAATTATCAAGAATGTCAACAAGAATCAAAAAAATTTAATTGCAGGAATATGCCAATACTGTTGAAATCGGTTGAAAGGCTATAGTAAAAACTCATCATGAATGAAATCCTCAAACCACGAGGAATTTTCTTTTGTTTTCACCCTCAGCCAATTGGGGTTGACTTTTTTCCGTCTAATGAATGAAAAATTTTTAAAATAAAAAAAGCAGAGTCGGGCGTTGAAAGAATAATTATTACGTTCTTCTGCTTGTATTTAAGCTCTTAAAAGAGGAATGAGTAAGATTTCAAGATGGTAGTGCTTCTTCTAGCTAGCTTACTAATTTACACATTCAAGGAGTTGTATTAATAACATTGAAAAGGAAGGAGATTGGAGAATTAAGAAACAAATTCAGTCACTGGTTTTTGTTTGTATATTTAAGATGAAATTAATCTTTTATCTAAGGAATGGATTTTTCAAAATGAGGAAAACTTTAACACAAATAAACCTTGTAGGTCAAGTTTACAATATAGATGTTAATTAAGACTTTGTCCTTTCGTTTTTAATAGCGTTAGGTTTCAAATATGATGGCTAGACATTGTGTAGACTCTAAAATATTGAGATTTGGAGGGAAATTTAGTCTTTGGTTATCGGATAATTAAATTGAGTGAATGTAGATGAAGAGGAACTTTTATTATTTAAAAAAAATGTAAATGTAGATCTAATTTGAAAATTAATTTAAAGAAAAAATTTTACTGTATTCATTCTTAAGGAGGAAAATTAACTCAAATTAGGCCGGAAATATCCAAAGTTATTTTGTGAGAAATAATTTAATGTTTTGATTTTGCTTTGTTGTACTCCTAGAGCTTGTCAGTAGTTATTTAACATTAAAAATAGGAGGGATGTAAGTCATAGAATATTAAATTGGCTTCAAAATTTTTCGAAGAAATAATTTAGGCATTAAAACAAATTTGCCAGGTTCTTGTAATTTATTTTTGGTTAAATAAGACATAATTTTCAATTAAAAGAAAGCCTTATAAATGGTATTACTGTAATGCCTGGGACTCACTAGTGCTTAGCGGCACAGAATTTAGTGCTAAATGCTAATGAGTCCATTAGTCTCCACTGATGTTCCACTCCACTGGTATATACAAAAAACTCTCCATTTTTACTGTGCTAAGTCGTCTTCACACGCTAAGTGCTAGTGAGTCCCAGGCATAAAAGCACTTATATGTGGATAAAAAGAATATGCCTATGATATTTGAATATACTCCGATATTTGAGAAAAAATCATTTAATGAATTGAAAAATGGTTTAGCTGACTGACAATTCCACATTGTTAGGTATAAAAATATTCTTTTAATTTAACTTTGTTACTAAAAATATTTAAAAAAAAATGAAAACTTTCTTAAGCTAAATAAGTTTTTTCTACAAAACTGCTGCCTAATGCCTGGGACTCACTAGCGCTTAGCGACACAAAATTTAGTGCTAAATGCTAATGAGTCCATTAGTCTTCACTGATGTTCCACTCCACTGGTATATAAAAAAAACTCTCCATTTTTACTGTGCTAAGTCGTCTCCACACGCTAAGCGCTAGTGAGTCCCAGGCATAAGAGCTAAGTTAATTAATTTATATTTGCTTGGAATTAGGGGAATATACAAAAAAATCTTTTATTATTGACTTTATCATAAATCAGCTATAAATAATTCTTTGATCCAATAGTGTAGTCAAACACCGACGGCATTTCGATATAATTAGAAAACTTTCACATTTTATGATATTGAAAAAAGCATATTCAACTTTATAAATGATATAGAAAACATTAAAATAGTTGATTTATAGAATATATTTCATAGTCTATAATCTAAAAGTTCTCTAAACGAGTGTTATTTGCTTTCAGTTTACCGGTTAATAGGTTGAAAAAAAGCATATTTCCAAGAATTTTTTTTCGGCAATACAGATAGTTCTAGTTTATTAGTTTTCATATGATAACACAACATTTGAGCAATGTTTTACAATATTTTTATTTCAAAATAATAAGTGGTTTGGAGGCGCTTTGAAGAAAAGTTGTTTTCGTAGCTTTTAGATGGCAAAATGCCGATTTTTGCCTAAAAAATCGACTTATTTGTTATTGTAAAATTAATAATTATTTTAAAAGAATCTTGTTTTTACCTGTTTCGAAACAATCAGTTTAGTTGATTTCGAGTTATCGTACTTCATCTTTGAAAATTACAAGGTTCGGAAAACGCTTTAAAGCTTAGGTTACCAAAAAATTATCAATAAAACTCCATAATTCTTTTATACTTACACAGAGTGGTCGATGTCTGGTCCATAGAGCAAAGAGCTTTCATCTAGAACAACTAGAGCATTTTTTTTTCCTGTATACGCAAAACTCTTTCTTTTTTAGTGTCGTGCGCCGTTCAGTTGAAAAATTTTTAAAATATTTTGGAAACATAATAAAATAGTGTAAAAAAATATTAGATAAAGAGCTTATTATGCACATAATAGTGAATTATAATGAATTATTAGAAAACAAAAATTAAATATCAAGAAAAAACTTTTTACCGTCGGCATGTCACGAGTAGTTAATTCAACTGAGTATATAGCAATCCTAGTTTTCCAACTGAATTAAAACTGGATTTAATTAAAATTAAAAACAGGATGTCAGCCTTGAGCCTAGAAAAAATGTATAAATAGAAGAGAATGCAAAAAGGTGTGAAGCTAAAGCACACAAGTAATGTTATGGGAAAGGGTTGGTTTTGCTATCCGGATGTAAAAAATATCCTTTCATTTACATATATTAGAATATTTCAATTCTATTAGTGGCACGGAAGTGTTTAGATTCTCACGCTAAGAACGGGACCTGCACACAATGTCGTGAGTTTCATTGTACAATATTTAAGAATATGCAAATCGAATTTTTTTGTAAATACTGCGACCATAGCGCTGAATAGATTGGTTGTAAAATATCTTAGAACTATAATTATTATTATTTTATTTTATATAAAATACTTATACCAAAACAATTACTAAAACTAAATAAATAAAACTCATTTATTCATTTTATTGAATCGTTCATCTGTCAAAGTCAATTAAAAAAATAAATGACTCTCATAAGTCATAATAAAAATTTATTACCAATGCATTTAGCCCTCCATGAAATACAGGCAGGAACAAGAAATATGCAACAATGTAAATTTCACACCTCGCAAATTATACTTACTGAACCCTTTTTTTTAAGTATATTACAAAATTTTATTCAGACGCTGTTGCAAATCATTTAATAATAGTGTTGCAAATATAAAAACATAAATTTGGCCATTGTGTGTGAGATTTTGATTTTAAATATGACAAAAAGATTTACAGTGATTTTAATGCATTTTCATTTAGCATTGACCACACTAAACTAATATTTTAGGTGCAAAGTTTAGTTTGCTTATTTTTTAGTCCTTAGCCTTATTTGCAAAAAGTTTTACATATGTTTATTGATATAAAATACGTGTCATGGGATTATCTTCGCAGCCTAGTTAAGTTTACTATACATATTTTGCTGAGCTATACATCTTTAAAAAGCTACCTTAAATTTAGTAATCCCAGCAACTGGCATACTTCAAATATCAAATGATATTTTTACTTTGTTGGCTATAAGTAATGTTGCTAGTTTCAACTAACTAGTTCCAAACTTGTTGCAAGTCAATTGGCTGCCTCTTAGAAACTGTTTCCAATTTTACAGGTAAAAGGGGACAATAGCAGTTAGAAACTAACTAGGCAGTAAAATTATTCAAAAACTATTAAAAATGAACTACTTGAAAAGTTTTTGATAAAAAGATCTGATTGCTTTTTCTTTGGGTTTGCAAACCTTCAAGATACCTATGGTAAGATATTAGATCATTATTTTCAAAATAATTTAATAAATTTGTTACCACCTTGAAATTCTGTTTTCATTATAAGAAGTTAGACTGAAGTTTTCTTATAAGGAAATTTTACACGAAACCTCAAGTTTCAAGGATTAGAAACGTTTAATCCTTCTAAAGTTATTTTTCCGGTTTCGATATTTACGATATAAAATTTTTTCTTTGAAAAAACATAAATTTTGTTTCGAAACTTCGAAACAGTGTGAAAGTAGTAAACTGCCTTAATTGTGTCTAAGATAAAATTTTAACTTCGAAAGTTGGAAACATTCATAAAACTGAACTTAGTGATCATTTTACGCAAGAGCCTGGTCACGGCAGACTTACCTCATTTACGTCATTTTAGTCTAATACAGGGGTAGGCAACGCGGCGCCCTCGCTGGACTAATGTAAATGTATGATAGCCAGAGCGATTTACTTACTCCCCAGCGGAAAAAATGGAATGGACTTCGCACAGAGATACATCAGGAAATGTTATGCGCAAAAAAAATCGGTTTCCAACACGTATTTACGATAGTAACAAAAATTATTAATTCCATAAGATCGGGAGCTATGCAACACAGATTGTTTAAATTAAATTACTTATAGAATTATACAATTATTCTTATAATTATAAGAATAGAAAAATTTTAAAATGATAAGAAATAAATTTAAGAATAAAATGAGTTTGGGTATACTACAGGTGGCTGAGCAGAGGTAAAATACTTAAGCGGTTTATCATGCTTTTGCCACAAATAAAGGAATTTATTGCATCAAGAGGCGAATTTTACGAGCAATTAGAAAATAAGCATTGGCTAATCGACCTCGGATTTCTGACAGATACGGTAAAGTTGACGGCAAAGTTGAATGAATTAAATTTTAAAATACAAGGGAAAAATCAGCATATCGCTGACATGATTAGTGCAGTAAATGCATTCAAATGCAAGTTACTGTTGATGAAATCCCATCTATTGTAAAAATCATTATCACATTTCCCAAATATAAAATATACTGTTGAGAGTTTGAATTTGAATAGTAAAAATTTTACTGCTACATCATATTAAGAAATTATAGATAAGCTGATAGAAGAGTTTTCTTCTACATTTGAGGATTTTGCAGCATTAGAACCTGCTCTAAGATTTTTCATAAATCCATTCAATATTACTGAAGATGATGTCCTTGAAATAGTTTCAGTGTATTTCGAGCTTCATAATATCGAAGACCTAGAATTAGAAATAATAAGCTTGCAAAGTGATATTATTTTAAAAGCGCATAGTAATGATAAAATATTTTGGAACTTAGTCGATGAAAATAAGTATCCTATTTTAAGGAAATGTGCGCTAAAAATTTATTCATTTTGTGCATCAACATACAATTGCGAGTCTTTGTTCTCAAATATGAAATATTTGAAATCAAAATACCGAACAAAGCTTAATGACTCACATTTAGATAATTGATAATTGATTTAGATAATTGTTCTTAGACCGGGAACTCTAAATATATCCCCAATTATAAGAAATTAGCTGAAAATATGGACACCCTAGTTACACACTGACTTATATGTATCATTATGTATGACACCAACAAAATAAAGTTATAAAAAATCTGCCTATTTATAATTGTTGATTATTTGTAAAATATGCGCCCTCGGTGATTTTCAAATTTAGAATTGCGCCCTTAAGGACAAGCAGGTTGCCGACCCCTGGTCTAATATGTGTTCCGACAGGTATGGGCATTTTTTAGTTTGAAAATTGGGCCATTTTACAGGTAATTGGACGTAAAGGTGCTAAAAAAGAGAGCTAACCTACGTTATAGTAGCAAGGCTAGTTTTTACATATATTATAAAGAATATTATTTCAAACAAATATGTGTGATTGGCAGAAACTTTGGGTGGGCCAAACTTCGGCAGACTCAATAAAACCTAATTAAAAATAAGGCCATCTACGTCATAGTAGCAAAAATGAATTAAATGAACAGCTGTTCGAACAGTCACAGTTCTTATATATATATTAGTGATTATATTGATATAGTTATTTTGAAAAAATATTTAAATTGAAAAGTAAAATATTATGGTGAGCTATGATTTTTATCCAAAAAGACTATTAGAATTAAAACATATAATTTTCAAATAAGTTTTTCAAAATACCAATAAGAAAATATCAGTCATCCATATACATATCTATACATATTATGTACATATATATATATATATACATTACATATGATTTAAGTCAGGGTTGTTCCTCGACTTTAATTGTCTACACTTCAGCGTAAACAATGCGTAGAAAATTAAATTTGGCGTAGAAAATGTCAATTATGTCGACAATGACGTATACAATATTTTAGGTTAGGATAATATTTCACGGTCATCGTCATACAATTTAAAATGTCAAATATGATTGTGATCCTTGTTTTGATAGTTTATTAATTTAGTTTTGTCAAATTTGGATTTTATAAGAAATTTTGAAACATGTTGGGCCGACATATTTAGTATATTTACAACCAAATCCACTTTCATTGTCTACGCGTAGGGAATGTAGACAATAAATTATTGTCTACTTCGAATTGTTGACGTGTAAAGGATGGCGTAGTCTACATGATGTAGACTACGTCGCACAACGCTGATTTAAGATTTTCTGATTGTGTTGGGTTTGCGAGGTTATGATGAATATGTTCAAAATTCGTACCAAAATGTTTTAAGGTATGTGTTTAAATGTAAGTATATAAGCTCACAATACACTCACATAAACTCACTTTTTGACTCTGATAAAATTTTATGCTATTTTCTGGGAGCTTCGAATCAATTATTCCCATATAGTTTTAAATTTTTTTCAAATATAAATTATCAAATGATATGTTATAAATATAAAAAAAACAATAAATTTTGTGAAGTAAATAGTATTATAGCATTTATAAGTATGTCAGCTGATTTGGTGCATTATTTGAATGTCCAGTTTGCTTTGATTATGTTTTACAACCAATATTACAATGCCAAAGTGTTCATTTAGTTTGTCCATTAATGCCGTTCAAAATTAACTTGTTGTCCAACATGTATAGTACGGAAATGCATGAAAATGCATTCAGCTATTTTTTTTCTTAACGAAGCAAAACTATTGTAGTTTTACACAAAAGCATTAATGTGTAAAATGCATTCAAAATTTGACAGATGTCATTACATTGGATGCAATGTTTTGTCAAAAATAGCATTTTTGTGATAAAATTATTTATTTCAATGATTCCACCTTAAATGCATTTTTATTGCATTTTATACACTCAATGGCGGTAAATGATCAAAAAGGCCACCCCTATTCAATCATTTTATAGCCATAATACTTGCTAGTTCAGCTTTCACAGTGCTATATGTCTTTCTAATTGTAAGTTATTGAATTCTCTTCCTTAATACTCCTATACATTTATTTGGAATCATTGTCGGATCTATATTTTAATATAATGATAATTTTTATTATTAAAATAAACATTTCAGGTTACCTAATTGACTCTCTATACCACTTGATTTTGTAGTTAATCTTTTTTCAGGTGGTTTTCCAGCTGTAATTTAATCAGAGCATCTCATTTGAGCTAATTTTTGCAAGTTAATTATATTTTGCAATTTCTCAGTCATATTTTCCCGAGACGTTGTTTTATCAGATGACTGGGAATCATCATCAGCCAGCAAATCAGTTTCTGAGGATACTTCAGTTTAGTATTTTAATTCCTTTGCATTATTTTTTAGAATAGGAGGGCTTACATTAATTATCTTTTCAACAGGCAAAGATTCACCATTGGATGAAGATGGTTTTAATTCTTTGAATCCTTTTAGCTTAGAACGGATTAGACTTAAATCATAATCTCTTCCTTTTATATCCCTCATATTATGATCTTTTGTTTCACTTTGAATACTATTCCAAGATAATTCAGTTTTAATCACAGGCACATTTCCAATATCTTCAATTTCTTGATTGGGCATATCATGTGCATTTTTTGATTGATCATTTAATGATTTTGTTGTTGTTTCATTTAAATCAGATTTTGAACTATATGGAAGGGATACGTCTAAAATATCATTTGAAGTACGACGCAGTAATCCCGGTTGAGCACGAAAATACGCCTCTGGGTGGGAGCAGGCAATTTTGTTTGGTTTGAAAATGTTGGTAAAGGCGTTAACGATCTTGGAGGGTGAGAATCACATTTCCAACATCCACGTTTACCTGTTCCTTGTCCTTTTCGCTGCTGTAAAAGTCATGATGATTCTATTTGCTTTGTCCGGTTATTAGAAGGATGTAAATTATTCGCGGAATTTATACTATGAAACTTTTACCGTTTCGATTTACTTGTTGAAAAGTTTTCATCAATTCTTTCCTTTGGTATCCGTTCATCATAACATGTATTCCATTCTGTGTAATGAACAAAATACAAGGTTGTACCTTGTTTTGTGGATATTTCAATTACTTTTGTTTCATGATAATAAACTTTTAGTTTATCTCTAACTTCTACTGGAAACTCAGAAGTTGCAGGGATTTCAATATTATGGCCTTAACTTTTCTTGAACTCCTTGAAGATTTACGTTTCGTTTTTGTAAAATCAATATTCAGTTCACTTACAGTTTCTAATTCTTCAACTTGTAACATAATTTTAACTTCTTTAATTTCTAGTTTAGGTGATGCTACAGAATTAGCCCTTACTAAACTTCTGCCTTTTGTTCGATATGAATTTCTAGGTTTCATTGACATAAAGCAACCAAGTTTTCTCTCAAGTTCTTCAAATGGTTGGAAAAAATTTTTGTATGCTTGCTTTACCAAATTTGTCACACTTACTATAGATGGATAAAAGCCCAGTCTCATTGTTATAGCTTTCCACTGATTTTGACGAGTAACACGGTCGTATCCTCCTATCTTTTGAACAGCGCGGAATAATCTATAGAGATCTACATCTTTATTAGTTATTGAGGGAACTTTGTTAAGAGGTGTTCCACGATCATCCATGTATTTATAAAGTTGAGTTAAAAAATGAGCTCTTTCTTCCCGCGATTCATCGTCTGAGCTATCTGAATCTAATTCTCCTTTATATTCACTAGAGCAGTTTGATAAACCAAACAATGCATCTCTATCCCAATGTATAGGAAGGATATCATTATCCAAGCATTCTATTGCTGCTTGAACACCAAGCCCTTCATACTTGGCAGCCATTTCGCGAGAGTTTTGTAATGTTTAATTTATTGTAATAAAATAAACAACTTGAAAAATATTCAAAGTTTTTATTAAAATATTATTTTCAAACAATAATTCACAAAAATTACTTTTGACGTTTATCTACAAAAATTTCTTTTAACAAAATTTACTTTCAACTTTATCGTTTAAGAGTGGTATTCAGACCGACTCTTATAATCTAAGTTTAATATTTATTTCAATCTATGTATTTAATACTTTAAAAGTTGCATAGATTGCGTGGGAAGCTAATTCAGTTTATGAAGCATTTTTGATGAGAAAATTCTTAAGAATTTTGTCTGCATCAAAAATACTTCACAAACAAAAATATTATATTTCACGTTGGAATTTAGTCCAACGGAAAAGGTATTCGAATTACAGATGATGTAACTAGAGTGAATTCCATCACTTCTTTCTTCATCACAGTATAGTACGTTCCATCCTTAAAAGATGGAATACTCATCCTCTAATTCGAACTGCAAATGTCGGGTGCCCCTTGCATTTTGCCCACTCTGCCGACCTATTGTTACGCCACTGCTTTTAAGCTTTGCTATCTGTATTATATTTCATTATGCTTTTTATTATAACTGTTTTATTGATCCTATTGATTTTATATATTTTTCTGAATTTCCTTTTGCAATTTTGCAACAAAGAATGTTGCATCAAAAATTCTATTATTCTAGATGGCTTCACTGGTAGGAATACCATAACACTGCATCATTTTTTTATTTCAATTGAACTTTAAATACAAAAAACTTTTTTATCTTCAGGTAAATGCACCCTTACCATAAATTTTTTATTCCTTTTGAAATTGTAATAAGATAGGTTAATTCATTGTTTCTTATTATATATAGATTAAAATATTTTGCCTCTTTTTTTTACTATCTAATGGATCTTGAGTTATAGTATTCAAGCCTATTAGCAGTCTAACTTGAGTCAGAGTCAGTAAGGTCTTATTTGGTCAAATCGATATACCAGGATAGCAAAAGAATTCTTTACTTTTTATTAAGTTGTCATTTAAATGACAGTGAGCTATGTAAATAAATTAAAACGAAGGAAAACGCTGTAAGTAATACCCACATATATTCAGAAATCCAGTAAAAGCTTCAACTAGACATAAAGAAGAACAATAGACGTAATTAACCTAATAGTCAGGTTTTTCTCTGAACCCTGACCTGTTAACCTGATAAACTACATGTTACTACATTATAAACAGTTCATAACAAAACAAGCCTCCTGTCTGTAACCCAATAAGAAGGGAATCCCATTCAAAATAATTTCAATGACGTAAATATTAATTATTCTAACGATTACACATAATTACTTTCAATCCATCCTGAAAGCTACTTTCATTAATTAATGCTACAAGGGTTCTTTGATTAAACAAATTTTTAAATTCTTTAAGCACTTTTTAAATGATATTCCCAAATTTTTACTGTGGTATCTGTTATTAGACTAATTAGATTTCCTCACTTGAAACGATAAAGAAATATAGAAGCAAAAAGAGCTCAATGATATTACAGAACAAAGATGTTTTTTCCATAAACCCAATTAAAATATCCTTAATAAATTTGGCTATGACGTCATAAAGCCTAACATAGTCCTTAGCTAGATGCTCGTACCACCTTTTGACGAGTAGAACATTCATATCTCACCCAAAATGAATCCGCCCCGTCGTATATATTTTTTATGTTGCCCTTAATCCTAAATTTTTACTTGTTATTTAAGATAGATCTAAGGGCTGTCTGAAATGGCAGTTGAACCAAACAAAAAACTCGTAAAATTAAGGGTGGGTAGCTCTTCTGAAATTGTGTGTTATACGCACACAAATAAGCTACTTCATTTTCATTTAAATTTTAGAGATCTATAAGGGAATGATTGTTGAGAGATGCGTAAAGACACACCTATTCCTCAACGTTAGGGTAACATTTTTTTGTGGCAAGCGATTGGGGTGTATGGTAGCCTTTATGCTCATAGAGCACGCACTATAGGTGCATTTGGGACTCCTTAAAATACCATAAATAAGCTATTTTTGCTTATCTTATATGTTCCTTAAAATTTCTTTTCAAAATCTTTTATGCCTTTTACAAGTATGATGATGGTTGAAGAAATAAAATTAAGGAAATTCGATTTATATTAAAATCTACAAAATGTGCTATAGTCCACCCTTCGATTTCTTTTGTATACATTTCGTATTTATTTTTCTTTTCGTGTTTTTTTTTATTATCAGTAGGAATGGGGTCGTTCAAATGGTGCAATCAATTCAAATCGCGCACAAACTCTGTTGATTTTTTATTCTTTATTTGATTAAAAAGAAAAACTTTTCTTTATTATAAACTTCTTAAAATTCAAGAGTTTTTTAAAGTTAAGCAGATATTCTGTTTTACATTGCTTTAAAATGAATCAAAACCTTGCTCCGGGGTAATTTGGCAAAGGAAAAAGCTATGAAGTAATTGAAAATCAATATATATTCAGGTTGGTAAAGATGTTGCCCAGGTGCCATTTAAGTTTGTTGAAAAATTGATTTAATGTAAGAATAGTGCTATTTAAAAAAAAGATCTGGCATTATTTTGAGATGTGGTACAGTCTTGGTTAGAAAATTTTTTTTTTGCGGAAGAATTTTAAATCAGAAAAATTTTGAAAATTAACTTCAAAAAGTAGATTTCTCATTTTATTTTAAGAAAACAATTTTGGTGTATTAAAAATTAACATTTTTGCTTTTTATGAATAGCTTATTGAAATTGAATTATGGATAGGTGACAAAGAGAGTAGCCGAGATAGAAATAGCTCCCATACATGTTAAACTCTTAAACAAAATAGAGTTTTGCTACCTGTAATATTTACATATATAATGGACTAGTAGGGCTATGACAAGAGAAATATTTGCTCTGATATTTTGGTTGGCATTGTCAAAGTCCTCAAGAAAATTGTGTATGAAGTCTTTTGAAGTAAATTATTTTTAAAAACTTTGTTGAAATAATATCTAATCTATAATAATGATAATAATCTCTGGATCTAAGTAGAAAGAAATCTACTCATAAATCGAAAAGGATATTAAAAACTCTTGTAAGTAAAAGTTAAATCAAATATAGACAAAGAAAAATGTCAAAATCACATGTGTGTGTGCATCAGCTATGCGTGTGTTAAAATTAGATAAAAAAGTAAATAGGTATCTATCTTGAATTTCCAGAAAACCAGAGAAGACTTTAAAAACTACTCCCCATGAACTTTTGTATTTTATTAATTTGTTGGTCGTTCAGAGTCAAAAGAGTTGAATTGGCTTATTTCAATAAATGGAGATATAGCTTTTAATTTTTTTTTTGTGAAACTTATTATCTTAAATTTTTAGTGTTTTTCATAATAAACACATGGTCAAAACTTGAATTTCAAATACATGAAATTCAATTTTTCATTGCTTCAGCTATTGGGCATGTAGTACTGAAATTTTAATTGCAAAAAATAATATTATATCTATTTGAAAAATTTACACCTAAAAACAAAAATAATTTAAGAATATTATTTTATACTACTTTAAATAGAGCAAGTTATAAGTTTTATTAAACTACCTGGGAGAAACGATTTGTAAAGGTTTAGACCAGGGATGGCGAACCTTTACGTATCAACGTGCCATTTATCTTAAGAAATGTTTAATGAGGTCTTAGACTTACTATCAAATAATTTTATCTTTGTGATAATTGGGGAAATAATAATAATAAATACTATCAACTCAAAACTCTTTATTTACTACAAAAAAATAGGAGCATTTTGCAATTTTTCAATTATACGCGTAATTAAATTTAAGTAAAATTAGTGTGACTTCTGTTGTTGCAGATTAGATGATAATAACATAAGAGAATGTATGCTCAACTAGAGTCATCTGTTAAACGGTTTCTAATCTAATCTTTAATGTTATTTATCTCTGAAAATAATAACTCGCAGGCATAGGTTGATGAAAATATTGTTAAAATAGCATCAGCCAGCTTCAAACAATTAAATGTGTCTGGTAACGCATTTCATGTTTCCAAAATTTTCTTATTAGCATTTTATATTACTTGTTAATCTTTCTGTTTCAATTAATTCTAACTGTTTCCTTGTTTCAATAAATTTTTGAATCCATATTAAACTAGACTCGAAATTAATCAGCTGCATTTGAAATTCTTCAATTTCCAACCAATCGAATTGGGACAAATTCAGTTTATCAAATGACGTCACATCAGGGTACAAATAAACTTGAATATTTCCAATAATTCTTTGAACTGAGAAAATCTCACTGAAAATTCCTTGATTGAAGAATCAATCACAGAAATAAATTCTTCAGTAGCTCGGTCTTCGTCTGGTTTCTCATATATTTCTAAATCGTTGATATATTTTTTCAAATTTGGAAAATACTTCTAGTTTCTTGTGATAATATCGTTCCTGGAAACTGTCAGCTTAGCCTCAAAAGCGCGAATGAGATCGATCATGATGATTATTGTTTTATTTATGCCTTGAAGCTTCATGTTCAACTTATTTAAATGTTCGCATATATCTCTAAAAAACATCAATTTTGAAAGCCACATAACATCCAACAGCTGTGGGTATTCTTCAACTTTTTCCCCATTTTGCAGAAACAGTCTGACTTCTTCCAAGCAATCAACAGATCTTTGAAGCACGTTCCCGCGACTCAAGCAGCGAATATTATTGTACATGAGTAAGCCATTGTATACTGAGTTGACTTTATCTAACAAAGCATTGAACTTTCGCTTGTTTAAAGCCTACGATGAGATGAGGTAGACTACCACCGTTACATTACCAAGGGATGTTAAATCACTCTTAGTACACAAGGCTTGTTGGTGAATGATGCAGTGGAATTGAGGAATCAAATACCCTACGTCTGTTTTAAATAAACTTATGAAACCATTTCTTTTACCCGTCATATTTAGAGCACTATCAGTTGTTATGGAAACAATTTTTGTCAAATCAATTTCTTTTTCAGCAAGCAAATTTTTAACAGCCCTACAAATATCAGTGCCTTTTGTAGTTGTTAGAAACGGTTTTATCGCAATTAATTCTTCCTTAATGACGTTTCCAACGCAATATCAAGTAAAAACAGCTAAACATGCAGATTTAGTGACGTCAGTGCTTTCGTCAAGACATAGCGATATAAAAAAAGCAGAGATAATGTCAATTTTTTGTTGATATCTTACATTTTCGGCCAGTTTTAAGATTCTTTCTTTTATTGAGTTTCTGGACAGAGGAGTATCTTTGAGGCGCTGAATTATCATATATTTATTATCGAAATCATCAAAACGAGAGGGCGCGCATGTTAACCAGACTTCCGTCATAGACTCTCCCTCTTGAAGAGGTTTACAATGCCGAGCAATGACATTTGCAGCCGCGTAACTTGCCGCGCTCGTATAACAATTTTTGCGAACATATTTAATCATAGATGTTGACTGTTCATTTCTGTCTTTCAATGCACTTGCAAATTAATTCTTTTTGCTCTTTTGCGCTTTTTTGACTAATGGATTCGTGGTTTGTTTCAAAATGCCATTTCACGGACGATGTTCTACATACCACTGTTCCAAAACATAAAACACACACCGCCTTGTCATCTCTACTAATCATGCCATATTTCTCTGTCTACTAAGTTTGAAATTCTCTGATATTCTTTCTATCTTGCACTTTTTGTTTTTTTGCTGAACTAGCCATATTAAATAACACTTAAAATCACAAATAAAACTCAAATAAACTTTAAAATACAATTATATCAACGAATTTTACTCTTACGTTATGCATAAACAAATTATGCGTATTATGTAACGGAGCGTGAATTTCGTTTAGGCTTCACATCTTAAATGTCCAAATACAATATTTACCATTCTAGTAATTAATTAATTTAATTCATTTATTTCTCTTAAATCAACAAGGATACAATTTTTTTGTTTTTGGTTCTTTTTTCAATTCTTTCCACTCAAGCTGATAAATCAAAACTGTAGAAAACCTTCAGAATTTCTAGCTAGCTAGTACTTTTGATTACATAGTAAAATGGCACATAGAGGAAAAAGAAACCTATTGTTGCATATGAGAGCGCGAATTTCTATAAAGTTGTTATAAAATTTAGTGTGTTCAGAATATTTTATTTTTTTTGTAGGCGTGCGTGTTTCAGTTAGGCGTCACATATCACATACAATTTGTATGGAACTCATGAAAATTTTTCTGATTTTTTTTGTTTTGACACGGCGCCACCGTGTCGCATAGTTTGAATGCACCTGTGATGATAGTTACAAAAATTGATAATAAAACCGAGGGTGCTTAGGGGCACCCTAAGTTGGTGACAGATCACTAGAGGAGTCGTGTCATGTAATTATGAATTTCGTGATCAGTGACGTGCCCAAAATATTCTGTCGCGGAATAAATAAGTTCTTTCTGTTAAATTATAAAAAAAAATAACACAACAAATAATAATTTTTGTACTCTTTATTAAGGAAGTTTAGCTAAGTAAGTTAGCAACTACATTCTAATTTCACAATTGTATGACTATTTAGCACACTTAACTTCAACTATCTTCAAACTAACTTCAAACTTCAACATGGTTTATGAATTGAATAAATTTGAATGCTCTATTTGTATATTAGATATGTTTGCAAAAACTTGTTCAACACAAAATTTATTTAGGTTCTAAAGTTTAAAGATGAAATTTTCAAAGTCTATAAAAAGTATTCATGTTGTTACAAAAAGTAACAAATGGTTACTATCAAAAGCAAAAATGACTTTTTTTGAGTAGATTTTATATGGCTAATATATTTTTGATAAGTAATGAAACTTTTGTTTTTTTTTTGACAAAAATATGTTACAGTAAAACTGAATTTATAATTCTAGCATTATTCTAAAAAAAAAGAAGATTTTTAAATACTTGTAGCTACAAATACTCGTACATCAGGAAAAATGTAATGTTTGTTGTGGTTTATGGGCAAGTGACATGCCCAACATCCTTTATAAGTAAAACAATCGACATATGAAATGAAAACTCTTAACGAACAAATCATCTAAAGGCGTTGAAGTGTTGTTTGTAAAAGTATATGAAATTACTTTTTAATATTGATAAATCAGAATTGATTAATACATTTCTAGCAAACCAAAGACCCTTTAGTAGCGGAACACAAGCCAAGAGTGGTGTTTCATTGGTTAGCTTATTTGAACTTTTTAATCAAGATAAACACCTAGGATATTTTTATATATCCATAGTTAAAAGCCTTTGCATTCTGAGCCTACTCATTTTATTCAGATGGTTTTAAAAATAAATTTTTTATTTTAGGGCTACAATATTTTTACTAATTCTAGTTTTTCGTTTTATTTAAGTACCTAACCTAGCCAAACTTAATTTGTCTGTATATTTTACAATATTATATATTTATTTAATTAAAGAAGAACAAAAGTGTAAATTTCACTCTTCCTGTAATAGTGCGTTTTCACTGACCTTAGTACTTAGTATTTAGTACTTTTTTAAAAGTATTTTTATGGGAAATATCTAGTTTATTTCTCAAATAATAGTGCGTTTTCACTGAACTTAGTGCGCAGTACCTACTCAATAATTATTATTAACATATTTAAAATCTAATCTAGAGATTTCCAATCAAAATGCTTTTAAAAAAGTACTAAATACTAAGTACTAAGGTCAGTGAAAACGCACTATAAGCCAGCTTACTGGCCTACCTATAAGAAAAAGTCCTTGACCTACTGGACTCCTTTATCTGAAAATTAATTACAACAACCAACATAGAAACAATGGGAATAGATTTATTCTGACCATACTCCTGTTCTCCTTTTACTTATGTTAGTGCAAAACTCATTACAAAAAAGAAAAAAATTAATTTTACAAATAAATCGACTGACTGGAATAAATTCAGGGAAAAACTGGATGAAATAATTACATTAAAAGTAAGACTCAAAAGTGACGATGAACTAGACCAGAAAATAGAAACTTAATTAATCACATTAGAATAGCAGTAAATGCAGCACTCCTACACTAAAAGAATGACGTGAATATGAATGATATGTGTTCCAAACGTTATTATTTTTGTTTTTTAACTAACACACTTCTTTTAACTATTAAATGTATTTAATTTAAATATTAAAGAAATCATTATTTGATTTTAAGAACAAACATTCAGTTAGTTATAAACATGAAAATAACAGAAAATGAGCTCTTAGAAAAAAGTTTTTGCTAATAATGAAAGAGCAATTAATGGAAAAAAAGAAAAAATTTTCTTTTGAAAAAATTAAAATTGTAAAAACATAAATTTTAGCCATTTAAATTCACTATCTTTTAATTTTATTAGAAAATTTTGTTTGTTACATTTTTAAAGAGCTTGGATATATATAATAATGATTTTTATAATTGAAATTTAGTTTTGCTAATTTAATACATTTATTTAGGATTATAATTCCATGAATAACTTTTATTTTACTCTTCAAAGTAATAAGCGCAATATTGTGCTGCATTTAATTCTTTAAAAGTAGTATTCAGTGTATTAGCTCATTTGTAGTTTTTTTTAAATTTTCAATTTAAGCAAAAAATGCTGCTTTATTCCCATAAACAGCTCTCTAGTATCTCATTGAGGATATCAATTTCTATCAGATCAAATTTTTTTATCATTCCATTACTCGTAACCCCTAGTCATCATAGTCTGGTCATATAAATGCCGAATTTGCATACTTGTAAAAAACAATATTCCTAGTTTGAATCAGCTTTGAGAGCAAACAAAAAAGGATCCCTTGACATAAAAAAGAATAATATTAATTTGAAACTCACAAAAAAATGAAGCAGCCGTTCGTGGTAAAACAAAATCGTCGTACGTCTTTTTTATCAGTGAGATTTTATTAAAGGAAAACAATAAAAAAAACACAGCTTCCATATGCAAATTAACATCCGTTTGCTCCTTTAGACATATGTCTGTTGAAGCCTAACTAGGAAAAAGTTTTTTAATATATGCCTTTGGTTGGCTTTGTTACAAACCCTTTTTTATTATTCACAGTAATCAAATCAAGGCGGAGATGGATCTTTTGTTCAGCACTAAGGATGTCCATGAGAAACCTTAAGTTTATTTTTAAGGATCATGGGAACACTTTCAAAGATCATTGATATTTTTAAGTATAAGAATTTCAAATTTATTTTTAAAAAGCCCATAAGTTTCTAATTTTTAAAAGTGAAATAAGCTGTACTATTACTACGTAATGGAGGTATTCGCTTAAGCAGTGGTCGTTTTACAGGTAGTGTTAACGTTAATTTGCATATAAATCGATTGGTATGCCTTTAGGCTCGCGTGTTGCTAAAGCTGTTAACCTCAATTACTATATTAGGAATTCATAGGAGTCTTGCAGATTGACTTTGCTGACTTTCATACCTGATGAAGTGTGAAATTTCATTATTGAAGCCATATTGTTAAATACCGAGGGTGATAATGTGTTACCCTATTATGAGAGTTATTAAAGCTAATGCGTTGTTCAGCATAAATTTCCTTTACCTGGAAAAAATGTTAGAAAGTACTGAAATCTAATTTATCGAATTTACAAACAATTTAATGCCAAAGTTACTGTTAAATGTATATTTTATTAATGAATTTTTTTAAAAATACTATCACTAATTTATCAATATGAAACTTTATGTTATAAAAAGAAAATAAAAATTTTCAAAATTAAATTTACTTATTTGAAAAAAACTTAATAGAAATGTGAATTGTGGTGAATAAAAACCAACTTAAAGAATATGGCTGTAATTTCTTGATATAGGAATTTTAAAATTTTATTAATTATAAATCGCCTATAATAGTTGGTTTACACCAGTAACGAAACCATGCTGTCGAAACCACCAAACTTGATGATTTCCGAAGAGGGTTTACACCGGCGTAGTACGGAAATTATTAGTGTTATTAGAGAACTTCATACAACTTCTAGATTTTTTTTTGATCTCATAAGATATATGCTTTTTAGTTTGTAATTTTTTGAATTTATAAGTTAACTTATACTTCACTTAGGAAACTCACTGACGAACCGATAATTTGTTTCCAAAACTTCTCTCTTTAACTCTTCACCGAATATGAGCGCTTATTTTTCTCATAAACTCAAAAATATTCTGATAGCATGATCAAAATTTGATCAAACTCTTGGGTGTATATATTAAAACTAATTTATATTCTCAGACAAAAGGTGAAACTTTGCAATTTAAATGGTAATGAATAATGAAACAATTACAAAATTTCGATATTTTTATTTTACTGATTTTACAAATTGATATTAGTTAATTTTCTAACTAAAAAGCCAAAATTTTTATATGATTTGAATAAGTCATGCCTTCATGCCTGTCATGCCAACTATTTTTACAAGTGCAATAAAAATCAATTAAATATTGAATGATGTATTTGATATTGTAATTTAATTAGTTATTATCTAAAATTGTGCTTTTATCACTTAATTCTTTAGTTCCTTGGTTGCTATTTGATAGAATATCACTCGTAATACATGATATTGTTTTGTTATATTAATACTAGAAAAGCCTTTATAGTCTGCTATTGTGGTTTAATTAAGGACGATAATAATTCTACCGTAGGTGATTCATTTTTCATTAAGTTATTTAAATTTTCTTTATCATTAGATTTTATCTCATTAATATTATCATTTATCAAAGTTATATTTTCATTTGATTTCTTCAAAATTGGATCAAACTCTTTTAAACCATATTTATTAATAAAATTTGTATCATCTGACATACTATCCTCTATTTATTTGAACTATTGCGAAAGCCGACTTCGAAAATATTTTGGGCTTCATTCATTATACAAATCTACGGAAACTACCTTTCAAGGGTAGTGTGAAAACCATATTGTAAAAGTAGTTTCGTCTGGAATTTTCATACAAAACATGCAATGGTGGTTTCGACAACATGGTTTCGTGACCGGTGTAAACCGGTTATTAGTGTACAAAGTCTTGTTTCCCTTTTTAAAAACATTTTAATGCTTAGAATGTAGCAATAAAGCCTATCAGAACTTAAAGTATTATGCATCACATGCATAAAGTATGCATTTCACAGACGACAGCAATCAACGAAAGTTGCAAAGGTATTTAAGCAATAAAACGGTACGTAGTCAAAATATGTCCAATCACTGTTCTTACTTCAAAACCATAATTGCTAATTATGCTAATACTCTGTCTAAGCCTCAATGGAGAATGTATATAAGCAAACTAAAACGTTTTTTTTTCTATTATTAAAATTCGCACATTTACATATTCTATTCCAAATGTTCCTTTTGAAGGTAAAATTATGTATGTTCATTTGAAAGTCATTTTTTAAAATTTTAGTATTTGTCATTTGTATACAAAAACAAATTATTTATGAAAACTTTCTTCCACTTAAGCTGGCTTTCAGATTTCCTTAATAAGGTTAGTAATGAAAGCAATTAAAAGCTAGAGAATGACGACAAAAGTTGGCAGAAATTTTTGGAAAGATAGCACTAGATATGCTGATTTCTACATGTATATTTATATATTATTAATTGCGAATGGACGATGAAAGATGAATAGAAACACTGGCGTAAAAATTCTACTAGTAAAGTCTCTAAAATCTTGTAACGCTTTAGTTAGTTGTTAAACTGTTAAACTATTTTAACAGCAATTTCACTTGTAGTAACTTTTAAAGAAATCGTCTAAGAAGCTTTAGCATTTTCTCCTCTCAGTTGAAAATGGAATTATTTATAGTATCTGCTTTTAGTCTCTGGAAATAAGGGAGGCCTAATCTTGTAAATTTTATTAATGTGAAATTGATGACTTTTTTAGACATTGGATTTAATTGATATGCTTAAAATATATTTAACACTGTATCAATTGCAACTTTTTAAAAACTCAAAATATTCCTTTTTCTTATGAATGCTTTTAATGAATAATGAAGCATTCATTTGTGCTACATATGTGCTACTTAGCATGAAAAGGAAACAAATTAGAATTAATTAGAAATACTATAATCCTTTTTTATAGAATGCCTTTTTCCCAGCAGCTCAGATTTTTCTTCAAAGGGAACAAAGGTTGAATTGTATGAAAGAAAATCTATGTAATTTGCATATAAAACTGAAATCAGGTACCTTCCGGCTTGAAGAAGTAAAGCACGTTTACAAAACAAAAGGCGTTTTTTTAAATTTTGTATTTCTTTTAATACCTTTACTCATTTGAATGTTATGTAAAAGGCGTGGGAATAAAAATCAAACTAATTTCCTGAAGATAAATACTTAAAACTCTCTGTTAAATACATTGTAGCGAGTCTTAAATACAGTCAAGTTTCTAAATATTACAATGATACAAGACTAATTGATGTATCTATAAGTCAACTCTTGTACATTATTATGTAAACCTCAACTATATATTTAACCCATTGTTGTGTAAAATAGCATAATTGGCAATCAAATTTATCAATAAGCTTTGAGAGATTTGCAGAATAAAATGACAATATAAAAAATATCCTTATTGTTTGTTACAAATAACAACGGACCTGAACAAGTAGGCAATGAGAATTCTATTGAAAGGATTATTTATTTATTAAGTTTGAATTGTGCTGAGTATCTCATCAATTTTTTTCATAGTTAATATAAGGCAATATTATTCTCTTCCAATTTTAACAATGAGATAAAAGGTTGATTGCAAATCTACCCTACTTTATAACAAGTTTTCAATTTCTGCAACCCTCTTTATGATATTATGGAATTAATTGCTTATTGATCGTTGGTTAGAAGTCAAAATTGCATTAAAGTAAGGTATTAAAAGGGTTAAGAAAGAATTACAATTATTGATGAAAATGAAATTTCAGTTTAAGGTTTAATTCCTTTGAAAGTAAAAGCCTTAATACCTTGAATATTGAATGAAATTTATTAAAAGAGCAATTTGTGTATCGTAAGTTTAGAATTATTTCAGAATTTTAATGCACTATAAAAAAGGTGCAGTTACACATTAACCTTATATAGTAAAGTTATAAATTTAAACCAAGTTTTTCTAATTGTAAGTTAACTTATGAAAGTCTAACTTATCGCTAAAATTATCGGTGTTAAGGTTTATTTTAAACATATTTATGTTTATAAAATTATTGCATTCTGATAAGTGAGTATTCTAACTTTTGAATTCTATTGCGATATTATTTGATCTTAAAAAGGTAACCTTGCGTACTTTTGGGTTAAGGAAAAAGTGACAGGGAAATTTATGCTCTTAAGGTAAAACCAATTTTGTATTTAAAAAGAAATGAAACCCCTCTACTGCAGAATAAATGAAAAAATGTATAAAATTCTTTCTTTAGAGTTAAAGTTTTAAAACAAAAAATTTTTTTTCCTAAATTTGAAATTCAAAAATATATAAAAAATAAATTTAGCATCCAATACGAAGAATTTGGCATGAGATGATGTGCTCACGTTTTTCTCATGAAAAAAACAAAAGAAAGAAAATACAATACTAGCTTTGTTTTTGCTGTACTGCTATAATAAAATTTAAAACGTAAGAAATCCTGAAATTGCAATCACAGTACAAAATCATTCAATTATTATTAAAGCTGTAACAACAAATGTTAAATTTTTTGGTGACACATACACTTTAAATTAAAATTCAACAGACTAGTTTTTGAATTTGAGAAGAGCTAGGTGATGCCATGAGTATTTAATGTGTTATAAGCACATGGATTCTCCATACAAAATTTCCGTCGCTGTATTGTAATAATGAGTATAAGCTTCGGTGGAGAATGGGTATAAGTGAAATTTAGGTGGATGTTCAAGCATGGAACTTCCAAATTCAAAAATTTAAAAATATACAATGGTATTAAGTACTTTAAATTCAATTACTTCAATTAATCCATTCGTCATTATTCACAATATGGTTAACGAAACTTATCAATTCTTCTAAATTTAGCTTACTTCACACTTTTTGTCATGACGTCACAAAGTTACCCAATTATAAAACATTGACAAATTTAACAAAAGCTACGTAACCCATGTTATTTGCGTTACAATAAATTTTTTGTTGTTGTGAAGTTGTGTTTCCAAATGTTTTTAGTTTTTTTAAAAAAATTATATTTGAGTTTGCATTGAAAAATTAACTAGTATTGTTGGACTTTTTATAAATAAGCCTCTATAGCAGCCATTATTAATTCAGTTTGTAGTTTTATCTTTTTACGCTAATGTCCAATATGTCCTTATAATTATGATCCCCAAAAAAATATGTTTTACCAAATGAAATTAGAAATATTTACGATCATAACCCTTTTGGCCATATGTTGTTCACCTCAATTTAAGTCGTATTTGTCTAGTGAGGTAACATTTGGTGGACATAGGAAAGTTTTTTGATTGCTCATAAAACATGAAGCTATTCATCCAACCATCATATGTCAACAGTCTTTTAGTTTATTCATAAAAACATTTAATTTGCTAGATAAATAAATTTAGGGACCAAGTGAGCAGGAACTGAGCCTCCATATACAATACACAGGACTTAATAAAAAATTAAATCCTATGGTCCTTGAACTCATTTGAATAATTTAAATGCTTTAAATTTTTTTATATATATGAGGAGCTGCGATTGTGATTACAAGGTGTGTGTATTGTTGATCAACTTCTTTTAGATCCCTTTAGACTATTTCATTTTGTTATGTTTTGTTGTTTAACCAAGATTGGATCAGTCAAGACTTAAAAATGAATAAAATCATTTTGATATAGGCTTAGTCATAAGCGGTACCGGACGTGCTTATGACATGTTATGACGTACAATCTCTTTTCACAGAGTAAAGTAATGTGATTCAATGAAAAGTGAAGGATAATAAAGAACAATTCAGAATTTTCACATATGCTAATTAAAAATTTTATATTTTTAAAAAATTGGTTAAAATAATTAAAGTGAAAAGGAGGTTTTAAGCAGTTTAGTAAACTTGTTCTGGGTCTTTTGAGTTCCTTTAATGAATGAATAATAAAAGTTTTATAGCTTTTAACTAGTGTTTTAATATAAATACGAGTATTTCTTGTGATCAAATGCAAGAGTCTAGTTTAATGTGAATTTTTAAAAAATTTGGTTTTCAAGATAATTAGAATCTTAAATCTAAAGTGTGCAATAGCGGTGTTTAAACTAATGCCAATGAGGCAAAATTGCATTTTTTCTAATTATACAATAGAATTTGTAACCAAAACTGAAAAAACTACCGTATGTATATTGTGGAGTAAATTAGAAATTTCAGAAACTATAAGTATATGGCTAACATTATTTCACTACAGTAAATTATGTATGGAGAGTAAAATTTATTAATACAAAAACCTGCCTTAAAACTGAATCTTTTATACAGCTTTGTAAGTGTAATTTTTGGGGAGCAAGAAAAAGTTTTCGTGCAATTATCAAGACAATTGATTTTAATCTTTGTAAAGTTTTTTCTTAGTTATTAAATTGTGATAAATACAAAATTGAATAGCCCAAAAAGATTAAGGTTTTATTCCTTAAATTTATAAGAATTTTTCAGATTTATAAATATTGGATTTTCATATCATTAATTTTTGAGAAATTGAAATTTATTTTTAAGCCTTGTTGACAAGTGTTTTAGATTTGAGGATTATGTTCGTATTGATGAAAATAAAAGACTTAACTCTTTTAATATATATATATAGAATAATTTAAAAGAAGGGAAGCATTCTTATGATACAAATATTTGAAATATTACTCAAATTATGGGCTGTTTCAAGATTTGAACTAACTGGTAACTTTAATATGAGAAAATGCTATATTTTTTCATACTAGAGAAAATTTATTACTAGATAAGGATAATTATCGTACTTAGGCTCAATATTTTTCGGATCAGGTAAGTAGCACTTAAAGATAACTTAAAAAAAAAATTTACCAACCTATAAGCACCTGCTTGAAGTGGAAAATATTGCTTCGTAACTTTATGATATTATTCATATTTTAAGCTTTTTATTCTAAGGTTACTTACCAAAAAATTTGAATTTTGGATTTTATTTTTCAATTAGAGTACATAAAATCATTTACTGTCTTATGTACTTATCATTTACAAATCATTTGATAAAATACATTTTATATTATGTTACTTTTAATTAATACGAAACATTCAGAAATATGGATATTGACGTAATAATCACTAAAACTACTGAAATAAAAACAGATGAGCTTAGACTTTGCAGCCATTATTAAGGTATATCTTAGCTTTCACTATAAGTATTACTAATGTAGATTTTTGTGATTAAATCATAAATGGTTAGGTTTGTTGAGTTGGATGTGCTAACTAACTGGAAAATGGAAGGGAAAAAACACAATTTTGAATGGCGAAGAAAATTTTTTCTAAGGTCATTTGACTTTTAAAGTTAGTTTTTGTTTTTAAAGTGTATTTCATTTTAGTGATGTATTTTATAAAATATGAAATGTATCAATTAAAGCGTTTTTATGTATTGTAGTTGAAGGAGTTGAATAAAATAACAGAGATAGTTAAACTGGTATTATTATTAGTAGTTTATGCCAAAAACAGAAAAAAATTGTCATAGGAGCTTCTTTTTATTAAAATTATCCTAAATATTTGTATGATAGTAGCACACTTCATCATTTAAATGAAAAAAATATCCAAATTTCATTAAAAATTTAGCTTCATTTACTGAACTATTATTATTAAGAGCTTAGTTCAAATTAAGCTAAGTTTATAATTTCACTTCTATAATTAAAGAACATAAAAAAAATAGTTCTCTTAAATTATTTTATCAATAAAAAATAATAGTAAAGTAATTTTTATGACGCCAAAACAAAAATATGTATATTAAATGAAATTTGCTATATGTACATTTGCCAATAGATAAAATTTTTTTTATATTCAAAATGAAAGATCATGCTGTATAAATAAATATGTCTTCCATTGCATAAAGCATAGTTAAAGAATTTATATGCCCATAAGGTTGCTATTCGATTTATCGCGTAAAGGGGACCATTCAAAATAAATTTCTAAATCGTCAAATGGCTCTCTCATCCCATGTAAAGTACATGGAAATGGCTATTTATGAGTTAAAATTTAAATTTGTTTAAAAGTTTACTCAAAAATCGTCATTTCCATATACTTTACATTGAACGAGAGAGCCGTTTGTCGACTTAGAAAAAATAGTCCCCTTAAGGGAGGTATCATCTGTTATCATCCCCTAAAAATGCAACATTCTTCCTAAAATCATTTATCCATTTATTCCTTCAAACTGAATCATATCCTGCTTCAGAAAAATATTTTTCTAAGCTTTATGGATACATACATATAGATAAAATTATACATATTATACAATTATGTGAATATACATAAATATTGGAGAGTATTCATATGAAATATAAAAAGGAACAAGAAAATAAAATTTTAAGGGAGAATAATGTAAAACACTTCAATGGCCGAAAATACCAAAAGCTGGCACCCTCTAAGGTACGTAATGTTTTTTACTTTTAACTTGGCACAATTACCACTGACACCCCTGCCTCTTGACCGCTTATTACATTTCTAGGCATCCATCACGCAAAAAATCGTTTGCCTTGTTGTTAGTGGAACAAAACATTAATATATTTTTGGGGTAGTTTTACTAGGGGCTGGGTTTGGCTATGGTGCCATTTGAAAATAACAGTAAGGAGGAATGACTGAATGTATATCCTCGTATTTCATAATATAGAAAAGAAAAATGGTGGCAGCGGATATACACTTCTTAGTAAACTATACTTACCCTTATGTTAATGCTAAAAGAGGGTGAAACAATTCAAACCAATATTACATGGGTGGGTGAAAATTGTTTTATACTCAAGATTTTCTCGTTTGAAATTTTGTCCTCAAAGTCAGGTATTTCTGCTTATAGGTAGGAAAGAATTTATTATAAAGCCAAAAGTAAAAACAAAAATAAAGCAGTAGAATATCTGCGATGAAAGTCCATGCGAAATTTTTTATAGAAATATTTCAAGTCATTTCAATACATTTAAAACTAAGGCAAATAGAGGTAATACATATGTATATCCTTATATTTTTGGATTGGGAATTCATATTACTTTTATCATCGTCTTTTTGTTTCTCATCGCATCTTGTCTACAGATTTTTAAATGGTTTGCAAATTCGTAATCCTTCTAGCACATATGATTTATGAAAAGAGGATATTGGAATAAGCTAAGCGGATGAAAAAAACTACTTTGTTAGATAGACGAATCACTTTTAAGGTTAAGCATGATTTCAATAAATCAACTTACAAATCAAATTGATTTAATTTCAGACTAAACGATTTCTGTCTTGTAAATATAAAGCGACAAAACCGTTTTGGCACTTTGAATAACTGGCTTTCTATAAGTTTTTCTATTAATTATGAAATTATTTTGCAGTATTTACTAAAAGACTCAAAATTTTTAATCTAGCAACTTATTGATAAAAACAATTGTAACTAACAAACGATGCTGATTGCTTGGTGATTGCGCTCTTAGTTTGGTCAATGTAATTACGAGAATGGTTTTTTCAACGCTTCTAATTAAGTTTTGTTTTTGCAAGCCATTCCAAGAAGTTTTGGTAAATCAATAATTAATTATAAATACGCATATATTATTATAAGAAATTAAGATTAGCTGGCTCTAATTTAAAAAATTGGATTATTGATTTTGGAGTAATTGGAATATAATTTTGACTGTTTTCTTTTAAAATTATGTGACATAAACTTACAATAAATGTGATTTTTCCCAATTTTTGCTAACGACATATTTGAGAAATTTTTGATGCAGCTCATTCTAAAATTAGAAAGAATGATTTTCACTATTTTTGAGTAGGTATTTTAACATTATTTGATCTAAAGAAAACATTTTTAGTGAAGTGTTAAGTGTTAACTTTTAGTGTTAAGTACTCAAAATTGTTTGCCCTTAATTTATAATTTTTTTAATGACCGTAGGTTGTTTGACTTATTTTTGAACGCAATCTACCAGAATTTTAGGCAAAGCAAAATGTAGAACTTGCAGACTCTAATGTGTTAATAAAACTAATATAATACAAAGAAGAAGCAATTCCACTTAAACAGAAACTTCGCTCTGTTAAAAGTAAACTAATTAGGTATATTTAAGAAAGTTATGACGAAAAACAGCTTTAAAGGTGCATGCACAATTAGACTTTTCAATTTTATATCATAAATATACAAAGAACTATGTCATAAATTCGAGGAGCCAGAGCAGATTAGAGTAATACTTACGGTAGTAAAAAAATGAATCAAATGTAAATCTTAAAACTAATTAAATTAATATTTAATGTATATACTCCATCAAACAAAATTTTTTTGTTTTAATAAAGAAACGTAGGTTGGATAATCTTAATTTTTATTTTTATAATATTGTGTAACACCTTTTATACCATAAATTAAAATAAATTGTTTAATTGTTTACCTTAAGCATTAAATCATTATTTTAAAATTTTCAAAGACTATTACATTTACAATTAGTAATGGTTCATTTTAAAATAATATTTTCGTTGTCTATTTCATATCTATTTACCAAATTAGATTAAAACGATTTCTTCTTGTGGCAGTTCAGATCAAGGTTTTATTCACGCCACCCAAATAAAGTAAAGTACAATGTAAAGTTTCAAAATGTTTGCATGATGGCTCCTATAAAAGTTAATAAAAAATTTATCTCAATCATCTTGCATAGTTATTTGTAAATTACATCTGAAAGTCCTTTTGACTTGCGTTTATCTTTCAAGAAAAAGTCATCTTAAATCTTATAAGCGAGCCCAAAGAAAAAAGAAAATGATAATTTCAAAGCTATTTCTGCACATGAAAATTTTAATTCAATACATTCACAAAGAATGATTAGAATATGTCAGCAGAATGTCCTCACTGTTAAAAGTAACTCATACTTATTTGTTATTTTCGAATCAAAATGATTTTTTATATAAAGCGGTGGTGCTATTTTTTTAAGAATACTAAAAATCGGAAGTCGTTATTTCAAGTGGGAGTTGATCAAATACATACAATTTTTAAGGATTATAAATAATTATTTTGCATTTTTATGTAATGCGCATGTTTTTTTGTGAATTAAATGAGAGAAAATAAGGGTAGCTTTTTTTTCTATAAAAAAAATATTTCATGTTTGTAGGAGCTTATTATCAGAGAAATCGACTTTAGAAAAGTTTCTCAAAACATGTTGTTATGATAGAACGTAATTTTGGATATTTTAGATAAATTCTCATAGAAAATTTATATGACATTTCCTTTATTTTTCTAAATATTTTTAAACAAAATTTGGAATAGGTTTCTACCATTTTTGTCATTTGTATGTTTTTCAAATACACGGCTTGGGATAAATTTAAAGTAGCATTCTTTCAAAATTTGTTGAATATATTTTGTACTTAATATTTTAATTAATCAATACAAAAATTTGTTTAACTTTTCGTTTAAAATATCTGCTTAGATATAAAATATTCTTCCTTTTCCTTTCAGTTATTATGTGTAACCAGAACATGTTATCTCTCATTTTTGGAGCTCGAATTTTCTAGTATGATCTCAGCCTAAGCAATAGATAAAATGTTAAAAAATATTCCAATGATTTAAAAAAATTCATATTTTTTCCGTTTAAAGAAATACTTACATAATTCTTAGAAATTTCCATAAGTTATTTGCATTTGATCATTAATTTGCTAATTTGCATTTGTTAGATTTATTTAAAAATATGCCTTAGTAAAAAATGCATCATTCGATTTTAGTTTTGCATTTCAATGCAAATCACTTGTAAAGTATCAAGTTTGCTACAAAACAGCTTTTTAAGTGCATTGAATCTTTTCACAGAAAAAAATTTTCTTACCACAGTGTAAGAAAAACTATTTTCATACATGCCTTACCTTACCTTGGCCATCAAACATTTCAAATAAAGTATTTTTTGAAATTATTACCTACCTTTCTTGGATGACCAACAACAGTGTTTACAAGATATTTTTTAAACATTTTTGAATATTTATATAACTAAAGACCCTAGAAATTTCTTGATTCAAATTGATAGTATTAACATTTTGTTTATTATTTCATTTTATTACACATTTTTGTGTAATAGACAAAATACATAATCTTTATGTCTACTAAAAGTACATTGATATCTGTGAAACTTATAACATTAACTATTTAAATTTTAATTAAGACTCTGCTTTTACACCTCAATAATATTAACGTGATCAAGCAAGTAAGACCAATAAGCTTATGCTGTGTACACAATAAAAATTGTGACTATTTAATTAAAATATTATTCCTTTTGGCATTCAATTTTTATGTTGGCTAGTTAAATAGCTCAATCATTGAGCATTAATTGAAAATTAGTCCCAATGGGCTGTTCAATTAAAACAGAAGTATTTATGTATTTAAATATGCACAGACTATGTACAAGACTGGTTTAACAAAACCAGCTTGCTTTAAAATTTCTAATTAAATAACTTTTGGTACCTAATATAATTAAAATAGACTGGAAGCAGTATTCAGGAATTTCATAGAAGAAGATTAGTACTCTGATATCAGGAAGTATTTCAAGTTTACTTCCTACCAGGTCCAGCTATTTTTCATACAAAAGAAGTTGTAAAATATTTCTAAATCAAGTAAATCAAGTATATCAAAAAGAAATATTATTATTTTAGTGAAAATTTATTAAAACTCCTTAGCGGTCCGGAAGTATTTCAAGTTTACCTCCCACCAGGTCCAGCTATTTTTCATAGAAGAGAAGCTGTAAAACGTTTTTAAATCAAAGAAATATTTTTATTTTAGGGAAAGTTTATTAATATATATAGATAGAGGATAATAATACTAACAATATTATTGAAATTTTATATTTTTTTAGAGTATGGTACTTTTCGAAGCACTCTCCAATATGAATTCCGGGGTTTTCGGTGCAAGTATCGCAATAAAATTTTGTTTCTCGTCTTCCCCCTGAGACCTTTCGATTCGAGCATACTATGCAGTCTCTTTTAGTTCTACTGCGAATGATGTGGAGCTTTCCATCTAATCGCTGCAAATCTTGTTCAGTATTAGCGCGTCCTCGAAGTGTTTGCAACATATGAAAGTCATCTACTAACTGATCAACCAATTCTTTCATAAATTCGTAATGTGAAAGTACTTTTTCGTTCTTTTCTTTCTGAATGGATTTATATAGAACGTAGGAATTTGTAGCACATACTTCAAGGCCTCAGAAAAAGAGTTTTCGCCACCATTTAAGGGATTTCCTTAAGAAACAGTAGTTGGATACATAGTGATCTGCCCGATCGACACCACCCATATTTTTGGTATAGTTCACTACTACTTCAGGCTTCTGGACTGTAATAGGTTTGCCATGTCGTAATATTCTACGGACGTTTGTAGTTTCTGACACATCCCAAGTACTAAGAAGTGTTAAAACCCTTTTGTCCTTCCATGAAAGGAGTAAAGTATTATTTTTTCTGTAGGCTACTATGTTTGCTTTTGAAAATTTAGGTTTTTTTATTATAGGCGGTACACCTTTTCTATTTGTGTTTAATGTACCAATTAAGTGGCACTCCATTTTGAGTAATTCATTTGCCAAAGGTATACTGGTATAATAGCGGTCTGTATACATATGGTATCCTTTTGCACAGCCAACGTTATCAACAAGTTTCTTAAATAAATGCAAAAGAATTTGAGTAGTTACGGGGAGATCCAATCTAGAAAGGTTGTCTGAAGTTATGCTGCCATAATACGGGAGAATTGTAGAAATGTACCCTGTGTTTTCGAGTCAGCTAGTACATATATTCTTATACCCCACTTTGTTGGTTTTTCGGGATTGTAGGTAATAAAACCTAATCTTCCTTTAAATTCTACAACAGAATCATCAACGGAAATATCTTTATATGGTACAAAATACTGTAGGAACTTTGAGTCAATATATTCTAGAAAATTGCTAACTTTTTCAATACGAGTCCTCATGTTCTGATTACCATATCATTACCATATCATAGAAATTATTGTTACCTTCATGTATTATTCTCCAATAATTTCCTGCCATATTTTATGATTTCAAACAAAATAAAATATAATAAACTAAATTCTGTGAAATGTCTACGCTCTCCTTAAAAATCAAAACAAGACTGAATTTGGATTCGAATAACACAAAAGTGCATGTACGAAAAACAGTAGCAACAATAATAGTAATAAAAATAATGAAATGGTTTTTGGCGTGTATATTGCGCCATTGGACCCAGTAGGTAAAATTGTCATGTCGCCTATATTGCGCCATTGGACCCAGTAAGTAAAATTGTCATGTCGCCTATATGGCGCCATTGGACCGTTAAGGGTTAAAAAATACAATAAAAAATTCAAAATTAAACGTTAAGTAAAAATAATAAAAATAATCAATAAAAATATAAAAAAATAGTAAGGGGTTTTATTAGAAAATATATGATATAATCAAAGTACGGAATGTTTTTATTGGGATATCTTAGTCATATCACGTACTTTTTCCTTTGATTTCTATGCTTATTGTTTTTCTTCTTTCTGTGAATAAATTCAGATCTACAAACAATTTTAACTTCTCTAATCACCGCATGATCTTATATTTTATAAAATATCAAAAGCATTATTTAATGTGGAATTAGCAAGTTTTAACACAAAAAGGTCAAAGTTCTTAAAAAATAAATTAAAATTAAACAAGCAGAAGTTATTCTTAAAATGAATTGCTTTCAGTAAAAATTATTGTAAATGACAATATTTGATTTCTTTTTATACTGAAATTATGGTTATATTCTTAATAGGCTAACTTTTCTCTAATATTTTCCAAAACAATTAAAAAATGATCGAATAAGGCCAAAAAACGAAAAATATATACTTAAGGATAATTGTATACCTTAAAGAATCTACTTGCCTTTGTTTCCTCGATGACCTTTTTAGAGAAATTCTTATATTTACTGAACAGTTTACCTGTTTCTCTTTGTTTCCTTTTTTAATTTTATAAACTTAGAACTAGGAGCTTTAGTATTTGTAAATGAAACGATGCCAAATTTCATATCAACCCGCATCATTATGTGAAAGACTGTATGAGTTTTGGGTTTTTATAAGAGATCCAAAATTAAATTGAGTGTTTAGCCCAGGGCTGCACAACTTCGAAGGTGTTGAGGGCCATATAAGCTTCAAGCGAAATGCTTCAGGGCCGCAGGGAGGCTAAATATTTTTTACACATTTTATTTAACAAATAAAAAAAGTTCCTAAGTTTGCTGATATGTAATTAACCATTATTATGTTAAATAAAGTTCATATTTATTAATAAATAAATTTGACACATTATGGAGCGGAGCTTTTCCATTTTTGTTGCTTAGAAGAGGGAAAAATGTCTTGGAAGTATTTGCTAAATAAAATTTTTAAAAAAAATTTCCTAGTAAAGATACATGTGTTTTTTATTTTTATTAAAATTTATGATGGAAAATATTAATGAGAAATATTACATTTTTTATCGTCAACAAGTTTTTCATATTCAGGTGTCATATTTGAGCTTGCTGTACTTCCAAATATGCAAAACATTTTCATAGCAAGTTCTATGAGACTTTTGTACTTTTTGCAATCTAAGCTTTTGTAGAAATCGTGGAAAGTGTTTTCTCTATGATAAATTCGCTACACTGCAGAACATTGAAGTTCAATTAATTCCTTCTGCAAATTAAGCGGTACTTGCTCTGGATCTACAGAAAAAGGGTCTTCAATTAATTTTAATTTGACATTTTCTTCGTTGGACAAAGTTAATCTTCTGCTAAATTCTTCAATTAATAAATCAATATGTTTTACATATTTTTGCCCAAAATTGCTGACCCTATGCTATATGCAATGCACAAGTGGGAAAGTGACTTATTTCGCCTTTCAGCAGCTGAGTTTTGAAAAGGTTCAATTTTATTTTGAAACCCTTCACTGCTGCAAACATTTCAAATATAAGCTGGTTTTTCCCTTAAAGCTGAATATTCAAATCATTTAGATGTTTTGAAATGTCGCAAAAGAAAAACAGGTCACTATTCCATACTTCTTCTTGAAGCTCTAGAAATTGTTTTGGTTCATTTTCGAGGAAGTTAAATGTTTCCTTTTTCAATGAAACAAAACGCTGGATAGCACGTTCACGGCTCAACCATCTCACTGCGGTATGGTAAAGTACGTCGGTGTACTCAGCATCTACTTCTTCGAGAAAGGCTTTAAAAGTCCTATGCTTGAGTCCTCTAGATCGAATGTAGCTTACAATGGAAACTACTACGTTCATTACATTTTCGAAACCCAATTTTTCAGTTATGAATTTTTTTACTACACTAAAGAGCTCCTTTCCTGTTGTGCGGCTTGGTAAGGAGCACAAACCAGCAAGCTCTTCTGTAATTTCAAAATTTTTATCAACTCCTCTAATAAAAATGAGAAGCTGTGCTGTATCCTGTAAATCTGTGCTTTCATCCATACATAAACTATAAAACAGAAAATTTCGAGATTTTTGCTTCAGCTGATTACTAAGGTTTGTTGAAATTTCAGCTATTCTTCGCTTTACAGTCATTCTTGACAAACTGATATTCTCAAACAGCCGAATTTTTTCCGGACATAATTCAGCAACAGACATCAACATACAGCAGCAGCAATTTCTCTTGAAATCTGGAAGCCTACCTTGGGAGCTGTTTTGTTTTCAGTTGTTGTTTTCTTAAAAAATTGCTGTTCCTTTCATATAGATGCCATCAAATTAGCCGCTTTAATTTTTTTCTCACTCAGTTTCATCTAATTTAGTGAGGATTTGATGTCTCACCACACACAAGACAAATTATTTTTTCTTGAAATATTGTAAAAAAGTATTTGTTTGTCCATTCGGCATTGAAAACTCTGCGTTCCCTTTCAGTTTTTTGCTTCATTTTCTCAAAAAAAAATATTTTTCACAACTATTAAAACCAAAAATGTGGATTATGTAGATTTATTAATTTTAGTTTTCTAACTATTTTGAGATAGATTTCTAAATAATAATATTCACTGTTACTGAGTTGTCTTACAACTGCTTGACTTTTAAAATGACTACAAGTTTAAAGTACCCAAGAAGATACTTGACAAAAAAACAAAAATATAGATGTATATGCAATAAATAAAAAAAATTCTCCAGAAGAATATTCAGAAAAAATTATTTGTCTTAGTTATGCCTAGGCCTTAAAAAATTGAGAAATCATATGCACGCTACGGAAATTTACAAGAACTTACCTGTACATATTTTCCCTAAAACAATAGTTCGCTTTATACATGTTGAAAAACAAGCAAAAAAGACTTTGCGATCAAATAGCAAAATGGCAAACACAAGGATATTGTTTAACTTGGATTTTTTAAAATTTTATGAAGTCTTTTGATTCATGTATATAAAAATGTACGCGGGCCATTAGCCAGCACCAGACGGGCCGCATGCGGCCCGCGGGCCGTATGTCGTGCATACTACCTTTTTTTACTTAGGCACAAAATTGGCACAAAAAAATTTCAATTTTCACATGATTTAAGTGTGAAATATCAACATGGACTAATATGTATTATATATATATATAAGACTTAAAAAAAATTTAAGTGATGTACAATTGTTTCTGTATTTTTGAATCCCTCAAAGAAAATGTTGTTTTTTAAATTTTTCTCACTTCGACATTTCGCTTTAAAGGCTCGTACATTTTTCGAAGTTTCCACTGTGGCAAACGACAGTTAACCATTTTTCTGAAATTAAATAAAAATACAATTAATATTACACTGTGGGCTTTTTGGTCAAGAATGCTCATTTAATGCAACCTTTCATTAATTTAATTTAACTATTCCATAATTTCAAATCCAAAACATGGTTAAGTGAATCATATTTACAGAATAATGAGCCTAGCAGTTAATAACTAATTAAAACCAAGTTTTTCTATATCATTTAATATAAAACGTATTTTATGTGAATGGTTAATGGTGACTTTAAAAGTTTCAGAAAAGTAAAATTAACAAATTTTTATATTAATTTCTATTTTTGACTTATATTCTACTCCCTGAAAATCAATTGCCAAAATTGACTGAATTATTAATTTTTAAGCTTTTCTTTTTTAACCTTGCAATCAGTCAACATGATCAAACCTTTTCCCAAAAGTATTTATTGAATATTTGAGGGGAGAAACACAGTGATTTTTATTTGGATAGTCTTGAGTAGTTAGTTGAATGTGTATAAAGTCCTCTATCTAGATGACAAGGTTACTACACCACCAAGCTTAAATTAGATATGTTTTTAGTACCAAAAGTATTTTCTAGAAATTAATAGTGAGTGTACTTTACCATCATCGGCGTCATGAAAACCTCTAAGAAAAACTAAGAGTTTTCTCGGTTGTTCTCTCCAGCCTATTTGCTGGCGACAAACAACTGACGGCATTATAGCATCAAATCCCTCTTATGGCATTGTTTTCGTAAAGAAAATTGGCAGTCTGTAAGTAAAAAAGAACAGTCATTGGAATTAGGCTTTTTTAATTTTGAGTTTGTAAAGTAATTTCAGTTTAGAAAAACGGTATTCTTAGTATATTTTGTTTATGTTCCAGGGATCATAAAACCTAAAATAAAATAAAAAACAAACGAAATAGAAAAAAAAAATATAAAATATATTTCTTGTTTCACACTTTTTTCTTATATACATTAAAAGTCAGTTTACCTGTAAATAATGTTCCAAAAATTTTTTGGGATGTTCCTTACGTTTTTCAGCAATTTTACCGATCATATAATGATTCTCAAACTTCTTTGTATAACACTAAATTTTTAATAAAATCAAGTTAAACGCTCGTTCAAATATATCGAAATTAATATAATACAAACAAATTATACAAATAACTAAAAATAAACCAAAAATAAAAAATTTAACAAATTATTGCCTTTCATTTTTTATGGAATTTTATGGAACTCTATGACTAAAATTTAATTTTTTTGTTACAATTTGACAAACATCATTGACTTTACTTTTCTTTTGACAAAGTTCCACTGTTTTGCTTTAAGCTTCTCGAACAAAAGGAGTGCATTATTTACGCAAATGAAACATATGCAATGCATAATAATGCATAATTACATTTAAGTTCTATACATGGCTTAAAACACTTAATAGCATCTTCACTTTGTTCCAAGAATTCTTTAAAATTAAATGAAAAATTAATACTAATATCGTTGAGTGCAAGATAATACATATACAAGATATACGATAAGATAGTAAACAACTTCTTGTGGTAATTCTCGAACTTTACCAGATATATAATAAGTAATATTTGAAGTAAAATTATTTGGATCGATTTCGATGAAGAAGTTGCTCCATATTACCAAGTCTAAAATAAAAAATTTATTCAATAGAGAATATAAGGAGAAATATATAAAGTAACTTGTGTGACTGAATTCTTGAAGGATATAAATTTTTATTTATAAAAATAGCATTTGTAAATCAATCATTCCCAATCTAAATTAAGAAGAAAATAATTTTCAAAACATATAACTTCCAAATTTTTTGTTCATCTTAACAAAATGTAATTTTTGTAATCATTTTACTATTTACTATATATATCAATATTATTTACTATCAAAATTCCTACTACATTACTACGGTAATGTTTAAACTCTTTTAATTTACTCTTTTAATGGAAGCTTTGCTTAATGTTTAAAATATCATTACCAGTTTGGAAAAAAATAAAAATATTTTTGAATATTTCATTTAATTAAGATAATCAAATTAAAAAAATGTATAATACAAAAATTTAAATTAATTTTTCCGAAGAGGAAAAATATTTATGAAACAGTTGTAAAACAAATGTCGCTAAGAGCAAAATAAATGTCAATAAATGACAAGAAATGTCGCTAACAACCTTTGCATGCGCAAAGATTTTTCTGCATACCATTTGACTCTTTCTATTCCGAATAACAAGGTGGCACTAGTGGTAAGTCAAAAAACAATTCTAATTGGAGACATGTGGTTCTTGTCTTCGAATCTTCGGAGTGTTATGAGTTCTTTTCTGAATGCTGAATGTTTCTGTTCCGTTTTTCCAGGCCTTGCATCAAAAAATTATCAAATTCGCAAATGCGAGCAAATGCACCCCCCTCTTATGACAATCATTGTAACCCTGTCAACAGCTGTCAGCGGGCAGCTGCATTCGGCGGATTCGTCAAGTCAACGTTATACATTTAGCGACATTTTTATAACGATATTTTTGACATTTTTGATATAATCACAAAAATTTTATATAAAAAACTTTTTTGCACTTAGAGCACATTTATTTTTGTTGGCAAAAATTAGTTTATTTCGTATTATTCATTATATAACTTTAGGCAGTTAGTATTACAAAATACTTTGAAAACAAATAAACTTTGGTTACAATATATAGCAAATTATTAAAAATTTTGAAGCGTGTGATACTTTTCAAAACAGGTTGGTAAATAATGTATACAATTTGTGAATATTACTTACATAATATTAATTCCAAATCGACTACTTTAATTAATAGATGCCAAAGGCACTCTTTTTCTCACCTAACAACACCACTCACTGGACATCTGTAATCCATCTGTAATTTGTGACATTTAAAGCAGGGTTGTGCGGCGTAATCTACATCATGTAGACTACGCCATTGTTTACGCGTCAACAATTCGATGTAGACAATAACTTGTTGTTTACATTGTCTACGCGTAAACAATGAAAATGGATTTTGGGTGTAAATATACTAAATAAAAATATGTTTAGTTAACTATTTCAAATCTTTTTATTTTTATTCAGAGTCATCACTATCCTCATTGCAAGGAACATCTGAAATTCTTAAAGAATAATAAATGTATAATAGTTTTTTTGATTTTTCAAAGGTTAACCGATTTCGAGTCAAAGAATGAACGTATGACCAGCTTGAGAAAAGTCTTTCGATTTGCGCAGATGAAGCTGGAATCTGTAGAAGCTTAATGGCCAAATGCGAAAGAGTCGGATGTTGCATTGCAGCCATACTCCAAAAAACTAATGGCTTTGTTATGCCTTTTTCAAATAACTTCTTGAAAAATGAAGTTTTTTTATTGAAGCTATCCCATTCTTCTAATCCAGTAGAATCAAGTTTATTAAACAAAAAATTAGTAGCTTTTTGCTTGTGTTCTTTACACAATTTATCATCGTTGTATATAGGATGTAAATGATAAGCTGCTAGAGCGTATTTATTCAGTGCCATATCTTTTCGTGATTTTAATTTTTTGTCAAATTTCGATTTGAATTTCTCCGGAAGTTTTATGGATAGCCAAAGATCCACAGCATCCGCAACTGAAAAATTAGATGATTGACACTTATTTATAAGTTCACATATTGGATCAAAAAGTTTAATGTTATCTTCAACACCGCTTATAAATTCATCATCGAATATCATTTTCAAAACATCTTGTTTGATTTTTTTGTGTTTCGATTCGGCTGCTACGCATTTCATATGTGACAAATTAATTATTAAGGAACGATAAGAATCTCTGTATGAACACCATCTTGTATCACATGGCAACTTGATTCTACTTCCACCTTTTTCAATAATAAATTTTTCGAAGTAGGCTTGCTTGAATTCTTTTAAAATAGATGTTACTTTATCTGTAAGATCCTTATCAAGAACATCTTTTGCAAGGAGATTTCCAGTGTGGCTGCTACAGGTGCTATGCCAAATAAAATGCGTTGATTCTTTTCCCATTTTCAACATGGCTGCTGCATTATCGGTCACAACAGCATAAGCGTTTGTTGAGTATAGATTTTTCGCAATATCTACTGATTCTGCTACAATTGCGGTCAATTTTTCACCTGTCTCAGAATCACTTGTTATGTCCCAAGCCTGCAAAAATGCTTGTTCGTCATTAGCATTGTGTAGCATCGAAACAACAGTTTTAGTATTGCTGGAAGTATTTTTCCACCCATCGACCAATATTACTGAATCCTTGCTAATAGACGACTTAACTGATGAAACACACTTTTCATATGCCTTATCAAGTAAAGTGGTCGATAATGCTTTTCTCCCAGGAATTTTCTCTGCATATGCCGGCCGAAGTTTTCTTATGAAATTTTTGAAATGAATAGAATCAACCAATCTTAATGGTAAATTACACCCAAAAATTAAATTTGATAGAGCTTCATTTATCGCCACTTCATCGTTATCGGTCAATGTGTCAACAAAAGATGACAGAGACTGCGACCTGTTACTTTTCCTAGATTTTATTAATGGTGGTGATGGTGACGGTGAACTAGTCGTCAATGTTGATTCATGCAATGCAAAAAGTGAAAATGGTTTCGGGCATTCATTTGGTTTTTGTGCCTGTACCTGTAATTATATTTAACATTATTAAATTAATTTATTGTGCCAAAATTAGCATTGAAACAAATATATAAAAAAATGCAAGTTAACTCACTGTCTCCATTTCCACAACACTTTCCACAATTTGATCATTTTGGTTGATTTTTTTTTTATTTTCTTCCGCTTGACACACATTTCTAGAAAAATTATTTTAATTGTGAAAATTAAACATTTAATAAGCAATTTCTTATTGTTGAATAAATATAATTTACAAAATTCTACTTACCTATGTCCTCTAAGTCTATTTTCCGCTGTGTTTTGCAAAGATTTGTTGCACAGGTTACAAATAGCTGTATATTTATTACTTACTTTTACCATCGCAAAACCCAACTCCTCAAACCCTCTATTTTTTTGCCGGCCTGACATTTAAATTTTTTTTGAAAACCTAATAAGCTATTTATTTGTTGATTTAAAAACACGTTTATTTGACATTTCAATTGATGACTATGACGATGAAATATGATCCTAACCTAAAAAAACTGCATTGTCTACATTGTATACGTCATTGTCGACATTGTTGACATTGTCTACGCCAAATTTAATTGTTTACGCATTGTTTACGCTGAAGTGTAGACAATTAAAGTCTACGCGTAGAGGAACAACCCTGATTTAAAGTAATTAATTTTCACGATTTACCTGGTGTCCAGAAGAAAATAATACAAAAAGAGCACAAAAAATGTAAAAAAGAACAGCCATTACAAATGAGCGATAGTTTTAATATTTTTATCAATAAATAAAGCCAAAGTGCGATGTTTGTGCTAATGCAACGGAATTCAATTTATCTTTTTTGTTTTCCTCTTTGGCTTTGAACTAGTGAATCTGGAATTTTCCTGTGTAATTAGTGAACTTAAATTCCCTATTGAATATAGAGTTCATTGCAATATCCAGGAATTATATTGAAGTTAATTGGTAAATTGGTCTAAATAGTAGTTTTGTTTTTAGCACATTCGATGCAGATGTTTTTATAAAATTTTATGTGAGAGCATTTTTCTGTTCTTTGGTCGTCTTTTCGAATATTATCATTTAATGTTGCTTCTTGTAAATAACTGACATTCTTTTATTTACGAACGGTATTTCATGAGTCATAATTTTTCATTAAATTGGATTGATAAATTGTAATATTCCGCAAAGAGAATATTTTTTTTTATGGTCAACATGCTTAGAAGAACTTGGCTTCACTTTTTGGTAAGACATATATTTTACAAAAATTTGGTAACGAAAATAGAAACAAATTTAAGAACATGTATGAAATTTTAACTTCAAATTAATTTTTTAATATTAATTGCAGCAAATTATGTTTTTGTTTTACAAATGCTGCATTACTTTTTAATTTCATTAAATCAGTGAGAAAAATGTATGTAAAATGAATTTATAAAAATTTATTGCAATACAAAATTGTAAATTATTATATATACATATATCTTCAAAACGTCTAAACTATTATGGTAATACCCATCGTGTTCCCAAGAGTTGATTTTTTTCCAAAAGACTGCATGAAATTCATATTTCTTTACCTAAGTTAATGCCATAATTATATACTGTATATATTTAACCTGTCATCTTTGCAAGTAAGACAGAAGATTTCGAATGATGATCATATTTTCTACTTAGATAGTTGTTCTCCACATCTACAATAATAATTGTATAATAATTATTCTTAACCAGAATAACCTTGTCTGCTTTAAAGACAATAGAATAGAATTGCATTTTTTCGCGCTGATTTGGACATTTATATTAGTTGAAGTTATTGATTTGACATGAAAGAAAAATTCGCAGCCTTAAATTCGTCTAAAACCATCACACTATACATAATCATGCTCTCTTTTATTTTGCTGTTATAATTTGATAATCTTTATGTTTTCAGCTTTCACTTTCATGATATATAAAATATATGAACTTTGTTATATTAATTCTTAACTGGGAACTATTTTACTTTGAAAAACTCAAAGTTGAGAAAAACTTATTGTATTTGGCTAACTTTATAGACAACGTAACCCCTAAAAGTCAATAAAAGTCAGTCACAGAAAATAATATATATAAAATATGAAAAAAAATTTATATGAAATTTCAGAAAAGTAAATATCCATCTCAAGATAATATAATTATAATTTTTCGTTTAATCAAATAAATGAATTAGATAGATTGGAAAAGTTAGCTCCAGTTTATTACAATCCAAGTGTAAAATCTTGTAGTGTTTGCCTTTTAATTTTTTGACTTTTAAAACGACTAAGTAACAAAGTTCCACTAATAATAAGCAGATATTGCTTATTAAGAATTTGAGTTCAACAATGTTTTGCAAAAAAAAAAAAAAAAATTTACTCTCGACCCTTATATGAAAAAGTTAAAAAATGTTACAATCTATTAAAAATAAAAAACTACACTCTTTTAAGGTCGAAAACCTTGATTGACTTAACAATAAACCTTTCATAAATCATGAAAGTGTCTTACAATGCTAGGGAACAATTTGCATAATTTTATTCTTAATTCAATCACCGTTTCTTTTAGGGTTCACCTGGGTGTTGCACACTTTAGAAACTGATGTTAAATTTGGTTACTGTATTTTTCTCACCGAGACTTCTGATTGAACCAAAAAGAAACCATAAATCGAATTATAAAAGATTGTCAAATTTTTGTTACCCTTTCGATTAATATTTGGCCAAGCTTCACAAAAATAATAAGGGTTGCTTAATCAAGCCAGGTATTCCTTAGTTTTTGCATATAAAATTTATAACCTTAGAACGACGGTGAAATACAAAGAAATAATATCTTAGATAACCTTAGTAAAAGTATGAAATTTAGTAATACAGCGACTGCTCAGTAATCCATGTTAAAAATATAACTACAAATTTGCTAAGTTAGAAAATAAAAAAGGGTAATACGAGTATATCACTATTCCGGTGTTCTTACATTTCTAAAAGTAATTAAATATTTCATCATTGTTTTCGCTACTTTTAGTATTTTGAAGGTAACCTTCAAGGTAACTTTCAAGTTTGTAATAAAAACCAAAAAAATTAAACATTAGTTTACAGCTCCCTACTTATAGTTAATTCCTTTTGAAATCTAATTATTCCAATTTTGCTTTTAGTTTTATTAGTTAGCTTAATTTTGAATCAAATCAAGAATTTTTAAATATGTATGAATAGCTGAACATTTTAGATTATGGCTATCTAGGTATAAAAAAATGAAATTCAGTTTTCCGTATTGACTTAAAGTAAACATACTAGAACAATTTTTTAAAGGATGATGAGCATTGGAGCATTGTTGCAAGCTCTCTATCAAACTACAATCTGCGAAGAGCCTAAGCTCAACACTTTTTATTCAAGTATTATGGAAATGGGTTCCTTTATTTGTCCTATGATAAAGTTGTTTTTTTGGTTGAAAAACCAAATTTTTTGTTTAAAAAGTATTATATTATAAAAATGAGGGCATTTTTATTAAAATTAAATTATGCCTAAGCCGGTGAAAAATATTTTTTAATTATTTATTCGAAATAATTCAACTTAAAAATATATTTTGCATTTGAAGGTGCTGAATGAATTATATCAATATACCTGAACTTTCTCGAAAGCATGATATATCCTTGTAGATCCATTACGATTTTACAGATTTGAGATACGATTATTTATGGTTTGAAATACTGTAATTTTGAAAAATTTTGAAGGTTTATTGAAATATTCAAAGACAGAATTTTAAGTTAGAAGTTTACAGAGAAAACATTATGAAAATAGAAATTAGAAAAATTTTACAAATCGAAAAAGTGTTTACTTTTGTCCTTAAAGAATTTTTTTCATTTCTCATTAAAAAGTTCTTTTTAAAAGAGCATACGTTTTGAGTTAACTGCTTTTATGACTTTAAAATACTATAGGCTTAATTTTTGTTTAAAAAAATATATACACATTATTTAATATACAAAAAAATACAGCTTAGTCCTGGAACAATGTAACAAAAATTCATATTCCTGCAGATTTTTAATAGTAAAACTCAAAGAAAACTTAATTAATAACTGATTAGTTGGACCGAAGGAATAAATAAAAACATTACAGAAGCAGTTTTATTACTAAAAAGGACTAAGATAAGCATTATTGTCAAAATGTTTAAGGAATTTAAAAAAATTATTGAAACTTTATTAGTAGCAAGGAAAAGAATTTCAGGCTGTTCTTTTTTTTTGCAAATGATCCCTAACTTAGTGTCTTTAATTTTCGATAAAATTCTTTAAATTTATGATTTTAATATTTCCAATTATTATCTTTATTTTTTGTAATAAAAAAAACGAATTTATAAAAATTTACTTAAATAAAATGTAATATCTATCAATTCCCTTATGCAAATGAGGTGGGTTCAGTTATCTCTATGCTCGTGCGTTTGAATATTTTTACAAAAATTCTCTATCAATCATCCTTTATTGATCCACAGAACTCTTCCAATTGCCTGTCATGTGAACAAGTGTGTGTATACTTGTCACCGTATCCTTATTTCCTTTTTTATTTTATTTTTCATCATTTACAAAAGAAAATTTTTCTTTTAATGCCATTTTCCATCACTGTCTTCCAATATTTTGCTGAGTCATAGTTTTTCACTCGTATATTGTGCTCCTATCCAGTGATGTATGCAAATTGTATTTTAGCTCGTCGTGAAGTAACCGTATAGATAGGTACACACACACATTTAAATAAAAATTTTATTCCAAAAATTCTTATTTTATGTATATAGATTTATATATATACATAGAACACATAATCAACAACGAAAAAGTAGTAACACTTTTTGTAACAAATTTGATACGATTTCAATCCTTTGTAAGATAAATTTAAAATGTAAAACTTTCCTGGAATTTAGTTGATCCTTAACTCTGGAGTTTCTTGCACACGACGAAGTCTATAAATGAATGAGCACTAGGTTTGTACTTTGCAATAAGCGCAATTAGCACTGTGCTTATTGATGAGCTCATTTGCATCCGGTTAATACCTAGAGAAGAAAATACAATTGCATGTGTAACCGAAAGAGATAGTATAATACCTTATCTAGGACTTGCGTACATTTATTTTACCCTTAGTATAACCATTTAGTAAAGGATGAACAAGCTGATTCATACGTATAGGGCTGAAATGGTTATGTTATAAGTATTAGTTATAAAGGGGCGCGGATTCTGAGTAAGGCTTAGATTATATATAAAAATTATGGTGGTGGGTGTCTATTTCTAAGGGTGGGAAAATGTCTTCTTGAATATTCACAGTCAGGTCTGCTTAATGTGGACATTTTGGCAACTTTAATTTAACAAATGATTTTATTTGAATTTAGGCCGACTCTTAAAAAATTTTAAATTCAAGATATATTTCTTAATGAAGAGTGTAATATGTTACGTGTATTGGGATTTCGCAATTCAAATTTTACATCTGTTTCCTAATTTTTAATTTATACCACAGAGTGTAACTATTTATTACATATAAAGATTATACGAGGTTTCAAATCCTTTTTTTAACTATCTATAACTGATTTCAATTCATATATATCACTAAGAAAAATTTTTTTTCTATGCAAAGATATATCTGTGAGTATATTTTAAATATTTTTTAACTTTTTCTTTCTTGAAGGTATTTTAACTTTGACTCATATTCTTATAATTTATAAACTGACACCTAAGCCTTTTTTACAAATAGAATAATATTTCCTCAATCATACAATTATAATGTTTGGATTCATTTCCATATCTTCTAAAACGAAAGTAAAACTTATACGCATACAAAATACTGTAAAACTAAATACTATGTACTTAAATATATAATGAATTACTCTTTCTGTAAATAAATAAATATACTATATAATAAATATAGTAATAAATTACTCTTTCATAAAAATGCTTATGTCCTTTAAAGACATCCTTCACTGTTACCAGTTTAGCATAGAACCCCAAAATACCAGGATGCTAATTTCATATATTACATAATATTTGTTAGTGTATGCAAAGATGGGATACTATAGGATAATGAAGAAAATTCTAGGTAGTTAACAATAAGTGGGGCAAATATATTTAAAAACTTTGGTACGAAGCGAATTTAAAAGGAGACTTAGTACTCATTATCGTTCATTTGCTCTCTTTTTTTTACTATGTTCATTTCATTCATTTGTTGCTTTTTGTGAAGTATATGGTAATGAATTTTTGTCTTATTTTAACTCCTATGCGCGTACATTACTCTCCCTGTAATATAAGAATTAAGTTCTCTTAAAAGATTCAAGGTCAAGGTAGTTTTCATTTTAAAAACCGTGCCCCGCAGACAAAAGGGATGAAATTAGTTATGCGACCTAGTGAAATTACATTCAACAGTTTCAAAATGGAATGAAACCTTTACTTTTCACACAATTAATTGAATTTAAGTTAGCTACAGTAAAAGTTAAATCATTGAATTTATACGGTTTTGGTATATATACATGATTACTTATATAGCCATCTAGTTTGAAGATATACCTAAAGAAAACCCAATGATTTCAGGATGAAACTTCTCGGTAATCCCTAAAGTCAAACATTCAAAATGGTTGAATGAAATGATTTAATTTTTGATATTTACATTTCTCTGACGTTTTAATAACAAATAATCTCATTGAAGCTCTATATACATACAGCAATTTTTTTTAACATGAAAAGGGTTATATAACTAAAAGGATTTCAGTTGAAAGCCAAAGACTTTGAATTTTATTGTGTTTGCCTACTCACTTACTCCTTTCCCAGTAGTAAAGTTGATGTTTTGATATATATATATATCTATATATTGATATATTTATATATATTTATATATATATATATAAGGGGTGGCATGGAGGGTAGCTAACTGAGGGTTGTATACAAACGTTTGAAGCGACTAAGATGAAGCTTGGAAGAAAACAACAAAATAGAAAGAAAATTTTCAAGAATAAGAATGTCGTACTTTGATAGAAAACTCCCCAACTTAGGACACAAGCAAAAGTGTTGTATTTTTCATTCGTGAAACGTTCGTCCCCAAAATCAGACGTATAGTGAATATATTTTTGCCTCAATTGCCACACTAAGAAAGCCTTTAGCCTGGGCACCTTTGCAGTATTTGTTCGTTTTTAGTGAATCAAAAACTTTTCCACTTATTATATGAGTTTCAAAACTTTTACAATTTGTTCATTGCTTTTTTTTAGTTGATGCTTTTATTATTTTGCGAAAACTGCAAGAATGTGATGTCTAACGTTATGTATGGAATAAGTTTAAGCCTTTTAAATATTTTTACTAAATAGTTTTCAAACGGTTCTATGATGCCTTCGGAAAGATAGGAAAAGTTTATTTTAAATGTTTTTCACTTTTTGAAAATTCATGTTTGATTTTGGGACGTAAAAGTGATTATTGTTTTAATGTGAAGTGGACAGAATGTTTTTTTTTTTAGTGTAAATTCTAAAGTAAATTTATTTATCAGAAAGAAGAGGTAAGACATTATAGTATTAGGACTAAAATCAGCGATATATTTAAAAATTAATGCAAATAAAATAAAGTGTATTAGGTATTAGGTTATTTTAAGTTATTTGTAGAAATTGTTTTTCGTCAAAAAGCTATGACTAAGACATTTCTTTCTGTTGTAAAATAACATACAACACTTTGAATCGTCAATTGTATTAGGCATTCATATTTAAGGGGTTATATATGTTCTGCTGGCTCAAAAAATTGAAAGAAAACTTTTAAAGTCTATGCAAAATTTCATCAAGATCGGAGCACTAGAACCAATTCTATGTGAGTAGTAATTAATTCATTTCATGACTCTAATGTCGACTTAAAACTTTAAACGCGATTATCTCAGAATCGTATTTTTGAAAAAATGCCATCGCAGTGAGCACCATATTTCGCTACCCACCATATTGATCAATTTGAAATTTTCAGGGAGTATTTGTAATTGAAATAGCTAGTTCGTGAATGAAGGAATTTTTTTTCAGACAAATCCTTCTAATTTTTTTGGTCGAAAAACTCAATTTTTTGAGCATCAAAAATCGACTTTTTTAGAAAAAACATCACTGTACTGTAAAAAATTTTTTTGTGTACAATCCTTCGTTCACGAACAAGGTCACGCTATAAGCTAACGTAGTGTTTTTTTTTTAATTTCAGCTGAGCCACCACTATACTCGAAATTCTATACGAATAAACAATGGGAAAAGTACTTTTTGAAACTTTTTATCTTACTTGAATAAAACTATGGTAACATAATTAAAAAAATAAATAAAAACCCTATATTTTCGCAGAGTACAATATATATATATAACCCCTTAATCCCATGAAATAGACATCTTTTCTTGTATAGCAAAATCGGAAGCCTTGAACCACTTCTCTTATAATACTAAAAAGAGATTTAAGTGTTTTTCTTTTAAATAATGCTTTTAAATAATACTTTTAGATAAAAAAATTAGTTTTTAGTTCATAAAATTTATATAAAACTTTTACTTTTATTAAAAATTGAATTTTACTTATGGTCACAACAGAGAAGTTTTTGAATATTTTGTTAACTTCTGTAGTTTTATATCAAACAAAATTTTTTTAAAGGTTTTAAAATTTATAGCACAATTTCAATTTTTCCAGCATCTTTTAAAAAATAATTCAATTTAAAATAAATCAGTTATATATTTTCGTATATAAAATGCTTCATACCTTTAATTTTTTCAAAGAAAGGTGTTTAAATTAGTTTTTTCATCTTTAAAGTTATCAAAAATATTTTCCTTTATATATCTTTTACATAAATTGCATCATAGAATTCACCTTGGTAATTTTACACTATATTTCGATGTCTTAAGTCTCTTCACAGATAAAAAGAAGAGCGCATATGATACTTGAACAATAGCTTGTAGAATAAAAGTAAAACTCTTTTAAATTAGCATACTTTTTTCATAACAATATCCCGCCCGTTTTTTATCTGGAGTATGGAGTATATACAGCAACATATTTAGATGAGGTCATTGAATTATAACAGAGATCCTTTTATAGAGATCTAGGAATGAAAAAAAAATTGAACCAAAGCAACCCTTTACGTGTAACTGAAAGGGATCATTAATTTATGGCTGATCTTTATTGCGGATGCTTGAAGGTATAATATTTCCTTTTCATGCTTTAGTGATCAAAGGATTTATGAAAATGATGAAATATTCGATTTGAAATTTATACAAACAAAAATATTTTTAAAAGGGCCTCATATCAATTAGAAAATTTTTTTTGAATTTATTTAAATCAGTTGTTGAAAATATAAATATATTATTCTAAAAGTACTTTTTTAAGTAAAAATATTATAAGATATATTGATAAATAAGGAATTACTAATCCTATTTAAAGTCATATATTCTGTTTACGATAGAACAATTGGTGTTATAAAAATAACTGGTAGTCCAACTAGCAGTTCTAGGCTCTTACTTTGAGCTTGAATAAGATCAACGTACCGCCTAAAGTAAAAAGGTTCAGACATTTTCACGTGCCTTATAGGCGCATAAAAATAATAAGTCATAAGTTCAACCCTTGCAAGGAAAACATCTTAAAAATATATCAAAAGAGCTATTGAATAAAAATATACTCCTGCTTTAAGTTCATATAAAAGAAATAAAGGATAAAATTGTCAACAGGATGTGGCTTTGTTAAGGAGAACAGTGACCTTTGCAGTTAAAGGACAAACACTTTTTTATTGTATAAGACATATACAGCAAAACATTTGAATTAATTTTTTTGTGAAAAGAAAATTAGTCTAAGTAAGTAGTTTTAAGAAAAAAATTCTTTTGATCTGGAGTAGAAACCGGAAAAAGGACTTATGTAAATTTTAGGCAATTTTGTGAATAAAAAATACATTGCAAAATCAGTTCTGCTGAATTTGTATTGAAATAATTTATAATTAGCCCTGAATAATGAATGAAGCCCTGAATGAGTAACCTAATGGATTTATTCACTTACTAATTTCAAAGCCTATGCTAGAAAATTTAATTCGTTTTAGTAGAACTTTGTCCAATGGCATATTTTGGTTTATTTTTATCATGCTCTGAAAGGTATACCTAATGGTTAAATACAACTGGCTTAGATGCATTTTCCATTGAATTTTATGTTATACCCGAGTTATACATATGAACTCAAGTTCTTTAGTGAGAAATCATTTGATGATTTGATACCAACCAGAAAAAAATCTGGCTGAAATATTGATTTTTGTAATGAATAAGATTTTTTCGATTTTTAGTGGCTATAGCTTGGGCGATATATTTATAAGATAATTTTTATATTTTAGTAAAAGATAAATCTACATAAAAGTCACTTTAAAAATCTTAGGTCTTTTTGGCAATTAGCAGTTAAAAGCTCCCAAAATGGTTTTAGTAGAGTATTTGCTCTTAATTGATGATTTGTTTTCATTGTTTTCTATTTAACAAAAGCTTTCAGCGTAATGCAATGAATGATGAATAAATAATTGTATATATTAAAATTTTTATATTTTGTAAAAGCATATCATATATGATTTTAAAGTTAGAAGTTCGTTAGAGACTCTCTCTTTCTCTCAGAGCAGAATTAAATTTCTTTTTCCAAGGGATACAATCTCATGTGACTGACTCCGGTAAAAAGCAATTTATCTCCGATATCAGAACAATGTAAGCTTACTGTATATTTTTGGTTTTTTTTTTAAGCAATTTATTTTTCTTTACGTAATTTATTTGCTAAATAAATGCTAAAAACTAGTAGTTTTAAAACTAATTATTTAATTAATAATTTACAAGCTTGATGATCTTTTAGTGTAAGTTATCCAGTTTCTCTAATATAATTTTCCAATACTCAAAGATTAGTTTTACTACAATAATTAAAATTTTCTCTAAAAAACCTTTCCTTAAAAACACAGTAGTACACTTTGAGTATAATAATTGCTTCTAATTTTAAAGTCATTAGATTTTTTTTCAAGCACAAAAAATAACATAATTACATACTTTCCAAATCCTTTGTTGCTGTCTCTAAAAAGAATTCATAAATGCATATACATTAACTCAAAAAATGCATACTATCAAAAGAAAGTCACCCTTTGGTTCAGTTTTCAAAGGTAGCGCTTACGACACATAATTCATAAAATATCGCAATAAATTTTTTTATATGCAAAACTTCACGCGCGATTTAACATGATTTTATTTTAAAAAAAGCAAAAAAAACAGTGTCCCTGTTCTTCTAATGCATATGAAATTTTTACAAAATCTCCTGGCTTTAAATATTTCTCTTGCTGGTTGGTTAGAAAACTGTTTCCAACTTGACATAATTTAAATATTTTTGTTGCCAGCAGGAGTAGCTGTTTAACAAAAGCAAGTAATCCCTAAATTAAGCACTCCAATTCATCTTTGAATAATACACAATGCCTTTACTGCACAAGGGATGATACAAAATCCACATACACTTAGCTCACAACAGATAAATAATACCAAGATGATGGGCTTGTGTGATTTTCTATTGTTCTTTTGTGTACGTCACCTCTCAACTCTTTCAACGAAAATATTTAACGGAAATTTTATGCATGTTCTGAGTATTATGATGGAAAAAGTCAGGTACCTAAAATATAAGAGCATATTTATAAAGTATCAACTATTGATTATTACCACAAAGCTCAAAGTCAATCCATATTTCTATCAATTGTTGGATACAGGGTTGAGAAAATTACTACAAAGGGTTAAGCACAATCAGAGCCTGTTGATTTATTGCCAATTTTATTATCTGTATACAGAATCAATTTTAAAAAGTAGGGACTTTTTACATAGACCTTTTCTTTTGATAAATGAAAATGTACAGAAGTGAGAAAGATGAGATCTTAAGTCTGCCAATTTATCCTTTAAGATAGAATCAAAAAGGCCCTAAATAAAGAAGGACACCTGATATTTTTTTAAACTAAAATTAGAAATGCTATCTGGCCACCAAAAGGACAATTTTGTTTCAATGTTTTCTGGAACAAATTAAATAATTTTTTTTTATTTTGATAAAGTCCAAAGAAAAAATGACCCTCGCAAAACTGAAAAATTTTTAATATTACAAAATAATATTTTTATTACAAAAATTTCACCTGTAATATTCTTCATTAGTTTGATAATATGAACTTTAAATAAATATTATCCCTAAACAAATGCAGTAAAATTCAATAATTCAGTCATCAATAATACATATTTGATCAAAAGATCTGATCAAAAAAGACATCTTCCTGATAAAATTTCATTATGAAGAGCTCTTGAAAATTAAATTAAAATGAAAAACTTTACCTCTACCTTAAATCCTTTTAATAATCATTAAGGATATTTAGTCTATAACTCTTAAGCTAATCTAAATTTTAAATGTATAATTTGTATAATTTACCAAATTTATATTCAAAATAAATTGCATTCAACTCAATCAACTTAATATAATCAATTTGCTAAAATAATTTATCAAAACAGTATTCACATTATATTATATTTTAAACTCCTTCTACCAAAAAAAGGTTTAAATTAACTTTTAATACTGTATAAACTTTCCTGTTTAAACGACCTTGGCATCCATATGAAAGCGATTAGCAAGAAGTGTTTTCTTCATTTTAGCTCGACTTGATTTCCTTGAATCCGACGTGAGCTTCTAACCACTCAAAAAATTAAGGAAATTCAGTGAGTACTATATTCATCAGAACACATAGATGCCCCTAGCAAAGCATGCTCCAACCCTCTTTAATCGTACTAAAGACATTTACCCGGCATCCATTTTTCACCCACAGCACGTTTCACTCTTTAATAGCTATGGTATATTCATAGAAATGCTTTCACTTTTTCCGCTTCCCACCTAATTTTCATTAAAATAAAATTTTCATTCATAAAGTTTTACCCGCGACTCGTAATGAAGCTTTGGTGGGGAGACGGGAGCTAAGATATATCTAAATAGAATGAAGAAATTCCAGGAGAGCCACCGTGAGCTATATATGAACGGTAGTAGACATACCACCAGACATTTGGGTGTTTTGCAATTAATTAAAATAATGTTGGGGTTGGTTAGGCTTTCGGGATCGGCTGTCTGTTGTTTTCCTTTGATTTATGAGGCTGAGCTGGAGCTTCATAGCACATTTAAATTTAGGCTTCTTGTTAATTCAATTGATTTACAAATTTTTCTTTAGCTTGCAAGCTATTTATTTTGTTTTTGTATTTCTTTTGGGTAGAAAGGAAATGACTCGTATATTTAATGAGTATCAAGTTCAAGCAAGGCAATAATTAAATTAAGTTTAACAAGGGTGAACGATTTGAATAAGTGGTTTTGATTTTGTTATTTTTGCTAACTTGTTGGTGCTTATACCTTTCGTTATTTGAATTCTAACCAATTGAAAATTAGTCTTGCTGAATAATTTAAAAATAGTTTTAAATATATTCATATCTAGCAGATAATAAAACTATTTTTTTTTTTACAATTGAATTATGAAGTAAATTGAAAAATTCTAAGCACGCAAATTATTTTCTTAAAATAATAATTAGAAGTGTCCTTTGACAAACTTTGCAAGCGACAAAATTGAACCCTGATTTGTAGTGGAATGTACCTTAAGTAAACCTTTAAGAGAATAATTACATCATATTGAAGACTGTATTTTTGTACAATGATGTCAAACTATGCAACTTAAGATCAAATGTTGCAGGAACTTTTATTTATTTTAGTTTCTTGGTGGTTCAGGCATTTTTCTTATATAAATTTGAAAACAGTACATAAATCTAAAATAATACGAAAAAATTTTGACTATTGGTACTGATCAGGAAAGCCTTATTAAATAAATTAATTTCTCTTCCATTAGTAAAAATTTCTATATACAAAATTATATATTTCAAGAAAAATGAAAGTCATTACTCTTGAATTTCGTAAAAAGCTCAATAGTAGCTAAAAATATTAATAAATAAATATACATCAATGCCAAATTCCAAATTTTTTTAAATAGCTCGCAGCTCTTTTACTTTACTACAATACTACATACTATGGTTTTTATAGAATCGATTTCTTTGGTTATAGATTTTTTTATTTTTACATAGCTCTTCAAAAATAAGTTTGCTTCTTTTTGAGCTCACTTTAACATTTTCAATTTAGCTGCCACACAAACTATGTTATTACTCCGAATAAAAGTCATTTGGATTGAGTTGGAACGTGTTAAAATAATTATCTGCAAACTTTTCTAGTTTAACTTTTTAAATTAAAAATTGCCAGGGTATGAAAATCAAGCTATAATTACGCAATGAAAAGAACCTTTAAGCCTAGCTCCATATTTTTTTGAATGGTTTTTCAGAAATCGAGCACATTGCGTGATAAAAGCGTAAATAGTTTAAAATGGTCAAATTGTTAAATAAATAATTTTACAGTCCTTTATAGAAAGTTAATTGAAAATGACAGCATCTATTTATATGAATAGACAAATGTTGCCAAAAGCTGGAGATAGATAAGCAAAGCCAATTTAATAAAATAACATACAGGTAAAACAATTGAGCTTTCAAGCCTTCGTTTTACTATCGATTTTATTGAAAATTTCCTCCCCAATGGGTACGCCTACAAAATAATGGCGTCGCGATATGAATATTATAGTATACTATATGTACACTATTGTGATTTTGAGGAGATCAAAATCACAAATTTTATTTTTGAAATTTGATTCAGAGGTCATTTTTAAATATTATAGCTTACGGCAAACTTATACAGTATACATAATACTAATACATCCTTTTTCTAATTAAATCACTTATGTTACACTCCTTTTTGAAAAAAAGAAGAAAAATCGTTTCAACATTTGACATGTCACAGCAATGGTTCTTTAAAAAGAAGCTTTAGTGCTCATTCCATGCACATATCTAAGGATAGAAGATGGAAATTCAAGTGTGGGTGTCAACTGAATATTCTAATTTTTGCCACTGTAATCTTTATTTGTGTCAAATGCTTAGCATTAGCATCTACATTCACATATACATACGCATACATAACAGTTATAAATGTAACAAGCAGTCAAATTCACAAACAGTTTTTTCCATCAAATATTTCTTTTTATAACATTGGAAATTTACGTGATGTTTCCACACATGAGTTGTTTACGTTGTCAGCCCTTCTAAATCAGCCTCTACATAGTTATACTTCCCTTAGGAAACTCTAAGCCGAACCCACAGTTTTTGTTCCTTTTTTCTTTTTGTATATTAACCATCCCCCGCTGTACCGCACACCCTTATTTCAAAGAGTTTTCATTCAATTCCACGAAACGCACATTCTTATTCGCATATGCAAAGTACAGAATAGATGTAAAGTATAATGGGTTTGTTAGATATGTAGAAAGGGAGGGAGTTGATATATTCGAATCGAAGAGTTGAAGGATATGGGATGGGTGCTTTGAAGAATTTTTATATTATGGTTAAATTGACTCTTAATTCTAAAATCATCTATTAATGCCAGGCTCTTGGGTTTCTATAATCAACCATTTATTTATTATAAAAGTAACTTTTTTATTTAATTTAAAACTTTATAAAAAAAATACCTTGAGGTCCTGATTATATTAGCCTTTACGAGAACGCGCCAAATTAGTGTTTCTAATGACTTAGTGCTTGTTAAGTTTCATAAATATTGTAAGGCAGTGTGGAAGTAGGTTAGAAGGACTAGTTTAATTATATAAATTTATATATTTTAATATGAATATATTGAAATTATATTATATACATCTAATGCCTGGGACTCACTAGCGCTTAGCGGCACAAAATTTAGTGCTAAATGCTAATCAGTCCATTAGTCTCCACTGATGTTCCACTTCACTGGTATATAAAAAAAACTCTCCATTTTTACTGTGCTAAGTCGTCTCCACACGCTAAGCGCTAGTGAGTCCCAGGCATAACAAACAAATAATAGGATTTGAATGAATGAGTAAATAATCAAAGTTAAATTTAGAAAAGTTTTAAATCTTTCCACATACAACACTTTGATTTCTAAAGTGGAGCCCATATACATATGTACTTTAAAAGTAGCTTTGTAAACTTTTTAAATGATTAAGGAAAAATTTTTTGTTTTGTATATTACTTATAGATATATTTTGAATTTTCAATTTGGTTATGTTTTATGTATACATGACAAAAGCTGACATAAAGAGTGCTGCTTGTGGCAATTTTAAAATTATGTGCAACAGAATTCTATTCGTGTCTATTCGTGTCTGTCTGAACTTGTACCTATTAAATTCACTGACTGATAAATTGAATAGATTTTATTATAATTATCCTCGAACTCATGTGAATAATCGTGTGACAATTTATTTTTATAAAATTTAGCCACTTTTAGAGTAAAACTGGTCCCCGATCATACCTTTAGTGTTACTTAGGATTATCCAGAGAGCAAAAATAATTTTAGCTTTTGTTAAAAAAAAGAAAATTTGGATAAAATCTTTTAGACTGTAAAGACTGTAATGAAATTTTGTTTTTTTTATTGATGTTTCGTATGCTACAATATTAACCTATGATTAATTTATTAGCATTATTGATATAAATTGTAATGACATGGAAATTAATTGTTTCTAATTTCTAAGACAATTTTCGATGGCAAGCTTTCAAAACTTGAAAGTAGAAGTTAAATATTTAGCGATTAATTAGTAGTTTTTCACTCTGATCTTTGAAGATATTTAACATAGTAAATATCAGACATATATTAAACAAATTTTTAATTATTAGTTTTTGTTCAAAGCATGAATACTTAATAAAGCTATCGAAACAAAATATCAAACATAATTTCTATATGTCCTATATGATTGGATTAGATTTACTTAATCTTTACCAAGTCTTATATTTTTGTGGCTTGATATTTTTAAAGAAAGCATATTTTACCTTAGTCAGCCAAAAAATCTTTCAGTGTGTTGGTCTTATACTAGTATTAAAACAAAACAAAACTTATGCCTAATAGTTCAATCTGGTTGTAATATTTAATGCCTTGCCTGACATATTAACAATCACTTGTGTGATTAATATAGGATTTTCATCCCTGGGATTTTAAATATAACTAATTGATGTTTCTGGATTGAGTATGCATTTGATGAGATTTTGCAAAAAAATTGTTTTATGACCAAAAAGTTAGAGAGGAAAACCAATTATTTCTCACCGGAATCGTTCTTCGCATTACTACAATCTTACTCTTACTACTCTTTTCGTAGAGCAAAACTTCAATTTAATATAAAAAATTTGTTTTCGATGACATTAAAAAAACATAACCGCAGCTTTTTATAGCTATCAGAAGATAGATTAAAGGATATGCAGTATCATTCATCATTCATTTCTAACCCTTCAGAACGAGTGTTGGATTGTTGAAAGAAAAATAAAAAGTGACAGCATCCTTTTGGTGCTAGCTATACATATAAACTCCATTAACTTACTTCTCTTTCTACTTTTCTACCTTATCTTTGAGAAAATATAAAAAGTAGTGTTGGTTGTTGTTACTGCCGCTGCTACTGTATAGTAGCTGTATGAGGGTTGAACATCTCTTGAAAAAGTAATTTTCTGCAAAAGTAAGGAAATCAAAATATAAAAAAAATAAATGTACGCATTCTCCATACCCCCCTTAACCTAACGAGAAATAGTATGTAGAAATTGAGGGTGGGTTGCATGTGTCTAGTAGTGAGTACGCGCACGAATAAATGCAAAGGGTGGTTAGACAAGAGCTTATCGAACGGAATATACGATTTTCTTGTCTATTTTTTTCTTATATATATATATATATATGAATTTAAATATAATGATTGTAACATATCTGGAACTACCCCTTTGCAAATTTGATGTTGTGACGAGGAAGACAACCATTTTTCTTTTCCAGCTTTCTATACATCGAATAACACACTTCACACACAAAAACTTCCAAAAAATCTTAAATTTAATTTGCAGTCTTCTATTAAAATTGTTACAAAATGTGTTTCGCTCGCTTTACTTTGTGGTACTAGTGAAAAGTAAATCTGTTCTTTTTTTTTAAATAAATATTTAAATATTTAAAATAACATTTCAATTCCAAGGTAAGAAACAGTAGCATAATAGCATTATAAGTACATATTTTCTTGAATTAAAATCACTTCAGAGCTCTTGGTCGGTTTATTTTGTACTGAATTTAAATTTTTCTTGGTTATTCATTTCTAAAGTTTTACTTTCAAAAATCAAAAGATATAGAATCCAATGCTGAATACAGTTATATTAACAAAATTTACTTATTAACATATTAAGTTGCTTGAGAGCAGATGCAATGCAATACTGATTAAATGAAAAAAATAAATATTTTTAACAAGGGTTAAAGGGCTTGAAAATTTTTCATTGCTAACAAATATGCAAATCAGGGCTTTATGCATTCATATGTTATGCAAATGTACCTCAGGGAATCTGTTTCACATTATTTTCTTTATGATAGCCCACGAATTTATTAAACGTTATCACATCTGCATGTTATTTGCTGTGTATTTTTTTGTCTGATGATGTGTATATATTGAATTTTTTCTTAATCAGTGGTTGCAAATTTGTTTCTATTTTTAATTTAAAGTTATAAAATTATCTAATATTAACCGAAGGCGTCTAAGTTGAGTTTTGAGTTTCTATCTAAGAAATCAAAATAGAGATGTAAGGTTTCATTTTATTTTACAAGTAGTCAATAAATACAAATTCTATGCGTGCTTGTATATTTAGAGTTATTCTGCCCAGTTACTGGTACCGTAAAACAAAGGAAAATTGCTTACCTTAGAATCCCTTATTGCATCTCTTCGGAGATATCATTTACCGTGATTTAAAAATTAGCTTTGATTTTGAAAAAAAATCCTTTATGAATAACATTAAAAACGGTTAGTGTCAAAAATCTTTTCAAATTTTAACAAACAGAACTTCCTTAGCTATACTGTTGGGTAACTATGGAAAGGAACGAAGATTATGCCCTTTTTTCAAAATTTTAATGTTTAATTTTGTTTTATATTCTGATAGCACTTTAAATCCACTTTGAATCTTTGGTCAATTTTTAATTTAATCACCAAAGTAAAGCTGGCCTCCTCCCAATAAAAGCCAATAGTTTTTGCTACTTTTTTTCACTAAATTTTAAATATATTTTAAATAATCAAATCATTCTAAAGAGAAAAAAAAACGGCATTGCAAATAAATTACAAAGTTCAATTGTGTACTACTCAAGGATCTTGTTTTGCATCATACTCAAGCAGTTAACTACAAAATATTCATTCAAAGTACCCAAAAGGTAACAAGATCTTTTTTTTAATTTTTCACAATGCGTGTAAATTGTTTGTAATGAATTATTCTCGAATGTATAGAAAATTCTAGGGCTTATTGAATCCTTTAGAAATTCTTTATGGAATCAATATGAATTCCAACAACTACATACAACTATCTAGTGCTTATGCAAATTCCCAACACTGGCTTCTTACCAATGTGACATACAGTCGGATAATAAAGGAACAACCCTTTTTAAAAATAACCGACCTGTATGATTTGCATACGAATTTCTATTTCGCTCTACATCCTGATTATATCCCTTTACTGTTGGGGTTGATTTTTTTTTTCCTGATTTATTATAAAATACCTAAGTATTTGTGTATATAACTTCAAATACATAGATAGATGTATTTTAAGCATAATAATGGTAAATGAAAATCTTTGATCATTCAATCACAATACCCAAAAATTCGGAAATAGCCTGCTTCCCTTCGCATAAAAGGAGCGTAAGGGTCTCCACGAAATTATATCTTTGGAATGGAGGGAGGATTATTAGAGATTTTACAAAATCCAGCTTTTATTATATTATTATACTTTTAGGTCCAGGACTGTATCTAAAATGTTGTTCCCAAAAGCTTAATTGCCTAGATTTTATTGATCTTTTTTCTATGTTATCTAAACGTGGTTTTTCTAGATTTTCGATTTTATTCAATAGGACAAAGATAAAATATGGTTGAAATAAATATCGTACCTTAAAAATTTACGATTCGAAGGACTTTACAAAATTGCAAAAGTTATTCATTCAGTTTTAAATTAGAAATTCAATATTTATTCAACTTGGTTCGAAGCTTTTTAAATCCAATATTAGCAAAAAATACAATTCGCCGCCAGTTTTTGTAATTTCTTTAATTGAAATATGATTGCAAAAATGACAGTTTTGATCATGAATAATTAGTTCATTAGTATAACAAGAATTTGGTTGTATTGTCCCTGTTTAAGTAAAATAGAGTAATTTTTTTGGGATGAAAGGTCAATACTGGCTGGTGGAAAGGTTACAGGGGGGGGGGGGGTCCAGGGGATTTCAACCCCTCCCATTAGTTTTTTCTGATTTATGTTTGTAAAATAAGCTATACATTTTAGTTAGAAATTTAATTATTGATGATTTAAAGGTAGGCACCCACTTAGTGCGTATATCTTAGCGGGTAACTTTTTTGACAAAATATTTCATTATGAAATTTGGTGACCTCAAACAAGTTAAATGAATGCCTAAAATACAATAAAATTAATTGATAATAATTTCACGCTCTAAAAAAACTCCATAATCTAAAGCTAAAAAGGGAATTCTTTTTAAAATATTTCAATATTTTGTAGTAATTTTAGTTTTTTTAAAAAAAAAATACAAAGAACTTTGTGTAAATTTGGTATGAGTTGCTAAGTTTATGGATTTTTTAACGAAAAATATCTACTTGAATGAACACTGTCAATGCAGTAAGCAACTCGAGTCGAAACGGTATTCCTGTGAACTTCTTTGTCTTCAAAATGCTTACTTTCGTATACTTTTGTATACTTTCGTAAACATTGGTCGCTTTGAATATCTTTGTCTTGAAAATGTAAACTTAAGTATTCTTTTTCGTATACTTTGGTATCCCGAGTCGAAATTTTGGTTTTCCTGTAAACTTCTTTGTCTTCAAAATGCTTACTTTCGTATACTTTTGTATACTTTTGTAAGCTTTGGTCTTCCTTTGAACTTCTTTGTCTTCAAAATGTAAACTTTGGTATTCTTTTTCGTATACTTTGTTATACTTTTGTTTACTTTTGTAAGCTTTGGTCTTCGTTTGAACTGTTTTGTCTTCAAAATGTAAACTTCGGTATACTTTGAAGCGAAAGCAAAAATCTCTCTCTCGTGAAAAGTTCTCTCATAAAAAGTTTAAAGTGATAGTTCGAATAAATTAATTTCACGGAAGTGTCATGTTTCTTTGAATAATTGAAATAAATTAGAAATATTTAGTATTATTATTGAATATTTATATAATTTTATTTTAAATTAATATTAAATAGCTAATCAAGTGTTTTTAAGTATGAAGTTTTGTTTTATTTCATACAATGAAGTGAATTCATACAGTGAAGTGAAATACTGTATTGTATAATATTAGAATATTAATATAAGATAAAAAAATACATAAAAGTACATTTGCAATTAATTAATTAACTTATTTAATTTAATTAATTAAATTAAATAAGTTTTTTTTTATTGTGCTTAGTGTTTTATTAAACTATTTACTCCTAAAATAAGTTAATCACTTATTTATTTCACTAACTAATATTTTTCTTTTATTTTTTTTTCAAGTTAAAGAGCGGGAGGGAGGCTAATTATGTATGTATATATTTTTTATATATATAATAACATATAAAAAAACTATATATATTGTTACGTTTTGTCCCAACGTTATTCGAAATACAATCTAACTATTATCTTTTAACATTTATTTTGTATCCTATTTATTATAATATAATATTACTTAAATTATACTATCTCTAACTAATTCACTCAATAGTAAGAAACTCCAAACTCACTCCATTTTTCGGTGACAGCTCTTTATATAGTAAGCTCACAGCCTACTTTGCTGTGAGCCTACTATAATTATATAACACTACCCTCCTCTTTCAAAAATTGATCGTCCCGATCAACGTTCTTCTTACTTTGAATTTTCTCCAAGGTATGGTGCCAATCGGTCAATATGCACCACTTTAAATTTAGATTTTGGATTTTTCTGAATCCTATAGACAACGTCGTTTAACTTAGTTATGATTTTATAAGGGACCTCCCAATGTTGCATTAGCTTCGGTGATTTTCCTTTCTTTCGATGTGGATTATATAGCCATACTTTCTCTGATTCAGTGAATTCTGTTGCGTTACTACTAAGGTCATACCGAGTTTTCATTCTATCTGTAGCTATCTTAATCCTTTTTCTTGCTAGTTGATGAATATTCACTAATTTATGACGGAGGTCATCTACATACTCTGGTAAAGTTTCTTGTTTGTTGGGGGGAATACCAAACTTAATTTCGCTTGGCAGCCGTATTTCCTTACCAAATAAAATGTTCGCAGGAGAGTAGCCTGTTGTTGAATGTATAGCAGATCTATAAGCCATCAGAAAGAGAGGGATGTAAGAATCCCAGTCTTGTTGGTGTTCACCCACCATTTTTTTCAAATGCTCTAGCAGAGTTCGATTAAAGCATTCAACCATACCATCTGATTGTGGATGCAGAGGAGTTGTCCTTGTCTTCTTAATATGCAATAATTTGCATAAGCTTTGAAAAATGTCGGATTCAAAATTCTTTCCTTGGTCCGAGTGAAGTTCACAAGGTACCCCAAATCGACTGACCCAATTTGTTACGAGTTGTTCAACAATTGTTATTGTTTCCTGATTTGGTATGGAATAAGCTTTGGGCCACTTACTGAAGTAATCAATGACTACCATCACATAACGGTTGTTACAACTTGAAACTGGAAATGGACCCACTACATCAATTGCTATGCGTTCGAATGTGCAGCCTACATCATAAGTCTGTAACACTCCTTTTTGTTTCTTCATTGGGCCTTTACTGGCCGCGCATTGTGTACACTTTCGACACCATTCTGCTACATCTTCTCTCATTTTAAACCAATAAAACCTTTCTCGAACCTTCTCCAGAGTCTTGTTTTCTCCAAAGTGTCCTCCTGATACACCATCATGCAACTCTTTAAGAACATCATCTACTTTTACCCTAGGAACTAAAATCTGCATTTTAAAAAATTTTCCATCAGCTGCTTCCCATTTTCGTTTCAGTAACCCATTTTCAATAACTATTGATTTCCATTGAGCCCAATAACCTTTCAAATTTTCACTTCTATTTGAAATTTTACACCAATCTGGACGCTCACCTTTCTTTTTCCATTCCATGATTAAAGACATATCTTCGTCTTCTTGTTGTAACTTACAGATTTCATCAATACTCCAGTCATCAGTAGCTTTTACCATAATCCTTAACACTGGCTTCTGAGTTTTAGCTTCTACTGAGGTACAGTATTTACAGTCAACCCTACATAGTCGACGAGATAAAGCATCAGCATTTTTGTGTAAGCTTCCTTTTCTGTGGCTAATTTCAAAATCATATTCCTGTAAGCGCTCTATCCAGCGTGATATCTGGCCTTCAGGATCCTTGAAATTCAATAAACATTTCAGCGATGCATGGTCTGTTCGTAACAAAAACTTAGGTCCATACAAATACTTGTGAAAATGTTCCGTAGCCTTGACTATAGCCAATAACTCTCTTCGAGTAACACAATAATTCCTCTCAGCTTTTGACAATCTTCTGCTAAAATAAGCCAGTACTTTTTCCTTTCCGTCTATATTTTGTGACAGGACACCACCAATTCCTGTGCTACTAGCATCAGTGTCCAATATAAACGAGGTTCCTTGTTTTGGATAGCTCAGGATAGGTGCTTTACAAAGTTCTTCCTTTATTCTCTCGAAACTACTTTGGCATATGGGTGACCATACAAATGATTGCTTTTTCTCTGTTAATTGATGCAAGCTCCCAGCAATATCTGAAAAATTTTTTATAAATTTCCGATAATAGGTTGCTAATCCCAAAAAACTCTGCAACTCTTCTTTATTCCTAGGGACTGGCCAATCCCTTACTGCATCCACTTTTCTTGGATCAGTTTCAATACCTTCTTCAGATATTATATGTCCTAAGAATGGAACGCGTTTTCTAAATAATTGACATTTCTTAGGATTTAGCTTCAAACCAGCTTGTTGTATTCTTTTAAATACCTCACATAAGTTTCTGGCATGTTCATCAAAAGATTTTCCTACTACAATGATGTCATCCAGATACACTAGACAAGTGGTTCCTATCAATCCTCGCAGAACATTCTCCATTAACCTCTCAAAGGTTGCAGGTGCATTACACAATCCAAATGACATTACCTTGAATTGCCAAAGCACGGCATTCGCTATATCTTCCCCTCTAGTTTGTCCTGAGAGCAATAGCAATCCTAAAAGTTCTTCTTCTGGACCTTGGAAAGGCATATACCTGACAAAAAGAATAACTTGTGCCGTTTCTTTTATTTCGCAAGACTCAAGACCAAAAGTAATGAGGCAGAAGCCAGTTGAATGTCTTTTACTAGCAAATATGTTTCATATGAAGACATTTCAACTATTCTATCATGTACTGTTTTAGCGGATAGTGGCAAATCTTTGATTTTTTTCAAGATTTTTGGTTTGTTTTTGAAATCACAAAACAGTTCTTCAGATGCAAGTATGAAGCAAGGTACTTGCACTTATAATTATTATTTTAACACTAATTTTTAAATAGATAAATAACAAAATAGGATATTTATCAAATTATATACATATTTTAATCAAAGCACTTTCACGGTAATATCAAACAGTAGTACTTTGTTTCTTTTTTGACGATTCTTATTGACTTAAAAAAAGGAGTTAGGTACCTTATTTGGAAAAAAATATGTATAATATATATTTTAAAAACATAATACTTACTATGTTACCTATCTTTACTTCGGTTCTTTCATTATTATATATATACATACATTTCTTTGAGAAGATAATTCACTTAACTTAAAGATCAGTGCTTTATGCCATATCTTATGCTGTATGTTTGATGTTATAATCTTCCGCTATGATAAGAATCAGACCTCATTTATAAAATACGCTAACTGTGGTTCGGTTGATGTATATCTCGGTGGATAGTATGCGGCTGCATTTCCAATTCGGCTTCATTAAATTGTATTGTTACAACTGTTGTGTAATGTATTATAATAAAAGCAGATACTTTAATAACATCATTTATTGAATCATATAGAACCCTGTTACAAAACTGAACTCTTACTTTTTAAGTTAACATATTTATATATATTTTGAGAAAGTAATTTAAGTAACCCATGACCAATTGATAAAAATGCATTTCATTAACCTATTACTAATTATTAAACTATCTTTCCTTATGACTAATAATGATATGCATTACATTAACTTATTACAAATTATTAAACTATCTTACCTTATGATTAATAATATTATATTACCCTATTACTAATGATTAAATTATTTTATCTTGTGACTAATAATTGATATTAAATATTACACCTTCACTTTTATTGTTAGTATTTAGAAACGTTTTTCATTCGCACGCCGGACAAGATTGTAAAACGGGTGATGTATTTGCTCTAGCTATAGCTAGAACAAAATTGTTTTGTTTTTGTTTTTGTCAGTAAAAGGACACTTTATGGCCTTCAAAATTTTTGTTGTATTTTAAATTTTAGTTCTAATGGAAATTTTTGTTGTATTTATATTAAAAGGGATAGGAAATAATGATTTTATTACTTTTAGAGGTACACCAAAAGTTTTGAAGGGCACAAAATGCTTCTCTAAAAGTAATAAAATCATTTCTTATCCCTTTTAGAATAAGCACTACAAAAATTTAAAGTAAAAGAAAAATTTTGAAGGCCATAAAGTGTCCTTTTACTGACAAAAAACAAAAGCAAAACAATTTTGTTCTAGCTATAGCTAGAGCAAATACATCACCCGTTTTACAATCTTGTCCGGCGTGCGAATGAAAAACGCATTGGTCTGTACAAGGCTTTATACCAAGGAGTTCGCATATTTCCTTGATAGTACTGTTTATGAATTCTGTGCCCATATCAGTCTTAATTTTTGATATATTTCCAAAAATCAGGATAAAATTTTCGACAATAGCTCTGGCTCTTGCACTTTTATCTTTAGTAGGGATAAGGCGAATATATTTTGTGAGTTCATCCTGAAGACATATCTGTTTTCTTTTTCCGTTATGGGAAAAGGGCCGGCTGTATCTATGGATATTTCTTCCAAGCTACATGATGGGGTGGAAGTGATCAAGAGTTTTTCTTTAATTTTGTGGTTATTATGTTTATTTCGTTTACACGTAATGCAGTTTTTCACATATTTCGCTATGGAGTTTCTCATGTTTCGCCATTGATATTTTTCTCTCATTCTTTTATACATGTGTGTAATCCCTGTATGGGCACCTATAGGTGTGTCATGGTAGTCCTTTATCAATTGTTTGATTTCATGTGCATCTGTTAGTATTGTTTGTGGGTTGTATATAATTATTTTAAGTTTTTGTAAGTATCTATTACCAATTTGTTTTAAGTGTTCCTTCTTTAAGAAGTTAAATATCTTATCCTTGTTGGATGGATACACTTTATTTGAATTCAATTTTACCTTTAATTGTAGTACTACATTTTCTAAACTACGAATGGCTTGCGCTAGGGCAATGTCCATTCTGCTGTAGTTAGTTAAATCCCTTGTTTTTATTTCTGAAATTTTAATATTTTTTATGCACATAAAAAGGGCGTTAGGCTAATTTTCTTCGAAGGAGAGTTTACTATTACGTAAATTTTTTTGTATTTGATTCGTTTCGTAGACTGATATTTTGCCTATTGCATCGGATTTACTGTTATCTTCTGGTTTTTTGTTTCCTTTATAATTTTTATTCATAGACCTTGTTTGTATTGCAAATGTATTCATTTCCTTAAGATTGTCAGAATTAATTGATGTTCTTGAAAGGGCATCGGCACCAAAGTTCAGGTTGCCTTTGATGTATTCGATGTCGAAATCATACTCCTCTAGATCTAAACGTATTCTTGTCAGTTTTGAATTTGGATCTTTCATACCAAAAAGGTGGACGAGAGGCTTATGGTCACATCGAATAGTAAATTTTTTTTCTAATAGGTATGGTCTGTAATGTGTGATAGCCCAGTGAATGGCTGTAAGTTCTTTTAAGATTGTGGATTTATTACTTTCACCTTTTGTAAATGCCTTGCTAGCATACGATATGGGCATGTCATTATTGTCGATCATTTGTGATAGAATGGCTCCACATGCCACGTTAGATGCATCTGTAGTCAGGTAAAATTGTTTTGAGAAATCTGGGTAGCATAGAATCGGGGCTGAGATCAGTGAGTTTTTTAATGCTTCGAAACTAATCTGACATTGCTGGCTCCATTCAAATTTAGCATTTTTCTTCAGAAGCTTATTTAACGTATTAGCATAGAACGCAAAATTTTTGATAAATGTAGTAGTTGCAAAATTGGACAAACCGACGTAATTCGTCTGAATTCGTTGGTCTTGGATAATTTTGAATAGTCTCGTATTTAGAAGGATCCGGTATTATACCTTTGTTTGAAATCTGATGGCCAAGGAAGGTGACAGAGTTCTGTAGAAAATAGCATTTTGCAGGATTTAGTTTTAAATTGAAATATCTCAGTCTATTGAAGACATTGACAAGGTTTTGGTTGTGGTGTTTAAGTGAACATCCATATACGATTAAGTCATCTACATATAAGAAGGCTGCCTCTAGAATAAGGCCAGACATTGCAATGTTCATCATACGTTGAAAACTATTAGAGCTAATTTTCAGGCCGAAAGGAAGTCTTTTAAACATGAAATGTCCCTCGTTCGTGGAGAAAGCTGTTAACTCCCTTGAGTTTACATCGATTTCAATTTGATGAAATCCACTCTTCATGTCACATACAGTGAAAAATTTAGCTCTTCCTAGTTGATCTAGGATTTCCTCAATTCTTGGTAGAGGAAATTTGTCACCTATTATTTTTTTATTGACCTGTCGAAAATCGACGACTAGACGCCAGTTATCATCACTATTTTTTGATTTTTTTGGTACTAATAGAAGCGGGGAATTGTATGGTGATACCGAAGGTTCAATAATGTTATCTTTTAGCATTTTTTTAACTTGTTTCTTTATTTCTTCTTTATGCGCATGAGGTGTTCTATAGTTTTTAATATAAGTTGGTGTTGGATCGGTGACTTTGATGATTTGTTTGTAGAAATTATCGGCTTGTAGTTTATCTATGGATAGATTAAATATATTATTGTATTGGATACAAATTTCTGTTATTAGTTCCTTGTAGGGTTCTTCTAGGTTGTCTAGATTCAGTTCTTGTTTTAATTGTTGTATTCTTGAGGCTGCCATTTTTGTGCGGATTTTGTTTTTATGCGGTGCTATAGTATGATATTCAGACAATTGCCTTAGTTTTGGTTTATATGAGTCTAATATAGCATCTTCTGTAGTAAGATTAATAAGTCTTATAAGTGGGTTGTCAGATGTTACTATAGTATTTGCAGAAAAAATGCCTGGTTGTAATTCAGTGGCTTCAACAAGGAATTTACCATGTTTTTCTATCGGAATATGTTTGACTACTTCACTTCTAGCTGGTATTATGAATTTGTTCTCTTCAATCTTGTCCTTAAAAGGGATTTCAATTTGGCAATGAGGCAAGTTGATTTTGAATAAAAATGTATCATAGTCTAGGGTACATCGGTATTTAGTAAAGAAATCTCTACCCAAGATTCCATCTGATGCAATTGGGAAATCGGAGTTCACTATTTGGAATTCATGAATGATTTCAGTGTCCTCGTTTAGTTTTAATTTAGTATTAGTGGGTCCAATTGTTTTAGTTTTACCGGCAGTCACTCCTTGAATAACACAACATTCATCTCTGTATATTATTTGTTTGTTTCTAACTTTTTCTTCTTTAAATATTGAAATGTCTGACCCGGTGTCAAGCATGAGGGCGTTAAGACTGTTGGTCATAGTTGTAAAAATTTTTATGAAATTGCCTGAACTTGTGTTAACTGCCTTAATTTCTCGATCTTTTAATGGGTATTCTCTATATCTGCCCTCAACTCTGTTCCCACTCAACTGAATTGAGGGGTTGTTTGGTTTTCCTGACTGGAAATCTTTCTAGTAAAGTTATATTGTTGTCTCCTGGGATAATTATTATTTTTTGTACTGTTATAGTTATTGTTATAATTTGTATGAGATTGATATTTGGCTGGCTCTCGATACCTATTGTAAAAGTTATATTGATTTTGTTTTCGTCGGGAAGAATAATTTGTTCTTTGATTATTAAAAAAGTTTTTATTATAATATTTAGTTTCCTTGATGTGTCCGATGAACTCAAATTTCTCTTCCTTGGGTAAACTGGCCTCAGCTTCGAGGGCTATGGGGATAGCTTCATTCAATGTTTTTGGGTTTGCTGTTAGTAGGACACTTTGTATTTTGTTATTTACACCATTTTTGAAGACGTTTAGTGCATATTGCATGTTAACATTTGCTACGATAGTTTTGCCGCTTTCGTCTAATTCCTTAACTTGAAGATTTGTTATTTTTCCAGTTAGTAGTTCTATTTCTGACGCAAATTCACTAATAGACAGTTTATGTTGTTTATAATTTTGTAATTTATTGTTTAACGCATGTAGAGTTAGTTTTGGGGCGAAAAGATCTCTTAGTAGTTTGCTTAGTTCAATAAAATTTTTGCTTCCTAAACTGATTTTATTTTTAGCTGCTCCTTTTACTTTTACCTTTAGTACAAAATTTAGTAATTTCGGTTTTCCCGTGTCGTCCAACATTTCATCATATAATTCAATAGCATCTAGGAAATCTTTTAAGTCGGCTTGTTCACCATGAAAGTTTGGAATTAGGTTCGCTGCAGTTTTTAAGTCAAATTGCTCCATTGTTTGTATCTGGTTTTCTTTAGATATGTTTCCTTCCTTTTTTTGTATCACTTTTGTGTTTTGTAATTTAATTTTAGCTTCCGTAATAACGTTCAGAATTTTTTCTCTTTCCGATATACTGTAAGGTCTCTTTTTATGCGGATTATTTTTATGCGATTTTGAAGTTGTGCGGTTTGTATTTCATCCAAAAATTATGATTTCATCCAAAAATTTCTTGATCATACATACATATAGGCTTGTTTAGGAAGCCCACGTATAAAAAGTCTCTAAAAATTGGGAAAAAAATTTAAATTACTGATTACATTGTCAGAAAACAAAGAACTACACAGAACGAGATTGAAGTTTATTAAATTTCATCGTCTTTACCGCAAATATCTATTGCAGAGACAGTCTCTTCTGATGATGAAGGTGATTTGGAACCACTTTGCAAACGGTGCAAACCATTATCATATAGCGACATTGATTGAAAAAAGTAAAACTGTATTACTTTTCAATAAAATAAAATGCATTAAGTTTGAATACACGTTTATTTTAAGCTTTTATATGAATTTCCTTTAGACTTTCGAAGTAGTTTATTAAGTAGCCTACTTCTTTTAATTTTAGCAAACTTTTTTATGCGGTTTTAAGTTAATTTTAACTCGTTGTTTTGGTTTTATGCGATTTTTGAAAATTACGGAACGTATCCCTAGGTTTTCAGGGCAAGTAAAATCTTTTTTAATGCGAATTTTTTATATGCGCTTTTCTGTGGAACGTATCTACCGCATAAAAAGAGACCTTACAGTATATGTATTAATTTTAACTGGGTCTAAGTTATCTACTGCATGAGAGAAAAGATCATTATAATGGTTTTGTAAGGTATCTAATTCGTTTAATTTTTCTTGAATTAGTTTTTCTGTTTTTGGTTTTGTACCGTCTTTTTTTAGATTAATCAGTATCCTATTTATTTTCTCTGTAACTTCCGTTAGATTTTTATCCATATGTTTAGGTAAGGGTTAGCAATAGCTACGCGTTTATATTATGAAAAATTTATATCATATATATATATTCATATATATTATGAAAAATTTATAACTAGAGGGTGTATATTGTAATATATCGATATATGTATATTGATTGATATTGATTAAAATAAAATAATAATTATGTTTATTAATTGAATTTTGTTTAATCAGAAAAATGAATTCTTATTCTATCTACCATAAGATTTAGTTTTTGTTACAAATGTTAATTTAAATAAATGCTTAATTTTTATAGTTATAAAACTTACGTGTAGTAATTACTTTTGTGCGTTTAATTTATTCTAAACGTTTCCCGTTTTAGAAAGTTCGTTTCTAATTATACTTACTTTAATTTGTTCTTTGAAATACCTTGCTATCAATTTAGATATTGCGGCTTTCAATAAAGTTAACACTAAATATGTTCAACCTGATATAAGTATGATGTTAGATGTCGATGGTTCGTTGCTTGAAGTCATGTTCGCTGATGCTGCTCCTACGTTAATAGTTTCCGGGATCTTAGATTGTGGTTGCCCCATGTTTTTTTTTTTTTTCAATTCTTTCACTTTGTTTCACTCTTGATAATAAATATATTTATATTATTTTAAACCCATTCATTAATTCATTTAAAGATTTATTTTCACTGCATTGTTAATAAATATTTTTACATTATATTATATCTATTCATTAGTTCACTCGAAGATTCACTTTAAATATATTTATATTATGTTAACCCCATTCATTAATTCATTTAAAGATTTTCACTGCATTGTTAATAAATATATGTACATTATATTATAGCTATTCATTAGTTCACTCGAAGATTCACTTTAACTTAAACTTCAATTTCAGCGAAACTGTCACGGTCACCATGTAATGTATTATAATAAAAGCAGATACTTTAATAACATCATTTATTGAATCATATAGAACCCTGTTACAAAACTGAACTCTTACTTTTTAAGTTAACATATTTATATATATTTTGAGAAAATAATTTAAGTAACCCATGACCAATTAATAAAAATGCATTTCATTTAAAGGCGTGAATTTTTATAAAACTTTTGTGCGAAAAATGTGTTCCAGATATAAATGCTATATCTATCATTTATTCGTAGAAAGATTTCCAGTTCTTGAGCCCTTTGGTCAAGCCCATTTGCCTTCAATATTATAATATGGAGGAATAAAAAAGATTAATGAGATAAATTTTGAGATATATATCATGGCCATCAGTTTGTAAAAAATTGATTTTTTAGAAGACAACAAACAAAACTATATTTTACTATTTTACTATTGTCATACCTTTTGCCTTAATTTAGAGCTTCGGAAAAAAATAGAATTTTCATAAGGTAAAAGGTGATGAATATTTCTGAAAGCATAGACTCAAAATCTAAACAATGAAATGAAGTGATTTTAAAAAAGGACAAGCCAGGAAGCCTTTTTATTATGCAAACAAAGTTTTGATTCACAAAAATTTTTACTACTTTTGTTAGCAATGATTTCGAAAGATTTTTGTCATTTGTGCATCTTAATCTACCATAGTTTACAGGCAATAACCCTCAAATTTCAAAAGTAAGCATACATCATGAACGATTTTGTAAAAATACCAACCAATATTTCAAAATTATTATATTTTAAATAATGTGTTCAGATATGTTTAGAATTAAAATTTGATTATGCAGCTTTTTGATTATTACTAACAATAAGTAATATTCCTGCTCAAGTCTAATAACACTAAGCAAAACATAATCCAAACAATTAATAAAGTTAAATATGTTTTCAACAGCTCAATTCATATTGCAATTATAATCGTAGGAGTTGCAGATACTCCTTTTGTAAGTAGTTCAAGTATTTCACCCACAATATGACAAGTATACACAAAATCAAGGTGATTATAACCTACGTGATTTAATTAATAATTATAGATTATCACTCCAGATAAATATTGCAATTGTTAACATCATACTTTTGTGGGTTAGTTTCTCTATGTTTTAAATCTAGTGACCCCAACAAATCGTTTAGAGAAGATCGAATAATGCAATTTGTCATCTTTTACGATTTCTTTGAAAGAATAGTAATCAGGTACTTAACAATTCTAGTTTAGCTTCTTTTTAAATTACTTTCTGTCATCTCCCAAGATAGCATTTGCAAAGAGTTTTATTGTACTGCAAAACTAATGCCAATTTCTAAATGCCATTTATAATATAGCTATTCCAAGTTGACTTTTATAAATTTGTACCACTTTGAAAATAATTAGCTTAAATTAATTAATGCAAAAATATCTTTTGATTTAAGTTTTTCCAAAAAATTTAAGTAATTTCACTTGCAGTAAAACTTTTTCATTAATTTTGACTATCGAATGAATTGGTTAAGCAAAATTATTGGTATTTTAAGCAATCAACCTAATCGCAATATGTATATATAATATAGCATAGTAACCACACATAAAAAAATTTATTGTTATATTTTGGTAGAGAGACATCAAAACAATTATTGCAACAACATAAGAATGCTTAATAAAATTAATGTTTCATCTTGTTTTGCTTTTTTTTTAATTTTGGAGCTTAAGAGTCCATTGTTCTTGAAATTGTTTTAAATCTCAGGGACAAATGTTGCACTAAGTTTTTTTAATTGTAAAAATTTCATTACATTCTATATTTTTGAGAGGCCCGCCTCTCAAATTTTTACTTATTATTTTTGAATTCTGGCCTACCAATCTTCCTGCAGAAATTAAACTTTCTATCTATAATATTATTTGCAGTTACCATAGACTTTTATTTATTTGCTTTTTATTCTATAGAGGTTTGTTTTTGATTTTTGAAATAGTTGACGATGAAAACTTTTCTTCAATTTTCAATGACTTGTAAGAGTTTTATATACTTTTTTCTAAAAATTAAACATTTCCCAGTTCTAATCACAAGTGCAGTGGAGTTTTATGACCAAATTTTCTATTACATTGGGGATGAGATAGTGAAATATGAATCGTAAGCTGCTTGGATGATAATGTAGTTAGAAACTTTTTACCGAGTTATTAACACTTTGCCAGTTCCATCACTAATATAGACAAATCTAGTGATCAAATTTCCAACTATTTTGAAATATGAAAAGTAAGGGGATTATTAATTATTACATTTACATAACACAACATAATTTTATTTTTCATAATATTATTATATTATATTGAATCCCCTTAAAAGCATTATTTCTATATTTCTCCACGATTTCATAAATAATGCGAAACTATATTAAATAAGATTATTTCTTACAATTAGAAGTTTTCTATGATTATATTACTTCTTGCTGTATACCTAAATAAACATTTTTGTTTACTGTTAAAACTTATTATGATATTTTTGCTTAACTCTGGTATAACTTCTAATACTTTCAATATTAATTGATATTTAGCCTCATTCTAAAAAAAAAATAAATATACTAAGAATATCCTTTTCTAGAAATCAATTAAATTTCTCCTTATCACTTATAGCACAATTGGTTTTTCCCCAATTGAAGAAACAGTTAAAATTTTTCAATTAAAATGCCCTCATTATATATATATGTATATAAAACGTATACTTTTCTAATAAATGAGAACCTTATGTCAACTTTAAAAAAAGGGAAATCTTTAATAAAATAGCAGCTGGATCAAAAGCAAAAAGAAAATAAGTAATTTTAGCAGTAAGATGTTGAAAAGAAAACACAAAACTAGTTCTCGTTCCATGTATGAATTTATTATATTTCCATTCGGTATAATGAACTACCTGTGTCTTCTTTATTTACTCTATTCAGGTAGTTGTAGTCGAAAGGAGATTCAATTTGCTGCATGCTAAAAAGATGTAGTACTTCAAACTACTCGTAGATTTTATTTTCAAGTGCAGATATTCATAGTTGGCAGAATTTTAATAGATTCGTCTCTGATTGAGCTATATAAGTGAATTTGAATATTTTGCAAGTCGCTTAAATTATTTTTTAAAAAATCCCTTTAGATTACTAAAATTGTCAGTTATTACTATCTCCATAATCACTTTTTATTGAACTATGAAAAAATCTGCTTTTTTTGTCAAAAAAATTAAATCGTCTATTTTTTATATCCATATATTTGTAAATAAACTTCTTTAAAAATAGCTTTATTAAAAAGTAGTAAGCTTTTAAAAGCTGCCTAAATTTACAGTATAAGTACAAAGTACAGACAAAGTTAGATTTCTCTATACTTTATGAAGTGTATCAAACTTTGTTTATAAAAAGATTAAATGCTTTTGTATATGGGGCATTCTTTTACAAACCGAACACCTTTTTGACCGACACATCTCCGATTTGGCTGAATTTTTTTTACGGGCTTAGCAATGAAAAAAAAGATATGAGTGTTCGAGGATTTTTTTTAAAAAAATTTTTTTTAGAAAATGGAGAGGGTCAAAGTTTTGAGAATTTCGTGATTTTGGCTTGAAGAGTAGTTTTTAAAAATTCATAACTTCGGTTTTATTGAGGCTAGGAGTTTTTTGTTTTTTTTGTTTTACAGTTAAAGGGTTGAATTTAAAAAAAAAGATATTTCAAAAAAAATTATTAACAAATTTTAATTGTTATTAACAAATGAATTGTTTATATCGATTTTTAACTGTGATAACCACCTTGTAGCGAGTTCTTTTTTTTACCATTGTGTTCACCGTCTAATTTTAAATAAAAAACAATTTTTTAATTGATGGAGAAACTATTCCTTATATTAAAAAAAAAATAATTTTCGAAGCGCCCCACCTCATTTTGCACTCCACTGTATGCGCATTTTCTTATTAAATATTGTTTTTCTTCGTAATACATATGTTTATCTTAATTTCTTATTTTTTATTCATATAAAGAAATTGAAAACAATTATTAGTAACATTAGTTATTAACAAAAAAACCTTAATAGAAAATGAAAGGAAATAAAAAAGAGCTTTATTTACGGGAGTCTACTGGTTTAGGCGTTCGAATTTTGGGTGTTCTTTCGGACGCCATAAAAAAGAACCAATAAGAACCAATAAATATAATATTATATTGAAAATATAGAAAATATAGAAAATTAATAATATTGAACAAAAGTTTACAATTGAAAATACTACAAGCTTGCAAAGTGGTGGCTCTTAAAAAGAAAGCTGTGTCCTGGTGTGCACGATTCCAGCCCTCCTAGCAATCTGAAGAACAAAATCTCTCTTAATTATTCAACAAGAGGAATGTAACTGTGGCACTACGAAGAGTTTTTATTAAAAAAAAGTCTTTTTGCACGAAATGGCGGCAGTTCGAGAAAAAAGTTACGTTTTTTCCGGTTTTTTTTACCTTTCGGAATAAAAAAAAAGAAAAACAAAAAAAAAAAATTGGAAAAAACTCTTCGTTGTGCTATAGCCTAATTAATGAAAAATCGGGAACGGTGTGCACGATATCTCAAGTTTTACTTAACTGATTCACTTGAAATTTGGCACAGAGATTTCTTATTAATTAAGCTATGGCAAAATGGAGAGTTTTTCCCGATTTTGTTTTTTTTTTTTTATTTTAGCTTCCGAAAGGTGAAAAAAACAGGAAAAAAACGAACCTTTTTTTCAAACTGCCGACATTTTGTGCAAAAAAACTTTTTGTTTGGAAAAATCTCTTCGCAATATCATAGTTACATTCCTTTTGTTGAAGAATTAAGAAAGATTTTGTTCTTCAGATTACTGGGAGGGCTGAAATCGTGCACAAAAGGACACAACCTTTTGTTTAAGAGCCCCCACTTTGCAAGCCTGTAGTATTTTCAATTGTGATTTTTTGTTCAATATTATTAATGTTTTATATTTTTAAGGCATTAATAAACCAAAAATAAAAAACATTTAGCTAAAAATATTTATTGGTTCTTTTTTATGGCGTCCGAAAGAACACCCAAAATTCGAACGCCTAAACCAGTAGACTCCCGTAAATAAAGCTCTTTTTTATTTCCTTTCATTTTCTATGAGGCTTTTTTTGTTAATAACTAATGTTACTAATAATTGTCTTCAATTTCTTTATATGAATAAAAAATAAGAAATTAAGATAAACATATGTATTACGAAGAAAAACAATATTTAATAAGAAAATGCGCATACAGTGGAGTGCAAAATGAGGTGGGGCGCTTCGAAAATTATTTTTTTTTTAATATAAGGAATAGTTTCTCCATCAATTAAAAAATTGCTTTTTATTTAAAATTAGACGGTGAACACAATGGTAAAAAAAAGAACTCGCTACAAGGTGGTTATCACAGTTAAAAATCGATATAAACAATTCATTTGTTAATAACAATTAAAATTTGTTAATAATTTTTTTTGAAAATTTTTTTTTTTAAATTCAACCCTTTAACTGTAAAACAAAAAAAAACAAAAAACTCCTCAATAAAACCGAAGTTATGAATTTTTAAAAACTACTCTTCAAGCCAAAATCACGAAATTCTCAAAACTTTGACCCTTTCCATTTTCTAAAAAAAATTTTTTTAAAAAAAAATCCTCGAACACCCATATCTTTTTTTTTCATTGCTAAGCCCGTAAAAAAAAATTCAGCCAAATCAAAAATGTGTCGGCCAATTTTTGTCGATTTTTGTTCGGTTTGTAAAAGAATGCCCCATATATGACTTTTAATTGTTGACTTCCTTTAATCAATTGTTGTATGTCATTTTTTTAATGAAAAATATTTCTTTGTGTCATTATAATAGCTTAATACATATTAGCCAGCTCAAAGATAATCTTATGCTTCATAATACATTTGATAAAGGACAGTCAATTTTTTTAACCAAAGCTATTCTTTCTAACAAAATGAAAAAATTTGAATTAGTGGTTCTTCTTCCGCATAATGTATACGCAATGGTTCTATTCAAAGTATGATTCTTACAGCGTAAACAGAACATTTTAAGCCAAATGATACTTTTAGATCTTAAAAACAACAAGAAGGGAATGTTCAAATTTTACAAATGTCCACATTTAAGCTCGCAACGTATATTGCTAACGAATTTTAATTAATTTGTATTAAGCCTAGCACACACCAACGCTTCTGAGGCGGCTTCAGAAGCCGAATTATGATAAAAACTACAAAATACGTTTTTAAAAATTTTTAGGTTAAATATTTTCAGTATCCAAAAAAAAATCAGTAAGAATTTTTTTCTCGTTATACGCTACAACGTTTTGTACGTTGCAAAGTAAAGGAGATGCATAATTTACAACTGCTTTCATAAAAATTTAAATGAAATACTACTTGTTATATAAGTGAAAGAAGAACGCATACACTATTTTGCCAAATAGTATGCTAAATGGTCAATTACCCCTCTCCATCGTCCAAAGAAGTTAAATGACCGCAATGATATGGCCCCTCATTACAAAAACCTATCTACTGCTCTGACAATTTCTCAAAAGTGTGTTTAGCTTGTATTTAATTTTATCCACCTTAGGATTAAGTTTTGAACAATTTTGGGTAACTGCATGTCAATAAATTTTATCAGCTTACTTACAATTAAAAAAACAACTAGCTATGTATGTATATCCAATTAGGCACCATTTCTACATATGATATGTCAATTTTGAAAATGATATAACTAACATTATTGACGCCTGCTTTATAATTGTTATTTTCTCTGCAAAACGCTTAAAAGACACATTAACACCGTATTTATCAAATATACAGTCATCAAAGCTCATGCATCTAAATTGCATCAACAATTAACACAGTAATCAGTCCCATAGCTTTTTTGATGAATTTCAATGATAAATTCAAAAGAATTTTATATATAATTTATAAATGGTTTTATAAACACCTTTCAAGTATTTAAGTATAATGACTTTTTAAGCAGTTTTATTTATTTAACTTGACTATAATATTTTTATATTTAAAGTAAGCCAGCAGTCACTTTTCATATATTACTTGATCTTTTATGATAATTAATTGTTGCATTCTTTACAATTTATTCGCTTATTGATTGCTAAATATTGTCATTTTTTGCCTTTTTTTGTAATACAGCATTTCTCTGTAAAACTCCCTTGCTTAATGCATTTTTAAAAAACTTCAATAAATTTCATAATTTGCATTAATTCGAGATGTGCAATAGTGTCAAGATTTTTCTTATAAGTCCTAAAAACCATTTAGAAAACATATTATGCTGACGACTCAACTTGAAGGTGTTATCTGTCAGCTGATATAAAACTACGATAATGAAAACTTCCTTTTTTTATGAATTGACTTTTAGCAATAGTCGATTAGCTTTTTTGCTAATTACTATCAAGCTGTACAGAAACTGTACATTATTAAAAATATATGTTACATATTTATAATGTTGATCTGCTTTTCTCAGCCAACATGGGAAATACCATACCTTTTGTAGGCAAAGAAAAGTGTTCATGCTTTACTCTTTAAATGGCATGTTTGACTTTGGTCAACGAAAAACTCATTAATGTTTTCATATGAAAAAAAAAACACTAAAAATATTTTTACCGTATGATTAAACGTTAAAATATCTTATCTGAAATTTCAAATAGTTTGTAATGTTGAAAAAGGTAAAAAGGGAAATAAATTTCATTTCCCATTATTTGGGACTTAAGTTTTCCTTTAAAGGGCACCCTTGACCAATCCAATCAAACTGTCAGAGTTATTTGATGGAAGTTAAGCAAATTTTGCTTATATCTTCACTCAATATGAGACCCTTAACTGATCAAATAAATTTGATCAAAGTATAGTGTATGAATTGCAGACTTATATTTATATTTATACTAAGAAAATGATTATTTTTAACTGAATAAAAATTACAAATATTCAATTTTCAATTGCTATGTAAAAACAAAAGAAAACTAAATTTTTTTTTTTTTAAATAGCATCCCTAATCGGATATGCCCAGTACGATCTTAACATAGTTAATTTATTACTATTTTTGGAAATGTTGTAACGTGTACGGGTTTAACTGAACCAACGTTCAGCTTCCAACTTTTTTATATTATATAATATGATATGATATATGTCAGATCATGCGGTTTGACACGCTTGAGTCTCCTAACTTCATTGGTGATATCCAACAGCTGGATAGCCTCCACGTTTGTGTGATGAAGTAAGCATTTTTCGTGACCAGCCGCACATTCCTGGATAACTTCGTTTACCCATTTAATGCCCAGATCATTGTGTATTTCCTGGTTAGTCACGTACCTGTACGCGCTCGTGATCATACGCAGAAATTTATTTTGGCTACATTGAATTATATCCCTGTTGGATTTTTTTGTGCAACCCCATAGCTGTATCCCATACATCCATATCGGCTTAATGATTGATGGGTATATAATTTTTTACAGTAGAGGCTAAGCTCGGAATGATGTCCTACTAGCCAGTACAATTTGCGTCGCTGAAGTTTAATTTGCTCCGCTTAATGCCTGAAGTGATGTTTCCAATTTAATCTATTGTCTTGGTACATACCTAGGTATTTAGCTGTCTTTGTTGGTAAAATAGGTCTTCCGTCCAGATAGAGTTTACTATTTCTGTCTATTCGACGCAGGGTGAAAATTATATAGGTCGATTTAGTTTCATTTAGCTTAATTTCTAATTCCTTGTCCATTGGTTTACTTTATCTAATGATTGCTGCAATGTTTCAACGGCTGCTCTCTGTGTATCAGCTGTAGCCATTATTACTGTATCATCAGCAAAAGTCCCTATAATCGTATCTTCTGTTGTAGGTATATCTGCAGTGTACATAACATATAAGAAGGGGCCTAACACACTTTCCTGGGGTATGCCCACTTGAATGGAGTAAAACTTTGAGTACGCATCTTCGTGCAGTACTGTAAACTTTCGATTTGATAGGTAAGATTCAAGTAGCTCTCTGTAGTTTTCAGGAAGCAGTTTACTCATTTTGTGGATAAGGCCCTTGTGCCATACTTTATCAAAAGCTTGTGATACGTCAAGAAATATCGAGGGACAATATTTTTTCCCTTCGAATGCTGTCTCAATTACATTTGTGACACGGTGGATCTGATCAACAGTGGAGTGCTTACCCCTAAAACCAAATTGAAAGTCTGGAATATGAATGAGGAGTTTAAGTCTTTTAAGCAGAAGTTTTGATATTGTAGGTATTAGTGCTATTGGCCTGTACGACGTTATTTGCTCTGCTGGCTTATCAGGTTTTTTGAGCATGATTATTTGTGTCAATTTGAAGCAATTAGGAATGTACTCCAATCTAAGACAAGCATTGTACAAATACGTAATCATGATAATTGCTTTTCTCGGTAGTTCCTTGAATAGCCCAGGTGATAATTCATTTATTCCAGGTGCTTTCTTGAGGTGCAAGTTGTTACTGATTTCTTGTGCTACTTCATAAGAGGTGAAACTTTTGATTTGCAATTCTGGTTGGTGCATTAGTATTGGATCAATATTAAATTGGATGTTATGGTCTTTAAATGTATTCACCAAGTGTTGGGCAAATACTTCAGCCTTTTCCTCATTGCTTTTTACCCACTGTCCTTGCGCATTTTTAATATGTGGTATTTGAGAAAGAGGTCTTTTGACTCTATGAACTTCCTTCCAAAGTGAATATTCTTTGTTTGCATTAGGACCCAATTCACATAAATATTTGTCAATGCAGTCCTGCTTGAACTCTTTGATTCTCTTATTGACTTGATTGCTCATTTAGTTGAATTTTGTTTCGTCCACGGTATTTCTTGTTCTGTGCCATAAGCGCTTTGCTTTACATCTGTCCTTTATTAGTTCTCTTATCGCAATGGGATAGTTGATTTCTACTTCTGGTTTGTCACTTAGTATAGAGGTTGCTTTGTTTTTGAATTTTTTTGATGAAACTTTGCGCTTGCTGTTCTAACTCAATGTTATTCTTTAACCTCACGTCCAAATCAATTAAATTAGTTCATTTCTAAATATTTCCCAGTTAGTCTTTTTGTTCGTGAGATTTTTCTTTCGTTTTTTTTTTATTACTGTTGCATTTAGCTTCAGTAGAATTGGGATATGGTCCGATGATAAATTAATTATTCCCTTTGTTTCAGTACAATTTGATGTTACTCCTTTCGAAATAAAAAAGTCAATTAAATCAGGAATTTTATTATTGTCAGTAGGCCAGTAAGTTGGAGCACGTGATGAATGAAATTCACATTTTGCTTCATTAATTGCTGTTAGAAGCTCCTTTCCTTTACCTGGGGTGATAATTCTTGATCCCCATGCAGTATGTTTAACATTAAAATCTCCTCCAATTATAAATTTAGGTCCTAGCTTTCTAAATATATCAAGATACTGCGTTTTTGTGATCGTATGACGTGGTGGGCAGTATATTGCACCTAAGTTCAATTCGGTTTCATTATATTGTATTGTAACGATAGTGCCTTGAATATATGGTTCGCTTATTTCTTCCTGTTGAAAATGATTAATATTTACCTTGGCTGTTCCGCCACGTTCGCTTGGATGTGTAGTCCAATATGCTTTGTACCCCTTTATTTTTATATAACTTTTATATGAAAAATGTGTTTCTGAGACTATAGCAATATCAATGTTTGAATTATTTAAAAATAGTTCTAGTTCTTGGGCTTGCTGAAAGAAAACTAAATGAAAAATAAATAAATATACAATCAATAACAAATGTCTTGTTTTTGTTGGGAAATGTGGGAAATGTTGCGAAATGTGGGTGGTGACAAAACAATGCTAATTTTAACATAAAAATATATTGTTCGATTTATGTATGCACTTGCATGTATAAAAAATTAATTGATGTTTTTAAAATTCTCCTAAAACAACTTATAAATCAAAATAATAGAAAGTTCAAAAACTAATTTTAATATATATTCTATTACTATGATAATATGAAAACTGGAGCTATTCACATAATTGCTCAAAATATATCTAATTGTGACATATAAATTTGATGAGTATTCATCAAATTTTGATGAAATTTTCTCAAAATGACAGGTATATTTGATTTGAACATCCCTTAACTCATCAAATTACTATGATCAAAGTGCTTTGACAGTTTGATTGGATTGGTCAAGGGTGCTCTTAAGGGTGAAAAACTACTGCTACATATTCTAGTATATTCTTTTTTGATTTTTGTTAACCAAATTTTTTAAAATCCTATTTTTTCAAACATCACATAAAAATTGAAAAATATAATTGTCCGATAAAATATTATGATAGTTAAAACACAAAACATTTTCTAAAAGTTTTTTTTTACAGAAATTACAACATTTTGCAGTGAAAAAAAAGTTTTTTTATATTTTTATTTATCAGAAATTTCACTAGAAGTTACTATTTCCACAGAAATAATACCAAAATTCATTCAACCCTCAAGACAGTCTATAAAAAATTTTTTTCATGGGGAGTTTTTCATAACGTTATAAGCTTAGCTTTAATGATTTGCAATTAAGAACGTAGAGTAAAGAAAAATCTCATATTTAGTTATGACAAAACTATAGAAGGAGTGATGCATGAAATCAATAAATGATATTCATTTTATATTCACCCATAATATTGTTTAAAGAAAACCATGTATTAAATGGCGCTCTTCCATTGCTTTTAGGATTAATACAAAATTTTTTCATGGATTCTTAAGAAATTTGGGCTCCATTAGCAATAAACATGGTGAACTCTTCCATCGGAATGAAATAGATTTCAATATCAGAATTTTGAAAACTAACTATATTTGTGAACTTCTGCTAGTGCTTTCAAAGCTGAGCCGTGAATTCCAAATAAGAAGACATTTATATAATAACGACATTTCACTATGTAATTTGATATTTTTCATGACTGCTTCACTTAAATAACTTAATAAAATTCGTTATTCGATATCATTATTGCATTAAAGATGCCAGTGTGAATTTTATAAATTCTGTAACTCCACAAATCCCCAAAAATTTTTAAAAAATAGTTTGCTTTAATGAAAAAAATCAAACAGTCCAATAATTCATTCAATGGAAAAAAACTTTGTCGAATTGAAATGATGTGAAATCAAATAAAAAAGTTCGGCAAAAAATTTTTCCAAGAGCATTAAATTAACCTCAATAGACAGTTCCTTGTATAAATGAATAATAAAAACATAGTAAAAAGTGCTTTTTTACCCTTTTAAAGAAGTTATTCTCGGTATTCTTTGGGACAAATGAAAGTTTCATTTTTTTTATTTGACGTACAAATATTACCGTTATTTCACAATTTCCAAAACCTTCTACATGTGTTAATTTTTTCAAAATATAAATTGGTTTCATCTTGTTGGCTTTCATTCTTTTAATGTCATATTTGAACCCCAATTTTTATGTATTTTTATTTGGTGTTATTTTCTTATCAAATGATGCGAATATGAAATTACAAGGAAAATTTATGTACTGATATGCAAGTAGAAGTTTAATTTCTTTCTTTCTCTGGCAAAGTATAAAATTATTTTAAAGAAAATAATATTTTTCATGCACACAGATAATTTGAGTTCTTCTTTATCACATCCTTAATTGCAATCCAAGTAATTTGTATCAAAAATTTACTTCAGAGATGGAAAAGCTTTAGCTGACTATTGTGAAGATGGGTGCTACTCGGGAGCTGGGCAAGCCAAGTTCATTTTCTACCAGAGCAGGAAGTCATATTTTTTTTCACTATAATTGAATAACACAGGAATTAAGTGAAAAATGGGACTAAATCCCTGGTGTAAATTATGAAATAGCTGTTCATATGCTACTCTTTGAAGTGTAATATGAAAATAATACTGCCAGAGCAGTCTTTGTATGCTAGTACAGTGTAAGCAAGAGCCAGAATTTAAAAGTTATTATTTTGCTGACACAAACCGAGGAAGATTTTTACCATCTATCATTTTCAATGATAGACTAGTGCATTACTATGGAGGAGAAAATACAACAGAAAAAGCTTTTAGAATATAAACTCAATATGCAAGGAGCAATTTTCAAAATTTTAAGGCAGAATTTATATCCACTTAATTTGTCTTACCGTCAATTTTTATAACTTTCGTGCCCTATCTTTTTGTAGCATGGCAGCATGTTTATGTTTTTCTATCAAAATTTATTCCGCTGAGTTCAAAGGAAACAACTGATTGATTTCTAGAACTTAAAAAACAAATTGAACTTTTTTTGTAGTATTAAAGAACTTTTTTGGATAACTTTTTGTAATTAAAATCACTTCTGTCTATAGCTTTTAGATAAAATAGTAAAGATTTGAAAACGTTCCACATGGTTGCATGGAAAAACAAGTAACGACTTTCTTTATGTAACAAAAGGTAAAAGAAAATTAATTATACCGTGAAATTTGTCTTAAGGGCAGTAAAAATAATATTAGTGATGCAATGCTATGTTAAAAAGGATGTCCCTTAATTTTAACCCTTTACAAGTTGCAGCGTAGCGTATGAAGCCTCTTGAAATGAAGTTTTACTTTTAATATGGGGCTAGCTAGTCTAAAATTTCACAGATAATCTATTGTAAAGAGGGTTCAGATATCTATCTGTTTGTAAGATAGCATTATTAAAGGTGTGCCACATGCAAACATATAAAATCAGCCAAGGGATAGCCTTTGTTAAGATCTATTCAACCGAAAAGTTATGAATAATAAATTAAATACATCTGAGGAATCCTTCGTTTACAATTAAAATTACATCGTAAGTTGAAAGCTATTGTTGGAATTGTAAAAGTTGTGTATTATAAAAATAAAATATATATTGGGCATTATGTTTCAAATTTGGTGGAAAATCAAAATGTCTTACTCTACTAGTAAGGTTTGTACTTTGGCATGGTATCTGAAAAGTCAAAAATTTTCATAATTCAAATTGTTTTTATAAAATTCTTAATTTTTTAATTCTCTTAACTCTTCAAATTGTAAAGAATCAATCAATCAAAGTTCTCTGTTTGAAAAACTGTTAATCCACGTACAGGTCAAAAGGTGTTTTGAGGCCCTAAAGTTTTACAAAAAAAATTCGTAGATATAGAAGACAAAGGGTAGAATAAGTAACATAGAGAGCAATGATTCTGTCAAAAGCAGAAAGCGTTAAAAATGTTGAAAGACCGTCTCTTGAATAAAATTTTTCGTGAGATAGTTCTAAGCCTAACAGTACCAACAGCAAACCGTTATATATAATGATATGTTGCTAATGAAGTTTTTGGAAGCTGGTGTTACCAAAGCCACTAAAATTTTAATATTTCTTGCACAGTTAGTTATAGTTTTTATCTTTCCCTAGTTACGTTAAAAATATATGTAGAATATGTAGAATAATTGCTAATTCACCAAACTTAAAATATTTTTAGCGCTTAAATGCTAGTTTGATATTGTGGATAAAAAGAGTGGGTTTTTTACAAGTTTAAATTTTTAAATTTTAGAGCTTTTCCTAGGCAGTGCTGCTCTTTGGCAAAACTAAGAAAAATACTGCCTCTATCATACCAATAAGTTTTTTATGATCCTTTGCATATATCCCACACTTCAGAACTGAAAAATAGTAATTTAATAATAAAGTGTAGATAGACTTACATAATTTTTGTTACTATAAGAATAATTGCTTTTCTTCCTTTTATTTCTATACAATCAATCTTTCCTTAATATTTTAATAATTTTTAAATTTTCAAAAACCTATTAAGTGGCTTCCTTTTGGCTCTTTCAACTGTTTATAAAACTTTTAAGTATTAGGTCTATAGTCTTAATTCAAAACTTTAACCATCATTTGTTTTTAATTCTTCTGGAAAAGCTTTTGTATTTTTCAATGTTTCAGCCTTTCAAAAAAAGAACTCAGTGTCTTTTTCAAACAAACAAAATTAGGCCTCATCAGTCTTATCAGCTTATCAGTGTTTGGTTGAAAAAAATCCATTTGGTGCATTTGCAAGTGCTTTCATTCTGCAATAATTTTGCAATAATTTTGCTTGGCATGGCACGGTGCAGCAATTTTGTGAGCAAAAGCGGGCAAATGCGCCTCCCTCTTATGCCAATCATTGTAACCCTGTAAGCAGCTGTCAGCTGCATTCGGCGGATTCGTCAAGTCAGTGTTAAGTGAACTTTTTTAAGTGAACTTATCCATAAAATGAACATTCCACAAATTTCTACTTTTGAATTCCTTTTTCGGAATAAAGTTTCTGTCTCCAAAATTCTATATCTTAACTGCATTACCAAATATCCTATAAGTTTTCGGAATAAAATAGATTCAAATAACATTTTTGAAAAGCAATTTTCCTACTCTTCCGAATTCAGAAATCCAACAATACTGTAAATACTGAAAAGCTTCAAGTTTCTGAAAGTGGAGAAATTTGCATGTATCAAATAGAATAAATAACACATTTTAACAATATCTCTCTTACATTCCACACTGAACATTCCACACCAAAAAACCAACCGTAATACTTAACCCTTAACCCCCTTAACCCCTTTTTAAATGAAATGTTTCTTCAAAATAACAATATCAGTCTGTTTGTTTGGTTAAGCAGATTATAATAAAATAGTTTCGCTTTAGCTCAAATAAATCATGTTTTAACCACGACATAGTTTAGTATAAGGGGAAAAATTACATTGGGAAATTTCCCTCGCAAATGAGTAATCTGCTGCAATTTTGTGGACAAATGCGGGTTGTTAGCGACATTTCTTGTCATTTATTGACATTTCTTTTGCTCTTAGCGACAATTGTTTTACAGCTGTTTCATAAATATTTTTCCTCTTCGGAAAAATAAATTTTTATTTTTGTATTATACATTTTTTTAATTTTATGATCTTAATTAAATGAAATTTTCAAAAATATTTTTATTTTTTTCCAAACTGTTAATGATATTTTAAACATTAAGCAAACCGTAGCAATGTAGTAGGAATTTTGATAGTAAATAATATTGATTCGTCAATATATATGGCTACACCTAATCTAGTATAGAGAGTTTTTCAAAATCAATTTTATAAAGGTTAATTTCTTCGTTTGATAATAAAGGGCTAAGTGGACTAATCTAGCTGAAGCTATATTTTCCTGGGTAGGTTTTAATTAAATTTAGTTTTAAGAATATACCTTCTTTTATGATTTTCATTTCGTTAGTGGTAGTTTTATTCAATCTTTTTATTGTTTTGATACGATCATTATCTATAATACCTTTAATTTGTTGATTAACGGTTGCGATGATGATATGCGAATTTTGTTCAATGACATTTAAACGATTTTGTATATCCCGAATACTTTATTTTTTTCGAGGTCAAGAAATTATTGGAGTTTATCCAGTATTTTTATAATTTCGTTTGGGTAAATAATATGAGGAATTATACCGAACTTATTAACTATTTCTACTTCATCACCGAATATCCTAACTCGGAGTTATTTTTTCAATCATTAGGGCTTGGTTTTTAACTGAAATTAGGAATGGGAGTGGTATCCATGTGATAAGCTTTTTCATTTAAAAATTTTAATGGTTTTTTAATATTATTCTTGTGAATATTACTTAATTTGTGTTTCCTAAATTTTGGTCCATATTTATGCCTGTGATTTAAAAAAACATTCAATTTCTTGATTCATCAATTCTATTTATCTTAAACCAGTTAGGTTTTATTAGATTTTTAATCGCAAGGCAAATGACGCGGAATACGCATACAAATAATTTTCCAATTTGTTACAATATGGAAAAATTAAATTAAAAAACCTAAGTAAAATTAACGATCAGTATAGTTCTAATCAATGCTAAGCCAGGATAATGCTTGTTATTGCATATAAAGGATACATTCAAAATTCAATTTAAAATCAGTGACAGCTGAACAATAAAGGACCCCTGTTGAATAGAAGATAGATAACGACAACAGCCTTCTATAAATACTTATTCCAATGATTTGCACTTTTTAAATTTCCAATTAGAAGTGAGACAATTCAGTTTAGTTATTCAACAGGCTAGTTGGCTTATGTTAGATGTATATACTTTTTCTTCTGTGTAGGATTTAAGGAGCAAAACTGAAATATCAAAAGAAATTTTTTCTCAAAGCTGTTTTGAATTTTGCCATAAGCTTAGAAATAAGTTCGAATAATTTTCAAAAACATAAATCTTCTTTGGAAGGTACTTTAAATCTTTTTTCCAAATAAAGCTAATTCAACTTTATAATTTTTCAATAAAGTTGATTTCAAATTCTTACACAATTTTTCATAATTTCTAATACATATGACTCTAACACCCGGTTTCACAGTACGGGTTAAAACTTAAAAATTTTTAAGTAGGTTTAATATTTAAGCCCCGTTTTAAATATCTAAGCGTTTCACAGTCTACCTTTGGAACTGGTTTAAGCTTATCTATTCATACTTGAATTTCTAATCCATTTTCACAACAGCTGATGGGAAAGTGTCAAATTCAGGCCTTAACCACCATAAAAGTAAATTATACTAAAGTGAAATAGTGATAAGTTATTCATAATTAGAAAAATAATTGAAAATTTTATTTTAAAATTTAATTTAAATATAACTTTTATTTGTCGCTAAGAATTAAAATAAATAAAATCTAAGAAAAACTAATATTTTCAGATAATAATAGTATTAAATCAGTTCAAACAAGTTTCTAAATTATAAGAGCTCTATTCACAATACATAAATTTACTTAATTTAAATTATTTACTTAAAATTTCACAAACTCAATATAAATAATATACAAACATTGCAACATAACCAACAAATTACAGCCAAGTTATATTTGAATCTTGAGGGTTTAACTTCTGCAGGAAATTAATCCCGCTTAAGCTCCAAAAGTCGCACTGTAAAACGCTCCTATCAAATTTAGCGGTTTTAAGCTGACAGATGAAACTGAGCAAGGTTTATGCTTATACTGTGAAGCCGGGCGTAAGTGTTGATTTTTCTGGAACAATCAAATTAACTAAAACAGGCTTAATTCCACTTGAATATTTCACATATTTCTCGACTCGAAGATAAAACATCAAGAAACAGCAATTAAAAGTCTGAATGCAGAAAAGCAAGTTTACCATATTTAATAATAAGACTAAAGCTCAAATTTAATCTTAATACGTTTCGATTTATATCATCAGGTCTACTTTAATAAGCAAAAAAGGGTCTTTTTTTGAATTAGGCTTTAGTTTTACTAAAAATTGATTAATAAGTTTCAAATTTAGATATAATTTGTTTCATCGGATTTAATTATAAAGCAAAGCGTAAAAAGTATTAAAAAAGTGGCTACAGAAACTGTTTTGGAATAAATTAAACGTATTTGTGGTAATTATTTCTTTTTGTAATATTTTACTTCAAACTGAACAAAGATTTGCAATATTTGAAACTACAAATTTAATAAAAAATAAAAAATTAGTAAATGGTTAGATGAAATAACAAACAAATTATTCATTCCAATATAGAAGAGTAACCCCTACATGCATGAATGGAAATTACCAGTGAGAAGTATAAAAATCAGAAGAAATGTAGCCAGTTCTCAAAGTTAAAAGGGATCCTACATCAAACAGGATTCTCAACAGCTTTACTGACTCATTAACGGTTTTCATAGCGTATACTTCTAAAAATGTACGCTCTATGTGTACTTTGAAAGTAGACTCATGTCTCCTCGTGTGCTCTCAAACATAAAACTCTGCTACCAAAAAATTGTGAATGTATAAAATGCTCGCGTGCCATGCCTCAACGATTCCTCTCTCCGAAGGAATCAATTAAATCAATTAAATAGAAAAATTAAACAAGAAGGATCTGAAGCAAACAAAATAAACGTTAAAAGGCTTCATATAAAAAGCTTTTCATTTTACTAGTTCTTTAAACTGTAATTGTGATTTTGAGTAGAAACAGGTTGAGAGCAGCTCTTTTCATAAATTTCCACTGAAATATAGATGGCACAGCCTTAATAATCTATTCCAAGAAAATGATAAAAATTCGGGGAGGGGCGTGGCCGAATTGTATAAAAAAATGAGCCATTTAGCTTTTTTTTTCCTTTCAACTAAAAAGCTTTCCACTAAACTTAGCTTTCAACATAAAATTCATCCCCCTTTCTTCTCCTTTTTTCTCAGAAAATTCAACAAACCGTGAGTTCTTAATAAGTCGAGAAGCGGAAGAAAATGTTTCAGTATATGTTTTTTGTAAAGGATAAGATGCGTTGATTTCCTTGTTAGTTTTTTTCTATTTTACGTAAATAGAACTTCTTTATGGAACAGAAATATGCTTAAGTAGTGGTGGGAGAAAAAGAGTACCTCAAGCGACCATAAAGTAACAAAAAAATGAAATAAGATTTTTATATAATTTATGGTTGTTTTTGTTTTGCTTGCGCAGGCGTCAATTATAGGCGGAGTTCTTTCTTTTAGACAAAAAACAATTAAGAAGAAAACGTTTTAAAAAAATAAAGTTTTTTTTGCATTTTATAAAACCATTTTTCTTTTTCACTCGTTTAGCCACAGCCGCTGATTGCCACCCTGGTTCTTTCCACTATATTTTATTGAACGAATGAATATTTGCTGGAGTTAAGATAGTTACGGAAGTTGGCTGTCTTGCGCCTTGTGTTAGCGATAGATTTCTTCCTTTAGCGACACTATTATTACTGTTTTAGACATAGTATCGTCATCAAGCTAACCAGTATATATTCTTCTTGGAATTCGGCAAGAGTTGGATCATATCTTTATTTCTTATTATTCACCGGTTTTCTGCATTTACTTTTTATTTCTGTACGTGTATATATTTGTGTACCTTTTTTTGTATTTTTTGTGCTTTTAAGCTCCCTTAAAATGTACGATGATATGAGGACGGTTATGAACAACAAATTACGGTGTAGCTTTCAATATCGTCTTGGGCTTATATGATGTTGATTGCTTAACATTTACTTTCGGTATTACAGTTGTACTTACCATGTTGTACGGTTAGCAGTAATCTCTTACAATTTTGGGCTTAAAGACTTGTAGGTATTTTTTATTCAGTGCACACAATGTAAAGTTTATGTGGCAATTACGAAAAGAAATTGTGAATTTTAAGAGAAAAATAAAGGAAACTATCAAGTGACAAAAAATAAATTTATTTTGAATTGAACAAATTCGAAACAACGAACAAAAGTGATAAGCAAAATTTATAATTACAAGTATGTGAATTGTTTAGCGTTGACGCATACTTCCGTTGAAATCAAAAGCCAATGGTAACTAAATTAATTTTTTTTTCCTAAAAAAAAGGAATGTGTATACAATTTTTTATAACAAAATAATAAGAATAGTATCAATAAAAAAAACCCACCTGCTTTTTGACTGTTTTTCTTTATTATTTTTTCCTTGCCTGTTTATGTTTGATTTGGTAATTAGGTTGATCTACAAAGTGTGATAAAATTAAGAAACAGGATTGGACATTTTCCAAGCTTTTGTTATGACTTTCTTACACCTTATAACGTTTTTCTTATCTATTTAATTGGAATTATTAATTGAAAAAATAAAAGATTTAAAATTTCATCAAAATATTTCAAGGTTGATTATTTGCCTGGTTTTTAGACATTTCCGTTTTTTTTACTTTTAAAAAGTTTACCACTTCCATCCAATTTTTGTACCAATTATTATTTTGACTTTGCTTATCTAAATGCTTAGTAGAGATCTGCCTAGTTCTGTGTTAGCCAATAAAAGCAAAAATAAGGTTGAAATTTGTGCACTATAATAATTCAGGAATTAATAAACGGTTAGGTTATTAATGATTCCGCCAAAAATCTCACTTAACCCATCATAGTTTTAAAATTTTAATGTGAATTTTGAAGTAGAATATTTTATTAAAAATTGTATTGTTGCAATTTTTAGCACCTTAAGCTTGGGAAATTTTCGTACAAATTTGTAGTGCCCACTTGACTTCACTATGTTTGAAATAGAATAAAACAAATTTCTTAAACTATTCCCAAAATCGTTTTACAATAAAAAATTTTTTCTAATGATTTTCATAAACTTAGTTACGCGGACTTTAATGTTATAAACAAAATTGTTAATATTAAAATAAAAATGTTTTTTATCTAAGGTGATGTTTTCAATAAGGAGGCTGTTCAATTTTAATAAATATTTTCATAATATTAAAATCCTTAATGTTTAGCATTTTGACTATTAATATTTTTTTGTGTCTAATGACTCCTCCCTATGGAATTTCTCTTTTAATTTTTATTTGATGGTAAATACTTAAAAATCTTCACCCTACGATAACTGAATATTTTAAACTCATTCATATTTAAATCAATCGCAAACAAGCATTTTTCATCTCTAAATAGAGGTTCTTAAAACTTAGGGTGAGGAATTGAGAAAATACTTCTCTATTATGCAGTGCAATTTTGTAGGGAAACTATTTTTTTTTAATGTTGTCAGTCCAATTGACAATCAAATAGTTTACAATATTATCATTTTCTTAAATTTAATCATCCTTCAGTTTGATTTGATTTATATGAAAACATTGAGTAGAGGTGAAATAGTCCTTAAAAATGGTTAACGGTTTAAGAGAAAAGCAAAATTTAATTCTATAATATTTCCTTCAACTTAATTTTTAATCGTAAAACACGAAAGAGATATGTTCACAATCTTTTGACTTAATTAATGATTTTTTCATTATATAGCAAGTACTAAAAACGCAAATTTAATTAGAATTTATAACTGATTAGCCCCTAAGATTTATAGAAACATTTTTTTGATGCAAACTGGTTCAATTGCTTAGTCATTTACTGGAGAAAGTTGAATGTTGTTATAGTTTTATTTTATTTAAGTTAAGTTAAACTATAGTAAAGGCAATATACAATATACAACCTTTGCTTGTATTACTCTGTGATTTAAAAACCTTTTAGCTTAAAAATATTTTACATCTTTGCATGAAACAATCTACAAAATTGTTATCAAAATTCCTTGTCACAAAGGAAAACAAATTTTTCAATGCAAGAGAAACATTAAATAAATCAAATTTGTTCTTTTCGTGTTCATGTGTTTCGCTTTCAAGCGATTTTGGGTCATGCGGCAAAAATTCAGGCTAGAAGTATCAATACCTTCATCAAAATTTCAAAAGACGCCAGTCGTTTGAATTCTATGATCACTATGATCAAAGCCTCAGATTCAATTCAAAAATTCTGTTTCACGCGACTTTCAGTTCAGTTCCGTTTTATATATACATATAAAAGACTATGGAAAAATATTAGAATCTTATAGTTCTTTTGCATTGTGTTCACCAAAACTTATTTTCATATTTTTCTTTTGGGTTGGTTTACTCTTGGGCTCAAAAACTAAGCTACTACTACATCAGCACAATTATCTTGAAATTGTTGTTTTTAATTGTAAGACTGTTGAAGTAACTGTTATCATGCGACTTCTTGGCGTCATAAACTTGAGTGACGAGAATCGATAAATTTCATATAAAAAAGAATAGTTGTTTACTTGAAGACATGCAAATATATGGAGTCGCTGAAAGTCTTTTTTTATGGTATTTTTTAAAAGCCGATATTGTGCATGAAAATATAATTTTGGTTTACTCCTTGGTAATATAACTTATGCCATATTATGTCTTCAATATTTTCTCAATATTTTAACTTCAATAAAATTATCATTTTATTTGGTATTTATTTTCCATAGAAGTTAATACTAGTTGTTAATACATTTGTTTATAAAACGTTTTAATTTACAGTTTATATAATACATTGCTTTATCCTGACCATTGACAATTTGTTTAAGCAACAATTAAAAGAACTTCTTTGAATTAAGATTCCTATAAGGACGTGTATATTATCTTTCTCCTATTAACGACAGTATTTGTTTTTTCCGAAGAGAGAATAATATCCTGATTTATGTTTGTGACGTGTTTGTACTAATCACTGCGCAAGTACAGGTTACAAAGAAAATTCTTCTCTTAAGAATTTTTAAAGAGGGACTACCCTTCAATTTTTAAAAAGTCTTTACAAGCACTTTCCGAAAAAATAAAAAAATTTACATAAAAAACAAAATATGGAAGTTAACATAAGCACGTGTACTCTCTATGTAATTCATACGTATATAACCCAATAAGGGTTGTTTAAACTAGGAAGGGGAAAATACATAAGTATACTAAAGAAAACCCCTCCATTCCCCACTGTCATTTTGCATTAGGGATGGATGAGCTAAAGTTAGCACATGCTCACTATGAATAAAGTAGGAAAGTAAAATTGCAATTTAAATATCAATACTGTTATGAGGTATTGGTGTTGTTACACTGTTTCTTGGAGAAAATTCATAAAATTGGGATGAGTTAACAACTAGCATTGTATGTATGATATTATTCTAGCTCCAATCTTGTAGAAAACTTATGCATATGCATATATATATATATATATATATATATATATATATATATATATATATATATATATATATATATATATAGGAATTATGCACACATATATATACTATGTTTTTATATATAAAGAATTCGCACTACACACTGTTCGGAATGGCGGGCTGTAAGACTTTTTTCTCGTGTAAAGGACAAATCCAGAAAAAAGTATATAAATTTCAGTTGTGTATGGTAAACGGAAATTAAGTGAATGTGTTTGATATTAAATAAAAGGAGTATTTTTGAGCACAAGCTGTGTTCCTGCTGTGTAGGTGTATCGCATATATGGTACAAAAAGTGTAGGGAGGATTGCAAGAACAAAGTAAAAAGCATCCCCCCTAGAATATATTACAAATCAACTTTAAACAAAAAAACATAATAAATTCATATTGTGGCTGGCGGTTTTATGAGTATTTTGTGCGCGTTTTTAAAGGATATTGTATTTCATAACCAAAGGAAATGTATAAAAAATTGAAGAAAAAAACAATGATCCCATATCGTTTTATACATAGCAACTGGAGTTCTGCTAAGTCGAGTGTAACGAAAAAGAGAGGTACATTCTGTCGTTTTTACCTAAACGCAGAACATTTCCAATCAAATTGACTCTAGAGGTAGGCTATGTTTCTGTTTAGTGAAACGCACTCATTCGGATTTTGGCTGTCGCGTTGAAAAGTTTCTATTTTTATTTATCAGAAAACATTTTCTTATTTTTATATTTATTTCTCTTTAATTTTCGATAGTGCAAGTGTTAGACGGTGAAGTGATTAGAAGGTATTCAAGGTCTTAAATTTTTTGAAAGTGTATTGTAACTAACTTACAGGTGTTGTTGACTATAAGTTGGCTCATATATTCAGACTGTTGATTTTTTTAGAATTTGGTTATGACCGGAAGGAAAAAACCATTTTGCAGAAAGTTTTTGTTTATTAGATTGATAAAATTATATAGTGCTGTAATTAAAAGCTTATTTATGACATGGCTTTTGTAAATTATTAAATTGTGTTATTAGATATACATACATATTCGTGGGTAGCAATGTTTTGTGAAAAGCAAAAAATATTTAATATTTATATCTTGTGAGATTATTTTTTTCAAAAGATTGGCTTTTGTTAAGACTGATTGCATGTATTTTAGCCATAAGATAATGAACTATCTTGCATTCATTCGCGACAACGAAAATGTTAAATTTTTGTAAAGCTGCTTAAAAAGAATTAAATTACTGTACTGTTTTTTGTCTATTTACCCAATTCCGAAACCCACCTTTGAAATCTCTACTATTATTTATAAAAATGTTGTCAAAGTAATATAATAATTTTTTTTTTTTTGAGCATTATAGTTTCTTTTAACTTACCTTAGTCTTCAAGTTTTATAGTGCTTTCATTTAAATCGTCCGCAAAACAAAGAAGAAAAGTAACTTTTCTTAATGTTTAATATATTTTTTTATTTTTTCTATAAGAACTTGTAAAATAGTTTGACTAGTGTTTAGTAAGGACTTGTCAAAAATATTTATTTTATTAAAAAATTATTCCGTAAATGTAATTAACTAAGCTTTCATGAAGCTTTTATTCTCTGAAACACTTTTGATTCCATATTAATTTATCTCATAAACCGCAGTACATTTACAAATTGTACAGTAAAAACTAATATAGTTTAATAAAAAAAAAACTAGATTGAAATTCAAATTAGTAAAATTAGATGAAATTTTTGTTAAAGTTCATTAAAGCCCATACCGTGCTCTGGAGCTTTAGTTGGTACGAAAAGCCAAAAATTGAAATGTGAAGAGGACTTTGGTGTCAGTTGTAATAAATTTTTTTATTTTTATTTTATTAGTAAAATTTAATTTTCTTGCTTTGAAAATATTTTTATAATCATAACCCCCAAGATTTAGGATCATAAGATGTTAAAACAAGAAGTAAACAATTACATACAATTAATTTCTTTAGATTTTCAAAGGTTTATATGTTATAGATAAAAATATAATTATAAGGAAAATGAAAATTATTTTTTGCACTTTCCTCTAAGTATTGATACTCAAAGGAAATAACCACAAAAACGAAAATGATAGAGTACAAAAGAAACTCTCTAATTTTATATAAAGTCATCCCATTTGAAAAACAAATCCAGCAGTGGCAATAATTAGCCGGCATTGTCGACAGTCTTCAAAACCATTAGAAATAATTGTCGGTGTAAGAAATTATGCCAAAATTACATAATGATAATAAACGTAAGGTAGATATAGTAATTGGTAATTTTATTGCGCGACTAACCGAAACCATAGATTTACCTAACAAATATTGACAAATCTCATAAATATATGAAGTCCATATGAAGTCGCTGAAGGATGATGGCCTTGATTTGTTGTTTTGAAATAATTTATTCAAAACTTCATAACGCGTTCAGCTTTTGTGTATTTTCATATTAAAAAATTTATCTGTCAGAGCTCACGTTATACGTATTAGAGAGGTGGCAATGAAATATATTTGATTGTGGAGTATATAAATAATATACTTGAATTTACTAGAACTCAGTGTTTAAATTATTGACTCAAGAAAGAAATGATTAAATAGTTTCATAACATATTTTATATTACGTAGTTCCTCCAACTAATATTAATTTATTTAATGGAAAAAAAATTATAAATCATGAAAATCTCAAGTCTTGATTTTTGAATCCTGTTTTTCCAATCATAAGTAAACAAGAAAATGATTTACTAATAAAATCATTGTAATATTGAACGATGAGTCATAAAAAAATACAATGTTAACTTAAAATTAAACGCAAAAAACTACAATGCTTCAGAATTATAAAAATATCTACATTGACTTGACCCCTGAATGTCATAAATCTGGGCTTTGATCGATGATGATGTTATTATTATCATGTTGCAGCAAGATACTCTTCTGATAATATCGAAGATCGCAGAAAGACTTAATTCAGCTCCATATTTGATGAATGATTTAAGCGAAAAGAACTTGAATGATCGAGTCACATGCACTTATTGGACCTCCACCTCAAAACCACCTTTGACTCTGAATAAGAGAATATTGTGTATATTTTGGAACATTCATTGACCAATACATTATAAACTCTTAAAACCGAGCCAGAAGCTCATTTCGAAGAAGTATTGTCAGCAACTGGATAATTTAAATAAGGCAATCCAAGCAAAAAGACTAGCAATGTTCAATAGGAGAAACATCATACTGCATACCACATGCTGTTCTGGGAGCTCGTCAAAAACTTGTAGAACTAGGCTGGGGAATTCTGTCCACCATATTTCTCTCCAACTATAACTAATTTTTGTCCTTACAAAATTTTTTGAGGAGCAAAGACTTCAATAATGAACTGGTTCAATTTTTCACATGAAAAGATACAAAATTTGCCCTCACGCTGGCAAGAATTCATTAATAGTAAAGGCAATTACATAATATATTAATGGTAATAAAATTTTTCATTGTGTTTTATTCCAAAAACGCATAGTAGACCGGTAGACTTAATAAAAGACTCTTTTAAATTCATTGTAGTCAACTCCTAACTTATGACAACTATAATTATAAGTATATACGTAAATATATCTTTTTCATTAAATATTATTTGAATTTTAAAAAAGTGATTTGATTTTAAAACTTCTACAGTTTTGTGAAAAAATGAATTTCAAAGCACTGGTTTTGGTTCCTTATAAGTGTAATATCCAACACGAGCTCAAAATTCAGAAGAGGCTAGTAATATTTTTGTACTTTTTTAATTGCCACGTGAATAGTGGACCAGAATTATTATAAGCCTGTTTGTGGAAGCTATGTTTGAGAATGCAGCACCTTGTCTGATGATAAGGCTTGAATTTATTTTAATTCAATTCTTGAAATTTCAAATGTTTATTTAAACATTTATTTTCAGTGCAGAAAAACCTCTATTCGATTTATACGGTAAGAATTTTTCCTTTTTTTTTTCAACAAGAGAAAAATATATAATTAAATTACAATATATTTGAATTTTACCTTGTGTTTCCTAACAATAACTAACTAGGGTGAACGATCCGTCTTTTTGAAACCATATAAAGGGCAGACTAAAAAAATTATTTTACCTTGAGCCGATTAGCTTGAATCCCCGTCAGACAATATTAACGGTCTTCTTTTTATTAATTGTCCAAAATTTTTTGCTTTCTTAACAAAAATAGAAAAACTTAAAAAGATATTAAAAAGAACAAAAAAACTTAGCACCTTAGTAAGAATGAACAGCTTAAAGGAAACCTTATTAAATTAGCTCTAATAAAAATTGAACCAAGTTACTAAAATCTTACAATAAAAAAGTAAAAGGCAATCAAATTTAATAATTTTATGTTTCCGCAACATTCATTATAAATAAAAATATTTTAGATGGAATTTTTAAAGATACTTTCTTACTATTGTTTAATTAGGATTATTAGAGTTTTACCTGCGGAGATTATCCCTTTTGACTGAGATCTAGTTTCTGACCTTAACATGGAGTTTTCGCGATTGATTAATGCTTTCAAAAGTATTTTTGTAAATGCTGAAATAATAAATTTTCTCAAAAACATAAGAAAGCTATAGAAGAGACTTGCTTTTTTTCTATTAATTCTTTTAATGGGAAAAATATTTTTAACCGTTATCTCTCACATGATTACTAGAAGTTATCAAATACAATTTAATTCCTATTTGATGTACGTGTTCGACTGCAATGTTTATCAGCAGGTTGACATTGAAAAAATTGACCTTGGTATTTTACAGGTCTAGTTTTTGAAAAATTAATTCACATTGACACAATGTAAAAAATTTTTTATCAAAGTTAAAAATTTTGAGACTTGAAGGAGATTTGTTCTTATAAGAAAGGTGACGTTTTTTCAAGAATATGTCATAAATAGTATAGACCGCTTAAGCTGTTGAGTTTTTTTGATTGGATATTGTGATGGAAAAACAAGTATTTCTCTTGTTCAAGCTTCTTTTTAATGTTTTTATTATTTTTTTAATAATCCATACACTGTAAATCTATTGTAAATCAATCCCAAAATACCTGATCTCCCTGAGACCAACCATTCCATCCTCCTCCGTGCCATGGTCTTCAAGAGATCATAATTTATAAAATATTAATGGCCCTTCTGTCATTAAAATGATTCAAAATTTATTCATAATTATGTTTGCACGAGAAATGTTTTTTCCAAATTGAAAAAACAAACACAAAAGAAACAAGAGTTTCTAAAGAACCCAAAATTATGAAAGATATTAAAAGGTTAGCACAGGCTTGCTTGAATTACTTACACTCCAATTTTAATTGCTCAGCTATTTCAAGAAAATATTTTTTTTCAATTTTAATTTGAAAAATTTCGTCTAAATTTGAAAAATTCCAATATTGAAATGAGAAATACTTTCAAAACTGGGTTAATTATGGTTTTAGATTATCTACAAAACCAGCAAATGTTCCCTATAAGGTAACAAAAATATAATTAAAAAACACCAATTCAGTAGATCCCTATTTTATGTATGTATGTATGCATGTATGTTTATTATTTCAAATTGTCATTGTTACTGTAGAACTAGCTTGTTTTTAGTTCAGCTTTTTGTAGCCAAAACCCCAAAAGAAATATAAAGAGAAACGAAACTGTTAACTAGATCCATAAACAAAAATGATTTTAGCACATAAAGCTAACCATTACTTAAGAGATGACCTAAAATGCAGTTTTTTTATTTATTTATTTTAAGCTGCAATACATATGGCTTTTGTTCTAATGCAATGAACTAGATTGAAATCTAATAAAAACCACAACTGTTGAAAAAAAATCTACGATATATTCTGTCTACTTATATAGCAATTATATTGTGCGCAAATGGTTTGTTGTTTGTATTTGTAGACTCTAATTAAAATGAAGTCATCTACTTTAATGGCTTATCTCGCTTTGCCTATTAAAAATATCAAAACAGATTGTAATAAAATTCAAATTAAAGAAAAACAAACGGTGGCTATATGCCTCCAGTGCATAATGGAAAACCGAGCTTGAAGTTTTACTTTATCAATCGAAACACCTTTATTGTTTGTTGCTAGACAGATTTTTATGAATTCTTGTTGATGACCTCGAAAAGCTTTGTATTTACTCAAGAGTGAAAAATATGAAATCTTTTTACTTTCCTTTGGCAATTATTAATAGCATCATGAGTTTCAATATGACAATTGCAAAGGTAAATCTTTAATGGCTATCGTTATCAAGTCCAGCATAGCAACAGCAGTTTGGTCGTAGCAATATCACTATTTAGATTTAGGGTGAATGTGTGTGTTTTTTTTAACTGTCAAATTTAACGTTCGGTTTTTTAAGTAGATTTTCTTATTATCCACGATTGTGGCAATCTATCACAGGTAAAACTATAACTGAAACTCATTTTTAAGTGTTTTACTTTGTCGTTTTTTTAAAGGTGATAAGAAGGGATGTTTCCTTTTGCTACAATTTAAAAACTCAAAGCAAAAAACCTTAGTAAAATGACGTTAATTAAAATAAATAATTTGCTGGAAATAATAATAATAATTTATATTATAAAACACGAAACTGTGCTTATTTATTCCTTATAAAGAAAGGTGTTTGTCAGAAACACAGTCTTCGATAACTGCACTTTATAATCAGACAGAACTCTTGGCATTAAAATGGCTAAAAGCAATTTATCAAGCTATTATCTTGACATTTACAGCCTTTTCTCTAGTAACCGACAGAACTCAAATTAGACATCATTATCTAATAAGTAGATGGTAACATAATATATGGGAAGATGAGAATGACACAGCAGTTGCATTTAAGGTTAACATAAGAAAATAAAAAAACGAAAATATTGTTTTGACTTCAAATAACTACAAAGTTTATAAAAAGGTTTGCACCTGTTAGTAAGATATCTTCCTAATGACGAATCTAATGGCGTTTTTTATTGTATCACTAAAGAACTTAATTAACCTTGATAGTAGATATTTAACCCTCATGAAAAAAAATATAATCTAAATCTTAGTGCAATAAATAATCACCAGGTGCTAAATATAAATATTTATTTTAGTTAATTTCAAGACTTAAAGCTTTCGATACTCATTTTACCTAATCAAGTAGGTCTTAGAATATTATGCCAGATCATTTTGTTATATCAAATAAGTGAAAAGGAATGCACTACACTAGTCTACACGAAAAATGCACCTCAAAATAAAATTGTTTTTTAAGGTAAATTTGGGTCGCTGAATTCGAAAATGATAATCGTTTTTTTTTTTAAGAAGCGTTTTCGAGATATTTCCTAAAAACGTGTTTTTTGGGTGTATTTTCCTGAATGATTAAAAATGTTTTGAAAAGTTATCATTTTTTTTTGCATTTGATATATAAAACGTTCAAATCAATTAATATTTAACAACTAAATCGACATTTTTTTCAAAATTCGATCTTCTGTAACTTCGTTAAATATTAATTGATTTGCATGTTTTATATATCATATTAAAGAAAAGAATGATAACTTTTTGAAATTAGCCATTTTTAGTCAATCAAAGAATTATTTCCTGAGATACACCAAAAAACACGTTTTTTAAGAATATCTCAAAAACGCTACTTAGGATGTAAAAATGATTATTATTTTCGGACTCAGTGACCAAAATTTACCCTAAAAAACAATTTTATTTAGAGGTGCATAAAATTAGCCCAAAATTTGTAGACTACCCGAGTCGAAAAATTGAACCTGAATTGAACTTGATGGGTCTGCTTAATAGCAGGTTGATCAAGTTCAATTCAGGTTAATGTTTCAGATTTACGCTTATAAAGTTGAACCTGTTATGGCCCTGATGGACCTAGAAAAGACCCATTTCGGTATAACTAGGTTCATTTCAGGTTCAAAGAAAACGTTATTTTTCGGTATTACCAGGCTCAATTCAGGTTCAAAGAGAATTTTATTTTTGGGTATTACCAGGCTCAATTCAGGTTTAAAGAAAACTTTATTTTACGGTATACTCAGGACGAAAGCAGAATAATAATTGAAAAAAAAAAATATGTTAAATGTTGCACTTATTCAGAATTAATTATTTCGAAATTACATTATGAAATATAATCTTTTTGAAATTATTTCTTTGGGAAATACAAATACTGTTGAAAACTGATATTTTTAATGTATTTTTAAAATAATTAATTCTGAGTAAGCGCAACACTGCATATATTTTATTTCAATTATAAATCTATCTTTATTTTACTTTCAAATCAACCTGAAAATAAATAGCTTTAATAGGAAAAAAAATTAAACACAGTTGCAAAAACAAAGTATTTATTATATTAATTATATATATATAGTCACAATAATTTATATATAACTATCACTGAAAAAAAATCAAGTTTTACTAACAGTAGGAAAGACTAGGAAAAAAAGTAAACAAAATTCCACAATTACATGTTTTATTTCTTTAAGATATATATTTATTTTACAGAAAAACTATTACACTTAATATCTACACTATATTTTTCATTATAAATATAAATAAATCTTAAATATAAAACAAATCACTACAAAAAATCACATCTTTTGTTATAGTTATAGCTAAACGTCAACTAAATGTCAAATTGGACTTAGAAAATTTTTCCATAAAGAGAGATAGAACTACATAACCAAAAAATAATACGACGCGGACATATATGAACGAAAATAAAATAAATATTTGATATTTCAACACAACTTCTCTTTCTCATCGTTTCATCTCGCACAATAAAATTCCATACTTTTTCTCAAATATTAACCTCAAATTAAATTTTCGGTGCATTCAGTATGAAATTAGGTTCAAATAAGAAATGTTCTGAACGAAGAAAGTAATTTTTCGGTATTACCAAACTCATAGCAGGTTCATTTTTATTTAGTTCGATTTCAAAATAAACAAAAATTTACATCTTTCGGTATATTAAGTATCAATTCAGGCTAAAATCAGTATATTTAGGTCGAAATCAGGTTAATTTCAGGCTCATCGGATTCTATTCAGGCACAAAATTTCGACTCGGGTATTGTTATCTGTCCAAATATGATGTGTAAAAAATGTGCTCAGAATTCTGTTGATTCTTTAGTTTTTAAATTAATTATTCCTATCAATAGGTAGATGAAACCTCTTAATAAGAAACATTATTTCTTTAAAAAATTTTTTTTTTTTTTTTACTGTTCTGATTACTACAATCTTAATTTTATTTAATTTAATAGTATTTATGATATTGACTTATACTTAATTACATTTCTACTTAGTTCTTAAGGAAATGGATCCATTAATCCTTGCCTTGCTGTGATGTTCTAATAGGTTAAGTCATGAGGTTTTCTCCTTTTTAAGCGTCTACTCTTATTAGTTGTATCTAGCAACTGGATTGCTTCGATATTAGGATGATATAACAGCCTTTTTTCATGCCTGGAGGCGTATCGTTGGATTTCTTGATCAACACTGGAGATGTTTAGGTCATCATGGATTTCCTTGTTTGTTACGAAGCGGTAAGCGCTAATCATAAGTCGCAGAACTTTATTCTGGCACCTTTGGACGATATCTCGGTTGGACTTGTAGGAACATCCCCATAGTTGGATGCCATATGTCCAGATTGGTTTTATCACAGTCAAATATATGAGCCTTTTATATGCCAGCTTCATCTTTGAGTGATTCCCTATCAGCCACTTTAATTTCAACGTTTTCAGTTTTATTTGAGTAACCTTCTTCTCCCTTTTAACATTTTTTGCTCTGTATTAGGACAGCATGTAATACTGTTAATAAGAGCTTAAATAATTTATTTATCTTTAGTTGAGTGTTTTGCAAACTATTTCAAGCCTTCAATCATAAAAGGCTATTAAATAAATCGAAAATAAAAAGTATTTAAAACTTGAGTTAATATTAGAAAAAGAAGTAAAAAATTTTACTTTTTGCTACTGTTTACTCAAAAGTTTTATTGCTAAGAAACATAAAAATTTTCTTCAGTCAATTTCTTTAAGGAAGGGTAAGGGTTTAAGTATAAAAAAACAGTTTTTTCGTGAATTTATTTTATAAATATGGTTTAAGTAAACTTATACAAACTTTTTGTACTTTATCAAAAATGACTTTAACAACATTTGTAATGTTTTTATTAGAAAATATTTACAAACAAGCCGGTGACAAAGTTTTTCCAAAGACGTGAACGAATGATTTTTAGTGTTCACTGTATCTCAGCAGAAAATTACCTGAAATCAATAACGCATAAAATCTAGTATCATTGAATACTCCCCTCAAATCCCTTTTCATTTTAAAATTGTTGGTACTCATTTAAAATGAAGATTGCTTTTTTCGGCGAAAAAATCCGAACTTAAAAAAGTAGATATGAGAAAAAATTTTGAACGCTCAAAAGGAATGAATGAATAAGTAAATGAGAAGAGACTAACTAGTCAATAACTCTAATGCCCTTTCAAAACACAAGCGCGTGTACACACTACACAGTATGCGAAAACTGACTTTTGTATAGAAAACAACAACAGTTGAACAAGAGAAATGCACGAGTTTAGTATATAGAACTTAGCTCACTTCCATGGAAAAATAGTTTAACAATGTTAAAAACTTTCATTATGTTAAAATCGTGCCATATATATATGTATATATTTTTTTTGGAAACAGCAAAACCTAAACTTATCAAAACTCACGAAAATAATTTTAAATGAGTCACGACACAACAAAAATGTCCCGTGGGCTTGCGTCACCAAAAATGATCGTGAATGACCTTAACACCCTGTACAGGAAAAGCAATCAAAGCTTTTTTTAAAGGTTTACAGATACTTTATGACAATTTACACCATTTACTTTTTAAAGAAAAAAATATTTAAGTAAAACAAGTGTTTTCCAATTCAAAGAGCAGAGTTCCAGCTGGAAGAAAATATTTTCTACTTTAAATAGACAAAAGGGTTTACTAAAGTAAAACAAATTACTTCCAAGGAGCTTCCCATTCTTTGAATAACACATTTCCTGCTTTTTACTTTCTCTCTTCAATATTGTGGACAGAAACAGCTATTGTCTTTAATTTTAAACATCTGATAAAAAAGTTAAGAAAAGTCTTTCGAAATATAAATTTAATAAATTTTTTTATTTCCTTGATAAGAAAGATTTTAAGAAGAAAATGTTTGAAATTACAAACACAAAAATTTTCTGTAAGTCATGTAATGAAATTACCTTTAAAAAACTAAATAAAGCCTACCTTATAGTGCGTTTTCACTGACGTTAGTACTTAGTATTTAGTACTTTTTTAAAAGTATTTTTATTGGATATCTCTAGCTTAGTTTTTAAATATGTCAATAATAATTATTGAGTAGGTACTAGGCACTAGCTTCAGTGAACACGCACTAATATTTGAGAAATAAACTAGAGATTTTCCCTAAAAATACTTTTAAAAAAGTACTAAATACTAAGAACTAACGTCAGTGAAAACGCACTAACACTAATATGAATTTATGCATAATTTTACTATTTCCTTTAATTTTTATCTGACAGTTTTTATACTATATAAAGTGAAATTTGTTTTGTAAATTCTGAAATAAATATTTAAGTAGTGGAAAACTAATTTCATTGGTTAAGGCATTAAATTATAATTACTTTATCAATATTCAATTTTAAGAGTCTAAGCCATTAAATATTTAAGATACTTTAAAACTAGACTTTTGAGTGCTAATCCATAAATTTCCATATCATATTTATTCGGTTAAGTTAAAATCTAAGAAAAGAGCACTTTTAACTGTTAATATCATAAGCGTGTGATGTTGATTCAATGTCAAACTACATTGGAATTTAAAAATTTGACATGCATCACTAAATATGCTAATTGGTCTTCTGAAAATTGATTTGAGGATACAGTAATCTCAGCGTGAGAAATATCTTTAGAACTCTTCCCTTATATCTTTTGACTATTTTTTCAATCAAACATCACAGAATATATTATAAACATGCAATAGAATGTAATTCAAAATAATTTATGGATATTTTGTAGTTATTTTCATTCAGGATTCTTTTAGTTTCCCATGGATTAAATTTTTAGTATAGTATGGCCTGGCATTTACCAGATATAACAATTTACATAACAAAACATCGTATTCAACTAGTATCTTACAATTTTGTTTAATATTTTAACCCTTATTTGGCCATGTTATACCGTTATAATTTGTAATGATTAATGAATTTCAAATAACTTTTGCAGAAATGTCAATATCTATTAAATATTCTGACAATGCGTTAATAAATATAATCTATAATAAGTTTGTTGTTATAATTTTTTCAAACAAAATTTTTATGTTGTGCATAGGGTGAAATAAAAAAGAAAAGAATAGGGTGGAACCAAAATAGTTTTAGACTACACACCAATGTATTTTCAAAAATTTTATTACATTTATAGTACAAAAATTTTGTTTATTGAATTTTACCATAAAGATTCTCCAAATCTCGTTGAAGGTGCCATGTACAACCTCTATATCAATATTTTGCAGCTTATAAGTAATTTTATTAAAAAATTTTGGGGGAGTTTTGTTTTCGATAGAAAAATTGGATGATTACCAAATAAAACTTCCTTTTATATAACATGTTAAGTTGATCCGGATGAATTTGGACATGATCTCTTTTTCTACTTAGTATAATCATATTAAATAAATGCTAGAATAAAAAGCAATATAATTATAAAGTTTATCAGTGTCAGGTTCATGTTCAAATTTATTGCTACCCGACTGGAAATCTGATATTAGGTCCTAGTTAGGCCCTCATTAGGCTTGCCTAAATAATTAATTTGAAACTTTTTGTTATAAGCAAAAATAAAAAAACTCTAATAAATTCACGAAATGAAACAAATGCACACGATTAAATCGCGACAACTATTAACTGTCAAAGAAAATTTTTGCTATAAAAGAGCTGATCGCGTATACTATACGAAAAGATTTATAACATTTATAAGATTTATAAGATTTATAAGATTTTTATTCTTAATAGACGAGAAAGCTTCTAATTATTAATCAAAACTTATTTTAAATTATATGTTTATTAAATTTAACTAAAAATATTTAAGTAAAAGACAAAGAAATTATAACAAATTGTAACAAATGTATAACAAATCGAATTTAAAACGCATTTCACCGCTGGGCTTCAAGAAATATATTTTTTTTAAATTTGATAAATTCATTGAGATCAATATAGGCATTCCGCACTTAGGCATGCCTAATATTTGCCTAATAAGGGCCTAGTTAGTCTTCTCAAAGGCTTTCCGCATTTAGGCGTGCCGTTTACTTGCCTAATTAGGCCCTTATATATTTTCAGGCGTGCCTAACAGAAATTCCAGTCGGGTATTACCTATTAAAACTTTTGGAATTTCATTTATCCAAGCTTCAACTTTTTTTGCCAGCTTTGAAGTCATTTGTTTTAAATGTTGATTTACAGTAGGAAAGTTTCAGTTTATGCATATTTTGTTTGTTTCTTACCAACATAAATATTGTTTTAAATGAATTCAAACTTGATTGGGGATATTTTTTTATAAAATGATTTTTTGTTTACTGCCTAATACAGAAAATTTACGGAAAGAGATCATTAAATAAATTGGAAAAATCAAAAAGTAAAATTTCTGATTTAATCATCAATCCTTCAATTTTATTTAAAGAAAAACTTTTAAGCCATTGTTTGGAAACTGTTTGAGGTCATGGCTAGAGCTCCAGACTTACTTTTGGCTGCAACATAAGCAGAGTACAAATATTGACTAAAATAGAACTACAAGTGACATGGCTGAAGATAACAATAAATTGCAAAAAACATTGTAATAACAAGTTTTGACACAGTTTACGCTGCAGTACAAAATTTTAATTTATCAAATAACTTGATAGTTTTCTATTTTGCTGAAAAGTGATGTTTACATAAATCATTGTGAAAAACTTGATTATAAAACTGGAAATAATATCGATTTATGCATTGAAATGCAGGTCGCTAGATGCTTATTCAGTTAAAAAAAAAAGGAAAAACAGCTAAATATTTTCTTATTTTAAGCTCATGTCTAATTTACATTGAAATAAATAAATTCATCTTCAGAAAAATATCAATATTGCATAAGAAATAATTGTACTCCTAGAAGTTATACATCAACGTTTGTTCTAATAACGGAGTCATATATAAACTGGTCTTGAATTTGTCATTTTTTTTTATTTTTGAATTCTGTTCTTATCCATCGAAGAACGTGGATTTAATTATATATATATATATATATATATATATATATATATATATATATATATATATATATATATATATATAGGTTCACTGATCTATTAATGATCGGTCCACGTCTTTGGCCAGTCAGTAATCGCTATAACTCGATAAAGAAGGTCAATTTATGGATTGCTGCTTATATATATTTTTATTATTCTATCTCATATTCTTTCAAAAAATTTGCATTTCATTTAAAATTTCATCTAACTGCATTTTTAAAATCACACACACATATATTTTCCTTATAGGTATAAACATCAGTTTTCTGGTCGCATGAGGCTGAGTTATTATTTTTAAATTTCTACTTTTAAAATAGTAGAACAATATCGTAAGCTATAAAAAGATATTTTTTTTTTGACTTATTATCGTACAGATTGAAAAGTTAGTGATCGAGCGCTTCTGAAAAACTCAAGAGGCTGTAACTCGAAAACGAAAGAGGTTAGACCCCTGCTTTTTGCGTTTTTGTCAATTAAATTTTATCTACTTTTTACCCTAAGCGTTTGATCATACAATCTCGGGACAACCTAAATAAAAAATAAGCACAATTTAATAAGGGTAAAATAAAAATCATAACAAAGTTTACTTAGATAAAATGAATGTACAAGTAGAGACAAGACAATTTTACCAAGATAAAATACCCTTAGCCTCTAAAAATTAAGTCGTATTCAATGAAAACAAGGAAAAACTTATTTACAGGGTAATTATTAGAGAATAGCAGTATTTTATTCCACGATGAAAATGTACCGAATCAGCCAAAGCTGAAATTATAAGCACTTTTTTGAGGTTTTCTAGATACAACTTTTTTTCATAATAAACAACATTTTTCCACACAATTTACATATTATCTAAAATATAACATGTGATTTCATGTTGCTAAGACTTCAAACCTGAAGAAGAACAAATTTCTCTGAATATTTTTAGCCAGGATATTATATTGCAGCCCCCTCTGCATACTGAGAAAACCCTCCAACCCATCAACTCTGAAACTTTCAACTAAAGAGAAGACCAAAAAATTTTGTTCGGGAATCTGTGTCTAAATCAGGATAAAAATTGCCCCTGAAAAAATCGCATCAATTGAAAACCTACAGCAATAGAAAACGTAAATTATATTCGTTTAAAAGAACTGAAAACAAAAATAAAATTCAGATTCAAACAAAAAAATAAAAGAGTATAACCCTCTTACTTCCGCTTACTCAAGTAAGCCTCAGATTATGAAATGATACTTCAAAACAGTAGTTAAATAACGACACCGGTAAAGTTGTGTTTGTTAATTTTTATAGTATAGAGTATTAAGTGTTTAAAAGAAAGCTAAGAAACTTCAATAGTTTACCTACATATGTTGTGCATGTGTTTCCTAATTTTATTCATTTTATAAAATCAGTATCTGGTTACAAAATATAGGTATGTTTACTCATAATATTTTTGGTATCAGTTTATCATCAAGATGTAAACAATTAAATTCCTTTATATTAATCTAAGTTCATATTTTACCACAGCAAAGGATTATTTATAGTCATTTTAGGGAATTGCTTTTGTTAGTCTTTTTAATTTTACAGAGTATCTATTCTAATTCTATTCAATCAATTTTTCCTGAAAGATCTTATTAAGCTTAATGAAATCTGTTTCAGATATCTAAAAAAAACATCTACACATGTTGAAAATTTTGACCCAACCTGTTATTAGCAAACTTTTAGACAGCAATTGGGTATTTTTCTTGTTTAAAACTTATAAATATTGATAGATCGCATAGCATAAAAAATCATCTTACATTTCCATTAATATTAATTAATTTCTTTACGGATTCGAATTAAATTGAAATGATGAATATTAATATTTATGGAATGACGTAAGCGTGCATTCTGCATTGAATTTTTTAATTCTTTTCATTTGCAATTGTAATTATATATGCAATATTTCATATCACTTTAAATGAAATGTGTTTTAATTGGTTTGTGTTGTTGATGAAATTATTTTATTTCTTTAATATGATTTTTGATCAGCAATTCATTTACCTTTATGTGCTTCTTTTTGGCAGTTTAGCTATTTTGAACTTTAAAGTCAAATTTAAAGCAAATAAAAGATATCTATGGGAAAATTGTTTTTATTTCTGAAATCATTCTTACTATAACAATTTTGCACGCATTTAGTAAGGATCTATCATATACTGTATTTAGTTTACAATTTAAATAATTTTATCTTAAGAAAATAAAGACGCTTTAACCCATTTGTTTTCCGCTTCGCTAATAAATATGCTATGCTATGCTCAATGCCTATTATGAGTGTGCGCGTACTCAGTTCCGATAACAATAATTTTCATCAGTTTCAACCCTTCAATTAAGGTTTTACTTGAACTTAGAACAGCTGGTAGACCTCTTTTTTGTTTAATCGGTTTCAAGACGAATATTTCGATATTTGTTTACCAACTTTTTTTTGTTCTATTTTTCTTAGTTTAATTATTTCATTTATTTAGCATTGAATTCTTTTAGAAATTTAAAATTATATAGGAGAAAGTGTGTGTAACTTAACTTTACAATCTTACATCGAGTAATCGTTACCTTTGCAGTTTATTGATCAGAGATAATAGACTTTCTTATAGCTGTACAAAGGTGTGAAAAAGTGGTGATATAGGGCGTTTTTTGTATTTTTGTTTGTAAGAAATTCAATCCAAAGGAATAACTAAAAGAAGTACATTTGGATGTCAGCAATTTCTTAGTTTTGAAATAAGACTAGTTTGTTGGAGTAGTTTAAGAAAAAGATTCGATAGGAAGTAACTCGACAAAGGTGTGCGAAAGTAGTGATATAGGGCGTTTTTTGCATTTTTGTATTCGTCAGAACTCTTAAGCTAATACTTGTAAATATAAGATATTTCAAAATTCTTTGGCGCTGCCAAAACAATTGTTTTTATTCTACTTCCATCCAACCAACATTTTAGTTTTTTAATATTTGGCTGGTGTTATATGTTTAGTCAAGTTTTTTTGTCAAAACACATTATTTAATAGTAAGACTCGTCTAGAAAGAAAAAGAGTGGCAATTAAATATGTATATCCAAATTAAATTGATCTTTAGGATAAAAAAAATTCATAGAAAATAAATTTTATAGTTTGGATGATTGTTCTTAACATTGGGCTTTCACCTTAACATTAAGGTGAAGGAGCTGTAACGTTAATTAACGTGATTAAATGGTGGAATAAACAACATCAATTAAAACGCATATAAACTTGTAAGCTCTCAACTGGACTCTTGTAATATAAAAATAAAAACCATATCATGTTTGTTTTCGCTTCTGTTTTGTTGGCGTTTGGATCACAGTCATCATAACTTCCCAATGTTAAAAATTTGTCTGTCGCCGACATTGATATCAAAAATATCAACATAAGCGTTATTCCGTATTTTGCTTCGACTGAGACAGTTAACATGACACTTATAAGACTCAAGTTTTTCTTGTGTATGTGTCCAAATGGACAAATGTATATGAAATAGGAAAACAAAGTTGGCTTTAAAAGAATTTTCAAGGATAAGTCCGATATGCCGCTTTTCCATGATAGAAAATCAAAATCCTTCACAACGCTAGATCACAAACTTTCCTAAAAGATCAGGATCCACAAACTTTAATCGATTCCACTACGCATTTATTAGATATCATTTAAAATATACAAATTTTTATTTTACTTTTTAATGTTTGATTTCAACATATATGATTAAAAATCATATTTTGGGATAAAAGAAAAATGTAATGTACTCTACCAAATTTTGTAAATAAAATAACTGTTAACAGTTACGTTTTGCGGTTTGTTATACTAACAAAGTGGTTATTCCAGCTTTTGCCCGTTGGGTAATGTTTCTTCAAATTTGGAATTCACTTTTCAGTTCATTTAATAGTTCAGCTGATCTCTAGTTTTCCCCTTTTTTAATTATTTTTTTAAATAAGTCTTTGTTTTTAAATACCACTAAGCCATTAAATTTATTGTAAATTTAAGCGTGTTTACTTGATCAATGTAAAATTTTAATTAAAAAATTAATTTTATTTCAGATGCGTTCAAAAAGAAAGTGCTACAAACTGACACCATTAATAAGATTTACTGTATTTATTTGTGCAATTTATACTATAAATTTTACGAGATTTAAATTAGATTAAAATGAATCAAAATAGATTTAAGTCCCAGCAACAATTCTATACGCAAGCGTGCACAACTTTTATTATCAACAATATTCCTTGAAATGTTAATTTACGTGTGCTAATAAATTTCATAAATAAATAAATATCCAAATAAAATTAATGGCGTGAACTGCACTCAAATTGCAACCCAGCCAGCAATAAATTTAATGGCAAAATTGCTAGCAGTGATCCCTGAAGTTACTTGCAAAGTCTGAGACTGAAATTCTGTGAAAATCTGACACAATTCTGTGAAGTAAAATATATAGGGACAAAAGCTGGTGAAGATTAAAAATAGTTTGGATGTTCGCCAAACCAGGTCAAATACGTAAAGCCTTGGACAGTATTGTAATGCAAAACATTTTATTTTGCTGCTTTTTGTTGCAAGTAAGCTCGTGAACTTTTTTATTTATATCTATCATAAAAAAATAACAAATTAGACATATTTTTAAACGTAAAACTAAAACCCTTTGTATATATAAGAAAGTAAATATTTGATGTATTTCATGAAAAAATCCAAAAACAAAAAAAAAAAAATGAAAATAAATTCGTTTTTATTAAATTCTCTTTTCAACTGCTCCGGGAGTTAACTAACTTAAAAAACCAATATTTGCCTGATATTATTTTTTCTTTTAGTCTTTTAAAACAGGGATTATTCTGATAATGGGAATAATTACAATAACTAAAAAGAGTATTTTCATCATATGAAAGGTTTCTTTCCTGGAACCTAAATACGAAAAAAAATTTCCTAAAATTCATTGGATGACTTATATGAATGAAAATATTATCTCGATTGAATATTTCAACAAAAATTTGCCGCCCATAAAAAGATTTTATCGATTATAATTGTAGTATTTTATATTGCACATTTTCCATACTTGTTTTATTGATTTAATAAAGCTTTACTCGACATATTTTACGTCATGTATTTGTTATTTTTTCTGAAGAACATTATTATGAAATATAGTTTTGGCAATATAAAAGCTAAAACCTTAAGAAGTATGAAAATACCTTCAAGCGGAAAACCAAGAAATTTCTTTGTTAAAATTTAATCATAAAGTTTTGTTCTTTTCTGCTGTTATTTTTTGTTTTAAGTGCTTCTCTGTTTTTTGTGTAAATTTATCCACTAAATAGCAACAAAAATGCAATTATATAAGTAACAATGCTCATAAACGTTATAAAACTTCACTAGCATCCTAGAAATTTTCCGGAAGCCTGTCATCAACTTAGAACATCTTTTATCCTAAATTCAAATGCTGGCATTTGATCACTTTCAGTTAATATAAATTTAACACGATATTCTCACATATCAAAAGGTTAAAAAGAAGACATTCATTCATGTAATTCGACTTTCGACCGGTATGTCCGTTTTATCAACATATGTCAGAGTAAATTTAATAAACATTCAGCCATTGTCAGTCACATTTGACTGATCTTAGAAATAACTATTTTAAGATTTAACATAACTTTTTTTTCAATTATATGACTAGCTTTGAGGCTTAAACTCATCGGTGCAATAATAAGAGTTTATAAAATCCCTTCTAGTGCTTACTGAGAACGCTGTAAAATTTATTTCCTATGGACATAATTGTATTTTTATTTATTTTTTTGTTTTAATGAATTAGCATCAAATATAGTTGAGCAATGGGTGTTGAATATAAATTTTTAAGTTCCTTGGTTAGTTGCAAAAACTCTGGAAAAGCTGCTTTTCATTGTTTTATCAAAGCAATCAAAATTACAAGAACGTATCTTTAGTAAAAGTAAATTTTTAAAATTTTATCTCCAAAAGTTAAATTGGTAGCCAAAGCGAAAATAGAGTCAGAAAGGAAGGCATCATTAAAAAGTCTGGTATTTTTCTACAAGATTTTGATTTAATACGGCCAAGAAAAGGAACTCAGTTTCACTTTTACACAATTTAATTTTATTTCTTTAATACCGTTAAAAATCATGTTTGAGTTTTGCACAATAAAGAGCATGTGGCTCCAAGTGAAGTTAGGACTGCGAATTTTTTTACAAGAAGATTAATAGTAAATACTTTACAAGCTGACAAAGCGATTTGGATGGTAGTTTTATTTTAAACAAAAAAAATTTTTGTATACTTAGGTATTTATGAGAAGGATCAAATTGTTTAGGAAGCCATTCAAATGCAAACGTTCTCATTGGTGAAGAAGGCAAGTCTATCGATTTGTTTTACTCATGTTGTTGGTTTTTACCAAAGCTATGTAATATTTTTTTTGTATTGCTACTATAAGGTTTCTCACTCTAGTGTGGCTTGAGCGTAAATATATAAATATTACTCGTCAGAGACAATTTCTGTCACGAAAGTTTTAGATCTGTTTATCAAAACTATGAAAGCATTATTACCTCAGTAAATACAGAAATAATTATCCTCATAATTAAGTATTTATGAAAATTTCTATGAATATAAAAATGCTAAAGTTCTACTCCCGAAAATAATGCTTTTACTTGACACCACATAAATGAAAGATACTTAATCAATCATTATTTCCATTCCAGCCACTAATATACACATGTATATCCAGTATGCATGTTTTACAAAAATATTTGACAAAAGTATCGGGAGTTGAATTATTTTTTACTGGAGCCAAACACCAATTTTTTCGTTTACGTATGAAAACTAACTTTAAATTGATAGAAAACTTTTGAAAAAAAGAATGTAATACAATAAAGTAAAATATGCCTTTATATAATTGCTTGGATAATTTCACTTTAAGCGTCCTACACACAATACGAATACCGCTTTGAATAGAAACTAAATGGGTGACTATGATATATATATATAGAAAAACTGTTAAAATGGACGTGTCACCTGCAGTTTTACCGATAAAGCATCAACAACATCAAAATTTATCTCGGGTTCAAAAATCTCTTTCTGAATTGGTTATTCGAATAAAATTTGTGGCTTAGAAATGATACAAGAAACATTAAAAAAAACACTGATGTTTTTTTGAAGTATATAAAATTGTTTCACTAAGTTAAAAGTAAATTTCCTCCTCGATACCAAAACTGATCATTGAATTTATAACAATTTTTTCTCAAAAGCTATTGTTGGGGTGAGACTTTCCAACTTGGTTTTCATCTCAGTTTTGATGTGATTATTTGTTATCCGATTGACCCGTGAGCTTAACAAATCCTATTTTTAAATACTATATCAGAAAATGTCTACATATACTACTGCTCTACTTTTATTCTTCTATTGCTTTAGTAAGTTAACATGCACCAGTATTTTTGATTTCTTCAGTAGGCAAGAAATAAATTAATTGGTATTGCTACACTTTGGTCGCAGATTTGTGAGCAGACTCAGCAAGGCATATGTGGACAATAAAATGTACTGAGGAGTTTTAGATCAGAAACGTAAGGTTAATAAAATTATTTAATATACACTTAACATGTTACCAAAAAAATGAAGGCTTACAAGAATCAGCCCGCTCAAGAATTTAAGTTTAACATAAAAAAAACTTTTCAGTTGCAGACTTCACATTCCTTTACCCCTTAAAGTGCAAAGGTAGAGTCTCTCAGGTGTGTGCAAATAAAAAAAATTTGATTATTTCTTATTGTTTCGTTACAAGGAAATTTACTTTTTCCAATTTGCTGAATAATTAATTTCTTGCGAAAGCTATAACTATTGACATTGTTGATCTTAAAAGATTAGCTACTGGCACAAACTCAGCTTTGTGAAAATATTTATACTATGGGAAGTATATCACTGTAGTATTATGTCAAAATAAATAACTCAGCTATTCGTGACTGTACAATATACAAATATAATAATTTTATATACACCTTGTGTACAAAAAAATAAATATAAAAAAAGAGGAAAATATTTGTTACAAAAAACACCCCAACATATTTAGCTTATGCAACTGTTTGCACTCTTTAAAATAACAGATCCTTAAACTACGTACAGTTGTTGAGTTTAGTAATCGTTTATAATATAATTGTAATAATTATTGGTCTTATTTTTAAGATATTTAAATAAACAACAGATGATAAAGTGGATGAGCAGAAGGGTTGTTACCCAACATACAATATACATTATAATAAATGAGCAACACAATTATTATTTTTGCTTGTGTAGTAATTTGTAGAATGCTTATAAGACCTCTAATTTGGTTTAAAAATCGAGTACTTGTTAATACCCAATTTAATTTTTCTTAGTATCATTATTATAAAATGGCCAGGTCAAATAAAGTGACCCTGTTATTTTGATCGAACACTATACAAATCTGATGTCATTTTTCAAACTCCCAAAATTCTCCGTTTTGTTGTTTTTTCAGCTCATGTCATTAGATAGAATACATCATATAGTATATAGCCTTTTTCAGACAAAATTTTTGTTCTTACTTTGGCTATAGAAAATGCATCACCCGTTTTACGACCTTAAGCGTCAAACAACTGAAAAACGCTTTGGTCTGAAGGCTTATGTCTCAGCCTTTACTACGATTAATGTTACTATTTGTCACTAAAACTTAATTTTGCTATTTTGCTAGCTTGGTGCCGGGTTTTGAAGAAAGAAAATTGCTTTGGCGTAGGTTTTTGACAGATAATGAGATTTTATGTTTTTAAGCTTTGCTGTGGCTAGGTCAGATCATATGAAAAGAGAGAAAAGAGAAAAAGGGCTTTTAATTTTACAATGTCTATTGTACACAGAAAAATTTGTGCTTCTATTGTCTAGTTGTTGTGTAAATCAAAACCAAGTCTTTATAGCTTCGTGTTCTGGTTTTGTGACAATTTTTGTTTTAGATTTTTTTTTTTTTTTTTGAGGATGTGTTGTCAAACTTCCAAGATCAGATTTTTAATTTAGGAAATTAGATCCTCAAAACAATTTTTCAGTTGCATTCTAAAACATTAAAATATCAAAGATGGATTTTCTTTTCCCTTCCTTATTCAACGCAACTCTACATGGTAGTATAATGGGTTCTATATTTTTTCTTTTTGTTTTCTATCTTGCTAAAATGCTCCATGTAGCATTTAAATAGACTTCAGCGCTAATTCTATTTTAGCTATTTTCATTTCTCAAATTTTTCTCATTTTCGTTTTGCTGCTCTGAAATCATTTAAAATTTTAACTAGTTTTGACGAAAACTTTGGACTTTTAAGGTCTGTCTATATGCAGATAAAGGATATATGTAAACATTCACTCTTTTGAACAGAAATAGCTATTGTTAGATTTTGTACGTGATCTATGAAATCAACTTTGTAAGGTTCCGTTTTGTAAATTTACTTCAAGTGTTTAATTAAAAATCAAAACTCTCTTTTTTCCAAAAGTTTTAAAAAGTTTTATCATTGTAGTTTGGTAGTAATTTGCTTTATATTAAAAACGTTAAAATATTTTAAAATTATTTTAAATATTTGGTCCAAAGGTCAAACTTGCTGTTGATTGCGTTGTTTGCTTGTTTTTGCTTTTTGATTACAATTCCATCAAAATTTAAAATAAGTCTCATACAATTCTGTATTCAAGTTTGATAACTACAATATTTCGCAATAAAGAAAAACAAAAAAAGGCTTTCATTATAGAAATAATAAACTTTACATAGCACAGAAAAGATTTTCTTATCAGTCATTTAGAAAGTACACAATATGGTGGTGACCTCTTCCAATCGACGTTAATTTATTTTCTCTAATCTATGGACTACATTGGTCAAAACATTTGTTCTATCTAGTTTCTGTGGAAATTTTTCTTAATTTTAATTAATTACTATCAAATTCATTCTCGATTCGTCGGTATTGTGCAATTATACACAACAGCAGATTTCAGAAATTTTTAATTGCTATTGTTTTATTTGTGTTAAGTTTATAATACTTGCTGCTTGCAACCAAACATACTAAACAACTAAACAAATGAAAATATGCAGTATTACATAAAAATAAATAAAATTTAAAATTGAAAAATATTATACTATGTAATATTAGGCTACGGTACACTTTAAGTTTTCAATGTTTCTGAATGCATTTTTGGATGCTCCTAAGAAAAAAACCGGCTGTTTTGTTTTGCAAATAATTGAAAATCTTGAGTTTCTCAAAATTTTCAAATCTTTGGTTATGTCATAATTTTATAGCACCAAAAAAGCATTCAATCGTGTCAAAATTAATAAATAATTGAAACAACATATAATAAAAATACTAACGGTAGCGAAGGAACTAAAAAAATAATTTACCTAATATAAGCGATATCAGAAATCGGAATCATCATCTTTTTCATGGAAGTTTAGTTCTATACGAAAATACCTGCAAATAGGATCTTATTTTTGTTCCCAGAAATCTTAGTTCTTTTTCATCATTTTTGTTGTTGTTTGCTTTGAGCACCAGCATTTTTCAAACAAGTTGGAGATCTAAAGATGATGCTGATAGCAACCCGCAGCATTTTGATGTCTATAATAAACAGCAAACAGAAACCTGTTCTTGTTTTGTTGGATCAAAATGTGGAAAGATATTATGATCAAGAGCTCACGTATTGTATACACATGTTTTTTGCCCTCCATATATGGTCCTCAATGCTCGCATAATAAGTAAAATTTCTTGATATTTGATATGGACTTGTTTTAGCGATGACAACGTTACACACATGATTCAACAAGAATCTTATTAATAATGTCAAATTCTAATAAAATTATTTTAGAACAAGAAATTTCAAAAATCTGCGGGCTTATTTACTTTTTTTTTCTCTATTGAAGTATCCCTTAAAATTGATTGATTGAGGTTTATTTGAATGTTGTGTCTCCTAATACTAATTGCAATCGTAATACCTGGTAGTATCTTTTAAATGATTAATAAAATATTGCTAAATATTGCTGATTTTTAAGATTGAGGAAATTTGATTAATTTATATGTTCCATATAATATAAATTGGAAACCAGTTTGATACAGGACCGCTTTAGGCTGTGCTCCTTATGAAAGCGGCTTTCGTCATTTATATAGGGTTTATTAATGCTTACGCTTGTATGGCATCGATATTTAATTTAATATCTTTTTTACGACTATAATCACATAATATTATACACACACACAACAATGGTTTTCTAATTTCAGTATAGGCCTAAAAAAGTGGATTATAAGCTATTATTATTATGTGTCAATACAATATATATTCCATTAAAACTATTAAGTTTTCACTCCTGCCACTCCTGTGGTCTGAAGCTCATGCTTTTATTTTTTTCTTTACATTGCATTACATTACTTATTAAGAGCCTTTTTAAGAAAGGTAACATACAAATTTTTGAAATCTGTAACTATTGTAAAAAACGTGATCTTGATGATAAAAATTTTATTTCGGTGCTTTAATGTTATGTATAGGATGTTACACTTTCCTCTATTTTGCAAGCCTTAAAAAAATCAAATCTTTAAATGAACAATATATTTTTGCTTATTTCATTTTTAGGAATTTTGTAAACGCTTAATATGTATATTATATATTATATATTATTAATATATTAAAACGATTAGAAGCGCTGTGTATGATGTAATTTTGCACTGTTCAAAATAGAATAACAAAATTTATTTTCATTTTTAGAGTGAATTTTCTATATCACTAATTATATAACTAAACTACAAAAATAATTTCCAAATATGCAAAATTTACCCAAAAAATTAGAACTATGTTCAAATGATAGAGTTTTTTTCCATAATGTGTTAAACAATAAACAATCTGTTTAGTCTTATGTCAGATTAACACATAAATCCTTAAAGTTATTGATTAGCATTTTTCAAGCCCATTTTTTAGTCTAATATATCGATTAACTCAATAAGCAGCTCTTACTAAAATTATTTATTCAGGCATTTCTTTACTAAACATAACGTTACTGAATTAGTAAATTTTGTCGTGGTTTAACCCCATTGTCACATAGAAGCTATAAAATTTTTTTTAGTGGTAAACCCCTTTATAATTTGATCAGTAAAATCAAAACACCGTCCTCACGCATTTTCCTCTCCATTGTAGTCCAAATGAAAATTGTTTGCATTCACCTGGGTAAATGTGCATGTAAAATAAAGAGGGTATTATTTTCCTTGCCTTTGTAATTCATTACACACTAAAACCAGCCCTCCAAAGTGTAAGCTATTGAAAATTTCTAGGAATATAATAGTGCCCTAAGTAAATGGATAGTTTTGAAAAAACGTGTAGCCAAAATTTATAGTTAAAAAAATGTCAAATGAAGGTAAAAAAATAATCAAGCTAAAGTAATTGTCTCGAGATTTAAGCTTCAAAAGCAAAAATTTAAACGGGGTGTTACTCATTTCGTAAGTAAGTTGTTGTCTGGCAATAATTCAAACCCATTTCATTAGCCTTTAATTTATTTTTCTAATCAATTTAATGCAAAATTGGACATAATATATTTGTTACAATTTTCTTTTACTACTAGCAGTGTTAAGAGATAACTAACTTTAACTCTGGAAAAGCAAAATTATTGTATTATTTATTACTCTAGGCTTCAGTGGTCAATGAACCCACAAAATTTAGGCTTGGCATTAAAGTAATTGAAAGGAATATCTACTTGAAAACTAGGACAAAATGTAAAAAAGAAAATTTTTTTTGAGTTGAATAAATCATAACAAATAAATTAAATATTCATATTAATTTTTGTTTAAATCTGTTATAGCTGATCGAAAAAAATACGAATAAAAATTTTCTGAACTAGCGAAAAAGCAAACTTTACTGTTACTTCTTAGATAAACTTTTATCTTTGATATTAAATTTCTTAATTTCAATTGCCTCATTATAATAAAAACTGAGTGGTTCACTTTAAACTTAAACACCTTTCTTAACTCGTTAAAACTTCAGTATATTAAAACTATGTAGCTAATACAGTGGACTTTTCCGTAAAGGTAATTTGTAAAAGCCAAAAATTTACCATAATGAAGTTTTCCTTATCTTGAGTCTCAAGAGTGCTGGCTTGATTGTTTCCGTAGTGGCCTGTTCCAAAAGCTTATATTTCGGGCTAAAAAAATTAGTAAGTGGGTACTATTTTCTTGTCAGTTGACATTTTTGCTCTTAGATAGATTAAATAACTCATATGCCAGTGGTGATGAGCGAAATTGGTCTTGGTCTTGCAAAATTTGCAAGACCAAGACCAAGACCGATATAGTTTTCAGTTTAACAAGACCAAGGCCAAGACTCAACTCTGCAAGACCAAGACTTATTTGTGCAAGACCAAGACCAAGACCAAGACTCAAATCTGCAAGACCAAGACTCAACTCTGCAAGACCAAAACTGATTTGTGCAAGACGAAGACTTGTTAGTGTAAGACCAAGACTCATAACAAGACTTTTACCGAAGTAATTGCTAAAAATACTTATTAGATCCCCGAGAGAACTTTTTAATGTGCTGTTTTATTTTATCGAGAATAGAGTTTTAGTGTTTATCAAAACATTTTAAATAATATACTTACATATTTTTGATTGAGTTTTGATTGAAAACACAGTGATTTAACACTACCAAACACTCATCTACGGCTCACGCTGACACCTAACATATATGAGTCATGTATGTGACTTTTCTATACGTATTGAATCTTTGTATTATACCTATAACGACTTACGTTGTTTAATTTTACAAGTCTATACGTTTTATAATCTTATACTTAAAACAAATGATTTACAACTTATGATCTTACAAACATAAATGAAGTCTAAGAAAAGTGTATATTGTATAATGATACGTTTCATACGTATTATTGAAAATATGAATGTTTAGCACGTACAGTCAACCCTGTTTTTAAGCGGTATCTTTTTATGCAATTTTTATGCAAGAAATAAAAAATTTTACAATAAAATAAGTTTTCAAGACCAAGACCAAGACTCAACTCTGCAAGACCAAGTCTTAATTGTGCAAGACCAAGACTCAACTCTGCAAGACCAAGACTGATTTGTGCAAGACCAAGATCAAGACCAATACTAAAACTGATAATGCAAGACCAATGTGGTCTTGGTCTTGTTCTTGGTCTCGCTCATCACTATATACCAGCATACAACTTTAAATCAAAAATTGTATTGGGCTTTTGAAAAAACTCTTATCATGAAATAATCAAACAAAATCTTTATTAATTCAGATTAGGAAGGAAAGTGTTAAGAAACGAGTATAAGAGATTCATCCCATTTTACCTGACTTGATCTACATACTCAATCAATACTTTAAGACCTGGGATAAGATATTAAATAGTTAAACACTATGTCACAGTTCAAAGCTTTGTCCGATTGAATGCAGATTTTAAATACAAGATAAAATATCTTAATATGCACACATTGTTTATCATGGATCCTTCATCCTTTAAACTATATATGAAACATTATGAAAAACAGGTTTAGATTTTACTCAGGAGTACCAAAATCTCACTTTCTAACGACAATATTAAGGTGATTGTTAATTACACTAGCCAAGAAAATTTTGTAACAAGAAAGGTGCTTAAGAATTTTAAAATGCTTACCTACCCTCATTATAACACCATATTTATTTTGGTTTAATCAGGTCTAGTTTTTGTGTTGCACTACCTGAAGTTAAAACTGAATATTTACCGTTTCAGTACGTTGGCTTTTATAAAAGAAGTGTCTCATTACCTTTTGCACTAGAGGCAAATTTTTAGAAAGTACATGCTGCAATAAAACCAAGTAGTTTAGCTAATAAAAGGATTTTCAAAGATAACTACCACCGTCTTAAATGCAAAATTTGCTTACAGATTACGAATTGTTGTCATTAGTTTCACAAAACTGCCTTGTCGCAAAGATTACACTGGTCTACAAAAAAACACTTTTTTTTTGTAACATGAAAACTTTTAACTATTTATGCTTGGAACAAGGTTAAGAATGATAGAATTGATATTAGAATATTTGATACAGGAATAGTTTTATTGAAATATGTGTTTGTTGTTTTTCAAAAAAATACAGACTTTAACGACAAAATAAAGCTAATAAGAGCATTAAAGTACTAATTTAAATACAAGCTTAAGATTTTTATCTATATTTTGCTTCTGGGATGTCTCTTTGTAATGTCCAACAGTAATCCGCCAGCATGGGTGGACTCAACTTCCCCTGATGTCATTTTTCCATTATAGAAACTTCCTGATGTAATCTCTTACCATGTTCATCGCTGACGGAGCCCAAATTTTCAGGAAAGAAGTCCAAATGTGAACCAAATCATTAAAGTCTTCTTGAGATATTAGATGCAGCTCGTGATATGAGGAAGCTTCTTGAAAGTCAGGATCTATCGTTGCGCTATCTACTTCTTAAAACGAAGGTGACAGATCTAAACTTTGAGGTGGTTCTGGTATGGGTAGTTCTTCACTGTGAAGGACCAGTTTTTCAGCAGATGATAGATCAGGATACTTAACTTGTTTTTTGGTTTTAGTTGTAATACCTTTTGTAGCAGTAAGACAGTCAGACAGTCTGATGAATGGTTCGTGGGCTCTGTCGAAATCATAGGAATTCCCAAAGGATCGAGATCTTTTGGCCCATCCAGTAAGTTGGCCTACACATGTCACACAATAGATGTGAGAAGCCCATGCTTTATCTTGTTGTCCGACAGCAAAGCCAAAATACTGTTTATATAAGTTGGTAACAAATGGTGTCAAAGTTCTCCGCTGAGTTTTGAAAGTAATTTCGCCACAAATATAACAAAACCTATTAGCATCATTTTTACACTTTCTAGACATTATTTAAGAATCACTTAACTAAAAAAATAATTAAAAAATCTTCAGTGCACACAAATTCAACAAATTAATATATTATCAAATGCCAACGTAAAAATCGTGGCAAAGCCAAAAGAATTGATGTCTTCGTTGGTCAGTAAAATTAATAACTAAAAAAGTATTAGGAGATTAAAAGTATTATGCTGATTTCAAACAACAAAATAACATACCTATATGAATAATTTTGCAAAAAATGTAAAATTAGAAATTTTAAAATTAGGTCAAAAATAAAATTTGTTCGTATTACAAAATTAAGCTCTATCCAAAAGTGATGACAATTCTTTTAAAATATTGCCAACATTTCTATAATTCCTTTTTCTAAAGTTGATTAAAAATGCAGTTATATTTCAGCTAAAATAGAACTTAAACTAATCTGTAGGAATGAATATCAGAATAATTAGATTTGTTTTAAAAAGTTTTTATATTAAAAGGAAAATATTGAAATATTGATTAAAACTGTTCTAAAATGAACAGTGTAGCTATTTCAATGATTAAAGGTTAAGGGGATTAAGGGATATCAGTTTCAGAAATTTCAATTTTTATCAATATAAAAATACAATAAATCTCAATGTCAATACATTTAAATCTCCCATCTCTTGTAAATTTTTCAGAGTTATATTAAAAGCGTTTTTCTCGGAACGGTGTTTTAAATGAACGTGGTCATCGGCATTAAAAAACTACTGTATCAAATCATTTGAAATTTTACACTTAGTTTTAACATATAAAATATCTCCTTTTTTTAACCCCATTTAGAATATTAAAAATTAATTAAAAGAAGATAGTTTTGGGGAGGAAAAACCTTTGTTTTAACTAAGTAAATGATTTTAGATATTTCTAGCTTTAGATATGGTGATCAAGTTGACTTTATTCACTTAGGAACTGCTTTGTCTTAGGCTTATTTCTGAATATTTTCATACAAAATTTATACAGAATGTTATGGAAAGTTTATTCACAAACTTGTAAAATATTTCAATATATTTATTTTAACAATATCTCTGAAAAAAAAAAATGTAAATAAAGTGTTTGTTGTCTGCCCCTTAATTAAAAGTATTCAACGTATGTTGTACGCTGCAAATTTTAAAATTTGTACACTTTATCAATTGAATTTCAATCTGCCAAAGAAGACCAACCGTTGGTACTGTTCAATCCATTTTACCGTTTATCTTGAAAATTTTTGGCTTAGTACGTGCCTTTTATGATAAAGTTAGCTTTGGTTCTAAATTGATTTGAACATGTATAAAAATATATATAAATATGTATAGTGTGTATAGCCACGATAAAGAAATTATTTACATTCGTATGAACAAATAATGTACATATGTATATTAAATCAATACATAATTATAATTACAACAAAGATTATGAGATTAACTAGTTTACTTTGTTTAATAATCTAGAAAACAATTCCATTCGTTCATGTGGCATAATTTTGTGAAAATAAGAAAATAATAAATTATGAATGAAAACTGTATTTATTAAATTTATAGATTTACAAAAATTAATTGACCAATATGTATAAGTACTATGAACAAAAATGTATTGTTTCCAAAAAAAAGTGCACTATTTATATAAAAGCGTTCCAACTTGCTCTATTTGAAAGATGAGTTATAATTAAATATAATGATGTTTTAGCACAAATAAATAATTGATACTTTTTGTTTTTATTTTTAATATATATTTAAATCTCATTTTAGCCATATTATTCAACGAGAATTTCAGTTATGAATCAGAGGAGCTATCTGTATTACTTACTTTATATTGTATGTTAACTTTTTTGATAACAAAAGCTAATAAAAATATTACTAAATTGTAAAATAATTTTTGATCGAAACGAAAACACCAAACTGGCCTTCTGCATAAAAAATATACTTTGGATAAACTTCCAAGTGGAAGAGAACACGTTCTCATACACTTAAATTAATTTACTGATCGAGCTGAAATTTTGATAAAAAGGGGAGAGGAAAAAAAATATTAAAAAAAAACGCATTCTACTTTTTTCTCTTTAGTTTCATGTCGTTGCGATGAGACAACTGCGAGCTGCTTTCAGTTGGATTTTGTTGATAACGGGTGTAGGTGCTTCCATGTACGCGTGTCAAGTGTGTTTGGTGAAATTGTCTTGTTTTTGTTTTTTTTTTTTTGACAATATGGATATGATGAGTCTTTGTGTACTCAATTTTATTTTTCCGATACATTTGCTTTTGTTTTATTCTTAATAGTAAGTATAAATTGATTGAATTAAAGTTAAATTAAAACTGGGTGTGTTCATGTATAACGTGAATAAATGCAACATCTGGTATCTGCCATCAGCGAGGTATAGAGTTCCTACGTCATATACAAAGTTGTAGGAACTTCATACCGTGCTCTTGGAGTATCGAGTGTCAACATTTATATTTAAAAGTTTTAATTAAAATTAATAAAATAAAAAAATTGTAAAAAAATGTTTTCTATCTGACTCAGACTGATATTTGTGAAAATAAAATTAATAAATTAAATAAAAATTTTGTTAGATAAACTAAAGTTTGTAATTATAATTGTAAAAAACACTCAAATTATTTTTGAGACTTTAAGCCAAATATTTATAATTACATTACTTAAGTTTACTCAAAATTTCTCATCAAAAATCAAATGTATGGGTGGAAATGGGGGGAAATACAGTTGTGATTATCCCATATACGAATTTTTACCCATATATATATATATATATATTTCTATGTATTTACTGAAAATGTGCGCTTATTTGTGCTTGAATTACTATACCTTAAAAGCATATATTTAGGTACATACATATATTTATATACATATATTAAATTAAATAATAAATTGTGTCTCATTTCTTTTATAATGTTCTCCCATTCTTTTTATTGAAATTAATTTAAAGGCATCTTTGTGGTAGCATTCGATAAGTTCTAGATTAGCTTTAGCATATGGTTATATGTATATATTTATATATGTAATTGATAGGGTACATAGTTTTTCTGGATAGTACTCATAATTTTCCAATAAACCTCGGTTAAAGTCATCTGCTTAAATGCACTGTAAAAAGAAGTTCACTTTAATATTTAACTTTAAAATAAATTGAAACTTTTTATTTAACCTAAATAAATTTTAACTTAAAACCTAAAACGAGGGTTTGAAAAAATTTTTCTGTACAAGCCTAATGTTTGGTTTTGGCTCTTTCCTTTCTCCTTGGTTTTAACATACAACAATTTTGCATTGGAACTAAAGCAAAAATTACTCAAATATGAAATGGAGAGAAGTGTTTTTTGTTAGTCCAACTTTTTTTGACTGACTTTAAGTAAATTTGTCGAATATTTAAAATATGAATTTTGTTCAAAATATTTCATTATTCTTAGTAAAATTTAATATACATATTTTCATAATTTAGTATTAATTTGGAGGAATTTTTTTACCATTTTTTCATTTGGTAAGTACTGAAAAAAGGTGCCACCGGCAATTTTATTTTTACGCCGCATTTTTTATTTGTATTAAATTAAATGTCATGTTATTTTTTAAATATTTTTTTGTTACTTTTTATTATTTTCAGTGATTATAAGCAATAATGGCTAAATCAAAATGGAAAAATAATAGTGTAAAGCGTTGCATCGGCAACATTCACAGGAAAAAATTGAGAAGGCTTTAGGTGAAATTACTGTGAAGCATGAGTCATTTCGGTCGAGCAAACGAATAACTGTATCAACATTCCCACCCTATTGCTCTCACGAGCTTCAACCGCTTGATAGAAGCGTTTTTCGATCGTTTAAAAAATTTGACAATAATGCCAGTGATGCTTGGATGTTTTCAAATATTGGTCGTGCCGAAATCCAGAGTGAGATCTCGGTTCTCGTTCTCGGCTTAAATTTGCCGAGATTTTCGGCCGTAGCCAAAACTGCACACGTGCCAGTCTATCAGTAACCCGAGTAGCAGCGCCAATCCGGCACGGATCCGATTTGCCCTAAAGTCGATCAGGTCCGGATATGGAAATCGGATAGGGCCCGGATAAGTCTTGTAACGCTAGGTTATGTCCGGGCCGGATCAGGCTGCCTGATGCTGCCCTGATTGTGTAAATAGCAACAATTTTATAATATGAATATGAATTTATTAAATTAGATTAAAAATTACAAAAAAAATTATAATTTAATATATAATACACAAAATTTGTTAACTTCTAAAAACAGAACATAATTTTACAATGGGGTTGTACTTTACAGAGCAAAACTGGTTTCAGGTAAGAAATTAGATGACAGGGATGTCGGAGCGTCATAAAAGACCAAAAAATGCCATATGAATTTAAATAAACATGTATTTTTAATAAACAAAATTTACACAATGTTTAGACACAATATTTTCTTTTTAAAGTAAATAAATAAACAATCATTATTTAATAACTATTTTTTTAAGTATTTATATATGTAAACATAGCATTTAAAAAATTATTTCTCTTTATTCATATTAAATTAATTAAATAAACTAAACTAACAAAAAACACTAAATAACACTATTAATCAAATTAAACACTAAATAAAAATTCCCTTTTGACAAATGAACGTCATATCGCGAAGAAATTGCTAAGACAACTGTCAAAGACTTCAGAGAAAGTCAAAGAAAATTTTTGTAATAAAAGAGTAAGATACATACATATATCGCGTACACTAAAAAAAAAAGATTTATAGTATTTTAGCGTTTTTTTGTTTAAAAAAAGGAAATAGCTTTTAATTATTAATTTAAAATTATCATAAATCTTATTTTTATTAAATATTTCTAAAGTTTTGCTTAAAATATTCTTGCCCGAATAACATTTTCACAACATCCGGAACTGTTCGGGCAACCTGATCCGGCCCGGATAGAAAAGATTCGGGTTTTCCATATTAGGGCTTTATTCAGGTTGCCCAAGTCCGGCCCTGATTGGGAAAGCCCTGATAGGTATTTACCTATCCGGCCCTGATCAGGGCTATATTGGGTTTTCCATTTCCGGCATGCCGGATAGGGGCCCAATCGGGCCCGGATCAGGCTAGGGCTCGCCGGATAGGCGCTTCTAGGGAAGCGGACGTGGCGCCAGTTAGTGTGGATATTAATTTTTTTTTTTTTTGTGGCATATGTCCTGTGCAAATAAGTTATTAAAAATGCCCATATACTCGTATACAGAAAATAAAACAATTTATTATAAGTTTTGTATTTTTAACTTTTACCCATTTAGCCATTTGTTTGTAGTCTCGTTCTCGGTCTCGGTTTCGGCCGAGAATATATTTTTTCTCGTTCTTGGTCTCGGCCGAGAATAAAAAATCATTCTCGGTCGGACCTTACTATTTTCGATATACCTCCAATTGTGAAAAAAGCATTCGATAACTCTTTCACTAGACAACATTACTTCTGGTTTCACTGCAACAGGAATTTATCCGTTCAATCAAGATATCTTGTCAGAATAGGACTTTTTACCAATAAATGAACAAAATAAATCAGTAAATGAGTCATTGAACGATAGCATATCATCGTTTTCTTCAATTTTGCAAGAAATACGACCTTTTCCAAAGGTAACAGAAGCAAGAAAAAAATCAAATCGTGGTCGTAAACCAGGGAAAACTTCTATCTTGGCAGATAGTCCCGAGAGAGAATGTCTATTGGAGCGAGATATACTTCATGAAATGAAGAAAGTGCCAAAACCGAAACAAATTTCAAAAGAAAAATCTCTAAAGAAAAAAGGACAACAACAAAAATATTTTTCTTAATAATTTTTATATTTTTTAATTTTTCATACATTAAATAATAAAATTTTGCAGATTTAAGTAAAAGTTATCTTTTATTTAAAACATAAATGACCATGTCTCTTAATATTCAGTATGCGGCGTTGGACACCGGTATTTTGAAAATCGACCACTTTAAGTGACTTACATCAAACATTTATAGAAAAAAAAAAATAGCCTACAAATCGGAAATCTGTTGCTATTATGTCCTACTATAAAACTGTGTTATTAAATTTTTTTTTGTTTTCGGTTTTTTCCTGTAGAAGCTTAAATATCAAAAGTGCGGCGTTGGTTCCCGGTTTACCCTACCCTACCCTTATCATCAAGACATGCCTTATACTTGCCAAATTTTAAAAAGGAAATATTACTAAAGCATGCCTAAAACTTTTCCTAGATATGTAAAAATTTATTAAAATCATATTATTTAAGAGAAAAAAATATTTCCCAACGCACCATTTTGTAGCTTTATTACATATAACTATTAGTAAAAACATGGATCAACAAAGGTTGTTTTTCAGCAAACAAGCTGTATTGCTAAACGATAAACATCCTGGAAACATAGACTTCAGATCCACTGAGCGAAATGGTAGGCGTTTGACACATTTAAATGGTCCAGAACAATGGCTAGTATGGAAGACATTAAACGATCTTGGCTTCTTTATTCCAAAAAAAGAAATGCAATCTACTGTATCGCCTGCAAGCGGTACGCCAGTAGTTCTGCTTCAGCTTTGGGTAAAAATGTTCATGAAACATCGCATATGCATAAGGAATGCATTAATAAATGGAAGACACGTATGCAGCAAATTAAATCCTGTCAGGGCATCGATCGTGACATGGAGCGGCTAATTCACACCGAAAAAGAAATATGGAGGCAAATTCTACATGTTATAATGGACGCTATCCTGTTTCTTGCTACAAACTGTATTTCTTTAAGAGGATCCAAGGAAACACTTATTGTTAGTGATTTCACTGTAAATTTCCCTCAACCAAGTCAAGGAAATTTTCTTAATTTGATTACTCTGCTCGCCAAATATAATTCCACTCTCAATATCAATTAGAACACGTTAAAAAGGGATAGGTATCCTATTTTTCAAAGACAATTCAAAATGAAGTAATCGAGGTAATGGCAGAAAAAGTTCGAAAAACCAGGCCAATTACTTCACCATCATGTTTGATTGCACTCCAGATGTATCTCACACTGAACAAATGAGCCAATTGATTCGATACATTAAAATAACAGACTCTAAATGTGAAATAAAAGAAAGTTTTATTGATTTCATAGAAGTTGATGGAAAGACAGCAAGTTCTACAAAAATTGGAAACTGATGGTTTGGATGTGCAAAAATGTCGTTGGCAATCTTACGACAACTGTTCTAATATGACCGGCATATATAAAGGAGTCCAATCCAGAGTCATCAAAATAAACGTTTAATATAATAATTAAGATAAATAATAATCATACATAACTACAAAAAAAAAAATAAAAATAAATAAATAAATAAACGCGCTGGCAGAGTTTGTGCCATGCCTGGCACACTCCTTAAATCTGGTGGGTGCAAATTCAGTGTCATCATGTTCAGAAGCAGTTGGCCCACTTGGACTTGTACAAAAAATTTTTTGTTTCTTTGTTGGATCCACGGCACGGTGGAAAGTAATGCAAAAGTGTACAAAAACCAATTTAAAAGGAAGCAGCTAAACAAGATGGTTCGCAAAACACCTTGCTCTAAAACCACTATTAAATAATTTACAGGAAGCTGTCGAAGTTCTGAAATAAATTGAGGAATCCTCTTCTACTGCAGAATCTAAGTACGAAACTAGTCATCTATTGCATGCAATGATGGATTTTAAATTTATTCTTAACTTGACAATTTGGGCTAATATTCTTCAAAAGATTGATAGAGTTAACGTCGAAATACAAAAAGAGGATATCATTATTTCGCGTTCTGTGGTGCTAATGCAAGGTCTTCTTAAAATCTTTAGAACTCTGCGGGGACGAGTCCAGAACACTTGACCCAGTTCAACTATTTTCCAAAGATTTAAAAGTTGTTTTTGACAAGATTTTAAGAGAAATTGAAATAAGGGTAGAGAGCGCGAAAAATTTAAATGAAAATTTTGCTTTTCTATGTGGTCAGACAGTTTTAAACAATTCAACTGAAGATCTGCAGAAAAATGGTGCTAATCTAGCACGAAAATATTCAAAAGATTTGAATACCGTTGATTTTTGTGAGGAACTCGCAAACGTAACAGGAATTAAAGAAAAATCAAGTGCTTTAGACCTCTTGGAGCTTCTGTGCAAGCATGACTTGCAAGAAGCATTTCCTAATGTTAGTATAGCTCTAAGGATATACTGCACATTACCAACGACATCTGCAAGTTGTGAACGAAGTTTTAGCAAACTCAATATAATTAAGAGCTATCTACGTTCAACCATGAGTCAGGAATGTCTTTCTGGCCTCGCAATATTAGCTATTGAAAATAAAACTGCCTATGAGGCCAAATTTGATCAGCTAATAGACTCTTTCGCAGAAAAGAAAGCACGTCGTGTAAGTTTGTAGCAAGACAAGATTTTCTTGTCTAATAGGTAATTTTTAAATAGGGTTCTTATTTTGCGATCATAAAAACCCTACCCATTATTTTCGTTTTTGAACTTTTGAAGACATGTATTTCAACACTAGGTTGGAGGGGGTGCCTCTACAAGTATCTGCCCCGGTCAAAAAAATCGTAGATCCGGGCCTGCGTATAAATTATAGATTAAGTAGGATATAAAACTATTCTAAATTAGGGTGGTATTTACATTGTGAATTTTAAAAACCCGAAAACACGAATTTAGCTAGTTAAAAGTGTAAAAGTGTGTTATACTACTGTGTTCAAAAAGTAAGGTGAATATAATTTTTTGAAAACGCATTTGTTGTGAGCATCTGACAGAAATTAAATATCATTTGCTTTATTAGTTTAAAAATTACAGCGTATTTAGTAATCTTGTTTTTTTCATTTCTGCGATTTTTAAAATGGACAAATTTAGTATTAAGACCTTTAGACCAAGTATTAGAGACCTTTAGACATTACTGGAATATCAATTGGATCAACTCGATCAATTCTTAAAGACCATTTGGACTTGTCTCGTGTTTCTTCTCGTCTTGTTCCAAAAACATTGAGTTTTCTTGAAAAAAATCGTCAATTTTTCAGTAAAATTGAAACGACTTAAATTATCGCCCCGTGGACATCGTGATGAGTCAATTGAAGCTATCAAAGAGAATTCGCTGCGTGAACTAGAGGCTATACAAAAAATGTTCTGACGACTGGAAAAATGTTGGCATAACCCGAGTCGAAATTTTGGGCCTGAATTGAACTTGATGGGCTTGCTTAATAGCAGGTTGATCAAGTTCAATTCAGTTTAATACGCATATAAAAGTTGAACCTGCTATGGACCTGATGAACCTAGAAATATTTTTCTTAATAATTTTTATATTTTTTAATTTTTCATACATTAAATAATAAAATTTTGCAGATTTAAGTAAAAGTTATCTTTTATTTAAAACATAAATGACCATGTCTCTTAATATTCAGTATGCGGCGTTGGACACCGGTATTTTGAAAATCGACCACTTTAAGTGACTTACATCAAACATTTTTATAAAAAAAAATAGCCTACAAATCGGAAATCTGTTGCTATTATGTCCTACTATAAAACTGTGTTATTAGATTTTTTTTGTTTTCCCTTTTTTCCTGTAGAAGCTTAAATATCAAAAGTGCGGCGCTGGTTCCCGGTCTACCCTACCCTACCCTTATCATCAAGACATGCCTTATACTTGCCAAATTTTAAAAAGGAAATATTACTAAAGCATGCCTAAAACTTTTCCTAGATATGTAAAAATTTATTAAAATCTTTTGTTTAATTTACTGTTTAAACAGGCCCGGATCAAGGGGGGGTAATTGGGGGTGCCTGCCCCGGGCGACAAGTTTAGAGGGCGCCTAATTCATATTTTTAAGAGAAAAAAAAATTTCCCAACGCACCATTTTGTAGCTTTATTACATATAACTATTAGTAAAAACATGGATCAACAAAGGTTGTTTTTCAGCAAACAAGCTGTATTGCTAAACGATAAACATCCTGGAAACATAGACTTCAGATCCACTGAGCGAAATGGTAGGCGTTTGACACATTTAAATGGTCCAGAACAATGGCTAGTATGGAAGACATTAAACGATCTTGGCTTCTTTATTCCAAAAAAGAAATGCAATCTACTGTATCGCCTGCAAGCGGTACGCCAGTAGTTCTGCTTCAGCTTTGGGTAAAAATGTTCATGAAACATCGCATATGCATAAGGAATGCATTAATAAATGGAAGACACGTATGCAGCAAATTAAATCCTGTCAGGGCATCGATCGTGACATGGAGCGGCTAATTCACACCGAAAAAGAAATATGGAGGCAAATTCTACATGTTATAATGGACGCTATCCTGTTTCTTGCTACAAACTGTATTTCTTTAAGAGGATCCAAGGAAACACTTATTGTTAGTGATTTCACTGTAAATTTCCCTCAACCAAGTCAAGGAAATTTTCTTAATTTGATTACTCTGCTCGCCAAATATAATTCCACTCTCAATATCAATTAGAACACGTTAAAAAGGGATAGGTATCCTATTTTTCAAAGACAATTCAAAATGAAGTAATCGAGGTAATGGCAGAAAAAGTTCGAAAAACCATTATAAATAAGATTATGAAGGCCAATTACTTCACCATCATGTTTGATTGCACTCCAGATGTATCTCACACTGAACAAATGAGCCAATTGATTCGATACATTAAAATAACAGACTCTAAATGTGAAATAAAAGAAAGTTTTATTGATTTCATAGAAGTTGATGGAAAGACAGCAAGTTCTACAAAAATTGGAAACTGATGGTTTGGATGTGCAAAAATGTCGTTGGCAATCTTACGACAACGGTTCTAATATGGCCGGCATATATAAGGAGTCCAATCCAGAGTCATCAAAATAAACGTTTAATATAATAATTAAGATAAATAATAATCATACATAACAAAAAAAAAAAAAAAAAAAAATAAACGCGCTGGCAGAGTTTGTGCCATGCCTGGCACACTCCTTAAATCTGGTGGGTGCAAATTCAGTGTCATCATGTTCAGAAGCAGTTGGCCCATTTGGACTTGTACAAAAAATTTTTTGTTTCTTTGTTGGATCCACGGCACGGTGGAAAGTAATGCAAAAGTGTACAAAAACCAATTTAAAAGGAAGCAGCTAAACAAGATGGTTCGCAAAACACCTTGCTCTAAAACCACTATTAAATAATTTACAGGAAGCTGCCGAAGTTCTGAAAGAAATTGAGGAATCCTCTTCTACTGCAGAATCTAAGTACGAAACTAGTCATCTATTGCATGCAATGATGGATTTTAAATTTATTCTTAACTTGACAATTTGGGCTAATATTCTTCAAAAGATTGATAGAGTTAACGTCGAAATACAAAAAGAGGATATCATTATTTCGCGTTCTGTGGTGCTAATGCAAGGTCTTCTTAAAATCTTTAGAACTCTGCGGGGACGAGACCAGAACACTTGACCCAGTTCAACTATTTTCCAAAGATTTAAAAGTTGTTTTTGACAAGATTTTAAGAGAAATTGAAATAAGGGTAGAGAGCGCGAAAAATTTAAATGAAAATTTTGCTTTTCTATGTGGTCAGACAGTTTTAAACAATTGAAACAACTGAAACAACTGAAGATCTGCAGAAAAATGGTGCTAATCTAGCACGAAAATATTCAAAAGATTTGAATACCGTTGAATTTGGTGAGGAACTCGCAAACGTAACAGGAATTAAAGAAAAATCAAGTGCTTTAGACCTCTTGGAGCTTCTGTGCAAGCATGACTTGCAAGAAGCATTTCCTAATGTTAGTATAGCTCTAAGGATATACTGCACATTACCAACGACATCTGCAAGTTGTGAACGAAGTTTTAGCAAACTCAATATAATTAAGAGCTATCTACGTTCAACCATGAGTCAGGAACGTCTATCTGGCCTCGCAATATTAGCTATTGAAAATAAAACTGCCTATGAGGCCAAATTTGATCAGCTAATAGACTCTTTCGCAGAAAAGAAAGCACGTCGTGTAAGTTTGTAGCAAGACAAGATTTTCTTGTCTAATAGGTAAGTTTTAAATAGGGTTCTTATTTTGCGATCATAAAAACCCTACCCATTATTTTCGTTTTTGAACTTTTGAAGACATGTATTTCAACACTAGGTTGGAGGGGGCGCCTCTACAAGTATCTGCCCCGGTCAAAAAAATCGTAGATCCGGGCCTGCGTATAAATTATAGATTAAGTAGGATATAAAACTATTCTAAATTAGGGTGGTATTTACATTGTGAATTTTAAAAACCTGAAAACACGAATTTAGCTAGTTAAAAGTGTAAAAGTGTGTTATACTACTGTGTTCAAAAAGTAAGGTGAATATAATTTTTTGAAAACGCATTTGTTGTGAGCATCTGACAGAAATTAAATATCATTTGCTTTATTAGTTTAAAAATTACAGCGTATTTAGTAATCTTGTTTTTTTCATTTCTGCGATTTTTAAAATGGACAAATTTAGTATTAAGACCTTTAGACCAAGTATTAGAGACCTTTAGACATTACTGGAATATCAATTGGATCAACTCGATCAATTCTTAAAGACCATTTGGACTTGTCTCGTGTTTCTTCTCGTCTTGTTCCAAAAACATTGAGTTTTCTTGAAAAAAATCGTCAATTTTTCAGTAAAATTGAAACGACTTAAATTATCGCCCCGTGGACATCGTGATGAGTCAATTGAAGCTATCAAAGAGAATTCGCTGCGTGAACTAGAGGCTATACAAAAAATGTTCTGACGACTGGAAAAATGTTGGCATAACCCGAGTCGAAATTTTGGGCCTGAATTGAACTTGATGGGCTTGCTTAATAGCAGGTTGATCAAGTTCAATTCAGTTTAATACGCATATAAAAGTTGAACCTGCTATGGACCTGATGAACCTAGAAATATTTTTCTTAATAATTTTTATATTTTTTAATTTTTCATACATTAAATAATAAAATTTTGCAGATTTAAGTAAAAGTTATCTTTTATTTAAAACATAAATGACCATGTCTCTTAATATTCAGTATGCGGCGTTGGACACCGGTATTTTGAAAATCGACCACTTTAAGTGACTTACATCAAACATTTTTATAAAAAAAAATAGCCTACAAATCGGAAATCTGTTGCTATTATGTCCTACTATAAAACTGTGTTATTAGATTTTTTTTGTTTTCCCTTTTTTCCTGTAGAAGCTTAAATATCAAAAGTGCGGCGCTGGTTCCCGGTCTACCCTACCCTACCCTTATCATCAAGACATGCCTTATACTTGCCAAATTTTAAAAAGGAAATATTACTAAAGCATGCCTAAAACTTTTCCTAGATATGTAAAAATTTATTAAAATCTTTTGTTTAATTTACTGTTTAAACAGGCCCGGATCAAGGGGGGGCAATTGGGGGTGCCTGCCCCGGGCGACAAGTTTAGAGGGCGCCTAATTCATATTTTTAAGAGAAAAAAAAATTTCCCAACGCACCATTTTGTAGCTTTATTACATATAACTATTAGTAAGAACATGGATCAACAAAGGTTGTTTTTCAGCAAACAAGCTGTATTGCTAAACGATAAACATCCTGGAAACATAGACTTCAGATCCACTGAGCGAAATGGTAGGCGTTTGACACATTTAAATGGTCCAGAACAATGGCTAGTATGGAAGACATTAAACGATCTTGGCTTCTTTATTCCAAAAAAGAAATGCAATCTACTGTATCGCCTGCAAGCGGTACGCCAGTAGTTCTGCTTCAGCTTTGGGTAAAAATGTTCATGAAACATCGCATATGCATAAGGAATGCATTAATAAATGGAAGACACGTATGCAGCAAATTAAATCCTGTCAGGGCATCGATCGTGACATGGAGCGGCTAATTCACACCGAAAAAGAAATATGGAGGCAAATTCTACATGTTATAATGGACGCTATCCTGTTTCTTGCTACAAACTGTATTTCTTTAAGAGGATCCAAGGAAACACTTATTGTTAGTGATTTCACTGTAAATTTCCCTCAACCAAGTCAAGGAAATTTTCTTAATTTGATTACTCTGCTCGCCAAATATAATTCCACTCTCAATATCAATTAGAACACGTTAAAAAGGGATAGGTATCCTATTTTTCAAAGACAATTCAAAATGAAGTAATCGAGGTAATGGCAGAAAAAGTTCGAAAAACCATTATAAATAAGATTATGAAGGCCAATTACTTCACCATCATGTTTGATTGCACTCCAGATGTATCTCACACTGAACAAATGAGCCAATTGATTCGATACATTAAAATAACAGACTCTAAATGTGAAATAAAAGAAAGTTTTATTGATTTCATAGAAGTTGATGGAAAGACAGCAAGTTCTACAAAAATTGGAAACTGATGGTTTGGATGTGCAAAAATGTCGTTGGCAATCTTACGACAACGGTTCTAATATGGCCGGCATATATAAAGGAGTCCAATCCAGAGTCATCAAAATAAACGTTTAATATAATAATTAAGATAAATAATAATCATACATAACAAAAAAAAAAAAAAATAAATAAACGCGCTGGCAGAGTTTGTGCCATGCCTGGCACACTCCTTAAATCTGGTGGGTGCAAATTCAGTGTCATCATGTTCAGAAGCAGTTGGCCCATTTGGACTTGTACAAAAAATTTTTTGTTTCTTTGTTGGATCCACGGCACGGTGGAAAGTAATGCAAAAGTGTACAAAAACCAATTTAAAAGGAAGCAGCTAAACAAGATGGTTCGCAAAACACCTTGCTCTAAAACCACTATTAAATAATTTACAGGAAGCTGTCGAAGTTCTGAAAGAAATTGAGGAATCCTCTTCTACTGCAGAATCTAAGTACGAAACTAGTCATCTATTGCATGCAATGATGGATTTTAAATTTATTCTTAACTTGACAATTTGGGCTAATATTCTTCAAAAGATTGATAGAGTTAACGTCGAAATACAAAAAGAGGATATCATTATTTCGCGTTCTGTGGTGCTAATGCAAGGTCTTCTTAAAATCTTTAGAACTCTGCGAGGACGAGTCCAGAACACTTGACCCAGTTCAACTATTTTCCAAAGATTTAAAAGTTGTTTTTGACAAGATTTTAAGAGAAATTGAAATAAGGGTAGAGAGCGCGAAAAATTTAAATGAAAATTTTGCTTTTCTATGTGGTCAGACAGTTTTAAACAATTCAACTGAAGATCTGCAGAAAAATGGTGCTAATCTAGCACGAAAATATTCAAAAGATTTGAATACCGTTGATTTTTGTGAGGAACTCGCAAACGTAACAGGAATTAAAGAAAAATCAAGTGCTTTAGACCTCTTGGAGCTTCTGTGCAAGCATGACTTGCAAGAAGCATTTCCTAATGTTAGTATAGCTCTAAGGATATACTGCACATTACCAACGACATCTGCAAGTTGTGAACGAAGTTTTAGCAAACTCAATATAATTAAGAGCTATCTACGTTCAACCATGAGTCAGGAATGTCTTTCTGGCCTCGCAATATTAGCTATTGAAAATAAAACTGCCTATGAGGCCAAATTTGATCAGCTAATAGACTCTTTCGCAGAAAAGAAAGCACGTCGTGTAAGTTTGTAGCAAGACAAGATTTTCTTGTCTAATAGGTAATTTTTAAATAGGGTTCTTATTTTGCGATCATAAAAACCCTACCCATTATTTTCGTTTTTGAACTTTTGAAGACATGTATTTCAACACTAGGTTGGAGGGGGTGCCTCTACAAGTATCTGCCCCGGTCAAAAAAATCGTAGATCCGGGCCTGCGTATAAATTATAGATTAAGTAGGATATAAAACTATTCTAAATTAGGGTGGTATTTACATTGTGAATTTTAAAAACCTGAAAACACGGATTTAGCTAGTTAAAAGGGTAAAAGTGTGTTATACTACTGTGTTCAAAAAGTAAGGTGAATATAATTTTTTGAAAACGCATTTGTTGTGAGCATCTGACAGAAATTAAATATCATTTGCTTTATTAGTTTAAAAATTACAGCGTATTTAGTAATCTTGTTTTTTTCATTTCTGCGATTTTTAAAATGGACAAATTTAGTATTAAGACCTTCAGACCAAGTATTAGAGACCTTTAGACATTACTGGAATATCAATTGGATCAACTCGATCAATTCTTAAAGACCATTTGGACTTGTCTCGTGTTTCTTCTCGTCTTGTTCCAAAAACATTGAGTTTTCTTGAAAAAAATCGTCAATTTTTCAGTAAAAATGAAACGACTTAAATTATCGCCCCGTGGACATCGTGATGAGTCAATTGAAGCTATCAAAGAGAATTCGCTGCGTGAACTAGAGGCTATACAAAAAATATTCTGATGACTGGAAAAATGTTGGCATAACCCGAGTCGAAATTTTGGGCCTGAATTGAACTTGATGGGCTTGCTTAATAGCAGGTTGATCAAGTTCAATTCAGGTTAATACGCATATAAAAGTTGAACCTGCTATGGACCTGATGAACCTAGAAATATTTTTCTTAATAATTTTTATATTTTTTAATTTTTCATACATTAAATAATAAAATTTTGCAGATTTAAGTAAAAGTTATCTTTTATTTAAAACATAAATGACCATGTCTCTTAATATTCAGTATGCGGCGTTGGACACCGGTATTTTGAAAATCGACCACTTTAAGTGACTTACATCAAACATTTTTATAAAAAAAAAATAGCCTACAAATCGGAAATCTGTTGCTATTATGTCCTACTATAAAACTGTGTTATTAGATTTTTTTTGTTTTCGCTTTTTGCCTGTAGAAGCTTAAATATCAAAAGTGCGGCGCTGGTTCCCGGTCTACCCTACCCTACCCTTATCATCAAGACATGCCTTATACTTGCCAAATTTTAAAAAGGAAATATTACTAAAGCATGCCTAAAACTTTTCCTAGATATGTAAAAATTTATTAAAATCTTTTGTTTAATTTACTGTTTAAACAGGCCCGGATCAAGGGGGGGCAATTGGGGGTGCCTGCCCCGGGCGACAAGTTTAGAGGGCGCCTAATTCATATTTTTAAGAGAAAAAAAAATTTCCCAACGCACCATTTTGTAGCTTTATTACATATAACTATTAGTAAGAACATGGATCAACAAAGGTTGTTTTTCAGCAAACAAGCTGTATTGCTAAACGATAAACATCCTGGAAACATAGACTTCAGATCCACTGAGCGAAATGGTAGGCGTTTGACACATTTAAATGGTCCAGAACAATGGCTAGTATGAAAGACATTAAACGATCTTGGCTTCTTTATTCCAAAAAAGAAATGCAATCTACTGTATCGCCTGCAAGCGGTATGCCAGTAGTTCTGCTTCAGCTTTGGGTAAAAATGTTCATGAAACATCGCATATGCATAAGGAATGCATTAATAAATGGAAGACACGTATGCAGCAAATTAAATCCTGTCAGGGCATCGATCGTGACATGGAGCGGCTAATTCACACCGAAAAAGAAATATGGAGACAAATTCTACATGTTATAATGGACGCTATCCTGTTTCTTGCTACAAACTGTATTTCTTTAAGAGGATCCAAGGAAACACTTATTGTTAGTGATTTCACTGTAAATTTCCCTCAACCAAGTCAAGGAAATTTTCTTAATTTGATTACTCTGCTCGCCAAATATAATTCCACTCTCAATATCAATTAGAACACGTTAAAAAGGGATAGGTATCCTATTTTTCAAAGACAATTCAAAATGAAGTAATCGAGGTAATGGCAGAAAAAGTTCGAAAAACCATTATAAATAAGATTATGAAGGCCAATTACTTCACCATCATGTTTGATTGCACTCCAGATGTATCTCACACTGAACAAATGAGCCAATTGATTCGATACATTAAAATAACAGACTCTTAATGTGAAATAAAAGAAAGTTTTATTGATTTCATAGAAGTTGATGGAAAGACAGCAAGTTCTACAAAAATTGGAAACTGATGGTTTGGATGTGCAAAAATGTCGTTGGCAATCTTACGACAACGGTTCTAATATGGCCGGCATATATAAAGGAGTCCAATCCAGAGTCATCAAAATAAACGTTTAATATAATAATTAAGATAAATAATAATCATACATAACTACAAAAAAAAAAAAAAATAAATAAATAAATAAACGCGCTGGCAGAGTTTGTGCCATGCCTGGCACACTCCTTAAATCTGGTGGGTGCAAATTCAGTGTCATCATGTTCAGAAGCAGTTGGCCCATTTGGACTTGTACAAAAAATTTTTTGTTTCTTTGTTGGATCCACGGCACGGTGGAAAGTAATGCAAAAGTGTACAAAAACCAATTTAAAAGGAAGCAGCTAAACAAGATGGTTCGCAAAACACCTTGCTCTAAAACCACTATTAAATAATTTACAGGAAGCTGTCGAAGTTCTGAAATAAATTGAGGAATCCTCTTCTACTGCAGAATCTAAGTACGAAACTAGTCATCTATTGCATGCAATGATGGATTTTAAATTTATTCTTAACTTGACAATTTGGGCTAATATTCTTCAAAAGATTGATAGAGTTAACGTCGAAATACAAAAAGAGGATATCATTATTTCGCGTTCTGTGGTGCTAATGCAAGGTCTTCTTAAAATCTTTAGAACTCTGCGGGGACGAGTCCAGAACACTTGACCCAGTTCAACTATTTTCCAAAGATTTAAAAGTTGTTTTTGACAAGATTTTAAGAGAAATTGAAATAAGGGTAGAGAGCGCGAAAAATTTAAATGAAAATTTTGCTTTTCTATGTGGTCAGACAGTTTTAAACAATTCAACTGAAGATCTGCAGAAAAATGGTGCTAATCTAGCCCGAAAATATTCAAAAGATTTGAATACCGTTGATTTTTGTGAGGAACTCGCAAACGTTACAGGAATTAAAGAAAAATCAAGTGCTTTAGACCTCTTGGAGCTTCTGTGCAAGCATGACTTGCAAGAAGCATTTCCTAATGTTAGTATAGCTCTAAGGATATACTGCACATTACCAACGACATCTGCAAGTTGTGAACGAAGTTTTAGCAAACTCAATATAATTAAGAGCTATCTACGTTCAACCATGAGTCAGGAACGTCTATCTGGCCTCGCAATATTAGCTATTGAAAATAAAACTGCCTATGAGGCTAAATTTGATCAGCTAATAGACTCTTTCGCAGAAAAGAAAGCACGTCGTGTAAGTTTGTAGCAAGACAAGATTTTCTTGTCTAATAGGTAATTTTTAAATAGGGTTCTTATTTTGCGATCATAAAAACCCTACCCATTATTTTCGTTTTTGAACTTTTGAAGACATGTATTTCAACACTAGGGTGGAGGGGGCGCCTCTACAAGTATCTGCCCCGGTCAAAAAAATCGTAGATCCGGGCCTGCGTTTAAATTATAGATTAAGTAGGATATAAAACTATTCTAAATTAGGGTGGTATTTACATTGTGAATTTTAAAAACCTGAAAACACGAATTTAGCTAGTTAAAAGTGTAAAAGTGTGTTATACTACTGTGTTCAAAAAGTAAGGTGAATATAATTTTTTGAAAACGCATTTGTTGTGAGCATCTGACAGATATTAAATATCATTTGCTTTATTAGTTTAAAAATTACAGCGTATTTAGTAATCTTGTTTTTTTCATTTCTGCGATTTTTAAAATGGACAAATTTAGTATTAAGACCTTCAGACCGAGTATTAGAGACCTTTAGACATTACTGGAATATCAATTGGATCAACACGATCAATTCTTAAAGACCATTTGGACTTGTCTCGTGTTTCTTCTCGTCTTGTTCCAAAAACATTGAGTTTTCTTGAAAAAAATCGTCAATTTTTCAGTAAAAATGAAACGACTTAAATTATCGCCACGCAACGCACCATTTTGTAGCTTTATTACATATAACTATTAGTAAAAACATGGATCAACAAAGGTTGTTTTTCAGCAAACAAGCTGTATTGCTAAACGATAAACATCCTGGAAACATAGACTTCAGATCCACTGAGCGAAATGGTAGGCGTTTGACACATTTAAATGGTCCAGAACAATGGCTAGTATGGAAGACCTTAAACGATCTTGGCTTCTTTATTCCAAAGAAAGAAATGCAATCTACTGTATCGCCTGCAAGCGGTACGCCAGTAGTTCTGCTTCAGCTTTGGGTAAAAATGTTCATGAATCATCGCATATGCATAAGGAATGCATTAATAAATGGAAGACACGTATGCAGCAAATTAAATCCTGTCAGGGCATCGATCGTGACATGGAGCGGCTAATTCACACCGAAAAAGAAATATGGAGACAAATTCTACATGTTATAATGGACGCTATCCTGTTTCTTGCTACAAACTGTATTTCTTTAAGAGGATCCAAGGAAACACTTATTGTTAGTGATTTCACTGTAAATTTCCCTCAACCAAGTCAAGGAAATTTTCTTAATTTGATTACTCTGCTCGCCAAATATAATTCCACTCTCAATATCAATTAGAACACGTTAAAAAGGGATAGGTATCCTATTTTTCAAAGACAATTCAAAATGAAGTAATCGAGGTAATGGCAGAAAAAGTTCGAAAAACCATTATAAATAAGATTATGAAGGCCAATTACTTCACCATCATGTTTGATTGCACTCCAGATGTATCTCACACTGAACAAATGAGCCAATTGATTCGATACATTAAAATAACAGACTCTAAATGTGAAATAAAAGAAAGTTTTATTGATTTCATAGAAGTTGATGGAAAGACAGCAAGTTCTACAAAAATTGGAAACTGATGGTTTGGATGTGCAAAAATGTCGTTGGCAATCTTACGACAACGGTTCTAATATGGCCGGCATATATAAAGGAGTCCAATCCAGAGTCATCAAAATAAACGTTTAATATAATAATTAAGATAAATAATAATCATACATAACTACAAAAAAAAAAAAAATAAATAAATAAATAAACGCGCTGGCAGAGTTTGTGCCATGCCTGGCACACTCCTTAAATCTGGTGGGTGCAAATTCAGTGTCATCATGTTCAGAAGCAGTTGGCCCATTTGGACTTGTACAAAAAATTTTTTGTTTCTTTGTTGGATCCACGGCACGGTGGAAAGTAATGCAAAAGTGTACAAAAACCAATTTAAAAGGAAGCAGCTAAACAAGATGGTTCGCAAAACACCTTGCTCTAAAACCACTATTAAATAATTTACAGGAAGCTGTCGAAGTTCTGAAAGAAATTGAGGAATCCTCTTCTACTGCAGAATCTAAGTACGAAACTAGTCATCTATTGCATGCAATGATGGATTTTAAATTTATTCTTAACTTGACAATTTGGGCTAATATTCTTCAAAAGATTGATAGAGTTAACGTCGAAATACAAAAAGAGGATATCATTATTTCGCGTTCTGTGGTGCTAATGCAAGGTCTTCTTAAAATCTTTAGAACTCTGCGTGGACGAGTCCAGAACACTTGACCCAGTTCAACTATTTTCCAAAGATTTAAAAGTTGTTTTTGACAAGATTTTAAGAGAAATTGAAATAAGGGTAGAGAGCGCGAAAAATTTAAATGAAAATTTTGCTTTTCTATGTGGTCAGACAGTTTTAAACAATTCAACTGAAGATCTGCAGAAAAATGGTGCTAATCTAGCCCGAAAATATTCAAAAGATTTGAATACCGTTGATTTTTGTGAGGAACTCGCAAACGTTACAGGAATTAAAGAAAAATCAAGTGCTTTAGACCTCTTGGAGCTTCTGTGCAAGCATGACTTGCAAGAAGCATTTCCTAATGTTAGTATAGCTCTAAGGATATACTGCACATTACCAACGACATCTGCAAGTTGTGAACGAAGTTTTAGCAAACTCAAAATAATTAAGAGCTATATACGTTCAACCATGAGTCAGGAACGTCTATCTGGCCTCGCAATATTAGCTATTGAAAATAAAACTGCCTATGAGGCCAAATTTGATCAGCTAATAGACTCTTTCGCAGAAAAGAAAGCACGTCGTGTAAGTTTGTAGCAAGACAAGATTTTCTTGTCTAATAGGTAATTTTTAAATAGGGTTCTTATTTTGCGATCATAAAAACCCTACCCATTATTTTCGTTTTTGAACTTTTGAAGACATGTATTTCAACACTAGGGTGGAGGGGGCGCCTCTACAAGTATCTGCCCCGGTCAAAAAAATCGTAGATCCGGGCCTGCGTTTAAATTATAGATTAAGTAGGATATAAAACTATTCTAAATTAGGGTGGTATTTACATTGTGAATTTTAAAAACCTGAAAACACGGATTTAGCTAGTTAAAAGTATAAAAGTGTGTTATACTACTGTGTTCAAAAAGCAAGGCGAATATAATTTTTTGAAAACGCATTTGTTGTGAGCATCTGACAGAAATTAAATATCATTTGCTTTATTAGTTTAAAAATTACAGCGTATTTAGTAATCTTGTTTTTTTCATTTCTGCGATTTTTAAAATGGACAAATTTAGTATTAAGACCTTTAGACCAAGTATTAGAGACCTTTAGACATTACTGGAATATCAATTGGATCAACTCGATCAATTCTTAAAGACCATTTGGACTTGTCTCGTGTTTCTTCTCGTCTTGCTCCAAAAACATTGAGTTTTCTTGAAAAAAATCGTCAATTTTTCAGTAAAAATGAAACGACTTAAATTATCGACCCGTGGACATCGTGATGAGTCAATTGAAGCTATCAAAGAGAATTCGCTGCGTGAACTAGAGGCTATATAAAATTTGTTCTGATGACTGCAAAAAATGTTGGCATAACCTGAGTCGAAATTTTGGGCCTGAATTGAGCTTGATGGGCTTGCTTAATAGCAGGTTGATCAAGTTCAATTCAGGTTAATACGCATATAAAAGTTGAACCTGCTATGGACCTGATGAACCTAGAAATTTCTTATTTCGGTATTACCAGGTTCATCTCAGGTTTAAAGAGAACTTCATTTTTCGGTACTAATGAACCTGGATTTTAGGTTCAAAGAGAACTTTTTTTTGGGTATTTCTAGGTTGATTTCAGGTTCATAGAAAACTTTTTTTTTGGGTATTACTAGGTTCATTACAGGTTCAAGTAGAACTTCTTTTTGGGTATTACTAGGTTCATTACAGGTTCAAGTAGAACTTCTTTTTGGGTATTACTAGATCCATTTCAGGTTCGAAATTAGAAATACTTTTTTGGGACAAAAAAGCAGATTTATAATAAAAAAAAACGTATGCAAAGTGTTTGTACTTACTCAGAATTAATTATTTTCAAATGAAATAATTTCAGAAAGGTTATATTTCATAATGCATATTTAAAATAATTAATAACTAATAATTAATTTTTTATTAATAATTAATAGAAAAAAACGTATGCAAAGTGTTTGTACTTACTCAGAATTAATTATTTTCAAATGAAATAATTTCAGAAAGGTTATACAGTAGAAACCGGTTAATACGACATCCAGGGGACCATTATTTTCGGTCGTAATAACCAACAGTCGTAAAAAGCGGTACCATTATTTTTTGCCTAAAAATTGCCGTATTTGTAAAGTTTTATTATAAGGATAAGTATAAGTGTATAAGTTTTGAGAAAAATTATAAAAAATTAAGCCGATGTGTTAAGCGTTGCGTATGGCATCAAACTGACTACAGTCAAAATTCGTGTTTTTCATAATCAAAATAAAGTAACAGCGCTTATGACTCCATGTCTACAGTAATTTCCTGTACTATTTTTTCTTATTTCATTTGACGACTATACCATATCTTGTGCAGACATGCCCACAGTGAATTTTTTAAAAATCTATTAGGAACGCCTATTGACTATAACTGAGCTACACTTTTACTAATTATGAACTTAAAATTTCTGAAAATAGACACACAAAATGTAAAAAAAATGCTGCATGTTGTTATAACCGATTAATTTTTTTGAAAATATTAGAAAAAGTGGTCGTTCAAAACGGTATGTCGTTATATGCAATGTCATAGTAAGCGGTAAATTAATTGTGCAATTATATGGAACTCCGTCGGGACCTTTTGTTTTGGTCGTTTTAACCGATGTCGTATTAAGCGGTTTTGACTGTATTTCATAATGCATATTTAAAATAATTAATCAGAGTAAGTACCTACAACACTTTGCATACATTTTTTTTATTATAAATCTGCTGACACAATCTAAATACACAATAAAAATTTTAAATGGTTATTTAATTAATAATAAATAAAATAATAAAGTTGTGCTAAGTTTTTATGTATTGGTTTAATGATACGCCGAAATTTGAAACAAAAATTATTTATAAAAATTATTCTTTTTAAAATTAATACACTCTCTAAACTACTAACTAAACTTCCGCTATTTTCTTTGATTTTTTTAGCGCCAAATAACTCCTCTTGTTAGAGATGTAATGGTTTATAAATTTAATAAATTTTTTTCTTTCGACTGGCTGCTTTTCATTCACCCAGGCTGGATCACCTTTGATCCGAAAATTTTCCCAATTTTTTTAAATTTTTGCGGGACATGCGCTAGTGGCATCACAATAATCTTTTTTGTATTTAAACACTTGACCATACAATATTTTTTCTTTCAGCGCATTGTTACTTTTTTTTTAATTTAGTGATTATATTGTATTTAACACTTTTTACTTTTACTTAAACACTTTAAATTCTTTTTCAACACTGTTTTTTTATTATTTATGTTATTATTAACACTATAATCGATGAAACTATTATAACACAGAAACTCGCATGTTCTTAATACCTCTGGCAGAGACTAAAAACATTTAGTTATTAAAATTCAGGTAAATTGCAGATATAGCGTCTGTAAGTATTTGCTAATCCTTTAAAACAAAGATATGTTGTAGCATCCTTAGGCAACATAGCGATAAAACTAGTTTCCTTCAAGGGCACATGAGTTTCTTTAAAATTATTGAATATTTGGGAAAAACCCACTGTAATGCATATAGCAATTGAATAATTGTGATTGAAACCTGAAATAGTGTGAGTACGTATGCATGTGCACATAATATACATACATAAGACTGCGAAGCTATTTGGCTCCTTTAGTTATTAAGACTACTTGTATTTTTAAACTGCAGTGAATGTTTTTTAATATACATAATTTATATTTATTTAATTATAGTATATAACTATATAATCTAATACAATATAATTTCAAAGTTTGGTTTGAGTTAGGTTTGGTTAGAGCTAGAATAAATATGTATTACTTTAAATATGTTGTATTACTTCCGTTAATTAAAAATTACTTAAAATACTAGAAAATCGTCTTTGCTATTAAAGCAACTACTAAAATTTTAAAAAAATTAAGGAAATCAGTTTATAAATGTTTACATACACATATATATAATAATATTAATACATACAAATAACTTTTACCTTTTAAAGGTAAAAGGTTATTTATACAAATAACTTTTATAAACATCCAAACAAATTATTTGCTATTTGCTATTTGCAATAATTTCCAATAGTTATTTAAAATAAGGATAATAATCCTTATTAAAATTTAAAGAAAAATATCACTGATAACTTTAAAAATTATATTACATAAATATATACACTTTCATAAAATTAATAAGGATAATAATCAAAAAATAATACTCGCTAGGAACGACAATAAAATAAATTTGACATTTCAACAATAAAAAACTCTCTCTCTCACATCGTTTGATCTCACAGAATAAAATTCATACTTATTCTTAAATTAACATTATTTGAACCTGCATGAACATCCTTTTTTTTTAAAGTTTACATTTTTCGGTACATTCAGCATGAAATCAGGTTTAAAATAACTTATTCTGAAAGAAATAAATAATTTTTCGGTATTACCAGGTTCATTTTTATAGTACAAATTTCAAAAGTAAGCAAAAGTTCACATGTTTCGGTATATTAAGTATCGATTCAGGCTAAAATCAGAACATTCAGGTCAAACCAGGTTCATTTCAGGCCCATCAAGTTCAATTCAGGCCCAAAATTTCGACTCGGCCCGACAATTGTTTTAGTACACAGCGCTCTGCGATATTTCAAGAAATCCTACACTGAAGAAAAAAGTTTGGGTTACAAGTAAACGCATTTACTTGATTTTCGATGTACTTGAATTCTTGATGATTGAAATAATTCTTGAGTCAACAATTTCAATACTCAATTGTAGCAAATTCAAGTAAATTACATTCTGGTAAAAAAGTTACGGAAGTGGTCATTTAAAAAGCCCACCTAAAGAGATTGTCGAAATTCTTTTTGTTGCTAAGTTTGCACAACTGTCTTCTAAACTGACGCGGAGTTGAAGCGTTATCTGTGATTTAGTTTGTTTACAGTGCTCCATTTTGTCAGTTTATTTCAAGTATGTTTTGTGATTGAATTAAACAAGCGAACAAAGAATTTGCATCAAACTTTGCATTGCAAATTGAATTTCGTGTGCCGCATCCCTCAAAATCATTTTCAGAAGGCTTACAGTGAATAGACTACAGTACAGTAGTACAGTGCATTCAAAAGCAGTGATATCGTGGAAGATTCGTCTCGCTCTGGTCGGCCATCAACGTCTTCAAGTGAAGGTAACATCACTAAAATGCAGGGAGTGGTGACAAAAAATCATCATTTAGGTTTGAGAGAAATAGCTGCTGAAGTTTCTGCGTTTCATGTATCAATTTGTACCATGTTCAGTTTCACTGTTAGGTGGTTACATGTGAGGGTTGCCAGTCCATTGATCTGTAACCGATAGCTAAAACGTTAGTTCTTGTGACTTAGTTTGTTTTAGTCTTCTAATCTGGTCCGCTATCCAGCAGTTGGATGACTTCCGTATTGGTAAGATGAAGTAGTCTTTTTTTGTTGTTCATAGCATTATTTTAAACTAGTTCATTGTTGTTTCTTCATGCTTAGGTTGTTTTTCTTATTTGTTTTGGACTTTGCAGAGGTTTGGTTGCATTCCAATTTATCCACTCTGTAAGTTAATTGGTTCAGCATGCTCTGTATTTGTTGGAGCAGAGTTAGGATTTCTTTGCTGCTTGCCTCGTTGCTTGGGGTATTGCCCTTACAGTTAGAAGTTTCGTGTTTTTCTTCTGCATGGCTTCTTGTTGCTTGTGCGTAGGACTTGATGTTGATTGTGTAGTTGTGGGTATCTTTGATGCCTGAAGTCGTTGCATCACTGTTGATTTACCTGTTTTGTAAATTTTGATTTTTGATTGATATACAGGACATCCTTTATAGTTTGTGGTGTTCACTGTTTCTTGACATAGTACGCAAATTGGCAGACTGTCTATTGTTCTTTTTACAGACTTTGTAATGAATTGTATTAATCTCGTGCATAGCCACGGTGGGTTCCAATTACGAAGCAAAATAAATGGAGATCCAACCTTCAGTTGTAAATTATGCAGCGGCATGCCTGAGAAATCTAATGAGTTTAAGAACTCTGCTGGATAATTCACAGCTTCGGTGGCATCGAAAACTGTATCAATAGATTTGTCCCCTGGCAATAAATGTTGTATTGTGAGATTTAATTCGTTGACGTCCACATTTTTTGCTGCTAAAATTGCTCTTTCGGAGGAGTAATGGTAACAATAGCTGTGACATAAAATCCATTATATATTTCGCTATTAAAAAATAGGGGTTGAGGGTAGAAGGGTGAAATTTTAGAGTTGTATGTTTTTTTAATGACACATCATATAAAAATAAAAAAAAAATTTTGTCCAAAAAATAAAAATAAAAATTTGAGGTAGACCACACTTATCACTTAGGGGTGTAAAAAAATAGATAACAACCTATTCTCAGACCTACTAAATATACAAATAAAATTTCATCAAAATCGGTCGAGCCGTTTCGGAGGAGTATGGCGACAAAAATATAAAATTTTCGTGTCGGTATTAAAAAGTAGGGGTTGATGGTAGAAGGGTGAAATTTTAGGGTTGTATGTATTTCTTAATGCCAAATCATATAAAAATAAAAAAAAAAGTTTTGCCCAAAAAATAAAGAAAATATTTGGGGTGGACCACCCTCATCACTTAGGGGTGTAAAAAATAGATAAGAGCCTATCCTCAGACCTACTGAATATACATATAAAATTTCATTAAAACCGGTTCAGCTGCTGTCGAGTTTTACGCTTAGCAACACATTCAGCGATTCATTTTTATATTATAGAAAGATAGAGAAGATAAAAGCTAAGTTATTATAAAACATCAGCACGTACGTTGCTTAAGACGATAAGTGCTATTTGACATTAAGTGATATTTGACGCTGCTTATTATATAACACTAGCTTACAGTGATTTGTATCCTCAACATTTTACAGTCATTTCTTATGTAAAATGGCACGTTTAAGTGGAAAATGAAATTTAAAGTAAACCGAATTTTGAGATATTTGGGAAAAATGGTTTTTGACATTTTGACATTTTTTTTTAGAGACCGTGACATCATCAACATCAAGCAACAATCCTAAATATTTTTTACTATTCTGTTGTTTTACATGTTTTTTAAGAATATCTTAAAAACGCTTCTTAGGATGTAAAAATGATTGTTATTGTTTACCAGCAAGGAGGAATTAGGTAACCTAAATTCTGAATTGTTAATTTTGATGATTTAACTAAAACAACTTTTAATCAAATTCACAAAACAATAACTAACTTTATTTTTGTCATTTTCTTGCTTTATATAGCTGCCTTTCACAGGCAACTAAGTTTCAAAGCTTACATGTTTAAAATTTACATATTTCAAAACTACTTAAATTAAATAAAACATATTTATAAATTTTTATTATTATTATTATTACAGTTATTTTCAGACTCAGCGACCCAAAATTACCCCAAAAAACATCTCTTTGTTGAGGTTAATTTTTTTGTCAAAGAGTGTTATCTACACGTCCGTATCAGACCTGAAAAACGAAAAATGGACGTTTTCACTCAATGATCTGAAACTTTTTTATTTTTCTTTCAATTTTGATGATTTTTAGCTTAAAATTTTTGTAATAAGTTTGTCTTTTTTTTTAAATTTTAATTTTAAAATTTTTAGTTATAAGGTTTTTTGAGGGGAAAAAAGCAAATGAAACTGTGTGATTCTGAAAAAAGGTGAAAAAAACACATTTTTTCAAATTTGATCACCTGTAACTCCGCCAATTTTTATTTGATTTGCAAAAATAATATTTTGTTAAAAGGAATAGAAATTTGCCATTTCAATAATTTGTGTGGATTTAATAATAGATTCTTAAGATACGAGCCAATAATGACAAACTAAAAAACAGGTTTTTAGCAAAATATCAAAAACCGTTCTTTAAGAAAGAAAATGGTTTTCATTTTCGAATTCAACGACCCCAAACTAGTCTAAAAAGCACTTTTCCTTTGAGACACATTTTTCGTGTAAACTAGTGTAATCTGATCTTCTACTAATCCATGAATATAGATTTATTAAACTAAGTTGAAATTAGCCAGGGGGGATCTGTTAAAGTTAGGTAAAATTTTTGTCGTATAATGCAAGCTTTTTTACTTTTAATCGTTCAAATGAGCGATTATATCCATGTATATCGAGGTCTGATCGTTGTCATAAGTAAATATTATCAATAACATCTTAATAAAATATCAGTATTTCTAGAAAAAGTAATTGCTTAATTGACTGCAAAAAATTACATTCAGAAGTCCCAAAATTACATTCAGAAAATTTTAAGACATAATCAAAATGATTTTTTCCAACAGCCTAAAATATTGAAATTTCATTCTATATTTAAAGACAAAGTGGTTACTTTTTATATTATTTTTCCTATTATTGATCTTAATATTTAGACTTTGAGAAAAAGTATTAAATTACTCGCGTCTACATTGTCTTTGAAATCTTAAGCATTATATCTAATTCTATGTAATTCCTTCCTAATATTGTAACCTTATCCAGGTGGAATAAATATTAACACTGCCTCAAAGTGTATCTCTTGTTTTAGTGATTTTATTTTGAGGCTTGTCAATACTTATTTTTATACCTGATTAGCTTTGCTCGCGGCATTTGAAAAATAAAGCCACAAAAATGAATTGAGTGGGATAAACATATATACGTCAAATGTTAGGGTTTGAAAGGCTTCTTTTTAGTAAGCTGAATTTTCAAGAATGGCACTTGAGAAACCCCTTGCAAACACTAGATGATCTAAAATTTTATTTATTAGTTGTATAACATACAAGAATAATAAAAGCTTCAGCCAATGTCTTTACCATATATAGCTAAAATGTGACAGTGTATTGTTGGTTGGGCGCCGTCAATATGATAATCCAATTATAATACATCAGTGAATCTTAGAGTACACGCAATGCAATTAAAAAAAAGTAATATGTTTTCTAAAAGCAACATTATAAATGTCTAGACAAAATGTTGTTTTGCTCGGGATAGGATTAAGAAAAAATTTCCTTCTGATATCGTGTAAGTAAAGTTAATTTTGAGAAAATGTTTTAACTAACGGTATAATATTAAGTAAAGTAAATTTAAAATCAAAACTTTTTTTTGTGTATTTTTTAAGCTCTTCATTTTAAACATTTTCTCTTAACTAAATATTTAATATGATCTGCTTTTTCTTTGGAAATAATACAATAGTTGGAATAAAAAAAAAAAGAAGAATTTGGTAACAGAAAATTTTTCAAAACAAAATTTAATCTAATTTAATTTAAAATATCTTCTCAACACATATACACACAGCTTAGACTCGTTTTGGATGTCAATAAAATAGTGTGGTCTCTTGACAAATTCGCAAAAAGCAGGTATATAGTACAGGTATAATAATTGAGTACGTATTACATAATATTTTACATAGAATTGAATTAAATTGTTACGTATTTACCTGAGTATAGTAAGTTAAGTATAGTCATGGTTTATATCCAAGTATTTTAATTACTGTAAAATTGAGTAGAACTGTAAGCACAACACATTACAGTTTTAGCCTATAAGCTAAGGAACAACTAGTATGTGAAAAAGAAAGAGAAAAATAAATAACAATGTTCCAGTAATGCCATATTAAAAAATCTCAAACGAAAAAAAAAATCTACACATGTTAAAAAGTGTTTTCTTTGATTTTATTGGCATCACCTCACTTTCAGGGCTCACTTTCAGAGTTCACTTTCATTTTTAAGCTAAAATTTTCAGGGACGGGAGAGAGCCTGATCATTCGTATTAAATATGAGTCTAAAATAATAGATTTCAAAAGATAATTTAAAAATATTAAACTTAGCCAGACCTCGACGTCCTTAAATGCAATATAATTTTATTTTTTCTGTTTAAAAGAATTATAAACCAAAAAAACATAATTTTAATTTAAACATATTTTCAAATTCAATAACTGATAAAACAAAATTATAACATTTGCTTGTCTCAACGCTTGAATTCAAACGAAAAAATTCCGCCTCCGCTCCGACACCGGCTTTAGTGTGTTTGACCCTTGAGGCATACTAAGTGATTAAGTGATTATACCTAGGCTAGGTTTTAAGTATTTATTTTCGGTTCCAGATAAAAATCCTGTCCATCTATGTATTTTTTTAAGTTTTTATACATTTACAACTAGTCTTGCAAATTTTTCAAGACCAAGACCAAGACCAATATAGTTTTCAGTTTAACAAGACCAAGACCAAGACTCAACTTTGCAAGACCAAGACTTATTTTTGCAAGACCAAGACCAAGACCTAGACTGATTAGTGCAAGACGAAGACTTATTTGTGCAAGACCAAGACTCATAACAAGACTTTTAACGAAGTAATTGCTAAAAATACTCAGTAGATCTCCGAGCGAACTTATTAATGTGCTGTTTTATTTTATCGAGAATAGAGTTTTAGTGTTTATCAAAACATTTTAAATAATATACTTACATATTTTTGATTGAGTTTAGATTGAAAACACAGTGATTTAACACTGCTAAACACTCATCTACGGCTCACGCTGACATGTAACATATGTGAGTCATGTATGTGACTCTTCTATACGTATTGCACCTTTGTATTATACCTATAACGACTTATGTTGTTTATATTTTACAAATCTATACATTTTATAATCTTATACTTAAAACAAATGATTTACAACTTATGATCTTACATACATAAATGAAGTCTAAGAAAAGTGTATAACGATACGTTTCATACGTATTATTGAAAACATGAATGTTTAGCACATGCAGTCAACCCTGTTTTTAAGCGGTATCTTTTTATGCAATTTTTATGCAAGAAATAAAAAATTTTAGAATAAAATAAGTTTTCAAGACCAAGCCAAGACTCAACTCTGCAAGACCAAGACTTCTTTGTGCAAGACCAAGACCAAGACCAATACTAAAACTGATAATGCAAGACCAAGACCAAGATACAAACGTCAAGACCAAGACCAAGACCAAGATCAATGTGGTATTGGTCTTGTTCTTGGTTTCGCTCATCACTATTTATAACCAATAAAGTTCGATAAATTTAAGTAAGCATATAGAATAATTAAGCATAAAAAACAAAAAAATTCTGTTCAATCTCCAATCTCAATCTCAATCTTCAAGTGGATTATATGAGCCCATGGCAATTTAAAAAAAAAAAAAAATATATGTAGGGCTGTATCAATTATTCATATATATATATATAGTGTTGAGAATAGGTTTTCTTATTCACCTACAAATTAAAAAATTATTGATGTATTTTGAAAAAAATTTTCAATTTCAATTTCCTCTATAACGACAAAATTTTAATGTAAGACTATTCAACACAATTAAATCGTTGTTCTACTTTTTATTATTTTAATTTATCCAATTATGGTTTTAATTAATTGTAAAACTTTTTACAATTTTTAAAAAAAACTTTGACTGAACTGATAGTAGAATTGTAGAGCCAAATTTTTAGAGTATGATAGATTGGGGAGCAAGTAATTCTATTTTTTCATTGAAAGCGTGGGATTGTAACAAGGCGGATTTTTTTAACTTTTCGGAAAATTTTTTCTTGATTTTATTTTGCTTAACGACCGATTAATATCTGGAAATATCTCCTGTAAAAATGTTTTCTCCTTTAGTTAATATAAGTGAATTAATCAAAAGCAATAAAAATAAAAGTCTGTTAAGAATGGAAACATTAAAAATTGCTACTTATACTCGTATTTATTTATAAGAAATATTTTAAGTTTCGACACCTTTGAATGACCTTTTTATCTTTCCGACGAACAGGAAACAAAAATTTATTTACTTGACCATATTAAAAGCAAAAGCAAGTATTGAAGCTTCAACTCAAAGTTGGTCATGGGATAAATAAATTCGAGAACAAGTTACTTTATTTACCAAGTTAACGTTAAGACAGCATTAAGCTAGCCTGACGGTATTTCGATTTGTAAACAACTATGTAAATAGATTAACTAACTAAGTAGCCTTTAGAAAAATAATCGTATTATTGCTGCTGGCTTTATTTTTTTTTATGTAGTACAATACGCTATCAGCACAAATTTTGCATACACTGAAAACGGGTGGCAAGTAAATATATTTGATTGTTAAGCATATAATTTACTTAAAATTTACTAGAATTGAGTATTCAAATTATGGACTTAAAAATTGTTTATTTAATTTCAGTACATGAAAAATCAAGTAAATGCATTTAGTTGAAAACTAAACTTTTTATTTTTCAGTGTAGTTTTTAAAGTGCAGTAGTATAAGCTATAGAAGTGTTTTCATTTTACGGTGAAAATTTAAAAAAAAAATAGAAATTTAAAGAAAAATTATGTGACAATTGATATTTATTTGATAATTTCTAAATTTGTGAAATGTTTGCTGAAAACTTTTTTTCATAATTATTATAAAAGCAATTAATTGGAATTTTAAAGTTTCTTGGTGCTTTGATACTTTCTAATTTTTTCGATTATGTTAGGGGAAGATTAAATTGATATTTCTGGCAGATTTTCTAAATGCGCAGAGAATATGATCGTACCTTGTTACGATCAGGCAGGTGTTTTGTTGGTCCACAGATAACATAAAGACGTCGAGTTTAAAAAATCCTTAAGCCATAACGAAGCAAAAGCTTGGAATGCTTTTCAAAATGGCTTTTTAGGAAAGAATTAGAGTGATGTCCGTCAATTGATTTTAGAAATGATGGAAAAATTTCAAGTGATTGGTGATTTTATTTCGTAAATATGACCTACTTAACTTCATTGGCGATTTTATTTCGTAAATATGACCCACTTAACTTCAAGAAGGAATACTTTCAGATTATTAACCACAATTTCGCCCTTTTATTTACACAAATTATAAAAAGTTAAACATTTAATTTATTTTTCAACCAGTACCATTGAACCAGTAGGCAGCATTTTGTGAGCGTCCGTAGCAGACCTGAAAAATCACGTCCCAACTTATTAATCTATAACTTTCTTATTTTGCTCTCGATCTTAAAGATTTTAACACCAACATTTTTGAAACAAATATATCTTTCATTTGATGTTTTTAAAATTTTACTTAAAAGTTTTTCCATCCGAAAAAAAGCAAATAAAAATGGGCCATTTAAAAAAAGGATGAAAAAAATCACTTTTTTCAAATTTGATCTCCTGTAACTTTGTCAAATATTTATTGATTTGCACGTTTTGTATATTAGTTAAAAGAAAAAAAGTAATAGTTTTTTAAAACCAAAAATTTATTTTCTACGATATAGACCAATGCAAAAAAAAAACAGCTTTTTTGGGAATATCTCAAAAACGCTTCTTTTATAAAAAAAAATAATTACGATTTTCGGATTCAGAATTCAAAATTACCCTAAAAAACATCTTTTTATTAAGCTTAACGAAAAAGTTAAGTGTGAATCCGTTATTTTATATGGTCGATAAAATTTTTGTAGTTTTTAAATTGAAATTATAGGCATACTAAGTATAGGCATACTATAGGCATAGAAGTGTAATAGTTTTAAGGATAAAAAAACAAGCTGTGCAGATAGGTTTCAAAGAGTTTTTAATATCCTGGAAATCCTGCACAGTTTTAAGAAAATAAAACATAATGAATGTTTACATAATGGAAAGGTTTAAATAGAGTGCCAAGAAGAGTAATCAAAAGTACGATAAAAACACATATAAATTAAAGTTTAGCATTGAACAAAAGGGAACAAAAGGGAACAAAAGGGAACAAAAGAGAAAATTCAAAATTTCTCTTTATATTTTTTGATTTAGTGCTAGAGTTGAGTATGTACAACCAAAAAATTAATAAAATAGAGAAATAAAATATAAATAGAAGAAAATGGGTAATCATGTGGTACTCGTAAACCTAATATGAGAAGACAAGAAAATATGAAAGTTAAGGGGGCAAGAAGTGGAGTATTTTGAAGAGACTCCTCTGTTTAAAGCAGGGTATGCAGGGTATTCACTATATTTCCGAATCAATGATTCGGCTCTTAGTTCCCATTTAAAGTATATGGAAAGCACGAATAAGAGAGAAAATATCCAACTTGTTGAATATTTTACTCACAAATGATTCAGCCATATACTTTATATGGGCTGAGAGAGCCGAATCATTGATTCATATTTATAGTGAATACCCTTAAGCCTAATTTCCTTTTAGGCCCTCCAAGCAAGCCAAACTTAGATTTCACATTCAATTTTCTAGAAAATAATATAATTTTAATTTTAATTGTATAACTAACCTGGATATTACGTGGATGGTTACGTGTTAAGGTCTTTATACACTATTTAGTTGAAAATATAAGGCCAGATGCCACGTAATTATTTATAATAAATCAATCAAAAAATTTATGCAGCTTACTACATTTATACTGCATACTTTAAAGGGGAAAATCTAAAATAATTTCATTTGTTTCTCTTTTAGCTAATGATGACTAAAAATCAAACAAACTATTATAATATTTTACATTAATTGCATCGCTATTCGAATTCTAAAATGAATTCAAGAAAAACAAGACAATGTAATTACTTATATTTTTTTAATTACATATTTAGTGTTGTTGTGAGCTTCAAGCTTAATAATATCATTTCTACTACTTGTTATTCAAAGGACACAATTTATAGTTTTGCATACGCTCACGTAAGTAAATGTCGACAGTAAGTGTAGTTCATAAGATACAAATTACTTGTCGCTTACAAGGCCTACACATAGCCCATTCACCTTTTTCACTCTATTTGAGTGTATGATATACAATAGAAAACATATACTAGAAATTATTCATCATCAGATTATTTATTATGGAATCCTTTTAGTAATCTGAAGCATATTTCAAGAAAATATGTAAATTAAGTTTTTATTTTTTGATTATATTTCCACAAAGAATTTTTTTTATCATCTGCTTCAATTTTGTCGTTTTTTTACTATCAAGCTAATAAACTTTGAAAAAAAAAAGTAAAGCAAAAAATTGATTCTTATAACCTTGACGCAGTCAGATGCAAGCACGAAGCACGCGCAATTGATTTTGTCAACTTATATCTATTCGGATTAATCTAAAAGGGAGTGCAAAGCGCTTCAGCTTAAATTTAAAAAAATTAATTTAAATTATGAACTTGGGTAAAAAACGAAAAACAAAAAATTCTGGACCCTTTATATCCTCGCCGTTGTCTCAGCAGAACGAAATTTTTTCTTTGGAATTGCATATGTCACGCAATCTGTGAACAATAGATGAATAGGGGGAAGGCGGTTCCTTTTGTTTTGTAATTTTAATTAATTGAAAGTGAGGAGGGCAACAAAACTCATTATTTTGCATACAACATAACAACTAATCTGAAATATGTGCTTAGTATATATTAGTTAATTGCTTCGAGGGATTTATAGAACATACTTCATAACTTCATGTTTAACCCTTAACGTTCTGGAAGTATTTCAAATTTCAAGTTTATTTCAAAGTGTCATGTCGCCTATATGGCGCAATTGGACCGTTATTTAGATTATTCAAAAATCCAAAATAATTTAGTAATATAACTGATATTAACTGATATTAAGGCAGTTTAATATATTTGCTATTTGAATATAATAAGATGATTTCTTGAAACTTTAACCACACGAATCACATACATAAACATCACCTTAGAAGGAGAAATATTTATAAATGAAGTTACATACTTTAAAAACAAATCGGTTTATGCGGCGAGAAAGTTGAAAAGAAATATTATAACCAAGAAAAGGGTTCAAAAAGGGTTACAAATCAAGAGAGCAGCTGAATGAATATATGTAAACTATGCATGTTAATGCAAAAAAGAGGGTCCAAGGAAAATAACACCCCGGGATATTTGATTTATATACGAGTAATCACATCAGAAATGAAATATTTCAGGATATAACCACTAGACAAATATCGAAGGTCAATGAAGTAAATTAAGAGTTTTGTTTTTCTTTTTTATATTTTACTAGTTAAAAACTACGTTTTTAAATAACTACTTACAATTTTACTGTAGACAATTTTAAGTTTAAAGAATTTTCCTCTACAAAACGATCCCAAAAAGAAGCAAAATGTATAATAATTATAATTATTACAAAAAATTCAAAATAAATTATAAAAATAAAGAAGATACATAGTACAAATCAAGTATTACTTTTGATAAATGCGTAAAATCTGAATGATATCACATGTCTTTTCTTTTACTGTAAATGGAGACTTTGACGGCTAGATATAAGATGCGTTTTTTAAGATAAAGTTACTCACATCCATTTATATACTAGCACATCAGTACCTGTACTTTTAGGTACACTATTCTTTTGATATAAGCCCATTTACATTCAGCCAAGGAATTAGGAAGAATTTTTTTTTTTTCTCATTTACAACTTGTAAGAATATATTAACAATAATAGTTTTTGTTAGTCTCAAGCTTGGGGAGGCTATTTGTCTGACTGGTGCTTGCTACAAATTTCCATTAATCATGTGATTTTTAAGAATCGCTAAATAAGAATGGGGTCGTTTTTTCGAATGATATAATTGAGTAAATGAGATTGATATCATATAAACGTTGTTGTGGATAGATTTTATGTTGTAAGATCTATGTCAGACCTATTTTATATTACACTTTTTGTAAATAGATATAAGACTATAGTTGTAAACTATTTATGGATTTTATTTATTCGTTCTTATGCTACTAAAATTATTAGAAGCTTAATAAAAATATACTCCTAGAAGAATTGTCGTGTCAAATGTGTCACGATGTGTCAAACGTGTCAGTTAAGCTAAACTCAACCAAAGGTTGAATTTTCCAAAATTAAGTTTTCAAATCATGTAATACTTGAATGGAATATGAAATTTTTATAAAAAAATACAATGATAAAAATAATCTATTTTAGGATACGATGATCACCAGTTTTAAAAATGCAATTTCAAGAAAAGGGTGATTTGAAATTTAATTATTATACACAAAATTCATTACATTTTACTATAAAACAAATTTTCCTACAATAAAGAATTTTTCAAATCACAAAGTTATTTCTAATCTAAAAAGCCAATCTATCAATATATTTAGAAAGCTATAAAATCAAAACAGGTTAATTAAAGCTTGAAGTGATATCAATATAATTTAAGTTCTTGCTATCTCTTAAGATAATCCAAAAACCAATAAATTCTTCAAGCCTTAATTAGTTTAAATCTTGTAAGAATTTTTTTTGTCATTTCTCTACTTTTAATTTAAGCCATAATTAAAAAAATGGTAGTGCTTTAAAAGAATCTATTATGTTAAATATTTACTTCAATAATCCAAGTAAAGTATAGCGTGAGCTGAAACTTTTATGCTTCTTGTGTAATATACAACGGTTGATTCTCGATCAGTAATTATACGTTATACATAAGTTTCAAAATTAGCTCGATTCAGTCTCATATCATTTTTCTGTTATCTTTCATGGTTTTTTCCTCTAATACATCTTTTTTCTAATTATAAACATTCAGTAGCACATTTTTACGTGTGATAAATCAAAAATTACTATTTACGAGCATATGCCCAAAATTCCCATAAACAACAATATTTCCATTTGCTAAAGAAAATATAGCTTATAAGTTCTTTATAAGAAAACGATCAAATCGCCTTCATTCTATTAGTTTCAAAGATCACTGATTCATCATTATAGGACCTTAAATATGTGAAAAAATTAATAATCTTTGAAAAATCTTTTTGTCTTGATTGCTATATCAATTTATTTATTTTTTTTTGGCAACCAATGACTTTTGCAATTATTATATATCAAATAATAGTAAAGTAGGGCTAATTTCTAGGATTATTGCATAACAATTAGGAGTAGATGCAACTGCAATTATAGTATTCAACACTCTTTATTTAGCAGGGGTAGCAAATCTTCACCCTTGCAAACATTTGCAAAATGACATCATGCAATTTTCATTTATAGCAAAATAGGGTACAGCCACAAATTGTATTCATATCAGTATAATTTTATTATTTACTGATAATTTAAACATCCCATTATTGGTGAAAGGATATTATAAAGCACAATCAGACTATTTAACAAAAGTATTATTTCCTTGTCAGATATTGTTATTGAAAACAAAATCACATTCAAAAATATTTGTTACGTCATTATTAAATATTGACTCTGCTAGTTAGGCTTTACTATTATTGAAATTTTTCAGAGGGGACAAGAGTATCAATAAGCTCAAAAGGATAAAGCTTATGAAATTGTAATAGATCAAAATTGTATATTAAAATTTTATAATATGAAAAAAATTGGTTTAATATTTATAACTTGGGAATATAATAAAATTTAACTTTTTGATCCCTGCAAACTTCATGATATTAAGCTGATGGTAGATTTTTAAACAAATTAAGAGCTTTCTAATATGCATTAAAAAACTTTCACTTTCATAATGAATAACCGCAAAAAATTTTATATACGTTTCTTTAATTTTTTATTTTGTTTGCAAATGATTTATTTTCAAGAATGAAAAACCTCTGAATCAAATATTAGCAGTGACAGTTTAGAATTTCATTGAGAGTATTTTAAACTAATTAGGCAGATTAAAAATCATCCGAATATGATAACAGCTTTTGTACAGATTTTAAAAAATTTTAAGGAAACAAACAAACTAAATTCAAGTGAATATTTTTGATTTTTTTTGCCTTAAGTGAAAAAATGTGCAAAAAAAATTAATACTAAAGCACCTCTAGCTCAGTTTATTGTATTTTCTGAGTATTATTATGCCGAATAAATGATTTTATGGCGGTAAATTTATAATTAGATATACTCAGTCAGTTTTAAGTTTTAAAACTATTTTTATCAGCCTTTCAATGTATGCAATTTATTCTTCCATGAACCCTTTCTTAAATGGCTTAGCTGCAAATATTCAATACTCTTCCCCACTCCTTCTTATTGAAGCAACCATTTAAAAATGCAAAAATTAGCACAAAGTAAATGATTGAGCTCTTTATGATAATATCTGCGACTCATTTCTTTTATGGGATTTTATTTAATTCTTTGCCTTTGATTCCTTTCATGATGTAGGTTTATCACAGGATAATGACTTTACAACCAAACTAAATGAAAGAAAAAATGTTTACATCAAGTTCATTCATTCCATATATCTTTTCTGACCAGTGTACTTCTTGTTCACTTGTTCACTTTTAAGATTTTCAAAAATTTCTGGTTTTCTTAAATTTAAGTTAAATATTGCCCTCTCTATAGGTCGCAAAATCCTATTGAACTTTGTCGAATAATTTTGGTTCATATTTGAAAACCAAAGAAATTATGAAAATTGATTAGCTATATAGCAAGTTTATTAGCTTCCCTTGTTGTTAAATTTATATATAAATTATTATTGGTTGTTCCTGTAAGTCCAACAGGGACATAATTCAAAGAAAGCAAAATAAGATACTAAGACTTATGACAAAAGCATACAGATATGTAACAAACAATGAAATTCACAAAGACCTTCAAATAAGTAGGGTTGGCGAGGAAATACAGAGAAGTGCAGCTGAGCATGAGAAAAGGCTGCATCACCACTCAAATCTAGAGGTATTAAAACTCTTAGACACAACAAACAAAACAAGAAGGCTACTAAGAAGTAAACCTGATGATCTAACCCACTACAGGTACTGATAGTTGGAGGTGATGGGGCATTGGTCCTACACACTGAGCACAGATAATACTAAGTCAAGTTAGAATAAGTCAAAAGTACTAATGAATTAATATATAGGTAATTAAGATTGTAGTAACAAAACTGTCAAAATAAAAATAAAAAAATAAAAAAAAAATTATTATTATTGTTGAATATTTTCTTTTAAATATTAAAGTTATATTTCAACAGCAACAATGAAGTTATATGTTCACTTAAAGCAATGAGATTTTGCTGTTTGAGCCCAATTAATCAAAATCAAAGGAATAGCTATGGGAAATTAGCTAAAATTTGTCTAGTTTCAGCTGGTTATTTTTTTAATTACTAGACAAAATGCATCGGATGCAGTGAAAATTTAAATCGTTTTTGAACCCAAGGTTTCATATTCGTTTACAATTCTGAATGAGCATTCTGATCCGTCTAAAATCAATTTATATAAGTATGCAGTATATGATAATACTGTCAAAATATTAACAGCTCAAACCTCTCAATTTGTTTGAATAGGTTACACCTAACAAAATTGTTTGTTTTCTAAATACTAAGAAGCAAATAATGCACTGTCGTGGAGGAAAACTGGCTAAGTGCTAGGAAAATTCATGCGAACCCAGCGGTTAATCCCTCTTAAAATATGTATACATACTTTTAATGTGATGAAAGTGGAAGTGTAGGAAATAGAGATGCAAGGAATATTCGAATATTCGAAGGCCGAATACCGAATAAAAAGCACACTCATGAAAAAATAACTACTCATGAAAAAATAACACATGTTGCTCAAAATTGTATGTATTTAAAGAAAAACTTATAAGCTGTTTTAATACTTAAAATCAACAAGTGGTAAGTTATGGTGAATGAAAACCGTTTTCTCATCATTTGATGGCAGCAAATGATTGCGCTTTTCTTCATATATAATTCCAGCTTCTGAAAATAGTCTCTCACTATAAACATTACTTGCAGGAGATGATAGGTAAGCCTTTGCAAATTTTGCTAAGTACGAAAATTGTTGTGCGTTTACTGACCACCACTTGAAAACGTCTGCCATCCGCTATAGCCGCGGAATTTTTAAATAAAAATCAATTTCATTAGAAATAGTACTTCTTTCCGAAGCCTTACTCATCACAACTAATTTTCAAAGTTTTTAAGATGATGTTTTGTCTCGCTTTTTTTGTTTGAACTAATCCCAGGAAACTAGTTTTGAATCACGGATCGAGAAAATTTGCAACCAAATATTTGTCTCTACCGTTAAAATCAAGCCGTTTTTCAAGCTCAAATTTTAGGGAAATTCTCGTTTTTAATAAATTTGGTGTTCCGTCAGCAATGTCTGCCTTTCCCAGGTATTTCAACAACGTGACGTTATGTGGAATTACGTCAGAGATACAAATAAAATCTGAGCTAGTTATTTTAGTGATCTCTTCAAATGGTTTCAGGAGTGCATTGCTCCATTAAAATCCACTGAGTCGGTGTCAAATTATTTAAAGATCCGTAATCCGTTAGGCTCGTAATAAGCTCATAAGTTTATCCCACTAAATATTTGTTTGCTTGTTGTTGTGAAACTATTTGCATTCAAATTCAGTTTGATTTGTTAGTTAGTGTTGTTAGTGATTTTTAATCGAATAAGTACATATTCATAAAATTTTTGTGTGTTTTATTTGTTTATTTTCCACAAAATATTCAGCTGCCGAATATTCGGCGCTTCAGCCGAGAGCGTGGCCGAACATTCGGTATTCGGTATTCGGCCAAAATCCCTATTCGTTGCATCTCTAATTTAATTTAAACAATGATTTTATTTTCTTGCCGAAAAAATGTCATTGCTCCAAGCCAAAATGAAAGAATTTTTCATTTTTCAAAAAAAAGAAGAAAATCTTTAATTACGATAATGTAGTTTGAAACTAGCAGCTTAACGTCCTAAACGCTGATAAAATGATCTTACTTTAGTTCAACTTTTATTTTCCACTAGTATTTCAAGAGAAAAGCATTAGATTCAGCTAAATCTCTAAATATATTTTTTTTTACTCATTTGGTGCATTTATGACAAATACAGGCACTTGGAAGAAATTGCGATCTATTTTCCTTAGGAGTGTTAAAAGCATTTTAATTGAAAAGGGGTAATGTATAATTTATATGCATTTTGGAATTCTTCTAACACCAATTTATACCCTTTTTTTTGTTCATGTTTCACAAGCAGCATTAACAACAATGGTTTTAGTATTTAATCCTGCGGGAGATAATTTCTTAATATTAAGGCATGGCAAGCACTTCATTTTAGTCATTGCATACATTTTTTCTGCAATGAATGAGGTTTTATCCCAGTTTTTTTTTCTTGCAATGGGAATGCTAGTTTATTACTGAGGTTTTTAAAAAATACATTGCAGACAGATTTAAAAGTTTTCATAAGAACATTACACTTTTTAAAATATTCACAAAAAATAACTCATATTTAAAAAAAATGTATTGTGTATATTAACATTTCATCAAGACATTTTATTAAATACTGATAAATTATTCTGTCAAATTTATTTGTTATAATAAAGTTTTGATTCACCTAAATTATTGCCCCCTAAAACTTATTGAAACTATGGCTAAAGAAACAATGGAGCAATACTTTTGGTAACATGATCATAGAAGACCAGGAATGACCGTATTATAGGTGGAGACAGTAAAGTAGCAATTGAATTAAGGAATATACAACAAACATTAAAATTTGGGAGAGGGTCATTGACTACTTGCGGCTGCCTTTAGGATGATTTTTACAAAATGAAGATAGAAGAATTACAGCCGACTATAATAAAAGTTTGGGCTTGGAAAAATAAAGCCCAGGTTTCATATGAAATTTCATCATATATTTTTAACATAATTCCGATTTTCTCTTTTTGGGAAAAAACTACGAATAAAATGTATTTTCCTAAATATTGCCGCAATTTTATTATTAATTCACATTTAACATTGAAGTTTGTGCAATAACCAAGATCATAATGATTCCAAAGTTTTTGTTTTCTGTTCTAGGGAGTTTATAAACCGCGAAATGAAGTTAACAAGTGAAAAGAATAGATATCTAACTTTCCTGTTGTTTTTTTAACATTTATAATAAAATAAATAAATTAAATTCGTCCTAAAAATATTAAAAATATTAAAAACCTACTGTACTGATTTTTTTGTAATTTACGCGCTCTTTTTACAAATAAAGAAAGACTTAATGATGGTAATTTTTTCTATATTTTTTTATCATAAGTAATTTTACTACTTAAAATTGTTGATTATTTTCCATCAAAAACCACTACTTTAGCTTACACTTTTTACTATAAATTTCTTTCGGATTAAAAAAAAATTTTTTTCTCCTTCTTGAATTTAATGAATGATTACCAGCTATGTACTTCCAACTAGCTTTATTAATAGTATAGTCAAAAAAAGTTCGCGAAGAAAAGCTTCTCATTTAAACATGGAATTATTCTGGTGACATCTAAAGGTGGGCACCCACTTAGTGCGTATATCTTAGCGGGTAACTTTTTTGACGTCATAGACTCACGCTAAAGTTCCCCCTCATATGTGGATTCTTCAGCGTGAAATTCATTTGTACGTCATTTTGACGTCAAAAAAGTTACCCGCTGAGATATACGCACTAAGTGGGTGCCCACCTTAATATTTTTCAGAAGCACATAACAATTTATATACTCCTTTAGGACAAAGTTGTCTTAAATATTTACTTTTACTCGCACATTAATTAAAAAATTTTGTGAAATATTGTCATGTTATAATTTTAAATCACACAATTTATCAACAATCCGTACAAAAATCAAATATATACGCATTTGAAAATTAAAATTTATTTAACTATTTTTGAGCTGGTTTTACTTTCACCTGGCGACAATGTTGCAGTCTCGTCACGCACAGTGCAACCAGCAACTAACAAATACGACGAAGAATGGATTCCTGTCCTATCAAAGTCAAATATCTAACTTCCTTTCTAGGTATTACTGTTGCATAATAATAAGTAGATAATTACGTTTTTTTTAATTTACACCATGCCAGTTGCCACATAGTTTTACAAGTAGGGTAAGTTGAACGATCTTAAATGAATATATTATAATTGGTTTGTATAATCATTTTGAATTTTTCAATGTAGTTTAATTTCACTAGTGTCAGCTTAAAAGAAACTGAAATAATTCAATTTATTATTTGATTGTTATTCCTAAAGGTATATAACAATTTCTTTATACAAAAAAGATCCTGTTGAGTTTTTTCTGAAAAATTCTCTAAGGAACGTGTTAATTTTTCTAATTTTAAGAGGGTAATGATCAAGAGCTCTGAATTTAAGTTTCTCACAATATGTGAGTCACATTATAAAAGTAGTAGCATTTATTAAACTATCTCCATTTTAGATGTTTTGGTCAAATCAACTTAAATATATTGAAAATAGATTTCCAAATAAGCATTTTTAAGAAATACAAAGCTATTATTTGTAAATTTATAATCCTAATCCAACTCTTCAGCAGTTGAAAAAAATAATAATTTAGTTTACCAATACTCATTTCCAATTAATTGTGTACTCTTTAATCAATGACGTAAAAAAAAGATATATTTTCTTAATTAGTTTTCATTATAAAACAAACGAAGAAGGTGACATAGCCTTGATTAATTTGTACAAACAATCATTCTATTTCATATGCAATTATCCCGTGAATACTTCTTAATTTGAGAAAACACAGATAGAACTATTTCAAACTCTATTGTTTAAATAATCAAAAATATACATACATGTAAAATACCATATAAAAATCATAAGTTGTTAATATTTTTTCCAACTCACACAATTTAATTCAGGCAGAAGACAAATTATTATCGCATAGCATGTACAAATAAAGTTTATTTACTCAAATACAAAAGGAGTATAAATCAGACTTAGAACGTCATTTTCTTTTGTGGTAAGAGAAAATGACTCTATAGTTTAAAATTTACGTATACGAAATCTTTACTAGAATTAATTTTCTGCGTGAGACTTGTCTACCAATTCATTTGAAATCAACTAAAACTACATTAAGCAAAGAAGATAATAGTCGTGCTAACAGGAAACTCTTCTAGGCATCAACTTTCGAATTCGTTATGCACTACCATTCATTTCTATTGCATAGCGTTTCGCATTCAAGTAGGGATTTCGCAATAGTAATCATAGTATTGCGAATATGATAAATTTGTATATGCTGCTATCCCCATGTAATTTATGCACAATGACCTGATCGAATAGTACACAAAAATTACCACACTCTCATATTCAATCGAATGGGTGCCTGTACAGCATTGTGTTGAACCTGTGGCATATCAATAATACAGCCTCCTATTAGTATCAATCATTATTTAGGGACCATCCATAAATTACGTCACATGAATTTCATGATATTTTGACCCCCCCCCCCCCCCCCCCCCCCCCTTGTCAGTGTTTAAATTATTTTTTATTATAATGAATATCAAAGTAAACCACCCTTGTCACACTTTCCTAATATTTCTTCTTTTACATCATTCATGAAGAAAAACAAAATAATAAAAATGTACTTTAAATACACTAAAAATACAACTTTTTTTTATATTTCAAAGAGAAACTTATTCTAGTTTCATTTTTAATCAAATAATGGATTTAAGCTTAAAAGAGAAAAATTTGAGCCATGTTTGAAAACAAAATATTTCTATTTTTCAATAAAAAGCTATAATGCCTAAAATTTAAGAAGATGAAATTCAATGTAAAAAGGCTGAGTAAAAATATTCGATTATTTCTCAAACTTGATAAGCTGCAATTTTAATATTCCAAGATCAAGTTACATCTTAAATTTGCAATATAAAACATATATCTGGCATTTTTATAGCACCCGCCTTTAAACAAAACAATAGACAATATCTACTCTAATGTAATGTAATGTTTCTAATGAGACAGTCTTTGACGATTTCATGTGTACAATAACGTGCTTTATGCACGTAATACTCTCAGCCCGTATGCCACTATGTTCACTTCTATCATAAGAGCTCCATAGCAATGGATATGTAGTCAATATTCTCATTGTCAAACGTGTATATTCATACAATCCTTAAGGACTGTTAAATTACGTATTGTTGTAAGTAAGTAATATGCATAACCCAAGTCATAAAATATATCTTTATTCAAAAAATTACAATACAATTATAATAAACAAAATCGGAATATAGCAAAAATATTCTTCTTTGGGTTAGTAAGAAAAAAAATGCATATTAATAAATTTTTTCATCCATGCTATAGATATCGATATGTTCTAGTCTGAAATAACACCATCTTTTACAATATTAGAAAAAGAAACTTCATTCTTATTACTCTTACAAAGAATAAAAACATAAATCAGTTATATTTTGAAATGCTTGAGTTAGAGACAGACAATTTACCCGGTAAAATATTTTTGGATAAAAATTTTTACTTTTCAAACATTCCAGCAATCTAAACTCTAAACTCAATCAAACTCTAAACTAAAAAACGCAAAAGTTATTGCATAGTAGCCTTAAGATCGTTTGTGTAACTCGCGCGAGCTGTTATCTATTTTCTTTGAATTTTTCAAGGGATGAGTACTTCAATTGTTTGATTGTTATATATTTGAATTTTTTTACACGAATTATCAGACATAATATTCATAAAATAAGATATTTTTGATGGCCACATGAATGAATGAAGAAGATGCTCTGTTGTGGAAAAATTTTGAAATTAATTTTCTATAAATAATTATTAATATAAACAATATAATATAAAAAATTAATAATTAACAATTGTTTACCAAATGATTTCAAAAGCCATGAAATCTTTAATATAAAGTTTGTTATATTTTACCATTTATTTTATATAATAAACATTTTTTCTTTTCTTTAAACTTAAATAGTTGAAGTTATTTCTCAAATTTCTTTTACCTGGCGATTTGTAAAAAAGCAAAATATATAGTGGTTCTACATAAAGCCTTGAATTTTTTAAAAATTTTGAACAGTTTTTATTATAAAGGTAAGTAGCCTACATAAGTCATTAACAGGCACTTTCCGTGCTTTGAAGGAAAACTAGTGGGCACTTGACTGCAGCATTAACAAAAACTTTTTTAATAATAATATTTTCCTTGAAAATAACACAACAAACCAACAACACAACAAAGTCTTTGTATGACAACAACTGCAATCTAAATACACTTGCCATTAGTTATAAATACTTCCAATTTTCATATGTAAATATCAAAAAACTGAAAGACATCCTTATAGGTGTTTTTTAAACGAAACCTAATTATTTTATTATTTTACTTTTTGAGAGTTTATGACTAGCAAATACGTAACAAAATAATACCATTAATTTTATATAAAATTACTAAATATAGAGAAACTAATGCCTCTGTGAATCTCCTGAAAGTTTATTTATATTTTAAGCTTTTCATTTGCAACACATAAAACAATATAATAAGAGAGAGCTACCAAATAAAATGCAGCACAACTACCTAAAAAGTTCAACTATCTTGAGTGAATCTAAATACTAGTTTTTATACGCAAAATAAAATAAAGTAAACTAAATTAAAAGCTTTTCTGTAGGGATTTGAGATATAAATGCCTTTTTTATATATTGTTACATCTAATAACATTAAAGAGACCACCCAAAATACAAATTTTGTTATTGTATAGGAAATAAGTAATAAAAACATTCAATAAATTTAAGGAAATAAAATAACAGCTGTTTAAATACAAAATTCAAAAATAAATAATTTTTAGAAATAGTAAGCAATAAAGCAATTAAATCAAGTATCTTAACGTAAATATTAACATTAGTTAGGAACATGTTAAAACTGTTCAAATATAAAATTCAAGGATAAATAATTTTAAGCAAACATAATAAAATGCATAAGGATAAAGAATTTTAGATTATCATGTAAAAATTCTTTAAAGACACAAAAATAAGGATCAAGGATAAATATTACAGAAAATTTGTGTAAGCTAATAAATAGTGAAAACAGATTTGGATTTATATAAAAGCGTAGCATTTAGTTGTAAGATTTAGTTTTGTTAATTCTCACATCGAGTTAAGAACACTCCGTATTTTTATAAATAAAAAACTTAAATGCAAATTGAGTGTTTTAATAGTTAAACCAAAAATACGTAATCAGTTTTGTTAATTCTCACATCGAGTTAAGAACACTCCGTATTTTTTAATAAAAAACTTAAACGAAAACTGAGTCTTTTATCACTTTAGCTAAATACGTAATTATATATTATTAGTAGACATTACATTAATCATGTTATATAGAGTGAAATGGCTGTAAAATATTGTATAAAAAATGAAGCCTAAAGAAGTAGAACGCATTTTTAACAATTGAGTCATCCAAAAAAGTTGTTATTAAAAAATACTCTAAAATTATATGATGCCATACTAAAGAATCTAAGAATGAAAGTTTGAGAAGACTTTAGCCATAATTACACACTTAGCTTTTCAACTTTTATTGTTACAAAAACAAAAATTAAAATGTAAAATATAACCATACAGTTGGCGAAATTGTAATAGCAGCATATTTTCATCAAACAAAACAGATATTGGTAAGTAATTTTCAAAGATGACCAATTGCATAGTTTTGATAATAAAGCTCTACTTTATGGAATCATTTGTTAATAGCCTTATTTTCAACGAATTTATTAATAAATCTTACCTATTAAGTTTAAATTAAAGTTTATTTTAGTAATTGTGCTAAAAGCAAAGAGTCATTGTATTATTGTTCAGAATAGATTAAAAATATTCAAGTTCAATAGCCAAAATAAGATTATCAGAAATGGTCAGTTCGAAGACCTTAAAAATTATTAAAAAATTATTTTTTCGTTTATTTAATAAATAATAACAAAAATCATATCTATTAGAACATGCCTAAGCTATGAACAAGTTTTTTTGGGGTAGTCGATTGTAGCTATAATACTATTGCAAATAGCAGGACGGATATAAAATTTTAACATTTCACTAAAGTACTCACTTTAAATTTAGTCAAATGTTTTCAAAGTTCATTCAATTATACTGAAATTTAATACAAATAGTCCTTAGAAAAGTGCAATTAAAACTATTAGATAAATAGATAAAGATTTTACATCAATGGAACAAATTATCTAGAAATCTCTTTGAGTATAGCTGTATTTTGGTGATATTTAAGTTCTATTAATTTTAATATTCCAGCCGACTACCTGAAAAACAGATTTCTAATTGCTAAACAAATTCAATTAGCAAATAAGAGCTATAACAATTAAACCTTGAGGTTATTGGGTGAGGCCTGCAGTTAATCTTAAGCCCCTTTAATTCATATAATTTATTAATTTATTAGAATTTAATGGAAGCAATATCTATTATTATTTACGGAAGGACGCAAATTCCAAAGAAATAAGAATACTGAATTATGCAAATTACTTTATAGTCGAAGGTAAGGGTTTCATTTCTCTTTATATAAATTAGAAAATAACCCACGGTCAAAGTAATACATTTTTAATTTTCAATTAATCGAAAACACTTCAAAAATAATATTGTTCCATTGATAAATAATTTTTGTTTTTATCTCTTTTTGGTAGATTTTACTGTGAATGGTTCATATTTTTAAAAAATTTGCTTTAAATGCTTCTATAGTATTTAAAAACCTTTTATATTATTTATCACACAATGAGAAAATCACTTTACAAACTAAATCAGGTATTTTTTTACAGTTTTTATTCATTACAGAAATGTATTAGTCACTTTTTTCATATTTTTTAAGTATAACCCATATTTAAAAATTGTAAATAATTCAAAAAGTTCTCATTATTCATTAAACTCATTGTTAAAGTTTCCATTTTGATATCGTAAACAATACAGCTTGGCATTTTTTACTTGCTCAGCAAATGGAATTACTTTATTATTTTTTAACCATACAATCCACTCTTAATAGTGATGCATTAAGTTGTACAAAGGTCATCTTAACTGCAACTGCCGCTTTTATGCAGTTTATTATGCAAAATCGTTGTCAATGAAGATACTTTGCAGGTGTTCTTTAGGTATCTACTTACTTATTCCCAATTGAAATTTTCCATTTTCTCACATTCAATAGAATTCACCTTCAGCATCGATTGCAAATATATGACTTTAAAGAAATATCACTATTTTATCTGATTTGTTATTGTAATTTCTCATACTGATTTACGTTGCTGTAAGGCACTTTATAGAAATTAACTATTGCCCATATGCTTCATCAACAATATCTCTTATATACATATATCCTTCTTTTTTAGTAACAATCTTTGGGAACAAGCTAATTTTGCTTTTATATAACTAAATAGCCATTCATTTGAGTATTTTATTTTGATAAATGGCATAAAGGATTGCACGAGACTTGAATATTAGTAGAAATTTGTTATAATAAGAGCAAAAAGTTATATCACTTAATCTAACTGTTTCGATTTATTGAAAATTCTCAGTAACTTTTCCATTAAGCATCATTTTTTGAACTACTTACTTTTTTCATTATTCAATAAAAGCTACTTTTGTTATTAAATATTATTAAGAGATATTTATTAATCTAAAGAACACATTAAGTTTACTTTGTAATGACAAAATATAAGAGGAATAATATGTTTAATATTCATCACAGGAATAATATTTTAGTATATTTTGGAAGAAATTTCTTAAATTTTAACATGCTTTTTGTATAAACATTTTTATATTTTTCAAATGAAGGCCCAAGCTTAGTTTTTTTTAAGAAATATTTTATAATCATGCATTCTCAAAATATTATTTCATAAATGATATTCTCAAAGTGGTTCAACTGAAACTGTGCAATTCAAAGCACCTTCAAATACTAACATCAAAATATTTGTATTAACACAGATGATTACAGAAATATAAAGAAATTACTAGAAAAACTTAAAAGTGAAGAAAAAGAGCTGCAAAAGGTTAATCCTGACAAGGTTAATAAAAAACAAATTAAATATCACACATAAGGACGAACGGACTGAAGGACGAACGCTCATATAGATTCTTTATCAGAAGGCTGCCTTTCAGTATTCACCCGAAGAAATCAAATCAGGGCTGGATAAATTAGGTCATGAGGTTAAACAAATAACAAACATATTCAAAATAATAATAAATGAAAAAAACAAAAAGAAAGTATAGACTTCCCTCTATTCATAATAGAAATAAAACAAAACGAAAGCAACAAAGAGGTTTTCAATATTACAAACCACAATGCCCAAACTGCCAACAACTTGGCTTCTGCAATAGGGAACTGAGGTGTGTTAAATGTGCATTAAGCAAAGAATGTAAAAAACAATCTGACAGCACTCCTACTTGTGCACTCTGTCAAGAAAAGGGACACAGAGGAGGTATAGCAATAATTGTCAAAGACAACATTATAAACATTATCAACAAGCAGATACACGGGAAAATCATATACAAGCAACGATAATAATAATTAAAACCAATGAAACTAAGCTAAATATAGCGGCAGCATACTGCCCCCCAAACATAAACCAGCAAAACAACAACTCCATGAAGTAATGGAGAGGTTAGGACCAAAGTTCATAATGGGAGACGGTTCTAACATAAAACGCAACCTGGGGGTCAAGACTCATAACTAGTGATGAGCGAGACCAAGATTAAGACCAAGACCATAGTTATCTTGGCCTTGCCCGACTAGAAAATTGTTAAGGATAGGATCAGGAATGGATTCAGTTTCCCTTATCTGTATTCCGTTCTGGATCAAGCTTATTGATCCATGAAGCATCAGGGATGTAACGCCTCATTGGATCCTAGCCGGATCAGGTTACCTGATCCAACCTGGACTAAATTTTCTGATCCAGTCTGGATCGAATATATAAATCCAAGATAGATCAAATTTTATGATCTAGTTCAGATTAGTATTTTTAAATGATCACACAACATGAATTGATATATTTATACATACATACTACCAAACAAACAGACAATAAACAACAAGCAATGAAGTAAACAAAAGAAAAAATACATACTCCAACCACTCCAACCACTCCAACCATTCCCAAAATTCCTAAAATTCCTAATATTCCCGAAATTCCAATTCCTAAAATACATAAGATTTATATACTTACCTTTCACCTATGTCCGTGATATAGGTTAAAGCTTTTGAATTAATTCAAAAGTATTTATATCCTCCTTTCATTGCAAAAGTGCGAATTATATGAAGTTTAATTTTCCCAAGTAAAAAACACAACATATACTTGCGATTCTCTATTAAGGCTCCATTGCGGCATCTTGATGTGTCCCTGATCAAGTGAAACCAAATATATCGCAATAAGATCGACTTCATACAATTCTGATCAGGATTGGATCAGCGGAAAGAATTCAGTCTGTATTAAGGCGTTGATAAGAGATCTTGACCCAGTATGAATCCAGGGGAAATAGTCAAAACCTTATTAAGGCAATTATCAATCTATCGAAGTCTTTTCTGCAATTGTAAATATTTCTGGATCAGTTCCTGATCAAGGATTGATCCAAAGCATTTAATTAAGTATAATCTGATCCAATCCGGATCAAGTTCAGGTTTCCCTTAACTAATTTCTAGTCGGGTTGGTATTGGTCTTGACGTTTTTATCTTGGTATTGGTCTTGCATTATCAGTTTTAGTATTGGTCTTTGTCTTAGTCTTGCATAAATATGTCTTGGTCTTGCAGAGTTAAGTCTTGGTCTTTGTCTTGGTCTTGCAAAAATAATCTCAGTCTTGGTCTTGATAAGTAAAGTCTTGTTTTTGATCATGCATTAACCATGCTTTGAGCTCTCAAGTTTCGATTGAGTCTTATTTTATTTTTTTAGGACTCCTAGCGTCTTACTTTTAATGAATTAAATCAATTAATGATCTACGTATGTATTATTCCATATTTGTTTTGAACGATGAGAACAGATAATAATCAAAATCGCTGTCACTTAAACTGTGTTATTCAGAAAGTTAAAAAATCAATTCTCTTATTTCTTCATTTGTTTCACCCAACTCTGGCTGAAAAATATTTAGTATTACTACTTCTACTGATAAAATTATGTTTTTTTCGAAAAGCAATAAAAAAAAGGAAAAAAGCCGATGTATTTGAATTATTGCAATATTCGGCTCTTTTCTACATCGTGAATCAAAATCCATAATTAAAATAAAAATTTTTGAATATTTTTGTATATATTTAATTTTTTTGACAAGGTATAGTTCTAAATTGTGTTTTTTTATAATAAAAAAAATTGACTTTTTTTCAATAAAACTGTACGTTAAGGGTATTTAAGATAAGACCTTTTATATTTTAGAGGCCCAAGAGTTGATACAAAGTATACGTGTCAGCGCGAGTCGTAGATGAGTGTTTAACAGTGTTGAATCACTGTGTATCTGTAGGTATAATGTACCTACTATTTGTATAGATATATTGTTTTAAAACTCAATCAAAAATATGTAACTACACCCTTAACGAACGGATGTCGCCATACTCGCGACATTATAAATATTCTAAGAAAAACGAATGCCGCCATACAGGCAGCATGTCGTGATATTTTAGAAAAACAGTTAGGTTAGATATTTTCTCAAATTTTCACTTTAGTATCGTTTTGTGTTGACATATCTGTTCATATAACACCAATAAATTATTGTAAGTTTCCGGAAAATGCACTAAAGTAACATTAAATATGCAACTTCTTCTTGCTCTAAAAATAAAGCAATTAATTTCCTTAAAAATCGTCGATCTACTGAATATTCTTTTAGAAACTCGTTCTTTCAGGGTTAAAATATTCTAATAAACACTAAAATTCCTTTAAATTTAATTAAATATTGATGCTATAAAAAAAAGCCGATAATTCTCACCCCTCAGTTTATTTTATTTTATTTACATTTACTCCGATAAAATAAAATAGCACATTAAAAAACTCTCTCGGGTATCCATTAATTATTTTCAACAATAACTTCGGTAGAAGTCTTGTTATGAGTCTTGGTCTTGCACAAATAAGTCTTGGTCTTGGTCTTTATCTTGCACAAATAAGTCTAGGTCTTGCACAAATAAGTCTTGATCTTGCAGAGTTGAGTCTTGGTATTAGTCTCGTTAAAGTGTTACTATATCGGTCTTGATCTCGATCTTGGAAAATTTGCAAGACCAAGACCAAGACTGCAAGACCGAGACTAATTTCGCTCATCACTACTCTCACTCATCACACTTTTTCGCGCCCGAAAAAGGAAACGAGCTACTAAAAAGGAAACTACTCCAACCCGAACTCTTCAACCCGATTTTCTTCAAACTCAGATATGTTATAGAACATTGAAATCTTAGAGATCCGTGTTTTTTTTTCGGCTGACATTTACTTTAAAGGAGTTAAAAGTACCCCCAAATCTTACCCCCCAAAACATACTTTTCTCTATATCTCGAGTTCTAATTATTATTTTCAAACAAAACAAAATCAGTTACAAAGTCAAGGAAATGATCGATTTCAAATCAATTCGAAAAACTACTAATAAAAAGACTGAAACCACTTGGAACATAGAATAGAATAGAACATAGAATACAGAAAAAATTGAACAAGCCTTCGAATAAAAGAACTAGTGCTCTGCATTGTTCCTAGATCTATCGCAAGCATTTGACAGAGTCTGGCACGAAGGACTTAGGTATAAAATGAGCCTAATATTACCAAGCAATTTCAGCAAGCTACTGGAAGCATATATAAATGGTCGTAAATTTAGAGTATCACATGAAGATGCTACTTCATGTTGTTATCCACAGGGAAGTGCCTTAAGAGCGATGCTGTGCCTACTATTCACAGCAGATATACCCACAACGAATGATATGTTCATTGGAACCTTAGCTGGTGACACTGCTATACCTTCAGTAGATAAAAAGTAAGCCAAGGCAACAGAAAAGCTTCAACTAACACTTGGGAAAATCGGTAAATAGACTATAGATTGGAAAATAAAACTTAACGGGCTAAAACAATACATGTAACATATACATTGCATCGAAAATATAACACCATGCATATATATCTCAATGGAGAAAAAATACCACAAGCAGAGTCAACAAAATACCTTGGACCCCATCTAAATTTAAGACTAAACTAGAAACACCACGTACGACAAAGGCTAAGCAAATAAAACAACAAACATATAAATTATACTGGCTCATTGGAAAGCATTCCAAATTGAATCTTAGATGTAAAAAAACGATATACCTGTCAATAATAAAACCTATCTGGACTAATGGAATTCTACTATGAGGATGTGCTGTCAAGTCAAACCGAGCAATCATCCAAAAGAGTCAAAACAAAATCCTACGCTTGATCACCAATGCTTTTCGCTATGTGACAAATAAAGAACTACATATAGATCTAAAAATTAAATGGGTTGAGGAAGTATTGCAAGAATATGCCACTAAACACGAAAAAAGACTTCTATACCATAATAACACGGTGGCTATCCAATTTTTGGATACAACCGACAAAATCAGGTGACTTTAAAGAGTCAAGCCACAAGAACTACCACTTGGGAACTGATCCATGGAACATACATTAACCAATATAAGTTTCACAATAGAGCATAAGTCGCGCAATATAACATAATGTCAATAATACTAATAAATTCATTGTAATTAAATTAAGATTGTAGTAAACAAAACTTTTAAAAAAAAAAAAAATTTAAAAACTTTTTATGGTTATCTTGGATTTAAAGAGGTATTATATTGCTTATAATACTTTCCTTTATGTTTTCTTGAAATAGAAATTTCTTCACAATAGAAGAATTTAAGAATATTTTTATCACCAAAAAAAATTAAATATTCTGAATTTTTAATTTCATATTTCAACATATTTATGCACGTTTATCCTGTAATACAATTGAAAATTATTTACGGAATAATTTGTAATTCATATGTTTAAAAGAACTTATATCGCTTTTTCAAAAAATCGACGAGAAAGATAATGAATAAACATATGTTTGCAAAATACATTACAAGGTAAAAGAAGACATCTAAGAGTAAATAAGCAGTCCGTCAATTGCAATTAGAGGAAAACCTCCATCGCATCAATGCAGGAATATTTCTAGTGGGTGATAATTACAATTGCTTTCACCACCACAAAGGTCTACGTTTTGACACTTGAGAAACTTTTTATTGAAGAGAGCATAAGAGTATCGCATACTCTCCCCACCCCCTACTCGCCTTTTTTGTAGCTTAATGTAAAATTTAAACCCTTAGAATATTTATGCAAAATGCAGAGAAATATGAATAGCACTTGTTCTAACGAACTCCTTTACATATCGTCGAGACAGGACGATGTCAACAATTCTCTATTGAATGAAGATTTGAGAAAAGGAGTGAGAGGAATTGTAATGAGTGAAATGATATCTAGCAGGAGGTAGCACATAATCGTCTTTATGATTATCATCAAAATCATGTATGATATATCAAAGATGTACTTTAACATATCTATGTTTTGTGATGCTTCCCTCATTTTTTTGTTAAAGAAAAATGATATACCAGAATCATATAACTCGTTGAATAAGTCTACCACCCATCTACTTTAGGATCCGTAGATAGCAGCATATCAACCTCATGAAAAGAACTGTATCCTGGTGTAAATGTATATATGTTAGATTAGATGAATGTCAGTTATACTATGATGGGTGTGTAAGCTTTTTGCAAGCAAATGAATAACATAAAAATAATTTTAGAAAAATGCATCAGAATGATGAGAGCTATAGCGACAGCCTTTAAATACTTTTAGGTATTAAGCTGGGCTTTGTATTTAGAGACCCTTTGGTATATTCAATGAATATCTGAGTACACTTACTTCTTTTTTACTGTAATGCTAGAAAATATCTATTAATTATTTTCTATAAAACAAATTATTATCTTTTTTTGAAGGAAAACACTTTGTATATAAACCTCTAAAATATTTTTCCGATTAAATGTGGTTTGATTTTAATTTAAGTAGTTAGCTCTGCCCGCTAGCTCTTTTCCAAAATAAAACAACACCGTAATGGTTGGCTCCAAGCGACCAATAACATACTAAAAACTTCCACTATAGTTGAATTGAAGAAAAATACCTTTAGATAACTTTTAATTGCTAATAATGTCCCAATCAGATCACATTTATTGCCTGAAATTAAAGATTTTTGTATATATTCTTTTAAAACTTAAAATTAAATTGATTTTCTTAACCGTGACCCAGTTAATTATTTCCAAATTAATGAAATCATATCATTGACCTTCAACATATTGAGTAACCTACTGAAAAAATTTTAATAATCTGACCCATTAAAAGCAGAAGATTCGCCACAGGCTTTTACTCTCTGGACAAAACTAATTTCATTAATTTGTCTTCCCGCTAAATATGAAATATTTAGCCACTTGCTTGATTCATTTGCTTAAATATATTTCAATGTACTAGAAGCTTGTATTTTTTAAATATATAAAAAAAAAATTTGGGGGGAGCAAAAAAAAATAAAATCTAATTAAGATTGAATTTATTTCACCACTTTTCATTTTTGAAGCAGAAGTATTATTTTCCCCCATTGAAAAACCAATACAGAAACTTTATATCAGTCAAACACTTAAATCATAAGCCACACAAAATCAAAAATAAAATAGAAATTTGCCATAAGAAAAACCTCAAGATATACATTTATAATGGTAGTATTCTGTTCCTGCTCTAACAGACAATGTTTGTCATTTTATTCCTGGATACGTACATTATTTCAATCATCCTTTTATGATATAATTCTTATATCAACAATAGAGATAAAGTTTAATAACCCAGTACAATATAGCTGTTTGAAAATAATATAAAGAAAAATATAAGCATCTCAAAGAAAAAATGGTGGAAAAGGCTTTCTGTTTGGGATTAGACGCACAAGAGATATTAGCCTCGTACAAAATTTTGATACAAATTATGTAAAACCTTCATAGTATGTACAATGTTTTCTTAGAAAAGTATTACTTATAAATCAGCTCAACGTTATATATGTATATATATATATATATACACATATTTTTATGTATATAAACCTAGTTAATATAAAAATAAATTTTTTAAAGTATATTCCTACTTATATTTCTCATTCATTCCCATTCAGTGAGATTGTTTTTACTTTTTTCTGAATTCAGAATTCATCTTATTCAGTTTTCTGAAGTTTTTCTCTCATATAAATCTAAAAATTAGTTTTTTAAATATAATTGATATTTGAACCAACTAAATTAGCATCACTTGTCATCCACTCCCAGCTCAAAAAAATTTATTTGAATTTGATTGGATGAATAGAAAAGATTTTATTCACAATTGAAAATTTGTTAAAGATATTGGACATTATGAGCTAACAGTAAGAATTATTTTGAACTTGAATTGTCATGCACTCCCAACACAACAAAATTTATTTGAACATGTTTGGACAAATGGAAAAGGGTTTAATTAACGATGGTATCTTCCAAAAAGATATTGAACAGTATGAGCTAACAGTAAGAATAATATTTGAACTAACTGTATAAACATCAATTGTCATGCACTCTTGACAGAACAAAATTAATTTGAACTTGATTGGCTAAATAGAAAAGGGTTAAATTAACGATGGAAAGTTCCAAAAAGATATTGGACATTATGAGCTAACAGTAAGAATGATATTTGAACTACCTGTATTAGCATCAATTGTCATGCACTGCCAAAAGAACAAAATTTATTTGAAATTTTTTGGATGAATATTAGGAATATAATAAAAAATCTGACTTTAATATAGAAGCAATATCCCTTCTCAATTTTTTAAATCAAATGAAGGTAGTACTCCAAATTTGACCACTAAAAACTTTTAAAAAATAAAAATTAGACTGTTTGTTAGAAATTGATAGGAATCTTTTTTTAATTCTATTTCAAATTTTCTTGTAATACACGTTTTATGTTCACGTATATACTACGGTTAAAATAAGTTACAGTTTTTATACAAAATTTGTCCGAATTCCCGAAGATTGGATATTCAAAGATATTTAACACACATGGAATTACGATTTAACGTAAATATTCATACATAATTCACAGATTGAATAATTTATTATATAAATTTAAGAGAATTAAAAGAAATTTTTTGTATCCAAACACAGATTGCTCTTATGTATCCAATTAAAGGTAAAGAAAAACTTAACAGGCAACGCTTCTTTAAGCTATTAAAAACCACGTTAATGCTTTTTTTTCCTTTGTTTTGTTCAGACCCCTCTTATTCTCACACAAAAAATTTTGGAAATTCTTTTTTTCAATTACAATTTTCGTGATATCTAAACCCAGACAATGTTCACAAATTCAAATATTTTTATGAGAAAATCTTATTGGACTAGCTAAAATAATAAGAAAAGTAATATCTATCGAAAATAAGGAACTTTTTTTTATTAAATACAAACTTATCATTTGTTGATATTTTTTAAAACCATAAAAACTTCATTTGTTTTAAATCACTAAAGAAAGATATAAGCTCCACCTTCCGTTAATAAGTATCTCACATATGCTTACTAGGAAACTTAGTCAGGTTTTTATTCCAATTTTTGAAAAATTGACTTTTAGGCTAGGGTAGTCTTTACAATTTACCCTCCCTTTTTATGATAAGTACCTCCATAAAAAAATCTCATACTGTTTAGGATGCACATGCTTCCGAATCATGTGTTACATTTTTGTCATGAATATATTCAGACTAACGCATGCGTTTGATTATGTTCTTGCAGTAACTTCTTCGAATAGGAAGCTGTTTTCATTATAATTCTATATGTGTGCAAAAAATGCGCGTTACTTTCAAATAAAAATTCTTCTATTAGGCATGCAAAATTTTTAACGCCTACTAATTTAAGGAGTCTGAATACTCTTATTTTCGTTAAGGCTAAAAACATTCTATTAAATATCACAGTTAAATTATTGGCTAATATCGTATAAAACTTGATTCATAATTTTTGAAATAAATCAACTCTCCGAAAAAGAAATAATTTTCAGTAAAATTTTCAATGTTCGAAATACTTTCGTTTCATTTGATGAAAAAATATAAAAACATTACTTATGCACTTTTGGGGAAAATTTGCAAAGTTATAAAAAATAAATTCATTAAAATTAAAAATGGTCAATAAAATTAAAAATGATCGTTAGAGCTATAGAGCTATATAAAGTCATAGGAATTAGGTTTGAGTTGAAAATAATAAGTAGCTCTACATAAAAAAGAAACCAGCAGTTTTAAAAAGAATTCAGTCGATAGTGCAATGAAGTTTTTCAAAATATTTCAAAAAGTTTCATTCTATAAGACTCTAATTTGAACCTGTTAAATATCTCAATTCAACCCAACCGCTACTAATTTATTTTGAATTTTATTCGGTAGTTTTTTTCTATGCATTTAGTTCGAAATTAAGTACGTGTAACCCTATTAAAACGTAAGTTTGTTACTTATAGTTCAGTCAATGAATACAAAAAACAGACAAAACCTCGAAGTTCTAAAGAACAGCTCCGACTTTGATGATTTTTTTTTGTTAAAATTACAATTTTTATATTCACTAGTCGATAAATTTTGGGTCATTTTCGTGTCCCTTAAAAGAAAAGTGCTTTTTAGACTACTTTGGGGTCGCTGAATTCGAAAATGAAAACCATTTTTTTTTTTTGAAAGAACGGTATCTGTTATTTTGCCAAAAAACCTGCTTTTTAGCTCGTCTTTTCATTATTGGCTTGTGTCTTTAATACCTATTAATAAATACACACAAATTTTTTATTGTTAAAATAATAAATTTTCATTCTTTGATTTTTCCAAATCAAATAAAAATTTGCGGAGTTACAGATGATCAAATTTGGAAAAAAGGTGTTTTTTTTCACCTTTTTTTGAAATTACACATTTTCATTTGCTTTTTTTTGCCTCACAAAACCTCATTACTAGAAATTTTAAAACTTTTTGTAGAAGACAAATTTGTTGCAGAAAATTTAATGGAAAAATCTTTCAGATCGAAAGAAAAATAAAAAAGTTCTAGATCTCTAAGTGGGGACATGATTTTTTCAATTTTCAGGTCTGCTTTACACTACTTGACAAAAAAATATTAACAAAAAGATGTTTTTTAGGGTAATTTTAGGTTGCTGAATCCGAAAATAGTAATCATTTTTACATTCAAAGAAGCTTTTTTGGGATATACTTAAAAAACGTGTTGTTTGGGTGTATTTTCTTTTATTGGTCTATATCTCAGAAAATAATTCCTTGATTGAAAAAAAGTTATTATGCTTTTCTTTTATTTGATATATAAAACAGAGTTTGACGTTAAAAAGAATGAAAATTTATTATTTTAACAATAAAAAATTTGTGTGTATTTATTACACACAATTATTAATTGTATTAAAGATACAAGCCAATAATGAAAAGAAGAGCTAAAAAACAAGTTTTTTGGCAAAATAACAAAAACCGTTCTTTCAAAAAAAAATGTTTTTCATTTTCGAATTCAGCGACCCCAAATTAGTCTAAAAAGCACTTTTTCTTTGAGTCACATTTTTCGTGTAAACTAGCGATTATTTGAAATCAGAAATATTTTGGAGCGGGAAAGGAATAATTATTATGTTTAGGGTGTATTCTAGTTTAGGAATTCCAAGAAATCGACTTCTTTTTTGCATATTTTCATAGCTCAACCCTTTAAAAAATGTTCCCAAGAAGATTTTTAGAAATTCAAATAGTTTTTGGATGTATAGCTCATTTTATGATGCATTTAGTGCTTAGTTACTTTAGACCAGCGATTTCCAAACTGTGGGTCGCGTGGGGTCATGAAGTTTTTAATTCCTGTTTTACATATTTAAAAAAAAAAATACTTACAAAAATCTATTTCATGAAAATTTTTTGTTACGATATTACCTTAATAAGAATCCCTGTAAATGACAATAATATCTCTATATAATATCTACTAATATTCCCTAATTTAGTATACCCTCTGCTTGATTTTGACAACTAAATAAAAACAATAACAAACGAAAAACAAAATCAAATGAAAAATAAAAACAAACGAAAAATAAAAACTATTTGTGTGTTGTTAAATAATTTTTCGTTTTCTTTTCGTTTATTTTCTTTTATTAAGTTAAAGTTAAAGTAATGTAAACAACCATTTTTATATCATAAAACTGAATTCTAGGGTGAGATTTATAAATAGAACATTTTTATAAAGTTTTAGAGAATTTATATTTAGCCCTATCCAAAGAATGGAAAAGTTTTTAATCGGTTATAAAAGAAAAATAAGTAATAATGGAGATACCGATGCTAGTACCAGTAAAGATAGTGGGAATAAACGAATTGGAAAAACCAATGTGTGTGATTTGTATGAAAGTTTTGTCTGCTGAGTGTATGAAACCAAGTAAATTAAGGCGTGATAAATCCATAAATTTTTTTTAAAAGAAGACAAGAAGAGATTAATAAAAGAAAACAAACATTTAAAAAAACAGTTTCTATTTCATCAAAAGCACTGTTTGCTTCATACCAAGTTTCCTATAGAATTGCAAAATGTAAAAAACCACATTCAATATTTGAAACGCTAGTACTACCAGCAGCTATTGATATCAACTGCATACTTCAAAATTCGCTATACAAGTAGATGAGGCTGCAGATGTAGCTAAAGATGCTCATTTAATTGCATATGTTCGATATGTTACAGTAAATAATATAAAAGAAGATATATTATTTTGCAAACCTATTTTGGGCAAGGCCACATCTATGGAAATTTTTAATATAATAGACAATTTTTTTGTTGAGAACGATTTAAAATGGAATAATTGCATTGGACTCTGTACTGATGGTGCACAAGCAATGTCAGGACGCAAAGCAGGTCTTCAAGCATTGGTTAAGAATAAATCACCTAAACTTACATGAACGCACTGCATGCTTCATAAAGCAGCTCTTGTATCAAAAAATACTATATGAGTGAGGAATTTAATTAAATATTTAATATTGTTACAAAAGTTGTAAACTATACCAAAAGCAGTCCTTTGAAAGCGAGAATATTTGGAAAGTTGTGTGAAGATATGAGAGGCGAATATACATCATTCTTGTACTATTGTGAAGTACCTTGGCTATCTCGTTCGAAGTTTATTCAAAGAGTGTTCGAACTTAATGACAAAATTCCGATCTTTCTTGCTGAAAATCTCAAAGATGAGGCATCTTCCTTTCGCAACGATAACTTTATTCTCAAACTTGCTTATTTGGTTAAAATTTTTAAAAAACTAAGCGATTGAAATGAATCAAAGCAAGGTCCACAAATGCATGCTCTGATTAAAAAAGACAAAGTCCCCGCATTTATTAAAAAATTTGAGCTATGAATATGTAATTTAGAAAAGGATATACATGGAATGTTTCCAATTTTAAATGACGCCGGTACCAGAAACAATATTAAAGCAAACAAAAATCTTTTTATAGAACATTTGCAAAGTTTACTAAAACATTTTTCACATTATTTCAACGATATTGATTTTACAAAATTTGCATGGATCCAGAATCCATTTTTGAATAACCAACTTGATGCATTTGAATTGACAATTTTCGAAAAAGAACAACTGATTGAAATATCTTGCGATACTTCATTGCAACAGGAATTTGTTAGTAAAACTTTAATTCAGTTTTGGGTAGAACGAAAAAAAGATTATATTAATTTCTCGGACAGAGTTTTAAGAGTGCTGTTACCATTCGTAACATCATATTTATGCGAAACCAGATTTTCTGCTTTAGCAGCCATAAAATCGAAATATCGAAATCGTTTAGTAGTGAAAAAAGAACTTCGGGTGGCTATTTCAACAATAACACCACGATTTGAGAAACTTTGTGCTAACAAACAAGCTCATCCATCATTAAATTTTTTTTATAAATATACATACTAAATTTTTATTAATTTTTGTTTAGTTTTATTCTGTGAATACATTACTTTTTACAACTTGAAAATGTGCTTATATTATTTTATTGTTTTATCTAATAAGGGGGTCGCCAATTGTTTATTTTTTCTTATGTGGATCGCAGTCTCAGAAAGTTTGGAAACCGCTGCTTTAGACTTTAAAACTTTATACGCGTTTTTCTCGAGACTTTATTTTTCGAAACGGTATACACGATATCTCAAGTTTTATCTAACCGATTCACCTGAAATTTGGCACAGAGATTCTTTATATATTACAGCAGGAGACTACGTAGAGTTTTTTAATAAATTTAGCCAAAAGGCAAAAAAAGGCAAAAAACGTAACTTTTTTTTTAAACTGCCAACATTTTGTGAAGGAAAAATTTTTTCTAAAAACCTCCTCGTAGTCCTATAACCACACTTTTCTTCTTGAAGAATTCAAAAAAAACTTTTTTCTTCATATTACTGGAAGACGAATCGCGCACACCAGCACATGAGCCCCCACTTTGGCAGCCTGCAATTTTTCCAATTTTGATTTTTTTTTATTTTATTGTTATTTTATACTCTTCAATATCAATAAATAACAAGCATATTTTTGGTAAAATTATTTAATGGTTTTTCTTCATGGGGTCGGAAGAAACACTTAAAATTCGGGTTTCTAAAGTAGAATACAAATAGTTTTGGTATTTATATAGAAATTTCAGCTTGGTCTCTATTTTTTCCAAAAACATTCTAAATATATGAAATTTAATATAAAAATGATTATTAAAATGCAGTTTTCGACTAGTTTTATGTTCCCAGTACTCAGTATCCAATTAATTTTCGGAGTTAACGCATGTTTCATGAAGTTCTCATGGTATTTTTTGTATTCTTACAATGTATGGAGCTAAAGCTGCCACAACTTGAATAAACTCCCATATAAGCGTTTCATAGGACTAGCCGCAAAGGATAAAAGTAAGCAACTTAGTACGTTACCGACAGAAGATGAAGCAACACAATATATCAAAACAGTTTACTTACAAGTCCAACAGTGGGAGAACAAATCTTCAATAATTATTCAAAACCAGTGAAAATGACGCAACCAGCAGCCCCTAACAACGTTTTAAAAATCATATTTTGCTCTTGCAAAACAGGATGTGGTTCAGCCTGTGGCTGCAGAAAGATTGCCCTGTAATGCTCGCCTGCCTGTATTGTTTGCAGTGGAAGTGACTGCGACAATCACACACCACCTGGAAATAATGACGCCTACGATACGCAAATATTAATTAAAAAATGATTTTCTTTGTCTTCGTCTACGTAAATAAACCAGAAATTACTTCATATTTCACAAAATATTGTAACTCGAAAACGAAAAAATTTTGACCCCCATTTTTTGTGTTTTATGTCCATGAAATTTCATCTACTTTCTATCCTAAGTATTTGATCATACATTTTTCGGTCACCCTGTATAAGTATAAAAATTATTGTTTAAACAATATAAAAATTTATTTCCTCATCCCCACTGCAAAATGTTTCTGATTTCTGATATAAAAATTGTAATTTTTAAAAAAAAGAATCATCAAAATTGGAGCTGTTCTTTAGAACTTCGAGGTGAAGTGCTTTATTTACTCCACTATTAGGAACGCTTTTATATTTATTTTATATTAAGTACTTACTCGTAATACTAATGTTCGTTTTTGGTAAATGATGAAAATTTATTTAAAACTTCATGCAAGCAGTGTTGTTAAAATTTCATATGTAAGTATTTGTTCCAAATATATTTACACCTTTGTACTGATGTACATATATATAAATCATAAACATTTTTAATTTTTGTGTTTGATTTTTGTCAAAACTCTGCAAAATATTTAAGCCAACAAAAGTACAAATTTAGAAAAAAGATGCTGTTGTGGCTAATTTACTTCATGTTTTTTTTTTTTTTGTGTTATTCCAAAAATATTATTATGATTTGAGAAAAACTAAATGTTGACAAAATGACAAACAAAGTATTTATCTGGAATTCAAAGCACCATTCTGAGTATAGAATTTCAGCAGAACTTTTCAGCAATTTATATTACAATACTTACATTATTACAAAAAAAAGATTATGTTTACTTTCTGTTTAGAATTGGTGAAATTGGAGTCTCTAGCACTGAAATTATGACTTTTTGCTCACAGGATATACCTTTGATTTTACCTTAATCCTAAATACTTAAAATAAAAATACGTCCGGCAGCAGGTACCGCACAAGCAACTTTTTTTTTTAATGTTCCGATACCTCGAATATTAAACAAAATTTCAAAATTCATTTGAAATGAAATGAAATGATGCTCCAATGCTTGAAACGTAAAAAAATTAATTAATTATAATTAATTAATTAAAAAAGTTAATAATTCCATGGAGTATTTTCAAGTGGTCATTTTATGCAAAAAATTAGATTAAAATCACACACCATTCAAATTTTCCATATTATGAGATAAATTTCTATGTTATTTAGACACAAAAATTTATTTTATTTGGGGTATTCTTAGATCATATAAAATTTTTCATCTGCAAAACAATAATTTTTTGACTTCTGTAAGGTTTTTTTTAAAGTATTTTTTTCATACCTTCCGCAGTGCAAAATGCAGGCCTTTTCTTTATTAGAAATTAATAAAAATCAAAATATAGCACAACTCTGATTTAAATTTGTATTTATCCAATTTTTCAAATCGTTTAAGCAATAAATTTATTAAATGAATGGAGAGCTTTATCAACTAATAAATAAACAATTTTTCTAAATTTTGCAAAATACTTATTCAATCTTGTTTCTTTTATATTAAAACAAATAATTTATTTTTTCAATATTTCATACAAGGTTTTTTTTATTAAAATCATATTTCATATTTAAGATGAAACTTATGTTCCGATTCCACTTAAATATTTAAAGTGATATTTCTTTCTATCAATATTCACAAAAGCTTTAAGCTCTACTTTAATCATTTTTATGCATAAATCTTTCAAAGAATATTACATAAATACATAAGACATATATAAATACATAAGCTTAGGAAACTCATAGAAAAAGTTTTATTCATGTAAACCTAGTCAAGAAACGGTTTTTAAGAAGTTTTTGAGAGGCTTACACAACACCCCACGGAATGAAACCCTCACGCACTTAGGAGTAAAATCAGAATAGTCGACATCAGGTAAGTGCTCTGCTATTATGTACTTCAAATTTTTTTATGTCCAAACTCAAGTACCAGAACATGTAAGGCTCTCACCCAAAGATGAATTTCTTTTCCACTTTAAGCTCTTTTGCTTTGTGTGCCTGCTGCATAAGGACCACTTAGAAAATGGAAACAATTAAAAATATTATGTGCAATAGGCTTTTTATTTGAATATATGCTTGGTATACTCTGTTAAGATACCTAAGCTATTTAACAAATTTTAGTTGCATCTGCAATGTTATCCTAAATGATTTTTTTTTCTTTAGATTATTCATTTACGACAAATATGATGTATTTCAAACTTTTGTTAGACTTGCAAAAAATAAATTATTTCACAAAAGCTGAATACACAAATCCGACATTTTGACAGTTGTTACTAAGCTCATAGCTCATTTTAAGACAAAAAGTAAAATAGCAAAAGACCCAAAAGCAAATCAAAGGATACATCCTTTGGTTTTTGTAAAGAATTTTTTTTCCATTTTAAATATATAAACGAGAAAATCGTTGCTATTTCTGTTTTAAAAATCCAGCTAGCAGCAAAACCTTTTGTTTAGTTCCTAAGATCTATTTTATTCAATGCGCGTCCTTTTTTTACCATAAACAATTCGCGGTCTTTGTTTCAAACATCCCCTTAGTGTAGGACATTGTAAGTATTCAACACTTATGTGCTTTCCGAAATGGAAGGCTAACAACAAACAAAGAGAACTTTTAAATGATGCAAGGAGTGGACGATAGAAAGTAAATGAGTTTTGCAACTGCCCTCAGGTGAAGGGTTCATAAGATTCTCAAAAAATCATTAAAAACTTCATCGAAAATTTCTTTTTGAATGATTAATATTTATATACGATCTTGGAATTTTCATTGATATAACGTATCTAGCTTTAGAATATTGTTTATTAAAATGGGACTAGTTTTTACAACCAAATTTTAAGGTACAAGTAATAAAAAGAAAAATTATTTAACATTTTTTTAAATCCAGATATTTTAATATTTTATCTATATTTTATAATTGTTTATGTTTTCTTGGCCAATTTTAAATAAAATATAATAGTAAAAGATTGAAGGAAAAATGAGCAATTCACTCAAATAATAACACATTTATTTCAAATTTATCAAATAATAAAAATGTTTCGAGGACTGTATCAAGCGGTGGCATATGGTGGGAATATCAGTGACAGTTCAGTAACCTACCGAAAAAAAATTGACATCCGAATGCTAAGAACGCCACATGCTTCTAATTCTGCGGATAATTTGATTAAGATAGTGTATATATACGATAGAGTGCCTTGATGAAGTAAGGCACGGGAATTGAATTTTCACTTTATAAAAAAAATAGGATTTATGATCTTTATTTTAATTTATTGAAATTTCCCTTTATATTCAAAATATTTTAACTTATTTAATTTTACATTTAAAGCAATGCTTCTATTGTACTTAACTGACTAATCAATACTCTCCACTGTATTTATAGGAGTTGTTTCATCTGTACTTTGTGACTTGACCAATGAACTTCCTCCAATGGAATTACAAAGCTGAGATGTGCCATACCTCATGCCAATATTTTTATTCATGAATTGCTGATCTAATTCATATTAATTCTTGTTTGTACTTATTGCTATCTTATCTAATTCACATGAACTATTATTCATAAACTCGCACTCCCTCCTCTTCGCAACTTGCATTATTTATCAGAACGCGTCTGAAGCGTCTAACAACAGATAATTTTGCTGGGAATTTTGGTGACAGTCGTGTTAAGTGGTAAGAATATTTTATTTTCATATCATTTATTTGTTATGCTTAAGCTATCATTATTTAATGTGAAATCTGTATGTTTAAAAAATTTGGAGCGCAAAATTTTATCTTTAAAAAATTGCGATATCAGTATTAGCGAAGCTTAGTTAATATAGTACAAACTTCACTTTTTTCGGAAAATTGTTGGCCGAAAAGGACGTATATATACCCTAAGCAAGAAGGTGGAAGAATTGAAGATGATATTTAAAAATTAACTTAGTATTCTGGCAAAACAAACCAGTCAATCAAATTTATGAAAAGTCCTCCCACTACACTGAAAAAAATGCGGGTTGCAAGTAAACGCGTTCTTAACATGGTGGCAAGTATTTATTTATATTTCTTTGTTGAGTATATAATTTACTTGAATTTAGTATTTAAATTATTGACTCAAGAATAATTTTCTTAATTCAAGTACATCAAAAATCGAGTAAATGCTTTAACTTGAAACCAAAATTTGTTTTTCCAATGTAAAGTTGGATTTAAATTCTTTCCCCATAAAAAATTTGGGAGAGTTTGAAAACTTATTAAAGCTGCATCAGTAACGTTTCTGACAAGAATTAAAATATTTTTAGATTTTCCTGTGTGATTATAGGTTAACTTATAAAACAGGTGCTTGCAACTTCTTCTGCCTGCAAGTACATCTATCTGTTTCTCGGCACAACTTCTTAATAAAGTCAAAAGAGTATTACAAAAAAAATCCACAAAAAATCGTATAATGTACAGGAAATATTTTTTTGGTAGGTCATATTAAAAAAAAAATTGTTCAGTCGATGTAAAAACCAATGAAAGAATTTATATCAAAATTTTAGCAGAAATGCGGAAAGATTTCAGATTGACAAAAATCAATTCAAATCATAATTTGTAAATTGCAATTTTATTAGTTTTTTTGAAAAAATTCAAAAGTTTCAAAGATAGGAATAAGAATAATAATAAATTATTGACGTTATGCCAAAAGTTCGGAATTAACACATAACTGTATTATGGACGTAAAATATTGAAAGGGTTTTTGAATGGCAAAATCTTAAATCAAATCAAAATGAAAAAAGCAAGTCAAAAGTTTCAAAAGCAAAGCTTGTATTTTAAGCAAGGATTTTAAAAGTTGTAGATTGTACAAGCTATAATAGTTTTTGTTTTCATACCTTTAATAAAAAGTCCAAAAGTACGAGCTTTTGATTGTTACAAAAAAATAATTTTAATTTATTCAAATTTCTTTTTTAAAAATAGATAAACTTTAACTTAATTAATAGATAAAATTCCTGAATACCTCCTAATATTCAACATTCTGAGTCAAACAAAAATTGGAAGATCAGCCAAGAATGCTAAAAGTCAAATCCCATAAGATGATTTTCCACCAAAGATTAAAGTTTTCACTACCGACTGATGCTTTCATTGAAATTGAAATAAAAAAAAGACTGTATTATAAGAATGAACTTAAAAAATAAAAAATAATTCTCATACCAATTTCATATTGCTCGCTGTAACCACCCGGCTGAAATTTCGTGCATGAAACTGAATACACAAAGAGTTTTAGAATGTAAAGTAGAATTCAACTTCAAGTAACAAACCCTCTATTTTTTCAAAAAAACCATATATATGTATAGAATAATATAGGTATACATATATATGTTATGTACATCCAGACTCTACAGACACTCTTATCCAGTTATTTTTCTTCGCGAAGGGTAATGTGACGTTTTCACGGAAAAGGGGCTTTCAAACAGGAAATATTGAAGTTTATGTTTTCTTTTTATCAAGACTACCTTTTACTTTCTCACACGCTGTGAAGTGCTATACAAAAGTTTTGTTTTACGATTGGTTTAAGAGAGAAAAACCCGATTTATGTTGTCAGCAGATTGAAAATTGATGCTGAAATACAAATCTTGCAAATCAATAAAACTTGAAAAATAATATTCTACCAGTATAAAAATTATGTATATATATATATATTTTTATATAAAAGCAAAATAAAACAATATTGTAAATTTTCACATTAGTATGATTAACTGAGATGTAAGATATAAAGGATATACAATGTCTTTGAAGAAACTCTCCTAAATTTTCAATCTGCAGAATATCCTAGATTTAAATAAAACTGACATTAAATACATTAATCCTTAATACATAATTTTTGTAAAATTTGGTCTATTAAATCCTTAATTGGCTTACAAATAAAATTCAGAGAGCCAAAAACGATTCATTTGTACGCTTAATATAAATTATACATGAAAAACCCTAGTCGAAATGTTTGATGATGTACTGAATTGGGTATGATTTCATACTGAATTTACTGAAAATTTTGTAACTTTAATGGTTGATTTGATACTGTAGTGTTGAATCATAACTTCCCGAGTCGAAATTTTTGGAACTGATTTCATACTATTCATCCTGCTAGTTTACCAGTGCACCAGAATCAAATCAATATAATCTCTTACACAATGTTAAATCTAATGTTAAAAGTTAGTATTGAATTGATATTGAAAAGTCTAAAGAATTCCCGATTCAATACTACCAATATCAAATCAGTATCAAAGTATCAAACTTTTTCAGTACGTACATTAGCAATTCAGTATGAAGAGAGAGAATATATATATATATACATATATATATATATATATATATATATATATGTAAAGCAAAAATATAATTTTCTTTAGTTTAAACGTCATTTGTCATTGAACTGACAATTGACGTTTTGAGCTCTATAATTGATTGTCACTTTGTTATAACCTATAGGCATCTCGACATAAGTGTAAAACAAGAATAAATTAATGTTATTGTTTAATATTAGGATTAAGAACAGACATAAGTAGTTAATAATAAACATTAAATGTCGTTTCTCTTACAGGTATGTAAGTTTTCTAACGTAAATACACTTTTAATGTCATTTCATGTACCTAAAATAAAATAAACCTCTTACAGAGAAACAATTTGTGTTTGACTGCGTCGTTCTAACCTTATAAAGCTTCCAATATTATAAAACAACATTATAAAATGACATTTATTGTCAGAAAATGGAGAAGTTAAAGTTTACATTTGAAATTAAACCATCAATAGACGGAAAGTCGAACCACATCGCTGTAACTGCAATTACCACCAAAGACGACAAACTTTTCCTTATTCCTGAAGAATGTCAAGCGGTGTCACTCCACAAACATATCCAGTCCTCGAAAACTTTTCATACTGTGAAAAACACATTGAAAAAAAGATATCAAACTAGAAGTGTTTGGATAAAAACAACACAAGATATATTGCAAACATATGTTGATGAGGATGGAAACATGATATTTCAGGACCAATTTTTAGAGGAAACTACACAAGAACAAATAGCTATTGAAAAAAAGTGTTCAGAAGATCCTATAGTGAAAATTTTAGAAAAATTAGTTGAAAGTCAACAAAACAAAGAAAAACAAAGTATGAACAGGTTAGCTGACAAGTTTGTGATTGAAAAATTTGATGAAAAAAGTTCAAGTGCATATCAGTGGATGGAAATATTTGAGAAAGAGTGTGCGAGGTATGATATAGTAAATGACCAAGAAAAAACCGAAATCCTTAGATTATTTCTTGAGAAATCATGCACTGATTGGTATTCCTCCATGATAATCCAACTTGGTTTACAGTCCGAGTGGTCAGAATGGAAGTCAAGTTTTTCGCTAACCTATGGTAATAAGAGTTGGACTGCTAGCAAGTATGCTTTATCTTACAAGTACCAAGTTATCAGGATCTTTGTTAGAATATGCAGTAAAGAAAGAAAAACTGTTACTTGAAATAAGGAAAACCATAGATGAGGGGACTCTTATTGATATAATTGCTGTCGGCTTACCAGATTTCATAACGGATAGAATTAACAAAGAAGAAATGGTACGTACAAATAACTTATTTAGTGAACTTGGAAAATTAGAGCATCTAGTCTCAAAAAAAAGTTTTATCAAGAAGAAAGAAGATAATAAACCAGATAAAAAAAAATGTAGTATTTGTGACAATTTAAAGAAAGGTGTACGCTATCATCCAGAAGATTCATGCTGGTTCAAAACAAATTCAAATATAGAAAAAGATATTAATTAAACTCATAAACAATTCAGAATTAGAATGTGAATTGCAGTGTGAAGAAAGAAAAAAACTAATAGTGCCGGCATTGATCAAAGTGAAATTAGTACTGAATAAAAATGTTGAAATTTCTGGAATATATGACTCTGGGTCTAATGTCTCATTAATAAATTCAAAATTGTTAAAAATAAATAAGGAGAAACCCTGTCACTCAACTAATACTAACTTAAAAACAATTAATGGTGTTAAAAAGGCAAATGGTATAATTACACTTGATATAGCTATCTTTAATGTAGAAAAAAAAAATGAATGTTTTCGTAATAGACAAAGAAAATTTCGATTACGATTTTTTAGTGGGACTTGACTGTATGAAAGAGTTTTACCTAGTTCAAAACGAAAACTTAAAAATTACCTATACAAAGAAGCCGAATAGTTTCTAAGGAAACAGAAAAAACAGATATAGTCTCTAAGGAGATAAAATCTGATAATATAGTAAACTTCAATGAAGGTATATATGAAGAAAACTTCAAAATGTGTATAAATCATCTAGACTGTAAAAAAGTCCGAGATTGGTGAATTAATTTCGGAAAATAAGTCTGTGTTTGCAAAGGATAAATACGACATAGGACGGGTAATTGATTACGAAGCACACATTGATCTACTAATAGAAAAATATTGCTTCAAAAGGCCATACCGATGCACGATACAAGATAAGAAGGAGATTGAAGACCAAGTTTCAAAATTATTAAAAAATAATATAATAGAAGAATCATACAGCCTATTCGCAGCACCAGTGACGTTAACTTACAAAAGGGATGAAAATAAAAGATCAAGATTGTCTATCGATTTTCGAGACCTCAATAAAATCGTGGTTCCTCAATCACAGCCATTCCCTCTTATTAAAGACCTAATTCTAAAGACAAGAGATTGCAAGTTTTTCTCAACACTAGACCTGAACTCAGCGTTTTGGTCAATACCTTTGCGTATCACAGATAGACACAAAACTGCATTTATGACACAAGAAGGTCACTATCAATGGACTTGTTTACCTTTCGGCTTAAAGACGGCCCCGGCTATATTCCAGAGAATAATGTGTAATATAATAAGAAAACACAAGTTTGAAGAATTCACTGTATGTTTCATCGATGATATTTTGCTATTTCCGGAAGATTTCTCAGATCATGTCAGACATCTGAAAAAACTCTTTCAAGCTATTAAAAGCGAAGGCTTAAAATTAAAATTCTCTAAATGCACATTTGCAGCAGATACAGTTAAATACTTGGGTCATGTAATCCAAAATAATTCAGTCAGACCACTGAAAGATAATTTAATATCAATAAAAGTCTTCCCAACTCCAACACACACACACAAGAATGTAAGACAATTCCTGGGGAAAATAATCTTTTATCATAAGTATGTGCCAAACATAGCCATAAAATTGGACCATTGCATAATCTTTTGAGAAAAGGGCAATCCTTTAACTGGACTGATGCATGCCAGGAGTAGTTTGATAAAATGAAACAAATATTATGTTCTCAACTAGTGTTAACAATCTTTGACCCAAACCTACCTATTCACATATACACAGATGTTAGTATACTAGGAGTAGGAGCAGTACTAAAACAGCTACAAAAAAACAATGAAGAAAAACCAGTAGCATATTTTTCAAAAAAACTGAACGAAGCACAAAAAAGGAAAAAAGCTGTGTATCTAGAATGCCTGGCAATTAAAGAGTGTGTAAAGTATTGGCAATACATGTTAATAGGTCAGAAATTCACAGTATTCTCAGACCACAAGCCACTAGAGAATGTGAACATAAAATCTAGAACAGATGAAGAACTAGGAGATCTAACGTACTACTTATCACAATATGATTTCCAAATTAAAAATTCGCCAGGCAGATACAACACCGAAGCGGACTGCCTAAGTTGGAACCCGGTCCTTGGACCAAATGAAAACCTAGAGGAGCAATTAAAGATAGTTAATATAATAACACTAGAAGATATCCTAAAAGATCAAGTTGAAAATAAATATATACAATGCAGGAAAGACAAGTTAATAAAAAAAGACAACATTTACTACAAAAAAGCAAAGAAAAGAGAAAAAATTGTCATATCAGAAGAATTTAGCATAGATTTTATGAAAGGTGTACATACAGATCTGGGTCATATAGGAATTAAAACGATGCAGAAAATGATTAGCTCAGTGTATACCGCAGAAAATATGACTAAAAACAATAAAAAAATCTGTGAGAGTTGTACAGTATGTCTAAAGAATAAATCAAGGGGACAAATTAAATATGGATTGATGTCCCACTTGGGTCCGGCCACTAGACCTTTTCAGATATGCTCTATTGACACAATTGGAGGCTTTGGAGGTTCTAGGTCAACTAAGAAATATTTACATCTGTTATTAGATCACCAGACATGCATACATTCAAACATCAAGTACTCAAAATGCAAACGATTTCATCAAATTGATAAGGAACGGTACAGAAAGTGATGATATTGAATTGATACTATCAGACCAATACCCAGGTATCAATTCTAAGGAATTTAAGAGATTTCTGGATGAAAAAAATATTGCCCTAATTTTTACAGCAGCGAACTCTCCTTTTTAAAATGGCTTAAATGAAAGATTAAACCAGACATTAGTCAATAAAATAAGGTGCAAGATTAACAAATGCGACACTAAAATGGCATGGACATCTGTAGCCCACAACTGTGTACAAAAATACAATGAAACGGAGCACACGGTAACTGGATATGCTCCCAAATACCTACTTTATGGCACAGACGTTACGATTTTGCCAAATGAGTTGAAACAAAAGAAGACGAACCACGATTTAATCCAGGCCAGAGAAAAAGCTCTGGATAATACAATCAAATCACACAATTATAACAAGACAATTTACGATAAAAATAGAAAACATATAAAGCTCAAAGTTGGTGATACAGTTTTTGTAGAGAATGGAAACAAACTGAATCGGAAGAAGCTTGACGAATTGAAACTCGGACAATACACCATTATTGGAAAAATTTCAAACTCAATTTACAAGATAAACACTGACCATAAGAGATCAGAGTCGAATTTATTCCACATTTCAAAGCTAACACCAGCTCCTGCATGCAATTGAAAACCTTATATAAGAGACTCCGCCATCTTATCCTCTTTACAATTTGTGTTTGACTGCGTCGTTCTAACCTTATAAAACTTCCAATATTATAAAACAACATTATATATATACTAGTGTGGGGTAAGAATATAAATTTGTTCAAATGTTTTCCACATTGTTCTTACTACTAGCGTAGTATAAAATATATTTTCAATTAATAACACTTTAATAAATTGAAATTGCATATAATAATTACTTTTTACATGAATATTTACTTAAATAATGAATTTTTGAAAACAAAATATTTAATATTTTTTGTGTTATTAATTTAAACAATTGTTGTTGTTGTTTAAAATAGTCAGAGTAGTGCCCTCTTACAAACTCCGTATGGTGGCCGAGACCCCAAGGGAGTTATAGTAAGGTTCTTCTACTCCAAAGAAACGATGGGCTCCAAGGCCTCGCTCTGAGGCCACGAGCTTTCTCTGTAAAACAAAAAAGGAAGAAAACAATTGTTATTTTGCCATGGAGTCTCCACTTTTTATTCTCATCCTGGTGGCCGAGGCCCCAGGGAGTTGTATAAGCTTCCTCTACCCTGGATCTGTTGCCCCCTACAGTAGCCTGCGACAGAGGCTTCAAGGGAGATCGTAGAAAATGCTGGAAAGGATATAAAATAATTAATTGAAATTTCTTTTACTTTGTTCGCATGTTCATCCCTCTGGGTATAAAACCAGAATATATCGTTGTTTGTTTCTCTTCTTGTCTTCAATCCTAATGTTTTCCTTCTGTGTTTGTTGTTTATACTGTTTTTGCTGTAATTTTTTGTCTTTTCCAGTTATGCTGATCTGGTGCGCAAACTAAAAGAACATTTAAAAAAAAAAAAAAAAAAATCTAATAAAAAAAAAAAAAAAAAAAAATCGAACAAAAATAAATCTACTCAACCTACAACAGAATCTTTTCAACTAGTCAAAACAACCCACAAACAGCACAACATCACAGATCCGAACTCACTTCCAATAAAGAGGGAAGAATGGAAAATATTACATTCGCCACGTGGAACATAGAAGACTTCGCCAAGAATTTCGCAGGTCTAAATCATCTTTTAAAAGAATACAAACCTTCAGTATTAGCACTGCAAGGAGCCTCATCTATTAAAATATCAGAAACCCTGGTACGAGGAAATCTATGCGATGCTTACAACGTAGAAATAAGCCCTGGCCAGCTGCTGTCACAAGAGATGCTCACTCTAAAAGACATTTTCCTCAACTGCGATTCAACGGGAGCTCTATGGGCGAAGGTAGCAAACATCAGAGGAAAGTCTTTGAAAAACCAAAACTATATAAAATGCATTCTAAACAAAGACAACAGCAAAGCACCCTACCTAATCAAAAAAAACACCACAAAAATATCAGACGAATTCTTAAGATTTTATGAAAAACAAGGACGCTCACAACTAAAACCCGCTCAAAAGTCAAAGTTCAAAAACGTATTTTTACCATCCATAAATACTTTAGGTTTCATCACAGGAGGAACCTCGGTAGAAAACATAACGCTCAAAAAAGCAATCCCCACTCTCCTGACATCGACATCGGTCGATTCCCCAATACACCCCATAGATTTTTTAACCGCCAGATTCTTAAAGAGTTCCCACCATAGTTTAAATTCCCCTTTTTTGGATACTTCGGAAAACCCTATCCCCGCACCAGCAGGACTATCTATCAACGAAGAAATCACACCGGAAGAACTAAGCACAACTTTATCCACGTTAGGTAAAGGACAACGAAGCAGCCCAGGGACAGATTTTATCACTTATAAAATGATAGACAGAGCATCCACTACCTTCCACGATCTCTTGCTCCTCCTTTTTAATACAATTCTAAGAACAGGCACCTTCCCCAGCTCATGGAAAGAAGCACTAATATGCCCAATAGCAAAAAAACACACAAACAAACTACGGTATCCCACGGCAAAGGACTATCGACCGATATCCTTACTACGCACTTTGTCCAAAACGTTGGAAACCATAATAGAAAAACGACTCTCACAGATAGTGGAACCTCTCCTCCACGAAAGCCAACACGGATTCCGCATAAATCGCTCAGTCCAAACACTTCTAACAGAACTAGACCTTTTAATTGGACGTTCCTTACGGAATGGTAAGCATGCCATAATAGGCAGTCTAGACCTTGAAAAGGCATATGATCTTTCAGAACCTTTCGTTATAATAGACCAACTAATAAACTGGGGATTTCCCACTACCTTTATAACTCTTATAAAAAATTTTCTCGCAGGCAGAAAAGCTTTTGTTAGAATTAACGGCAAGATATCCCCGAACTTCATAACCTTAGAACACGGCATACCTCAAGGATCCCTCCTATCCCCCACCCTCTTTAACATCTTTCTAAACTCCCTCTGCTGCTGGATGAGCCGTCACCTTTACACAAGCTTCCTGGTATATGCAGACAACTTATTCCTATTCATCGAAAGCTCAAGCTCAGACCCCTTATCATTCACAAAACCTTTAGGCAACGCAATAAATGACATTCTCAGGTGGGTAGCTCTATCAGGATCTCTGCTAGAACTTAACAAATCTGAATTCATCCGGATAAGCGGACGTCAACAATGCCAAACAACCCATTTCACTTTCAAAAACTCTTTCACCTCAAAATCGCACCTTTTTTTCACCAACAAACGACTGAAGATATTAGGCCTCTACCTAGACCCACATACGATCTGGGCACTAAACTGTGAAGAGACCACCAAAAGCCTGAGCCCCATTCTTCGATTAATAATAAAGCTAAGCGAAAAACCCTTTAAAACCCCCCCATCAACGCTAAGAATGATTGCTTTCAACCTGATTTGGGGCAGGGTAGATTACGGACTACTACTATATGGGGACATCTGCCCTTTTGCCCACTGGATACTTTTACAAGAAACAATTTTTAACATAATTCGCGCGTATATAGGCGCCGAGAATCAAGCCTCCGTAAAAGATCTGCTAGTCGAAACTGGCTTCCCTTCCCTTCAAGAACGCCTGGATCTTTGCCGTGCAAAACTAGCAATCACTTTCACAACTCTCGTTTCCTCCAAACCCTTTTATAACTACCTAGCAGGTATCATACCTTTTTCACAGACAGTCTCACCAAACATCCTACCTGATACCATACCTTTACATTCCCCTTCTGCCATACAGAAAGGACTAGACTTTATCCATGAGAACATAGGCCCACACCTCCCAAATTTCATAGCTAGCGATCCTTACCTCATCAGAGCCAAATCATGGAGATCAACCTCTCACCTAGTGGACATAACATTGAACGAGCTAAAGAAAGACTCCACCAGTGCAACGGTATATCAGAAGTTTTTCACAGAGTTAAAATACACAAAATATAAAAATTGTATACATTTGTACTCCGACGCATCCAGAAAAAAAAAAGAAAACGGCTTCGCCATAATCAATCATCCACCAGAAATCCTACCCTCACCAATCATGGGAAAAACCCCTTCCATATACCCGATTTACTTCACGGAAATGGTCGCAATTAGCGTGATGCTGAAAATGATTCTCCTTAACCTTGAATGGCGAGGAAAAAGATTTAACCAGGATATTCTAAAAGAAAAGAAAATAATCATTTTCACAGACTCCCTAAGCGCTTGTACAGCCATTCGTAATCCATCACAAACAAATATAGAAGTGGAGCACGTAAGAAATCTCCTACTCTTAGGAGAAGGACGCATCATACTTGTCTGGGTCCCAGGACATCAAGGAATTAAAGGCAACGAAGAGGCTGATTTATATGCAGACATCGCACGGAAAGAACCAATGTCCATAAATAATACATACATTCCCTCTTTTGACCTTTTTCTCAAACAAAAACAAAAAAATTTTGCATCGGACCCCAGGCTAATGAACTGGCACTTGGGACGAAGCTTTCTTCGATCCTTCTGGCCTTCTTCGTCCAGACCTTTGATACCAACCACCCTCAGCAGACGAAAACAAATAATCATTCACCGACTTAGACTGGGACAGGCCTATTTCAACCGCAGTACCACCGCAACAGCAAACAAGACCATCTTTTTCACTCCTTCTAACCAACTTCCATCACACAAATTAGCCCTACAAGCCTCTTTCACTTCCTTTTTAAAAAACAGGTATTTTTTATGCTCCGTTCATCCACCAGAAGAAAAAAACAACAACGGCAGCAACTTTACAACGATAGAGACAGCAGCATCCACCCACAACATCAATCTCTCTGACTCCATTTTAAATTTTCAAGACATATACAATTTTTTAAGAGATAACATAAAAAATACCAGCAACATCCCCTCTCCAACAGGAATTTCCACAACAATCTCCCTCAATCGATTTCCTTCAAGCTCAAAAACTTTCCATTCCTTTCTAACTTTCCCAGCCTTTAGTAACACCCCTACGTATAAACCGGATAACCTTCCCCTCTTAGAAGAGACAACTTCTAACAAATACCCCATGGCTGCAGAATGCCGCATCTGCGCCTCAAAGCATCCTTCAAAAAATTTCAAGATGCCGAATCTTTCTCCCTATCAAAAGAACATGGAAAACAAATCTCCAACAAACACATCAATTCCCTCACCTAGTGCCTGTCAATGCCAGGAAAAGAGAAACCCTGAGTCGCTGGAACACATACTATTATACTGCCCCTACTACGAGAAAGAAAGAAAAACGGCATCCTTACCCCCAGACCTAAAATCCATTCTATCCTCAAATTTCACACAGAACGCTCCAATTTTCAAATTCCTAAAAAAGAGCAAACTAAAAATTTAAACTAACTTCAAAAATCTCCTCCCCCCGATAAGAGATCCACGGTTAACCACGCTAACGTAAAATAAGTTTTTCTTTTTATTCATAATTTAACACACTAACCGGAAAAATACACAGGAGTTCTTCTCGTCAAGTCCATCCACTGGAAAGAGAAGAAATTCCACCCTTCTTAAAAGGAATATCAAAGTGTATAGAAAAAAAAAAGGGGGGGGGGTGAAACCCCTAACAAAAAAAAAAAATCCCCACCAATTTAACATTATTAGTTACAGCAAAAACAGTATAAACAACAAACACAGAAGGAAAACATTAGGATTGAAGACAAGAAGAGAAACAAACAACGATATATTCTGGTTTTATACCCAGAGGGATGAACATGCGAACAAAGTAAAAGAAATTTCAATTAATTATTTTATATCCTTTCCAGCATTTTCTACGATCTCCTTTGAAGCCTCTGTCGCAGGCTACTCTAGGGGGCAACAGATCCATGGTAGAGGAAGCTTATACAACTCCCTGGGTCCTCGGCCATCAGGATGAGAATAAAAAGTGGAGACTCCATGGCAAAATAACAATTGTTTTCTTCCTTTTTTGTTTTACAGAGAAAGCTCGTGGCCTCAGAGCGAGGCCTTGGAGCCCATCGTTTCTTTGGAGTAGAAGAACCTTACTATAACTCCCTTGGGGTCTCGGCCACCATACGGAGTTTGTAATAGGGCACTACTCTGACTATTTTAAACAACAACAACTCTCAGTCAGAGCAGTACGTAACATGTCAAACAAGTAAACTTTCAGAGTCTGCTTGACATATTACGTATTTGTCAAAACTACTGCGTTTTGCTTGTGTTTAAATTAAATTTAATTATTTAAATGAATAAATTCGTGTCATGTGGCCACATCACTCCCCCGCCAGATGGAAGAAAAATCCAATGAAACCAGAAAAGAGTAGAATAAGAATCTTGAACAATAAGTAGCCCTTGATAACCAAAAGTTGCCACCTATCATCTTACCTTAAGATGGAGAGGTGAAAACAAAATGTGGTAAGAATTCTGAGGGTCGCAGTTTTTTTGCTTTTATTTGAATGAAGAGAAGTACTGCAGTGAGTCGCAGTAAATTGATATTACCTAGGATGCGGTGAAAGAGTGCAGTGAGTCGCAGTAAATTTTTATCTCCTAGAATGCGGACAGATGCTGTCGTGTATCGTTTTATTGAAATTATCCTAAATGAAAGGTATTCTACAGTATGTCGTAGTCTAATATTCCCTTAAACGAGATGAAATGCTACAGTAAGTCGTAGCTTTTTTTTCTTATAGGCGTTGATAGGCCGCAGTGAGTTGCAACTGATTGAAGTTACCTTAAATATTTTGAGGCTCGCAAATAATCATGTACAGAAGCTGCGTTTACTCAACTTTAAAATTGAGCAAAGTATATGCAGATATGATTTAGCAAAGATACTATGCATATATATATTGCTACAATAAAGTTAAATTATATTAATGAAAAATGGTTTCATTTTAGGTTATGAATTACATCGCTGATAATACGAATAATATTTTAGATAACACGTAATTAAATTTTACATGTTATTCTTGCTAGGCTTTCTTTTAAAAATGGTGGAAGTTTGATAGAAAATAAATAAATAAATGTATATATTTTAATAATTATAATTTTTATTGGAGTTTACTCCTTAAGAAACGTAATTTTATAAACCAAGGGAGTAAAATCAATTGGAAGCGTAAGAAAACGCGCACAAAAACGTGTAACCAAATATGACCATATATGGGCATATGAATAAATATATATGGTTGATGGATATATATACATATATGTTTGTGTGTGTCTGCATGTATGTGTGTGTCTGTATGTATGTGTGTGTATGTATATGTATGTGTATGTATGTATGTATGTATGTGTGTGTGTGTGTGTGTGTGGTGGGTGGGTGTGTGTGTATGTTTATATATATATATATATATATATATATATATATATGCCTGTGGTGTGCCGAGTGGGGCGAAGCGGGGGCTGGTGAGCTAAGAGAACAGGGGTTTGGTGAGCGAAGCGAACAGGGGGCGGAGCCCACTAGTATATATGCATATATTTTAAATATCAAAAATGTTTTGAAATAGTAGGTGATCAGTACGGTAAAGTTAAGATGGGTGACACAAAGTTAAGCATGATCCGATATATATTTGCTGAGTGAAGCGAAGCGTGGGTGGGTGAGCGAAGCGAACAGGGGGCGTAGCCCACTAGTATATATATATATATATATATATATATAGATATATTTGAAATATCAAAAATGTTTTGAAATAGTAGGTGATCAGTACAGTAAAGTTAAGCATGCGCCGATATATATTTGTGTGTGTGTGTGTGTGCTATATATATAATATATTTGTGGTAAAAATTATCTGAGTAATAACCGAGTAAACTCCAGTTGCGTGTCGTGGCTGACACACTCACTTTTTTTATTATTATTTTTTAAATGATTTTGACAGGCTCAGTGCAGCCTCACACTGAGAATCAAGGCTTTGTCCCGTGTCAAATTATTTTAGCTAAAATACGTGCTTACTTGACTTTATTATGAAAATTGTTCAAATTTGCAATTTAGCTCTTATGTCAGTCCTGAAATCTTGAAATTAGTAAGTTTGATAAAATTATTTAAGTCTTGATTGCCTGCTGCTATCCGGGTCACCAATTGTTGTGGTGAATACACCAGCAATTGAACTTGGTTGTTTTCTGTCGGGGTCACAAATTGCGACCAATTCTTTGATGATAATTTGTTCTTTTGTTCGGGTCACCAATTGTTGTGGTGAGAATAGATAGATCAAATGTAGTATTAAGATATATATTATTTACATGAATATTTACCTAAATAATACATTTTTAAAAGCAAAAAATTTTATATATTTTTGTGTTAATAATTTAAACAAAATAACTTACTGACTGAACTGTACGTAACATGCCAAACAAGTAAAATATCAGAGCGTGCTTGACATATTACGTATTTGTCAAAACTACTGCGTTTTGTTTGTATTTAAATTAAATTTAATTTTTAAGTAAATAAATTCGTGCCATGTCGCCACACTAGCAAGAGAGTGCTCTCTTTTCATACTAAATTGATACTGTACGTACTGAAAAAGTATGTATACTTCATAAGTAAAAGAGGGATGGATATAACACATAGTGATCAAATAACATATATAGCAGGGGTGGCCAACACGTCGATATCGATTGACCGGTCAATCGCGAAGCCAACTTTGGTCTATCACTTTTATTTTTTTTGCCTTTGCTATTTTGCAAGTGTAATATTAAAATTAAAATGAAAATTTCACTTTTAACTGATACAAGATAATTTAACACTCTTTAATGAATAAGTAAAAAATAACCAACAAAGTATCGACAGATATAAGCGATGCAGCACAATTACTTGTTTTCATTCGTATTGTTTTTAAGGATCTTACAACTTAACCCTTTCGCTGCCAGAGCTTGAAAATGAAAGTTCGTACCACAGACCAGATAGATTTTTCTTTTTATTTTAACTTAAATTGACATTGGCTTTGTAGAATTATATGAAGAATATTAATAATAATTAAAATATGCAAACGGAATATATTTTTATTTAACAGACCAAGCGTCGCATATATGCGACATTCTCAATAAATGAAAAATAATTATATAATGAAAGATAATAAAGAAAAAAACAATATTTTCGATTAAAATATAAATAATTCATTTATTTTCCTGAAAAATTTGGAAGCATTTATCGATACACATGCCAACATGTAAACCTTTATTCGTTTTACATATTCCGCAAGAATAATAAGTTTCTTTTCGTAGCTTGGTTTTGCTGCATACACGGCACCTTATCCTGCTCTTCATTTTTTGAGGAAAATGTTTCGTGGAATATATTGCCTAAAATGTAAACGGCCTCGCCATAATAATAAAGCTTCGTCTAAAGACAAGTTCATTCCGGGGTAATAAACTTTCCGAATGTTTGTTGTTATATGATTTAACACCTGATCGATTTTGTGAAGACGATTGGTTTTATCAGTTGTTTCATCATAAAAGCGCAGGCAACGAAGAATGACTTCAAATCGATTCCTGGACATAGTTTTGCCAAATAAAGGGTGAAAGTACAATGAATCATGACTCCAATATGATTTTAGTGAAGGCATATGAATGTTACCAATCATAATGCACAAGCCTTAAAACTTTTTAATTTCATCGGCTGTAACATTTTTCCAATTTTTTAAATTTGATTCATTTGAAAAATGTTTCGCTTTTAATATTTCGGCATGATCGTTTGTCCAATTCACTATATTTTTAAATAAGTCATCATCAAATAATAATGAAAAAACATCAAAAGGTTTGCTATTTGGCAATAATTCAATTTTTAAGCCTTCTTGGCCGACAAAATCATGTAGTACAGGATCTACATCTGCTTCAGTCCATTGCAAATTGTTTGGTGAATTGATGATGTCATTGTTAACATTATCTGAAGAATCGTCTGATGTGGAATCTTCATCACAGTACAATAGCTCCGAAAAGTTTGATGAGTTACTCATATTTTCATAGTCCGAAAAGTCACTTAGATTAATTGGTGCATCTACATCGCAAGTTATACTTTCTTCACTCGAATATGTAAGACGTCTTTTCTTAAGAATATTTGACATCTTATAAACTTTAAAACACTTCTGTGAAAAAATTATACTATAACTATATTTTATGGCATCATATATCTAGCTACTTACGCTATATTAATAAAATTTAAACACTTAAAAAAATAAAAACTCATTTATCACTTTCGCTTAACACATCTACTAATCAACTAAAGGACTCGATCAACTTAGAAGTAAATCATAAAACAAAAAATTTTTCTACCTGAAATTAATTTCGTTTTCTCCCTGCTAAACATAGCAACATAACAACAAAGAATTTAAGTATCATATCTTCAAAATGATAAATTTACCTGTATATTGATCACTTACCATATAAACTTTCTTAGAAACTATGTCTAAAGAAAATTACACTCAGCCCAAGACAATTTTTAATGTTTTTATTTGTTTTATTAGCCATTACAAGAATTTCGGTGAAAAAGAATTTGAAAAATTGCTGAATGACTTAAAAGTACCACTTTTTAAATTAGTTTCAATAACAACGGATGGCGCAGCTGCAATGATAGGTCGCATAAATGGATGTATAGCCCTGTGGAAAAATAAAATTGAATTCCTATTCATATTGAGCTACCACTGCATAATTCAGCAAGTGTTAGCCAGCAAAAGACTAAACAAAAAAAAAAGTAATGGACATAGCTTTTAAAATTGTTAACTCACTTCGAGGAGATCCTCTCAAACGACGTCTTTTCCAGCTGTAGCTGCATGAAGAGCAACCAGGATTATTGCTCCATACGGATGTAAGATGGCTGAGCAGAGGTAAATGTCTCCAGCGATTTCGTGATTTATTGCCTCAAATAAAAGATTTCCTTCGAATCAAGATCAAGATAAAAAATGTGATATTTTAAATAATGAAACTTGGCTTAGTGATTTAGCATCTCTTACTGATTTTACTTCAATGTTAAGTAATTTAACTTTAGAATTACAAGGAAAAAAACAAAACATTAAATCATATGATTAGCAGCATAGATGTATATAAAGCAAAATTCATTTTGTTAATCGAAGATTTAAAAGAAAATAATCTTAATCATATTCCAAATATGGGGGACAATTTTATCAAAAATAAAAATATTACTTATGAATTCGACAAATATGTCACGGAAATCGAAAAAGTAATAGAAGATTTTGAGGTAAGATTCCGAGATTTTTAAAAAATGAAAGAAATTGTGGAATTTAAAAGAAAATAATCTTAATCATATTCCAAATATGGGGGATAATTTTATTAAAAATAAAAATATTACTTATGAAATCGACAAATATGTCACGCAAATCGAAAAAGTAATAGAAGATTTTGATGTAAGATTCCGAGACTTTGAAAAAATGAAAGAAATAGTGGAATTTATATCTTTACCCTTTAAAAAAGAAGTAAGTGTGTTTGGTTCATATGAACCAAAAGGCATTGAAAGATGAAATCATAATTTTTCAAACTGATTTAATCTTGCAAGCCAGAAAATATTTGGATATATGTGAATCGAGAAAAATATCCAAATATCACCAAATGCAGCGAATATAATTATTCTTGTTTCAGATCAACATATCTGTGTGAATCCGCATTTTCATACTTAAAGTTGACAAAGACTAAACAATGGTCTGTCTTGACAGATTCCCATACTGAAGACTCATTAATATTATCTTTGTCAGGATATACACCTAATTATGATTCATTAGTTAGAGAAATGTCAGTCATTCCATTAATATTAAGGTAATAAAAATTATTATTACTCTTGCTTTGTTTAAAATTCAAATAAAAACGGAAGATTTTAAAAATAAATATTTTTAAGTTTTATTATTACACATCAAATATTCTAAAAAATCCGAAAGTTATTTTCCACCATCATATCCTCCCTCAATTCCTATTCTGTAAGATTAAAAATTCTAATCGCTTTGCTGAACCCACCTATAATAAAAGCATTTAACACCTTTTTCTAGCCCCTTGGGCTTCGCTTATAAGAGTAAGTCGATCGCGACACATTTTTGAGAAAAAAATAGATCTTATGCACAAAAAAGTTGGCCACCCCTGATATATTATAGCATATGCTATTTGCACCCTATGTGTTATATGTCCATCCCTGTTTTACTTTTGTGTAAGCCTGAAAATAAATAATTAATTGCTAAAATGTTTAAAAAATGAATAAATAAATTAAACAAAGCTTATAGTAAAATATTTTATTTATTCAAAACTTACATACATGTTATATTATCACAATAACTTATATATATATCAATATCTATACTTCTGTGTGTAAACCTGAAAACAAGAAACAATTTGTGCTGAAAATAGACAAAATATGGGACAAAATAAACAAAATTTCACTATGAAAATTAAACACAATTTGAAAAACAAAGCATTTTATTGATTATATATACATATATATATATATTTATATATAATCACAATAATGTAACAATAATCATAATAACCATCCCTGAAAAGAAAAAGCTAGTTTCATTGAACTAGGACAAAAAGTAAACAAAATTTTACAATTAAATGTTTTATTTGTTTAATGCCTAGGACTCACTAGCGGCACAAAATTTAGCACTAAATGCTAATGAGTCCATTAGTCTCCACTGAATTGGTATATAGCCTGAATTAGCGACTAGTTAGCGCTAGCTTGTCGGTTTTTTCAAAGAAGATCAAAGGAATATTTTAATTCGTGAAAATTATATTATATTCAGCCATTTATTATTAAGATTTTGTACTTAAAGCCAATAACAACACATAAATCACAAATAGAACTGTCACTTTGGCATTTTGCTTTGTGTTAATGAAAACAGTAATATGCTAGTGAGTCCACTCCGATTGGTATTTAAGAAAACTCTTCATTTTTACTGTGCTAAATCATCCCATACGCTATGCGCTAGTGAGTCCTAGGCATAAGACATATATTTATTTTACAAAAAAACTAAAATAGAAAATAAAATAATCATTCGTTACTTTTCAAGACATTAAGTATGAAATCATACTCAATCCAGCATGAAAAGTATGAAATCAGTATCAACTTTACAAGTAAAGTTAAAGATGATTTCATATTGATCATTCTGACACATGAAAAATTCCACATTTTCAGGGCATTCAGTACGAAATCATACCTAATTCAGATCGAACTGCATGAAATCAGTACCAAAAATTTCAACTTGGGTTATCTAAACCTTTCAATATCAATTCAGTATGAACTTTTAACATAAGATTATATGTCAAAGATTATAATGATTTAGGTATATATAAAATAGCAGGATGAACAGTATAAATCATCACCAAATATTTTGACTCGGGCATACCCAATTCAATACATTCAGTATGAAACTATATACCCAATTGAGTACATCCAGAATGAAATCATCATCAAACATTTCGACTAGGGAATATATTGTATAAAACAGAAATTAAATTTTTGTTGTTTTTTGTTTAAATTAGTTTTTAAAGGAAAATTACAATTAATATAACAATAAAAAATTTTGCTGTTTATAGAGCTATACACATATTTTAATATAATGAATTTCGTACTTGTGAATATTATTATTTTGCAATAAATTTCATTATCATAGCCTTTTTAAAATATGTTTGCTTTCTTTTTATGCTTTGTATAATAATTAAATTTTTTGTATATAAACAGTACGACAAAATATGTTTCATGGAGCATTTAAAATGGATTTGTCTTGTTGCATATTTTAAACTTCGAAGCAAACAATGGTAACGAATCAATTAACCACTTCCAGTGAATCGACGTCGATGGAACGTAATTTTGTATTACAAGGATAGTGACTAATGGTTAACTTGACCATAATTAATGTTTTCTGAAGCTGTAATTAGCTGTATTTTGTATACGGTAAAATGAATTAATTTTTTAAATTACATGTTTTTTATATACATTTGCATATGAAATAAAATATACGTATAGGGTGTTTTTTTGTTGTACCCGATGTTAAATGGGTATAACTTCACACCAAGCTGTCAAATCTACAAGTGACAGTCCGCTTTTAAAACGTCAGTCCAATACAATTTTAACTATGTTTCACTACACAACAAAAGAACGTGCTGAAATTGTTAAATTTTACGTTGAAAATAGTTCCTCTGTTACGCTAGCTCAGCTCAGACAGTTCGACGTTTAGTGGTTAAATTTATTTAAAATGTTCTGTGGCAACATGAAAGCACATTCTCCTAAAGTTATTGTATGGTGCGGTGTGTGCTCGGAAAGAGTTATTTGCCCGTACTTCTTTGAAGATAATGATTGTGTACGGCAGATGGTGAATGGAGAGCGATATCAAACAATGGTACGCGATTTTTTGTCAAATGAATTAGCGGAAAATGAAATGCAGCACTATTGGTTTCAGCAGGATGGCGCCACGCCTCATACCGCTCGCACAACAATAAATTTATTGAAATCAATGTTCCCCAATCGATTGATATCGAAATTCGATGATTGCGACTGGCCACCGAGGTCTCCTGATATAACCGCTCCTGATTTCTTTTTGTGGGGATCCTTGAAAAGTAAGGTCTATATTAATATACCTGATACGCTTGAACAACTGAAGATAAATATTCAACATGAAATCGCCCAAATTACACCCGAAATGTTGGCCACAACGATGGAAAATGCGGCAAAAAGGGCCGATTTGTGTGTGGCTGCAGGCAGGGGCTACTTGGCAGATATCATTTTCAAAAACTAACTAAAAAAATTGTAAAAATCTATATTTACAGAAAATAAACAATAAATAAAAAAATTTTGTGTTTTGTTAATTTTTTTATAAAAACCTTCGGGTACAACAAAAAAAAACACCCTATATGTACATAGTTTTGTTCTAGTGAACATTATTTTTTTTCTTTGTTGTACATTATTACATGAAAATAATGCTATACATGTTTTTCCTCGTTTAAAGCAATTTCATACAACACGTATAATACTCATTCACTGCTAGCTATGAGATATCTTGTAGTAAGCGTATGTCCCAAAACTGCCAGATACGAGATATCGAGATTACAAATGTCTACTTGAGGTAGCAATTATTAGAAAGATGAAATTTTTATAGTGTAAAAAACATAAGTAACTATCAATTTTTATTATAAAAATTACATATTTATGAATGTAAATAAATGGGGCATATTTGGCATGTAGGAAAAAACGCACCAAAGTTTCCTGGCAGCAAATGAGGGCCTATGCAGGAGTCTACTGTATAACCTAAGCACACTTATTTTACAATCTATCCACTTTTTTTTTAGGAGAAAGCAAATTGGCACGCAAAAAATTAATTTAAATTGAAGCATGTTTTCATATTTTTATTACTCTTTACTGTGTTCCATTTTTAGATAACTATTTTAAGTTTTTACAAATTTATTCCATGGAGAAATAAAGTGGAGACTGATTCCTATTGTCAAATTCATCCTGGAATAAAACCAAAAATTATTTCAGAGCTAATAAGTTTTTTTTATATTATTATTTTCCCGCTTTAGGCATTTTTAAATTCTTAGGATCTCCTCTGTACCTATTGTATACTGCAGATATCCCCACATAAGTTCATTGGTAATTTCGCTGACGACATTGCTATTCAATAAATAGACAAAACACACTCTAAGGCAGTAGAAAAACTTAGAGAGGATCAGTAAATGTACTACTGACTGGAAAATCAAACTCAATAAGACTAAATAGGACTACGACGAAAAGATAGCAAATTGCATATATACCTCAACGGGGAGCAAATTCTACAAGCGGAGACAACGAAATACCTAGGTCTCCATCTTAATTCAAGACTGAATTGAAAACATCATGTACGTCAAAAAGCTAAACAAATTAGACAGCAAACTCGTAAAATGTACTGAATAATTCGACGGCATTCCAAATTGAATATCAACTGAAAAGAGTAATATAAAAAAGTAAATAATAAAACTAATATGGAGATATGGGATACAACTATTAGGGTGTGCTCATCAATCAAACCGGGCAATAATTCAAACTAGTCAAAACAAATTCCTACATTTGGTCACCAATACATATCGCTATGTAAGGAATAAAGAAATACACGCGGACTTGAAAATTAAATGGGTAGAGGAAGTAATCCAATAATACACCATTAAACATGAAAAAAGACTCCTCAATGACACCAATACTGAGGCTATCCAATTATTATGGATATAACCGATCAGACTAGACGACTACAATGTACAAAGCCATATGAACTAACCATAAAATGAATACTCCTTGGGAACTGAACAATAATGGATTAGCAACCCACACAAGTTTCACTTTTGAGTGCAATTTCACAGTACTAATTCATTAAATTAATATTTTAGTAAACTAAAATGTTAATAAAAAAAAAAAGTTTTACATAAAACTTGGTGAAAGAGGGATGCGTTAAATATTTTATAGATTTTCATATTGAAGAAAAAGAATGTGTAGAATTAATTGTAGTTTTCTCAAAAAGCTCACTTACTTTCTTTACTAGGCGTGAAAAAGTATGCAAAGTTCAGCTAGTCAATATACGTCTGAAGATAACAATTTTGTTTTTACACACAAAAATTAATAATCTTTTATTTTTTTATTTAAAGTTATTTTATTTTATTCAGTTGCAATAAGATCTATTACAAATTTTTTTTTAATCAAACTATCTTTTACTAAAGAACAAAACTCTTTCCTAACTAGCCTAACTTAAAATAAGTCTTCTGCTTTTATATAAAAATTTTATGTTTGTTTTTATTACACCTGTCCCCCGATTTACACGATAGATCGGTTCCCTAAAATATCGTGTAAATCGAAATCATATTTTTTGTACTAAAAACCGTGTAAATCGAAAAGAAACCTATATTAAGCATAGTTTAGTCAGGTTTTTAAAAATTTAATTCATTTATTTTAACGTGAAATAAGAATAAAATAAAATTGAAAAACAAAAAACATTAAATACGAAGTTAATGAAAATTAATACAATAGTTCAATCGCTATCGTCACTATTATAAGCAATTAATCTTTTCTTCCTCACCTTCCTGATGAAATATACATATTTCACACAAAGGAGGATTCTCGGTTCCTTTTTGTCGCCAGTAACCATATAAATTTTTCTTTTTACCCTTTTTAATTTTGCCTTTACACTTCAAATCGTGTAAAAGCAAAAACTACCGTGCAAATCGGAGGATAAGACTATAAAAAAAACCGTGTTAAAGCGAAATCGTGTAAAAAAAGTACCGTGTAAATCGGGGGATAGGTGTATTCTTTATTTATCAGTTTATTTAATTCTTTCCCTAGTAGAAAGTATAATTGGCTACCAGGCAAGATGCCACATTATTTGCCAGATTTGAAAGTAGGCGCTAGTGTGGCATGCTCGACTTGGTCCCCGATTTGCTACCCGACTTTACTTCAGTCAGATAGTTCTAAACGAACACAAGACATCCTTAGTGATGCCTTAGAATTTAAGTTTATTTCGGGAACAGGGCGAGCCAAGTTCATTTTCTACCAGGGTTATGTTTTTGTATTTTCTTGACATTTGTTTCCATATTTTCCTTTTATTTAATGTTTGTTTAAATTCTTATGAATTCTTATATTCTAAATATCCTTACCATATAATTGGTCCTATCCTAATATTTAGGTGCTAGCATTATGAGTTATAAAGTTATCCTCTATAACTTTATCATCTATAACATAGAACAGCACCTTAAAACTCCCATAAAATCTGTTTCATGTTTTAATACACAGCGGTGAATTGCTCTTTAAATTCAATGTATTTCTTCGTACTTTATCCGCGATATATAGAAACTTTTGCCTTTTATTTGATTTTTTCCTCATTTTTTTCGTCTTTTCTTAAATATTTTTATTTAAATTAATATAATATAATTTAAGATACGTTTTAATTAATAATTAAAAGCTTTTAAAAGCTTAAATCTTAAAATGATCGATGTTGAGTTTTGAGGGATTGTTCTCTAGCACTATGCATTCATTCAAAATATTTCAATTTCTGATTTACGTTACGATTCATATCACATTAAGAATATGTTTCCGTATGTAATTTTTTTTTCAATTTTTGTAGATTAATGTATAACATTGTGTCAAAATCTCAAGTCAATTAGAGCAAAATTACGGAAGTTATGAGCATTTGAGCTTCCTTTGCTCTAAAGCAAAGAGTGAGTGAGCAGAACTTTAAAGCGTGGGTTATGAATGACAGAAAGCGAAAACTTCATATTTCTAACTAATAAATATTGTTCATGGGATATGCTAAGTAATTATCTAAGGATAAGAATTTGTTTATGAAAATGTGATTAGTTAGCATATCCCACAAATATATCAAAGGTATTTTTATCACTTTATATTTTTTCGATCAGTTAGCGACTGGAGTTCGAAGGTGTAGGCCATCCATTTAATTCAATAAATAAAAATTATTATTTTAATGGTTTTTTTTGAACCTATAATCAAAAATCCATTACTGGCGCAGTTGGTAGAATTCCTATCGAAGAAAAGGAATCCAGAGATCAAAAAAAATAAACAAAAATCAAAAACGACTTTTTTTTGTGTTATTTGTTTTTAAAATTAACAAAAACAAAAAGTGTTACTTTTTTTGTCATAAAAAACTAATTAATTGTATTCTGTGCGATTATTGTGGAAGTGAAGTTCACTAATAAACTAAAAGTAACGATTGGAAAACACAAAAAAAAAATTGACAGTCGTGACAGTAAAATTTGTACTAAGTTAACAATAAGTAATAAAACATGTAGCTCTAATAGATACAGGTTCAACAACAACTATATATTAAATGAGAATAAAACACCAGAATCAGTCTTTACAATAGTAAATAAGTCTTCTATCATTATTAAAACAATACAAGGTGAGCTACTAAAAGTGTCCAATAGAATTCAAATGCGAAGATAATGCTAGATATAAATGGACAGCTATGAGAACAGATAAACCCTATGATTTGTTACTAGGAATGGACTGGATTAGTAAAAATGTGGAAGCAATTTGCATAAATTAACAAGGCATCATCCTAAAAAAATAAAATGAGCCTCCCCTCTTCACAAAATCTTTAAAAGAAGAAATAAATGTACTAAGTAAGTAAGTGGAATGCAAAATCTTCAATTTGATAATTCACGTGAAAATGAAAAAAATGTGGTACTCAGAATAATTAATAAATATAGTAAACTTTTGTACAAAGAAGTAGACAAGTTGACTAATACCAATTCAGTGGCTCGTGAAATTAAAACTGCAACAGATGAACAGATCAATTCAAAGTTATATCGCTTACCACCGCAGTATGAAAAAGAAATCTGTAAACAAAGGCAAGGAATGGAAAAACAAGGGATAATTAGAAAAAGTAAGAGTAGATATAGTTCACCTATTTTAATGGTTCTTAAAAGGAAAGACAATTCTGTTGTCCAAAAATATAGACTAGTAGTAGACTATAGGAAATTAAATAAAGTCATCATTGATGATAAATACCCACTGCCAAACATTGATAGTATATGCCCTTGCAATAACGAAAAATAGGATAAGAGTTTGCCCTGACTGTGCTTTAGAGAGATTGAAATGTGATCCTAATGCAAGTGCAAATTTGCAATTCTTGTAATGGGATCCATAGCGATTTGTCAGAGGTTTAGTCATAACAAATTTGACTAATTAAAAACTTATAAAAACTTACCTCAAAAGAAAAGAAAAGGTCAGTCAGAAAAGAATTGTTTTAGAATTAAGTTAGTACTATAGTGACAATTAAGAAAATAATAAAATGTTTTAAAACTTTAAAAAATGAATAAACTATTTCATGAATAATGCGAGTGGTTAAAAATTAAAAAAAAAAAATACGTTCGGCAGCAGGTACCGCACAAGCAACTTCTCTTGAGAAAAATTTTTGTTTTCAATATCCCGATACCTCGAAAATTATTTGACACATATAGTGTGAAAAGTTACTTGTTATATAAGCTTCGGTGGAGAATGGGTATAAGGGCGTATTGTTATTAGTTTATTGCTTATTGCGAAAAAAAGTTATATTCACTTATAGCAAAAGATGATGTTGCAATTAGCTATGCCATACTGAAGAAGAGCCTTTGATAGCTGACTTTTGTAAAAAACTGAAGTATAAAATAATTTTAAATCTTAGGCGAAATGTATTTTATCCTCTTTATAGTTAGCGAAGAACCAGAAAAATTGTGTAATATGCTTGTTTATTTATCTGAAATAGGATTTTCCAAGTAAACTTCAAAATAAACCGTGAAACAAATAAAATTCTTCCTGAATGTTTATGCATGTCTGTAAGTTTTTTTTTTTTTTTGATACAGTTGTTTACTATCATCGTAATTAAAATTAATTAATTTATTAGTAATGTTAACTTAGCCTTACAACCACTTAAATGAAGTTTAGCAGGGATGCTAATCCATTAATCAGTCCCATATGTTAATTCGTGTGGCTTGACCCGCTGCAGTCGCCTAATTTTGTTGGTGGTGTCCATTAGTTGATGGCCTCAGTGTTGACATGGCATAGTAATCTTTTTTCATGCTTGGTAGCATATTGCCTTATTACCTCCTCAACTCGTGAAATTTTCAAGTCTTCATGTAGTTCATCATTAGTTAAATATCTATATGCGTTTATGATAAGTCATAAGATTTTGTTCTGACTTCTTTGTATTAATACTCGGTTAGACTTCCGAGAACATCCCCAGAGCTGAATACCATAACTCCATATTGGTTTTATTAATGAGAGATATATCATACGTTTGCTTTTAAGGTTCAGCTTGGAATTCTTTCCTATTAGCCAGTAGAGCTTATACGTAACATGTCTTATCTATTTGACCTTTTGTTTTATGTGATGCTTCCAATTTAGTCTTGTATCCAAATAGAGCCCAAGGTACTTAGCTGACTCAGCTTGTATACTACATGTAATGATTTATCTCTGTTTAGTTTGATCTTCCAGTCGGTAGTCCAGTTGCTGATTTTCTTTAGCATTTCTTGAAGTTTTTCTGTTGATTTGGCTTGAGCTTTATCTATTTCTAGAATAGCAGTGTCATCTGCAAAGGTGCCTATAAATGTGTCCTTCGATACAGGTATGTCTGCTGTATAAATTAAGTACAGGGTCGGTCCTAGGACACTATCTTGTGGTATTCCTGTTTTTATGGGGTAGTTCCTCGTAATAGCACTGTTCTCAATAAACATTAATAAAACATTTAATTGAATTATACACTGTTTATTAAGAGACTGACTTTAATAACTAATTTGACTTATTAAGTTAATTTTTCATAGCCTACTTAATACACAAGCCTACTGACATTATTGCTCCAAACATACCGCCCACCTTGAAGGGCTGTGCACTTCAAAATGTTAGGTCTTGAGGTAACAGCAAACATAATTTTGTAATAGGTCTTTTGAGAATCCCATTTTTTATTTTTAAGGTGACTACTCTTACTAGATCGTCTTTGCCAGGATGCACCTCCACTATTCGCCCAGTTAACCAGCTTCCCGGAGGCAAGTTTTGATCGATCACTAGAACTAAGTAATCAATTTGTAAGTTTCTTTTTTCCTTCAACCATTTCGATCTTTGATGCAATGTGGTCAAATAATCTCGATGCCATCGTTTCCAGAAACTTTGCTGTAAATGTTGTACAACTTTCCATCTGGAGCGTAAACATTCAATATCTTCCTCTGGCATTATTTCGGGAAAACCCATTAACGGTGCTCCAGTTAAGAAGTGTCCTGGTGTCAATACATCGATGTCTTCTTTGTTGCCTGATAATGGAATAAGTGGTCTAGAATTTAATTGGAATTCTATTTGGCACAATAAGGTATGCACTTCTTCGAATGTCAAGTATGTTTCTATTAATACTCGCTTCAAGTAAAATTTGACACTCTTAGTTCCAGCTTCCCAAATAGCTCCAAAGTATGGAGGTATGAATTTCCAATTAATTTGATTTTCTGTTAAATAACTGTATATGGGATGTCTGTGAGATTTATCACTAAAATATTGATACGCCTCTTTAATATGCCTTAAAGCTCCATGAAAGTTAGTACCATTGTCACTAAATAATGTTTTAACTGCTCCTCTTCTTGCTACAAATCTTTTAAAAGCTGCAATAAAACTTTCACTAGTTAAGCCTGTAACTAACTCCAAATGTATTGCCTTGGTCGCCATACAAATGAAAAGGCATATATATATATCTTTTCCTTTTTAGCCCCTCTTCCTTTCCATGTTCTTACTGTATAAGGTCCAGCATAATCCACTCCGCAGTTGGAAAATGGCTTGGCCATTGTTACTCGCTCAGAAGGTAATCCTCCCATCTTTTGTTTACATGCTTCTGCTCGATAGCGCGTACAAATTACACATTCTGTCACAATAGATTTGATAAGTGGTTTCACACCTACGATCCAAAATTTTAGTCTAATAGTGGTTTCTAATAATCTGCCTGTCGCGTGCAACAACTTATGATGGTAATGATGAACTATCATTCTACTCAATTTGTTTGTCTTGTCTAGTATTATAGGGTGCTGTTGATCAAAATTAACATTTGAATGACTCAATCGCCCTCCCACTCGCATTATATTACATGTATCCAAAAATGGTTCCAATGAACATAACTTGCTCCCTATCAATGTCTTCATGTTTCGCCTTAATGAATGGTATTCTGTTTTAAATGCTAGTTTTTGTTCATATTTAACCCATAAACTCAAAGCTTGATCTAATTCCCCCGTAGTTAAATATTCTGTGGCCTCTATTACAGGATCACCTCTTCCTTTACATTTACGGATAAATCTTAATATCCAAGCTGAAATTCTTAATAATTTGGTTAGTGAAGAAAATCGATCTAGCAAGCAGTCATTATGACAAATCGTTTGAATTACATAATTTTGTTTTCTTGTCTCTAAATCTATATTTTGTAATTTTGGCATTGATACATGTGTCCAATTATCGTCTTGCAAAAAATTAGGTCCATGCCACCATAATTCTAAATTAATTAGTTCCTTTGGAAATATACCTCTGGAAATTATATCAGCTGGGTTGTTTGAAGAATTCACATGTCTCCACCTATTGGCTGGAATAGTTTCTAAAATTATAGCTGTTCTATTTCCAACAAAACATGACCATCTTCTCGGAAAATCATTCAACCAAGCAAGTACAATTGTTGAATCTGTCCAAGCATAAATTTCTATTGATTCTGGTGTTAATGCTGAAATGACTCGTTTTAACAATTTGACTAGTAAATATGCCCCACATAATTCGAGCCGTGGTAAAGAAACTTGTTTGATTGGAGCTACTTTTGAACTTGCTGTCAATAAGTTCACAACATACCTAGTCTTCTCCCAAATTCGAACGTATATTGCAGCACCATATGCCTTTTCTGAGGCATCAGAAAAACAGTGTAATTCTAATTTAATATGACCTTTCATGCGTACCCATCTATCAATACGTAACTGTTCTAAACTTGCAAATTGATGCAATATATTAGTCCAAATTATGCTTAAATTGGGAGAAATTTTAGAAAATTTCCGTTTCTTGTAAACATATTCTAAAACATCTTTGGAATTTGAAGCCCATTTATGCAATTCAAATTTTCCCTGTTCTAGTAATCTTATTAACTCTGAAATAAATAATCTGGCTTCCTCTGGCGAATCGGCTGACGCTAATAAATCGTCTACATAAAAATGATTTGTTACTAACTTTGTTGCTCGATCATATCCATTAGTGTTATCCTTACACAGTTGTAACAATGTTTTAATAGCCAAATAGGGTGCACAAGCTGTACCATATGTAACAGTATTTAATTCATATGTCTTTGCTTCATCTTTCGCTGAATTCCTCCAAAGAATCTTCTGCAAATGCCTATCTTTCTCATTGATTAATATTTGCCTGAACATCTTCTTGATGTCAGCCACATATCCAATTTTCCTTAAACGAAACCTCAATAAAATATCATAGAGGTTATTATGTAGTTTTGGCCCTGTATGCAATCTATCATTCAGTGCAAGACCAGAAGAAGATTTACATGATCCATCGAATACTACTCTAAGTTTTGTCGTGGTACTACTATCCTTCCAAACTCCATGATGAGGTAAATAATAGTCCTCTTGGACAACCAAGTTCTTAGAATCTGTATTGGCTAGTTGCATATGTTCAAGTGCAACATACTCCTCCATAAATTGATGATATCTCAAATCAAGTTCTTTGTCTTTTGCAAATCGTCGTTCAATGTTTTGAAGCCTTCTTAACGCATTATATCGTGACTCCCCCAATCTGTCCAAAGAATTTTTTATTGGTAAGCGTACTACAAATCTTCCATTTGCCAGACGACTATAAGTTGATTCAAAGTACTGTTCACACTCCATTTCTTCAGGGGTAAGCGCCTGATTTGGCTCAAGTTCTTCTAACTCCCAAAATTGCCTTATTGAATTCTCCAAACTCATTGTTGCAAATAAGCAATTTTTTGTCATTGATGTAGTTACTTCACCTGCTACAATCCATCCAAAAGATGTATTAATAGCTTTTAAACAAGAATTCTCATCACTATATTTTTCATCTGAAATTATTTCGAAGAATATATCACAACCAATAATCATATCCAATTTGGCTGGTTGATCAAAATGTTCATCTGCTGAATTAGACAAAGACTTAAACCTTTTTATGGCAGACACTGGAATCCTTTGTGCAGGCAGTTGACGTGTTAACTTAGGTAAAATGTACGCTGTTGTATTAAAACTTATATCTTTAACAAACCTCGATGTTAAAGTTAACTGAACTTCGCCTCGGGAATAATTATCAGTTTTCTCACCTATAGCCTGACGATTTAAATTTAAACGTTGAACACAGTTTTCAGAAATTAGTGTGACTTCTGAACCACTGTCTAATGACAAGCACCTTCATGAGATACTCTAAATTTGCGGCCATCTATATACGATTCTAATAACTTGCAGAGGTTGCTTGGTATCATTAGGCTCATTTTGTATTTAAGACCCTCGTGCCAGAATCTGTCGAACGCCTGCGACAAGTCTAGGAATACTGCAGAGCAGTAGTCCTTATCCTCGAAAGCCTGTACGATCCTGTCAGTAATCCTATGCACTTGGTCTATCGTATCCTTTAATCTTAATGTAGTTTTTATGCGTGAAATGCGTTTCAGAGATGAGTGCTATGTCTATATAATTTGAATGTAAATAATTTTCGAGTTCTAGGGCTCTTTCTCTAAGCCCATTTGCATTCCAAGTTATTATTCTTAGCAGTGGATTCATTATTGTTTTTCAGTCTTTGTTGCGTTAGTCTTTTTTTTTGACCTTGCGTGGGTTTGGATAGTTCCAATTTTTCCACTCTGCATGTAAGTTAGGCTAATGTGTTTTGAATTTGTTTGAGCATTGCAACGATTTCGTTGTCTTGAGGCTCAGTTATTATCGTTTTTTCTTTATTTCGTTTCGGAGTAATTCCTTTGTCGACTATGGGGAGCTTGAGCATACGATACGTTTGGTATGAGCATTCCCACTGGTGGTTGTTCATTCATGTTGTAATCTTGTATTCTTTGCGCTGATGTTGTTTTATTTGTTTTCATACTTTTGACTTTAGCTTGGTACACTGCGCAGCCCTTGTAATTTGCTGTGTGTCCCTCTTTCTGACACAGGGCACACTTAGGAGGACTCTTTACTAGCTTCTTACACTCTTTGGAATGGTGCCACGTCTGTAAGTAGCATATGCATTGTGAGTCCAACAAAACTAATTTAATAAATTAATTAAGATATTTTCATACCGTAATGCAATAAATCTTTACTTGCCAAAAATGAAGAATTTCAATAGTTTTCCGTCATTGGTTGGTGTAACCGTAATAAAAATGATTTAAATCTTCTGTCAGTACTAATGCTGGCATAAAGTAAATGCTATGAACTTCTATTTTAACACATTTCAAGAAAAATTATGGCAAATTTAGCCAAAAATTTTTCAAATCGCAATTTAGAAATTTATTACAAAAAGGGGTGATCTTTGAAACTTATACCTTGTTAACATCATTAGCACATCGGTTAACATAATTGCCCTACGAATGCTTAAATTCGCAAAACTCTTAAACGCTTTAAGGAAAGTGGTTCTATAAAAGGTCATAGAATATATCAACATGTTCAAGTACTTCGTACTCAAGAAACTGCCACACTGTAAGCAAAAATGTTCATAGTGAGCCATCAAAATGAATCAGGTATCTTTCCCAAATAGTTAAGTATCATCGATCCATTCCAAATCAAATTTTGTGCATTGATCTTCATTTGTATCAATACAGAGTACAAGTAGTACAAAATTCATAGCCACAAGACCATCAACGGTGTCATATTTTTGTTAATTGAGGGCTCAAACAATAACAGCGATTTTCTTCAAAAATCATTCTTACTGATAAAGCACATGTTATTAAAGAAAAATTTCCCTTCAGGGGCTCAAATACTTATCCAGAGTCCTGCTGCTTTTTTAAGAGAATTTGTCAAAACCTACGGAATTGTATGCAGTTTATACTGCATGAAGATTGATTTCAACAATAATTATACTTCTAACAAGTAATATAAAAAGAAATTTTTTAAAGTATATCCCTACTTGAGATTGTTTTTTCTTTTTTCTGAATTCAGAATTCGTAATTCGTTGAATTCAGTTTTCTGAAGTTTTTCTCTCATATAAAATTAAAATTAGATTATTAAATATAATTAATGAATTAATATTTGAACTAACTGTATTAACATCAATTGTCATGCACAACACAACAAAATTTATTTGAACTTGATTGGATGATTAGAAAAGGGGTTTTTTAACGTTTGAAAATTTGTAAAAGATATTGGACATTATGAGCTAACGGTAAAAATAATATTTGAACTAACTGTATTAACATCAACTGTCATGCACTCCCAACACAAGAAAATTTATTTGAACTTGATTGGATAAATAGAAAAGGGTTAAATTAACGATGGAAAGTTCCAAAAAGATATTGGACATTATTAGCTAACAGTAAGAATAATATTTGAACTAACTGTATTAACATCAATTGTCATGCACTCCCAACACAATGTAACGGATGTCTACTCAAGGTCTTGGCCGAGACATGTCGCAAAATAACCTTTGGAACTTGAATAGTATGGCTACTGCTATACAAAATAAGTATATTATTGCCAGATAATTATTTAATTGTTTTACAAAACTGACTTATGTATTAATATTATATTTAATTCATTTTCTTACTTAAGTACTTCTTATCATATCTATTTATCGCAAAAGAAAAAGAAAAAAAAACCCAAAATTTTGCTAATATTTTTTTCAAATAAATACTGATAAAGCACATGTTATTAAAGAAAAATTTCCCTTCAGGGGCTCAAATACTTATCCAGAGTCCTGCTGCTTTTTTAAGAGAATTTGTCAAAACCTACGGAATTGTATGCAGTTTATACTGCATTAAGATTGATTTCAACAATAATTATACTTCTAACAAGTAATATAAAAAGAAATTTTTTAAAGTATATCCCTACTTGAGATTGTTTTTTCTTTTTTCTGAATTCAGAATTCGTAATTCGTTGAATTCAGTTTTCTGAAGTTTTTCTCTCATATAAAATTAAAATTAAATTATTAAATATAATTAATGAATTAATATTTGAACTAACTGTATTAACATCAATTGTCATGCAGAACACAACAAAATTTATTTGAACTTGATTGGATGATTAGAAAAGGGGTTTTTTAACGTTTGAAAATTTGTGAAAGATATTGGACATTATGAGCTAACGGTAAAAATAATATTTGAACTAACTGTATTAACATCAATTGTCATGCACTCCCAACACAAGAAAATTTATTTGAACTTGATTGGATAAATAGAAAAGGGTTAAATTAACGATGGAAAGTTCCAAAAAGATATTGGACATTATTAGCTAACAGTAAGAATAATATTTGAACTAACTGTACTAACATCAATTGTCATGCACTCCCAACACAATGTAACGGATGTCTGCTCAAGGTCTTGGCCGAGACATGTCGCAAAATAACCTTTGGAACTTGAATAGTATGGCTACTGCTATACAAAATAAATATATTATTGCCAGATAATTATTTAATTGTTTTACAAAACTGACTTATGTATTAATATTATATTTAATTCATTTTCTTACTTAAGTACTTCTTATCATATCTATTTATCGCAAAAGAAAAAGAAAAAAAAAACCCCAAAATTTTGCTAATATTTTTTTCAAATAAATACTGATAAAGCACATGTTATTAAAGAAAAATTTCCCTTCAGGGGCTCAAATACTTATCCAGAGTCCTGCTGCTTTTTAAAGAGAATTTGTCAAAACCTACGGAATTGTATGCAGTTTATACTGCATGAAGATTGATTTCAACAATAATTATACTTCTAACAAGTAATATAAAAAGAAATTTTTTAAAGTATATCCCTACTTGAGATTGTTTTTTCTTTTTTCTGAATTCAGAATTCGTAATTCGTTGAATTCAGTTTTCTGAAGTTTTTCTCTCATATAAAATTAAAATTAGATTATTAAATATAATTAATGAATTAATATTTGAACTAACTGTATTAACATCAATTGTCATGCACAACACAACAAAATTTATTTGAACTTGATTGGATGATTAGAAAAGGGGTTTTTTAACGTTTGAAAATTTGTGAAAGATATTGGACATTATGAGCTAACGGTAAAAATAATATTTGAACTAACTGTATTAACATCAATTGTCATGCACTCCCAACACAAGAAAATTTATTTGAACTTGATTGGATAAATAGAAAAGGGTTAAATTAACGATGGAAAGTTCCAAAAAGATATTGGACATTATTAGCTAACAGTAAGAATAATATTTGAACTAACTGTATTAACATCAATTGTCATGCACTCCCAACACAATGTAACGGATGTCTACTCAAGGTCTTGGCCGAGACATGTCGCAAAATAACCTTTGGAACTTGAATAGTATGGCTACTGCTATACAAAATAAGTATATTATTGCCAGATAATTATTTAATTGTTTTACAAAACTGACTTATGTATTAATATTATATTTAATTCATTTTCTTACTTAAGTACTTCTTATCATATCTATTTATCGCAAAAGAAAAAGAAAAAAAAAACCCAAAATTTTGCTAATATTTTTTTCAAATAAATACTGATAAAGCACATGTTATTGAAGAAAAATTTCCCTTCAGGGGCTCAAATACTTATCCAGAGTCCTGCTGCTTTTTTAAGAGAATTTGTCAAAACCTACGGAATTGTATGCAGTTTATACTGCATGAAGATTGATTTCAACAATAATTATACTTCTAACAAGTAATATAAAAAGAAATTTTTTAAAGTATATCCCTACTTGAGATTGTTTTTTCTTTTTTCTGAATTCAGAATTCGTAATTCGTTGAATTCAGTTTTCTGAAGTTTTTCTCTCATATAAAATTAAAATTAGATTATTAAATATAATTAATGAATTAATATTTGAACTAACTGTATTAACATCAATTGTCATGCACAACACAACAAAATTTATTTGAACTTGATTGGATGATTAGAAAAGGGGTTTTTTAACGTTTGAAAATTTGTAAAAGATATTGGACATTATGAGCTAACGGTAAAAATAATATTTGAACTAACTGTATTAACATCAATTGTCATGCACTCCCAACACAAGAAAATTTATTTGAACTTGATTGGATAAATAGAAAAGGGTTAAATTAACGATGGAAAGTTCCAAAAAGATATTGGACATTATTAGCTAACAGTAAGAATAATATTTGAACTAACTGTATTAACATCAATTGTCATGCACTCCCAACACAATGTAACGGATGTCTGCTCAAGGTCTTGGCCGAGACATGTCGCAAAATAACCTTTGGAACTTGAATAGTATGGCTACTGCTATACAAAATAAATATATTATTGCCAGATAATTATTTAATTGTTTTACAAAACTGACTTATGTATTAATATTATATTTAATTCATTTTCTTACTTAAGTACTTCTTATCATATCTATTTATCGCAAAAGAAAAAGAAAAAAAAAACCCAAAATTTTGCTAATATTTTTTTCAAATAAATACTGATAAAGCACATGTTATTAAAGAAAAATTTCCCTTCAGGGGCTCAAATACTTATCCAGAGTCCTGCTGCTTTTTTAAGAGAATTTGTCAAAGCCTACGGAATTGTATGCAGTTTATACTGCATGAAGATTGATTTCAACAATAATTATACTTCTAACAAGTAATATAAAAAGAAATTTTTTAAAGTATATCCCTACTTGAGATTGTTTTTTCTTTTTTCTGAATTCAGAATTCGTAATTCGTTGAATTCAGTTTTCTGAAGTTTTTCTCTCATATAAAATTAAAATTAGATTATTAAATATTAGACCCTCGTGCCAGAATCTGTCGAACGCCTGCGACAAGTCTAGGAATACTGCAGAGCAGTAGTCCTTATCCTCGAAAGCCTGTACGATCCTGTCAGTAATCCTATGCACTTGGTCTATCGTATCCTTTAATCTTAATGTAGTTTTTATGCGTGAAATGCGTTTCAGAGATGAGTGCTATGTCTATATAATTTGAATGTAAATAATTTTCGAGTTCTAGGGCTCTTTCTCTAAGCCCATTTGCATTCCAAGTTATTATTCTTAGCAGTGGATTCATTATTGTTTTTCAGTCTTTGTTGCGTTAGTCTTTTTTTTTGACCTTGCGTGGGTTTGGATAGTTCCAATTTTTCCACTCTGCATGTAAGTTAGGCTAATGTGTTTTGAATTTGTTTGAGCATTGCAACGATTTCGTTGTCTTGAGGCTCAGTTATTATCGTTTTTTCTTTATTTCGTTTCGGAGTAATTCCTTTGTCGACTATGGGGAGCTTGAGCATACGATACGTTTGGTATGAGCATTCCCACTGGTGGTTGTTCATTCATGTTGTAATCTTGTATTCTTTGCGCTGATGTTGTTTTATTTGTTTTCATACTTTTGACTTTAGCTTGGTACACTGCGCAGCCCTTGTAATTTGCTGTGTGTCCCTCTTTCTGACACAGGGCACACTTAGGAGGACTCTTTACTAGCTTCTTACACTCTTTGGAATGGTGCCACGTCTGTAAGTAGCATATGCATTGTGAGTCCAACAAAACTAATTTAATAAATTAATTAAGATATTTTCATACCGTAATGCAATAAATCTTTACTTGCCAAAAATGAAGAATTTCAATAGTTTTCCGTCATTGGTTGGTGTAACCGTAATAAAAATGATTTAAATCTTCTGTCAGTACTAATGCTGGCATAAAGTAAATGCTATGAACTTCTATTTTAACACATTTCAAGAAAAATTATGGCAAATTTAGCCAAAAATTTTTCAAATCGCATTTTAGAAATTTATTACAAAAAGGGGTGATCTTTGAAACTTATACCTTGTTAACATCATTAGCACATCGGTTAACATAATTGCCCTACGAATGCTTAAATTCGCAAAATTCTTAAACGCTTTAAGGAAAGTGGTTCTATAAAAGGCCATAGAATATATCAACATGTTCAAGTACTTCGTACTCAAGAAACTGCCACACTGTAAGCAAAAATGTTCATAGTGAGCCATCAAAATGAATCAGGTATCTTTCCCAAATAGTTAAGTATCATCGATCCATTCCAAATCAAATTTTGTGCATTGATCTTCATTTGTATCAATACAGAGTCCAAGTAGTACAAAATTCATAGCCACAAGACCATCAACGGTGTCATATTTTTGTTAATTGAGGGCTCAAACAATAACAGCGATTTTCTTCAAAAATCATTCTTACTGATAAAGCACATGTTATTAAAGAAAAATTTCCCTTCAGGGGCTCAAATACTTATCCAGAGTCCTGCTGCTTTTTTAAGAGAATTTGTCAAAACCTACGGAATTGTATGCAGTTTATACTGCATGAAGATTGATTTCAACAATAATTATACTTCTAACAAGTAATATAAAAAGAAATTTTTTAAAGTATATCCCTACTTGAGATTGTTTTTTCTTTTTTCTGAATTCAGAATTCGTAATTCGTTGAATTCAGTTTTCTGAAGTTTTTCTCTCATATAAAATTAAAATTAGATTATTAAATATAATTAATGAATTAATATTTGAACTAACTGTATTAACATCAATTGTCATGCACAACACAACAAAATTTATTTGAACTTGATTGGATGATTAGAAAAGGGGTTTTTTAACGTTTGAAAATTTGTAAAAGATATTGGACATTATGAGCTAACGGTAAAAATAATATTTGAACTAACTGTATTAACATCAATTGTCATGCACTCCCAACACAAGAAAATTTATTTGAACTTGATTGGATAAATAGAAAAGGGTTAAATTAACGATGGAAAGTTCCAAAAAGATATTGGACATTATTAGCTAACAGTAAGAATAATATTTGAACTAACTGTATTAACATCAATTGTCATGCACTCCCAACACAATGTAACGGATGTCTACTCAAGGTCTTGGCCGAGACATGTCGCAAAATAACCTTTGGAACTTGAATAGTATGGCTACTGCTATACAAAATAAGTATATTATTGCCAGATAATTATTTAATTGTTTTACAAAACTGACTTATGTATTAATATTATATTTAATTCATTTTCTTACTTAAGTACTTCTTATCATATCTATTTATCGCAAAAGAAAAAGAAAAAAAAAACCCAAAATTTTGCTAATATTTTTTTCAAATAAATACTGATAAAGCACATGTTATTAAAGAAAAATTTCCCTTCAGGGGCTCAAATACTTATCCAGAGTCCTGCTGCTTTTTTAAGAGAATTTGTCAAAACCTACGGAATTGTATGCAGTTTATACTGCATGAAGATTGATTTCAACAATAATTATACTTCTAACAAGTAATATAAAAAGAAATTTTTTAAAGTATATCCCTACTTGAGATTGTTTTTTCTTTTTTCTGAATTCAGAATTCGTAATTCGTTGAATTCAGTTTTCTGAAGTTTTTCTCTCATATAAAATTAAAATTAGATTATTAAATATAATTAATGAATTAATATTTGAACTAACTGTATTAACATCAATTGTCATGCACAACACAACAAAATTTATTTGAACTTGATTGGATGATTAGAAAAGGGGTTTTTTAACGTTTGAAAATTTGTAAAAGATATTGGACATTATGAGCTAACGGTAAAAATAATATTTGAACTAACTGTATTAACATCAATTGTCATGCACTCCCAACACAAGAAAATTTATTTGAACTTGATTGGATAAATAGAAAAGGGTTAAATTAACGATGGAAAGTTCCAAAAAGATATTGGACATTATTAGCTAACAGTAAGAATAATATTTGAACTAACTGTATTAACATCAATTGTCATGCACTCCCAACACAATGTAACGGATGTCTGCTCAAGGTCTTGGCCGAGACATGTCGCAAAATAACCTTTGGAACTTGAATAGTATGGCTACTGCTATACAAAATAAATATATTATTGCCAGATAATTATTTAATTGTTTTACAAAACTGACTTATGTATTAATATTATATTTAATTCATTTTCTTACTTAAGTACTTCTTATCATATCTATTTATCGCAAAAGAAAAAGAAAAAAAAAACCCAAAATTTTGCTAATATTTTTTTTGAAATAAATACTGATAAAGCACATGTTATTAAAGAAAAATTTCCCTTCAGGGGCTCAAATACTTATCCAGAGTCCTGCTGCTTTTTTAAGAGAATTTGTCAAAACCTACGGAATTATATGCAGTTTATACTGCATGAAGATTGATTTCAACAATAATTATACTTCTAACAAGTAATATAAAAAGAAATTTTTTAAAGTATATCCCTACTTGAGATTGTTTTTTCTTTTTTCTGAATTCAGAATTCGTAATTCGTTGAATTCAGTTTTCTGAAGTTTTTCTCTCATATAAAATTAAAATTAGATTATTAAATATAATTAATGAATTAATATTTGAACTAACTGTATTAACATCAATTGTCATGCACAACACAACAAAATTTATTTGAACTTGATTGGATGATTAGAAAAGGGGTTTTTTAACGTTTGAAAATTTGTAAAAGATATTGGACATTATGAGCTAACGGTAAAAATAATATTTGAACTAACTGTATTAACATCAATTGTCATGCACTCCCAACACAAGAAAATTTATTTGAACTTGATTGGATAAATAGAAAAGGGTTAAATTAACGATGGAAAGTTCCAAAAAGATATTGGACATTATTAGCTAACAGTAAGAATAATATTTGAACTAACTGTATTAACATCAATTGTCATGCACTCCCAACACAATGTAACGGATGTCTGCTCAAGGTCTTGGCCGAGACATGTCGCAAAATAACCTTTGGAACTTGAATAGTATGGCTACTGCTATACAAAATAAATATATTATTGCCAGATAATTATTTAATTGTTTTACAAAACTGACTTATGTATTAATATTATATTTAATTCATTTTCTTACTTAAGTACTTCTTATCATATCTATTTATCGCAAAAGAAAAAGAAAAAAAAAACCCAAAATTTTGCTAATATTTTTTTCAAATAACAAAAAAAAGATCATCATAGCAAAGAAAAAACAAGTATGAAATGATCCTAACGGAGAAAGCCGGTAAGCCTACTGCTAGGCATAGGAAGCATGACTACTCTTAATTTGAGTCAGTCGATTTTGGGATTTTGGAAAAGGCAGAGCTCTTGTCGTTTGGGTTCTGTGCTTACGGTTAAGAAGCTTAAAAGTTAGATTTTTCTTTCTTTCATGCACATGGTGTTGAAAAATAAAAAAATTACAAAAGTTAGGATTATCTACAAAATTTTATACGTACGCATAAGCTATTCAATCATAATTATTGCATCTAAATTGTGATCAAATAGTTGATAAACGAAAAAAAAAAAAAAAAATGTAAACAGTTAAAATACGCATTTATTTGAAAAAACCATTTTATTGACATTAGCTTAAAACAGAACTTTGATTGATTAAATTTAAATTTAATAATAATAAAGTGCTATAAACCTTGGAATTTTAAGTGCTTTTAAAGTGAAGACAAAAAAACTACAGCTTCTTTGGAACAAAGGAGATCAGAAGTAAGGGCTTATCGCGAGGAGTTGAGGTCACAGGTGAACCAAAGGCTTTAAGGAGAAAAATAGTGACTAATATACCGGAAATTCACTGATGTGCTCTGTGACTATGGCGATTGATAGTGAATATTAATACAAATTACTAAGAACAATTGCAACTGCAATATGGACCATGTTGGTTCAATAATATTTGAACCAACTGTATAAATAGCAATGGTCATGCACTCCCAACACAACAAAATTAAATTGAACTTGATTGGATGAATAGAAAAGATTTTATTAACAATTGAAAGTTTTTGAGCAACCTAATAGTAGGAATATAAAAAAGGCTTTGACTTTGCAAGACATTTTTAATAATCCCCTCTGATAGTTCTTATATTTAAATTAAGCTTCAACATAAACAACATCTCATTTTTTGTTTCCTATAAATGGGTCGTTTTCTTTGAAAGGGGTGTAAGTGTATTTTTTTTCAAATGGAGATATTTACGGCTTTGCGTTCGAATAATTTGAAAAATATGGATATACATATATTATTGAACTAGTTTTGTATTTTTGAAATATTAAATTGATTTGAATTTATAATGTACTCACTTTTTAAATGTGATCAACAAAAATTTATACTTTTAATGACTTCAAAAGGACCACTTGCACAGGGTTATCAAGCGTGACCACGCGTCCCGTTTTTGGAAGTGTTGTCCCGTGTCCCGTTCCTAAGGACAGGGACACCGGGCAGCCTCAAAATGTCCCAGAACTTCAGCAATGAATTTTTCATTTTAAACGAAAAGGAGAATACAAACAGCATGCAACTATTCACATATCGTTCTCCCATTCCACTTTCTCTATATATATCTTTCTTTTATAAACCAAAAAAAAAAATCGACCGACACATTTTTGATTTGACTGAATTTTAGCATTTAAAAAGAAGATATATGTACGTGTTTGAGGATTTTGTTTTATATATATATTTAAGAAAACGGAGTGGGTCAAAGTTTTTAGAATTTCGTGATTTTGGCTTGAAGAGTAGTTTTAAAAACTCATAACTTCAGTTTTATTGGACCTAGGAGCGTTTTGTTTTTTTTTGTTTAGCAGTTAAAAGACTGGAACTTTTAAAAAAAAATATTTCAAAAAAATTTATTAAAAAATTTTTATTGTTATAAACAAATAAATTGTTTATATCGATTTTTAATTATTATACCCCCGTCGTAGCAACTTTTTAGTATTATTGTGTTCCACGAAAAATGTTTTTGTAATTAATGGGGAAATTTTCCCCATTCCTAGTATTTAAAAAAATTTATTTTTTCGAGCACGCCACCACAAACATATTGGGCTCCATTGTGTGTGTATTTTCTTATCACACATTGTTTTACTTCGAAATACGAGTGATTATCTATATATTTTTCTTTATTTGTATAAAGAAATTGAAAACAATTCTTAATAACATTAGTTATTAACAAAAATAGCATCGGTGGAATGTGGTTTTTCCATAATTAACTAAATTTGGACAAAAGAAAAAACACGCCTCGCAATGGTTACGTTAGAGAGCATAATTTTCGTGAAATGTAACATGAAATTTACTTGCATAGAATCTTTCGACTTGCTAAGATGCTCTCCAGAACTAGTAAAAAAATTGCAAGTAGCGAGAAGTACACAGGCATGGCTAGTCCTCAAAAAAATGAGGAAAAAGCAGGCTCTAGCAGCAAAGCATAGTTTTTACATTATGTTCATATTTTGTCATCAAAACGTTTTTTTAATAAAAGAAAAAGTGTTCCCGTTTTCAAAATCAAATATCCCCAAATGCTAATGGTTGAGATGGTTACCCTAGGGATATCGAATGCAGCTTAGTGTTTTGATCCTAAAGTCTGAACAAAGTTTACAGGACCTTCAAGCGTTTAACCCATCTATCATATCCGGAGCATGGACAGGAGTTTCAACAAGAGGCTACTGTAGAGGTTTTTGTTAATGCAATTTCAGATCGGGACTCACAGAAGACACTTCGAATAGTATGCAAGTGAACTACAACTGAAGTATTGGTCTTTGGTTGGGCTTACGAAGCAGTAAAACAGACATCACGAAACACAGCTCGAATATATGAGGTTGTTTCATATAATGAACGGATGAGGAATCTTCCTAGGAATAAAGGAGAAATTATGTGTTGGAACTGGGTAAAAAAAGGTCACATGTAGAAATAATGTAAAAAGGATCAGTTGAAGGTAAGTGGCAAAGACGTTAGTCATAAATAGTGACGAGTGCAATAGGAAAACTAAGTGTCACCAATTTTTGGAGGTAAAAATTGAGGGCTGATACTGCCGCCTCAAGAAAATTATCACTATTGCTGAACAACGACAAATAGATGGAAGTCTAGGAGTAAGGGGAAAAATTGATGAAACGAATATTATCATCACAGTGGATACAGGAGTTTCAAAATCCATTTCAAGGTCAAATCTTGTAAAAGATGAATGGTTACAAAAGAACGGAAATTGTGAAGTAAAGAACGCTACAGGGCGTTTAGCTAAAGCTTATGGAGAAGTTGTACGGAAAATTACACTGGGTACATGGCAATTTCTTCAAAGATTTTTGGTAGCAGATATAATGGACTGTTGTATACTTGGTCTCGACTTCATGGAGGCACATGAGGTAAATCTAAACATTAAGGAGAGAACCATGCGTTGTGGCAGTTATTACCTTCCAATGAGTTTTGGATTGAATGAATCTGCTGAGGTAAAAATCATCGTGTCTGAGGAAGTTGTGCTTAGAGTCAATGATTGGGTCAATGCGAGAAGAAGGCATTTTTGAAGAATCAAATAGTCCATGGCTGTCGCCAGTAGTGATATTAAGGAAAATGGATGGTGACAGTCATTTTTATGTTGATCGACGGCTCAAACATATTACAAAGAAAGATAGCTATCCATTTCACAGGATTGATGACACTTTTGATACACTTTCAGGATCTAAACGGTTTTCAACATTAGACTTGAAAAGTGGACATTAGCTGGTAGAGCTGGCTCACAAAGATAAAGAGAAAACAACGTTTTTCACAGCCTTCGGCAATCAAAGGCAATTGGCATTTTTGAGTTACGAGATGTATAAGTATATGTTTATATATAATTTGCTCTTACTGACAAATACAAATCCTATTCAATAAGAAAGAGGACATAAAAATTTTGTTTCTGCTATTCTAAAAATCATTACCTATTTTGACGTTATTTCAAACAGGGGGGTTATAAGTATAAAAACAAAAACACACCAACAAAATAAAAGAGAAAAGCAGTTAAAAACTTAATAATTAAGATAACAAAAAAAAAGGGAAAAAAGAAAAAGGTTCTCCAAATGTCAAAATAAGTGTCTAAAGAAACAAAACCTCAAATTATTTAATTGTTTCAAAATAGATTTTTAAAAGTGCTTAATTAAATAACATAAGGATAAATAATATATTACTATATTTAAAGGCAAAACAATATTGTGTTCTGTTTGTACAAAAATTATCCCAGCAAGGGGAACTATGTAAATATTATTCAAGAGACAGCTTTTAAGAGCACCACTAGTGAAAATAATGTTTTAAACTATGGAATATGGACATAGGTATACGATAGCTTTTTTTGCAGACATTTCGCTTAATATACTTAATTTTATGCTAATTATGTAGTCCTAGCTTTATGTTTGATACAGATATTTTGGTTTATATTTTGTTTTGAAAGTTATTTCCTAAATTATACTTATTATTTTTAAAAATACTGATAAAATAGGAAATACGAATAAAGCAATGATGGTTTTACGTTTGACTGATATTATCTATGTTTTTCTTTCGATCCTTACATTTCTCAAGCTAATGCCAAAGAGCTCTAAAGTTAATAATTTTTATTTTTCAATCCAGCTGATATACGTTCTTAAACAGAACAGTCGCAAAGTTGTAATCCAGCTTCAAACAAATGTATTCCTACCTTTTTCTTTTAAACGACAAGTGCTCAAAGTGTTTGTGTGAAAAACTTTTACAACCTGACAAATAAGCTTTTTTACAGATTTTTACTAATTACTTCCTTTATTTATATTATTATTACTCTTAATAAAGTGAAGGCCAACTAATAGTAATTCATATTTTTAATTTACGGTGAAAATTTTTGTTCTTTTTTTCTTTAAGGTTATGCTTGTCTGTGCAACCTACAAGAAGACTGTGATGATTATTTTCATCAAAATTGTTAGGTGATAAGCAATTCAAAACTAGTCATCAGTAACACGTGTGGCCAAACAACTTAAGGCAAGTAATATGTAGATACTCTTAAAAGACGAGTGTGCAACATATAAGCAGGCTTTAAGGCAGCTCATAAATTGTGTTTCTTTAACAGAAATTAAATAAATTAAATAAATGCAGTTGCTATAAAGTTAGAGTGACTTGAAAAACAAGAAAATATATGTATATACCGGGATTTAAATACACCTTAACAGCAATGACGAGTTAATAGCAAGTTAATAAAATGCATCCAGTACTTACTAACACCCTTACGATTCGGCTAATATAAAGGGTAAAATTTTATTGACATCCACTAACCTAAGAATTTAAATATTTTATGGATCTGTATTTTTAAGACTATGTTAAAAATGTATTTAGGATCGATAAACATAAAAGTAGTTAGTCAAATGAAGGTATATAAAGACAAGACTTCAAAATCTATTTAGTAAATTTTTGCACCTATTAATATGATTGCACTTATGCACACAAATAGACCAAGTAAACCAAGAAAACCAAAAAGTTTAACGATGGAATTTGAGCTGACTATATAATGGAAAGAAAAATTACCCAACAGCTTTCAAGCAAGTTAAATAAATTCATAAGTTATTAAATTTCACAAAAAAAGCGATATAAATTGCAGAAGCATATACAGGGTGATTGGTCGAACGCTAAGGGTAAAAAGTAGATCAAATTTCATGGGCAAAAAAAAATAAAAAGAGGGGTCTAAATTTTTTCGTTTTCGAGTTATAGCCTCTCGAATTTTTCAGACTTCGTTCTTATTCCCACGCACTCGATCATTTCTAACTTTTAAATCAATAATTAGGCTATAAAAAAAAAAAATTTTTAATCTAAAATAATCATTTGAATATATAATAATATAATAAAAACTAGCTAACTCAGCAAACGTTGTTTTGCCAAATATAAATTATTCCTAGAATAATTTTAGTAGAAAAAAATGACTAACTTAGTGTCAGTGTGTAAGGGTGCGGTATATATGAGTGAAAGAGACATGCAGCGCTGTGAGCGATGATGGAATATAAAATAACACAATAGCAAACATTTACATTTTTAATTCATTGTAATTTATTTTTTTAAATTATATATATCACTAATTATAATAATTTTACTAAAAAACAATATCAATCCCTTAACGCAATAGGGTGTACAATATTTTTTATTATCCCATCTTAAGCTAACACAAACAAACTGGATGGTTTGCCCACTCGAGAGTGTGCCACCTATAATTTTCCGTTGGAAAAACATGGTGTGATAAAATCTAAGCCACAAACAGACATCGTTTGGCCTTGAGACTTATTGGTAGTCATCGCAAATGCCAATCTTATTGAAAATTGAAGACATTTAAGTTAAATTGGCACATCTGTGAGTATAATAGGGATCCGTGGTAGTAATATATTTTCACCTCGAAATTAGCCGTTTAAAATGATGGCTTCGACAACGTTCTTCAGTAATTTTTTAATAACTAATCTCGTGCCGTTGCATAGCCACGGTGGGTTCAAATTACTAAGCAAAATACCAGGAGATCCAACCTCCAGTTGTTAATTATACCGCGGCATGCCTGATAAATCTAATGATAATTCACAGCTTCGGTGCCATCGCAAACTGTATCAATAGATTTGTCCCCTGGCAATAAATGTTGTATTTTGAGATTTAATTCGTTGACGTCCACATTTTTTGCTGCTAAAATTGCTCTTTCTGGCATATATCTACATATAATATTTCATCAAAATCGGTCAAGCAGTTTCGGAGGAGTAAAGGTAACAATAGCTGCGACATAAAATCCAATATATATTTCGCTATTAAAAAATAGGGGTTGATGGTAGAAGGGTGAAATTTTAGAGTTGTATGTATTTTTAAATGCCACATCATATAAAAATAAAAAATAAAAATTTTGTCCAAAAAATAAAAAAAAAGTTTGAGGTGGACCACCCTTATCACTTAGGGGTGTAAAAAATAGATAACAACCTATTCTTAGACCTACTAAATATGCAAATAAAATTTCATCAAAATCGGTCTAGCCGTTTCCGAGGAGTATGGCGACAAAAATATAAAATTTTCGTGTCGCTATTAAAAAATAGGGGTTGATGGTAGTAGGGTGAAAATTTGGGGTTATGTGTATTTTTTAATGCCACATCATAAAAAAATAAAAAAAAAAATTGTGTCCAAAAAATAAAAAAAAAGTTTGGGGTGGACCACCCTTATCACTTAGGGGTGTAAAAAATAGATAACAACCTATCCTCAGACCTGCTGAATATACATATAAAATTTCATTAAAATCGGTTCACATGCTCTGGGAATTTGCGCTTAGCAACACATTCAGCGATTCATTTTTATATTATAGAAGATAGATAGAGAAGATAAAAGCCAAGTTAATATAAAACATCAGCACGTACGTTGTTTAAGACGATAAGTGCTATTTGACATCTAAGTGCTATATGACGCGGCTATTAATAACACTAGCTTACATTGATTTGTATCCTCAACATTTTACAGTCATTTCTTATGTAAAATGGCACGCTTAAGCCGAAAATGAGGTCCAAAAAATTTAAGGTAAACTGAATTTTGAGATATTTGGGAAAAATGGTTTTTGACATTTTTTTTTTAGAGACCGTGACATGATCAACATCAAGCAACAATCCAAAATATTTTTTTACTATCCTTGGTATAAGTGCCGCAGCCAAAAAACACGTTTTTTAAGAATATCTCAAAAACGCTTCTTAGGACGTAAAAATGATTGTTCAGCAGCAAGGAGGAATTAGGTAACCTGGATTCAACCTTGCTTCGAACTTTATAAAACGCTAAATTCTGAATTGTTAATTTTGATGATTTAACTAAAACAACTTTTAATCAAATTCACAAAACAATAACTAACTTTATTTTTGTCATTTTCTTGCTTTATATAGCTGCCGGATTAATATATATGACAATTATAAAACCAATCTGGACATACGAAATACAGCTATGGGGATGTACGCATGAATGCAACATAAAAACCATTCAAACTTGTAAAAATAAGATCCTACGACTAATAACTAACGCATACCGATACGTGACAAACAAAGAGATACATGACGATCTAAAAATAAAATGGGTAAAAGAAGTCATCCAAGAACACACTGCAAAACATGAAAAAAGACTCCATCATCACCCTAACATAGAAGCTGTACTACTGCTGGACACAACCAGCCAGACAAGACGGCTTCACCGCAAGAAACCGCATGACCTAAGTAGCATGACCTAATACTAACGCTTATAGGGAACTGATCACTGGATCTTCACTCCCGCACACGTCACACTCACACTTAGATAATAGTACTAATAAATTAATTGTAAATAGATTAAGATTGTAGTAAACACTGGAATATTAAAAAAAAAAAAATATAGCTGCCTTTCAAAGGCAACTAAGTTTCAAAGCTTACATGTTTAAAATTTATATATTTCAAAACTACTTAAATTAAATAAAACATATTTATAAATTTTTTAAATTATGTGAATTGTATTAACAGTTATTTTCAGACTCAGGGACCCAAAATTACCCCAAAAAACATCTCTTTGTTGAGGTTAATTTTTTTGTCGAGTAGTGTCCGTAGCAGACCTGAAAAATGGAAAATGGAAGTCTTCACTCAATGATCTGAAACTTTTTTATTTTTCTTTCAATTTTGATAATTTTTAGCTTAGAATTTTTGTAATAAGTTTGTCTTCCACAAAAAATTTTAAAATTTTTAGTTATAAGGATTCTGAAAAAAGGTGAAAAAAACACATTTTTTCAAATTTGATCACCTGTAACTCCGCCAATTTTTATTTGATTTGCAAAAATAATATTTTGTTAAAAGGAATAGACCATTTCAACAATTTGTGTGGATTTAATAATAGATTTTGAAGATACGAGCCAATAATGACGAGCTAAAAAACAGGGTTTTAGCAAACTATCAAAAACCGTTCTTTAAAAAAGAAAATGGTTTTCATTTTCGAATTCAACGACCCCAAACTAGTCTAAAAAGCACTTTTCCTTTGAGGCACATTTTTCGTGTAAACTAGTGTAATCTGATCTTCTACTAATCCATGAATATAGATTTATTAAACTAAGTTGAAACTAACCAGGGGATCTGTTAAAGTTAGGTAAAATAAAATTTTTGTCATATAATGGAAGCTTTTTTACTGATGCAAACTGCAATCAATAGATTTGTCCCCTGGCAAAAAATGTTGTATTTTGAGATTTAATTCGTTGACGTCCACATTTTTTACTGCTAAAATTGCTCTTCCTGCCAGCCACTCATGATTGATGTATTGTGTATGTACATCGGAGAATATCTTGTCAATGAGAGCATCTTGCGACTCAATGATTGTGCAGAAATCGATCGGTAATTTTATGCATCTAGTTTCATGTACAGTAACATTTTCATTGCCGATATCCAACAGTTGTTTTGAGAATGTTTCAGCGGATAGATCTCGAAGCATTTGAACGCGCATATTTACTTTTAGTTGTAATTTTTCAACTATACGCCACAGTGGCGATTATTTTAAGCAGGCATTTATTTCATCAACATACGTCAACGTTCAAACGTGGAATGACGGGAAGTGTTTGTCTAAAATCTCCTGCAAGGAGTACCAGAGTGCAGCCAAATAGTTTGTCGTTGTTTTTAAGATCTTTCGATGTCCTGTTCAATGCCTCAAGCAAATGTTTGTGTGCCATAGTGTATTCATCCCAGATGATAATTTTACACTGTTTCAGAACTGTGGCTGATGTTGCACACTGCATCTGAGATATTTTGAATGTTTAAAGGCAGCTTGAATACTGAATGAGCTGTTCTGCCTCCATCCTATAAAGCTGCCGCAATGCCAGATGATGCAACGGCCAATGCAATGCCATTATTCGATGGCATTTCGGTGAGAATTAGCAAAATAAGGAATGCGTTCAAAGAAAAGAAGCCACCTTGCGCTGCCAAAACTGTGAGCATAATGCGGTCGTAAATAGTTCTATGTTCCTCATTCATTAATGCGAGTAACAATCGCTGCCTTTTCTACAGTATTGTATTGTAGTTCGTGATTCATTTCAGTGTTTATTAAATCAGATGCACTTCGATTTGACGAACGCAATCAATGCTTCATTGTACATATCGTCGCTAAATGGTATCGTTAAATCGTTGCACCGTGTACGATGTTGATGAAAAATATCATCACTCATTGAATTACAATGTGTCTGCTCGAGCCGGGAAACATGTAGTCAACACTATAGCGAACAGTAGACGAATTAGACGAAACGGCTTATTGTGTGCAAGAGATCTCATCACTACTCCGTTCTTTTCACTCGATCAGAAGTGACACCTAGCGGGGGTAACTGATCAAGTGATAATTGATCAGTTATCGACCGATGTTGAAAATTATTGAATTACTAATATCGTTATTAAAAAATAGGGGTTGATGGTAGAAATGTTAAAATTTAGGGTTGTATGTATTTTTTAATGCCACATCATATAAAGATAAAAAAGAAATTTTTTGTCCAAAAAATAAAAAAAAAAAATTTGGGGTTGACCACCCTTATCACTTAGGGGTGTAAAAAATAGATAATAACCTATTCTCAGACCTACTAAATATAGAAATAAAATTTAAACAAAATCGGTCAAGCCGTTTCGGAGGAGTATGGCGACAAAAATATAAAATTTTCATGTCGCTATTAAAAAATAGGGGTTGATGGTAGAAGGGTGAAAATTTGGGGTTGTGTGTATTTTTTAATGCCACAAATTTTTGGGGTGGACCACCCTTATCACTTAAAGGTGTAAAAAATAGATAACAACCTATCCTCAGACCTAATGAATATACATATAAAATTTCATTAAAATCGGTCCAGCTGTTTCGGAGAAGTATGGTTACAAACACTGTGACACTGTAAAAATTTTATATATTAGATAATCAGAAATATTGCATTTCATTGCGAACGGACGTGAAATAGAGCGTAGTGAACTAATTGTATGAAAGTGAGACTCAATATAATTTTAATTAAATATCTACAAGTAACAAAAGCATCAAAAAGTGACTAAATATATTAAATATTTTGTACACTACAGCGGTACGTAACTGTGCCAAAAAGTGATAACTTGCAACTTACGAGTGATATACAATATTATTGATATTGATATTAATGAATATACGATTATTGTTTTGATTGGTCATAGTCGAGATGTGAAAAAATACAAAAAATTAAAAAATGGATCCACAAAGAACCATCGAAGAACAACAAAAAATTATTGAACAATTGATCAATTAAGTAAAATCTACAACAGTCCAACCCCAACGATCTAAAGAAAAACATAATATTACATTCGGAACAAAAAAGAATTCCCAAGAATGTCAATAACGAAAATGCAGTCAGCAACGAGCCTTAAGACAATGAAATTGTTACCATGCTCAGAAAAATACAGAACACATTAAACCAATTGACATGCAGGGTAGAAAACTTGGAAATCAAACCCGAAACCATGCAAAGTCAAACAAAAAAGAACAAAACAACTAAGGGCAAAAAACAGTCATGAACTCTCTACTACGAATATTCACTTGGTATGCAAATGGGCTAAGTGAAAGAGCCCTGGAGCTTAAAACATGTATACATGCAAATAACATAGATATAGCACTCATATCAGAAACACATTTCACACATAAAACCTACATAAAAATAAAAGGATTTAAAGCCTACTGGACAACTCATTCCAGCAAAAGAGCTAGGGGAGGTACAGCAATATTTATCAAATACAACATTAAACACCACCAGCAAGCAGATATACGAAAAAATCCAGCGTAAATATAGCGGCAGCATACTGCCCACCTAAGCACAAACAAACAAAACAGCAATAACAGGAAGTAATAGGAAAGCAGAAAATATTTAGAAAAACATACAAAAATATTCATCGAACAAATAAGAACAGTAGCAACCATAACCACACCTGAACCAAAAGAAAGAGATTCTACAACGATAATAACATATACCGCAGAAAACAGGGAATGCATCAAAGAAAGAAGAAGAGCACGAAGAATATGGCATAATACCCGCAACCCAGCCGCTAAAAAATCTTTCAACCATATCAGCAACAAAGTCAAAGAAGTGATCAAGTCGTATAATTCAGAATACTTTGACAAATATATGAAAGAGTTAGGTCCAGATAAGGATAAGGACTATGCCCTCTGGAAAGCAACATGTAAACTCAAACACCCACTTATCAGAGCACCTCCCCTGAGAAACGAGCATGGAAATTGGGTACGTACAAACAAAGAAAAAGCAGAACTATATAAAAAAAAATCACTGCATATGAAATAGCGAACGAAATAGATAACTACCTTAACATCCAAAAATTTCCTGGAGTGGACCAAATATCACCAGGTCTACTAAAAGAACTTCCAGCGCAGGCAATTTACATGTTAACGTACTTATACAATGCTTGCTTGAGACTACAACACATCCCTGAAAGTTTAAAATTAACGTATATCATCATGATTAAAAAACCGGACAAACCTGCCAAGAAAGTCACATCATACAGACCTATATCACTCATACCAACGATCACCAAACTGTTTGAAAAACTGCTATTGAAAAGACTAAAACCGCTTGTGAACATCCCGGACTTCCAGTTTGAGTTCAAAAGTATTCACTCAACTATAGATCAGATTCATAGAATTACTGACAAAATAGAACAAGCCTTCGAGATAAGAACTACTGCTCTGTAGTATTCCTAAACGTGTCACAGGCGTTTGACAGAGTCTGACACGAAGGTCTTAGGTAAAAAATGAGCCTAATGTTACCAAGCATCATCTGAATCATACATAAGGTCGTAAATTCAGAGTATCTCACGAAGATGCCATAACGAGATATTACCCAATTAAAGCGGGTATACCACAAGGTGGTGTTCTAGGACCGATGCTGTACCTACTTTACACAGCAGATATACCACTCTCGAAAGAAACGTCCATAGACACATTTGCAGACGACGCTGCTATACTTGCAATAGATAAAACCCAAGCTAAGGCAGCAGAAAAGCTTCAAACTATGCTTGATAAAATCAGTAACTGGACCACAGACTGGAAAATAAAACTAAACAGAGACAAGTCAATACATGTTACATACTCACTACGCAAAATCGATGCTCTGGCTCATTGGGAAGTACTCCAAATCGAACCTCACATCTAAACGAACAATTTATCTGTCAATCATAAAGCCAATATGGACCTATGGAATTCAGCTTTGGGGGTGTACTCGGAAGTCGAATATATACTAACAAGCATGAGAAAAGACTGCTCTACCACTCAAACATGGAGGCCATACTATTGGTGAATACCACCGATAAAATTAGGCGACTACATCAAGCCACACGAATTAACTTATGGGGACTGACCAATGGATCAACAGCCCAGATACCCACAGTAGCACAAGTTTCAAAATTTAGCATAAGTCAACACTACTAATAAATTAATTAGAATTAAGATTGTAGTATACAAACTGTTAAAACAAAAAAAAATTCTACTTTAAAATTTAATTTATCTATTAGTTGTATCTGTTATGACAAAATTCTTGTAAAATTTATGTATCATATGATAGGAATGAGCAAGCCAGTGGTGCGAACAAAATAACTTATGCATTTCGATAATTAATGTATGTACTTGAATAAAAAAAAGTTTTTTTATAAATATTTTCAAAAGTTCTAAGTAATTTTTTATTTGTTGGTTAAATTATGGGGCCAAAAAACTTTTACGGCATGGCCACCACATTAATATTTTTTTAAAATAACCTATAAAGTTTTGCCAGATTCTGAATAAATCAAATTAAGATATTTCTGAGGCTTTATGTTGCTTGTAATGTGATCTTTATGTAACAAGACAAAGGTTTTCATTAATTCCAATACATTATAATTCAACTTGTTTATGAGTAAGAAGAAAATTTTTTTAAAATTATCATCAGCAGTTTTTTTTGAATAAATTTACTCTTTCAAGCTCTACAAAGATCTCACAATGCTATTTTTAAATTATTTTAGTATAACTTTTATGCAGGTAAATGGTAAATTTCCTATTCCAAGCACAAATTCTGGTAAATGTCTTCTAAACAACTATTAAGTCAACAATTAGCAACAGAAATTGGCTAACAGCAATACTCTACCAATTGTAAAATTTTGAAGAGCACTCTTTTATATTTACATCACTTGAAAGGAATTGAAAACATTCATAATGCTTAGAAATTTAGAAAGAAAATTCTTTTACCACATAACTATAGTAAAATACTTATCCATATATGCACCTCTAATTATCATAAATAAAAACTAAAGTATCGATTATTCTTGTTGCTATAAAAAAATTGAATTCTTATTAAGTTTTATTAAAGTATGTAATATCGGTATCATTTATCTTGAAAAACATAAAAGTAATATTGATATTTCTTTAATTGCAAAATATGTAAGTAATTTGTCAGTCAAGTTTGTTGAATGTAATTTTTAAATTTAAGTATTAAGAGAATGTAATTGCAGGAGGTAGAAACATTCCAATATTAAGTAAATATCACAGCAAAAACTATTAATAACTAGAATAAATTATTCTGCAAAGACACCTTTTGTATTCAACTGAGAAAGATAAAAGAGTTGACATTGTTGAATATTTTTAAACTTTTTGTACTATATTCTGTTTAAAATTGCAAATAGTTTTGTATTTTTATTAGATACAAGGCCCATGAAGTCTGTGAATATAAAATCATTGATCTAAGCTTACTATATTGCAGATGTAGACAAACTAGCTAGAAGACAACGGATGTAAACCATCAAGGTACTCAATTACGTTCGCTTGAAAAATCCCAAACAAGACGACATTTCACTCAGGTGGCCAAATTCAAAGACATTTTGAAGCTTTATGGTTCCGATATATTTATTAATAATTTGTAGTTAAAATTTTATACATATATGCTCGTGTGAGATAATTATATTCAACTTTATTGTTTTTCATTTAAAACATGTGATAGAAAAGAAATTATTTATTTAAGAAAACAAAATTTTAATCAAAGCAATTCGCACAACTACATGCATTTTTATTTACATGCAACAAAATACTAAATATGATGACTAAAATTAATTTATATGGATTCTACTGAAATAAATTCTTTTTAAATTATAAGAAAATTACCTTCCGTGCATTAAAATAAAATACTTTAAATAAAATAAATGTATAATAAGAATGACTTCCGCTAGAGATGTCTTTCAATAAGGACTGCAAATTCAAATTTCCAAATAGCTGTCAAATAGAAATAATTTAATTACGTTATAACGTTGAACACAGTAGGAGCAAAATTCCTTGCATTATTTTAAATCTTTATATTTGTACTGATTAATTCAAATAAGGTTTCATTATGTACGTTAGCAAGCAAATACTTATAATATTATTTTTCCAGGCAGTATATAGCTTGCGTACGCAAAGCCATGCTATTCTGTCAGAAAATTTATTGGTAACATTTACCAATAGTAACATTGTTTTAACCCACATAAGAAAATATATGTCTAAATGATATAATAAATGCAGCTGATGACGGTAACAGCTCTCCTAAGTGATTTAAACCATTTAACTGAAAGATCTTTTTAGGTGGCCACTTTACATGAAGTATGACACTGATCATATCGGTTTTCTAAGATCCACGTTTGCTGATAAATCCATAACGTAACTCAATTAATGATCAAGTGGTATAAGATAGTTTAATCAAACTCGAGTAAAAGTTTTTATCATAAAAAATTTCGCATTAATAACTTTATTCAACAAAAAATAAAGAAGTGTTGAGCATAAAACCAATTAAGAAAAGATTAAGTTTTAATTTGAAAAAATAAGAAAATTTTATGAAATATATATTTAAATCTATATTTTTTTTAATTTCCTACTATTAGTACTATTTATTTTGTTTAAATTTTCAATCGTTAATAAAATAAATTTTTATTCATCCACTCAAGTTCAAATACATTTTTTAAAATTTGTAATGGATGTCAATTGATGTTAATACAGCTGGTTCAAATATTAATCCTTTAATTAAATTTAATTAATTAATTTTATGTAAAATGCAAGGATTTCAGTATTGTTAGGTTTTAAGTCAATAAAACCAAAAATGTTAAAATTATTATCTACTTTATTTATTATAGTATCGATATTTTATTTTTATATGTATTCTGATTAATATTAATTATATTTATAATAACTTATTTAATTATAATTTAACAATTCAACCTTTTAATGAAATCTAATGTTTTAGATCCAATTTACTATGCGGCTCACACTAGACTGAGTATTAATTTTCGCAGTGATTAATTAAAGCCTAGCGCAGACCAAGGCGTCTGTAGCCGCTACAGTAGCAGCGTCTGTAGCTGCTACAGTAGCAGCTTCAGCTGCCGATTCAATCATATTGAATGGGTGTATCAAAATCTGGTTGACAAGTTTTTCTTAATGTAGGTTGCATTTTTTAGTGTAATATTGTCTATTATTATTGATTATTAGTTTTGTTTGATTATTATTGTGAGTTAAACTTAAATATTGCTAATTTTTGTTATTACTGTTTAAAGTTGATTTTTTAGTGTTTATTTATGCCTCTTGCTATTCAGTTTTTTTTTTTAGTTTTGCTAATAATTGCTATGATTTGGAGCAATTGTTGAATTTATTTTTTTTTATGGATCTTTTCTTTTTTTAAATAAGACTTAAATTCTAAATATTATTTTATTAATTAATTTTCTTCAATATTGTGAAGATGCTTTAACAATGCTATTAACGGATTCAAAAAAAAGAATCTTCTTTGAGCTATTTTGATAAAGAAATGGAAAATGGACATCAAACAACTAATTATCTAACACTTTCTGAAATGTATAATGAAAGTATCGAAAATATAGATAAATTCAATTATGATAAGGAAAGGTAAATTTTTATTATTTTTTTATAATATTTGTAGCCAAATAATTTCTTATTTGCTTAACCGCTTGAAATGCTATTATTTTAATGAATTATGTAAACGGGTTGTTTTATTATAATAATAAATAAAATAAAACGGGTGTTTTTATTATAATAATAAATAATTGAATAAAGAATTGAAAATTAAAATAATTTAAACACATTTATTAGAAAAATTATGTAAAGATTTTGACCTATCAAGATGTTCTTGTTTGTCAGGTAAGTTATGTATTTTAAGGAAAGTCCCACAACAAACAATCCTTTATTACTCATAGCTTGCAGGAAAGTGCAAGGAAAAATTTTTTTGGATTTGGGTTTTTTAAGCCATAAAATACTTGCAAACATAAAACTAGTAAAAATGTGTTTCTGTAATAAAGGAATTATTTGTTGCGGGACTTTCTTTGAAATACATAACTTACCTGACAAACAAGAACATCTTGATAGGTCCAATCAAAATCTTTGCATAATTTTTCTAATAAATGTGTTTCAATTATTTCTTTTTTCAATTCTTTATTCAGTTGTGTCATAGAAACAAACTGCAAATTATTTTTACGTTGAAGTGTAGCATCCCGTTTACATAATGCAATAAAATAATAGCATTTCAAGCGGATAAGCAAATAAGAAATTATTTGGCTACAAATAAGATAAAAAGATAAAAAAAATTTACCTTTCTTTATCATAATTGAATTTATCTACATTTACGATATATATTAATATACATTTTAAGAAAGTGTTGTCCTTGATTTCCATTTTTAATTTACTTATCAAAATAACTTAAAGAAAATTCTGGATTTGAATCCGTTAATAGCATTGTTAAAGCATCTTCACAATATTGAAGAAAATTAATTAATAAAATAATATTTAAAATATAAGTCTTATTTAAAAAAAGAAAAGATCTATAAAAAAAAAAATAAATTCAACAATTGCTCCAAATCATAGCAATTATTAGCAAAACTAAAAAAAAAACTGAATAGCAAGAGGTATAAATAAACACTAAAAAATCAACTTTAAACAGTAATAACAAAAATTAGCAATATTTAAGTTTAACTCACAATAATAATCAAACAAAACTAATAATCAATAATAATAGACAATATTCCACTAAAAAATGCAACCTACATTAAGAAAAACTTGTCAACCAGATTTTGATATACCCATTCAATATGATTGAATCGGCAGCTGAAGCTGCTACTGTAGCAGCTACAGACGCCGCTCCGTAGCAGATACAAACGCCGCTACTGTAGCAGCTACAGACGCTTTGGTCTGCGCTAGGCTTAACTCATTTAATTAATTGTTTTTTTCTTTGCCTTCTCCTCATTACTGAGGTGCATTCATTATTATAAATTTAAGGAAAAGATTGTTGATAATAGGAAAAGAAAAAAATAATAATAAAAGTTAATAATTATTCTTAGGGAGTTCCATAACAGTATTTTTCACGTGAAGGTGAAAAATGAGAGTTCAATTTTTGTGAAAATTAATAATTTATTGAAACTTTTGCTTTAAGCAGACGTCTTAAGCCTTGTACAGGCTAAAGCGAATTTTTTTCGCTATACGCCTAAGGTCATAAAACAGGTGATGCATTTTCTCTAGCCATAGCTAGAAGAAACAATTTTCTTTCGTGTGGATCATTTATGACACTAAAAGGACACTTGGATAAATAAAAACCTTCAGATTCTTCTGGATTGCATTTGAACTCTTCTAAAACTAAAATCAGCTTCTTCAATTAAACTTTGCTTCATTTGTAGCAAACACATAATATTAGCTTGGTTCGATAATAACAAGGCTAACGTTTTACTAGAATGTTCCGTCGTCATATTATTAATTATTTTAATATATTTTAAAAAACTTAAAACCAGTTATCAAATTAAATTATTTGTTTTAAATTGAAAAATTATTTTAAAATCAAACAAAGCACTAAAATGATAATTGACAGATAATCAGCTGTTTAAAAATATTGCCATCGCGTGTGTGCCACCGAAATTGTATGGCCTAAAATATGGCCATTAAAAGTATGGCCATTAGCATCTGTGTGCCTACCGTGTAAGAAATAAAATACACTTAGCTGCGTTCAGCCCCCAATACTATTGAGAACATGACTGGCTGGATGCTGTGAGCTTGCAGATGACTCAGACATTGAACACAGGAATAGTTATATAAAGATAACTCTTTTGTGTATATAGGAAAAAAAAACCAAAAACAGTTCTCATCCACTGTAATAACAAAAGAAAATATCCAGTTATTTAGCTCCGTTGTAGCAAGCACGGCTAAACAGACTTAGAAGTGACATCAAAGTTTTTTCGCTGCAATGATCTATAAAGAATAGATTACTATATTAAACAGCATTTATATAGTTTCTTTATACCTTCTCTTTAGTTTTACCTTCGTAGTAGATTTAGTATTTGTTATTTTTCTTAGTCAAAAATTAGCGATTGACAAACAACAACAACAAAAAGAAACGATTATGGGGATTTATTTTTATAATACCTTAACTATATAGTGGTAAAATGATCTTTGTATGGCTTCGTACAATTTACGTGATTTATTCGTCAATATAAATAATCACACTTTCCATAGAATAATGGAGTTCTTAGGGTTTAAAGCCTTTGATTTTGCATAAAGTCCATGTATTTATAATGGATTTTTTCCATTAGACTTTTAAAGACCTCTTTTGAAATGCTTACCTCTTAAAATTTGCGGCTATTATTCTTAAACAATGAATAATTTATTAATTCGAGTACATAGGACCCTGTAACGGAAACCTGCTTATAAGAAGGCAGACACAGAATATTCCCACGTGGACATCTTTTCTGTTTTTTGTTTGAAGCTTGTGTTATGTAAACTTTTCAGGCACCCCTATTACCACCATATTTTTACCCAATCTTCACACAATCTGACACCAAATTTCTACCAAAACCACACCAAAAAGTAGACAAAAATTTCTAATTTTACCTAAATTACATTATTTTCTCATTTTCTCAGGCTAAAATTACTTTGTTGAACTCTAAATCACTAAATTTACTAATTTTACCTTACGGCTATATGTTTCCAGGCATAAACTCACTTAAATGAAAAAAATTTCAAGTTTAACCGTTTTTAAATACCTAAATACAGGAAAAATCTAAAAGTGCTCCGATTTAACCCATTCAAGTTTGCCTCGACTGCATTTTTAATACGCTTTCCGAAAATATAAAAATCACCCTAAATAAAATTCATTAAACTTACCTTTTTTTTGTTGTTGTGTGCTACTTTGTTGCAAACAACAAAATTTTTTTTATCTCAGCGGAAATGCTGAGGAATGTTTAGGTGAACGACTCAAGTGTCGATCACATAAACATTCTTATATGAAATCAGAGCACATGAAATTGTTGTTGCTCTACTTTTGCTTATATGATTGACACTTGAGTCGATCATATAACCAAAAGTTTAAAGTATTATTTTTTCACTTACCTTTTGTTGTTGTTTCCTGTTTTTCTGTCCGGCCAAGGTCCGTTGGCCATTTCTTTAGGGGCATGAGAAAAAGCAAAACAGCTCACCATGCAAGAATTTTTTGATTATAAAATTATTGCAAGGGATTTTGGGGGCAGTCGGTTTTTGGAGTCTGTTTATGAGAGACGGGTTTTGGAGTTGGTTATAAGAAAAAATAGATAAAAATATGTTTTTGGTGTAAAATGAATAATAGTAAAATAATAAAAAAAAAGGAATTGTGTAATTAGTTTGTATAACTGCTAAAGTTTTAATTTAAAATATGTCAAATTGATTATCCTTGATTATAAGAAAAAATAGATAAAAATATGTTTTTGGTGTAAAATGAATAATAGTAAAATAATAAAAAAAAAAGGAATTGTGTAATGAGTTTGGAGAACTGCTAAAGTTTTAATTTAAAATATGTCAAATTGATTATCCTTGATTATAAGAAAAAATAGATAAAACTATGTTTTTGGTGTAAAATGAATAATAGTAAAATAATAAAAAAAAAGGAATTGTGTAATGAGTTTGGAGAACTGCTAAAGTTTTAATTTAAAATATGTCAAATTGGTTATCCTTGATTATAAGAAAAAATAGATAAAAATATGTTTTTGGTGTAAAATGAATAATAGTAAAATAATAAAAAAAAAGGAATTGTGTAATGAGTTTGGTGAACTGCTAAAGTTTTAATTTAAAATATGTTAAATTGATTATCCTCAATATTAAAAAAAAAAAAAATAGACAGAATATTTTTAATGTAAAATGAATAATAGTAAAATAATAGAAACAAAAAAAAAAATTTTGTGTAATTAGTTTGGAGATCTGCTAAAGTTATAATTTCAACCAAGTCAAACTGGTTATCCTTAATATTTAAAAAAAAAAAACAGACAAAATATTTTTACTGTAAAATGAATAAGAGTAAAATAATAGAAATATAAAAAAAAAAGGAGAGAAATTGTGTATTAAGTTTTGAGAACTGCTAAACGTTTTAATTTCAAATAAGGCAATTTGTTGACCCTTAATATTTAAAAGTAAGAATTAATTGATTTAAATTATTAATAATTAAAGTATCTTTTATTGCAAGCCAAAAAAAAAAATTAATGGGGAAACAAAGGCGATAAAACATCTTCCAGATTGTAAAATAAAATTATTTCATTTTTTAAATCATGTAATTTTATTCACTGAATTATGGCATTTTAATAAAATAATAAACACCTAAAATAAAAGTTATCAATAAATAACAAAACCAAAGTCTCACTTCAAATCAAACGAAAACCTATGATATTTTCTTCTGATTTAATGTCCCTCAAGTTCTTTTTTTTTGGTGAATCCAAGCCACCAATTGAATCACACGACAAACACAAACAAAGAGATTAACAAAAGAAAGCATAACAAAACTGGCGCAGCCGGTAGGATCTGAGGTCTGCTTAAATATTATATATATATAATGCAATTAAATCCTTGGATCCTACTAAGAAACCAACGTTTCAACCACCGCTGGACCACTAGCTCTATGAACCAGGGCCAACAATCATCAGAGCCAGCAACGACCAGCAACAATACATCAAACACAGAGGAAACAAGTCCACCCTCTGCAACTCTAAGTAGTTCACCAGTAAGAGCCAGCCTTTCATCACGACAACTGAGAAGCGGTACCATACTACCGAACCCAGGTAAATCTGTAGATCTAAGTAAACTATTGTACTTTTTAACAAAGAGAGTGAGAGAGAACGGTAATCTTCCTGTTCAGCAGTGCGATCTTATTGTCCGGGAATCCGAAAAAATTCGTTTAAATAGATTAGAAAATCTTAAAGCTTTTAAAATCCGCACTGAACAATTTAAAAAAGAAATAATTGAATTTGGCGATCTCTCTCAGCCTCTTAACTTGAATAAATTTAAGTAACAAATCGACTCGTGCCACGAAAAATATTGACTCCTATCAAACGACTGCTCTCTCACCTGATACACCCATTCTTGGTTTATTCTCCAACGATTCGCTTACAGCTAATTCCACTCTCAAAGATTCCGACTTTGAACTAGCCTGGCTGAGTGCTAACCTGGAAAAGTCAGAATTATCTTCACTTACACAATTCCCCAATAACACACTGGAGATTCAGAGAATTCCCACTATGGCCGACAGTTATATTAAAGTTGCAAAATTGACATCTCAGTTAGTACCGGTATTTTCGGGTAACCAAAATCCTACACTAGCTTCTGATCTACAAACTTTCATTGGTTGTTGTAAAAGGGTATTGCAATGCTTAACAGAAGATGAGCAGAGAGCATTTACGCAAATTTATCCCACCAGGTTCGCGGAGAAGCCTACCAATTGGTAGCTTCCAATAAACCAGCTACTTTTACAGAAGCTGAAAACCTATTAAATAGAACTTAATTACCCCGCGAAGCTTATCAGGACTTGGTAAATTCACTAATAAAACTTAGAAAATACCTATTAGAACCACTTAATACCTTTGTAACTAGAATAAAGAAACAATTAAATACTTGTAAGGAAGCAGCAGACATTAAATACGGTTCGACATCTGCAGCCATAAAAGCCCAACTAGAAGATTTTGCTACTAATGCTTTGAAAGGCGGTGTAAGCAACCCTCTATTATGCCAATACCTACTCACAATAACGGAGACTACCTTTGATTCGTTAATTCAAAAGGCTTTAGATATGGAACGACTTCAACAAACGACCCTGACTCACTCGATGGCATACCAATCACCCCTCATACCACAATATTTAAATAATACTAACGACTCATCAGGAAACGCAGTAAGTACTTTTAATTTATTAACACCCCCAGTCACGCTCCAAGCTACAATAAACCACTCAAACGTTATTGCACAGAGTAGTACTAAAGCGACTACGACCGACTCAAATCCAAACAATCTCACCCCTAGAAATACCAATAGTCTCATGGCCAACATTACTTGTAGTTTTTGTAAAAAACGTGGCCACACATACACCGATTGTCTTAAAAGAAAAAACAGGCCTTTTTGTAACCTTTGTAGGACTTACAATCATGACGCTGGAGAATGTCGTAGATTACGACCCAACAATATCCCAACGAATTTTAACCGTACCGCTTATAACCCTAATAATACGAGCTTTACAGAAGCTCCAAATGGACAATTTAGAAACCAACCTCTAATAACTTCTCAATATCAATCGCGAAACTACAGCCCCAACCGCCCCAATCAACAACCGACTCCTCCTAACACACGCTTCAATGGACAATTAAATTACAATAATGACTAAAATCCGGTCCGACAAACTAACGACAACTTTGCCACTAGGACATCCACACAAAATACTTTCAGTAATAAACCTAATTCGAACCACCAATTTTCAACGGGGTTAGGTCCCAACCAAACTCAACGCGAACAACTACCACCCACCAATATGAAAGAACAGCTGCCCACTAATCAGACAAACAGAACAGTGTACAACGTAAATAAGACTTGGGATTTCTGTGGCCGACAAGGTCACGTAATAATAGAATGTTTCCAGAAACGAAAGTGGGAATCTACACAGCAAGGAAACTCCCCACAGTTGGGACCACGAACAGCGGCCCGACTTTAAATAAAAATAATATTCACAGAAAATTAACTCAGTCACCCGTCTCAAACTTACCAACTGTCCAATTGCCTTTAGATATTGCCTGGAACAAAATAACAAGCTTAGTAGTAGACACAGGGGCGGAAGTATCCTTATTAAAATATGAAACACTAAAGACCACTTCGGGTATAAGCCCCCAACAGAGCTGTACGCTCCAAACCCCTTTCGGACAAGGTAAAACCATAGGAAGCTGTCATGGAAATTTCAACATGCAATCTAAATATCCCTGTACTTTTCAAATCATAAAAGATATGCCTGAATTAGTCACCGATGGTCTTCTTGGTAATGATTTTCTCTCACAACACTGTGACATAGCTGGCCCGGAAAAACTTTTAAAGTTTCCTCGCACGGAAACTAACCCAGAAGAGTTTGTCGTGCCTTTGAGTTTACCCGACAACATTCCCCCTCGGAGGGCAGTAAAAGGTAATCACCACCCAGAATTAGTGGTGATTAGAAAACTATCTGCTGGTCAACCAATTTCGAAACCATTTTCTTTTGATAAAAGTTTCTTAGTTACCGATACGAAAATGAATCGGGTTACGAAACCTCAAAATCTCTCTCTTTAGATCAACATATGTCAAATTTTTCTATGCATTTTAATCATACCGATACGAGGGTAACCGATAACCATTCACTTGAAACTGTATCGGGTTGCGAAACCTCAAAATCTTTTTCTTTAGATCAAAGTTTGACAAAAAGTTTATCTCTCTCTACGCATTTAAGAAATTCCGAATTGGGGGTAGCCGACAAAGAATCGGGCTGCGAAACTTTAAAATCCAAATCGGTTAAACAACAATGCGAAGTATCGGAAACTCTACCAGTTTGACAGTTGAGCTATAGAAACCCTATGTTATCCTCGCACGGACACAAGGGGTAATACCTTTCGAATCCAATTTAAAAGAAATCATGTTTTGTTTATCCGAAGAGATAGACACCGGAATATTTTTAGCTAACAGTTTGCTACCCAAGGGTGAAAAAACCGCTAACATTGGAATCATTAATACCACTTTGAAACCAATTAAAAAACTTAAATTAAAACTTTCTCCGCTAAAAGATTACGAAGTAACTCCATTAAAACATAGGGAAACCTAACTGCATCTACCTACTGAAGGGAACATGACCCGCCCATTCGCACATGGGACTAACTTTAAAAACACACCTATAGATTTAAGCTCCTTAAACAAAGACTGCGAACAAAACATTCAGAACACGAATACACAGTCTCCAGCAATACGATCTTCTAACCTTAGAATTAAGAAACCACGAACAATCTCAAATACTTTTCAGCAGCCAGCTGACAATATAATTGATTTCTTGACACGGGCTCCACCTTTCTCGCCAAAAAATAAGGCTAATGACGCCTGCAAAGCCACCAAAAATACTAGATTTAATACACTTAGATCTGTCGATCACCAAAATAAAACCAATTAAAATTCAATTAATTTTACCCATCAACTAACTACTAATACACCATGCTCTAAACAAAATATTCTTAAAAACATCTACGAACAACAATACAATAATGAATCAGCAGTGACACCATCAAATAAAAACTTGTATACAACGCCCTCGACGAAAAAATCAAAAAAATCTTTTTTAAAAAACAAAAGTTTAGCACTCTTAAAACCAACTCGAACAGAGACTATACAACACATTCGCTATTTATACCCGGAAAATGAGGACGACTCACCCTCCAATTTAAGACTGTCTCAACTAGACGAAGAGCTAGAACTAAGCGACAACCTAAGCCCAGAAGAATTAAAATCGATCAAAAATCTCTGTTACAAGTACCACGATATTTTTCACTTAAAAGGCGACAGACTTACTTACACCAACGCAATCACACATGAAATCTTTTTGCTTCAGGACCAAGCGCCTATAAACCAAAAAATGTATCGTCTGCCAGAAACCCAGAAACAAATTATTAATGAACAACTTGCGGAAATGCTAGAAAATGGAATTGTTCAACCCAGTAAAAGCCCCTGAAACTCCCCTCTTTTAGTAGTTCCCAAAAAGGCGGGCCCCGATGGTGAAAAGCGGTGGCGCGTTGTCGTTGACTTCCGAAAACTGAATGAAAAAACCATCGGTGACGCTTTTCCTTTACCTCGAATAGAGGATATTCTGGACCAATTGGGTCATGCTCGGTACTTTACTACTCTTGATTTAGCCAGTGGCTACCACCAAGTTTTAGTAGAACCCAAAGATAGAGCTAAAACAGCGTTCAGTACTAACTACGGTCACTACGAGTTTCAACGTATGCCGTTCGGATTAAAAGGTGCCCCGGCAACGTTTCAAAGACTCATGATTTATGTTTTAACGAGCTTACAAGGCCTAGAATGCTTCGTCTATTTAGACGACATTGTTATATATGGAAAAAATCTCGAAGACCATAACTCCAAACTTCAGAAATTTTTCGACCGAATGAGAGAAAACAACCTCAAACTCCAACCGGAAAAATGCCAGTTCCTTAAAAAGGAAGTAGTATATCTCGGCCATGTATGCTCAGAAAAAGGAGCTTTACCTGACCCCAGAAAAATAGAATGCGTACAAAATTTTCCAGTACCCAAAACTGTTAAGCAGGTCCAGTCCTTTTTAGGACTTGCTAATTATTACCGTAAATTCATACCTGATTTTTCTAAAACAGTACGTTACTTACTCCGCAAGGATACCAAACTTACATGGTCGCCTAAATGCGAGGAAGCATTTCAGAATATTAAGCATTCTTTAATTTCACCACCTCTTCTTATCTACCCTGATTTATCAAAACATTTTAACCTAACCACGGACGCTAGTTGTTAGGCTATAGGAGCCGTTCTTTCACAGGGGGAGGTTGGAAAGGATCAACCTATAGCCTACGCTAGCCATACCTTAAATAAAGCTGAACGCAATTATTCCACCATTGAGAAGGAACTCCTTGCTTTTGTTTGGGCAATAAAAAATTTTCACTGCTGCCTTCAAGGCAGAACTTTTACGGTGTACACCGATCACAAGCCTTCAAAAGGCGTTTTTAATGTTAAAGACCCCACAACACGCCTAGTTAGATTTCATCACAAGCTATCGGAGCATGACTATACAATTGAATACAAACCTTGTAAATACAATACTAACGCCGACGCTCTTAGTCGAATACCTCTAACCGATTTAGTTGAATTAAAAAACAACACAGCCATACCTCTAGGCAACCCACTAGTACTTGATCAAAAACTTCCGGATATAAAGTCCTTAAACATTACCACTAGATCACAAGCCAAACAGTTACTCAATGAATCAATTAACCCTACGGAACCTATTAAAATATCTTTAAAAAACCCAAGTTCACCCCTGGGAGCATTATCCCCTCTCGAAGACGGAGAAATCGACTCCCAACCCAATGATAAATTGCCTATAGTTCCTGGTCAACAGAAAACGAATAACGTTGAAATCATAACCAACCCTGAAGACATCAAAACGATTCTGAAAGACTATCATGACTCACTCTTTGGAGGACATCAAGGAGTTATCAAAACATATAAACGTTTTCGCCGGAAATACTGGTGGAAGATCATGTTTCGTGATATTAAATCATATATTAAAAGATGTAAGAAATGTCAAACCATGAAAATCTCTCGGCTAACCCGAATGCCTATGGTCATTACTGACATCGCCGAAAAACCCCTTGACAAAGTTTATTTGGACATAGTTGGCCCCCTTGAAGAAACCAACGCTGGTAATAAATACATATTAACGTTTTAGGATAACCTTACTAAATTCGTCGATTGGTATGCCATCCCTAACGCGGAAGCCCAAACAATTCCACAAATTTTCTTTGACGAAATCGTAACCCGATATCGAATTCCCAAACAAATTGTCACCGATCAAGGTACAAATTTTCTTAGCGACTTATTCAAAGGTGTGTGTAAACTACTAAAGATTAAAAAACTTCAAACCTCAGCATATCACCCTCAATCAAATGGAGCCCTCGAACGCGCCCATAGACCCCTAACCGAGTATCTACGTACCATAGTAGACGAAAGCCCTAATACATGGGATCAATATCTGCGTACAGCTGCCTTCGTATACAATAACAGTATACATGAAGGAACAAAATTAACCCCTATGGACTGTTTGTTTAGTTTTACCGCCGACGTACCTTCACGAAAGTTATTACCATTTATTAAAGTACAAGTAACAAAAGATTATAACCTCGCTCGGAGAAACATCTTGGCTAGTAAAATTAAGTCCAAAGAATATTATGATAAAAATCTACGCGCTACTACTTTCCACGTAGGTGATAAAGTTTTACTAAAAAACGAAAATAAAAAACATAAACTTTCACATATATGGTTAGGACCATACACAGTAATAAAAATTCCAGGTTTGGTAAATACCACAATAAAAATAGGCAAACGGATAGTCACAGTCCATAATAATAGGCTTAAGCCATTCTTTGAATAACGATAAACAAAAAATTAAAATTACCCCCCATTCTAAATATCTCTCAATTAAACCCTAAATTTGCGAACTACAAACTTAAACATAAACAACAGGGACGCTTTCTTGGTAAAACACTATGATAAAATTGTCAAAAACCAAAGGGTTTTTTTTTTCCTCGCTTTGTTAGCTATAACTTGTACTCCTCTTATTACAACGGCACAGGTCGATTGAAATACACCAACACAAAACATTTAAACACCAAGAAAACACACTCACTAACGTATATTTCCATTGATCACCTCCAGATTCCAATAACTCAGTGAATTCAGCTTTGAAAATCAAAATGTATTGGTTCATCCTAATTTTAACCGTAAACATCGCCAAAATTAATAGCTCCACACCTTATAGTACAACCCCTTTAAACACATCGGGAATTATTTACGAACACTTAGGCGACGTTTGGTTGTATCACGACACTTGGAATATCCTAACCGAGATAGATTACACCGAATTCCAGAATCAAACGCTTTTACTCGAGTACACCGAGCAACTAGCTCTAAAGTTATGTAAACAAGATCCATCCGAACTTTGCCAAACTCAACAAAAATATGTGCATTCCATCATAGAACATATAAAACAGCGTGCACGAATCATAAAGGAAATGACTACTTTTAAAAGGGCTAAGCGATCTCTGTTCGATGGCATGAGAAGTGCACTGCATTATTTATTTGGCACGATGGATAACAACAACGAACAAGAAGTTTACAGTAAACTAAACGAACTCGAGACTAACCAAAAGACTCTTACAGAATTGGAAAACCAGCAGATAACAGTGATTACCAATACATTAAAAAAGATCCAAAAGCCACTATCATCAGTTATAGAAAGACAACAACAATTAGCTCAAAAAATTTCAAGTTTAAACAACATTACAGGAAGACTGGAAATAGCTCACTTAAGACAGGAAATAATATCCAACATTGTATTCGAGATCATCGAAATGGAATCTCGCCAAAAAACTCTATTGGACGTAATTATATCCATTACAAACAATAAATTACACCCTTTGCTATTAGCCCCAGAAAAGCTCCTAACGATCTACCAGAAACTCAGCCTCTATGCGTTAATTGTTTGCCTCTGATACAACAAACCTTAACTATAAAATCACATATCCTGTTATATTCTTTATATAACAAGGGTTGCTTTTGTCAGGTGATGAAAATGATAGTATACGTTACTGGACATTTTAATTAAATTATACAATGCTTTCTGTTTTTGACTGAGAATAGCTATTAATGTTTTGGCCGGTCTTAATTGCTTTCGTAGTATCTCAGCTCTTATGGTCCAACAGTTAAAGTTTTGGCCAGTATCGGCCGGTCTTAACTGTTTTCGTAGTAACTCAAAAGATAACAGAACACAGAAGAAGTATTGTAAGTATTTTTTGTTACACCAAATTTCATGTAAGGTTACAAAATTAATCTTTATTTAAAGGTTATTCTGAGTTTTTCTTTTTTTTTTTTTGTTTATTTACAAATAGTTCTAAATTTTTATTGTTTTTATTTGTCCCCGAATTTTTATTCCAAATTACATAATTAAAATCATTCTAAGTTTTTTTCGCTATTGGTTTAACAAGTCTTTATAAAATTTTTAATTTATAAAATTATTCTAAGTTTTGTTTTTTCACTCTTGGTTTAACAAATCTTCATAAATTTTTAAATTACGAGTATAAAATTATTCTAAGTTTTTTCGCTATTGGTTTAACAAATCTTTATATGTTTTTAGTTGAAGAATTAAAATTATTCTAAGTCCCAAATAAGAATAAACAAAATGGTCAAAATCCTTTCAAGTTCAGTTTTGACCAGTATCGGCCGGTCGTACTTGAAAAGATTTTTTAATTCTAAGTCTTGTTTTTGCGAAAAAGTTAAAGTCTTGGCCAGTTTCGGCCGGTCTTAACTTTCCCGCAGAAACAACCTCAGTTACCAAAAAATTACAACAGACTGCTTTATTCTAAAGAAAAGTACTTTCTTTTATAGTACCTTTCTGTCATGCAATTTTTGGTTTTTCTGTAGTGCAATATTGTTTTGTGCTACAATTGCAAAACAATATTGCTTTTGTTATTTTTTTTGTTTTTTTTATTTAACTTATTGGGCTGATCCAATAATTTTTAGCTTACATGCAAAAAATTATTATTTCGTAAGAAGTGAAATAATGTATAGGTTCTTAAACTGTCTACTTTTATTTATTTAGTATACATACGTTCATTTTTCTTTTAATTATTTTTTAGTTTATATTCAAACCAAAATTTTCGTATTTATTTTATGATCATCGATCATTCTCTTCCGTGCTTATGTACCAATTCTTTCCGAAAATATTACTGATTATGACGAAAATTTAGTTTTGTTAATATAAATATTTATTTATTTATTTAACTTAACATGCTAATAGTGAAAATTTCCCATTATTAAATATATAATATATACTTTGCCCCTTTTATTTATTCATTACCATTATTATTATTATTATCATTATTCTTATTATTATCATTATTCTTATTATTATCATTAAAATCAGACTTAAGCTTGTAATAATTTATAAAAAATATAACTATTTTTATTTAAATAGGTTTGTAAATGAACATATTAAATATTTATAAGTTGAGAGGAGCCATTTGTTTTTTTTGACTTACTTTTACCAAAAAGAATAAAAACAGATTAGTGATTATAAATGTTTAATTGAGTGATTGGTAGTGAAATTGCGTTAAATCAGGGTACGCACACTGTTTACATAACATACCTTCCCCCCTTGACGAAGAGAATCCCTGCGGTTAGTGAGGGATTCTCTAAAAAGAGTGGTGAGGGAATCAAAATAGCTAAAATATTAAAACAATATCAAGAGAAGAAAGAAATATATCGAGAATTAAAGATTAATTTTTTAAAACTTGTTTTGAAGTAAAAAAAGAATCTTAAATCTTAACAGGTAAAAAGGCATAACACTCAAGGTATGATAAGGCAAACAATTTTAAAAATTTTGTAAAAGAAGCAGAAAAAGGTCAAACGGAAAAAATAGTTCTCTTAGTCGCCTCGTACGACAGGTGAGGTGTACCGAAGACCTATTCTAGAATCCCCGGTCCTTCTGGGGTTTGAGTTTAAACAAGACTGCACTAATTTTGTGTTTTTTATGTTTAGAAATTGTTATAGGAGTTGATATCATGTGTTTGGGTTTGTATAATTGGAGATGCTAGCCCAATACTATCAACACTTAATGGTTAGCCGCTGGGTTAACTACCAATATCTACATCTCCAGTTGGCAAGGCCTTTTTCCACTCTATTTCTATTCGTTTGCGAATAGAAATGAGTGTGTTTAAGATTTACTATAGGGTTATGGTGTAAGTTTGCAAGTATTTTTGCTTTAGAACAGATTCGAAAAAGAAAGTAAATTTTGGAGGGGTTTAGTTTCAGTTTAGGGTTTAATGTATATTCGTAAAAGGTTGCGCCATTTTTGTTATGTCTTGAGTATTTATTCGTAAAAGGGTTTGAGACGGTTGTTGTGAACGGTGATGATGATGATGATGATAGACAGGTTCGGGTTCTCGCTTTAGATTCGATGGGACATCTGCTGTAAATCCAAATAAGCAGTCCATGGGGTTTAATTTAGTACCTTCATGTATAATATTGTATAACGAACTGTTATATAATAACTAAATCACCAAGAAAACTATTAGCAAGGAATATTCCTTCGTTTATCTCTTCAGTGAAACAGAACATGTCTTCTTGTAAGTTGGTTTTGAAAGGTATTATCCCTTGGGTCCTTGCGAGGACATTATAGGGTTTATCCAAGCTTACAGATAAAATTGTGGCTAAACAGGTAATTAAAATCGGCTGTCTGATTGGACTTCCTGATATTTCACAGTCTTGATTTACTGTTTTGGATTTTGAGGTTTCGCAACCCGATTCACTTTCGAGTGAATCGTTATCGGTTACCCCCGCCTCTTAAATTGGCAAGTTTTTATTAAGAGAAAGATTATTTGAGGTTTCGCAACCCGATTCACTTTCGAGTGTATCGTTATCGGTTACCCTCATCTTGGAAATTGTTAAATCAAACTGATCGCTAGGTGGCCTGTTAATTAAGATATTTTGGTTTCCTTGTTGTTGGCCGACTTCATTTCTCACGGTAAGGCAGCCTAAGGTATCACAGGCTGTGTATTCGACTGTTTTCCAGTCCACTAATCCTGAGAGGTGATCACTATTTTATGCTTGCTGTGGAGAGATGGTGTCGGGCGAAGTTATTGGTACCGTAAATTCTTGACGTTAGTTTCCGTGCGAGGAAACTGTAAGAGTTGCTTTGGGCCTGCTATATTGCAATGTTGTGGTTGTTCTTGCATTTGTAATGTGGTTTCAATGCCGGATTGTTTAGGCTGAGTTTTTTTGATGTGCTGTGGTTATACTATTTACGTGTGGCCTGATGAAGTGTTGTTGATTCAATCCTTGTTTTGTTGTATAATATGTTATTATTATTGAAATATATAAAAAAAATTTTTCTTTATTTTTGTTCGTTTTAAGTTTAAACTTAAATTGACATTTATTTTGACTTATTTATATTTACTATTATTTCAAACTTTAATTCACCTAGAGTAATAATAGTGCAATAATTATTATTATTTATTTTTTATTTGTTTTTTTTTTTGTTTTTATTATTGAACGGCGCTCATGTATTGAGGCTTATTACCGTTTTTTTTTTATATTATTTTTAGGGATGAATGGCGCTCATGTATTGAGGCTTATTACAGTTTTTTCTTATATAATTTTTAGGGAGGAACGGCGCTCATATATTAAGGCTTATTACCGTTTTTTTTTTTTATATTATATTTAGGGAGGAGCGGTGCTCATGTATTGAGGCTTATTACCGTTTTTTTTTTATATTATTTTTTAGTTTATATTCAAACCAAAATTTTCGTATTTATTTTATGATCATCGATCATTCTCTTCCATGCTTATGTACCAATTTTTTCCGAAAATATTACTGATTATGACGAAAATTTAGTTTTGTTAATATAAATATTTATTTATTTATTTAACTTAACATGCTAATAGTGAAAATCTCCCATTATTAAATATATAATATATACTTTGCCCCTTTTATTTATTCATTACCATTATTATTATTATTATCATTATTCTTATTATTATCATTATTCTTATTATTATCATTAAAATCAGACTTAAGCTTGTAATAATTTATAAAAAATATAACTATTTTTATTTAAATAGGTTTGTAAATGAACATATTAAATATTTATAAGTTGAGAGGAGCCATTTGTTTTTTTTTGACTTACTTTTACCAAAAAGAATAAAAACAGATTAGTGATTATAAATGTTTAATTGAGTGATTGGTAGTGAAATTGCGTTAAATCAGGGTACGCACACTGTTTACATAACAATCCTACAAAATAAACTAATAATCAAAATCACTGTACCATTATTAAATACACCCAAAATGAAATTTTACCAAATTCGATGTTACCCTGTTCATAAGTCGGGACACCTTTCAGTATTACCCAAAATCGAATATTCTAACTTAGCTGCGGATTTAAAAAGCCAAAACTTCGTACTTTTTAACCCCTCTCAAGCTAATCGCCTTACGCGTATAACACACAGCTTGAATACTACTACTTTCATTGGACCTCTGCTAACCCCTACGATACTGGCCGCATACACTAAAGAATGTACTATAAAACTTTTCTACAACCCCTTAAATGAAGACTTCAAATGCCCTCTCAAACTTCAACCAAACCCTAACAACCTGTTATTAAAAATGACAGAACCCAACGTTTGGCTATATGCATTTGCGGAACTTACAACAATCTATATAATATGTAAAGACTCTTACAATACTGTTAAATTAAATAAACAAGGATTACTACACGTCCTTGAAGCATGTCAAGTAAAAATTATCAAAAAAATAACGGCATTAAGATCGACATAATCGAACCACATTACTTTCCCCCGATGAACATATCACTCACATTAAACTTAACTCTCTTAACAAATGATTCCACTAACAAACCAGTCGAAATATTGTCAGGGGATGACACGAACAAAATTATACACCAGTGTACACAAACCCTAAGCGAGATCCAAAACAAATTAAAATCTATACATAGCAAACCAGCACATATTTCAACGACGCTTTCAATCACCTCAACAAGTATTATTTGTCTATCCATTATTACGTTCATTTTATATAAAATTATAAAAAAAATACCCAAGAAACAAACCAGGCAACCGCCCATCGACGTTAACCTCATTACTTCTACCGAAACTCGGACACACAAAAACACAGAGAACGAAGTCATACCTATAATCAAAACATCTAATAAACCCGAAATAACATCAGTACAACTTGTCTAAAAACTCTGACGATTTTTTATTACAAAATACTAAAAGTTTCACATTATTTGTCGTACCCCAGAAGGACCGGGGATTCTAGAATAGGCCTTCGGTGCACCCCGCCAGTCGTACGAGGCGACTAAGAGGGCTCTCTTTCATTCATTTTTGGTTGTTATTCTTTCTTATCCATTTTTCTTGCGTCGTTGGCAATATAATATATTTATTGGATAATTACAATGGATACTTACAATATCCTAATTACATCTAACTATTTTTACACTTAAATTAGTGGAGTAACGTTAGGTTTTAACCTCGGAACCCAGTTCCACTGAACGGATTTTCGTGAAATCTTTTTTAATGCATTGCTAATAGCCCAAATAAAAAAGTCTACCCATCAAAATTTGCCGCTTCCGATTTTTTAATTATGTTAAGGGGAGGGGGGGTATAGTTTAGCACTTTTGAAAATTCGAATTTTTTTTTTTAAACTTTTCTTCTAGCTTGATATTTCAAAAATATAATACCAAAATTTGAAGTCAATCTAAGCAAAACTGTCGAAGTTATCAGGTAAATAAAGCCAGGCAAATAAGGCAAGTAATAAGCTTTTAAAATCTTTAAACGCGTTTTTCTCAAAACTACTTTTTTAAAACCGGTGATCAATGCCATTCAAAGACTACATTACCGATTCACTTCAAACTTGGTACACACTTTCTACATAAAGAATACCTGACCCTAACATTGAGTTTTAGAACTTTTTTTTACATTAAGGGGGTTTTTTCAGTAAATAAAAAGCAGATGAGATTTCTCTAAAAAATTAATATTTATTGTTTTGTTTCATAAATATTTTCATAAAACTATTTCATTAAATATTTTATTATTCATTAACTTTATCATCGTCTTCATCGAATTCTTTTATTTGGATTATTGGTGAAGGATTTGAACAACTGTTGCCATTGCATTCTAAACAAGCAACACTGCAATTCAATCCACTTTTCCTGCACCCGCAAGATGCCCTACATCCGGTTTTACATTTACAAAAAATCATTTTTAATAGATTCTGTGGAGCTGGCAGCTGCGTCATTGTTTCGGGTATCAGCATTCCATTTTCATATTTCCAACCCCATTCTTCTGGTGATTTTTCTCTTCCAAGCCATGTCTGAATTTGTCGCTAGCTGGATAAATTTCGTTATTATAAACTTGTGTCCGGATATGTCGTCGCAAAATTTCGCCAACAGCCTTTAAAATACGATATTCTTCTTCTTTATCATCTTCTAATCTCTCATTATACCAGTTATCGGATGATATTTCATGGTGTTTTTTTTTGAAGCATATTATGGTATTGAATCCAAATTTGCTTGAAAATACGATATTATCGTCATAATGTTTCATTAGTCTAAGTTTTATTGTTGTCTCGTCAGGAATATGGTCGGTTGTTAAAATACTTTTTAATTCTTTTATAGAAAACTGGCAGTCATCATTTCTTTCTATGTATTTATAAATCTGCTCCATTGCTGCATCAACTTGTAAAATTTGAAGATGAATTTTTTTGTCCGTCTGGGTCCCTTTTAGAGTATCTCTTAAAGATATGTAACAATCACTGTGATATTTAGCTCCCTGAACCACTAGATTAAGCACGCCTGCTACTCTTTTATAAATATTACGACAACGGTCACTTTTTTCGTGACTTATTAAATTCAGAAGGTTTTCCCTAAAAGTAACTTCAGTTACATTGTTAATTTTTCTCCTGATGGATTTCTTATTTTTAATTTCCTTTTTTTGATCCGCTTCTTTTTCACATAAAAAACACTTATTTTTCCAATCGAAGCCAGTTGAAGTATGTGATCGAAGTTTTTTCTTAGGCGGAGAGAATGAAGATGCAGTGCTCTCTCTATTTACATATGGTTTAATATATTTTTGATTGATATATTTTTTTCTACATGATGAGTGCACGTAGACAAATTCGCGGGTGCTCAAATATTGAATCAATCCATCCGCTCTCTCATCAGAGGCAGTCTTTAGTGTTGCTATACCTCTTGTTACTCTTATCATTGGTCCAAGATCAGAATCTGACCGTAAAGTACGTCCGACTTTATCACAAACGAGGCAAAGATTTTCTTCAGAAAGATTATCATCCAACAATTCATTCATTTTGATACGAAGCCTTTGATATATACGTGAACCAAAAATAAAATAAGAACTTAATGTATATCACTATGTTGAAAGTTTCACGATAAACAATAAAATGTTGTTCAGTAACAGTAACAGTAACTGCACAAAAATCTAAATACTGGGTCTCTTTTTGGTAACGACATACCGCGTCAAAATAAATCGCGTAAAAAAAGACCGCGTAAAAGCGAGAAGTCGCGTAAAAACAGACCTTCAAATGTCACTTAAAAGTACACTTTGATAAACATTTTTACTAAATTTTGAAAACAAAAATAACTAAATTTATCAACACGGTATACGAACAACTGTATACGAACAACTGTATCGAATATGTAACGGACACCTGCTTTAGTTTTATTAAACCTAGAAAAAAAAAAAAAATAAAATAATAAATAAATCTTAAATGAATCTTAAAAAAAAAATTTGTTTCTGACTGCATTTTCAATTGCAATCAGAAAACGATAGCGGTGAAATTATCGGTTTCCTCGGTCAATCAGCTTGTTAACAAAACAAGTGGCAGGTTGGTTGACTGGGAAAAACCGGTAGGCTTACCGCTATCACCAATTTGATAATGTGATTGCAATTGGAAATGCAGTCAGTCGGCGTCAGAACTTAAAATAAGGCAGAGCTTTGCCACTTGTTTGAGAGTTTTTTTTTTTAATTTTAATTTAGTTTAAATCAGGATGAAAAAAAAAAAACATATTATAATTTTTATGATAAAACAGATTTAGTAAGGAATAAGCATAAGTGAGTGAAAGGTGAAAAATTCAAAAGAAAAAAAACAAAAACGCAAGTAATACGGTGTATATATGTACACATAAACATATGATTAAAATTAAATAAATTTTTTTTTGCAATTGGAGTGGTGTATTTTTGTTATTAACTAAAGTTCAAGTGTATCTTGACTGGGAAACAATATATGTATATCAACAGTTTTTTTTTTTGGCCAATTATGTAGTAAATTTATTCCTAGTATAAATTTATTTATTTATTTATTAATATAGAAAAATAAACTTACCTGTGAAATTACCTTTCTGAGCAAAAAAAAAAAAAAAAAGACAACAGCAAGTGTTAAGTTTTGAGGTGTATCTTAAGTAAAGCATCTTCAGATTTTCCAAACCAGAGTAAAATACCCACATTTAGGAAAAATTGTGGCACCTTGAGGTTTGTGAAGGAATTCAAAAGCTGGTTTTATCTTTTTTGAATAACCTAGTCTTGAACCTTTTCTTTGGCAACAATACAAATCAAAAGGAGGGAGCGAAATAGTGAATCCAGAACTTACTAAGCAAGAGAAGTATTTTAAGTAGTAATTGATTTTTTTTTTATATGTGAAATTATCATATTATAAAAGGGTTGTATATTATATAAGGGATTAAGTTTTGTAGAAGAAAAAAAAAAGAAAGAAAGGGAAATTAAAGGTAGTACATAACTGTAAATAAATTAAGTTTCTTCCTGTAGGAAACCAGATTGCTGGGCCCAACAAACCTGGAGTCAAAAGTGTTAGTAAGTTTTCATATAAAAAAAAAAAAGGAAAAATTTTTATTTTTTTTGCTTATACTACCTTTTATTTGCAAAATATCATCGTGCTTAAAAATTTGTTTTTGTAGTTTTGATTAGGTTGTAAAAAAAAAAGAAAAAGAAGAAAGGAATTCTTGGTTGAACTAAATAAGGATATTTTTATTACATATACCTTCATATACTAATTAAATTGTTTTTTTTAACTAATATTAGCACCTATTTGGATTTGATTGCTTTTCTTTCGCTATATCGTAAGTTTGTACATATTTATTCATAAGAAAATTAAATTAGTAGAATATTCTCCATTTGGTAACTTTAATTAATGATTTTTTTTTATTCTTATTATAATTAGTTATTGTAAAAAGAAAAAAAAAACTAGACTAGTGGTTTTCTCCATGTTTTGGGTTTAGTACAATTTTTTTTGGAATTCATTAGACTTTAATATTAGCTAAGTTCGGTATGATAACCATACATATGTATACATATAAATATTAATTTTTGTTTGAATTTAATAAATATCATAATCATGTTTGAATAAGAAATTTTTTTATTAAGATGTCCTAATCCCCTTTTCCCTTAAATTTTTTTTTGTTTCAGGTCAGCCGGCCCCGTCATAGGATGGACGAGCAAAGGGGCCTAACTCCTTTGTCTCAAATTCCTTATTTTTCAATCATTTAGTTATTTTGTTTTCTCTTTCTGCGGCCTTAACCCCTTTTATGCGAGCCAAGCGCTCTTTTCTTAGAAATTTCTCCTTTTAGTAGCGAGATTCAGCCCAGTGTGTCAGTGGCAAGAACCACCCTTTTGATTCTACAGCTATAGCCGAGGATAGCAGGCTCGCTACAACCGCCACACAAACGACACCTGGTAAATCGTGCCTATGATTGGTCCTCAGGGGTATGGGCCCCTGCAAAAATCATATGGTCACATAACATGGCGCACAACGATCGGCTTACCCAAAGTTGATATAACATATCAATGTGGGATTAGAAGATCCGAGGTGTAATATGATAAATATTACCCTCTTTTCCCCCTTTGTAGCAACTTTAGTTGCAATTTATTGTATGCATTGCGCACCCTTGACCCCTCTTTTGGTTGTTGAGACCTTCAATTCTCTCTTTCATCGTTCCAGTCAGATTGTTCTAAACGAACATAGAGCATCTTTTGCTAAGTCTGACTGTCGTGAGTCAGGTCCCTCTTTGAGAGAAAGGCCTTTGGATGTACTCCTTGAACAGGCACGAGGCTAGGCCTTCTGTCCTGCGGTATTCATTCAAAGAGCTGGAGGGGGACGAGATGGATGAATTTCGAAGGGAAGCAACTTGTGAATTTAATCCTTGAATCTTTGTTCTTGGCTATGCCAAGACAATGCGGCTTGTTCACAAGTTGTGGAACTTTAGAAAAAGTTTGTTTCGTCTGACTCCCAACTTCTCATCGAGGAGATCAATGGCAAGAACGTGGGCTTGGGACGCATTGAGTTGTGAAGCCGAAGGATTTAATCCTTGAATCTTTGTTCTTGGCTATGCCAAGACAATGCGGCTTGTCCTGACGTGGATCAGCTCAGTGTGGTTTCGGCCTACACTTCAGCCATTAGACTCGTTTTAAGCTTTCCTTTTTGTGTTTGCCAACTCAACAACCATGAGCTCCTTGCACTTAAGTGCCATCCACCGACCTAAACGGCAATTGCTTTTATTTCGTCTATTTCCATTACCCACACAATGGAGCTCAACTGGCATAAATTTCATCAATAAGTTTTTTTTTGCTATCTTATGACTGGACTGGCTGTCATACAGTGAGCAGTAGGCTCACTCACTTAGTACTTCCCTAATCCCACTTTATTACCTTTCTAAGCTCCCACATTCCATTTCCATCAAAGATTAGGACATCTTAAGTTATTTTATGAAAAATTAATAAAATGCCCATAGACCATAGCCCGACGAGAGTCCCCGGTAAAGGAAAGACCGGACGCTCCGTTTCAACTCGCAGCCAACAGGATGATGATGAAGAGTTAATAGCAGGTGCTAAAGAACTTTTAGGAGCGGAGTCTCTAGTCAGAGCGACCAGTGACTCCCAACTTGCACTAAGCCTTGAACAAAAACTGAGTAGAAAAATCGAAGAAGCCAGTGCGAAAAATTTTGAAAGCATGATGTCGGTAGTGGACCAAATGTTCAAAAGGTTAGAGGGTACTATGGAGAAAGTTAAACCTGAATCGATTCCTCCACCTGTGGAAAGCGTATTGATTGCACCAAAATTAAGGAACCCTGATAGTAATAAATACCGACTGGATAGATGGGGGATATATTTTGAAGGTCCAGGAGGAAATAAATCCATTGAAGATTTCATCCGTCATTTCGAAACATTGAGCACCATGCATGAAACACAATGGGAACAGCTGCAGACCGATTTCCATCTGCTGTTAAAAGGGCCAGCTTTAGACTGGTACTTAGATTTTGTAAGCATTGAGCCTAGATGTTCTTGGATACGGTTAAAAACGGCGTTGACCGAAACCTTCGGCACATATACAACGGATGCTGACCGTTTGATGGAATTAATGGTTAAGCGGCAGAAGGATAATGAATCGGTTAGTACCTACTTCAACCGAATTACCAAAATAAGACAGGGGATGACACTGCCCCTGGCAGAAAAGGAATTTATTATTTTAATATATCGATCCTTGAGGCGATATATTGCTCGCCAAATGGACATCACCAACATGAGAACGATAGGGGAAGTTCGGCAGCGGTGTCTGATGGTGGAGCATCTAGAAAGTACGTTAGTATATCAACAACCCAAACCCTTTTCTAATCGTACAGTTCACGAAATTCAAGAAGTGATGGTGGAAGAAAGGAATGCTCGAAAGGTTAAAGCGATACAACCTGGGAGACTAGAGACGAGACCTTCGAACCAACATCAAAGAGCCTGGACATGTTGGAACTGCAGACGAACCGGACATGGTTTCATGGATTGCTCAGAAGAGGTGAGCCATAAATTTTGTTTCTCGTGTGAGCTAGATGGAGTGACAAAACCTCTTTGTCCTAATTGTACACCGGGAAACCATGTCCGGGAGCGGGTTCCTTCCGGCCCCCCGCGTCCCAGGAACTAGTAAAGGCCGACATCAAAGGTGGATTGTCTATCCTCCCTCGGACTTCCCCATCGAAAACCTCAGCCGCACCTCATTGGGCTCCTCGCCGGCCCTTACATGAGCGGTTGAGGATCTACCGGGAGGCCCGAGAGAGGATATTCGGACCCACAAACCAATACCATATTGAGGAACTGAGGGCATCACCACGAGGACATTTCCGATACAAACGAGCTCTACGGAGCCGGATGCATTGGAAGAAAGTCTTCCTTCTCCGCCACAATTTAGCTGAAGCCGTACTGGGTCGTGCGGGAGACATACGTCCGTTTATAGACGTACAGCTAGCAGATGAGAGGATCACAGGTCTTTTGGACAGTGGTGCTAGCATCAGCTGCTTGGGGTCAGGATGTATTGATCTCGTACGACGCCTGAAAATACCATGGAAGCCAATGACAGCCAGCATCCAGACGATTGTGGGACGTGTGAACGTACGTCTTGGGTTTCGAGGGAGGGACTTGCTTATAACACTCCTGCTAGTCCCCTCGCTTCGACAGCCTTTATACCTAGGGATAGACTTTTGGAAGAAGGCAGGGCTTGCCCCGGTTTTCCTCGAAGAGTTATCCTCGGGTAGTGCCAATCATGCCACCGTTGACCGGAACATTCAGTCCTTGTCTCCAACTGAGAGTTGCCTCCTCCAAGAGGTCATGGCATTGTTTCCCTCCTGCGAAAAAGGAGGACTGGGTAAAACCTCCCTGGAGGAACATGTCATTGATGTTGGAGAGGCAACTCCCATAAAACAGCGTCACTACCCAGTTTCCCCAGCCGTACAGAAGATGATGTATGCGGAACTGGATAGGATGTTGGAACTTGGGGTGATAGAGGAGAGCCAAAGTGCGTGGAATTCCCCAGTGGTCCTGGTGAGGAAACCGGGGAAGGTCCGCCTTTGTCTCGACTCGAGAAAAGTCAACGCGATAACAAAGAAAGATGCATATCCCATAGGCATGATCGAAGGGATCCTAGGCCGTCTACAGGATACTAAATTTATTAGCAGCCTGGACCTAAAGGATGCCTTCTGGCAAATTGGGCTGGAGAAGTCCTCGAGGGACAAGACCGCATTCACCGTGCCGGGAAGACCTTTGTACCAGTTTACGGTGATGCCATTCGGGTTGTGCAATGCACCTCAACGAATGGCTCGCCTCATGGATAAGGTCATTCCAGCACGCCTACGTCCGAACGTCTTCATTTATCTAGACGACCTATTGATTGTTAACCCAACATTGACAGACCATCTGGAAACGCTGCGTGAGACGGCGGGTTGCCTGCGTAAGGCTGGCCTCACCATCAATGTACAAAAAAGTAAATTCTGTATGAGAGAAGTGAAGTATCTCGGGTACATTGTTGGAGAGACTGGCCTCAGGACTGATCCTTCGAAAGTTGCGGCGATTGCTGAGTTTCCTGTGCCTAAGACTACGAAACAGTTTCGTCGGTTCTTGGGAATGGCAGGGTGGTATAGACGATTTATAGCCGACTATGCTACCTTGTCTGCCCCACTAACTGACTTTTTAAAGGGGTCTAAATCTTTTAAGTGGTCGCAGGGGGCTCAGTCATCGTTCAATTTGTTGAAGGATCGACTAACGGAGGCACCAACGCTGGTTAACCCCGATTTCACGGAGCGTTTTCACATCCAATGCGATGCTAGCAGGACAGGGGTTGGGAGTGTTTTGTTTCAGAAGGATAAAGATGATGCAGAGCGCCCCATTGCCTTTATGTCTCAGAAGCTCAATTCCGCTCAACGCAACTATAGCATTACTGAATTGGAGTGCTATGCAGCTGTGTTGAGTGTGAAGAAATTTCGGGCTTATGTGGAAGGTCATAGTTTTACTATTGTGACCGACCATGCAAGTCTGAAATGGCTGATGGGACAGAAAGATCTTGGCGGCCGGTTGGCTCGTTGGAGCTTGAAGCTACAGGCTTTCGATTTTGACATAGAGCATCGAAAGGGAAGTCAGAATGTTGTGCCAGACGCACTGTCACGATTATACTCTGCGGAGATGGCGGAATTGGAAGGAGTGAGCTGTAGGGTTGACTTGAACTCCCCATATTTCTCTTCGGGTAAATATGAGGAGCTCAAGGAAACGATTCTGCAGAACTCATCAAGACTTCCAGATCTGCACATCTCCGAAGGGTATGTGTACAGGCGGATGGAGCCACGGACTGGCGACCCAGATCAAGCCGATGCAGCCTGGAAGCTTTGGGTTCCAACAGAACTGACGGACGAATTAATATCTAATGCGCATCATCCTCCAATGGCAGCACACGGTGGAATTGGCAAGACATTAGCAAGACTACGTCAATTTTTCTATTGGCCGAACATGTCTTCCCAAGTCCGAAAAGCCGTCGCTGCATGCGAGGTGTGTAAAGAAACAAATGCTCCCAATCATATCCTGCGCCCTGCGATGGGTAAATTACCGGCAACATACCGACCTTGGCAAAGAATCTATGTTGACCTCCTTGGGCCGTATCCTCGAACGAAGGGGGGCAACATAGGGATTCTGATCGTTCTGGACCACCTCACTAAATTCCCTCTGTTGCATGCTGTGAAGAAATTCGCAGTAGGCAACATTGTTAAATTTTTCGAATGTGAGGTCTTCCATACGTTCGGGGTCCCAGAAAGCGTCCTCTCGGACAACGGACCCCAGTTCTGTGCAAAAGAATTCAGGACACTATTGAACAAGTATGGGGTCGAACACATTCGCACAGCCTGTTACTCTCCACAAGTCAACGCATCCGAGAGAGTTAATAGATCGATCCTGGCGGCTATTAGAGCATATTTAAAGGAGGACCACCGGGAATGGGACCTGTATTTAAGCCACATAGGCTTCGCTCTTCGGAGCGCTGTCCATTCGGCGACAGGCCATTCCCCTTACCAGCTTATGTGTGGTCAGCCTATGGTCAGTCATGGATCGGCCTATCAACTCCTCCAGAAGATGGGTGATTTAAAAGGAGAGAACAAGGTGGGCGTGTGTGAGTCCGATAGGATGCTTCTGTTTCGGGACGAGGCCATCAAAAATATACGAGCAGCTTACGACCAGAGTGCCCAATCCTATAACCTACGAACCAGGAATATAACGTTTCGGCCTGGTCAGGAGGTTTATAGGAGGAACTTTTCGCAAAGTGCTTTTAAGAATTGCTACAATGCCAAATTGGCGAAGAAGTTCTTAAAATCACAGATTGTGAAAAGCGTAGGCAACTCCCTCTATGAGCTGGAAGACCTCCAGTGGCGTAAGCTGGGCGTATATCACGCCAAGGACATAAAACAATAAGCACGACACGAACAATAAAGAAAGTGATGCCCGGCTAGCTCAGTTGGTAGAGCATGAATCTCAGGGCGTGGGTCGAGCCACACGTTGGACAGGTTTCCTCCAGCTATCCTTCCGCTTCATCTTGGCGAGAGATGAAGTGAAAGGATACCTGTTTTGTAACGGACACCTGCTTTAGTTTTATTAAACCTAGAAAAAAAAAATAAAATAATAAATAAATCTTAAATGAATCTTAAAAAAAAAAATTTGTTTCTGACTGCATTTTCAATTGCAATCAGAAAACGATAGCGGTGAAATTATCGGTTTCCTCGGTCAATCAACTTGTTAACAAAACAAGTGGCAGGTTGGTTGACTGGGAAAAACCGGTAGGCTTACCGCTATCACCAATTTGATAATGTGATTGCAATTGGAAATGCAGTCAGTCGGCGTCAGAACTTAAAATAAGGCAGAGCTTTGCCACTTATTTGAGAGTTTTTTTTTTTAATTTTAATTTAGTTTAAATCAGGATGAAAATAAAAACATATTATAATTTTTATGATAAAACAGATTTAGTAAGGAATAAGCAAAAGTTCAAGTGTATCTTGACTGGGAAACAATATATGTATATCAACAGTTTTTTTTTTGGCCAATTATGTAGTAAATTTATTCCTAGTATAAATTTATTTATTTATTTATTAATATAGAAAAATAAACTTACCTGTGAAATTACCTTTCTGAGCAAAAAAAAAAAAGACAACAGCAAGTGTTAAGTTTCGAGGTGTATCTTAAGTAAAGCATCTTCAGATTTTCCAAACCAGAGTAAAATACCCACATTTAGGAAAAATTGTGGCACCTTGAGGTTTGTGAAGGAATTCAAAAGCTGGTTTTATCTTTTTTGAATAACCTAGTCTTGAACCTTTTCTTTGGCAACAATACAAATCAAAAGGAGGGAGCGAAATAGTGAATCCAGAACTTACTAAGCAAGAGAAGTATTTTAAGTAGTAATTGATTTTTTTTTTATATGTGAAATTATCATATTATAAAAGGGTTGTATATTATATAAGGGATTAAGTTTTGTAGAAGAAAAAAAAAAGAAAGAAAGGGAAATTAAAGGTAGTACATAACTGTAAATAAATTAAGTTTCTTCCTGTAGGAAACCAGATTGCTGGGCCCAACAAACCTGGAGTCAAAAGTGTTAGTAAGTTTTCATATAAAAAAAAAAAGGAAAAATTTTTATTTTTTTTGCTTATACTACCTTTTATTTGCAAAATATCATCGTGCTTAAAAATTTGTTTTTGTAGTTTTGATTAGGTTGTAAAAAAAAAAGAAAAAGAAGAAAGGAATTCTTGGTTGAACTAAATAAGGATATTTTTATTACATATACCTTCATATACTAATTAGATTGTTTTTTTTAACTAATATTAGCACCTATTTGGATTTGATTGCTTTTCTTTCGCTATATCGTAAGTTTGTACATATTTATTCATAAGAAAATTAAATTAGTAGAATATTCTCCATTTGGTAACTTTAATTAATGATTTTTTTTTTTCTTATTACAATAACTAATGTAAAAAGAAAAAAAAAAACTAGACTAGTGGTTTTCTCCATGTTTTGGGTTTAGTACAATTTTTTTTTGGAATTCATTAGACTTTAATATTAGCTAAGTTCGGTATGATAACCATACATATGTATACATATAAATATTAATTTTTGTTTGAATTTAATAAATATCATAATCATGTTTGAATAAGAAATTTTTTTATTAAGATGTCCTAATCCCCTTTTCCCTTAAATTTTTTTTTGTTTCAGGTCAGGCGGCCCCGTCATAGGATGGACGAGCAAAGGGGCCTAACTCCTTTGTCTCAAATTCCTTATTTTTCAATCATTTAGTTATTTTGTTTTCTCTTTCTGCGGCCTTAACCCCTTTTATTCGAGCCAAGCGCTCTTTTCTTAGAAATTTCTCCTTTTAGTAGCGAGATTCAGCCCAGTGTGTCAGTGGCAAGAACCACCCCTTTGATTCTACCGCTATAGCCGAGGATAGCAAGCTCGCTACAACCGCCACATAAACGACACCTGGTAAATCGTGCCTATGATTGGTCCTCAGGGGTATGGGCCCCTGCAAAAATCATATGGTCACATAACATGGCGCCCAACATGGGGCTTACCCGAAGTTGATATGGTATAACATATCAATGTAGGATTAGAAGATCCGAGGTGTAATATGATAAATATGAAAATGGAATGCTGATACCCGAAACAATGACGCAGCTGCCATATCCACAGAATTTATTAAAAATGATTTTTTGTAAATGTAAAACCGGATGTAGGGCATCTTGCGGGTGCAGGAAAAGTGGATTGAATTGCAGTGTTGCTTGTTTAGAATGCAATGGCAACAGTTGTTCAAATCCTTCACCAATAATCCAAATAAAAGAATTCGATGAAGACGATGATAAAGTTAATGAATAATAAAATATTTAATGAAATAGTTTTATGAAAATATTTATGAAACAAAACAATAAATATTAATTTTTTAGAGAAATCTCATCTGCTCTTTATTTACTGAAAAAACCCCCTTAATGTAAAAAAAAGTTATAAAACTCAATGTTAGGGTCAGGTATTCTTTATGTAGAAAGTGTGTACCAAGTTTGATGTGAATCGGTAATGTAGTCTTTGAATGGCATTGATCACCGGTTTTAAAAAAGTAGTTTTGAGAAAAACGCGTTTAAAGATTTTAAAAGCTTATTACTTGCCTTATTTGCCTGGCTTTATTTACCTGATAACTTCGACAGTTTTGCTTAGATTGACTTCAAATTTTGGTATTATATTTTTGAAATATCAAGCTAGAAGAAAAGTTTAAAAAAAAAAATTCGAATTTTCAAAAGTGCTAAACTATACACCCCCCCTTAACATAATTAAAAAATCGGAAGCGGAAAATTTTGATGGGTAGACTTTTTTATTTGGGCTATTAGCAATGCAATAAAAAAAATTTCACGAAAATCCGTTCAGTGCAACTGGGTTCTGAGGTTTTGGCATTTTTCTGTCCTACGACACTCTATTAAATGAAACTCCCAACACCGTTATCTGATATAAAACTGACTGTTAAAACCCAGTCAGGGTATCGTTACTGTTCCACCTTTACTAAGAATTATAAACACTTACAGCAATTTAGATGCTTTCAAATTACCAGGGCAATAAATGTTAACTTTCAAAGTATTTCGTTTCTTCTTGAACGTCCTCACCGTTGGTTTTCCCTTCTATTATGATCCTTAATTTTTTTTTTGTTTTATTTTAAATTTCTTTATTTTAATTTCGGGTGCAAGATGTACCATAAAGGCAGTATTGTTTTACTTTCTCCCTTTCTTTATCATTTCCTGTATATTATTTTATTTATACTCTTAAGTTATAAGACGTTCTAAGAATTTTTTTTTTGAATATTGTTACAGCACGGTTAAGATACCTGACTGACTCTGTAATTTAGCACGGTTTTCTATTTCTTCGTGTTCTTCAGCAAATATAAAAGCTAAATCTCTAGAAATTGATGATGAACGAGACTCTACTTCTTTCCCTTCCTCTTCATAATCTAACAAAGTTTTAGGTTATTCTAAAAGTTTTTTTTTGAGACAATTTCTGATTTATAAAAATAGTGCTGATCTGAAATCAGTAACTTTGGTCACTGAAATTCAACTATTTTTCATTTTTAAAGCCTTGAGTTTTCTTGAAACTGTTATTTTTTCTTCTTTTCATTTCGTTCCATATTTCTTTTATGTTATTTTATTATTTTTGTTTATTACTTTATTCTTTGTACCCCTTATAAAACTCAAGTAAAGTATAGTCTTTGATTCATCTTAAATAAACGACTAAAAGTGTTTTAGCATGACGGAAGGGCATCTCGACAGGAAATATGGGGTACCTTACAGTTCCTCATATTAGCCTGATTGAGACCGTCTTGCAAAACCCCCCTTAAACAAATATCCACTAAGTTTAAACTCATCTACTTCTGAAGTATTAGAAGTTGAATTCACTCCATTATATGGCTGTATAAACATTAGGAATTATTTTTTTTTTTTCCAATCCATGTATTTCGTTACATTTTTTTAAATTTTTTTTTCTATCATTCCATTTCTTTTCAATTATCATCTAAATGATGATAAAATATTTGAGGTTATTTTATTTTCTTTAGTTAGTTATTTATCGGTTCGGTTACTTCATTTTTTGTTTCATATTAGCACCAATATTATGATAATCATCGGTGCTGTACTCTATATTGATAGTCTCTTCTCGTTTTTCATGTCGCCACTACTGAGGACAGTAGTTTCTCCGGAAATTATCTCATTGACTTTATATATATATACATATTGGATATAATTGGACGCCATTTACGTTGATTTTAAAAGTAAAAATATTTTTTCAGGCTATATTGCCATTTACCTGAGTTACATTTTGCAGTTAATTAGGTCGTACTAAGTTAAGTCTGCAATTTTCACGACTTAAATTTGACTTAACTGTCAGCGAAGCAGAATTTGTGTCAATTCTACTAAATTGTATGTCAAATACCTTCGAAAAGAACTACTTTATTAAATTTTTCTTAACCCTCTCGCTATTAGAGTCACATATATATGACGAACCGATTTTCTTTGCTGGGCCCGGTATCGCAAATATTTGATGGGTATTCATTTTCAAATTTACAAGCTTTGGAAGTAATTGAAACGAATTTTGTACTAGAATTTGATAATTGGTTATACTGACAAGGAAAGGTCTTCCGGTGTCCCCATCCGATTTTATTAACTTTTTGATATGTTATTATACATCTAAATCTAAAGATAGGCACTCATTCAGTGCACATAGCTCCGCGGGTAAAATTTTTGACTTCATAGACTCACGTCAAAGTCAACCATCTCCTGTTTAACTGAAGATATTAAATTTTGCCAATCAACTTCTCCACATTCCTCCATATCAAAATATTGTAAATTACTAAGGCTTGTCTGAGGTAGTAAAGGTTTTTCATTTTTCATTAATTCCGTAAAGTTTGAATTTTTATTATAGAACTTTCTGAAATTAATTCTGTTATAATTCCAATATCATTATTTTTAATATAAGAATTAGAATTAATATTTGATTCGAATTCATTCAAAAGATTTTCAATTTCATTATAAATATTACTACTGCTGCTTGGGGCACTTAAATATATTGATGTTTCATTTTCATATATCTTATGATTGTCAGTATTTTTTTTTTTTTGCTCGCTAGATTCTTCCTGTTGTCACCACAAATGCCAATAATTACATCATTTTTTCTATATGGAATTAGTATATAAGCTATGTAAACATCTGGTTGATCACAACCAATTCAAAATTCGATTTCCTTCCAACAGCTGCTCTTCTCTTCTATTACCGCTGCAAATGTCATTGAATTAGTATTTTTGTCAAAAATATTTACTGTAACCGCACTAAGGAAGTTTTAATTTCGACTGAACAAAACTTGCCAAAAATACCTCAGGGTCAATTTACTACATTCAACTTGTCAACTTGTCAAATACCTGGCGCAAAACCAAATAAGTGGCGTACCAAGGAGGCTTTGACATCGACGGAATCCAAGACGGGGTGCATCTCGGCAGAAACGTGTGAGGAACCTTACAGCTCCTCATACTGATCTGACTGAGACCGTCTTAGAAACCCATACATAAATAAATAATAACTCCTTTGTATAATACTTTCTTTTATATATTTTTTTTTTTTTTTGACTTTCGTCCTCCTTTTATGGGATTGCATCATAATAACCACCATTACTCTCTCCGTTTGGAATAATCCAGATAATCCAGATTTAAACAACTACCTGACAGACTCACGTAAAACTACATTGTTATCAGACGTCGTTGGGGTAAGATGCTATGTGCTTCCCTACGTCACCTTAACGCTAAGAGACATATCATTGCTCACTCCTGACCTCTATTATGTTCTGGTTACTTTTACCAGCAGGTTACATATTCTCTAACCCTGCACTACCCTCTGTACCTGTCACGCTGTTTTGACAAACCGCTACATAAAATATTTAGTCATTTTTTTTTTTTTTTGTGTTGTAATTGAGGTTTTTACCAAGGCGGCGGGCATCTCGACAGAAAAGTATGAGGAATCTCCTACTACTTCATATCATTCTGATTGAGACCGTCTTGGAAACACATCATGAAACCAACTTTCCTTGGGTTCATCAAAAGAACCACTTTGGGTACCTACCTTTTTCGTTACTTATTTATTTATCGATCAAGGCTCTTCTTTTCTTTGATTGTGTGAACTATATTATAAGAGGACAAAAAATATTTTAAATGTAATTTTCCATAATATGTATGCTTACAAACATTTACTTAATAGTTGAATTTATGTTTTAATAACACTAAAAATTAATTTTAACACACACTTCTGTCGACGCCATGAGAACTCTGCGCATTTTAACTTTAATATACGAATACCATAGCGTTAGTGTGACTGCATTCTAAATTCTCAGTCGCCTGAATCCAACTTGTGTCATTTGGCACACATGGAAAATGCTTTATTCCATTTATAATATGACTAAAAACTTAATTTTGGGATAGTTAGGTTTACATTTGCACCTACCATGCTCTCTTTCTTCTCCCTGGAGGTAAGGGATGCTAGAATATGCCTTCGGTACACCTGGCTGTCGTAAGAGGCGACTAAAAGGGACTCTCGGCAACTTAAATCTTAAATTTTCTTTTTTTTTTCTTCTCTTTATTTCTATTTTATCGAGTGCAATTGTATCAATATGACGGGATTTTCAAGCAGGTCTCGTAATCCGGTGTCGATACACCTACCTGTCGTAAGGAGGGACTAAATGAACCTTATACCTATTCACCACCATACTTGATAATCCTAAACGCTTGATTTTTTTTGGGAAAACTTGAACTACTCTGATCCCTCACAACTTTTCTTTAGAGAGAATCCCTCACTAACCGCAGGGATTCTCTTCCTCAAGGGGGGAAGATATGTTATGTAAACTTTTCAGGCACCCCTATTACCACCATATTTTTACCCAATCTTCACACAGTCTGACACCAAATTTCTACCAAAACCACACCAAAATGTAGACAAAAATTTCTACTTTTACCTAAATTACATTATTTTCTCATTTTCTCAGGCTAAAATTACTTTGTTGAACTCTAAATCGCTAAATTTACTAATTTTACCTTACGGCTATATGTTTCCAGGCCTAAACTCACTTAAATGAAAAAAATTTCAAGTTTAACCATTTTTAAATACCTAAATACAGGAAAAATCTAAAAGTGCTCCGATTTAACCCATTCAAGTTTGCCTCAACTGCATTTTTAATGCGCTTTCCGAAAATATAAAAATCACCCCGTTTGGCGCCACTTTAACTACCCTGAAACTTATAAAAATCACCCTAAATAAAATTCATTAAACTTACCTTTTTTTTGTTGTTGTGTGCTACTTTGTTGCAAACAACAAAATTTTTTTTATCTCAGCGGAAATGCTGAGGAATGTTTATGTGAACGACTCAAGAGTCGATCACATAAACATTCTTATATAAAATCAGAGCACATGAAATTGTTGTTGCTCTACTTTTGCTTATATGATTGACACTTGAGTCGATCATATAAGCAAAAGTTTAAAGTATTATTTTTTCACTTACCTTTTGTTGTTGTTTCCTGTTTTTCTGTCTGGCCAAGGGCCGTTGGCCATTTCTTTAGGGGCATGAGAAAAAGTTCATGCATGGTAAGCAAAACAGCTGACCATGCAAGAATTTTTTGATTGTAAAATTATTGCAAGGGATTTTGGGGGCAGTCGGTTTTTGGAGTCTGTTTATGAGAGACGGGTTTTGGAGTTGGTTATAAGAAAAAATAGATAAAAATATGTTTTTGGTGTAAAATGAATAATAGTAAAATAATAAAAAAAAAGGAATTGTGTAATTAGTTTATAGAACTGCTAAAGTTTTAATTTAAAATATGTCAAATTGATTATGCTTGATTATAAGAAAAAATAGATAAAAATATGTTTTTGGTGTAAAATGAATAATAGTAAAATAATAAAAAAAAGGAATTGTGTAATGAGTTTGGAGAACTGCTAAAGTTATAATTTCAACCAAGTCAAACTGGTTATCCTTAATATTTTAAAAGAAAAAAACAGAAAAAAACAGTAAAAATATTTTTACTGTAAAATGAATAAGAGTAAAATAATAGAAATATAAAAAACAAAAAAGGAGAGAAATTGTGTATTAAGTTTTGAGAACTGCTAAACGTTTTAATTTCAAATAAGGCAATTTGTTTACCCTTAATATTTAAAAGTAAGAATTAATTGATTTAAATTATTAATAATTAAAGTATCTTTTATTGTAAGCCAAAAAAAAATTAATGGGGAAACAAAGGCAATAAAACATCTTCCAGATTGTAAAATAAAATTATTTCATTCTTTAAATCATGTAATTTTATTCACTGAATTATGGCATTTTAATAAAATAATAAACACCTAAAATAAAAGTTATCAATAAATAACAAAACCAAAGTCTCACTTCAAATCAAACGAAAACCTGTGATATTTTCTTCTGATTTAATGTCCCTCAAGTTCTTTTTTTTTTGGTGAATCCAAGCCACCAATTGAATCACACGACAAACACAAACAAAGAGATTAACAAAAAAAAAGCATAACACTTGTTTTCGTTTCTTGTGTAAGAGTGGGTCATATAAGTAAAAGGTGGGAATTTACTTCTATTTTTTTTTTAAATTAAAATTTATATTAAATATTATAAGATTTATTATGGAAAAAAGAAATTCGTTATTTGAATATAATGAATTCAGCTAGTTAAAAAATTTTTTAAAGGGTTAAACGTTATAGAAAAATATTAGATGCTTTTTATTGTTTTGAATTGTTTTACTTCCTTAATTTCATATATTGAAACCCAAATATACAAAATTTGATTACACATTATGGTAATGGCAACATAAATATAATTTGATTTAAGTAGTATACGAGTATGCTACGATAACTTTACCTGGTAGGTCTTAAGTACATATTTCAATTATTTTTATAATCCGCTTAAGCTTTCAAAAAAATTCAATATTATTTTTTGTAGCTATGTTTCTTATATGTCAAAAAATGTCACATCACTAAATAAAAATCTATTAAATAATTTTGGTATGTTTATATGAATGTGTAGTATTTAGCTATCTTGAAGTAAGGCAGTAAGGGCTCTATTTAAAGGTATGCATACTAAGAGGATTTTTTGTTCCAGTTTATGCAGAGGTACAAGAAGAACTTTCTTTCAGTGACATTTTACTAGATTTTGGTTACACTTTTCTTCCACCCTTTTTTATTTTTAAATAAATAAATAAATTATTATGTTATTATACTATTTAAATTGTAATTTTTTAAAAACAAAGGACCTATAGTGTGATAATCGTAATTAAGGCCAAGATCTTATGTAATTTTTTATTTTTTTAACTCATAGCATATTCCCGTTGAGTGCCTACGAAATCAATCTTTTTGAATTCAACATTGTTTTTGAGTTACTGTTGAACACGATAAGAGCGATAAATAAAAATTAAAATGTTTTTCGTTGTTGTGGATACTTGACTTAAATTTTGGAATTGCTGTTAAGTATTCTCAGTTTTTCAGGAAAATATAAGATATAAGATTAATTTATTTTCAATTATTCTTTTTTCCTTTTTTTTGGTGGTTCATTATATAAACAAATAAAAATTATAATAACAAGTAACCAAAGTTTGTTTTTCTTCATTAATTTTGAGATATCCTAATCCTTTTTTTTTCTTTGGGATTTATTTTTTTAAGGTCAGAAGTTATAAAATGAATAAAGTAGCCTCCTATTTAGATTTATTTATTAAACCTATGGTACATGGCTTTAAAAATTCTGTGATTTAAGCCAATATTCCTTTTTTTCAATTTTATTAGTAAGAAAATCAAAAGTTATTGGTGGCAAGTAACTATGCCTAACGGGCTCCCTTTTATGCCAAGAGAATTTTAAACGGGATATGCTAACTGGTATACATTTTTAAAACGTTTTAAACAGTTGGTCTACCATTGTCCTTCATTCATTTTGGTGTTAAGCTCCTAAAATACTGAACTTTAGGAAGAGCTATTGAGATTTGAATTAGTAAACTGCTTGGATGACTGTAAAAAGCGCTTCAAAAATTGTTATATGGTTCTTAAACCACAGTTCTTTAATTTTTGTTATTAAATATTGTAAATAAATTTTGTATAATGCAACAATAAATCAATTTAGTAACATTAAAAAGGCTATATAACTATATTTATTGGAGATTTACATAGTTTTTTTTTCTCGAAAACGTAAAGCTCCTCTTGCATACTTCAAAAATATAAATATACAAAATAACTGCCCTTATCCATAAAAATCAGTGAAAAAATTAAGATCAACTGAAGCAAATTAAAGAACTTCTAAATCCATTTAACGCAAGCGGAGACGGAGCACTCGGCATTGATTTAGGAGAGCTCGAATGGGTCTCTTTGAGCGCTCAATTGCCCGCTGTGTACTACGAAGCTTGACAAATATTCTAATAAAATTGTCTATACACTTCAATGCAATAAACTTCAGGAATTTTATAATTTCTTCATTTATTTCAGGTATGACAAAATATAATTTAGAAAATTAGGAATTAACTTTCCATTTGCTCTTTTACTTATATAAATTTAACTTAATTTTTATATCAAGTTTTGGTATAATTAATTTTAGTATAATAAATATTGGTATACTATTATACCAATTGTCACACACAACAAATTTAGCCTTTCCCTTGGTCTAATCAACAAAATCTCCATACATAAGTCTACACACACAGAGGAGAGTACATTGATATGACAGTTGAACTTTTGAATTGTATGGGGTTAATAGGGCAAACTTTGAGATCGAAAAAAACATATAACGCACGATTTTAGAATTTTTTAAATATTTTTCCCGGCATCAGGGGCTCGATATTTATCTAAAAAACAATAAATCATTTTGGGGGGGCACAAATCGTGTTCTAACCTTCATTGTGGGTTTTCTGCTGCGAGTTGGCCTGTGTAGATCCACTCTAACGAAGAGCCCAGAAGGTGTGGGACTCTGGCCTTAGTTTTTTATGAAATAAGTTTTTTTTTGAGTCGATTTTTGGATGTGACCGGAGAGGTCATGATTGTCTTGAAAATAAATATTTTTTGCACTTTAATTTTAATTCAAGGAAAAATAAATTTTGTTTAATATTTCTTCGCCAAAATTCACCTGTTGTTTGATTAAATTTTACTTAGAAAAGAATTTTTTTATTGTGTATTAAGCTGTTTAAATATTTGAAAATTAAACATTACGTTAAAAAAAAATTCTATTCTGTTGCATAATTCTTAATTATTGACTAAGAAAAAAACTATTGAAGAAAGAAAAAACCACTGTGGATTTTATTGAAAATAAGCAATCAAAATAATTTAATACTTTGTGTGCCACATGAAAAACAAAAAGTTTCAAAGCAGGATAATAATATCTAAACTAGTGATACGCAGTTACAATACAAAGGAATATCCTGATGATGGGGAATTGTTTCAGTAATGAACGTGAAATTGGGAGAAGAAACAGAAATAACAAACATTTGGAAAGTTATTAAATAGAAAAAGACAACAGAGCCATCAATAAATTTATACATTCCTAAGAGAAGTTTTTTTCTATTGCATTTAAACTATAATTTCACACTAATCATCTTAATATTTTATTCAATTTATTTTATGATAGGAAAAATTTGAGTATATTTAATTTGTTTGTCTTACCTATTTGCTACAGTGAAATGCATTTAAAATTTTATTTTATTTAAGATATCCAAACTATTTACTTTTCGGTAATAACAAGGAAAAGAAAAATAAGAGAAAATGTTTTTTGTTTGATGGTTGATGTACACGGATATTGTTTTAAAAATTTATAATAATATAAACTAACAATATCGAGTTAATTAAAATAATTTTATTTAATTGTTATAGTTACAATACTTATAATCTCTCTTCTTAAATAAATTTTTGAATTGGCTAATAAGACCTTATTTTGATTATGTAGGGGAAATCATAATTTAAATTTTGCGTTTATTTAAATAAATTTAAGTAGGTTGGACAGTTATGGATTTGTCAAGCAAGCTGTGAAAGTTTACTTGCTTGGCATATCCGTAACTGTCAGTTAGTTAGTAAAAAAAAACAGTTGTGGTTAATCAATTATGTTATATTCTAGCCGCTTAGAGAAAGTTTCATAATAATAATTACAAAATTTTTATTTAATTTGTGAAATAGAAAACAGTTTTTGTTAGTTAATTATGTGAATTTATATTTCATTTATGAAACGAAATAACCTTAATAATAATAATTTTTTATAAAATTTATATTTAATTTGAAAATATAATATCTATAATAATAATAATTTGTTATAAAATTCATATTTAATTTGTGAATAAATAAATTTATATTAAATAAATAATAATTTATTAAATGAATAAAATATATGTGTAATTTAAAGAAGATGGTTTAATTAAATAATATTGGATGATAGTATATGTGGTATCTAATTACTAACCATAAGTGTTGGCCCCGACAAGTCGGTAGCTACCAAAAGATTGTTTTAGCACGACTTTTTAAAAAATATATTTAAAAAAAAAAAAAAACAAGAATTAAAAAGAATTTTACGAATTTCAAGAAAGAAGGATTAATGAAAAATTTTCAAGTTTCATGAAAGAAAAATTAAAGAAAATTTTACAAATCTAAAAAAAAACAAAACAAAGAAAATTTCAAGATTTGAAGAAAGAAAATTTTACAAAATACAGTATATACGATAGAGAACTTCTGGCAATATACAAAGGTATTAAATATTTCAGATATCTTCTCGAAGGACAAATTTTCACTATTTATACCGATCATAAGCCTTTAGTGTTCGCTTTTAGACAAAAGCCAGAAAAAGCCTCACCCAGACAACTGAGACATTTGGACTTTATTGGTCAGTTTTTCACAGACATCAAACATATCTCTGCTTCTGAAAACATTACTGCTGATACACTCTCTCGTATTATGGTAATTTCATGTTCTTCAGCGATCAATTATGAGTTAATAGCGAAATCTCAATTAAAGGAGGAAGAATTTAAAGAGATTTTAAATAATAAATCTTTAAAATTTTCAAAATATCCCATTTCTAGAACAGATTTAAAAATTTTTTGCGAAACATAGACAGGTTATATTAGACCTTACATTCCTTTGGACTTTCGTACTCAAGTTTTTAAAACAATACATGATTTGGCACACCCTGGTATAAGAGCAACTAGAAAAATGATAGCTAAAAAATTTTTTTGGCCTTCTATAAATAGCGATAGCAAAAAATGGGCTAGGTCTTGTCTAGCCTGCCAAAAAAGCAAAATTTCGCGACATGTCAAAAACACGGTTGGTACATTTGAACCCGTTTCTTTTCGTTTTGACACCATCCATATGGATATAATTGGTCCTTTACCAATATCTCAAAACTTTTGATATTGCCTCTCTATCATCGACAGATTTACACGATGGCCAGAAGGCATTCCATTAAGCAATATTTCAGCAGAAACGTGTGCTGAAGCTTTATGCCAAGTTTGGATATCACGTTTTGGGGTTCCAAAAACTATAATAACCGATCAGGGTAGACAGTTCGAAGCCAACTTATTTAGGGAATTATCTAAAATGCTGGGTTTTAAAAGAAATCGAACTACTGCATATCATCCGCAATCTAACGGATTTCTTGAACGTTGGCATAGAACGTTTAAGACGGCAATCTGAACGTATAGTTCTAGTTCATGGTCAAAAATTCTTCCCTTTGTACTATTAGGTTTAAGAACAGTTTATAGAGAAGAGTTTCAAGCAAATTGGGAATTAATCATGATATAATAAAATAAAAGATATTGACAATCATTCATCGAAATAAAAACTATCCTATCTCTCAAGTTGGACCAAACAAAGCATGGAAAAATTTCATTAAAACCGGTTGAGTAGTTTCGGAGATTAGCGTAAACCAACATCGTGATACGAGATTTTTATATATAAAGATATAGCGTGGTCCATTTAAAAATTGGGATTTCATTTTGCTATAAAAAAAAACGACTCAATATTTTTCAATGGTTGAACATTTATTTAAATTTATTAAATTTATTTATGAAAAATAATTTCGGTCAAATGACCACCACGGCTTGCTTGGCAGTAGGCTATTCGATCCACCCAATTTTTGAGTACATTTTCGATTTTTTCGGACCTTATGTCAGCAATAACAGCTTGAATTTCGGACTTAAGTTCGTCAATTATTTCGACACTGTTGGCGTAACATTTATCTTTCAATGCAATCCAAAGAAAACAATCCAATGGTGGGCGATACAGGAGTCGTCATGACATGCACAACTTTTTAAATGTCAAAAACTCACGCACACATTAATGACTCTATGCATACACAACCTGAAATTGGACTAATGCATCCTCGTGTGCCAGGTAGTAGAAAAGCTGCCTTCGAAAAGTTATGCATGTCGTGACAACTCGTCTGTCACCCCCCATTAAATTACAAGTCTTTCGAAAAGTATAATTTGTACCTTTAAACTAATTTCATCGCATTTATAATGCATTATTATATAAGGTATGTCATTTTAATATAATAAAACGAATTAGAAAGAGTAACTTTTATATTTTCAATCAAAATGTCAAACTTTGAAAAACTATTGAGTATAACCGCCACTCAGAACTACTATAATATCGCTTATAATTCGCTGTCTAAATAGCTAATCTAGACACAGCCTAAATTTTGAACAATGACGGGTGTAAAATGTCAAAAAAACATTTGTATGTATTAGAAAAGCTGCTCAAGAATCCACTTTAATATGGGATTATTTTTTTAGTGTCGAAAAGTGGCTTCAAACTCACTGCTCTTTATAATTCTCGCCCGTAACTTCGAAAAGTTGTGCATGCCATGACAACTTGTGTTTCACCCCCCAATGATTGTAGTCAATATTCTTCTGAGTGTAACCACGCCTCAGATCGCCTATAATTCACTGTTGTCCAAATCGCTAATGTAGGCACCAAATTAAAATTATATTGAAGGTAATTTGAGTAAAATAAATTATAATTGTATATATTTTTGTTAATAATTTAAGTAAAATAAGCTAATGTTATAATTGTATAAATTTGTGTTAATAATTTAAGTGAAATAAGTTATAATTGTAGGTATTTATTTTTGTTAATAATTTAAGTAAAATACCTTATAATTATATTTATTTGTGTTAATAATTTAAGTGCAGTATGACTATAATAAAGAATTAGTTCTCATTTGCTTTTAAATGTAGTAATTTCAATATTGAAAAAAATTAAAAAATAAATTGAAATTTGAAAATATTCATGATACTACTTCATAATTTTTTCTGTACATAAAATTATGTAGTTTGATTTGCAAAAAATAATTTTAGTCAAATATATGCTGGCTTCACCGTAGATGGTTGTTCAATAAATTCAACTTGTTACGCAATATATTCATCATTAAAGTCATCTTCAGTATATGCGCTATTGCTATTGATAAAAAAATTGTGTAAAACACAACAGGGAAAGACATTTTTTTTAACTTCAATTTCATTTAATCTAATAGAACTTGAAACTTGTTCGCTAAAATACCAAAAGCCCGTTCGATTGTCTGCAAAATTCTGTAAAAAAATAGTTTTAATAATGTTAATTGACTACCTACCGCTTGTTTTGGTTGCAAAATGTCAAAAATTCAAGCACACATTAATTACTCTTTGTATACACATCCTGAAAATGGACTAATGTATCTTCGTGTGCCTGGTAGTAGAAAAGCTGCCTCCGAAAAGTTATGCATGTCATGACAGCTCGTGTGTCACCCCCCAATGGCGTTAAATCACAGCTTTTTGGTGGCCAAGTCACATCAACATATTTGCTGATTATTCGATTTCCGAAGTTAGGGCGCAAAATATCTAATTATGGCGTTCATTGTATAACGCGTAGCACCATCTTGTTGAAACCAAATATTGTCCAAGTCTTCGGCTTTATTTTTTTAAAGAACCAATCATTCAACTCTGCACTGCACTCGCCATCACCTAACAGTCACTCTTTGTGTGTGCATTGGGTTCTCTACGATAACGTGCGGGTTTTCTGTGCACCAGATATGACAGTTTTGCTTATTAACATAACCACCAAGGTAAAAATGAGCTTCGGCAAGGTTTTTTTTTAAATTTCTCACTGTTTGAGTAAAAGAAAATAATAATAAATAAGTTTTCAATATTTCCCAACATTATTCAAGTGATAGCGTCCCATTTCGTAAATTCCATAGATTTTACTAATTTATTTGTTACTTCTCGAATGACATATAACGTTTTTGAAGTCAAATAATAATCGGCAGTTAAAATTCAAATGCACAAGCTGGACCACCCTATATAAAATTATATTTAAATTAAGTTAAATCTTATAAGTATCCTGGTTCCAAATACATCACGACAAACATTTAAATATATGTAAGACATTATAAATCCTATACACTTCAGAAACGGCTAAATTTTTCGGCTTTTCTGCTTGTTTTACATGCATGCACTTATTCACTCACAGAAAATTTCATTTGTAAGTATACTTGATAGGTTATGCCTTTAGATTCATGTGAATGACAGACGTTTAGTTTATATAAAATAAAAACAAGTCTGCTAACTGGAGAAAAATTAAGCGGATGCAGAGTTTTTGACAGAAGGTAAAAACAAACAGAGCAGCCCAATAGAAATAGAGAAAATAATTTATAAGAAAGAAGGAAATCGTGGGGAATCGGAAATCTTGGTAAGTGCAGTGAGATTAAGACTAGCGAGAAAGAATCCAGGGCATATTGGGTGAAGAGGAGCAGACCTATTTTAGTGTGATGTGTAGTGTGAATGTGGTGCGGGACACGGGGCCATGGTTTGGAATGGTGCCACGGTGCAGTGCTCAGTTGCGCAGTTGGTGTCTCTACGTTATGGTACCAGGTGAGCTGGGGATTGGCGTTTCCACCTCAGGCACCTTGGAGAGCAAACGCACCCTGGATTAACGATGATGGCGTTTCCTCTCGGCCATCGGAATCCAACTATGCCTCCGTCTACTCGCCTAACTAGCTAAGCTGTTATAATTATATGTATTCCTGGATAGAATGGAAAGAAAAGTTGCAGAACGCTTTTCCTCCGCAAACTGGTTTTCATGAGATACTGGTGAAAGTGATAGAACGACGTAAGCGGGCAAATGAGAGCTACGAAAGGTACTATCACGAGAAAATGTTTGTACTGAAAGCTTGTGAAGTCACAGGAGCAAAGGCTGTCTCCTGTATAATTGGAGGTATAAATGATGGAATTATCAAAACGGGGGCAAAGGCCGGAGGTTATAGAACACCCGAAAAGTTATATCGCTACCTACGGGATGTAAATGATGAGTATCCATCATCATACCAGGCCCAACGCATAAAAGATAATTCAAGAAGACATTATAAAGCCTACAAGGAAGCTAGAACCGAAAAGCAGTCGTTAGTATAAAAACTTATATGTTTCAAGTGTGGAAAACAAGGGCACTTCGCCAACAAATGTCAAGTACCAAGCAGTGTATCAAAAAGATGTACCCCTTGCAAAAGTCAGCAGCACAATGAGAATGACTGCCCAAGGAAAAAGAATAATGAACGGGTAAATACAATAGCTAGCAATCAAAAGTTCTACAAGAATATTAAAATTAACAAAATATACTCAAAAGCTTACATCGATTTCGGTAGCCCCTGTTCAATCGTTTCTAAAAGTGAAGCAGATCGAATAGGTAGAGAAATTAATTGCGCTGACAAAACAACATTATACGGTTATGGAAATGGAGTAGTGATAAGTGAAGGCTCTGCCATAATCCAAGTCAAAATTGATTATATTAGAGCAACCATTAACATTGCCATAGTAGCAAATGATCAACAAAATATACCAATAATCATCGGCAGAAATTTCACAGAACTACTACAAGTGGTCGTTATCAAAACAAATGACAAATTGCAATTTCTGGAAAATCAAGACAATATATGGACCATGTTCCCTAACGTAGAGGAAGACATAAAGAAAGTAATTTTGCGATCGACAAGTACTGCACTAATATCCCCACAGCACCTAGGAATAATAAGGTTAGTTTCTGATCAAAATAGCAGAGATGCATATATCAAACCGTCATGTCATTACGTTATCCAGAGGGCAAAGAAGCGTGTATACCACGATTAATAGTCAGCATCAGAAATAATATAGCAGCATTACCACTATAAATTCATCGAACCAAGACATGATTATCAGACAAAACAAAATGGTAGCGCGGGGTTGGCCTTATGTAGAAACAATACAGAAAATAACAGAAATAGAGAGTGGTCAGAATAATGCAAAAATAGGTTTAAGAATTTTAACAGCTATTTAACCAAATTTGAGGGGTATTGTTTTGAATAGAGGAGGTCTTATTCGAAAATTTGTACTAATTAGAAATTACATTGATAGTTTAATAGTTTAGTTTATTGAAAGCCCGTTTACATAATGGTAGTCAATAAATAGGTTGTATTTATTCCCTAACACGCATTTTACTCAACTGGATATTACTAGGGCAACTTCAAGGGTGAAATTTATTTTCATATATATTTAAAACGGCCATAATTCCACTTTGATAAAACATTTCCTAAATAATCAATTCTGGATAAAAGTATTTTACTGAAAAAGAATTTTAGTAGTTTTTTGCTCGTTTAAATACAGTTGTATGAAACTGCATTTATAATATTTACTATGCGTCTCTTCATGTACCGTTTTTTTTATTCCTAAAACCTGAAGCTCTATATTTTTTACACTCTTTATCTAGCACTTTAATAAAAGTTAGAGCATTATGACCTTACATAAATGAAACTGCATTTATAATATTTACTATGCGTCTCTTCATGTACAGTTCTTTTTATTCCTAAAACCTGAAGCTCTATATTTTTTACACTCTTTATCTAGCACTTTAATAAAAGTTAGAGCATTATAACCTTACATAATGGTTATAGCATTGGAGAAATAAAATAGTAATTATATATTTTAAAAGTTGGACAATATTCAAAACTAAGAATACCTTTCTCATAAGCACAATACATCAGTTACCAATGTTAAGTGTTTTTTAACTCATTAAGATATTGTTTAAATATGTGGTCAACCGCGAACTTCTAAGCAAATGTTGAAAAAACACTGAAAATAGATGGTACCAATAGTCAAACAAACATTTCGATTGACATACCTACTATATATGAATAAACAAGAAGTAAATGAAAATTACTTATTATTGAATATCCCCAGATGCTAAACAAAACAAAGATAGGCTTGACTACGTGTGTAATAAATAAAATAAATATAAAATAGACGTTAAAATTTTCATCGACTTATTATTTGCAAAATAACATTACCCCAAACAGCAATACAGTCAAGTAAATAATTTACGGCACAAATATAGTGCTCCATGTTTTATAGATCACATTCTACCGGCTACGACATAATATTAAAACTTATTAGGATGTTGTCTATAATAAAGTTTTTAGTTTGTTTGACCAAAAAAAGCAGCATTTTACGTTTAAAATACCCTGAAGTGCTTTAAAATATGATGGTGTGAATATTATACAATTATAATTTTTAATTAGTAGTTCGGAAAAAAATTCCCATTAAATATTCCAAAATGAGGAAGAGTTAACGTGGGTAGTACAAGGGCGAGTATTGGCATCGGGTTGAAAGAAATCTTTTACTATCAAAATTTTCTGATTAAATAATTAAATTAATCGAAAATTGAAAGGTCCCATTTACTCCGCGATTTGTCGCTATTATGCTCAGATAAAGAATTTAAATAGTCTCATAGGAAGGATTGCGGGCAATATTTTTCACGTTTTCTGATGGACCCCCTAAATACGAAAAAACCATTTTAAAAATTCTAAAAGTTGTTCTTATAGGTTTTTTTTTTAATTTTTATTCGGTTGAAAGCTGAAAAAGTCTTTTAATATTCTTACGGATTTAGGGGGTCGGTCTCCGCAAGAAAAAGTGAAAATTATTTGGGGGACCATGCTATGGAAATCTTGCTGATGTTATGATGGGAAACTCATCCCAGGGCTGAGACTCTGTCTCGATGAGAAGTGAGAATGAGAATGATAATGTCAAATTTTGACATATTTGCCATAGATTATATGTCAAAATCCGACTTGAACCGGTTTATAAATTCAATGAAACATTCCACATTTTCCCCATTTAAATAAACTGGATTTTGTTCCAGTCTAAGTTTTGCCACGACTTCTAACATTTGGTTATTTGATTTTATTTACCTTTCGCCGAATTTCTCTCGGTGTTTGTTAGCGTTTTAATCAGTGATATTTTATTTTTGATATATGACTAAAATATGAAAATTATTACCCAACAAAATCAATTTTTACTTACGTGGAATAAACACAACTGCATTAGATAAACAAAAATAAAAATTCCAAATATTCTAACCATCGTGTCAATTTAAATTTATACTTAACTCTTCAAAACAACAAAATTTTAACTAATTGATATTAGCATTTGACAAGAAATTCTTCTCATTCAGCACTGTATTTCTCACTCACCACACTTTAACGAGACAGAATCGCATTTTGGTGAATAGGGTGAATGAGAATGAGAAGTATAAATGTCAGTGAGGATGGAAACAAGATTTCTCATTCTCACTTCTCACCGAGACAGAATCCCAGCCCAGAGCTAGAAAATTATTATATATTTTCGACTCCCCGATGATATATAAAGATTACTTTTTATATTGAAAAATAAATGTTTTGAATGTTTCCTAAGCAATAATTGTTGGTAAAGTGAAGCTACTTCATCAATGAAAGAGGCCTACTTTTCAGACATAGCGACAATTTTCTCGATGAAAACATCATTAAATTTTGATAGAAAAGGGACGAAAAGTAGCTGTTATGGCTACCTTCTGCCGGAAAAACTTTTCGATGAATTCTTGCAAGAATTTGGCACTTATGTTTTCTCTGTGAGCTTCTCATTGCAGAATTCTTGCTATAAATTGCTGTGAAATAAATTTAAAAAAAAGGCAAAGTCAGAATGAAAAGTATATCTTTTTTAATGTCAATATTAATTATTTTTTAATTAACAATTTAACAATAACAATGTATAAAAACAATTCTATACAAAAAACAAAATAAAAATAATTTAGTTCACAGTTAACAGGTTATGTTATATTCAGTGTAGTGCTAGTGCCCTTAGGCACAACAGTTGAAATGCCCCACTCAAAATAATTTCTAATTATCTAAGTAAGGATTTAAAATAAAAATTATGTGTGCTTATTCATAACATTCACAGTGATTATATTGATTCATTAATTCTACAGTTAAATGAACCAAAATGGGATTAGAAATTCCATTTCTGAAATAATGCGATCCATTTTCTGGTTGAAATTCTCCACTTTGACTTTCATTAAAATGAACCTTGCTTTTTTTACGTTTAGAATCGTAAGAGTAGTTCTCCATAGTGATGAGCGAAATTGGTCTCGGTCTTGCGGTCTTGGTCTTGGTCTTGCAAATTTTGCAAGACCAAGACCGCGACCAAGACTCAACTCTTCAAGACCAAGGCTGATTTGTGCAAGAACAAGACTCATAACAAGACTTTTACCGAAGTCCGAGAAGTCCGAGAAGTCCGAGAAGTAATTGCTAAAAATACTTAGTAGATCCCCGAGAGAACTTTTTAATGTGCTGTTTTATTTTATCGAGAATAGAGTTTTGGTGTTTATCAAAACATTTTAAATATATACTTACATATTTTTGATTGAGTTTTGATTGAAAACTCAGTGATTTAACACTTCTAAACACTCATCTACAGCTCACGCTGATACGTAACATATATGAGTCATGTATGTGACTTTTCTATACGTATTGAATCTTTGCATTATACCTATAACGACTTATGTTCCTTATATTTTACAAGTCTATACGTTTTATAATTTCATACTTAAAACAAATGATTTACAACTTATGATCTTACATACATAAATACAGAGTTGTTATCTTCTAATGAGACAGAGCAAGAAGAAGAAACAATGTAGTGAAGATGAAGGCGAAGAAGTTAACGATAATATACCTCAAATTCATGACCCTTCTAATAGTATCATGAAAATAAGATCAATTTTTAGTAAAATTAGAAGAAGCGAAATTTTAAATCGAAAATTTCGTTCAGCATATGAAACCGCCGGCGTTCCAAATAATTTAATACCAATAATGGACTGTCCCACAAGATGGAACTCTACCCACGACATGCTAGGAGTGGCACTAAAACTCAAGGAAGGTATAATAACGTTATGTAGTATTGTGGATGACTTATCTAGTTTTAGAATCCCTGAGAAAGAATGGCAACTACTAAAAAAGATTCATCAATTTTTATTAAACTTCAAAATTTTGTCAACAAAGCTCGGTGGCGAAAAATTTGTGACTGTTCCTCTAGTAGTTGTTGCATTCAATCTTCTATTAGATGATATTGAAGCAACAGTGAAGAAATTGGATGACAAAGCTGAACGAACTGAAGAAGATAAAAGATTTATTATCAGTATTCAAGCTGCTCGGGATAAAATGCTTAAAAATTATCGAAAAACAAATTGGATTTATTGCACTGTACTGGTTCTAGATCCAAGACATAAAGCTGAAACATTTGATAAGACAACTTGGGGAAAAGAATTAAAATATGAAAGTATGCAAAAGTTTCAAGATATTTATGAAAATTATGGTAAAAAATAAACCAGCTCCTGAAGTAGTAATGGAAAAAGATGAAGATGCACAAAATAGTAATGTTGGTTTGATAGATTTCAATAAGTTGTATTCAATATCTGCTGAAGATTCGAAAGAAGAGCTTGAAAAATATTTACATCAGGAGAGAGCTTTAGTAACTGAAGAAATCTTGACCTGGTGGAAGCTACATCAACTGAAGTTTCCGGTTTTAGCAACGATTGCTCGATTTTAGCAACGATTGCTCGCGCTTATTTGTCTATCCCAGCAACATCAGTTCCTTCAGAAAGGCTCTTTTCTAAAGCATTTTTGGTCATACGTAAACATCCGAACAGATTGAACAATGAGTCAGATCGATGGTTACTTTGTATCAACTCTTGGGCCTCCAAAATATAAAAAGTAACATAATCCTAAATATCATTAATTAATTAGAAAAACAATTTTTTTGTATTGAATAAAATAAAAAATAAAAAGTTAAGCAACACAGTAAAAAAATGTTTAAAGATTAAAGAAATAAAAAATTTTATAATAAAATAAGTTTTCAAGACCAAGACCAAGACTCAACTCTGCAAGACCAAGACTTATTCGTGCAAGACCGAAACCAAGACCAAGACTCAACTCTACAAGACCAAGACTGATTTGCGCAAGGTCAAGACTTATTTATGCAATACCAAGACAAAGACCAATACTAAAACTGAAAATGCAAGACCAAGATACAAACGTCAAGACCAAGACCAAGACCAATATGGTCTTGGTCTTGTTCTAGATCTCGCTCATCACTATTTCTCCATCTTACTTAAATTTTTTGTAGGATATTAATTATATCAATTTTCACATTTTGAAGCTTTAAGTTAACTGCATTCAAACGATTTAATATTGTATTCCATGTAATAGCTAAAAATGCAATTTCTAATTTTCTAATCTATATATTAATACGCAAGGCGTTTTCTTTGACTCCCTTTAATTTTACGTGACCATATGTTTTTATGCAGGGGTCCTTACCCACGATTTTCCAGGTGTCTTTTTGTTGGCAGTCGTAGCGAGCTCGCTAACCAGCTATTGCTGTAAGAATTAGAGGGGTGTTTCTTGCCAACGACACGCTTGATTAAATCTCGCTACTAAAAGGGGCAATTTTCAAAGATGAGAGCGCTAGGCTCGAAAATAAAAGAGAATTGGCCGTAGAAATCAGAAAAACCAAAAGAAAAGAGAGAAAAGGGAACTTGAGACAAAGGAGAGAAGCCCCTTGGCTCGTCCATCCCATGACTGGGCCGGCTGACCTGAAAACAAACAAAGTGTGTGGGAAGGGGGATTAGGACATCTCAAGAATCAAAAAATTTATTCACATTATTATCATATTTATTATTTATTGAATAAAAAAAATTGTGTACTAAACACTAAGGACTAATTTTAAGTTAATTAGAAAAAATTATATGTAGCCAAAAAAAAAGAGCCAAAAGTTAAGTTTAAAATAAATCATTCTATAAAAGATACCAAACCAATTCAAAAAAAAACTTTAATAAAACTAAATTGAAACAATCTTACATGAATTCTTTTATTTCCTGGGGCTTGTTAGGCCCAGCAAACTTCCTGGAAGAAATGTTCATTAAAAAAACTAAGAACTAAAATTTCTTTTCTTCTATTGTTCGTCGTTCCTCTTCTTTTTTTTCTTCAACCTATACTATAACTACGTTACTTAATAGTCTTCAAAAATAACATATTTATATGAGCAATTCAGAGATAAAAAAAATTAAAGAAATTATGTACCTAATAAACTTTCTTTTTTTTTGTTTACATAACTATAGACTTATATTATAATATTATAACATAATAACAAACTATCAGTTTGTTAGACTTCAATCCAAGCATGGTCCATATTGCAGTTGCAATTGTTCTTAGTAATTTGTACTAATATCCACTATCAATCGCCATAGTCACAGAGCACATCAGTGAATTTCCGGTCTATTAGTCACTATATTTTCTCTTTCTTTTTGTGATATTCAAATTTTTGTTTTTTTTTCTTTTTCTCTTTGAAAATCAGAATTTTTGGCTGTCCACTAAAAGAATATTAACTTTTCGAATTTTACAACAACTTACACAAAAAAAATAATTCCTTTGCTATTAGTTCCTTCACTATTCATATGATTATTTGATTTTGTATTTGCGCCATTTTTTTTCCGCTTGTTTTGTTTTATATACAAAAATATTTAAAGCCTTTGGTTCACCGGTGACCACAACTCTTCGCGATAAACCCTTACTACTGATCTCCTTTGTTCCAAAGAAACTGTAGTTTTTTTTTTCTTCACTTTAAAAGCACTTAAATTTCCAAGGTCCTCGGCTTTTGTTTTCACCAGTTTCATCTAGGTTATTTTTGTTTATAACCCTTTAATATTATTTTTAAATTTAATTAATCAAACTTCTGTTTTAAGCTAATGTCAATAAAATGATTTTTTAAATAAAAGCGTATTTTATCTGTTTACATTTTTTTTCTGGTTTTTTTTTTTGTATATCAACTATATATATATATAATTATATAACTATAGTTTATGCGTACGTATAAAATTTCTTAATCCTAACTTTTGTAAATTTTTTTTTTTGTATTTTTCAACACCATGTGCAGGAAAGAAAGAAAAATCTAACTTTTAAACTTTTAACCGTAAGCACAGAACCCAAACGACAAGGGCTCTGCCTTTTCCAAAATCCCAAAATCGACTGACTCTAATTAAGAGTAGTCTAGCTTCCTATGCCTAGCGGTAGGCTTACCGGCTTTCTCCGTTAGGATCATTTCATACTTGTTTTTTCTTTACTATGAAGATCTTTTTTTTTTTTGGTTTGTTATTTGAAACAAAAATATTAGCAAAATTTTGGGTTTTATATTTTCTCTTTGGCGATAAATAGATATGTAAAGAAGTAATTAAGTAGGAAAATGAATTAAATATAATATTAATACATAAGTCAGTTTTGTAAAACAATTAAATAATTATCTGGCAATGATATATTTATTTTGTATAGCAGTAGCTATATTATTCCAGTTCCAAGGGTTATTTTGCGACAAGTCTCGGCCAAGACCGAGATCCGAGGTGTAACGTGATAAACACTACCTTCTTCCCTCCCATAGAAGCAACATAGTTGCAAATCATATTATGCATTGCGCACCTTTGACCCCTTTTTGGTTGTTGAGACTCTCGTATCTGTTTTCTTATCATTTCAGTCAGACAGTTCTAAACGAACATAAAGCATTTTTTGCTTAGTTTGACTGTCGTGAGTCGGGTCTCTCCTTGAGATAAAGGCCTTTGAATGAACTCCTTGAACAGGCATAAGGCTAGGCCTCCTGTCCTGCGGTATTCACCCGAAGAGCTGGAGGGGGACGAGATAGATGAATTCCGAAGGGAAGCAACTTGTGAATTGAATTCTTGAATCTTTGTTCTTGGCTAAGCCAAGACAATGCGAATTATTCACAAGTTGTGGACTTCTCATCGAGGAGATCCGTGGCAAGAACGTGGGTTTGAGTTGTATTGAGTGGTGAAGCTGAAGGATTTAATCCTTGAATCTGTATTCTTGGCTAGGCCAACACGCTGCGGCTTGTCTGGAGGTGGATCAGCTCAATCTAGTTTCAGCTTACACTTCAGCCATTAGACTATATTGTTACCTTTTGTTTTTTTTTGCCAACTCAACAACCCTGAGCTCCTTGCACTCAAGTGCCACCCCATCTGCTTATACGCAATTGCTTTTTTTTTGTCTGATCATTATACCATACAATGGATCTCAACCGGCACGTTTAATCAATAGTTTTCTTTTTCATCTTGGGATTGAACTGGCTGCCGGACAGTGAGCCCTATGCTCACTTTTCTTTTAATCACGTCTTCCTACTTTACAAAACTTTCAATATCCACTCTCGTTTTCCATCCATCAAGGGATTAAGACATCTCGAATTATTATTAATCATAAATTATTCCAATAGTATATGCCGGGCTAGCTCAGTCGGTAGAGCATGAGACCCTAATTTCAGGGTCGTTGGTCATGCCACACGTTGGCAGGTTTCCTCCAGCTATCTTTCCGCTCTATCTTGGCGAGAGATGAAGCGAAAAGATACCTGTTTTGTAACGGACACCTGCTGATAAGCAAGCAGAAAGATGTATTTAATAATATTTTCTGCTTGTTTGTTTGAAACTTGTTTTCGTTGCAGACTGGATTTTTGGCAACGGGAATTTGATAAGAATTCCGTTGGCAGAAATCTACTTTGATTGGAAAACAAGCTTCAGTCAGCGTCAGATTGGAGTAGAAGACAGAGCCCTGGTGGTTTGGGGCTCTGACCTTACTGTAGTTTTTTGAATTAGTTTTTTTTTAATAATTAAATTAATATGGCGGGTCAAGCGAAAACTTTGTAGTAAATTTATGAGATGTTGGAATTTTTTTTATATTTTTATGAAAAAAAAAAAATTATGTGGTTAAGAAATAATTTAAATATTAATTTGCGTTAATTTTGGTTTCATTTAAGTGAAATTTAGAATTTTTTTTGATGATAATACATAGTAATATATCATAGAACATGTGGTGATTGAAAAAACAGACAAGAAAAGGAAATGTATGTTTTTGGTTAAGAAAAGGGATTTTAATTTAATCGAGTAACTGAGAATTGATAATGAATTCCTTTTTGATTAAATCTGAAAATAGAATTAAATAATTGTTTTTTTTAAATTGAGGGTCAATTTAGTGCGTGATCGAAAAGTTGACAAAAACAAATTAGCTGATAAGGTACAAAAAAAAAAGGAAATAGAACATCAATCATCAATCATAGAACATCAAATTGTTCTTTGTTCTCATATATGGACGAACAGTAGAAGTAGCAACAACAACGTGTGTTTAAGGAACAGTTTACGAAAGAATCAGGCAATCCTTCCGTTTTAAGCCTAGTACAGACCAATGCGTTTTTCATTCGCACGACAGACAAGGTTGTAAAACGGGTGATGTATTTGCTCTAGCCATAGCTAGAACAAAATTGTTTTGTTTTTTTTTTTTTGTCAGTAAAAGGACACTTTATGGCCTTCAACATTTTTGTTGTATTTTGAATTTTAGTTCTAATGGAAATTTTTGTTGTATTTGAAATTTTTGTTGTATTTATATTAAAAGGGATAGGAAATAATGATTTTATTACTTTTAGAGGTACACCAAAAGTTTTGAAGGCCACAAAATGCTTCTCTAAAACTAATAAAATCATTTCTTATCCCTTTTAGAATAAGCACAACAAAAATTTAAAGTAAAAGAAAAATTTTGAAGGCCATGAAGTGATCTTTATGGAACAAAAATTTTTGTTCTAGCTATATAGCTAGAGCAAATGCATCACCCGTTTTACAACCTTGTCCGTCGTGCGAATGAAAAACGCATTGGTCTGTACAAGGCTTTAAACTTCATTTTTTTAGAGTTAGCCATACAAAAAATAAATAAATAAAATATGTATATATATATATATATATATATATATGATAATTTTGAGGAAAAGAAAGCGTGGTAGACAAATCTTTTTTCAGGAGAATTTGCTAGGCCCAACAAACCTGGAAAAAAAAAGAGAGAACTGAGTAAGAAAAATTATGATTTTTTTAAATATTTTTGATATATATAGACATATATCTTTTATTAATAGAAAATTAATAGAGTACTTTGATTTTCAGTTTTTTCACTAGCAATAAAGTTGAGCGATTTAATGACACCATCACACTCTTCAACCAATGTACGACAAGCATCCAGTCTCGCTGACCATCGAGTTACGCATAAATTTTTGAGATTTCTATTTGGATTTGAGATTAGAATTTTCCAACGATGAGTAGAGACAGAAAAAAGTTGTAAAGTGCCTGCAAAGTATCAAAAAAATCTGTGACCCTCGGAATAGAATCTACTGTACATTTTCCAACAAGATTTAATGAGTGAGCTCCACAAGGAACATAAGCAGCTAGTGGATTTAAGGCAAGAATTTGTGCTTGCAAGCCTGAATAATTATCTGACATATTGCTAGCCTTACCATAACATTGACCACGACGATTCTCAATGATAAGTTGTAACATCAAAATACTTAAGATATTTTCTTCAAGTTGCTTAGCTTTATTAACTGTGTTTGCTACAGAACAAATAAATCTTTCCACGGCTTCGCTATTATTTTGAACGTATCTTAATTGTTCGTTAATTGATCGACATGAGCAATATCGGGAGTAGAGTCCACGCTAATACCAAAATATTTAGCAGTGTTTACTTCATCAATTATATTCTGTAAGACTTCGATGTGAAGTAGTAAAATTAAGAGTCTTTCCAATCCTAGAAACCTTCTGTAAAAAAACTCGGATTTTTTGAAAAAAGAAGACAATGAGCACAAAAACTGCACTTTTGATTTTGAAAAATGTAACCATGTTCGAGTATGAACCTCGCCATTTTTTAATTTACGAACAAAAAGGATATATTTTTTTAGAGCTTTCCAATTCAATTTCATTGATATTTTGTTTGATGCCGTTGATTGCTACAAACTCACGAGTTTCATCATCACATTTCCACATTGCTGGATCGTTATCTATGTCTTTTTTTGTTATTTAAATTACTCATGCTTTCTGCGGCATGCTCGTGCATGTGTGTATGTGTGTGTGTGTGTGTGTGTGTGTGTGTGTGTGTGTGTGTGTGTGTGTGTGTGTGTGTGTGTGTGTGTGTGTGTGTGTGTGTGTGTGTGCGTATGTATGTAGGGATGTGAGCTTTTTTATGAGATTCATTTTCTCGAAAACTCCTACTATATCAATCGATGCGCCGCACCATGACTTAGATCTGAAAGGAGTTTGAGCGAAGTCGGCCTAGCGGTTCGTTTTTTATTGATGAAAAACTGCCTTTTTTAAGCCCGCAAAAGTGAGATTCGATTACCAAAGAACTACTCTGCACCAAATTACATTTTTGACCATATCAGTCAATACGCCATATCATAACTTATATCTGAAAAGAGTCTGAGCGAAATCGGCCCAGCAGTTGGATTTTTATGAATAAAAAACTAACGTTCTCAAGCATGCAACAAAAATTTTTATGTAACCTACATATTCTAAGTATCGAGGGGTACATGGGGGTTTTCGAAGGTGTTGATTTTGAATCTTTTATGAGTTTTTAAAAATTCAAGATGGCGGACCCCATATGACGTAATTTGTTTTTTTGGAAAAATTCTTCAAATTGGAGGAAATTTAGTTTTAAGCGGGGTTTCAGGTAGATGATTATAAATTATTGTAGAATATTTAAAATAGATATTTATCGAAATGCTTATGTATTTGTCTAGCCTGAATAGATAGTCCCATATAGTAATTCTAAGATAGTGTCTAATGATTTCCGAGGTATCGGAACATTAAAAAAATAATTTTTTCTCAAGAGAAGTTGCTTGTGAGGTACCTGCTGCCGGACGTATTTCTTTTTTTATAAAAAACCAACTTTCTTTTTTTCATTTAATAAAAACAACAAACTATAAACTTGACAGTTCTCTCTAAACAAAAAACAAAAATTATCTTTTTTATTCTAGGACCTACTTTGTTATATATCATTTATTCTAGGACCTACTTCGTTTATTTTGTATATATAATTTGCTCCTCCACCAAATTATCCTGTTTAAAGCACACAAGAAACGATTATTCACTCAGATTTATTAAGTATCAAATAATTTTTAACGTGTGAAAACCTTTTGAAGAACATATGGACCGAAAAAATTAGAATAATTATGTCTGAAAATAACTTTTAGAAACTTTTTTTTTAGTGTACATACGAATGTTTAGAGAATGCCATTAGTATTGATAAAAAACTTGACAATTACCAAATTTATCATAAAATCACTTATTTTAGGAATTTTTTTTAATAACTCATCTTTTTTGCTGATTTTTCTGCTTTTTTCTTTCGATTTTTGGCACCACTTATTGTTAGTTTTTTCCGACATGAAACTCATGTTTATTCTGAATAAAATATTATAAATGTATTTAAATATTAAAAACAAAAAAAATTATTATTCATTCAATACGTATAAAATATTTATTAAAGTATTATAATAAGAACGAAACGTTTTTTTTTCATTAATTTTAAGATCTCCACTCACTACGAATGTCTGAAAGGCTGTAGTTAAACAAGACTTATGATATTATAGCACAATATTTTATTTGGAAAAAATTTTACTTTATACTTAACCTTCGCAGTTCAATTTGTCTATGCAGAACATTTTGGCGCCTGTCAATTCAAAAAAGTAAACATACACAATGCTAATGCCTTCTCTACACATTCGTGACATTCGCCAAATGTCAAATTCGTTCTATTTGTCGCCTTGTGCATCCGTCCACACACTCGTGCATTTTTATTTTGACAGTTCAGACAGCTGATTTTTTTAATTTTAACCTTTCTTTAATTCAGGTTGATTTGTTTTTTAATTAAATATATAATTTTAATTACCATTAGTATTTTTCAAAGATGAGTCAAAATTAGCTTTCGACTTTTTCTTTTTTGGCCCGATAACTATTATTATCTTCGTTATTTATATCATCTAAAAAATCATTTAGACTTTCCATATCATCTTCACTGCCATAATTTTACTTATAATCGTATCCATTTTATTATTTTGACGTTTGTCTTTGATAAGTTTGTATAAAGTTCGCCTACAAAGCGAACTTCACAAATTCACCAGGCAAAGGCAAATGCACCCTCTACACATTTGTGTATTTGCTAGAATTGTAAAGTTTGCCGAATGTGTAGAGGAGGCATAATACTTAAGGCTCAAGTATATCCCAGCGGGCAAAAAAGCGCTCGAAAAGGCCTTTACAGGCGCTTGTTTTATGAAAATTTTTCAGAGCAAATGAGGTAATAAAGCGTTGAGGAAAACTTTCGATCCATTTATCATGTTTATCATGGTTTAATTCCAACAGTTAAACTTTGGAATAGTTTAATCTATACTCTCAATTTGCATTTGCAAAATATGAAATAAAAATTTCTAATGAAGTCATTAGTATTTTAACAAATGGTCATTTCTTATAACTAATAAATCGCATGCAATCCCACTATCATACGTACAGAAATATATGATGTAAAGGAAAAATGTAGAACTTTATAGTATCCATTTATATATTAATGTTAAACACATAGTTATTTGCTTTAAAGCAAAAGTTTATACTTAGTAATAAATAACGTTGATGCTAAATTACAACAAAAAATCTTTGCTTCTAATTTGAAATTGAATAAATAGATATAGTTTGATAAATATTTAAGATTTGTATATTTAATTATCTTTTTTCATTCTTGTAGAAGTCATGCGATATATGATTGAATCTCGTCCAGGATCCATGGTAGCTATGACATAACAAATAGCCAGCATTGAGAAAGCAATTATTACTCCGAACCATAAAATTATATTAAAAATAACAGGATAATCTTTTGAATATGCGACTGCAAGATTTAGATTATCAGCCTATAAGGTAAAAATGTTTAATCTTATTACAAATAAATACAATTATATTGAATTTTACTTTATCTTCTTTAGTATTTGCTTCTCTTTTGAGTCTACCATGTTCATTAAACTCAGAAATTATGTATATGACAAAATTATCTCTTTTTGGGGCATCAGTAAGATATTGAAGGAATCTTTGGAAAGAGTTTTCTGAATTTATAGAGTTCAAACTATATATTTTTTCGGAATTTATAGGAGTTAAACTAATTATTGTAAGATCTGTAGGTTTTTGAATGTTGCTTAAGCGATTTATAATTTCTGCAAAATTCGTTTGATCGTCATCATTACTATTAAACTAAAAATGAGTTGTTCTGATGAAAAAATATGTTATTTTTGTTCATAGAGTTTACCTCATTCACACTGAATTTCGCAGAAACTGTGGTAGTTTCTTTATTTTTGTAAGTGTCGGTATCGAATAATTCATTTGATATATCCCCTGATAGTTCAAAGTTCTTCCATTTGTTATCCAAATTTATATTTTTCAAGCCAGTAACGTGAATAAGATATACGGACTTAGGCAAATCAAAAGGATTTGCTTGCAGACCACTCCATTCATGAGAATTGCTTGCATCTAGCCCAAGCGACACTTTCACAATATCAACCAAAATATTTTCATCAACGGATTTATTACCATGGAAGGAAAGAGTTTCAGAAGGAGAAAACACTGAAAACATCCCAGCCGTCCATACTGAAAATTATTTGTTTTTTTTTTAAATAATATTAGCAGAATTTTTCTAAATCTGTTTATCTAACTCAATCATAAACTTACCAACTTTTAAAAGCAGAAAACAAGCAAAAATTTTTGCTAACATTCTTAATTATTGATCATATGACTACAAATTCACATATGTTAAATATTTCTACTTCTAACATGACAAGTGTATGGGGCAGTTTTTATTTTCATGCCGTAATTGGGGTATTCACATTGAGGCTTGTAACATTTCGGAAATGTTCCCCTACAATTCTCAGTCGTCTAAAATATGTGAATATGTGTTGGTAAAATATTACATAGATAAGGTATATATATAAATGTGGATTAGTAAGATACCAAGCATGAGGCAGAAATATTTCTGCCTCAGGAAGGGGTAAAAGCTTTTTCGAAATTTGCGGAACTCCGTCTTACCTTTCACCTCCGCTTACCATGAAATTAAATGTTACCGGACTCAATGTGAATACCCTGCATGATTCAGTTTAATTCGCCTAAAGTTATGATTAATAGTGCAGAAATACAATTTTTTATTGGTAATTAAGGTAATTTTTTATTTTTCTTTTCTTAATTCAATTTTTTTCTCTTCTAACTACAATTGTGCATTTATTGTATTATGTATGAACTTATATATATATATATATATATTTGTTAGCTGCCATTTGTGCATTTTTTGTTTCGGTCAAAAATTATTTTACAATTTAATAATATTTGGTGAAGAACTATCGTTATACAGTTAATAGAACTGCAGTTAATGCTAACTTGACATATAATTGATGTAATTTTAGTTAAATTTATGAACGTATTATTCTTATTCTCATCTCTCTCACCTAACAGTTTTAGCGGTTTTGGCAACTTATTAGATCTGTGAAGCACACTCTAAATTTGATTAGATTCTAATCTAATAAGCCAGACAAATAATTTGGTGAAAAAAACTAGATTATTTGTTCGTTTCACTACGGTGTTATTTAATCATTTCCATTTTAGATACAGATGAGATAAAAAAAAGAACTTGTTTCAATCAATCCAGATGATTTTAAAAATATTTTGTATTCACAAAAATTTCACCTTTAAAAGCAAAATAATAAGCCATATTTATAGATTTTTGTATATAGAGGCAAAAATTTTGTTGTATAATTTTATCAATTTAGAATTCACTATGAAATTATGAAATTTTGAATTATGAGTCTCAGCTAAAAACCTTGAGATTAATTTTTAGAATAGTCTCAAGTCAAAAACCATGAGAGTATAGATTAAGGAAATATTAGATAAAAACCCTGATATTGTAGTCAGAAAAACTCTCAAGTCAAAGCCCTGAGAATTGATAGTTTAGAAAAATATCAGGTTAAAACCTTGAATTTGTAGTTTTACGAATTTAGATGGATGGTTTCCATAAGAAAAACTGAGAATTCCTTGAGGGCCATGACTTTATCATCATGCTCCAAATACCACTATAACTCTATAATTATATAACTTGATTTGTAATTTAATTTCTATTACTTTCACAAATACCACTTTTTGTCATGCGGAAAATTCCGAACTTAGATATAATTATTACATTTTATGCATAATTATTAGTTTTTGTGACACAAAATTGAAAATGAATTTTGTGAAAAATAATATTTATCCTTCTTCTTTTAGTTTTAAATGTAATTTTTTTCCTTTCAGTTCATTGAATCTATAAAATGATTATAAGTAAGTCTATTTTAAAAAAGTTTTTTATGTTATTTTTATTTTATCCTTTTAAGTCTTATTAATTCCCTTCTTTTAAAATTTATGCTAGAGTAAAATAAAAATGTTCATCATAAAATATTTGGCAATTTCCTATCTTCCTTCCACTACATTCGTGACTAGAAATGGGTATTGGTTTTTACGTTTATGTTAAAAATATTTAACATGAACTAACAATAATAAACAATAGTATGAAAAACTAAGCAAACTTTATTCAAAAAATTTCATAGCCCCTAAACAAAAATAGTTACAGCTGCTGCTTTGATATAAACGAGGCGTTCCCACTAGTAACGTTTTTTCTAGTGTGCACTGTTCTATCGCTTTGAAAATCTGAACACATCAATGATGGTTAAGATGCTCTTATTCTTGACGTTTTCTAAAATGCTTAGATGTCATGCGAAGCACGTATTATTAGTAAATCGGAAGTTGTCGTATAGGACATTATTAAATTACACAAAAATATACATTTAAATCAAGAGTAAAATTTAACACTGCTTTGATTTTTAGCTTTTATTTACGATTTTTTAATATATTTTTTAATTTAGTTTATGATTGCAATTTGATAACAAAGATTCCTCAAATCTTTAAAGTATTCATCATGATTGAAATATCTGACACCCAAAGTAATTGAGTTAATATTTAACCAATATTTGAAATACAAAAGTATTTTTATAGAAATTGGGGCAGGATTAGCTGGGTTTGGGATAGCCTTCTTGTTTTTAGGAGTTTTATTTCTTTTCGACAAAGGGTTGTTGGCAGTTGGAAATGTAAGTACATCCATTTAAACAATAATTTTTTAAAGTAAAACTTTTCGATTAAAGTTAATTTCTTAGTGTTGTTACATAGTCTAAGTTGCCCGATAGTGAGGGATAAATCGCTGAAAAGAAGAAAAAATATATTGCTAAAAGTAACTCAAGCAAAGGTTGAAAAGGTTTTTGTGAAAAAGGTCATATTCGGGACTTTTTTCATTGCACAGTTTTAGATTTTTTATTTATTAAACAGCAAAGTAAAAAGTAAAAAATGAAGCTAGATTGAGCTGTGTCGAATATATAATTTTATTAGGAATTTCAATTGAAAAACTTTTTTTATGTTTCAGTCAAATTCAACAATTGTTCATTAATTTTTTTGAAAAAAATACAGGTTACTTAAAATACTAAAACATACGTTTTTTCCAATTTTGAGCTATATCCAATCATTTTTCTGAGATAAACAATTAAAAAACTGAAAAAAGCGTTTTTAGTTTTTTACTCCTCAAAGCTTAGGGTAAATAAAAAAAATTGCTATTAACAAGTTTTAGATCTTTTTATTATCTACAACTTTTACTTTAAACTTTTTTGATTGGACGCATAGTTTTACCACAAATAACAAAAAACCGTTTTTCCCCACTAAAAACCCACGCTTCTACACCGAGGCACATTTCCACTTGTTCGATTTATGTTTTTTTCTTGCTAATAACACGCTTTACCATATTGCATCATCAGTTTGCTTTAACGAATTATTTCCTTCTTCAACCCCTATCGCACATGGCCTATTAAAAAAAAAAGAAGCACAAAAGCTTATAAGAGAACACAGTAATAGACTATAGAAATAAAGCCGTTTAGAGTAGACGTTTTGAGTAGGAAAATGAAAAATGCATTAGTTTTAACACATAATTTGTTACATAAAGTACTTGAAGGTAAATATATTTTTAAAAGAGGAAGTAATATATCGTTATGCCTGGGACTCACTAGCGCTTAGCGGCACAAAATTTAGTGCTAAATGCTAATCAGTCCATTAGTCTCCACTGATGTTCCACTTCACTGGTATATAAAAAAAACTCTCCATTTTTACTGTGCTAAGTCGTCTCCACACGCTAAGCGCTAGTGAGTCCCAGGCATTAGACGTTAAGTTATCACATATATATAGCTCTGTAGATTTCGAAAATTTCTTCTAACTGTTCGTTTATGTAAAAAGAACAATTCCTATATAATATATGTTAAAATATTTTGTTAAGTTTTTGGCTAATAAAAATATTTAATACTAAAGTTATAGGAAAGTAAAAGGTTTGTGAATTTACCTTTTAGTAAATAAGAAACGTTCAGTTAAAAAAAATGAGTAGTCATAACATTTGTAGAAATCATGAAATATTATTGTAATTTGCATTATAACAAATTGAAATATAACACTTTTAAATTTTGAAGTAATATAATTAGATTCGATGAGATTGATCAATATGAGAAAATCTCATAAATCATCCTCAAATGTGCTTGAAACAATTGATCAACAAACTGAGGGAAATATATTCGTTATGCGTCTTCAGTAGTGACCATTTGCATTTAATTTTGTTATTTTAGTTAAAACTTAAATATATTCGAAACTGCAAGAAGTTTAGAATATTTTGAGGTCATGTCGAAATAAAAAGAAATCGTTGTCTTTAGTCATCAGTTCTAGAATACCTACCTGCCAAGATATTTACCCGCATATTTTTGTTATTATTTTATCATCTGGTCAGGGATTCATATATGTATGTATATAAATATCAGACTGCAATGTTGCGACCTTCACAGAATAATTAGAGCATTGTGCATACTTTACAATTTGGTATTTAATTGGGTAAGCTCGTACATAGCAGCAACATGTTTTTCCAAATTTTATGATTCTTTGTCAGATTTCTCCATAGACTTTATAATTTGGCTGCATATTTGAGGTTGAGATTGAGGTAATTTAGAAAATATTTTCGTCCAATCGATAAACATAAATCAGTGTGTATCAAGCTGCTACAAGATCAACGATAATAGTATATTTGAATGCAACGTAATAATTTTAAACGCGTAAGAATTATAAAGTACAAAAAGATAGAAAGCAGCTAATTTTTTTTAGTCTATTGTTTTCATAAAATTTGTGCATTCGGAAGGGATGATGAAATATTTTTTCCATACAAGAAAGCGGAAGGGTTTGCAAATACTTTCAGGATCCTCTGATGAGTCTAGTAATGCAGAAATCGAGCCTGATGATAGCGACACAGAAGATAGCGAATATGATGATATTGACTCTGAAAATAGCGATATGGATAAGAAAAATGAAAATGTTGGATGGAGAACAAGTGGAGGTACCAGAGAACCTTTTGAATTTTCTGCTAAGCCTGGACATCAGTTCCTCATACCTAGATCATTCCGACATAAGCCTTTATTTTATTTGAAAAAATATTTAGATAACGATCTGATCAATATTATAGTTAAACAAACTAATTTATATGCTCAACAATTCTTAGAAAGCAACCCTAATTTGAAGCCATGATCAAGAACAAGCAAGTGGTATCCCAAAAGTCATAATGAAGTGAGATGTTTCATCGCATTAATAATTTTACAGGCATTGTGAAAAAACCATTTTTCTACAAGAGAAAATATTAGTACTCTTACTCTTTTTCTTGGTAAAATAATGAATTCAACTAGTTTTACTGCTATGTAAATCTCTTCATTTCGAAGACAAAGCAAGTTGGGGTTCTATAAATCGACCTAGTAAAGTTGCAAAAATTCAAACCGTTTTTCAAAATATTCTGCAAAAATGTAACATGTTATATGTTCCCGAAATGGATATTTGTGTTGACGGATAATTTCTAATGTGGAAAAGTCGTTTATCGTGGAAACAGTAAATACCATCAAAAAGAAGTAGGCTTGGAATAAAATTTTATGTGTTGTGTGAAAGCTCATCTGGGTATTTATGGAATTTCTCTATATATACAGAAAAGGATACTGACTGTGGTGCACATTATCCGGAATACAAACATTCTACACGGATTGTTCTTGAACTATGGCATGATCGATCATGGATATAGATTATATTTTAGACAATTGGTACACTAGTATACCACTTGCAGAGAAACATTGCACCCGTAAAACTGATGTAATTGGCACAATAAGAAAAAACAAGATTGGCATTCCCTCGCAACAAAAGACATCACCTGTAAAGAGAGGGGAATATAGTGCTACTTTTAAAACAAAATTATGATTATGAAATGGCAGGATAAGAGGGAAGTTTACTTTTTAATTACCGTTCATGACGGGAATATGGTATAAGTAGAGAAACGAAAGATACGAACAATGAAACCAGAAGTAGTTGTTGATTATAATAAGAAGATGAGTGGAGCGGACATGAGTGACGGCATAATTATTGCATACTCATCAGCCAGGAAGAGACTCAAAAAATATTATAAAAAATGTTTCTTCATTTTCTTGATATTGTTTGCCTAAATTCATTTATCTCATATAAAAAAATAAAAGAAAATTACCACGAGCAAAATTCTTATTGTAGTGCATTGAAGAAGCAATTGCGTCATATCCAATTCAGGACGTAACAGTAAATCGACGAGCTAAATCCAATTCTACCCGTCTCGTTGGGCAACATTTTCCTGACAATATACCCTCCACCTCTAAAACAAGCCCTACACGAAGGTTTATTGCTTTAAAAATAAAATTATATAAGAGTCGCGATATTGGTGTTCAACTTGTGAAGTTGCCTTATGTATGGTACCATGTTTTGCTAAATTCCATTCTGTCACAAAAAATTAAAATTTATTTTTGAATTCTATTTATGTCAATATAAATAAATTTATAAATGTATATGAAGTAAATAACGAAATAAAAATATTAAAGTCATTTCATTGCAAAAATAATTTCATATCAAACATACTCTGTGTCTGACGAATATATTCGTCATCCGCTAACTTATGTTAGTACGACACGGTTATCTGGTTAAACTAACAATAAATCTCCAATTTTCATAATTTTAATTCGACTTAACTGTCAGTATAGTAGAATTTATGCTGATTTCACTAAACTTTATATCAAATATCTTCGAAAGAAGTTAGTTAAGAAAATTTGTAACATTTTAAAAATATATAGAAGTTTAAAATAATGTCGTTTAAAAAATAGTAAAATAATTACTATTATAATGTGATAATTATATTTGTGTGTAGAGTTGTAGGTTTTAAATACAAATAAGAACTTATAAAAATATGTCAAATGAAATAGTTTTAATTAAATAAATCAACAACCAACCTACCACACCTTCTTAAGAAATCACTCTATTTAAATAATAATTTTCAAACATAAAAATTAGATTGATTTTGAAGTCAAGTTGTGTTTAATATATAAAAGTGCATTGTCAGTAGTATTTGAATAATGTTGTATAAATATTTCGCAGTAAAAATATGGTGTATCAGAGCGTTTTTAATATATGAAAATTTAGTATTCGGTTAAATTTTAAAAAAACATTAAAAACATCAATAACATTATAAAACTTTTTATACAAGTTCAAAGGTGATTTTTTGTGTTTAATATAAAATGGATTTCGATTACGAATTCTTTGACGAACTTAATAATATTGAAATACTCGAAACCATGGGAGATAACATTTATTTCATTTTATGAGGGATACAGATCTTATTAATCTGTATCCTAACAGATACAGCTGAGTTTCTTAAAAGACTTAAGTTTTTATTAAGAACTGGAAGTGTTTCACAGTTCATTTTTATGATCTTCTCAGCTCAGCTATCATTGCTCAATATTGTAAGTCACTTTTACGTCAAATGATCATAATCTGTCGCATTTTTTGCATAGAGATATGTTATAATAAGTGAAAGCCATAAAATATAAACACTATTACTAGAAACAATAACTAATTAGTAATTTCCTTAAAATATAAATATTCCTTGTGTTTATTATAAGGGAAATCAATAAATATTCTTCATATTATTCATTAAATCTTTTATTTCTGATTAAATTTAACAAAATGATTTACAAACTCAACAGTTTTTATATGCCGAAAATGTTTTCTTAAGATATTGTGAAATATCTTGCCATATTGTTTATATTTCTCTGGTAAATCTGGGAAATTTAAAAATTATGATGCTGAAGGGTAATAAAGTAATTGTTTTTTCGGCATTGGCGCCCTTAACTGAAAATTTACGATTTCAACAAGTGATTTTAGATATATATAAATAGCTATTATTAAAAAATTAAGGTGTTATTAGTTTTAGTTAGTGTGGTGATTTAATTTTAAAAAAAAAATTCAAGTTATAATTAAAATTTGATTTATTGCTATAATTTAATTTAAAAATATACCGAAAGTGAAGTGAAAATGGAAAAAAAATTAGAAGGCCTAATTTTACTTCGGAAAAAGAAATCCATTTAGTAAAATTAGGTACTAAATACAAAAAATTCATTGAAAATAAAAAAACTAATAGTTCTTCAAGAGAAGAAAAAGTAGAAATGTGGAAAAAAATTACTGAAGAGTTTAATAGTGTGGGCCTATTTATCAAAAGGGATATGCTTGTTTTAAAAAAAATACAACAACATAAAAAAAGAACACGAAAGAAGCCTTCACGAAGGAACGTCAGGAGCTGTACGAGAGTGGTGGTGGTCCGCAAGTTATCGTGCTAATGATTGATGTGAATTTAATGGTAAAAGGTAAAAGGGCTTTTAAGAGAGAGTCTTTCCGGTTTAAAGTCCATTTGTGGCGATGACAAAGAAATAGGTAAATATATTATAATATAAATAAAATTGTGATAAAAGAATACAATTTTTTACAGAAATTGAAGAAATACAAAGAATTCCCAATAATCCTTCTAGCTCGCAGGTACTTGATAATGGTGTGTGTTAGCTTTGAAATATGCGTAAGAAAATTTTTAAAATTAATATTTTTTACAGAAATTGAAAAAATACAAGGCATTCCCAATAATTCAGGTCCTTCTAGCTCGCTTGATTATGGTATGTATTAACTTTGAAAAATATTTTAGAAAAGTTTTAAAAATTAACACTTTTTGTAGGAGCATCAAATACGCCTCTAGAGACAGCAACTCCTACAGGCTCTACTCAACACCAAAAAAATCGTTAGCTATAGAATTTTCTTAAAATTGTTGCTAACAAACAATCTTTGCAGGTCCAATAACAAATAAAACGAATAAACGGTTCCGTGATACATGAAATAAATTAGCGATGGAGAGAATAAGATGTCTCAAAGTTCAGAAGGCGCCAAATAAAAAGAAGCATCATTAGGACTTGAATATCCTTAAAGTCCAGCAGGAGCAATTAAAAGAAAAACTTCAGGTTGAGTTGAACGCTATTAAAATTCAACAAAACCAACTGAAAGAGAAGCATGAGATGGAGATAACTACATTATTTAAGCAGAGTTCGCTTAAAGTAAAATTATTACATTACAAATTAAAGATTCAACTTTGTTTTCATTTAATCATATATTTTATTGAAAATATTTTTGAGTTGTATTTCTATCCAATACCAGCCCTTTTGCCAAAGTATTGAACAAAAACTTCTCTCTGCGTACTAGTATTACTGTCGCTCACTGTTGGTGTTTCTACTAAGGAGGTATATGAAACTGGCTCCTCAATATATTGGTCTAAAGGTGGAGGCTCAATATCATTTTGAGTACTGCATATATTATGCAATACTATAGTCGCAACAATCACTTTCTGAATGGTTGTAACTTACATCCGCATACCTGTAGCTAAATTGGAAAATGCCGTTTACATACTCCAAACAACCGTTCTATCACATTTCTTTATCTAATTTGGGGTTTGTTAAATAAATTTTCAGCTTCTGTAATAGGGCTTCGCATTTAAATTAAACACAAAAAATCACTTTTAAACTTCTATGAAAAGTTTTATAATGTTATTGATGCTTTTAATGTTTTTTTTACAATTTAACTGAATACTAACTTTTCATATATTAACAACTCACTGATACACCATTTCTCTACTGCGAAATATTTATACAATTGTAGGTGGTAGTTAATTTTTACCACTTTGATCATTTGATTATTTTTAATCGTTAACACATATTTTAAATATTTATAATAATTTATTAATATAAAAAATATTTATTTATGATTATCATTATGATTCAATCCTTTATAATAAATTTGTGTTTAATTACAATTGATAAACATTCACATTCACACATTCACTTATTAACTAATGATCAATTTTTTTAATAATAAAGAAAATTGTTAATATCTGTTAATACAATAATAAAATAGCAACTATACTAATAATATCTGTCAATATATCAAGCAAGTAAATTTTCAATGTTTACTTGACATATTGGCATACTACGATTTAAAACTTTTAAATAAAATTTAATTTAACTCAAACATATAGGAATACAAGTATCCACCACACAGCATTATTGAAATATTACTGAAAATGCACTTTTATTTATTAACAACACCTTGAATTCAAAATCAATTTAACTTTTATGCTTGAAAATTATTATTTAAATAAAGTTTTCGAAGGTATTTGATATAAAATTTAGTAAAATTTAGCTTTGCTGACAGTTAAGTCTGAAAATGGGAGAGTTAATTTAAACACTAAGTTAAGTCTAATTAAGGTTTAAGTAAGAACTGTGAAACGGAAAATGTGCTCAAGTACATTCTTAAGTTGATAGATGCGCTAAGAATGACTTAAATATGAACTGTGAAACCGGGCGATATGTTACAATGTATGTATAGAACCCAAAGTTTTCACAGCGTATTTTTGTAGATATATAGTTTCGAAAAATATCTATTTTTTGTAATTTTCGAAGAAGATTGACCTCTTAAAAAGACTAATTAGAGTTGTGTACTGGACTCAATAGGATTCAAAAAGTCATTTTATCTAACGTATTGTGCTAATAAGGCTAAACACCGGGAATCTTAATCTTTCTTATAAAAGTTAACTTTATTTATGCTGCAGAACCACCTGGAAAACTATAGGTTGCAAAAGAAAAAAATACAATCTATAATTTTTCCATTATGCATGTTAAGTTTGCACTCCGAATATTTACGCATTTTGGATTTCTCTCTATTTGTAACAAACCTGAAAAAAACTTAAACTTCATAATTTTAAGAGAAATATAGTTAAAAGGCATTTAATAATTATCCATACACTAAGCTTTCCTAGAAGTGTTTTTATCAATATTTTTCTCACAGATTTGAAGGTGGTTCTATAGAAGCACTCATTTCTTTATACCAACAAGAATGCACTTAGTTACAACTTTTTTGTTTGTAATTCTTTGTAATCCAATTCGTTACTATTCATATAGCTTCTTAAGGAAAAGGACGATCCATGACAAATTTTGAGCCCAGTGGCTATTTTATGTACAACAGTTCTAGTATAAAACAGCATGAATTTAGTTCTTCTCTTAGTTTTTGATGTAGACCAGGCGCCAGACGTGTGAAAATGAGAAAAAAAAAAAATAATTCGTTACAGCAAACTAATGGGGTGCGTTTTTAAGGGGGGAAAACGGTTTTTTGTTATTTCTGACTAAACTACGTGTCCAATCAAAAAAGTTTCAAAGTAAAAGTTGTAGATAATAAAAAGATATACAACTTGTCCATAGAACATTTTTTTATTTAAAAACGCACTCCTCTCCGCCCCGGCAGGTTTCCACTTGTTCGATTTATGGTTTTTTTCTTACTAATAACACGCTTTATCATATTGCATCATTAGTTTGCTGAAACGAATTATTTTTTTTTCAAACCCTCTGGCGCCTGGTCTAATGCCTCAGTATCATATTTAAAACTAAAATGAATATATTGTTAGTGAATTTTTATAGATATTTACAATACTCTACTTTTTTAAAAAAATTATTATTGAGTAAAGAATTATTTTCAATGATTACATGAGTTATTGGGAAAAAGTTTCAAAATATCATAGTATTTTTGTTTAAAATTCATTGAGTTTGTTGTTTAAATGTTATGACATTAAATTAATTATGCGTTAACCATTTAAACTTTAGATTCTTTTCCTCTGTGGGTTAGCGTGTATAATCGGACTAATCAGAACTATTAGGTTTTTTTTTCAAACACATAAAATTAAGGCATCAATATCTTTTTTCGGAGGTATATTTGTAGTTTTATTTGGCTATCCTCTTTTGGGAATGTTAATAGAATCCTATGGATTTTTTCTTTTATTCAGGTAAATTATGAAATAGTTAAATAGAATACTAACTTTTAATTGTGCTTTTAGTGGATTTTTTCCTGTGGTTATTAATTTTCTTCGCAGAGTACCAGTTCTAGGAAGTTTTTTAAATATGCGCGGGATAAGTAATGTAGGTTTTTACATCTTATAATAAAATATATATAATTTTTGGTTTATTTAGGTAATGGATAAATTAAGCGGCCAATCAGATAGAACCACGGTGTAATCATTCTTTTAATAAAATATGTAAATATGATAATTTTGAAAATATATGAAAATGATTAATATATTTTTATAATACTATCACTTGAAAGTATTCGTTAAATATAAAGTTAAAGGAAAAATAAATGTGGTAACTTAATAAGTTTCACTAAGCCATTTATTGGATTAAAACTGTTGATAATATATGCAGGTCACACTACATATAGCATATTAATATTTATGAACTATAACAGGGGTGAGCAACTTATTTAATCAAGGGGCCAATTTAAATTTTAAAACTTTTTGGCGGGCGGCATATAAAGTAACACTTATTAATAATTTACAAAACTTTAGTTATAATAAACATTAGAATAAAAAAATATAAAATTTAAAAAAAACTTAAGATTTCATATACAAATTTTAATGCAAAATAAAAACAAACAATAAAAGAACAGAAAAACGAATTTACTTGAAATTTTTAATGAGAAATTTGGCACTGTTTTTACGATACAAGCTGATCAATATTAGCCGGAATGGATAAGGTAGCTACACGTACGCAGCTTTCTAATCGTGCATCACCCATTCTTGATCGGTGGTCATTTTTGACTGATTTAATGGTTGAAAATAATTGTTCGCAAACATACGTACTTCCGAACATTTGCTTTGCATTTTTCGTCAAAAGCGGAAATTTCTCAGGGCTTACATAAGATTTATAAAAATTTTCGATGTTTACTGAGAAAAATACATTTTTTTAATCGGTATTATTCTGCATATCAATCACTTCCATTTGAAAGTCTTCGGTAACTGTATCCACATTGATATTAAATGGCGAGGAAAATATTTTTTTGGAAACCGCTGTCTTCTCAGCTTTGAACATTTGGAATCGTAACTAAAATTCGTTGATTAAAATGTCTATATATTGTGCGTATTTTTGAGAAGTAGTAAAATTTTCTTTTTTTAAATGTGAAAAGTGAGACACACTATTTTGCAAAAGATTCTGTTTCCACAATTTTAATTTGCGCTCAAAGCCCTGAATTTTATCATACAATAAACTGTCCTTTGCCTTGAAGCTCCACATTAAATTCATTGTGATGCTGAGTCATGTCGATAAGAAACCCAAAATCGCACATCAATTCTTTATTACCAAAATGAGGAAAGGCATATCCCTTCATGTCCAAGAACAATTGTATTTCGCTTTTTAAGTTGTATACTTTTTTAGCATACTGAGCCAACGCACTTCGGTATTAAAAACCACGTCGCCATATTCAGATTCTAAATCTTTTAGGAATTCTTTAAATTCACGGTGATTTAATGCGCGCGAATTACGTTATGGGTTTTTTTCTTTAACAAAAAAAAACACATTTATTTATAATCAATATTTTATTCTTATATTTTATTATTATAAAACTATTACGAACTATTACGATTATAAAAAACAATATAAAAAAACACTATCGTTAAACCTTAGGGTTTCAGTGCGGTCTTAAGACTGACTCTTTTAATTTTTAGTTTAATATTTATTTCAATCCATGCAATTTGATATTTTAAAAGTTGCATAGATTGTGTGGGAAGCTAATTCGGTTTATGAAGCATTTTTGATGAGAAAGTTCTTAAGAATTTTGTCTGCATCAAAAATACTTCACAAACAAAAATATTATGTTTCACATTGGAATTTAGTCCAACGGAAAGGGTATTTGAATTACAGATGATGTAACTCCTCCCTCCTTATTTCGAAGACTCTCCTGAGTCAAGTTGTTAATCTTAACTTTTAATTGTTTTTGCTTACAAATTTGCATTAAAATAACTATTATAATAATTGCTATTATTAAAATTATCAAGCTTCCATATATATATTTTGTTTTTTTTTCATATTTAATTTCTATGATTTCATTTGTATTTTGTATTTTTTCTAGTATTATATCATCAAATTTCAAATTTTTATTTAAATCGTTAATTTTATCAATAAAATTAGGTAAAATAAAGCTTTGTGTAATTTCTTTTCTAGTGTTTTCGAATGTTTTGTTATTTATTTTTATTGTGCAATTATTAAAATTGATTAAATAATTTCCGTTTAATATTAATTTTCGATCATCACAATTACTAGAGATATTTACATTATTTTGGTTTTTTAACAATATTATGCCTCTACTTAGTTCAATTATTTCAGATACATTATTAAATACTTTTAGGCATCTTCTTTTTAACATACAATTACTTGAAATTTTTAAATTTTTAAAATCTGTTCCCTTAACATAATTATATATTTTGTTATTATGTTTTACAATTTTTTGTGGATCGAATAAAAGTTCGTTTTTTGTATTATCTGTCATAGGGTAAAGTAATGATAGTTTTAAATTTAAAATGTTTTTGGGTATTTTTATTGCAAATATAATATTTTCATTTTTATCTAAGACTATTCCTAGTTTTATATTTTGTAATTTATGTACATCAATCTTATAATTTATAATTTCCTCATTTGTTAATATATTAGTATGAATAAGTCCTAGTCTTGCTGTTACTATATTGTCTTGTATATGTTCAATGTTGTCTTGTAAAATTTTGAGTTGTAATACAAAGTCAGTGTAAATTATTTGTTTTTGTAGAATCTTGTCATGTCCTTCGATTTGGTTTAAAGTTCTTAATATGGTTGTTCTATCCTTCTGAATGATTTCTTTTATTTTTGTAAAGGAGTCGTTAAAATTTTGGTTAATTTTTACTTGAGAGTTAAGGTTTTTGATTGAATTGTGGTTGTTTGTATCAATTACTTTAAGATGATTTTCAATGTCTTCTCTATCAGAGTCATCCATAGTTCCCCAAAGCCATTTTTGTATTGTGCCTACAAAATTGAATAAACCTCGTTTTTCTCTATGTGGAATAAGTGTTAAGATTTTATTTTTTATTGCTTTCAAATGATATTGTAGAATTAGTTCTTTTCCTTCTAAATTTGCCCGTTTAATATTACTCTCGAGTTCGTTTAAAATATTCATAATTTCCTTTGGGTTAATTATGTGAAATATTGTATCATAGTTAATTACTATATCCACTTGGTTTAATATAATTTCTGTGTATCCAACGTTGGTTTCTATTCGTTCTAATACTAGATGGGTTCTCGTTGCATTAATCATTATTGTTAGCAATAATATTTTTAGGATCCATTTGACCTGAAAATTTTGTTTATTGTTAACAGGAAATTTTGAAGTTTGTTGAAAAACGTTATTCCTAAAATTATGTTTACAATTATCTCTAAGCATACCTAAATCTTCTAATAAATTGAAAGCTTCTCTTAAATTATTAATTTTTCTATTTAAAATAATTGAGGCTAAGTTTCCATCAATATTGTTTAGGAATGTTTTCAGCATCATTTCCTCATTCATTTGGGGGCTGAATTGTTGTGGCTTCTCCACATCGTATTCGTATTTTTCATTTAATTCCGATAGTATATTTTTTAAAATTGTAAAATAATTTCTTACTTGAAAATTTGTTGCTGATAATGCTTGGTGGTACAACTGATGATATGTTTTTCTCACTCCGAAGTTGTGTATTAACGCAGCTTTAATTTCCTCCCAGGTTGCTGACTGTCCTAACGTCCTGATAACATCCAGAGCAGGCCCTTGGATTTTGTTGACTATGACTCGCTGATAAACGTAATTCTTCGCTGGAATGTTGTTGTCCAAAAGTGGCAGAATTGTATCCACTTCCCTTAAAAAAGATGTTAAGGCATAACTTCCATCTCCTCGGAAATCATGAACACGTTGGGCGTCCTTAATTAAGGCTTCCAGTGTCATTGTAAGTTGTGGTTGTGGTTGTGGTTGTGGTTGTGGTTGTGGTTGTGGTTGTGGTGTTGTAGTTGCCATCTCAGTACTTTCTTCTTCACTTTTCACGTAAATTGAAAATCGGTCACTTTTCAGTTTTTTGCTTTTTGGCATATATTAATAATTTTTTGTTTTATAAATTTTTGTTAAAAAAAAATTTTGTAAGACTAATAATTTTACAAAAAATATCTATAATTTGGCTAGTAACATTATTGTTATTATTATGTATTTATTATTATAAATTTTTTTTTTATAAAACACCACAATACAGTAGAAAAAATAAGTAAGTTTAATTTTTCAATTATTTTAGTTAAAAGGTAATAATAGTTTTTAATTTTATTTTTTTTTTTTTTGTTAACCAGAAAGCACTAATATATTGTTATTTAATGATTTAAATTCACTCGAACTTGTTAAACACGATATTTAAATTTTGTGTTTTTTTTTTTTTTTGTGTATTAAAATTTAAAGACCAAAATAACATTTATATATTTTTTTTTTTATTAAACATAACGATGAACCATAGGAAAAAGAAAAAAATAAGTGAATTGAACTATTTAATTATTTTTATTTATTTATATTTCTTCCGTTTTTTTTTTTTTTTTAATTATTATTATTAAACACTGCAACATAAATTGTTCACGGAAACTTTAGTTCAACACAATTTCAAAAAAATTTAATTTTCCTATTTAAAAGAAAAAAGGAATTTGTTTTACTTTAGTAAAAACAATGTTTTTAATTATTTATTTTTTTTTTCACTGGATTCCAATCTTTTGAAAGGAATCCTACCGACTGCGCCAATTACGTTATGGGTTTTTTTCTTTAACAAAAAAAAACACATTTATTTATAATCAATATTTTATTCTTATATTTTATTATTATAAAACTATTACGAACTATTACGATTATAAAAAACAATATAAAAAAACACTATCGTTAAACCTTAGGGTTTCAGTGCGGTCTTAAGACTGACTCTTTTAATTTTTAGTTTAATATTTATTTCAATCCATGCAATTTGATATTTTAAAAGTTGCATAGATTGTGTGGGAAGCTAATTCGGTTTATGAAGCATTTTTGATGAGAAAGTTCTTAAGAATTTTGTCTGCATCAAAAATACTTCACAAACAAAAATATTATGTTTCACATTGGAATTTAGTCCAACGGAAAGGGTATTTGAATTACAGATGATGTAACTCGCGACTTACAGCTTTATCTTTCACGAAAGTGAAAAAATAATCAAATTTCCACTTTTCTTGGAAATGTCTGTGCTCATCCTCAACCTTCCGTTTTTTTGTTTGCTTTTCCGACATGCTATTATGGATTAAGAAACCATAAAAATTATATTTGTAGGAATATAATATTGCACTCACGCTTTTCAAGTAACACAAGAATTGCTAAAATTGTTAGTTAACAGCTTACCAGTTTGACTGATTGTGTAAGAGAAGTAAACACAAACAAGAACAGACGCGGCGTATTGCATGTTTGAACAAGTCGTCGACAAGTGAGTAACTCGTTACAAAAAATTGTTTCGGCTTAGTATGTGCTACCATTTTATTATAATTACTTTTATAACAATATATGGGATGATGGGAGAAAATCGATAAAATAAACTCAATTTTAGAAATGAGCGGCGGGCCGCATAAAAATGTTTAACGCGGTCCACATGTTGCTCATCCCTGAACTATAATATTGCAAAAAATTTCTTTGACTCAACTTCAATAATTTCTTTAAAACTCTAAAGTGACACAGCTAATTAAAAACTAAGAGACCCGTATTGTTTTTTTCTATCGGCGATAAATCGTCTAAAAGTGGTCAGACATACCCCCAAACTTTAATCTCAAAAATAAATCCTATTCTATATCTATACTATTTTTCAAAGAATTTGATTGCAACAGTGTTTGCTACTGCTAACTTTAAAATTACAAATTCTCCTAGTGGGACCGATGATTCTCTCTCCGAATCTGTTCCTAAATATGGAAAACTGTTTACTATACACTTACTACTCACATCGGAAGCCAACCAGAATTTTATCCCGAATTTTCGGGTTTATTGGGCATGTATTGTATACATTTACAACGTGCCTTTGTCGGAAACAGTTGTTTATCTATAGTCAGAATGCTCTGGTTTATAAAAATTTTGACTGTTTTCGATAAAGTTCAAATTTCATAGATCAAAGCAAACTTATCATTTTGCAAGAATTGGCATTGCTGATTTCTGTTATCAAATAAATCTCATTATTTCTGAAAAGTCGTTTCGACTCTTTGTTTCCGAGAAAAATGACAACTTCCATTTTTTCTTCCATAAATACGATACAACCATATTTTTAAACCCATACGCACCGCGTGCATATACAAGTCCAATAAATGCATTTAATTTTGCAAGAGATAGTGTCCATTTCATTTTTAACATTCGAAATGCCTCTAATTCCCTATATATTCTTACGCATTCAATCATTTTATGATCAATAACTAGGAAAAATGCAGATTCAACTGGGCTTTTCACAATATTTCATTTGGCGTATCTTGTTGGTCTTGATATTTCCATGAAAACATTATGAATTGGTGTTCTTTCGGTATTAAACCCTATTTGCAAAACAGTGCCGTTTGTAGCAGTTTCAATCTGTTCCTCACTTTCACTTTCGGAACTAATTATAAATTTCTTTCTTTTCTACCCTCTTTGCATATTCAAAATATTATCTTCGTCTGTATCACTGGTCAAATAACTCCCAACTACTATTCGCTGTATCATTATCAATATCGGAAATTTCTTTGTCATTCTTCGATCAATCCTCGTGGATATTATTTATTTTTTCTAATAAATTACTATGCTTGAATGGCTTGACAGTGACAGTGAGTAACAATACTGACTTTAGTCTTGACGGTAGTAAAAAAATAAGTTGGCGCAAAGAACGGCGCCAAGCTCCTTTTATTTATTACAACAGCAAAAAAAAAAACATTGGCTGCGGAAAAAATTTAAAAAAAATGGATAAAAAGGTAAGTTTAAATAAGCTCCAATTTCACTGTTTATATTTTGCAAATATGCCGTAATTCCTAAATTGTATAACTAGTTTACCAGGGATTTTTCAAAGGGTCAAATGACCTCTCGTAAACTAGACCTCCTATGAAAATTTTTCTCTAGTATATTTCTCAAATAAACTAATTTAAATCTAGTTTGTTTTTCTAGCTTATTGCTAATGTACTAGACAGTACAGAGGGGAAGTCTTGAGCAATTTTTCGTACTTTCTTTTTCGGCAATAGTTGGACAGTGAATAATTGTGGAAGTTAGGTTATGTCAATAATAATTATTGAGTAAAAGGTAAGAATTTTTTAATTTGATATTATTTTGAATTATTTAATTGTTTATTTAACACAAAAATTACAAAAATTTACACAATTAACACAAATACAACAACAAATACAAATACAACCACAAATACAAATGCAACAACAAAAAACAAACAAATTTTTGACAGATAAAATATGTACTAGGTACAGTGAAAACACTTATTTTTTATATGGACAAATTTATCGTAAAAATGGATTATAAAATTCAGCAATTCTAGCTGAATTAAGGAAATCATAAAATGAGCCGTGAAACACTTCCAGTTCTTAAGGAAGACTTAAGTTTTTTAAGAAACTCAACTGAGAAAAAACTTAAGTATCAACTTGTGAAAACGGGCGTTATAGTGCATTTTCACTGAACCTAGTACCTAGTACTACAATTTCTCCACATAAAAAATACGTGTTTTCACTGAACCTAGCATCTAGTACCCTAGTACATATTTCATCTGTCAAGAATTTGCTTGTTGTTGTATTTGTGTAATTGTGTAATTTTTGCACAATTATTCACCGTCAAACTATTACCGAAAGAGAAAGTCCGAAAAAATCACTCAAAATTTCCCCTCCGTACTGCCATGAATTATCTAGTATATTAGCACTGAACTAGAAAACAAATTAGATTTAATTAGTATATTTGAGAAATAAAGTAGAGATTTCCCATACAAATTCTAAAAAAGTAGTACTAGGTACTAGGTTCAGTGAAAACGCACTATATGATGTAAAGCATTTTTTACAACAACAAAGATAAGCAATTTTTCGACAGATGAAATATGTACTGATCAAAAAGTACTAAGGTGCAGTACAGATCCTTCTTTTTATATATGGAGCAAAAGATAGTATTTTAACTAGTATTCTTGGCCACTGAAAACGCAATATTACCAATGCAATATTGGTAAACTATTTTACATTTAAATAAAGAATATGAAATTACTGCAAAAAGAAGGAAAGACAGCAACCACGAAGACAAAAAAGAAGAAAATCACTCCCTCCCTTCTCTTCTGATAAAATGTCAATATTTAAATAATCAACTAATTGATATAGATATAAGGTAAGTTTTTACAACAAATTCAGTTTACAAAGGAAGCACATACGTAAATATATATATATACTCGTATATATATATATTTCTAAATTGAATCAACTTTGTGTATATTAATATATATTAATTGTGAAAATTTGAAGTATTTTAATTAATAAAGCTTTTAAAGGGGTCTCACCGAGCTTCCATATAAAATCTGCACTAGCATCTTTATTATGTTGCTGTTGTGAGAAATAATTTTTCGCCAATTAGCAAACCTTAAAAATTCTTGTTTTAAAAAAAAGGGGGTTGCAACCCCTATCTTTAAAATTTTTGTTCTCCGAAACTCTGATAGATATTTGGATGAACCCAACACGAAATGAAAGCTAGTAATTAGTATTACATCACACATTTTTTTCATAATATTCCAACCAAATAAGAGGAGCAAAAAAAAAATATTTCAAAAATATTGGATGCGTTTTTATGGCTATTTCTCACCTACCAAAAAAATTACAAATAAACATTAGGTATCCAACCATAATACATAGAAGTTTCATGAATGTGCATTGGATGGAACATATTTAAATTTAAAAAAACTAAGCCTAACTTCTAGGAATTGAGTATATATTCATATCTTTAAAAACATGCAGCATTTTTTTTACATTTTGTGTGTCTATTTTCAGAAATTTTATGTTCATAATTACTAAAAGTGTAGCTCAGTTATAGTCAATAGGCGTTCCTAATAGATTTTTAAAAAATTCACTGTGGGCATGTCTGCACAAGATATGGTATAGTCGTCAAATGAAATAAGAAAAAATAGTACAGGAAATTACTGTAAACATGGAGCCATAAGCGCTGTTACTTTACTTTGATTATGAAAAACACGAATTTTGACTGTAGCTTTTCATCCCAGTAAATGACTAGAGTCAGTTTGATGCCATACGCAACGCTTAACACATCGGCTTAATTTTTTATAATTTTTCTCAAAACTTATACACTTATACTTATCCTTATAATAAAACTTTACAAATACGGCAATTTTTAGGCAAAAAATAATGGTACCGCTTTTTACGACTATCGGTTATTACGACCGAAAATAATGGTCCCCTGGATGTCGTATTAACCGGTTTCTACTGTATATGATTGAAAAAACACAATTTCATAAATTAACTGTATTGGTGTTTAGCCTCGTTTTTTTTGGTGTATAAATAACCCACCTGCCCGAATCCCACCAGGATAAGGCTTGACCGACCAAACTTTTTGTATGTCCTAATTGTGAACTATCGCTAAAAATATGAACTTTTCTTTAACTCGATGGGTGCACACTTTGTGTCTATGAGAGAGCTAAAGTTTTTTTTTTAAAAAGATTAGATTTAAATGAACTAGGTTTTTTTACCTCTTTGACTAGGCTTTTAATTACAAATTTATTATTTACTGGAATATGTATCAAGCCAAAAAAGGTTCAGTCGTCATGGAAAATAAAGCACAAACCGAAACAAATCTAAAAATTTTTAGGTGAAAACGTAATAAATTGATCTTGCGTTTAGCCATGCTTGGAACCCCCGCAGAGTAAATTTTTATGTATATAAATATTATGTATATAAATATTATGTATATACAATATATTACTTATTATCAATTACTTAATATCCATAATGTACAAAAAAAAGAAAAGAAATTAGTTATTTTCTTTATTATTATCCAAAGTTGATATTGTGAGATGAAGTTTTATCTAGTATTTTGCTTAAAAAAGGGGTGTTTGGTGATAATAAAAATGACAGATTATTCATTCCGTCTAAAACGCCTTCTGTTTTGGACTTTAGTATGATTTGAAAAGTTTGCATAAATAGTTCTGAATTTTTAATAGTTCACTAGAATATTTAGAGTTGTTGTTTTGCTATTGGTATATACCAAGTACTTTAAATATGCGAAAGGACTATTTTTTAAAATGTTTTTTGTTTTTATATTTAATAACCAAAACATTCGGATTATATGAAAATCAGTAAGTTACATAAGCTTTTAATTTTTAAATAAATGAGCAGAATCTATGTTGTAGGCCGAAAATGATTACATATGGTGGCAATTTAGCGATTACTCCTGGAAAAAATAAAAACATAACAATCAGACTACATGGAAACTCCAAGTTCAAAATTAATGACTTTGATGTCACTAGCTTTCTTACAGAAACCTACAAAAATCATAAGACATCAAAGGCAATTTATTTCGAGGATCCTTGGAATAATTTTGGCTTACAATCAGAGGTCAATGGTTTGAAGGAAAAAATTAGTGGTCCAAAAGGAATCGATATTAGGCTTAGATTCCTTGAAAATTCGTAAAAGTTATTTAAAGCTTAGTTCTGCAGATATAATTTTGGTTTTCTAGAACCAGGCTGGCTATTCGCAATACGCATATAAGATTAGCACTTAGGAGGGTTATAAGGTTAGAAGGAAGAGTAAATCGAATTCTTGAGATCCTCAGGCAGGATAATTGCAGAAGCAACCCATGTCAGAATGGAGGAACATGTATCGATATATATGACAGTTTTATGTGTAGATGTTTATCGAATTGGGAAGTAAGAAAGTTTTCGATAGTTACAAAGTTTTTCAATTGTGTTTTATAGGGAACTACATGTGGTCAGGATGTAAATGAATGTGCAAATTTTGCTGGTACAGATCTTGGCTGCCAAAATGGGGCTGAATGCATTAATTTACAAGGAAGTTACAGGTTTAATAAAACTCTTTGATAATAATTTTAATTTTTATAACAATTATTTTTCATTGAACAAGATTTTATATCACAATTTCTATTACCAGTTAAAACGATCCTATTTTTCCTTATTGCCCAGTTTGAAGTTTGAAGGCTCTAAAATCTATACCTTAATAACTTTAAGCCAGGAGATAAGTTTGCAATTCTCATTTTATAAATATGCTTATTTTTCACATTTAATTAATTAATGAATACAACAGAACACTAATGCCAAAATATTAGTTTTAATTTCTCTCAGATTATTAATTTTAATAAAAATATTTTTCTTTAGTAATTTGAAAATACTACTGAACATAAATCTAAATAATCAAAATCATACAAAATCAATTACTATTTTTTGAAAAGCCTTCCTCATTGTAGTTGTTCATGTTCAATGGGGTGGGTGGGAGTTCACTGTACCAAAAGGAAGATTGACTGCTTAACTTCTGCCTCTTCAGAAATTTGTGTTCATGGAACTTGTATAAATGCCAAGGAAAATTTTGGTTACACCTGTATTTGTGAGCAAGGCTGGAAATCAAATGGAATATCTCCAGCTTGCGATGTAGATGTTGACGAGTGTGCTAGCCTATTAATACCATGTGCAACCACTTGTATAAATTTACCTGGTTCCTACACATGTGGTCCATGTTCGACAGGTTTTACTGGCAATGGTCATTCATGCATTGATATTAATGAGTGTGCAGTTGATAATGGTGGATGTAGTACAAATCCGTTAGTTAAATGTTTAAACACTTATGTAAGAAGAACTATACTTAAATTCATTCTATAATCTATGTTTATATTTTATAAATTACAGGGCTCTTACCATTGTGGAGATTGTCCCTTGGGGTGGAGTGGTAATGGACGGCTTTGTACCAAAAATGAGGGTAATGCTTGCTCCTTTGCCAATATATGCCATCCAGCAGCAATTTGTAGAGAAATTTCAAATACAGTCGTGTGCACTTGCCCGACTGAAATGTTGGGAACAGGTATTGGGCCTGATGGTTGTTATTTAAAACAAAATGGAGTTTGTAATTCTACTACTTGTATGGTGGGTTACTTTTTGTTTTATAGAAATGTTTCAAATATTAAGTTATTCATAGAATGGAGGTACATGCATTGCTAATGGTACAAATTTTTTCTGTAAATGTACATCTGGCTTTTTGCCTCCAAATTGTCAAAAACTGGATGACCCCTGCAACCCTAGTCCCTGCAAAAACGGTGGCACATGTCTTATAAACTCTGATTCTAGATGCTTGTGTGCTCCTAATTTTACAGGAATCCATTGTGAAAAACAACGTCCACACTGTGGTTCTATTTTTCGGACAACTTCAGGAACCCTGAAGTACCCACAAACTTCTAGATACGAAAACAATGCTCGTTGTATTTGGTTAATTAGAACTAATATAACAAAAGTCCTTAACATAACTTTTACGAAATTTGATCTTGAACCTAATTCAGCATGTATCTTTGATTTTTTGCAAATTCATGATGGTTCGAGTACAGCTGCACAGTTGATTGGGCGATTTTGTGGGTCAAAGCTTCCTAAAGGGGGTATCTTTCAAACGTCTCATAATACGCTGTACATGTGGTTTAAATCAGACAATGCAACAAATGGTGAAGGTTTTGAATTGCATTGGAACGCAACTGAACCAACATGTGGTGGAACTTTTGATATTAAATCATTTGGTCAAATTTCATCTCCTGGTTCACCCGGAAAATATCCTCCGAATCGCGATTGTTTATGGAATTTGAAAGCACCATACGGAAAACGAATACAGCTTACTTTTTTTAGAATGCAAATTGAGGCTCATGAGACTTGCAATAACGATTACTTAGAGGTATTTTTAATAATCTGAATTTCTAAACTCTGACCGGGCAGTTTTATTATAGATTTATAATGGAATTAATATGAAGGATAATCAACTGGCTAAATTCTGTAACATAACATACCCACCACCTCTCACTTCATCTGGGAATGAAGTTAGTTTACATTTTCACTCTGACAGTGATGGCAATGACGGTGGATTTCAAATTCATTACAATGTCATTGAGGGATTCCCTGGCTGTGGTGGACTATATACCTCAAATACTGGTGAAATTTTATCGCCAACAAAAGATGGAAAATATTTGAATAATCTTATTTGTGAATACTTAATTATTTTGCCAAAAGGCTCCCAAATTTCATTAAGCTTTTTATTTTTTGATTTAGAGCAATCAGAGGAATGCCTATATGATTCTCTAGAAGTAATTTTGGTGTTTAAAATATACATATATAAGTAAATATTAAAGCTTTTGTTTACAGATATTTGAAGGCTCTACAGAAGATGATCCAAAAGTTAACGCATGGTGTGGAAACACAAAACCTGATGATTACACATCTATTTCAAATACTCTTCTTATAAAGTTTAAAACAGATCATTCACATAATAGCCAAGGATTCAGAATAAAGTACGATGTTGGTAAGATAACAAAATTGAGATTCTGCTGTTATTTAAGTGAATGTATTACTTAAAGCTTTTTACCGAATATATGTATAAGACTGTCGTTTGATAGTGAAATCCTGTTCAATTATAATATCAACAAAGTTAATTTCTTTAAACATAAGCAAATCAATTCAAGTTATTTTTAATAATAACCTTTAATTTGCAAAAAATATTTCCCTTTAGTGTGCAAAGTTGAGAACCCGTTATACTTTTGAATTTTTAAAGTTGGTAAGCGATTCTTCATTACCCTTTACTTCAGTTAAAATTAAATTAAATTTTTAAACATCCTCATTGGGATATGGCTAGTACAATCTAAATTATCAATTTATTACTATTGTTGAGTTGTGCTTATTTAAGCAGGACCTGTGCAGGCTGGCTGTACCGATGCTCTTTTGTGTTAGTTTCTATTAATTCATGTGGTTTAGTCCTTTTGAGTTTTCTGGTCGCGTGGGTAGTTTCCAAAACCAGAATTACTTCCGCATTAGTGTGGTTAACTAATCGTTTTTCGTTTTTACCAGCTTATTAACCACTTCGTTAATCCATTTGATTTTTAAGTCCTTATGAATATCATGGTTGGTAACATAACGATAAGCTTTCCTTATTTTGACATCTTTGTATTATGTTTCGATTGGACTGTTTCGTACAGCCCCTCATCTGTATCCCATACATCCGTATTGGTTTGATGATAGACCCGTAGACCAGTCTTTTGCTACGCAAGTTAAGAGGGGAATAATATCCTATAACCCAGTATATTTGACGACATGATGTTTCCAACTCAATCTGTTATCCAGGTGCATGCCTAGGTATTTCAGAGTCTGTGCTTGTGGAATTGCAGTTCCGTTGAGACATATGTTAAAGTCCTTATTAATTTAGCGCAGAGTGAATACTACATTAACTGATTTTGCCGTATTAAGCTTTATCAGTAGTCCATTGGTGGATCTTCTCTAATGTTTGTTGTAGGTCCACCGTGGCTGATCCTAGCGGGTCAGCTGCTACCATTATCATAGTGTCATCAGCATAAGCTCCTATAAATGTTTCCTTTGTGGTAAGCATGTCGGCGATGTATATCAATTATATGAGAGGACTCAACACACTGTGCTACACCCGCTTTGATTGAATAGAATCCTGAGAAGATCTCTTCGTATGACATTCTGAATCTCTTGATTTACAAAAACTAAAAATCTTCATCATAATTACCAATTCCTCTATGAAATAAATTGAAAAATTTGAACAACAAACATCATTTTCAAGATCATTCTGTATCAATTTGAATTCAGCTTTTGCCAATATCAAGCCATTTTTCACTTTAATCAAGCAAATTTTGTTTATTTAAAATTGCACATTTGTGGACCGAAGTGAAAGAACCAACACCAAGTTTAAATCAAAACTAAAAAATTCGTAGGCACATGTAGAATAATAATATTTAAAAGAAGATTCATACAAATACTTAGAAACGCATGTAAAACGATAGTTTCATAGGAACAATTGGTGGAAAATTTTCCACCAAAAAGAAAATTCACTAGTCACTTGAAGTCGTTAGATTTTTTTGTTTTCATTATCCTGATTTCCATTGAAACACATTAAAAGTTTGAAATAATGCTTACTGCCTCAACGCAAAACTTTTTAATTTCTTTGCGTGATAGTCACACAAAATTACAGTTACGGTATTTAAGATCATTAATTGAAATTTAAAATATCACCTTTATTATGTAATAAAAGCGTTTAAGTTTCCTTAATGGCTGCATAATATCTGGGACAAAAGTTAAACAATATTTTAAATGTTCTCAAAAGAATTGGAAACTGGTTAAAAAAATTGGTGGTTTTTTATATGCTTCCGTTGATATTTCTTATATTTTAGCAAAATTTCATATTAAATAAATTTTTAGCTTGTGGTGGTGTATATGAAAATACCCCGGGTATTATTACTTCTCCCTTTTATCCTAATTCATATCCTGTTGATCGTATATGCAAATATAACATTCATGCTCCACTTGGATTCGTGATTCAACTTGATTTCATGGATCTAGATTTAGAAGAAGGCTTGGAGGATGAATGTCACTACGACATTCTTAAAGTAAAAATATCACCTAGTTTATTGTCAATTAATGTAAGACATTACTATTTTAAATTTTTAGATTATTGATGAATTAAACAAAACGAAGCCATCATTTTACTGTGGCAAACGTATTCCTGAAAGAATAATATCACAGTCAAATCTAATCACTATTGAGCTGCACTCAGATGTAAGTGTCACAGGTCGAGGCTTTAAAGCAAACTACAGTTTCATTCAGATTGGTATTAGATTATTTGAAAATTTGTACAATACAGTATATTTTAATTATTTCAAAAGGATGTGGAGGTGTTATACGAAGAGATCACATTTTCATATCTCCACCTTTGGAGTCTAGCGAAGATGTGTATAAGAAGGATACCATGTGTGAATGGTTGATCATGGCACCTTCTGGAAGTGTCATTCAACTGTCTTGGCTTAATTTTCATTTGGAAGACTCCTCAGATTGTAGCTATGATTTCGTCGATGTGTTTGATAGCAGTGACGATAAAACCAATAAAATTGGACGGTAAATAAATACATATGTATATATGCATGTAAATAGTGATTATATATAATAAAACATGTCTAAAAGCCCAATAAGGCAAACAGCTAGAATGTTTCAAAAGTTAGTCAAAATTCAATGTTACAGTTTGAATACTCTCAAATTAGGCTCATGTAGTCAAAATAAAATGGCTATTTGCCAGAATACAAAACATAAATTTGATGCCTTTAAAAGAAATCAACTACTAAGGAAAATCAATTTTTGCTTTAAAATTATTACAAATTTAAAGGTATTTCACGTTCCAGGTAGAAGTAGTCATTTACTTATATAAAGTAAAATTATGAAATTCTGAGAACCTCAGTTTTTATGATAATCTCTTCTAAATAGGTCAATTACTCTAATTGGGTGGTGACACACGATGACAACTCATGTTAAGCATGTCATGACAACTCGTGTGTCACCCCCCAATGATTGTAGTCATTGGAAAGTAGACTAATAGTGCATTTTCCCTGAACCTAGTACCTAGTACTACTTTTTTAGAATTTGTATGGGAAATCTCTACTTTATTTCTCAAATAACCGTTTATTTTGATAGTGGTGAAAGTTCATTTTCTCTTGTTTCGAGAAAATTGAAATTTAACATATCTGTTATTAAAAAGTTTAGGCAAATTATATGAAGTCGGGCAATGCTTCTACTGTTTTATCAATATGTAAATTGGTTATATAAATTGGTTGTAGGCGTATTTTTCTAAACTAATGTATACTTACGGGCTGCGAATCGACTTACACCACTTTCAAAATTAAACATTTGTAAAAATTGTTTAATTTCAATTTTGAAAAGTATGCTTCATATTAATCCAATTTTCTTTACAAATAATGACAAATAATGACACGACATTAAATAGAAGTAGTATTTTTAATTTTAGACGCTAATTACATTGTTAAAATTACAAAATATTGATAGTATTTACTTATGCTCTGCATGTGGCAGTGTTTCGAAATATGTATGATGCACCGAAGATATATAAGCCAATAACTGCTTGATGTCTTTATATTTTTCATAAGTAGTAGGCCGGGCATCTTGGTACAAAGGCGCCAGAGCGATTTTTTTCAAATTTTAGCAGTCTTTCAGGACGTGTAGGTAATGAATTTATAGTTTTAAATTCTATGTCCTTCATCGATGTTTTATATAAAATAGTGTACGGTGCACTTTTGAGAAAACTCATCCAACAATTTACCTGTTCTCCATTAGTGTTTTTTCTTATCTGCTTTCTAATCGTATTTCGAAGATTTTTTAATGAAACGAAATATTCGCATTTCATTTCATGTAAAATAAATTTATTATGTTTTCTACATTGTGTTATTACATCATAATAATCCTGTGGTGTGTACAGAAAATTCTCTTTTCGCAATGCCATTTCTATGATGCCAAAATCAGAATCGTTCGGAAGGTATGAATGCTCCGAGAGTAAAAATTTGTGATCAATTATGTCTGTTATTTTCAAACGACTGGACAACCTTCAACCACTTCAATGCCATTTGTAAATTACGATTTTCCCCAGTACACATGTCACTTTAGGCAATAACATGCCATTGGTTCGTTACATTTTCTAAATGCCTCAAACAACAAGAAGCTACTTCTTGCGATCCCCTGGAAGCAATAGTTTTGTCCCACACGTACATATTCACTTTATTGTCGTGAAAATTGTGAAAACCCCCTCTCGCTTAAAACATACATATTTCGCTTATAATATGCGATTGAAACAGATAATTTGGGGTAAGGTAAGGCTTTTTGTCAAAAGAGAAGGCTAAGTATTAACAGAATTTTTTGATGCCAGAATTTTATCTTCTTGTAATGCCTTTCTTGCTAATTCAGCATCTTGCAAGTGAAAATCATGTCTTTGTACAAGAATCGTTTTTTCTTCGTCATTCGTTGTTGTCTTAATTTTCATGTTTAAGAAATCGCATTTCAAACGGGTATATTTACGTGGCAAATGGAAGTGTAACTTGAAATCTCGTTTAACAATTTTTCTGTATGTCCATTCATTAACTGCACTCAAGTTGTTTTCCCAGCATTTTTCTAAGTATAAATTACACATCTTTCTTATGTTTAATTCAGGATTTAAGAACATCCGCTCTGGATTTTGGGATCGAATGCCGGAAAGCTTTTTATTTGTTCTATTACTGTACTCGTCATAAGCTCACTAATTCTTCTGAGAGAGCCATCCATTTTTCCACGCATAACTTTCGAAATACTCTCATGCGCTTTTACGATACGATCAATCCGCCCAATAGATATTTGGAAAGTATCAATAAAAAACTTTTTACATACTAAACTTTTTCTACTAGACCACGTAAAATTTATAAGCGTATGCCCTCATAGTGCCTGAATTATTTCTAGGTCTTCTTCTATTGACAGTTTCACGTTGAACATTGCAATAGAGAAATACATTTTGCGTATTAAAATCACCACAATTTTCCAGAACTAATCAAAAGTTTCTATGCGTGGTGTTTCACTAATACGGTCTATACATTTCTTTGAGCAATTACAATTTTTGGATTCAAATTTTTTTGCTGGAATGAATTTCGCTCTTTTTGTATAGTACTTTTAGTATTTTTCGCTTAATTTTGTTAGTTTGTTAAATATATTTTCCTTTATTTTATTCTGCAGAATCTAAGTTCTCAGTATCCTCATCTGATAAAGATTCTACCGCTATTATTTTTCTTCTCTTTTTCGATTCGTTAATTTGTTGCGCATAGCGAAATTATCTTTATCCTCTGAATCTAAGATTATTCTTCTTTTTATATTAATAGGCTCAATTTCTGTGTGAGTTTATTTAAAATTAAATTTTCATAGAATAATATTGATTTAGCCTTTGGTTATTACCTATATCACTATCTGATGTTAATATAAAGTCATCCATTTTAGGAAAAGAATAAAACAAGTTACCTGAACTAGTATTTCTTGACACGTAAGCATATTACGTATATATTATGATACGTAATAGAGAAAAAATATAAAATAACAGACCACCTACCTCTGTCAATTGGACTTACACCACTTTTAAAATCGATGATTATGCAATTTCAAACCACCCCTTGTCATACTTCTTCGACCCCCTCCCCCCCTTAAGGTGTGACGTAATTTATGGATGGCCCCTTACATCACTTTCAAAATAAACGGTCCAGATTTTGTTTGTTTTTCTAGTTCCGTGCTAATGCACTAGACAACTCATGGCAGTACGCAGGGGAAATTTTGAGTAATTTTTTCGAACTTTCTCTTTCGATAATAGTTTGACAGTGAATAATTGTGGAAGTTAGGTTATGTCAATAATAATTATTGAGTAAAAGGTAAGAATTTTTTATTTATATATGATTTTAATTATTTAATTGTTTATTTAATAAAAAAATTAATGCAATTACACAAATACAACAACAAACAAATTCGTGACAGATGAAATATGTACTAGGGTACTAGGTGTCAGGTTCAATGAAAACGCACTATAACGCCGGGTTTCACAGTTGGCACTTTTCACAGTTTTTCCTCAGTTTAGTCTTCCTTAAGAACTGGAAGTGTTTCGCAGCTAATTTTATGATTTCCTTAACTCTAGAATGATTTCCTTAAACCCTTTTGAGACCGATGACACACCATGTGAGTCATGCATTATCCTTTCTAAACAGCCGGCGACTCAACGTGTGAGTCATATACAATTTTACCTGTTCAGCCGATGACTCACCAAGTGGGTCATGAACTATTTTTTAGAAATAGCCATAAAACACTGAAAATTCTGGGATAACGAGAATTGAAATTAAGGAAAAAATAATGTTTTATTTTGTAAATAATAATTGTGCTAAAATTTGCATTTTTCATTATTTTACGCTAGAAGGTCTTAGGTTATAGTAATAATAACGAAAAATTCTCTTCAAGGCATGATAATTTTACGTTTTATTATATTCTTTTCCAAGAAGGATCTTACTACTTTGGCTTATCTATTTACCTTCAATATATAGCTTGCGAAAAAGTCATTTGTTCGTTGTAATACAATTAGTTGCTATGAAAATTTCCGAAATTTTGAGTGCGTAGAGTAAGTCCTTTGAACTTCTGTCGATCAGTTAACTTGTGGACAGAAGTAATTTCATTTGAAGTGCTCTATTTTATAAAATTTGTGTTTTCTAGTTATTTCTTAATCTCGCGATACTTTAAAAATGAATAATTTGCAGCCAGGGTGTTCAAAATATAAAATATAAAAATATAAAAAACTAAAAAAGTGTTTTATGTGAAAGTGAAGATAGTTTTAACTATACGACAGACAATGAAGAAAGTGATTTTTCTGAATGTAGTGATATATTCACTGAAGAAATTTAGTCTAGTGAAGAGTCGTGTTATACTAGTGAAACGGCTGAGACTATTATTAACATTGATGATTGGGTGAAAGACGGAAGTTTTAAAATATTTCATTTTAAAGAAAGTTCTGGCTTTAAAGTTTCACCAAAAGGATCTGAGCCATGTCATCTTTTCAACCTTTTATTTGACGATGAATTTTTTTAGAAAAACTGTAGAAAAAATCAATGAATGTGGAATTAAAAAACAAGGTGAATGTTGGAAGGAATTGACTATAATAGAATTTAAGATTTTCTTAGGTTTAATTTTTCATATGGGTATAATTAGATGTCCTGAAATCCAAAATTATTGGAGTAAAAATAGTCTATTTAATTTAAACTGTTTTTCAAACCACATGAGTAGAAACCGATTTCAAGAAATATTGCGTTGCTTGCAATTTTCCTCAATAAATTCAACAAATGATTGAATAGCAAAAATAAATCCAATTATAGATTACTTCAATGAAAAAATTAAGGAAATATACTATCCTCATAAAGAGCTTTCCTTGGATGAAACAATGGTTCCCTGAAAAGGAAGATTAAGTTTTCGACAGTTCATGCAAGGAAAAAGACATAAATACGGAATTAAATTATACATTTTATGCGAGAGCTCAGGAATAGCGCTTAAAATAAAAGTATATAAAGGAAGTGGTGATGAAATTAGTGGTAAAGGACATGTATCTAAAGTAGTGCTACATTTATTAGACGATTTTTTAAATAAAGGCCATTCAGTTTATTTAGATAATTTTTATAGTACCTTTGAGTTAACTAAACAGTTACTTGAAGCAAAAACTTATTGTACAGGTACACTAAGAAAACAAAGAAAATCAAATTGTAAAAATATTGTACAGGCGAAGCTCCCAAAAGGAGGGCTTATATACCGATACAAAAGTGGCATTACTATGGGAAAATTTAGAGACAAACGTGATGTATTGTTTATTTCAAGCGAACATTCTGCAAAGCTAAGTGAGTTTCAAAACAAAAGAAAACAAAAAATTAAGAAACCACTAGTTTTGTGCAAATACAACCAATCAATGGGAGGAATCGATAAAAAGGATCAGATGTTGTCCTACTATACATGCCTCAGAAGAACATACAAGTGGTATGTTAAGTTATGGATTCACCTTGTTGAAAATTTATTGTTAAATTCTTTCCTGTTATATTCAAAATATTCACCTTCCTTAAGAAAAAAGAGATTTCAAGATTTTCGGCTTATCGTAATTGATACTTTATTAAATAGCAATAATGAGATAACGGTAATGCCCACTAGTTTATTCCATAAGGAGCATACCCCTCAACGTTTGCCAAGAGATGAAAATAATAAAATAAAAAGAGGTGCAGACAATGTTTCACCAAAAGTGTCCGAAAAAATACAAATTATAGCTGTGAAGGCTGTGTTGGAAACCCAGGTCTATGTTTAGGGGAATGTTTTAAGGCATACCATACAAAAATTTAATTAATGGATTAGACAATAGTGATGACTTGATATTACTATTTCTTTTAGGAATGAATTTGAGAGTATTTAAATTAACATTATTTTTTCAGGTTCTAGAATGTGTAAAAAAATAAACAATAATAGGTCAACAAGTTATTTTTAGTAATAAGAAAATTTTGTTTAAATTTTAATTAATTTTGTGACTAACGATCAATAAAATTTGTTTAAGTGTTCACAATAGTTTTATAAAAGAATATCCCAAACTCCTAGTTTATATATTTAAATTTTTTATTAATATAATAAGTAGCTCATTAGCTCAAAGTCCGTAAAAAAAACAAAATATTTTCAAAGTAAAACTATTCTGATCTTCTGATGAGTCTGATTTTTAAATATTACTAGTCTAAGATATTATATTCCAGGACAAATTAATAAATTCCAAAATAATGTAAACTTTTTTAAAATTAAAACTCAAATTTAAAAAAAATTTTTTTTTTAAATAGAACCGTTTGTAAAAATCCCGGGCATTTTTTGCTTTTTTCCTAAAAAAACGCCAACATAAGTTAATCTTTTTTACGTGTCCTTAGAGACACTTAAATAGGAAATTCTTATCAAATTATCGGGAAAGGCTGACTTTGATAAATTTTTATTGCGCTATGGAAAAGAGATATGCTATTACAAGGTACCAATTTTTCATTGAAAAACATTTGTAGTTTAAGAAAATAAAAAAAAAAAACAAATTATGTTGGCGTTTTTTTAAGGAAAAAGCAAAAAACGTCAAAAAATGCCCAGGATTTTTACCAACGGTTCTATTTAAAAAATTTTTTCCCCGCATTTTGTTATTATTTTTAAATTTTTGCTATTTTATTAATAAAACAATATTGCAAGCTTTAAAAAAATATTTTTCTCATACTCATTATCGCATAGATTGAAAAGTTATAAGTGATAGAGTGTGTGGGGGTAGTAACGACGCTTGCAAAATTCAAGAACCTGTAACTCGAAAACGAAAAAAGATAGACCCCCACTTTTTGTGATTTTTGTCCATGAAATTTTATCTACTTTCTATCCTAAGCATTTAATTACACATTTTTGGGTCACCCTGTATAAGTATAAAAAATTATTGTTTAAACAATATTTATAATTTCGCCCGCTCTAAAATGTTTCTGATTTTAAATAATATAAAAATAGTAATTTTTTAAAAAAAAAAATCATCAAAATCGGAGCTGTTCTTTAGAAGTTCGAAGTTAAATGCTCTATTGACTCCATTAAACAGAAAAAAGTAAAACTGAATTTCTTGTCGGCTGCTAGCGCTTACTTTGCTGCTTAGACCGGTCTCGAAAGGGTAAAGCTAGAATTGTTGAATTTTATAGGCCATTTTTACGATAAGCTTCGAATTTATATATCATTCAATTTATGAATAGTTAAAACAACTCCAATTATTCCTTCACTTTCAAACAATTGTGCTGAAAACATTATTATTATATATTCATATATAATCATATTATTATATTGGGTTGGCAAGAAAGTAATTTCGGTTTGCACCAGTAGTTAGCGTTATGTTTGTTTCGTTATTCTTTCGTTATTGTTTCGTTATTTTTTCTTTTAAGATTTGGTAGTCGATACCCTTAGGTTGGTATAAAAACCGGTTTCGTGTAATTTTGTGTACAACTGTCAGTTTACGTCAGCTTTAACATGGAGTGCAAAAATGAGCATTTTCGACACATTTTACTTTTTTAATTTCATAAAGGCAAGAAAGCGGCTGAGGCTCACAAAGAGATATGTGAAGTTTATGGTGTTGGTTGTTTAACAGAACGAACTTGTCAGAATTGGTTTAAAAAATTTCGTTCTGGAGATTTCTCACAAAAAGATGACGACCGTTCTGGTCGACCTTCTGAAGTTGATGATGACAAAGTGAAAGCGATAATTGAATCGAGAGATTGCAAAACAGTTTAGTGTATCACATACGACAATTGAAAATCATATAAAACATCTTGGACTTGTTAAGAAAATGGATATTTGCGTTCCGCATGAATTGAAAGAAATTCACTTAACACAACGAATTAATGCTTGTGATACGCATTTCAAACGTAATGCAATCGACCCGTTTTTGAAACGAATGGTCACTGGCGATGAAAACTGGGTCATATACAATAACGTTAATCAAAAAAGATCATGGTCCAAGCATGATGAACCAGCACAAACCACATCAAAAGCTGAGTTGCACCAAGAAAAGGTCATGCTGTCAATCCGGTGGGATTACAAAGGTGTTGTGTATTTTAAGCTGCTTCCAAACAACCGAACGATCAACTCAGATGTTTATTGCCAACAACTTACGAAATTGGAGGAATAAGTTAAAGAGAAAAGGCCAGAATTGGCAAATCGCAAAGGAATCGTGTTCCACCACGACAATGCGAGGCTTCACACATTTTTGGCAACGCGTACGAAATTATTGGAGCTTGGATGGGAAGTGATGTCACATCCCCCATACAGCCCCGACCTTGCACCATCGGATTATCATTTATTCCGAAGTTTACAAAACTTTTTAAATGGTAAAAATTTCAGTAATAACGACGACCTCAAATCGCACTTACTTGAGCTTTTTGCTGTTAAGGACCAGAAATTCTATGAGCACGGGATAATGAAACTACCAGAAAGATGGCAAAAGGTCATCGAACAGAATGGAAAATATTTGATTGATTAAAGTTCATTTATTGTATTGAAAATTTGAGTTTCATTTCACACTAAAAAACCGAAATTACTTTCTTGCCAACCCAATATATTCATTATAATCATCTGAGTTTAGTTTAGTTTCGAACTGTCCTGCCATAATATGAATCCTAAAATTAATAACAAAAAATTAAATTGGGGTAATTAAAATAATACTAACAATTTAAATTTGAAACTTCTGGGATAAAAGTTCTAAATTAAACTTGAAAAAGAAACTATCATCACTGTTTGAAATTAACTCTGTCAAAGTGTTCATAATCCAAATTCATTTTACTTCTATGAAAACTTTTATAATGTTATTGATATTTTTTATGTTTTTTTACACTTCAAGTAATTTCTCATATATCAAAAACTCACTGATACACCATTTCTTTACTGCGAAATATTTATACAATCTTATTGCATTTTGATTATTGGTTATTGATTTATTTAATTAAAACTATTTCATTTGACATATTAACTTCTCTTGAGAAGTTATTGTAATTGGTCCGAAAATCGAAATCAAAAATTTTGCGTTTTCTTTACGTTTCAAGACCTGGAGAATCATTTGCAATCATTTTTAGAGTGATGTCTGTCAGTGTGTGTGTGTGTGTGTGTGTGTGTGTGTGTGCGTATGTATGTAGGGATGTGAGCTTTTTTATGAGATTTTTTTATTAAGATTTATGAGTTTGAGCGAAGTCAGCCCAGCAGTTCGTTTTTTATTGATAAAAAACTGACTTTTTTAAGCCCGCAAAAGTGAGACTTATATCTGAAAAGAGTCTGAGCGAAATCGGCCCAGCGGTTGGTTTCTTATGAATAAAAAACTAACGTTCTCAAGCATTCAACAAAAATTTTAATGTAACCTTCATATTCTAAGTATCGAGGGGTACATGGGGGTTTTCGAAGGTGTTTTTTTTTTGTGAAAAATTCTTCAAATTGGAGGAAATTTAGTTTTAAACGGGGTTTCAGGTGGATGATTATAAATTATTGTGTAATGTTGAAAAGTTGTTTTTTTTTCTAATTTTGAGCTTCGTTTCAAACTTACTATAATTTGTCCGAAAATTGAAATAGTTAATTTTTTGTAATCTCTTACGTTTCAAGATCTGGAGCATCATTTGCAGCCAATTCGAGGTATCGGAGCATTAAAAAAATAATTTTTTCTTAAGAGAAGTTGCTTGTGCGGTAACTGCTGCCGGACGTATTTTTTTTTATAAGTTCTTATTTGTATTTGAAAACCACAACTCTACACACAAATATAACTGTCAAATTCTAATATTAATTATTTTACCATTTTTTAATCAACATTTTTATTTTAAACTTCTGTATATTTTTAAAATGTTACAAATTTTCTTTACTAAATGACAGTTACGTGATATGTTAAGCAAGTAAACTTTCATAGCTTTCTTGACAAAACCGTAACTGTCAAACCTACTATTTTAAATAAAAATTTAATTTAATGACTTCCGCTACAAATGTATTTTACATAAAATTTAGTAAAATTAACATAAATTCTACTATACTGACAGTTAAGTCGAATTTAAGTCCTGAAAATTCGGGACTTAGCTCTAGTACAAAGAGTTAAGGAAGAAGTGTGAAACGGAAAATCTCTTGTAGAGTTTTAAGTTGACAGATGCACAGGAGCACTTAAGTATGAACTGTGAAATCGGGCGAAATCAGAATTTAAATACGTACAAAGCTCTCAATACTTAAGAATGGGTATGAAATTCAAAAATATAGACTTCAACTAGATTTCTACATGTCAATTTTTTTGAAAGCTTGAAGTACATACCATATCTACATAGTTTATATGTAAAGTTAGTCCACATTACGCTTTCTGCTTCATTTTAAAAGTTATGTGCAATTTAAGTTACTACTAAAAATTTTCAGATGTCCTTAACGTTATACTGAGAGTATTTCTAAATAATAATTATTTGTTCTTAGGGTTAAAGTTAAACAAATATAGCTTTTGAATTGTCACATTAACACTAGGTTCTTAGGGTTTATACAAAATAATTGCAGATTCTGTGGAAAAAATATCCCACCGTCCTTTACAAGTTCAACCAATGCTGTGACTATCAAATTTAGGTCTGATGAATCAGAGTCTAAAAGTGGCTTTACAGCAACTTTCATATTTATTGATGCCCACCAAGGTAAATTAGCTGTTTTGTTTTTAAGTGTAATATGCGTTTCTTTTTTGTTTCAGTTTGTGGGGGAAATTTATTTGCAGAGTTTGGTGTTATAAGATCTCCGCTTTGGCCTAAAGATTATCCGATGCAAATTGAATGCATTTGGACAATAACTTCTAAAAAAGGAAGGCAAATTGAGCTTAATGTAAAATCTTTCAACTTAGAGAAACATGATAATTGTGCCTTTGATTATTTAGAAATAAGGTCAGTTCTTAGCAAATTTATTACTATAAACACTTTCAACAGGAATAAAACTATAATCCTTAGAAATGGTGCCTATAGCGATTCACCACTAATTGGAAAATTTTGCAGTAATATTCCTAAATGGATTCCTTCATTTGCAAATCAATTGTACGTGAAATTTCATTCAGATGGATCAAGTACATATCCAGGCTTTGATATAGAGTGGGACAGTACTTCCATAGGATGTGGAGGAGACCTTACCACGCATAGAGGGAGCATTACCTCACCAAATTATCCGTTAGCTTATGGACATAATGCTCAATGTAACTGGCAAATTATAGTCAGTCAAGGAGCATCAATTTTTATTACAATTCATGTACTTCAACTTGAAGATAGTTATTCTTGTTATGATTCTTTGGAAATTTTTGATGGGTTGGATACATCAAAAAAGCCATTAGTGAGATATTGTGCTAGCAGTCTTCATCCCTTAGTAGTGATGACATCCAGCAATAAAGCAACAATTCGTTTTACCACCGATGATTCGAATTCGAAAGAAGGATTTAAGCTATCTTATGCTATTAACTGTAATAGAATGCTTAACGGTTTTCAAGGTGTTATTGAATCTCCAAATTTTCCAAATTCATATCCTAATGACATAAAGTGTGAATGGAGGATTAAAGCCAAATTAGGAAATCATATAGCTTTAATTTTCTCCCACTTTGATATTGAAGAAAATGCACTTATTGAGGCCGCTAATAATTATTGTAATTTTGACTATGTAGAAATTGAGGACATTAATGCAAATGAAACATTGTCAAAACGAAGATATTGTAAGGGACCTTTAGTACCATTTAATTCATTAGGTAATGAAGTAGTTATTAGATTCGTATCAGATATTACTGATTTTGCCTCTGGCTTTCGTCTTGAATATACTCGTCTTGGCTGTGGAGGAGTTTTAAGTAAATCAGAAGGCAAATTACAATATCCTGATGATTTTCAGGAAAAACTTGCAGAAATTGAGTGTGAATGGATTATTAAAGTTGAAGCAGGCAAATCTATTGAGCTTGAAGTTCTTCATTTAAATAGTGTACTAACATTATCTTGTTCTTATGAAAAGCTACTCGTGCGCTAATCCATCAAAAACTAAAAAACCGTTGTTCAAAATCTCTTTTTTTAGATTGCTAATGGTGTTGATGACACTCATATTCTGTCAACATTTTGTGGAGATAAAAAGCAACAAACTTATATAGTAACCAGTACTGGAAATTTAATGTATGTTTACTATCAGCTAAAAGAAATTTCTTTAAACAGAGGATTTCATGCTCAGTATAAAACAGTTCCATCAAGTATTTATTTATCAATAAATCTTAATAAATTATTTAAAAAAACTTTCAACATAGAATGTGGCGGTAGGATATCAGCAATCGAAGGAAATCTGGTCTCACCAAATTATCCTCAAAACTATGAAAGCAATTCAACCTGTGAATGGCTACTTCAAACAAATGAGCTGTACACCCTAAACATAACTTTTCTTGACTTGGATATAGAAGAGAGTGTTAATTGTAGCAAGGACTACCTGGAAATATATGATGGAAATATGCAAGAAGCTGATTTGCTACTTATAAAAATTTGTGGTAATAGTTCTCCAAATATTACATCTCTTACTTCACGAAAAAGTGAAGTTTTACTTGTCTTTGTTACTGATAATGATAATGAATACAAAGGATTCAAGCTATCATTTAATCAAGTTAGTAATATTTTTAATTTAGAGATTTTTCCTTGAGAAAACTTTAAACCTCGCTTTACAGAATTGTGGCAAAAATATATATACTTCAGGTAGAGGAGTTATCAAACTCGAAGACCAACAATTAAGATTTACAAAATGTGTATGGCGAATAAAAACTAACAATACAGGTAAAAATGATATATCTTTAGCTTTAAAATTTTCTATAAATTTTTTGTTTTTAGCAGAAGGTCGAATCACAGTTACAACGTATCGCTTTCGACCAATGATGAGTTATATATTGGATTTACCTCCTTTTGGCAATGGAATATCAGTAAGTATTATTTAATCTTATCACTCAATACTAAAATATATCATATTATGATATATCACGATATAATTACTTTGTACAGTCCCATAAATAAGCTTCCTAAATTCAAAATGCTACTAATATGCTACTTTTTAAATTTTTGGTTTCTCTTTTCCCCTCCAAGTGATGTTTTTTATTCAATCTTAATTTTACTTACAACTGAGCTTGTATATACTGATTTTAGCTAATTCAGGTTTTATATATTTGCTTAATGCTGGTTGTAGTTGTGGCGGAGAAATCCTTCAAACCGTAACTTAAATTTTAAAAAACCTATTTTACGTAGTAGGTATAAATTAAAATGAAATAACTCAAGCAAGTAATGAAAGTTGACTTGATTGACAGTTTTCATTTTAGTGTAATGCTTCTTTTATGTGCTGAATCTCAGTAATGCCTATATAGGCTTCCTTCGATAATTGTTCACAAAGTGTGTTTCATTTAAAATTTACAATTCTTATATACTAGTTAAGCCAACGGTTATTTTCAAAAATAATATTTCCCACGAAGTGTATACAGAAAGCTTACGGTCCAACCACGTGAATTGCTCATGATCAAAATTAAATTCCGACGGCTTGTTTATTGTAATCTTTCAGAAATTTGCATTATGATAAATACGTCAGCTTTCTGTATATCTCAGACATAAACCACTTTAAATAATTCTAGTAATTTATTTTATACACTAATTATAACAAAAGCTTTTACAGCATGATCATTTCGAAAATGATTGTCATACAGATTTTGTCATTAAAATATAATAAAAGTTTTAAAAACAAAAATTAAATTAAAAATGTTATAATGTAAACATTTCTTTTCCTGGCTTATACACAATTGACATATTTGGATATTTCAGCAACTGACAAAACATCAGCAACATTCAGCATTCGTCTGAAATCCACAATTTTCTTCGTCACTCCAGTTCACACCATGAACCCGTTTATTTGTTCTCTATTATTCATTTCCTTTTATAGTCCTTTCATTAATTAATGAATTTTTGCAAAATTTTAGAAAATGCCCAATCCGGCAACATAAATGGCATTTAATGTTTATTGCTGTACAAACACGAATGCTTTTCGCGTTAAATGCTTGAACACAGTTAAAACAAGTACACTTAGTGGCAATAGCCTGATGAGACACTTCATTTTTCGTGGCCTCAGCAACAGAGATTACTTCAACTTGAGCTGTACCCTAGCAATCAAACAGTTGTTTATTTACCGACGCAGCCTCTCAAATCTTACATAACTAAATTATTTTGTCCAAAGTCATTTCCTTTCCATCTAGTAATTTCAGCTGTAATTTTTTATTTCGCATACCAATCACAATACGATCTCGTAACCTCCTATCAGCATAAGACGTTTTGCACTTTGAGCACTCGAACTCACAATATTTTGTTTGTGTTCGAAGAGATGTTTCGAGCTCAGTAAACGTCTGATTCTCTTTCTGTATCTATTCAGTTTAAATGCCGCCACAGCTGCATTTATCTGCGGCAAACAGTATTCATCAAATGCTTTGATGACTTTACGCAATGTTAACTTCTTTTCACTACTACCATCTTCTTCCTTGGTTGTTGCTAACGTTGTATCACTCTCAAAATCGTTGTTGTCTGGAAATAATACATTAAAAATTTCCATACCGCTTTTACCTATTAACCACAAGAATGTGGCTATTTGATTCTGTTCATTTTCCTTGTTCTTATTATTCGCTATCATATAAACGAAAAATTTTTGTCTCCATTCGGGCCATTCTTTGGCTAATTGTGCACACTCCAATGATTGAGGTAAGCGAAATTCAATTTTATATTTATTATATTTTTACCGCGCAATTAACTTCTGACACCATGTAATAATAATCGTTAAGCAGCTATATTTGATCATGAGACAGCATCAAAACTGTCAAAATTCGAGAATCGCTATTTCACGGTGCATCATGAGACAACATCAAAACTGTCAAACTAACTTTACCTAATAAAATAATTTGAAAACTAACATAATAACATATAATTGTCATGACCTACTTATTCTTATAACACCTACTTTTCCATCCGTGCCATGAAATTCATGGCTTATATTAGTCAATTTATATTGTAAATCTAAGATTGTCTTTACAAACGAGTTTAAAGAGAGCGGATTTGTTATTTAATATGTTTAGTTTTTTCGTCTGCATCGACTGGAGTTGTTTTTCGTGATCCTCTGAAAATTTTCCGTGCTCTTTTGGTTTCTATTATTTCCATTATTTTTATTAAATTTATGACTGTTAGTATTAGTATTGTTATTATATCTGAAATTATTATGATTATGATTTCCATCGAAATTATTATTTCTGATATAGCTATTCTTATTATTATTATGTCTATTTGTATTATAACTATTATAAGTATTTTAATTTCTTTGTTGTATTTATTAAAACCTCTAATATATTTATTGGAATGAAAAATTTTAATTGTTAAATGGTTTTCTAAATTTTACTATTTTTATTGCCCTAGATAGTTGTATTTATCATTTTGAAAATAATCTTATTCGATGTTGTACTGATGGCTTCCTCGTCTTCTGAATTTTAATTATTCTTATTCATAGATGCATTTAATCATTGTTATCCTTCTTTACATACTTATCTATTATATAGTAAGTTTTGCAATACACCTAATTCTCTTTTTACACGATAGATACGCTCCCAAAAAATTCGTGTAAAAAAAAATTCGTGTAAAAAGAGAATTAGGTGTATAGTTTAACAGCACGTGCTCGAGACTGACAACAACTAACGATCAAAATAAAAGACTTAGAATATTTTCGCAACAGAGGGAAATTTCATATATGCTAAAAAGACTTTTATTATTTTTTTATTTTTTTGTCCTCCTGAATGCGATTCATGCATACGGAAATCGTGTTAAATCAAAAAAATTCGTGTAAAAAGAAAATTATTTTTTCGTTTTAGCTCGTGTTAAATCAAATTCGTGTAAAAACAATTCGTGTAAAAAGAGAATTAGGTGTATATTTCATTTCATTTAGTTATCTCCTGAAAATCTTCTCTATTTATAGCTCTACTTGATTCTATTGCTTTACTTAAATCGTGGAACTAATTTTTTAGTTCTCTAAACTTTGTAGTGTAGTTTTTCCATTTGCTAATTTGCATTTATTTAAATACTAGCAACTGACCCAGCAAACGTTGTTTTGCCAAATATAAATTATTCCTAGGATTATTATAGTAGAAAAAAGCTTAACTTATTGTCAGTGTGTGAGGATGTGGTATATATGAGTGAAAGAGGCATGGAGCGCCAGGAACGATGATGGAATATAAAAAATAGCACAATACCAAACATTTGTATTTTTAATTCAATTTTTTAAAATTATATATATCACTAATCGTCACTTTTTTCAGTTTCACGCCATTTTCTTTACCAAAATTCAGTAGTGACGTCAAAAATAATATTTTCTGAATAAAAATACTTATTCTAATTAAATTTTCATAAAGAAGTTTCACTTCTACCATCTATATCATATTTAGTGATACTCAGTGTATATCGTGTATATTTTTTTTATTATTACACCTATCTTTCACAATAATTCGCAAAATTTTACACACACTAACAATCAGAATAATTGATGCGTGTAACATGTGTCACATGTCGAGTTCTGTTGATGTTATATGAAAACACTGAATTAACTGAACGTGAGAACTACACTCAAAATTAATGACTATAGAAATAAATAATTACAACCCTGCAAATTAATGATTAATTTATTTCAAACTAACTCAGTGTTAAATGATAATTGTAAACGTCACTATTACGATTGATGCACAAACAATAATAATAATAATGGCTAAAAACTGTAGGGATTGAGAAACATCTGATTGTGTGAGAGAGATCTCATCCCTACTCCGTGCTGTTTACTGGGTCAGAAGTGACACCGGTGACATATCGCTATTAAAAAGTAGGGGTGGATGGTAGAAGGATGAAAATTTAGGGTTGTATGTATTTTTTAATGGCACATCATATAAAAATAAAAAATAAAAATTTTGTCCAAAGAATAAAAAAAAAATTGGGGTGGACCACCCTTATTATTCAGGGGTATAAAAAATAGATAATAACCTATTCTCAGACTTACTGAATATACATACATATAAAATTTCATCAAAACCGGTTAAGCCGTTTCGGAGGAGTATGGTAACTAAAACTGTGTCGAAATTTTTATATATGTCGCTATTAAAAAATAGTGGTTGATGGTAGAAGGGTGAAAAAATAGGGGTTGATGGTAGAAGGGTGAAAATTTAGGGTTGTTTGTATTTTTTAGTGCCACATCATATAAAAATCAAAAAAAATAAAAAATTGTCCTAAAAATAAAAAAAAAAAATTTGTAGAGGAGGGTGGGGTTGGGAATGGGGATGTAAAACAGACAAAAACCTTCCCGGGGATATACCCAATAATTTTCCAAATTTTCACGGCGATTGGATGTATGGTTTTTGAATCCATGGAGTACAGACAGACATTCAATTTTATATATAGGTATAGATTATCATAACCACTTCTGTTATATTTCTATTCAAGCATTTTAATAAAAATATACTGCTATTAATACTATATCATGATTTCATTGTATAGTGAAAATTTATATTTTCTGAAGCTGTTTAGGCTATAATAACTTCCTTTGTATTACTGCAGCCCATTTTAGGTATAAAGAGAAAAAAAATTAAAAGACAATTTTATACAAAAAATACATATATTTTCAATTTCACATACATATATAAAAAAAAAAAAAAAATCTTTAGTATTATTGAAATCAAAAAATTTTATAAAATTTATATATATATAATTATTCAAAAGATTTGAATTAGTATTGCACAGTTATAATAACAGTTGTTGATGATTGATGATGCGATTGATGCGAAACTATAAGTATTCGAATAATAATGTGCTGTGTACTATGTACAAGTGCATAAAATTTTGTGAGGATTTATTAATTTAATGTGGTTACTTATATCTAGACTAACTTATGATTTTAAATGATTAAAACTTACACTATGTTGAATAGGACTGTTTTGACATCTAATATATTTCTTAATAGAAAATATTTAATTAATGTCGCCAACAAAATTTTGTTTGACTTTTTTTTTGCTAAATATTTTGTTTCCAAAAATATAGGTTTACACATAGCTAAAACTAACACTGAATTCCGATGTTTAGGTATAATTACACCCCGAAGTTTTTTTTTAGATTAATAAACGAATTTGGTAGTGAAATAAATTAAGTTTTAAAATTAATTTGTAGAATGTTTAAAATCGTCGCCAAATGGTAAAGGGCAGACTTTATGTATGGGTCTGGTGAATGTATTGGTAGAAGTTTGTACAGACACCACACGTAGTAATTTGTCTGGTCCAGTGTATATGTCTACAATCTTTCCTAATGGCCATTTAAATGATGGTGTATTATCTTCTCTTAAAAGGACAATATCTCCAATGTTTAAATTATTTTGTTGCAATTTCCATTTAGGACGGTTTTGCAATTGCGACAAATATTGTTTTGACCATTTTTTCCAAAAGTGGTTCTTTAACTGTTGATACTTCCACCTGGATACTGGGTGATGATTAATATGTTCCATTTTTTCAGGAAGCGCAATTATAGGAGATCCTATTAGAAAATGACATGGGGTTAAGATTGTATCATTGTTGGGGTCTTCAGATAGTCGACACAAAGTGTCGTGAGTTTAGACATCCTTCAATTTGTGCTAATATAGTTGCGAATTCTTCATATGTTAATGATGTGGTGCCAACTGTTCGTTTAAGGTGATACTTTATTGATTTAACACCAGCTTCCCACAATCCACCTACAAAATTGGTGCCATTGTCGGAATAGACATCAGTGCATAACTCACGCCTACTGATGAATCGTCGAAAAGATGCTATAAAGAAATTTGCAGATAAATCGGATACAAGTTCGAGATGAACAGTCTTTGTAAAACCGATTACCGCGATGTTTTGGCATCTTAATGTTTATTGGACCTGCATAATTCCATTGTGTAAAAAAGGTCGTGAAGGTTTTATACGACATGATGGGAGGTTACCCATTAATTGTTTAATTGATGAGAGTTTATGTTTGAAGCAGGTAGTACATTTACTTATAACATGCCACATAGTTTGTCTACCTTGTATTATCCAAAACTCTTGTTGAAGTGTTGATAGTGTAGTGGATTTTATTTACACCACATTAAATTTAATTTACGAATATTATTCTTTCATAATAATCATTCATAATCCATAATAATAACGGTTCATATTAATAATATTTCATAATTCGTAATAATAATTTATAATTCTCAATAATGATTATTCATAACAATCATATTTCTTATTTCATAATAATAATTCATAACTTACAATAATAATTATAACAACAATACCGCATAGCTCGCGCTAATAATTTATAATAATAATTAATATTTCCTGTCAACTAACTTCTTTACTAAATAAATTCTGTCAAGTAAACTTTCAATGCCTACTTGACAGAATTTTGTTTACTACGTTTGCTTTTGTGCGGTTAATAAAAAAACTTTAAATTAAAATTACTTACTGCCGCCACAATAGGGTTAGTTGAATTCCTCCATGAAGGGTCTTATGATGAAAGTGCCATATGATTAGAGTGGTTAAATGGTTATTTGATCTAGGTAATATAATTGGATGCTTTGTATTATAAGGTAAATCAGAATGGCAAAGTCTGCCACCAACTCTTAATAAACCTTTGCAATCCAGAAAAAGATTTAAGGACAAGATATTACTTTTTGCATTGACTGATTTGTTTTATTTTAAATTATTGACTTTAGAGGAGTATTCTAATTCTTGGGCTAATATGAGTATGCGTATCTTGACTGCATAAAGCTCAGCAGATGTTAGAAAACTATACAAACGATCGGATGATTTTTTTTAAGATTATGGTAGAACCTGAAACAGTATGTTAGAACTCTTAATAATCATGTAAAAGGCGAAAACCTATGAAAAATATCATAAATAAAGTTATTGAAACAAGTATTGAATATCACGCTTATTTAACCAAGTTGGTCCTTTACACCATATGGTTAATGATGCCATTAAAAAAGGATAGATTCCACGAGAGTTGTAACGGACATGACCCATGAACTACTTGGTAGTAAATTTTGAATAGCAGCTATACGATTGGCGATACATGTTTTATAGTTTCTATGATCGCTTTTGATCCAGGATAACGTGATAGTTGAATCAGTCCAGGCAAACGTTAATATATCATTTAATTCAAGATCCTTTTTTGTTTTTGTTATTAACTTTGCAAGAAGCACTGCTCCATTTAGTTCAAGACGTGGTAAAGTTATTGGTTCAATGGGAGCAACATGGCTCTTAGCTGTTAAAATGTTAACATAGATTTTGCCGTATTTGTCAACAAGTCGGATATAAACAGCTGCAGAATAGGCATTACTAGAAACATCAGAGGGGGTCTAAGTGCACCCATCTTGGTATTTGTATATTGTTAATGTAATGCAACTCGGATTTGTACTTGCTCCATTCCGCAGTTGGTATAGGACCATCCCACGAACATCCTGAGAACCACAATTTTTGCATCATAATCTTGGCAGTAATAATTACGGGTGAAGTCCAACCTAAAGGATCAAATAACCGAGCAATATTGGATAAAATCGAACGCTTAGTTAATGGGCCTTCTGAAAATTTAGGTGATTGAATAGCAAGAATATCGGTTGAAGGATACCATTGTATGCCAAGTGCTTTAATAGATTCATTATCGGCAAACGTAAACGGAAATTTCTTTTCTTTGTGTTCTTCAGGAATGTTTTCTAATAGCTTAAGACTATTTGCAACCCACTTTCGCAGATTAAAGCCCGCTGAATTTAACAAGTCAATCAACTGATTTTGAGTTTCTAATGCTTATACAAAATGCGTTGATAGTTATGATCTTGTTCATTTAGATTTATCATTCTGTACATTTTCTCTATGTCTGCTGACATAGCGAATTTATATCTTCTCCATCTTAAAATAATAGAAAACAAGTCCGATTGTAGTTTTGGACCTGTATGCAGCTGTTCATTGAGACCTTTTCCATTTGAAGATAACGCAGACGCGTCAAAAACAATAAGAAGTTTAGTGTAATCAAAGACAGCATGATGTGGGATATAGTACACCTTATTCATAGGAAGCGTATTAGTAACTTCTTTCATATGTTCCATCTTTATATAATCGTTGATACAAGTTTTTTAATCAGCCTTAAAGACAGTGTCACGTATTAGTCTTTTTTCTAAATTGAAGAATCTTTTGAGCTGTAGGACGTGAATTCCCTAATATAGGTGGTTTATTGTTAAGAAAAGACAGACTAACTTCAAAACGCCCGTTTTCTAGACGTTTATAAGTGCGTTGGTAGTAATCTTCACATTCATGTTCAGATTCTGTGATATTAGGAATTTTTTTTTTAATACCTTTATACAAGAAAAAAAATAATCTTTTTTGTTTTTTCAAAAGTATTTTATTCAGTTCAAATAAAAATAATCTTTTATTTTTATTCAATTTAAACTTTTATTTAATTCAGTTACAAAATAATCTTTTATTTTATTTAAACTTATTTTATAAAAATAATCTTTTATTTTTATATGATTTAAGCTAACTTTCACTAAGAACAAAACTAGATTTAATTCACTAAGAACAGACTGTTTTCTAAGGACAAAACTAGACTTTTAATTCACAAACTATCTTTATCAAGAACAAAAACTGAACTGTCTCCCTTAACTAAGTCTTCTGCTTTATATTAAAAATTTGTATGTTAATTCCTTAGTCTTTAGTTTATTTTAAATTTTGAATTTTGAATATCTTTAATTACACAGATGTTAGCATACTACATTCATGTTTATTTAATTTTAACAATTTCTTATATTCTCAAAGTATTGCTAACATACTGTGGTCTTGATATTGGCTGTTTATTTAACTTTGACTAAATTCTTGTACAGTGACATATTGTGCTAGTTTTCTGAAATGATTATATTTACCATATTGTGTTATTTATCTTAAATGATTATATTTTAATGATAGATGTTTATCGCCTATAACATAGCTGTTTATTTAACTTTGACTAAATTATTATATTGTAACATATTGTGCTAGTTTATATTATGCCATATTGAGATATTTATCTTAAATAATTATATTATGCCATATTGTGATATTTGTCTTAAATACTATATTATGCCATATTGTGATATTTGTCTTAAATACTATTTTTAAATGATAGATGTTTATCATCTATAACATCTATAGACCGATAAGGCCCGACCGAGAACTCGGTCTCGGCCTACTCTCGGCCGAAATCCAGGCCGAGATCTCGGTTCTCGTTCTCGGCTTAAATTTGCCGAGATTCTCGGCCATAGCCGAGACTGCACACGTGCCAGTCTATCAGTAAGCTATCATAAGCCAGCAAAGTTTTATCAGCTCCACTGATAGGCGTTTCACACAGGCTTTCATTTTGCAATTGAAATATTACAATACATTAGAGGAGATTGAATTTTCCATACAAATTTACAAAATGGCGGAATCGAAATTGTAATATCAATTCTGTATGAAACGCCTATGACTAGCGTTGCGACTTTTTAGTAGAGCTGGGCAGCTATATGATGAGAGGCGACACAACTTAAAAGGCGAAAATCCAGAAAAATTAATGTTTTTGTGTCATAATATTAGCTTATTTAATTTTGAGTATTGAAAATGTCCATAAACTCATACACAGAAAATATAACAATTTATTGCATTTTTTGCACTTTTAACTTTTAACTATCTTATACCCATTTTAGCTGCTATGTTTTTGGTCTCGTTCTCGGTCTCGGTCTCGGCCGAGAATAAAAAATCATTCTCGGTCGGACCTTACTTGACGAGAAAAAGTGTTGGAATTGTAAAGAGAATGTAATGCCTTTTCAGTAGGATCTACAGGCTGATAATGCTTATTAGACCCAGAAGTGGTAAGGGTTTTATGATTTTATGTGTAGAGAAAGTCGAAAATTTGTCTTTTTTAAAATTATCCTCTATATGCAAAAGTGAATGATGTTGTTTACCGCAGTGGAAACACCGTCGATTGCTGGAACATTGTGGTTTTGCGTGATGTTGGGATAAACAGCTCGCGCATAATTTCTTAGTTTTAGCAAAATGTAGTCAATAATTGATGTCAAAGTTTTTAAACTTTAAACATTGATATATAGTATGATCACCATTACATACAATGCAAGATTAGACAGAATAAGTATTATGAGAATGTATTCGATTGTTTTGAAATGATAGACGTTTTACAGGTCGTTTATTTTCTGATATACGAGTATTAGTCGAAGAAATTGATTCAATTGTTCTGAAACGAGATTCAAGGAACAATCTGTAGCTTGAGTATCTGAATGTAATTTTTGGCATATTATACAATATGTATGAGTAAAGGATCCCAACCAGTTGTTGATACTGATAGGTTTTCTAATTCATATTAAATGCCTGTGGTCACATCCAAAATTTGTTTAAGTTCTTTAGCTGTTTCTGATAACATTGTAGGGTGATTGCATAATTATTTTATAAATTCTTTTACAAATATTCTGGGATTATGGTAACGTTCTAAAAGAGCCTTCCAAGCCACTTCGCAAGTTGCATCATTATTTTTACAATGCTTTAGTAATACTTCTGCATCTCCAGATATACTGGATTTTAAATATTGTAAGTTTTGCGCTGGTGAAAGTGATAAATTATCATGGAATAATGCTACGAAGAGATCATGGAATAATGCTACGAAAAGATCATGGAACGACGTCCATGACATATAAGACCTAGAAAACCAAATTTTATTAAAATTGTTATTAATTAATTAATTCCTTTTTTTTGTGTTCGGTCAGTGGGACTTCCATTGCTTTCATGAAAATTTCATCGGAATTTTATTTTTTTTTAATTCAGTCTTCCGTTTCCGCATTTTGTGTCTATCATATCAAATCCTAAGGATTCTATTTACCACCCACAAAATTATAATACTCGCTACAAAAAATGAGAAAAACACTGAGCACTTAGGAAAAATAAGCTGAAAGCTGAAAAGTAATATGCAAATCTAAATTTAAAGGAATAAAATGTTTTAGGACATCTCAAAACAAGTTCTTGAAAATATTTCAAATTATTTTCTTCTTGCTAGTTCTAGCGTATTAGTTAAAGCTTTTGAGCTACTTTAAATTCAACTTTATGCTGAAAGCTTTAATATTTTGATATTTAAATTACATTTACATAATTTTTTATAAAATTTGGTGCTATTTCGACTTTTTGACTTTCTGAAAATAGTAATTTTGAGAATTTTATTGGTCTTTATGACCATGACCATAATTTTAGCAATTTAGCAGTTTAATTATATTAATAGTTTGGCTATATTAGAAAAATAATTTTAAATTTTTGAATATTTTAGCTGTAATTTTACTTCACATAAGTCACCAGATCCGGCTCGAAGGACCAAAAATGTTTGCAAAATGTATGCAAAATATTATTATTATTAAACCTTACTCTGACCTCTCTTAAACAATAATTAAAAACTATTGTCAAAAAAATTCATTGACGAGTAAAGTTATGCCTACTTATCATCTTAGTTTATATTACGCCTACTTGTGGTCGTAGGTTTTACAACAAAGTTTTTTGATAATACGTATTTACATACATATATTTATACATATATATATATATATATATATATATACGTATATGCATTTATTTACATATATAATATATATATATAAAGGTGTATGTATGTAAGCTTTTAAGTACTTAAATAAACTTAAAATTTAAATTTTAGTTCTTTGATGGAGATTCAGTGAATGCACCATTAAAATTTAAAACAACTTCAGAGCACCCTCCTCAAATTATCAGTTATGGCAATGCAATTACCATCCAAATATTCCCTGAATATATTGCAGAATTTGAAGCCCGTTACAGTATATTTGAAAATGAATGTGGTGGAGACTTAAGTTTTGTCGAAGGAGTATTTTCATCACCCTATTATCCAGATCCATACAAAAACAACATCGAATGTTTTTGGAATATTTTACCCAAAAATGGACATTCAATAGAGCTGAATATAAAAAAGTTAGATATTGAATCATCAGAAAATTGCAATAGTAATTATTTAGAGATCCGTCAAACTGGGCCCAACGGAAACCTTCTTGGATTATTTTGTGGGACGAATCCTCCACCACAAATGAAAATACAAGGAAAAGTTTGGGTAAAATTTCATAGCGATGAAAGTAGTACAGCACAAGGATTCCTGGCAGAATATAAATATGGTAAGTTTAAAATTTCTCATTTTTATTTCATTCTGAATAGATATCAATGCTAATTTACTATTTCTATATGAACTGCGTATTGATTCAAACTTTTTATCTGTATTTTACTTTTTCGGTGAATCTTAATTTTTAATGTTTTGAACATAAGTCTTATTTTATTAATTATTTTTTTCTGATTTGCACCCCCAACTCTACAGTGCAAACATGAGTTCTTACTTACAATTAGTAAGGCTTTCTTTAAAAGTGAAATCTCACATTTTATATTTGAAGTAAGTTTAAGCATAAGAAATTATAGGTGCTGAATTTTTTGAGCACTTTTTACCTCATTGGTTTAGTAAGACACTCAAATCCTTCAAAATGTGGCGACATATTAATTTAAAATTTTTTTTTTTTTAAATTATGTGGTTGTGGTACGATTTCCGCCCCCGTCAAATGATTTATTTTTTTTTAGATCAATATCGACCCCCTGATGCTTGGAAAAATATTTAAAAAATTCTAAAATGATGCGTTATATGTTTTCTTCGATTTCAAAGTTTTCCCTATTAACCCTAGGAAATTCAAAAGTTCAACTGTCAAACCAATGAAACTCTCCTCTGTATATGTAGACTTACATACATATGTATGGAGACTTTGTTGATTAGATCAAATGAAATGCTAAATTTTTGGTGTGTAACAAAATATTATTTAATTGGTATAATAGAAAGCAAGGTTTAAAATTAAAATTAAATTTTTATATAAAACAGAAAATGGACAGTTTATTCTTAATTTTGGGAAATTATATTTTGTTATATTAGATAAAAAATGAAAAAATTATAAAATTCTTGAAATTTATTGCATTGGAGTGTATGGACAATTTTATTGAAATGTGGTAAAGTTTGTAGCAATTCCGCTGCATATAAATATGACTGCATGAAAATATTGTAATATAAATTGGAATTTGTTATAATAGGGGCTATTCGCTATTTTTGCCAACTCATCAAACCGCTCTCTCGTTCAATTTAATTAAATGGAGCATGCTTAAGTTTTTACTGACAAATCGCTATCGGTTTCTTTTGTATTAGTCATTCACTAATACATACATGCGAAAAAATCGTTTTAATTTTGCCTTCGAGGAGTGCACATTTAAATTTTTCTTAAGAAAACATATGAAAATGTCAAAACAAGCTGGTTTTATACAGCCGCGTTTTGATATATGCGCTTATACGTCAAAGTTAAAATCATATTTAAATAATATGAAAAAAATATTTATAATTCTTTCGATTTTACTTATTTTTAAACTTTAAGAATTTTTATTTCAGTCTTACCCTATTTACCTGCAAAATATGGCAAATATTATTGGAAAATCCTTGCAAAACAACACTTAAATTGAAGAAATTGAAGTTCTTTTTTTCTACAGAACTATTTAAGTGTTTTCACCTAAAAATATTTTAGTTTTTTTCACCTAAATATTTTACTTTAAAAAATTTAAGAAAAAGTTTTCGAATTTCCTATGGTAACATAACCTATAAAATTTTATAAATTGAAATGTCAAAGCATTTCTCTCTCAAGTAAACGCACAGTTATAGAATTAATCCACACTATGTACGTATACGAGTGGTAGGAGATAAGCAAGTTTTGACGTCAAATGGAAAAAATAGTGAATAGCCCCTATAAATGCAGGGTGGTTACCTTCTGATGCCATCTTTCGCAAAAATCTAAAAATACGTTCATTGTATTCTTTTCGTTATCTTCGTCAAAATTAGTAACTATATTAAAACTTTTTGAAAAAATGTAATAAGGATAAATATAATTAGTTTCTTATTTGAAAATTAGGGAATACAACCTTCATGAGTTTAACATACAAACAAGCTCTTATCTTTTGAGCAATTAATTGAAAGTAAATGTCAGCCAATGAAAAATCCGGGTATGTTAGTTATGGATAAACTATAAAATATCTGAATTTTAAAAAATCGATTAATTTGGACTGGTGAGGTTTCTTTGTAAAAAAAGCTTTGATTGTACAATAAGCCTAATTTCCTATCCAAATGATTTAGAAATTTAAATATAGTTACCAAATGCTGAAAATAGAAACTATGTGTTTGTTGCATTTCTACACTATAGTACGATTTTATTTACAAGTTTGGATGTAATGTATAAAATCTATTCAACAATTTTAAAAGCCTACTGTTGAACAGTTTTCTAAAAGAAAAATTTCATTTTGCAGCGCATTTAACGGAACTGTCAGGACTTTTGGGCTTTATTGAATCAGCACCAATGCGAATGTTTGAAAGAATTCAAGATACATATCAATGGCGAATATCGGCTCCACTTAATAAAATAATAGTAGTCAAATTTGAGAAAAATAAATATGACAATGAAATATTTGAAGTTAGTATTAAATAGATATCTTAAACAGATTCTTAATTCATATTTTCAATCCAGGCGTACGATGGGTATGATGAGACAGCCCAAAAGATATCAGTACCGTTGGAACAAAAGGGAACTTTTTTCTCAAGTACAAGTACAATATTTCTGACAATACGATTGACTTACTTTAAGCTGGATTGGAGGGTAACTGAAAGAAAGGTTCAAATAGAAAATGTAACGGATAATAATTGCGAATACAAAACAATTACCATAGGAAATTTACCAATTACTTTAAATTCTCCTGGATATCCTAATGGATATGGTGAAAATCTTAAATGCCATTGGATTGTTAAGACAAATATGAGTGACACGTCTGTTCTTTTACGGCTTTTAGTTGTGGATCTTAGCGATGATTTTGACTGCTATTCGGACTATTTGATAATTTCAAAAAGTAGTGATTTAGTCACATGGAACGATGAAAAAAAATTTTGCAAATTAGACTCAAAGAATTATTATAAAGGAACACCATATCTCCAGTTAGAATTTGTTACGGATTATGCTATTAATCGGACTGGATTTGCTAGTATAATATTACCTGTTTGTGGTAGTAATATGCGTAGCTCTCAAGGTGTAATACATGGAACTAAGTTTCTTACATATAATTCTGATAATGAATGTATTTGGACTATAAAAGTTAGAAAAGGCCAAAAGATTAAACTAGAATTTGAAATTTTTAATATATCCACAAAACAGGAAGGCATTTGTGATAATTATGTAGTGATCAAAAATGGCATGGACGTAGATTCACCAGCCTTAGGTATTGGAAGATACTGTGGAACTAAAATTCCTGAATTGCCGTTAACAAACTACAATCAAGCTTTTATTAAGTACAGTTTTCTAAAAAAGACTGATGTTTGGTCTCTTAAATACTCTGAAATAGGGGATGAATGTGATTGGAAACTCACACTTTCACGAGAGAATAACCAAACAATGATTATGTCTCCAAACTACCCTAATATGGCCAATCCGCATACAGAATGTGTTTGGACCATTATAGGTCCAAAAGAAAAACATATTCAGATTGATTTTATAGAACGATTCGATTTGACCTCGGATGAATTTTGTCGAAAAGAATATGTTGCAGTTTGGGATGGAGCCACTGAACTTTCACCACTCATCGGAAAATTTTGCAAAACACATCCTGACACCATTTATTCAACAGATAATGTTTTAAGAATCAAATATTTTAACGATATTTCGGAGCCGAAGACAGGTTTTAAATCCATCGCAAAGATAAGAAAATGTGGTGGAACATTTAGAGCTAATAAAGGGTTAATAACATCTACTTATTATCCTTCGCTTGGGGGTTATCCAAGAAATTCAGTATGTGAATATAAAATACTGCAACCAAGTGGAACTAATATTTTTCTTCAATTTGAAGATATACACCTTCCAGAGGCCTCTAACTGTTCTTTGGTAGACCACATATCAGTGGTGTCTATACTACGTAAATATAATGATACGCAAAAATATCAAGAAACTCCCGATGTTTGTGGAAGCAATCATATTTCCTTCCTGTCAACGTCAAGTAACGAAGTTTCTTTAATTTTTAATTCATATGCGTCTAATATGTTATATCGTGGTTTTAAAATTTCCTATAACGTTAGTCGTCAAATATGTGGAGGCACTATTGAAGCTGACACTGGTGTACTTCAAAGCCCTGGATATCCTCATTTGATAATTGGCTATAGATTATGTGTTTGGAAAATCAAAGTTCCTAAAAGGAGTCGTGTAAAAATGGAAATTTTAGACTATGACCTTCCTAACATAAACAATTTTACAATTAATTCTTTATTTGGATCTTATCAGGGTGTTCGTTTTTATAATGACTACAAGCGAATGTCATTAATTACTACAATTGGAAGTAATCATCAGAAATTTATTTACTCTACAGATAATATAATGGTAGTTACTGCTTGGATAGTACGAAATAGTATTGGACGCGGATTTCAAATGCGCTTTAGTTCTGAAGAACCTACAATATGTGTTGGAGATATTAATGAACCTTATGGTATTATCAAACCACCAAAAACTAATCAAACATATTTCTGTCAATACGATGCAGAGGTATCTACCAACCAAACATTTGCAATAATATTCGCAGATGTTATTATGAAATTACCACCTTCTGAAAGTGTTTGCGATGCTTTAGCTCCCCTGAGGGTGATAGCTGATGAAAGTTTACTAATTTGTGCTATTTGCAGAAATATAACAAGTAAAACAATAGCCTTACCTTATAGTAAAGTAAATTTATTAATTGTTTATCAGAGATATATAGGAGACTTATTTTATAATATTCATTATAAACGCCACAATTGCGGCGGGAATTTACTTTTATCGAATGACATCAATATAACTATGCCAAACTTTTCAAAAAACTATGGACCATTAGCTTGTGTATGGTTATTACTGTCTGAATCTGAAGATGATTTTGATCATTTTGCCGTTAGGGGTTTTGTCGATTTTAAATTAGACTGCGTCCAAGAATATTTGATTTTAAGAAATGGTCCAACACATCCAAAACTTGGTTTGTTTTGTAACCAGCAAGAATTCAGTAATATTACAGTTTCTAAGGAGGCATACCTTGAATATTATTCTACAGACTATCATTATTCGTCTAAGTTTCAAATAGAATTTGAAAATAACCGCCAGTGCGGGGGGTACTTAAAAAACTCATTTATAAATATTAATTTTAATCGTGGCTATAGAAACAATATTGAGTGTATTTGGATTATAGAAACAAACATAGGATACAGAATTGGAATCGAGTTTTTTGGACGCTTTTTCATTGAGGACAGTTACAATTGCACTAAGGATTACCTTTTAATTGAAGATAACATTAATGATAGTTGGAGAGAAATTGATCGTGTTTGCGGGAGAAAAATCCCTTCAAACTATAATTCAACAGGAAAAAAAATGAGATTAATTTTTCGATCAAATAATTCAACAACAGGTGATGGATTTTCAATACACCTCCTAAATGTTTGTGGTGGAATTTTTCGTGTTTTATCGAAACCTCAAGATATTTATAGTCCAAATTATCCCCAAGTATATGACAAAGGGTTAAATTGTAATTATACTTTCATCACGTCTGAGACACAAATGATTAGCATAAAATTCTTAGACTTCCAAATTGAAAACACTTCTAAATGCTCATATGATAACATTACAATATACTCTGAAGTAAATGCTAAATTCAATATGGGAACATTTTGTCAAGAGGGTTCACTAGAAAAACTTTTATACAAGCAACAAGTTTCCTTGATATTTAAATCTGATTTTGATATCCAAAAAAAGGGCTTCCATTTTCAATACGAACTAAGCAAATGTGGAGGTCATATTTTAAGCAATACATTCATCACTTCTCCAATACAAACATCAAAAAGCGGGCCAACAGTCAGTATTGATTGTATTTGGAATATTACTGCACCAGTCAAAAACAAAATTGTAATACTATTTAAAAAGCTTGATTTACCGCTTACCTTTAAATGCATGTATGCTTATGTTGACATATTTTCCGGCAAAGAACTTAAAGAAAATAAAAGAAAAGCCAGATTTTGTGGTAATTTTACTGAAAACATTCCTACAATCACAATTAATGAAAACCATGCCATTATCAATCAGAAAATAATCACTTGGTTATCAAATGCTATATTTTCAGCATTAGTTGCACTAATGCCATTTTGCGATCAAGATGTGACGTTAACATATGATGCTAATTTCTATGACTTCATTGCATTTAGCAATGGATACAACAATAGTCTTGACTGTACTTATGTGTTTACTGCACCAATAGGTAGTCAGATTCAGATTAAGTTTCAGCAGTTTGATTTAGCCCCATGTACTGTCAATACAACAGATAAATGTTCCTGTGATTTTCTTGAAATACGAGATGGAAAAGGTCCTTTTTCAGAAATTATTGATCGTTATTGTGGCCATGAAATACCACCAACAATTTTATCAACAAAATCAAATATCTTAGTTAGGTTTGTGAGTGATTCTTCTATCAAAAGCACAGGGTTCCGAGCTAACATATCGGTTATAGCTTCAGATTGCGGACCAACTTCATTGACTTTAAGTGGTGCTAAGGTGAGTACCCTAAATTAATCTTAATTTATAAATTAAATAAAAATAAGCGTGTCAAAAGTAGAGTGGCAACGGTCTTAGAATATTCCTAACTTCAAAAATTATTTTCCTTCGTGGTATAAAATTTTGGCCAAACGTTTGTAATTTAATTTAATTCTGCAAAAAAGAAAAAACAAAAAAAACAAATAATCTCCCCGTTTTGAAGCAAAATTATTTAATATCTTTTTTGTAGAATATCATTTGGGCTAGAAGTTGCCCCTGATACATTTCAAAGACTAATAAATATCATCTTAAGTGGCTTGAAAAGATATACATGATTTGTTTCGATAGTCCAAGTATAGTCGTATACCCAAAAAAGTTAGGCGATCAGTGTCAGAAATAAGCAGCTGTGTTCCAAACACTAAAGAGTCAAGCACAATGCACGTGGTTGCGGAGCGAACGCGGAATTTATAAATGTACCCTGTAATCCTATTTTATATAAATATGTCATTGAAATTTAGAAATTTTGCTCAATACCCAAACATTAAAAATCTAATGTATTGGAAAATTATAAAAGGAAATATTTTTTTCTTTTAAAAATACAATAAAATCATTTAGATGTTTTAAGATCAAGTTTAAAAGAAAGAAATAATTGCGGGTAGCTTACATCCCTTAACTGTTTGAATGTGCATATACAATAGAATATAATATATATTCTCCATACAACTAAAAGTAATAATTTCGTTGTTTTCAGAAATTAGTGGGGGTTTTTTAGCGTGGTTTACATTCCCAAATTTATAAATATTAATGGGAAAAGTTAAATATCTATCATTTATAGGATAAAAACCAGTAACTCACAGACGAAAACATTTTAAATGAATATATAAAGTGCAATGATTGATTTTTTTATACCTATTTTTAGGAATAATATGTTGTTTTTATTTCTTTATTAAAATTGAAAATTGATTATGATAAAAAAAGTTTTATTACGATAATAAGAAGAAATATACAAATTTTGCCTTATAAAAATTAGGGGATGCCCTATGAAATTAATTATATTAAGGGAATTAACCTTTGAATATCTGCCACACTTTTAAAGTTTAATTTTGTTAACTAGTATTAAAAAAATTAGAAAATCAGGAAATACAAAAGCATCTGTAACAACATGTTCATATTTTTATCTATGCTTTATTATATATACATATTTGGATCATTAATTTAAAAGTTCCGTTTTTAGGATTTAGTAATTAAATCACCCGGAAATTTCAAATATCCTCCAAATTGCCTTTGTTTGTGGCGAATCACTTCTAACGAAAGCTTTTATATACATTTTGAGAAACTAGATATACAAGAAGCTGATCCTGATGGAATATGTAGATCAGATAGCTTGGAAATTTTCAATGCTGATGTAAGTTAATATAAATTTTGTATTTATTTGGCCAAAATGTTATTTTTAGTCTCCCGGAGCCAATGACTTCTTAGAGGAAAGCACAATTTTTATTAGTCAAAGAGATAAAATACTTCCATATCTTGGAATTTCAAACTTTAAGCATGTATACTGTGGTATTGAACTCCCAAGTGAATACTATACAAAATCAGATCATGTTTTTATTAAATTTCGTTCCGATGCTGAAGTACAAAAATCAGGATTTAAAATTACTATTAAAACATTCAAAGGTAACTATTGAATAACTAAGGTAACCAATTGCCTTCATAGAGGTTAATATCTGCTCCTACCAATAAGTAATTCCAAAATTGAAATATTTTGAGTATGAATCCTTGTTCTACTTATACATATGATTAGATACTGCATCCAAATTTATTGAAAAACTTAAGAAAATTAGTTTTCCAAAAAATTCATCAACTTTTATCAAATTTATTTCTAAGACTAGAAAGTTTATTTTTTGAATGAGTAAATAAATACTTTATTTAAGGACTCCAGAGAAATTTCTCATGTGCAAAATAATACAAGCTTCATTATACTCCTGTTGAATTAAAGGCTTTACCTTGCCAACGTTGAATATATTAATTAATAAACTTGTTTTTTAGATTGCAACAGAAATTACACAGGATCCCAAGGTAAAGTTATGTTTGAATCAAAGGAAAACTGTGTCATCTTCATAACTGCTCCTAACAATTACACACTCAGTCTTTACTTTACTTACACATATACATATGGGCAGCCCTGTGAATACCAGAATTTAAAAGTTATTTCTATTTAAAATAAAAATTTCAACAATTCTAATTAAATTTATAAAAGATTTTAGATGCAAATTCACAACAGCTAATAAAAACAATTTGCAATGATCTGGAACCCTCAAAAAGTTTATTTTCCAATACAAATGCCTTACAGTTAAACTTTCAACATAGAGTTGAAATTGCCTATGATTTCACTTTTCTAGCAACCAATAATGGGCCAGGATGTGGAGGCATACTCTACAATATAGATGGTATCTTCACAAGTCCTTACTATCCATCAAACGAAAGGAATTATTCAGATTGTCGATGGGAGGTTATTGTTCCAAGCAATTTAAAATGCAGTATACGTTTTCAAGGTAGAATCTTAATATTATTTTGTTTCTTGAAATTCATTATTGTTTTCTTTTAGTTTTCGATTTGGGTTCAAAAGTAACTTGCTTGTCGGATTTTTTGGAAATTATTGAAAGAAACCCTGGAAGTGGTCAAGAGGAAGTGGTTCGACGCTATTGTGGAGAGGTATTAATTTTAAAGTTTATAATAATAAATTTAACTTTTTCGTACTTTTAAGGATAATCCAGCTGATTTTTATGCTCGCACCAATATTTTAAAAATAAGATATAAAAAAAGTGTTCACTTTGATGGAATCGGCTGGGTTATATATTTCAATGGTATACACTCTGATTCTACTTCATAAATTAAACTATATTTTATTCAAAACAAAACTTTTACTTAACAAAATATTTCAAAGCACTTCAAAAATAAATTTAAATGCAAAGATTTAAAGTGTGTTTGAATATTTTAGCAAATAAAAGCTTTGCTAAATTGTAAAATTTGTACTGGTTATGTATTTTAGGTAACATACAATTTTTGTTAGTAATTATTAAGGTTTTTTAATTATAAAATAAAAAAGAGCTTAAAAATAAATATTAACATTGCCCTAAATTTAAAAATAGGCATATTAATTGTCAAAACTGATATTTATTTTTAGCTCGCTGCGCGAACAATATTTAATATAAAATAATTTTTTTTGCCATAAAAGTATTTTTGGAGATAAGTAACTTTCCTACTTTTAATTTTCAATTTAAGTTCACACAAATCACGTACCAGAAGACAAAGTTTTATCGAGAACCTTGTCAGGTATTCCTCTTGGCTGTAAAATGAGAAGCTTGGTCATTAGACTTGTGAGTAATAAATTGTCGTGTAAGACCCCTGGTGGTTGTGCTCTTGCCTTGCCGTAAAGTATTTTTTAGATTAAAAAAATTTGCGACCCTGAAGCCTATGAAGTTGTTTCTTAAATATCTAGAAATAAATATGTATATATAACAAAAATTTATTTCTCTTGTTATGTAAAACATCCGCGTATCCTGGATTAACGATAATTTACTCCTCAAATATCTTTAATTTACCCAATTTATTATTTTGACTAATTTACGCATTTTTCGCACCAATTGCCCATTTTCATTACCCAACTTATATTAATTTGCACGAATTCACCCTAATTTACTTTAATTTACCTATGTATAAAACAAAAAATAAATAAAATTGACTAATACAGATAAATCAAAAATTAAATTTGTATGAGATTCAATTAGATTAAGGTTATTCAATTTTTGTATCTGTTCAATAAAAAAATTGTAAAAAAAGAACTCTTATTAATTATGGTGACAGAAAGGTCCACGTATTAAGAGCATAAAAAGCTAAGATATGTATTTGTAATATAATATTACATCAATTTAAAATAAACAACAAAATAATTTAATAATACTTTCCTCAAATTTGAAAAACACTAAATAAAAAGGAAATATCACGTTGCAAGCAAATTTTAACTTAAAATTATTTTAAGGGTGGATTTTCATTAGATCATTTATGTACATTATAAAAACTGTTTTTACATAAATAAACTGTAAAACACATCCATTTATACAAAAAAAATATACAGAAAACTGAATTGACAAATTTTTTAGCATGTGGCTGAAGAAGATCTAAATATAAAACAAAAAATAAATAAAATTAACTAAAACCATAAATTAAAAACCCTTTAAATTTGTATGAGATTAAAATTAATTTAATTTATTATAACTTTTATTTAATTTATAACTTCAACTTAATTTATAAACTTTTCACAATTTAACTTATAAGTACTTGTGATGTAATTGGAACTTTAATTGAATTTATAATCTTATTTATTTTATAACCTTACTTAACTTATAACTTTATAATTGTAACTTTAGTTTATAACTTTAACTTATAACTTTAATTTATTTGAATTTATTTTATGATTTCAATTTATTTTATAACTTTACTTAGCTTATAATTTTATAATTGTAACTTTAATTTAGTTTATAACTTTATTTTAACTTATAACCCCTTTTTTAATAAAACCCGATCATACACCTTATTTACAACTGTAACGATTAAAATTGACTGCCCGTTAATAACTTCACCTGCCCTATTTATATGATTTTCATTAATTAACTTTCTCATGGTCTAAGGCAGAGGTCGGCAACCATTAATCGGTCAAGGGCGCAAAATATAACACAAATTTTGGAGGGCGCTTATCTTAGAAGGTCCTTTTTTTTAAAAAAAAAAAAATAATATCAAATTTGCTTAGATTTATTTTAATTTAAATCTTGATCAAATATTTGATTAAAATTCAATTTAGTTTTTATATTTATCTAAAAATACTGAAAATTAATGTGACGCTTGGCACTGAAAATTTTCAACATAATCTTCATAGTTTGGTATATATGCTGAGGTTCCGACTCTTAAGCATTGGTCTAAATGAGAATCTGTGATTTTTGAGCGATATTTGGACTTCAAATATTTCATGTTAGAAAACACAGTTTCGCAGTAATATGTTGTGCCACAATATGAAGAAATTCTTAAAGCACAATTCCTCAATAATGGATACTTTTTTTCATCTGCCAAATTCCAAAAATCACTGTCGTTCTTATGTGCTTTTAAAGTTAGGTCATTTTTTACTGTTATTATTTCTAATTCCAAGGACTCATTGCCAGTAATTTTGAAATGCTTTGCTATAATTCCAGCTATATCACTGTCTGCAGGTTTAAAAGGGTTAAGGAAATAACACAGTATTGGTTCCAATTCAAACAAATCTTTGAAACGAGTGCAAAACTCTTCCATAAGTATATCCAGATGTGAAGCTAATAAAGGAACCGTTGTTGTTTTACAAGTTTTAGAAAACATTTCCAAATTTTGAAAATATACAAGTGATATTTCACATAGATGGGACTTCCATAGTTGTAATTTATCGGTAAATACTTTGACGGAGCTTAACATATCAGCAATGTGATTATTCCTTCCTTGTAAACTCAAATTAAGCTCATTAAGTTTCCCCATTATATCAGTAAGGAATCCAAGATTAATTAACCAATCATTGTTCTCAAGTTCCTCGTAATATTCATTTCTTGAGGAAATAAACTCTCTGATTTGTGGCAAAAGTTTTATAAATCTTTCGAGAATTTTACCTCTGCTAAGCCACCTCACTTCGGTGTGTAGTAGAAGATCATTAAATTCAACATCTTGTTCCTCTAAAAGGAGTTTAAATAATCTATGCTGTGTTGCTCCTGATCTTATGGAGTTTATAATTTTTGTTACTGTTTGCAATATATGCTTAAATGAAATAAGTTTTGCACATAATACTTCCTGATGAATAATGCAATGATAAGAAGCAAATTCGGGAAAAGAAGAGTCTTGTTTACAAAAGGCAATAAACCCCTTATTTTTACCTATCATTGCAGGCGCCCCGTCTATTGTGATTGCTGACAACTTAAAAAGTGGTATCTTATTTTCTTCTGTGAATTTTTTAAATACTTTGTAAACATCTTCTCCTCGTGTTTTTCCGTGCAGTGGCAAAATTTTAAGCAATTCTTCTGTAATTGTGAAGTCATTAAATACCATTCTAACAGTAATGCATAACTGAGCAATATCCGATATATCAGTCGATTCATCAAGTTGTAATGAGAAAAATTTACATTTTGTCAAATCAGCTGTTAATTGAATGTTAAAATCATTCCCAATTACTTCGATTCTTCTAGTGACGGTTCTCGCTGATAACTGCATCATATTGATAGAAGATGTTATTTCATTTTTATTTTTGAAATCTTTGAAAAGTGTATCTACAGCTATTAACATCCCTTCCTTTATAATTTCTCCGTCCTGGTAAGTATCTGTTTCTTGTTAAGAACAGGTGCATGAGAAAATGTATTGTAAGCAATAGGTTATTCTCGATGGAAATTTAAGGTAAGTATCTTGTATCTATGTTTCTTTTTAAGAACAGGTGCATGAGAAAATGTATTGTAAGCAATAGGTTACTTTCGATGGGAGTTTAAAGTAAGTGTCTTTCTTAGAAAAAGACTGTGGGAAATATATTATATTAATAATATATTTTCTGAAAAGTAATTTTTAGGTGAAAAGTGGAAAATTATATTATATTTTCGTTAGTTCTTATAACACCCCCATCGTCAGTCTGAGGCTCCGACGAAGCTTGATTTATTTTCAGTTTTGATTTTTAAAAATTTGAAATTTTTGATACAAACTACGACCGTTAAAGGGATTACAAGTATGATTATTAATATGCTTTTTAAGAAATGATTATATAATCTTTATTTTTATTTAGTTCGATTTTGGGTATTCTTTTTCTAGTTTCATTTACATCTTTGATATGGTTTTGTTAAATCTATTAAGGTTTCTGTCTTATTTTCAATTATTTTTGTTGAAAAATGGGCTAGAACACGATTTGCACCCCCCCCCCCCCCCAAATGATTTATTTTTTGTTAGATAAATATGGACCCCCTTATGCCGGGAAAAATATTTAAAAAATTATAAAATCGTGCATTCTATGGTTTTTTCGATCTCAAATTTTGCCCTATTAACCCTATACAATTCAAAAGTTCAACTGTCATATCAATGTACTCTCCTCTGTGTGTGTAGACTTATGTATGGAGAAGTTTTCTTCAAGTTTTTAGTAATAATTATGCCTGGTATAATTTCTTTAATTTCCTTATGTTTAAACGTTATCATAGGACAGTATGCTATTTCTTGACTTAATATATTATTTATACAATTATCATTTAGTTTGTTTAGATTTTTCTCTAAACTATCTTTAATTTTATTTTCAAAAATATTACTGTTATTGCTTATTAATACTATATTTTCTTTTAGACTTAGGGATTTATTTTCATTATTTGGAAGAGGTTCGATTAACATTTTTGAAAGAAGTACATTAGAATATATTGGCAGAAGTAATATTATAATGATTTGGTCTTTATAAAATGCGACCGACACTTTAATATCCTTAAAGAAGTTAATATCATTGATGATTTCGAGCTCTTTATCTGTTAGTATATTTTTTGATAGTATTCCCAATTTACTTGACAAAACGACCTGTTCTATGTCACTTATATGGTTTCGAAGTAGGTTTATGTCATAATTAATTTGATATAATTGTTCTAAGGATTCAATGTTAACTTGGATTTTTGCTATATTGTCTTGATTTGCTCCAACTATTTTGTTAATATATGCCGAAATAGTTTTTTGTTGATTATAAATGTGTGTTGTTATGTTTTTTATTTGGTCTGCGATTTCATTATTTATTTTTATTTGTTTATTACTTTCATCTATTAAGTTTTTATTGTTTCTAGTTATTAAGTCTAATTTATTTTTTATTTTTACTTCGTCGTCGTAGTCAATTGTGTTAAAAATTTGAGCCCTGTACCTATTATATTTATCAGTCCTCTTGATTTCCTATTATGGGGTCTTAGGTTATTGATTTTTTTATTTAAAAGATTGAAATTGTGCAACACTGTGTTATATATAAGGTCATTTACTGAAGTGTTGTTTTCTAATGCAATTATATTTTGTTTGATTGTTCTAGTGATTACCTCATATTCTGTTATATTTATTATATGAAGGACTTTTGTAAATGAAATTATTTTTATTTCATTTTTTAACTTGATTTGTATTTAAAGGAAAATACTTACATTTTTTTTGCTATCAAATTTGCCCCTGTAAAGCCGGTTTTTCGTTAACCGGAAACCCTTTTCCATGTTCGCCTCAAAATCATGAAACCCATAATTTTGGTTTTTGACAGCCTCTGCGGAAAATTCATTTAGATATGTATGTATATTTAAGAAAACTCTTACCAAAAAGGTAGGTGTAAACAACTTATAATTTTTTGCTGTTTATCCCCTGTCCAATCCTATAATTAATTTATTAAAAGTTTATTAAATAATTATATTATCAGAATTTATACTTACAGAACTTTGAATAGTAAAAACTACCGTGCGCATACTTTCAATAATTCACTAGAAATGAAATAATAACTGTAAATGAAACCAAAGATTTCATTAAAAAAAAACCTAACTATAAACTTAGCACATAACAACAGACAGCATACTGTCTGCAGACAGGCACATGTCAATTTACACTCATATGAGCAACTCATATACAAAAGCAGCTTAATTCGAGTGCTCGGATTGTGCTCCAAATAAATATGGTGATGGAGCGCTCGAAATTTGCTTGGAGTTAAAGCGCATTAGAAATTTCCCGCTGGGCGGGTTTTCAGGCAAAGTTCGGTTCGTATACGTATTATTTTGAGTGCAGTTTTTGGTTTTGGTTACTACGATTATGGTTGAAAAAGTTATTCTTCTTATTATGATTACGAGGTGCATTTGTTTGATAATTATTATGTTGGTAACGAGGGATGTTTGGCTGGTAATTATGTTGGTAATGGGTTGAATTTGGTTGATAATTTCGTTTTTGTGGAATATTTATATTTTTATTTTGATTATAGTTATTTTTATTTTGTTCTGATCTTGTATTAGATCGGTTATTATTTATATTCTTGTAATTATTAAAATTGTGATTTTGATATCGTTTTTCACCGAACATTCGAAATGCTGCTTCATGCAGTATATTTATTGCTTCCTCTAGAGAATCTGGATCTCTACAATATAAAAAAGGCTTAATGGGCTCTAGAATTTTGTTTTTAAATATGATTAATGCAGACCTTTTGTTACTGATAATAGACTGTTCAACTACTTCGATTTCAGCACTTAAATTAAGTCTAGTTTTTACATTAATCCGCAGTTTTTAATTCATTATAGAAATCGATACTATTTGTTTGAAAGGATATACTTCTAAGATTATCAAATAATTCCCCTAGGCTAGATCTATCACCAAAATTATTTATTAGTATTTCCTTTATTTCTAACCAGGATATAATATGATTATTTATTTTGAGTACCTCTCGTGCTCGACCGCAGATTTTTGTTTTTATCATGTCCGAAAAAATACTTTGTGCAAGGTTATCATATCTCAACAAGGTTGGGTGCATTTTGTCAATCAAATAGATGAAATTTTGGAGATCTCTGAAATCACCAGAGCATTCGGAGAGGCTCCCCAAATATTTTAAAGGGTCGACCGTAAGTGAGAGAGCCATATTTTTAGATGTACTTTGGGTCATTTCTGAAGGACTTATAATAGAGTTATTAATACTAAGGTTATTTAATATTTCTGATAATTCTGATATTTCAGATGATTGGTTCATTAATTTATATATAATATTTTGCTGTCGATTTTTCTTTAAATTAGTAACAAACAAACAAAAATGTACAATCTGATTTTCTTATTATTTATCTCTTATTATGTTACTTATTTTATCCGCATTTTTGCATACATTTGATAATCTTTGTTTTTAAAAAAAATTTTATTTTAATTTATATATTTTTTTTTTATTTTGACAATTGTTTTCTTTTTCTAAAAAAAAAATTTCTGTGTTATGATAATGTTGATGATGATTCTGATGATCATGTTACCGCCGATGTCGCTGTCTCCGTTGTATGTTAGCGATTATTGATATGTTGGTTGGTGTTACTAAGGTGTTGATAAGTTGTACGACAGGAGTCGATTTTGATTGTATTACAGTTGGTGCCGTTAAAGGTGTGAAGAATGCTTGATGATCTTTTCAATTGATAGGTTGACAACTTTCCTAAGGTTGATTTGTTGGTTGTAATTAAGCGAACATTTTTTTGTAGTTCTGATCCCTTGTTAGATATGGAGATCTCCAATCTTCATAATTTATCAATTTTTTAGAATAAATAAAAAGAAAACAAAAAAAAAAAAGAGGGAAAACAATTAATTCTAACAAAATATGCATGTATGCATATTATATAAAAAAAAAAACAAACTTTGATTCGTTTAACTTACTTGTTAGTTAAATGACCCAAAATGAACTTTGTAAATGCGGAATTTGCAAATCAAAATATATTTTACTGATTTGCAGATTTCGCATAAATAATATTCAAACAATAAAAATTTTTTAGTTCAGCCAAATCAATGAACTTTGTAAATGCGAAATCTTCAAATTCAAATATATGTAATTGATTTGCAGATTTCGCAAAAAGAAAATATTATTAGCAAAAGTAAAAAAATTATACAGAAGGAGGGATAAAAACTTCTGTATAAAAGTAGAATAATTTTTATAGTCGAGAGTTCTTGTAAAAAATTGTGTAAAGGCAAACCACGGCCCTTTCGGCAGGCGAGTCTTCTTTTTTTAAATAAATAAATAAGTTGGTGTTATAAACAAAAAGTGTTCTTTATTTTATTTGGTTACCAAAGACCAGCGTTTCTCGCTAAAACTTTTGGTAACCTACGAAATTCATCTTGTGCAGATATTTTAGTTTGTTAAGTTACCAAAGACCAGCGTTTCTCGCTAAGACTTTTGGTAACTTAAGCAAAAAGCATCGACAAGGCAAACAATTCACAAAGTTCATCTAAGGTAATATTATTTTGGTATTCTCAATAAAGGAGGATGTTTTGAATCTTTTAGCTACCAAAGACCAGCGTTTCCTGCTAAAACTTTTGGTAGTCTAAACAGATTGCCAATTATCAAAGACCAGCGTTTCCCGCTAAGACTTTTGATAATTGGAAGAAATATTCTCCACAAATATTTACTTTTAACAATCGCCTATCATCCAGCGCTACCCGCTTGAGCAAGGGTAATTGATAAGATCTCTGCAACGATTAAATAAGAATTTCCCCATATTACATAAAACGATCTGTGAGTCTAGTCCCGGACCCTAATTTGTCTGTATTTTAAAGGTAGTTTTTGTACCTTGCGAGGAGTACTACGTACCTTTTTAGAAAATTACTTAACATTTTTGGCGCAGCCGGTAGGATTTTGGTCAGCGTTAATATTGTAAATATTGCTAATAAATCCAGAATCCTGCTAAAGAACCGAAGTTCATCCACCGTCGGACACTCAACAGCCCTATGAAAAAGGGTCCATCAACTTCATCAGTAGCTTCAACATCTAACAACGAAGAATCAACGACATCAGGGAACACAACCTTTTTACCCCCTGCAACTGTATCTAGTTCACCTATCAGAACCAGCCTTTCGCCAAGACAACTAAGAAGTGGTACGATATTACCGACTCAAGGTGCCTTAGTAAATTTAAGAAAAACCTTAAATTATATTGAAAAAAGAGTGAGAGAAAAGGATAATTTTACAATACAACAGTGTGATTTAATTGATCGGGAGTTAGAAAAAAACCTAAAAATTAGATACGAAAAAATTATAAATTTAAAAAATCACACTGAACAGTTTAAATTTGATATAGAAAGGTTCAAAAATCTCTCTCACCCTCTTAAGTTAGGACAAATAAATAAGTCGAACTGTGCCATAGGTTTAACAGACTTACCCTCAAACGACACACCTCAAACATCTTTCACTTTGAGTGACTCATTTCAAGCAAATTCCACTCTAAAGGACTCTGATTTTGAATTCCCCTGGTTGAGTGCTATTCTCGAAAATTCTGAATTATCTATTTCAGAACAATCTTTCAATAAAAAACCGGAAATAAAGGAAAATTTCACTATGGCAGAAAATTATATTAAAGTAGCTAAATTGACATCTCAATTAGTACCCGTATTTTCGGGGAACCAAAGTCCTACACTTGCTTCAGAACTACAAACTTTCATCGGTTGTTGTAAAAGGGTATTGCAATGCTTAACAGCAGAGGAACAGTTAGCATTTACGCAAATTTATCCCACAAGGTTACGTGGAGAGGCTTACCAATTAGTAGCCTCCAATCAACCAGCTAACTTTGAGGAAGCGGAAAAATTATTAAATAGGACATATTTACCACGAGAAGCTTATTAGGACTTAGTTAACTCGCTAATAACCCTTAGGCAATACCCGTTAGAACAATTAAACACATTTATAACGCGAATTAAAAAGCAGTTAAATACCTGTAAAGAAGCAGCCGATATAAAATACGGAAATACATCAACAGCGGTAAAAACTCAACTAGAAGATTTTGCAATAAATGCTTTAAAAGGCGGCGTTAGCAACCCCTTATTATGTCAATACTTACTAACTATTTCTGAGGCTACCCTTGATGTATTAATTCAAAAGGCCTTAGACATGGAAAGACTTCAACAAACTACGCTAAATCACACGATGGCATATCAATCACCTCTTTTGTCACAACCGTCGACCCCCATATAACAAGAGGAAACGCAGTAAATTTACTAACATCTCCAGACCCTGTAACGCAAAGTTACATGAACGACGCCACAACTAACTTAAAGTTAAATAGTTATGTTCCAACACACACCAATAATCCTATCGCTAACGTAACTTGTAGTTTCTGTAAAAGAAGAGGGCACACCTATTCAGATTGCCTTAAGAGAAAAAATACACCGTTTTGTAACCTATGTAGAAAATATAACCATGATGCTGGAGAATGCCAACAAACTAGAGATAACTACACCCCAAAAATCAGCAATGATTACCCTCAAAACAATCGAACTTTGTTCCACTCAACTAACCAACGCACCTTTTCACATACACAAAACCCGAATCAATACACAATAAATGAAAGAAATCAACAACGAACATACAACCCTCAAGATCGAATGCAGCAATTCTCCACAAACGACACAAGGTATGCCAATCGACTACCACATAACGGAAACTACTCCCAGACAACTAACCCTAGAACACTTAATACAAACACTCACCTATATAATCGATATAATAATACCCAGAAATACGCGGATAGAGAACTCCATAATCAACAAACAAATGTACGACCGCAAACTAACCCCCCTAACGACCGACCAAATACTACTAATGACAGCCAACGAAATAATAAATCAGTATATAATATGAATATGATTTGCGATTTCTGTAGCCGAAGAGGTCATACTATTACGGAATGTTTCAAAAAGCGGAGGTGGGAAGCAACACACCAGGGAAACTCCCCAGTGTCGGGTCCACAAACACCGGCCCGACAATAAATAACAGCAAAGATGATAAGAAAATATCTCAGACACCTACTTCAAATTTACCCATTGTCAAATTACCCCTAGATATTGCCCAGAATAAAAACGTGAGCCTAGTAGTAGACACAGGTGCTGAGATATCCCTACTAAAATATGAAACAATAAAAAAGGATTCCAAAATAAACCACCAGCAGAAATGTACACTGCAAACCCCTTTCGGAAAAGGCATCACCTTGGGAAGTTGCCAAGGAAATTTTAATTTACAAAATAAACTACCTTGTACATTTCAAGTAATACAGAATATGCCAGAACTAATTACAGATGGCCTTCTTGGAAACGATTTTCTTTCACAACACTGCAACATAGAAGGCCCAAAGCAACTCTTACAGTTTCCTCGCACGGAAACTAACGCACAAGAATTTGCGGTACCACTACGTTCGCCTGACGCCATCCCTCCACGACAAGCAGAAAAAAGTTATCACCTATCAGGATTAGTGGACTGGAAAACAGTCGAATACACAGCCTGTGATACCTTAGACTGCCTTACCGTGAGAAATGAAGTCGGCCAACAACAAGGAAACCAAAATATCACCGCTGACAGGCCAAACAGGAAGAATTCAACATTAGAAAAATTCAATATGAGGGTAACCGATAACGATTCACTCGAAAATGAATCGGGTTGCGAAACCTCACAACATTTTTCTTTTGATAAGAAAATTCCAATTTCCAATCTGAGGGTAACCGATAACGATTCACTCGAAAATGAATCGGGTTGCGAAACCTTCAAACCCTTTTCGCTTAATAATGAATTATCACTGCCTAAGGTAAAAGTAACCGATAACGATACACTCGAAAGTGAATCGGGTTGCGAAACTTCAAAATTTAAAACGGTAAATCAAGACTGTGAAATATCAGGAAGTCCAATCAAACAGCCGATTGTACTTACATGTTTACCCACAATTTTATCAGTAAGCTTGGATAAACCCCATGATGTCCTCGCACGGACGCAAGGGATAATACCTTTCAAAACCAACTTACAAGAAGATATGTTCTGTTTATCTGAAGAGATAAGCGAAGGAATATTCTTGGCAAATAGTTTACTATACAAAGGAAACCAAATCGCAAATATCGGAATCATAAACACCACGCTAAAACCCCTACACCTTTACGAACTTAAACTCAAATTATCTCCTTTGAAGGATTATGAAATTGTTTTATTAAAAGATACAGAAGCTCAACTACATTTAACGCATAATTATAATTCTAACAACCCATTCGCAAATGGGAATAATCTAAAAAACTCATCTTTAAATTTGAACTCACTAAACGACGACGGTGAACAAAACGCTCAGAACACGGGTAACAAATCTCCAGCGTCACAATTTTATAATAATACAGTTAAGAAACCACAAGCAACTCTAAATACTTCTAGACCTCTAAATAACGCTATTACTAAGTCAAATATATATGAATTACCTCCTTCAATCAAACAAAAATTAAACAATGCCTGCAAATCGGCTAAAAATGATAAATCTCAAGCGCCAAGATCCGGCAACAACAAAACTTTAAATAAATCTTATAATCCTTCTAAAAATAAGTCCCTTCACAACGTAAATTACAAACTAATTACGCCTGAAATAAAGAAACCACGCTCTCAATGCCCGAACAAAAATCAGAAAAAATATCTTAACACTAAAAACCTACAAACATTAACACCCAATCGAACAGAGTCCATTCAGCATATCCGTTACTTATACCCGGACGACGAATACCCGGACGACTCACCACTTAACCTTAGATATTCCCAGCTAGAAAAAGAACTAGAACTGGACGACACACTAAGCTCCGAGGAAATGAAATCTATTAAAACACTCTGTTTCGAATATCAAGATATTTTTTACCTAAAAGGTGATAAACTTTCGTACACCAATGCAATTACTCATGAAATTCCTTTAATTCAGGATCAAGCTCCAATAAATCAAAAAATGTACAGACTGCCCGAAACTCAACGACAAGTTATAAACGAACAACTCAAAGAAATGTTAGAAAGCGGTATCGTTCAACCCAGTAAAAGCCCATGGAATTCTCCTCTTCTAGTTGTCCCAAAAAAGGCCGGCCCGGACGGCGAAAAACGATGGCGTGTAGTCGTTGACTTCCGGAAGCTAAATGAAAAAACAATTGGTGACGCATTCCCTTTACCTCGAATAGAGGATATTTTAGACCAATTAGGTCATGCTCGATACTTTACAACCCTTGATTTAGCCAGTGGCTACCACCAAGTTTTGGTAGATCCCAAAGATCGAGCTAAAACCGCTTTTAGTACAAATTATGGCCATTACGAATTTCAGCGCATGCCTTTTGGGCTCAAAGGAGCCCCGGCCACTTTTCAACGTTTAATGAACTATGTCTTAACCGGCCTACAAGGTCTTGAATGCTTCGTTTACCTAGATGACATAGTAATTTACGGTAAAAATCTCGAAGACCACAACTTCAAACTTACAAAAATTTTTGATCGACTAAGAGAGCATAACCTCAAACTACAACCGGAAAAATGTCAATTCCTCAAAAAGGAAGTAGTATACCTAGGACATATATGTTCCGAAAAAGGGGCCTCACCTGACCCTAGAAAAATAGAGTGCGTACAAAATTTCCCGGTTCCCAAAACTGTAAGACAAGTCCAATCCTTTTTAGGACTTGCTAACTATTATCGCAAATTCATTCCCGATTTTTCTAAAGTAATACGCCCTATTACCAACTTACTCCGTAAGGACTTTAAATTTATCTGGACGCCTAAGTGCGAAGATGCATTTCAGGTAATTAAAAACTCGTTAATTTCACCCCCTCTGCTCATATACCCCGATTTTTCTAAACCTTTTAATCTTACTACAGACGCTAGTAGTGAAGCTTTAGGAGCTGTCCTTTCACAGGGAGAGGTCGGAAAGGATCAACCTATAGCCTACGCTAGTCGTACCCTCAATAAAGCAGAACGAAATTATTCTACAATCGAAAAAGAACTTCTTACCATAGTGTGGGCTATAAAAAATTTTCGCTGCTATCTTCAAGGCAGAACTTTCACAGTATATACTGATCATAAGCCTTTAAAGGGCGTTTTCAACGTCAAAGATCCCACTACCCGTTTAGTTCGGTTTCACCATAAATTATCGGAACACGATTATACCATCGAATATAAGCCAGGCAAGTTTAATACAAATGCAGATGCTCTAAGTCGAATACCTCCAGGTGCAGCAAATCCAACTGAACCAATATCCCTAGGCGACCTAGTATTACCCAATATAAAACATGGAAAACTTAAATATTTAAACGCCATCACTAGGTCACAAGCTAAAAGGCCTCAAATTGAAACCATTACTCCGAAAGAGCCTATTGAAAACCCTAAAGACAACTTTAATCCACCCCTAACAGCTGTACAGTCATCTCAAAAGAAAACAAACCCCTCTGAAATTTATGAAGAACTACCCATATCGCCAACACCACGAGAATCAAATAAAACAAGGAAGGTAGAAATTATAACAAACCCCGAAGAAATAAAAACAATTTTGAAAGACTACCATGATTCCCTTTTCGGAGGACATCAAGGTGTTATTAAAACTTACAAACGTATTCGTCGTAAATACTGGTGGAAATTTATGTTTCGCGACATAAAATCATATATCAAAAGGTGTAAAAAATGTCAAACCATGAAAATCTCGCGGCTTACTAAAATGCCCATGGTAATTACAGATATTGCTGAAAAACCTCTTGACAAAATTTATTTAGACATTGTCGGTCCCCTCGAAGAAACAGATTCTGGTAATAAATACATTTTAACCTTCCAAGATAATCTCACTAAATTTGTTGACTGGTATGCCATTCCAAACGCAGAAGCGCAAACTATCGCTCAAATATTCTTTGATCTAATAATTACTCGTTATCGAATTCCTAAGCAAATCGTCACAGATCAAGGTGCAAATTTTCTCAGCGAACTCTTCAAAGGTGTGTGTAAATTACTAAAAATTAAAAAACTACGAACCTCAGCATACCATCCTCAACCAAATGGTGCACTAGAACGTGCTCATCGTCCCCTGATAGAATATCTACGTACTATAATAGATGAAAACCCAAAAATCTGGGATCAATTCTTGCGCACAGCCGCATTCGTATACAACAATAGTATACATGAAGGTACCAAATTAACCCCCATGGACTGCTTATTCGGATTCACAGCAGATGTCCCATCGAATCTAAAGCGAGAACCCGAACCTGTTTACAATCTGGAGAACTATTATCATTTACTTAAATATAAATTACAAAAATCCTATAAACTAGCACGAAGAAATATTTTAGCCAGCAAAAATAAATCGAAAGAATATTACGATAAACATTTACGACCAAACACATTTCATATTGGCGACAAGGTATTGCTAAGAAATGAGAGTAAAAAGCATAAACTCTCTCAAATCTGGATTGGGCCTTACATTGTAGTTAAAGTTCTCGGCGAAGTAAACACCTCGATTAAAATAGGAAAACGAACCGTCACGGTTCATAACAACCGTCTCAAACCTTTCTACGAATAAGTACATACATAAATCTTAAACAGAGCCTATTCCCCCCAAAATTTATATTCCTTTTCAAATCAGTTCTAAAACAAAAATACTTATACACTTACACCCTAAATCAAATAGTAAACCAAATACAACCCTCATTTCCATTCGAAAATCAAGCCTAACCAAACCTACATGTAATATTCTTTAAAAGAACATTAGCACGCATTATCATATATAGGAAACATTACCAGAGTTGCTAATTTCAAAACAAATTTTTTTTTATAACAAACTTCTAAGTTACACAAGAAACACAACAGGATAAGGTCAAATCGGAAACCTGAACCAGTCACGCCATTTTTTTTTAACCGCAAACGACACTCGACGGAATCCAGTAAGCTAATAACTAACATAGAATTTTATTGTTCACTCAACAGATTAATCCTATTGACCAAGGAATCAACACTAAGTCTCAAAATGTTCTGGTTTACGATACTCCTAACACTAAAAGTGATAACAATCATCAGGTCAACACCTTATACCTTGACTCCACTAAACACCACAGGGGTTGTTTACGAACATTTAGGAGATGTGTGGCTATACCACAATACGTGGAACATTATTACCGAAATAGATTTCCAGGAGTTTCAAAATCAAACTAATTTGATTGAATATACTGAATCATTAGCTAAAAAATTGTGCGAGCAAAACCCATCAGAGCTATGTATCACGCAACAAAAATATGTGCATTCAATAATAGAACACATTAAACAACGTGCTCGAATTATACAAGAATTAAACAACAATAAAAGATACATCCGATCGCTTTTTGACGGCATGAGCAGTGCACTACATTACTTATTTGGTACTATGGATAATAATAATGAACAAGAAGTATACAGTAAACTAAATGAACTCAAGACTAACCAGGAAACCCTTGCGGAATTAGAAAATCAACAGATAACGGTAATTACCAACACATTGAATAAGATTCAAAAGCCTCTATCATCAGTCATGGAAAGACAACAGCAGCTGAAACTCAAAATTACAAATTTAAATAACGTGACTGGAAAGCTTGAAATTTCCCAAATTAGACAAGACATGATAACAAATATTATATTCGAAATAATTGAAATGGAATCACGACAAAAAACCTTACTAGACATAATTTTATCTATTAAAAATAACAAATTACATCCATTACTACTATCAGCGGAAAAACTCTTAAAAATTTATGAAAAAACCCAATCTTTATGCGTAAACTGTCTACCTTTATTGTTACAGACTTTAACTATCAAATCACATACCTTGCAAAACAAACTAGTTATCAAAATCTCAGTGCCTTTATTAAACATTCCAAAAATGAAGTACTACCAAATTCGTTGCTTTCCTGTCCACAAACAAGGACATCATTCAGTAATACCAGAAATTGCATACTCTAACCTTGCCACTGATGTAAAAACTCAAAATTTTGTTCTTTTTAGCCCTTCCGAAAGTAACCGCCTGACGCGAATCACACACACCCTAAATCTTACCACTTACGTAGGACCTCTTCAGGCACCAATAATATTAGCCGCTAATACAAATGAATGCGCTATTAAGCTATTTTACAACCCGTTAAAGGAAGCCTTCATGTGTCCTTTAAACTTCAATCAACTCCTGGTAACTTGCTATTAAAAATGGCAGAACCAAACGTCTGGTTATATGCTTTCGTCGAACCAACCCCTATATCAATAATTTGCAAAGATTCCTACAACACCCTAAAATTGAGCAATCAGGGAATACTAAAAATCCTCGAAGTCTGTCAAGTAAAAATTAGAGACAAGACCTTATTCTATCAAAAAATTAATGGTATCACGGTAGACATAATTCAACCCCAATATTTTCCTCAGGTAAACATCTCACTGCCTCTAAATCTAACTTCTCTAAACGATACTATTGACACAAAGTCAGTCGAAGTACTATCAGGTTATGATACAAACAGAATTATACACCAGAGTACCCAAACTTTAGGCGAAATTCAAAATAAATTAAAATCAATCCATAACAAATCAACACATATTTCCACCACTCTCTCAATATCTTCTACAAGTATTATTTGCTTGGCTATAATTGCGTTTGTCATATACAAATTTATAAAGAAATTCCCAAAGAAAAAGAGCACTCAACCACCCGTCAATATTAATCTTAGCACCCTAACCGAAACTCAAACCATGAAACCCATAACCAAGACACTCATTAATCCTGATATAATGTCAGTACAACTTGTCTAAAAACCCGAAACAATCTCCTTTATTCTAAAAAAAAAAAAAAAAAAAAAAAAGGGGGTTTCATGTCGTAGGTGATGACTAAGAGAATTTTTTTTTTTTTCAAGTGGGGTTTAATTTTTATTTCCCTAATATAAGAATTCTGTAATAGAGTGAAAAATAATACATGCATTTCTTATAATATATATTAAAATAAAATTAATATAAATATTAAAAGGTTTTTAACTATAACTTAACTTGTCAACTGGAGATAATTCAAGCGCTGTTGTATTAAAATTAAAAGAAAATTTTTTAAATTATTTTTGAATTTTTTTGGTAAGACAATGCTCTACATTGTTTTTTTTCATAATTTTTTTTCGGCTGGTTTTCTTCAATGCGTATATTAATTTTTAAATTGATTTACTTTTATTTATAATCAACAAAAATATATTCATTTTTAAGTAATTTTATCTATACTTAAGGGCATACTGTGTCCATCGGGTTCTGGAATGTTGTTTAATTTCATATATTATTTCATGTCGTTAGATATAGTCATTAGACTATACCTTGTCAAAAATATTTGTACAAATTAAAAATATAATTTAAAAATATAAAATAAATTACGAAATAGAGAATTATTTACAGTGAGTTTTTTCAACTTAAATTTTGATTCGTTCTAAAGATACTTCAAATAAACCATTGACTATAATCTATACCAAAAAAAAATTGATCCAGCAATATGATCAAAATACAGAAATTTTTTTTTTATAAATTTGTATTACACTATTGGTAAAATTATAATTATATAAAAGAGTAATATTTCAAACCAAGAAATTTCTTGGAAAAATAGATAAAATACTTAATGCTAGTGCTTAGTGCTTAATGCTTAATCCTTTATTCTAAAAAAAAAAAAAAAAAAAAAAAAGGGGGTTTCATGTCGTAGGTGATGACTAAGAGCATTTTTTTTATTAAAAAGTATTTATTCAAGAAAACTTATACATAAATTATATTAAATTAAATTATATTATAAATTAAATTATACATAATTTTTTTTCCCAATATATTACCATAAAAATCCATTTTAAAAAAAAAAAAAAAAAAAAAAAAAAGAAAATTTTTAATCTAACCATTTTTCTCTTTTTAAAATTCTGTGAAGAAATATCAAAAATCCTTCAGGAAAAAGGCAATTACTAGTGTTAGTCTAACACTATCTTTTAACGCGTGTTTTTAAGTTTTTTTTTTCACTTCTAATAAATTTTTTTTTTAAATTATTTAACTATTTAATTATTTTATTAATTTTTATACACTAATTTTTTTTAATTAACTTTTATACACTACCGCACTTGTTCAAATCGGAAGAACAAATGATACATTAAACGCGGAGGTAAACATATCAACCTATCTTTTGTTGTTGTTTGTTGACACAAGATCTGTCTGTCTGGGAAATTAAACAAATTCGTCGTCGCCGGTAGTAAACAGGATGCATCTAAAATAATAAAATTTTTCCCACAGAAAAAATACAGAGTTAGCAAAAAACAAAAACAGGAAACGGATATACTTATATGTCAAAAATGCAAAATAGATAAAAATTTTTGTGGGAAATGTTCTAAGAATATAATATGTCGTTTTGCAACTAAAGGTACGAATTTTTTTATTTTTTTTTGAAAAGACAGAAAAGTACGAATTTTTAAGTTTTTATTTTAAAAAAAAAAAAAAAAAAAATTTTTGTTTAACCCCTGCCACAAAGAAATCAATCTAATTAGGGTGTTTGAAATTTTCTCAAATAGTTTAAATTCATTTATAATAAGAACGGTAGTGTTTATATAATTTTAAAATTTTGTTTTTTTAAAAAAAAAAAAAAAAAACTTAATAATTTTAACACTAAAATGGATCGTTTCGCGGAAAATTTTGTTAAGTTCGGAAAGGTACAATCACCACCAAATTTCCTGAGCCACGACCCAAACCATCTGGGCTACGTTGGTGTAGAGTACGTAGTACAACTACTCAGCAATAGCATTAGGTATGAGTGTACCTTGTGTCAAATTGCGGCTCCATTAGAGGGAATGGACCACCACCTGAAAAACGAGTACCATCGGGAAAAGTATTTGAAAAGGCATTTCCCCAGAACGCTACAAAAGTGCAAAAACATAAGGGGACCAGAAAGGTCCTCAACATTAGAAAACATCGCAAAAGCCATCGAATAACACCATTGTAGAAAAGTACCAGAACAGGCTTCTGCGGAGTTCTACGAAGAATACCGGAATCATATCAGGGGAATGATGGCTAAGGCCTGGCACGCCAGTGAAAAGAATGGCCCCAACTTCATTAGCCTAACTAGGCAATAGTTGCGTAAAATCTAAATTTTTTTAGTTTTGTAAATAATTTATATAATCTAAATTTTAATGATTTATTTTAAAATTAAATAATAAATATTTTATTTAATATTTTAACAAAAATATTTTCTTTTTATATCACAAATATATATATAGTTAAATATTCCAGTAACAAAATTGTTGAATTAATAATGCCAATAAAACGAAATTCACACAAAAGTTTGTATTTTTTCTTCACCAGGCTAATGATTCAATTTTTGACATCAATTGACTTTAATTTTTTTTAATAATTATTCATGTTAATGCTTTTTACAAATTGTTAGATTTTTAACTATACCACAAAATTAATTTAAAATGCGTGTTTTAAAATTTAGTTTCAGTTATCTTTTATAAGTAATAAAATTCATTGATTTTTTTTTGGCAGATTATTTTTCAGCTTTTCCTTAATCCCTTGAAGCACCAGCTATATTAATATTATTATTATTTTTCTGTTTTGTAACCAGTGCATATATCGATGCTGCTGTTTCTTAAATAATTCTCTGTTGGACAATCTTTATTTGTTCGATTCATTAATTGTCTTGGATGATTATTTTTTTTATATATGTATTTTCTGATAGATTATTATTATTATTTAGATAACTATCATTAATATCATTATTATTATTGCTAATACTATTACTGCTATTATTATTATCATTATGATTATTATTCTTATTATTTGATAAATAATTTTGGTTGGTTGGACTTAAATCATTAGATTGTGGATTAAGTTTTAATGAATTGGGTGAAATTTCATCTATAATTTTACTAACTCCAAACATATTCATATAAATTGGACATTTTCTTGGTGCTGATATGGGTGTTGAACATTCATAAGAACTATTTGAAATACCGGAATCACTTCGATATATTGAATGATGATGAGTTGAATTATCTAATCTCTCTTCATTATTTATTTGATTTTGTCCTTTTATACATTTCGATTGTTGTTCTTCATGTAAATATAATTGTTCTGATTCATATATTTGTATTGAATCAGTTAAATTTTCATAAACTAAAACTGGTTCAATATTTTCATCTCATCTTATGGTTTAATCAAATTTTATAATAAATAAGAAGTTGTGGGATTACTAGTAAAACAATTATGACGTTTATGTTTGTGGTTGATTTTGACAATTATTAATACTAATATTTTTACTGTTAGTCATTTTCAAAGAGTAAAATTTTTTCTCATTACTATGTAAAACTTTTTGACGGCATCCAATATTTGTGTGAAATTTTTCTGTTTTTGTACCAACAATAAATGGATTTTTCATATTCTTACCTATAGTATAAAGTAATTGTTGTTCATTTAATGAATTTTTTTTCTAACTGTCGAATATTTTTTTTGTTGACCAAAATATTCAGTATAATTAGCCGGAAAGCTATTGTGTGAATCTTTTGTTTTATTTGCAATCATAATATCACTATTAATATTTTACCTATCAATTTGATTATATTGCAATATTTAAAAATTATTATTAATTATATCTGAAGCATTTCTACTATATAATTTATAATTGATTGGATTTTGTTGACTAGGTGTAATTGTTAGTTTTGGTCGTAGAGGTCTTTCAAGTAATGACGTTTCTTTTTATATGCAATCACCCCGCCAGGACAACGTAATCCTTTTAGACGATGAGCCGTAGTGAGCTGGAAATATTCTTTTGACTGCCAAATATTCTTGTTATTCCAAAAAATTACGAAATATTTCACTTGGTGCACGGCTATTAATATTTGACTCCTCATTAATACATTCATTTTTTTTTGGCGTGTAAATATTTCACCAAAAACTTTTGTAAATAAACTTAAATCGTCATTTTCTTGATTATTTTCTTAATTTTTAAAATAAAAAAAAAAAAAAAATAAAGAAAAAAAACAACAAAAAAAAAAAAAATAAGAATGAATTAAATTAACTTTTAACGTCAGTGGGATTATAGACCCATTGCAATATGTGGAATCGAAACATTTTTAATAATAAAAATTGTAAAAATTGATTATAGGCAATAAGTTTGGAAATACAACGAAGAGAAGTCAGTTACAGTAATTTAGTAATTTTTAATCGATCCACTAGTGCAGACCGCATTAATTAATCAGTTTTAAAAAAAAAAAAAAATAATAAAAATTTTTTGTGTTAAATAAAATAAAAAAAAAAAAAATAAAAAAAATAAAGTGATCAATAAATTTTGTAAATTCTGAAATAGAATCTTTGATCAAATATTCTTTTAGTTAAAAATTTAGTAAATAACATAAATCTTTAAAAAATAAAGTGATCAATAAATTTTTTTTGTAAATTCTTACATAGAATCTTTGACAAAATATTTTTGTTTGTTTGTGTTTTGTTAAAAATTTGTTAAATAAAATAAATCTATAAATAAAATAAAATTATGATAAAAAATCTTCTTGTGTAAAGGAAATAATTGATCAGTTTAAGACTTTAATACGACTTATTGAAATTCCGATTGAAGCAAACTTTTGGCACTACTCATATTAATCCTCAAAATCAGCGTTTCTTGTTTACCACAAAATGCCAAATACTGACATATTAACCGCAATAAAAAACAACCCACATGCTGGCCCAAAGCCAATAAGCATCGAGGAGTACAGAAGGAGACAGAGAATAAGAAAGGATGAGGAACTAATAAGGAGAAGTATCAACACAACATCAAGTATTGAACCATTACAGGAAAACAAAGAAAAAAATAAAATAAAAAGGAAAAGAGGAGGTGTCCAGGTTCGTCTGAAACGAGATATCGCCAGATTACATGAAACCATCGCAATCACTAAGGATAAACGGCAAAAACAGAAATTACTACAGGAACTAAATAATTATAAGTACGCCCTGCACATCAAAATAACGAAGAAAAAACCGGAACAGGAAAAACCAACAACAAATACAGCCAAACAGACCAAAAAATTAGATGGAAAGCCAACAAATAAACACTACTTCGATAAAACGAGTCTCGAGGAAGAATTAAAACAAGCCTTTAAACACAATAACTTACAAAAAACGATGGCAACTCACAAATCCTTCAAACAACAAATAAACAAGAAGGAACAAAAAAATTATTATTTACAAGGATCCTACAAAAAAAAAATTCCAGTAGAAGAAAAACAAAAACTCATGACAACGACACATTCAACACAAAAGAAAGAAAAAACACAAGGAGGCCTGCTCCCTTAATGCAACAACAAATAAAAATTACAAAGGCAAGATTAGCTCTTAAGTAAAATATAAAAACAAAAAAAAAAAGAGAACATAATATATATCTACATATACATACTCTAAATTGTTAAAAATAATATAATGGTTGAAAATTTCTTATATTCATAATTATTGAAACTAAATTAATGATTAAAATTATTAAAACTAGACACCTATATTAATGGTTAAAATTTTCTTTCATCTAATCGTTAAATATAAAAAGGGAAAATCAAATATATACAAATAAATAAGAAAAAAAAAAAAAAAGGGGTAAAAGGGGATATTCCCATTTTTAAATAGTTAAACATTTTTAAACACAAAAATATATATATATACTATACTATTAAGGATTATAGTTTGACACAAATAAAACTTGTGAACATTTCTCCCCCGGAAAAATGTTCTCAATAAGGGGGAAGGAATGTTAGATATGGAGATCTCCAATCTTCATAATTTATCAATTTTTTAGAATAAATAAAAAGAAAACAAAAAAAAAAAAGAGGGAAAACAATTAATTCTAACAAAATATGCATGTATGCATATTATATAAAAAAAAAACAAACTTTGATTCGTTTAACTTACTTGTTAGTTAAATGACCCAAAATGAACTTTGTAAATGCGGAATTTGCAAATCAAAATATATTTTACTGATTTGCAGATTTCGCATAAATAATATTCAAACAATAAAAATTTTTTAGTTCAGCCAAATCAATGAACTTTGTAAATGCGAAATCTTCAAATTCAAATATATGTAATTGATTTGCAGATTTCGCAAAAAGAAAATATTATTAGCAAAAGTAAAAAAATTATACAGAAGGAGGGATAAAAACTTCTGTATAAAAGTAGAATAATTTTTATAGTCGAGAGTTCTTGTAAAAAATTGTGTAAAGGCAAACCACGGCCCTTTCGGCAGGCGAGTCTTCTTTTTTTAAATAAATAAATAAGTTGGTGTTATAAACAAAAAGTGTTCTTTATTTTATTTGGTTACCAAAGACCAGCGTTTCCCGCTAAAACTTTTGGTAACCTACGAAATTCATCTTGTGCAGATATTTTAGTTTGTTAAGTTACCAAAGACCAGCGTTTCCCGCTAAGACTTTTGGTAACTTAAGCAAAAAGCATCGACAAGGCAAACAATTCACAAAGTTCATCTAAGGTAATATTATTTTGGTATTCTCAATAAAGGAGGATGTTTTGAATCTTTTAGCTACCAAAGACCAGCGTTTCCCGCTAAAACTTTTGGTAGTCTAAACAGATTGCCAATTATCAAAGACCAGCGTTTCCCGCTAAGACTTTTGATAATTGGAAGAAATATTCTCCACAAATATTTACTTTTAACAATCGCCTATCATCCAGCGCTACCCGCTTGAGCAAGGGTAATTGATAAGATTTCTGCAACGATTAAATAAGAATTTCCCCATATTACATAAAACGATCTGTGAGTCTAGTCCCGGACCCTAATTTGTCTGTATTTTAAAGGTAGTTTTTGTACCTTGTGAGGAGTACTACGTACCTTTTTAGAAAATTACTTAACACCCTTGACCAGAAGTTTTTACAGAATGATCCCTTGATCAGAAAAAAAATTTAAAGTTATTGATTCACTACAAAGTGTTAAAACAGACGCGAACTCACTTTTAAAGTTTAAAAAAAAATTTTAACTGTTTTAATTTTTGAATTTTTGCTTAACTTATAACTTTATAATTGTAATTTTAATTTAGTTTATAACTTTTACTTATAACTTTAATTTAGTTTATAATCTTATTTATTTTATAACCTTACTTAACTTATAACTTTATAATTGTAACTTTAGTTTATAACTTTAACTTATAACTTTAATTTATTTGAATTTATTTTATGATTTCAATTTATTTTATAACTTTACTTATTGTTAGCTTATAATTTTATAATTGTAACTTTAATTTAGTTTATAACTTTATTTTAACTTATAACCCCTTTTTTAATAAAACCCGATCATACACCTTATTTACAACTGTAACGATTAAAATTGACTGCCCGTTAATAACTTCATCTGCCCTATTTATATGATTTTCATTAATTAACTTCTCATGGTCTAAGGTAAGTACCTTGTATCTTAGTTTCTTTTTAAGAACAGGTGCAGGGAATTTAAAGTAAGTGTCTTTCTTAGAAAAAGACTTTGGGAAATATATTATATTAATAATATATTTCCTGAAAAGTAATTTTTAGGTGAAAAGTGGAAAATTATATTATATTTTCCTTAGTTCTTATAACAACCCCATCGTCAATCTGAGGCTCCGACGAAGCTTGATTTATTTTCAGTTTTGATTTTAAAAATTTGAAATTTTTGATACAAACTACGACCGTTTAAGGGATTACGAGTATTATGATTAATATGTTTTTTAAAGAAATGATTATATAATCTTTATTTTTATTTAGTTCGATTTCGGTTATTCTTTCCTAGTTTCATTTTCATCTTTCATATGGATTTTGTCTAAATTTATTAAGGTTCCTGTCTTATTTTCAATTATTTTTGTTGAAAAATGGGGAAAAACTATAATTTCGTTTGTTTTCTTAAAATAATTTTTAAATGATTTATTTTGGATTTCTATTTGACAAGTTTCATATTTTAATAAGTTATTTCCTCCAATATTTGTTTTAAATTCATTACAATTTTGAATAATTTTAGTTTTCTTCAGGTTTTTAGTAATAATTATGCCTTGTATAATTTCTTTAATTTCCTTATGTTTAAACGTTATCATAGGACAATGTGCTATTTCTTGACTTAATATATTATTTATACAAATTATCATTTAGTTTGATTAGGGTTTTCTCTAAATTGTCTTTAATTTTATTTTCAAAAATATTACTGTTATTGCTTACTAATACTATATTTTCGTTTAGACTTAGGGATTTATTTTCATTATTTGGAAGAGGTTCGATTAACATTTTTGAAAGAAGTACATTAGAATATATTGGCAGAAGTAATATTATAATGATTTGGTCTTTATAAAATGCGACCGACACTTTAATATCCTTAAAGAAGTTAATATCACTGATGATATCGAGGTCTTTTTTTGTATATTTTTTGATAGTATTCCCAATTTACTTGACAAAACGACCTGTTCTATGTCACTTATATGGTTTCGAAGTAAGTTTATGTCATAATTAATTTGATATAATTGTTCTAAGGATTCAATGTTAACTTAGATTTTTGCTATATTGTCTTGATTTGCTCCAACTATTTTGTTAATATATGCCAAAATAGTTTTTTGTTGATTATAAATGTGTTTTGTTATGTTTTTTATGACACATACACACATACACACAAGTCGTCATGACATGCACAACTTTTCGAAGTTTCAGGCGGGACGTATAAGAACAGTGAGTTTGCAGTCGCGTTCATTGTGTCAGGGCCATTAGTCTCTCAACATTCAGCGGAGGTGCAAAACAAAATGATTTTTTTGGCAAAAATCCAAAAACACATTAATTTAATTTTTTTATTAGCCTTTTTAAAAATTAATAACTAATAAATATAATAAAATTTTCAACAGTTAAAAATATTGAACTTAAGGCACACCAGAAGCTTTTAATTTTAATACAAATAATTTTTTTTTGCTTTCGCTAAAAAAAACTTCGGGGGGAAATTTCATCACTTTAAATTAAATAACAGCCAATAAAAGATAATACGGGTCTCTTAGTTTTCAATAAATTATAACATATCTGAGCTCGAAGTAGAACTTTTGCACCATAGAAGCTTAAAAGGTGATTTAGCCATATATGAGGTTAAAGATATCAACACGTTCCATTGTTTTTCCTTTTTAAATAACACCCTATTGTTATTTCCCTTATTACATTTTGATCTAGAGCTTTATTTTATAAATTAACGAGATATACATATGTTTACTTTTAAAATTTATTCAACAAATATAAAAGTAGTTTAAACAAAATTAGGAAGAATTAAATTCTACTTATTTTGCTTTTAATACTTTTTACTTTAAAAGAGAAGAGTACATTATTCGTACATACGGTTCATAGTTGTGAACAAAAACTTATGTATATCATTTATTAAATATGTTGTATTTGCTTTCTAATATACAAATTATGACCTTATTTTAAGATGTTAAAAATTTATATTTTTTTCATTTCATTTATTTTAATGAACTACATTAGCTTGAATTGTATTAAGTTTTTCACGATCGATACAAATAAAATAATAGTTTAAAAAATTCCAAAATGTTTAGATTTCATCATAGATAAAAAATTAATAAATATTTTAATATGGACGCGGGCGTCCTCTGTCATTTCCACCACTACCACACATTGATCCTCCACCACCCATTCCTCTTACTGGACCGGTTGCAACATTAACTCCTTGCCTCATTGGACCTCCACTATTACCATCTCGCCGTCCATTGACTCCACTGCTATAGCCTGCGCGACCTCCACCATTATAACCACGGCTCCCTCCACTTTCTCTTAAACTTCGTCCATCAAAGTTATCACTTGAATTACCCCCTCGACTGTTACCTGGAACCATTCGACGATCATTTCTAAAATTCCCACCACCTCCTTGCGAATAATTGTTTTCTTCAGCAGACGCATTAGGTTTTGGAGATTTACACCTATAAAACCATTTTATAAATAATATAATTATTTTTCAACTGTTTACCTATTGCATTCATTCCTCCATGAAAAATTTGTATTGCTACAATCTTGGCATATCCAATCACCTTCTCTTTGTGGAATTCCACTTCCACCACTCACTCCACCTCTACTATTACTGCTATTTCCAAAACGTGAGCTTCTATCATCTCTTCCAGCCCCCCCGCTGTGACCATCTTTCCGATCCAAGCCTCGGTGTCCTCCCCTTTCGCCGCCTGAAGGTTGTTGCCCTCCAAACGTGGAATTTCGATTTCCTATAAATCCTCTTCCAGGTGGTCCGCTGCCGCTTCCACTACCCCCACCTGATTTAGTCCAATTACTTTGACGCTGAGCTAGTGAAACTCTGATTGTTGTTCCCTTGAAATCATGTCCATCAAACCATGATATTGCAGACTGAGCGGCGTTTGTGTCGTCATAAGTGACTGTTGCTTCCCCTTTAAATAATCCTGTCTCCTTATTTTTATATAACCAGATTTTGGGCTTCATTGTTTTTTTATCCTTCTGTAAATGATAAAAATAATAAGATATATTTGCTATAAAATGTTAATTAGGGGTCTAAATAATTTTCATTTTCGAGTTACTGATCTTGAATTTTTCAGATTTAATTTTTGCCCTGTGCAGTTAATCATTTATAAAGTTTTAAATACAAAAATAACAACCTTTATAGAAGAATTCATCTAGAAGAAGTTACGCAACTAGAATAACCCTCAGTTATAAAACGTTTCTAACAATTCTGCAGAATTGCAAAACGTGAGACTAATTCTCCATTGCTTAGTCATTATTTACTAGAAAAATCCTCAAAAACCACACCAGAAACACTATTAGCTAAAATTCCTTGAAATTATGACACCAGTATCAGTCGTATATCAACTAGGAAATTCGAAGTCATCGCTATTGTAAATAATGAAAAATGAAGGTCTTTGTGCGTCCCGTTATCGCAAAGTGCAATATTTTAATGTGCCGTATTTCCAACGCCGTGCTATGTTCAACACAGGGATTTTGCAGCACTTTTTGTGTTTTTCGCCAATGAAAATTTGTCTACTGTATTTACACCATTATAACAGTTGTTTTTCTTTATGTCTTGTAAAAAAACTTAAATATTAGATAGAGATCAAGATATTTTTTGAATTTGAATATAATTACTTTAAAGCGAGGCACTGAGCAAAATGTTTTACTTAAAAGTACATTTAGTCTTTAAAAAATCGGTTATTTTTTCATTTTTAAAAAACTTAATTGGGGATTCATTTAATTGATTAATTTTAAGGAACCCTATATATTGTTACTTTCATGAATGTAAGGAAACACATTTTTATAACTACATATATTTTTACCAAAGCCATTAATATATTTTTATCAGAAAGATTTTAAATCCCTAAAAATTTTATTAAGTTTGTTTTATTTCATTAAGGGGCACAGCTAGTGCAATATTTTCAAAATTTCGATTTTTTTTTCTTTGCATTTTGCAATTAGTTGTACCTTTAACCCTTTAAATGCTCAATTTACTTGTCTTTAAAGGCGCTTTTTTTCAAAACTACGTTTGTCAAAACTGTTGCAGATGTAACTCGATAACAAATCATCCGATTAATTTGATTCTTGTTTTAGCATATTTTATACTTGTTTCTCTATACAATGAAAACAAAACAATCAGATTTTTTAGCAAAATTTCAAATTTTTTTTTTTAAAGCCGTTATTTTATTGCATTTTAATTTTTTTCATTATCCTACGACACTATGGAAAATACTTTTTATTTTAAAGAGGTTTTTGTTTTTTTTGAATCTAATCACTCTGAAGCTCTGAATCACTAGTTAGAGAATTTTTTCTTAGAAAACTCAGGAAATGGGGAATAACTTGCTGGAATGCCAATATTTCTATTACAAAAAATAACATTGTAGTGTTCACTTATGCTAAAATATATCTCCCAAATTTCAAAACATTTGGTGCAATACTTTTTTTTTTTAAATTTTTTACAAAAATCACTCTTTTTTTAAATATTCACACTAGTTGTGCCCTCTAAAGAGTTTCTTAGTTAATTTTCCAAGCTATATAAAGCTTTCATCACATGCATAAGCTTATGAGAGTTTTTCATATTACTCAATAAACAACAACAACAAAAAAACTTAAGAAAAAGTAGCTTGATCTCCATATCCATATGATAAACTTCTCTATATCTTACCTTAATCACACCAATTGCTCCAAAATGATTTTGTATATCCTGTTCGGTTGTAGCTAAATCCATTCCAGAAACAAATATGGTATCCTCCTGTGTGATCATATCTCCACCACCATATCCTATTTTATAAAATTGTTGATAAAACTTCATTGACTAGTTTATCAAATAATCAAAACTTCTGGAGGTCAATAGTAAAATTCATTAAATTTTTTGAGTATTTATAATGAATTAGATATTTTATAAAAATGTTGCAAAGGCTGCATTATATGCTTAATTTTGTAAGAATATTTGAATTGAAGTTAAATTATCATGTGGCAAATGACAATCAATTCAATTTAATTTCAATTTAATCAAATTGAAGAAGTTCCCTATTTTTGAGAACGAAAATTATTAATCGTTAAAATAACTTTGCCTAATGTATATTTATTATAGGGCACATCAAATTTTAGTTTATACCTCAATGTAAGTTATGTATGCATTAAAGTGATGGAAAAATTACATAAAATATACGCAAAATGATTGCACATGAGGAACCTGATATTATGCAACCATGGTATAAAAATTTCAAAGGATCAAGTGATTACATTTCTGATCAAAGATATATAAGTTCCGGAACTTTGGCTATTATTGGCAAAAACGAAGTAGAAATAACCAAACTGCCCATCGGTATATGGACACAAACATATAAGGAAAATGTCTTAGAGTCAGATGAAATGAGAGCAATTGTAAAAGAATACAAAGAATATCATACAGAAACAACAGTTAGATTTGTATGTAAAATTTTTTCGGATGAATTCGATAAAATTCAAGCAGAATAAGGTGGCTTTCATCGAAAATTTAAGCTAACTAGCTTTATTAATCTTAATCAAACGCATGCTTTTGATGGCAATAATTGTTTACGACGGTTTAACTCTGCAACTGAAATTCTAAAAGAGTATTTTACACTGCGCTTAAAGTTTTATGTTAAACGAAAAGAATATATAGGTCAACTAGCAGACCTAGCCGATAAGTTATATGAACAAGCTCGTTTTATTGTTGAAAAAGGTAACCCTACAATATTTGTGAAAAATAAAAAACGCGAAGACAATTGACCAATTGGTCAATTATTCAATTATTGTAATTAGCTCGCTTTAAGTATGTATTAATTGACAGGTGTGAATTTTAATAAAAAGACAATTTCTGTAAGTTGAAAAAAAAATTTAACTATGTATAAACTTCTTTTGATACTTTAAACGCATTTTTCTCAAAACCATATTTTCAAAGTCACAAATTCTCAAAAACGCCTTAATCGATTGACCTTAAATTTTAAAACAACCTTTTCTTCAGGTATTGATTGAAGGAATTAGATTTGCAATAATTATTTCTATTTTTTTAAACAATTTTTCGTGAAAATTTTTGTCGAGAATTCAAACTTTTTTCTTACATAGCCACCATTTTTTTGAAAACTAAAATTTTGACTATTCCTTCGATCAATCTCAAGGGTCATCAATTCACTGATAGAATCTAATCGGTTTTTTGATTTCAGATAATCCAAAACAAAAATATGTTGCTCACCGCCCAACACCTTCTTCTGGAGGACCTTCAGGAGATCGTGTAAAGGAGCAGTGTCCTTCAACATTTTTAATTTAAATGCCATTAGCTAATTAAAAGTAGACACTATTAGGAAATTTATCACTTCTTTTTAATTAATAAAACACCTTGTAAAAATTTGTTATTTTTGCAACTGCGTATAACCCCTTAAATTTTGTTGAAATAGACATAAAGCTTTTAGACCAAAGTGTTTAAATTCCATTATTTTTGCAATACATCTTTGAGCGATCAAATATTTATTTGAATTTCTATGTTTACTGACTGACTCGTGAAGCTTTTGAGTAAAGTTTTGTGTGTATGGCTAGAAATTTTTTTATTTATGTGTCATAGGAAACCAAGTCCAAAAAAGACAATCTGGCAGCTAGCAGCCCTGCACTTAATTGTATTTGATGTGCCCTATTCACTATAATTTCAAATTTCTCTCTGGATTTGTGAGGAAGTTCTCTAACAAATTTAAAAAACGTGAAAAATGTGTAAATTTTATGCAGTTTATCTTGTAAACTCCTTGCAAAATCACAATCTTGCCCCTAATTACTGACGACATATATTTGTAAATTAATTTATAAATGAACTATCAGTAAAATTAAACTTTAAAAACATTAGAATCAACTCTACAATTGCCTTTATTTTTTGATTTGAAAAAGATAATATTTTTCTTTATCATTTTAGTGTTATAGTACAACCTAACCCACAACCCTAAATATCAATTCAATTATTAAATATGGTAATAAAAAATGTTATTTTACTGTAATTTTGCTTTAGAAAATATTTGAGTCCAAAAAAATTTTCCCATCAGTGCATAAATATATTTTTGAGTGATAATGCAGCCTTTTAAATAATCATTTCAAAGTAAATATTTTGTATTTATTTGTTACCTTTACTAAAACTGCCCTTGATGCCGCCTCCATTGCTAAAATATAATTAGTGGTTACATCTTATTAGAATAATATATAAATTGAATAAAATAATATTTAACATGTAGTACTTAAGGGGTTAGGGGTACTCACATTTTTAAAAAATCGATTTTTTTTACATTTTCTTAAAGTATGATATCTTAAAAATATTCTCTGAAAATTTAAAGTTCATCCGACAAATAGTTTGCGAGTTATTTGCCAATTAACAAAGCGCTCTCGGGCTCTACATACATCGAGTGTAAAAATTTAAATGCGTTTTTCTCAAAACTATGTTTTTGAACCGGTGACCACTGTAACTCGAAAACCGCTGGTTAGATTTCTATAAAATTTATACAGCTTTTGGAAAACATGAAAAACTCATGCCTGATCGAAAGATTTTTTTTTTTAATTTCGAAGTTTTATAAACAATTAACTGTTGGTTTTTTCCCGAAAATCTGGAAAAAAATTTCCTGAGGCCACCATTTTGTTAGTTTTCTTTAAAAAAAAAAAGCTTCGATCGTGCACGAGATTATTTGATAATAAAACTAATTTTTTCTGTCCGATTGATTTTAGATGAATCTCCAAGGATTTGTGGTGGTCACCGCAAGGGACTTCTGTTTAAAACTGGGTCAACAGAAACAGCCATAACTTTTAAAATTATTAAATTTTTTTTTCAAATTTTGGTGAAGTCAAGTCGAAACATTATGTTATGATGCCATATTTTTACTTTTATAAAATAAAATAATTTACCGGGAAAAAAAAAATTATTTAAAATTATCATTTTTTCATGTCTCTGAGTACCCCTAACCCCTTAAATTAAAATTTGTTCCTAAGTAGAACATACTTAGTATAATTTAGAATTAAGATTGCCAATTTTTGAAAAATATTAATTCCCACTTTTTATTTTTAATTATTATGAGTTTTCTTTTGATTATTTTTTATTTTTCTTAATTTTTGTTATTCTTAGTTATCGTTTAATATTTTCAATTTTCTTTTATTATAGACTTTTATTAAAATTGCCTTTTTTATTTGCTTCAAATTTTGCTCACATAAACTGCTTGTATAAGAGTACAGTAATCCCCCCTATAACACGGTATTAGTTTCGCATTCTCGTACAACGCGGTATGTATAAATGATTCCCCTTCAACTTTGTATTTTATTTAATTTTATAAGAACCCAATTGACAAGATGTGCAAACGTACGCAAAATGGATCATTATAAATTTTACAGTACAGAAATATAAAGTTGGAAATCCTCGCGTTATATGGGGGACATGAAAACGCATGATAAGGGTACCGTGTTATAGGGGGGGATTACTGTATATTCTGACGAAAGAAAATTTGTGTCGAAAAATTAACCCATTGTCAGTTATGGGCACGGAAATAGTAGAATCTTGCAGATTAATTCTCGCGTAATTTGAAATGAGCTGTTGAGGCTTGAATCAAGATATCGTAAACTGCTTTTATGACAATGCATTATATTAAAAAACTTTTGCTGGCTAATTGATCCGTTCTCAGTTCTTGGCATTTAAATAGGAGAATATTGTGATTTAAATTTTACCTACTTTGGTGTCTCGAGATCAATGTACCTAAATCGATAACTATTGCATTCAAAATAACTTATTAATTTTTACTAAACTTTTAGAGGAATTGATAAGTATAACTTTGAAATTAGGGCCCCACTATGAAAGGCGCCCGCACTTTTGTCTTACAAAGTTGTAAACTGTAAATAGGCTCCAGAAAAATAAAGTTGATTGAAATGAAGGAGTTATTCCCAAAATTGAGAGCTATATTCAGACTAAAAATAGATCTTATTAAAAGGACGGTACAAAAAATTTGAAGAACCATTGAATTGAATTTATTAGACTTGAAAGATCATTGATAAATAGTGTCGAGCTCTGCAAAAAAAAATTTCATTTTTGTCAAAAAATAAAAATAAATAACATGGTTTAAATTACTAAATAAATAAATATTTAATACTACGGAAACGGAGCGTAAACATACATTGTAATAATACAATTTCCAAGATATTTTTTATACCCACTTATTTATTTCTAAAGTCTAACTTATATCTATATAATTATAATACAATTAACACTTACTTAAAGCTGTTTCCTCCTGCACCTGCTCCCACATTTCCACGGCCATCATTATAGACTCCACCTATAACAGAAAATGTTTTAAAACCACGTATAATTTTAAATGATATAGCAAACTAACCATACGAAAGCTGCACCAGCGTCAACTAAAGGATTTTGTCCTTCTATTTACTGTACTTTATCTAAAATGTCTTTACTGTAAATTGTACGACTCGTAGCCCGGACCTTAAAAAATAGCGGTCTCAACCTATTAAGTTGAAAAAATTGTCTTCAGAAGCTGTTTTAGCTATCTAAACTAATCTCAAAATTCTTATAATTTTGTATTTATGAAATACATATCATGTATTTTTTTGCAATAATATTAAAAACAACTCCCAAAAAAATATATAATATGTATTTCATCGAAATTTAGAAGTATTTTGAGTTTAATTGAAGCAGTTGAAACAGTTCCCGAAAAAAATTCTTTTAAATTTATAGATTCACACCACTATATTTAAGGGCAGGGCTGAGCGGGCTAAAATTTACTGTAATGGTATTTTAGATGAATAGATGTTAATAGAGGGTTAGAACCCTTTAACACAAGCTGATGCAGTTTTCGTATAGATACTCTGCTCTACACTATCGTTTTTACGGTTGCCATAATCATTCCGACTTCCGCCTCTATTTCCTGGTAAATTGCCGTCCCTTGATTTAGTAAAGCTATCACCTTTAAATCCCTCTGGTGTGTTTGGAAAATTGCCACTGCTGCCGCAACCGCTCCCGAATCCTTAAAAATATTCTATTATAAGACTTGAGGCAAAATATGATGTGATTGAGTTTTGAACTATTTTAAAGAAAATTTGTTAGTATGAGTGGTACTGAATTAAAATCGCATAGCAAATATGTATACATATCACATTTTATCTAATAAGAGAATTCGTAAAATGGTGTAGAAGAACATTAGAAAAAGTATTAAAAAAATGAAAATAAAAATCTTAATCCAACTCAAATAGGATAATGTCTTTAAAGAAAACTCAAGTCATTACCACAACTTTCAGAGAACTTAATCTAAAAAGCAAAACAAGACTAATTCCACTTACTATAAATTAGGACACGTTTTATCCATATAAAGGATAAATTCATAACAAAACTTTTGCTCTTCGTATAGCGTTTTCCCCGATCAAAAATTTACTAACCAAATGAGAGTAAAAATAACAAAAAGAAACATACTACATGTTCAAACCATCTTGTGATCGAAAATTTTAGAACGTAAAAATTTACGAAGTAAATAAGTGAATAAACACGAGAACATAGATAAAAGTTGAAGAATTTCAGAAATCAATTGATGAATGGCATAAAGATTTTATTGAATGTTTCTACACTATAGCGAATTTTGGATGCCCTTGAATTTATCTATCGAATACAAAATTTTACGAATTGAGTGTTTTAATGCTATCAACAACTTCTCAAAAAAAAGAGAATTGAGTCCACCATATAAGCACCTAAGCGTCAAAAAACGTGATGGGGTAATAGATTCAAGGTTTTTTATTGAAATAGCATTATCCCTTGAACTAAAAGTAAAACCACAAAAAGAGAAATAATACGAAGACCCACATATTATTTGATAGAAAAATACTTTAAATAGCAGTATATTTGTTTCGGGTACAACTTGAAATCCTTGGTGAAAATAATACTTGAAATAAGAGTGTATTTGTTTTGGGTACAACTTGAAGTCCTTCGAAGAACAAAAATGCAAATAAGCTTTCCGTGTAACTCAAATAGTAATAAATGTTAAAATACACAGCTTCATAAATTATTGTAGTTGGCTTACCAGTCAAACAGTTTCCAGCCCAATTTGCACTTTTGGAACTGGAATTGTTAACATGAAAACTTGGTGGGGGCATTGAAAACTGGGAAGGAAATCCTCCCCCACCGTCATTCTCTCCGTAATTTCCGTAAGCTAGTCCATTAGAAAATATAACTTTAATCTTCATTTACAATACAAAAGTACTTACTTCCACTCATTAATGAAAAACTGGTAAAAACTAATGACAGCAAAAATAGAGTAGCAACTCTTAAACAAGATGGCTGTTTTCTAACCTCACATCAAGTGTTTTAATATTTAGGCTGTGTCTGGATTAGCAATTTGGACAGCGGAATTATAGGCGTTATTATAGTAATTCTAAGGCGCAGTTATACTCAATAGGGTTTCTGAGTTTGACATTTTGATTGAAAATATATATAACTTATGGTTTCTAACTAGTTTTATTATATTAAATGGACTTACCTTAAATAATAATGCACTATAAATGCAATAAAGTTAGTTTAAAGGTACTAATTATATTTTCCGAAATTACTCATAATATCTTTATTGCAGTCAATATACGTCTGAGTGGAACCGCGCCTCTGATCGCCTTAATGTAAACACAAAGTTAAGATTAAGTTTTCGGAAAGAGTGACACCTATTCCTCAAATACTTTAACTGTAAAGAATAAAACAAAGGTGGGCTAGCCTTCGGCTGTGTCTAGATTACACCCTAGTCATACAGAAAAATAACCAGTTTCTTTTAACCTAGTTCTTTTGTCTCAGCCAATCAGAAGTCGAAAAAACCACGTCATCGTGACATCGTGACATCGTGTTAGGGATTTGGGCAGCGATTTATTATAGGCGGTTATACTCAATACTTTTTCTGAGTTTGACATTTTGATTGAAAATATATAATTTATGCTTTCTAACCAGTTTTATTATTATAATTTGATTTGTCGCGAATAATAACATATTATAAATCCAATAACATTAGTTGAAAGGCACAAATTATACTTTTCGAAAGATTTGTAATTTAATGATTGGAGTCAATTAACTTCTGAGTGTAACCGCGCCTCATATTGCCTATAATATCGCCTATTCAACTCAATTAAATTTTATTGTAGTCTTTTATGACAAATTTAGATATCTTACAATCTATAATTAACAATGAACTAATGTGGCCCATTTTAGGTGTATAAGCCTATTCAAGTGATACAAAAACCCTTCTCAACCATATTGTTAGGAGGGGTATTCTTAGCATGAAAATAACAGTGAAAAAAAGACAGCTTGCTCCAGGCTGTCAAGTGATATGAATAGTGTATGCTAGTGTGTTTATCATAAAGGCTTATTTACTAAAGTTATATTGACATGTGATCTTAGTATTCAATTTCTAAGTTTTTTTTTTTTTTTTGTTTAACCAATTAACTAGAACTTACTTATCTTCTTGATTTAGGTATTAGTATAATAGTATTAATCAAACATAACTTGTTATAGTTAAGTAACAACTTACATGGTAGGCACACAGACGCTAATGATGATACTTTTAATTATCATATTTTGCCTCTAATGACAATATTTTGAAACGTCATATTTCGGAGGCACACAGGAGAATATGATAATATTATCATAACAGCTGATCATCTGTCAGAAATGTCATTTAAGTTTTGATAGTGCAAAATTTGTTTTTAAATTAATTTTTGGTGATAAATAATATTTTGGCTTGGAAATTAATCCCAGAAATTTTAAATAAAGATCAGTTTTAATTCTTAAAAAATTTTTAATACATATAAAAATTCTTAAAAATGGCAAAGTTTTTCTTTTTTGTAAAAATCAGACAAACAAATATAATTTTCTTGAAAAATAAAGGGATTCTAGGACAATATCGTTAATCTTAGTTAAAATTATAGACTCGGGGATTGACGAAAATAAAGAAAAACTTGTATTCCCTAAAATACATCCATATCAACTTTTGGTTTGAATTTTATCCTCAAACTTGCTGAAATGCTTGAAAAGTATTCCTTTTTTGTTTCTTTGTAATTTGTTTATTTTAGTAGTTTTTTAAGAGAGTTATTTGCATAGATAAAATTTTATATTTACTTAATTATTATTTACAATTAATTTACTTAAGCTAAAAGTATTTTTTTTTTTTTTTCAAAACAGTTTGAAATTTGAATTAGCAACAAATTTATATATGACTGTGCTTTCTTTTGCAGACTTCAGTTTTAATATAGCTTTTAAATTTAAAAGGAGTTCTGATTTTATCTTTATGGCTACCTAAAACAGAAAACTTTGAAATTGGTACTGAAATTATTATTTAAAATATAAAGAAACACTTACCTATTATATCTTTTTCAAACTTAAATCAAATCTATTGTTATGATACAGTTGTCAAAGTGCTACAGCGAAAAATAAATTTTCACCTTTCGGGCTGCCAGATGTTTATTTTTACGCTAATGATGATAGTATTACGTTACTGAACGTCATATTTCTCGTAAGATTATTGATAATATATTACACATTACAAATTTTTTATTTTTTTTATGAAGTGTCTTTTAAGTTCCGGATCGGTTGTAATTGTAAGTATTTTATGGAGCTCTGCAAGTTGTTGCCTTATTCTAACTTGAACTCCTCCTCTCTTTTTCTTTTTAGGTTCAGGCTGAGGCTGTGGCTGTGGTGGTGCTGGTCTTTTGGCTGTTCTTCTTCTATATTCCTCTATTGTAATGGGTCTTGGCCCGGCTGTAGGATCCTTTAATGCTTCTTCTAATGGAATTTTTAGTTCTACTTTGTCTTCTGCTGTTAGTAGATGATACGGTTTCTGTCCAGTTGAAATATTTAGCTATTTGAGAAGGAGATAAATATTTTGTTTTTTTTTTATTATTAAAAACAGTCGATTAATTTCGCTCAATTTAGCAGGGTCGCCATGTAATATTATGTCTTGCGATCTATGAAACTCTGAGGAGAAATATTCTTTTTTTTTATTTCTTGCCCGAGAAGGCTAATAAAATATAATGGCAGAAATGCCGAATTTTACATATTTTATTATAAATATACACTAACTAAATAGACCAAGAAGGCTTCTTAAATGAAATGGCCAAATTTGCCGAATTTAAAATTAAAAGATTTCAATTTAAATAATAAAAACTTTATAATTAATTAAAAGAATCTAATTTGCCGAGCTGCAGGCACTTACCTTAAATTACTGCCGATGCAGGCGATCTCAAGGCGTGAATACAATTAATTTTTAAAAAGAATTTGAAGCTCTATTTATACTATTTAATATTTTCAACGGAAATATTCTTGTTAAAAGAATATTCCCATACAATTCAAATTTCAACGGCAAAAACCTGCCGTTTCCAATCTAGTAAACAAAAGCTATTATATATATATATATATTCAATATATTCTTTGTTCAAAAGAATATTAACACAATTTCAGATACCAACGGCAAAAGCTTGCCACTTTATTTTGGTTAACAAAAGCTATTCAAAATATATATATATTTCCAATATATTCTTTTTTTCAAGAAATTTTCTTTGTTTGGCAAAATTCATTAATAATTCATAGTAAAGTTGTGGGAATATTTACAAATCCTATCCACAATATTGAACTTATATCTAATACATGAACCATAATCAATTCAGTACATGATTTAACTTATCTAGTTTTTAAACCTATTTCTAAAAGCTTAATTGCGCATATATATATGAAAAAAGAAAATTTAAAAAAAAATAAAAATAAGATATAAAAACATAAAATAATATCATATTATATCCTTACCCTTAGCTTCAAATAATTTTATTTGATATTTATATTTGTATAAATATCAAATAAAATTATTTGAAGCTAAGGGTAAGGATGCGAAATAAAATTATTTGTAAAGCGAAATACAATTAAAATTCAAGAATTAATTTTTTTCTGATAGTATTTTTCTTTTTTTGTCTAATACAAGTCTGTTATTATGAATAGTTTTGTCTCTTTCATTTATTTTTATTATTGAATTTGTTTCTAATTTTTTTATAATTTTAAAAGGACCATCAAATGGCGCTTTATGCTTCCTCCTGTTTCCTTTTTTTAAATATACATAATCTCCTTCAATGAAATTGCTTTTATTTGTTTTTATGTCTTTTAGATTTTTTCTGGTTATTTTTGCTTTGTGTCGAGATTCTTGGGCTTTTTGTAATGCTCTTTGAAGTTTTAAACGTACTTCCGTTGCATCATCATTTATGTTGTATAAAATGTTTTCATTGTTTACTGTTGGTGTATTTGGCATAGTTGCTAATCTCCCAAAAACTAATTCAAATGGTGAATATCCGGTGTCTGAGTGTGGTGTAGAATTATAACAATATACGTAATATGGATTCCATTGATCCCAATCTTCTTCATTTGCGAAAGACAGCATGTATTCATTCAATACTCTATGGTTTCTTTCTATAAATCCCAGAGTTTCGTGATGAAATGCAGTAGCTGTTAAGCGTTGAATATTTAAAAGTTTGCATATATTATGAAATACTTTGTTAATGAACTCCTTGATCTGTTTTAATATTTTTGAAGGATGCATATTTTAATATGAATTTTTCTACTAATTGTTTTGCTACAATGCTTGCTTCCTTTGTCTTCATTGGAAATGCTTCTATATATTTTGTTAAATCGCATTTCAAAGTTAAAATATATCTAAATCCATTCGAAAATCTTAAAGGTCCAACAGTGTCTACGGAAATTGTTTCAAAGCTGTTCGTAGGAGTTTCTGTAATTGTTAGGGGTTCCTTTGTATATTTGGTTATTTTACTTTTTGCACATTTTTCACAACAATTTATGTATTTTTTGACCATTTTGCTCATATTTTTCCAAATATAGTTTTGTTTAAGTTTGTTTATACATCTCTTTATACCCATATGTCCTGCTACTGTTGTTGAATGGTATTCTTCTATTAATTTCTTCATTTCTTCAATGTCAGTGATTCTTTTAGGCGGTTTATATATTATTATTTTTAAATTTTGATTTATAATTATGTTATTATTGCGTCTCGAGACTATATTATTTTGCAGCTGATTATATAATTTTTTAAATTTATTAACGTCGACATATTTAAATAATTCATCCTCATAGGATAATGCTAGTTCTTTAATATTGTTGTCTGCCATTTTTCGGATTAGCTTCTCCAGGTAGTTGTCTAAGCAAACTTCTAGATTATCACTAAACTTAATTATAACATCCTTTTGAATTGATATACCATCTTTACTTTTATTGCTGCTATATTCTTTATAATAATTTGTTGGTGTTTTTTCATTATTTGATTTTTATTTTCTTCCATTGTTTTCTTCATATTTCTGGTTAGGACATTTATTTCTTTTGGAATTAATGACTTTAGTTTTTCCATATCTATACTAATTCTTGAAAGTGCATCTGCATTTGTATTCATTTTACCTTGCTTGAATATTATGTCGAAGTCATAATCTATTAAATCCATTCTAATTCTTGTTAGTTTGGATGAGGGGTTTCTATGCGTGAAAAGATTAACAAGAGGTCTGTGGTCTGTCACAACTGTGAATTTTCTGCCGTATAAATAGGGTCTAAAATAATTTATGCCCCAATGAATTCCTAGTAACTCCTTTTCAATTATAGGCTTATTTATTTCATGTTTGTTTAAAGTTTTGCTCGCAACGCATATTGGATGTTCATCTTTTCCTTCTCCTTGGGACAGTTTTGCTCCCAGTGCATAATTTGATGCATCTGTTGTTAGAATGAATTTTTTATTGTAATCAGGATAGTTCAATATTATTGGTGTTTCTATTAGTTTATTTTTTAATGTTTCAAACTCTGTAGCGCATTCCTTAGACCACTCAAATAAAGTATTTTTCTTTAACAGCTCATTCAGTGGTCTTGCAATTTCTGCAAAATTTGGAATAAAGCATCTGTAGTAATTGCAAAATGCTATGAACCTTCTGACTTCATCTGCGTTTTTTGGTATTGGATATTTTAGTATGTGTAAATGCTTATTTGGATCCGTTTTTACTCCTTCTCCTACTCCTTTCTTTTTACTTCTCTGCTTAGGAATTCGCATTTCTCTGGATTTAGCTTTAAGTTGTATTTTTGTAGCCTTTGGAATACTTTTTCCAAGTTACTATTGTGATGTTGTAAGCTACATCCATATACTATAATGTCATCGACATATAAAAATGTACTTGGGTCTAATCCAGCTAACGCAATAGACAACATTTGTTGTTGTTGAAATTTTCACTCCAAATGGTAGTCTTTTGAACTGAAAATGTCCTGTATTTATCGAGAATGCTGTTAAATGACGGGATTGTTTTTCAAGCTCTATTTGGTGAAATGAACTGGTCATATCCAAGGTAGAAAAATATCTGGCTCTTCCTAGCATATCTAGCACATCATCACTCTTGTTAGTGGAAATCTATCACTCATAATTTTTTTATTGAGTTGTCGAAAATCTACGACTAATCTCCATTTTTTGTTATCACTAGTACTTTTTTTGGGTTCTATCAAAAGTGGTGAGTTGTATGCACTTATTGATGGTTCTATTATATCGTTTTCTTTCATTTCTTCCATTTGCTTATTTATTTCATCAACTTGTGTTTGTGGTAGACAATAGTTTGTAAAAATTATTGGTTGACAGCGTTTCATTTTCCAGATGAAAAATATCTTGGTATTTCTTGCATATTTCTAATATGCTTTGCTTTGCTTTATCATCTAAACCAGTTAGATTTAAGCATTTTAGCAGTGTAATTGTTCTTGGTATATTGCTTCTAATAGTCTTAGCTTGTAAAATGTGGTAATCTTTTAATGGTCTTACTTTTGGACAAAAGTTTTTTATAATTTTTTGCTCATGGAATGTATTTAATATTTTGATGTGTGCAATTCCACATGGAGTTATGTATTTGCTATACATATATACTCCATCCCTAATTTAATAAGGACAGCACTGTCTTCTTAAAGATTATCTGCTATTGGTTGTAATATCTCACACCTGGCTGGTATTTCCATAGTTTTATTGAACTGATTTCTCATTGGTAAAGTGCATTTTTCACCCATAATTGTTAATTGTATCATAAATGTTTCGTAATCTATTTTTGCTAAAAATTTTATGAGAAAATCACGCCCTATTATCCCATCTGTTGCTATTGGTAACTCTGATTTTATCAAGTGAAAAGGATGACTAAAATTAGTTCCTTCATAATACAGTTCTAGGTTTGCTTTCCCTAGTGAATTTATTGTTGTTTTAGTGATGCCTGATATTTGACACGGCTCATTGGTGTTTGTGTAATAGTTAGTTGTGAATTTTGCTTTCCAGATAGAAATGTCTGCACCTGTATCTATTAGGAAAATTAGTTTTCTTTGAGACTTCTTTTCAATCAAAATGACGTAATTTGTTGCATTTTGATTATAATGTAAAATTTTTAGTTTTGTTTTCTGCCGGGACTGTAGCTGTTGCTGGTATCCTTTCGAAAATTTGCACAAAACAAAACAGCTTTATCATCATAACCTTAAGTTATGCTTTTATTATTTCACCTTCTCAGCATTAACTGTAGGTTGCCAGGTAAGAAAGTAAAATACTTACATTGTTGTTTTCATCTCATGTCCTCAGCATTAAAATCAGAGTTATTTTTAAAAAAACTGCCACCATGATTACATCTACTCAGGGCCGTAGCGAGGGTAATGAGCGTGGGGGGGTGACGGGTATAAAAAAGCCGACTTACCCAGAAAACTTGATGACTGCATATGTGGCATGCAGTAATATCAGTAATATCAGTGTGTTCAAATTAACTATTATAGAATTTTATTATAACAAAACAAATAATTACTCTAAAGAATTTTTTGAAATAAACAATTTTATCACAGCTAAACGATCGCAAAAATAATTCTTAAGAAAAGTACTAAGTACACAATGAACATTTTCTTATCCATAGAATGATAGATATCAACGTTTAACTCTGGGATGTTTCAATATGGACCATTTCTCAACGAGTTCACACAGGCTAATTTCGTCACCTTTATCTTCAAAGAATGAAACAACATCAACGCATTCAAACGATCATCATAGAATTTTATTATAACAAAACAAATAATTACTCTAAAGAATTTTTTGAAATAAACAACTTTATCACAGCTAAACGATCGCAAAAATAATTCTTAAGAAAAGTACTAAGTACACAATGAACATTGTCTTACCCATAGAATGATAGATATCAACGTTTAACTCTGGAATTTTTCAATATGGACCATTTCTCAACGAGTTCACACAGGCTAATTTCGTCACCTTTATCTTCAAAGAATGAAACAACATCAACGCATTCAAACGATCATCCCCCATTGTTGTACGTAAATAATTCAAAACTAGTTTTAATTTACTAAATGGACATTCACAAGAAGCTGATATCACTGGAGCAGTCAAAATAAAACAAACAAGCTTATGCGCCAACAGAATAACCTTACACAGTTTGAACACTATTTTAGAAATATCTCCAAAATTCGTAGATTCTTTTAATGAATCCAAAAGAATTTCTAATTCAGCAAGCAAGCATTTTGGTTCTTTTGTGAGAAATGTTGGGTCTAATTGCAGAATAGATTTGATCAATTTAATCGTGACGTTGCTTTTGTTAAGTGGAAATTTGAAAATTTTTTGAATAGGTACAAACAGCTACAGCTTGTGAAAACTTGCAAGACAGGTTTAAATTCCTTGTTATAAACTCGAAATTAGTAGCTGTTTCTGGGTATTCATCATATTTTGGTATACGACGTGTTCTGTGATGGTTTGAAAAATTATGCTCAGGACTGATATCTAGTTTTTTCGCAAATGTAACTGAGCTGTTTATCAATCCAAACTGTGAATTTTGATACATCTATTCAATATGGAATTGAAAAAACTTTGAACGCCAAAATTAAAAATTAAATAAAACAAGGTATGAGTAATCAAACGAAACCATTATATCTACAAAATTGGAATTTTTGATAAGCACTTATTTTATTATTCTTCATCGTTCAGCATTCTTCGAAATTGTTATTGCGAAAGTCTCTTCACTTACTCAATAAACTCCTATTTAGTCAGTGTTTTTGTCACAATGATTTATGACTTGAATCACTATTATTTAAAAACTGACTGCAGTGTTCATTCTAATAGAAAAAATAATCATTGTTAAGTTTTCTATAATTACTACTTCCTCTCTATTTTGATTCCCTTGGTATCATTTAATTAGCACTTTCAACCAAAAATCTATTAGATATTTTTGGAAGTGCTGACTCATATATTCAAAATCGAATGCAAAAAAATTGAAATAAAAAAACAATTAAAGAAATTAATGTTACACCTATCATTCTTCATAAAATTTAGTCTCAGAAATTCTAGAATTCGTGAATCCATGTCAAGTTATCGATTTCATTGCACGATAGAATAACTGAGATTTGCCGACTGATTACTATATATTATATATTAACTTTTTTGATAATAAAAGCTAATAAATATATTACTAAATTGTTAAATAATTTTTGATTTAATAATTTACAATTGACATATAAACACACTCAATATTACTTATAAAAACAATTTCTTAATCATTAAACACCAATTTACTTGTGAAAAATGTCATGTTTACAAGCATGTGACGTCATCATAGAAACAGCCAATCCTGAGCGTTTCATGACATTTCATAAACGATGGAAAAAAATTTTTATTTATTGAATTTTGAATAAATTAATTAGTATTATTAAGTCTTTTTGTTACAAAACGCTTTTTAAATTGGTAATATATGCAGATTGTTATAAATATCAAATTATTTTTGACACTGTCAAATAGCCTATTGAATATAAAAAGAAGTTTATTTCTGTAATGATATAAATTTTACATAAATAATAAAAATTTCCCGAATAAATAAACATCCCATTAGTCCTTCTATTAAATCAACTATTAAAATAAATAAAATAGTTAAAATAATTTTATTTGGTTGAAAAATATCAACTACAACTCGAGTTATAGGGATAACTTTGGGAGTACATTTTACCCCCTTAAGGTGAATGTTGGCCGATAAAAAAAACACGATGTACTACAATACATCTGAGTTTCGAAAAAATATATAAAATTCATATGAAAAGAAATCTTGACAGGCACCCTTATCACAGTGTCTCTAATTTTCTTTAGCACCTTAGGAATGGTATATTTCTTGCTTCTTCTACATTTCCTAATATAGTTACTGATACCTTAAAAATTATTTTTCATCTACAGTAATGTCGGATATGCTTTTATATACGGTATACCATGGCATGGCCTACAAAAGGCCTTTTGAAATTGTTGGATCTGGTCTTCTGGATCGGTTATTTCTTTTTTTTCCATGATTTGAGTCAGAAAATCTTGGAAGTTGCTTTTATCAACCTCGATCTTGTTTCATTTTGAGGCTTACCTATTAAATTTCCATCTGAAATTCTTAAAAAGTGAAACGCTTCATTTAATTGCATCGTCGTTTTTTCTTTGTAATGATTTTTGCACTCGTGTTGTGACAGAAATTTTCATTAATTCTTTTAGAACTTTTACTTTGTTGTTTTTCTAGTATACTGCAATGATGATAGGGTTTTGTTTTTAAGTGGTTGTTTTTAGGATATTGATTTCTTCCTTTGAAATATAACTCAAGAAGTCTGCAATTTTATGGCATTTTCAAGTTTTTTATTTAATGCTAAGTCGTATTCTGCAACTTGGTAAAAGAAGCGAACAAGATTTTGACAATTAACATCAAACAACGTCAATAATAACTTAGTGATTTATGCTCACTATATACTGTAAGCTTCTGACCTTAAAGATGGCATTGGAAGCCTTTGGTAGCATATACTATGGCTAGAAGTACTCTTTCTATGGTAGACTATCTCTATTCGGCTTGCGTATACTATGTCTGGCGTTAACCTGTTCTCCTTCATTTAAACATTTGGTTTTGTTTAGATAAGAGCTCACTCATTTTCTAAAAAATGCTATTTTTTGGGTAAGGGTTTTAAATTGTCCTCCCTTAATCATTGAAAAACGCTTTGTGTTTGTTATGATTGAAGTTAACTTTTTCCCCTATATAAAGATATCATCTAGCTATATGAAGCATTTAGAATTTTAAGTCCTTGGAATAATTTCAGGCAGTTTTTCATTTTTAGACCTCAGATTCAGATTCAGATTTTAGAATCCTTCAGATTCATTACCTAACATTACTGATACTTTATCATTAACGCAATCTTAGCCTTAAGCACAGAATCATCAACTGGTTCTTGAGAGCTTAGTTTTTAATAAAATAAACAGTATTATCTGAAATGCTCAAATTTATAAATATTTTACGTACAGCACTTACCTTTTTGTAAATATGGAAATGTTAAAATAAAACGAAATTGTGATTTGATATATAAAATCCTAATAGAGTCAAATTAGTCATAATCAGATTATTAGAACATAGAAAATCATATTTTTAAGAATTATACTTTTTCAAACAAATTATAATTTTTAGTTTTAATGCATTAAAAGAAGTTTGATAATCTATAATTAATCACATTGATTAACGGTTAATAACAGAATGCACTTTGTGAGAGATACTTGGAACTTTAGGATATATTGCGGTATTTCGTAAAAAGATTATATAACACTCTTAATGTGGATTTCAGGTCCATGTTGACAACATCTGGAAAAGAAAAAAATATTGTAAATAATTGTAAACTCTGATAATAACTGATTTTTGGTTGATAGAAAAAGTCAAAGTATATGTATCTGTAAATATTATAACTGGATAAATATATTTTGGAAAAAAAATCCTAGGCTTCTAAAATTTCAAACTCTTTCATCATAAATTAAATAAAAAGAACTTTTAGAAAATTTCCATATTATATAAAGGGGAAAGTCTTTTGGAACCACCTGGAGGTCAAAGAAAAAAAACCAAGCGCTCGAAATTCAACGTTTTCTCTATTTTGAAGAATTGTGGGATTTCCTAGTAATTAATTTCTTTTGTTATATAAAATTTCGTAGTTTTATTGTACTTAATGTATTTTACAGTATTTACCGATACTTGAAAAAGCCACTTTAAAAATAATTCCAAAAACTTCCATTGTATTATATTTTCAGTTATTTCTTAGTTGTCTAATCTTAATTAATATTGTACTAAAAATATCTTTTATTAAAAAATATTTCAAATATACTTAAAAAACCTTTTCTTAAAAGTTTATTTAGATAAAAATTACACTTTTAGGTCGCAATAAATTTTGTAACATATTCTGATTAGGTACGAAAATAGTTATAGCCCCTCAATAAAATTAATTACACTCTATCCCATAAAAACGTTGGGATGATTGATATCGCAAAAAGTAATAACAAAATATAGTTCCGATTTTAATATTACATAGGGAAGGGATTATATTACTTCGCGTCATAGTGAAAGTGTCTGTTCATATTACTGCGTTGTAGCATTCGGACGTGATTAAAAATGAGTGCCGCGTATGTGAAAAGATGTAAAGTTGTGTTTCTTTGCACCCATCCTAAAGGACACAAAATGAGTTATTCACGTTATATAAAAAATGCTCGTTATATACAAAATTCAACAGTTTGTAACAAAGTGGGTTAACCGATAAAAATCTGTGAAAAACGTCGATGATTTTATAGAGAAAGGAAAAAAAAGTGTTACGAGTAGTAGAGAGAACACAATAATATGAAGTTGTTTAAATCAAATCCTTATTTAAAATTATGTCAAGCTCAGGTAGTTCTTTGTAAAAAAAGGAATTAAAGTCGGTCTCATGCGATAAAAAGACGACTGGAAGAAAATGAAGTCACATATCGAAGTATTACGAAAACCACTGTTGTCAGAAAAACACATAAAAATACGACTAAAGTGGGAAAATTAAAGATAACACCGAAACTTTTAAATGGCCTTCGCAGTCATCTGATGCCAATTCTATAGAAAATGTCTGAAGTGTTGTCAAGTATTATCTCAAAGGAAGGCGAAGCAGTTATGTTCTGAAATAAAAAAAGTATGGCGAACTTTATCTGTGGAGTATGCAAAAAACCTGATGGAATGCATGCTCAAACATTGTGAGAGATTCAAAACAATGAAGAATTCATTTTTTTTAACCATAATGCGGTGTAAAATATTAATAATATTTAAACTTCTATGTGGTTTTTTTTAGTACATCACTTATTTTACCAGATGTCATTCCAACGTTCTTGTGGAGTGTATATAAAAATGTCAAAACTATAGAAAACACATTTGAAATCTTAACTTATTTTTGTATGATATGTGCCAATTAAATTACATTTTTGCACATCTCTGCGTGCATAGCTACACAAAGATGTAACTTTTATTGTATTTCTTTGTATATTAAGCACTTAACACACTGCTCAAAATCAAGTGTTTTCCGTTTTATTATATAAATTTTCAAATTTAAATTATATAACTTTACCTTCAGGGCGTGCTTTGGGTTTTGGCAAGCCTACTTCTTGCATTAAATCAAAAGAGAATGCAACATTGCTGACCATTTGATCCATATCTTTTGGCGTAAGATGATACTCGTACAAAGGCACAAAAAATCCTCCTAGAAGACCCATTAAGAGACATAAAAAAACACCATCTCGAAAATCCGTGTGTAAATTACTAGCTTCGAAATTCAATTTAGATAGGTGTTTATTGACAAAAGTCACAAGAGACTATAAAAACGCTTTTTAAATAACGTTTGTGGTTATTATAATTTTACCTTTTTAACAACCGCCAACTTATCAGGAGCGCAATCAAAAAGAGTATCAAATGCATCCTTTTCACAACGCATTCCAACATCATTATATTGAGATGTTATTTGTTCTTGAAATTTCCTTGAAACCAAATATCAGAAAATAATTATGTATAATATACTAATTTTAAAAAAAGTTTTACTAACTGTGCACTCAAAGTGGCACCATTTCTCTGTGCAATGACAACTTGGACAAACACATTTTCAGGTAAACGAATAGGAGCTCGAAAATGACGAGCTAAAGAAACCAAAAGATGAAGTATAGCTACTAAATTTTTTGAATGAACACTTTCGACAGACCATTTAGGGGTTTTATGATGAAAACCTAGTATCTTTAAGTATATAACAATTAGTTTATATAGCGTGTATTATTACAAATATTCTTACATGATTAACAGAATTTAAGACAACATCCAACTTTTGAAGTTGCCCTTCTTCTGATTGAGTAACCTCAAGAACATCCAATTTTTTGTGTGTTAATTTCTCCCAAAGTTTGTGTAGAACCTGTTTTAAAGTAATGCAAATTAAGAAATACATCCATATTTAAAAATCTATATTTTTAAAATTAATATATAATATAAAATTTTTTTCATGTTAGAACGAAGTGAGTGTTACTAAAAAAAGAAATTTTAAAAGCGAGAAAATTAATTTTGACTTTATACTAATTTTATGGGAACCATTTTCATCATGATTGGTTAAAACACTTTTTAATACAGTTTCATTGCTTGACACTATACGGATGCCAACATTGTGCTATAGTTTTCAACTAATTGTTAAATTCTTAATACCTGTCCATCGTATAAATCTTCAGCAATATCTTGAACTATTATTCTTTGATCAGCAAGCTCATCATTGATCCAATCAGTTAATACTTGCAATAGCGCCTTAACTTGAGGATCATTCAGAGAATGGGGTTGAATCACTGCACGTCGCTCACGATCACCTATAACTCACAATGACAATGAATTTAAGCATTACTTAACTCATATTCCTTACGTAAGGTATAATCTTCTGCAGGAATATCGGGTTGATTTGGATTACCAGGGGAGTCTATGGCATACTTTCCCTCAGCTTGAACCTCTTGAGCTTGAAATGATAACAAAATATGTATAAATAGTTTGACTATTTTAACAACAATAATAATAGTAAGTATAACTTTAAGATAACCCTAACTAGCTCAACTTTCGAAATGAGTGGAAATGTATAAATAACTTTTTCTATATTGTTCAGAAAGGGTTTACTCACCGAGCACAACATCGAAAAACTTCCAAGCATTGCCAAGAAAAAGATTATAGAAGAATTTTAATTCCATTGGGGCACTATTTATATATATGAAGCGAGTACTTGATCGGTTACGATAAGCTTTCTCTTAGCGCGTATACAAGTTCAACAGAAAGTAATGAAAATAACTGAATTTTCATATTTGGAAATGAAACCATTTTAAATTAGTGACGAAATTAATTTATTTGAAATATTTACATTGTCATACAAAAAATATAAAAGGCTTGACATTTTGACTGTAAAATTGGTATTACGCACCGGTATCTATACAAGAAAAATTACTGGTAAAAATAATTTAATAGTGATTCTTTATATAAAAAAGTAAATTATTCTTTTAATTAGGACATTTTGTTCAAACATAAAAAAAGTTTAGATTAAATGCATCAAAATTGAGTTTCAATGGTAAAAACAAATTAACAAACAGACAAAGCAAGTTAAATAAGAGCATATAATTAAAACCCAGAATTTTGTGTACATATTTAAACAGATTTTTATGTTCACAATATTTTGTTATGTTGATATTATGAATTTACAATTTTTTAAGATTGTTAAAATAACGATCCAAACAAAACGTACACGAAAAGTAACGCAGCAAGGTCGACAAAACGGTGATGCAACAAGGTTATATCGTAACTTGTTTTTGAAAGCCGGTGTCAACTGTAGCTCAAAATCTGTTTCAACGATGCTTTTCAAATTTTGCACATAAAAATTTTCATATTTTCTATACATAGGAAGAATAACATTAAATTCCTGTTCCCAAAAATAATAGAAATGAAGTAGATATGAAAGCTGAAAGCATATTTTCAATTTTATATTACCAAATGTTCTTATTCAAAAAATTTTCGTAGACCGTGTGATTTTTCATGGGTACAGCATGCATGTCACATTCTTGTTTGCTTCCTAATTTAAGTGCGCCGACATACTTTCAGCTCATCACACTATTTTGAAAATATCCCGCATTGATTATTCAGAAAGTTGGTTGCCTCATATATATATAACAATATAATTAATCGAAATATTCTTTACATATTCACCTCTTTTGAATAAAATGAAACACAATAATTTAGTGTTATGAAAAATTTGAATATATTGAAAAAAAATAAATATAATGTGCGTGGGCGTGGGCGTTTCAGCGCTCCTATGGATAATTTACTTTTTATGTTTTAATTACCTTCTTTAGCTCGCTTCTTACGACCAAGAGTGCCAATTTTGTCCCAAAAACTATCTTCTTTATCAGCAAATTTACCTGTGCTTAAGAATGCTGGAGAACCACAGGCCATTTTATTGCTGATGACTTATTTAACGCTAAAAATAAAATCCACTACTAACAAGAATATGAATATGACGTAAGCATGTGTCAAAATCAAGTATGTCCTTGCATAAGCGCGTCTAGTCCCTCATTTCTGATTCAGCTATATTTGACGGACATCAAAAACCTTACCTAAACTGTCAAAACTCGCGAACGGGATTTCACTGCGCTTCTTTGGTTTTTGACTCTATTAAGCAAGCATTTATGCGGACTCAGAAATAGGGATTTTAGGTGGATTTTGAGAATCCGTGTAAAATACGTGAGGCCGGCTTTTTCACGGAATATCACAATTTTAGGTTCGTGTGAAAGTGATTTTCATATGTAACTTATTTTATAATAGTTGAAATACTTTTTAATTTAAAAAAAAATAATTTGGTAAGAAAATAAACATTTTTGATACATACATATTTTTGGAATTTTAATAATAATCAAAATAAGGTTTTATTAGCCATTTCACAAGTTTATTTAAGGATAGAGATTATGTATATTGTAACTGTAACAATTAAATATAGTTATTTTAATTAACTCGATATTGTTAGTTTATATTATTATTAATTTTTAAAACAATCACTTTGTGTTAATCAACTTTTAGATTCTTTCCATTTCAACATTTGAGACTTACAAATTGCTTGCGATAGAGTATAAAATATCATGCAAGCATATATGAAAAAGCATAAAACCAATCTATAAACAGACTCCGTGTAAAATCCGTGAAATCGGAACGTCCACTGTCCGTGTGAACGTTCTGATTTTGAATGACGTTTCCTCCTCTTTGAAAGCCGAGACAGTCCGTTTACGGATCCGTATACGGAAAATTCACGGATTTTACCAGACTGCCCAGTAGGAAATGTCTTGCTAGACACATCCAAGTGCCTTTGATGTTTTGACCAGCATAACCCCAGGCATATGCATGCAACCACAGCGGTTTTTAACATGGGTATCTCCGCAGGTGACCAGCAAGCTCTAACACAAGTGAAATAAAAGTGCCTATGTGGTAATGTGGCTATACTAACACATATATGCGTAGCTGTTAATGGTATGTGTGTAGCACACAGAGTGCTTATATAAATATATATATATTAAAAAAAATGAAAAATAGTAATTAATATATAATTTATTTATTTTATATTTTTATAAATTTTTTGAAATACATTAATTTTTGTATTTGATATTTTCTTTTTGACTTAAAATGAGGTTTACAGTTTCTTAATTTCAGATTATTGTTTTTCCACTATATTTTCTGAGTAAGAGCCCATTAGTTTTCTTTTACTGTTTCGTGGAAAATGTATTTATGATTTCAAATTGTCTCTCTGAAAAGGATGAACCAATTGCAATAAAAAAAATTTTAAACAAAATAATGTGCTTACCATATAAAAAGAGATATGTCTGTATCCCGATAATCCATCATTTTCAATCATAGCAATTTTATTTGAAAAATAGTTTTATTCTTCAGGCTATAAAAAGGATACTTTTCAATATCACCAAGTCAATAAAAATGGACGCTGCAAATATTGGTAAGATTCAAGATTTAATAATTGAAATTCAATGAAATTTTATATGCACAAATTTTATTTCACAAACACGCCATATATCTTAACCAAAAATGTCACTTTTTTACTCACACCATCAAAAATGCGCTTTACCAATATATATAAGCCCAGTCTTTACAGCGTATAATATATAAAGCCTATAAAACGAGTAGATTTTTACTTACATGCTGGTCGCGGTAGCAACAATTCACCCAAGCATTCTTGTTGATTTCGTCTGCTGTAGACTAAATTCCTACTGGGTGAAATCGGAACCTAGACGGAACATAATGTCTGCTGGGTTTGTGTACATGTAGGTTTTCTTATGTATTAGTTATTTGTAACATAATTTAAAGTTGTGGCTAGTGTCAAAAGTTTATAAATTTTATAAAAGAAAAACAATTTTTTAATTGATTACAAAGAATTTAACCATAATTCAGGGTAAGAAAAATGAGAAATTCTTACGAAATACTATAGTAAAGTAGAATTATATAAAAACTTCTAAATATTTTATAAATAAAAGACCTTTTATTGTAATATATGTAAATTCAGTTTTATTAATTTTATTTATTTATTAATTCACAGTTTTTTTGAATTCTCATAATAACATTTCATAAAGATTAATAGAAAACAATTTTGACTATGTAAGAAATATTTGGTAGGTTAAACCCTAAGGTTGTGAATGGGTAAATGGGCCTTTGGGAATCAATACGTTAAGGGGTAATAATAGGCGTTTCACACCGAGCTGAACCCTGTTAATCCCCATATAAGAAATTTCGCTTCACACCGACTAACAGGGTTATTGTTAAATGTCAAATGTCATTATTTCAAACGCGAACTTTTTAGTGCTTTTAGTGATTTGTAAATGAAAGGAAATGTTTTATATAAATTATATTATTGTAATGAAAATGATTCGGCTTTCAGATCGAACCGACTTTCAGAAAACTTGGAATATATTCTAAGAACTAAAATTCAGAAGCTTTGAAAATTTCAAACTCATCCATTGATCTTTAATTTTTTATATTTTTCAGGTAGGCCACAACTTTTACCGAGATGAGAGAGGATAAATATGTTTTAAAATATTGAGTTCAATAAATATTTAAATATTCAGTTCCGATTTACCTTTCAGATAGTGTTCTGTTTTATCATTGCGGTTTTTAATTTCTCTTGGTTCTGTTTTGTTTTTTCTTTGGATGAGAACGTTGTTTATGGATTGAGTTTCTTTAGTGGGTTTAGTCGGTACCAAGTTTTTTTCATTATGGTCTTTGGTGCATTGATTAGTACTATCTCTTTCGTTGTTTGTATAAGTGTTTAATGGAATCATATTGTATTCGTATAATGGGAGTAAATTTAGAGTTAATTCTTTTATTGTAATGGAGTTCAGATTAGTATTAATTATTCCTATGTAGGTTGTTTTGTTTCCTTTATATATTATACTATTTGCTAGAAATATACCGTTGTTAATCTCTTTCGATAAACTTATCATATTTTCCCGAAACTTGGTTTTGACTGGTATGATACCCTGCATCCGTGCGAGGATGACATATGGTTTTTCTAATGTAATTCGTAAAGTTATGGGTTCATTGTTTTCATTATTTGCAGTAATCTTAGTGCAGATTGGTTTCAGTTGGTTACTATTTACCGTTGACTGGGAGTCTCTGACTTCTTCCAGGTCTTTATACTGACTATGAACCTCATTACTTGAGGTTTGACAGTGGCTATTACAATTCGTATAATTTGCCGCTGATAGGTCCACTAAACTTATCAAATGTTTTTTTATCATTTGGTTTTGATGGGTAGTACTACCCTCTACTTTTAGGGGAACCGTGAAATCAGATAGGCTGCCATTTTCCATGCGAGGAAAATGCAGGCGTTTTTCCGGGCCCTCTATATTACAATACTTTGATAAAAAATCATTTCTCAAAATACCATCCGTAGTAAGGTTATTCATATTCTCTACTACTTGAAAGGTACAAGGAAGCTTAGTTGAAAAATTAAAATTGCCTTGGCAAGTTCCTAAAGTGTCACCTTTTCCGAAAGGTGTTTGTATAGTGCATTTTGTACGGTTATTAATCGGGATATTAGTACGTAAGATTCCACGCTTCAATACACTCACTTCCGCCCCTGTATCTATAATGAGGTTAGTAAATCTGTTCTGTGCTATGTCTAGTGGGAGCATTACCGTAGGAATTTTTGTTAGAGAAAATTGGGGCACTACTTCTTCCATTGGATATTTGTTTATTGTCGGGTCAGTGGTGTTGGACCCGACATTTGGGATTTTTCCGGATTTCTGGATTCCCATTTTCTCTTTTGAAAGCATTCGTTGATGTTGTGACCTCGTCGGCCGCAAAAATCGCATTCCAGTTTCATGTTATACTCTGCTGGACTATTCGCTTGTCTGTTTCTATTTACCGGTGAGTGATTGTTGGAGGGGTTTACTATTGCCCGTTCTTTAGTGTATTGTTGTGTCATTATGGGTACTTGTGGTAAGTGGGCTTGACTTATTTTTTGGAACATATTCATGTGAGTTTCTCGTTTTGCGTAAAAGTTTGTGTTGTTATGAGAGGGTAGATTATTTTTTAAATATTGGTTGTTGTTAAAATGAGTATACCTGAATAGGGAATTTTGATTATTTTGATTGTAGCTATCCTTACTTAGTCGAAGTGGCTCACGATAACTTTGACAATCCCGTGCATCGTGATTATATGTTCTGCAGATATTACAGAAAGGGGTATTTTTACGTTTAAGGTAATCCGCATAAGTGTGCCCCCGTATTCTGCAAAAACTACAGGTTATTCTAGCAGAGATAGGGCTTTTGTTTTCAGATATTTGTTTAACGGAAGTAGGTATATTAGAGTGATTGGCCCGTGTTTCATCATAATTATTATTTAAGGCTGTTGTATTTACTGATGGACCTTGATTGGGTATTATAGTGTAGTTTGTATCCAAAATATTTGTGCCTACTGTATTCAACATCGGTTGTGGCTAGGATTGATCTGCGGTGTACTTTAATTGTATAGGCATATTACATGAAGGTAGGTGTGAGGCCATTGGTAAGTTAAGGGTAGTCTTTTGGAGTCTTTCCATGTCTAAAGCCTTCTGTATTAAGCTATCTAAGGTATTTTCATTGATTGTCAAAAGATATTGACATAAATGGGGATTGTTAACGCCTCCTTTTAAGGAGTTAATTGCAAAGTCCTCTAATTGTATCTTGACGGTTTGAGCCGCTACTGCTCCGTACTTACCTTCGGCTGCCTCTTTACATAATGTTAGTTGTTGTTTTATTCGAGTAATAAATGAATTTAATTGTTCAAGTGGGTACTGTCTCAAAGTTATAAGGGCATTTACTAAATCTTGGTATGCTTCTCTTGGCAGGTAAGTTCTATTTAACAGTGCTTCCGCGTCTTCGAAAGTGGTTGGTTGATTAAAGGATACTAATTGGTATGCTTCACCCCGTAATCTGGTTGGGAAAATTTGGATAAATGCCTGTCGTTCCGGTTCCGTTAGGCATTGCATAACTTTTTTGCAACATCCTATAAACGTCTGTAAGTCTGTTGTTAAGGTGGGGCTACTCACACCAGAAAAAATTGGTACTAATTGGGCGGTTATTTTTGCAACTTTAATGTAGTTTTCGGCCATATTTATCTTCAGTTTAGATTGGGACTTCAAATATAAATTTTCATAAGTAGTTGGGAATATTTCTTTACAGTATGAGTTAAGGAATGTCTCGTTAGAACTATCAAAAGTACCGCCTAACCAAGGTAAATCAAAATCACTATCACCAATAAAAGAATCAATTTTGTTTTTATCAGTTTGTTTTTGGGAATTGTGTTCTTGTGTGCTTAAGCTAGTATTAATGTTAAGAGGGTATGAGAGATTGCGAAACCTTGCTATGTCTTCTTTGAAAAGTGCAGTTTATCTTTTAAACTCCCGATCTATTAATTTGCACTGAAGAATTCCTAAGTTTTTATTCTCTCGTACTCTCTTTTCAAGATAAATTAAAAATTTTCTTAAATCTATTTTCTCACCGGTTGTTATCAGAATTGTTCCACTTTTTAGGTGCCGTGGAGATATGTTTTCTGGTGATGTCGTTGGACTTTGTGCAGGTGATGATGTTAGCAATGGTGAAGGGTGGTCTCTGCCTGTTGCTTCTAGTAAAAGGTTGTCGATATTCCCCGGCTCATTATAATCTCCTTCATACATATAGGGTAAAATTCAGGGTTTATTTGCTATTACCAAAACAAAATTAAAATTTTGACTTTGATGCAAACCTGAATCCTACCGGCTGCGCCATTTTTGTTGTATATATTTTGTTGTGAAAGTTATATTTTCTTTGTTTTTCAGATGAGCTCAAGTTTATATAAGTATTGTCATTTAATATTATATCAATTTATAATTTCACATTGGAGGTAATATTTACAAAATACACTTCAATACTATATTCTAATTTAATATTTTAAAAATGTCAAAAATTGATATATCTCTCTCACAAGTGAACTATTATAAGTTTGCAATTATGAATAATATATAAATATATATATATTCATAATAAATATTAAACAAAAATATATATCACACTACATAAGCAAATAAACTTCAAGTTATTTGTAAAGGAATGCCCCCGGTCAAGATCGTTTACTAACACATTTAATAATTTGAATCAGCTGAATGTCTATCGGTGTATTTTTATAAATTTATATGCTAAAATTGAATTAAAAAAGATCAATCTCAAACACACTATTTCCAAAATAAATTTTATTATGTAAAAACTGTTTTCATACATAATTCTACCATATATTAATATAAAAATCAATTTTCAATTATTATTATTTTTAATTTAAAATTAAATTTATTTTTAGTTACGTAATTTATTAATTTATTTATAAAAATGAATTTATCTAATCAAAACTATTATTTATTTCAATATTTGTTGCACTTTTAGTGTTAAGTAAATTGCATAGTCAAAAAAATTACACTTAAAAATATTATTTCTCTTTTAACATCAACTGTTGCTATATCTTAAGAAATTTATTTATTTTTTTTGTTTATTTGATTATAATACATTTGATTATAATAAAAGAAATCACAATTTTTCACATCAAGTTAGTTCTCAAAACTTATTTAGTTCATCATATAAATTAATTAGAACTTAATTAATTTTAAAAATAAAAATGATTTCTTATTTATGTAATGTAATTTCGTGGTCACAATTATAAATTTTGGCAACACTTAGATATTGACGATGTTACTCACGCGAATGTTAGCACCCAACTGCCCATGTCTCTCGCACTCTTTCTTCTATATCTTTTTTTTTTTATTTCAATTAATTCGAATGCCCTTGATAGCGGTCACCCAACTTTTTGACCCCGGTCATAAAAATTGCAAAAATATTTTTCTGCTTACATGATCGACTCAAGTGTCAATCATATAAGCAGAAAAGAAAAACGCAAACAAAAATAATTCCAGCTAAAAATTGCTTAGAGGAATGTTTATGTGATCGAATTATGAGTCGATCATATATACATTCCTCAGCATTTCCGTTGGGATTAAAATTGTTTGCAACAAACTTGCAAACCATAACAAAAATAGGTTATTATTTTTTTTTTTAATTAATTTTTGAATAATTTTTCGGGTTAATTAAGGAGATGAAAATCGCGAAAACTTTTGATTTTTTTCTAATTTTTATTTAAGGTAATTTAGAATAAATCGAAAACAAATTTGAATTGTAAAAATCTGAGTATTTTTAGATTTTTTAGGTTTCTTGAGCTATTTGGCATCAATTTATTGAAATTGACTTAAAATGTGGTAAAATTGATGTGAAAACGGGTGGAATAGATGAAGATCGGTGAATTGAATTAAATTTGGTTAAAAACGCGTAGATTAAAATAAGTAAATTAGTAAAACGAGGTAACTTAATTAAAGATATACGGGTAAAGAGTAAATTAGGTGACCTACAGGTATGCGCAATTATTTTACATAACAGAGGCAAAGATGAGAAGTATTCATCGCAAAACTAGAGAAAACCTTCAAAAAAGCAAAAGTTTACTACGATAAATTAACACACGATCCCAAAATGCACGTCGGTGATAAGGTCCTACTCCGAAACCCACACAAAAAACACAAATTATCCCCTATATGGATGGGACCCTACCACGTAGTAATAATCGACAGTGAAGTCAATTGTACAATCAAAATTGGCAAAAAACTAAGGCGAATACACAATAACAGATTAAAACTTTTCGACCCCCTTTAGTCTCCATAAACAACTCACATATTAAAAATAATTACCAAATTTTTTTTTCTTTTCTTTCTCATCTTCTAGGAAGATGTGGAAAACCCTAATCTTAATCATCTGCTCCGTAAGACTAGCAGAGGGACAAACCCAAATCTTATCCCTCAACAACACTACACTTTTCCTTGAAGACAATGGAAAGGCAATCCTGTATAAATCGACCTGGAAAATCATCACTCAACTAACTATAACAAGCGAGGAAGAAGCTTTAACATTTATTCAAAGCTGTGAAAAGCACATAGAAACAATTTGTAAGTTAATACAAGGATATCACACCTCCAACATGTGCGACTCCTGGATAACCGAAATAAAACATCTAGTTAAAGGGATAAAAAATAAACTAAGAGGATTGAAAACCATTCTAAACACCCATACACGACCTAGGCGAGGACTAATAGATGCCGGAGGAAAACTGGCAAAATTCTTACTCAACGATGGATGCTGAAGATAGCGAGAAAATATACTCCCGGCTACAGACTTTAGAAAAACATGATACCGAAAATATACATCTAATGCAAAAGCAGACATCCCTCATAAAATCCACCACGAATACCTTGGGCGCAGCCCTAAAAAACATTAGCATAAGCGAAACCAAATTAGCCAACAGAACCCAAGAATTGGAAAAACAGCTTCACCAAGAAACTACTAAACAAAACAAAATTATTAATCTAGAAAACCTGAAAACGAACGCCAACGAACTTATTACTTTTATCACTCTAACCCTCCAACAAATTTCCAATCATTTAAATGAGCAGTATGTAATTATGAACTCCCTCTCAATAGGAAAAATTCACCCACTGATCATAGATCCCGAGACTTTCCAGGAAATAATACATAAAATCGCGCAGCAATACCCGACCCATGAACTCTTCCAGGATCTACCAACTGTTATCCAAATTTCAAAAATATGGTTTTTAATGAAAAATACCACAATCTACGTACGGGTAGACCTACCAATATTGGAACCCACCGACCTAAGAATTCAACGAATTTACCCCCTACCTCTGCCCCAACTTTATAACACCACCCTAATACTCGATATCGACTCCAGTTTTCTCCTAAAAAACCCAAACGGTCATGCCTATTTAAAGTATACTAGTACCAACTTTCAACGTGATTGTTACAAATTACATAGCATATCAACAAAAAATTTGTATATATGCGAACAAACGCAAGTTAAAACCATTGGTTTCGACCCCAATGACTGCCTCCTAAATATCATTAATGAAAAATACACCAATAACAATTGTAAATACCGCATAATAATCCAAAACCCCGATTTAATAACGAAACTTTCTGCCACAAATACTTGGCTTTTTACACTTAACACTGAAAAAACGCTACGAATACATTGTCAAAACAATGTTCAATTAACTCCTTTACACGGAAACGGAATCCTAACTTTAACGAAACCATGCAGTTTTACCATAAATTACCTCGAAATACCCTATAAAGACAACCCAGAAAGCGAAATCCCTGAGCACAAATTTTACTCATATTTCCCTAAGACTCTCCAGTTAAGCATTCCCGAGCAATTAGATTCGACAATCAAGGGTACGGAAGTTCTTCAAATAATCGGAAGTAACCAATACGCCGCCTCTCTACGAGAAAATAGTAACGGCATTACTGAATTTTCTAAAACCTTATACCAAATCGAGCTAAACCGTAAAATGAAAAAAAAATGATACTCATAATACTGTCAACAGCACAATCGTAATATTAATTCTGATAGCTTTAATTTACCTCGCCATAAAGACCCTCAAAACTTACATATGGAAACCGAAAGATAACCCCCCAATTCAGCTTTCCATGGCAACCTCTGCAACACCTCAGATAAGTAATGAGCCGGCCCAACAGCCTAAGGTTAAATCCTCAAGAAAAAAATCATTTCGCGTCAAACTATAAACAAATTATTTAAAAAAAAAATAATAATAAATAAAAATATATCAATAAAAAACTGTAAAAAAAAAAAACAAAAAAAAAAAAAACAATAATAATAATAAGAATAATAAAAATAAAATAAAATTAACAGTATAAACTAAAACTATCAAACAAATATTAATTTTCTCATCCCGCCCTCCCAAACATTACAGCTGCAGACAACAACACTAACAACCAAATGGAGACCAAAATAAATCAATTTGAGGAGAATCGCCCTATTGGATATTACATCGACAAATATATGGCAAGGATACCCGGAACTGAAGACAAAAAATTTTCAAAAAAAACGGTAACAGAAAACTTAAACAAACCTACTGGATACATTGGGGTTGAATACATAATTAAAATAATAACACCAACAAACACTCCAGCCAGTTTTGACTGCACATTATGTGGGATCAAGACAAAAGAAGATGGTATGGAACATCATGTGACGACTACGATCCACAGGGAAAACTACCTAAACATACATTTTCCGTCATTGATGAAAAAGTGGCGTTACAAGACAGAACCTGGTAAATCAAGACTACTTAAAGAAGTAGCAAAAGAAATAGAAAGGTACCATGGGAGAGAGGTACCATTCGAGGTCAACGAAGAACATTACCATCTACACTTAGAAAACATAAAGGAAAAAGTTAAAATATTCCGTCACTTCACAGAGAATGATGGGCTACCGGTAGCAGATTTCCTTGGCAGCAACAAACTGGAAGGCTATTTAATAAGAACAGCAGGGTACCGCATTTATAATTCAAAAAGCTAAAAATAATAAAAAAAAAAAAAAAAATATAATAATAATAATAAATATACAAATATAAACATTTCCCCCAGGCAAATGTTTTAAAAAAAGGGGGGAGTAAATGTTGGGGTTATAAATTAAGATATATAACATTAAAACTATTAAATGGGGTTACAAACTAAGATATATAACATTAAAACTATTAAATTAAGTAAAAAAATAGGAAATGGTATTAGAATTGATGAAATTTTAAATTAAAATACAGTAAAACTATTAATATTAAAAAATTAATGCCATTAGTATTAAAATTTCAAAAATTAAATTACACCTGTTGACCAAATTAAATTGTAATTGGCACATATTCTTAAAAATTCATACACATATTTAATATCAAAATTCGAAAATAAACATTCGGGGAATAGTACTATAATTCAAAGTTTCCAAACATAAAAAGTTCAAAAGCTTTATAACTTAGAGTTAAGTATAACATGAATAATTAGGTTTAAGGCTAGGATTAAGTAAAAGACTAAGAGCTTACAAGCTTCATAATTTACACAGACAGGTTAAAAAGCATAATATTTTCAAGCAAAATTAGGCCAGTTCATGCACCCGAAATAAGAATTTGTACTTTGCAGTAAAAAAATTTTTAAAGTTCTAAAGTAGCACATGCACCTGCAAGAAGAATTGCATATTACAGAAAAAATTAAAGTTCAGAATTCATGCACTATAAAAAAAAAACAAAACGACTGCACATTATAGCAAAATTCCATTTGCTAACAAAAAATGGAATTTTAAGAAATATAAAAATTAATTATTTGGCAAAATCAATATGGACAAAAAATTAATTATTTGGCAAATTGAACATGGACAAAAATTGAATTAAACTTAATGAAAAATGGACTTTAGGCCTGCAATTAATAATATAAAAGAAAGAGTTTCGAAGAACGAAGTCAGTCCAGTTTTTGTTGTGTTGTGTTGTATTGTAGATTGTGGTAATTAAGTTTGTCTTTTTTACAAAAAGGTTAAGACCGGCCGATTCTGGCCAAAGCTTTAATCTTTTTTGCAGAAAAGAAAAACTTAGAAGATAAATCTTTTCAAGTCCGACCGGCCGATTCTGGCCAAAACTGAGCTTGAAAAGATTTTTACCACTTTATTGTTTTTTTTTTTACAAAAAAATTAATTCTTTTAAAAGAAAAATAACTTAGAGAAATTTTAATTATTTTAAATAACTTAGAGAAATTTTAATTATTTTAAACAACTTAGAAAAAAAAATATAAAGTTGTGAAAAGAAAAATAAAAAACTTAAAGTTGTGAAAAGAAAAATAACTCAGAGAAATTTTAATTATTTTAAACAACTTAGAAAAAAAATATAAAGTTGTGAAAAGAAAAATAAATTAGAGAAATTTTAATTATTGTAAATAACTTAGAGAAATTTAAAGCTGTAACAAAAGAAATAACTTGGAGAAATTTCAATAATTCGGAAAAATTGTATATTTAATTAAAATTTGTAAAGAAAAGAAACATTATACGTTTTTATTAAAGCGAAGTCCAGTGACACACAATATTCTTCTTGCAACCGAGGTAAGTCCGGCAAATTTTCACATTTGCCCCCTCAAGTAGATTCACTCCCCACGAATTAAAATTATCCCGATATGTGTCGTTTTATTTTCTCAGAAGTATGCCGGCTGAATCCACCTCTGTGTCAAATTTAGACCTACTTCAGGCCTTACGGAAGAATCCGACCGCTGGACCCAGGCCCATCACAATTGAGGAGTATCGACGTCGGGTCGCTCGCAAGAAGGAGGACGAATTAATAAGGCGGAATACCATTGTACAGGGAGAAAGAGATAAGCGACTTGACTCCTCCAATAAAAGACTATCAAATAAAAAAAAGGGGGCCTTCAAAGGAAAACGGTGTGGAGGCGTAAGAGTGCGCGTCAGGACCGCAATAGCCAGATTACATGATAAGATCTCCTGCACCAATAACCCCATAATAAAAACAGAGCTGTACCGGGAGCTGGTGATGTTAAAACGAAGCCAGAATATCTCCAGGGCACCCAAGAAACAATTGTAGAAAATTTAAGAGAAGAAAAATAAAGTAATGGTTCTTTGAAGATGAGTTGTTTGAATAAAAAGCCTTTTCCCCTTGTTCATTACCAGTGTTAACTTTTAGTTAGAAAAATCCACAACAATATTATTACATCAGTTATCAAATGCAATTGCATTAGATTTTGATTGGAATTCAAAATGTATACTTTGGTCAGATGTAACAGCTGTTAGACTATTAAAATATATTGCATTAACAATAATAAAACAACAGTATTACATCAAGCATCGCTTAAAGATCCTGATGGCTTAGCTATTGATTGGATTGGTCATAGTTTATATTGGGCGATAAGGGACTTGTTACAATTGAAGTATCTAAATTTGATGGTAGATATCGTAACATATCTATATATGAGTCGTTCAGAAGCCAATGTGGATAAGTCCAAAAAATCGAAATTGAGATAATTAATGTTTTTTAATACAATCATTTTTAAAATTCCTGTTATATTATTTTGATCAAAAAAAAGTGTAGATTTTACAATAAAATGCAATATGTTCGAAATGTGTAAATAAAAACGTAAGTTTTTATTGGGACAATGGCAGCATCATAAAAACTTATGGACTTATACCTTTTGGCAACTGAAAAAGTTAAGAAATTTATCTGAAAATTAAACAATACCATTTATTGTCATCAGTTTTATATTTATTCATCATAAACATCTTCTTCTTCCGAATTTTCCAAATTTTGATCTCCACGTGTTGTCCTTAATGTCCTGTAAAAGTCGTGTTTTATTGGAGGTATATATTTTAATAATTTCATCATATCTTTTTTTGTTTCTTTTGAAATTGTTCTACCAATGGTTGATTTATATTTTTTAACTTTTTTGGTTTTTTTATGTCAATTTCATGTGAGGTGTCATCCTCGTCAAAATTATATTTGAACTTAATCTAGTTTTATCCATCGCATATTAAGCCAATTGACTGTTAGTCCACTTGTTGTAGCCAATGCCAATGGTTTTGTGGACAGGAAATCTTGGTAACTCATTTCAACAAGGCTGAAAGGTTCCTTTTTTGTTTTTTTTACTATTTTGAATTATGTGATACCAGTCACTTGAATTATAAATATACTGCTTTTTTTCGCATGAGCTTCTACGACTGCAATATCAGCGTCGTTGGGCAAAAAATTTTGCCCGCTTAGCAAAAATTTTTGCTTAATTGATTCAACTTTTATGCTTTCACTCTGAATCAATTTCAGCAAACTTAAAACAACTTTTATATTTCGGTTCTGTCCGGTACACGAATTTGAATACATTAGTATTTTTCGGGAATCCTTTCCATGTAATTCAATAAGTTTAATTAAGTTCAATGACACTTCTTGTGAACCTCGAGGGCCTAATTTTTCCTACTCTTACAATAAATCAATTTGTATTATTTTAAGTCAACAAAACAATTGGCGTTCTTTTCAAATCTGTGTTCTAGGAAGTGGAATTAACAGATAGTTATTATAAATTTATGTTGTTTGATTCTTACTAAAATATATCGAAGGATGTGATGTGAGAAAATAATGTAAAGAAGTGGACTTATACTCAATGGCTTCTGAAATTATTATATTACACATTCAGAGGCTATAAAGAAAAGGGTTCTTTGACCTACAAAAAATGAAAAAATGAGTAAATCCTTCTAAAACTAAGAAATATATTATTTATTCTATTAAAATTTACAAAAATCAGGAAAAATGAAAAATTGGACTTATCCACATTGGCTTCTGAGCGGCTCATATATAAAATTGAATGTGTGTCTGTCTGTCTGTACTCGATAGATTCAAAAACCATACATCCAATCGCCGTGAAAATTTTCTAAATTATTGGGGATATCCCCGGGAAGTTTTTTGCCCATTTTTAACACCCCTAAGCGATAAGGGTGGTCCTCCCCAAATTTGTACCCCACCCTTTTATTTTTTGAACAAAATTTTTTATTTTTATTTTTATATGATGTAGCATTAAAAAATACATACAACCCTAAAATTTTCACCCTTCCTTTAAATATTAAAAAATGCCGAAAATCTTGCCGGCAAAATTTCCAAAGCATGGTCCCCCAAATAATTTTCACTTTTTCTTGCGGAGACCGAACCCCTAAATTCCTAGAAGATGTTTAAAGAGTTTTTCAGCTTTCAATCGAATAAAAATTTATTTTATACAACAAGTGCAGCCTTGAAGCTAAGAGTCAATTGCAAGCCTTCATAGAAATATGTGTAATTTTGACGAAGAAGCCATAAAATATATTTGCAAATATGTTAACAAAGGAAGCAATATGGCAGTGTTTGGAGTAATAAATGCAACTGCATCTAACGATGTCTAAGAAGTCATTGAAAGCACTCAATCGTACATTAAAAGATTTGAGAGAAAACGAGCAGCTTTTGGTGGTGCACTCATTTCGCTAGCTGGTAATTTTCGACAAACTCTACCAGTTATACCACGTTCGACACCTGCAGATGAATGGAATGCATGTCTCAAATCCTCAGTGTTATGGCGGTATGTTAAGAAAATAAATATGCGTGTTCAATTAAAACAAGATGAATCTTCTGAACAATTTGCAAGACAATTGTTACTAATTGGAAATGGTGAAATGGAAATGGACGATTCCACACACTGTATTACATTACCAGAAAACTTTTGTCAAATTGTAAAATCCACAGATGAATTGATTGCCAAAGTCTTTCCGAATTTATCGCAGAATTATAAAAATAATCAATGGGTTAGTGAGCGTGCTATATTGGCAGCCAAAAACATTGATGTGAATTTAATAAACTGCACAATTCAAAATGAAATACCTGATGAAGAAAAAACATATAAATCCATAGATACTGTTGTCAATAAGGTTGAATCAGTTAATTATCCAATAGAATTTTTAAATTCATGCTACCCCATATTTTATTTTTGAAAATTGGTTCCCCAATCATCCTTTTACGAAATATAAATCCACCACGACTATGCAATGGAACTAGGCTATCAGTAAAAAATTAATGAATAACATAATTGAGGCAACCATTTTAAATGGAAAACACCAAGGGGAACATGTACTACTACCACGCATTCCCATGATACCAGCGGATACTCCATTTGAATTCAAATGTCTACAGTTTCCTATACGACTAGCCTTTGCAATGACCATTTACAAAGCGCAGGGACAATCATTGCAAACATGTGGATTAAATTTGATAAATCCATGCTTCTCAAATGGACAGCTGTACGTTGGATGTTCACGAGTTGGAAAACCATCAAATTTATTTGTTCTTGCACCAGATAAGAAAACAAAAAATGTTGTATACTTACAAGCACTAAGATAAAGTTCACCATCAAAAATCATTGTTTAATATTACAAGTGAAGAAGCATGTTTATTTTGCCATCAACTATGTATATCTATTATTTGTACATATGTTATATTCAAATGACATATATGTAGGGATAATTTTATTGTTAATTTTCATTTATTGTATACATTTGATCAATAAATTTTGTTTGAGATATCAAAACTGCCTTTTTGTTCAAACACAGCAACGTGTGAACGGGTACAGCTAGTTAATTAATAAAAATTTACCAGAACCACGTGCAATTGTATCACATCCAACGATCCTGAAAGTAGTTAAAAATTAAACATAAACAAAATTAAACATATACAAAATTGAAGTTTTATGAGAAATACAATTTGGTTTAGCACTAGTATTAATTGATGATATAATTTATTGAGCTGATAATACACATCGAAGGGGCAGTATTAAAATCGTTAATATTAATACTGTATCTGATTTTACAACAATTGCTAATCCGAGGGTAATTCATTAAAAGATTTAAATATATTTTCAAAACATACATGATCATTGAAAATGTATTATTCTGGAGCTCACAAGGGATCAAATCCCAGTGCAAGCGATCGTGGAGGCTGTCAACATTATGTTTAGCAATTTCAAATAGTGAACATAACTGTAAATGTAATATTGAATATGATCAAGATCCAACATATCCTTCAAAATGTTTTGCTAGATCAGAATTTCTTTTGTACTCAATCAGTTATGAACTAAAAGGATTAAATCCTTTTCTAAAAGATGACCCTGACAAAAATCTTGAAGAACCAGGACCACTTGGACAAATATCTCGGATTTCATTAGCTATTAACATCGATTATCAGGCTAATGAAAATTGTTTATATTGGGCAGATAGTGAAAAAGGTATAAAAATGCAAATTAAATGAGATGGAATACCTATCAGAGCTTACGTGGATTTCGGAAGCTCATGCACGTAAATGAATGATACCATCGCAACATACAGTAGTAGGGAAAGTAATAATGATACAGGGATCAGTGATTTTTCAGCATCAGATAGAACCCAAAAGAAACGCTATTCTGTAATAGCTGTAATAGATATTCTGTAATATCTATTAAATAAAGAAGTGCATTCACTTCGAATTCAATGGAAACCAATTTCCGCAACAAAATCTTTTCCTCTATTTTCTGATAGACTTAATGAGATAGATTCTGATGTGACAGCGAAGGCAGGAAGTTATTCTAAAACGGCTTTATCAGTTCTTCATGCATCAAATTATATAAATGGTAATGGATTCTATTTATTTACCGAAACCAATTGAAATAAATCACACAACATTATTTGTGATTCTAATAACAATACAACAATAAGTGAAACTAATATTGCATTCGAATTAAATGAAGATAATACCCCTGTCAAAATTATAATAGTTTTCTTATGGTATTTGTGGGAGGAGATATTTGTTATATCACTAACAACATCTTTTATTATAAATTTATTATCATCCCCTAAATTTTGTGATAGAAAACAGGTGGTAGTAACTGAAAGGCATATATTAGTACCAACAGGTGTAGAGAAAACTGAAGAATCATTTTTACATGTCCGTCATTCACCAAGACTATCGGTATCATGCTCTACAAATAGTGATAGTTTTACATCACGTTTCATAATTCATTTTGATTTGGTACAATGTCTTGGAAAAGGAGGTTTTGGTTTGGTATTTGAGGCAAAAATAAATAAAATAAAATAAAATAGATGATTGTCATTATGCCATTAAAAGAATTATTTTGTCCAGCAAAAAAAAAGAGTCAAGAGCTCGTGCTATGCGAGAAATTAAAACACTAGTAAACTGTGAATACCAAAATATTGTTGTATATTTTCAGGCATGGATTTGGTTGGCGGGAAAGTGCGGATAAACAAATGACATCAATTGAAATTGAAACTCCGAATGGAACTACGATTCCAGCATTTTATTTTTAGCATAAAACAAAAAAAAAACAAAAACAAAATATAATAAATATATGTGAAAGTGCAAATACAAAGCCTTATATACCAACGTTTCGAGAAATCGAACTTGAAATGATTGACCATGACAAAAAGGGAATTGAACATTCTGATTCATTTGAAATAGAAGTAACAAATTCTGACAAAGACAGTGGGGATCCACTGGCTTGGTGATGACTCGGGGCGAGTCATATGCAGGATGCCCGAACTGTAAGAAATATTTGGTAGGTTAGACCCTTAGGTTGTGAATGGGTGAATGGGCCTTTGGGAATTAGTACGTTAAGGGGTAAGTTACAAGTAAGTAATACGTTAAGGGGTACAAAAATAATCGGATAGAGATCATGAAAAGATGGCGAAGAGCTGTCAATGAAAAAACACGAGGAAAGATATATGCGAAGTGATTACAAATAGTAGCAGTAAAGAAAGCAACAATAGGCTTATCGGGAAAATTAATAGACAACAAAGGAGGTAAAATCCTGTAAAGAAAAGAAGGAAAACATGTAAGTAGAAAAAAAAGGGAGCGTGGATAGCATTCTAGAACACTACATGAGTGAAGAGGTTTTTACGTTGAATCAGGTGAGATATACCTGGTAGTATGTGATAATAGTGTGTGAGTACTTATGTGGGTGAGGTTTGTGGGGGCTCAATTTGGCTGGTTGTGACCGGAGATGCGGGCCTGAGGTTATGGTAACCACCTCAGGTTAACCGGATGAACGTAGGTGTGTGTGTTCCCGCCTTCGTTATCCTGGACGCATCTCTGGGGCCCAATTTGGCTGGTTGTGACAAGAGATGCGGGCCTGGGGTTGGCGTAACCACCTCAGGCTAACCAGATGAACGTAGGTGTGTGTGTTCCCGCCTTTGGATTTGAAAAAAAAAAGAATAAAATAAATAAATTAAATTTGTCTTACAATTATCTTTAAAAACTTTAATACATAAAGTGTATTAAACTAAAAAAACTTTATCGGCTTTCGCCCAGCTGATTTATAAATGTCAAAACAAAACTTGCTTTCTGTGGATTGGAAAATGCACCCGGGTTACATATGTTATCACAACTCCCTTACAAAAGAGAAAGTCCAAATTTCTCAATAGACTAAAATAAGTAATTACCTGAAAAGATATGCTAAGTACATGTGTAATCATAATTTTATTTAACGTATTTATTAAATATTAATTCATTTATTCTTATTCAATCTTAGCTAATTATATTTTCATCCCTTGACACTTGGCTGTCATGCATATACTATACCGTCTTATTAATTCTAGCGCCTCTACATGTTGTTTCGGTAATCTTCAGTGCTGCCATGCGAATTAAATTTTATTTATTATCAAAATATTTTATTTTTTTTCTTTATTTTATTTAATTCTTAATAAATTACAAAACTTATAAACTTATTTAATTTATAAAATTTAAAACACTTATTAAAATTGTAAAGGAGATTACACAACCTAGCTTAAGCTCTGATTGGAACTGACTGTCTTGAGTTTATTTCTCAAGCAAGTATTTATATTCAGGATCCTTTTTCTTTATTTTAATTTATGACTTTAATTTATGACTATTTATATTTATGTTTGTTTCTTTAAATCCGAATTGCAACCAAATGTCAAGTGGTTACATTTTGTCCACATTGGATGATCAAGAAATCTTTTGTACTCAAGGGTTTAAAGTGACCAAATGTCAAGTGGTTACATTTGGTCTATATTATTGTAAACAAAAGAATTTAAGGGACACTTGGTCCATTTGGGTGGTCAAGACACAATGTTTACTTATCTGGAAAACATAAAATATTTAATTTATGAGGTGAAAGTTGATATGTAACTCTCCCTTCGTTAGAGTGATAATTCTCCTGAATTCGGTTAAAGATTTTGACTTTGGCATTTTGTTTTTTTTATTTGATTTGAAGAAAAAATATATTATTACCATTATAATTACAAGGAGAGTTGACAAACTTATAGCTATTCCTGAATATATAGGTATTTTATGATATTTCAGTTCCTTAATTTCCTTAATATTACTTTTTTTGTTCTTGTATAATTTCATCAAAAGACAAAGTATTGTTTTTTTTTTATAGTTTATAATCTTAATTAGGTATTATATATATATATTTTATTTCTTTAACATTATTATAGTAAGTTTTATTTTCTATATTAATAATACAATCATAAAATTTTACAAAATAATTTCCATTTAAAACATATTTTCTTTCATCACAAGTGGAATTTAGGTGTGTGTTTTTCGCTAATTGTATTATAAATCCATTATCATTAATGTTGTAAATTTCTTTGTTATAATTTTGTATATTTTCACAATTTTTGTTTAATGTGCAATGTTTTAATTTATTCCATTGACATAAAGCCTTATTTTTATTATATTCATAATATTTTCCTTTATACTCTAATGTTTCTGGGATTGGGGAATTTATTAAGTTGCATGATTTCATATTAGCTTATGGTAAAATAATTTTTTTATTTACTTATATCATTTTGAATGGTATTTTACTTAGAAATAATAGTGTATGATCATTTGTTTTGGCAAAACCTATTTTTAGAATCTTAATTTTATTGGAATCTATTTTGTAATTCATAACTTCATCGTGAGTCAATAAAGAGGGGTGTATGATGTTGGTATTGGAAAGTATTATGTTGTCTTGTAAGTCGCTTATTAATTTGTCTGTTTCTTGTATTATAGTGTAGCCTAAATTAGACTCCATTTTCTCCACTTGGAGGTGAGTTGCTGTTATTGGTAGCAACATTAGTATCAGCAAGACCATCATTTGGAACTGAAAATTTAAGAGGACGTTTGATATTTGAATAGTGTACGTTGAATAGATTGTATTTTCTAAATTTCGGTTCTTCCTTATGTCTTAAAGCTTTGAAATTCTTTATGTAACCTATTTTTCTGGTTTCTTTATATGTTTCTCTATTTTTATTATGTTTTTCTAATCTTTTTGTCTGTGAATTAATAAGGTTATTGTAAATCTCTTCGACTGAAACTATTCCTTCTTCTGCCTTCGATGGGGTGGTTTTCGTTGAAGTATGATATTGGTTATTGTAGTACTTTATTGCATCTAACATTTGAAGTCTTATTGGGTTTGGTTGGTCTAAATTCAGAATACGTAGTTTCTCACCAATGGTACTATTCAGTCTCTCTATATCTGAATTTCCTGTATGGCTGTTTGGTTTCACTAAATGTAATTCTACATTTTCTTGATTTAGGAATTCTTTAACGTGGAGATACTTAAATTCATTATCAGCTACTATTTTCTGTGGTTTCTTATGGTTAAAGTATATTTTTAATTTTTCTATTATTTCGGTATGATTTCTATGATCCATTGGGTAAGCGGTTGCAAATTTGCTAAATTTGTCGATGAAAATCATAAATGTTTGTTTTCTGTTAGTGTATGTATCTACGTGTACTATTTGGTTTTTCCTTGTGGGAATTTCTGTTTTTTGCAATTTCGACGTTATTGGTTTTCTGTCATACTTCCCACTTTGACATATATCGCAATTGTTGGTGATTTTATTGATGATTAGTTATAAATTTTTATTATATATTTTTGTCTTAAGGTATTCGTAGAGAGCAATTATACCAGGGTGTTTCTGCTCTTTATGTTGTATGGAGACAACTTTAATTAGGTCTTCCTCTGTTTTGATATCTTGAGCAAAGCAGGAACATTTTATAAATTTAGTGTTCGGAAATTCTTTAATTAATGTTTGTTGAAAGTGGTTGAATTCGTGATCGCTTATATATGTATAAATAGCAACGTTTGTTTCCGTTATATATGTTTTTAAATAAAATGTTGATCAAATTTTCAGATGATATGCCACGGTTTATGTATATTCTTCGATTTCCTAATATCTGTTCAATTTCTTTTGTAAAATTTTCCTGTGATTATAATTTGAGTTTTAAATCTATTTACTATTGTATCTAATATAGGAATATGATCTTTTTGTTCCTCTTCCTGTGAGTGGACGGTTGGTTGAAGGGAGCTATTATCATGATCATTGTTATTGATATTTTCTTCCGAATTTGAAGTTATTGTTTCGTTATTAAAATTATTTGTTTTAGTTAGTTTATTAATTTCATGTTCCTCTGCATTAATTCGACTAAGAAAGTCGGCGATTTTATTCTCTTTACCCTTTAAGTATTCAATTTTTATATTATATTCGCCTAGCGACAAAATCCATGGTTGTAATCTTGGGTTTAAATCTTTACCCAAATATTTGGTATGAAGTCATTTTAAAGCTTGGTGGTCTGTTCGGAGTTCAAAACTTTTACCATAAATATATGGTCGAAAATATTTCATTGCCCATATCACCGCTAAAAGTTCTTTTTCTGTTGTACTGTATCTTATTTTATAAGTGTTTAGGGTTCTACTAGCATAAGCAACCGGGTGATTATCTTGTAGTAACACGGCACCTAATGCGAATTGATTTGCGTCTGTATGAACCTCAAAAGATTTATTAAAATCCGGATACTTAAGTATAGGATGTGAAGTGATTAGAATTTTTAATTGTTCAAAAGCATTGATATAAGAGGGGTCTAGTTTATTAATTTGGGTGTTTTTCTTTAAATACTTAGTTAGAGGTTTGGCTATTCGAGCGTAATCTTTTATGAATTTTCTATAATAGCCTGTAATACCTAGAAAGAATTTTATCTGTTTTTGTGTTGTTGGAAGCTTTAGTTCAACAATATCCTGGATTTTCTTAGGATTAGGCTTTATTCCTTTTATTGTTAGTACATGTCCTAAATATTCAGTTTCTTTACAAAAGAAATTGCACTTATCTATTTGTATTTTCAAGTTTGCGTTTCGAAGTTTCGAAGTTAAATATTTTATTAATATTGATCACATATTCTTGGATGGATGTGCTGAAAATTAATATATATCATCCAGATACACTACGCAAATTTTATTAATCTACTCTCGAAGTAAAGAATTCATCAACCTTTGAAAAGTTGCTGGTGCGTTTTTCAAGCCAAAGGGCATACGAATGAATTCGCAGTGTCCGAATGGTGTTGAAAAAGCTGTTTTTTTCTGTCTTCTTTGCTGACAAGGATTTGGTGGAAACCTTTTGCTAAATCTATAGTGCTGAAATATTGTGCTTTTCCCAATTTATCTAGAATATTGTCGATGTTAGGTATAGGAAATTTATCGTCGATGGTAATTTCGTTAAGTTTTCTGTAATCTATGACTATTCGCCATTTCTTTATATTAGAATTATCTGCTTTTTTGGAACAATCCAGAGGGGAGAATTGTATGGAGAGTTTGATTCTTTTATTATTCCCTGTTTCAGCATGTCCTTTATTGGATATTCGATTTCCTTTTCGTGAACTTGTGGGTAGCGATAGATTTTACAATAAATGGGGTTATCATTTTTTAATCTAATATAGTGTTGAATTTCATGTGTAAAACTTAAGTTTTCACCTTCAGTAAAGAATAGGTCATTATTTTTGTGTAACAACTTTTTCAGTTCAAATTTTTCCTCAGTATTAAGATGATTTTGGTTAATCCGATTTAATATTTCTTCCTTAGCATTATTTATTGGTTCAAGGTGATTTGCTTAAGCAATTTCACTCGGATTTTTAATGTCCTCGAAGGGAATTTTGGTTTCAGAAAAAATTTCTAAATAATGGTTTTGTGTATCTATTATTGATTCAAAAGCGGTTAAAAAGCTTATGCCTATTATTGCACCGTATTTTCTACTCTTTAGAGGGAAAATTTTCCATTCTAACGTTCCTGTCTTTTTTAATTCATTTGGTATTGGGGTGATTATTTTTTGCGTTATGTGATTTGGTGCTCCCAATGAGTTATATGTAAGGGGTTTTTGTAAGTTTTAAATTTTATAAGGTAGCAAATTAGGTTTGCTTAGGCTAGTATCCGATCCTGTATCAAGTAAGCACTTTATACTTATTTTCTCAAAAGTTAGTTTTATAATTGGTAGTTTGTTTTCCGAGGCTCGTTTGTAAAATTTACCTCTTGATCTATTTCAGAATCTTTATATATATTATCAACCTTCATGTGTTCTAAGTGGTTGTTGTTATTTCCGTACCGTCCTGATTTATTTTGTGTAGGTATTGGTTCTTTGTATTGTCCAGAGTTTCTGTTATAATTGTCATTAGTTCGGTGGAAATTCGGTTTCGATTGGTGATAAGAATTAGATGAGTTATGAATTTGAAATGGGTTATATTTATTTCTTTGAGTATCATTATAAAAATTATTTCTTAAATTTATTTGTTTTATTTGTAGCTTGTTTTCTAGTTTTTGATCTCTGTGAATTCGAAATTGATGTTTGATCATTTCATTGCTATAGTAAGCCTCTGATTGACAAAGAGAATTATCTAGCTCAAATAAAGTTTTGTTTTGATCAATCTGAACTTGTAATATTGGAATCACTTTTAATTTCAGGATTTGCAGTAATTCTTTGTCAATTGATTCGTATGTGAATACGTTTTCATTGTCGAAATCACAGATTTCATTAGCTTCTGACTTAATACTACTTAACCTATTAAATAAGTCTTTTAAATTATATACCTTTAATTCCTTTGCGTAAAATAACAGTTGGTGAACGGTTTGTTTCGGGCGAAATTTCAACGTTAATGTTTCTTTTACTGATGTCCAGGTTCTTCGATGCTCCGGTATTTCCAGAATAAAATTTCTTGCCTTTCCAATGATTTTGCTATTAACGGTTTTCCTTAAGCAGTATTGTTTCAACTGGGTGTTGTTTTCTCCACATAATCTTCGACAGATTTCAAAAACGACTTTAATTTATAGTCGGCTCCTCAGAATGCAGTAATTCCACAAAAATTGCGAATGATTTGATCGGCACTTAGTTCAAATTTCGTTAGATTGGCTTTGTTAATTTTTTCCTCCTGCAGGGCCAATTTTTGGGTAAGCAAAGTCACTTGAGCAATTAATTGTTCCATAGTAGTCATGTTTCGATTTGAATCGAAGACTTAATCTCTTTTATCAAAATTAAAAAAAAATTTTCACGTGTTTTGATAATTCGATTCGTTTCACTGGATCCTTTTGTTTTTACAAAGGATCCTACCGACTGCGCCAATTAAATTTTATTTATTATTAAAATATTTTTTTTTTTTTCTTTATTTTATTTAATTCTTAATAAATTACAAAACTTATAAACTTATTTAATTTATAAAATTTAAAACACTTATTAAAATTGTAAAGGAGATTACACAACCTAGCTTAAGCTCTGATTGGAACTGACTGTCTTGAGTTTATTTCTCAAGCAAGTATTTATATTCAGGATCCTTTTTCTTTATTTTAATTTATGACTTTAATTTATGACTATTTATATTTATGTTTGTTTCTTTAAATCCGAATTGCAACCAAGTGGTTACATTTTGTCCACATTGGATGATCAAGAAATCTTTTGTACTCAAGGGTTTAAAGTGACCAAATGTCAAGTGGTTACATTTGGTCTATATTATTGTAAACAAAAGAATTTAAGGGACACTTGGTCCATTTGGGTGGCCAAGATGCAATGTTTCCTTATCTGGAAAACATAAAATATTTAATTTATGAGGTGAAAGTTGATATGTAACTTGCGTGGGGCCCGAATCACTTACACATGAAAGTTTTTCTAATACTCTAAGGAATAGAAACTTAGCAAATACATTTCTAGCAATTAACATTACTAAACAAATAAGTATCAATTAAGTAAATACATTTCTAACAATTAACATTCCTAAACAAATAAGTATAAATTAAGATATAAATTTGTATTAAAGTCAGTTCAGTATTTAATTCCATTAGATACGGTAAATAAAGATAGTTGTGTAAAGTTTAATTGGTGTAATATAATTATATTATTTTAATTATATTTTTATATATTTTATTATACTTTAATTAATTTCATTATAAGACATTTTTATATCCACACTTATAAAATTTAACTTTGCAAATGTACCAACTCTAAATCATACATACTATAAATGTATACACAAAATTTTATTTAAAATATATATATATATTAATTTTCCAAGCGCCCCAATATATGCAATTAAATTGTATAGTCTATAGTGAATCATTACAGCCATGAGGAAATATTAAATTTAATTATTTTGTCAATTTAACAAATTTGATTATTACAAAATAATATTATAATTTGCAAATTTTACATCCTAAAAAATAGCGTCTGCCTACTGCCCGCCTAAATATAAGCCAACTATGCAACAATTCCAAGAAATATTCAATCAGCTAAGACCAAGATTCATCATGGGAGGTGATTACAATATCAAACATACAGCTTGGGGATCAAGATTAATAACGCCAGGCAAGGGTAATGAACTCCTAAGAGCCATCCTAAATAGTAAATGTGAATATCACTCGTCACACAGACCAACATACTGGCCCACTGACCAGAATAAAATCCCAGACTTGCTTGACTTCTACTTAACCAAAGGAATTTCAAATAATAATATAGAAATCCAAGAAACATACGACCTATCTTCGGTTCACACCCCCGTATTAATAACCATTGGACTTAACATAAAGATTAAAGAAAATAAAAGAAACTTATCAAACAGATATACAGACTGGGGCTTATATAGAAATCAATTAGAGGAACTAATAGACCCAAAAGTCAAGCTGAAAACTAAGAACAATATAGAAAATCAAACAAAAACACTCATTAAAAACATTAGGGAGGCAGCAATCTCAGCCACCAAAGAACCAAAAGAAAAATCAACCTACTTAAACATTAAGTATCCTCCGGATATACGAGAGTACATAAAGGAAAGAAGAAGGGCACGCAGAGTGTGGCATACCTCTAGAAACCATAACGATAAAACAATATTCAATCGTATCAGCAATAAAGTGAACTTGTTCCTAAAAAAGCATAAAATGGAATGCTTCGACAACTACCTTAAAAACATAGGTCCAAACAAAGACAAGGAATACACCTTATGGAAAGCTACACGGAAACTCAAACGCCCACTACGTAGAATAGCTCCATTGAGGAATCAGCAAGGAAAATGGGTCTGCAGTGACAACGAAAAAACAGAGATATTTGCACAATATCTGACAACAGTATTTACTCCACATGACATACACTCCAGTATAAACACTACTCCAATATACCAACCGTCAAAAAAAATAAAAAAATATCAGCCACAGAAATAGCTCTTGAGATAGATAACAATCTCAATATAAAAAAAGCACCTGGAGTGGACGATATATCTCCCAGGCTACTGAAAGAATTACCTGCAAAAGCAATTACACTGCCCACATTCATCTACAACGCATGCATAAGACTGCGATACGTGCGGGACAGCTTCAAAAAAGCCAAGATAATTATGATCCAAAAACCTGATAAGTCAGCTGAGGACATCTGCTCATATAGACCAATCTCTCTTCTACCAACAATCGCAAAACTGTTCGAAAAACTGCTAATAAAACGACTCAAGCCATACATAAGCATTCCTGACTTCCAATTCGGATTTAGAAGTAACCACTCAACCATTGATTAAGTTCATAGAGTCACAAGTATAATCGAACAAGCATTTGAGGAAAAAAAAACTGCACCGCATTATTCTTAGACATATCTCAAGCATTTGATCGAGTATGGCATAAAGGCCTGATACATAAGATGAGCATGCAGTTGCCAGGGAATCTGTGCAAACTACTTGAATCCTACATCACAAACCGCAAATATAGGGTAATAAACGAAGAGGCTACGTCAAACATCTATACTATGAAAGCAGGAATTCCTCAGGGTAGTGTACTAGGACCACTATTGTACCTCCTTTACACAGCAGATATCCCTATTACATAAGATACATTCATTGGTACATTTGCAGATGACACAGTAATAATATCAAGTGATAAAACGCAAAAAAAAGCTGTGGAAAAAATACAAACTACACTAAATGAAGTCAGCAAATGGACCACAGATTGGAAGATCAAACTCAATAGAACCAAATCAACTCACGTAACATACACGCTGAGGAAAAAAGTAGACAACTTACATATATATATCAATGGAGAACAAATTCCGCAGGAACAATCAGCTAAATACCTAGGTCTACATCTAGATTCCAAATTAAATTGGAAATTTCATGTGCGACAGAAGGCCAAACAAATCGAAGAAATAATAAGGAAGTACTACTTGTTAATTGGATACAAATCGCAACTGAATCTAAGGAACAAAAGATTAATATATATGACAATTATAAAACCAATCTGGACATACGGAAGACTGTTATGTAATTATATATTTTTATATTAATTTTTTCTGATATTAATAATTTTAGTAATATTGAACGCACCTAAGAAATTTTCATTGAACGCACTTTTAAGTTACCGTTATAATTAAAAAGAAAATTCTCAATTCAAAAAGAGAGTTCAGTCTAGTGTGGATATTCGAATAATTAGTTTGTGTCTAAATTGTAATAAAAATTTAATTAATATTATATTTAGTAAATAGTGTTTAAATTGTAATAAAGAATTAATTATATTATTGTAAATAAACAGTTCTTAAAGAAAAAAAACTAGAGAAACGTATTTTATTTCCTAAAATACATAACAGGAAATAAAAAACTGGTGTCAGAAGTGGGATACGCTACAAAACGCGGTCCTATAAAAAAAAAACAAAAACACAAAAAAAAAATAATAACAACAATAATAAAACTAGTGATACAGTGATATAAAATATAAAATATAAATTCAATAAATCAAATTGATATGCATAATACATTTTACGGCTAGTACTACTGTAAAAAAACAAAGAAAAAGAACAAAATGAAACATGTGATCCGGTCATACTTTTTTCTTAAAACTAATTAAATTAAAAGGTTAAACAAAAAAAAAACAAAAATAATTAAGTTCAAAATTTTATTGACTAAAAATCAATTTTGACAATTTTTATAGAAATAAAAGTGGTATTGAACAACAACAAACAAAGCTCATAGCATCATAACCGAACAAGCCGATCGAAGCGTCCTAAAGCCTAGCGCAGACCAAGGCGTCTGTAGCTGCTACAGTAGCGGCTACAGACGCCGATTCAATCATATTGAATGGGTGTATCAAAATCTGGTTGACAAGTTTTTCTTAATGTAGGTTGCTTTTTTTAGTGGAATATTCTCTATTATTATTGACTATATTAGTTTTGTTTGATTATTATTGTGAGTCAAACTTAAATATTGCTAATTTTTGTTATTACTGTTTAAAGTTGATTTTTTAGTGTTTATTTATGCCTCTTGCTATTAAGTTTTTTTTTTATTTTTGCTAATAATTGCTATGATTTGTAGCAATTGTTGAATTTTTTTTTTATAGATCTTTTCTTTTTTTAAATAAGACTTAAATTCTAAATATTATTTTATTAATTAATTTTCTTCAATATTGTGAAGATGCTTTAACAATGCTATTAACGGATTCAAATCCAGAATCTTCTTTGAGCTATTTTGATAAAGAAATGGCGAATGGACATCAAACAATTAATTATCTAACACTTTCTGAAATGTATAATGAAAGTATCGAAAATATAGATGAATTCAATTATGATAAAGAAAAGTAAATTTCTTTATCTTTCTATCATATTTGTAGCCAAATAATTTCTTATTTGTTTAGCCGCTTGAAATGGTATTATTTTATTGAATTATGTAAACGTAAAAATAATTTTCAGTTTGTTTTTATCATAATAATAAATAATTGAAAATTAAAATAAATCAAACACATTTATTAGAAAAATTATGTATTGATTTGGAGTGGACCTATCAAGATGTTCTTGTTTGTCAGGTAAGATATGTATTTTTAAAGAAAGTCCCGCAACAAATAATCCTTAATTATTTTATTACTCATAGCTTGCAGGAAAGTGCAAAGGAAAAAAAAACAGAACCACATTTTTACTAGTTTTATGTTTCCAAGTATTTTATGGCTTAGAAAAACCCAAATCCAAAAAATTTTTTCCTTTTCACTTTCCTGCAATCTGTGAGTAATAAAGTAATAAAGGATTATTTGGTGCGGGACTTTCCTTAAAATACATAACTTACCTGACAAGCAAGAACATCTTTATAGGTCGAATCAAAATCTCTACATAATTTTTCTAATAAATGTGTTTCAATTATTTCTTTTTTCAATTCTTTATTCAGTTGTGTCATAGAAACAAACTGCAAATTATTTTTCTCTTGAAGTGTAGCATTCCGTTTACATAATTCAATAAAATAATAGCATTTCAAGCGGATAAGCAAATAAGAAATTATTTGGCTACAAATAAGATAAAAAGATAAAAAAAATTTACCTTTCTTTATCATAATTGAATTTATAATTTGTTAGATAATTAATTGTTTGAAGTCCATTTTCCATTTCTTTATCAAAATAGCTCAAAGAAGATTCTGGATTTGAATCCGTTAATAGCATTGTTAAAGCATCTTCACAATATTGTAATATACGATTATTTTATATAGAAGTTTGTTATGTTTTCCTTTATTATTTTGCCCTAGAAGGCAGTATACAACTGGCAATATCTGCCGAAGTTTTTATATAATATGCCCTAGAAGGCTGAATATAAATGGCAATAATGCCTAAGTTATTTAATTAATGATTGAAATTCAAATAATTAATTTTAATACTTTATTTAAGATGCCGAACTAGGCTAAATTGCCGAAAAAGGCTAAATACAAAAAATGCCGAAACAGAGGCTAGCACAGTGATTACCACACTGAAATTCAATACAAATTTCAAGTGCTTGTATACCCATTTATCTAGCGGTTACAATTCTTAATCCTATATTCGAATTCAAATCTGAAAAGCAACAATTTTGTATTCAAAATTTTGTTTACAATAGATTCAACTGTTCTAGATCAGAAATTGAATTCTTTCCCACGAAAAAGCAACGGAAAGCTTGCTATACAGCTCAAGCTCCATGGGAAAGCATTCAATTGCTAACAGCTGCAATTATTACATATAATTGCAATATATATATATATACATCACACACAAGACCCAAACTGGTCTAAATGCCCGTGGCTAAAAAGCCTATTCTTTTTATTTTTCAGAATAGCTTTTCTTGTTTGTGTCTTGGATATGTGGACATATAATTCAATTTAAATAATATTTTAAATTGTACATTATTATTCAAAATTATTAGTTGTTTTTTTTTTTAAAACTTATACACATATATTGTTAGTACACTACACCCTAACCCCTAGCTTAAAATAATTTAAATTTAAGAAAAATTATTTTTAAAAGCGAAAAAATTATGTAAATATACTAATTCATGAATTCAATGAGTGTCTTATCCTATTTGTTTTATGTTATTAGTTTATACATTTTCGTGTTTTGTTTCTTAATTATGTTACAATGTTATGGTTTTATGTTACAATATTTATGTTTTTATGTTACAATGTTTGTGTTTTAATTTTAATCGATTATTGTGAATTAATTTGTCTTTTCCTTTTTTATTTAATATAGAATTTGGGTTCATTTTCTTAACAATTTTGTATGGACCTTCATAGGGTGTTTGATGCTTCTTTAGATTTCCCTTTTTAATAAATACATAATCTCCTTTATTGAATTTACTTGGATTTACTGTTTTATCGGCATGATTTTTCCTTATCATCTTTGCTAAATGTAATGAATCTCTTGCCCTTTTTAGAGCTCTTTGGAGTCTTAGTTGTACTTCCATTGCATAATTATCAATGTTGTATAGTATGTTTGCTTCAGTTAATGTATTTGTTTTATTATGAATTGTGGCTAATTTTCCATATACTAATTCAAATGGTGTGTACTTCGTATCTGTATGTGGTGTAGAGTTGTAGCAGAATACATAATAAGGTATCCATTGCTCCCAATTGTCTTCGTTAGCAAATGAAAGCATGTATTCATTTAGCACTCTATGATTCCGTTCAATTGATCCTAAAGTCTCATGATGGAATGGTGTTGAGGTGATATGATTTATGTTCAACAGTTTACAAATGTCTTTAAACAATTCATTAACAAATTCTGTACCACAGTCTGTCTTAATATTTTTAAATGCTCCATATTTAAGTATGAATTTTTCAACTAAAATTTTCGCAACTGTGCGTGATTCTTTCGTTTCCATGGGAAATGCTTCCACATATTTAGTTAGTTCACACTGTATAGTTAGTATGTACCGATATCCATTTGATATCCTTAGTGGTCCTATAGTATCTATTGTAATAGTTTCAAAGCTCTGCTTAGGTGTGTCTGTTATTACCAGAGGTTCCTTTGTGTATTTGGTAATTTTATTCATGTTGCATTTCTCACAGTTTTTAATGTAATTTTGAACCATTTTACTCATATTTTTCCATATGTATGTTTGTTTTAGTTTGTTTGTGCATCGTTTGATTCCAACATGCCCTCCTAAGGGTGTGGAATGATATTCTTCCATTAGTTTTTTCATTGTTTTTGAATCAGTGATTCTCATAGGTGGTTTATATAGTATTATTTTTAATGTTCTTTCTTTTTCAATGTCTCGTCTTGAGACTAAATTATTGTGCAGCTTATTGTATGTGTCTTTAAATTTATTTATGTCGACTTGCTTAAAAATTTCATCATCTTTTGATAGGGCTAGCTCTTTTATGTCGTTTTGAATCATTTTATTAATTAAATTTTTTAAATAGTCGCCTAAGCGATCTTTCAAATCATTGGTAAATATTACTGTAACGTCGTCTTGAGTTTCAAGAATATTATTATAGCTATTGCTGCTTTGATGATAGTTGTTGAACTTATCCTTGTTTTTAGTGTCTCCAGGTAGTTGCCTTAGCTTAACTTCTAGATTATTGCTAAAACGTAGATGTTCATTTTTATCAGTTTTTTCACCTATATCAGTATGCACGTCTGCAACACTTTTAAAATATAGCTTTTTGACATTCTTGGTATCAGTTATGGATGTACTATCCCAAATCCAAAGTTGATCAGACTTTTTATGGATTATGGGTTTAGTAATATTATCCTGCTTTTCATTCATTGTTCTTTTCATGTTTCTTGTTAATACATTTATTGCTCTTGGAATTAATGATTTTAGTTTATCCATATCTATGTCTATCCTGGATAATGCATCTGCATTCGTATTCATTTTCCCCTGTTTGAATACTATTTTAAAATCATAATCCATTAAGTCGAGTCTTATGCGGGTTAGTTTAGACGAAGGATTTTTATGTGTAAATAAATTTACTAGTGGCCGGTGGTCCGTTACCACTGTAAACTTTCTTCCATATAAATATGGTCTGAAATAGTTAATACCCCAATGGATTCCTAATAATTCCTTCTCAATGATAGGTTTGTTAACTTCATGCTTATTCAAAGTTCTGCTCGCATAACATATCGGATGCTCATTTTTACCTTCTCCTTGGGACAAAATTGCTCCTAAGGCATAGTTTGATGCATCTGTAGTCAGTATAAATTCTTCGTTGAAATTCGGATATTTTAGTATTGGAGGATTTATTAACTTCTTTTTCAAGGAATTGAACGCATTATTACAGTTCTCAGACCATTCGAATGTAGTGTTTTTCTTCAATAAGTTATTTAATGGCTTAGCTATCTCAGCAAAGTTCGGAATGAAACGTCTATAGTAATTGCAGAACGCTACAAAACGTCTAACTTCATCACTATTTTTAGGTATTGGATAATTTAAGACGGTGTTTATGCTTGTTCGGGTCGGTCTTTATTCCTTTATAAGTAATTAAGTGTCCTAAATAAATTACTTCTTCACTCAAAAATTTACATTTTTTCGGATTTAACACTAGATTATACTCTCTTAAACGTTGGAAAACTTTTTCCAAATTATTATTATTATTATTATTATTATTATTATTATTATTATTATGATGACTACATCCGTGTACAATAATATCATCCACATAGAGAAATGCATTTGTATCCAACCCTGTTAAAGCAATTGTCAACATTCGCTGAAAACTATTGGTTGATATTTTTAAACCAAATGGTAATCGCTTGAACTGAAAATGTCCTTTATTTGTAGAGAATGCTGTAAGATGCCTAGAATCTTTTTCTAGTTCGATTTGATGGAAGGAGTTGGTCATATCCAATGTGGAAAAATACCTCGCTCTTCCTAACATGTCTAGTACGTCGTCAAGGCGTGTGAGCGGGAATTTATCATCCATTATACGTTTGTTAAGTTGACGAAAGTCGACTACTAACCTCCATTTCTTTTCATCACCATTATTATTCTTTTTTGGGACTATTAAAAGAGGTGAGTTGTATGGGCTTACAGAAGGTTCAATTACATTTTGGTTTTTTAGTTTTTCGACTTCCTTGTGGATTTCATCAATTTGTGTGTTTGGTAGTCTATAGTTTTTAATATATACCGGTGTATTATCATTTAGTTTAATGGACTGCTTATTGAAATTATTAGTGGGCAAAGCTTCATTTTCCAAATGGAATATATCTTGATACTTTTTACATATATCAATTATACTTTCTTTAGCAGTATTATCTAATCCACATAAGTTTAACTGTTGTAGTACTTTTTTAGTTCTTGATGTTGATTTATTTATATCCTTGTTTATTTTCAGAATTGTATAATTTTTCAATGGTTCTGTTTTAGGCGAGAAGTTTGTGACCGTTACTGGTGATTACAGGTGTTTAATATTTTAACATGTGATATACCATTAGCAGGTACGATGGTGTTTGCTATATGTACCCCTTTTGATATTTCCTGATTTAAGATTACACTGTCTTCTTTGAGATCTAGTGTTATCGCGTGTATCATTTCGCATCTTGCTGGAATATTAATATTTGTATTTTTACAGTAGTCTCTCATAGGAATGATGATTTCTTCTATTTCAGTGATAAATGTTATAGTGAAAGTTTCATAGTCAATTTTTGACAGGAATTTCATTAGAAAATCTCTGCCTATTATCCCATCTGTTATGATAGGTAGGTCTGAACTTGTAAGATGAAACGTGTGCTTCATGCTGATTCCTTCATAGTTTAAATTTAATTCTGTTTGTCCTTTGGACCGGATTATTGTGTTTGTTAAACTGGTTATTTCGCAAAGATCATTATTGTTTATGTAGTAATCTGATATTAAGTGCTCTTTACATATTGAAATATCAGCTCCTGTATCTATTAGAAAGGACAATTTATTTTTAGATTTGCTTTCTGTGAGTATTACATAATTAGTTGCATATTTGTTAAGGTACAACGAATCTAGTTCAGTCTTCTTCCAGGACTGAAATTGTTGCTTTGGTTTCTCCGAAAATTTGAGTTCCCCACTTTCTTGGAGTTTTGAAAGCTTTCAGTACTAGCTCCATTATTATAATAATTACTAGTATGAAATCTGTTATTATTTCTGTTATGGTTATTATGATTATTATTTCTATTATGACTATTATTTCTATTACTATTAATGTTTATTGTATCATCATTATTGTTGTAATGATTTCTAAAGTTATGTTGGTTGCCATAACTATTGAAGTTGTTGTTTTTTCGATTGTTAGAGTGATTTCTGTTGTTATATTGTAAGTTATTATTGTTGAATTGCTTTCTCTATTAGAATAATGGAAGATTTTTTGTTCTCCATTCATTGGTCTTTCCACTAGTTCAGCTAATGCTGTTGCTTCTGCAAAAGATTTACACCTAGCCGCAAAAATCGTAGGCTTAAAGATGTCATTTAGACCATTCTGAAATGTTGTCAAAGCAAATTTATCATTCAATTTGCAAATTGTGTCTTTACTATTAGAGCCTAACTCTTCTATCTGCAAGGTATTTAAATCTGCAATTAGCAATGCAATTTTATCTGCAAATTCCTTAACATTTAAAGTGTTTTGTCTTATTGTCGACAGTTGTCCATGTATTCCTTGGGGAGTCTTATTTAACTTAAAAGTTGTTTGTATTCTATTTCTAAGCTCTACTAGAGTGTTTGGTGCTGTATAAGCAGCTAATCTAGTTTTGGTTTTCGTAGTAATTTTTGCGCACCATATAAAGTCAATCAGTTTTGTTTTACCTTCTTCGTTCAATGTGTCATGGTATAGCTCAGTAATTTTTAAAAAATTCTCTGTTTCGCGAGGATCTCCATTGAACTGAGGTATAATCTTGATGGCGGCTAGCAAATCAAAATTTGCTGTAGCCATTTTGTTTATTCCGTAGGTTGCTTCTTCGTATTCAGATTCAGAGCCGTCCTCTAGCATATAATCTTTAATATATTTGTCAATTATGCTAAAAGTTTTAGTATAATTGTATTCGAAGCTTTGCGTTATTTCTTCTAGTTCTCTTTCTTTTAAGGTTGCTGCTTGGATAAGCTCTTTGAATCTTACGCTTAGTTGTTTGGGATTAACTTTCTTTTTTAATATACTTTTCGCGGAGAACTGTCTATTAGGGTTTTTTTTAAAGGTGTCTAACAATTTTTCTAAGTTGACCAAAGTTTCATTTATTTCATTCATCTGTCAGAAAATCCTACAATGTTTTAATTCAGGTATGAGTTCGATATTTTAATTGTTTTTGTGAAGGTGAAGAAAGAGAAAATGACCCAAGTTTAATGAAAAGGAGAAGACAAATATAAAAATATAAAATTTTATGTTTTTAATTTCAATTTATTTATTCATTTATTCAATTAAGTAAAATGTGATGCCATGTAATATTAGGTTTTATACATTTTAATTCAAAAAAAAAATTTTTTTGTGTTAATTTTACTTGTTTAATTTTGATTAATATAATAAATGTTTATTTGGTCTGTTTATGTGCCTTATTCTACTTAATTCTAGATGCTTTATTTTCTTGACGAATGTTGCCCTCAAGTGTTTGTCAGTCGTTATAGCCAGAATCCTGTGCAGCTCTCCTAGCTCTCTACGTATATATACTAATTTTCCTCCTCTCTGCTTTTCTGGTATATCTGTTGATGTTGGTTTTGATGATGCTTGATGTTTACGTTTCGCCTGTCGTTGTCTATATTGTTCAATAGAAATAGGTCGTGGTCCAGCTTTCGGATTGTTATTTAGTTCCTCTATTAAGGCTGCTGGTAGTTTTAGTCCTATTTTGTCTTTTTCTGTTAGTAGGTGATAAGGCTTCTGTCCAAGATTATGCAGTGTTTGTGTCGATTTTGATGATCTTAATGATGTTGTCGCAGATTTCGATGATCTTTTCTTGATGATGTTGTCGCCGATTTTGATGTTCTTGATGATGTCAAAGATTTTGATGATCGCAAATTCGATGTCCTGTCATGGTTGCCATGTAATATACGATTATTTTATATAGAAGTTTGTTATGTTTTCCTTTATTATTTTGCCCTAGAAGGCAGTATACAACTGGCAATATCTGCCGAAGTTTTTATATAATATGCCCTAGAAGGCTGAATATAAATGGCAATAATGCCTAAGTTATTTAATTAATGATTGAAATTCAAATAATTAATTTTAATACTTTATTTAAGATGCCGAACTAGGCTAAATTGCCGAAAAAGGCTAAATACAAAAAATGCCGAAACAGAGGCTAGCACAGTGATTACCACACTGAAATTCAATACAAATTTCAAGTGCTTATATACCCATTTATCTAGCGGTTACAATTCTTAATCCTATATTCGAATTCAAATCTGAACAGCAACAATTTTGTATTCAAAATTTTGTTTACAATAGATTCAACTGTTCTAGATCAGAAATTGAATTCTTTCCCACGAAAAAGCAACGGAAAGCTTGCTATACAGCTCAAGCTCCATGGGAAAGCATTCAATTGCTAACAGCTGCAATTATTACATATAATTGCAATATATATATATATACATCACACACAAGACCCAAACTGGTCTAAATGCCCGTGGCTAAAAAGCCTATTCTTTTTATTTTTCAGAATAGCTTTTCTTGTTTGTGTCTTGGATATGTGGACATATAATTCAATTTAAATAATATTTTAAATTGTACATTATTATTCAAAATTATTAGTTGTTTTTTTTTTTAAAACTTATACACATATATTGTTAGTACACTACAATATTGAAGAAAATTAATTAATAAAATAATATTTAGAATTTAAGTCTTATTTAAAAAAAGAAAAGATCTATAAAAAAAAAAAATTCAACAATTGCTACAAATCATAGCAATTATTAGCAAAAATAAAAAAAAACTGAATAGCAAGAGGCATAAATAAACACTAAAAAATCAACTTTAAACAGTAATAATAAAAATTAGCAATATTTAAGTTTGACTCACAATAATAATCAAACAAAACTAATATAGTCAATAATAATAGAGAATATTCCACTAAAAAAAGCAACCTACATTAAGAAAAACTTGTCAACCAGGTTTTGATACACCCATTCAATATGATTGAATTGGCGTCTGTAGCCGCTACTGTAGCAGCTACAGACGCCGCTACTGTAGCAGCTACAAACGCCGCTACTGTAGCGGCTACAGACGCCTTGGTCTGCGCTAGGCTTAACGGGGCAAAGCAACAAAACCGTAAATATAAAAGTTACATATACGTGTATATAAGGAAAGAAAAAAAAAAAAATTTTTTTTTTGATATTTTTTTCTAATTACTAAACTAAATATACAATAGAAGAATCTTAAGGAATTATCGAACATCAGAATAAGGCATAAAACTGAAGACAAATACAAATAAATCAGCGAATTTATTTTCTTCAATTAATCAATTTTGGTTCTATTTAATTTTAAAAAGAAAAAAGTGTTTTTTGAATTAATTCTATTAGCTTATTTATTAGATTTTGATTTATATATTGTTATTTAAATGCGAAATAAAAATAACAAATTAAATGCTTTATAATAAGAAATTAAATTCGTAAAAATAAGCAATTTATACGAAATATTTAAATTAATAAAAATAAGGGCAAACATAGTATAAAATAAATTAACAAAGTTAATATATATTATGTTAAATTTAAAAAAAAAATATCCACACTAGCCTCAACCTAATCATATTTAAATAAATAATTACTTAAAATTAAAATATATATATATTTTATATACAATATACCTTATTTTATTGAATGAATGAAGAATTTTTGGAATAAAAATATATATTTTAAAATATATTACATAAAACCCAAATACTGAATTGTAAAATTGCTCAATTTTGGGAAAAAATTTATTATTAAAACACTATTCAATGCCCAAAACCCGGCTGGGTAGTTGTACAGACCCTAAGACCCAAAACAAATCTGAAGAAATTAACGCTATTAAAGACTCCCTTAAAATGAATACAAAACAAGGTGATAATAACATTGATCCAAATACTGAAAAAGAAACTAAAACAGAAAAATCCTCTAATAGGCATACTACTATAGTAGACCTTTATACCTTATTCAAGTTTGTTAAACCTTTCGATGGAGATAGAGAAAAGTTATTACCCTTTTTAAATACAGTGGATTCTGCGTTCAATATCGCAACCCAAGATCAAGCCAATATTCTATTAGCGTACACTAAAGCCCAATTAACTGGTAAAGCCGAATCAGCCTGTGCAAATCACGTCTTTGACACATGGGACTCATATCTTAAAACATTATATTCTGATAAAAAACATTATGGGCACCTATTGATGGAACTACTAAACTGCAAACAACAAGAAAATGAGGGCATATCCCAATTTATGGTAAGGTTAGAAACCATTTTAAAGCGTGTATTGTCTTCCATACACCAATCGAATAAAAATCCTATAGAACTACCTGGTAGAATTGCAGCCATGAATGACATAGCCTTACAAACATTTATTCTCAATGTAAAAACAAATATTAGTCAAATGCTAAGAGCGCGAGATACTGAAACTTTGAACGAGGCATTTAATATCGCCATTGAAGAAGAGAAAGTCCAACTTTTAATCAAGGAACAAAAGCAATCGCAAAGAAACTATAATTCTAATTATTACCAGTCTAAACCTTCCAATAGGGGTGCTTACCCTACTATAGCCAACAAATCGTCACGAAATTCAAATTTTAAACCAATTTTTAACACTACAAATCCAAACCCTAAATTTTGTCACTTTTGTAAATATACTGGACACGACATTAAAGAATGTAGGAAAAAACTGTATTATGAACAGAATCAACAAAATAAAAGAAGTTCAACACCAATGCAACCAACTAATAATAGAACTTCGGGAAACTTGCATCATCTCGAGACAGTGGCAGATATGTCTGGAGAGGAATTTCACTGCAGAACAGATCTAGTGCCTACACAAGAAAATAACATATTTATCAACATTGCCAGTAATGAATCTAAGACTGGAAAATTTAAATTGTTAATCGATTGTGGAGCAAGTGTATCAATTATAAAACGGGATCATTTGGACCCTAAATTAATTTGTTTTACTGACAAAATTCTCAATTTGCGTGGTATCGACAATAATGATGATCACACAAATTTAAACCTACACAAATTTAAACCTACATTTCAAAGACCATATAATAGAACACAAATTTCATATAATTACCATCTGTACCATCTGTACCATCTAATATTCCATATAACGGTATTTTAGGAAACGATTTCCTAGAAAGAAACAATGCAATCTTGAATTATTCCAATTGTGAATTAATCATAAAACCTAACAGCCAATTGACCACCAAGGTCAGTTTTTACGCCACAAATTCCAATCAAATGGTATTACCAGCGCGGAGTCAAACTGTGGTAGAACTTAATATTGGCAACCCCGAGATTCAAGAAGGAATATTGCCAGAAATTAAAATACTAGATGGTGTCTATTTAAGCAGGGCAATCACAAAAGTAAACAAAAACTCGAAAGCTCTTGCTACTATTTTAAACACCAAAGACAGGGATGTTTTAATATCAAGCTCTCTTGTTAACCTTTCACCAATTCCCAAACAAATTCATATATTAAACGGTTCACAGCATTCTAAGGTTCAAAAAATGGAGTCAATTATTTCCAATTTAAGATTGGACCATTTAAACTCAGAAGAAAAGGACAGTATAATCGATATTTGCACTAGATTCAACGACGTATTTTATATAAAAGGAGATACTCTTACTTCAACGCAAGCTACAAAACATAAGATAAATGTCCAAAACTCAATTCCAATTGTTAGCAAAACATATCGATATCCAGAAGTACATAAAGAAGAAGTTAAAAACCAAATTAATGAAATGTTAGAACAAAAAATTATCAAACCTTCACAATCTCCGTGGTCTTCTCCGTTATGGGTAGTGCCAAAGAAGACAGAGGCAACAGGTAAACGGAAGTGGCGTATCGTAATTGACTGCAGGAAATTGAATGGTGTTACTGTTGGTGATTCTTATCCATTACCTAACATCACTGAAGTACTGGATCAATTAGGCCATAGTGTCTATTTTTCAACTCTAGACCTGGCATCTGGATTTCATCAGATTGAGATGGAAGAAAGCGACAAAGAAAAAACTGCATTCTCGACCCCTTTAGGGCATTATGAATACAATCGTATGCCATTTGGTCTTAAAAATGCACCCGCTAACTTTCAAAGGTTAATGAACACAGTCCTTTCTGGATTACAAGGCCTCATTTGCTTCGTTTATTTGGACGATATAGTTATTCATGCTTCTTCTATAAAGGACCATGAAGAAAAATTGTTGCAAATTTTCCAAAGGCTACGAGCGAACAATCTCAAGCTACAACCTGATAAGTGTGAATTCCTTCGAAAGGAAGTTGCTTATTTGGGACATGTGGTATCTCAGGAAGGATTGAAGCCTAATCCTGATAAAATCAAGGTTATTAATGAGTTTCCAATTCCGAAAAACCAAAAGGAAGTTAAATCTTTTTTAGGATTAGTCGGATATTATCGAAGATTTATAGAAAATTTTAGCAAATTTTCAAAAACACTAACCAGTCTTCTTAAGAAGGGAGCAAAATTCGAATGTTCTTGCGAACAAGAAAACTGTTTTGATCTTTTACGAGCAAAACTTACGCAAGAACCTATTTTACAATTTCCAGATTTTACCCGAGAATTTCTGGTTACAACTGATGCATCTAATTTTGCAATAGGGGCTATTCTTTCGCAAGGCACTATAGGCAAGGATCTGCCCATCTCTTATGCTTCTAGGAAATTAAATAAAGCAGAGATTAACCAAATATTTAAAATTACAACGGATCATCGACCATTAATTTGGTTATTCAATTGTAAGGATCCCGGATCAAGGCTTGTCCGTTGGTGCCTCAAATTAGAAGAATATGATTATGAAATTGTTTATAAACAAGGAAAGAAAAATGGGAATGCTGATTGTTTGTCCGGGGTAGTTACAGATATAAACGTAGTGAGAACCTCTAAAGATACTTACGAGGATTATATTAAATTTCAATCTTGTTCAAAAATGCCTAAAATATTCGATTTTAATGAATCACCTACACATTTAACAAAATCAAACGATCATATTGCTTATATAACAAGCACCGACTTAGAAGATGATAACAAATATTTTTCTGAGCTAATAGCTATCTCCAAAAATGAACAACAAGTTCGAAATTTCCCTCATAGAAACAATTCCGTTTATACGTCCAAGAACACCAAAACTGGTAAAAACATATACCATTGTTTTATAAAAAATTTTCATTGGGAAAAAGCTTCATACGAAGACTTTTTCAATTGTATACAAATCCTAAAAAAAAAATTACTTCAACAAGAAATTAGTTCGATATCCTTCCCCGATTTTCAGGATCGAGCAAACCAATTCATATATGAAAAAATTAAAACGATCATTCAATATGTTTTTAGAAATACAAAAATTAGAATCACTATACATCAAGGAATTATTTCGACACCTACTGCTAACGAAATTCCTATAATTTTAAAGGAATATCGTAATGATCCACATTCTGGTCACTCTGGGCTTCACAGAACTTATAATAAAATAAAACAAATATACCATTGGAAAAATATGAGTAAGGATATAAGTTCCTATATTAAATCCTGTGAGTCGTGCCAAAGAAATAAAACTCTAAGAAGAAAATTCAAGGCACCAATGGAGATAACTACAACTTCTACTAAACCTTTTTCTAAATTAAATCTGGACGTAATTGGCCCTCTGCCTATCACGGAAAACGGAAATAGATTTGCTGTTACAATGCAAGATGATCTCACAAAATTTTCACAAGCTTATCCTGTTCCTAATCATGAGGCTAAGACAGTCGCTAAATGTTTACTACATTTTATAAGTCATTTTGGTATCCCAAATACAATCTTAACTGACCAAGGATCAGATTTCCTTTCCGATTTACTTAAAGAATTTTCGAAACTATTCCATATTAAACAATTGAAAACTACAGCTTTTCATCACAAAGTAATGGCGCACTAGAAAGGTCCCATTCAACTTCAAAAGATTATTTGAAACACTATGTTGTAAAAACTACAATGATACGTAGGCGTAAAAAAGTAAGATGACAAGTAGGCATGACTTTACATGTCAATGAATTTTAAAAAAAGTAATTATTAAAAAATATTGTAGAAAGGTTTAATAATAATAATATTTGCATACTTATTGCAAACATTTTTGGTCCTTCGAGCCGGATCTAGTGACTTATGTGAAGTAAATTACAGTTAAAATATTAAGGAAATTCATCACGAAAAATGGAAGGTATGTATAAAAAGAGAGGAATACTGAAAGGGATGATTACAAGATTGGAAACATGTGCTTTAACTAACACAGAGTTATCAAGCCATGAAATTAAGATTAGATTGGAAAAACTTGAATCCACCTTTAATGAATATGAAGAATTACAAACCCGAATCGATATGGAAATAGAATTAGAAGATGATGAATATAGAATAGAAGTGGAAAATAAATATTTTAATACCAAATCAAATTTTATAGGTAAGTTAAGTGTGTGGTATTAAGTCCACATTTATTAAATTAATTGTTTTTATTTTTCTACACTTTTCTTACAATAAAAAAAAATAATTAAATATTTTTAAGTAATAATATAAAATATTTAAAAATTGCTAACTGCAAAAATATTTTTTAACTAACTTTTATTTGTAATATGTCAACCAAGTAAACAATCGAGGCTTGCTTGACATATTACAAAAATTTACAAAAACTTAAAAACTACTACGTTTTGTTTTTTTTAATGAAATTATTAAAAATAATAATTTTAATGTCGCCACATTACTCCCCCACCAGATGAACTGTAAGTTAATCGATATTATTTTAGTTTAGTATTTGAGGCGAAATTAACCTTTTTTTTTGAATAACAATCAGCTTTGGAATCTGTTGGAGAAGGAGGAGAGTCAATCAGTGAAAAGTAATAAGGTTTCAAACGTTCAACAGAGATTTTAACGTCTTTCCCTTTTATTTTTACCGTAAAACAATGTTGGCCACGAGAGACCACAGGAAAAGGTCCATCATAAGGGCTTTTCAAAGCTAATTTAACAGGGGATTTAATGAAAACATGTGAACAGTCGTCCAATTTTTTAAATTTAAAATATTTGTTATTGGAGTGATCTGAAGCTTGAACAGGACGTATATTGCTAAAAATATTCTGCAACTTAGTAACAAAATCGGATTGAGATAAATTCTCTACAGATTTCTGTAAAAAATCTCCAGGTAATCTGAGCGATTCTCCGTAAACTAACTCTGCAGGAGTAGCTAAAAATTCTTCCCTAAAAGTAGTTCTAAGCCCCAACAGAACAAAAGGAAGTGATTTAGACCAAGCTTGCTTACCATGGGCCATCAAAGTAGTTTTAAATGTCCTATGCCATCGTTCTATAAATCCATTTGATTTGGGATGATAAGGACTTGTGCGAACTCTTTTAAATCCAAACATTTTGGATAATTCCTTAAACAAGTTAGCTTCAAATTGTCGCCCCTGGTCAGTTATAATGATTTGAGGAATACCAAAACGTGCAATCCACACCCGACATAATGCCTCAGCACAAGATTCTGCTGTGCACTCAGTTAAAGGAATTGCTTCCGGCCATCTTGTATATCTGTCAATGATAGTCAGACAATAATGGAAATTTTCGGATGTAGGAAGCGGTCCAACAATATCCATATGGATAGTTGAGAAACGAGAAGAAACTGGCTCAAACTTCCTGGGGAAATTTTTAACATGTCGTGAAATCTTATTTTTTTGACAAGCTAAACAATCCCGGGACCAATTGTTACAATCCCTATTCATTAAAGGCCAAAAGAATTTGGAAGTGACCATTTTATTTGTTGCCCTAATACTAGGGTGTGCGAGGTCATGAACTGATTTAAAAACCTGAAGTCTGAACTCTTCTGGAATATAAGGTCGGACATTATTATTAGAAGTTTCACAGTAGATTCTTGAATTTGAATTAACAACTGGGAGCTTTGCAAATGTGAAAGCTTCGTTATTTTTAAGATCTTCCAAAATCTTATCATTCTCTTGTGCCGCAGCTATTAAATCAAAATTTAAGCTTCAATTTGATATCGGAAAAATTTGATACCTTTATAGATCGCTAAAAGCTCACGATCATAAGTGCTGTAGTTTTTTTGTGCTGCATTCAACTTTGTTGAGAAAAAACCTAAAGGTTGCCACGATCCTTGAACATGCTGTTGTAAAACAGCACCTATGGCAACGTCAGAAGCGTCTACAAAAAGTGCTAGATCAGCTGCAGGATCTGGAAACGCTAAAAGAGTTGTTTGTGCTAAAACAGACTTTAACTCATTAAATGACGCTATAGAGGTGGAATCCCAATTAATTTTTTTGTTTCCATCCTTCTTGCTTCCAACTAAAAATTTATCTAATAGCAACTGATGTTGCGCTGCTTTAGGGATAAAACGTCTGTAAAAATTTACCATCCCGAGAAAACGTCTTAATCCTTTTACAGTATCGGGACGTTGAAAATTTTTAATTGATTCAACCTTATCAGGTGATGGTTTGATACCATCTGAGCTAATAAGATGTCCAAGAAAATTCAAATTTGATTTCGAAAATACACATTTATCTGTATTAATAACCAAACCGTGCTCATGCAACTTTTGAAAAATGAGCTCCAGATGACTTAAGTGGTCTTCTTCCGATTTAGACGCGACTAAAATGTCATCCAAATAGGTAAAACAGAATGAAAAATCTTGAAATACCCAGTTGATAAACCTTTGGAAAGTTTGGGCCGCATTGCAAAGACCGAAAGTCATACGAGTAAATTCAAATAACCCAAAGGGGGTACAAATCGCAGTTTTTGGTATATCCTCTGGATCAATAGGAATTTGATGGTATGCCCTTTGTAAATCCAATTTCGAAAATATTTTACAATTTTGAAGATGATGCACAAAATCATGAATAAGAGGAATGGGGTAACGGTCCGGAATAGTGATTGCGTTAAGACGTCTATAATCTCCGCAAGGTCGCCAATCACCATTCTTTTTTAAAACCAGGTGAAGAGGCGAAGACCACGGGCTATTCGACGGTCTACATATGCCTTTGTCTAAAAGCATGTTAAATTCTTTTTTGGCAGCTAATAACTTTTCTGTAGATAGTTGTCTTACTTTAGATACAACGGGATTTCCCATTGTGAAAATTCTATGTGTTACATTATGTTTGATGGGCTTTGCACAGTTCAAGTCCTGAGTTACCTCATACCATTTTGTAAGAAGCTTTTGAATACCAAGGTCGGATGAATTGTCTAGTACTAGAGATAAATTTGAATGTAAACCTTTCGAAACTATACACAAAGAATTTATTGAAGTTAAAGGATCAATAATTAACTGTTTTGATAAATCTACAAGTAAACCATAATGGCTTAAAAAATCAGCACCAATGATTGGTTTAACTACGTCAGCAATTATGAAACTCCATGTAAAATTACGACGTAGCCCTAAATTGAGAGTTAAAACTTTACGACCAAAAGTATTGATTTTCGATGAATTAGCTGCAGAAAGTTTGAAGTTGGAAGGTGTAGGTCTACCCGTAGTTTGAATTGGAATCACTGAAACGTCAGCCCCAGTATCAATTCAAAAATGACGACCTGAAGATTTATCAAAAATTGTCAAACGGCTTGACAACTTGCCATTACCAACCACCGTTCGAGTTGACAGGCGATTTAGTTTTTTGACTTAGTTATAAATGCGCAAGGCTTAATGCATTTGGTGGCCTTATCCGCAAATTTAGCGTGATACCAGCATAAATTATCATTATTATTGCTTTTAAAGATATTCTTTGACTTAGAGCGGGATCTAGAACGTCTAAAATTTTGTTGTACGTTAACCTTTTGTTTTAACTCATTCAATCCGCTTGTTAATAAATCCAAACGTTCTAAAATCAAGTTAGTTTGACTAGTTTCATTAGTGCTGTTACATGAATAAACAATAGGTTTATTATAAACATCAGCGATTTTATCAGCACAATTTGCGAGCCTTGTTAAATTACCTGGATTACATGCTAAAATTGCCTGCATATTATCCGGAAGACGTTGCAACCATAACGAACGCAATAATTCTTCCGAAACAACACTGCCTCCTAGTTCTCGCATCTCTCTTAAGAACTGGGAAGGCTGTCTATCTCCTAAAGATAAATCACCTAAGAGTTGACTGAGTTTGGCAGTTTCACTAATTGATAGACGATTAATTAAATTAGTCTTTAAATGATCATATGCCTCACTAGCATGCGGGTTTCTAATAATATCACTGATCACTTGAATTATCTCTCCGTCTAAAACAGATAAAACATAATTGAATTTGGTTCGCTGGTCTGTAATTCTGGCGAGCTGAAATTGAGCTTCTAGCCTATCAAACCAAAATTGTGGGGAAGATTTCCAAAATGGTGGAGGTTTAACTGCGACAGCAGACACTGACGGTAAAATATCACCCACGAGATTGTTCATATTAAATGAAAAAACAAAACGTTCACAATATTAAAGTAATAATAAAATAAACAAAAGATAATTATGAAACAATTAAATAATTAATAAATGATTATAATAATATTAATTTTTAACACGCTCAGAGCAGCCTCACTCTGAGAAAAAGAAAGGCTTTGTCCCGTGTTAATTTAATATAATATAAGTTATATAAGTGTAGACTTAACTTGTATGATTCCAATAATTCTTGAAAATGAAATTCTTGAAATAGCTGGAATCTTCAACTTCTTTTGAATTTACGACGAATTGTCGTCTTGATTGTTTTGATTGAATCTTTATAATTGAAATTCAACTGTAGTAGTTGTCAGGATCTTGAAAATTGAAACTTGAGTAGCATCAACGCTAGAAACATTGAACCATGTTCAGAATGATGTTATATCCTTATTTAATGCTTCTGATACAAACGGTTGCTTTTGAATATTAACTTTAACATATTCAATAGAGATCCAATTTCTTTTGGTTGGAGTCACCAATATGTGGTGACTTATTGCTCCTTGTCGGGGTCACCAATATGTGGTATTAAGTCCACATTTATTAAATTAATTGTTTTTATTTTTCTACACTTTTCTTACAATAAAAAAAAATAATTAAATATTTTTAAGTAATAATATAAAATATTTAAAAATTGCTAACTGCAAAAATATTTTTTAACTAACTTTTATTTGTAATATGTCAACCAAGTAAACAATCGAGGCTTGCTTGACATATTACAAAAATTTACAAAAACTTAAAAACTACTACGTTTTGTTTTTTTTAATGAAATTATTAAAAATAATAATTTTAATGTCGCCACAAGTGCTATAGAAAATTCACAACCCCAACAAGGATTAGTTTCTGAAAGTGATTCAACAAGTGCAATTTTAAATTCAATTTCGCAACAAAAAGCGGCAGTCACTACGATCCTTCAACAATTTTCAGAAGGTCAAATTAATTCTAGGAATCAGACTGATACAAATCTATCTATACCTAATATCAAATTTCCAAGAATTAATATACCTTCATTTAACGGTGAATACGAAAATTGGCCATCGTTTCACGATTTATATGTATCGTTAACTCATCATAATCAAACACTTTCAGCTTCTGAAAAATTACAATATTTAAAGACATGTTTAACAGGCGAAGCTGCTTCACAATTAAAGCATTTTAAAATTACTGATGCCAATTATATAGAAGCCTGGGAACAACTTAAATCTACATACAACAAAGAAAAGTTGATAGTAGAATCACATTTAAAAATTATTTTTGAATCACCACAATTACAACAACAACCAAGTTCCGCATCAATTAGGAAATTGAGTAATATATTCAAAGAATCAATACACGCTCTTAAAGCTCTTGGTTATAATACAGGTACTTGGGACTGCTGGCTTGTATATTTATTAAATCAAAAACTAGATATAGAATCAAGAAAGCTATGGGCTAGATATTCAGCAGCTATTAACATACCAACTTTTACAAATATATTGAAGTTTCTTGATAATCGTGAAATTGAACAACGATGTTCTCAACAACCTACAAAGCAGAATAACTCAAAATTCAATTTTACAACCATTAAGAAGGTTAATACAATGTCAAGAGTTATATGTAATTGCTACAAGGATAGTCATTACATTTATAAATGTCCAAAATTCACCAGTATGAATAAACAGCAACGAAAGGAGTTCGTAACTTCAGCGTTCTTATGTTCAAACTGTTTGCGATATGGTCATGATAGTTCTACTTGTCAATCATCAGCATGTCGTATATGTGCACAAAAACATCATACGTTACTACATGAAGGTAAAGAACAAAGAATTCATACCAATAAACTTGAACTGATTCAAGGAACTACTGCAATCTTACCAACAGCCATTATTTATGTTGAAGATGCAACTAAAGGTCTAGAAGCTTGTCGTGCATTATTGGATTCAGGATCACAATCATCATTAATATCGGAATCTTGTATACAACGACTACAAGTAAACAGAAAAAAATCGAGAATTTTAGTGACTGGAATTGGAACAACACAAACCCATAGGTCACGAGGTTCAGTTAGTATTAAAATCAAATCAGATTATGCAACTGATTCTTTTGAAATTAACGCTATAATACTCAAAAAACTAACTAACCACATACCAGGATATAATATTGATAATTTATCTAAAACTAAATTACTTGGTCTCAAATTAGCAGACTCAAATATCAACGAATCTAAGTCCATTGACATAATATTAGGAGCAGATATATTTTTCAATGTACTTCGAAAAAATCAAATAAGAATATCGAAGAAAATTATTGCTCAAGAAACAGTGTTTGGATATATATTAACAGGCACCATGGAAAAATTGTCAAATCAATTATACCACAATTATTATGTACACACATTAGAAAGGATAGAGCAGTCGATCCGAAGATTTTGGGAGCTTGAGGAACTGCATGATATCAAGGATCATCTTACTCCGGATGAGCAATACTGTGAAGACCATTTCATTAAAAATGTTATAAGACAATCTTCAGGAAGATATATTGTGCGGCTTCCATTTAAAAATACAAAATCACAACTTGGTGAATCAAGATCTGCAGCAATTCGATCCTTATATATAATCGAAAGACGATTTGAAAGAGATCCTGAATATAAAAGACAATATACGGAGTTTATGGACGAGTATATACGACTTGACCACATGCAATTAACCAATGTAAATACTGCAGAAAAACAACGTTATTTCATTCCACACTATGCAGTAATAAAATCAACTAGTACAACAACTAAATTCCGAGTAGTTTTAAATGCATCAAAGCCGACAACGTCTGGTTTATCACTAAATGATACATTATATATTGGACCAACAATTCAAGAGGATCTCGTGTCATTAATTCTAAGATTTCGGACATACAAAGTAGCATTTATTGCAGATAGTGTAAAAATGTATAGACAGATCCTCATTGATCCTAGAGACACTTGCTACCAAAGAATTCTTTGGAGAAAGGATTCAAAATCCACCATCCAAGAATATGATTTGAAGACAGTCACATATGGTACAGCTGCAGCATCTTTTTTAGCAGTAAGAACATTGCATCAATTGGCAATAGATCACGGCCAACAGTACCCTCTTGGAGCCAAACTCTTACAATCAAATTTTTATGTTGATGACCTCATGGCAGGTACACATAGCATAAAAGATGGAATTGTGCATATAACACAACTAAGAAAATTACTAGAGAAAGGAGGTTTCAATATACGGAAGTGGTGCTCCAATTCTAATGAATTACTTTCACACATACCAACATAACTTCTAGAGAGTTCAAACAATACTAATTATTCCATAGATGGTGATCCAGGTTACATAAAAACTCTTGGTCTACTTTGGAATCCAAACAAGGATTGTTTTCACTTTTCAATTAACATTAACACTGATATAGTACATACAAAACGGGAAGTCTTATCAATGATGTCTCGTATATATGATCCACTGGGCTGGATTGCACCATTTATTATAAAAATAAAAATATTAATGCAAAGGATATGGATTGCTGGAGTATCGTGGGATGAATCTCTTCCACGTCCATTATATGATATTTGGAAAGAAATCCACCATGAATTACCAAATTTACAAGATATACAGATTTCACGTTGGACTAACTGTCAATACTCTTATGAGTTACATGTATTTGCTGATGCATCAGAAGCAGCTTATACTGTTAGTTGTCAAAGTATACATGCTTGGTTCTAAAACTCGTGTTGCTCCAATAAAACAAATAACGTTACCAAGATTGGAGCTATGTGCTGCATTACTTGCAACACGACTGGTAGCGAAGCTTGCAAAGAGTCTTAAATTAGAAACGGCAATCGTCCACGCATACACAGACTCAACAATAGTATTAAATTGGCTATCAGATCTTCCACGCAGATGGGAAACTTTCATTGTAAATAGAACATCAGCAATAATCTCTATTATTCCACGTTCTAATTGGCATCATGTACGCTTACACCAAACACTGAAGGAGCAACCGATCATAACTCTGAATGCGGAAGTATCAAAGAATAAAATCCAAACCATATACACAAACTTTGTTAAACTTGTGGACAAGTAAAAATTGGGACATCATCGCTAATTAATTTCCACTTTCTCATTGAACTATTTCTAAGCAATTTCGCCTTAACTACTAACCTCAAAAAATTGATAAAACAAATAAACAAGTTTTTTCCGTTCAAGAAACATGTCGACTGGGCAAACACCCTATTATCTACTAAAAGAACACCAGAAGATAGGCTTAACAGCCCCAACAACACCAAATCAACCACGATTAACGTACCAAGAGTTCCTGGAGAAGCAACGACAGGAACTTAATAAAGAATTGAAGGAAAAAGGGTAACACAACCAGCACCGATCCAACAAAAACCAAAGACCAAAAAGCCGCGTTGAGGCGTAACTGCCAAGATCCGTTGGGAGCTGGCAAACTTGCATCGAGTGTTAAGGATTACAGATGACCCCGAAATCAAACGAAGTTTAATTAAGCAAGTCAAACAACTAGAAGGAGTACGAGAACGGCATAAAAACAGGAATAAAACATCAAACCTCTGTACCACGCAATCGGTAGGGAATCATAATCCTGGTGTTATCCCAATTTCATGTGTTCCATCATCTATAGAAACAACATATGCAGTACCACAAAACCAGCAGGACACCTACAAGTACTATTAAGATGTCATATAAATTACTTTTTTTTGTATTCATTCAAATTTTTTTTGGAGGGTAAATTAAAAATTATAAACTACTTTGCATTTACTTAAGATATTTAATTTTTCTAATTAAGGGGGTAAAATAAAAGTGTGTATTATATTGAATTCATTTAAGTAATTTATTTTTTTTTTTCTGTTAATTAAGGGGATGAAAATATTGTATACTACATTATTGAATTTATTTTGTATAGTAATTAAGGGGGATAATATACTAGTTAATAATATTTTTTAGGAGTAGTAATAAATTTAAACAAAAAAAAAAAGTGTGGTTTTAATTGTTCTCTTCACAAGTAAAAAAAAAAAAAAAAAATTATATACCCATTCAGTCTCGTTTTTTCCCCCGAAAAAATGTTTTAATTAAGGGGGGAGGAATGTTAAGTGTCAATAGATAGAGAAATTAATTATTTAATAGGCCTAAAGTTAATAAATTAATTAATTTTCTAAATAAATTTAAAATTAATTATGGGCCATCTTGAGAAAAAAAAAAAATAATAATAAAAGTAAAAGAATTTATTCACTACGGCCACCAATACACATATAGTAATTTAAGTAAAAAGGCTGATCTTCATTATCTTCTTCTGATCTTCTGATTGTCGGTAGGGGTTGTATTTGTAGTTGGAGCGGTGATTTATTTTGTTTTTTCTTAACACAGGATAATATTATTTTGATGGCTAGGATGAGGAAAATTAGTAGTATTATTGTTAGTAGGATACTGTTAACGTTACTATGGGTTCTATGGGTCTCCATTTTCCGACTTAGTTCGGTTTGCATGAGATTTTTGGAAAATTCATTTAAATCTTCGCTGTGAGATTTTAAAAGATCAGAAATTTTGTTAGTTTCTATGATTTTTAGGGTTCCTAGGTTTTCGAATTTATCCTGTAGCGGGTGTGATGTGTTAAAAGGAAGAATTTTGGGTAGGTTAGTGTGAACGGTTTGGATGGATATCTCGGTGTTTGTGTTGTCGGTGTAAAGGATTTCATGAAAGTTTATTGTGAAAATACATGGTTTAGTTAACGTTAGTATTGCTGTTCCGAGGAGGGTTGTGATTTTCAGATTATTTTGGCATTGTATTCGAAGAAGTTTAGGTGCGTGGAAAATAAAGAGCCAGGAATTCTTGGCTGAAAGTTTGGTAAGTATTTCTGGATTACCCTTGATGATGCGGTGATTGCAACTGTTACTGTTAGGATTGTTGTTAATGATATTCGAGATGCAATCCTTGTCGTCAAACCCAATGTTTTTAACTTGAGTTTGCTTGCAAACGTGTAAGTTTCTAAGATGGAGAGTATGTATTTGTTCACAGTCGTGGTTAAAATCTGCGTATGTATACTTTAGATAAGAATGATTTTCGTTGTTTCTAATGAGGTATAGAGATTCAACATCAATTATCAATGTGGAGTTTGATTTCTGGTTTATGGGGAGTGGATAAATGCGTTGGATTTGATGTTCCGTTGCCTCCACTAAAGTAATCTCTATTTTTATGTAAATCCTGGAGTTATTCCTTAGGAATTGGACTCGGGAAAGTTGTGAAATTGTTTGGAGTTCCCTTATTATTTCGTGAGTGTGGAAGTTATATTTGATTGTTGTGGTTAGGTTCAGGAAAGTCACCGGGTCTATTATCAATGGGTGAATTTTTCCCAGGGAGAGGGCGTTAAAGGTTACATATTGTTCCGTTAGGTGATTTGTGATCTGATGTAAAGTTAGTAGTATGAAGGCTATGAGCTCATTGGCATCTGTTTTTAAATGTATTAGATTAATTATTTTATTCTGGGAGATGATTTCCTGCTGGATGCGTTTCTCTAATTCCTGTGATCGTGTTAATAACCGATTTCCTTGTTGACTAATTTTTTTCAATGCTGATCCTAAAGTGTCGGTGGTGGATTTTACCAATGATATTTTCTTTTGCATCAAGTGTAAACTGTCGGTGTCATGTCTTTCTAGGGTCTCAAGTCTTTCGTAAATGTTTTCACTGTCATCGTTGTCCATTGTCCCAAACATGAATTTGGCTATTTTGCCGCCGAAGTCTATTAAACCACGTTTCTTTCGTCTATCACTGATAAGTGATTTTAGGCCCTGCAATTTCGTCTTAATTCCGCTGATAATGCCTTTTATTTCTTCCGTCCAGGAATGACATAGACTGTCGGCTTGGTATTCTTAGATGGGACTACAGATTTTTTCTACGTGGCTTTCGCAATTGTTGATGAATACTAGCGCTTCCTGCTCATTTATTAGTGTTCGTTGTGTAATGATTTTCCATGTTGATTTAAAGAAAATGGCTTTCCCGTTGTCCTCGAGGAAAACGGCTGTATTGTTTAAGGGTAAAATATGCGTTTGTAATCTCACTAATTTTAGGACGTATAAAATTATCAAGCCGGATGTCCACATGGTGTCTAGGAAAAAAAAAGAAAAATATGAAAAATGGGGGTTATTTGGTTCGTGCGTATAGGTATGGGTTCAAAGAGGTGAAAACAAGGGATGCCTGTCACAAATTGTGGCTATTTGTAAAGGATTGGTACTGAGCGAATTAGGATATTAAGAGTCATTTTTCCCCACCCAGAGACTGAAATATGAATGCAGGGTGATTTTGTTTGTTTAAATGTGCGTTAATATTTGTCATTATTTATTGCATATTTGTATAATATAATTTTTTTTTTTTTTTTTAAATTTTTCCTTTGTTTCGGATGATAGTCCGCATAGTATTGCCGGGAATAGAACCCATTCTGACCATTTTTCTTGAAGTATTGCTTTTTAAATTTCGTTCTCAGGATGTCAGTGTATGATGGTCCGTTTAGTTCGTTGGCATGCTTAAACGTTGCCAACTTTTCCGTTAATTCAAACCTCTGTTGTTCGGAGGGGTCTGCCTCTACTTCAAATGGTAGGTTTCTCCCATGGTATGTTTCTAATATCTTGGCCACATCTTCCAGCAACCAAGATTGACGAGGTTCTGGCACTCTTTGGCATCTCCGGCTTAATCTTGGAAAGTGTTTCCTTATAAACTTCTCTCGATGGTAATTGGTTCTTACATGGTGATCCATCTCATTCTCACTGGCCCTGATGCGACATAGTGTGCACTCATACCTGGTTAGATCGGTTTTTGCTTGCGTTAGAGCCACCACGTATTCAATACCGACATAACCTTCACCACTTGTTAGGTTTTCCATTATTTTCTTGGTGAAAAATTGCCTTTCCTCCTCTTCTGGTACGTCTGTTAAAAAGATTTTGTGAGGATATCCAAATGCGAAGTATATGAGGGGAACTTCCTTGGTGAACATTATGCATTCGGTCGTATGGAAAAACTTCTGTTAAGTGATGATTAGCGCTCCTGTTGAGTAAATTTCAGTGTCAGATTGCTTGGTAAGATTATTTAGTTTGGAAGAATTTATTATAATATGTTTATATGATTATGGAAAAAGAATGGAAAGTGTTTAGCTATGGGTACGGGAGTTAGAATAATTTCAAACGGTTGAGGTGGGCTCAGCGGAGTTTTCTGTACATCCTTATGGTGCAATCTACGTCACTATTGATTTTTACTACTTCGTAGGGACCTACCCATATGGAGGATAAAATATGCTTTTTGTTAGCATTCCGAAGTAATACTTTATCCCCTACGTGTATTGTGGGTGCTTGGGCGGTTTTGTCATATTGTACTTTAGATACTTCTTTTCTTTTGCGTAAATTTTCCCTGGCTTTCTGGTCAATGTTTCTCATTTTGTTTTGTACGTAGATGCAGTAATCATCAAAATTGTAAACTGGTTCTGGGGGTTTAGTGAGATTACTTGGAATAGGTCTTGTGAAACCGTATAGTGCGAATACTGGGGAAAATTTACTACTCGTATGGGGTGTATTGTTATATGCCATGGCCGCTTCACCTAACCAATCATCCCATTCTGTTGGGTTTCCATCTACCACATTTCTCAAATATTCGATTAGTGGTCGATGTGCTCTTCCTAGACTTCCATTTGCTTGGGGGTGGTAAGCGGTTGTTTGTATTTTCTTGATGTGTAGTAATTTGCAAAGCTTTTTGAATAAGTCACTCAAGAAATTGGTACCCTGATCAGTGATTAGCTTTGTTGGAACGGTGTAGCATTTCAGAATGATATTTTTGTAGAAACAGTCGGCCACCGTTTCTGCTTCGCAGTTTATTAGGGGGAAACAGTCCAAGATTTTAGTTAAATCGTCCTGAAACGTTAATATGTATTTGTTTCCGTTATTTGATATTGGAAGTGGACCGACTATATCTAAATAAACCTCTCAAAAGGTTGTTCCGCAGTGTCACTAATGACCATAGGCATTTTATATGCCTTACTTGATTTATTTTGTTTGCATTTAGTGCAATTTTCTATGTGTTGTTTGATATCCTTGTACATATTGGTCCACTTATAATGTTGCCTAATTCTTTGATAGGTTCTTTGTATCCCCGAGTGTCCTCCTAACGGAGTGTCGTGGTAATCCTTCAGTATTGTTTCTATGTCAGCTGGATCTGATATCTCTATGGCTTTATTATCTAAGGATTCTGGTAAAATAACATCGGCTTCGGACTTGGATTCTGGTTCCAATCGGTTTACTTTCTCCTCTTTATCTAAACTGTCTGGCAATTCCTCCGGGGAATTGGACTTAGATTTGCAGAGGTTTTCTTTTGTCTGCTGCGCTTCTCGCCTTTTTTGGGCTCGAGTAGTCACGAGACATTGTTTATCCTTTTGTGTTGATGGGCTTTTATCCTGGTCTTCTTTATTATTGGGGGCTTCCCGGAATAGTTGCTCGTCCCCAGCTGTCAAAGGGGATTAGATTGTTGGTGAGGGATGGTATTTACTTCGTTGGTGATTCGACTGAGAGTGTCTGCATTTTTATTGTATTTCCCCGGTTTGTATTCTATTGTGTAGTCATATTCGGAGAGTTTATGGTGGAAACGAACCAGTCGTGAAGTAGGATCTTTTACGTTGAAGACTCCTTTTAGAGGTTTGTGGTCAGTATAAACGGCAAATTTCCGTCCATATAGGTAACAGCGGAAATTTTTTGTGGCCCATACTATTGCCAATAGTTCTCTTTCTATTGTGGAATATCTTCGTTCTGCTCCGTTTAGGGTGCGACTGGCGTAGGCTATGGGTTTGTCGTTTCCTGTTTCTCCTTGGGAAAGAACGGCTCCAAGTGCGTCTGCACTTGCGTCAGTGGTAAGGGTGAAGGGTAGGGTAAAATCCGGGTAGATTAAAAGAGGTGGAGATATCAGCAATTTTTTTAGAGTTTCGAAGGCTGTTTCACAGTCTTCTGTCCATTTGAATTTGTAATTTTTTCTGAGGGTTTTGTTAATGGGTTCTGCGATTTTGGAGAAGTTCGGAATAAATTTTCGGTAGTAATTTGCGAAACCAAGGAAAGATTGTACTTGTCGTATGTTCTTAGGGCGTGGGAACTTTTGTACACACTTGACCTTGTTGGAATTGGGTAATGCTCCTTGTGGTGAGCACTTGTGTCCAAGATAAGTGATCTCTTTTCTCAAGAAATGACACTTTTCGGGTTGGAGTTTAAGATTGTGCTCTCTTAATCTCTGGAAAATAGCTTCTAACTTATCATTGTGGTCCTTAATGCTTTTACCATACACCACAATATCGTCCAAATACACGAAGCACTTGAATCCTTGCAGACCACTTAGTACTATGTTCATCAAACGCTGAAAAGTTGCGGGGGCTCCCTTGAGTCCAAATGGCATTCTGTTGATCTCAAAGTGGCCTTGTGCCGTGCTGAAAGCGGTTTTTGCACGATCTTTTTGGTTAACGCATACCTGATGATAACCACTGGCCAAGTCTAAAGTGGAAAAATAACGCGAATGTCCCAATTGATCTAAAATGTTGTCAATGCGTGGTAGTGGAAAAGCATCTCCGATAGTTAGTTGATTTAACTTCCGGAAATCTACGACTACACGCCATCTTTTATCACCATCTGGGCTGTCCTTCTTGGGAACTACTAATAAAGGGGAGTTCCAGGGGCTTTTACTTGGGACTATTATGTCGTTGTTCAACATTTTTTCGATCTGTTCGTTGATTATTTCCCGTTGCCTCTCGGGTAAACGATACATTTTCTGATTACTCGGGCTTTCATTAAGTTTAATGGGTATTTCATTGCTAAGGGTGGATGTATGGGTTAAATTATCTCCAGGTAAGTGAAATATGTCGGTATAGTTTTCACATAAGTCTTTTAATGCTCTTAGTTCCTCTTTATTCAGGGTTTGATCCAAATCTAGGTTGTCGTAAAGTAGTTGGGCCCTATTATTGAGATTAACTGACTAATGTTCCAGAGAATCTTCGTATTGTGAGTTAAAAGGTCGTATGTTGAAATTATTTAAAGAGAGTAGTCTAGGTTTGATGGTTGTTAGAATTTTGTCGTTATCGTCAACATTTACTATGGGTATTACCATCCGATTATTCATGGCTTTTATTATGCAATTTCCGAGATAGACACCTTCCGTTATTTTTTGTTGAGGGCATATAAATTCTCCTTCCTTTTCTGTATTTATTTGTAGAATGTTCTCAGTTCGTCCCGGTATAATGATTTTTCCCGGGGGTTTGAGCTTGTCAAGCCTAGCAGACGATGGAGCGTTACCACTTTTGATGATGGTAAGCTTTGTCTTGTGGCCTTGTGTCTTTTCCTTAGGCTCCATTTCTACCGTGAGTGATTGGGTTTTGCGTCTTTGGGTTATTGGATGAGGGTGTTGCCTAATTTTGAAAGTTTGATGTTTGTCTAGAAAAATCCTTAGTACTTTCCTTGCGAGGGAGAGCCGAAGTTGGATGGTTGGATATTGGGATACTGAGGATTTCCTTGTGTTCCTTGCGAGGGAATGTAAGAACTTGTCTTGGTCCTTCAATATTACAATTCCTGCGTAGGAAATCGTACCCTAATATGCCATCTCCTGGTATGTTTACCCTTTCGTCTAGTACGTGCAATTCACAGCGTAAAGGGGATTTCATTAGTATTTTACCGGTGCACTTACCTTGTGTGGACCCCATCCCAAAGGCGATGGAAATTGTCGTCACATCTTGGGTTATAGGGGTTGAATGTTTGATTATAGTTTTTTTTATAAAACTGCATTCTGCACCGGTGTCGATTATTAAATCGGCTTTTCCTCCTTTTACTATGTCGATCGGTATAAGAGCTGTACATATTTTAGATGGACTGGGCTGACATCTGCTGGTCGCTTCAGACTTTGGATGGCAGCCCTGTTTTAGTTTTCCGACTGTGTATTAACTAGCGGATGTTGTGGTTGTCTTGGGTCGGTCCTTGACTCCCATTGTTTCTTGGTTCGGCATATTTGTAGGGTATGACCATTCCACTGACAAAATTCGCACCTTGTATTTGGCCTTTGTCTTTCAGTTCTGTTTTGTAGAGTATGAAACTGAACAGAAGCTGGTTTTGGGGACCCTGAGATTTTATTTGCGCAACTCTGGATGTTGTGCCCATAGACCTTACATTTAGAACAGAAAGGGGTGTTCTTGCGCATGCGGCAATCTGCATATGTGTGATTCGGCCTATTGCAGAATCCGCATTGGACAGGGGGTTGGTTTCTTTGTGGCCTGAATCTATTATGTGGGTTTTGAGGTAGATTGGGATGAAATTGATTATGTGAATTTTTTGGATAAAATGGACTGGGTTCAGATTTAGGGTGAATTAGATTTCCTGTAGGGTGAAATGGCGGCCCCTTAGGTTGCGGTTGATTACTGTATTGTATGTTTGGAGGTGGTTGATGGTAAGATAACTGTGGGGGGTTCAGCATCATTAGATGTTCCGCTTCTTCGAGCTTTCTTGCTTTATCCAGCAAGACTGACAACTGTTTGTCGTCGCTTTGTAAAAGGAAAAATTTATGATTAGGATTTATTATTCCTACCTTGAAGGTGTAAGCCGCCGTCTCTTCTAGATCTGTTTCAATTGCTAAAGCGGCTTCCCCACTGTGTCTCTCCTTGTTGCTGGAACAGCATTCTGTGTATAAATCCTTTACTCGGTTTCCAAAGGATACCAGGCTTTCCCCTGGTACCTGTCTTAATACCCGAAGTTCATTAACAAGGGTGTGGTAGGGTTTGGTGTTAATTAGTTTAGACCTTACTAAAATTTCTACTTCCCTTAGGTCCTTATATTCCCCCTCTAGAACAACAGATGCTTTGTCGCGGAAACGTATGGGTAACAACTGCAGGAAGATTTGTGTCTCTTCAGGGGAAAGACAAGCCATGGTGTGAGCGCAACATTTCAGGAACGAATTTATTTCATTCAGTAAGTTAGGTCCATTTTCTCTAGTTAACAAAGGTATGCCCGAGCATACCAGTGTATTAATTTTGCTAATATCCACAGGCATGACGGGGGATATGATTATTGAAGGTGGTTTTGGGATGGTTCTAACAGGGCTGTTCGTAAACGCGCCGCTATTGAATCCTGAGAATGAATTAGTTCGCCTTTTAAAAGGTTTACCAGACCGCAGGAGACCAGTCTGTATTGATGGGATTTTATTTATTTTTTCTGTTGATTTTGACGTTTTTGCGCCTTTAACCGTGCTGGTCTGTTGTTTCCTGGGAGAAAAAATTCTTTTAAACTTCCTGAGTCGTGACTGCTTATCAGGCGTTTGCGATGTTTGACTTACTTCTAATGGAGGACCTGTATCTTCAAATGTAAGCGAGTCGATTAAATCGGAGAATTCTTGTAGTCCTGGAGTTAAAGAAAGTGATGCTTTTCCTCGACTTATTGGGGTTATTGAAAGGCTTCCTTCATTTGCATCGGAGTCATGAAAGGACATTAAGTTGGGTTTATCGATGAGAGTAGGTTCGCGAGCTAGTAATGTGCTAATTACCGTTGCTCATTTTTCGTTGATCTTACTTTTATAGATGCGCCTTCAAATATTGCGACAAATGAAAGCTAAATTCCTTGAGTAAGATCCTACCGGCTGCGCCAAAATGTTGTGTAACCCACTTCCCTTTGTTTGCATCCAACTAAAATTAGAATTGTTTAGGACAGCAAAATTTTCTAAGTCCAAAATTAAGTGAAACTTTTCTAAGTCCAAAATTAAGTGAAACTTTTCTAAGTCCAAAATTCAGTGAAACTATTCTAAGTCCAAAATTAATCGAAAATTTTCTAAATCCAAAATTAATCGAAAATTTTCTAAGTCCCGAACTTAATATTATTTTGCCTTGTAGGGCAATAGTATGGTGGCTAAAAAGCCGAGATTTTTTCTCAATGTGAAACACAGTTTTATGTTTTCTTGCCAGTTAGGGCAAGTTAAAAACTTTTTATTAACTATTTTTTTTGAGTATAAGATAAGCAACTTACCTGCCTAACTACGGCGTGGTAATTCGCTCAGAAGAATTCAAAAACAGACTCCCTTTCTATAACTAATCGTTCTTAATTTATAGAACAATTTTTTCCCTTTCTCTTATTTTAATTTTCATTGATTTCTATATTTCCTATTATTTTATGCGAAATTATCAATTTAATAAAATTTAATTAAATTGTTAATTACGCGTTTTTTGGTGAAAGTTCATTGATTTACCTGAACTTTTTTTTAAAGTAAACCAAAGAGACTTTCACTAAATTCTCTTAATTCTCTTAATTGGTTGCTTCCCAGCGGTTAATTTTCGCTCTTTAGATGCTTTTTGAATGCAAATTTGAGGCGAGCGTGTTAAATTTAGGTATCCCAGCATGCAGGAAAATTAACATTGCGACCGGATAGGAAAAGCCATGCTAAGAGAGGATTTTATGCGCTCTCCGGATACACAAATGGAGAGCGTAAATAAGAGAGATTTTTGTTTTTCTTTTATATATTAATTTTTGAAAATTCTTTCATATATATATATATACACACTACGTAGTGTGTAGTACGTATTATACATATATGCTTATGCATAGCGGTGTGGTATATACATATATATCCCTATTTGTACTTTTGATGTTAGCCTGAAAAATAACTTATGTGATAAAAAGGGGAAGAAAGAAACACAATTTCTTAAATAAAGCATTTTATTAATTAAAATATCCATCAATAATCACAAATATTAATATATTATTTAATTAATATTAAGTAATACAATAAAACAAAAAAAAATCTTAAAAGCTACACACTGCACGCGGCTGCCAACAACTGACGACTAAATGACTTAAACACATACGCCAAAAAGACTTAGAATATTTTCGCAACAAAGCAAAATAAGACTTAGAATATTTTTTTGTCCTCGTAAAATGTGTGTGGTCGCAAAGTGACAATAGTTTATAGCAGCGTTTTAGCATGCAAAAGTCATGCATACGGTAAAGAGCGCAAATTAACGAAAATTAACCGCTGGGTTATTATATATATTAATATATAATTCTTAATTAATATTTAAAGCTTTCTCATAATAATTAGATTGACCATTACATTTACTTAAGTATTAGTGGTCATAATCGCATTTCTTAAATCTTAAAATTATTATTATTTTCTTTAATTATCTTATTCTAAAAGTGACCACACCTTTTTACTTAAATTACTATATGTGTATTGGTGGCCGTAGTGAATAAATTCTTTTACTTTTATTATTATTTTCTTTTCTCTCAAGATGGCCGATAGTTAATTTTAAATTTATTTAGAAAATTAATTAATTTATTAACTTTAGGCCTATTAAATAATTAATTTCTCTATCTATTGACACTTAACAACAGAGATCTCGAAGCATATATTCAAAACATATTACATGGCGACCCTGCAACACGGACCATATAGAAGATGGCTAATAAAAAACGGCACTCTAGATTACAACAAAGGGAAAGAAGAGAACAACAAATAATCAACGAATTTTTTATGGCAGTTGAAGAGCAGCTCAACTTCTTGGCTGAAATTTTACAAGAAGAATAAACATAAAATTTAATCAAAATAATAAATATATATCGAAATAAATAAATAAATAATAAATAGAGAAAACATTTTTATATGTTCAAATAAATTAAAAGATCATTTTTAACATTGTGTTATATATCTTAGTTTTAGTAATTATAATATTAGAGATTTGTGAAATTATCTTTTCTTTTAACAAATAATGGGCAGTAGTAACACAAAAGAAGATGTGATTATAGCCCAATCAGCTTCAGGAAATATAAATTTCCACTACACAACGTCCCTGATAACTTTCGGGATCATGATTTTAATTATAATAGCAATATATTATTTAAATAAGTTTTTAAATAAAAAAATAACTAAGCTGGTTAATAAAACATCCAGTGTCAACACAATTTGTAGTCATGTGCAAAGAGTAAAAATCTTCGACAAGTACTTGAAGAATTAGTAAAACTACGTGCAATTATTAAAAAAAACCCTTCAAGAAAATTTTCACCAAAAACTATATTAAATAAAAATACAAGGTTAAAAGAATTTAGAACTTCCTTTCATGAGTTAGGTAAAGGATTAGAATCAAGTAAAAATATTAATAAAGAAGAACTTCGTGATGTAGCCAAAAATTTCCATGAAGAATACCACAAAACCTATTTCATATTAGAAACATATGTATAAGAAATATATAACGAATCTTTGAATGAGAATAATTCAGATTCAGAACACGAGGAACATTCCTAAAATGTCAAATAACACTTTTGATCTATTGACAGCAATAAAGATAGTACCACAATTTAATGGTAACTATAAGGAAATAGAAAACTTCTTGAAAATAGCAGAGTTATACTATGAATCCTTGGACAACGACAGAAAAACGAAATTAATTGATTTTATATGGTGCGCTAAGATAGATTAAAAAGCAAAAATAAGACTAGCCACAATAGTTGCTCCTACAAATTTTGTAGATTTAAAAAAGAAAATACATGATGCTTTTAAGTCAACGAAGAACGCGCATGGAGTTCACAGCAGATTAGCTACAACAACACCAAACTTACCACAAGCCTTGCATTTGCGCCTGAAATTAGACAATGTCCAATATCGTGTGCAACATAGGCTTGGATATAATTATAGTCAACGAGCCTTTTCACTACCTCAAGTAACACAAAGAAGAATGCCAGGTCAATCACAGAATAACCCTTTCTCACGAGGAACAAGTAAATTTTACCCCGAACTTCTTCATAATCCTCAATATTATTGCAGACAACAACCTTTTGGAACCTCTCAGAGAACTTCTCTCCCGAAAAAACCGGAACCAATGGAAATAGATAGTTCAATACATTCAAAGGAAACAAATTACCAAAACGGAGCACAGATGCAGAACTATTCATACAAAAGGCCACCATCTCAACAATTAACGCAACCACCTAAATTTCAAAGAGTTTACAACACCGAAGAAGAAATTGAAAATTCTAACCTCACATACTACCACGAACAGCTGCCAGACTACTATTCGCAATGCGAAAGAGCACTAAATGAATATGCGGCATCAGAAATCTTACCACAATCGATGGAACAGGATACGGAAAAGGATGCTGAAACAACCGAAGGAGAAATTGAACACCTAGATAATATAAATTTGTTCGAATCGAGAAATTCTTCCTCACCCTACTTCGAATACGCAACAAAAAAAGGGAAAACATTCAAATTCTTAATAGATACTGGTTCCAACAAAAATTACATACAATCCCGTTACATAAGAACTCCGATTCCAAACAGGAAAACATTTTTAGCTAGCTCCGTAGCCGGAAATATAAAGGTGACACATCATTCAGTAATAAAACTGGATCAACTAAATTGCGAACTTAAATTTTTTTTGCTTCCAAGCCTAACATCTTTCGATGGCATTATAGGAAATGACACCCTAAAAGAACTTGGAGCAACGATTTATACTAACAAGGCATACATGACTATCAATTCAAATACAAAAGTTTTACTAAAACAACAGTTCTCCGAATCCTGTTACCAATCTGACTTTGCGAACATCTCACCTAAAAATTAAACGAAAAAGAGGCTTAACAAAAATCCAACTGTGAGGGGTTCAGCATCATTAGATGTTCCGCTTCTTCGAGCTTTCTTGCTTTATGCAGCAAGACTGACAACTGTTTGTCGTCGCTTTGTAAAAGGAAAAATTTATGATTAGGATTTATTATTCCTATCTTGAAGGTGTAAGCCGCCGTCTCTTCTAGATCTGTTTCAATTGCTAAAGCGGCTTCCCCACTGTGTCTCTCCTTGTTGCTGGAACAGCATTCTGTGTATAAATCCTTTACTCGGTTTCCAAAGGATACCAGGCTTTCCCCTGGTACCTGTCTTAATACCCGAAGTTCATTAACAAGGGTGTGGTAGGGTTTGGTGTTAATTAGTTTAGACCTTACTAAAATTTCTACTTCGCTTAGGTCCTTATATTCCCCCTCTAGAACAACAGATGCTTTGTCGCGGAAACGTATGGGTAACAACTGCAGGAAGATTTGTGTCTCTTCAGGGGAAAGACAAGCCATGGTGTGAGCGCAACATTTCAGGAACGAATTTATTTCATTCAGTAAGTTAGGTCCATTTTCTCTAGTTAACAAAGGTATGCCCGAGCATACCAGTGTATTAATTTTGCTAATATCCACAGGTATGACGGGGGATATGATTATTGAAGGTGGTTTTGGGATGGTTCTAACAGGGCTGTTCGTAAACGCGCCGCTATCGAATCCTGAGAATGAATTAGTTCGCCTTTTAAAAGGTTTACCAGACCGCAGGAGACCAGTCTGTATTGATGGCGTTTGCAATGTTTGACTTACTTCTAATGGAGGACTTGTATCTTCAAATGTAAACGAGTCGATTAAATCGGAGAATTCTTGTAGTCCTGGAGTTAAAGGAATTGATGCTTTTCCTCGACTTATTGGGGTTATTGAAAGGCTTCCTTCATTTGCATCGGAGTCATGAAAGGACATTAAGTTGGGTTTATCGATGAGAGTAGGTTCGCGAGCTAGTAATGTGTTAATTACCGTTGCTCATTTTTCGTTGATCTTACTTTTATAGATGCGCCTTCAGATATTGCGACAAATGAAAGCTAAATTCCTTGAGTAAGATCCTACCGGCTGCGCCAAAATGTTGTGTAACCCACTTCCCTTTGTTTGCATCCAACTAAAATTAGAATTGTTTAGGACAGCAAAATTTTCTAAGTCCAAAATTAAGTGAAACTTTTCTAAGTCCAAAATTCAGTAAAACTTTTCTAAGTCCAAAATTAATCGAAAATTTTCGAAATCCAAAATTAATCGAAAATTTTCTAAGTCCCGAACTTAATATTATTTTGCCTTGTAGGGCAATAGTATGGTGGCTAAAAAGCCGAGATTTTTTCTCAATGTGAAACACAGTTTTATGTTTTCTTGCCAGTTAGGGCAAGTTAAAAACTTTTTATGAACTATTTTTTTTGAGTATAAGATAAGCAACTTACCTGCCTAACTACGGCGTGGTAATTCGCTCAGAAGAATTCAAAAACAGACTCCCTTTCTATAACTAATCGTTCTTAATTTATAGAACAATTTTTTCCCTTTCTCTTATTTTAATTTTCATTGATTTCTATATTTCCTATTATTTTATGCGAAATTATCAATTTAATAAAATTTAATTAAATTGTTAATTACGCGTTTTTTGGTGAAAGTTCATTGATTTACCTGAACATTTTTTTAAAGTAAACCAAAGAGACTTTCACTAAATTCTCTTAATTCTCTTAATTGGTTGCTTCCCAGCGGTTAATTTTCGCTCTTTAGATGCTTTTTGAATGCAAATTTGAGGCGAGCGTGTTAAATTTAGGTATCCCAGCATGCAGGAAAATTAACATTGCGACCGGATAGGAAAAGCCATGCTAAGAGAGGATTTTATGCGCTCTCCGGATACACAAATGGAGAGCGTAAATAAGAGAGATTTTTGTTTTTCTTTTATATATTAATTTTTGAAAATTCTTTCATATATATATATATACACACTACGTAGTGTGTAGTACGTATTATACATATATGCTTATGCATAGCGGTGTGGTATATACATATATATCCCTATTTGTACTTTTGATGTTAGCCTGAAAAATAACTTATGTGATAAAAAGGGGAAGAAAGAAACACAATTTCTTAAATAAAGCATTTTATTAATTAAAATATCCATCAATAATCACAAATATTAATATATTATTTAATTAATATTAAGTAATACAATAAAACAAAAAAAAATCTTAAAAGCTACACACTGCACGCGGCTGCCAACAACTGACGACTAAATGACTTAAACACATACGCCAAAAAGACTTAGAATATTTTCGCAACAAAGCAAAATAAGACTTAGAATATTTTTTTGTCCTCGTAAAATGTGTGTGGTCGCAAAGTGACAATAGTTTATAGCAGCGTTTTAGCATGCAAAAGTCATGCATACGGTAAAGAGCGCAAATTAACGAAAATTAACCGCTGGGTTATTATATATATTAATATATAATTCTTAATTAATATTTAAAGCTTTCTCATAATAATTAGATTGACCATTACATTTACTTAAGTATTAGTGGTCATAATCGCATTTCTTAAATCTTAAAATTATTATTATTTTCTTTAATTATCTTATTCTAAAAGTGACCACACCTTTTTACTTAAATTACTATATGTGTATTGGTGGCCGTAGTGAATAAATTCTTTTACTTTTATTATTATTTTCTTTTCTCTCAAGATGGCCGATAGTTAATTTTAAATTTATTTAGAAAATTAATTAATTTATTAACTTTAGGCCTATTAAATAATTAATTTCTCTATCTATTGACACTTAACAACAGAGATCTCGAAGCATATATTCAAAACATATTACATGGCGACCCTGCAACACGGACCATATAGAAGATGGCTAATAAAAAACGGCACTCTAGATTACAACAAAGGGAAAGAAGAGAACAACAAATAATCAACGAATTTTTTATGGCAGTTGAAGAGCAGCTCAACTTCTTGGCTGAAATTTTACAAGAAGAATAAACATAAAATTTAATCAAAATAATAAATATATATCGAAATAAATAAATAAATAATAAATAGAGAAAACATTTTTATATGTTCAAATAAATTAAAAGATCATTTTTAACATTGTGTTATATATCTTAGTTTTAGTAATTATAATATTAGAGATTTGTGAAATTATCTTTTCTTTTAACAAATAATGGGCAGTAGTAACACAAAAGAAGATGTGATTATAGCCCAATCAGCTTCAGGAAATATAAATTTCCACTACACAACGTCCCTGATAACTTTCGGGATCATGATTTTAATTATAATAGCAATATATTATTTAAATAAGTTTTTAAATAAAAAAATAACTAAGCTGGTTAATAAAACATCCAGTGTCAACACAATTTGTAGTCATGTGCAAAGAGTAAAAATCTTCGACAAGTACTTGAAGAATTAGTAAAACTACGTGCAATTATTAAAAAAAACCCTTCAAGAAAATTTTCACCAAAAACTATATTAAATAAAAATACAAGGTTAAAAGAATTTAGAACTTCCTTTCATGAGTTAGGTAAAGGATTAGAATCAAGTAAAAATATTAATAAAGAAGAACTTCGTGATGTAGCCAAAAATTTCCATGAAGAATACCACAAAACCTATTTCATATTAGAAACATATGTATAAGAAATATATAACGAATCTTTGAATGAGAATAATTCAGATTCAGAACACGAGGAACATTCCTAAAATGTCAAATAACACTTTTGATCTATTGACAGCAATAAAGATAGTACCACAATTTAATGGTAACTATAAGGAAATAGAAAACTTCTTGAAAATAGCAGAGTTATACTATGAATCCTTGGACAACGACAGAAAAACGAAATTAATTGATTTTATATGGTGCGCTAAGATAGATTAAAAAGCAAAAATAAGACTAGCCACAATAGTTGCTCCTACAAATTTTGTAGATTTAAAAAAGAAAATACATGATGCTTTTAAGTCAACGAAGAACGCGCATGGAGTTCACAGCAGATTAGCTACAACAACACCAAACTTACCACAAGCCTTGCATTTGCGCCTGAAATTAGACAATGTCCAATATCGTGTGCAACATAGGCTTGGATATAATTATAGTCAACGAGCCTTTTCACTACCTCAAGTAACACAAAGAAGAATGCCAGGTCAATCACAGAATAACCCTTTCTCACGAGGAACAAGTAAATTTTACCCCGAACTTCTTCATAATCCTCAATATTATTGCAGACAACAACCTTTTGGAACCTCTCAGAGAACTTCTCTCCCGAAAAAACCGGAACCAATGGAAATAGATAGTTCAATACATTCAAAGGAAACAAATTACCAAAACGGAGCACAGATGCAGAACTATTCATACAAAAGGCCACCATCTCAACAATTAACGCAACCACCTAAATTTCAAAGAGTTTACAACACCGAAGAAGAAATTGAAAATTCTAACCTCACATACTACCACGAACAGCTGCCAGACTACTATTCGCAATGCGAAAGAGCACTAAATGAATATGCGGCATCAGAAATCTTACCACAATCGATGGAACAGGATACGGAAAAGGATGCTGAAACAACCGAAGGAGAAATTGAACACCTAGATAATATAAATTTGTTCGAATCGAGAAATTCTTCCTCACCCTACTTCGAATACGCAACAAAAAAAGGGAAAACATTCAAATTCTTAATAGATACTGGTTCCAACAAAAATTACATACAATCCCGTTACATAAGAACTCCGATTCCAAACAGGAAAACATTTTTAGCTAGCTCCGTAGCCGGAAATATAAAGGTGACACATCATTCAGTAATAAAACTGGATCAACTAAATTGCGAACTTAAATTTTTTTTGCTTCCAAGCCTAACATCTTTCGATGGCATTATAGGAAATGACACCCTAAAAGAACTTGGAGCAACGATTTATACTAACAAGGCATACATGACTATCAATTCAAATACAAAAGTTTTACTAAAACAACAGTTCTCCGAATCCTGTTACCAATCTGACTTTGCGAACATCTCACCTAAAAATTAAACGAAAAAGAGGCTTAACAAAAATCCAACTGTGAGGGGTTCAGCATCATTAGATGTTCCGCTTCTTCGAGCTTTCTTGCTTTATGCAGCAAGACTGACAACTGTTTGTCGTCGCTTTGTAAAAGGAAAAATTTATGATTAGGATTTATTATTCCTATCTTGAAGGTGTAAGCCGCCGTCTCTTCTAGATCTGTTTCAATTGCTAAAGCGGCTTCCCCACTGTGTCTCTCCTTGTTGCTGGAACAGCATTCTGTGTATAAATCCTTTACTCGGTTTCCAAAGGATACCAGGCTTTCCCCTGGTACCTGTCTTAATACCCGAAGTTCATTAACAAGGGTGTGGTAGGGTTTGGTGTTAATTAGTTTAGACCTTACTAAAATTTCTACTTCGCTTAGGTCCTTATATTCCCCCTCTAGAACAACAGATGCTTTGTCGCGGAAACGTATGGGTAACAACTGCAGGAAGATTTGTGTCTCTTCAGGGGAAAGACAAGCCATGGTGTGAGCGCAACATTTCAGGAACGAATTTATTTCATTCAGTAAGTTAGGTCCATTTTCTCTAGTTAACAAAGGTATGCCCGAGCATACCAGTGTATTAATTTTGCTAATATCCACAGGTATGACGGGGGATATGATTATTGAAGGTGGTTTTGGGATGGTTCTAACAGGGCTGTTCGTAAACGCGCCGCTATCGAATCCTGAGAATGAATTAGTTCGCCTTTTAAAAGGTTTACCAGACCGCAGGAGACCAGTCTGTATTGATGGCGTTTGCAATGTTTGACTTACTTCTAATGGAGGACTTGTATCTTCAAATGTAAACGAGTCGATTAAATCGGAGAATTCTTGTAGTCCTGGAGTTAAAGGAATTGATGCTTTTCCTCGACTTATTGGGGTTATTGAAAGGCTTCCTTCATTTGCATCGGAGTCATGAAAGGACATTAAGTTGGGTTTATCGATGAGAGTAGGTTCGCGAGCTAGTAATGTGTTAATTACCGTTGCTCATTTTTCGTTGATCTTACTTTTATAGATGCGCCTTCAGATATTGCGACAAATGAAAGCTAAATTCCTTGAGTAAGATCCTACCGGCTGCGCCAAAATGTTGTGTAACCCACTTCCCTTTGTTTGCATCCAACTAAAATTAGAATTGTTTAGGACAGCAAAATTTTCTAAGTCCAAAATTAAGTGAAACTTTTCTAAGTCCAAAATTCAGTAAAACTTTTCTAAGTCCAAAATTAATCGAAAATTTTCGAAATCCAAAATTAATCGAAAATTTTCTAAGTCCCGAACTTAATATTATTTTGCCTTGTAGGGCAATAGTATGGTGGCTAAAAAGCCGAGATTTTTTCTCAATGTGAAACACAGTTTTATGTTTTCTTGCCAGTTAGGGCAAGTTAAAAACTTTTTATGAACTATTTTTTTTGAGTATAAGATAAGCAACTTACCTGCCTAACTACGGCGTGGTAATTCGCTCAGAAGAATTCAAAAACAGACTCCCTTTCTATAACTAATCGTTCTTAATTTATAGAACAATTTTTTCCCTTTCTCTTATTTTAATTTTCATTGATTTCTATATTTCCTATTATTTTATGCGAAATTATCAATTTAATAAAATTTAATTAAATTGTTAATTACGCGTTTTTTGGTGAAAGTTCATTGATTTACCTGAACATTTTTTTAAAGTAAACCAAAGAGACTTTCACTAAATTCTCTTAATTCTCTTAATTGGTTGCTTCCCAGCGGTTAATTTTCGCTCTTTAGATGCTTTTTGAATGCAAATTTGAGGCGAGCGTGTTAAATTTAGGTATCCCAGCATGCAGGAAAATTAACATTGCGACCGGATAGGAAAAGCCATGCTAAGAGAGGATTTTATGCGCTCTCCGGATACACAAATGGAGAGCGTAAATAAGAGAGATTTTTGTTTTTCTTTTATATATTAATTTTTGAAAATTCTTTCATATATATATATATACACACTACGTAGTGTGTAGTACGTATTATACATATATGCTTATGCATAGCGGTGTGGTATATACATATATATCCCTATTTGTACTTTTGATGTTAGCCTGAAAAATAACTTATGTGATAAAAAGGGGAAGAAAGAAACACAATTTCTTAAATAAAGCATTTTATTAATTAAAATATCCATCAATAATCACAAATATTAATATATTATTTAATTAATATTAAGTAATACAATAAAACAAAAAAAAATCTTAAAAGCTACACACTGCACGCGGCTGCCAACAACTGACGACTAAATGACTTAAACACATACGCCAAAAAGACTTAGAATATTTTCGCAACAAAGCAAAATAAGACTTAGAATATTTTTTTGTCCTCGTAAAATGTGTGTGGTCGCAAAGTGACAATAGTTTATAGCAGCGTTTTAGCATGCAAAAGTCATGCATACGGTAAAGAGCGCAAATTAACGAAAATTAACCGCTGGGTTATTATATATATTAATATATAATTCTTAATTAATATTTAAAGCTTTCTCATAATAATTAGATTGACCATTACATTTACTTAAGTATTAGTGGTCATAATCGCATTTCTTAAATCTTAAAATTATTATTATTTTCTTTAATTATCTTATTCTAAAAGTGACCACACCTTTTTACTTAAATTACTATATGTGTATTGGTGGCCGTAGTGAATAAATTCTTTTACTTTTATTATTATTTTCTTTTCTCTCAAGATGGCCGATAGTTAATTTTAAATTTATTTAGAAAATTAATTAATTTATTAACTTTAGGCCTATTAAATAATTAATTTCTCTATCTATTGACACTTAACAACAGAGATCTCGAAGCATATATTCAAAACATATTACATGGCGACCCTGCAACACGGACCATATAGAAGATGGCTAATAAAAAACGGCACTCTAGATTACAACAAAGGGAAAGAAGAGAACAACAAATAATCAACGAATTTTTTATGGCAGTTGAAGAGCAGCTCAACTTCTTGGCTGAAATTTTACAAGAAGAATAAACATAAAATTTAATCAAAATAATAAATATATATCGAAATAAATAAATAAATAATAAATAGAGAAAACATTTTTATATGTTCAAATAAATTAAAAGATCATTTTTAACATTGTGTTATATATCTTAGTTTTAGTAATTATAATATTAGAGATTTGTGAAATTATCTTTTCTTTTAACAAATAATGGGCAGTAGTAACACAAAAGAAGATGTGATTATAGCCCAATCAGCTTCAGGAAATATAAATTTCCACTACACAACGTCCCTGATAACTTTCGGGATCATGATTTTAATTATAATAGCAATATATTATTTAAATAAGTTTTTAAATAAAAAAATAACTAAGCTGGTTAATAAAACATCCAGTGTCAACACAATTTGTAGTCATGTGCAAAGAGTAAAAATCTTCGACAAGTACTTGAAGAATTAGTAAAACTACGTGCAATTATTAAAAAAAACCCTTCAAGAAAATTTTCACCAAAAACTATATTAAATAAAAATACAAGGTTAAAAGAATTTAGAACTTCCTTTCATGAGTTAGGTAAAGGATTAGAATCAAGTAAAAATATTAATAAAGAAGAACTTCGTGATGTAGCCAAAAATTTCCATGAAGAATACCACAAAACCTATTTCATATTAGAAACATATGTATAAGAAATATATAACGAATCTTTGAATGAGAATAATTCAGATTCAGAACACGAGGAACATTCCTAAAATGTCAAATAACACTTTTGATCTATTGACAGCAATAAAGATAGTACCACAATTTAATGGTAACTATAAGGAAATAGAAAACTTCTTGAAAATAGCAGAGTTATACTATGAATCCTTGGACAACGACAGAAAAACGAAATTAATTGATTTTATATGGTGCGCTAAGATAGATTAAAAAGCAAAAATAAGACTAGCCACAATAGTTGCTCCTACAAATTTTGTAGATTTAAAAAAGAAAATACATGATGCTTTTAAGTCAACGAAGAACGCGCATGGAGTTCACAGCAGATTAGCTACAACAACACCAAACTTACCACAAGCCTTGCATTTGCGCCTGAAATTAGACAATGTCCAATATCGTGTGCAACATAGGCTTGGATATAATTATAGTCAACGAGCCTTTTCACTACCTCAAGTAACACCAAGAAGAATGCCAGGTCAATCACAGAATAACCCTTTCTCACGAGGAACAAGTAAATTTTACCCCGAACTTCTTCATAATCCTCAATATTATTGCGGACAACAACCTTTTGGAACCTCTCAGAGAACTTCTCTCCCGAAAAAACCGGAACCAATGGAAATAGATAGTTCAATACATTCAAAGGAAACAAATTACCAAAACGGAGCACAGATGCAGAACTATTCATACAAAAGGCCACCATCTCAACAATTAACGCAACCACCTAAATTTCAAAGAGTTTACAACACCGAAGAAGAAATTGAAAATTCTAACCTCACATACTACCACGAACAGCTGCCAGACTACTATTCGCAATGCGAAAGAGCACTAAATGAATATGCGGCACCAGAAATCTTACCACAATCGATGGAACAGGATACGGAAAAGGATGCTGAAACAACCGAAGGAGAAATTGAACACCTAGATAATATAAATTTGTTCGAATCGAGAAATTCTTCCTCACCCTACTTCGAATACGCAACAAAAAAAGGGAAAACATTCAAATTCTTAATAGATACTGGTTCCAACAAAAATTACATACAATCCCGTTACATAAGAACTCCGATTCCAAACAGGAAAACATTTTTAGCTAGCTCCGTAGCCGGAAATATAAAGGTGACACATCATTCAGTAATAAAACTGGATCAACTAAATTGCGAACTTAAATTTTTTTTGCTTCCAAGCCTAACATCTTTCGATGGCATTATAGGAAATGACACCCTAAAAGAACTTGGAGCAACGATTTATACTAACAAGGGATACATGACTATCAATTCAAATACAAAAGTTTTACTAAAACAACAGTTCTCCGAATCCGGTTACCAATCTGACTTTGCGAACATCTCACCTAAAAATGAAACGAAAAAGAGGCTTAACAAAATTATAAACAGTTTCTCAAACCTCTTTTTGGAACCAAACGAGAAACTAACATTTTCTAAAACTGTTAAAGGAGAAATCCATACAAGCTGTTCAGAACCGGTATATTCAAAATCTTACCCTTATCCCTTATGTCTTAAAGATGAGGTGGAACATCAAGTAAAAGAATTGTTAAAAGATGGAATCCAGTATGGATTGTACCAAAAAAAAGCGATGTATAGCATAGATTAGTGATAGACTAAAGGAAACCATCCCAGATAGGTATCCTATTCCAGAAATTCAAGACGTTCTTTCAAACTTCAGCGTGATTGATTTAAAAAGTGGCTTTCACCAGATTCCCTTAAGAGAATCAGATATTGAGAAGACTGCATTTTCAATTAACCATGGGAAATACGAATTCACTCGCCTCCTATTTGGCCTGAAAAATGCTCCGTCTATCTTCCAAAGAGCATTAGATGACATCCTTCACAAACAAATCGGTAAACGTTGCTATGTTTACATAGATGACATTATTATCTTCGGAAAGGATGAAGACGATCACTTCAAAAATCTAGAAATCATATTCGAAACCTTGCAGGCAGCCAATTTAAAAATCCAACTCGACAAAAGCGAGTTCCTCCAAGATCAAGTTGAATTTTTGGGATTCGTAATCTCAAAAGATGGAATAAGAACAAATGAACAAAAAGTAGCAGCTATTAAAAAGTTCCCATTACCGAAAACAGTTAGGGAACTCCGATCATTCCTTGGCATGGCTGGTTATTATCGTCGTTTTGTGAATGGATATGCTAAAATTGCAAGCCCTTTAACTTCACTCTTAAGAGGGCAGGACGGACATGTGTCAAAATTCCAATAAAAAAAAAAGGCAATACAACGATACCCAAGCTATTGAAGCTTTAAACAGAATAAAACAATCCCTCATATCAAGAGATGTCACATTAGCCTTTCTAGATTTTGAAAGGGAGTTCAAACTTACTACTGATGCATCAAATTCAGCATTAGGAGCAGTCCTAAGTCAGCAGGGAAAACCGATCACATTTCTATCGAGAACTCTTAATCAAACAGAACAAAATTATGCTGCAAACGAAAAAGAGATGCTACCAGTAATATGGGCTCTTACGTCTTTACGAAATTTTCTTTATGGATCTAGAAAAGTAAAAATTTTCACGGATCACCAACCTTTGACATGCGTATGTCATGCGTATGTCATGCGCATGTCATGCGTAAGCCACAAAAACAATAATTCAAAGATGAAGAGATGGAAGGCAATTCTGGAAGAATTCAATTATGAGTTGAAATACAAGCCGGGAAAAACAAATGTAGTAGCTGATGCCCTTTCCAGAATGACACATTTAAGCACTTTATCCAGTACACAAGAAAACAACCAAGCCTCTTCAATTATTTTAATCCCTAACGTCGAAATTCCTGTCAACGTTTTCCGAAATCAAATAATAATTAACGAAAGCAAGAGCCGCAACAAATATTATGTAACAAACCCTTTTCCAAACTATACCAGACACGTCTTCAATCAGACCAGCTATACAAAAACCGAATTAAAAAGTATTTTAAGTAATACCCTTGACCCACAGAGCATCAATGGTTTGATGACCAACGAAGAGACTGCAAAAAAAATCCAAGAAATTTATACATCCCATTTTTGCGAATTTCAAAATTCGTTATACGCAAATTATGGTGCAAGATCTATCAGACGAACAAAGACAAAGCGAAGAAATGCAAAAAACTCACCTACGCGCTCATCGTAATGCTGACGAGAATAAAAAACAACTACTACGAAGCTACTATTCTTCCAAAATTCATCAGTAATTGCACCACATGTAAAAAGAATAAATACGACCGACACCCCAATAATCAAAATATGGAACCTACGCCAATTCCAAACTATCCAGGCCATATTCTACATTTATTCAACCGAAGGAAAATTAGTTCTGACAGCCATAGACAAGTTTACAAAACTAGCACATTGCAAAGTTATCAAGTCAAGAGCGATAGACGACATAAAAGAACCATTAACGGACCTTCTCTTCTTCTTCAACGTTCCGGAAATCGTAGTAATTGATAACGAAAAATCCCTTAACTCAAAATCTAGAACTTCAATGATGAAGGATACCCTCAAAATCAAAATATTCAAAACCCCACCATACAAAAGCGAAACAAATGGACAAATCGAAAGATTCCACTCCACTTTGACTGAAATCATTAGATGCTTAAAATCAGACAAAAAAAAAGGTCATTTGAACAACTACTAGAAAGATCTGTCAACGAATATAATCACTCAATCCACTCGACGACAGGAAAAAGTCCCGTAGAGCTTTATTACGGAAGAATTCCCAATAAAACCCCCGAAGAACTTGATAATATTAGACTCAACAATGTAGAAATGCTAAAACTAAAACAAAAAAGAGATCATGAATACCACAATAGAAAAAAAGCCAATAAAGACCCACGAAAGAGGTCAACTCATTTTTGTAAAACATAACAAACGACTGGGTTCGAAACTAACCGAACGTTACGTAACGGAAATAGTTGAAGAAAATAGGAACACTACAGTCCTAACCAGTTCAGGAAAAGTCATCCACAAAAGTAATATAAGAAATTGAAGGAAAAACCCCTAACCCCTTTTTTTTCATCAATTAATCAAATGAGGACATTTGAATCTAAAGAGGGAGGAGTTAACAAACAAGTAAACAACTTACCGTTCCTATAATCCAAATTCTCATGATTTTTTATAACAATCTACATTACAAGTAAACAACTTACCGTTCCTATAATGCCAAGTCCCATGATAAACCAAGTAAACAACTTACCGTTTCTACAGTCCAGATTTGCTATTTTAAAAACAACTTAATGTTCTCAATAAAAATTAAAAATTAAAAAGTCAGTCTTGAGTGGTCAGTCAAAAGATTAAGAGGAAGTTTACTTGTGAGAAAAATAAGGAAGTTTAATAATAAAAAAAAGGAATTATAAAATTTAAAAAAGAAAGAAACTTTGAGGAAAGAAAGGAATTATAAAGAAAAAGGAAGTGAATTATTATAAAATTAAACAAATTGTTATAAAACTATAACAAATTGAAATTATTATTATTGATGAATTATTATAAAAATATGAAAGAATTTTCAAAAATTAATATATAAAAGAAAAACAAAAATCTCTCTTATTTACGCTCTCCATTTGTGTATCCGGAGAGCGCATAAAATCCTCTCTTAGCATGGCTTTTCCTATCCGGTCGCAATGTTAATTTTCCTGCATGCTGGGATACCTAAATTTAACACGCTCGCCTCAAATTTGCATTCAAAAAGCATCTAAAGAGCGAAAATTAACCGCTGGGTAAGAAATCTTTTATTTTAAGATGCCCTAATCCTCCTCTCCTCCTTATTTTTATATTTCAGTTTAGCCGGCCCAATCATAAGATGGATGAGCAAAAATCGAAAAAAAAATATAACGCATCATTTTATAATTTTATAAATATTTTTCCCGGCATCAGGGGGGCGATTTTTATCTTAAAAAAATAAATCATTTGGCGGGGACGGAAATCATAATCTAACCGACACTTTTCCTATGTACCTGAGCACTTTGCTCTCTTCTCCACCCTCCTTCTATTATTATTTTTTTATATTTTATATAATCTTAGTTTGTCTACCACACAAGGACTTATAAAAGTGTAGGACGGGGGGGGGGGGGGGATTTAAAAGCATCCCATTAGTTTTTTCTGATTTACGTTTGTAAAAAAAGCTATACATTTTAGTTAGAAATTTAACTACACTGGTTCAAATAATGCGAGTGTGTTCATCTTAAACAAGTTTAAACCTGTAGTGGCTAGTGTAGTAAGCTAACACCCTAGTCACACAGAAAAAGAAACTAGTTCTTTTAAACCTAATCTTTTCTAAGAACCTAGTTATTTTAACCCTATGAACTGAGCTGTCAAAAAACACATGATTTTTCTTTTTGAAGAATTTTTGTTTAGTTTCTTGTGAAAATTTTTATATTAAAATTAAAAATCAATAAATTTTGGATATTATAAAATTATAGGATTAAAAAGTGAAGACTTATCAAATAATCTAATATTTTATAATCATTTTGTGTGTTTATTTTAAAGGTTTAAAATAATTAAAAAGTTAGTACTTATCAATCAATATAATATTTTATAACCATTTTATATGTTTAATTTAACTAGAATGGCTGATCAGCGGCATACTATGCTGTTAAGAGTTTTATCGAATCAGCAGCGAGTTATCCAATTTTTTATGCAAAGTATTATTTTGCGTCAACAAAGCATAGTACACATAAATAAGGCGTTATGTCAACTGTACAAAATAGACAGACTTAGGAAACGTAAAAATGGTCTTGTGTATGTTATCAATTGTAAGGAAAAAAACATTATTAATAAATCAATTTTTAGGTACGAAAATCCACATTTTGGGAAGAAGAAGTTCCCAAACTATCAGAAGATGATTTTAAGAATTGTTTCAGAGTGAGTCGTCTCACATTTAAAAATTTTGTGGAGAAACTCCAAGCATTGAGGAGGCATGATAGCAATTGAGGTAGATGCATACCTATAGAAAAATGGATTGCTATAGCTTTTTATGCATTAAGTACTTCTGCAATGCAGTTATAGAAGAATATGGTGAAATTTATAAACAATTTTACCCAGCTTCGCAGAATAAAATTCAAGAAAATGTAAATGGGTAAACTTGGGTTTCCTCAATGCTACGGTGCAGTTGATGGCTGCCATATAGAAATAAAGCCGCCAAAACGTGACGCGTCGGACTATATTAATTATAAACGGTTTTATTCTGTAATACTATTTGCAGCCGTTGACTACAGATGCCATTTTATGTATGTAGAGGTAGGGACGCCTGGACGGTTGAATGATTCGAGCATCTGGGAAGCCTCTAATTTAAAACTTCATCATATGAACAATGAACTGTCAACTATAATGGAGTTGAAATACCTGTAGTATTGATAGGCGACTCTGCTTTTAAACTTTCAAGGTATATCACAGTGCTATTCAAACTTTTTTTTTGAGGTGCCAAATAAGTGGCACCGAAAACTTACCGGGTGCCAAATTCCATATTTCTCTATTAAAAGTTGAAATAAGACTTTTTATCCAAAAAAATAAAGGTTGATTCTACATATATTCATACTTTATTTTAAACTTTATTTTATTCAATGTGACGGATGACATTCTTTGGATTTAGATTTTCACAAATTCTGGTTTGGTTTCACATAATTCGCAAGGTAATTCGGATTCTAAATTCTCTTGTGAAAGTGAATTACGATATTGATTTTTGCGGCGTACAAGACTTGAAAACGTACATTCACACAAATATGTGGAATCAAACATGCACATGCATTGCAATTTCAAAACTTAAAATGAACATTCTGTAATCAGTTTTTTCCACATTTTAATGCAACTGAGATTTTTCAAATGGTTCTCTTGTGCAATGAAGGCCAGATCAAATTCAAGCTGATGCTCTTTGACAACAAACATTTCTGATAAAACTGTTACTGTATCCGGATTTAAATCAAATGGATTTTTGAGAAATTGGAATGTAACGTTTTAGCTTAAATTCAGTTACAGTTTTTGCAAGATCCCAAACGAATTTAACTCGCCCTTGTTATTTCAAATTTAAATCGTTTAGATGTGCAACCAAATCGCATAAGAAATAAAATTCGTGCTGCCAAGCAGTTGTTGTGATTATTTAAAAATTCTTCAATCAATTTTTGCTCGTTCAAAAATTGTTGAATCCGCAAATAGATCATAGAAGCGATTCAATACTTTGCCGCAACTGAGCCATTGAATATTAATGAAATACATGATGATGTGTACTTAGAATCCAGTTCATCCTTCAGCAACTTGAAACGGTTGTTATTATAAACGTATTAGGAACTTATAAATACTGCTCACCGAAATTCGACAATCATACGGTTCATCGCATCAGTTTTATATAATGCATCATATGATCAATAATACTTAACGAAATCTCAAAAATGAAAAAACAAAAAATCGACGTATTGGCTTTGGTGCCACTTAAATATGGCTTCGGTGCCACTTTGGCACTTTGGCATCCGGTTGGAATAGCACTGATATCATGAAACCTTACGGGCTTTCCACTGACCAGCCCGAAGATGAATGTAGTTTCAACATGAAATTATCCAAATGCAGACGACTTGTTGAAAATGCCTCTGGCCACTTAAGGGCAAGATTTAGACCTCTTGGTGAAGGCCTAGAAGTCAAACTATCCAACGCTAATACAATCATTTAAACTTGTTGTATTTTACACAATATTGTAAATGAATGTAACGATAGTATAAATCTTAACTGGCTTGATACCGGAGAGAATCATGAAGAAATAATCGCAAGTCGCAGTAGAACACATCGGTCTGAAAATCAAACCCTTAGCTCTGAAAGTGTTATAAGGAATGCAAAAAAAACACATTTGTGTAAGAAAATTTCATATTTGTAAAATTGGAATTATTAATTTATTAATATATATAGGTATATATTGGGTTTTAAATTTCATATTTATTCATATTTATTATACTAGGCTTTTTCTGCTACTTTTTCTATTGTTCCGGCAGAACGCTCCATAAGCTCTAATAGTTTTTCACCTATACGCACTAATTTATCAGTCTGCTCTTCGGTTTTAGCCAAATGTGCATGAATCAAATGAATATCTGTTTGACCCGACTTTTTTTTTAGCGCGCTTAGCCGCAATTGGTCCAGCTGATGCTGATGCTATGGGTGATTCCGATGCTGATTCTATTGCTGTGGGGGATTCCGATGATGATTCCATTGCTGTGGATGATTCCGATGTTAATGCTATTGCTATGGATGATTCTGATGTTGATGATGGTTTCCTACTTGCCGATGTAGCCATAACCAGTGGATCTGTATAAATTAATCGAATAAAAATTATTATTAGTATTCAATGTGTATTTTATGGGGTTTGCCTAACCTTTTATGGAAGAGTCCGAAATTTCTCCGGCATGATTACTTTTAAATCGACCAATTACCTCATCCACGGCCTCGAAATATTCCCAATGAGAAGGGCTACCGCCACTAACCCCAATGTCTCGCCTTTCGCACCTGCAAAATAAATCAAAATATAAAGAAAAGAAAGTGAATAGTTAAATTCAATACCTGTAGATTTTGGACAGGTTATTAATTATCGTACCAATCGCACCTATCTCCATTCTTACACCCTCCTCTTCATAGAGTTTCTTCTGAAATTTATCAAAGACTGGATAATTTCTTTTCTTTGACCTTAAATTATCCACAAAGTCGCCCCAAACTCTATTAACCTTCATTGTGTCTTTGTGTCTGAAAAAAATTTTTGTAAATGACTGTTTAATTATTAATATAATATATGTATAAAATCTCTTTATATATTATGTTAATAATGTTAGGAATTTAGACATAGTAGGCTGATTAAATAGCAGGCTGTGAATATAGGGTATATATAAGGAGCTGTCACAGTCAGTTTAGTCAGTTTTGGGGTTGCAGCTTGAGCTCAGTTGGAGTTCGATTCAGGGAGTAAACACAAGATTGGATTTCAGTCGAGTTGGATTTTGATTTCTGAATTACACGAGTTCATAATAAGGAGTTTTAAGCATCTCATTGTAAATATATTCCAAGCTTAGTAAAGGATCGTAACAATAATTATAACTATAGATATAAACTAGACAATTTTATTCAATTAAATTGATTGAATTGATTATTTTTTATTAGCTCCAAACCTATTATATTTGTCGAATACTTGACCAAACATTGCAAGATAACGAGAGCAGTGTCAGACGGCATGTGATAGCAGTGCAAAATTTATGAATTGTTTTTGTTTGTTTTTTCTCACTCCCTTTGTATCAATTCCTTATATAATCTGTTCATTGTTTTCAATATTTTATTTGTCTAACTAAATCACTAAAATGTTTAAAAGTTTTTTATGATAAAAACGACGTGCAATTGACGCACGCATTAAAAGCGAAGAAGTAAAAAGTGTGCATTTATTGTCTGTTTCGTGCTCTAAAAGTTGGTTACATGATTCAAATTGACTTCTCAACACATCAATAATTGTAATACCAAACCCATATTCAAATTTAGGTAGTTTACGTCCACAATAACCATCATTATTTTTGATTAAATCAAACCATCATTATTTAAATTAAATCAAATTTCGCTGGCAAGTGTCAGTTGTTAAAGTCTTAGGTTAACTTAATACTTTAAAAATAAAATTCATAGTAATATTCATAGTAACAGTCATAGCTACGCCAGCTATGCTCATAGCGCCCTTGCACCATTGCAACGTTGCATTTTTGCAGGAACAAAGTTAATTAACACTGTTCCCGAACAGCGTTAGAGTGGGTCTACACAGGCCAGCTCACAGCAGAAACTCAGATTCTGTGAGCTTTGTATGAAAAAAACTGGTTTCGCTGTGAGTTGGCCTGTGTAGACCCACTCTTAATGGATGGTGGTAAACGAGTTGTCATGACATGCATAACTTTTCGAAGTTACGGGTGAGACGTATAAAGAACAGTGAGTTTGCAGGGAGTTTGCAGGGAGCGAATACTTAAGGATGCCTTTTGACTTAGTAAATGCACCAGCCGTATTTCAAAGAACAATCAATTCAGTTCTGGGAGAATCAAGATTCTCAATAGCAGTGGCATACAAGGACGATGTTTTACAGGTAGCAACAATGCAAGAGGCTTTAGTGTCACTAGAAACGATTTTGCGGAAAATATCAGATGCAAACCTGACTCTACAGCTGAAGAAATGTTCATTCCTGAAAAACAACATTGAATACTTAGGATACGAAATTAGTAGTGGAGGGATACGACCGAGCAAGCTGAAAATTGAATCAGTCAAGAAATTCACACCACCCGGAGGGTCATTTTAAAATATGCAAAATACTTTTCGAACACAATAGAGCCCATTACATGTTTTAAAGGCATGGCATTCACTTCAAAAGCGGGAAACTACCCCCAAATTTTAGCCCGTACAACAAGCTTTTCTTTATTTCTCGAATTATATTCAATATTTTTCAACGAAATTAGAAGCAAATTGTTCGTATTTGATATTTAAAACTTTTATTATATCTTGATTTTATCAGAATTGCATTCTTTAAATAGTTATAATAATATAGGGGAAAGTCATTATTTCTTGACTTATTAATCTTTTGAAATTTTCGCAATCTTCATTATACTTTCTACTTTCTAGTTATTGATTCTCGATAGAATTTTAGTACTTACTTTCTCAATTTTATTAGCTTTATTTTTGCTCAAAAAGACTAAACCTTGAAGTCTAAAGAACGTCTATAATGAGAGCAACAGGAATACAGGCCACGAACAAGCCCATAAAATTGAGACTGAGTGGGTTTTTAAAAACATTTCACACTAGAAAAAATTTTCATTTCAACGCTCTCAACAGTTAAAATGGCTCACGAAACGTCGTGGAGAAGTCCGTGTCCCGCTTGAGACTCCTTCCTTTCATTCTTCCAATATCTTCCAATATTAACATTACAGTTATTAAAGAAGATTTTGAAGCTACGCCAGCACAGCTTCTTTTAGGCAAATGTATTAAATTATTTGTAATCAAAAAATAAAATGTTTCAGTGGCTACACTTTTTTTTTAAAATCATAATGAATATTGCACTACTTCCATCTCATTTCCTTTTAATTTCATAAAAATTTTTGCAACAGTCATAAGTAATAAGTAAAAGCATTTAAGAGCTCAAAAGTTGAGAGCTATTATTTCAACAGCTAAATTCTTCTTTTTTTAATTTTTTAATTTTGCTTCAGGAGAGAATTGTCAAGAACTATATCCATTTTTAATGTTTTTGTTAAGGCACATAATGTGCACTGATAGAGTTAGAATAGGTTGAGGTTAAATCAAGAAATTATCATTGTTTTTAATAAACAAATAAAATTATATAAAGTTGTTGTGAATAAAGAATATCGAAATTGTGTATTTGTTGCACCTTCAGCCAAAAAGCTGGTTGAACAGGTTGAATTTATAACGAGATGGATAAATTGACTTATTTCATTTGATTTTGGCTAGAGAGTTTGGTTGATTTATTTACAAAATTTTTCTTTTCAGGTAGAAAAATTCATTCCCAAAGAAATGTACAACAAAGTTTTTATGAGCTTAGAATAAGAACACTTTTGTAAAATATTTGTGAAAAGATGATTAAATAGAAGCACAAGTCAAAACTTACTTGGAAATATCACTACCATGTCTGTATGCCGCTAATATTATACCTTTAACAGCAACAAGAACAGAAACGTAATCCGATATGGTATCACGATCGCCATGCATAGTTCGAAGAATACCTTAAAAATATTCAAGGTTGATAAATTCAAAAATTAAAACTTAGCCTACCGATTCCACTAGCCAGTAGCATGCCCACGAGCCCGTTGAAGTTATCATTCCAACCAGGAACAGGCTCAAATGCAGCGGAGGGTCATTTTAAAATAAGCAAAATACTTTTCGAACACAATAGAGCCCATTATATGTTTTAAAGGCATGGCATTCACTTCAAAAGCGGGAAACTACCCCCAAATTTTAGCCCGTACAACAAGCTTTTCTTTATTTCTCGAATTATATTCAATATTTTTCAACGAAATTAGAAGCAAATTGTTCGTATTTGATATTTAAAACTTTTATTATATCTTGATTTTATCAGAATTGCATTCTTTAAATAGTTATAATAATATAGGGGAAAGTCATTATTTCTTGACTTATTAATCTTTTGAAATTTTCGCAATCTTCATTATACTTTCTACTTTCTAGTTATTGATTCTCGATAGAATTTTAGTACTTACTTTCTCAATTTTATTAGTCTTATTTTTGCTCAAAAAGACTAAACCTTGAAGTCTAAAGAACGTCTACGATGAGAGCAACAGGAATACAGGCCACGAACAAGCCCATAAAATTGAGACTGAGTGGGTTTTTAAAAACATTTCACACTAGAAAAAATTTTCATTTCAACGCTCTCAACAGTTAAAATGGCTCACGAAACGTCGTGGAGAAGTCCGTGTCCCGCTTGAGACTCCTTCCTTTCATTCTTCCAATATCTTCCAATATTAACATTACAGTTATTAAAGAAGATTTTGAAGCTACGCCAGCACAGCTTCTTTTAGGCAAATGTATTAAATTATTTGTAATCAAAAAATAAAATGTTTCAGTGGCTACACTTTTTTTTTAAAATCATAATGAATATTGCACTACTTCCATCTTATTTCCTTTTAATTTCATAAAAATTTTTGCAACAGTCATAAGTAATAAGTAAAAGCATTTAAGAGCTCAAAAGTTGAGAGCTATTATTTCAAGAGCTAAATTCTTCTTTTTTTAATTTTTAAATTTTGCTTCAGGAGAGAATTGTCAAGAACTATATCCATTTTTAATGTTTTTGTTAAGGCACATAATGTGCACTGATAGAGTTAGAATAGGTTGAGGTTAAATCAAGAAATTATCATTGTTTTTAATAAACAAATAAAATTATATAAAGTTGTTGTGAATAAAGAATATTGAAATTGTGTATTTGTTGCACCTTCAGCCAAAAAGCTGGTTGAACAGGTTGAATTTATAACGAAATGGATAAATTGACTTATTTCATTTGATTTTGGCTAGAGAATTTGGTTGATTTATTTACAAAATTTTTCTTTTCAGGTAGAAAAATTCATTCCCAAAGAAATGTACAACAAAGTTTTTATGAGCTTAGAATAAGAACACTTTTGTAAAATATTTGTGAAAAGATGATTAAATAGAAGCACAAGTCAAAACTTACTTGGAAATATCACTACCATGTCTGTATGCCGCTAATATTATACCTTTAACAGCAACAAGAACAGAAACGTAATCCGATATGGTATCACGATCGCCATGCATAGTTCGAAGAATACCTTAAAAATATTCAAGGTTGATAAATTCAAAAATTAAAACTTAGCCTACCGATTCCACTAGCCAGTAGCATGCCCACGAGCCCGTTGAAGTTATCATTCCAACCAGGAACAGGCTCAAATGCAGCGGAGGGTCATTTTAAAATATGCAAAATACTTTTCGAACACAATAGAGCCCATTACATGTTTTAAAGGCATGGCATTCACTTCAAAAGCGGGAAACTACCCCCAAATTTTAGCCCGTACAACAAGCTTTTCTTTATTTCTCGAATTATATTCAATATTTTTCAACGAAATTAGAAGCAAATTGTTCGTATTTTATATTTAAAACTTTTATTATATCTTGATTTTATCAGAATTGCATTTTTTAAATAGTTATAATAATATAGGGGAAAGTCATTATTTCTTGACTTATTAATCTTTTGAAATTTTCGCAATCTTCATTATACTTTCTACTTTCTAGTTATTGATTCTCGATAGAATTTTAGTACTTACTTTCTCAATTTTATTAGTTTTATTTTTGCTCAAAAAGACTAAACCTTGAAGTCTAAAGAACGTCTACGATGAGAGCAACAGGAATACAGGCCACGAACAAGCCCATAAAATTGAGACTGAGTGGGTTTTTAAAAACATTTCACACTAGAAAAAATTTTCATTTCAACGCTCTCAACAGTCAAAATGGCTCACGAAACGTCGTGGAGAAGTCCGTGTCCCGCTTGAGACTCCTTCCTTTCATTCTTCCAATATCTTCCAATATTAACATTACAGTTATTAAAGAAGATTTTGAAGCTACGCCAGCACAGCTTCTTTTAGGCAAATGTATTAAATTATTTGTAATCAAAAAATAAAATGTTTCAGTGGCTACACTTTTTTTTTAAAATCATAATGAATATTGCACTACTTCCATCTTATTTCCTTTTAATTTCATAAAAATTTTTGCAACAGTCATAAGTAATAAGTAAAAGCATTTAAGAGCTCAAAAGTTGAGAGCTATTATTTCAACAGCTAAATTCTTCTTTTTTTAATTTTTTAATTTTGCTTCAGGAGAGAATTGTCAAGAACTATATCCATTTTTAATGTTTTTGTTAAGGCACATAATGTGCACTGATAGAGTTAGAATAGGTTGAGGTTAAATCAAGAAATTATCATTGTTTTTAATAAACAAATAAAATTATATAAAGTTGTTGTGAATAAAGAATATCGAAATTGTGTATTTGTTGCACCTTCAGCCAAAAAGCTGGTTGAACAGGTTGAATTTATAACGAAATGGATAAATTGACTTATTTCATTTGATTTTGGCTAGAGAGTTTGGTTGATTTATTTACAAAATTTTTCTTTTCAGGTAGAAAAATTCATTCCCAAAGAAATGTACAACAAAGTTTTTATGAGCTTAGAATAAGAACACTTTTGTAAAATATTTGTGAAAAGATGATTAAATAGAAGCACAAGTCAAAACTTACTTGGAAATATCACTACCATGTCTGTATGCCGCTAATATTATACCTTTAACAGCAACAAGAACAGAAACGTAATCCGATATGGTATCACGATCGCCATGCATAGTTCGAAGAATACCTTAAAAATATTCAAGGTTGATAAATTCAAAAATTAAAATTTAGCCTACCGATTCCACTAGCCAGCAGCATGCCCACGAGCCCGTTGAAGTTATCATTCCAACCAGGAACAGGCTCAAATGCAGCGGAGGGTCATTTTAAAATATGCAAAATACTTTTCGAACACAATAAAGCCCATTACATGTTTTAAAGGCATGGCATTCACTTCAAAAGCGGGAAACTACCCCCAAATTTTAGCCCGTACAACAAACTTTTCTTTATTTCTCGAATTATGTTCAATATTTTTCAACGAAATTAGAAGCAAATTATTCGTATTTGATATTTAAAACTTTTATTATATCTTGATTTTATCAGAATTGCATTCTTTAAATAGTTATAATAATATAGGGGAAAGTCATTATTTCTTGACTTATTAATCTTTTGAAATTTTCGCAATCTTCATTATACTTTCTACTTTCTAATTATTGATTCTCGATAGAATTTTAGTACTTACTTTCTCAATTTTATTAGTTTTATTTTTACTCCAAAAGACTAAACCTTGAAGTCTAAAGAACGTCTACAATGAGAGCTACAGGAATACAGGGTTTTCATTTCAACGCTCTCAACAGTTAAAATTTTTATTTTGACAGTTTTGTTACTACAATCTTAATTTTATATTAATTCATTAGTACTTTTGACTTATTCTAACTTGACTTAGTATTATCTGTGCTCAGTGTGTAGGACCAATGCCCCATCATCTCCAACTATCAGTACCTGTACTAGGTTAGATCATCAGGTTTACTTCTTAGTAGCCTTCTTGTTTTGTTTGTTGTGTCTAAGAGTTTTAATACCTCTAGATTTGAGTGGCGATGAAGCCTTTTCTCATGCTCAGTTGCACTTCTCTGTATTTCCTCGTCAACCCTACTTATTTGAAGGTCTTTGTGAATTTCATTGTTTGTTACATATCTGTATGCTTTTGTCATAAGTCTTAGTATCTTATTTTGCTTTCTTTGAATTATGGTCCTATTGGACTTACAGGAACAACCCCACAATTGTATTCCGTAAGTCCATATAGGCTTTATCATAGTTAGATACAGAAGTCTTTTATATGCCAGTTTCATTCTAGAGTGCTTTCCTATAAGCCAGTTCATTTGTAACAGTTTCATATCCATTTGCTTGGTTTTCTTCAGTAGTGGGTTTTCCAGCTCAACTTCGAGTCCAGATGTAACCCCAGATACTTAATGGACTCCTTTTGAGGTATCAATTCACCTTCTATATGTAAATTCGATTCCCTATAATTTTTTCGTAACGAGAAGATAACATGCGTTGATTTTGAATTATTAAGTTTGATTTTCCACTTATCAGTCCAAGAGCTAATTTTGTCCAGATCTTTTTGTAACTTTTCATTAGCAATGCTTATTGATTCATTTATAACCATAATGGCTGTGTCATCAGCGTACATGCCTATTATGGTGCCTTTGGAGACCGGTATATCTGCCGTGTACATCAAGTATAGCATCGGCCCGAGCACACTTCCTTGTGGTACTCCAGCCAGTATTGGATAAGACTTTGTCAGAGTTTCTTCGAGAGACACCATGAAGGTTCTTTCTTCTAAGGAGGGATCGAGAAGCTCACAATGATTACGTGGTAATATCAAGCTCAGTTTGTATTTTAGACCTCCGTGCCAGACTCTATCAAACGCCTGCGACACATCTAGAAATACCGCTGAGTAGAATTTCCTGTTTTCAAATGCTTGTTCAATGTTGTCTGTCAATCTATGTATTTGCTCTATTGTAGAATGCTTTCTTCTGAAGCCAAACTGGAAGTCTGGTATGTTTACATATGGTTCCAATCTTTTTATGTATAGTTTCTCGAATATCTTAGCCATAATCGGAAGGATTGATATAGGTCTGTACGAAGACACATCATCCCCTGCCTTATCAGGTTTTTTAATCATAATTATAAGTGCTTTTTTGAAGTCTTTTGGAATATATTTCTTCTTTAGACAAGCATTTAGTATGAATATTAGTAGGTATATTGCTTTTGGTGGAAGTTCTTTGAGTATTGCAGGAGTTATTTGATCTATACCCGGTGCTTTTTTTTTATTCAATTTATCGATTTCTTTTGCCACTTCAAGCACTGTGAATAATCTAATTTTGTTTTCTTTACGATGTCTTGGTACCATGTTTCTATCCGTTTCAGTGTTTAGAGGTCTGAAAACAGTTAATAGGTATTTAGCAAACAGCTCAGCCTTATCTTCATTTTTGCGCATCCAGGCTCCATTTCCATCCTTTAATGGTGGTACTATTGATGTAGGTCTTTTTATATGTCTAGTCGCTCTCCATATCGAGTAATTAGTGTCTTTATTTGGACTTAGTTTAAATACATAGCATTCTGCCTTGTATGAACCTATCATTTTCCTCACTGAGTTACTCACATGGTTGAAGTGGTTTTTGTCTTTTGGATCATGTGTTTTTTGCCATATTCTTCTGGCTTTTCTTCTCTCTCGTATGCCTGATTTGATGTCTTCTGTATATGCTAATCCCAATGGAGATCTTATAGCCTTCAATTCCGGAGTGACTGCTGCTGCTGCCTCTCTTATTTGTTCTGTAAATTTCTTAACAACTTCATCGTTGTTACTTTTATTCTTAAACTTTATTTTCAAGTTTACTTGATTTTCAAGATATTTTCTAAACTCATCCTAGTTTGTATGCTTATTAGTTAAGTGTTTTTTTTTCTTAGTAACATTTACCTCAGCTCCCAGCATAAGGTAGACCGGAGAGTGGTCTGACGTCATGTCATATATAGCTTTTATTGTCATATACCCAAGGGAAATACCCTTGGTTATGAAGAAATCCAGCAGATCTAATTGCTTATTCATATCTGTTGGCCAGTAAGTAGGATTGTAAGTGGAGATATAATCGCAGCTATTGTCTTGAATGACCTTAAGGAGGTTGTTTCCTTTAACAGGCGTAATGATTCTAGCACCCCAAGCTGTATGCTTTATGTTATAGTCACCTCCCATGATAAACTTAGGACCCAACTTCCTTATTGTTTTTTCCATTTGCTTTCTATTGAACTCATGTTTTGGTGGACAGTATGCTGCCGCTATATTTATTTCCGCATTGTTTACCTCAATGGTAATGACCGTGACTTGTATATACTCTTCTTTAATATCCGGTTGCAGATGATGTTTTATGTTGTTTCTTATTATTACAGCAGTACCACCTCTTGCTCTACCACTGGGATGGTTTGTCCAGTATATATAATACCCCTTTATTTTTAAGAAGTTTTTGTATGTGAAGTGGGTTTCTGATATTAGAGCTATATCTATATGATTTAAGTGTATGAAGTTTTCTAGTTCCTGAGCTCTATCAAGTAGCCCGTTTACATTCCAAGTGATTATCTTAAGATTTTTATCTATTTCTCTTACTGATTTTCTGTGAAGTTGATGTTGATTGATTTAACATGAGTGTATTTTTTTCTAGCATATCCACCCTGATTTCAAGATTTTTTATTGAACTTTGTATTTGTTTCCATATTTTGATTATTTCCTTGTCGTTTGTTTCAGGTGAAACAGTTGGAGCTGAGCTGTTGGCATAGACTTCCTTGTTTATCATATTTACCTTAGTTACTTGCGCATAGGTTATAGCTTGAGCCATTGGCATGATTGATTTATTCGTACTTTGATACTCTTGTATTCTATTTGCCGCTGTTATTTTACTCATATTGGATTTCTTTATTTTGTCTTGATACACCTCACACCCTTTGTAATTAGCAGTATGTCCTTTTCTTAGACATAATGCACAGGTTTGTGGTGAGCTTGGAGGTTTATTGCATTTTGTATAGTGGTGTTTCTCTGCACACTTGACGCATCTTGGCTCCCTACTGCAGAAACTTTTTGTATGACCTAAGCCCTGGCAGTTTGTACATTGTGGAACTACTTTTGTTTTTTTAGGCGCTTCAATTGTTATTTTACACATAGCTATATTCGTTATTTTATATACCTCCGTATTATTGGTCTTTTGCTTGATTTCGAACGCGAACAGCGGGAAGTCTTTCTTGACTTTCGTGTTGTTTTCATCGATGACATATTTAAACATGTTAGTAATTTATTATTATTATTATTAAAATTTGGGAGGGCCATGCTGCACTGCGACTGGATCGATCTATTGTGCTCCCCGCCAATCATCATGTAGGGAACCTTATATCAAGCTCCCTTGCCAGAGCCAAAACATCTTTCAATCTCAACTCACCTTCCTCTGTACAAGGCACGTAGCGAATGAGAAGATGTCTGAGCCTCTTCGTTATCAGCCTCCCACACTCGAACAACAAGTGGGTCGGTGTCTCCGTCACCTCCTGACAGAATCTGCACTGTGTAGTTGCTGATTTTCCCAGCTTGTGAAGAAATTTAAGGAAAGGACCGTGTCCCGTAGCGAACCAGGTCAACATTCTGAGTAACGCTCTGTTCAGTTTCCTTGCTTCATTTAAGTCTCTAATTGTTAGTAATTTGTTTTACTTCATGTCCAAGAGCTTCAAGTTCTTCCTTTATTTCATCCGTCTTGACACTACACGGTAGACCTCTTATAATAAATCTGTATGATCTTTCCTCTTTGAGTTGAAATGTATGATATTCTATTTTTGTTTTAGAATCTTGGCTATCTTTCTCACTTTTAATTTTTTTTAGGGTTTTTTTTATTTTCCTATAGTCTTCTACGTTATCCATTGTTACTTTTAGGTTCTGATTTGACATAGCTTTAAATTGAACTTTACCTTTAATTTCTTTTATAATTAAATTTTTAAATGTGTTGAAATCTTCAACATTGCTCACAAAGATTGGTGGTGGCAAGTACGGCTTCAGCTTATTGTTATTGCTTACATTGCTTACATATATTGGAGGCGGGAGAGGATTTCTCTTTACCTGATTATCTTCATGGTATTTACTGATGGTAAGTCTGCTTCTTTAGGTGGCAACTTGGTTATTATTCGCCGCCTCTTTTTAATTTGCTTCTGGGTTCGAGTTGAAACGACTAAACCTTGAAGTCTAAAGAACGTCCAAAATGAGAGCTACAGGAATACAGGCCACGAACAAGCCCATAAAATTGAGACTGAGTGGGATTTTAAAAATATTTCACACTAAAAAAAATTTTCATATCAATGCTTTCAACAGTTAAAATGGCTCAAGAAACGTCTTGGAGAAGTCCGTGTCCCGCTTGAGACTCCTTCCTTTCATTCTTCCAATATCTTCCAATATTAACATTACAGTTATTAAAGAAGACTTTCAAGCTACGCCAGCACAGCTTCTTTTAGGCAAATGTATTAAATTATTTGTAATCAAAAAATAAAATGTTTCAGTGGCAGTACTTTTTTTTAAAATCATAATGAATATTGCACTACTTCCACCTTATTTCCTTTTAATTTCATAAAAATTATTGCAACAGTCATAAGTAATAAGTAAAAGCATTTAAGAGCTCAAAAGTTGAGAGCTATTATTTCAACAGCTAAATTCTTCTTTTTTCAATTTTTAAATTTTGCTTCAAGAGAGAATTGTCAAGAGCTATATCCATTTTTAATGTTGTTGTTAAGGCACATAATGTGCACTGATAGAGTTAGAATAGGTTAAGCCTAAATCAAGAAATTATCATTGTTTTTAATAAACAAATAAAATTATATAAAGTTGTTGTGAATAAAGAATATCGAAATATTGTATTTGTTGCACCTTCAGCCAAAAAGCTGGCTGAACAGTTTTTATAACGAAATGGATAAATTGACTTATTTCATTTAATTTTGGCTAGAGGATTTGGTTGATTTCTTTACAAAATTTTTCTTTTCAGGTAGAAAAATTCATTCCCAAAGAAATGTACAACAAAGTTTTAATGAGCTCAGAATAAGAAAACTTTTGTAAAATATTTGTAAAAAAATGATTAAATAGATGCACAAGTAAAAACTTACTTGGAAATATCAATACCATGTCTGTATGCCGCTAATATTATACCTTTAACAGCAACAACAACAGCAACGTAATCCAATATGGTATCACGATCGCCATGCATAGTACGAAGAATAACTTAAAAATATTCAAGGTTGATAAATTCAACAATTAAAACTTAGCCTACCAATTCCACTAGCCAGCAGCATGCCCACGGGCCCGTTGAAGTTATCATTCCAACCAGTAACAGGCTCAAATGCAGCGGAGGGTCATTTTAAAGTATGCAAAATACTTTTCGAGCAGAATAGAGCCCATTACATGTTTTAAAGGCATGGCATTCACTTCAAAAGCGGGAAAACTACCCCTAAATTTTGACCCATACAACAAACTTTTCTTTATTTCTCGAATTATATTAGATATTTTTCAACGAAATTAGAAGCAAATTATTCGTATTTGATATTTAAAACTTTTATTACATCTTGATTTTATCAGAATTGCATTCTTTAAATAGTTACAATCAAATAGGGGAAAGTCATTATTTCTTGACTTATTAACCTATTGAAATTTTCGCAAGCTTCATTATACTTTCTACTTTCTAGTTATTGATATGCGATAGAATTTTAGTACTTACTTTCTCAATTTTATTAGTTTTATTTTTACTCAAAAAGACTAAACCTTGAAGTCTAAAGAACGTCCACAATGAGAGCTACAGGAATACAGGCCACGAACAAGCCCATAAAATTGAGACTGAGTGGGTTTTTAAAAACATTTCACACTAGAAAAAATTTTCATTTCAACGCTCTCAACAGTTAAAATGGCTCACGAAACGTCGTGGAGAAGTCCGTGTCCCGCTTGAGACTCCTTCCTTTCATTCTTCCAATATCTTCCAATATTAACATTACAGTTATTAAAGAAGACTTTGAAGCTACGCCAGCACAGCTTCTTTTAGGCAAATGTATTAAATTATTTGTAATCAAAAAATAAAATGTTTCAGTGGCAGTACTTTTTTTTTAAAATCATAATGAATATTGCACTACTTCCATCTTATTTCCTTTTCATTTCATAAAAATTATTGCAACAGTCATAAGTAATAAGTAAAAGCATTTAAGAGCTCAAAAGTTGAGAGCTTTTATTTCAACAGCTAAATTCTTCTTTTTTTAATTTTTAAATTTTGCTTCAAGAGAGAATTGTCAAGAGCTATATCCATTTTTAATGTTTTTGTTAAGACACATAATGTGCATTGGTAGAGTTAGAATAGGTTGAGGTTAAATCAAGAAATTATCATTGTCTTTAATAAACAAATAAAATTATATAAAGTTGTTGTGAATAAAGAATATCGAAATTTTGTATTTGTTGCACCTTCAGCCTAAAAGCTGGCTGAACAGTTTTTATAACGAAATGGATAAATTGACTTATTTCATTTAATATTGGCTATAGGATTTGGTTGATTTCTTTACAAAATTTTTCTTTTCAGGTAGAAAAATTCATCCCCAAAGAAATGTACAACAAAGTTTTTATGAGCTTAGAATAAGAACACTTTTGTAAAATATTTGTGAAAAGATGATTAAATAGAAGCACAAGTCAAAACTTACTTGGAAATATCACTACCATGTCTGTATGCCGCTAATATTATACCTTTAACAGCAACAAGAACAGAAACGTAATCCGATATGGTATCACGATCGCCATGCATAGTTCGAAGAATACCTTAAAAATATTCAAGGTTGATAAATTCAAAAATTAAAACTTAGCCTACCGATTCCACTAGCCAGTTGCATGCCCACGAGCCCGTTGAAGTTATCATTCCAACCAGGAACAGGTTCAAATGCGCTCGAAACCACTGAAAGGAAATTGAGTAAATTGATTGCCCATTGTTTTTTTTTTTTGATACCAATTGATGGTCTATAAATAATAACAGGTAGATTATGGCTATAATTGCTTACAATATGTTCTGCGAGGTTCTTCGTAAATGTATATGTATTTGGGTGAAATTTACTTAACCTATAAGAAGTTTCTGAATTGTTTTTTTATCTACATACTAAGCATACTTAGCATTCAAAATTTCCAGAGTTTCGGCATCAAAGCACTCAGCAATTCTTATAACATCCTTGGTATCACGATCGAACATGTATAGTACGAAGAATACCTTAAAAATATTCAAGGTTGATAAATTCAAAAATTAAAACTTAGCCTACCGATTCCACCAGCCGAACAGCATGCCCACGGGCCCGTTGAAGTTATCATTCCAACCAGGAACAGGCTCAAATGCAGCGAAGGGTCATTTTAAAATATGCAAAATACTTTTCGAGCAGAATAGAGCCCATTACATATTTTAAAGGCATGACATTCACTTCAAAAGCGGGAAATCTACCCCCAAATTTTACCCTGTACAACAAACTTTTCTTTATTTCTCGAATTATATTCAATATTTTTCAACGAAATTAGAAGCAAATTATTCATATTTGATATTTAAAACTTTCATTATATCTCGATTTTATCAGAATTGCATTCTTTAAATAATTACAATAATATAGGGGAAAGTCATTATTTCTTGACTTATTAACCTTTTGAAATTTTTGCAAGCTTCATTATACTTTCTCCTTTCTAGTTATTGATGTGCGATAGAATTTTAGTACTTACTTTCTCAATTTTATTAGTTTTATTTTTACTCAAAAAGACTAACCCTTGAAGTCTAAAGAACGTTCACAATGAGAGCTACAGGAATACAGGCCACGAACAAGCCCATAAAATTGAGACTGAGTGGGTTTTTAAAAACATTTCACACTAGAAAAAATTTTCATTTCAACGCTCTCAACAGTTAAAATGGCTCACGAAACGTCGTGGAGAAGTCCGTGTCCCGCTTGAGACTCCTTCCTTTCATTCTTCCAATATCTTCCAATATTAACATTACAGTTATTAAAGAAGACTTTCAAGCTACGCCAGCACAGCTTCTTTTAGGCAAATGTATTAAATTATTTGTAATCAAAAAATAAAATGTTTCAGTGGCAGTACTTTTTTTTAAAATCATAATGAATATTGCACTACTTCCATCTTATTTCCTTTTAATTTATAAAAATTATTGCAACAGTCATAAGTAATAAGTAAAAGCATTTAAGAGCTCAAAAGTTGAGAGCTATTATTTCAACAGCTAAATTCTTCTTTTTTTAATTTTTAAATTTTGCTTCAGGAGAGAATTGTCAAGAGCTACATCCATTTTTAATGTTGTTGTTAAGGCACATAATGTGCACTGATAGAGTTACAATAGGTTGAAGTTAAACCAAGAAATTATCATTGTTTTCAATAAACAAATAAAATTATATAAAGTTGTTGTGAATAAAGAATATCGAAATTTTGTATTTGTTGCACCTTCAGCCTAAAAGCTAGCTGAACAGTTTTCATAACGAAATGGATAAATTGACTTATTTCATTTAATATTGGCTATAGGATTTGGTTGATTTCTTTACAAAATTTTTCTTTTCAGGTAGAAAAATTCATTCCCAAAGAAATGTACAACAAAGTTTTTATGAGCTTAGAATAAGAACACTTTTGTAAAATATTTGTGAAAAGATGATTAAATAGAAGCAGAAGTCAAAACTTACTTGGAAATATCACTACCATGTCTGTATGCCGCTAATATTATACCTTTAACAGCAACAAGAACAGAAACGTAATCCGATATGGTATCACGATCGCCATGCATAGTTCGAAGAATACCTTAAAAATATTCAAGGTTGATAAATTCAAAAATTAAAACTTAGCCTACCGATTCCACTAGCCAGCAGCATGCCCACGAGCCCGTTGAAGTTATCATTCCAACCAGGAACAGGTTCAAATGCGCTCGAAACCACTGAAAGGAAATTGAGTAAATTGATTGCCCATTGTTTTTTTTTTGATACCAATTGATGGTCTATAAATAATAACAGGTAGATTATGGCTATGATTGCTTACAATATGTTCTGCGAAGTTCTTCGTAAATGTATATGTATTTGGATGAAATTTACTTAACCTATAAGAAGTTTCTGAATTGTTTTTTTATCTACATACTAAGCATACTTAGCATTTAAAATTTCCAGAGTTTCGGCATCAAAGCACTCAGCAATTCTTATAACATCCTTCCAATTTGCATAGGCTGGGTAAATCTACAGAGAATGTGTTTGAAAGAAATCTTTTTTAGCTACAAAATTGATATCATTATAAACTTTAGCTACGATTTAGCCCTCAGCTTTTATAGCTTTTAGCTATTGCATGCCTTCATGTCATTAATATCCTAAAAAAAGTGCACTTGAGGTGCATTTGATCAATAAATTATGATCATAAATATCCACCAACAATAAATATTAGTTTTTCTACTAGGCATCGCTTTTTTAATTTTAAACAATTATTTAAACAAAGTAATATAAACAATATTAACATTCAAGAATATCAGCCTTAAATAATTTTTTCAAGAAAATTACTTCTATGAAAAATAATCAACTATACAACTTTCAGTTATTTAAAACAAAAACTAAACCCCATTTTTAATTTTTTGATGCCGTTTTTAATAGTTTATATCAGTATAAATGTATTGGCATCATTAGTTTAAATTGGTCACATAATATTTGAAAGATTTGCAGCTTACCTTTTCTTCAACAACATGTCTCTCTGGATAACAATAAGTTGTAGAAACATGAACTATAACTTCAATTTTACTCAAACATTGTGCAAAGTTCATAACTTCGCTAGTTCCTCTGGCATTCATTATGATTGCTTTCAGTAGTGGATCATCAAAACTATATAATATTGTTACGAATTTATACATAACAGGCTGATTAAATAGTAGGCTGTGAATCTAGAGTATATATAAGGAGCTGTCACAGTCAGTTTGGTCAGTTTTGGGGTTGCAGCTTGAGCTCAGTTGGAGTTCGATTCAGGGAATAAAGGATCACAACATTGGTGTCAGAAGTGGGATCTTTGGAGTATATTACAGGAGTGAAAAAGAAAACTGTGGAGAAAAGAATCCAAGACTTGGCTCTCAATGAAATCAAGGAAGTGCTGCAAAAGCGAAAAGTACCGACATCAGGCAACAAGGCGGTACTATTAGAAAGACTACGTGAAGTCATGGAAAAAGAAGGTGTAAACCCAGATGAACATATCTTTCATCTACATGGTCAAGAGGAAATTTTTACTGAGCCAGTCAGAATGGACCAAATTGTGACCATCTTCAAAGAAACGTGGGAACGAAAATTGATAGAAGAGATGATTCAAAATTTTAAAACTGAGATACTGAATTTGTTGAGAAAGCAGAAGGTGACCGTACCTGAAATAGGAGCAGAAGCCATTGAGGTACAGAAGCATACTCTTGACTGCATGGAAAATAGTGTAGTTACAAAATTGGAGGACGGCAAGAATTATTTTGAAGTTGAAGATGAACAAGAACTGGATGGTCGAGACTTAAATTCAGAAAAATATGATGAGAAGGGAGCAAAAGAATTAGGAATTGTAGGTAATGAAGTTGATAGCTTGGTGCAATTGCACGTGAAATTGATATTCGACGTCGTGGAACTAATCTTAGGGACACACAAAAAGAAGATGAAGTTGAAGAGTACCTTCGTAAAAAAATGCAGATGAATCAGCTGCCAGTAAACGTTTCGGTGATGGAGGAGAAGAAATGTCTGATGAAATAACACACCTAACTGTACTTCCTGACATAAAAAATCCAAATGCATGGGTGGTTAAATGTCATTTAGGAGAAGAGAAGGAAACACTTTTATTGAGAAAATGTTTGACTTATTCAAATACAGATGATCCGCTTCAAATAAGATCTGCTGTTACTCCAGAAAAAGTAAAAGGATATATTTGTAATGAAGCATATAAACAGACACATGTTAAATCCACTATAGACAGTGTTGGGAATTTAAGGATTGGATAAGTAATGGTGCCTATTAAAGAAATGGCAGTTGTCTTAAAATTTATTAAAGAACAAGCTGGCTTAAAACCAAAACAATGGTTTCGGCTTAAAAAGGGTGTGTATAAGGATGGTATTACTCAAGTTAATTATGTTGATTTGCGATAGAATCGATTTCATTTAAAATTATTACCAAGAATTGACTACACTCGAATAAGAAGTGCATTAAGAACAACTCCAACGGAATATGATTACAAGAAACGTAAAAGAAAACATTATGGTGACTTTTTAAAATTTGAAGGAAATCATTATTCTTGAAAAGGTTTTCTCTATAAATTTTTTTCAATAAATGCAGTTTTAGAAGAGGTTAAGCCAACAGTAGCAGAATTAGAACGATTTGAAGAGCAGCCAGAAGAAGTTAGAAAATATTTTGAAACTGGAGATCATGGAAAAGTTTTAGCAGGAAGATACGAAGATGAAACTGGTTTAATTGTTTGTGTTAAACCATCGAGGGTTGTTTTAGTATCTGATTTGACAATGCATGAGTTAGAAGTACTTCCAAGAGAGTTGCAGCTTTGTTCTGATAAGGCAACAGGACTTTATTCACTTGTTCAATCTCAATGGGGTGACCTGGTTCAACTTGTTGCACAGGCAGTTAGTATAACTGTATGTTTGGAACGTGAAAATTTCCAAGTGCTTGGTTGTATTTAATGTGGTAGATAGGATCCAACGCTCTCCTAAAACAAAGTTTAAAGTGGTATACGTGGACCGACTAGCACGGTACTATAGCAACTAAAAACAAATAAGAAGGATGTTTTGATCAGGACGATCAAATTCTAAGAAGAGGGCAGTGTTACGAATTTAAACATAGTAGGCTGATTAAATAGTAGGCTGTGAATCTAGGGTATATATAAGGAGCTGTCACAGTCAGTTTGATCAGTTTTGGGGTTGCAGCTTGAGCTCAGTTGGAGTTCGATTCAGGGAGTAAACACAAGATTGGATTTCAGTCGAGTTGGATTTTGATTTCTGAATTACACGAGTTCATAATTAGGAGTTTTAAGCATCTCATTGTAAATATATTCCAAACTTAATAAAGAATCTCAACAATATGAATTATTATATCTTTAAAAGTAAGGAATTTGTTTTTACCGTACACTTGCTGCGGCATGAAAAATAATAGAAACACTTTTCATCATATTAATATCACTAGACTTTATTCCTAAGCCTAACTCCATTACATTCCCAGTTATTGGAACTAATTTGTCAAAACATTCTGGCTGCGTACTTCGTAAAAGATCAAATAACGCCAGATTTATTATGTTTGAGAGTCGTAATTTTGGACATGCTCTTTTTTTTCACGAATTATAATAAATATTCTATATATATCAGGACATGAGCGCAGCAGCTTTTCTATCAATGCTTTTCCCATAAATCCTGTTAATTATTTAAAAAATGTTTTTACAGTAAAAAGCTGACTTTAAATTTTACCTGACCCTTCAATAATGAAAATATTCTTTCCTTTAAAGTATTCAGATATCTGCATTTTACACGGTTGAATAAAGTAATAGAAATTTTTATAAAAATAAAAATGGAGGAAGAAAATGGTTGCTGTCTTTAGATTACCATGTGTTATTTGCAAACACTTAATAGATCTAAATTTAAAAACGTTTCATTAAAATATTATTGTCAATTAATGTTCAAAATTATATAACAACTTAGACTTTAGTTTTAATTTGAAATTTCATGACACTTAATTAAGGCTGACCTATATTTAAAAATGTATTGCCAATAACAGATTTTATTGTGCTAAAAGAATTTCACATTCACCATACCGATAAAAGCAGCTTGCTAAAACCAACTACCTAAATGGAAAATACTATATGTACAACCGCTACTCATACATTTATTTTTTACGTTATATGTTTAATTCAAATGTACATACCAAAAGGTTACGTGAACTATTCACCTAAATAACAATGAGCGAATCTACAATTGAAATTTAAATTTCATGTTTTCTATTTTGGCTATATTTTTGTTTGATTTAAAGCTTGTCATTTAATGTAATAAGCAATATTATTCTTAAAGGTATACAAATAACTATAGATTATAATCAAGAAGATATTGGTAAGCAACTAAATTAAAACTTAAGACTAAAATTTTGATTTTAGTGAAATTTTCCTGCTGAGCTAAATGAAGTATATAATTTTAATAAAGTGACAAGAATTGATATTGTTTGATTTAACGAAATCTTAAAACACTTTGCATTTTTCAGTAATACTTGTTAACCATGTTTTTGGTTGGGGCATAACATTTGACTTATGGGTATAGCACGGTTATACCATGGTAAAAGATTTGATATCGAGATTCTTTAAAGCATTTTTTATGGGGTCGTTTTTATACCGCAGGACAATACTTCCTTTTTAAGTATCACTCTGGATATATGTATTTCGAAAACTTGATATGTACCATATGATGAAACATATTTTAATATGCATTGAAATAAATGTAAAGCTTTCAGTGGAATAGGCATAGGTGAAAAGTTTATTACATAAAAGAACTGAAGACCAACCTTGTAAAAGTTAAAATTTTTCATCTAAAAAAATTATATTTTTAAAATATGTTCAAGTCACACAATATGAACTCACTAGCTTTATGCACTCATTTATAATAATTTTTAAATTTGCTGAACAATTTTTTCTCACGATAAATTGGTTTAACTTGTGAAATTTAATATTTAAAAAATTCAAAATTGTTTTGCATTGATTAAGCTACTGAATAATTTGTCTATTTATAATTACATTGTTGGCATATATCGTTAGTATCGGTCAGGGGCGGATTTAGGATTTTGGCGCCCTAGGCTTTAAAGCTCATACCGCCTTTATCATAAAATAAAACTGACGTAAGAATCAAGAATACTTAGTAAATTATAAAAACGATTTTTCATTTATTATAATGATCTCAACAAATATGATTCAATATTCAGTAAAGCTAGAGCGTTTAATAATTATAATTGTCTTTAAATTAAAAATAAAAAAAAATATTTTATATAACTTTTATTTAAATTTATTGTAAATTTATATAGATTTATAAATATCCTTAACTTAGTTTATAAACGTGATGTAATTGGAACTTTAATTTATGTAATTTTCTATATTTGAAAATTTTATTTAATACTGTAACTTTAGATAGTTTTATTTATTTAAAACCCTTAATTTATAAACTTCTTAAATGGTTATATTTATTTATTTATAACTTTAGAATAGTTTTATTTATTTAGTTTACAACTTTAAAATATTTTATTTATTTAAAACTCTTGATTTATAAACTTCTTAAATAGTTATATTTATTAGTTTATAACTTTAGAATAATTTTATCTATTTAATTTACAACTTTAAAATATTTTACTTATTCAAAATTCTTAATTTATAAACTTCTTAAATTAAAACTAAAGGTACACTCTTGTGTACTAATTAAATCGACTGCCAATTATCAACTAACTCTTTATCAATTACCTGTTCTATTTATATCATTTTTTCATTAGTTAATTTTCCCATGGTCAAATTTATGATTACTAAAACAGGTATCTTGTATCACTTGTTTCTCATTAAGAACAGGTGCTTCTATATTTCCTATTAATACCAGGTGTATGAGAAAATGCAAGCAATAGTTATTTTGATGGGAATTTAAGGTAAGTATTTTGTTTGGTTTTATTAAGAAAAGGAGCATGAGAAAATATTACGGGCAATAGTTTATTTCTAAGGAAATTTAAATATAAGAATGGAAATTTAGATGTAAGAATTTTTCCAGGAAAAGAGTGTATGAAATATATTGTAAAATGTATTTCCCTAAAAGCGGAATTGTGTGAAAACAAAAGTTATATAATATTTTCGTTGGTTCTTATAACACCCCCATCGTCAGCCTGAGGCTCCGACGAAGCAGGTTTGATTCTTATTTTTTGTTTATGTATTTTAACGAATTTTGTAAAAAATAAAATCGTGAGTGCGATTATAAGAACTGAGAAATTTATAATTAATATTTCAAAATAATCCTTATGTTTTTTTTGTTCAATTTCAATTATTCTCTTCCTATTGTCACTTATATTTTTAACATTGAGTTCTTCTAAATTTATCAAATTTATGGTTTTATTTTCTATTATATTTGTAAAGAGATGAGGTAAAATCAATACATCTTGGATTTTTTTATAATAGTTGTCAAATGACTTATTATTAATTTCTACTTGGCAGTTTTCATATTTTAATAAATTGTTGCCCATTATATTTATTTTAAAATTGTTACAATTATGAAACAGGGCTGTTTTCTGAATGTTTTTAGTTATAATGATACCTGGTGTTATTTCTTTAATTTCTTTATGTTTAAAAATTTTCATTGTACAATGCGCTACTTCTAACTTTAAAATGTTTTTAATACAATTATCATTAACATCGATTAAATTCTTTTTCAAATTGTTTTCTACTTTTTCTTTATAAACGTTATTGTTATTATCTAGCAGAACAATGTTTTCATCTAGTTGAATGGCCTTACTTATGTTATTGGGTAAGGGTTCTATTAGGACTTTAGAAAGGGGTTTCTCTGAATATATAGGTAGTGAAAGAATGATAACGATCTGGGTTTTGTGGAATGCTACTGAAGTTCTGATGTCTTTTAAGGATTCTATGTCGTCTATTAATTTATGTTCTTCATTTGTTAATATATTCCTTGATAACAATCCTAATTTACTTGACATGAGGATTTGTTCGATATCATCTATATGGTTTCGTAGTAGGTTTATATCGTAGTTGATTTGGTATAGATGTTCCATATGGTCAATTTTATTTTCTATATTAGCTACTTTATTTTGGCTTTCTATTGTAAAATTATTGAGGTAGGCTGAAATAATTTTTTGTTGGTTTCCTATATGGTTTGTTATGTTTCTTATTTGGTCGGATATTTCTCTATTGATTTTAATTTGTTTATTACTTTCGTTAATTAAGCTCTTGTTATTGCTACTTATGATATCTAGTTTAGTTTTTATTTCTAATTCATCATTGTAATCCATTGTGCCTGTAATATATTTTAATCCGGTGCCTATAATATTAATGAGACCTCTACTTTTTCTGCTGTGTGGTTTCAGGTTGTTGATTTTTCTATTCAGGATGTTAAAATTATGTAGGACTGTATTTATCATAGGGTCTTCTACGCTAATGTTGTTTCTTATGGTATTAATGTTTTGTTGGATTATTTCACTAGTTTGTTCGTATTCTGTTATGTTTATAAGGTGTAGTATTTTTGTGAATTTCCTTATGACTTTCACTTCTCCTAATTTAATTGTTAGGTATCCGTTGTTGTTGTCAAAGTTCTGTACTTCAAGTGTTTGTGATAGTGTGATGGAGAGTATTGTCAGTAGTATTAGTATTGGTTTAAACATCGTGTTCTGTAAGGAGAGTTTAAAATTTAGTCAGTTATGTTTTCGTTTCGTTCTGTGGGAGTGTTAGTTTGGTATTTTTTCTTTCTTTTTGTGTGGGATTTATAGTATTTCAATTTAGTTCGTTTATCTACATAGTGGTTGTCGTCTAGTTTTTCTAGATCAACTTTTCTAAATTTTGCATGGTTTTTGCCTCCTCGTGTATGTTTTAAATAATTTGGGCCTGGTTCTAGTTCTACTTCTTCTCTGTTCCGATTTATTTTTGCGATATACTTCTCCTTAAGGTTTTGTACCCTTTCTCGTATTTTTTCGTATTCTTCTGTTTTTACTTTACCATTTATGAAATCTATAGGTTTTCTGTTTGTTGTGGAGTGAATGGTGTTGTTGTAGAAGTTAATGATTTTCAGTATTTTCTCTTCAACTGAATCAGTGTCTTTATTTTCGTCGTGTCGAAGGAGTCTTAAATGCTCGTTTATGGTATTGTGTAGTCTTTCAATATCAGCATTTGAGGAGTGGTTATTATTGGATGTATAATGTATTTGAATATCCTGGTTGCTTAAAAATTCTTTTATTGGGATTGCCTTGAATCCTAATTCGTTATCTACAGTTATTTGTTTTATTCTGCCCGTGAAGGAGATATATTGGAGTAAGGCGCGTTTGAATTCGATCCATGATCTATTATTAATTTTGATGGCTTGGGCGTGTTTTGTGAATTTGTCTATAAAGGTGAGAAAAAGTGTCTTTTCAAGACTGTAGAAAACATCTATGTGTACTAATTCGAGTGGTTCCGATGGTGTTACTGTAGTTTGGTATTTTACCTTTACAGGGTTTCTATCGTATTTTTCTATATTACATATGTTGCAATTATTTATATATTGTGTTATTCTTATTCTTAGTTTTGGATTATAGTATTTTTGCTGGAGTTCCTTATTTACCTCTTCTATCCCTCTATGGTTGTTACGTAAGTGTTCCTCTTCTATCAGTTTGGCTAGTATTTCTTCGTCTTCTATATCCTCTAATATTCTGTTGCATTTGAGGATCTTAAATTGCGGGAAATGGGTTTGATGTATATTCCTTATAATTTGGAGAAACTCGTCATTTTCCACGTATAATGCATTTAAGCATTTAGGGTTGAACTTGGTTTTTATTAAAGAAATAGCAGTTTCATTATTCAATGATTTGACGTGTATTATTTTACGAAATTTATTAAATTTAGTCTCTTCCTTTGTACGTAGTGACCCTGATTGACTTTTATTTAATATTATTTGATATTTAAATACGTTTAGTGGGGAATGGGTTTCAGGGATGCCTATAGTGTTACTATCGTTTTCGGTTTGTATCATATTTATATCAATACGAGACAGCGTATCTGCGTTTAAATTTTTTGCTCCTGCCTTATATTTTATTTCATAGTCAAATTCGGCAAGTTTGAGACGCCATCGAACGAGTTTTGAGTTTGGTTCTTTAATAGAAAAAAGCCATTGTAGTGGTTTGTGGTCTGTTTCAATTAGGATTTTTCTTCCGAAAATATATGGGCGAAAATACTTAGTGGCCCATACTATTGCAAGTAATTCCTTCTCAATCGTACTATAGTTGATTTCATGCTCGTTTAGTGTACGGCTGGCGTAACAAATTGGATGTCCGTCTTGAGATAGTATCGCACCAAGTGCGTATTGGCTCGCATCTGTAGTTAGAGTAAATCTTTTTTCGAAGTCTGGATACCCAAGGATTGGTTCAGTGATCAGAAGTCTTTTCAAAGTGTTGAAACTTTCAGTGTATTCTGGGTCGTTTATATTCATTTTCTTATCCTTTTTCAAATATTTTGTCATTGGTTTAGCTATCTTTGCGTAGTCTTTTATAAACTTCCGGTAATATCCAGTGAGTCCGAGAAATTTCTTAATTTGTTTCGGTGTCTTAGGTAAGGGATAATTTTTAACGCAATCAATTTTCCGCGGATTTGGTTTATATCCTTCGGGTGTTACAACGTGTCCTAAAAATTCGGTTTCTTTCTTCAGAAACTCGGATTTGTCAAGTTGTACAGTTAAGTTTACTTCTTTCAATCTTTGAAAGACTTTCCTAATGGAATCCAAATGTTCTTCTAGAGAAGTGGAAAATATTATTATGTCATCTAAGTACACAAGGCAAATCTTATTGATATAGTCTTTTAATACGAAGTTCATGAGGCGTTGAAAAGTCGCAGGGGCTGTTTTTAATCCAAATGGCATCCGTAGAAATTCGTAGTGTCCGTCTTCGACACTAAATGCGGTTTTATATATATCATTTTCATCTATCTCTATTTAGTGGAATCCCTTTGCAAGATCTAACGTGGTAAAATATTGGCAAGTACCTAATTTACCTAGTATCTCGTCAATATTTGGGATTGGGAATTTGTCATCAATAGTTACCTCATTTAATTTACGGTAATCGATGACTATTCTCCATTTTTGTTTTCCCGTAGCGTCCAACTTCTTCGGGACGATCCAAACGGGTGCAGAATAAGGTGAACTGCTATGCCGGATGATACCTTTTTGTAACATTTCTTCGATTTGGCTTTTTATTTCCTCCTTATGGATAAATGGATATCTATATGACTTAGCTTGAATGGGGACATTATTTGTAGTTCTGATTTGGTGTTTTATAATGTTAGTGAAGGATAATTTGAAATCTTCATTATAGAATATGGTGGAATAACGTTTAATTAATTGTATTAATTTGGTCTTTTCTAAGCTATTGAGGTGATCGATTCTTAGTTGGTCTATTGGTAATTTAGGTTTATATTCTTCTAACATATCAGTGTTTTTTATTATATTGTAAGTTTCAATTTTATTTATTTCTTTTGATACATCTGTACTAGTATCTGGTGTGTGAGAATTGCTTTTCGTCATGGGAAATGTTTTATGTTCGTTTAGATATAATTTTAGAGTTTTATTTTTTGTTTCGAGTTGTTTGTTTCCAAAATCTATTTTTGCTTTTATTGGAATTAAAATATCGTTGCCTATTAACCCGTCGTAATTGTTATGGAATGGATAGACGAACATTTCGATGGTTTGATTTTGGATTCCAAACTCTTTGAATATCGGTATAGTTACCTTTTTTGATATTTTCACTTGTCGATCAAGGGTTTTGATCCAAATATTTGGTGGTAGAGAGGATAAAAATTTTGGGTTACATAAATTAGGATTGATTATTGAATGTGTTGCCCCAGTATCTATGATGAATTTTAGTGGTCTAATTTTTCCTATAATTATTATATATGGTAATTGGTTGTTGAGGCCCGTAACCGAAAATTTGCAGGTTGTGAATCCTTTTGAGGAATTCTTTCATTTGTGTTAATTTCCATAGGTTCAGGAGGAGGTTGGTGTTGTGTTGTATTATTAATACCATTTAGATTTCTGTATGGATTTTCGAATGAGGGGTTGAAATTTAGAGAGTTATGATTTTGAGATCTAAACTGGTTATGGTTTGAATAACTAGATCTGTATTGAGGTTGATTATAACGGTTAACGTTCATTGGTAAAGTCGTACTCTGCTTGTTATTGTAATGGGGAACATTCTGTGGGTAGTGTCTTCCCTGGAAATTATTCTTGTTTCGATTGTAATTGTAGTTGTTAGTAGGATTCTGAATTCTGTCGTTTCCTGTTTTGTGTTTTGTATTCGCGAATGTAGTTTTATTGTTGCTATGGTTATTATAGCGAAGATTTTGTTTTTCGCCGTAAGACCTAAATGCGTATCCTGATTCGTGCAATATGTTAATTGCTTCCTCTAAGGTTTCTGGATCTCTGCAATACAGTATGGATTTCATTGGCTCTGGGATTTTATTTTTAAAGATCACTAGTGCTGATTTTTTATTTGTAATAATCGTTTGTTCTGCTACTTGTTTTTCCTCGCTCAAATTGAGTTTGGTTTTAACATTTAGCCTTCTTAATCCTGTTTTAATTTCATTATAAAAATCAATTGCATTAGTCTTAAATGTAATGCTTCTTAAATTGTCGAATAATTCTTCTAAACTTGCTCTATCTCCAAAATTATTGATCAGTAGCTCCTTTATTTCGAGCCAAGATGTGATATGATTATTAATTTCTAGGACCTCTCGTGCTCTACCTCGTATTTTAGATTTAATTATGTCGGAAAATACACTTTGTGCAAGATTATCATACCGTAAAAGAGTTGGGTGCATTTTGTCAATCAAGTCAAGAAAATTCTGTAGATCTCTAAAGTCACCAGAGAATTCCGGTAAGTGTCCTAAATACTTGAGTGGGTCTACCGTTAGCGTAAGGGCCATTTCTGCAGAGGAACTTTTGGTCTTTTTTAAGAGATTTTCTGTATTAGCGATTGCTGGTTTGTCGATACTAATGTTCTGCATTAGTTCTAACAACTCGTTCATATGAATATTTATAACTAACAAGATTCGGTGTATATGTATATTTACGGTAGAAGACAATTAAAAAAAAATTTTTGCACAAAATATTATCGAGTTTTTGTCTTTTTTTTTTTTGAATAGCGAACTTATGATAACATAATTTTTATCTTATTATTATTTCCTGTTGTACGAGTTTTACATATATCTATATATTTATTTTTTTTTTTTCATACATAGCACAAATGTGTTCTATTTTAAACAATGACACATCTTTCCTTAGTTCTAATTAATTCTTAACTCCAAATTATAATTAAAAGACATACCCTTATTATCTGTATGTGTTGTCTAGTTGTACGGTGGTTGAATCTGATTTGATGTTGGTGAGCTGTACGGCAGTAGTCGATTTTGAGTTGTTGTAGACTGATCCCTTGATCAGTTTATTGGTGAGTTGAGGACTGATCTCTTGATCGGTAAAAAAAATTTTCGGTGTTTTAGTTATTGATCCCTTGATCAACAAACACAAAACTATTTGAAGTTCTAATGCACTATTAAGTATAAAAACACAAGTGAACCTTTTTTTTCACAAAACTTTTTGTAACTATTATTTTGTTCACTTAGCGCATCCTACCGACTGCGCCAATTATAATTGTCTTTAAATTAAAAATAAAAAAAAATATTTTATATAACTTTTATTTAAATTTATTGTAAATTTATATAGATTTATAAATATCCTTAACTTAGTTTATAAACGTGATGTAATTGGAACTTTAATTTATGTAATTTTCTATATTTGAAAATTTTATTTAATACTGTAACTTTAGATAGTTTTATTTATTTAAAACCCTTAATTTATAAACTTCTTAAATGGTTATATTTATTTATTTATAACTTTAGAATAGTTTTATTTATTTAGTTTACAACTTTAAAATATTTTATTTATTTAAAACTCTTGATTTATAAACTTCTTAAATAGTTATATTTATTAGTTTATAACTTTAGAATAATTTTATCTATTTAATTTACAACTTTAAAATATTTTACTTATTCAAAATTCTTAATTTATAAACTTCTTAAATTAAAACTAAAGGTACACTCTTGTGTACTAATTAAATCGACTGCCAATTATCAACTAACTCTTTATCAATTACCTGTTCTATTTATATCATTTTTTCATTAGTTAATTTTCCCATGGTCAAATTTATGATTGCTAAAACAGGTATCTTGTATCACTTGTTTCTCATTAAGAACAGGTGCTTCTATATTTCCTATTAATACCAGGTGTATGAGAAAATGCAAGCAATAGTTATTTTGATGGGAATTTAAGGTAAGTATTTTGTTTGGTTTTATTAAGAAAAGGAGCATGAGAAAATATTACGGGCAATAGTTTATTTCTAAGGAAATTTAAATATAAGAATGGAAATTTAGATGTAAGAATTTTTCCAGGAAAAGAGTGTATGAAATATATTGTAAAATGTATTTCCCTAAAAGCGGAATTGTGTGAAAACAAAAGTTATATAATATTTTCGTTGGTTCTTATAACATTTAATCTCTCTTTCATTTTTGAACGCAAATAATTTTTAACTCTTCGCAAACATGAAAAACTACGTTCACCTGAACAGTTGGAGATCGGAGTACATTCACACATCCGAAGTGCGATTTCAACGTTCGGATAAATAGTTTTAAGATCTTCTTTTTAAATCCACTTTAATAATTCCAAAGTCGTCTTCCATTTATTTTCACTTCAAGAGCAGTGTGAACGAAAATGAATACACTTATTGGCAAACGATTTTTTGAGATCATGAAGATAATTGAGCCTCAAAGCTTTAGCTTTTCATCAATTCCAGATAAGGTTATAGTGTTTAAGTTGACAAGGATAGATAATTTTTATGAAATTGTTTGTAGGCCTAGCGTCGTTTACAAAGCTCGCAGTAAAGATTGTCAATAATAATTAAAAAAGTATTGACTCTCAAATTTTCTTGACCAGTCATTTTTACCCCTCCTGCAGTCTCATCGGCATAGAGTTTTTGCTTTCTTTTTCGCTTCACATCTTTTTCATATTCTTTTACTTCGGACAAATTCATTGCATTTTTTCGAAATAATCGAAAGTTCCTCGAGTTTCAACAATAAGTGATATAAGTGAGTCATATAATTGAATGACAGTAAATATATTTTACTGTTAAACCCCTGTAATTTTTTGTTAACAGAATTTATCCGATGTAACAAGAACCCCCAAAAAACAGTCATAAAAGCCGTTTCCAATCTTAAGAGTTTTAATTGCATGTCTTTAGCTTCACATATATAACACTTAGTTTCTGCTGCTTGTCATCTACTATCGCGTGGGTGCAGTTAGAATTTGTTCCCAAGATTCATATAAACTTTGGCTTGCATTTGCACGAGCTGACCAACGAGTCGTTGATAGACTCTTTACTGTACCGTTTGATTCCTTCTTTGAGAGATATGAGTCTGAAGAATTTCAAATCTGATTCGGAAATTTTCCTCTATAAATCTCACTCCACTAAAATATGTGAATATGTGTTGGTAAAATATTACAGATAACGTATATATAAAAATGTGTATTAGTAAGATGCAAAGCAAGAAGCAGAAATATTTCTCCCTCAGGAAGGGGTAAAAATTTTTTCAAAAATTTCGAAAGTCCATCTTACTTTTCACCTCCGCTTACCAATGAAATTGACAGATGCTGGCCTAATGTAAATACCCCCATTGGATGACCCAAATGACCCAAAATATAGATACCATAACCATACAAACACATAGATTAAGTAAACCTACTGTTCAACAAAATTTTCCCATACGAAATGAATTTTAGTTTAACTGCATTGAAGATTTAAAAAGAATCAATGTCCACCCAGGGGTCGCGATAAAATTTTACACGAAAAAGGGGTCGCCAGTGAAAATAGTTTGCACACCACTGACCTAGACATCAAGTGAGTAAACGAACTTATTAAAAAATGTGCGGTTGGATATGAAATACCTTTGCTCTACCACACGAACGTGGAAGCTATCCAACTTTTAGATACTAATCAATGAAGTAAGAAGGCTTAGGCGTATAAACCACATGATCTGATCTGTCATAAATAACCATACTGACAATTATATAATATACTGACAATTATGTAATATAAAAGAGTAGGGTGCTGAACATTGGTTCAGTTAAGCCGGCACACATTTACTACATTTCCAAAATAGTAATAAATTAACTATGTTAAGATTGTACTGAGCATATCCGATTAGGGATATTATTTTAAAAAAAAATTTGCAAGGATATAAGGATATAAGCTTTTCATTTTACATGAACAAAATATATACCTAAATTATATAGATTAAATGTCAATGTTGTTAATACTTATACAATACAATACAAACTATGCATCGTTACCAATAACATTTTTTTAGTTCTTTATTTTGATGGCGTATGACTATAAAGTTTATTTTTGCTAAGAATGCATCGTTACCAATAACATTTTTTTAGTTCTTTATTTTGATGGCGTATGACTATAAAGTTTATTTTTGCTAAAAATATTCACTTGCGCCCAAACCATTTCGATACTTGAAATGATAGAGAATTTATTAGTTAATTTCGTTTGAGTAAAGAAATTGCTTGCATTATTTTGAACCAAATTGCATCCAGGATTCTGGCAGAATATAATTTTATTTGAAACAATTAAATAAAATTCTTAAATTTTAACAATTATACCTCCTTAAATCAAATATAACTTCTATTTGTAACTGTTACTTAACGTTATACATAATTAAAATAAATAAAACCTACTAAAAATAATATAATTTCCGTTAATCTAATTAAAACAAGTTTTTAACTATGAGAAATTTATTTATAATACCTTAATTTACTTAATTTAAATTTTAAAACAAAATTACAGAAATTCAATACGATGGAATATTCAAAAGAACACCCCAAGGGCGAAGATGGGTCATACCAAAGGCGGCTCGTAATAACATAATTAGATGCCATCATGCCTTATGGGACATTTCCCTGTGGATAAAACGATTGCCCACATCGAACGAAAATATTGATTCAGATCAATGAGGAAACATGTGAGAAACTATATCGAGAGCTGTTTACCATGTCAGTATAACAAAATCCCAGCAGGGAAGGTGGCAGGGTATATGCATCCAATAACGAAAATTGAAGTCCCGATGCACACATTACATATGGATCACATGGGCCCATTCATCAGAAGCAAGCGAGGAAACACCCACCTCCTAGTAATAATAGATGGCTTCACAAAATTCATTTTCCTGAGGGCGGTACCAAACACAAGAGTAGCACCCATAACTCGAGCGTTAGACGACATAATAGATAACTTTGGAGTCCCGACACGAATTGTTTGTGACAGGGGAAGCTGTTTCACAGGCAAGACATTTAATCAATATTGTAAGCAGTTGGGTTTTAAGATAATATTGAACGCAACTGCCACTCCACGGGCAAACAGGCAGCAAGTGGAAAGGTATAATAGGACAATCCTGAGTGCAATGGCTACATCCAACGTGGATGAGGAGCATTGGGACAAGAACCTGAAAGCTATCCGTTGGGGCCTGAATGCACAATCAACGCCACGACAGGAAATCGCCATACGAACTCCTACTAGGATACACATCCCATAGTAGACCGGACGCTTTCTTGTCCAACATGGTATATGAACAAAAACCAAACAATATCTGCGAGTTAAGAGCTACTGCGTCACAACAAATTGCAACAAATCAAGTATATCAGAAGCAATGCTTCGATGAGAAGCGAGGAAAGCCTCGTATTTTTGTAGTAGGGCAAAGTGTCCTATTGCGTAAGGCCAAAGGGTCCAACGAGGGACAAAGCAGGAAGTTGCTACCCAAGTACGGCGGACCATACGTCGTCACAAAAGTTTTAGGACATGACAGATACGTGATAGAGGACCTGCCGGGGTTTAAGCAGGACCAGACGACGCTACAACGGGGTACAGTCGGCAGATCGAATGAAAGCCTTCAAGACCCAGGAACTGGGAGATGCAACATCAGGGAGCTCAGATGATCCTGATAGTCCTGAAGAATCCGAGCCAGTGCCACCGCTAGAGTCTCGGGGACGAGACGACGTCAGGTTGGGCGAGCTGTAAGCGACAAAATATAAAGCACTATTAAAAAGGTGGCAGTCCTTCTTTTAGTAGCGAAGATGGATGGTAGAGGCGTGAGAGTAGTTAGTGAGTTAGCTGTCATCAGATGAACCACGAGGAAGAAATAATAAAGGGCGAGATAAGCATATTTATATATATAAGTCTCAAGTGTTATAATTAAAGAAAAAAGAAAATTAAAACTAGCTGTATAACCTAAAAAGTGTATGATTAAAAGTATCAATAATTTATTTCTTGTGTTTTTAAAATAATTTTTTTAAATACATTTATTTTCAGTATTAGAAAATGGATTTACCAGCGTGCAAGTATAATGATTCTCTAATGCAGCGTTTCCCAAACTATTTTGGTCGTGGAACCCCCAAATTTGTTGCCGATGAGCGCGAAACCCTTAATATTTTTTATGCAACTACTTTTGAAATTTTAATAGCTGCTGTTAAATGAAACAAATATTATTTTGGTATTTCAGATTTTATTGAATTAAAAAAAACTCAAAAAAAAGAAACTCATAGAAATAATGAATGAAAATACAAAACAAAAACTAAAATAAATAAAAAGCTTTAATGTGAAGAATGCACCTGCTTCTTTGATTCTATGATTCTCTTAAAATTGGGCGTTATGTTTGATAACTGATAACTCGCATATCTAGTGCAGCACCAAGTTTGTTACGATAATTGACTTTTGTCGCAACATATTTGGAAAACCTAGTTTCACAAAATGTTGCAAATGGCAATAGAGTTCGAATAGCCTGTTTTGATAAATTTGGATATTCATCGAATACATCTGACCAAAATACTGTCAATGAAACTGTTCTAAATTTGGCTTCTAATTGTGTATCCGATCTTAGCTCAATCAAATTTTCATAATCCATGGACATAAATCTTTTTGGTTTTTCTTTTATTTTGAAAGGATTTTGTACCCAGCAATTATCTCTATTCTTCAGGTTTGGAAAGTAATCACTGAGTAATTGCTCTAAGCTGGACAGATGTGTTTTTATACCATCACCTATTTCCATATCCAAATCCACTTCAGATTGTTCGAGAAAATCACTAAGCGTCTGGAAACACTCGAAGTTATTTTGCTCCACAGCTGAAATCCAATATTGTATTTCCCTTGAAAAGGCAACCAATTTATCTTTTGCTTGTAATATGTTGACTTGTTTTTCTTGCAGAGCCATCAGCAAGGTATGCAAGTGTAGATAGCCAAGTTAAATTATTTAGTCTGTCTGATAATTCAAACTTATGACCAATAAAATACGCCAAGAGTTGCTTTCGCAGTTCAAATATTCGTACAAAAATTTTACCAAGCAATAACCATCTAACTTCCGTATGAAGAAGTAAACTGGTGTGAAGGCTACCCATATCTTAGCACATGGCTTTGAAAATACGAGATTACAATGGTTTACTTTTAATAAAATTAATAATCTTCCCTGCTTCATCTAGAACAGATTTAAATGTCACTGAAATCCTTTTTGTTACTAATGCATATCTGTGAAGAATACAATGAGTACTGTTACAGTTTTTTGCAACATTTTTAATCCGTCATGCGTGTGTTAAGTGAAAAAAGAAAAGCCGCGGATCTTATTCGCCTGATGGGTGGCCTGATATAGATGAAACACATACGTGACAGAATTGCGTATGTGAATTTTTTTTCTCCTTTGCTTTCAGGGACGACTAGAATTGCGAGTGGAGACAGTCAGGGGAAGAAGTCAGGCTGCAAATAGCAATAACCATGAATAGTTTGGCAGTGAAATTTAGTTTTCAAAATACGGTGAAAGTAAAAAATTTCATCATTTGGTAATAATTAATTTAATTTGATAGTTGACATTATTGATTATTAAATAAAAAGTTAAAACATTAAAAATCATAATAATAAATAGTTGTGGAAATTATTATACAAGAATTCATACTTAAGAAGTTACGTTATGTATATTATTATATTAAGGGTCATATAACAATAATGTGAATATATTAAAAACCATTCTTATTTTGTTTTAATGAAATAAAATTTGTCACGCGGAACCCCTAAATTTTTTGGCGGAACACACTTTGGGAATCGCTGCTCAAATGAATTCACTAGAGAATCATCTCAGTTGAAGCACCGTCAGTAACTAACTTCACTGACGGTGAAGTTGAATGAAATTTCATTCATGAAATTGAATGAGATACCCTGAAAATCTTTGTAAACTACCCCATACAAAGGCTTCACCTATTATTCACCTAAAGTGAATTCACCGTGAACGACCCTTGTTAGAGCTAATGACTCTTTAGTGATTCCGGGACGAATTCATTAGTGAAGGCATTTCACCTGAGATGATTCTCTAGTGAATTCATTAGAGAATCATTTTGTTTGCTGGGCACAAGTTAATGCATGTGTGTGTTAGAGCATGCTGGTCGCCCGCAGACATGCCCATGTTAAAAACCACTGTGGTTTCAGCCATATGCCTTGGGTTACGCTGGACAAATCATCAAAGGCACTTCGATGTGTCTTGCAAGCCATTTCCTACTGGTTACTCCAAAAAGTTCCAGAAATAATGTATATGAAGTGTCACAGCCCAACAGGTAATCTGTCATCATAATGACATTTCAACATATTTTAAACAACTCTTCATCGTAATCATGTCATCTAGGTTTTAGATTTTAAAAGTTTATACTAATACTGTTAAATCCATCAGCGTAAGTAGTCGTGCTATGCGTGGTTTTTATATGCCGGTAAGTAAAATTTTGGTTAGTGAATGTTTTAAGCTAAAATGACAGATGGAATGAAAAAGTGCTTTGGAATTTTTGTGAGTTATAAGTCGATTAATAACAAATTAATATACAAGAAAAAGGTTCAACTGTAAAATAAATGCATTAAACGTTAAAAAGAATTAATTATTATTAAAATATCAGATATGCAACTTCTAAACATTTGGGTGGTGATACACGAGTTGTCATTATATCACGTTGACTGCCCAGCAAAAATTGCAAATGTTCACCACGGGGCCAAAATTTTTTTTTGTGTAATTTGTATATTTTTCAAAATAAAAATTTTAGGTCATAGAATCGAGAGATATATCAATTTTTACAAACCACGTATACCTAACACATCGTAGGGGGCCCAACAATCAAACTTAAATACGATTGTCAAGTAACTGATATCGTTTTTGTGTCCTGATATCCTACTGTGTCCAAACATCATAGCTATCAGATATGATAGCCAGGGCCCCAATAGCTACATCACTGGCTATCACATATGATAGCCGTGGCAGTCAAAGTGGTATACATAATTTTGCGAAGTTACAGACGAGACGTTTTAGCCATTATACCCATTCTTTAACCATTATACCCATTTTCCACCAAAGCTTATACTCATTATTAGCCTCCCGTACAAAATAGTCGATTCTCCACCGAAAATTGCTTGTATCAGGGAAATTTGATGGAAATTTCAAAAAAAAGTGTCATAAAAATAAACATTGAACTATTGAATCTGTGAAAATACACAAAATAATTTCAAACCTGAAAAAAAATTAATTATTTTTAAATACATAAAAAAATTTACAAATACTTATGAAAATGCCACCATTTAATTGCTTTTTGACACATACATAGGGCAATTTTTAATGTTGGACAACCTGCTAATTCACAATAGATGGCAAAATTTCCTTTATGCAGCCTTTCAAAGGCTCTATTTTATACAAGATTGCGACATGCTTAATACGCGTGTTTTACCCATCTCTCCATACAAAATTTCCGTTTTTGTATTGTAATAATGTGTATAAGCTTCGGTGGAGAATGGGCATAATACATAACACACATACATTACATACATACATTCAATACATACATATAATACACACTATTTTTTCCTCTCTCGTTCAATGTAAAGTATATGGAAATGACGATTTGCCCGTAAGTTTTTTTTTTGTATAAAAGCCGAAAAGAGTTTTTCATATTTTAAAATTTAATATTAAGCATGAATTCTTTTCTCCAAAGTTGCCAAGTTTGTGTTGAAAAGTGATACGCTATGTTAAATTCATCAAACTTTTTATCCAGGCTGTCAACAGAGACAGTAGACAGAAACGCGATGAAATATCAAAGTTGTAATTGTACACGTTTCCTCCTGAGCTTATTCTCTAGATTAGCGTTTTGGACAGCAGAATTATAGGCGGAATTATAGCAGTTATGAGGCGCGGTTATAGTTAATATAGTTTGTTTGAGTTTGACATTTTGATTAAAAATATATATAAATTATGCACTCTAGTTAGAAAAGTTAGTTTTATTGTCTTAAATTGACTTGCCGTTAATAATAATGAATTATAAATGCAATAAATTTTGTTGAAATGTAAAAATTATATTGTTTTAAAAAATTTGTAATATGAATATTGCCCTATATATATTTCTGAGTCTCACCGCGCCTCAGAACTACTATAATTCCGCCTATAATTCTGCTGTCCAAAACGGTAATCTACACACAAAGAAATTAGCAAATTGCTGGATTAGGTTAAGGTTGAAGCACATGTTTTATAAAAATGATAATTAACAAAAGACGGCATATTAATTCAAATGAAAATCAAAACAATAAAATAAAAAAGATTAGTAATGAGACAATTAAATGTAAACCAAAAGTTGAAATAGTTGGTGATTGGCAGAGTAGAGATTGGCAAAAATTCAAGAAAGCTAAAAGAGAAATAAAAGTTTTACGAAAAAAGTGTAGCATTTCTGATGTTATAATTGATGCTAAAAAGTTGTACGAAAAACTCAAATGGTATGCTTGGTGTTTAACTAAAAATAAATTAAACTTCATAACTAGAAAAAAATGTTAATTTCCTTTTTTCACCTCATTCAAGTATTAAACTAATAAAAATTAATATTTCATGGTAATTGATAAGAAAACCAAATATATAACAAGGAAATATTTTTTAATTCATTTTATGCATTGACTTTAGATTGAATTAGTTCTTGACTGAATTACTTAAATTTGTCTTTACAGCCGGAAAACTGAGAATAAAGCTGCAATAGTTGAAGATCTATTTAAAAAACTTAAAACAAGGCACTGCATTCAAAAGTTTGCTATGGCTCATGATACAGCTAGAATAATTCAATGTATGCTCAAATATTCTTCGCCTAAATTAAGAAAAGGAATTTCAGAGGTATTTTTGTTTTTATAAGTTATTTTTAAAATTATCTTTGACTAATTTAGGAACTTCTACCCTCAATTGTTGAAATGGCAACTTCTAAATATGCACATTTTTGTATATTGAGAATGATAAAATATGGTGGTAATAACATAAGACAAAAAATTATTGAAGCTTGCTACAAAAATATTGTCAAGCTTTCGCAACACTCTATCTCTTCTTCCATAATAGACCAACTTTATTTACATTGGACAAGCAGTAAACAAAAAACATATATGAGACAAGAGTTTTACTACGATGCATTTAAAACGGTAACAAGAAAATGATATTATTAAAGTGAAGATTTCTATCTAGAATTTAGCTTATTACATAAAGAGCGTTGTTATACTAGTATGTTCGTAATTATATTATTTAATGCACTTTAATGCACTGTAGCAGATCAAAAAAAATTTGTTGACAATTTTAATTTATATTTTTAAATAAATTAGTTTTTGAACATTTTAAGTGTAAAGATGATCAAGTGGAAAAATTAGCAGATACCTATCAGTCATCTACTCAAATGAAGCAAAAAATTCTCGATGGAGTTAAAACGCACTTGGTTCGAAGTGCCAATAAAAATTTGGTTGATAATTCGTTAATCCATGCAGTTTTACTTGAATATTTGGGAGAATGTTCAGATGAAGATAGTAAAGAAATTATAGAGCTTTATTCAGATAAACTACCATCAATAATTACAACGCGAAAAGGATGTGAAGCTGCAGTTATTTGTTTTTGGAATTCAACTACAAAACAAAGACGTGTAAGTTATGAGTCTTATAATTTAAAAAAAAAAAGATTTAAGAAATAATCTTTGCAGAGGGTTGTTAAATCTTTGAGTAACCATTTAGAAAAAATTTATACACACGAGCATGGCTATATTGTGCTTCTCGCCATTCTTAATTCGATGGACGACACTAAAGCTGTAAAAAAGTTCCTCTTCGATCCTATTTCTTCTAAATTAGAAATTTTAATACAAAATCAATGGGGAAGAAAAGTTATCAAATGGTTTTTTTCCCCGGGGGATAAAGATTTTTTTCATCCTCAGTTGACTAATTATCTTGAAAATGGTTATAAATATGGTAAGAAAGATAAAAAAATTCGCCAAAAAGAAATTCTGGATCAAATATCAGAACCAATTTGCAATTCAATTATGGAAAAAACCGAATATTGGTTGAAGAATGGTCATGTAGCATTACTCACAGGAACTATTCTTAAAAAGCGTAAAAGTTGAGAAGCGTATTTTATTTAGTTTTGTTAACAATTATTTTTGCAGTTGATGAAAGTAACTTTAAAAAATGTAGCAAAAACATAGCTCAAGTAATCTGTCGACCGCAATGGGTAACTTTCATTTATTCAAAAGAATCACCCGAAAAGGATTTGAAAGCATCGAATCAAAAGGTATAAATTATTTATTGTAACAGTAAATTAATGGGCTCTTATTTAATTTTATTTTTACTCTTGTTGCTAAGAATAAGATAGTTGCAAAATTTTAAATTCGCTTATGAGTATAACTTTATAAGCGATTATTCAAATGTCATAAAACTGGGAGTGAATTCTTTCGTCATTTGGTGAATTACTCTTATTATTGTGTATAATAAATCTCCGTCTATAAGTGTTTACTGCTTTTGTTAATTTTAGTTTTTTGGTGTCAATTTTTTTATTATTCATAATTTTTCATAGCTCTATGAAACAATATATTATTATCAACCTTTACAAAAATTCTCGACAATAATAATTATTTTTTTCAATTATTACCCACTATTTCCGCTATCTATGTTATACTATCGTTGGTTTGGTCACATTACTTCAAAACATTATACGAAGAACTTCCCAAAAGTAATTTGATTTTATTTTCCGGATTTTAGCTTTATATTTAAATCTACTATTGAATTTTTCAGGCCAAAATTTTAGGTATTGAAGATAATGGACTACATATGGCAATTAAAAAAATTTTAAAACCAGATAAAAAATTCGGAAAGGTTAAAAATTTTGCGGATATATTGGCTGCCGAAATTTCAGCAGAAACGGTATTTTCATAGTTTTAGTTTTTTAAATTCTAAGTCTTTTCTTTAATAGATTAAAATATGGGCAGAATACAATAGAGGTTGTTTTGTCTTAATCAACATTTTAGAGAATTGCTCAAATGAATCATTGGAAATGCTAAAAATTTTACTCCAAACTGAAATTGAATTGATTAAAAGCCAAAAACATATTGGTTCAAAAATTCTTTACGATAAAATAAAATAAAGAATACATTCTTCACAAATATTGAAGTTTTAAATAAAAATATAAAACTTTGGTTTTAGAGAAATGAGTAAAGACGACGCTGAAATAACAAATTTATGCTATTATTTAAGGTCTTTTTTTTAAAGCTTCATAAATTAGTTGAAATATCATAATATTGACGACATGCACAGCTTTCCAAAATTTTATGCAAACGTTTGTGGTTTGCTATGTGTTATTAATGCTAACAAGTTCATGTGAAGTTTGTTGGTAAGCTAAGTGCTATTAATGCAGAAAATTTAAAAAATCATTTCCCAAAATTAGCCAAAACACAAAATTAACAAAAGAAAATATTAATAACAATAATAAAGCATAATTAACCAAATGATAAAAAAATTAACAAAAAGATAAAAAAAATTAACAAAAATAACAACAATAACAATAATAAGCTATTACATTTTTGCATTAGAATTTTGTGTTAAATTTTTGTAATAGTTTCGTTTAGGAATTTCGTGTTAGCATTCCTTAGATGATATTAAAAATTTTGGCCTAGCCCTCATTTATTATCCCGCGATAGGGAACTTCTTTCTATTATAAAATGTCTTGCGGTTTATAGTTTCACGCCTAAAAAGTTAAGAAGTAAATAAAATATAATTTTCAAATATTCTATTTAGATTTGAGACCTTAGAGCAGAAGAAAAGGAAAATGACCTAAAAACAGTGCTTATATATCGGTTACTTTGCCAAAAACATTAACTAGTTAAAAAAAATTTTTTCTAAAAAGACCGTAGAAAAATAAAAGTACTTAGTGCTATTTTGCTTACATTTCACAGACCGGCAAAGGCCGAATGGTAAAGTCCGAATTCAAAGTGACAGTAATTTGTGCTAAATATAGTTTTATCCTGGTTTTTAGGATCTACTAAAATTTTATAGCTACTAAATCAAGGGTTTTTTAGAGAAAAAATATATTCACTTACAAGGAACAATTTTAGTTTGAATTCTTAGGGGGTACTGGTTTTAAAGTGATATTGATTTCTTTATTATTTATTTAGAGAAGCAGAAAATGTTTGCAAATAAATTAAGGCCCCTTTGGTCTTTTCGAGGATACAATAAGTTATTTTAAATTTTACCATTGAGGTTATAAGATTTTGGATTACAAGAACTGTATTTTTTATAGATCCGAAGCTGAATTCTTCATTAAGGGGGTACATTTGAGTTAAATTTTTCATTTGCTTTATTTCTGGCTTCTAACTTTTCAAAGTGTTACTTTCTAATTTTATTGATTTTTGAGGTTTTGCAGCAAGATCTGCTAAAGAAGTCATTTTCGGCTACTCCCATCTAACACCATTGATCTGGTAAATGTTTAGATTTTATGGTTTCGCCAGTGAAAAATATCAAAGCTATTGCAACTTTAACGAAGAAAATTTCATACATACATATTAATTTGATACGCATGCACAAGGACGTATATAAACCCCTCCTATTGTAAAAAAAGCTATACATTTTAGTTAGAAATTTAATTACACTGGTTAAAATAATGCGAGTGTGTTACATTATGATATTTTTTAATGCTTTCTAGTAAAAATTACAGGTGTTAAGTTAAAATTTTTGTAGAAAACACTCGACTTAATATCCTTAACTTCAAAATGTATACAAAGTTTTTTGTATTTGTCCAATTTCTTTATGAGTAGAACATTCTTTTGACGAAGAAGTTTGTCAGTTGTAAAAATAATTTCTCTCGTCTTATTTATTTTTCGTTTCCTTAACATTTTGTTACTATTTGGTTAAAAAAATGTTTAAGTACTTTAAATGAAAATTTAATAAGTTAAGTATTAAGAATTTTTACTTCACTTTGAGGATGTCCTTACAAATACATGTAAAGATACACCCTGCAAGCATTTTCAAGAAGACCAAAAAATATAGATTTTGTATAAATTTAAAAACAAGATGGCATAATACTATTAAACTACTAACTTAATTACCCTTTCTATAAGGATAAAGAATTAAATAAAGGATAAATCATCATTTTGAGGCTTCTTTCCTATTTGTAGTACTTAACACAAATTTCGAAATTCAAGTTTTCTTTTGATTTTCTTTGTTAAATTTTCCAACAATATTTGAATCGCCAAAGCTTATTCAGAATCAATTAGTAAAACTTTTTGATATAATGAAAATATTGATTAGTTCTAACGTAAATAAGTTTCATTTGGTTTTCTAATCCTCTTCTATAATTAAACCGGGAATAGTTTGTTTAAAATACTATTGCATAATGGTTCTTCTTATATTGAAATCTTCACAAAGGGTTATTAAGTTATTGTTCTACATAACAATTTTCTCCCAACAACAGAAGGTGCCATAACTTCTTCGTCTGTTTAGACTTCGATAAGATCATAATCCTATTTATGGGGTCTACATATATAGAGTGTTTTCCTTCAATTCCTTTACAAAGTTTTAAAACAGGGTATTATGAACAAGGTTTCCCACAACTTTTGAAATTTCTTGAAGAAAAAGGTAATAGATATGACGAACTCAAAGTTTTACAAAATATTAAAAATAGAAGTAAAAATATTATTGAATTATTACTGGAACCAAAAGAACCGATTGGCTTGCCAACATTTGAATCAGATAAAATAATATATTATATGATCTTTCTCTTAATCTTTAAATTATATATATATCAAATAATTCATTTAATCTCTAGTAAAAGTTAAATAATTAAATGATAATTTGACAAGAAATTTTTAGTAGTATTTTAAAAAAAAATATAATTAAAGATAATTAATCATTAATCAGCCATGTTATGATAAATCCATGTTACGATAAATCCATGTTATGATAAATCCATGTTACGATAAATCGATGTTACGATAAATCCATGTTATGATAAATCCATGTTACGATAAATCATAAAATGTGGGAAAAGTCAAATTAATTGTAAAACCAAGATTAGAAGATCTAAAATTTCAAAAGAAAATTAGTAATATTCTTATGAAAGAAGTATTTTAGGATGTTGATAGTAATTTTTATACATATATATTTCCGCCATTTTTTCTTTATATAGCTTAGTGTTTTGATTTCTCCTGCAATTATTATTTTAATGGAAACACAAAATATAAATAAAAAAATATATAATTGTCATCCAATTGCTTTTATTTTCTTATTGCTAGTTTTAATTTTTTTAATTTTTATTTTACGCAGTTCAATAATACCGATTAAAAAATTTTGGGAAAATATTATAATTTCCCAAAAAATTATATTTCTCTTATGAAATAGTATGTGCTCGAATGATAATTTCTACAAACAACAATATTATGAATGAAAAACAAAAAAAAACATCAGGTCAAACTGGAATATGAACATTATATGAAGAAAAAGGGGGGTGTGAAGTTTAGAGTCTATTTTTAGTATATACTTAAATGATTTTTAATAGCTTCAAACGTTTTTAGATACAATTTACTAAAGGACAATTAAAACTGATTTTTGTACTAGGGCATATTTTATGTCCAAAAACATGTTTTTGGCCTCTAAATAGACTTAAATCTTTTATATGAAAAACACATGTTTAATGTTTCGAAAATGATATATGTATTAAATTGATGTCCTTAATACTAGTTCAATGTCAATTTCGATCAGTTGTAAATAAAACAGTTATATTTAAAAAATTTCTAATCTAAATTTTGTACTTTTTTTTCAAAATTTAAGGAATTTTATTAATATAGAAGGCTACACTGAAGAAAAAGATTTGATTATTAATAAGCTATGTATCTCATACTGAGATATATTAAAATCTATATAATTAAAAGGCAAGCATAAGAATTTGTGTACCTCTTTTTTCTGTTGATATACACGCAAATATGATAAAAATTATATATTTATGTAGCCCTTGGCACAGAGATGTGCAGAATATCAATTTAGTTTATATCTTTCACTTAATTATAAGTAAAAAATATAAAAAATATTTCAAAAACAGTCAATTTAAGCATTCAATGTTTTTCTTTTTGAATGTTAACTTAACTTAACTTTCTAAGAGTATAAAAATTAGTCTTGTGTCTTTTATATTCTAAGGAAAAAATTTTTTCAATTAAATTTGAACTAAAAACAAGAGTAAAAACTTTAATTAGAGTATCAAACGAGTTTTTAAATTTCTAGCTACTCAAAAATGAATTCAAAACTGTGAAAGCTTGAATCATTATAACTTAATATAATTGTTTGAATAAAATAATGTTTCATAATAACCTAGAATATAACTTGAAGCGTTTTATGATTGTTTTGACTTCACTATCAGGGCTAAAATTAACTCTAACAAAGATTTTCTACTTAACTTAATCACCCCCAAGTATAGAGAAGAGTTTTTGTTTATTCAGGTCTCAATGCAAATCTCATCATGGCGAGTACTTGTGTTAGTCTAGACACAAACTTAATTATAGAAACGACTTATTTTCTGTTTTAATTCAAGTGGAAAATGATTTGCATTTGAAGGTTCCACACGACAGACCGGAAGCTTCTGAGGAGATACACATCTTCATTATAAAATTAAGGGTTAAAGTGTTCTCCTGTTCTCTAGCAAGGGTTTAGGTGGAAAAATGTTAATATTTTCAAAAATTTTTGTCATAAAATTTATTTCTGAATTATCAAAGCTATTTTTCCCGGGGGACTCGTAAAGTGTAAATTAATATCAAGTATTCCAGCAAGGTACTACTAAAATAAATCTTTATTTTTAGAATTGTTATTTTTGTGTGCTTTAGATTAAAACTTTTATAAATTTCATTTTAGTTAATAGAATCTGACATCAAATATTTTTAGTCATTTTAGGCTAGAGTAAATCGTTGTATGTAGTACTGTAATAAAAAATTTCAATAATGCAAAAGATATTATTTATTATATATTAGATCAAATTTTTTGCTTTAAAATTTAAGTTATATTCCATTAATAGTAATAAACAGAAAGTAGATTGGTTTTTATTATTAGAGGAATCTTGAAAGGAATTTAAATGCAATTTTGAAGAAAATTGTCTTGCCTTAAAAATTACACGAAATCATTATTTTATTAGATGTAAATAAGTTTTTAGTAATATTTTAACTGATTTATCATTACGTATCATATTTTTAGATATCTAATAAAATCTATCCTTTAAGTATATTCGATACTTACGCTTTTTAACAAACACTCTAACTTTAAAAAAAATGGACCGACAAAATGCTTACTTGACTAATGAGATATACTTGGAAATAATTTTCCACCCTTTCACCTTTACTACACACATCAACTCGATAGTATCAAAAGTCTGCCAGAAGCTAAAGCAAAAACTGTCCACAGAACTTTTCAGAACTTAGCAGTTGATTTAATGTTGTGTGACATACGAGTGCAAAGGGTTAACTAGTGTAGTAAGCTAAGTAAGCTGTACTATTCAAAAATATCTGTGGGCACAAATTTCGCTGTCAAGCGTCAGTTAAACTTATAAAAAAAAAGTTGTTAAAGTCCTTAAAAATAAAATTCATAGTAAAATGATATCTAAGTGTTAAAGATCTTTTGATATAATAAGGATTATACATATCAGTAACAATACAACCATGGACAATGGTTTTAACTTTTAACTTAATAGTGTAATTTTTTTACACATAAAAAGCGTCACTATTAACGGTAAAATTTAAGTTAACTAACTAAGTCACTTAGCGTTGACTATTAACATGTTAACTACTACTATTCTATACCAATTCTCTGAAGAGCTTTTGATATAATAAGGGTATAATAAGGACTGTACCATATCAGTAACGATACAAGGATGGCCAATGATTTTAAATTTTGACTTTTGGATGACATACTGCCGCAATCTTTGCAAATTTTTTTACACTTAAAAATCGTCACTAGAAATGGATATCAGTAATTTTCTAATTATGATTTACTTGTTTGTATTTTTTTTTTTTTGTATTCCTATCGATTTATGGGTAACACTTACATATATAATTATTACTTTCAGCCATAACTGTAATCAACTGAGTTCGAAAAATGCCAAATCCGGGCCTGACTTAAAACTACCGTAAGGTCAGAGCCCCAAACCACCAGGGCTCTGCCTTACACAACATCTATTCACCGACTGACCACAATTTCCAAGCAAAACAACTTGTTTACTTTCAAAATAGATTTCTGCCAACGGGAACCGATAAGAATCCCGTTGACAAAAATGCATCTCTGAAACAAACAAGTTGTTACCATGCAAAAATATTCTTATAAATATTCAAAAAAAAATTTAATAGAAAACAAAAGAAAAGCATTGGCCAGAGTCCGTTACAATCGCGTCACTCTTTTATGAATGCGCAGAAGTGTTTCCTATAGGATATCAGATGTTTTGGCAGGACCATTCGTGCATTTGTCTAAAATTTAAGCATACTAGTTATTATTAAATACATAAATCATACTTAAAACTAAGTTTTTTATGTTTATACATATATCTGTGCATATATTCAAAGTCTATTAATAGGACAGTTACACTTGCTGATCAACCAAATGAATTCATTTCAGTTGCAATCAGGCTCTTGATTCTGAAACTATTTTCCGCAATTCAAAGATCTTATCTCTTTCATTGACATATACATATATAACATATAGCAAGTGATCTCACAAATTTCAAATGCAAATACAACTAAAAAGCGAATTTTGCCAGATATAAATTTAAGAATAATTTAAACTGACAAATTGACAGTATGACAATACAAACCTTACATAAAATATTGCTCAGTTTTGAAATATTAAAATATGTGCATTTTTTGCAAAATTAAAAACTGGCACCTGCACGTAACTACGAATTTTTCAGAAATTAAATTTATATGAGCTTGTTTTAATTAAATATTGGCTTAAAACCAGTAATTTTTTGAAAAGCTCCAATACAAGATGTTTGAGTAACTTTGCAAAATGTGAAAATTTTTTTAATGTAAATTTCGTTAAATTTCAAATATCTCTATAATTAGCAAATGTTAATTTTTCTTTATGCAAAAGAAAAAATATTAGGCTTCCAAAGTATATTTTTCCAATGTTGCACAAATATTATCTGAGATATGGGCTTGGAAGCAAAACCAAATTTTCAGCATTCAATGACCCTTACGAGCATTATAAATTTTTTTAAAAATAATTTGCATTAAATAGCTCAAAAATGAAAAAACCAAACGTTCAAAAAAATCTTTAATGGGTCATAACTTGAAAAATATTTGGAATTTAAAAATTCTAAAAATTCATTTTTCTTCCAATTTTATATTCCTCTCAACTTCAATCATTACTTTTGAGCCAACATGCACAGATTCTGATATTCTAAATTTACTGTGTACATATGTATATAAGTGTCGTTTTTTTTTCGATTTTCATCTTTAATTGCGTCACTCTGGGCACTGCCGTCTACTGTGATAAAAGTAAAATAGTGATAAGTTATGCAAAAAAAGTTGGAAATTTATTTAAAAATCGTATTGAATTGCTGTAATTTTGTTTTAAAATTTAAATTAAGTAAATTAAGGTATTATAAATAAATTTCTCATAGTTAAAAACTTGTTTTAATTGGATTAACGGAAATTATATTATTTTTAGTAGGTTTTATTTATTTTAATTATGTATAACGTTAAGTAACAGTTACAAATAGAAGTTATATTTGATTTAAGGAGGTATAATTGTTAAAATTTAAGAATTTTATTTAATTGATTCAAATAAAATTATATTCTACCAGAATCCTGGATGCAATTTGGTTCAAAATAATGCAAGCAATTTCTTTACTCAAACGAAATTAACTAATAAATTCTCTATCATTTCAAGTATCGAAATGGTTTGGGCGCAAGTGAATATTTCTTCCGCGACGAACGCAACTTTCTTCTAAAGAAAACATTTTTAGCAAAAATAAACTTTATAATCATACGCCATCAAAATAAAGAACTAAAAAAATGTTATTGGTAACGATGCATAGTTTGTATTGTATTGTATAAGTATTAACAACATTGACATAGTTAATTTATTACTATTTTGGAAATGTAGTAAATGTGTGCGGGCTTAACTGAACCAATGTTCAGCACCCTACTCTTTTATATTATATAATTGTCAGTATATTATATAATTGTCAGTATGGTTATTTATGACAGATCAGATCATGTGGTTTATACGCCTAAGCCTTCTTACTTCATTGATTAGTATCTAAAAGTTGGATAGCTTCCACGTTCGTGTGGTAGAGCAAACGTATTTCATATCCAACCGCACATTTCTTAATAAGTTCGTTTACTCACTTGATGTCTAGGTCAGTGGTGCGCAAACTATTTTCACTGGCGACCCCCTTTTTCGTCTAAAATTTTATCGCGACCCCTGGGTGGATATTGATTCTTTTTAAATCTTCAATGCAGTTAAACTAAAACTCATTTTGCTATTTTGGGTTATAATAACGATTAATTAGAGTATTGAATAAAATATTTTAATCCTATAAAATAGTAATTTTATTAATGCGAGGTATGCGATTGTAAACCGCTCATGATTTCTTCTATATATTCGGATGTACATATATTGGAAATCGCCAGCCGTAGGTCATTCTCCGGATACAATCGAGAGCGATATTTTGTTTTGGTTGAAACTAATTTTGAAAAGCCTGCTTCACATAAGTAAGTTGATGCAAATTGAATTAAAATATTTATTGCTATTTTTTTTCAAATCGGTATATCCGCTATCAATGTTTAGCCTGAATTTTTGGAATGATTGAAACTTGAATTGAATACGTAGTGTTTCGTTACTTGAAATATTAATTAACTGGTCTTTTTCATTCAGAGGAATATTGGAATTCAAAATATCGAATGAAAATGGATTGGAGAATGAATCGAATGAAATGGATTGGTGATCCATAAACCTTTTTAAAAAGTTTTCTCCCTTTTTTATCATATGGCGGGAAATTAATTCTTTAAATAACAAAAAATCTATATTATTTTCTTTAATGAAGTCGGAAAAGCACGGGAACATTTCTATATTGTTTTTGTTTAATGCACTTTGCCAAAGTATCAGTTTGTTCTTAAAAGCTTCAATGTCATTGCTCAATATTAATATGTTTGTGTTCTTTCCCTGCAAATTCAAGTTCAGATCATTAAATTTTTCAAAGATATCATCAAACATGTAACTGAGTTTTCCGAGCCAAGGTTCATTACAGAATGAATTTGACAATATATGTTTTTTCTCTTCCAAAAAGATGTATACTTCGTTTCTTAAATCAAAAATATGTCGCAGTATTTTGCCTCCTGAAAGCTACCTAACTTCGGTACTTATTGACAATGTTTCATACGCAGAACCCATCTAATTACAGAGTACTGAAAAAAGACGACTATTTAGGGCTTTGCTTTTAATATAATTAATTACAATAACAACATCCTGCAATATATTGTGTAGTTATTCATCAATGTTTTTTGCACCAAGAGCTTGCCTATGTATTATGCAATGATTGAATACTTTATGCGGAGCAATTTTCATTATTAACCCTCTTAATCCTCTAATACTACCTGTTATTGCTGCTACACATTGTGCCCATGTCAGAACATTTTCTTCAAAATAATTGTTTATGACTTTAAAAGTGTTTTCTCCAGTTGCTCTTTGTTTTAAGTTTTAAAACATAAAAAATCTTCTGATATATCTTCTTGATAAACAATTAATTGAGACATTTTAGTAATATCAGTCGTTTCATCAAGTTGCAGAGAAAATGTAGAAGAGGCTTTTAGTCGATTTATTAAAACTGACTCTATATTACTTAATAATGCTGACATTCGGCGAGAGACACTGTCTCTTGATTATGGTATTGTTTTTAAATCACTACTATATTTCTCTCCATGGAAAATTGATGTTATTTTAATTGCTGCAGGAAGAATGAGTGATTCTTCGATTGTATGTGCTTTCATATTTTTCCAATTAAATACAAAACTTCTAAAGATACCTGTAAAGCTTTTTCAAGCACTGTTGTGTATTTTTTCCATAAAAAATTTTGATTTTTCACACTTTCCGCTCGTTTTTTAAAAAACTTTCAGGCTTCTTTGATAATTCGCTATGTTTAGTTTGCAAATGCCGCTTTAGTTTGGCAGGTTTCATACTTTCATTTGCCAGTTTATTCGAGCAAATAACACACAATGGGCGCTCTTCACCATTAACAAAGCAAAATGTAAACCCGTATTTAATGTACTCCTTTTGATAGTTTCTTAATTTTTTATAAAGTAATATATCTTCTTCAATAGTTTTAGAAGTAGAAGCAGTTTTATTTGAATTTTCATTTTCAAGTTTTTTAATTTAATTGGATGTTGGGCCATCACCTTCCTTGTTTTTCGAACTACTTTTCTAAAGCACAGACGCAGCTGTATAAAGAATAATTAAACAAAGTGAAAACTTCCGTCTCAATTCCTAGCAATCACCGTTTTACTATCCTTACTTAGCTACAGCCACTGCTACTTTGTTTTGTAGCTCTGTAACTATACTCGTGCACTGAAACCTAAATACCAAACAAACAAATTTTTCTAACTTTTGTTGCTCGTAGGTTTTCGCTAAAATTGTAAGACACGTAGATTATGATTTCTCGGTGCTTCCTGCTATTTTATCAGACACGCGACTTTTATATTCACTTTGGAATATTAAAAAAAAAAAATAAAACTCACTGGATTACTGTTTTTAACAAATATATTTTAACTAAACCACTTATTTGACAATCTACAATCAACTGCCTGTTCTCTAAATTATTCGTCTTTTATATTTATTCTTATCATTTAGAATTCTTAGTTATCAATATAGTTATCAATATCAATGTATGTGGACTTAGAATTATTATTCATCAATTTATTTGCATACTTAACTTATCTTACATATTTGGACTTAGAATTATTAATTATCAATTTATTTGAATACTTAACTTATCTTACATATTTACCAAAACATTCCTTTATTGTTATCATATGTGATAGTATTATCATATGTAACTCCTCCTCGGTTTAACTCAGAATTCTCCTGAATTCTCTTATTTACATTAATCATTATTTTTCTTTCTCGAGTTACTTTTATGATTATTATAACAATTATTATGACAATTATGATTATAATGATTACATTAATACTGTATACAATGCTTTTATGTATTTTTAATTCTTTTATTTCTTCTATATTATGATAATTCTTTACTGTAATATTATCAAAATTTATTGGTTTTGTTAATGTTATGTTTATTTTATTGGGGTAAAAATATTTTTCTTTTATTTCAACTTTTTTATTAGAAAATGTTTCTTTTGAAATTTTCAATGTACAATTATAGTAATTAATAATGTAATTTCCATTTAATATTATTTTCCTATCATCACAATTATGTAATAATTCCTTTTTATAAGCACTTTTTATAAGAATTGTTTCATCATCGATCTGTTCTATTATAGAATTGTTATTAAATCTTAATTTACATTTTTCTTGAATTACACAATGTTTACTTAACTTTAGATTTTTTTTCATAATATCTTTTTCATATACATATACTTTATTCTTAATTTCTATGACATATTCATTTTTTTTATTTATTTCTAGATAATTTTTATTGGGTAATGGAGTGATTATAGTTTTAAATCAGTTTGTATATAATCTTGTGGTATTTTAATTACTAATATTAATGACTTATTTTTATATTCTAATATTCCTAATTTAATTAATTTTAGATTGTATATATCTATATCAAATTTTTCTATTTCTTCTGCAGTTAGTATACTTGGGTGTATAATATTATGTTTTGCAATTGCTATATTATCCTGAATTTGATTAACTTTACTTTCTATGTATCTTAATTTAGTGATCTGCTCTATAAATAATGTGTGACTTAAAAGACTTCTAGTTTGTTTTGAAGATTCATTGAATGTTTCTAAAATTTTATCCCTGTCATTTTCTATTGCTTGTTTTAATAAATTTGTGGAATTATTTAAATGGTTATTTATTTTTATTTGTTTATTTATGGTTTCTATTGTGTTGTGATTATTTTTTTCTAGTGTTGTTAGATGTTCTAATATTTCTTCTCTATCCGTGTCATCCATGGCCATTTCTCCGTTCTTCCTACTATATTTAGAAGACCTCTTCTATTTCTATTATTTCCTTTGGGCATTATTGATTTTACTTTGATTCTTATTATATTAATTTCTTCATATATTAGATCCTTATTGCCTATTTCCAAATATTCTATATTTACTTCTATTTCTTTAATTAATTCTAATATTTGTTCTGGATTTATAATGTGTAAAATAGTATTCATTTGTGTTGCTATTTCTACCTTTCCTATTTTGATTTCCAAATATCCTGATTTACTTGCAACATTGCTATGGTTGGTGTGATCATCATTATGAACAATAATATTATTATCTGTAAATTTATTTTTTCTTTTGATATTAGATTTATGAACATTTTTTAGAAGTTTTATAACATATCTAGTCTGTTCTTTATGCCTAACTCTTTTATAATTTCTAACTGGTCCTTTTATCCTATCTTCTTCATAAATTTTCCTATTTTTGTTTAGCTTATTTATTAATTTATGTTTCTTTTCATTCTTTACTTTATTTAAAATATATTCATTTAATTTTATTTCTTCTGTTGTTGAAAGAAAATACTTTATCATATGATACATAATTATTTGTTATTTCAGTTACTTGTCCATTTGTAATTAGTACTTTATTTTCCTTAGTTTTTTCATTGATATTATTACCATTTTCAGAAATAGTATTTGTTTCTGGCATTTTAACCCCCTTTTCTTCTGGTTTAGCTTCTTCACATTTGTTTACCACAGGTTAATTTTCATTAACTTCTTCAGTGAGTTTATCACAATCGCTGTCGTCTTTTTTATTTGGTTTTTGTTTATCCTTTTTTTCAACTGACAAATTCCTCAATGACCATTTTCTAGTCTTACCTTTTTTCTTTTTCTTACTACTATCACTATTTTTATTTATATTATTGTTATCATTAACTTTTTCTGTATTTTCAATAGAATCCCCAATAACTGTAGTCTGTTCTTTTTCTGTTGATAAATCTTTTTCTTCTGTATTTTCAACTTTGATAATTTTTTCTTTGATATGTGTTTCATTTGTGATGGTGTCCCTATATAATTGCGATTTAAACTGATCAACATCTTCAATTTTATTCAAATAATTCGTTTTTATGTGGAATAATTCACTTGCTTCTAGTACGTTAACTTCATGAAGTGGTTTGACTAGGAATGGAATATGCTCATCATTCGTTAAAATAATTTCTTTCGTTTTTATATTTATTTCCTTTACATTTTTTTCGATCCAATCCATGCCAATTAGAAAGTCATATGGTTTATCTAATTCTATTTTGATCCATCGCATTGTAGCATTTGGCGGTTGTTTAAATTCTTCTGCGCACTTTGTTTTTACAAATTCTGTTGGTTTTTTAATTTTTCCTTCAATTGTACTGATTTCTATTTTCTTATTTTCTGTGATTTTGTCATAAAGATCTGTTGGAACCGTTTTTGAATTTAATAAACTAATTGTAGAACCGGTATCTATCATTGCTAGAAATTGTTTTTTGTTTAAAGTTATTAATATGTACACTTTTGAAGAATCCGAGGCTAGTTTATAAAAAACTCTTCCGCCTTGTTTATTTGGTTTACTTCTTCTGTTTTACTTAATGCATCTATTTCCATTGGTTCTGGGTTATTTTGTCTAGGATTATTATAGTTCCTAAACTGATTACTATTTCGAGGTGAATTATTATAGCGAAATTGATTACTGTTTTGATTATTATTTTGGGTTTGACCTTTTCTTCTGGTTTAGCTTCTTCACATTTGTTTACCACAGGTTAATTTTCATTAACTTCTTCAGTGAGTTTATCACAATCGCTGTCGTCTTTTTTATTTGGTTTTTGTTTATCCTTTTTTTCAACTGACAAATTCCTCAATGACCATTTTCTAGTCTTACCTTTTTTCTTTTTCTTACTACTATCACTATTTTTATTTATATTATTGTTATCATTAACTTTTTCTGTATTTTCAATAGAATCCCCAATAACTGTAGTCTGTTCTTTTTCTGTTGATAAATCTTTTTCTTCTGTATTTTCAACTTTGATAATTTTTTCTTTGATATGTGTTTCATTTGTGATGGTGTCCCTATATAATTGCGATTTAAACTGATCAACATCTTCAATTTTATTCAAATAATTCGTTTTTATGTGGAATAATTCACTTGCTTCTAGTACGTTAACTTCATGAAGTGGTTTGACTAGGAATGGAATATGCTCATCATTCGTTAAAATAATTTCTTTCGTTTTTATATTTATTTCCTTTACATTTTTTTCGATCCAATCCATGCCAATTAGAAAGTCATATGGTTTATCTAATTCTATTTTGATCCATCGCATTGTAGCATTTGGCGGTTGTTTAAATTCTTCTGCGCACTTTGTTTTTACAAATTCTGTTGGTTTTTTAATTTTTCCTTCAATTGTACTGATTTCTATTTTCTTATTTTCTGTGATTTTGTCATAAAGATCTGTTGGAACCGTTTTTGAATTTAATAAACTAATTGTAGAACCGGTATCTATCATTGCTAGAAATTGTTTTTTGTTTAAAGTTATTAATATGTACACTTTTGAAGAATCCGAGGCTAGTTTATAAAAAACTCTTCCGCCTTGTTTATTTGGTTTACTTCTTCTGTTTTACTTAATGCATCTATTTCCATTGGTTCTGGGTTATTTTGTCTAGGATTATTATAGTTCCTAAACTGATTACTATTTCGAGGTGAATTATTATAGCGAAATTGATTACTGTTTTGATTATTATTTTGGGTTTGACTATAACGAAATTGGTAACTGCTTCGAGGTTGGTTATTGTAATTATTTTGAGATTGGTTATGATGAGTTTGGTTATTATTTTGAAGTCGAGTTTGGTTACTGTTTTGAGGTTGGCTATAACGAATTTGATTACTATTTTGGTTATAACGGATTTGATTGTTCTGTTTATTAGTATATCTACTTATTTTACTAGATGGATTAAAACTCTGTGGTGTTACTAAATTATACATATCATGTCCAACAGATTTATATAAAATGGTTCTAATTATACTTAATTCATATACATTATACAACTCAACTGCTAAAGCTCCTGCACTTATTTCTTTAATTTTTATCACTAATATACAACATAAACTATTTATAATTTCATTCTTTTTTGCACTGAATGCTGCATATTCAGTGATATGATCTATAATTTTTTGTATTTTAAATAGTAATTCATCAATACTACTTACTTTGAGATTGTTGATTTCTCTGATGATGCTGGCTTGATCTCGGGTGGGTCGATAGTGGATTTTCAATTTTTCCTTACATTCTTCCCATGTTGTTGGTTTATCTGCTGCTAGATAGTTTTTTGCTGCTCCGTTGATTTTCTCGTTATATATGATGGTGTAAACTTGGTTAGCTTCATTTCCGTAGTCAATCAGTGCTCGTTCTACAGCTTCAATAAATGATGGTAATGTTCCTGGTTGTCCATTGAAAATTGGTAGATATTTTATGTCCTTCTTGATTCTACTTCTGATGGTTTGTGGTTGATTCTGTGATGTCATGAGGTTAGTTAAAGCTATAATGCATTGTTCCATGCTTGAAGTTGCCATCCTTTTCTCTAGTAGTGATGGTTTTACCAGTTTTTTCTCCAGTTTGTTTATTTTTGATGTCTCAGGATCGTTTCTTCGAATACTAGTAAATTTTTCTTTAGTATTCTTTGTTTTCCTCCTTTAGTTTGATCACCAAATTATGTTTTATGTTCGTATCACTGGATCCTTGTTCTTCTAAAAAGGATCCTACCGACTGCGCCACTTTTATATTCACTTTGGAATATTATTAAAAAAAAAAAAACTCACTGGATTACTGTTTTTAACAAATATATTTTAACTAAACCACTTATTTGACAATCTACAATCAACTGCCTGTTCTCTAAATTATTCGTCTTTTATATTTATTCTTATCATTTATTCTTAGTTATCAATATAGTTATCAATATTAATGTATGTGGACTTAGAATTAATTATCAATTTGAATACTTAAACTATCTTATATATTTGGACTTAGAATTATTATTCATCAATTTATTTGCATACTTAACTTATCTTACATATTTGGACTTAGAATTATTAATTATCAATTTATTTGAATACTTAACTTATCTTACATATTTACCAAAACATTCCTTTATTGTTATCATATGTGATAGTATTATCATATGTGACTCGCGCTTGTCAGCCTTCTCAATTTTTATTTTGTCTCGACTCAAGGTCGCCGAAATTTCTTGAGATTCCTGTACATCAGTACAGATTTCGTTTGTTGGCATTTGTGTTATTGTCAGACATATTAAAGCCAAAAATTAACGTGATTTAAAATTATTAATTTTGTTATGGTTTTCAAAACTTAAAATTAAAGAGTGCAAAAATTATTATTAGATGGGTTCTAATTATTTTTTGCAAGCTTCAAAACATGTGTATATGAGCTGTTTTTAAAATGGGCCGAATTCATTTAGTTTGAAATAGTTTATAGTTTTTCTAACTATTCAAAGAATTCAAACGAAAGCAAAAGAATTAGCTATAGTTATTCAACGAGTTCAATTAATTACCTGATTCCATCAATGTCTTTATAAATCCGAACTGATATTTTTCCCGGACTATATGCATTATTAGTGTATAAAAATAAGTATTCAATTTTCGATAATTGATCGATAAATTCATCACTGCTTCTGTTGGCTTACTGATTGATACTGAAGTTTGGTAATTTCTTACGTAAAAATTCAAGGCCTATTTTTATAATTACTACTATTTTCATATTACCTGAGAAAAGTCTTATATATTTGTTAAATAACAAATAAATTTGTGAATCTTTGGCGACCCTTAAAAGTTTTCTGGCGACCCCTTAGGGGGTCGCGACACACACTTTGCGCACCGCTGGTCTAGGTCATTATATGTATTTCTTGGCTGGTCGTGTACCTGTATGCGTTCGTAATCATGCGCAGAAATTTGTTTTAGCTTCGTTGGATGATATCCCTATTGGGGGTACTTACATTAGGCCAGCATCTGTCAAATCTGATTCGAAAATTTTCCCCTATAAATCTCACTCCACTAAAATATGTGAATATGTGTTGGTAAAATATTGCAGATAACGTATATATAAAAATGTGTATTAGTAAGATGCAAAGCAAGAAGCAGAAATATTTCTCCTTCAGGAAGGGGTAAACATTTTTTCGAAAATTTCGAAAGTCCATCTTACCTTTCACCTCCGCTTACCAATGAAATTAACAGATGCTGGCCTAATGTAAATACCCCCATTGGATGACCCAAATGACCCAAAATTTAGATACCATAACCATACAAACACATAGATTAAGTAAACCTACTGTTCAACAAAATTTTCCCATACAAAATGAATTTTAGTTAAACTGCATTGAAGATTTAAAAAGAATCAATGTCCACCCAGGGGTCGCGATAAAATTTTACACGAAAAAGGGGGTCGCCAGTGAAAATAGTTTGCGCACCACTGACCTAGACATCAAGTGAGTAAACGAACTTATTCAGAAATGTGCGGTTGGACATGAAAAACGTTTGCCATACGAACGTTAATATATAACTACAATTTTGAAAGTTTTTGAAATTTTTAGTAAGAACTTTTTCTGAAAAGATTTTTAGCTCTTGTACCATTGAGGAACTATCTGGAGTCGTAAATACAAGAAATGACGAAAAATAATATCAATGAACTAACATTAACGTACGATGATGAAATATTTAAATATATTGGCGTAAATACAATCAAAAATATATGTATATGATAAGTGGCAAAATAACATAGTCCCGATACATAATCCGAAAAATTATAAATATGCTTTGAAAAATTGTATTAGAGATAAATCAGAACGAAAATACGTATGGGAAAATATGGAAATGATTGCCAAAAGTAAAATAATCAAATGTATGAAAGAAGCATTACCAATAACAGATAAAAACTTTACAAAATTTTACCGATACTAACGATTATATGCTAACAATGCAATTATATATAGACAAATTATTCAGTGGCTTAATCAATGCAAAACAAGGAAGCCTATGTGGCAACTAACATAATTGTGGAAAAATATATAGGTTCTGAAATACAGATCATATAATATAATCAAAAAACAAAGGAGCATGAAATTGTTAAGAGAGTATTTCCGTGTAACAAGTTTTTTAAAAAACTTTTTGTTAATTAATTAAAATCCTATAATTTAAATTTCTTTATCCGGTTATTAAAATTTTAAGTTATACACAAAAATGATTTTGAAAAATTTTCTTAAAATATTTCATAAATTTTTTTGTAGTTTATAGTGAACATTCAAAAAAATCCATCAGTTTTTTGAAAATTATTTGAAAAAATATGAATGACTGTTAAAAATAAATAATTCTGCTTAACACTAAATTCTTTGATGCTTATAATAGTAATTTAAATTTTTTTACTAATTTGGTTCAATGGATTTCTTTCAACATTCTGAGGCTTTCAAAAACAGTTGTTTTGACACTTCGTTTTCAACATTGTTTTCATCTGCGGCTTGCTCTAGCAGTTTTTTGTAAATTTTTTTTAAATATGTTGAAACTTTAATTAACTATTCATGAACTATATGAACTACGAGTAATTGCTAATATTATTCAAAATTTTGAATTTTTTAAATATTAAATTTCACAAGTTAAACCAATTTATCGTGAGAAAAAATTGTTCAGCAAATTTAAAAATTATTATAAATGAGTGCATAAAGCTGTGAGTTCATATTGTGTGACTTGAACATATTTTAAAAATATAATTTTTTTAGATGAAAAATTTTAACTTTTACAAGGTTGGTCTTCAGTTCTTTTATGTAATAAACTTTTCACCTATGCCTATTCCACTGAAAGCTTTACATTTATTTCAATGCATATTAAAATATGTTTTATCATATGGTACATATCAAGTTTTCGAAATACATATATCCAGAGTGATACTTAAAAAGGAAGTATTGTCCTGCGGTATAAAAACGACCCCATAAAAATTACTTTAAAGAATCTCGATATCAAATCTTTTACCATGGTATAACCGTGCTATACCCATAAGTCAAATGTTATGCCCCAACCAAAAACATGGTTAACAAGTATTACTGAAAAATGCAAAGTGTTTTAAGATTTCGTTAAATCAAACAATATCAATTCTTGTCACTTTATTAAAATTATATACTTCATTTAGCTCAGCAGGAAAATTTCACTAAAATCAAAATTTTAGTCTTAAGTTTTAATTTAGTTGCTTACAATATCTTCTTGATTATAATCTATAGTTATTTGTATACCTTTAAGAATAATATTGCTTATTACATTAAATGACAAGCTTTAAATCAAACAAAAATATAGCCAAAATAGAAAACATGAAATTTAAATTTCAATTGTAGATTCGCTCATTGTTATTTAGGTGAATAGTTCACGTAACCTTTTGGTATGTACATTTGAATTAAACATGTAACGTAAAAAATAAATGTATGAGTAGCGATTGTACATATAGTATTTTCCATTTAAGTAGTTGGTTTTAGCAAGCTGCTTTTATCGGTATGGTGAATGTGAAATTCTTTTAGCACAATAAAATCTGTTGGATAGAAAAATTGCATAACCCGTGATTCTAAAACGTTTTTTTAATTTTTCAATTATTGGCAATACATTTTTAAATATAGGTAAGCCTTAATTAAGTGTCATGAAATTTAAAATTAAAACTAAAGTCTAATAATTTTGGACATTAATTGACAATAATATTTTAATGAAACGTTTTTAAATTTAGATCTATTAAGTGTTTGCGAATAACACATAGTAATCTAAAGACAGCTAACGTTTAAATATAAAAATTAATAATCCCAGCTTAATTTTTAAGAACTCAATGAATATAACTAACCATTTTCTTCCTCCATTTTTATTTTTATAAAAATTTCTATTACTTTATTCAACAGAGTAAAATGCAGATATCTGAATACTTTAAAGGAAAGGATATTTTCATTACTGGAGGGTCAGGTAAAATTTAAAGTCAGCTTTTTACTGTAAAAATATTTTTTAAATAATTAACAGGATTTATGGGAAAAGCATTGATAGAAAAACTGCTGCGCTCATGTCCTGATATACATAGAATATTTATTCTAATTCGTGAAAAAAAAGGAGCATGTCCAAAAATACGACTCTCAAACATAATAAATCTGGCGTTATTTGATCTTTTACGAAGTACACAGCCAGAATGTTTTGACAAATTAGTTCCAATCACTGGGAATGTAATGGAGTTAGGCTTAGGAATAAAGTCTAGTGATATTAATATGATGAAAAGTGTTTCTATTATTTTTCATGCCGCAGCAAGTGTACGGTAAAAACAAATTCCTTACTTTTAAAAATATAATAATTCATATTATATAGTTTTGATGATCCACTACAGAAAGCAATCATAATGAATGCCAGAGGAACTCGCGAAGTTATGAACTTTGCACAAGGCTTGAGTAAAATTGAAGTTATAGTTCATGTTTCTACAACTTATTGTTATCCAGAGAGACATGTTGTTGAAGAAAAGGTAAGCTGCAAATTTTTCAAATATTATGTGACCAATTTAAGCTAATGATGCCAATACATTTATACTGATATAAACTATTAAACACGGCATCAAAAAATGAAAAATGGGGTTTAGTTTTTGTTTTAAATAACTGAAAGTTGTTGATCATTTTCATAAAAGTAATTTTCTTGAAAAAATTATTTAAGGCTGATATTCTCGAATGTTAACATTGTTTATGTTACTTTGTTTAAATAATTGTTTTATATTAAACAAAGCGATGCCTAGTAGAAAAACTAATATTTATTGTTGGTGGATATTTATGATCATAATTTATTGATCAAATGCACCTCAAGTGGACTTTTTTTAGGATATTAATGACATGAAGGCATGCAATAGCTAAAAGCTATAAAAGCTGAGGGCTAAATCGTAGCTAAAGTTTATAATGATATCAATTTTGTAGCTCAAATTTTAAAACTAAAAAAGATTTCTTTCAAACACATTCTCTGTAGATTTACCCAGCCTATGCAAATTGGAAGGATGTTATAAAAATTGCTGAGTGCTTTGATGCCGAAACTCTGGAAATTTTAAATGCTAAGTATGCTTAGTATGTAGATAAAAAAACAATTCAGAAACTTCTTATAGGTTAAGTAAATTTCACCCAAATACATATACATTTACGAAGAACCTCGCAGAACATATTGTAAGCGATCATAGCCATAATCTACCTGTTATTATTTATAGACCATCAATTGGTATTCAAAAAAAAACACAATGGGCAATGAATTTACTCAATTTCCTTTCAGTGGTTTCGAGCGCATTTGAACCTGTTCCTGGTTGGAATGATAACTTCAACGGGCCCGTGGGCATGCTCCTGGCTAGTGGAATCGGTAGGCTAAGTTTTAATTCTTGAATTTATCAACCTTGAATATTTTTAAGGTATTCTTCGAACTATGCATGGCGATCGTGACACCATATCGGATTACGTTCCTGTTGATGTTGCTGTTAAAGGTATAATATTAGCGGCATACAGACATGGTAGTGATATTTCCAAGTAAGTTTTTACTTGTGCTTGTATTTAATCATCTTTTCACAAATATTTTACAAAAGTTTTCTTATTCTAAGCTCATAAAGACTTTGTTATACATTTCTTTGGGAATGGATTTTTCTACCTGAAAAGAAAAATTTTGTAAAGAAATCAACCAAATCCTCTAGCCAAAATTAAATGAAATAAGTCAATTTATCCATTTCGTTATAAAAACTATTCAGCCAGCTTTTTGGCTGAAGGTGCAACAAATACAAAATTTCGATATTCTTTATTCACAACAACTTTATATAATTTTATGCCCTATTTTTATTTTTAACTGGAATACCTAAAATTTTATTAGGAATTAAAAAGAAATAGTTCTTGGAAAAAATTTATTGCACCTCCTTTGCATTTGCATGAAATATATTTTTTGCATGTTTATGTGACCAATAAATACATTTTTGGGTGAGGATTACCCACAAAATATATGATCTTTTAAAATATATAATAAAATAGACATGCAAGCAGTTCATGTGTATATATTAAAATTTCTTTCGATGGCATTTACCACTATTCTTCTACAATTTTATTGCATTTACTTTACAATTTCAAAAAAATATATTCTTCTCAAGGAGTAATTAATATTTCCTAGACCTATGAGTCCACTAGTATATACCATGTATATATATGTATGATTAATCCCTTCGCTTGAAAAGTTTGACCGCGTCGACAATTTCGGTGTTTACCGTTTTTATTTTACACAACAGCAGTGAATTTAGTTGAGAATAAGTGCAGTGGTTAAAAAAATATCATGGCAGAGTTAGAAATTTGTATTTTTTGTAAAAAAACTAATGATAATTTGATTTTGTTTAATGAACAGACATTAAAAAAGTGCACAAAAATATTAAAACTTCGAAACGAACATAACCTTAAATTTAAAGACATTCTTTTGCCGAATGATTATTAGTATGGATATCATAGACAGTGTTATAAGTCTTTTACAGAACTAATGAAAAAATATCTTGTGTCCAAATTTAAAAATAGAGAAACACCCACTTCTAACAAAAGCCCCGAAGCACAATCTAGTGATCCACAATCATCTTTTATACAGCCCCAACTACTTTGTTATGTGAATCCATCACCATACCTACGTTCGTTCAATTAGCTCCATCAAGTTCAAATTTGGAGAGAAATATATTGGATAATAATGATGTGAGTATTGATTTAAGTAATGCAACTTATATATTTTATGACCAGAAGGTATGGAAACATCGATCAAAAAGACTTCCTTTATTTTCATACGATAAAAAAGAGTTTCTTTCCAAGATAGAGCATCAAAATACGGAGCTCATTACAAAACTTAAAAATTACTTTCAATCGAAAATTTATTATCATCATAACTGTCAGTTAAATTTTTCTTACAAAAATTCAGTAAATAAGAAAATAAACAAAAGTCATTGGCATGATTGTTGGCAAAATCATCAATTGCTTTTTAGAAAAAAAGACATTAAATTTAAAATAAAAACATTAAATTTTTTTTCGTTCAAATTAAAAGGTAATAGCACCAAAATATTTAAAAACTATTGACATCTAATCCTTTCAAAAGATTCTCAGCTCCTCAAAACTTATTAGACTTTCATTATACTCTGATAGCAGGTAGTAGTCAAAAGCGAAAAAACAATGTGAAATGTATTCGTCTGGTCAAATCTTATTGTGAAGACTTTTTATAATACAAAAAATTCAATTTCTTTAAAAAATGCTGATTTTTAATTTTATAGTCAAAATAATTAATATAGTTATGCTGATAATTCTTTTCATAGGAAAATAATTTTAAACATTATTTGATATAACCGAAAAACCCAATAAATATTATAAATTTTATTATGTTTTTTATCAAATAATCTAATTATCTCGTTTAAGCTTATATGTACTTACACCGGAACTTTTGTAGGTCTGGGCCGTCAGATTGTTCAGGTTGTCCAGAACTGTTGTTCATAGTAAATATAAGTTTTTTACTTCAAAAATATGGAAGCTTCCGCTATTTTGTTCATACTTTAAGGCGTCTGTCTGAAGTGAGAAGTTTTGCTATTTTTTCACATTTTATGTCGTCTGGCTGAAGTTTTGGTCAACGGGAAGTGTCTAGCAATATTAACCAATATTTTTTAATAATATTCCCTAAAAAAAATCTAAAAATCAGCTCTACGAAAATGAAAAAACTTCCGCTTTTTTTTCACAATTTAAGGCGCCTGGCTAAAGTTTTGGCCGAAGGGAAGTGTCTGGCAATTTTGAATAATGATTATTAATAATATTCCCGTAAACATATATAAAAATCAGCACTTCGAAAATGAGAGAGTTTGCCTATGTTTTGACGCACTTTCTACCCCCGATATCTGCAAAGTGGCCGCCTAGACTCTATCAGCCTCTTACTCTATCAGCCAATTACAACATTTATTACGTTCTTCCTGCAAATAAACCGATAATTTTATTTGTTTAATTATTGAATTATAATTTCTTATGCTAGGTTCATATATGCATGCGATATATGTTCTTACTGTACTTTAACTCTTTGATATAGTTTTCCGGAGATATAATACCAGGGTCTAAAATATTCAATTGTAGAAACAATAGAATCTGTTAGAATTTCTGAATCATGTTCTACTTGTATGAGGGCGTAATGTATTCTGAAAATTACTTGTACAAAATAAAATTTATTATTTATCGAGAGACCCTTTTTTGGCCATCCCTTTGATAGTGTTTACTATTCCTGATGATTCATTAATTTTTCCTGCATAATGTTCCGCAGTTTTGGTTTAGCTCATTAATTGACTCAACTATATTTATCTCCCCTCGCATTGCTGTTTGAATGAATTCTTGGTTTTCCGCGAGTGCAGGGTTGTTTCTCTACGCGTAGACTTTAATTGTCTACACTTCAGCGTAAAAAATGCGTAGACAATTAAATTTGGCGTAGAAAATGTCAACTATGTCGACAATGATGTTAATGAGTTAAAATTCCGCTACCATGCAATGCCCTTTTAATATGGCTTTTATTGCATATGAAGTCGATAGTTTGTTCTTCTGTCAATGTATATAACCATTGATTAGGTGTCTGCAGTTGGGTCCATACGTTATGAGCTGCTTGAATTTCACATTGCACGCTGATGAAGATTGATTTTGTATAAACAGCTCGATCTCACAAACAGGGCTGTTTTTATTTTTCAGGTAAATTGGCTGTAGCTGCGGACAGATATAATGTGTGCTTGACATTGACTTGCATCCCTTGAATTTCAGTTTCGTTATCATATAAAACTGATCCCGAAATGCATTTGCACACAGGTAATCAAAATCGATTGCAATCGTTACAGCTGGCTCGTTATTATTGTGTAGGAATGGTACTAGGTGAAACAATTCAAATTCTATTAAACTCATTGTATCTGTAGTCTAAATATTATGTGTTTGTCTAGTATGATGCAGTGAATGTCCATTAATCTATAAAACGTTGCTAAATCATTATGATCCTTGCTTGTACACTTGACGGGGAGTGAGCACTAGTTTATTGATTCGTCCAAACTGAGTGTCTGTCCAAATATCTTGAATGGCTGCTTGTATGTGCTTGCAATCCTGAATCAATGACATTGCCAAGATTGCCAATGTATGGAAAATTTGAATCACCTTTTCTTGCTTGAATTCTGAGTCCCTGAACTGCAGCTTATCATAAGCCGTTATGTTTTATTGAGAATGTTTATTGCGGTTTCCAAAACTGATGTCTGAGGGTTGAGTAATGAAGCTAAATGCTGTTCATTGGTCTTTATTGTGTCAATGATGGAAGTCATTTTTTCAGCATACTGATCATCCAAAATTCCAAATAGAGATCGGACAATGTTGCCTGTAATATTCAAAGGAGCTCTCTTGCGTCTGCTGCGTTTTGTATTTTCTTGGTCATGAATTAGCAACCCATTCCGAATACCAGCCAGTTGTTCATTGAATTGATTTATTATTTCCTTCTAGTGTTTATTGAACTTTATACCCTGAGTTAGGTTTTCCATGTGTTCTTCAATTGTATTAGATGTAAACCGATAACCCTTCAAATCGTAGTATATGAGTAAGTTCCAGTTGGTGGGTGAAATTCGAGCACGTCCTAACTCCTCAAAATAAACCCCAGTGCAGTCATTGAAGTTAACGCTTTTAATGACGTTCATATTTTTGCTCTATGCACGAATGAGGATCGGTAAGATTAGTAGAGTCAACATGATGACCTTGGCTGGGTTTAATGACTGTGTTAAGATTAAATTTTTTATATTAAAATAAAGACCTTCCGTTGTTAAATATCTAATTTATTTCTTGACTTAAAATACAAAACATTGTTCATTTCATCAATTATTTGTAAATATCAGGAGGTATATTAATTTGCGTTGCAAAAACTTTATTTTCTAAATCTTCTTCTTATATATAATTTAAATACACTATTTTAGTTCATAGAGGATATTCTGGACCAGTTGGGACATTCAAGATATTTTACTTAGACAGTGACTACCATCAGATAAAAGTAGAGGAAAAAGACAAAGAAAAAACAACAACAAACTTCGGACATTTCCAGTTTAAACTAATGCCATTTGGCTTAAAAAGTGCTCTAGCTACTTTCCAACGCTTGATGAATTAGGCTCTAACCGGACTTCAATGAATCTCTTGTTGAGCATACCTAGATGATGTTGTCGTTTTTGCACGGAAGCTCAACGAACATCAGTCTAAACTCCACGCTCTACTAAGCCGAATCCGTGCCCATGGACTAAAGTTAAATCCTGAGAAATGTAATTTCTTGAAAAAGGAAATAAAACATTTTGGATACAGAAGTACAATTGATGGAGTAACACCCGATCCCAATAGAGTAAAATAAGTAGAAAACTATCCAATTCCCAAAATTATCAAGCAAGTACAGTCATTTCTAGGATTTGAAAACTACTACCGAAAATTTATACCAAATTTCTCTACAACCGCGAAACCTTTCTACAACTTCTACAAAAAAATAAAAACCTTCCGCTGTTAAATATTTAATTTATTTCTTGACTTAAAACAGAAAACATTGTTCATTGTAAATATCAGTAGGTATATTAATTTGCGTTGCACAATCTTTATTTTCTAATTCTTCTTCTTCTTTCTATGTTCGTATATAATTTAAATACACTATTTTAGTTCATGACTTTAATTTTAATTCTTAATTCCATTTATTTAATAGTCACTAATGTACACAAATGGAACTTAGCACAATAACTTTAAAATACAATAAATTTAATTAAAAACAAATCAAACAACCCTTTTTAGACAAACTTCTCTAAGACTTTTAAAAAAATTCAAAACTTAAAAACTCACTAATAACTTCTTGAAAAACTAATTAAACACTAACTACTCTACTCTAAAATTACTTCTTATATACTAATTATTCTTATTTCCTATTATTATTTTTACGCAAGTATTTTATTTTATTTATAGTATTTACAATTATAGTTACCGGAAGAATTTCCAACTTCGCGAAACACATACCCTTGAAAAGAAAGCAGGTGTTTCGCAAAATTAGGTAGCTTCCGCGATGGCATTGAAAGAATTTACGCAAGACATCGAAGAGTTTAGCTTCCAAAATATTGCACGAAACATGCAGGTGTTCAACTTCCGCATGTTTTATACAACTTTGTATTCTAATTTTGTTGTCATAGGATATTTAGGCCATTAAAATATTCCGTGATGCAAGATACAGATCATTAATCTGTATCCTAACAAATTTCCCGTGTTGCGCTTGCGACGGCGCAGTATTAGTATACTTGTTTCAACTGGATCACTCTTATCAAGTGACAGTTCTTCTTAAATTGGTGAAGGTGCTAACTGATGAGCTGTTCTTCGAATTATGCCAGTTGACGTTCTCACATCCGCCACTCTTGCCTTCTCATCAGGACCAATTATTGGCTCAATGACTCTCCCCATAGCCCATTTAAGTGGTAGCAAATTATCGTCTTTGATTGTAAACAAGGTATCTGTCTTGATGTTAGTTCGCCGAAATATTCCCCACGCTATCATTTCATAAATTCGCTTTCAAATGGTTAACTAATGCCCATTTTGACATTAGGGACATCTTGGTGTTTGAGTTATGTGTGTCGATCATAGATGTCATTGGTTCGCCGATGAAAAAATGGCCTGGTGTTAATGCTCTTAAATCATTTGGATCAGATGATAATGCTGTTAAGGGTCTGGGGTTTAATATAGCTTCAATCTCTGCTGTAATAGTACATAGCTCCACATAGGTTGGTGAGGCTGACTGTAAAGTTCTTTGTAATAATGTTTTTGTGGATTTAACGGCAGCCTCCCAAAGACCTCCAAAGCGAGGTACTCTAGGAGGGATGAAATGAAATTGGATGCGTCCATTCGCACACATTCGAGAGATTTTTTCTCTTGAACTCTGTTTGTTCATGAACTCATGTACTTCCTTCAACTGATTCCTTCCTCCAACAAAATTGGTTGCATGGTCTGAATAGATATTCTCGTACATTCCTCTTCTAGATACGAATCTTTTCAATGCGCCTAAAAATCCATCTGTCTTTACTTATGTTATTGTCAAATTAATTAACTATCTCACGAAGTTGTCAATTTTGCAAGATTCAAACTTTTTTTTGATAAATTAAAATGGAGCTTTGAACCTGAATATCCGACAATTTTTAATTAGATAATTTGTATTTACAAAACATTAACTACATATTAAACAAATCTAATCCATTTTTTATTCAAGCAGAAGTGAGTTAAAGATTTACAATTGTTCGACGTCAACTTTACGATCCATAACAGCAGGAGAAGTCATCGATACCGGTAAAGAAATTATAAAATATGCTCCATTTGATAAAATGATTTGGGTGCCGGGTGGAGTAATAACAAAGTGTAGATATGAAAATTACATAAAGGTATAGTGTAAAAGTTATCATATAAAATGTTTTTAATCAATATACTTTCAGTTTATTCTTCTTCATGTACTTACAGCTTACTTAATCGACTGCGTTTGCAAACTTACGAACCAGAAGCCATTGTAAGCATGTTATAAAAACAAAAAATGACAAACTATTATAATGTTTTTAATTTTATAAAAGTTTACTAAAGCTTCAAAGAAGAATTTATTCAGCTAATCTGGCATTGCATTATTTTGCAACCACTCACTGGACATTTGTTAATATTAACTTTGTTGAATTGGATAAAATAACACCACCGTGTGACATGTAAATAAATAATGCACCTTATGCAAATATAAATCCTTTTTTATTATAGACGAAACTTTAGTTTCCTACACCTTGTTAACATCGACATAAAATTTTTTTTCCGAAATGCACTTCTTGGCGCAAGGCGTTACTTACTTAATGAACCAGATGAAACAATTGAAAGAGCAAAAAAAAAATTTCAGCGCATATACATGCTTGATAAAGCGTTGAGATTTTTGTTTTTGGGGCTGTGTATTCATTTCACTTTATCTAAATTAATCACATGGAAAATTTTTTAATTTGTATATAGATAAAATTGTTTGTATCTAAAGGTATCAAGCCATGTTTTTTTATTGGTTGGGGAAGATATTTTTTGATATTATCACGAGAAATAGTTTCAAGATAAACTAAATAAACACTTAACACTTAAAAAATTTATTACATTGCAGTGGTACTGGTTGTTTTTAACTTGGAATATACAGGGAAATAGCTGACATTACTGATAATTTAGCTTAATTTAATTTTTTTTTCAGCAAAATTTACTAGTTTAGTATTGATTAACTAATTTAGTTTTTGAACTTCCAGCATTATTTTTATGAGGTGTTTGATAAACTTGTAACTCATATTATTCATATATTGATTTCTTAATGAAAATCAATAAAGCATAAGCACTTGACAGAATACAAAGAAATAATTATAACTGGGTGAAGTTTTTAGCTTAAAACCAGTTTTATTTGAACTAAATATATTAATATTATATTTGAAAAACTCATTTTTATTTCTATTTTAGATTGTATTCTTTTGTCATTGAATGGCTGTCATTATTTTATTGTGTAGTAATTTAAGTTTTTATTATATTCCTACTATTAGCTTGCATAATGTACAAATTTTCAATCGTAAATAAAATCTTACCTATTCATCCAATCAAGTTCAAATAAATTTTTTTGAGCTGGCAGTGGATGACAATTAGTTCAAATATTATTCCTACTGTTAGCTCATAATGTCCAATATCTTTTACAATTTTTCAATCATTAATAAAATCTTTTTTATTCATCCAATCAAGTTCAAATAAATTTTTTGAGGTGGCAGTGGGTGACAATTAGTTCATATATTATTCCTACAGTTAGCTCATAATGTCCAATATCTTTTACAAATTTTCAATCCTTAATAAAATCACTCAAAAAACTCCTTCATTTTAAAATATCCATGTTAAGATTATACAGAACTTAACAGTTTTATTTTTGGGCAAGCTGATGATTTTAGTCTGTTGACGAAATATGTGCATCAATTGCCAACCAGTGCTGGGATTCTGTCTCGGTGAGAAGTTAGCGTGAGAATGAGAAAGTAAGATTTTGACATATAATGTATGGCAAATATGTCAAAATTTGACATTCTCATTCTCATTCTGACTTCTCACCAAGACAGAATCCCAGCCCAGAGCATGAATTCAGAATTTAAAAAAAAAAATAACATCAAGCTTGAAGTGTTTTTAGAAGAAAAAATTATTTAATTAGTTATAATTTGTTTATAAACTAAGTGAACTTTAACGTGTACTATTCACGTATAATATTAATACTTGTACTTGTACTATTCAAAAATATTAATCATTGTCGTTGGGCAAAAATTTCGTTGACCAGTGTTATTAGTAAACCAAAGATTTAACTTATGGAAAAAAAGTTGTTAGTGTTTCTTGACGTTAATTTTTTACATTAATAATAATATTTTTACATTATTATTATAATATTGCAATTTGTAATTTGGCAAGTAAGTATATTTTAGAATTTAATATTTGACTTTTTGTTATGTGTTATATCTTCGAGGCGGGTGCTGCTCCAAAGCGAGGTAGGAAGATATAATAAAATTTTGTGGTAATAGTAATTTATTAATAACTGTAACGTATTTAGATATTATCACAGTACAAAATATCATAAATTTGCTATGCAGCGTGCAAAAAATTTTGCTAGAGTAATGGAAGGTAAGTCACTTAATGTTACAAAATCAATGGATTTGGAAAATTGCAAAATCGCTGAAGCAAACAGGAAAAGGCTTGAAGCAATAGTAGAAACTATATTGCTGTGTCGACGGAAAGAAATGTCCTTAAGAGGCCGTGAAGATTCTGGAGAAATTGGAATCACAGAACTCACACATAGCGATGGAAATTTTCGAGCACTCCTACTGGCAGTGGGTGACAATTAATTCAAATATTATTCTTACCGTTAGCTCATAATGTCCAATATCTTTTACAAATTTTTAATCCTTAATAAAATTTGTTTTATTCATCCAATCAATTTCAAATAAATATTGTTATGTAGGGAGTGCATGACAATTGATGTTAATACAGTTAATTCAAATATTATTCTTACTGTTAGCTCATAATGTCCAATATCTTTTTGGAACTTTCCATCGTTAATTTAACCCTTTTCTATTTATCCAATCAAGTTCAAATAAGTTTTGTTGTGTTGGGAGTACATGACAATTGATGTTAATACAGTTAGTTCAAACATTAATTCATTAATTATATTCAATAAACTAATTTATAGTTTTATATGAGAGAAAAACTTCAGAAAGCTGAATGCAAAGAATTACGAATTCTGAATTCAGAAAAAAGAAAAAACAATCTCAAGTAGGAATATACTTTAAAAAATTTCTTCTTATATTACTTTTTTTTAATCCAATGCAATCAAATATTTTTGAATTAATAAGACATTTAGAAATTTTCTTTTATTAATTATTTCTATCAACATTTATTTATTTTATTATTTATTTATTATAAACTTTTTATTTATTTATTTTATGCTTCTGTAGAGGCATTTGATAGATTTTTAAATTATTTTCTCATAAGCTATTTGTTTCAAATTTTACTCACATAAACTGCTTGCATGAGGGCGCATCTGTTGCATCTGATGGAAAGTTTTGTCGAAAACTATTCCTAGCTCTAAAGGATTCTATTGTCTGAATAAATGTCATTTTATAATCCTCTTTTACTAGTGAATCGTCTAAAAGCAGCAAGAAATGGGTAGGTGGTTAGCTCAGAATCAAGTTTTAAATGAATAAACCATGCACACAAAAATACATATATGCCTTATATATTTTGACATATTAAGACAGTAAAATCTACGTGTGAAAAATGGGTGCAAGTCTAATACGATAACAAAGTAAGTTTCGCATTGATTGATTTTTTGAAGTCGGCTTTGCTTACATATGATATTTTGAACACTTCGTATGCCTTGTGTTGTGACAAGATCTTAATTTAAATTAAATTCAGTAAGATTTTTGTATTTTGACACAACGCAGTAGGCAAACAATATGTCAAGCAAGCCTTGAGTAGTTGATTGTTTGAGATATTGTTTTGCATTTATTTCCAAGTTTAGTAAATAACACGAGTAGGTTTTTAGTTATCTAAACCTAATTAAAGTAAATACCCATATATGTATATACATAGAAATAATTACCTGCAAAATGGAACTCATGAAAAAGTATAAGCTGATTGAATATTTTTACTTCGAAATTACTTCTATAAAAGAAAGCAAAAGAAATTCCTTTAATTTATATTTATTTCCAGCACTGTATCTGTAACGGACCCCTGTTCACGCTTTTCTTTTGTTTTTAATTGTTTGTTATTTGCAAAATTAATGAAAATATTTTTCCATAGAAACAACTTGTTTGTACATTTTTGTCAACGGGACTCATCAGTATCCCTTTGGCAGAAGTCAAGTTTGAAAACGGACAAGTTGTTTTGCTTCAGAAAATTAGTCAATCGGCGTTTGATTTTGAAACAAGGCAGAGCCCTGGTGGTTTGGGGCTCTGACCTTATGGTGGTTTGTTTTTTTTGAATAATGGTACTGGATATTGATTTTTTTTAATCGAGCTTTCAAGAGTTTTTTTTTATTTTCGGAATCTAAAAGAAAAAGAGTGTGCCGATATTTAATTAAAAAGTTATAGATACAAACCTTTTTTTATTTTTTTGTAAATACAACCATACACAAAGTATTACTGTCCTAAACGTGGGTACAAAATATTGAACGCTAGCGGTAAAATTCGGACAGCTTTAATTTTGATAATTGTGAAATTGTGAAAAATATTAAAATCTCAAGTGTGTGAGCTTTCTCTGGATTAGAATTTTATTAATAATTCTTCAAATTTGATTAATTGCATTTTGCGAAAAAAGACATTTGTATAAATAACTATTTTAAACCGTTATTAATATGTTTGTTGATCCCTTTTATAATCGAGATGAAGAAGGGAAATTGAGAAGAGATCCATGAAAAGAGAAAGACGTGGTGACGCAATCCATATCAGCGCCATTTTGACGACAGCATGATATGGTGTGGAAATAGAACTTCGACGTAAGCAAAAACAAAGAGCATTGAAATGGTCAAAAATACAAAAAAAAAAAATACTTACCAAATTACCAGACTATTAACTGTTATAAAAGTCAGAAGCTATGTATATATAAAAAAAACGAAAATATTAAAGAACTATTATGCAGAAGTATTTTAGTATTTAGTTGCGTTAATTTTCTTTTAAAATAAAGTTACGATGATTAAGTTTTTTTGTACAATTTAGTTTTATGAAATTTTTTTTTATTGGGAACAAGAAAAAAAAATAATTATCCAAAAAAAACAAAACAAAAGATATTTTCTTTCCAGGAGTTTACTGGGCCCAACAAACCTGTGAAAAAGGGATAAGGGAATCAAGTTTATTTTTCATTACTTAGGTTCATTTTTTTTTAAAGTAAAATTGTTTTAGTTTTTTTCTTAAATAATAAAGTTTGGTATATAGTTAGTTTTCCCTTTTAGTATTTAGATCTTTACATTATATTTCAATTCAGTTTTTTTTTCATATACTATACTTAATTTTTTTGTAGAATTTGATAAGTTTTCTTTTGATAGTATTTAGATTTTTATTATATTTTATCTTTAGATTTTTATTCATGTCCTCTTTCATATATTTTTCTAGTATAAATTCTTTTTTGGTTCTTACAATTTCTTAAATAGAATAGAGGCAAACATGAGAAAAAAAATTGTATTATCTGTAAATTAATGAATATTATGATGATGCATTAAAAATTATTTTTCTGTTTTAAGATGTCCTAATCCAACTTCCCTTATATTTTGTTTGTTTTGATTAATCAAAATATTTGCAAAAAATAACTTTTAAGGGAAAATAAATAAAACGAAAAAAAAAGTTTTGAATTAATTAACACATGGATTGAATTTTTATGATTATATTTTTGAATACTGCCAAAAATTTATCCAGGTGTACAAGCAAATATTTGATGAAGGAAACTTCCTTTAATATATATTTTGCTCTCATACTAAGAACATTTTGATATATGTATCTACAAGAGAAAAATACAAATTAATATTAATGTGAATAAATTAACATGCTAAAAAATATTGAATAATTTTTGCTTCAAACTGCAAATTGAAAATAATAATACTTATTAACAAACTAAGCTGACATGGTTTTTGGCTGAGTAAATCCCATCATTTGACCTTTCAAAATTGCAATTAAAAATTCAGTAGTACTAAGAAAATGATCAGGTGAAAGTTTATTCCATGATTGCACAAACTCAATGCTCCACGGAGAAGACTTTTTAGCTTGAAGTATAAACACGGAAATCGGTGGTAGACGTGGTTTTGTCATTGTTGTGATCAACTTTATTTCAATATTTTCTTTATTAGAGCAAAATGCTATTAATTAAATTCTTCGAAATAGCAACATAGGACAACTTACCTTTCAAACGCCCAATTGCCCATAATGCAATTGGATAGTATGGCAGTATAAGTATATACCGTCGGATTGATGTTAGAATCAAAGTTATTACAAAAATACAAAGCTTTAACTATAATCAGACATAAATTTAACTGACGTTAAAATATAATAGCCAATTTGTTACCGCAGCAAATACAACGTAATACGTCATAATGGTAGGCAATAAAAATAAAAATATCGTGAACAATAAAACTGCAACGAACAACTGTCTATTTTGGTAATCATGCGATTCGACCCGGCCTTAAAAAAAATAATGTATATTTGCATAGATCAATAAAATATGTTACCTTTTATGACATTTTTACGGCGGCCTAAAACCACGTTCCATAAAGCTGTCATACCAGAAATTTCTATATTATAAAAACTTACAAAATATATCAAATTAAAGATATATTATTCAATTAAAATCAAACTTACATTGCTGTGTATATATAAAAACAATGAGCATGCAAACTTAATAACACAATTAAGTCTGAGAGCATTGCTAGCTGAAAAGACAAGCCTAAGCATCCAATTACACTAAAAGGGATGAAAAGGTACCTGATGACAGGAAAAATAATTTCTGGAAAGAGAGCAATATTCAAATATTAAAATTCACAATTACTGAAAAAGGCCGGTACCAAAGGGATTACAAATTTCGAAGTAAAATGACAAATCACCTTTTACTCTTTAGCTTTGGGCATTCTTTTACAAAACACCTTTCTGACCGAGACATTTTCGATTTGCTTCAATTTTTTTACGGTTTTAGCATGAAAAAGAAGATTTACATGTTTGAGGATTTTTTTTATATATTTTAGAAAATGGAGGGGTCAAAGTTTTGAGAATTGCGTGTTTTTGGTTGGAAGAGTAGTTTTAAAAAATTCATACCTTTGGTTTTATTGGGGCTAGGAACTTTTTGTTTTGCAGTTAAAAGATTGAATTTAAAAAAAAAAAAATTCAATAAAATTTATTTAATTTTTTTATTGTTATAAAAAAATAAATTATTTAAATCGACTTCTAACTGTTATACCCAAGTTTCATCAAATTTCTTATTATTACAATTGTAAACGCTGTCTAATTCTCAACAAAAAACGTTTTTTTAATTAATGAAGAAACTATTCCCAATATTTAAGAAAATTAGTTTTTCGAGCGCGAATTACAAGGGGTTACACTTTGTTATGTATTTTCTTAATATTCTTATGTACTAAGTAATTGATTAGGAATTTATTAAATTTATGTACTGAGTAGACAGAAATTTATAAATCGACCTCTTGAGTAGTTCGTGCATTATCTACTACTGCTGGATTCTTTTGTGCCACCTCTATTAATACTTTTTCACATCTACTCATTTATTTTTCCAGCGGATGTTTGATTTTTAATTACTCAGCTTAAATTATTATTTTAATATTTGATATTTGTTTATTTAATCAAATTACAGTCGACAAATGTCTGGCTGTAATTTGATCAACATCCGTCGATTGTTGATGGAATGCCATATATAACGGCATCTCATACTGAGCTGCATTGTGTGTGCATTTCCTTATTATACATTGTATTCTTTTGTAATACAAATGTTTATTCTATATATATTTTTTTACTGTCTTTAAAAATTAAATAAAATAATAATCTGAATAATAATCTGAATAATATTAGTGATAAACAAATAAAATTTAATAGAAAATAGAAGAAAGTGAATAAAAACTTTATTTTAGCAAAAAACAAATTATTTTATTTTTGAATTAATTTTTTATTATTATTTAATGAAAAGGTGGGCACCCACTTAGTGCGTATATCTCAGCGGGTAACTTTTTTGACGTCAAAATGATGTACAAATGAATTTCACGCTGAAATATCCACATATGAGGGGGAACTTTAGCGTGAGCCTATGACGTCATAAAAGTTACCCGCTGAGATATACCCACTAAGTTGGTGCCCAACTAAATACTTGTTCTTATTTTTGCCTTAAAAGATATTAAAATTTTTTTATTTTATTTAGACATAGAATAATTGTAAAAATTAGCCCTGAACAGCCTTTTTTGTTCTACAATGTAAAAGACACCTGCTCAAGGTCGGGGCAGAGCTTATCGAACATTAGGGAAAATGCGTGTAGCTTAAATTTTCTTTTGCTATTTCTTTTAAAATACATATCTAGCTGAGATTTTATCTGTACCTTTATTTTTTTATTTAACTCTTTATTAATTAAGTGAAAAAATAAATAAAATGTGCAAATAGCGAGTGTAATGTAAGTCGCCTTGATTTTTAGGAGTAACAATTGGCAACAGCCAATTGACGTGGGTTCTATTTGACGGTGTCCTTGTCCATGATAATGTATCAGATCTAAGTTCGTTGCAAAAAAAGATATTCTGCCTAAAATGGCAACATACATCTATTGCAACTGTTGATCAAGACTGGATTGGCATACAAAATGTTATTTTTATCTAAATATGCCCGCGAGAAATAAAATTAAAATTCCTTTACAAAACAAACTACTCTAATTTCAAGACATAACAATTTCATTATTTTGCAAATTCTTTATCTCTTATAATTATAATTTTCAAAGTCTGATAACAAAATTCTTTGGTGATCAGATTTCGCATGAATAAAATTTTGCTTCCATAAGGGCCAGGAGATATTAAATAAAGGTTTTACGTTAGGATTTTAATGGTATAATATATAAGCATTTTTATAAATCTGTCAAAGTAAAAATACTATAGTAAATTTTAAACAAAGTAAATTCCTAATATTCCTAATATTTAACATATTAAAACTTTTCATTAAGAAAATAAAATTAATAGATTAAAGCCCGTGAGTAGGTAATATCATTGTATTAAAACTCAGCGGGAAAATCGGAATGCCCTTCCTAGGTGAGTGATAAAGAGAGCATTCCTAAGTATCCCGTGTGAATGCCAAATGGAATGCGCTGGCACACGTATTCCATTTGTGTAAAAGCTCTAAATAGAACTTTTACAATTATTCACATATATGATATATATGAAACATTCACATATTATTATATTACACGTATATGAAATTTTAGCGCATGCGTCTTGATGTTTGACATTGGCATATATTTGAGATTTAAAGTATTATCTTTGGTTATGTTTGAAGTGAAAAATGATTGTGTTTTAATTTATTTATGCTTTTTTACAGAAAAAATGTTGTAATTTCAGTGTGATATAAATTATAATACATAAATAGTATCATTTTTGAATTTTTATAAAAGTTTCAACCTAAAAACTTAAAATCAAAGTGATTAAAATACAAAAAAGTGTATAATTTTATAAAAGGCAGGCATTTATAGTTTAATTATTTTTAATTATTTTATTTTAGGTTAAAAACTTAAACTAAGGAATTAAAAGAGATGAGAATGCCAAAAAAGTGTGTAATTTTATAAAATTATTAATAATTTTATAATTGAATTATTTGTAATGAATGTCATAAAATTATATTTGGGGTTTTAAATAAAATAATTTTAAATTTTAAAATTTGTTTATTTTCAAACGAAATTTCCCTACAAAAAAATGCACGCATTTTAAGTGCATTTAAAAAAAATCAGGTAAATATTCATTTAATGAAAAATAATTAATATATATATACATAAGTATTAATATAATTCATTATATTTCAAAAAGACTTTTTAAATAAAATATTAAAAATTTTCAAAATTTATTTATAAAAAGAATTAAAATGAACTTTTACAGGGGACATTCCATTTCATGCTATTTTGTATGGAATGTCATGGCATTCCATATACTAACAGAAAAGTTTTTTGACTGCCTCACTTTCGTATATTAAAAAGCTTTTCTTTAGTATATGGAATGCCATTTCATTCCACACAAAATCAACATGGGATTCCCCTAAAAAAGCATTTCATGCAGAATAGGTGCATGCATGTGCGCGCTTCTTATATTAAGGTTACACACACATGTAAACCTAATTATCTTTATTTGTGTTACGACCTTCCCTCCAATGAAGTCGTAATGTTAAATGAAGGCCAAATGGAAGGTGGTTTGTACTAGGGATGGAAGGCCCGCCTACAAGCCATGCCAGTATATTTGAAGGCCTTCTGCGAGTACCAAATTTCCCGCTGGGAATGTATTATGCCATTTAAATGACAATTCTATTGCATACTTACGGGCTTTAAACAAAAATAACTTTTTGGTTTACAGCTTTTTAGGGGATTAAAATTTAATTTGAGAATTTACTAATTTTTTAAATTTAATTATGGAAATTTATAAAAATGCTTATATACTACACGTGCTACAAGTTCAATATCGCGAAACGCACCACAATAGTTGTGACGTCATATGACATGTTTGCAATGAATATTAAATTGTCTAAGCAACTCGACTGCCTATATCTGACAAGGAGCTGTCATAGCTTTTAACGTCATACACAAGTTGAATGAGGATGGCAGTGTTAAAGAACTAGAGTTCATTACCGGTTTTAAATATTTTTTAAAAAAGATTTTAACACTACTTTTAATCTTTACTATATTATGACGATGTAAAGAATGACTCAAAAAAACACCATGTACCCCATTAAGTGTTGAAAAGAAGTGCAAATAAATTTATTTCATTACCACAAGATTTATTTGTTGAAAAAAAAATTAGCACAAATACGTTTACTTAATAATAGAGTTCAATTGAAATCTTTACCAGATGGTCTCTTATCAATTTAACAGAACTTGAAGGTGTGCGTATTAAGGTGGGCACTCACTTAGTGCGTATATCTCAGCGGGTAACTTTTATGACGTCATAGACTCACGCTAAAAATCCCCCTCATATGTGGATATTTCAGCGTGAAATTCATTTGTACGTCAAAAAAGTTACCCGCTGAGATATACGCACTAAGTGAGTGCCCACCTTTAAATGTAAACTTCAGATATTTACGAAATATAACATTAGAAGGGAACGTGATTGAAAGAATTCCATCAGGAATTTTTAAAGATTAAATATACCTTCGTTAGATGATGATTTGCAACTACTCGATTGTTAAGTGTCCTGAAATTATCAAATAATGAATTAGTGAATATATCAAGGGATATATATATATAGAATCTCCATTCCAAAGTTTAACAGAAGTACGTTCATTAATATTACGAAATAATTCAGTTAGAAGTATTTATCGAGACTGTACGATGTTTGTTCAAAAGAAAAGGTGAATTTTGAATTATTTCGAGAACTATTTATTTATTCATCAATATTCATTTTGTCCCCTTCGAAGTAATTCCCGGTAGATATATCCGAGAAAATTGCATGGCAAAATTGCCTATTGATATGCCAACATCCTCTGCAACTAATAGTGATTCGACGATTTTCCAAAACCATTTTGTTCACTGTTTCGATGTTTTCTCCGCTTGTTGAAGTGGTTGCAACTCCAGGACGCTCATCGTCATCAACTTCTTCTCGGCCTTCTGTAAAGCGTTTGTATCACTTATAAACATTTTTTGAGACAAAGTAGACTTGCCGAATGCCACAGTCAACATTTTAAGTGCGTTGGAACACTTTATTACATTTTTAACGCAAAATTTAATAGATTCTTTGATCCATTTTTTTTTTTAAGTAAAGAATTGAAGAACACACAAAATTGTGACTAACGTTTTCAGTTGTCAAAAACAAACTACTAATCCAAAATGGCTGATAATGTCAACATATGAGAAACATATGTGTACCAACATAACAAAAAAAAATTTCGATAATCGAATGTACACAGCCTGCGAAAATTCAAAATTCACCTTTTCTTTTGAACAGACCTCGTATATTTCATAATGTTAAATTAACTAACTTAGATCTTAGCTATAATAATATATCAATATTAAGTTATAGTGTTATGCAATTTTCATCACGCGATATTTTAGTTAATTTAACACAAAATTCATTCGATCAAATTGAATTTGGTAATATTCAATTTGTTAATTCTGAACAGGGTGTTAAAAATATTGTTATATAACTTGATAATAATCCAATCAAGTGTGAAATGAGAGAATAAATTAATTGTTCTAATTCTGAATTAAGTCATGTACCAAATTTATCATCAGCTAAAGAATGCTATTAAATTCTATTGAATTACACATTGGGAAAAATAATATTATAAAACTTCCAAAAAAAATCTACCAGGTGTCGTTTGGTTGGCAGTCGTAGCGAGCTCGCTAGCCGGCTATTGCGGTAAAATTAGAGAGGTGGTTCTTGCCAACGACACGCTGGACCAAATCTCGCTCCTAAAACAGAGAATTTTCAAAGATAAGAGCGCTGGGCTCAAAAGGCCGCAGAGCAAACAAAATCTAAAAGAAGCAAAAGGAAGTTGAGACAAACGAGTTAAGCCCCTTTGATCGTCCATCTTACGATTGCGCCGGCTGACCTGAAAATAAGAGAAGGGGAGGAGAGGGAGATTAGGACATCTTAACATTAAAAAAAAAATTTATTCAAACACTTACTACAAAATTTACTACAAAACACTTACTACAAAATTTTACTACAAAAACAAAAAAGGAAGAATTTTAAATTTAAGAAAATTTAGAAAAAAAATCAAGAAACTAACTTTAAATTAATCATTAAACAAAATTAAAAGAAACCAAAAAACTTAAATTAATTATTAAACAAAAAAAGAGAACTTAGAAAATAATTTTAACTTAATCTTTAAAAAAAAGAAAACCAAAAGTATTTTTAAATTTGATTATTAAATCCTTAAATAAATAAAAAAACCAAAACCATCCTCAAAAAAAAAAAGAAAACAAAACTTAAAAAATTTCTTTTTCTCTCCGAGGCCTGATCGGCCCAGCAAACTCTCCTGAAAAGAAAATATTTTTTTTTCTACATCACGTTATCTGCTTTTTTTCACTTCACTATGTGCTACATTGCCTTCTATTGTTTTTTTTCACCGCATCTCATCGTTTTTCACTTTTCTCTACTACTTTTGTCTATTTTTCTTTTTTTCTCTGGCACATATTAATATATTAGTGTTTTATTCTCGGAAAGAAAATCCAAAGAAACAATTTTAAGGTTTTAAAATGTTCACGGCACACTTTCCACAGTGTGACATAGTTAAAAGTGTTTAAATACATCAATCAATATGACGGTTCGATAACCGCTAAAAATGCCCTTTTTTTAACTGTATAAATAACAAATAAACTCACTAATTACTGTGTTAAAATTTTTCTGGTGTACTTTTTTCAAAAAAATAATAATTTCCAATAGTTATCTCCGTTGAACATAAAAATTATTAATTTTCTTCATTCTGCCTACTGCCTACCAATTCTTAAGCAAAACACTTGTCTGTTTTCAAACAATATTTCTGCCAACGGGATACTGATAAGAGTCCCGTTGACAAAAATACATTTTTGAAACAAACAAGTTGTTTCCATGCAAAAATATTCTTATAAACAGTCAGAAGCACTAGAAAGCATGAACAGGGGTCCGTTACAAACATCCGTGGCGAATGATCCTTATTACTGTTGATGTGATTTTTACAGCACTGACATGGTAGAAGCATTGGCTTGTTCCTAAATTCATTGGATAAAGACGCCTTAGTTTTTTTCAAATAGCATTTTGTGACTTGAATAGATTTCGCCTTTTGTGACTTGAAGTTCTATCACAGAATATGTTGATTGATCTTTTGAATGTAGCAATTTGTGCATTTACTATTCCTTTCCGTCGCTTGCGTTGTGTTGTAGTTGCGTTTCGTTTTACTTTCACTTTGTCCGTTTGTGAAGCAAGGATCGATACGGCTAATTACGTATTGTCCATTTCTGAAGCTAGAGTCGATACTGTTTGTTTGTTTGTTTGCATAAAATTCCTTTAATTTTAAATCGTTCATTTTAACCACTAAGCCACACTTGCCACACTAAGACTTTTATATAACACGCCTTCGGCAAAGGTTGTATTTGAACCATCAACAAAAGATACTATAACTCAGAACAGACTGGAAAGGCCAATAAATCACTTCAGGTAGTTGATTTTTCACTGTGTCAAAAGAGTCAACGTTCGTTCTAAAATTTATCATTCTCTGAAACCGCCAAAGTTCCTTAATGGTATCAGACTGTTTGAAGCTAATAATTGCTTCCATTCTATAGGTGATGGTTTAATACATTCAGAATTGAAAAAATATTAGAAAAAAATTATGTTCCGATTCGAAAATTCATATTTTTTATATTAAAATCAGCCCCAGAGTTCAAAAAAGTTTTAAAAATTTGTTTAAATAAATAAAATATCATTTAACTATAGGAAGTCATGATAAGTCTCTAAAAGATCAGTGGATAAATCTGTGATATGATTGTCTAATCTTAGACAAAATAACCCTCGTGCATATTGCAGTTTTCGAAATATCTTCAGGCCCTATTGGAATCTGGCTTGATTCGCAATGTAATATCCTTTGTCATTGATTATATAAACCATTTTTTTTTTTCAAGTGGTATAAGTCCTTTTTTGATGTTGGTAAGTAAGAGTAACAAATTTTTTCCTGGGAATATTGGATTTTTTCTTATTATAAAAACAACTGAGAATTATGACTCTGACGAGGAAAGAATTTTGAGCTGTTTTTATTCAAGATTTCAACAAACTAAGAAGAGAATTAGAAATTTGGAATTAACTGATTTAACGACTGATGAAAACGATATTACCTACTAATTTTCGACTTGTTAGTAATTCTTGTGTTTCAATGTTTCATTTTAATTATAATTTTTTACATTTCAGTGAAGCTAATGTCTATACAAATATGGACTTAAATTTCCTTATGATTGTATTTCTTATAATATATTATGTTATTTTTGAAAGTCCATTTAAAACTAAAAAAAGTACTTTTCTTAAAAATATTTTCAATGGTTATTATTTCATAATAAAATCTAAAAGGTATATAGCGTTAGAAACATCACTTGGATTGATTAACATTTACCACTATTTTAAATTAATTGAAATGCAAACACTTGAAAAAATGGACTTATACCACTTTCAAAAACAACAACTCATATCTAAGCTTGAACGAGCAGGATAGATTTGTAAGTAGTGAAAAAGATTAAGCATAAGCAGCTTTGGTTTACGGTCTGAAATGGTAATAGAATTTAGCGGTCAGTAATTACCATAAGTGGAGAGATGAGGACCAAAAGAAAAAAGGCTTACAAATCCCTTGTATAAGCAAATCTACTAAGTTAAACATTGAGCACACTGGGCACAAATATTTACTGTGAGGTAAGTGGATGAATCAAGGAATTATGACAAATTGATTAATAGCACATCATTTATGTATTAGTTCCAACTCAGCCTATTAATTCCTGTATATAGTAGTATCTCTTTTAAGTACTGATTGCGTCTGTAATCGTGTTGCTAACGTTTTTCTTTTTTAAGCTAAAACTAGTTATCTATTAAGAGACTAAAAGAAGCGTTTAAATATACAGTTTTTTTTAGTTTAGTGTTTCAGTTTGAATACTTACCTAAAAATGTAGACCACAAGTCAACGTGGTATGAAAAGCAGTCCAAGAAGAAATTGTTGAGCTGATCGTTGAGTTTCAAACCCCCCGGACTTCCTTTCAATGAACTGAGAAGCTTTCTTAGTTGCGAAATAATTTGCTTTAAAAATTTTTTATTGATATATTACCTACATAATTAAATATAACATGACTAATTTACATTGGAGAGATTTATCAAATATTGTGATGGGTCATCATAGTACCAAAAATAAAGCAGCAGAGCCATACCAATGAACATATCCAACAAAATTGTCCATTTCCTTGATCTAGAATTGAAAATCAAAATTCACTATCGTTGTGGTAAAAATCACAATAGTAATGTGAATTGCTAAACAAAGATTATAAATCAAAATTCGTTTTCTAACACGTTTTAAATCCAAATAGAAAAACTAGATTAGACTCGTTAAAAAAAATTGATGCTTTTAATTTTTGAATACAATTTAAATTAGTAACAATGATTGGCTGAGATATGGATGTAAAGGTGGTATTACACTTTCACATAAATATGACAAGTAGTGTCATATAAAATACGACACATATTTCTGTATGACAAAAAATTTTCAAAATAGGTATTACAGGGTAGACAGGCAAAGAACCCGAGTTCTTTTAAGCTAGTTTTTTACTCTAGCCAATCAAATGTCTCGAAGTACATAGTATACTAAAAGGTGAAAAAATCTATGTTTTACTATAGCTATTTGACAGTAGCTCAAGTCAAATTAAATTTAATTAAAGTTTATGTAGGTAAGTATTTAACACTTTTTATGATTTAATTATTAGTTTCTTTTTTGCAGAGTGGAAAAACAGATGATATCTCACTATAAGTCTTCATGGAACATTTAAAAAATCTTGCTGTGTCTTCAACTACATAAAGTACACATTGATTTCTGTTTTCAATTTTTTTGTGATTATTACAGAAGTTAATTATAACTTTAAAACAGGAATGTTACCAGCGCCGTCTTTACCATAAGGGCACACGGGGCCTGTGCCCAGGGCCCCCGATCTTTTGGGGCCCCCAGGAGGAAAATATAATCGCTTACACAAGAAGTAAAATTAAATCCTTTTTATTATCGATTTCAGAAATTTATGCGATGCCATGTATGGGGGCACACTTTGTAGTCATTGACTACTCTTTTTGCTGTTTAGGTATTAAATTTTTGCAAAAGCTTGTATGGGTTTTGGTTACTTTACAACTACTTTGCCTACCAATGTCTAACTGAGAAAGTAAGTACACGATGTCATCAGTAAAGATTTTTAACAAGGTCCTATTTAATAGCTTAAATCTGTGGCATTTTTCACTTATTTCATGTGAAAATCTTATTTTTATTTTCAAATCTATTTTTCTGAGTGCCAAGGTGGTGGAACTCACTTCAACGGTTCAGTTGAAACATTTTCGATCACTTTTTTTGCAATTGATTTTTTTTCTATTTATTAGCGGTTTTAACTTTTAAAAAATGATGCTTAGAACTAATTAGTGAATTTGATCCTTTTCTTGCTGATCATATACGAAATTACGGAAATCATGTTAAAGGAAGAACATTCTACTTTTCTGCAAACATTTGCAATGAATTTATTAATATAATGGGCCAAAAAGTGTTGAAAACGATTGTTCACGAACTAAAAACAGCAAAATACTATTCCATTAGTGTTGATTTTACGCCAGATCTCTCCCATGTTGACCAACTGACCTTCCTTGTAAGATATGTGAAAGACAGAGAGCCCGTTGAGCGATTTTTGTAATTTTTGCCTATGGATGAACATGATGCAAAATACATAGCAGATACTATTTTGACCTTTTTTAAAAATTTGGATATCTCTATAAAAGACTGTCGCGGACAGAGCTATGATAATGCATTAAATATGGCTGGAAAGTATTCTGGTGTTCAAACACGAATAAAAGAAAAGTGTGAATTTGCAATTTTTGTCCCATGTGCAGCGCATTCATTGAATTTAGTTGGTGTTCAGGTTATTGAATGTGTTTCAGAAGCAGTAATTTACTTTCAATTCATCCAAAAATTATTCAATTTTTTCTCTGCTTCGACAAAAAGATGGAAAATAATGAAAGAATATTTGGGTACGAATGAAATTTGAGTATATAAAGCGTATACAATAATAAACACCAGCTGATCAGTTTTTGAAATTTTTGTCCAAAGTACTAGATTGTCTGTCTGTCACGGTAGCAAATAACTCGGGTTTTTTGCCAAACACTAGATTTTAAAGAACCCGAGTTCTTTTGCCTGTCTGTCTACGCTGTTACACTATGCCATATAAATGTGTCATATTTATATGGCAAAAGGATTTGTCATATATATGACAATGTAAAATATGCCTATCAAACTAGTATGGCAGCGTGTGAAATACAAAAATATGACAGCTATGATTGTTTCAATTTATAAGTTTGTTCTCTTTTGAGATTTCGTAACGCCTTGTAAATCATCGGTCATTTTGACCTAAAAATGGATAAATGAATGAAAATATTTTACTGAATTGCTAGAAAAAATGCTAAAATAAATGAGTTGAAAATATTAAATCAAATGCACTGCGCGATTCAAAAATTTTTAATCTATTAAACGATCACAGCACTGACCAACTATTAAATAATTTAGTCTTAATTTAGTAATTAATTTAATTTAGTAATAATTAAAATCTAAATAATTTAGTTACAATTATTAACCATTTTACTCACTGCTAGTCACACAATTTTCACTAAAAATCTTATAAATTTAGGCTTACACGGTTCAAACTACATGTTGTCCAACTAGAACGGTTAAATATCAAATGAAGCTAGATCTATATTTTCTAAATTGAAGCTATATATTTTCAATATATACCTATAAATCCTAGAAAAATTGATAACCTTTTAAAATCAAAATTTTCCCTGAAAAGATATTATAATCCCCTAATAAAAACGATCTTAAGTAAAAGCAAAACTGAGGTTAAGTGTCCTAAATAAATTATAAATTTTTTGTTTTCAAGGCAATAACTTATATTAGAAAAATTTTTTTCCCTGAAAATAGACTTACAATAGTAACATATCATACCATATCGTTTTTCAGAAAATAATATTTTTAAATTATTTCATAGAATCCATATGATTATATGACAAACCCATGCCATATAAAATCATACAAATTTTGTATGACAATATGGCAAAAAACTGTCATATATATATGACGACGGCAATGTTTTTCTATTACACTATGCCATATATATGGCACAAAATTATATGATAAGGCGTGTCATATATTAGGCGTCATATATACTTTGTCATATAGATTTTGCTATTACACTCGTATGACACGTTTTTCCCGTATTTTGACAGATCTGCCATATATATGGCATAGTGTAATAGCACCTTAAGACTTGATGCCATGTCTAGATTAGCGTTTTTGAAGTGCGTTTACATTCAGTAGTATATGAACTACAAATTATTTTAAATTTTGATTGGAAATATATAATTTATGCTAATTTATACTAATTTCGTTATATAAAATTTACTTCCTATAAATGGTTATACTTACAAATTATTTTCTAAAGATTTGTAATGTAATTATTGCATTCAATATAGTACTAACAATAAGTATAAACCTTCAACGAAAACGCCTATTAAAACGCTATCAAAACCGCTAATCTAGACATCAAGTAAAACCCCACTGAAGCAAAAACACAGCTTTAGTGTTTTCGTGTTATTAGATCATAATTTAAGCTTTTAAATAAGTCCTCGGAAGTATAAACAAATTTTCAAAGTTCAATGGCTTTTATGAGGCGCTATATAAAAAAAAATGAAAACTTAATATTATCCACGTTTAGGTTTTCTTTATGGTAGTATCAAATTTTTAAAGTTTAATTGATGGTACGAAAATAGCAAAAACAAGCAAAATAACCTACCTTGAAAAATTAAATGAACAATTCTGCTAGGGTAGAAATTAATTGATAATTCAAACAGACAACTAGATTTGTCCATAGCTATACGAACATTGACCATTTCATCAGCTCACAGCATCATGAAGACCATGCCCACAATGCCTAAAACCAAATGCATTCAAGACAAACCAGCCGCAAGACCTAAACTCTTACTTTGGGAGATTACCGGTGTCAGCAGTCTACCCGGCGTAGCAAAATAGAAATCCAGAGAAGAATAACTAGCGGACTATCCTCAAGAAATGGTTCGTGCTCAACACAGTACATACAAAATCGACAGAAAAAAATGTGGAGATATCTGGTTCAAACTGTGGATTTGAATCATCCATTTGTATAACGAAATATTGAATACTAAGGACTCAGCCAACAAAGAAACCCTTACCAGGGAGAATGAAAATTGTAAAGGGACCCACAGCAAAAAAGATTACAAGCTGTAGAAAATAAATTATAGATAAAAAAAACAAAAACGAATTTCCTTGGCTTTACTTAAAAATTACTTCCGCAATTAGTAAAATTCAAAAAATTTCTGTGAAGGATATTCCAAAAAAATAACTATTTACTTTATTTCAAATTTGTTCTATAATATTCTTACGATTATCAAAACTAGAGGCTGCATTTTATATGTGCGAGGTTAATCCTAAATTATCTTCAATTCCACAATGTCATTTTTAACAAGCCCGGGCGGAAAAGTGAAATGCCTTTCCTAGGTAAATGGTAAAGATAGCATCCCAATGTTCCCCGCAGGTAATACCAAGTGCAATGAGTTGGCTAACGTATTCCATCCCATAATAAAGAAAAACTTTTTGTTGACAAGAAAGTGCCCTCCATTCTGGATATGAAGTATGAAAGCTCTTTTTTTATTATACGCAAACTCAAAACTTAAAAATCTAAAAAGTTTTGTTACATATTTTTTAAAAATTGAAAAACTGGATAACTAAACCAAAAACGTCACCAAGAAACTTCTCATAGTTTGCTTGGCTTTTTATTTTGACAATTTTTTTAAATCGTTATTTAAAAAATAATAAAAATAAAAAGATGATTTCCGCCACAACGGCGGCCTTCAACGAATATCAATTTCCCGCTTGGGAATAATGGATCCAAGGAAGCCTTTAATAGTTTTGTAAAAATAAAAAGTACGCATAGAACTTATCTTAGAACAATAATCTCGACAATAATAAGTGAAAGATATTGAGATTTGCATATTAACGAATAGGGCGTGATGTTCGCCTTTTTGGCCTTAAAAATAAAAAGAAATGATATAAAACTTAGTTTCTAACAAGTTCAATGAATTAATAGAAATAATTTAATGGCTGTGTAATACTAGCGATTCATCGACGGCATAATCTCATTATTCCCTGGTAGTAGATTTTTTCTTCAAATGCTATCTCCTGAAAATTCCATAAACTTTCTATTAGTAAGTAATAGTAATAGTAGCTATAAGTATAAAAAATCAGCAAAAACCACTATATTTCGTGAATAAATTGTTAATTGAATGCAATGTGAATTACATTTGGAGTATACTTATTCTTCCACAACAAATATAAAAGTGAGTACAAAAACATTACATACCTTTCATGCATAGAAGCCTGAAGAGTTTCTCTCCATGACCTAAAGTGATCCCACAACATTGTTGATCTGAGTAATTCTGATGCGATCCCACATTTATAAAGAGAATTTTCGCAAATAAAACAAAATATTTCATAAAAATTTTGAATTATTATGTACCCAGTGAAAGATTTTTTATCGAACAAAATATTTCCGACAAATTTTTTTAAAAGCACAACTTTATTGAAATAAGTTAAGCTTGAATTTATGTTGATATCGTAGAAGTCTTTAGAATCATAAAGAAGTAAAAGTACATTATTTTTACCAGCAGGCCTTAAATGTGATAGTTGAATATTTGTATATGCACTGTCATACGTAAAATTAATAGAAAACTGATAGATTGCCTTATTTTTGGAAGATCGTATTTCTCCTAATTTCCTCATATCGTGAGCATTACTATCATCATCAGTTAAAATAAAGTAAGAAACATTTTTATGCTCTATCATAACTTCACCATAAAGTTCACAATAATGCTTTTTCTTATAAAACTGAATAGGTAAATAAATTATCACCGACATTTTTATTATCATAAGATGTTAAACTTTAAAAAAAAACTTCTAACTTCAATTTTAATTTTTATGCCGATAACACTGGAATAAATTTACTATGAAGTTGACATTTCACTTGTGTCTACATTACTTGGTGTCTAGATTACCGATGTGGACAGCGAATTAAGGCCCTAGTAGACGTCGGACATTGTCCGTGTCCGGGGTAATTTAACTCGTCTACAGCAATGTCCGCGGAACAATCTGAAGGTCCGCTGCAATGTCCGAGTAAATATGTATTTACGCGGACATAATGACGGCTTCATACGTTTTTAATAGCATGAAGATAGCAACGAAAGACTAATAACATTGCTATTCACTAAGATATCAAAAGTTTAAAGTTTTCATAATTAATAATTTTTAATTAAAAGTTCAACTTCATGTTATTATTAGTATAAATTATATATTTAGTTAAAAATGATACAAGTCCAGGCAAATGAATGTCCGACGTCTACTAGGGCCTTTATAGGCGAAATTATAGTAGTTCTGAGGAGCGGTTATACTCAATAGTTTTTCAAAGTTTGACATTTTTATTGAATATATAAAAGTTCTGCCTTCTAACTAGTTTTATTATATTAAATTGACTTACCTTAAATAATTGTAAATGCAATAAAATTAGTTTAAAGTTACAAATTATACTATTTAACAGAACTTCTAATTTAATGATTGCAGTCAATTAACTTCTGAGTGTAACCGTCCCTCAGATCGCTTATAATAAATCGCTGTCCAAATCGCTAATGTAGACACCAAGTATAGGCGATATTATAGGCGACATGACGCACGGTTGCACTCAGAAGTATATTGACTGCAATAATTATTTGACATTTTGGTTGAAAAAATATAATTTATGCTTTCTAAATAATTTTATTATAGTAAATTGACCTTTCGTGAATAATAATGCATTATAAATGCAAGAAAACTAGTTGAAAAGCACAAATTATATTTTTGTAATGCCTCCTCTACACATTCGCCAGATCTGCCCGAACTAAAGTTTGCTGTAAAGTTGGCCGAACTAATTCTACGTGAACCCTTCCACATATTCGTGCGTTGTTATTTTGACATTTGAGTAAATTGGCATTTACATTAGAGTAAAAATATTATAAACTAACTGGAATTATAATTATTTTTAACAATTAAGTTATATTTATCTATATCTATCTTCTATATATATAAACATCTCGTGTTACGATGTCGGTTTGGGGTAATCTTCCAAAATACTGAGAGGATTATTTTTTTTCGATTAGTGAACTCATTAATTAGTTATTACAATTTAAATGTACTTATTCATAACTTCCATCTGATATCAACAGATGTCTCCAAACTGTCATTTAAAATAACATTTGGTTATCTACACTCCAATAGATGGCACTCGCATTTTGTTTGTTTACACTTAAAATAATTTTAATTTTTTGATTGCCGCATCGTGCCGCAAATGCCACAAATGCCGCATTGATGTCAGGAGTCAGATCGGGGAGCAAATTTTTGACAATTTCGCGAATTTTAAGTTTAAAATGGGCGATTTTTGTATGGAATTTGGACTCACCAAACTGGACTTAGAACAAGTCCAATTTGAAGAAAATCCCATACAAAGCCTTTAGACTTGGCCAGAAGCCAGAAACCAAGCCCTAGGCGATCAGTAGTTGCGAGTGCAAGTTAAGTGCTTTCGTTTCTCATACGTTCTGGCGGACGCGTTCTCACGCGTTGATAATTTGAAATGCAAAAATGCTGTTTGAAATGCAAAAGAGGATATATTTTTAGGAAAGTTAAAGCTTGTCTTTTTATTTTCATGTGAACGGTTGAAATAAAGCTTAGTATGTATAGTGGAGTCAATGAAGCTTTTAACTTGGAAGTCTGCTGGAACAGCTCCGATTTTTATGATTTTTTTTTAAAAGTTTTGTTTTTCTATATTATTTAAAATCAGAAACCTCTGGGAGGGGAGAAATAAATTTTTGTATTGTTTAAACAATAATTTTTATACTTATACATGGTGACCCAAAAATGTACGATCAAATGCTTAGAATAGAAAGTAGATTGAATTTCATGGACAAAAAACACAAAAAGTGCAGGCGTCGTTATTATCCCCACGCACTTGATCACTTATAACTTTTGAATCTATGCGATAATGAGTAAGAAAAAAATACTTTTTTTAAGCTTGCATTATTGTTTTATTAATACAATAGCAAAAATTTAAAAATAATAACAAAAATTTCCAGTATTCTTCATACTCTCATAGTGTGTACTATTTATAGTACACTACCATCATTTATCGCGTTTTCACTATATATACATCATTTTTATTCAATCAATGGGAAATATTTGTACTATTAAACATTTTAAACTAATTTAATTAAACCTGCTTAAAAAATTTTGAGTTGAAGCCTGTACTGTATAACTGGGAGGAAATGTTTGAAAAAATTATAGTAAAATAAATATGAATAAAAAAATCTTAAGAATATAAAAAATAAATTATAGATATATGGAACTGATTTTATATATTAAAAATGGTTGTTTTTTTTTTTGAATTGACAAAGTTTTTGTTGTAAAAGTAAGCATTTGCTTTGAAAATACATTTTTGATTAGCTTTGAGCATTTATTATGGATTAAAGGAATTCAGGAGAGTAGCATAGCTAGACTTTTGTAACAGATTACGATATAAATGCGGACATTCAACTTTGTTAGGTATCTTAACATTTTTTTTGGCTTACTATTAAAATATTATTAGCCAAGGCAAGAGAGCTGATTTCTCTAATGTGGCGCCTATCTACGCCACTGCTTCAGGACTGCACTATTGAAAACTAAGAATTTCTCTTACCTTGAAACTTAAGGGCCAAACACAATGAACGCGGTGCGCAAGCGGCGCGCAAACGCGGGTTTTTGTAAAAGTTGTGCACAAAACCAGAGCGCGGTTACCTAACACATTGCACGAGGCACGGTTGACATATATTACCGACTTTTATAGCAAAAAAAGAGATGACTCTGCTATCTAGCTGGTATATTTTATCAAAAGCGAACAGATGGCCTTAAGATCGCTTTTCAATAAACATCCAATTAGTCCACTTAAAACACTTTATTACACTGTGGCGATAGCACATTGCTTTAAATTAAGTCTAGTTGCCTGATTTATTTAAATAATCAGGCAGGCCATGAATTGTTTACTTAAGGTCTGACATATCATTTTATAAAATTAGTATCTTATTGTAAATATGTAAATCGTAGATTTAAAAGTTTTGATTTTGTATTAATTAATTATATTAATTTATTTTATTAATGTTTAAATAAATTTAAAGTTAAATATAAAGTATTTAAAAAACAAATTGTGGATACATATTACCCACATAGTGGTGACCCCGACAATTGGATTATATTTGGAGACTTTTGATTTTTTGCATCATATTGACGCAGTTTATCCTTCAGTGAAACTGGTGCTGCTCTAATAACAACAAACCAATTGTTATCAGCAGAACTTCAGATAGGAATATTTTTTTTTTTCGATTCCAGTTGTGCTTTCTTGCTGCGACCCACTGCAGTATCTAAGAATATTTCTTTTACCATCTACAAGGAACATGCAACTATCAACAAGCAAAATGTAACATGCAATAAGCATCATTTAACATGCCTCAAGCAATATGCAATATGCAAAATACATCAAGCAACATGCAACAAGCAACATAATTTTAAATCGTATAGATGAAGTTATCCCTCCAGTGAAACTTGTGCTACTTTAATAACAAAAAATCAATTGTTATCAGCAGCCTTTCACATTGGCGTAGTTTATCATCAAGCAACGAAAACAACATGAACAACTGCCACCGCTAACAGTTTGGTATCGACAAACCTTACGTTTGTCTGGCAGGGGAGTGATGTGGCGATAGCACATTGCTTTAAATTAAGTCTAGTTGCCTGATTTATTTAAATAATCAGGCAGGCCATGAATTGTTTACTTAAGGTCTGACATATCATTTTATAAAATTAGTATCTTATTGTAAATATGTAAATAGTAGATTTAAAAGTTTTGATTTTGTATTAATTAATTATATTAATTTATTTTATTAATGTTTAAATAAATTTAAAGTTAAATATAAAGTATTTAAAAAAACAAATTGTGGATACATATTACCCACAACACTCTTTAATGAAAAAAGCATCGAAAATATTTTCTTAAACACAACATGAAAAGTAAACAACAAATATGTCGGCATAAAAGTAATTATATTTCAACGATGAGCGATCCTGTTAGAAAATTTTCAAAGCTATACAAGCAGAGCCATCTATTTAAATTTTGCTCAAAAAAACCGCGTGTCAAAGTAGAAATTAGGTCTACTTTTAACGCGGTTTTCTTCCAGCGCGGCGCGCATTGTGTCAGCTCCCATTTGTTTGTAATGGATTCTACTTTGCCGCTTGCGCGCCGCTGCCGCGTGCCGCGTGCATTGTGTTTGGGCCTTTAGAAATTCAATAGAATAAACAATCAGTTTCCAATTTAAAAAATCTAACATTTCATATAAATTTCTACACATCTAAAGTAACTTAAAAATTCTAAAAGGTCTAGGATTTCATTTAATATTCTCAAAATAAAGTTAGAAAATTTCATAACTTGAACAAAACTGAACTATTTTATTTATAGTGAACACTATTTTAATGTTTTCACTATAAAATATACTTGCTAAATTTTAGAACTTTTAAATGTTATTTAGGCCCGACTTAACAATTCAATTTAAACTCCATTTAAAGTTAAACTTAGCTAAAAACTTAAAATAGTTGAACTCTGCTACTTAATTTTGTAAGCAAGATTTATTACAGCTCGAGCTTGTATGTCAAATTAGGTTAGGTTCTACACAGAACATAGATGTAAAATACTTAAATGTGAAAAAGAAATTTATTTCTTATTACAACTAATCATTGAATTACATTGAACTATTAATTGCTCTTAATATGAACATTATATTGGTTAAATTAGGATTTTTTTAGTTAAGCTTAATGCAAAAAGAAAAAAATGGTTAAAAATATTGTTCAAATTTTTCTACAACTAAACTAAACTTTTCAAAGCCTTTTTTTAAAACACTTAATCCTTAAAAATTTATAACCAAATGTTAGGCAACAACAACTACTTTACAAACACCTCAAAGAAAACCACAAAGCCCCGATTGAAGTAAAAACAAAGGGTGAGTTCTGAAATGCAGGGATACATTGCAGTGTAATTTTCTAGATACTTTTTACACTGTTTCAACAAAAAATTTGATACACTTATTGCGTGATTCATGTGAATCTAATACAATCCTAAAAGTTTTCGAACTCATGACATTGTATAACATGTGCAGTTTGACATTTATGAACTCGTCATGACAATGCATTTCTGTGGTAGTATTGCATTTCAGAACTCACCTAAACTGTATACTAGCGGCTACAAAAAGTGATTTTCAGGTAAACAGTAGCAGGCTCTCATCATTTCATTTCAACTGTATGTGCTGGTGTACTTTTGGTTTGGCCACAGGGTGAACCCTGGCAATTATTTCGAAAACAATTTATCTAATTTAACGCATATATAGTATAAGTATAAATATGATTTTTAGTTAATATATTTAATTAATTTTTTTTTTCAAATATTAATCAAAACTTTAGCTATGGTACAATATTTACAATTTCGTTATCAGAAGGGTGTATTATATCGACTAAAGGCGCTGGTTGAATGGCATAATATGGATATAACTATTGAAGGCTTTCATTCATAGATGTGGCGTGGATTAAGTTTTCTGCTTCCATTTCTGTTTAATGCATGGACTTTGTATAAACTTTCGTTTCATAAAGATATGACATGGCAGGTGAACTATTGTTGTTGTTTTTTTTATATATTTCACCTGAATATTGATAATCAATTGTGGCAGATACTATCATCCTTTTAATTTTCCACATATATGTATATTTTTTTCTAATAAACACAGTAGATGTCAATGTAAAATATTTTACCTCAGGACATTTTCAAAGCCCTGATGTTTTTATGATTTTGCATTTGAATGTTTTCAAAATCAAATTCAATGAATTTATACTTAAAGTTGTAACTTTACATTTGGTCAACTTGAATTATATGTAAAAGTATTCACTGACGTATTCACTAGGATGTGAAAATTACCCAAAAAAATATGCATAAATATTAGGCAACTAGCTTAAAATTTCTTTTTGAGCACATGCATTTAACTCAAATAATAAATACTCAAAACATTATAAATATTCCTTCCATTATAGGGACTATTCACTATTTTTTCCATTTGACGTCAAAACTTGCTTACCTCCTACCACTCGTGTACGTACATAGTGAAAAATATATACTTTAAAATGGTGTGGACTAATTTTATAATTGTGTGTGTATATTCAAGAGAGCTACACTTTCAAAGTAAAATTGAAAAAATTACACATATTTTTCTCATATTTTTATTTTAAAATATAATTTCAACTCTGACGTATAAACGCACTGCTGTATAACCCAGCTTGTTTTGACAGATTCATATGTTTTCTTCGATGTGCACTCCTCGAAGGCAAAATGGAAATGATTTTTTGGCATGTATGTATTAGTAAAGGACTAATACAAAAGAAACCGATAGCGATTTGAGAGTAGAAAATTAAACATGTTTAATTTTTTACTCTCAAATGACCCTTTCCATATAATTTATATGGGACGAGAGAGCCATTTGACGAGTTGGAAAAAATAGTGAATAGGCCCTATTACACAACCTGGGGTGCACATCTTCAATGCCGCATTGATAAAAATCGATTGATTTTTAAGTAAATGATATTTTACATATTTGAATTTTAAAATTTCATCACTTAAGCCTTGTACAGACCAATGCGTTTTTCATTCGCACGCCGGACAAGATTGTAAAACGGGTGATGTATTTGCTCTAGCTATAGCTAGAACAAAATTGTTTTGTTTTTGTTTTTGTCAGTAAAAGGACACTTTATGGCCTTCAAAATTTTTGTTGTATTTTAAATTTTAGTTCTAATGGAAATTTTTGTTGTATTTATATTAAAAGGGATAGGAAATAATGATTTTATTACTTTTAGAGGTACACCAAAAGTTTTGAAGGCCACAAAATGCTTCTCTAAAAGTAATAAAATCATTTCTTATCCCTTTTAGAATAAGCACAACAAAAATTTAAAGTAAAAGAAAAATTTTGAAGGCCATAAAGTGTCCTTTTACTGACAAAAAACAAAAGCAAAACAATTTTGTTCAAGCTATAGCTAGAGCAAATACATCACCCGTTTTACAATCTTGTCCGGCGTGCGAATGAAAAACGCATTGGTCTGTACAAGGCTTTAGTTAGAAAATGTAGTAAGCAGAATAAATGAAATCAGATGGCACTATGTCGAGCGGTTATGACTTAGGTGTGACAATTCCACTCATACATATTTATTGCATTAACCCTTTGCTTCCTTTTAAGTGGCTATATTTTTGTCCATAATGCGATAATTTCAAGCGAATAATGCCATCAGTACCCCTTTAAATAAACAAATTAACTTCTGTGAGGTGTAAATTTGAATTGCGTGTATTTCGTGACGATTAATTTGAAAAGAGCCGCGATCTTTTACCTTTTTGTACCATTATTAAGGACAAATTTTATATTTCTATGGATCTAATAATTAAAAAATACTGCTGAATTGTACTGCCAGATAAATAAGTTAAATATGGTTGGCCAGTTTGCTTATTCTTTAACACTTAGTTTTAAAAATTCAAATAAACTAAATTAAATTAAGGTTTTTAACAAATACTAAGCAGCACATCTTTTAAAAAATTTTAATGTACATTCCATTCCTAAGCGGATTATTTGCAATACTTTTTGTTGGTAATACTCTAACAACATTAATAACTGTACCAGAAAAAATGAGCGTGTTAAACAACAATATCGCATTATGAGTATGTCATGGTCCATGAATGTCATTGAAGAAGTTAAGGTAAAAACCATTAAAAAAAAATTACATTATTCCGATAACACTTTTGTTAGGGTGATAAGAGTATATATATCTAGAGAAAATTCATTAGTAGAAGGATCTGGAGACAATCTAAAATCAACAGAGTCAGCTCATGGCAAATCAGACTGAATTGATTTATTCACAGCAGATATACTAAGTATTTATTTATCTATTAATTTACTCTACATATGTAGAGTAGTAAATTTATAAATTTATGCGTTTAACGCAACACGTTATTTTTACAGACGAATCAAAACACAATATTTTTGGATCAGGTAAACATCGTACAGTATGGTAGAAATGCAATACATAATGAAGTAAAGAAAATTGATTGCCTATAATGAAACATGGGGGTGAACTAGGGCTTGTATGGGGGTGGTATAAGTGCCAGTGTTGTCGGAAAATTGTATTTATTGACAATATTATGGACCATATGACTTATATTAATATTCTGAAAAAAAAATCTGCATGCTAGTGCTACTGCAATGGAGTTAAAAAATATTTGGATATTTATGGAAGATAACGATCCTGAGTATACTGGGTGGAATACGAAAACTTGGATGCTATATAATACACCAAAATACCTCCAAACTCCTTTCCAGTCACCTGACATCAATTTAATAGAACACCTTTGGGACTATCTTGAAAAAAAAATTCGTAATCGACAAATTTCTAATAAAAGTGATTTAAAAACAGCTCTAAGCGAGAGCTGGGCATATGATCTACACATGATTGAGGCTAACGTTGTCAAACGTTATAAAACTTTAATTTTTATATGACAATTGTATAATTTATTCCATATCAAAGCTGATATCTGAAGTGTTAGATATATTGTAATTATTAATAAATCCTGATTGTTTAATATGTTTAAAAATAGAGAAAGAAAAATAGTGAATATATTGGTTATATCCATATATAATTTAAAATATTTTTATAAATTAATTTTATGAAAGAATTTTTTTCAAAAAAATTATTTTTGTATTCAAATACATCTATACTTAAATTACAATTTGTGCAGATATATTTTTATTTATGAAATCCTTTTTTTTTCAAATCAAAATTTATGTTCCAAATTCATTTAGAAAGTAGTTTAAAAAAGTATAATTGAAGCACAAAAAATGCTTTCTTCTTGCTTTTATATAATTGTCAATGTTATTCAAGAAATCTTAAACTATAAAGAAAGTTATTTTGTAAAATTGCATTTAGGTACTATGCCAGGTACAGTTTTTTTTTATTATAGCTTATATCAAAGTCAAACGTGATTTATTATTGAGATTAGTAAAACGTGGACATTTCAACAAGACTGCAGCAATTTGTAGCGAAATTGAAATTGAAAAACATCTTTTATTCGCTTAATTAATAGTTACAATTATTAGATTTATAGCTAAAATCATGCAAAAGGCTATAATTAAATCATTTACTTTTATATACAAAAAGCCACATGGGCTAACACTAGCCACTCGGTAGACTGTTCAATTTAGACATTGTTTACTAACAATATTATTTTAATTGATCGCTTTACAAAATATTAGTTTTCATAAAAAAAAACCATATTACTATTTTTTTTTATAAAAATCTAAACAAAAAGTTTAAAAAGAGAATTGAGATCGCTTTAACATTATAAAAAAAAAAAAGAAAAGCATTTCACTCGAGCTTCGGCTCGTGTGAACCAATAATGGATGAAAACCAAATTTCCATACTTCAATAACTTCATTCAACGACTTTGGAATTTTCTAGATGTAAATATGATGGATTTTCCATCTGGTCTATCTTAAAGAGCAAAATTAGAAATAAAAAGTATATCATTACTTTGAAAAAAGCTATTATAGACCGGAATGGTCATATTTGTGCAGCATGCAGCTGGTTCTTTGTATGTCTAAAGGTAATATATTACTATAGTCACTATAGTCAATGCAAAAAGTGGCAAATTGTGTACAGTTTATACTTATTGTTTAATTGATTCAAAAGTAATGAGAAATTATGTAGTTCCAGTTCAACAAATTTATTAAAAACTATAAAAAAAAACTAAATAATTATTAAATTAATAATAGTAGTTTAAAGTGTAAACTTCAAGTTTTTTGGCACTTTTGATAGGAATTATGTAAGTCTCTTGGTCAACCAGAAACTAACAAACTTTTGAGAAAACCACGTATTAAATAAAATTGACCCAGCAAGCAGAACATTATTTCCGAAACTTATTGGTAAAAAGAATATTATATTCGAAACTTCATTAAATGAAATATCTTGGAACTAAATAAAAGTTAATATACAAATTTTCATTTCAGCATATAATTTTCTTTAAAAACTGCGCAAGCTGTGAATAACAATTTTCTGTTTGAATTTTTTCTAATTTTATGCATGTTACATGTATGATGATATCTTATCAAAAGGAAAACTATCATTTTAGATACTCTAAATAAAGCCTTCTAAATTTAGCCTTTAAATTAAATTCATCAGGAGATATCAAATTAGCAATCGATTTCCCAAACAAGAAAAAAATGAATAAATATATATTCAAATCCTTACTTTCTTTTGAATAAAAACCCTTTCTATGACACATTTGCATTTGTTATGTTTGTTATAAAAGAAAATCATTTATATTCACATTGCTACTTCATTGTTATGAAGATAATTAAATACATTTGAAATTAGCATTATAAAAAACATTGGAGCTCTTATTTTTAATAGCGAGTGTAATCTCCAAATAATTAGTAAATTAACTAAAATAAGAGTCAAAATATCTATGAGAAAACCTTCCACAGATTGGTGTAAATTGATTTTACTAAAGGATATGTTCAAAGAAAAGGTAACCCATGTAAGTTGAATCAAAGAACATTAATTGTGTTTGTGTTTTTTATCTGCATAATAAGAGTTAAAAAAGACGAGGAATCTTTTATGATTTAAGTTTCGATAACGAACTGAAATAAGTAACCCAAGTCATGTGTACTACAGTATCAAAAGTCTCATATAAGGCACGAAGTTTTAAAATGTAGCGAAATAAAATAATATCATATATATGCATAATATATATGTATATGTACATTTATAATTAAAAATTAAAAGGAAACATTTTTTTCTTCTATTAATTAGTTTGATAATTAATTTTTAACCATTTTATGTTTCAAAGCCTCTCAGCATCATGTTAAAAATCATGATCCTCATCTTCAGCAAACTTCTCCTCGCACACACCGCACTTTCCCGTGAGTACGTGGGTAGATTCCCTTTGTGCAATTAGATCACTTTTCAAATACCGGACTCCGCAGATGTCGGAATTTTCCAACTCCGTTAGGTCCACATGCTCAAGCAAATGAGAATTGAACGTTTTTTTTGTTGAAGCACACTGTAACAGAACAAACAAATCTTCATGGTGTTATTGACATGATTACGTACATGGTTTACGGCGTTTATCTTTTTTTTAAAAATAATTAATAATTTATTAAAATAAATAAGAAAGTTTTACCTCAAGGTAAACTACTCGCTACATCGCTTACATTTGTACTTTTTTGATTCATGCGTTTCGTGTGTCCTCATGTGTCCTTTGTATTCCATCTGATCTTTGCATCTTCGGTACATGTTTCGCATTGATGCTTTCCAATTTTCGATTGTTTTGCGGACATATGTCTTGTTTAACATGTTATGTACGGGATACGATAAGTACAAATCGTACAATTGTGAAATATAGCAAACTACTTTATTTTCATCGAAATATACTTGACACTTTTACTAGCTTGCAAAAGCTAGTAACAGAGGTAGAATATCCACCACAGCTCCTTGGCTGCCCCAACGCCCACCAACAAAAGTTCCAGCGCCCCCGTTGAGAATCACTGATGTAGAATGTATGCTATAATTTTAATCTGTATTTCGGCTGAAAACTGATTTTTCTAAGTTTTTTGTTTAACAAGATATATGAGCATCTTATTTCTGAATGCAATCTTATCATCAATCCCTTTACTTTTTTCAAATCTATTCAAATTTCGTTTAAGAGTCGCATCCGTTAGTTTTATTTAAATTTAAGCTAAGAACTTTGAAAACAAAACTTTTTGATCAAAAATCTACTTTTATTTCCTATTAAAAAATAAAGTTGTCTGACAATTATATGTATCAAAAAAAAATTGTTCCTGTACTACCACGGTTCTTTTTACGAGCTTTTATTTGAGCATCAAAATTTCCGATAACTTCTTGGCCTCAATTTCAGGCTGAGTGTTTTAATTAAGATGTTGAATTTTTCGTGAAGTATTGACATACATTGTACTTTTTAGAAAACTCCTTAAACTGTCGAACTGTGTTAAATCATAAAATCTTGGAAGCCAACTCGCATTAGAATTACCAGAAGTAAAATGAATAAAAATTTTTGATCTAAATATGTCAATTGTCTCACAGCTTGTGCGCGATTTTACCCCTTCTTGTTAAAACAAAAGATTATTTAATCCTGCATTCAATTTAAACCAGAAAAAGTTATTTATCATGCCTTCATAGTACTCGGATATCACCCTAACGGATTTTTTATTCTGATTTTCAAAGAGACAAGAGATCGATTGCTTCTGCCAGCCGATGATCCAAACCAAAACAATAGCTTTTTACATTAAGTGGTTCTTTGTGAGAAATGTAAGGATTTTTCGAGCTCCAGATACAACATCTCTGTTTATTGGCATATTCATTCGGATCAAAGTTTGTTGCATCGAAAAGAAATGAGTAAAATAACCCAAAAATTTACATTTATTTTTTATTTTCAAAATCATTTATCATTTAATATTCAAATTCTTCAAGTTTAAAAATCGAATTTAAACGATCGTTTTATAAAATTTATATACTTTTAACTGAATTGATAGGAAACTACTTTCCAGATCCAACCATTAATGAAGAACGTCTTAAAATTGTAGTAATAAATATGATCCTTGGTCAGTCCAGAAATTTAAATATCACATTGCGATGCATGGTAAATACACGAAATGATGATTATTTTAAACACATAAAGCATGAAATTAGTCATAAAAAAATTTTACCAAAATTTTAATAACCTCATATAACATGAAAACTAGTCAGAATCTCTAATAAAATACATTTAAATGAACAAAATTTATTTTTTATTTTAAGTTTTGACTTTAAATAAATGATTTGAGTGATAAAACTGTATTAAAATTAAGCTTGAATGGCACATTAAGTAGGGACAAAATAAATTAAATAGAACCATATGAGAAAAATAAGCTTTAAATTCTTCCATCAAAGCAAAATGAAAGGTTTTGTATTTGTTTTGTATTTTGGTTTTGTATTTAACCGGTTAAAATCCAAATGCATAGAATATTCCATTATAAATGGAGCAAAATCTTCTTCTTCGTCAAAGCCTTATAATTTTATCATATTATCCATTGTATCAAGTATCAAGAAAACCAATAATAGGATCAAAATATGATCAAAATGGACTCAGGATGGGCTCAATATGGACTGAACATAGATCCAAAATAGAATCAAAATAAAATCAAGATAAAATTAAAACTAATCCATTCTATTTCGAACAATCTGGAGTTTTCAAACTTAAATTAGAGTACGGTGCAAATACAAGAGAAATTCTCTCGCTATACCTGCTAATAAATTTATTAGAATACCCTAGATCTATCTAGAACAATCTAGAAACATCAAAAGTAATCTAGAATGTTCTAAAATTATTGACGGGCAAACTAGAGTCACTAGAGTTTCCTAAGCACATTTAAAGCAAACCATAATGCCGCGTCATGTATTCAAATGCAAAGGATCTGTCTAGAATATTCCAGACTTTATTAGTTTTGTGTATATAAAGGGGAACTCGCACACGACAGTTGAAAACGGATTATAAGTATAAAAATAAAAGGTAAGTGCAGATGGGTAAGTTTTATTGTTTAATTTTTGGGAATAGACCCAAGTGTGATCTTATTTATCCGGTTCGTGTGTCGGAGGATGAGGCTGCGGGCTTGAGTAATGGATCTGGGCTGGAATCAAAATGGACTCAGTATGGACTGAATATAGTCCCAAAATCAAGATAAAGTCAAGATAAAATCAAAATTAATCCAAAATGTAATGTTCTATTTCCAACAATCTGGAGGTTTCTAGCCTAAATTAGAGTATAGTGCACGTAAAATAAAAATTCTTTCGCCATACCTGCAAATAAACTTAATAGAACACCCTAGATTTACCTAGAACAATCTAGAAATATCAAGAGTAATCTAGGATGTTCTACGATTTTTGACGGACAAACTAGAATGTTCCAGCCTTTATTAGGTTTTTATATATAAAGGGGAACTCGCACACGGCTCCTCAGCTGCAAACGGGTTATCGGTAAGTACATTATTAAGCGCCGTAGTGTCTTCCAAATTACATATTGAACTAAATATTATAATAAATTGAAATAAAAAGACAGATGAGTGTTATTTAGTTCGTTTATTTTGATTTCGTTACAATCTTTTTGATAATTGCTTTGCATTTTAATTTTTATGTTTAGTGAAATGCCGCGAAGAAAGTCTAACCAATGCATACAGCAAAGTCACAAGAAATCAACGTATATTAAGATCTAGGACAGTGATTCTCAACCACTGTGCCGCGGCACTTTTGTGTGCCGCAAAATTCTAAAAGTGTGCCGCCAAATGCTAGGTATATAGTAATGTTAATATGATTTAAAAATAAAAATAATTTTAACAGGAATCCATAAAAAAATTTTATATTATTTCATTATTTGTTTTGCAACGCGTTCTTTCTTAGTGCCAGATTATAGTAAAGCGGCATAGCATAGCGAGCATGCATTGGCAAACATATGTATGTGATTCAGTTTAATATTAATTTATTTGCTTGTAGTGCCAATTTAAAAATTATGTAAACATATTGGCTTTGCAGTATTGTATTCTCAAACTTAAATAAATCGTATTTAAAGGAAATATTTGATTCGCCTTTTTTAAATTAGGTTATGACAATATTATTTTTATTTTAACAAAACCTTCTTAAAATGAGTAAATGGTTAAAAAGAAGAAAGCTTAACGATGATAATAGTGATAATGATAACGTTAGCGACTAAGTTAATGAGCCCGGTACAGGTAAAAATACTTCAAAAAACTATGTTGCTTATCGGAAATGCCATGATGATTTTTTGATTTACCTCTACAATGGAAAATGACAAAATTGTTCCCGAGTGTGTGATATGTGGTTGTAAATTATCAAATAGGGCTATAGTGCAGAGCAAACTCCAACGACACTTATTGTTAGTGACTAATCATCCTTCTCTTTCAACGAAAGATAAAAGCTACTTTCAAAAATCTTTATCTTCAAAATTCAAGCCAGTAAAAGTTTTTGAAAAACAAATCAGTGTGTCTGAAAAGGCTCAAGTAGCTTCTTACGAAATAGCTGAATTGATTGCTGTTAAATTAAAACCTCACAATTTGCCTAAAGAAACTATATTACCAGTTTGTCGCAAAATTGTAAAAATAATGATTGGTGGATCAGCAGATATTGATATTTGTAAAAAACCACTTTCAAATGACACAACCCATCACAAAATTAAAGATATGTCGCAAAATATTGAGCAAAATACTGCAAAAACTCTTGCAAATTCAGATTTAGCTCTACTAATCGACGAAACAACAGATATTATAGGAAAAGTTCAATTAATTGCATTCGTTAGATTTATTTATGAAAATGATATAATTAATCAATTTTTATGTTTTCGGGAGTTACCTGATTTTACAACTGGCAAACATATTTTTAAATTAATTAGTTCATATTTAGAAGAAATTAAAGTTTCGTGGAAGTCATGTATTGGCATTTGTGCAGATGGTGCTCCAGCTATGACTGGACATATAAAAGGATTTGTAGCACATGCTAAAGAACTTATTGGGGATATATTAGTTACCAATTGTTTTTTGCATTGAGAAGCACTTGTTACAAAATATTTGCCATCAGAATTGAAAATAGTTCTGGAACAATGTGTTAAAACGGGTAGTTATATAAAATCAGGACCATTAAAAAGCCGCTTATTTAGTAAATTATGCCAAGTTATGGAAGCCAATTACAAATCCTTGTTATGCACATGGAAGTAAGGTAGTTGTCCAGAGGAAAAGTTTTATCTCGTATACTGGAATTAAATGAAAATGTTTTTTGAACAAGACAAAAATTATGAATTTGTTCATTTGTTGGAAGATAAAATATGGTGTACTAAACTGGCTTACTTATCAGACGTTTTTGTTATTTTCAATAACATAAATTCAAGTATACAAGGGCCTAATGAAAATATCTTAAACTCAACCGACAAGCTGATGGGATTCCAAAAACAAATAACGTTATGGAAGAATAAAGCTCAGGAAGGCAATTTAGAAAAGTTTGAGTCAGTCCCGAAAGACTGTTATAAAACTATTAAAATAATTGTTATTGACCATTTGACAACATTAGAGGAGAGAATTATTCAATATTTCCTAAAATTAGAAATAAAGAAATTTGATTGGGTTCGTAATCCCTTCCTCATAACGGACACTTCTGTATTTAATTTAACTTTGAATGAAGAGGAAAGTTTTATTATTTTTTTTATCACTTTTATTTAAAACATGAAATAACTTTATGAATATTAAAGGATTCGATATAATTTTTTTTTTGTTTTGATTTTATAAGACGTAAATATTTATTACATAGATAAAAATACAATTTTAGTAAAAATGTTCCAGATAATTTTTAATTATTAAAACTTAAAGTTAAAACTTAAATACTTAAACACTTAATTCACTAAACAAAAATATTATGTCTTAAAAATGTTCCTAATGTTTTTCTTTTTTTTATTTTATAAAACTTAAATATTTAAACACTTAATTCACTAAACATAATTATTATATCTTAAAAATATTCTTAATGTTTTTTTTATTTTATTTTATAACACTTAAATATTTAAACATAGTTATTATGTCTTAAAAATATTCCTAATGTTTTTTTTTTATTTTATTTTATAAAATTTAAATATTTAAACACTTAATTCACATAAGTGAATATTGTGAATAGTGAGTCATATTTTTTTTTTTTTTTTTTTTTTTTTAAAGTATTTGTCTACTACAATCTTAATTATCTTAATTAATTTATTAGTATTTTTGAATGTGATGAGTTGGTATTGTTGATAGTAGTTCGATAAGTGAGGGCTAACATCCAGTGATGACTCCCAAGGTGCGTTGGTGTTGAATTGAAGTTAGGTTGTCAATTCGTGTGGTTTAGTTCTGCATAGGCGCCTGATTTTACCATGGGTATCCATTAGCTGGATGGCCTCAATGTTAGGATGGTGTATGAGTCGTTGTTCGTGCTTAATAGCGTAGTCTCGGATAACATCCTCCACCCACTTGATGCTCAAATCGTCGTGGAGCTCCTTATTCGAGATGAACCGGTAAGCATTAGTGATTATTCTTAATACCTTATTTTGGCTCCTCTGGATGATCGCTCTATTTGAGCTACAAGCGCAACCCCACAACTGCACTCCATAAGTCCAGATGGGCTTGATGATAGATATGTATATGGCTTTTTTACTTTTAAGGTTTAGGGGGGGAGTTTTTCCCAAGTAGCCAGTAAAGTTTGATAATTTGTTGCTTCGTCTGTTTTGCTTTTTGTTGCAAGTGAAATTTCCAGTTTAATTTGGAGTCCAGATGTAGGCCCAGATATTTAGCCGACTCCGCTTTTGGAATTTGCTCACCGTTTAGGTATAAGTGGAGATTGTTGTTGGTTCTTCTTAGTGTGTACACTACGTGTACAGATTTAGCGCTATTGATTTTTATCTTCCATTTATTTGTCCATGTGTTGATGAAGTTAAGTGAGCAGTGAGTCATATGATTGACTCAAATGTCAATCACATAAGCAAAGCAAAAGCAAAGCAGCAAAATTTTCATGTGCTCCAATTATTATGAAGGAATGTTTATGTGAACGATACTTGAGCCGTTCACATAAACATTCCTCAGCATTTCCGCCTAGATAAAAATTGTTTGCAACAAAGTTGCCGATATCAACAAAAATAGGTAAGTTTATTAACTTTTATTTGGGTTATTTTCTTTTATTGGTTTTTGGGGTAATTAAAGGGAAGAAAGCCGCGAAAATTATCAACGTTTTTAATCTTTATGTAAGATAATTCAAAATTAGGGAGAAACAAATTTGAACGCTAAAAATCCGAGTATTTTTAGATTTTTTATGTTTTTTAGAACTACTTTCCATCAATTTATTGAGATATTTATATAATGTGTTAAAATTGATGTAAAATTAGGTAGATTAGTTGAAAATAGGTGAATTAAAATATACTCGATTAAAAACGCGTAGATTACTATAAGTTAATTAGTAAAAAGAGGCTAATTGATGCTAGAAATAGAGGACCTACAGGTATACGCGGAAGATTTACATAACAGGAAGAACTCATTTTGCTTTCCAATATCGAGATTTAATTTTAAAACATTCAAAAGAATCAATTAATTCATTTTGGATTAACATTAAATGCGACTATCCAATTATAACCAAAAATGCTTTAAACATATTATTACAATTTTCCACATCTTATTTGTGTGAATTCAGATTTTCAGCATTGGCCATCATCAAAACCAAAAAAAGATCAAGATTGTTAAATGTAGAAGACAATATGAGAGTAGCATTGTCATTTTTACGACCAAATATAAATGAAATTATTAAAAAATATCAAGCTCAAATTTCGCTTTAAAAGTATTCTTACCTTAAATTAACTTGTTTTTAATAGCTTAATAAACGTACTGTTCCTTTTTTAATACATATTATTTTATTTATTTTATACCTATACCTAAGTAAATAATTTTTAAACCTATTTTTTTCTTTGTGTGCCACCAAATTTTGAAATCGTTAAAAGTGTGCCGCAACAAAAAAAAGGTTGAGAATCTCTGATCTAGGAGATCGGACGGACAAACTGCTCAACTAAATGAAAATGAAAGAGTCAGGTCAGAGCAAAGACGCGCACAAGAATCTCAAATGCTTCGTGACGAACGTCTAAAGCAGAATCTATTGAGAACAGGAGCAAGAACAAGAAAGACACCAAACCAGCCGTGCATTGACGCGTGCTTCAATTTTCCAACTTGCGTTTGAATATGCACCAGACATCAATTACTCTGCGCATTCAAAAATTGCCATCAGTGCAATGGACATAGTTTGCGAATATTGCCAGGCATTGAAATTTCGTAATGAAGCAGCGGGCTTCTGTTGTGCATCAGGAAAAGATGTACTGCCCACTTCTTACCACTCCACCAGAACCTTTACAATCACTCACTGCTGGGGAGTTGGAAGATTCAAAATTATTTTTGCGCAAGATATGTAAATTTAATTCTTGTTTCCAAATGACATCATTTGGAACAACAAAAATTAACGATTACATCTCTAACAGATTTTTTAGAAAATCGAAACCAACTTATTAAATTGTTTAAAAGAGTGTCGCCACAATTATTGAATGACAACTACCAAATCATCATTAAAGCTGACAAAGTACCATCAGGAGAACACGCCGGTAGGTTTAACGTACCTACCGTAGAGGAAGTTGCTGTTATTATAGTTGGTAATCCAGCTGACAGTCGAGCCATCAAAACCACATGTCGAGACAGCACTGTGAGAACAATTTCGTACGACGCACTGCAATATCCGTTGATATTTTGGGATGGACAGGATGAGTACTAAATCAGTATCAAACAGCGTGATCCAGCTAATGGTAAAAACCTGATTTTTCTGTTTTTTAAATATATTACATTTTTTTATTATTTTGTTTATTTTTTACATTTTAGTTTTTTTATTTTATTTTATTTGCTTATTATGTTCTTCTTTTAGGTAGAGAAACAAACAAAAAAGTTAGCTCAATGAATTACTACGCGTACCGATTGATGATTATACATAATCTGGACAATCATATTTTTCGATATCGCCAGCTCTATCATCAATATGTTGTGGACATGTACGCTAAGATCGAAAGTGAACATTTGCGATTTATTTGATTCAATTAAACCAAATTACGGTCAGAAGAATACATTCACTTACGGGATACTGTAAATATGTAAAAAAACATTCCCAAAACAATGCATTAATGATACTATTACGGATATCGATAGGTACCCATTGTATCACCGAAGAAATGTTAAGAATGGTGGGTTCGCATTTAAAATGCGAACGTCACTTTCTACAAATCCAGTTGTAATTGATAATCAGTGGGTTGTACCATACTCACCGTTTCTTTCAAAAACGTACAAGACTCATATAAATGTCGAGTTTTGTAGTTCTACAAAAGCTTTTAAATACCTGTGCAAATACGTTAAAAAGGCCATGATTTGGCAGTATTCGAAGTAAAAAGTGTGAATAAAAACGATGAAATAACACGGTACCAAATGGGTAGATATATCAGTAGCAACGAAGCTCTCTGGCGTACTTTTAGTTTTTCCATACATGAAAGAAATCCATCTGTGCAGCATCCTGCAGTATATCTTGAAAACGGTCAGCGTGTGTATTTCACTGAAAAAAATACTTTTAAACGAGCATTACAGCCACCAAAATCAACGCTTACTGAATTCTTTACATTGTGCAACCAATTTTATGTTTTCGGCCGATTTGCACAAACATTATTGTATACCGTACTACTTTATATGGAATAAAATAGGCAAAAAATGGGAGCCACGCAAGCAAGGAGAGCCACATCCAACAATCGCAGGCGTATTCAAAGCGAAGGCATTCGAACGACTAAACACAGTACATCCAAAACAACGTGAATGTTTCCTTTTATGTTTGTTATTGGTTAATATTCCAGGACCAAAGTTTTTGCGAACTGTTAACGGTCAAGTGCTAAATACATATCAAGATACATGTCGCGAGTTACGATTGCTGAAAAATGACAATCATTGGGACTTGACACTTGCTGATACAGCATTTGCATCCCTGCCAAATAACATTCGTCAACTTTTTGCAATTATTTTGACAACATGTTACCCAACACAGGCATCTGCTTTGTGGGAAAAATATAGGAACTTTATGACTGAAGACATACTGAAGCGAATTAGACTGACAAACCAAAAACAAAACATAAATTATTATACATCCGAAATGTACAATGAAGCATTAGTGTTGTTTGAGGATCTATGTATTCTAATTTCTAATTTACCACTTACTCTCTATGGTATACCAGCACCTTATCGCCCGGACACCGACTTAGTTAATACTGATTTACAGCGGAAAAACAATATAATAGCGTTGACTTAGTGACATTCATTGCGACAAATGAACCTGTAATGACAACTGAAAAAAAAAAATTTATAACCAAATCATGCTAGCTGTTGATGCAAGACAAGGTGGATTCTTTTTCTTAGATGCACCAGGTGGAACTGGAAATACATTTTTAATATCACTTACCCATGCGAAGATAAGATCGCACAAAAAAATTGCTTTAGCAATTGCATCATCGGGCATTGCTGGTGGGCGAACAGCACATTCAGCACTCAAGCTACCTTTGGATATTCTAAGCAAACTAAATGCAATGTGTAATTTAAAAAACAAATCGGAATGCAAATGTAATGCAAATGAGTTCAATCATTATCTGGGATGAATGTACTATGGCTCACAAACATTCACTCGAAGCATTGCATAGAACTATGCAAGATCTAAAAGACAATGAAAAGCTTTTTGGTGCTTACTACTGTCTGGTGATTTCCGACAGATACTGAATTTGAATTTTTAAATTCTCTGGATATATCAGGAACGCCACCCTATAATCTTCGGTTAAAACCTGGTTCACTGGTTATGTAACGGCACACGCTTGGTTATCAAACGGATCAAGGGAAATATAATTGAAGCAACCATTTTGACTGAAAAATTCAAAGGAGATATCATTAAAAAGGCTTCAATTCCCTATTCGCTTAGCATTCGCGATGAACATTAACAAATCACAAGGCCAGACAATGACTGTTTGCGGCTTGGATTTAAAAAATCCATGCTTCTCTCATGGCCAATTATAGGTTGCATGCTCGCGAGTTGGCAAACCAACGAATTTATTTATATTAGCAAAAGACAGATTGACTAAAAATAGTGTCCACTGATTAGCGCTTAATTGAATACGAATAAGTAAGAACATTTGTCTACATTTAAAAATTAACTTTAAAAGAACTCATTTATAGAATTTGATTTTTATATGTTATCTTAAAATTATATTAAAATATGAAATAAAAATAGTATAAATTTTTGGAATCATGGAAATAATGATAAGTTTCTAGAATTGGATGAGGTATTTTGTTGTTTTTCATTTAATATTCAAAGTTTTAAAAATTTCTTTTTTTATTAATATCTAAAGAATGATATGCTTGAACGTTGCGATGACATCACAAAGGCATCTGAATTACCAAATCTTAAACAGGATTAATATATTTGTAAGAGTTTTACATACATAAAAATGTAAAATTTTAGAAAATTTAAGTACATATTTTTTGAAAAAAGTTATTTTATGTGTTTAAGCAGTATACATATGTATAAGCATACAAGCATACAAAACCAAGCGATGTTTTACTTTGTGTATATATAGTAGGAGAGCTGGTAGATATTTCTGGCAACTTGAAAACCTATTTAATACTTACTTTTGCAATGTCTGAATGCAAAAATACTGTAGTATCAGGCGGATTTTTTCTTTTATGAATTTTTTAAAACGCGAATTTTTTAGAGCGCGAATTTTTTTTCGCAAAAAATGTCTTTTTGGCAAGATGAAATTATATTATGCTGTAATTTAGTATTCAGGAAATTTAAAAATAAAAAAGACAGATGATTCAGAGGCGGGTAAACTTTTGCAAGGCGCTAGCAAAGTTATTTTTCAAAAAAATTGCAAAAAGCATCTGCTAACACGAATTCTAGCACGAAAATTTAATTTTTTGCTAAAAATATTTTAGTTTCATTATTGTTTTTAAGTTTTTAATTACTAGCAGATTGGTATAGGAGAAAAATAAAGCAATTTTGTTCTTTCCAAGTTTTCCATGATATTTCATTTATTTTTTTGTTTTTTGAAATCAAAAAAATTACAAAAATTATTTAATTACATAAATTGGACTAGGACAACTCACGGCAGAAACTCACAGTGATTTTGTGAGTTTTGTATGAAAAATAACCGGTTTCGCTGTGAGTTTCTGCTGTAAGTTGTCCTGTGTAGACCCACTCTAAGCCCTAGAAAGAGAAGGGTATTTATTTCCTATAGTTAATCCGACTTCGTTTTTAATCTATTTTACTTTTGAGTCCACTAATAACTGGCCATCCTTAAGATGCTATTACACTTGACATATAAATATAGCAAGCAATAACGTTTAAAATATGTCTCATATGTCTGTATGCCACAAATATTTTATAAGGGGTATTACACTATGCCATATAAATATGGCCCATTTATATGGCAAAGGGCTTTGCATTATAAACAAGACGCCTTAGGATTTCAAAACAAAGGAAGTTGATAGGTGGCTGGTCTATGCCGCAACACTCGTTGATTATGTTCGAAATAATTGACGGTGTCTGCCACCCACTCTGGGTTCTTATACCCTTAATTCCTATTTAATTTGATTCAAATAGGGTTGAGAGTGTTATTGTTTGCATTTAAATTAAGCGGATGGCTGAAGTTTTTTGATTTTGAGGAATTTGCATACACTTTTAAATAAATCGCTTAAGAAATTAGACCCTTGATCAGTCACTGGGGATTCTGGGGAATCCAGTATCGGGTAATAATTTAGTAAAAAAAAACCTGAGCTGTAGTTTCTGCTTCAGCGTTTGGAGGGCATATCATTAGACAAATTTTGTGAGGTTGTCTTGAAAAGTTAGGATATATTTATTACCTAAATTAGTCTCTTCCAGGGGGCCTACTATGTCTAGGTAGATTTTTTTGAATGGTTGTTTTGTAATATCTGCGATGGCCATTGGCATACGGGTTAAACGGGAGGCCTTCATGGCCTGACATTTCTTACATTGTTTGATATCTTATATATAGTTTGATATCGTGGAACATATGTTTCCACCAGTACTTTTGGCGTATTCTTTTAAATGTTTTTATGACTCCTTGATGACCTCCAAAGAGAGAATCATGATAGTCTTTAAGTATTATTTTAAGCTTCTCGAATTGATGAGGTAGAGATTCTAAATTTGACATGGTTGTATTCTGTTCGTCTTGGCTATAGTAGGGGATTTGGGGGATTGTAACGTTTTGTCGTGGTTTTCGATGGTTAGAATAGGAACTTTTGCCTGGAATCGTACTGATTGTCGGTTATTCTTTCAAAAGGCTGGTTTGAGGAAAGTATAATTGATTTTTGGGTCCGTGCAAGTTGTTTGTTTCTATCCGACTAAGGGCATCGGTATTTGTGTTATATTTGCTAGGTTTGCATTCAATTTTTTAGTCGTGTTATGGTAATTTATGGAGGAATCGAACTAACCGAGTAGTTGGATCCTTTACGTTAAAAATGCCTTTCAAAGGCTTAATAATATGTAATAAGTATGTCATGATAATTATGACATGTTATGTTATATTTAGTGTTATATGAAGTTATTTTAAATATAATATGTTAACAAATTAATAAATATATAATTTATTACAATGATCGGTATAAGCCGTGAAGGATCTACCTTGGAGGTAACAAAGAAAGTTTTTTATCACCCACACGATGGCGAGTAGTTCCTTTTCTATAGTTGAATAATTACGCTCTGCTTTGTTAAGAGTTCGACTTACGTAAGCGATTGGCCGGTCCTTTCCTACCTCCCCTGTAAATGGACCACAACTATTGCTTCGCTGCTGGCGTCAGCTGTCAAGTTAAAGGGTTTGTTAAAATCTGGGTAAATGAGAAGTGGGAGTTAAACTAATGATTGTTTGATGGTTTGAAAAGATTTTTCACATTCAGGGGTCCAGAGGAGTTTGGTATCCTTCCGAAGAAGGTTAGTAATGGGTCGTGTTTTTCTTGACAATTCAGGGATAAATTTCCTATAGTAACACTAGTCTCAGTGATTTGTATTCTCAACATTTTACAGTCATTTCTTATGTAAAATGGCACGCTAAAGCCGAAAATAAGGTCCAAAAAATTAAAAGTAGAACAGATTTTGTGGTATTTGGAAAAACGGTTTTTGGCATTTTGGAGAAAAAGTTTTCGACCTTATCATGGTTAACAAATATCCCAGGTGGCTGATTTTTACAATTTTTATATTTAACTGTACGTAACTAAATTCTGCATTTTTTGTCTATATAAAACTTTCCTATAAAACAAATAAGGTAGGAGCTATGCATGCGTTTACGGACCACTTTCTGTCAATTTTGCCAAGTTTTTCATAAAAATGTAAGTTTTATTGAGGATTACACTATGAAAAAATACTTTTTGATCCTGTTTTATTTTTGGACATTAAAGTTTAGTTAATTAAAAGTAAAATAAGGTTCAATTCATTGAAATCGGTCAAAATTTCCGGATGTAATAACAACTTAAGGCCAGTCCAACTACAACAGGTAAAATGTAATAAATAATTATGGTAGGTTAGGACAAATTTGGAAAAATGGATTTCAAGTAAGCTAATGAATTTCCATCGCTTGGTAAAGCCTCTACAAAATTCTTAAAAAGCCTAAGCTTGATACGCAACGCTAGAATTATTGTTTTATGTTTTTTTACAATTAGTTTGTATTTTACTTTATCTTGTCCTATTGTAAAATTGTTTCGATCTGGCAAATATTTTCATACATAATGCTCATTAACACAGTAGTAAGACAGTAGCGATGGCTAAACTTTCAAGTCAGCACAAATTTTCCATTCATAACAAACATAACAGAATTTGTTTGGATCGTTTTTTATTTGAGCTCCCGCTTTACATTTGACATTTTATAATTAATTTAGTGAAATAACAGTAATTATAACAGAACCATGATTTATTCGAAATCTATTAAATTTCCTACTTATATAGTGCACAGCGTGATAAAACACAAAAGTTCCATATAAGATAAAAGTTTTTCCATGGAATTTATCAAAGAATTCCCATCTTTTTACAAATATATACAGGGTGTCCCAAGATTGATGGAAAAAATTCTTAGGGTAGAAAGTAGATGAAATTTCATCGGCAAAAAACACACAAAGTGGGGGTCTAACTTTTTTCGTCTTCGAGTTACAGCTTTTTGAATTTTTCAGGCTTCGTTTTTACCCCCACGCACTCGATCACTTATAACTTTTGAACCTATGTAATAATGAGTAAAAAAAAATTGTTTAATGGCTTACAATATTGTTTTATTATTAAAAAGAAAAAATCTTAAATACATTAACAAATGGTGGAGAAAAAAATTCTCAAGTAGAACCATACGTAAAAATCTCGGGCATTTTTTGACGTTTTTGGCTTTTTTCTTAAAAAAACACCCTATTATTTTTTGTTTTTATTTTATTTTCATTTTCTTTGTATTTTCTTTGTAATTTTCTTTGTAATTCTTATAAGTTATCGGAAAAGGCTCACTTTGTTAGATTTTTACTGCACTATGGAAAATAGTTAGGCCATTACAATGCATAAAGTTTTTATTGGAAAACATTTGTAGTTTAAGAAAATAGAAGCAAATTATGTTGGCGTTTTTTGAAGAAAAGAGCAAGAAATGTCAAAAAATGCTCAGGTTTTTTACTAACGGTTCTACTTAAAAATTTTTTTCTCCAAAGTGTTTGTCCAACCAATCTCCACCAAAGTCCAGTCAGGATGTATTTATTGCCGAAATTAGTCTCTTCAAGAGGACCTACTATGTCCAGGTAGATTTTTTCGAATGGTTGTTTTGCAATATCTGTGATGACCATTGGCATTCGGGTTAAGCGGGAAGCCTTCATGGTTTGGCATTTTTTACATTGTTTTATATGGAGTTTGATATCGCGTAACATATGTTTCCACCAGTATTTTTGACGAACTCTCTTAAAAGTTTTTATGACTCCCTGGTGACCTCCAAAAAGAGAATCGTGATAGTCTTTAAGTATTATTTTAATCTCTTCGGGGGAGGTTATAACTTCAACAGCTTTTCGTTTTTGGTGAGGTGAAGATTCTGGGTTTTCCCTGGTTGTGTTTTGTTCGTCAACTCCTGTCTCGGTTATTTTAACTTGGTCTGTCTCGGTGGGTGATTGGGGGAATTGTAACGTTTTTTTGTGGTTTTCAATGGGTGGAATAGTATCTTTTAGTTTTGTCTGAGATCGTGTGATAATGTTCAAAACTGGTTTTGTATTGAATGTCGGTTGTTCTTTCAATAAGCTGACTTGAGGAAAGTATAATTGATTTTTGGGTTCGTCCAGGTTGTCTGTTTTTATTCGGCTAAGAGCATCGGCATTTGTGTTGTATTTGCCGGGTTTGTATTCAATTCTGTAGTCATGTTCTGATAACTTATGGTGGAATCGTACTAACCGAGTGGTTGGATCTTTTACGTTAAAAATGCCTTTCAAAGGCTTATGATCTCTTTTTTTAAAAATTGGCATTTTTCGGGCTGGAGTTTGAGATTATTTTCTCTCAATCGATCAAATACCTTTCGAAGCTTAGTGTTGTGATCTTGAAGGTTTTTGCCGTAGATCACTATATCATCAAGGTAAACAAAACACTCCAGCCCCTGGAGGCCTGTAAGAACATAGTTCATTAGGCGTTGAAACGTGGCTGGAGCTCCCTTCAGACCGAATGGCATGCGTTGGAATTCGTAGTGGCCATAGTTGGTACTAAATGCCGTTTTATCTCGATCCTTTGGGTTTACCAGCACTTGGTGGTAGCCACTTGCTAAATCGAGAGTCGTGAAGTAGCGTGCATGCCCCAGTTGATCTAATATATCTTCTATCCGAGGCAGGGGGTAGGCATCACCTATTGTTTTTTCGTTCAATTTCCTAAAATCAACTACCACCCGCCATTTTTTCTCACCATTTGGTCCAGCCTTTTTTGGGACTACTAATAAGGGAGAATTCCAGGGGCTTTTACTTGGCAATACGATGCCATCATTTAGCATTTCGGTGAGTTGTTCATTTATAATCTCCTTTTGTAACTCTGGGAGTCTATACATTTTCTGATTAATGGGTGCCTGGTCTTGTATTAGCGGAACTTCGTGGGTTATTGCATTAGTACAGGATAGTCTGTCTCCTTTCAAGTGGAAAATATCGTTGTATTCGTGACAAAGGGTGGTTATACACCTTTTCTCTGCGGTACTCAAGTTTTCACTTAAATTTAATTCTTCAATTAATTGGGTGTTTCGTGTGTCACAAGACAGGTCATTTGGGTGAATGTAAGCTAAAAAGGTCGTGTTTTTTGTTTCACAGGGGTTTGTATGTTGGGTTTGTTTATTTAAGTTTTTAGACGTAGTTAAATTTTTTGCTATGGGGTTATGGTGATGATTTTTGAAACTTTTTGCGTGATTAGTAGGGGGTTTGCTATTGTGTTTAGAAAGGTTCATATTTGTATTATTCTTATAGTAGTTTACGCTGCATATCTCATCTGTCGTGTGAGTCAAATCTTTATTCATTAGTTTGACAATGTCATAATGTTCAAAAGAGGTGATTTTTAGTTTTATTTCGTCGAGAGTTAGAGATTTTATCGTTGTATTGAGTATTCCGATCTTAGTGGATTGATTCCCTTTGGGTAGGAAACTATTTGCGAGAAATATACCTTCTACCAACTGCTCAGCTAAGCAAAATTTATCTTCTGCCAGATTAATATGAACTGGAATAAATCCTTGCGTTCGTGCGGGGATACAACATGGTTTATCGAATTTTATTTTTAATATTAAAGGATGTTCGATTGCATTGTTTTTTCTGAAGTTATTTGTAATTATTGGAGCTGAAAATTTATTTGGAGTTTCGCAACTCGATTCGTAATTACCTGAATCGTTTATGGTTACCTCCGTATTGAAATTTTGAGGACAGGGTGAATTTGAAAATTTGTTTGGAGTTTCGCAACCCGATTCGTAATTACCTGAATCGTTTATGGTTACCTCCGTATTGAAATTTTGAAGACAGCGTGAATTTGAAAATTTGTTTGGAGTTTCGCAACCCGATTCGTAATTACCTGAATCGTTTATGGTTACCTCCGTATTGAAATTTTGAAGGAATAATTCGTCACTTGCGCTGTCTTGGGTGTTAACATGGTCTCGTTGTCTTTCTAATTAAATCAAGCTTTTTTAGCGGAAACTTTAACTCCTTTAGATTATTTTTAGTACGAGGAAAGCGTAGGATGTTATTGGGACCTTACAATTTTTTGACAGAAAGTCGTTCCCCAATAGTCCGTCTGTTGTGAGCTCCGGCATATCTTTTACCACTTGAAAACTGCAAGGGATTTTAGTGGGTAAATTAAAGTTGCCTATGCAGCTACCCAGGGTTGTTCCCTTACCGAAAGGCGTTTGAAGGGTGCAGTTGTTTTTGGTGTTTATTATTAGCTTTGGTTTCAGAGAGCGTTGTTTAATGAGGCTGACTTCTGCGCCCGTATCCACCAGAAAGTTGGGCCTTTTATTTTGTGTTATGTCTAATGGTAGGTGTACAACCGGGGCGCAAGGCTGTAACGTCTGTGGTATGTTTTTTGTTTTTTTATTTATCGTCGGGCCGGTGGAGTTGGTCCCGACGTTTGGGAGTTTCCCTGAGGAATGGCTTCCCACTTCCTTTTTTGGTAGCATTCTTTTACCGAGTGCCCTTTCCTGCCACAAAATTCACAGGTTAAGTTTATGTTATACACAGCTCGTTCGCGTGGTTGCGAGTTCCCTACATTTTGAGTGGTGTCTATTGGGGGTCTATTGCTGTCTTGTTGTTGGGGGTATTTTAAGTGGCTCGGAAGTGTATTATAATTTTGGTTTAATGGGTTCCCTTGACTGTACTTTTCATTATTATTAAATTGCGGGTTGCTGCTGGTATAATGAGGCCAAGGCGAATAATTTTTTAATTGGGTATTGCTACGTTGGCGACTATTATTGCCGTACCATGGTCTTGCCACATTATCCTGTGAGTTAGGGTTAAACGCTTGTCTATTATAGTGCTGCACATTATTTGCTGAGCCATTATACTGCGGGCTTCGACATTCGCCAGCGTCGTGGTTATATTTTTTACAAATGTCGCAAAACGGGGTGTTTTTGCGCCTAAGACAGTCAGAGTAAGTATGCCCCCGCTTTTTACAAAAGCTACAAGTGATGTTTACAGTTAAGGAGCTTATGTTTTTACCCTCATGACTCAGGTTACTAGATTTATTCATCAGATATGAGTTATGATTATTTTCGAGAGTTAATATATTTGGATTAGAGGATAAATCAACCAAGGTTGTAAATAGATTTTGAACGTCCCCATTGAATCCATTTTTTTTTATTTGTGAGCCCAATCGCTCGTAATTTTGGGCCATCAGGGGGTTTGTCGCCGATGGAGACTGGTATGCTAGTGGTGAGTTCAGCGTCGTTTGTTGTAAACGTTCCATGTCTAGTGCTTTTTGTATTAAATTATCAAGTGATGTATCTGTAATAGTCAATAGATATTGGCATAAATGAGGGTTACTTATGCCTCCTTTAAGGGAATTTATACCAAAATCTTCCAGCTGTTGTTTTACGGCTGCGGCTGCCACCTGACCATACTTACTTTCGGCAGCCTCCTTACATAATGTCAACTTATGTTTTATGCGAGTTACGAAAGAATTAAGCGGTTCCAAAGGAAATTGTCGTAGTGTAATCAATGAATTTACTAATTCTTGATAAGTTTCCCTAGGCAAATATGTTCGATTCAGCAATCGTTCTGCATCTTCGACGGTAGCCGGCTGGTTAAAGGCTACAAGTTGGTAAGCTTCCCCTCGCAATCTTGTTGGAAAAATTTGAGCGAACACTGACTGTTCGTCTTCATTAAGGCATTGCTGAACTCGTTTACAACACCCTATAAAGGTTTGTAATTCGGAAGTTAGTGTAGGGCCGTGTATACCAGAAAATATGGGCACAAGTTGGGCAGTAAGTTTGGCGACTTTCATGTAATTGTCAGCCATTTTACTTTTAAGTTTTGTTTCGTGTGATCCCTCAGCTTGTGGGTTAATTAATGAAGGGGCTTCGGAGGTATTAAGAGTCGTGTTATACCCGGAGAGGTCGAATTCGGAGTTGTTTATATCGCTGATACAAGTTGATTGTCTACTTAAATTTAAATCACTATTGCGTGTACTTATCTTAGATCTTATATCAAGAGAGTGTGAGTGAGTTCGGAACTCTTGAATTTGCTGTTTAAATTTTTCAGTACTTAATGAAAAATCTTTTATTTTAGCGAGCCTTACTAACTTTGTTTTGTTTATTTCTTTACTTACTATCTCGGTTTGAGTTACGTTTATATTATGGCTCTCTCTCACTCTCTTTTCTAATGAATACAATGTTTTACTTAATTCTATCGATTTACCTGGGGTCGGTAGTATGGTACCGCTTCTCAGTTGTCGTGGTGAGAGACTGGTTCTCGCAGTTGAACTAGATGCTGTTGCAGAGGGTGGAATTGTTGTTTCCTCTGTGTTTGGTGTGTCACTGTTGTTTCTTGTTGAATTTGATGATGTTGATCGTTGGCTCTGGTTCATACGGCTGGTGATCCAGCGGTGGTTGAAACGTTGATTCTTTATCAGCAATATACAAAAATATTATTTACGCTGACCAGTATCCTACCGGCTGCGCCAAATTGTTATATTGTTATACACTTATTAATTTTCGTCACCCACTTTCTCCCTTTTTTTTTTTGTATTAGTTATATTTAAAAACTTGATTTTGATAAATTATATTTTTATTTTTATAAAAAATAATTTTTATAATTATTACAAGTATTCATATATAAATTTATAGTAATATATATGTATATAAAAAAAACTTCTTGTTCAATTCACTATTTTTTTTTGTTTCGGAAAACTTCTGTTTTTAGTTTTTGTAATCCCGGTAAAAGACTTTTTATTTAATTTTTTTTTTTTTAAAAGACTTAATTTTTATAAATTATATTTTTATAGTTAACAATAACATATAGTACTTATATAAATTTAAAAAAGAAACTTTTATTATTTGCTGTATTAATATAGATTTATTTACTATATTTGTTTTTTTTTGTAAGATATAGTACCTTTCGGCTTACAATTTATTAGTTAGTAGTCTATAATAATAACTTCAATCATTATTTTAAACTTGAATTTTAATTTATTAACTTTTTACTGAAAGCTGTCCCACAAGCATCCCTTAAAAATATAAGAATTAATTATCTGGTTTTTGCCTTGTTTTGGTTTTACAATTTATTTGTCTATTGATAATAATTTCAATTATTATTATAATTTGGAGTTTTTATTTATTATTAGTTTACTAAAAACATTTTCACAAACATCTCTTCAAGCTATAAGAATTTAATTAACTATTTTCGTTTTCTTTTGTTTTAGTTTTACAAGTTATTGGTCCATTGGTAATAATTCCAATTAGTATGGTTATTTTATAAACTTGAATTCTTACTTATTAGTTTCCTCCAAAACATTTTCACAAACATCCCTTAAAAGTGTAAGAATTAATTATCAATCTTTTTTTTTGTCTTGTTTTGGTTTTACAATTTATTGGTCTATTGATAGTAATTGTCAATTATTAGTATTAAATGGACTTTTTATTTTTTACTTGTATATTAAAAACATTTTCACAAATATCCCTTAAAGATATAGGAATTTAATTAACTATTTTTTTTTTATTTGATTTTACAATTATTTGTTCTCAAAAAATTAACTCAAACTGTATTTAAACATTTAATTAGAGTAGCTTTAAATTCAAACAATTTACACAAACTTTATATATATATTTTTTTTTGAAAACGACCACCTTTGGTAACGACTCAAAACCGACTCTCTAAACCGACTGCTCAATAATGACTCCTTAACATGACTCTCAAAAAACGACTGCCCCTCAAATGAAAATTGAACCCTATTTATTTAGATTTAGTGGCGCCAAAAATAATGCCCTTTGGTGGCCACATGGACTTTGGTGGCGCGTGAGAAAAAATTTTAGAAAGTATTTTCTGCTTATATGATTGTTTCTAAATACAATCACATAAGCAGAACTAAAAAATAATTTATCGCCGGGTTTTTGTTTGTTTTTTGAAAATCTTTTCCGCTTATGTGACTGTTTCTAATCACATAAGCAGAAATAGAACATAATTTACTGCCGGTCTTTTGTATTCAAGATCAGCAGGGTGGCACAAAAATAAAACATGTGGCCTGGCTAGTGTAGAGGAATATTTATGTGATCGACTCCAGTGTCAATCGCATAAATATTCCTCAGGATCAGCAGGGGCGGAACAAAAATAAAACATGTGGCCTGGCTATTGTAGAGGAATATTTATGTGATCGACTCCAGTGTCAATCGCATAAATATTCCTCAGCATTTCCGGCCAATGATTTACATAACACTACCCTAAATAGAAGTTAATTAACTTACGTATTTTATTCCAGCAGAAATGCTGAGGAATGTTTATGCGATCGACTCAAGTGTCAATTACATAAACATTCCTTTAAAATATTTAGGCCACATGTTTTTGTTGTTGTGTCTTTTTTGCTTATCGACACTTGAGCCGGCTCAAATGTCGATCATGTTAACAAAACCCTGCAATAAATTATTTTTTATTTCAGCTTATATGATTATAATTAGAGTCGTACCTGTCCTACGACAGGTTTTAATTTAATTTAATAATCTAAACTGCCAATGATATAAACTATATTAATACGTGGTAATATCTAATTTCCTAAAATTTATTTGTTTAAGTATATAAGAAAAAATTAAATACATATTAAAATTGTATCGCAAATCATTCAGCTGATAGTTTTTAATGACTTTAAAAACGCTTAATTAAATTTAAATAAACTACATTGCGTTTATAAAAATAACAATTTTTTTTTATAATAATTTTAATATCAGAAAGCTCCCTACATTCAGATATTGTAAAGAGAACAGTAGAATTAGTAAATATGCTTGATAATGCAGGTTCAAATGATGAACTAGAAGAATGGGATACAAAAGAAACAAAAAATTAAAGAAACTTAGTCATATTCGTGCAAATGGTGAACTATTACTTGAGGAGTTACCACCAATTAAGGATTTACATATGTATTACCGTACCGGAAAATGAATGCATTGAACTTGGTCAAATTAAAAATATAGTATATTTAGGGTAGTTTTTTAAACATTGACTTTCAGCTATACGATTCTCTGCATATCAGTGAAAAAAAGGAAGCAGTTGATAAATATCTTACTTAAAATTTTGCTGAACTCTTGTTATTTTTTTAATACATCAATCAAATTTATAAACAGGTTAAAAAATTTATATTTTTCAAAAGAATTGTAAAGATGCTTGGTAAACTAAAGCTTAGCAAAAGGATCATCCATCAAGTTTTAGTTTTTTAATAATATTTTACTTTGTTGCCGTATTACCACCACAGAATACACTCTGCTATAGATTAGGAGAAGCATTTATCCTACTGTTTGGCTGCGCTATGTTCCAATCGAAGAAAATTTGACAATTTCTGCTGCGAAACACAGAATTATCCTTTCAGCTTTTGCAAATAATACCGAAATAGCTCTTCAATAGAAGAGAGCAATAAATCTGTTATTGTTCATAGTGCATCTTAGTCCTTAACTTAGATTAACTAATAAATATTAGCAGAACTCCTGACTGAAATCGTTTTCTAATTTAAAATAACAGGACTTAAAAAATTGTTATAGATGGTTAATTGTATAGATTGGTACGTACGTGTCTTGGATTTTCTACTTCTCTGCATTCTTTCATTAAATTATTCAGTTAGTAGCTAAATCAAAGCTTAATAAATAAGCTTAGCATAATTGAAATATTTGTCAGTTATTCTTTACTAATTTTTTTGTTATTTCATATGATTTATTTATAAAAACAGTTAGGACCTTGATACTCAGAAAATGAATCATTGTTAGTTTAAATTCAATTCCATATTTGGAAGTGGAAACCACCTATTAGGCTACCATTTGACGAAGTGTTAATACCAAATAATATACACAGCCTTTTTCTCTTCATTTATCTATGATTTTTTATGATGCCCAAGGAAATTGCCCAATTGTGATGACCAAGGTGACAAAGAGAGTCCCATTTCCTTTGTTTTTGATTTTCTATTCTACTTGAGCTTCCTTCATGTTCATTATTTGCAAATTGTACCTTTTGCGATATGATATTTATTGAGTTATTGCACTGGTCTGTAATTCTTTGATTTTTTAATCACCTTTACCTAAGAACAACCTACACTGGCTCGGACAAATGATCTATGGAGCCAGTAGTATACCGCTATCATAAGTTTAAACACTCTTTTTACCCAAGAAGGACCGGGGACTCTAGAATAGGCCTACGGTGCACCTCACCTGTCGTACGAGGCCTAACTATTTTCCATAGTGCAATAAAAATCGAACAAAGTGAGCCGTTCCCGATAACTTAATAAGAATTTTCTTTATTTTTTCCCCAGAAAAAAGTCCAAAGGGGTTAGATGTGGTGATCTTTGAGGTAAAACTGCAGGTCTACCACTATCTATCCATTGATTAAAATTATTGTCAAGACACTGACGAAATGAGCCGGAAAACCGTGTAACCGGAGACTTGTTGGAATCGTCAGCTCTTCCAATAAATCTACAAAATTTTTTTGAATAAATTTTACAAAATTTAATGAATTCATAACCAGAAATAGTTCAAAGAACCCATCAGTTGATCATCTATTATAGCTGCCCATACATTGATGGCAAATTGGTGCTGAAATCTTGAAGGCCGAATAGCATGTGGGTTTTCTCTAACCCATTTATGTAAAAGAAGCCTCATCCGTCCTGATTGCTTTTTTGAACTACTAATGTGGCTCGCCACATTTCTTATCAAATTACCGTCCTATATCTCTACTCTCAAACCTAGGTAATATCCTTGAAAAAATTATTAAGGACAGACTTGTTGAGTTTATAACAAGTAATAATCTACTTCCTTGGAACCAGTTTGGGTTCAGAGAATTGCACTCCACTACTCATTCACTTCTAGCTTTTGGAAATACTGTGATTAATAATCTCCGCGCTAAAAAGTGTATGGTTACACTGGAGATCGACTTGGAGAAAGCGCTTGACAAAATATGGAATGAGGGGAGCTTACTGAAGCTCAATAACGCTAACTGCCATCACTCACTGGTCAAAATTATTAGCTTCCTGTCAAACAGATTTTTTAGGGTTTGTATAAATAAAGTGCTCTCGGACTTAGTGCCAGTTAGGGCGGGGGTCCCTCAAGGCTCGGTCTTGGGCCCCATTCTATTTATTGCTGCTATCCATGACTTCCCATTCAATTCTACAAGTCTACTGGACATCCAGGCTTTCATCTATGCTGATGATATTCATATACAGTAGGGGCAGATCGTCCTAATATAGCTTTGAATGTTATTAATTCTAAAATACCGCTGCTTGAACAGTATATGCTCAACTGGGGCCTCAAGATCAATACCAATAAGTGTAAAATAATTACTTTTAGAAACGCAAGTGGTACAGGACACCGTAAATACATAAAGGAAGCTAAAAAACTGAACCTCAAGATTTGTAGACATGATAAGACATAAAAAGAACGACGGAAAACGTAGTTTCAGTTACTAAATCAGGGCTTTAGAAATTAGAAATTTTCCTATTAGACTTTTAAGTGATTAAAATAAATATTACAATAATAAACCAAAAATAAAAAAAAATAAAAAAAAAAAATATATAGAAATGGAATGCTAAGAAAATATGTATATAACTCATAGTTTTTAAGTCTGTAATTGTAGACAACTCTGATTAACTAAATAATTTCATATATACACTGACAGCCGGGAGCAAGCTTTCCTTTCTCTTTATATGTGAGTAAGGGAATATGTGATCACTTGAGTAGGCTTAAACACTTCAAAACGGGCCAAACATTCTCTGTAGTTTTAGATTGTAAGAAATCAAAATTGTAAATACTTTATACATAAAAGACTCAAATAAAATATAATGAATGAATGAATTTTCATGTAAGACATAACCTAAAAATAGAATTTTAAAGTTTAAAAAAAAGTTTTAAGCGCTATTTTTTGGGTATTTTGATACAGAAAATTACATTGAGGGGGTCTTAATTGACCTAGTAGTGCTTATTACAAGTGGTGCCCAAGAAACTCTAGTTTTGCCGAAAATTTAATTGTCAAATCAAAGAAAACTACAACTATATCGATTTTATAAAAATAGAAATATGTTCTTTTGCATACAAGAATTTAACCTAACCTAACTTAACCCAAATAATAAAATGACAGATATGACAAGCGTTAATTGTATTAGTATCACAATCTGTCTCATGCTTGTCCCAAATAACAGTACGTTTTACTTACCGCACCTACCCTTTGCCTGTAAGTCCGCACTTGGCCCAAAAGACAACGTTTGTCAAGACTACCAGTGTATCACAGGGCATTTGTTGAGGCTTAAAGATTACAATATTTTACAAAAGTAAAATTAAAATTTCACCAAAGTTAGTTCTAAGTTTAATAAAATATGTAATAAAATATGTAATATAAATAAAATGTGTAATGAGTCTTTGAAATAAAATAGTAAAATTAATAACTAATATATATACCCTATGATTTGAACTTTATTATATCTAGAAGTCGTTGTTTTTATATAATTCTTATTTACTATCGTATAAATAAAATTTAGCACTTTATATATTTATATACTTTATAAAATCTATACACTTTTGACACTCGGCCCAACTTTAAAATATTACCAACAACTAACACATGTGAAAACTTACATGAACACAAATTTTGATGTCTCATGAGGTACCGTCAAATATAGCTCAATTGATGCATTGGGACAAATGTCCCAAAAGATGTAAAGACTACCAGTGTATCATGGGCCAATAGCATTTGATTGCAAAATTGTTTGACATTTTGTTTGAAAATGTATATATTAATGCTTTTAATTTTAATATATAAAATTGAGTAGTATTGCTTTATAAATATAATTAAATTATTTGAAATGTACTCATTATACTTTTCTAAAACAATTACTTCTGAGTGTAAGCTTGCCTGAACAACTCTTATAAAAGCTCTGTCCAAAACGCTAGTCAAGATATAGCCTGAATTTAGAGAAACCCGTGCAAACTCCCTGCTCTTTTTACGTCTCGCCCTTAACTCCGAGAAGTTATGCATGTCATGACAGCTCCTGTGCTACCACCCTCCTATAGCTATGACAGCTGTCACCGCTTTCGCACCGCAAAACGCGTCATTGTGTTTGCACCTTTAGGTATGAGTTTATAGACAAGTCAAGTTGTGTTTCAACTCTTTAAGCTTATTTACTGACTACTGTTAAAATAAGGCCATTACTTGTAATTAAGAATTACTAAAATTAACTAAGCTTATTTAAATAATGTCACTTTCAAAAAAACCGGATTGGGCAAAAAAGGCAGAAGATCAAGAAATATCAAATCTCGTAAACAAAAATTCATAGTTTCTTCCTAAATTTATTAATTAAAACTATTATTTTAGGTTGAAAGAATTCAATTAGAAACCGATGGAAGTTCTGCTGAAAAAACAAAGAACACTGTTTCAGAAGAGTCAGCTGATAATGCAACGTATGATACGTTTTATGATACTTTTTATGTATACTAATGTTATTTATTCTATAGTCCCGCTGAAGCTAGTCTATTAATGAAAATAATTAGGAAAGGATTAGTTGAATCCAAATTTGACTTAGATATTCAAAGAAAGGATCCATCTTCCCCACTTTATTCAGTAAAAACATTTGAAGCTTTACATTTGTATGATTTTCAAAACTGAATTATATTTGTAGTAATGTTTTTAATTACTCTAGAAAACCAGCTTTACTTAAAGGTGTCTATGCTATGGGATTTAACGCACCTTCAAAAATACAAGTAAAGTTTAAAAAATATAAATGTGCTATAATTTGGTTCTATAAAATTTTGTAGGAGACAGCTTTACCAACATTACTTGCCGAGCCTCCACAAAATATGATAGCTCAAAGTCAATCTGGAACCGGTAAAACAGCCGCTTTTGTACTAGCCATGCTGAGTAAGGTAGACGCTACTAAGCCATATCCTCAGGTATAATGGACTGCTAAATATGACATTTTCCTTAAGACTTAACAAACATATATATAAAAATTTTGAACATTGTTAGTTTTGAGGTTTGAAAAACATATATTTTATATATTACAAATTTAAAACTGCTTACTTGGTTGTTCTTTGATGCCTTGAAAGCATTAGAAATAATTTTGATTTTTAAAAAATTCCCCTTTTTGTACTTAAATTTCAATGTGAATGTAAAATCTCATGATTTGTAGTTTGTATGTATTATACAACGTTATATTTCATATGACACTTTCCTATTCATGCGGATAATGATGAAACTGGAAAATAATTTGAAATTACTCTCCATATTTTAAAGGTAATATGTCTGTCGCCGACTTATGAGTTGGCCATACAAACTGGTGAAGTGGCTGCTAGAATGGCGCAGTTTTGCCCAGAAATCAAGCTAAAATTTGCTGTTCGTGGAGAAGAGGGTATTAAATTGGTTTTTACATGTAAATTTAAAGTAATTATATTTTTTAGCTACTCCTGGTAGTAAATTAACGGATCATATAATAATCGGAACTCCAGGAAAAATTATGGACTGGGGTACAAAGTATAAAGTTTTAGACCTGAAAAGCATAAAAGTTTTTGTATTGGATGAAGCCGATGTAATGATAGCAACCCAGGGCCATCACGATCAATGCATACGAATTCACAAGTAAGAAGATACTATCATATAACTATTATACCAATTTTGAATTTTATAGACAACTATCAAAATCCTGCCAAATGATGTTCTTTTCAGCTACCTATGAAAAGGAAGTTATGGATTTCGCCCAATATATTGTACATAATCCTATCATAATAAGGTTTGTCAGTAAAGATGCTGAAAAGATATATAAATTTAAGTTTTGTAGATTACCAAGAGAACAGGAATCTTTGGATAATATAAAACAATACTATGTCAGGTGCAAAAATGAAAACGAAAAGTATCAAGCCATTCAAAACATTTATGGTGTTATTACAGTTGGTCAAGCAATTATATTTTGTCATGTAAGTACTTTGTTACTAATAATAACAAAACAGCAAAAACAAAAAATTATGAAAAATATCAGACGATCATAAAATAAATAATATGGAGCTTACAAAATTATAAAAGAATGAATCCAACCTTGTGAGGACACTTGTTTTTATGTGTTGTGTTGTGTATAAATTGACATACATTTTTTAAACTATTCCTTTCACTCATCAAATCTCTAATTATATTTTTCACTCATCAATTTTTCCAAATGGATCAAACTACTTTGCTAAATAAATTTTAAAGTTTGAGTTTTATTTTCTTCTACTACGTTGCTTGTTTTTCGTTTAATTACTTTACAGCAGCAAATAATAATCAAGTTATATTTTTCTGTATTTTGCTTCTCACCTAAGAAAAAGTGTTACTTCCTTCATTCATATTTATTAATAAATATAAAAAGGAAAATCAAAATAATAAAATAGAATTTTCTATTTTGAGATCAATATTTGTTACCAAAATTGAACAACCGTTTTAAATATTATCTGAACAATACCCTAAACCAGGGATGGGCAAAATTTTTCGGTCGCGGGCCAAAAATCGAAAAATAAAGGGTTGGCGTGCCAAGATAAATTTTTCTAAAATTTTAAAACAATATACAATTATTACAACTTAAATATGTTAATGAGATGAATGAAATTGCGACTTCATTTTTAAAAGTTCCTTATATTGAGTTTCGAAGTGAGATGTACTGATTTTAAGGAATGAAGCTAAATGCTCATTTGTCAGTACTTCTGAAATTATTCTTTCTAAGGTTCATAGTTGAAAACACTTGTTCACATATATATAAGATGAAGCAAACATAGCACTGATTTTCTGTGCGTGAGATATTAAATTTGGGAAATTTACTTTTGATAATGATTTATAAAACTCTACTTTGGCATATTTAGAAACAGCTGTTTGAGATGATTGTTAGAGGGGAACTCAATTAATTCGAGCTGCAAATCTGACCTAACTACTTCACAATTTACGTTGAAAGGCATAGTAAAAATATCCAATTCTGTTCGAATGGCACTGAAATCTTGAAATATGCGTTCGAACTCAAAATGCAATTTTTTCAAGCTTGGAAGCTGTCTATACTTGCTATTTCCGTGGATTTATGTTTTGTAGCATAAAAATAAAGTTCCGTCGGACCGGCAAATTAAAAATCTATCCGCGGGCCACATAAAACCTTCCAGTGGGCAGGAGTTGACCCGCGGGCCGTAGTTTGCCCATCCCTGCCCTAAACCATAGAATATTTGTTATTATATTCCTACTATTAGCTTTCATAAAAATCTTCAATTGTTAATAAAATCCTTTCTATTCACCCAATCAAGTTCAAATAAATTTTGTTGAGTTGGCAGTGCATGACAGTTGATGTCAAAACAGTTAGTTCAAATATTATTCCTACTGTTAGCTCATAATGTCCAACATATTTTACAAATTTTCAATCGTTAATAAAATCTTTTCTATTAATCCAATCAACTTTAAATAATTTTTTTTTAAGCTGGGAGTGGATGACAATGGATGTTAATATAGTTAGTTCAAATATTAATTCAATGCTTATGTTTAATAAACTAATTTTTAGTTTTATATGAGAGAAAAATTTCTTAAAACTGCATTCAGTTTCATTAAACGAATTCCGAATTCGTAATTCAGACAAAATAAAAAACAATCTCACTGAATGGGAATGAATGAGAAATATAAGTAGGAATATACTGTAAAACATTTTTTGTTATATTACTTTTTTTTAGTATCAATAATTAATAACACTTATTTATATCGAAAAACTGACATTTCTTTAAATTTTACGTGTTTAATTTCTTAGTAGCTTTTGAGTTAAATGGATAATTTTGCTATATCTCTGTGCTTTTACTAATGTTACTATTCAAATAAACCAAAATCCACTGATATATCTTAATTTTTGTTGTTAGATTTTCGTTTTTTAGAAATTAACTTTCAAAAAAAATTCAAAAATTAATATCCTATTCTCTCAATACTTCGAAACCCACGTTCTCCAGCCATATTCAACATAGCCTTCTGTCTTTTACTGCATTTTTCCACATAAAATTTAACCTGCTGTCTAGTTATATATTGGTGCATGTTTTCTTCATAAATTTACATACTTAGTTTGGTAATAGTTGGTATGAAATAAAATGAGGAAGGTGATTAAAAGTAATATATAAAAATGATAAATGTCACTTTTTTTATGTCAAAGTAACAAATTCGATAATGAAATAAGCACACATCATTAATTAAAAAGGGCCTCTTTTTTGGAGAAAACATCTTCGAAGGCCGAAAAAATCACCGCGGGTCTATTTTATACAAGACCCACTTGATCAATACTTTCTTAATCAATTTTTTACTAGTGGGTATTTTCATCATAAGAGGCATAAAATAATTATATGCATCACAACTATTTTTCTAAAGGAATTATTCTAACAAAAGTGTTGAGTTTTTATTCCTGCCACGTGGTCTCAAAACCACTCATTTTGATTTTTTTTCCATCAAGGGTCAATTTAAACATGTTTAAATTTTTACTCACAAATGGGCATTTCCATATACTTTACATGGGACAAGAGTCATTTGACAACTTAGAAATTTATGGTGAATAGTCCCTATTACGCATTTATTTCAATAAATTAAATGAAAACCTGATTTACCAATTTTACTTTAATTCAGACAAGAAAAACAGCATCTTGGCTTTCTGCAAAGATGTCGTTTGATGGACACTCAGTAGCTGTCCTTTCTGGAGACCTCACAGTTGTGCAAAGATTAGCTGTTTTAGATCGGTTCCGGGCTGGACTAGAAAAGGTTTTAATCACAACAAATGTGCTATCAAGGGGTTGTTTTTTGTACTATTTCATTAATACTTTAATAAATTTTTATTTATAAAGGCATTGATGTGGAGCAGGTTACAATTGTTGTAAACTTTGATTTACCCATGGATACAAATGGGAAAGCTGATTGTGAAACTTACCTTCATAGAATAGGAAGGACTGGAAGATTTGGTTTGCTGTTCAATTTTTTTTAAATTAATTTTAATTTATTTATTTTTAGGAAAAAACGGAATTGCTATTAATTTAGTTGATTCTGAAAAATCCATGCAAATTTGTCGTGCTATAGAAGAACATTTTAGCAAAAAAATTACTTTGCTTGATGCAGAAAACGCTGATGAAATTGAAAAGATTGGTACATAAATTCAAGCGTAGATGATGATACTCGTTCATTTACCAAATAAAAACAATTATGTCCATATGCTTATTTTATTCCACTTTTTATAATATAAAAACATAATTATATTATATTAAACACTTTGGCTGATTTGACTGATGTCTAGAATTTATTAATTAGTTATTGCTTGGTAGTTGACATGCTCTAATTGCCACAAGTTGAAGCAAAACGAAAATTGGTGAAAAAACCTCACTATATTCTAAGCCTATCTGTCTGTCCTGATAGTTTCAAACATAACAGATATTTGAGAATTGCCGTAAGGACTAAATAATAAGTACTCCACAATAATCCATGAAGTGCTTTCTTTTAGTTATTATTATCAACACACACACGGATTCCTACGATTATACAAAAATATGCATTTCAAATATCTCCACGGAATGGACTAAGAATGCCGAACCAATCAATTGTTTGCTCATTCATATCTCCGCCTATACGAAGTGATATTATTATACTAAAAACTAAAATAGCAACTAAATTTGTAAGAATTTCGAATTCAGTTAAGCCAAGCCAGCGTTTTTCTAGAAACTGTTTCGCTGTTGAACCGTGCAATCTGCCTCATCGTATAGTGGATGAAAACCATCTACAAAAAAATTAATAATAAATTTTACAGGTTTTTCAGATTAGTTTTTATCCATTTGCAAATGGACTTCACCTTTGCAAATGAAGTCCATCTTTTTGCAAATGAAATTCATCCACAATAACAAATTTTGAAATTTTCATATATGTATATATTTAAAAATTTTATACATAGACCTATTTATAAAAAAAAATTGGAATGCACCAAATTTAAGGCAGCCCAATTAATGAATACCCAATTAAGAATACTGCGCTTTCAATTATTCATCTTCATTTAAGAAAAACATTGATAATTATTAAGATTTGAGTTGCATTTACAGTACTTTTTAATTTTAAATGCGTTCATAAAAAATAGTGTTATTATTTAAGCAAAAAATTGAAAAGCATTATATCGTGTTTTAAGGCTCCTGCCTAAGCGGGAGAGTCGTTGTAAGTTTATTAAATTTTGCTAAGTATTCCGATTATGTAATGCTTCAAAATCTATTAGTTCAGTAAAAATCATCAAGATTACATTAAGAGTATGTAATACAATAAATTTATTAAAAAATATAAAATTTATTCGATAATTTAATAATTTTCAAATATTTTATTATTTATAAATAGGTCTGTCATATTTCTTTTGAATATATGTATATATGAAAATTTAAAAATTTTTTATTGTGGATGAACTTCATTTGCAAAATGATGAAGTCAATTTGCAAATGAATGAAACTAATCTGCAAAGGGATAAAGCCAATTTACAAACGAATGAAGTCCATTTGCAAATGGATAGACTGGGAGCCGGTGACACAAAGTGTGCACCCATCGAGTGAAAGAAAAATTCATATTGTTAGCGATAGTTCACAATTGTTGTTGTTCCATAAATACGGTACATCCATATTTTTAAACCCATACGCGCCGCGTGCATATAAAAGTCAAATAAATGCATTTAACCCTTTGCGGTCGTATGTCTGCTCTCAGCCACCACAGCAAGAAAAATCACTTTGATCTTATATTATATTAAGTCGACATACTTCGGAGTTATGTAAAATTTGAAATAATATTTTATGGATTATGTTTAAGGGTAATTAAGCATTTTGGCTTATTGAAATATTCTAAAATAATAATAAAATGACAAAAAGAAATTTACTGAAGTTTAGCTTGAAATTAAAAGTAGCGATCACGAATTTTATTTCGACTCTTTGAACACTGACATTGATATAAAAGTGATAAGGGTTGTGGAAACATTTATAATAGTGACTCTGATTGTGATATAGCTCCAGTGAAGCGACGAGTTATGCAATTAGAAATTTTATAAGTTCATATGGTTCTATGAGAAAATCTTGTAAATGGTGGAAAAAATTTTTTCTGGGGATTAGAGGTATGCGAAATTAATAACTACATCTTTTATAAGGAGTCAGCTAGAAGAGAAAACAGACATCCATGTCATACTTTATGTTTGTCCTGAAATTGGTGGAACAACTTGTAATCTATTCGGATTTTTTGGTATACAACCTGTAACTGAAACCTGCTCATCAGTTGTGAATGATGATGAATTTTTTGTAGAAAAACTAGAAATACTTTCAGTTTCACTACTAGATTCTTCATAGCTTGTTACACGCTCATTTTTATAAAGTTGTTTGACACCTATTTTAAAACAAAATTAAAAACAGAAAAATACTTATTAGATAAAATTAATCAAAAATGTTTCATCTTGGGAATATGAAGATATAATTTTAGGTGGTTCTTCATAGAGGCAACCCGCTTCTCCAGCTACTTGTGCTAACGATAATATTGATCTGTCCCGATCATTTTCTACCAATACTGTGTGCTCACGAAATTTACATCCCTTGAAAATTCCAATTTTTGAATATATTTAAAAAAACTACATAAAACAAAAAAAAATTACATTTGAAACTGGTAAAGTTTCAAAACGAAATGATTGCTTTCCACAGCAAAGGTGTCGACTCACAGATCCAGTATCGCTTTCATCAATCTCAGATACCAGGTATTGCATTTGTTCAGTATGATATCGACACCACTTCATCTATGATTGAATTTGAACATGGTTTTCTTTTTAAACGAAAACAAACAAAAAATGACCTACCTCGTAAGCCGGAAAATAGATTTCACAAGCAGTGCAATATAAGTAATGACGAGTAATAGTATTCATATAGTTTTTCAATATACAATTGCATATTCCAAGTTGAATCTCTGGAATGCTAACCTAATACTTGTCCCCAACGGTTGATTGTAGTATTTTGTGCGGTACATCTAATGTAAAGGCTTGCAGATTGTGTAACAAGTTTATTACATCTTAAAAACAACGATAAAATAATTTTAATAATTTTAAGATTGTTTTGCTGTTTATTATGCTTGTGTCTTTGAATGGATTAGGAAAAAATTTTTTACGGCATAGATAAGCATTGATTTCAACAGTCTCCAACCTAGAGTAAAGTAATATCAGTTTTTGTATGTAAAACTGATTTCGAACTCTTTTATATTAAGAATCAAAGTTATTATTAGCTAAAATGGTTATCCTAGTATTGTACAAATAATGAAATTCCTAGGGATGCAAATTGTCAATAAAACAAGTTTAATTATTTAAACATCCAAGATAAGATAAAAGAAGAACGTTCTATAATAAATCATTGAAATTAAATAACAAAAAACTATTTAAAAATGATTTTTATTTTTTTTCATGAAAAGAACAACATATAATACCGTTAAATGAGAACAGAAGGATAAATAATAATTTTAAGCAAGTTACTATACATTTTTGTACCACCGAAAAGCAAAGTGTGGGGAAATGAAATAAAAAAACATCTGAGGCATACTTCTATCTGATATTATACATTTGGCTATTCAAACCGCAATTCTTTGCTACTTCATAAAAAATAAAAATGTTAAATTTCAACTAGGCACAAAACAAGCACGTGTGCATACTACGTCATATTACTATATCATATTTATTTACTATATAGTATTTGCCAATGGCCCCGTTAGTTTAGTCTAACAAACTTGGGCTCGACTTTGTGTCAGAAGAAAAAGAAAAAGACATTTTAGCTAGTTTCCGTTGCTTAAAGGGGAATATATATTTATATATATGTCAAGGGCAAAGTGAATTAGAGTTCTAGTGCATAAGAGGTAAAATGCATTATTTATATTGCATTTTCCTTATGATGAAAAATTACCTAGAGAGATTAAAAGATCATCAAATAAAAGTAGAAAATCTCCAAAAGGTTATGATGTAAACTCTAGTGATGTAGTAATTGATGATTTTTATTTTTTTAGTATTGAAGTAACTATTCATGTATCCCAGGGGTCGGCAAACTTATTCGTCAAGAGAGCCAAATGTGAAAAAAGCAAACACTGAAGTTTGTTTTGAGAGCCAAATTTTTGAAGTTAAGCTACATTATATAAGAAGGTAAATTTTTATTAATAAACTAACACTAATGTGAACAATGGCCTTGCATCTCCTTGGAAAGTTTGGGTAAGTCAAGTTTGTAAGTTGTTGTTTTTAGTTTGAGGCATGATTCCAAATTTTCATCAGTAAGACGACTTCTCAATTTACTCTTAATGAGGTTCATATTTGAAAATGATTGTTCACATGAATATGTAGACCCAAAAAAGGAAAGTACAGCAAATGAAAATTTTTTTAGCTGATTATATGAATCAGGAATACTATTCCATGTATCAAAAATTAACATATCTTCCTTTGCAAGGTCTTTCAAAGCAGACCACTTGTGCTGTGAAATAAATTCACATTTCTTTTTCTCCAAGATTTCTATATTAGCATAGAGACGTTGAAATTTCGAGCTCCATGACTCTTTGTTTTTCAAATCGCATAACCAGATTTCGAAGCTGCCAATGTTAATATCAAAAGGCGAAAAATTTAAATCTGGTACTAAAGCTTTAAGAGGATTTTTAACAAAAGCTAATGTTGCTTTGCTGTTTCTGAAGTCCTGATACCTTTTGTGAAAAGCTTCCCTCATATTTAAAAGTGTTGTTTTGAAATACTGAATGTCAATATCTGAATTATTTCTTTGTCGATATTCCAACAGGCTCGGAAATTGAATCAAAGTTTTTTTTCCAAATCTTGTGCAAAAAGAGATAATTTACATATGTTCGAATGGAATAACTTCTTCTAACATCGAAAAAGTTGTGTTTCCCTTCCTCTGTAATTTACAATTAAGCTGATTTAGATGAGACGTAACTTCTACCATGGAGTAAAATTTTTGTATCCACTGATCACTCGTTAGTTCTGGATAATGAACATCCTTTTCAAGAAGAAATGCCTTAATTTCTGGTAATAAAGAAACGTTTCAAAACGTTCTGGTAATAAAGAATCGTTTGAAAACGATTCCTTTGGATAACCAGCGTACATTATTATGTAGGGGAAGATCTTCGTACCCACTCTCCATTTCAACTAAAAATTCCTTAAATTGACGATGATTAAGAGCTTTAGATAAAATGGAGTTGATAATTTTAATCACCAATTCCATAACTTTGCAGATTTCCTCCGGAAATGTCTGCGCACAAAGCGCTTCCTGATGAATGATACAATGGTAAGTAAGTATCTCATGCTTAATTTTTTCTTTCAAAATAGCAACAAAACCATTCCTTACTTCAGTCATACTTTTCGCTCCATCTGTTGCAATTGAGACAATTTTACCGAGCAAAGTATAATGTTTTTTAAAGCACTGAATAACAGCTTTTGCTATATCTTCTCCACGTGTATGATTCTTAAGTGGTAATAATCCTAAAAGTTCTTCTTTAGGACCTGTTGATGAAACAAATCGTACAAAAAGTGAAATTTGCGCTGCATCATTTATATCACAAGACTCGTCAACTGCTATAGATAAAGCTGAAGACATTTTAAGATCTTCGACTTGTTGGTTAGTTATATTCTCAGACATTTTGGCTGTTCTATCTTTCACTGTTTTAGCAGACAATGGCAATTCTTTAATTTTTTTCAGAATATCTGCTTTGTTTTTGAAATCCCGATATAGTTCTTTGGAGGCATTTAAAAAACATTTTTTTATGTATTCGCCATCTGTATATGGTTTTTCTCTCATAGCAATTTCTTGGCTAACCACAAAACTTGCAACATTAACATTATTGGAAGACTCCATCCAGTAATTAAAGACAGAACTTGATTTTTCTTGATTTTTTTAAAGTTCTTCTACTGCTTTCTTCCTTGCATCACCAACAGGATATTTAGAACTAAATGACATGTGTCTTCTCGTAAAATGTCTTTCTAAGTTCGATTTTTTATTATAAGCCAATTTTCCTTTATAAATAAGACAAGTCGGAAGTCCATTTAAGTTTTGAATAAACGCAAAAGTTTCAGTCCATTAAGTTTTAAATTCACGGTTTTCGTCTTCCGTTTTTCTTTGTTTTTTCTTTGTGGCCATGTCAAACAGAGCACTTAAAAAAATCTTTTATTTTATAACAATCACTAAACACTAATCACTGCACAATGAGACTGCTGACTAAATGGCTCACTCAACTTCTATAAAAGACCGCACCTAGATGAAATGTATTGCAAAAAATGGAGCAAAAATACTTTTTGACGACACACATTGGGAGTTTATATTTCTGGTAATATTTGTTTATTGAAAAATAAGTTGCCTTAGAGCTCTCATACAAACTATCAGCTATGTATATATACGTAAACATAAAACAATAAAAACAATTTTTTTTAGTTTTTATTGAACAAGCTACTTTTTTCATAGCGTATATATTATGCAAACCTTTTGTTTTTCAGAAGTGCCGCCGTGTATATTTCCTTTGACATTTTTTTTAGCAAGAATTTTATGTAGCAAAATCCAATGCTTTCATAGGATGAAAACAACAACAATTTAATGTGTTACGAAAAATAAATTTGTTTGTTGTTTGGTTAATTGAAAGTATTGTATTCTATTTAAAAAAAATTTTAAATGGATAAAAAGACAGGAAGAAATATACATATATGAAAATTGTAACACTAATAGAAAAAAAAAATAAGCGCGACAAACTAATTTTTGTTACCGAACACTATATTTCCTATTTGGCAATTTGTCCAAAAAAATTTAAGTCAGGAAAACCGACATTTATATATGAGCTACGAACTTTTAACCACACTTTAAGTGGCAATGACCCAGCGGGAAAAATTCTCTCTTTGCATTACCAATGTAAGTAGGAAAGTAACCTGGGCAATGTTAATCTATAAATTACCAGCATCGATGGATTTTATCACGCGGATGTCATTGGAAAGTAACGTGTGCGTTTTTAGATTACCGTCGGAAACAAAGTGGTAACCAAAGACAAAAAGCTTTTCTGCATAGATTACCTTTTCGATTACTTTATGAAATTTAATTGTAATCTTATTTTTGGTGGTAAATTTTAATTTTTTTATTGAATTTTATAAGGAAGGGATTTATTATTAACTAAAACAAGTTTTAACAAAATTTATTTTTTATTTTCTACAAAGTATATTGATTACAAAAAAATTAATTGAAATAATTCTTTTCTGGTGAAGCCTTCTTTGTTTGATTTGATTTTATCGAATCTGTAAAGTTTTAAAAAATCTTGTCAATAATTTTTTTCAATATTATAGGTTGATATTATGCTTACCAAAAATAAGATCATTAATTTTACTTGTTTAACTGCACTAAACTTTTATAATTTATTGATTTTGGCTGCACACCTAATTCACCGACTGACTGACAAAAACGCAAATTAAACTGTTTAACATTGCTGAAAAGTTTGTTAATTCCATACGTGTATATGTTAACTATGATATATATGTACATATATGCTTCGCATTTTATATTTCCTTTAGTTTTTGTGTTCTTGGTTTTTGACACATACAAACCTGTAGATTACCACTTCGATTACAAAATTCACTTATACGCAATTTCATGAGTAAAGAGAGAATTTTTCCCGCTGGGGACTTATTGTAGAAGAGCCACACTCTAGAGACCAAAGAGCCGCGATTTGCCGACCCCTGATGTATCAGATGAAATTAAGGGTGTAACAAAAAATTTTACGTCTTAAAAGTCTTCTTATTGATAAAATGGAATATTTTGCTGATGTTACTTCTGACCAAAGACTATTTTAATTCACAGGTCAACAAAATTGAACTTTTTGAAAATTGTTTATCTGAAAAGCATCTATATTAGGTAATTCTGGGACGCTGAGCTCGAATATCGTATTAGTTTTTTTCTATCACGTAAGATTTTTTAGATATACGAAAGAAAAAAAAAACCACTTTTTTGCCTTCTTGAGTGGTTTTTATTAAAATTGAAAAAAAATACACAACTAATTTACACCTTTTGACTCTTAAAATATCAAAACAAAAATAATAAAGAAGTAAACTACTAGAAATCCTTGTAGTACCTCTTCCGCATAGAACTGAAGCTCCTTTTTAAAGATTTTCGCCTGTGTTCACTTGTGTCACTGTCCCTCTTTAACATCCAGCAATAGTCTGCAATCATATTAACATTCCACCTTCCTTGGTAATGTTGTTCCATTGCCTTTATATCTTGATGGAATCTCTCGCCTTGTTCTTCACTGAAATCCCCAAGATTTTCTGGAAAATGGTCCAAGTGAGATTTCAGAAAATGGACTTTTAAGCTCATGTTGCATCCCAATTTTCTAAAATTTTCCAACATGTTTGTGACTAATTGGACATAATTTGAACTTCTTTTATTGCCCAGGAATTTTTGAATTACTTCCTTCAAAGAAATCCATGCATTATACATGTCTTTTACAAATGTTGTGATGTTCCTCCGTTGTTTCCTTGCGATGAATTCGCCACAAATATAACAAAAGTATTGTGGTGAATTTTTACATTTCCTCGAACTTGAAGACATTTTATATATATATATATATATATATATGTTACTTGTATGTTTTTTACTATATTTTTTTGAAAAATTTTGAATAAAACTCTTTTATTTTATTAAAACTGTCTAAATATTTTCAAAACACGAATTAAGTTGTAGACACACCGATAAAAACTGTTGTACGTTGTAAATGACTAATTTTTTCATACTCCTGCATCTATATTTTAAGCAGGCAATTAAGTTATATTTACGTATACGAGTATATGCATGTGCAATTTTCTAAAGGACATTTAGTTCATTAGAGGTAAGGTCATAAAAAAAGGGCTGCAGGTAACAGTCATAGTTCTCCGTACAATATCATTTTTAAATCGTAGGGACATATGCAATAAGGTGAAATTATTATTTTTTAAAATATATAGGCTTACCAAACACCCTAATCAAGCAAAAATTTCTTAGAAGTTACAAGTTATTCTAGACCATTTCATCATACCCAGAAAATATGTATTAGAACAAAGTATTCCAAGAAAAACTAATTTTTGAGAGAAAAATATCAGGTTTTCTTTAAAAATTAAAATTATTTCAATGGAAAATCATAGATTTTAAAGGTTGAAAACATAAATATTCAATTAATTAATTAAATATGCATACAAATTTAATTTCATTACATAAACTTCGTATTTTTGAGCAACATAGCACGATCTTGATAGCTTGTGTGGCTTTTACCAGAATTTCCAAAAATTCTTACGTGATGGATTTTTTTTATTATTTTTCCCTTAATGAGCACTTCGAAATCTTCAAGAAAACATTGTCCAATCTCAGACAATTTTTTCTATGTTGACCTGTGTTATCAAATTGTTTTTTTTTAGTGTAGTGGAAAATATACAATTGACTTTCATCTGAAAGAGCGTCTAATTGTTGGTCCTAATTGGTAGCTTATTAGCACACTCACTTAATCGATCTTAAATTAAACTTATACACTTATATAAATTTATATTTTCATATAATTACCATTTTATTTGATTTTAGATGGAACCTCTTATTTTAGATTGTTTAACATTTTGTCATTCAAATTTAAATGAAATTATTAAATCATCTACAAATTATCATGTTTAAATGATCCAATTATTGCACGTTTGGCGGCTATGTTTACAAATTTTGAACTTGAAATGATCGATGAAAAAAAAAAACGAATAACAATTCAAATTCAAAGTCTACCAGAGCCTGATCCTGAAGCACTTAGAGGACATTATTTCACTGTCGGAGGGTTATATAAATGCTTGAAGTAAGTTTATAATTGTGATTGTTTTAAATAAAAATTTATTTTTTAACCTTTTCTTTCGTTTCCTGAACACAATTAATCAACTTAAATTTAAAATATGTATTAAAAGATTGTTTTCCAATAAAAATCAAAAATCAATCAATCAAGTGATTTATCTTAAAAAAAATATTCGCCCAAAATTAAGCCTATGTTGATTTTAGCCGAGTAAAATCTCTAGAACGCCTTAAAATTGAAGAATTGGATAACAGAAAATGAAAATCATCCTTCATAGTAATTACTAATTTCTGTATTAAGTGTAATACCTATCATGTCAATATAATAATTTGTTTTTACTTACAATATATTTATATGGTTTATATAGGATCGTTTTCGAATGGTGGCATTTAGTGTTGAAGGAAGTTTTCAAAATTTATCACGTGAAAGGCAACAAGAACGAATTCGACGCATGGAAGAAAAAATGCATTCCTTAAGAAATTCAAGACCTATTACTCAGTCAAAACAGGAACAACTTTGTAAGAAACGTACGAAATGTAATTGTCTAGCTATGTTTGTTTGTGATATATCAAAAATATTAGCAGAAGAACCGTATTTAGAGTGGATTGAATATAAAAATTATGGTATTATAGCTGGGGCCGGCCCCAGAAAGATTGAAACAGTGTTTTAAATGCATTATTTAATAAAATTCTTGTGCTATAATCCATTTTATATTGTTTAACTTCATTTTTATTTTTATTTAAATCATTTTCCCTATTGTTTTTATTTTTATGGAAATATTGTGTTATTTGGTGCAATTAACATGATTTTTATGGTATCCAAATACTTCAAGTATGCAAAAAAAATTGTTTTTGTTTTTTTTAGTTAAAATAAACAACGAATAATATATTTCATTTTTCATTGTATATTTTGAGAGAAAAAATTTCTATTGTACAAAGGCCAGTTTTTCCCATGAAATTCTTTACAGTCTCAAATCAAAATATTACATTTTCACATCAAAAATTAATATTTTTAATTTTAAAACCGTCACAAAGTTTCCTTAATTACCCTTTCTAATATTTAATTATAGCTTTTCGTCAAAAAAAGGATTTCTCTTATGTTAGCCAATAATTAACTATTTCTTACTGACTAAATTTAACTCCAATATTATTTACCCTTGTTTTCATATTTTGTTATATATCGTCTGAAAGATCTTCGACAATAGTTTAACGACATTTTTGAAAATTATAAATATCTTCAAGAAAACCTAGCATTTGCTCTCGAAAATACTGACAAATTTCTTGTAATGTTTCATCTGGCCCAAAAAATCCCCATGCCATCTATGGAGAAATTTGTTCCGATATCGTATAAAAATGTGCCATAAATCCATTTGGACATTTTAACAAACGTTTTTTAGCTTTAACCACAGACCAAACTGCTGTTGTAAGAGCCTGAAATTCTAATTACGATTAAAATATAATCCGAATAAGCAAATATCTATACCGTTTCTTTAAATCCATTAGACAAAAATCTATTTTGAACAACTGCTGTAACACTTGCTGTTGGTGCATCTCAATCTTTAAAAGAATCCAAAATAATAAAATCTATACAAATATCATAAAATGTCAGCGCTTTGACGCTCCTTTCTAATAATTCTTTTTCAATAATTATCCAATTAATAGGTTCATGTAAAAAAGCTAACATATCTTCATATCAGCAACCCATTGCCCAACATTTGAATCCTAGAAAGGTTAATTATTTATTTACTTTAAATAATTGTTTATTTTTTAAAAGCATACTTTAAACAGGTACTGAAATGCAAGACGAATGCAATGTAATTTGGCTAAATATTCTAAATCTGTAGAACAATGCACTAACTCCGTATGCATAATTCTAAAAGTGTTCTTAATTATTTTAGGTAATTTTATTGGTAAGGTATGAATAACTATTTCTAAATTTGAGGGAATATTTACGAAAATGTGTATTAAAGGTTCTTTTAAGAATTTTACTAACGAAGTTAGGATAATATTAAGGTGAAATGGAAAACTAACAATAAATTCAATTACCCTTGCGCTTTGTGTCAATTTTTCCAATTGTTTATCAATATTTTTAATTCCACTTCGATGAATTTCTTAAATATTTACAGCAATAGGTTGATATTGTCCTTCATTTTTAGGTATTGTAGCCATAAAATCAGTTAAAGCAGGTAACTAAAATAAATAAACAATTAACAATTTAATAACATTTACGACCGGTTTCACAGTTGACACCTCAGTTAAGTTTCTAAAATAAATAAACAATTAACAATTTAATAACATTTACGCCCGGTTTCACAGTTCATACTTAAGTGCTCCTTAGCGCATCCTTAACACTTAAGGAGCCTTAACTTCTAGGTTTCACAGTTGACACCTCAGTTTTTCCTCAGTTGAGTTTCTTAAAAAACTTAAGTTTTCCGAACTAGAAGTGATTCACAGTCCATTTTTATTATCTCCTTAACTCAGCATTCATTGCTGAATTTTGTAAGCCATTTTTAAGTAAAATTATCATTATCTGTCATATTTTTTTCATAGAGATATGTTACAATAAGTGAAATAGTGAAAAAATATAAGCAACACTATTAAAAACAACAACTAATCTGTAATTTTCTTAAAATATAAATATTCCTTGTGTATTATAAAGCAAACTAATAAATATTTTTCATATTATTCATTAAATCTTTTATTTCTGATTAAACTTAACAAAATGATTGACAAACTATATAATTTTTTGAATACCGAAAATGTTTTCACAAGATATTGTAAAACATCTTGCCATATATGGCAATACCATTTCGGTGACCATTCTGGGTAATTTCAAAATTATAATGCTGAAGGGTAATAAAATAATTAGTTATTTTCGGCATTGGCGTCCTTTATGGTTTCAACAAGTGTTTTTGGAAAAATATAAATAGTTATTATTGAAAAGTTAGTGTTAAATTAATTTTAAATAAATTGTAATATAACTTTTATAGTGTTAATGATGTTTTAATATTTTTGTACAATTCAACTAAATAGTTACTTTTCACATATTAAAACTAATACGCGAAATAGTGCACTATCAAATGAAAATTGCACTTTTATTTATTAACACTAACTTTAAAGTCAATTTAATTTTTATTCTTGAAAATTGTTATTTACATAAAGTAACTTTTTTTGACATCAAATTTAGTAAAATTGACACAAATTCTACTCTTCTGAAAGATAAGTCGTGAAAATTGGGGACTTAACTTAAGGGAGAAGTTAAGGCTCCTTAAGTGTTAAGGAGGAACTGTGAAACGCAAAATCTGCTTAAATACATTTTTAAGTTGACAGATGCGCTAAGGAGCACTTAAGTATGAACTGTGAAACCGGGCGTTAATTCATTTAATATTGACAATGACAAAATTTAAAACTCTGCATTACAGAGCGAACTATACGGCGAATCGATCAGTCAGAGGTGAATTTGATTGTCAGCTGTCATAATTTTTAGTGCAATTGATGTGGTGAAATCGGGGTATTAAAACGCGAAAAAAGGACATACCTGCAAGGATTTGAATTTTTGAAGTATTTTTCCCGTAATCAGGGGATTAATTAGTATCACCTACAATTATTATCTCCGTGCACACTGGTAACTAAAATCATGCCGTGCCTTTTGTAGCAGTTTCAATCTCGATTTATTATCTATTTATTTTTTCTAATAAATTGCTATGCTTGAATGTCTTAACAATGACAGTGAGTAACAAATACTGACTTTAGTCTTGACGATAGTAAAAAAATAAATTGGCGCAAAGAACGGCGCCAAACTCCTTTTATTTATTACAACAGAAAAAAAACAACATTGGCAGCGGAAAAAATTTAAAAAAACTGGATAAAAAAGCAAGCTTCAATTAGCTTCAATTTCACTGTTTATATTTTGCAAATATGCCGTAATTCCTACATTGTATAACTATTTTATTTTATTTATTTGTTCAAAGGGTCAAATGTCCTCTCGTGGTAAACTTGACCTGCTATGAAAATTTTTTCGAAATCAAGCAAAAAAAAAACTTGTGAATATCAAAAAATAGTTTGTATGTATATTATAGGAAAAACAATAACAAAAGTGTATTTTCACTGAACCTAGTACCTAGTACCTAGTAATATTTTTTATAAATTTGTTTAGAAAGTCTAGCATATTTCTCAAATAAACTAATTTAAATCTAGTTTGTTTTTCTAGTTTATTGCTAATGTAATTCATAAACAGTACAGAGGGGAAATTTTGAGCAATTTTATCGTACTTGCTCTTTCAGTTCAGAATAGTTTGCCGATTGTGTAGGGGAGGCAAAAGGCATTACCCCTATACATGAGACCTATAAGCAAATAAAAAGCTTTGGAAACATTGGTGCGCATGCGTATAAATACACATGTAGCTGACAGTTGGTAGTTTGGGTGCGATTATAATGCGCTTCTTGAGTAATCGCAACACAATTTCCCGTAAGGCAGTTGGACAGTGAATAACTGTGGAAGTTAGGTTATGTCAATGATAAAATTATTGAGTAAAAGGTAAGAATTTTTCAATTTGATATGATTTTGAATTATTTAATTGTTTATTTAACACAAAAATTACAAAAATTTACACAATTAACACAAATACAACAACAAAAAACAAATTTTTGATAGATGAAACATGAACTAGGTTCAGTGAAAACACTTATTTTTTTATATGGAGAAATTTATTGTAAAAATGGCTTATAAAATACAGCAATTCTAGCTGAGTTAAGGAAATCATAAAATGAACTGTGAAACACTTCCAGTTTTTAAGGAAGACTTAAGTTTTTTAACAAACTCAACTAAGGAAAAACTTAAGTATCAGCTGTGAAACCGGGCGTTATAGTGCGTTTTCACTGAACCTAGTACCTAGTACTACAATTTCTCTACATAAAAATAAGTTTTTTCACTGGACCTAGCACCTAGTATCCTAGTACATATTTCTTCTGTCAAGAATTTGTTTGTAGTTGTATTTGTCTAATTGTGTTAAAATTTTTTCCACAATTATTCACTGTCAAACTATTACCGAAAGAGAAACTTTGAAAAAACCACTCAAAATTTCCCCTCCGTACTGCCATGAGCGGTCTAGTATATTAACACTGAACTAGAAAACAAATTAGATTTAAATATTATATTTGAGAAATAACGTAGAGATTTCCCATACAAATTCTAAAAAATTAGTACTAGGTACTACGTTCAGTGAAAACGCACTATATGATGTAAAGCATTTTTTACAACAACAAAGATAAGAAAATTTTCCACAGATGATATATGTACTAATCAAAAAGTACTAAGCTGCAGTATAGACCTCTAAAAGTAATAAAATCAAAGTACAACAAAAATTTGAGGTAGGTACATTAGAAATTAAAAGAACAAAAACGTCAGAGTGGCCCTTTAACATAACTCATCATCCTCATAAAACAAAAATTTTTGTTCTAGCTATGGCTAAAGAAAATGCATCACCCGTTTTACGACCCTAAAGGGGACCCTTGACCAATCCAATCAAACTGTCAAAGCTATTTGATCATAGTAATTTGATGAGTTAAGGGATGTTCAGATCAAATATACCTGTTATTTTGAGAAAATTTGATGAATACTCATCAAATTTATATGTCATAATTAGATTTATTTGGAGCAATTATGTGAATAGCTCCAGTTTTCATATTATCATAGTAATAGAATATATATTAAAATAAGTTTTTGAACTTTCTATTATTTTGATTTTTAAGTTGTTTCAGGGGAATTTTAAAAACATTAATTAATTTTTTAAGCATGCAAGTGCATACATAAATCGAGCAATGTATTTATATGTTAAAATTAGCACTGTTTTGTCACCTCCCACATTTCCCAACAAACAAAAGATCTTTGTTGTTGATTGTATATTTTACCATTGCTCATTTAATTTTCTTTTATTTTTACATAGCAATTAAAAATTGAATATTTATAATTTCTATTCAGTTAAAAATAATCATTTTCTTAGTATAAATATAAATAAAAGTGTGCAATTCATACACTATAATTTGATCAAATTTATTTGATCAGTTAAGGGTCTCATATTGAGTGAATATATAAGCAAAATTTGCTTAACTTCTATCAAATAACTTTGACAGTTTGATTGGATTGGTCAAGGGTGCCCTTAAGCGTCAGGCGTATGATAAACGCTTTGATCTGAAAGAGGCTTTACAGATAAATTTTATTATATAAAATAAAAGATTCTCTTTTGTTATTTCTATAATAAAATGGTTTAACTTTTTTTAAATATTATGTTGATACAATGAGCTTTTTCACTGTATTTTTTACTGAATGTAAACAACAATGAAGTTTGATTTAAAGTACTTTTTTATTTTTATATTTATTCCTTTTAATAATTTTTATAAAATCAATAATTTGCAAAACAACTAATGCAACTTAATTTTTAAGTGCTATTCATTTGATAGCTGCACAACAACTGCCTGATTGTTTGGTGACTAGCTTGCATTCAAGACCTGTACTTACTGTTAAGTCAGGTTTTGTGATGTAGCCAGTTTTCTTGTCTCAACATCCTCCCCTCTTGACAACTCTGGAAGATTGTCAACCTCTTGCATTGGTAGGCAAGCTAGTCTATGAATCGCACGTCGCAATACTCCTGTTCTTGTCTTGATTTCAGCTACCCGAATTCTCCCGTCTTTACCTTGATAGGTCTCTATTACTCTGCCTAATAACCATTTTTGTGGTGGGAGGTGGTCCTCTTGGATAATTACCAACTGTCCTTTAAGTAAGTTTGGTGATACCGTTTTCCATTTGTGACGCTTATGTAACGACAGTAAATATTCCGTGGACCATCTACGCCAAAAATGTTGTTGTAACATAGTAATATAACGCCAACGCTTAATGTAGGACATAGCTGTATGCCTTTCCAGAATTTCTGGTTCAATAATAGGTTCCAACGGTGCCTGACACCAAAAATGGGCAGGTGTTAAGACAGTTTCATCATTCGGGTCATTGGTAACTTGAGTAATAGGTCGAGAGTTGAGAATTGCTTCGATTTGACAACACAGCGTAGAGAGTTCTTCGAAGTTTAATATGGAATTATATAACGTCTTGTACAGGTAATGCTTAGCTAGTTTCACCGCTGATTCCCATATTCCACCAAAGTGTGGAGATCTGGGAGGAATATGATGAAATTCTATTTTTTGTTCCGTGCACCATTTTGTTATATCATTTTGAGTTTGTTGATTAATAAACAATTCTCGAAGCTCCTTTAGCTTATGTCTAGCGCCCACAAAATTCGTAGCGTTGTCACAGAATATGTGTTTACACAATGTTCTTCTGGCAATGAAGCGCTTTAAAGCAGCAATGAATGCCTCAGAAGTCAAATCAGACACTACTTCCAAGTGAATTCCCTTTGTTAGGAAGCATATAAAAACAGCTATATATGCCTTGACCGCAGCCTTTCCTCTTATTCTCTGTGTGATCATAATAGGACCACAAAAATCAACTCCTACTGTAGCAAAAGGTACACAACCAACGAGGCGTTCGGATGGCAAATGTCCCATTATTTGAGTTAGCAACTTTGGTTTGTACCGGAAACAGTGTATACAATTGTTTACTATCTTTCTGCAATAATCTCTGCAGTTAATTATCCAGAATCTCTGTCTTATAATTGCTACAAGTGCCTGCGGGCCGGCATGAAGATGCTTTACATGCAAATAATGAACGTAGCTGCGGATAAATTGATTCTTCTTTGGTAGTAAAATTGGAGCTTTAGCATCGTAAGGAAGATTCGCATTTTGTAAACGTCCTCCAACTCTTAAAAGATCTGAGTCATCAATAAATGGATTTAGATTCAGGAGATGGCTTCTATGATTTAATGCTCCCTTTCCTTTGATTGTAATAATCTCCTCCTTAAATTCGCTTTGCTGAATCATCCATATTATTTTTAGCAGTGATAGTTCAAACTCAACAGTAGTAATACAAGCTTTCCTTGAAACTTGATATGATCGACATTTATTAATAAATTTTAATATGTACGCAACAATTCGACAGATCTTTCTAAAATTAGAATATTTATATATATACTCTAGTAATGATTGTTGTAATTGTCCCAGTAGCACTGTCCTTGATTTCCTTTCGTCGGGAAGTGTAATTAATAATGTGTTCTCCTTAGGCCAGGACTCTTCTGCGTGAAGTAAAAATGCTGGTCCTTTAAACCAAATCGAGTCCTTTATTTCATTCAGTGTAATGCCTCTGGAGACAAGGTCTGCAGGGTTTTGTTTACTCGGAACATATCTCCATTCACTGTCTTTAGTCAATTGTTGTATTGAAGAGACTCTGTTACACACAAATGTTTTCCATGTAGATGCGTGTGAACGTAATCATCCGAGAACTATTTGTGAATCTGTCCACAAATACTTTTTTCGTATTTCAACCTTTAAGCATTTCGTAACTCTTTGTTGAAGCTGTGACAAGAGCTCAGCTCCATAGAGTTCTAAACAAGGCAGAGTTTTGACTACCTTTGCTGGGGCAACCCTTGATTTTGCTGCGATCAAGTGCACTGTAACATTTCCATCCTGATCTTCACAACGACTATATAAACAACAACCATATGCACGTAGCGACGCATCTGAAAAACCATGAAGATCAATGATGACTTGTCCTTTATTTAATATAACATGACGAGGAATCCGAAGTTGGTTGACCACTAACAATTCCCTTATGAGCTCCTCCCACTTATGATGGAGATCCATAGGGAGGGAATCATCCCAGGGTAGCTTTAGTATCCAGAGTTCTTGGAAGTACACCTTTGCCCTTATGATCAATGGACTTATTAAGCCTAGTGGATCAAATAATCTTGACATCTGGGCAAGAACCTGACGCTTTGTGAGTCTTGTATTACTTTCGTTAGTGGTTTCATAACTATATGTAAAATAGTCCTCTCTAGGCTCCCAGTCGATTCCAAGAGCCCGAATGATATCCATGTCTCCTATCTTTATCAATTTGTCACGGGAATTCTCTGGAATAGTCTCTAACAGTGGAGTATAATTCGAAAACCATTTATGCAATTCAAGGTGTGCAGTATCCATTATACTATGTACTTGTTTCTTTAAGTTTAAGAGTTCTTCTATACTATTAGCACCAGTCAGTAGATTATCGACGTACATGTCATTTTTCAGTGAACTAGCCCCTTCAGGCAGTGTATTAATATACTTATCTGCTACATAGTTAATGCATCTTGTAGCAAGAAATGGTGAAGAAGCTAATCCATAAGTAAGTGTCTTTAATCGAAAATGTTGAAATTCCTCATTAGGGTTATTTCTCCACAATATTATTTGGAAATCTCTATGGTCTTCTCTAATTAATATCTGTCTGAACATTTTTGCAATATCAGCAGTCAGTGCAAACTTCCAAAAACGAAATCTAATCAATATTGAGAACAGGTCGTTCTGAACAGTTGGTCCTACCATAAGAATGTCGTTTAAAGAGACAGATGAGGACGTTCGACTTGAAGCATCGAAAACAACCCGTAACTTCGTTGAAGTGCTGTTTGGTTTGACGATGCAATGATGTGGTATGTAATAGTGTAATCTAGAGATTGCAGAAGGTTTAATAGGTTCCATGTGATCTAAGTTCAAGTATTCTTGCAGAAAGTTCTTATATTCAAATTGCAGTTCTGGTGATTTCTTGAACCTTTTCTCTAATGTAAGAAATCGGCGTTTTGCTGTTTCGAAAGAATTTCCCAAATCTTCTGGAGAACCTTTGAATGGATAAGCTACGACTAAGCGTCCTTCCCTTGTTTCGGTAATAGTTTCACAAAACATGTTTTCACATTTCTGTTCCTCTTCGCTGTAAACAACTAACTTCTTATCTGTATTTTCAATTTCCCAAAATCTTTCAATCAGGTGAGTTAATGACGTGTTTTCTAAAGCGTAACTCTCAGGTGTGACTAGATTACAACAAAGCTTGGAAATTGTTGAATTGAATTTTCCAGACACAATCCATCCAAAAAGAGTTTTTTGCAATACAGGTAAATCAGAGCCTAATTTCACCTGCCCTACGCAGAGAAGCTCAAAGAATTTGTCTGCACCAATCAACAAGTCCACTGATTGGGGAATGTTGAAACTTGGATCTGCAAGTTTGATATTGTTAGGAATGTTCCAATCTTGTATGTTTATTTTTCTTTCTGGTTGACTACCAGTAATCGACGGCAGAATCCACATATTTAGTTCACTTTCATATTCATTTAGTTGTGATTTTATTGCTGTATGTATCTCATATTGAATATTGGTCGATGTGTCACCTATTCCATTTATGTCCGCGTTTATAGCCTTTCGTTTGAGGCGGAGTCTTTGCGCTAAGTCCCCAGTAATAAAGTTTTGTTGGGAGCCTGAATCCAACAAGACGCGGGCAGTATGATAGTAACCAGATCTATCCTTTATTTTTATTATAGCCGTTCCCAGAAATACGTGATTATGGGATTCTGATATTCTCTCACTGGATGAACATAGAGATGCTCTTGTAAAATTTTGCTGAGAAAGACCCTCTTGTAGATTTTTACACTGCTCTGTAGTAATTAGCATCGGCGTTTCTTTTGTTAGTGATGGCTTTGTTGTAGAATACCTGTGTAGTAGAGTATGATGAGGTCTAAAACAAACTGTGCATTTGGAAGAACGACACTGTTTTACTGTGTGACCAGCTCTTAAACAATTTATACATAGCATACACCGCTTTACTCTTTCAAAGCGTTCATCAACAGATAGTGCAGAAAAGTGCTTGCAATTAAATATGTTATGTTCAACAGCATTGCAGATACTGCATGCTGTAGTTGTTATCTTTAATGACATTTGTCTTCTATTAGGATTTGAATAACTGCGTTTGGACTGCTGTTCATGATGGTTTAAGTTTCCAGCAGCCTTGTGTTCTCTAGATTCGAGAAACTGACATCTTCGACTTAAGATTTTTTCACAGTCATCCCAACTGGGTAAGCGATTATAGTCAACACCTTCTTCCCATTTTATTTGGGTATCCGAATCCAATTTAGACATTACAATATGAATGACTATTGAATTAGTTATATCCTCGTCACTACCAAGTAACCACAGAGCACATAAATGCGAACTAATTCCATCAACTAACTTTCGCAGTTGTGTAGCATTGGATTTTGTCACTCTAGGCATTTCAAAGATCTCGGCTATATGTTCCTGGAACATTAAATGCTTGTTATCATATCTTTCCTTTAGACGTTGCATTGCTTGCACATAGTTATCGGATGATTTTCCAAGCGATTCAATTGTTTGAAGAGCTGCACCAGATAGACAATTTCTTAAGTGGCTGTACTTTTCAGTCAGCGATTTTTCTGGATCATCGTCCACCAGCTTATTAAAGATTGAAATGAAATTAGGGAAATCAGAATACTTTCCTGTAAATTGTGGTAACTTCAATGGTGGAAGTTTCGCCTTATTCATTGGTATAACAACTGTTGTAGTATTCAGGTCGGATGTACTGGTGCGAGTTTTTGGCAATAAGGATAATATTTTTACTTTGGTTTTACAGTAGAGGTCTTCTAGTTCACCTCTTGTGGTGGCTATTGCTGTATCAGTAGGTGCCAATCGTTCCATAGCGTTTTGATGTGTTATTAACAACTTCCAATAGGATTCTAATATTTCTAGTCGACATTGAAGTTCAATACAATTCAATGAATCGGCCTTAGTGACAACATAGTTCTTCAGGTTAGTAATGGATCGCCTTACCGTCGCTCTTTGCGACTTTAACTCCTCTAATTCTTGCATTATTCACGAAATATGAAAGTTAATTGCGTCCCTCACAAATAGCGACGTCCCTTTAAGTTATCTTTGCTAAATCTTCAATAAATTCCATAAACTAAGAAATCAATTATGATATCATCAGTTGCATTCTATATTTTAGTATATTGTTTATAGATAAAAATAAATAAATCTTTGTAACCAGTTTCTTGTATTTTATTTGTAAGTGACACTTAATCGTATATCTAATTGACTAAATATAATTAAATTTGTCGTAAAACTCAAAAGTTTTGTTGATAAAAATTTACTCTCTTGTTTATCGATAGTAAAATTTGTGGTAACGACTGCAAAATTCACCAATTGCAACGATAATTTTGTGAAATAATTTAATTTTTCATGCCCAAAATTGTTCAATCATACAAAATTATGAAAATTTAAATTAATTAATGGAACTTAAATCAATTTAACATAAGCTGAAAGAATATTTTAAACAAAGAAATTCCACGTGTTCATTAATTTGTAAATTAAACTGTTTTTCCACTTGTGAACACCGTTAGGTCTTTAAACAAAGAAATTAATAGACCTAACTGTTCTGTCACTAAATGTTTGCAAAATAGCAAAATTTTGTTACTAATATTAACAAAAAACTACATGTGTCTATTAATATGGTAAATAAAACTGTTTTTCCACTTGTGAACACCGTTAGGTTTTTTAACAACGAAACTACTAGACCTAACTGTTCTGTCACTAAATGTTTGCAAAATAGCAAAATTTTGTTACTAATATTAACAAAAAACTACATGTGTCTATTAATATGGTAAATAAAACTGTTTTTTCCACTTCTGAACACCGTTAGGTTTTTAAACAACGAAACTAATAGACCTAACGTGTCCTGTCACGGTCGCCAATGTTGATACAATGAGCTTTTTCACTGTATTTTTTACTGAATGTAAACAACAATGAAGTTTGATTTAAAGTACTTTTTTATTTTTATATTTATTCCTTTTAATAATTTTTATAAAATCAATAATTTGCAAAACAACTAATGCAACTTAATTTTTAAGTGCTATTCATTTGATAGCTGCACAACAACTGCCTGATTGTTTGGTGACTAGCTTGCATTCAAGACCTGTACTTACTGTTAAGTCAGGTTTTGTGATGTAGCCAGTTTTCTTGTCTCAACATATTAAAATGGCTTTTTTGTAAGAAATATCAGTTTAATATAAATTTATACTATTTAAATATATTAATTTCTACAATAAATACAAATTTACTGTGAACTATCAACACAGAATAATTCTGAAATTATTCACTAATACCCATTCTCCACCGAAGCTTATACTCATTATTACAATAAAACGACGGAAATTTTGTGTAGAGAAATGGGTAAAACACGCATATTAAGCATGTCGGAATGTATAAAATACAGCCTTTGAAGGGCTGCAGAAAGGAAATTTTTCCATCTATTGGGAATTAGCAGGTTGTCCAACATTAAAAATTCCCCTATTTATATGTCAAAAAGGAATTAAATGGTGGCATTTTGATAAGTATTTTTAAATTATTTTATGTATTTAGAAATAATTAATTTTTTTTCAGGTTTTTTTAAGTATAATATTTAGAAGTTATTTTAATACTAGTTTTGCGAGTAAGCACATTGAAATTATTTTGTGTATTTTCACAGATTCAATAGTTCAATGTTTACTTTTATGACAATTTTTTTTAAATTTCCATCAAATATCCCAAATACAAACAATTTTCGGTGGAGAATCGATTTTTTTGTACGGGAGGCTAATAATGAGTATAAGTTTTGGTGGAGAATGGGTATAAGGTATTTCCCTTAATATTGAAATGATTGAACAACAGCACTATAAAAAATAAAAATACATCAAATAAGGACTATTTAAAATTCATTAGGCTACGGTCCATATGACAGCGAATTCCTGCGACTAGCGAATTTTCCCATATCGATGGGATTGATCGATATTTATCGCAGGTTGTCAAAGTAATTTATATCGTTTTTTTCTCATGCGTTTACAAATTATTGGGTAAAATATATATTTTTTATGAAAAATATGCATTAAGGTTTTTACCAATTTTTAAAATGAAAAACTTACTATACACATTATTTTAATTATAATAAGCTTAAGTATATACAAAATACAAATCTATAATATAAAAATGAATCGCTAAATGTGTTGCTAACCGTAAAACTCGAGAACAGCTGAACCGAATTTAATGAAATTTTATATGTATATTCAGTAGGTCTGAGGCTAGGTTCTTATCTATTTTTTACACCCCTAAGTAATAAGGGTGGTCCACCCTAAAATTTTTTTTTTTAATTTTGTGGACAAAATTTTTTTGTTTTAATTTTGTGGACAAAATTTTTTTATTTTATTTTTATATGATGTGGCATTAAAAATACATACAACCCTAAAATTTCACCCTTCTACCATCAACCCCTATTTTTTAATAGCGACACGAAAATGTTATATTTTTGTCGCCATACTCCTCCAAAACGGCTTGATCGATTTAGATGAAATTTTATTTGTATATTTAGTAGGTCTGAGAATAGGTTTTTATCGCTTTTTTATACCCCTAAAGGATGGGGCATTAAAAAATACATACAACCCTAAAATTTCCCCCTTCCACCATCAACCCCTATTTTATAATAGCGAAATATATATTGGATTTTATGTCACAGCTATTGTTACTATTACTCCTCCGAAACGGCTTGACCGATTTTGATGAAATATTATATGTAAATATATGGCAGAAAGAGCAATTTTAGCAGCAAAAAATGTGGACGTTACCGAATTAAATCTCAAAATACAACATTTATTGACAGGGGACAAATCTATTGATACAGTTTGCGATGCCACCGAAGCTGTGAATTATCCAGCAGAGTTATTAGACTCATTAGATTTATCAGGCATGCCGCTGCATAATTTACATCTGAAGCTTGGATCTCCAGTTATTTTGCTTCGTAATTTGAACCCACCGTGGCTGTGCAACGGCACGCGATTAGTTATTAAAAGGTTAATGAAAAACGTTGTCGAAGCCTTCATTTTAAACGGCAAATTTTGAGGTAAAAATATATTACTACCACGGATCCCTATTATACCCGCAGATGTGCCAATTCAATTTAAACGTCTTCAATTTCGAATAAGATTGGCATTTGCGATGACTATCAATAAGTCTCAAGGCCAAACGATGTCTGTTTGTGGCTTAGATTTCATCACCCCATGTTTTTCACATGGACAACTATACGTGGCATGCTTTCGAGTGGGCAAATCATCCAGTTTATTTGTGTTAGTTTAAGATGGGATAACAAAAAATATTGTACGCTCTATTGCGTTAAGGGATATATATTGTTTTTTAGTAAAATTATTATAATTAGTGATATATATAATTTAAATAAAATAAATTACAATGAATTAAAAATATAAATGTTTGGTATTGCGCTCCATGCCTCTTTCTCTTATATATACCGCATCCTCATACACTGACAATAAGTTAGTCATTTTTTTCTACTAAAATAATCCTAGGAATAATTTAAATTTGCCAAAACAACGTTTGCTGAGTCAGCTAGTAAATAATAAAAATAAGTAATATATGATTACTACCTAATAAATAAATTAGCATATTTATATTAAATATTTTACTTATAATCAAAATACTCTATTGTATAGTAAGTTTTTCATTTTAAAAATTGGTAAAAACCTTAATTCATATTTTTCATAAAAAATATATATTTTACCCAGCAATTTGTAAACGCATGAAAAAAAACGATTAAAATTACTTTGACAACCTGCGATAAATCGATATCAATCCCAGCGATATGGGAAAATTCGCTAGTCGCAGGAATTCGCTGCCATATGGACCGAGGGTGAGCATTTTTTGAGCTTCTGTTGTAGAAATTGAAAATGTTAGGTTTGTGCTTCCACTCAATGCTCCATAAAGTTTTTATTTTTCGCCCGATTATAGAAATTTTGGACTCAAAATTTTTATAAACAATTTTTCTTTTATTTTAAATTTTCTTATTTGAGAAAACAAACAAATGCGAATCTTAGAACACTGACCGGGACATTTGAAATAAATATAGGATAGATATATTATGGAGATAATTCAAAGACTTCGATTAGAAAGTCCTTCTTTTAAATTTGGTTACATAGAAGTTAAATTTAAAAAAACCTCCAAAAATCAGTGAAAATGAAAAAATTAAATTTCAAGTTTTTTAGGCTCATGCTTCATCCGCGTTGTCAGTTTTATTTGCCCATTCATATTTTCCGGATGCTTTAGCTTTTTTTAACAACTATTTTTCACCTTTGACATAATCATAAAATTCTATGCAGGTCATTTCATAAATATATATGCATTGAAAAATGCTTTCCATTGTGGTTTGTGGTTATTTTAGTTAGCTACGTTCTTTCGTCCATTGCGATGAAACCAAGGAAAACACACGCTCTACATGAGCATTATGGGCTGGGAATGCAAGCAGATATGGACAAATATTGCGAAGATTTGCTTTTCTTTCTTCTTTATTTTTTTCTTAAAACGAATATCTACTTTTTCTATACATCTTCTTGTTTTCATTCATCCGACATTTCACATTCAATAAACGGTTTTAAGTAGATAAATTCTTCATACAGTGAATCATCTAATATTATACCCGTTTGATTTAAATATTCTGTAGTTTTTTCTATTTATTGTCTTGTGGAACATTATTTATAATCATCCAAGCAAAAGCATTCAAATGTGTCATTGGCTTAGTCCACTGAGATACCCGATGGCTATGCTGAAGAAATCTCGAGTTTCTTTGTCAAATGTTCGTGAATGGGATGTATTAATTATGTTTTCATTCTTCAGCTTGGTGTACAGTTGTCTTGTTTGGTTACCTAAATATTGATTTTGAAATCTGTCTATCAATTGTTTATCCTCTAGAATATTCTCTACTTCATTAATAGTAATCACTGATTTTTCAATCTCTTTAATTTGCTTTTCAATGAAAAATGTTTGACTGTATGCAAATAGAGTGTAAAGTTTTGATAAAGGATTAGCAAATAAGTCAACTATAGCTTTTGGGGCTCTCTCTTCAGATGTGAAAAATTCTTTCAATGGCACCCATACTTTTAAAAAACGTTCGATAGGTGGAATTATTGAAAGCCATCAACTTCTGGAATAAGAAAGTATATTGTTATAAGTTATTGATGCATATTCACAAAACTATTTAAAACTCTCAACTCTCACAGTAAATGTAGAAAAATACTTGTAAACTTTCAGAACAATAGAGTCCACATCAATTGACATAACATCGGCTAAAATAGAAACTGTATTGTTGAGTATGTGTGCTGGGCAACAGATTCCTTCAATATCTTTAGACAAAATTTCTTTTATTTTAAAGAAAACATTATTTACTCCACGTCTTTCTCGTCCCCCAAAGTTTGCGTTTGTATTATCAGCGCTAAAGGCAACAATATTTTGTATTGGGATATTTTGATACTGTAAAGTGTGATACCATATGAAGTAACTGTGTCAGAAGTTTCATTTGGCAATGTGTCTAATTTTAATAATTTAATTTTCAATCTATCTGTTTCTGTAAAATACTGTATTAGTGATGGGAACATCTTTTCGACTTTATGATTGTTGGAATCGCTTGAAATTCCGTAAAAAGAAACGTTTGTTAATTCTGTTTTAATTTGCGTGATAGAGTAACGAGCTGAAATGTGTTTGATTATAGCAGTAGCTTTGGTTTTTGCAGTTGATTGTTTTGCCACGATAGATGAATCGGGATACATGACTGTATTCAGGTTTATCGTAAAATCCAAAGAGCTGAATGATTAGTGGTGCTTTACAACTTGATAGGCAGTGGTTAGTTCAGCAGCGCATATCGACATATCTTCGTTAGAGCTTTCTTTGATCATAAATGACTATATATCTTTAGATGTTGATGCAACTGATAATCTTGACTTGTGATTATTGCTTTTAATATGGTCTTTGGACATTATAATTTACTAATATTTTATATTCATTGCACTGTGGGACATTATAATCATATTTTGTTAAACGTATTAAAAAAAATGGGAACCACCGAATTTATTTATGTTGCCAAAAGACGGGATGACTAAATATATTATCCACCGATTTGCGCTTAATTAAATATAAATTAATAGATTTAACTTATCTCAGCCGCAACAACATGCGGTTGGGTCTGCTACTAGTAGTTAATAAAATATTCCCCCCCCCCCCCATGAGTGAAAATTAGCTGCTGCGTAGCTACTGTATAATCTGAGACACGAGGACCCAACGCTTCAAACTGCGATATGTTCCGGAACGTATGGAAGGCCTATCTCTATCTCTAGGCTCTATCTTATAGTACTTTTATTTCTCCCCAGTAGGAAATTAGGAGAGCTATTTTGGACTGGAGTATACGCGCTTTGCGAACAAATTGCCTCCAAAGTAAGGCAAAGAGGAGTAAGTTAAAGCTTTTACTCATTTACAGCGGCTCTTTTAATGGTGTGTATCATAATGTATATCCGTGAATATACCACGTTTGATAGTGTTTGTTTGAAAGTTAATAATTTTTGACAATTCGGAAAGTACGCGTGTTATGTGATGTGTTAAAAAAATAAAATTAACTATATATATATTTAGGGAACTATTTTTGTTTAATTTATTTTATTATAATTATTGTCAATATATGGTTTATTTAATTTTCAATAAAAGAATAGTCAAAGTTGTGACTGTTTAGGTTAAGTCATTGTAGTAAATTTAAGTTTTTATTTTATAATTGTTCAATTGTGAATTCATATTATTGGCGTTGAATAAATGAAATATTTGTATTTGTAAACTATGTTTAATTTAACCCATTTTTAATTATTTTATAAATTATATACAATATATTTATTTTCAGACTTACACTTTGGTTAAAGAAGGATGGGCATATAACACATGATCATATAGCATATGCTATTTGATCACTATGTGTTATATATCTATCCCAGTTTTACTTATTTTTGCTATATAATATTATTTCAAAGAGCTTTTTAATTAAAAAATTATATTCCCCTATCCAAAAATGCTACGCACACATATGCATCATTGGTTTGCATGTGTGTATTACTACTCCATAAAGTAGACATGCATGTGCTCTAGAAATGTATATGATAAGTGTCATAAGGAAAGGCAAGTAATTCCCGACTCAATGCATACATAGCAAAACTACTCCTGCTATACTCGCATTTCCTACTGGGTCCATAAAAAAAAATAAGTGTTTTCACTAAATGTAGTTTTTAGTATTTAAAACTTATCTCATCTGTCAAAAATTTGTTTGGTATTGTATTTATGTTAAATTAAAATTTAGGAAACAAAAATAATGACTTGTTTGGTTTTTCGCAAAGAACTAGATTTAAATTAGTTCTTTTGAGAAATATACTAGAGATTTCCCATACAAAATCTAACAAAATAGTACTGAATACTAAAAACTAGGTTCAGTGAAAACACACTATTAGAAACAATTTTTCTAAATTCGTTCTAAAAAAAGACGGTCATACATATTTCTAAAATAAATTTTAAAAACGTCAAACTGTTCCGTCCTTTTTGTTGTTTAGGCCAAAAAATTATGATATATAAATTTTATAAAACATAAAATCGTTTAAAATCTTGTTCCTGGTATATCAAATATTTTTATCTTATAATTTTTTAGCTTTGCTCTGTCAAAAAATTTCAAAAATTTTGAAAATTTTTAAAAAGTTGACATTTTTACTTGAATAAACTCCTCATTATCTATGAAGCTTATGGCTTATGGCTATTGTTGAATTTCTTAACGCACTACTCTTAAGGCCCAAACACAATGAACGCGGTTCGCGGCGCGCAAGCGGTGACAGCTGTCACAACTATGGGATCTTATATAGCTGAATTTCGTAATTCTGAATGAAAACGCGTTCCACTTGCGCACCACGTTCATTGTGTTTGCACCTTTACTTTTACAGCTCAAACACAATGCACGCGGTTTGCGTTTGGAACGCGTTTTCATTCCGAATTCCAAAATTCAGCTATATAAATCCTTATATGTGTGACAGCCGTCACCGCGCCGCTGCCGTAAACCGCATTAACGACAACCATTCATACATCGAATATACCCAGTTGGAATTCTCTACTGCCTGTTATTCAGCAACCAAGGAATGGATTGGATGTAGACAAATCCAGGCGAAAACTATTGGATTTGACTCTGAAAACTGTTTAGTAACGTTAATAACGACCAACAACCCCAGTGTAATGATTCCTTTTTACTTGCCTGAGCAGGCTGACGTGTGTCGATGCGGACAAAGTAGACAATGGCACTACTGCTCATGTTAAATGGCATTGAATGAAATTATTAGATAGAATTTTTGTATGGCCAGAAAGGCCAACTTACATACCTGATGGCCACAAGATGTTTTTTCTTTTCACAAGAAAATTTATTGATTTATATTTTAATTTACATTAACTCTATCTGAATGGAGCTATTTAACCTTTAAATTAAGCTCTATCTAGGTGGAGCTTCTCAATAAATTTAGCTCAAATCAAATGGAGCTGTACTTAACTTAAGCTCTAACTTAATGGAGCTTCTGACAACTAATTGCCCTGTAATATTTTTATAACAATATTTATACTAATTTTTATTGATGGGATTTATTGCATGAAAGCGCAAATCCCATGCTAGTATTTCATTAATGGGTAATTACTGCTGAGACAGTAATTCCCATGCCAATGCTCGATATTATGAAATTGTAGTATTAGCAATTTCATAATATAGAACATTATGACCTACAATTAGAGTTAATGAACTATTATGCATACTTATATACTATATTATAATTTCTATAGTTTAAATATGTATAAAATTAATTTAAAAAAAAAATAGATTTAAGGAATATGTGAATTCTATTACACCAGAACTCCCATTTGCAAACATAGAATTATTCAAATAAATCCCGAAATATTACTAAAAATGGATTCAAAAAATCATTGGTTATATACCTTCCCTGATACAAAAGTTTTACAGATACAGTGCCGAAATAAAATACAAAGGTTGAGTCTAAGCGGAAATGGCGTATTTTCATAAAACCAACCCTGCATTTTTACTATCGGCTTCCAAGAAATTCCATACGAAGGCACTCCGGTAGACGAAATCACCCCCCATTTTTCTTACTCTTACATCCCTACGAACCTAAATTTCAACAACTTATCGACCAACAGACAAGTAGTTTCTAAACTAAAACCAATAAAAATAACCGGAATAGAACAATACAGGGAAATACTAAAAACACACAGTAAAAGTATTGAAGAACTCTCTAACACTTTAGAAAAAACCGAATTAACCCCAAAACTCGAAACTCAGAATACACACAATACAATAAACAGTATTGTAATCCTCCCGATAAGCTTAATTCTGAGTGCGTAAGCTTGGAAAGCAATAAACAAATACTGTAAAAGGGGGAAATCATGCCCCTTCAAAGAACTCCCAATAGATGGCCCCTCGAAACAAAATCAAAATGTAGAGACTCAAATATAAGCTCGCCCCCGAAAACAAAATTCTTTATAGAATCACCTATAGAATCACCTCCAGAAACACCGAAAGACATCTTTAGAAAATCTTTTCGAGTAAAAATATAACAAAAAAAAAAAAAATTAGCAAAGATTTAGATTTAGAAATCAAATTTTAAAATTTTAGCAATTTGACAGATTTTGTTTAGATTAGCGTATAAATATAATATTATTGTCGCCATTATTAATAAGATTTAGATCAATTATAAGCACAAAAAAAACTTTACGCTAATATTGTCATTTAGTCATTAATTAAAAGTTTTTCAAGATTTGTAATGTATTAGTGTACCAAAAATTTTAAATTTGTTTAAGTCTATTAATTATAAGAATATTATTAAGAAGAACAAATAATTGTCTTTTGTTCACCTAATTTCCTTGAATTCTATAAATTTTAATTTAAAAAAAAAAAAAACAAAATAAAAAAACAAAAATGTAAAGAAGGTGAGGTTTTCTTCTACAGGGGGAGGAATGTTGTGAAGAAATTTCAACATCTGCATCAAACTTTGAATCTATAAAAAATCAAAATTAAAGACGAAATTCAATCAATTTCAAAGTAGGTTACCTGCTTAATATTTTTGTGTTACTTAATTTTTAAGGAATTTGCTGATTGCCGGAAAGTAAATAAATATTGCGGACTTCGCAATTAGCAAATTCATTTATATTGCGAAAACTAGGTTACAATAATTATATATGAAATCGTAACCTAGTTCGCATAAAAAAAATATATATTATTATATATTAATAAACAAAAATGACAAATAAAATTACATATAAAAAATAAACAAAATTATTAGAATAAATAGATGCGTTTAAAAGGTAGTCGGGGAGTTATTAGTTGGGTTTTGGTAAATTTAGTCTTGTTGAAGTTGTCATAGAATTTTTTCCGATAAAAAATAAAATTATTCTTAAATTTTGTTATATAAATTTTATAAGGTTTCTTGTTATTTATCTTATTTTTTGTGATTTAAAGTTAATAAATATTAACAGTAATTTTAGTAACTAAGAAAATTAGTTTGTGATTAAACAAGTGAAATAAATAAAAAATAAACTATATAATATATAACAGGCTTTTTTTCAATATAATATATCTCCTTTGATTTAATACTTCTTTATACTTATAATAATTTATACGTATAATATATAACACAACCTACGTAGAACATACAATCATGATGCTGGAGAATGCCGACGACCTAGAGACAACTTTACTTCAAACATGAACAACAATTTCCCTCAAAATAATCGATCCTCATTTTACTCAACTAATTTCAACAAACCAACCTTTTCTACTTTGCAAAACCAGAATCGAGTTTCAATAATCGAACCAACTCAACAACGTAATTACCACCAAAATACTCTAAGCCAACAATACCTCTCAAACGACACACGGTTTACCACCCGATCAGCTTATAAAGAAAATCACTCCCAACAATTTAATAAAAAAACTTTTAATACAAACACTCCTCTATATAATCGATATAATAATACCCAGAAATACACGGAGAGAGAACCCCATATTCAACAAACGACTGTACGACAGCCAAATAACCCGCCTAACGTGGTCATTGTTTGGTAACAAATACTACTTATGAAATTCAACGAAATAATAATTTAGTATATAATATGAATATGATTTGCGATTTCTGTGGCCGAAGAGGTTATACGATTACAGAGTGCTTCCAAAAGCTAAAATGGGATGCTACACAACAGGGAAAATCGCATGTGTCGGGTCCACCAACACCCGCCCGACATTAAATAACAACAAAAATAATAAGAAAATATCTTAGACACCCACTTCCAATTTACCCACTGTCAAACTACCCCTAGATATTGCCCAGAATAAAAACGTAAGCCTAGTAGTAGACACAGGTGCTGAGATATTCCTACTAAAATATGAGGCACTAAAAAAGGATTCCATAATAAACCACCAGCAGAAATGTACACTGCGAACCCCTTTCGGAAAAGGCGTCACCTTGGGAAGTTGCCAAGGAAATTTTAATTTAAAAAATAAACTACCATGTACATTTCAAATAATACAGAATATGCCAGAACTAATTACAGATGGTCTCCTTGGAAACGATTTTCTTTCACAGCATTGCAACATAGCAGACCCAAAGCAACTCTTACAGTTTCCTCGCACGGATACTAACGTACAAGAATTTTCGGTACCCTTTAGTTCGTCCGACACCATCTCTACACGCAAGCAGAAAATAATGATCACCTCTCAGGATTAGTGGACTGGAAAACAGTCGAATACACTGCCTGTGATACCCTAGACTGCCTTACCGTGAGAAATAAAGTCCCACCCACAATTTTATCGGTAAGCTTGGATAAACCCTATAATGTCCTCGCACGGACACAAGGGATGATACTTTTCAAAACCAACTTACAAGAAGACATGTTCTGTTTATCTGAAGAGATAAGCGAAGGAATATTCCTGGCAAACAGTTTACTATACAAAGGAAACCAAATCGCAAATATTGGAATCATAAACACCACGGTAAAACCCTTACACCTTTAAGAACTTAAAAGCTATGTATAAACAAATATAGTTATGTATAAATCTATATATATTACTTTTATTTCTCTTTTACGTAATTACAATAGTTATATTTATTACAATAATATAATTACTAAGTTCAATTGTTATAAATTATTATTATAAATTTTCAATGACTTTTTCAGACTGACTCTTCTATATAAAATCTAACCGAGGCTGAAAGCAAGTTAGCGGAATATAGATAAGAACTTGTTTACTTGTTTACTTGCTTGTTTTCAGCTCAGTTATATTTTGTTAAACTTACTATATATAACACTTAAACTCAAATTATCTCCTTTGAAGGATTATGAAATTGTTTCATTAAAAGATACAGAAGCTCAACTGCATTTAAATCTTAATAATAATTCTAACAACCTATTCGCAAATGGAAATAATCTAAAAAACTCATCTTTAAATTTGAACTCACTAAACGACACCGGCGAACAAAGCGCTCATAACCCGGGTAACAAATCTCCAGCGTCACAATTTTATACTAATAGAGTTAAGAAACCACAAACAACTCCAAATTCTTCTAAACCTCTAAACAACGCTATTATTAAGTCAAATATATATGAATTACCTCCTTCAATCAAACAAAAATTAAACGATGCCTGAAAATCGGCTAAAGATGATAAATCTCAAGCGCCAAGATCCGGCGACAACAAAACTTTAAATACATCTTATAAACCTTCTATAAATAACTCCCTTCAAAATGTAAATCCCAAATCCCGAGTGGCTATCACTAGGTATTAGTAGATCCCAAAGACCAGCCTAAAACTGCAGTTAGTACTAATTATGGACACTATGAATTTCGACGCATGCCATTTGGACTAAAAGGAGCCCCCGCCACATTTCAGAGATTAAATGAACTATGTTTTAACAGGCCTGCAAGGTCTCGAACGTTTCGTCTATTTAGATGATATTGTCATATGTGGCAAAAACCTTGAAGACCATAATAGTAAATTATAAAAAATTTTCGACCGAATGCGGGAAAACAATCCTAAATTGCAACCCGAAAAGTGTCAGTTTCTAAAAAAGGAAATAGTATATCTCGGACATATATGTTCAGGAAAAGGAGCCATTTATTCCAGATTTCTCCAAATTGGTACGCCCATTCATTTTATCTGGACCCCTAAGTGCGAAGAGGCATTTCAGGTAATTAAAAGGTCATTAATCTCACCACCTCTTCTCAAATATCCCAATTTTTCAAAACCTTTTAGCCTCACCACAGACGCCAACAGTGAGACTTTAGGAGCTGTCCTTTCACAGGGGGAGGTCGGAAAGAATCAACCTATAGCCTACGATAGTCGTACCCTCAATAAAGCGGAACGAAATTATTCTACAATCGAAAAAGAACTAGTCCCATAGTGTGGGCTAAAAAAAATTTTCGCTGCTATCTTCAAGGCAGAACTTTTACAGTATACACTTTAAAAGGCGTTTTTAACGTCAAAGATCACACTACCCTTTTAGTTCGGTTTCACCATAAATTATCTAAGCATGATTACACTATCGAATATAAGCCAGGCAAGTATAGCACAAATGCAGATTGATGTGCTCTTCATAATAAATAGAACCATGATGAAGTAATTTATTGATATATTTTCTTTATTGTAAATATGGCAAAATAAATTGCCCGACTTACCTCTATAGGTATAATTGTAACTGTATGTAAAAACGATGGAAGAAATAAAAGAATTGAATGTATTCTAAATAATTAATAAAAGTTTTTGCCTGTTAATCGCAGGTCTTTAGTTTTTCATTAGAATTTTATACACTGACTCTTCTATTAAAATTAATCTTATTTATATCTAAAATTTAACATTAAAAGCTTGAATTTACTTCCTCAGTAAAGTATGTGTTACCTAATTAAATCTAAAAATGCGTATTCTAACAATTAATGTTATATGTTACTAAATATATTTAATATATACACATTTTATTCTTAACCTACTTTTTATTGTCTAACATTACTTTTAGCTTGCATAGTATTATTGTTTTGCATATATTTAACTTACGTAATATTACTGTCATTACTTTTGATTTACATAATATTATTGCTTTTGCATATTTTTAACTTAAATAATATTATTGTCTTCAGTTACTTTTAATTTACAAAATATTATTGTTTTTGCATATTTTTAATATATTTGTCGTTGTATTAATTTTGGATGATTGGTCCATTACAAGATGCTCTAAGTCGAATCCCTCCAAGTGAAACGAATCCAACTGAACCAATATCTCTAGGCGACCCCAATATAAAACACCGAAAATTTAAATCCTTCCCATTCCCCTTCCCCTTCCCTCTTTCACCTTTTAAACAAATTTTTAAATATTTTATAGTAAAAATTTGAAATAATAATTTTGTTGTTGTTTTTCACTTAATTCTACATGGTATTAGGTTGTTATTGTGTATTTCTCGAAGTTTACCATTAATTGATATTGTAGAATTTACTCCTCGTTGACTGATAATTTTATAAGGTCCTTCAAACGGACTTTCATGTTTTCGTCTGTTTCTTTTTCTTAGGTAGACATTGCTTCCTATTTGAAATTTTTTTTGGTTTATATATTGATCCGCATATTGTTTGTTTTTGATTTTTGACTTTTGTAAGAAATTTTTAGCTCTATTTAATGCTCGGTCAAGTCGTAGTTTTAAATAATTGGAATACTTGTCTATATTGTATACAGCATTTATTAATAATAAATAAATTATTATGTCGTCATTTTTTATAGAAGGTATTTTAGCTAGTTTTCCGTAAATTAATTCAAATGGTGTATATCCAGTGACCGTATGCGGGGTCGTATTATAAAAGAAAATATAATATGGTATCCTTGTCTTGAGTCTTCCTTGTTGAAATATAAAAAATATTTATTTAATACTCGATGGTTCCTTTCGATGGATCCAAGGCTTTCATGATGAAAGGGTGTTGACGTTACTTGTTGTATGTTCAGTGTTTCACAGATAGTGTGAAAGATTTCATTCATAAACTCTGTTCCCTTATCAGTTTTGATTGTCTTAAAACATCCATATTTGAGGATAAAATTTTCAAGTAAGGTTTTGCTATGGTAATTGCTTCCTTATTTTCCATTGGGTAAGCCTCCACATATTTAGTTAACTCGCATTGGAGTGTTAGAATATACATATAACCATTCGATAATCGTAATGGACCAATTGTGTCCCTTGAAATAATTTCAAAACTTGAGTTCGGTGTGTTAGTAATTGTTAATGGTTCTTTTGTATACCTTGTTATTTTGTTTTTAACGCAGTTGCTACAGTCATTAATGAAATTTTTTACCATTTTATTAAGGTTCTTCCAAGTATTTTTTGCTTTATTTTTGATATGCACCGTTTGATTCCACAGTGTCCTCCATAGAGTGTCATGTGATATTTTTCATTTGTATAGGATCAGTGATTTTTATTGGTGGATTATATAATAATATCCGTAGAGATGTTTTCAAGTTCTCTGTTTTATATTTTCTTGTAGCTTGTTATAAATTATTTTGAATTTGTTGATGCTTATATAATTAAAAACTTTATCATTATTTTTGAATGATAGCTCTGTTATATTTTTACAATTCATGGTTAATATCAGTTCCTCCAATAACTTTTCTAAGTTTTTTATTAGATTATCGCTGTATTGAAGTGTAATATCTTTTGCAATAATGATTGCCATTTTCATTATGTAATTTTATTATTTCATTTTGTGCTTCATTTATCTTGGTTTTAGCTACTATATTTTTATTAATGCATTCTATACTGTTTTAAGAATTTCTGCATTAGTATTTGTAAATATGATCCTTTTTATGTTTCTGATATCAGAAATTGATGTACATTCCCAGATATAAAGGTGATCATTCTTCATTTTATTGGGTAATATATCATTTTTTAATATTTGTTCATTTTTAAGATCTTTTTCTTTTGATTCCTGTTTATGCAGCATTCCACGAGTCATTACATTTATATTTTTAGGTATCAGAGATTTTAAATGGTTGGTATCAATTTTTATGCGGGATAGAGCGCCTGCGTTTGTATTAGTTTTACCTTGTTTATATTTAATCTCAAAACCATAATCCATTAAATCGAGTCTTATCCTAGTTAGTTTTGATGATGCATTTTTATGACCAAAAAGACTCACTTATGGCCTGTGATCCGTCACAACTGTAAATTTCTTTCCGTATAGGTAAGGTCGGAAGTTATTTATACCCCATTGTATGCCTAATAGTTTCTTCTCGATTATTGGTTTATTTATCTCATGCTTATTAAGAGTTCTGCTTGCGTAGCGAATCTTCTAACTTCATCTGCATTATGTGGTATTGGGTATTTAATAATTGCTTCATGTTTTCTAGGATCAGATTTTATTCCTTCAGCAGTTATCAGATGTCCTAAATAAACGACTTCATGCTGCAAGAAATTAGATTTGCTTGGGTTTAGCTTTAAGTTATATTTTTCAAGTCGGGTAAAGACTTTTTTCAAATTTGCGTTATGGTGATCTAAACTACAACCATTCACGATAATGTCGTCAACATATATGAATGCGCTTGTATCTAATCCACTTAGTGCAATTGAAAGCATTCTTTGAAAACTATTAGTGGATATTTTCAAACCGAATGGTAGTCGTTTGAATTGATAGGGTCCCTTATTGGTTGAAAAGGCTGTTAAATGTCTTGAGCTTTTATCTAGTTCGATCTGGTGGAATGAGCTAGTCATATCAAAAGTTGAAAAATATTTAGCTCTTCCTAGTCTACCCAAAATATCTTCAAGCCTAGTTAAGGGAAATTTATCATTTGTGATATTTTTGTTAAGCAGTCGAAAATCTACTACCAATCTCCACTTCTTATTGTCATTACTGCTTTCTTTTGGAGCGATTAATACAGATGAATTATAAGCACTTACCGAGTTTTCAAGTATATCGTCCCTTTTTATTTTTTGCACTTGGACATTAATCTCTTCTGTTTGTGTATGTGGTAATCTGTAGTTTTTGATATAAACTGGGCTTTCATCCAAACATTTGATATTTTGCTTATAAAAGTTATTCATTGTGAGTTTTTCTCCTTCTAAATGAAAAATATTATGAAATTCTTGGCAGAGTTCTCTTATACTATCCCTTGCTTTGTCCTCAAGTTTACTTAAATTTAGTAGATTTAGTAAAGATTGTTTTCTTTTTTTTACATTAATTTTTGTCAATGGCTTTTGCACCATTATCTTATAATCACTTAGTGGACGAATTGTTGGTGTTAAAATTACTGGTTTATTAAGAGTGTTTATAATTTTTACATGTGCAATTCCTTTAGCTGGTATGATCGCATTCGCTAGAAAAGCACCAGTTTTTATTTTTTGATTGCAAATTACACTGTCCTCAGAAATGTTCAAAGTTATAGCCTGTATGACTTCCGTCCATGCCGGTGTTTTTATTATATCTTTGAATTTGTCGTGCATTGGTAAAATTACTTCTTCACTTTCTATAACTAATGCAATTGTGAAGGTTTCAAAATCTATTTTTGTTAAGTATTTTACAAGAAAATCTCTACCTATGATGCCATCTGTTAAAATAGGTAGGTCATGATTGACGAGATAAAAATCATGTTATACTTCGAATTGTTCATATTGTAGTTTTAAAGTTGTTTTTCCAATGGTTGAATTTCTTTATTTGAGATGCCTGCTATGATGCAGTCAGTATCTTCTTTTAATTTAAAGTTCTTGATACAATTTATTTTACATATTGATATGTCTGCACCAGTATCTATTAAGAATGATATATGTCTTCCAGTGCATTTTTCTATGAAGTATATATAGTTTGTACCGTGATTTCTCAGGGTGTAGATTTTAGTTCTTATAGGGAATTCTCTTCCTTGTCTTGTTCTATTCCTGGGCTGTAATTGTTGCTGGCGTCTTGAAGAAAATTTACTTGATTTCTTCTGTTATTGTTGTATCTAGCACTATAATTATTGTTGTAGTCTCTGTGATTTTGATTATTTCGATTATTTATTTAAATTAAATTTTTTATTAATATTACAATAATAGTTGTGTTGTTCCTAGAATTATTATGGCTTGGGTTTTTGTTTTTATTATAATTATTATGTTTATAGTATCCATTATTATTTATAAGATTGTAATTGTTTCTAAAGTTTTTCTAATATTTAATTTGGTAAATATTGTTGTCTAAATTCGCATTCTCGACTTGGTTTGCTAATGTTGAATGTTTTACATTACGCCGCCTGAAACCTAATTTTCAATTTTTCATTTATTCCATTTTCAAAAATGGTGAGAGCCATCTTATCATTGATCTTACAGATAATATCTCTATGCTCATTTCCCATTTCTTCCATTTGAAATTTATTAAAGATGCTGTTAAAGATAGTACTTTTTCTCCATATTCTTTTACTGGCATGTTAAATTGCTTTAAGTTTGTTAATTGTGATTGAATTTTTATGGGAGTATCATTTGTTTTAAATATTTTTGATTTTATTTTTGAATTCTTCAAAATTTTTTGGGGTTTTTGGGGTTTCTGTTTGGGAGGCTATCGCGTGCCTTCTGAGATAATCGTGCGTTCCATACGAACTCTATTAATTAAACTTTTGCTGTTTCCGATAGTGTATTGTTGTATATTTCTGTTAGTTTTAAGAAATTGTCAATACCTTTAAGATTTCCATTAAATTCGGGTATTATTTTAATTGCAGCTGCTAAATCGAAAGAAGCCATTTTATATTTGGATTTTAAATGATGCGGAATTCCTGACTTTGAGTCTGTACAATTAAATGAATTTTTATAAATTTCTTTTCTTAGTTTATTTAATATTACGTTTAATTTTAAACTTAATTCTTCAAATGTTGATTTAAGTTCCTTTAAATCTTCTTTAGATATTGTATTATTTATAATTTCTTTAAACTTATTTTCAATTTCACTTATTCTTGTTTCTTTATTAAGAACGTATTTTGCAGAAAACTCTCTATTTGGATTCTTAGTGAATAGATCTCGAGTTTAAATTCTTTTTATTTCCCCTAATAATATAAGAGGATCATCCATTTACAATTAAAAGAAATATATAATTTTAAACTTTAGTTATATTAATTACATTTTTTTTTACTTCTTTACTTATTTTTTTGTATACATGTTTTTTTATATAATAGGCAGAAGCTTGTTGTATATCCGTTTCCTTCATTGGTTGCAGATCCCGCTGCTGATTGAATCACAATTACTTCTTATTTTGTCTGTGATGATCCCATTTAAAGTTGTTTTGTATTCTTTTTTTATAGATTTTTGCTGATTTTCTTCCTTGTTCAGCTGCTCTACATTGGTTTATGTCATCCAGTATACTTTTTTTGCAGATTTTATCAGTTGTAGTTGTCAGCTGTTCATATAGCTGTGCTATGTGACGTCTTATTCTAACGGCTACTCCTCTACGTTTTTTCTTTTTGATGATATGTTTTTTAGTTGCACTGTTGTGGATCCTATCATGTATTATCTCTTTTTCCTTCCTCAGTTAAATCCTTTTTCTGTATTCCTCAATTGTAATTGGACGAGGACCAGCAGTTGGATTTTCTCTCAAAACTTCCTTTAAAGGTTTGATCGGCAGAATCGCCATGATGTGCTCTTCGTAATAAATAGAATCCTTGTGAGGTAATTTATTGATATATTTTCTTTATTTTAAATATGAAAAAATATATTGCCGGACTTATCTTTATAGGTATAATTAGCGTGCTACGCGAGTATGTAAAAACGATGAAATAAATAAAAGAATTGAATGTATTCTTAATAATTAATAAAAGTTTTTGCCTGTGAATGGCAGTTCTTTAGTTCTTTATTAGAATTTTATACACTGGCTCTTCTATTAAAATTAATCTTATTTATATCTAAAATTTAACATTAAAACCTTGAATTTACTTCCTCAGTAAAGTATGTGTTACCTAATTAAATCTACAAATGCTTATTCTTAAAATTAATATTATATGTTACTTAACATATTTAATATATACACATTTTATTCTTAACCTATTTTTTATTGTCTTACATTACTTTTAGCTTACATAGTATTATTGTTTTGTATATTTTTAACTTACGTCATATTATTGTCATATACAAGCTTACATAATATTATTGCTTTTGCATATTTTTAACTTACATAATATTATTGTTAATTTTAATTTACAAAATATTATTTTTTTTGCATATTTTTAATATATTTGTCATTGTATTGATTTTGGATGATTGGTCCATTACAAGATGCTCTAAGTCGAATCCCTCCAAGTGAAACGAATCCAACTGAACCAATATCTCTAGGCGACCCAGTATTACCCAATATAAAACACCGAAAATTTAAATCTTTAAACATTATCACTAGGTCACAAGCCAAAAGAGTGCAAAATAAATCAACTACTGTGAAAGAACCTATTGAAAACCCTATAAACAACTTTAACTCCCACCCGGAAGATGTACAATCATCTCAAAAGAAAACAACCCTCTCTGAACTTCATGATGAAATGATGATCATATCCCCAACACCAGCAGAATCAAATAAAACAAAGTAAGTAGAAATTATAACAAACCCCAACGAGGTAAAAACAATCTTAAAAGATTGTCACGATTCCTTTTTCGGAGGACACCAAAGTGTTCTTAAAACTTATAAACGTATTCGTCGTAATGGTGGAAATCCATGTTTCACGACATAAAATCATGTATTAAAAGGTGTAAAAAATGTCAAACCATGGAAATCTCTCGGCTTACTAAAATGCCCATGGTAATTACAGATATTGCTGAAAAACCCCTTGACAAAATTTATTTAGACGTTGTTGGTCCCCTCGAAGAAACAGATTCTGGTAATAAATACATTTCAACCTTCCAAGATAATCTCACTAAATTTGTTGACTGATATGCCATCCCAAACGCAGAAGCGCAAACTATTGCTCAAATATTCTTTGATCAAATAATTACTCGTTATCGAATGCCTAAACAAATTGTCACCGATCAAAGTGCAAATTTTCTCAGTGAATTCTTTAAAGGTGTTTGTAAATTGTTGAAAATCAAAAAACTTCCAACCTCAGCGTACCATCCCAAATCAAATGGTGCACTAGAGCGTGCTCATCGTCACCCCATAGAATATCTACGTACTATAATAGATGAAAATCCCAAAACTTGGGATCAATTCTTGCGCCCAGCCGCATTCGTATACAACAATAGTATACATGAAGGTACCTAATTAACCCCCATGGATTGTTTATTTGGATTTACTGCCTTCAAATCTAAAGCATGAACCCGATCCTATTTACAATCACGAGAGTTATTATCATATACTTAAATATAAATTACAAAAATCATATAAACTAGCACGAAGAAATACTTTAGCCAGCAAAAATAAATCGAAAGAATATTACGACAAAAATTTACAACCAAACACATTTCATATTGGCGTCAAGGTACTGCTAAAAAATGAGAGTAAAAAGCATAAACTCTCTCAAATCTGGATTGGACCTTACACTGTAGTTGAAGTCCCAGGCGAAGTAAATACGTCCATTAAAATAGGAAAGCGAACCGTCACGGTTCACAACAACCGTCTCAAACGCTTTTACGAATAAATACTCAAGACATAACAAAAATGGCGCAACCTTTTAGGAATAAATACTTAAATCTTAAACTGAAACTAAACTCCTCCAAAATTTACTTTCTTTTTCGAATCGGTTCTAAAACAAAAATACTCGCAAACTTACACCATAACCCTATAGTAAATCTTAAACAACATTCATTTCTATTCGCAAACGAATTGAAATAGAGTGGAAAAAGTCCTTGCAAACTGGAGATGTAGATACTGGTGGTTAACTGGGAGTTAACCTAACAGCTAACCATTAAGTGTCAATAGTATGGCTAGCATCTCCAATTATACAAACCCAAAACACATGATATCAACTCCTATAATAACTTCTAAACACAAATAACACAAAATTGGTGCAGTCTTGTTTAAACTCAAACCCCAGAAGGACCTGGGATTCTAGAGTAGGCCTTCAGTACACCTCACCTGTCGTACGAGGCTACTAAGAGAATTCTTTTTTCTGTTTGACCTCTTTTCTGTTTCTTTTCCTAAATTTTTAAATTTCTTGGCCTTATCACACCTTAACTGTTATGCCTTTTTACCTGCTAAGATTTAACATTCTTTACTTCAAACCAAGTTTGAAAAATTAATCTTTAATTCATGATATTTTTCTTTTTTCTCTTGATATTGTTTTAATATTCTAGCTATTTTGATTCCCTCGCCACTCTTTTTAGAGAATCCCTCACTAACCGCAGGGAATCTCTTCCACAAGGGGGGAAGGTATGTTATGTAAGCGATATATGTACCCTGATTTAACGCAATTTTACTATCAATTACCTAATAACTAATCTGTCTTTGTTCGTACCAATTCCTACACTTTATATGCAAAACTATTTAAATGAAAATGAATTTTGTATAAATTAATATAAGCTTAAATCTGAAATAAATATATTTTGTATGAATTCATTAACAATGTTAATAATAATAATAATAATGATAATACATAATATATATTAAATAAATATATATACATATATATATTGGTACATATACTAAAAATTGGTAGATGTGCCTACAATAGAATTATATAATTAGGATTTTGTCTAGACTTAAGATCTATTGAAAGTTTAGGTTTAATTTAGGTTTAAGTCTAAGGTTAAGTATAAAGATTTACAAGGTACAAAGTCCCATGAACTAAAAGAAAATTGCATAGTGCAGAAAAATTATTATTAAATAAAAAAAAAACAATAAAAGCAATATTGTTTTGTAGTTATAGCAAAAAATAATATTGCATTATATAAAAATTTAAATTGCATGATAGAAAAAAAAAAGTACTATAAAAGAAAGTACTTTTCTTTAGAATAGGGAGTGTTTGTAAAACTTTTAAAGAAGGTGGAACCGCTACTGTAAGACCGGCCGATATTGGCCAAGACTTTACAAGCAGAGTTGATCTTCTTGTTACAATTAAAGAATAAAACTAAACTTAGATAAATTACGCGATTTGTGTACTTTTAAAAAGAAACTTAGTGAAATTTCTTGCATTATACTTAGAATAATTTTTTTCATTAAATGCCATAGCATATTTATTTTAAACAAAATACAGAATAATTTTACAACAAAAGTATAAACAAAAAAAAAAGAAAAGGGGGACTTAGAATAATTTTCAATAATAAAAAGTTTTATAAAACCACTTGGAATATTTTTTTAAAATAAAAGACAGAATATTTTTAAAGTAAAAGTGAAAAAAAAGACTTGTTTAGGGCAAAGCCTTCTTTGTTCATTTCTCTTACCGGTTACTACGAAAACAGTTAAGCCCGCCAGATACTAGCCAAAACTTTAACTGTTGGACCATAAGAGCTGAGATACTACGAAAGCAATTAAGACCGGGCAACCCTGGCCAAAACTTGAATAGCTATTCTCAGTCAAAAACCGAAATCATTGTTTAATTTAATTAAAAAGTCCAGTAACGTATACTATCATTTCCATCAACTGACAAAAGACAACCCTTGTTATAAATAATACAACACGGGTATTAACATTGGTGGTTGAATCCCCCAAGCTGGGTTTCTGGAGTTGAAGTCCCCGCCCCAGATAAAAAGATCAGTTGTGGAGTAGATTATCAGAAGTTCATTTAAATCATGGATTATATCGGGTTTCGATCTGACAGGAAGATATACAGAAGCTAAGGATATACTAAGCGTTGAGTTGTTGATGTAGATAGATGACCTAATCAGCGTGGCAGAGATATAGGTAGGAGAGAAAGGAATAGATTTTGCAGTTACACAGTGATTTGAAAGAATGGCAGTGCCCCGAGCACTGTCATTGCGATAGACTTTTTATTCTTCAATACTGAGTTTATGGTTTGATGACAAACATATTTCAGAAAGGAAAGTGGCAAATGGGTTTTTATGTTTGATGAAACTTTGGGGGAAAATTCTACCATCTATAGCAAGGATGGCGAACCAATGGCACGCAACAGAATATTTTGGGCACGTCACTGATCACAAAATTCATAATTACTTCATAGTTACATGACACAAACTCCTCTAGTGATCTGTCACCAACTGTCTCAATTCAATTTTCTATTTCCCATTCATGCAAAGACGAAAAAAAACGGGGAAAACAAAAAGGCAAAAGCAAAAATAACCTTGCAAGTGTCAATGTGCTCCTAAACACCCCAGGTTTTATTATCAGTTTTTGTAACTATCATCACAGGCGCATCAAAACTAAGCGACACGGTGGCGCCGTGTTATGTAAAAATCAGGCCTAACTGGATTTAACCCAACTTCAATACCAATTTGTCGTTATTTTGCACCAAACCCTACCTTTCTATTTGCTAAAATACCTAAATCAGGCATTTTTTTTGTAGTAACTTTCACAATTTTACCCAAACCTTCTTAAATCTACCCGTTTTCACTTAATCTATCCAGTTTTGCATCAAATCACCATCTCTATCTCGCCAAATACACCAATTCTCATAAACTTACCAAAACCACACTAAATTGATGCAAACCATTTCTAAAACTCTGAAAAATCTAAAAATGCTCCGATTTGGCCCATTCAAATTTGTTTCAACCCCATTTTAACCCTAAAACACGAATATATAAAAATTACCCCGATTGGCTCCATTTCACTACCCTGTAATTAATTAAAAATTACCCTAAATAAAATTCATTAAACTTACTTTTTTTTGTTGTTGTTTGCAACTTTGTTGCAGACAATTTTATTCCAGCGGAAATGCTGAGAAATGTTTATGCGATTGACACTTGAGTCGATCACATAAACATTCCTTTTTAAAATATTTAGGCCACATGTTTTTGTTTGCCCTTTTCTGCTTATCGACACTTGAGCCGGCTCAAGTGAGTGAGGTCCGTTTCGAGTCATATTTTTTTGAATCTTTGATAAAAAGAATAATTAAGGAAAAATTAAATTAAGTTTTCCTAAAACATATAATTAAAAAGTTTTTGACATTAAAAACAAAAATTGACCAAAAGATTATATATTTTGTAAAAGTTAAAAAAGAAAGTAAATTTTACTGTTAAATAAAATAAAAGGTTTTGTGAGTTGTATATTTTGGACAAAAAATTAAATTAAAAAAGAAAATTAGAAAGTTTTTGAAATTAAAAACAAAACTTGACCAAAAGATTATATATTTGGTAAAAGTTAAAAAAGAAAGAAAATTTTACTGTTAAATAAAATAAAAGGATTTGTGAATTGTAAATTTTGGACGAAAAATTAAATTAAGTTTTCTTAAGAAATAAAATTAAAAGGTTTTTGAAATTAAAAACAAAAATTGACTAAAAGATTATATATTTTTGATAAAAGTTAAAAAAGAAATTAAAATTTACTGGTTAGTAAAAATTATAGGGGATCCCGGATACATTTATGATTTTCATATTTATCCTACTGCAAATCTAAATGTTGCTCACATTTTTGTTAACGTATGTTACGAGAAAGACCTTCCCCTATATCAAAACTTAACAATATCAAATATATTTACAAAGACGAGAAAGTACTTGAGATCAAGGATTATCATCCTATAGGGCATTGTTCAAACGACTTGTTGATACAATCTACAGACTTTTCAATAAAAAATATATATAAAATAACTCCATATATCTCCTATACTAAAATATAACAGCCGTGTCAATTCAGAAAAAATCAGAAATATTCTTATGGGTTATGACATGATTAGTTAGTAAAGGTGACAAGGCGGTGTATGTTTTATATTCTGGAACAGTGGTATGTAGAACATCGTATGTGAAAAGGCATTTTGAAACAAATCAATAATCCGTTAGTCAAAAAAGCGAACCAGAGCAAAAAGAATTAATTGCAAGTGCATTGAAAGACAGAAATAAACAGTCAACATCTATGATTAAATATGTTCGCAAAAATTGTCTTACGAGTGCGGCAAGTTACGCAGCTGCAAATCTCATTGCTCGGCATAGTAAACCTTTTCAAGAGGGAAGTCTGATTAGCATGCGCGCCCTCTCTTTTTGATGATTTCGATAACAAAAATAAGATAATTCAGCGCATCAAATATACTCCTTTTTTCAGAAACTCAATAAAAGGAAGAATCTTCAAACTGGCCGAAAATGTAACAGATCAACAAAAAATTATCAATTCAATTTCAAAGAATTATCGGAAATACTCAAGTTTATTATGTACCCTGATATAACGTCATTTGATAAACTGAATTGGTCCCAATTCGATTGGTTGGACATCGAAAAATTTGAAATGCAGCTGATTGATTTCCAGTCTAGTTCAATATGGATTCAAAAACTTATTGAAACAAGGAAATAGTTAAAACTAATTGAAACAAAAAGATTGACAAGTAATATAAGTGAAAATGCTAATAACAAAATTTTGGAGGCATGGAATGCGTTACACATTTAATTGTTTGAAGAAGCTGGCTCATGCTATTTTAACAATATTTTCATCAATATTATTTTCATTATTTTCAGAGATGAATAGCATTAAAGATTCGTTTAGAAACCGTTTGACAGATGACTCCAGTTCAGCATGCATTCTGCTAAAAGTAACATCTTACAACCCTAACATATGTTATTTGTCATCTAATCTGCAACAACAGAAATCACACTAATTTTACTTTAATTTAATTACGTGTATAATTGGAACATTGCAAAATATTCCTATTTTTTTGAAGTAAATAAAGAGTTTTGAGTTGATAGTATTTATTATTATTATTTTCCCAACTATCACAAAGTCAAAATTATTTGATGGCACGTCTATGATCTCATCAACCCTTTCACGACCAGAGGAAGTATTTTTACCAATTTTAAAATTGTTGAGTTTGCTTTTTACTAAAACCTTGTCTACATTCCTATAACAAAAAGTCTAGGTAAATATTTCCCATGAAATTCCAAAAAAATTAAATAATTTTTATATGATTTTTATTTGTTTTACATCTAAGTAAACTAAAATAAACAGTAACAGATTAATATTTCCTCCAAGAATCCTTATTCCTGAAAGGGTTAAACATTTCTTTAGAAAAATGGCACGTTGATACGTAAAGGTACGCCGTCCCTGATCTATAGCAATTAGAGAGTTTGCCTTGATTGATATAATTTTGAAATTAATGTCCATGTGGTGAGTGTGGCTGAGTTCTGAAATGAATCAATGCCGCAACAATGCAATGTCATGAACTCGTAAATGCTAAAATGCAAATCTGATACAATGTCTTGAGTTCGAAAACTTTTACAATTGGATTAGATGCACATGAATCACGCAATAAGTTTATCAAATTTTTTGTTGATGTAATGCAAAAAGTATCTAGAAAATTATACTGCAATGCATCAATGCATTTCAGAACTCAGCCTGTGTTTCGTTACTAGAGAGCTTGACTAAGAATTCAAACATGACGGCCATTCTATTCATTTTTCCTGTTATTGTTTTAAACGTATTAAGGAATTCTGCGATATTCCGGAAAAAATCCCACAACTTAAGGCCAAAAAGAGATTCGAACTCCTTGATGAGTTTCTGGATAGGATTATTAACTAATAGTTCAGTAGTTTTCAGGAGAGTTGAGTTTAAGATGGATTGATCATCAACCCGAGGGGCCTTCTCTTTTACCGCGTTGACGTACGAATTCAACTTAGTATCGGCTTTATGGAGAAAAACGTCATTTATGAGAGCCTTATTGTTCCATTGGGCTTCGAGCCTATCTTTTGCTGACTATTGTTTGCTTTTATAGTTGAGGTATTCGGGAAGTTCGGAGGAGCTGGCAGCGTGACAAGTTCATTTTCAGTTGGCGCATTTAAGTATAATACCGCGACTTGTGGGCGATAGATCATTTCTCCCAGTGAGGCGGGAGCCAGTGTCATGTGGATCAGCCCAGAACATACATTTTTCTACATCACAACAATAATTTGCTGTGTGTCCGAAACTTTGACAGCCATAACATCTCGTTACATTTCTTTTTACAACCTTCTCCCATTTAATACGTTGGTGCAAGATAGTATTTACCTTAGTGAGGGGCTCTACCTTCTGACCTTGTCCAAGCTGTACTAAAAATGCATTGATTTTATAGTTAAGTCCACGGGATCTGGGTGTAGAGAAGTTTGTTATTTTCGCAATTTCTATGTCCGGACACTGGGCTTTTATCTCCTCAGAAATGTCATCAATAGATTCATCAGCATTTATGCCCTTTAACAGTATAGAAGCTCAACTTGGTGTCTACACTAGCGACCAGCGACCGCTATTTTGTAGACGAACAGAGGCAAGTTTAAAATCAGAAGTATATTGACTGCAATAATTATTTGATATTTTGGTTGGAAATATGTTTATGCTTTCTAACTAATTCATTTTCACATTGACTTGAAGTGAATTCCATATATCTCGTTTCTAGAAGACTTAGCAACTTGCTGGGGAGTTGCTAATTAGTTTGAATTCACTAGTGAGGACTGATTCACTTGAAATGAATTACTAGTGGACTCATCAGCAAATCGCAATGTGAATCGCAGTTTTGGAGATTGGTGTAATAGAAAGTGTGAAATAGAAGGATGTAACAATGTCGCTGGAATACGTTGTGGTTGATATAAAAAGTATAAAGATGCTTCAAACATGAGATTCGTTTTCTCAAAAACTACTGGACTAAATTAAGTCACATCATGACTTAGATCTGAAAGGAGTTTGAGCGAAGTCGGTCCAGCCGTTCGTTTTTTATGGGCAAAAAACTAATGTTCTCAAGCATGGAACAAAAATTTTTGAAATTTCGTTATTAAACGTTATTCGTTATTAATTCGAGGTATCGGAACATTAAAAAAAGTTTTTTTTCTCAAGAGAAGTTGCTTGTGCGGTACCTGCTGCCGGACGTATTTTTTAAATTGTAGTTTTTAAAAATTATGTATGAATTAATGAAAGTTTAAGTTTCTATTATTATTAAATTTTATTTAGTTTTAAATATCATGACATAAATATCATTAAGTTTTATTTACTTTTAAATATCAAAAACAAAATATACATAATTTGAGTTCACAGTTAATAGGTTATGCTATACTTAAGTTATTATTAAGTTTGAATTTGTTTTATATTTGTTATAATTATTGTCACAATTAATTAATCACAATTAAGGCTATTTTAAAATTTTATTATTATTATTAGTTTTGAACAGTTTTACAAGCACATAATTGTATTCACAATATTTTCACTATATTCTTTTGAAGTTCAAATGAAATTATATTTAGAAATGCTTATGCCCTGATCATAAACATATATAAATAACTGACGGCACATATACACGCACTAAAGAAATAAAATTTTCATTTATTTGAAATATTAAAATTTCAAACACAAGCAACATTTTTATTGAAGTAAAATGAAAGTTTCATCTTTCTACAACAATAACTATGTCACGACAATGAACACTTACTTGAAGAATCCGCGGCGAATCAGGCTGACAGCAGTGGGCTGCTGACAGGTTGGCATAAGAGGGGGGTGCATTTGATCAGCATTTGCCGAAAAAATTACAACACCTCTACTTCTCGCCTCAGAACTGCTATAATTCCGCCCCTAATTCTGCTATTCAAAACGCTGATCTAGACACAGCGTTAGAAGTTTTAAAACTTTTAAAAATTTGTGAAACACACCCATATATTAACTGGAATGGGTTTTTTTAATCACCCAGCGGGAAAAAGAATGATTCCTCAATGCATTCGTAATCCATCCCTGGGAAGCTATGAATCGATTCTCTTTTCATCTAATCATAGCAAATTTTAACCAAAGCATGATCGCAGTGGGAATCACTTACTAACACATGTAAGAAAACTGCGTTAGTATTGTACCGGTCATATATGAGCTGTTATACCTTTATAAAGTGTTATATTTTATATTTCATTAATAAAAGAGGGATGGATATATAACACATAGTGATGAAGCAGCATATATGCTATATAATCACATGTGTTATATATCCATCCTTCTTTCACTTAAGTGTAAGTCTGAAAATAAATACATAATTAACAAAATAATTAAAAATGGAATTAGTAAAACATAGTTTATAATTAAATATTTTATTTATTCAACACTATTCACTATTGAGCAATTTATTTAATAAATTTTAAAATCAATACAAAACTTAACCTAAAATTATTAACTATTAAACTTATTATCTATGAAACTTATTTAACTATGATTTTATTACAAATTAACTAAATCATTTATTGACAATAATATATTCAATTAAATTAAACAAACATAGTTTCCTTAAGATATACCTAATTTTTTAACACAACACCACATAACACGCGTACTTTCCGAAATGTCAACACATTTTAATCACACTCTTTATAGTTATCATACGAGTTATATTTTTATTTATTTTTTAGTAATAAAAAATCTTATTCTTTATAATAATTAAGTTTTATTATTTAAAATTACAGAACTTACAAAAGTTTATGAAACTTACAAGACTTTAAACAAATTACACAACTTAACTAGAACTCTGATTGGAACTGACTGTCTTAGTCTGATTTTAAGCAAGTATTTATATTTAGGATCCTTTTTCGTTATTTTAATTTATGACTTTTTATATTTATGTTTGTTTCTTTAAATCTGAATTGCAACCAAATGTCAAGTGGTTACATTTTGTCCACATTGGATGATCAAGAAATCTTTTGTACTCAAGGGTTTAAAGTGACCAAATGTCAAGTGGTTACATTTGGTCTATATTATTAAAAACAAAAGAATTTAAGGGACACTTGGTCCATTTGGGTGGTCAAGATGCAATGTTTTCTTATCTGGAAAACATAAAATATTTAATTTATGAGGTGAAAGTTGATATGTAACTCTCCCTTCGTTAGAGTGAGAATTCTCCTGAATTCGGTTAAAGATTTTGACTTTGGCATTTTGTTTTTTTTTTTTTTTTTTTATTTGATTTGAAGAAAAAATATATTATTGTCATTATAATTACAAGGAGAGTTGACAAACTTATAGCTATTCCTGAATATATAGGTATTTTATGATATTTCAGTTCCTTAATTTCCTTAATATTACTTTTTTTGTTCTTGTATAATTTCGTCAAAAGACACAGTATTGTTTTTTTTTTTTTTTATAGTTTATAATCTTAATTAGGTATTATATATATATATATTTTATTTCTTTAACATTATTATAGTAAGTTTTATTTTCTATATTAATAATACAATCATAAAATTTTACAAAATAATTTCCATTTAAAACATACATATTTTCTTTCATCACAAGTGGAATTTAGGTGTGTGTTATTCGCTAATTGTATTATAAATCCATTATTATTAATGTTGTAAATTTCTTTGTTATAATTTTGTATATTTTCACAATTTTTGTTTAATGTGCAATGTTTTAATTTATTCAATTGACATAAAGCCTTATTTTTACTATATTCATAATATTTTCCTTTATACTCTAATGTTTCTGTGATTGGGGAATTTATTAAGTTGCATGATTTCATATTAGCTATTGGTAAAATAATTTTTTTTTTATTTACTTATATCATTTTGAATGGTATTTTACTTAGAAATAATAGTGTATGATCATTTGTTTTGGCAAAACCTATTTTTAGAATCTTAATTTTATTGGAATCTATTTTGTAATTCATTACTTCATCGTGAGTCAATAAAGAGGGGTGTATGATGTTGGTATTGGAAAGTATTATGTTGTCTTGTAAGTCGCTTATTAATTTGTCTGTTTCTTGTATTATAGTGTAGCCTAAATTAGACTCTATTTTCTCCACTTGGAGGTGAGCTGTTGTTATTGGTAGTAACATTAGTATCAGCAAGACCATCATTTGGGTCTGAAAATTTAAGGGGACGTTTGATATTTGAATGGTGTACGTTGAATAAATTGTATTTTCTAAATTTGGGTTCTTCCTTATGTCTTAAAGCTTTATAATTCTTTATGTAACCTATTTTTCTAGTTTCTTCATATGTTTCTCTATTTTTATTATGTTTTTCTAATCTCTTTGACTGGGCATTTACTAAGTTATTGTATATCTCTTCAGCTGAGACTATTCCTTCTTCTGCTTTTGATGGCGTAGTTTTTGTTGAAGAATGATATTGGTTATTGTAATACTTTATAGCGTCCAGCATTTGAAGTCTTATTGGGTTTGGTTGGTCTAAATTCAGAATACGTAATTTCTCACCAATGGTATTATTCAGTCTCTCTATATCTGAATTTCCTGTATGGCTGTTTGGTTTTACCAAATGTAATTCTACATTTTCTTTACTTAGAAATTCTTTAACGTGAACATATTTAAATTCATTATCAGCTACCAATCTCTGTGGTTTCTTATGGTTAAAATACATTTTTAATTTTTCTATAATTTCGGTATGATTTCTATGATCTACTGGGTAAGCGGTTGCAAATTTGCTGAATTTGTCGATGAAAATCATAAATGTCTGTTTTCTGTTAGTGTATGTATCTACATGTACTATTTGGTTTTTCCTTGTAGGAATTTCGGTTTTTTGAAATTTCGGTTTAATTGGTTTTCTATCATACTTTCCACTTTTACATATATCGCAGTTATTAGTGATTTTATTGATGATTAATTTCAGGTTTTTATTATATATTTTTGTTTTAAGGTATTCATAAAGGGCAATTATACCAGGATGTTTCTGTTCTTTGTGTTGTATGGAGACAATTTTAATTAATTCTTCTTCTGTTTTGATATCTTGAGCGAAGTAGGAACATTTTATAAATTTAGTGTTAGGAAATTCTTTAATTAATGTTTGTTGGAAGCGATTAAAATCATGATCGCTTATATGTGTATAGATAGCAACTTTATTTTCCGTTATATAGGTTTTTAAAGTGTTGACCAAATTTTCAGATGATATACCAGGATTTATATATATTCTTTGGTTTCCTAATATCTGTTCGAATTCTTTTGTAAAGTTGTCTGTGATAATAATTTGAGTTTTAAATCTATTTACTATTGTATCTAATATAGGAATGTGATCTTCTTGTTCTTCTTCTTGTGAGTGGATGGTTGGTCGAAGAAAGGTATTATCCTGTTCATTGTTATTGGTATTTTCTTCTGAATCTGAAGCTTTTATTTCTTCATTATGATTACTTGTTTTAGTTAGCTTATTAATTTCATGTTCCTCTGTATTAATTCGACTAAGAAAGTCAGCGATTTTATTTTCTTTACCCTTTAAGTATTCAATTTTTATATTGTATTCGCCTAAAGACAAAATCCATCGTTGTAATCTTGGGTTTAAATCCTTACCCAAATATTTGGTGTGAAGCCATTTTAAAGCTTGGTGGTCTGTTCGGAGTTCAAAACATTTACCATAAATATATGGCCGGAAATATTTTATTGCCCATATCACTGCTAAAAGTTCCTTTTCTGTTGTGCTGTATCTTATTTCATGAGTGTTTAGGGTTCTACTAGCATAGGCAACTGGGTGATTGTCTTGGAGTAACACGGCACCTAGTGCAAATTGACTTGCATCTGTCTGAAGCACAAAGGATTTATCAAAATCCGGATATTTAAGTATGGGATGTGAAGTGATTAGAATTTTTAATTGTTCGAAAGCATTAATATAAGAAGGGTCAAGTTTATTAATTTGAGTGTTTTTCTTCAAATACTTAGTTAGAGGCTTGGCTATTTGGGCATAATCTTTGATAAATTTTCTGTAATAGCCTGTAATACCTAGAAAGGATTTTATCTGTTTTTGTGTTGTTGGAAGTTTTAATTCAACTATATCTTGGATTTTCTTTGGATTAGGCCTTATTCCATTTGTTGTTAGTACATGTCCTAAATATTCAGTTTCTTTACAAAAGAAATTACATTTATCTATTTGTATTTTTAGGTTTGCGTTTCGAAGTTTGCTAAATATTTTATTAATATTGATCACATGTTCTTGAATGGATGTGCTGAAGATCAGTATATCATCCAAATACACTACGCAAATTTTATTAATGTACTCCCGAAGTAAGGAATTCATCAACCTTTGGAAGGTTGCTGGTGCGTTCTTCAAGCCAAAGGGCATACGAATGTATTCGTAGTGTCCAAATGGTGTTGAAAAAGCTGTTTTTTTTCTATCTTCTTTGCTGACAAGGATTTGGTGGAAGCCTTTCGCTAAATCTATAGTACTGAAATATTGTGCTTTTCCCAATTTATCTAGAATATTGTCGATGTTAGGAATAGGGAATTTATCGTCAATAGTAATTTCATTAAGTTTTCTGTAGTCGATGACTATTCGCCATTTCTTTTTATTAGAGTTATCTGCTTTTTTGGGAACAATCCAAAGGGGAGAATTGTATGGGGAATTTGATTCTTTAATTATTCCCTGCTTCAGCATGTCCTTTATTTGACTTTCGATCTCTTTTTCGTGGACTTGTGGGTAACGATAGATTTTACAATAAATGGGGTTATCATTTTTTAATCTAATGTAATGTTGAATTTCATGTGTAAAACTTAAGTTTTCACCTTCGGCAAAAAATAGATCATTATTTTTAAGTAGCAATTTTTTCAACACGAATTTTTCTTCAGTATTAAGATGATCTTGATTAATCCGATTTAGTATTTCTTCTTTAGTGTCGTTTACTGGTTCAAGGTGATTTGCTTGAGCAATTTCACTTGGGTATTTAATGTCTTCGAAGGGAATTTTTATTTCGGCAAAAATTTCTAAGTAACGATTGTATGTATCTATTCTTGATTCAAAAGCGGTCAAGAAGTTTATACTTATTATTGCATCGTATTTTCTACTCTTGAGAGGAAAAATTTTCCATTCTAATGTTCCTGTCTTTTTCAGTTCGTCTGGTATTGGGGTGATTATTTTTTGTGTTATGCGATTTGGTCCTCCTAATGAGTTATATGTAAGGGGTTTTTGTAAGTTTAAGATATCATAAGGTAACAAATTTGGTTTAATTAAGCTAGTATCCGATCCTGTATCAAGTAAGCACTTTATACTTATTTTTCCGAAAGTTAATTTTATGATTGGTAGTTTGTTTTCCGAGGCTCGTTTGTAAAATTTACCTCTTGATCTAGTTCAGAATCTTTGTATATATTATCAACTTCCATGTATTCTAAGTGGTTGTTGTTATTTCTGTACTGTTCTGATCTGTTTTGTGTAGATATTTGGGGTTTGTATCGTCCTGATCTGTCTTGTGTAGGTATTGGTTGTTTGTATTGCCCAGAATTTCTGTTATAGCTATTATTAGTTCGATAAAAGTTCGGTTTTGATTGGTTATAAAAATTGGATGAATTATGAATAAGAGATGAGTTATACTTATTTATTTGAGCATCATTATTAAAATTATTTTTAAAATTTGTTTGTTTTATTTGTGATTTATTTCCTAATTTATGATCTCTGTGAATTCGAAATTGGGGTTTAATCATTTCATTGCTATAATACGCCTCTGATTGACAGAGAGAATTGTCTAACTCAAATAAAGTTTTATTTTGATCAATTTGAACTTGTAATATAGGAATTACTTTTAATTTAAGGATTTGCACTAATTCTTTGTCAATTGATTCATATGTGAATACATCTTCATTGTCAAAGTCACAGATTTCACTAGCTTCTGACTTAATACTACTTAGCCTATTAAATAAGTCTTTTAAATTATATACCTTTAATTCCTTTGCGTAAAATAACAGTTGGTGAACGGTTTGTTTTGGGCGAAATTTCAGCATTAATGTTTCTGTTACTGATGCCCAGGTTCTTCGATGCTCCGGTATTTCCAGAATAAAATTTCTTGCCTTTCCGATGATTTTATTATTATAGGTTTTCCTGAGACAGTATTGTTTAAGTTGAGTGTTGTTCTCTCCGCATAATGATTCAGCATCTTCAACAGATTTTAAAAACGACTTTAATTTATATGAGTCGTCTCCTGAAAACGGGGTGATCTCACTAAAATTTCTAATAATTTGATCGGCACTTAGTTCAAATTTAGTTGGATTGGTTTTATTGATTTTTTCCTCTTGTAGAGCCAATTGTTGAGTAAGCAGAGTCACTTGAGCAGTTAACTGTTCAATAGTAGCCATGTTTCGATTTGAATCGAAAATTTTACTTCGTTTGTCACTTTTAAAAAAAATTTTCGTTTTTCTCACTACGATTCGTTTCACTGGATCCTTTTGTTTTTACAAAGGATCCTACCGACTGCGCCAGTTATATTTTTATTTATTTTTTAGTAATAAAAAATCTTATTCTTTATAATAATTAAGTTTTATTATTTAAAATTACAGAACTTACAAAAGTTTATGAAACTTACAAGACTTTAAACAAATTACACAACTTAACTAGAACTCTGATTGGAACTGACTGTCTTAGTCTGATTTTAAGCAAGTATTTATATTTAGGATCCTTTTTCGTTATTTTAATTTATGACTTTTTATATTTATGTTTGTTTCTTTAAATCTGAATTGCAACCAAATGTCAAGTGGTTACATTTTGTCCACATTGGATGATCAAGAAATCTTTTGTACTCAAGGGTTTAAAGTGACCAAATGTCAAGTGGTTACATTTGGTCTATATTATTAAAAACAAAAGAATTTAAGGGACACTTGGTCTATTTGGGTGGTCAAGATGCAATGTTTTCTTATCTGGAAAACATAAAATATTTAATTTATGAGGTGAAAGTTGATATGTAACTTACGTGTGATAACTTTAAATGTGTTAGGTTTATAGGGTTGAGTATATGCCTATAAGATATATAAAATACATGAATTGCTTACCCCTGCATTCTGTAGAATCAAATATGAAGCGATTCATCTATGATTCTTTTAGCTTCTGATTCCAAATTTCCCGTTGGGCAACCCACTTGGGTTAGTTTAACCCAGGGAAGTGTTCATAAGCTAAACGAAAGCTATGTCGAATGTCAAGTTAGCTGCCAATTTTTGTTTCGGTAAAATTTTTGTTTGCAGTTATTATTTACAATTTGTATTAAATGATTTATTATTGAGCTGCCTTTTTCCGGCAGCTCTTCAATTAAGTCATTAAAATTATATTTTTCTGAGAGGTTTATTTGGACAGTATTCGTGTCCGTCGAACACGTCGCAGGCGGGGTTATTCCTGGGTGGTTTCCAAATATAGCTTCCATTTTTACCGTGGATTTATTATGATCTTCAATTTTTTTATAAGTAGCTTTTAATTTTTTTAATTTTTGTTTACATTGCTGCCAACTAAATTTCCGCCCGCAAATTTTTTCTAATTCTTCGGAAACGTCCATAAAGAGTGATTTGCTTTTCTGCACTAAATCCAGGAGACAATTAATATCCCCAGAGCTTCATTTTCCGGCATAGATGTTGTCTATAATAGAAATACATGTACAATATTTAAAATAAAAAAAAGAATCATTACCTCCTGAACAGGCCATTTTTCTATTTAATTTTGATTTTTAATTATATTTTATTTTCAGGATTAAATACAAATTGTAAAAAATAATTGCAAACAAAAATTTTACCGAAACAAAAATTGATGGCAGCTAACTTGACATTCGAAATAACTTTCGTTTAGTTTATGAACACTTCCCTGGGTTAAACTAGCCCAAGTGGGTTGATTAAAAAAACACTCCAAGACCCTTATACGCTTCTTGTTTGTCGCGTCCATTGTGTCAGCGTTTGTTGGCGTTTCACTCTGCGTATAAAAATAAGAAAAAAATCAGGCGTTAATGTAAATCCATTGTGTTTTCTCACACAATAAAATGGTTTTTGAACTTAATGTTGACATCCGTAAGACTTGTCGACTTTGTTTGCTAAATTATGAGAAGCTTCATAGCCTATTTTCAGACACAACATTTAGTGGATTTTCTGAAAATCTTGGAGAAATTGTTAGGAAATGCGTTGGTATTGAGGTAATTCCTAAAAACATTTATATTTTATATCTCTTGCTTGAAATTATAAATAAAATCAACAAAAAAACTACATCATAGTTTAACTTCTTGAATTGGATTAAACAACGCATTACTAACAAAAGAAAATAAGATTTTTAATGTTTTCGATAACTCGGCAGATTTATTCTAACGATAAATTTAACTTATTTATTTTTTTTTCAAATGGTTCTGAGTAAAGGGCAAAAATAACTAACGAATTCTCATAAAAATTTCAAATGATTTTTAGAAGCATTTACCGAGAATTTTTTACAGCAATAGTATTTTGCCGAAGTCAAAAGTCACTAAAAATACTGTATTTGGTCCTTTCTTCTACAATATTCTATATAATAATTATTCAACTTTATAACCAGATTTATTAAATCTTAGGTGGATTATAATTGCTACTTACCTGAAGGAATATGTGACAATTGTAAAAGGATTGTAACAAATTACTATGTATTTAAAGTTAAGTGCAAAGAAAGAGAAAAAATACTTCAAGAATACGTAAAAATTAATTTTGGAAATCAAAAAGAATATGAAGACATTAAAAATGATATGGGTGCTATGAAAGCTATAAATATGTCATGTGAAAATTCTTACCAAACTCTTATTAAAGAAGAATCAACAGTCAAAGAATCTGATACCACTGAAATTTCAGATTATTGGGAAATACTATCTGCTGCAAATACAGATATTGAATGTTTTGATATTGCCGTTGAGGATGAAACAGAAATTTCCCATTCTACAAATCAAGAGGAAAAGGAGGGTTCTACTTATTCGCCAAAAAATTTAATAAATGACGAGGATATAATTCCACCTATTAATAACTATGAAGAAAACTTTTTTAATAATGGTACCCATGAATTGTGCCCATATTGTGAACAAATAATAGATGAAAAAGAATACATTGATCATTGTAGATACATACATTTTCTTTGTTTGGAGTGTTTCTATTCGTTTGGTAGCCTAGAAGAAATAAATGAGCATGTAATAAATGAACATCAATCAAAGGTTAAAGCATTTAAATACGGAAGAAAATCATTATTTTGTGAAGTATGTAATAAGCGACTAAGTTCAACAGGGCAATTAAAACATCATATAGAGTTACACAAGTTTCTTAAAATAATGTCAGAATATAGCCAATATTTTGCGTGTGTTGAGTGTAGTACTATGTACTTGAAAGAAAAGGATCTAACTAAGCATATGATAACGCATTCAGCTTCAAATAATCTCATAATTGATGATAATATTTGTACAGACTATCAGTTTTTGGAAGAAGATAAAACGCTTCCTAAAAGTGTAACTTGTGGGATTTGTAGTATTACATATGATAATAACAACAAACTGAAATGTCATATTATCTTGCATTCTGATACCTTTTGCTGTCCTTTTGAAGCTTGTGGATGCCAATATAACACATTTTCACGTTTATGTGTTCACATCGATAAAAAACACATAACAGATGCAAACTTAATTTGTAAACATTGCAATGAGAGATCGTTTAAAACTTATGATGAATTTCAACATCATTTAAGGAGTGATTGTCCTGCAAAAAAATTTATCTGTTCACATTGCGGTAGGTTATTCATCATTTTGCTTTAAAATTATTGGTTCCGTTGTACTTTATTTTTCTTTATATTATTCGAAATTCAATGCTTCTTTCTGGCTAAACCAGTTTCTTTTCTTTATGTATATAGTATATGTTTTGTTAATATATTAGCATAAATGTTTTTTTCGCATTGACACTCATATATATTTTTCCTTCTAAAAACACAAGGTGTAGTACTGCCTTAAGTAAAAATACTACCCAGTTTTTATTTGATATTCAATTTAAAAAAATTTTGTTCGTTTGCTTATAATGCTTATAATGTTTTTATAAAAATTTCATAATTTTATCATGAAAATTTTGTTACGATCTCCAAATTTCAGTATAGAAATCAGGCATTCTTTCAGCAGTTCTTCCGGCATTACGCAGTTTATTGATTTTATGGTTAAAAGTTACACCCTTTATTTTGGCAAAGATGGACTTGCATGTTAAATTTCTGTATTCAAAGCTTTAAAATGATAAAATTAAAGATCAGTATTTTCTTTCAGTACCTCATGGTACACTATATTCGTAAGTTTCTAACAGAGCCTATTGAGCTCATCACAAGGGTTCGAATTTTTTGTTTTCATCAACTAACTTTTTTTAGGAAAAAAATAACTGAAACTGAAAAAAAATCTGTCTTTGTGCCAAGATGTAATGCTATAGTTTTGTTAGATAAAAAAAAACTTTATGTGTGTAAAAATAATTTTTTTATTCAAAATTAGAGAGGTTATTTTTACAGGTAGACTTAATGTATTTACATTTAATTGCTTTTGTAGGTTTTTTCACAACATTTTAGACATAGTATTGAACTTTTAAGTATGAAGTTTCGCGTGGCCAGATAAAGCAAAGTGCGATTTTTACTGCCGCCCGATGAAGCGAATTAGAGTGGGTTTACAGAGGACAACTCACAGCAGAAACTCACAGCGAAACCGGTTATTTTTCATACAAAACTCACAGAATCGCTGTGAGTTGTCCCGTGTAGACCCACTCTTAGAAAAAACTGCGTTATTCTCAATGTGTTGAGCTCGCATGTTATAAGCCGTATATGTTAAAATTTTATGTATATCCAAAGATATACTAAAATGTTCATTAAAATTTTTGCTAAGCAAACCTTTTCTAAAATTCTTTTTCTTATGAATAGATAAAAAATTCTTTTCGGCGAAAACTCTCCAAATACATTTAAAAGGAATTGAAGGTAAGCGTTATATGTGTCAATTTTGTGGCAAATCCTTTGCTCAACATGGTGAATTAGTGATTCATAATCGGACACATACAGGTGAAAGGCCATTCAAATGTACAATATGTAGTAAAACTTATAAAACTGCAAGTATGAGAGCAGCACATATGGACGTACACATTGAAGGAAAAACATATTCAGTAAAAAATTTATCTATTATAATCATATTTATTTTAAGTATTTAATTTTTAAATTTTTGGCTAGTGTACTCTTTGCGATAAGAAACTCCAGACAAGAACCAGCTATAGAAATCACATTAAACGACACACAGAAGAAAAAAATCATATATGTAGTACCTGCGGCAAACGTTTCTTTACTAAATATCATTTAAAACTACATACTATGAAAATACATTGTGAAGAAAAAATGATAAATGCATGTTAAAATTAAGCTAGTCGAATTTAATAAAAATGAAAACAAATATTTTCTTTTTTGCTATTTCTGTTCAAAAACTTAACATTTGATGACTTAAATATCTTTTTATTTACGTAGGGTTTACGCAACTAAATTTGGTTAACATATGTGTAATACAAAAGTAGTATTTATTCCAAAGATTTATCAAAAACAACAATTATGCTTTATTCTTCCTTGAAGCTGTGGAGTAAAATATTTAATAATTACACCACTTATTTTATTAATTAAATATTTTTAATAATTTTAAGTTCATTTTTAATTATAACGCTTAGTTATAATTTTTACAATAAATAAATACTTTTTAAAGTGTTTTTTAAGAAACTAACTGAATTGCATTTTATTACACTTAACAACAACTGACTCAAATGCCTTGTCAACTTCATAAAGAAAACTTTCAAGGCTTGCTTGACAACTCATTTGAATCCTACGCTAACTAGATTAAACAAAAATAAACTCTAACTTGTGCTGTCGCCACAAAGCTTTTGGATTTTTTTAATTGGCATATATTTTCAGTTTTTACATTAAACCATTAACCAAATTTTCATATAATCTGAATGTCAAAATAAATTAATTTTAAATATATATACGTAAATATAAGCATACTATAATACAACTGAACAAACTGACAAAAAAGATTCTGGTAAATTTAATAAAAACAATAACTGTTGTATACTGGAGTTTAAAATAAAAATAATCTATTAAATAGCGATGAGTTCAATAGATGGCATAATAAGGAAGCTGATAAGAAATCTGCATTGTGAATTAATTGAATATTCATTTTTAAATCAATCCAGATTCGAAAAGTTAATAGATGAAGATTTAATATTAAAACTTAAAGCAGCATCCTCTCCTTTAATATAATTGGCATCAATGAGTCAGTAACTTCATCTGAACCCATAGCAATAGTCATTTTGATAAGTAATTTCTAAGCATTATAATTTGATGAACTAAAATCAGGCTGACTTTATTAAACTTGAAAAATAAATGACAAACAAAAAAATTACTCTTAAAGTACTGCAGAAAGATTTATTACCATAGAAAAAATTATCAAACTAAATTTTCACTTTAAAACAAAAATTATTTTTTTGCAAATGTAATTTTCATCGCATGAGAAGGTGTTATTTTAAAACCTTGAAGTGCTTCCTTGGCTGCACTGCTCTGAAGTTCCGAAGCAAATTCTACGAAAGCAATATCATGTCTATTAGGAACCAAACGAACTTCCTTAAATCCTGGGAATTGATTAAATAACATCGAGAGCATCATCTCATTTGTTTCCTCTGGAAGATTAGTTAAGAACAAAATTTGATTTGGTGGTTGTTCTGTTGTGGAGTTGGATGAAATTTCCAAATTTGATGAATTTTTTTTCTTCTTTTCCCTAAAAATTTTGAAATTTTGTTATAAAAAATTTTAAATTATAACTTTAATACTTTTTCTCCTCTGAATGAGGTGGTTTTGGAGGTCTTATTTTTTTCGGTCGTTCCTTGAAGGTACCTTTTATCCTTGCAACAACATCACTATCCGTTTTAGCATAAGCTATTCTCATTGGTTTATCATAAAAAGGAAAGCCTTGCATTGTACGAAGAGCATTTGATGCACTTGAAATTTCTTTGAATATAACAAATGCTTGTCCCCGCATCTTAATTGTTTTGAGGGCAATTATATCTAATATCTGGCCAAATTGGGAAAAAATTGCATACAAAGATTTTTTGAGTTCATCTTTTTTAATTTTTTCGTTTAGATTATTAATGTAAATAGTTTGGTTCGGTCTTATGTCCATAATGTTATGTCCGGTGTTTACAGTTTTCACTTTGAGATAACAACAATTAATTTAATATACAATTTAATAAAAACACACCTTTAACACATAATTTAATTTCAAGTCCTTATTTTTAATTAAAAAAAAATCTTTTTCTCGCAAACAAACAAACCGCAACGCTGAGGCTGTGTCTCGACACATTGACGTCCAGGATAAGTTCCTATCTTCAGGTGAAATAAAAAAAAGACAACCAAAAAGTAATGCCCAGTGCAATCGTGAGTATAGAGCCCGAAAAAAATTATTGAGAAATAAATCAACAAAATGAATTTCATTCTTTACCGGGTGGTGTAGAGCCATCATATTCAAATCAAGCCAAGCAAACACTTGTAGAAGATACTCCAAAAATATATATGTTGTTATATAGTATATATATGTATAATACATTTATTTAAATTAACGTTGATGTAAGTTTGAGAGAAACTCCAATTTATATATATATATAATTACGGGAAAAATTATGCAGACATTGCGCTTTGCCACAAAGTAGCGCTTCCGTTCAACTCCAATCCTTGTTATGACCGCACTTGTCAGCACTGCAAACACTATCAAAGGTATTACCTATGCATCCCAGCGGGAAATTAACAAAGTGCTTTAATTTGGAGCACAACTAGAGTGCTCCAAATAAGCTGACACAGGAGCGCCTTTGGAGTTTTATAATTCCGTCGTTTAGTTTTCTTAGGCACATGCCGTGTTTTTGTTTACAATGTACATATTTTCATGCTGTGATGTAGGGCGCATGTCTAGATGACATCATTTTTCAATTTAATACACAGTCTTCAGTCAACTTGCGCGCACATGATTTTTAAGCCTTGTACAGACCAATGCGTTTTTCATTCGCACGCCGGACAAGATTGTAAAACGGGTGATGTATTTGCTCTAGCTATAGCTAGAACAAAATTGTTTTGTTTTTGTTTTTGTCAGTAAAAGGACACTTTATGGCCTTCAAAATTTTTGTTGTATTTTAAATTTTAGTTCTAATGGAAATTTTTGTTGTATTTATATTAAAAGGGATAGGAAATAATGATTTTATTACTTTTAGAGGTACACCAAAAGTTTTGAAGGCCACAAAATGCTTCTCTAAAAGTAATAAAATCATTTCTTATCCCTTTTAGAATAAGCACAACAAAAATTTAAAGTAAAAGAAAAATTTTGAAGGCCATAAAGTGTCCTTTTACTGACAAAAAACAAAAGCAAAACAATTTTGTTGTAGCTATAGCTAGAGCAAATACATCACCCGTTTTACAATCTTGTCCGGCGTGCGAATGAAAAACGCATTGGTCTGTACAAGGCTTTAGGAGTTAAATAAAGTTATAAAATAAGTGAATAAAATAGTGAAATAAAGTGAATAAAAATTTAAATAATTAATAATTAATTAATTAATAACTTGGTAAGTATATTTTACATGTTATTTGTTGTAATTAAATAATTATATTATTTATAATATTGTCGTTCATAAAACTTCTTATTTATTTTAGATATAAACTGGGATGGCGTCCAAAAAAAATAGCCGCCAAGGATTACAAATTATTTAACACTTTTCTTTCCGGTGAGATCTTCCTTTCTGTTATAATCACATATATTTTATATATTATAATTTATTAGATGCTGTCAAAACCCCAGAACTAGGTTACAAAGCTTTCAAGGATGAAATGCGAAAGGGATTTCGCTTGGCGAAAAACCGCCATTATCGATGGAATTATATTGAAAAAAATAAAAAGTAAATGTAAAAAAATTTTAGTATAATAAAAATTAAAAATACTCATAACATAACATGCAGTTTCATTATTATATTATTTCATGCATTATATTATATAGAGGACGCATAAAAAATATTCTGCTGCATAAAAACAATTCCGCTCCTACACCCCTTTTCGAGCGCTAACAATGGAGTGCTTTGCGCTAATGACATACAATGATAAAAAAACAATGACGATGTTATGGAAGGGAAAGCACTGCATGCTTTTTTTGGAGTGCTCAGAAAGACTTTTAGGAGCACTCATTTTTCCCGCTTCTACACCCCTTTTCGAGCGCTAACAATGGAGTGCTTTGCGCTGATGACATGCAATGATAAAAATACAATGACGATGTTATGGAAGGGAGAGCACTCCATGCTTTTTTAGGAGTGCTCAAAAAGTTTTTTAGGAGCACTCCTTTTTCCCGCTGGGATGAGACCTATAAGCATATATAAAAGGCTGTGGAAATATTGGTGGGCATGCGTATAAATATACATGTTGCTGACAGTTTGTAGTTTGGGTGCGATTATAATGCGCTTCTTGAGTAATCGCAACCAAATTTCCCTTAGGATCTTTACTAATAAACATTTATATATACACGTTATCTGTAATATTTTACCAATACATTTTAATTAATATAAATTAATAAATATATTAATTAATATAAATTAGTTGTTATATTAATTAATATTAATTATATATTAATTAATATATAATATATACTTAAGGTTTCTTTTTCAGATGGATAAAAAAAAATGGATGAGACGGTGACAATCTGAACTGAAAAAACATTGCTTGAGTAAATCTAGCACTTCAAATGGTGTTTGTCTATGCTAAACACGGTCAGCTCGGTCTGAAATGCCTATAAACCATAAAAACCGATAGTGGCTTGAGATTAGAAAATTAAACATGTTTAATTTTTTACTCTCAAGCCTGCAATTTCCATTTAATTTACATTGAAAGAGAGAGCGGCTTGATGAGTTGAAAAAAATAGTGAATAGCCCCTATAACGCTACCTCTATACAGGTATTGGTACAAACATTTTTTATTATACTATCACTTCTCAAAAACGTCGCTGGCTCTTGGACTGCATATTATAGATGTGCACTCCTCGAAGGCAAAATTAACATGATTTTTTGGCATGTATGTATTAGTGAACGACTAATACAAAAGAAACCGATAGCGGCTTGAGAGTAGAAAACTAAACATGTTTAATTTTTTACTCTCAAGCCTGCCATTTCCATTTAATTTACATTGAAGAGAGCAGCGGTTTGATGAATTGGAAAAAATAGCGAATAGCCCCTATAAGGCCCTAAGTTGAAAAAGGTTTGACAACCTGAAGATTTGAAGGAGAAAAGATTGAGACATCTTTATAATAACAAAACAATTTCGATTAGCTCATTGTAACTAATTTTTTCTTTTAAATCACCTTAAACATTATGAATAGTAAAATTAAAGGAATAGGCTTTTCATGGAAAAGGCTTATTAATGGAAAAGCATTATCTGCAATAAAGGTATGGGGAAAAATTTTCCGTTACCAATGAATTTCTTTGGTAGTAGGTACTTTTCACTTTGTTCAATGATGGTCATCAAATCACTTCGCTGCAGCACACCACCATCACTTATTCTGCCATTAAAGCCAACATCGGTAAAAATGAACCTTGCATTTGCACCTGCAACCGCTAGAAGTACGATGCTATGAAAACCTTTATAATTGTAATAAAGGGGAGCCTCATTTTTAGAAGGCGTGAAAGCTATGTAATTTCCATCGAGAGCTCCCAAGCAAAGAGGGAACTGCCACTTGGCTTGAAAGCCATTCGCAATTTCAGCCCATTCAGCTAATGAGCTCTGAAACTAAAAAGACGTTGAATTTTGTTTTATTCAATATTTTTAAAGTTTTTTTTAACATGCATATGTCAAATAATAGAATTATAATACTAAAAATCATTTTATATTCTTTAGGCAAAAAAGCAGAAGACCTCACTCTCACAAAGGTTACAGGAGTAAGCTACTGAAGCGTTGAAAGACTTTAAGGTTTTATCAAGGAACCTAAAATAGAGGACAATTTTTGCATTTATTTAAGTTAAGAGCTTAAAAAGTCAAAGTCAAAAGTCTTTTGGAAAAGTTAAAACTGGATATTCTCCATCAGGTGGCAAATACCCTAGAGGAACAGGATGTAATTCTTGGAACGCGAGAGTCTCAAATAAGCTCAAGCAAAGATCAATTCTAGGTTTAATAATTTAAGTAATAGTTTTAGTATAAACATGGATAATTTTAAATTTTATTACTAATAAATTTTGTGAAACATCAATAATTTATATGAATTGTTAGACCTTAATCCCTTATTAAGTGATTAAAGATAAGGTTAGTATAAAATATTAGTTCTGAAAATTAGTTGAATTAGTATAAGCAAATTATAATTCCCTTCTTTTTACTTTTAAAAATTCTCCTTTTAAATTGTGATGCATCACATGTAGATAAAATCGCCTTTGCTAAAAAATGTCGCGAAAGCTTTGAGTTGTATCCAACTCCTTAAAACTTTAACCTGTTGCTAATAACCATAAAGTAATGGCTAGTTTTTCTTCAGCCCTTACAGCTCTTCGCATGTTTGTATCTTGTTTCTTTATACTATTTTCAATTACAGATAATAATTCACGGAAGGAATTTTCATCCATCCGTAAAAAATTTCTGTAATCTTTCTTATACAGTTGGAGTTCTTTAATAAAGTAGTATTTTCAAGCAGATTTCTTGACATGCTTCACTCTTTTACCCAACATTTCCTTTTTTTCTTCGGATCATCTTTTTCGGCTTCGATAGCCGCAGCCAGGAATGAACAAAACACGGCTAACGCACAAAGAGTAGCGGCATTTTCCTTGTTCATTTTTAGTTTAGTAATAATACCTACCGCTTGTTAAGGAATATGTTATATTTATAATATTTTCACTGAAATTCAGGTTTTATCAAAGATCATTAAATTAATAATAAGTTAAAATTGTATTTATATTTGTTTTTCATTTCACAGAAAATAAAATTAATTGGATACCTACCGGTTGTTGCAAAATGTCAAAAATTTACGCACACTATAACGACTCTATATATACACATCATAAAAGTGGAGTAATGCATGCATGGATGCATCCTCGTGTATCAGGTAGTAGAAAAGCTGCCTCCGAAAAGTTATGCATGTGATAACAACTCGTAGTGTATCACCACCCAATGTCATTTTTTAGACATTCGGGAATGAAATGTCATTTTAGACATTATGGAATTTTTCTGTCTAAAGGTGGCTATAGACTAGAACTAAAAGTGGACAACTTTTGCTTCCTTCTCCATATAAAAACCTGTTTTCTGGGACTTTTCGGGTAGATATTAAACATGTTTGATATTTTTCTGATTTTTACATGCTCTGCACTAACACACTCAAAGATAAATTTATTTTTCAATTTTTCTTCGAGTTGTGCACATCGGTCTCTACCATATGATATATCAAAAAGTGGGATTGCACTATGTGTGGGCTTGTACTGCAAAGTTTTTTTTCAGGTCAAATAATAAGCAAAATTTTGTATTTTTTCTAATGGATTAAGTTAGTATGCAAATAATTATTCACTTATTTAATTAAATAAATAAATATTTATTAAATGATAACATTGGAGAAGATACACATGAAAATATATTTAAAGAAAATAAAAATTAAGACACCTAATATTAGTAATAATAATAATATTTTGAGAAATGAAAGAATTTCAAATGCATTATTTGAAGAAAGGAACTTTAAAAGAAAATACTTTCAATTGATTTATGTCAAATGTCAAATATAAATAACATACAAAAAGATAATTCTATTTTAGAATACTTGATAATAAACAAGAAAAAAGTTCTATAAAAAGAAGTATTATTATTTTATAATTATTATAATAATTAATTTCCAAGTTGTTAACACTTTTTGAATATGTTTTATTAAATAAATATATATTTTATGTTATTTTGGTTTTTAAATATTATTTTTACTCATTTAATTTTAACTTATGTGTTATTATTTATATTTAAATGTAATTTATTTTATTTAAATTTGATTTATTTATAGTTCTTTTATAACTTCACAACTTTTCTCAATTTTCAAACCTTTTACTATAAAAAAATCTTATATAATTATTTATTTAATTTAAAAGAATATAGGTTCTATAATATTTGTATATTTATACTATTATATTGATATTTTTTGTGTAATTTTTACTCGTCAGAATTCCTTTTATTTTCCTAAATATTATTGGTTAAACTTAATATTAGATGTAATTGTTTCACTTATCGGTAATGAATTAAGCTGCCCAAATTTTTATTTACCTTGAATATTATTTACATGTGTTTTTTCTTCAATATTATCATGTAATAATTTTTTATTTATGTAATTAAATAGTTGAATAATTACTTGCATACTAGCTTAATCCATTAGAAAAAATAAAACTAATTTTGCTTATCATTTAACCTGAAAAAAAAACTTCGCAGTACAAGCCCACACATAGTGCAATCCCACTTTTTGATATATCATATGGTAGAGACCGATGTGCACAACTCGAAGAAAAATTGAAAAATGAATTTTTCTTTGAGTGTATTAGTGGAGGGCATGTAAAAATCAGAAAAATATCAAACATGTTTAATATCTACCCGAAAAGTCCCAGAAAACAGGTTAATATATGGTTTTTTAGTTGTAGTCTATAGCCACCTTAATAGGGCCCAGTAGGAATTTGGTCTACAGCAGACGAAATCAACAAGAATGCTTGGGTGAATTGTTGCTACCGCGACCAGCATGTAAGGAAAAATCTACTCGTTTTATAGGCTTTATATATTATACGCTCTAAAGACTGGGCTTATATATATTGGTAAAGCGCATTTTTGATGGTGTGAGTAAAAAAGTGACATTTTTGGTTAAGATATATGGCGTGTTTGTGAAATAAAATTTGTGCATATAAAATTTCATTGAATTTCAATTATTAAATCTTGAATCTTACCAATATTTGCAGCGTCCATTTTTATTGACTTGGTGATATTGAAAAGGATCCTGAAGAATAAAATTATTTTTCAAATTAAATTGCTATGATTGAAAATGATGGATTATCGGGATACAGACATATCTCTTTTTATATGGTAAGCACATTATTTTGTTTAATATTTTTTCTATTGCAATTGGTTCATCTTTTCAGAGAGACAATTTGAAGTCATAAATACATTTTCCACGAAACAGTAAAAGAAAACTAATGGGCTCTTACTCAGAAAATATAGTGGAAAAACAATAATCTGAAATTAAGAAACTGTAAAACTCATTTTAAGTCAAAAAGAAAACATCAAATACAAAAATTAATGTATTTCAAAAAATTTATAAAAATATAAAATAAATAAATTAGATATTAATTATTATTTTTCATTTTTTTTAATATATATATATTTATATAAGCACTCTGTGTGCTACACACATACCATTAACAGCTACGCATATATGTGTTAGTATAGCCACATTACCACATAGGCACTTTTATTTCACTTGTGTTAGAGCTTGCTGGTCACCTGCGGAGATGCCCATGTTAAAAACCGCTGTGGTTGCATGCATATGCCTGGGGTTATGCTGGTCAAAACATCAAAGCCACTTTGATGTGTCTAGCAAGACATTTCCTACTGGGGGACATTTCATTTCATTTTCAAATCTCCTACCACTCGTGTACGTACATAGTGTAAAATATATACTTTAAAATGGTGTGGACTAATTTTATAATTGTGTGTGTATATTCAAGAGAGCTACACTTTGACGTTTCATTTTATAAAATTTTATAGGTTACGGTGCCATAGGAAAATCGAATACTTTTTTTTAAATCTTATAAAATAAAAGTTTTAAGTGAAAGAAACTAAAATATTTTTATGTGAAAAAACTTATATAGTTCTGTTCTTCAATTTCTTTCGAATTTAAAGTGTTTTCGTGAAAAACGATGTCGCAAAGTCTACAAATTTTGACCGCAGCTTTGGTGATAAGTGAATGTTTACCAAAAAAAAAACCAAATATCTATAAAAAAAAGATATTGGGTAAAAGATTGGTCCTTAAAAAGACAAAAAGTTTCACATACACATTTGCTAAAGGAATTGAAAAGTAATTGGATGGAAGATTTCAAAAATTTTTTGCGGATGGATGCGAAAACTTACGAAGAGCTTCTTGCAAAAGTTGCTCCTCTCATTCAAAAACAGGATACACACTTGCGGAAAGCGAAATCTCCGCACGAAAGACTTTCTGCGACACTTCATTTTTTGGCAACTGGACAAAGTTTTCAAAGTTTGTCATATTTGACAGCAATTGCTTCCTTGCAAGATTTCACCGCTTCAACTGATGGCAGCTCTGGAGATGCCAGTGGAATGTTCAATATGGTGAATACTCCAGAATCGGGTAAAAATTCTGCTGAGGTAGCTAAAATTATACGCAGCAATTTTTGCTCCTTTTTCAATGGTCCTGAGGCTATAAGTTGACACGAAACTTAATAAATAATTAAGGTAAATGTAAAATTTCAACGAAATAATATCTTGAATCAAATTATAATGCTTTTTCAGATTTCATTAGAGGGTGGAAACATCAGGATTAGTTTTAAGCTAAATTACACTCAATTTATTTTTAATGTTAGTAATAAAAACTTTTTAAAAGTTTTCTTTTTTTATTATAAAAACTAAAATATTGAATTATAAAAATCTTACCGCTTCTATATCTGATATATTGTCGATATCTAGTGTCGATGTCGACTGTAAAGAAGTTTCTTGATCCTCCAAGAACATCAACTCCTTGTAATACCACAAAGTTGGTGTATAAACATCTGAGCTGCCAGAACCCGATTTATGGCTGGCATTTACTTTTTTCTTACTGTTTCAACTGTGGCATCTGGCTCCACTAATCGTAATTTCTCTAATAAAAAGACAAGTGCTCTTTTTGAGACCCATAATTTTTTAAAAAGTAACAAAAACAAAAAACAATATGTTTGGATCAGATTTAGTAACAGTATAAAATACACTTAATTTTAGATAACACAATGTTTTTGAATAAAATTTTATAACACAGCACAAAAAAAATTGAATTCTAATACCGAATACTTTCATGAATGAAACACGACTGAATTTGAAACAAATGAAATATTTTCCCCCCTTACCTGTGAAAGTGCAATACTAAAAGGATTTTGCAATTAGTATACATATATTTTAACTAAAAATTGGGATTTCCCTTAATTTTTGCCATATGTTGATAATTAAGTAACATTAGGTAAAATCGTAACATTTTAAAGGGATAATCCCTCCTACTTTTATTAGCTAAAATTGGGAATTTCCAGTAATATTTGCCATATGTTGCAGATAAATAGAGTAAGACAAAATAAAAATTCTTGAATTTTCAAAAAAAAAGTAAAATTGAAAAAATTACACATATTTTTCTCATATTTTTATTTTAAAATATAATTCCAACTCTGACGTATAAACGCACTGCTGTATAACCCAGCTTGTTTTGACAGATTCATATGTTTTCTTCGATGTGCACTCCTCGAAGGCAAAATGGAAATGATTTTTTGGCATGTATGTATTAGTAAAGGACTAATACAAAAGAAACCGATAGCGTGTGTTTTAGGGCCTATTCACTATTTTTTCCAACTAGTCAAATGGCTCTCTCGTCCCATATAAATTATATGGAAAGGGTCATTTGAGAGTAAAAAATTAAACATGTTTAATTTTCTACTCTCAAATCGCTATCGGTTTCTTTTGTATTAGTCCTTTACTAATACATACATGCCAAAAAATCATTTCCATTTTGCCTTCGAGGAGTGCACATCGAAGAAAACATATGAATCTGTCAAAACAAGCTGGGTTATACAGCAGTGCGTTTATACGTCAGAGTTGAAATTATATTTTAAAATAAAAATATGAGAAAAATATGTGTAATTTTTTCAATTTTACTTTGAAAGTGTAGCTCTCTTGAATATACACACACAATTATAAAATTAGTCCACACCATTTTAAAGTATATATTTTACACTATGTACGTACACGAGTGGTAGGAGGTAAGCAAGTTTTGACGTCAAATGGAAAAAATAGTGAATAGTCCCTATTTAATTAATTTTGACATGTTCAATTTTCTACTCTCAAATGACCATTTCCACATACTTTATATGGGACGAGAGAGCCATTTGATGAGTTGGAAAAAATAGTGAATAGCCCCTATATGACGGGTTTGTGCTAGTCAAAGCATGCGAGGTACTGCGGTAGCAAGACATTTCCTGCTGGTTATTTTGAGTGAGTTTTTAAACAACTGATAATTCAATTTTGAATTAGTTTAATGAAAACACCCTAAGACGCCAAGTTAGAAACAGTGCAGAGGTCATCAATTTTTATTTCATAAGTTCGTATATCACATCAAGTTTTTTTAAAATACGAAGAGAATCAATAAACTTAAAATAATAACTTGTAATTATTGTTGGTATTTAATTGAAATGCTAAGTTTTAGAAAAACTTGTTCCAAAATATTTACTATAAACTTGAAGGATATTAGTAGAATCCACACTATTAATATTCTAAGGTTGATTGCAAGACGGGTAACCTAAAATATCTGTTTACTTATATTCATTTATACTTACAGAAAATTATTTTATTATTAATATATTTGTTTGCAGAATGTGAATTTCTATGACATTAAATTTTATTATGAGCGGTATGAAAAAATAATTAATATTTAGTGAAATGCTAGACATTTTACAAACCATAAGCGACCAGAAGCAGATCAACTTTTCTAGAGAAGAACTGTAAAATATAATCAAGTCATTTCTGTCTTTAATTGTTATATGCATTTTGACATTTAGTATTAAATCACTCCCAGTATTATTATGTGGAATAGAAGCTTAGTTTCAGTTCGTGATTTTAAATTAAATACTTTTAGTTTTAAAAATTGTTACTACATCTATGTATTTAGCATGAATATGTGTATATATTTATATAAAAGATATATGTATTAACTAAAATTTAATTCCGTAGTTAACAAATTTATAATTGAAGTTATTTCTGAATTATTTAAAATGCATAATGTAATTTTAAATGCATCAAAACCGAATTATACTATCGGGTTTCTGCAGTTTTATGATAGAAAATCGCATATGATTACAACTGGCTGCCCCAAAAATATTCGCCTTAGCGAATATTAATATTATTCTTACCAGCACACTAAAGGATAAAAAATATACAATTTTTTTAATAATACCAGTAAATTTTTAACTTTAGATAAGCTTAATAAAATAACTTCACTCAAATCAGACTACTATCAAAGGAAAACATTTTCATTATTTATTCCTAGATGTGTTGATTATCAGTCAAATGAAACTTGCTATCTCTTTTGTGACCTGGGGTTAATAGTTCAAAAGATAATGAAATTTTCAAAATCAAATCTATTTAAATTCTCATTTAACTTTAAGCATTTATACCTTAATTACCTTCAATTGTGTTTTTAGAATTATTTTTTAGTCATTCATTTTATTATTTAAAATCAAATTTTCATTTGTAGAAAATGGCTACAGATTCAAACATATTACAGTCAACATTATCTGAGTTAGATCCCGAAATGTTTAAATTGATTCAAAATGAGAAAAAGAGACAAAATAATGGTTTAGAATTAATAGCTAGTGAAAATTTTACTTCTTATGCTGTTTTACAGTGTTTAAGCTCCTGTCTGCATAATAAATACTCTGAAGGACTACCAGGGCAAAGGTATGCGCTTATATTGTATAAATTAATCTATATTTTTTTCGATAAATTTTTTCAGATATTATGGTGGAAACGAATACATTGATCAAATTGAAGTATTGGCTCAAAAAAGGGCGCTAGAAACATTTGGGCTAAATTCAAGTGAATGGGGTGTAAACGTTCAACCTTATTCAGGATCCCCAGCAAATTTTGCGGTTTATACAGGTATCTGTGAACCTCATAGTAGAATTATGGGACTGGATCTTCCGGATGGAGGGCATCTTACTCATGGATTTATGACAGCAAGCAAAAGAATATCTGCCACATCAATATTTTTTGAAAGCATGCCCTACAAAGTCAACCCTATAACTGGTTTAATCGACTATGACCAACTTGAATCTAATGCTAAACTATTTAAACCACGAATAATAATAGCCGGAGTTTCATGCTATTCAAGATGTCTAGATTATAAAAGGTTCAGGAAAATTGCCGATGAAAACGATTCATATTTATTTGCTGACATGGCTCATATTGCAGGGCTTGTTGCTGCAAAACTTATTCCTAGCCCTTTTGAGTATGCAGATGTTGTGACTACAACCACTCATAAAACACTTCGTGGTCCTCGAGCAGGTGTAATATTTTTCAGAAAAGGGGTGAGAAAAATTTGTCCCAACGGAAATAGAATTTTGTATGATTTAGAAACAAAAATTAACAATGCGGTTTTTCCTGGACTTCAAGGTGGACCACATAACAATACAATAGCTGCAATCGCTGTGACTATGTTACAAGCTCAAAGTCAAGAATTTGTTGAATATCAAAAACAAGTTTTGAGTAATGCACAAAGGCTTAGTACCTCATTACAAGAAAAAGGATATTTGATTGTAAGTGGTGGAACTGATGTCCATCTCGTATTGGTAGATTTAAGGCCAAAAGGGATTTCAGGATCACGAGCAGAACTAGTTTTAGAGCAGATTGGAATCGCCTGCAATAAAAATACAGTTCCCGGCGACAAATCTGCTTTGAACCCGTCTGGAATACGACTAGGAACTCCTGCGTTAACCACAAGAGGCCTTAAAGAAAATGACATTGACATAGTAGTTGATTACATTCATAAAGGACTTGTGCTATGTAAGAGGATTTTAAGTCTATCTGGACCAAAAATTTCTGATTTTAAAAAGGTCATCGAATCAAACGAAGAAACTATTGAAAAAATTAGTTTGCTTAGAGCTGATGTTGAAAATTATAGTAAAAACTTTATTCTTCCCGGATTTGAAAGTATTTGAAAAACGTTTTTAAGAAAATTTAATAATTATATATCAATTTAAGAAAAATTTAATAAAAATATGGTGGGCCGATTGTTTAAATTAATATATATATATATATATATATATTTTTTTTTTTTGAGTGTATGGGAACAGAATGTTTAACAAAAATCTTTTATCTTATAAGTTTAGAGTAAAGCGGTTTGCTAATAATGAAATATAAAACAGAAGAACCTAAGCTTCAGTTTCATCTAAGGTTTGTTTCTAATGAGTAGTTTAATCACATGAACAAATTATTTGAAATACAAATTAACTTAAAATACAAACTGAAATAGATATATCATCTTAAATAGGTGTAACTAATTACATAATTCTTACTTTTAAAATTTCTTAAAGCCTATTCCTTTAATTTTACTATTCATAATGTTTAAGGTGATTTAAAAGAAAAAATTAGTTATAATGAGCTAATCGAAATTGTTTTGTTATTATAAAGATGTCTCAATCTTTTCTCCTTCAAATCTTCAGGTTGTCAAACCTTTTTCAACTTAGGGCCTTATAGGGGCTATTCGCTATTTTTTCCAATTCATCAAACCGCTGCTCTCTTGTTCAATGTAAATTAAATGGAAATGGCAGGCTTGAGAGTAAAAAATTAAACATGTTTAGTTTTCTACTCTCAAGCCGCTATCGGTTTCTTTTGTATTAGTCGTTCACTAATACATACATGCCAAAAAATCATGTTAATTTTGCCTTCGAGGAGTGCACATCTATAATATGCAGTCCAAGAACCAGCGACGTTTTTGAGAAGTGATAGTATAATAAAAAATGTTTGTACCAATACCTGTATAGAGGTAGCGTTATAGGGGCTATTCACTATTTTTTCCAACTCATCAAGCCGCTCTCTCGTTCAATGTAAATTAAATGGAATGGCAGGCTTGATAGTAGAAAATTGAACATGTTTAAGGTATGCGCTTATATTGTATAAATTGATCTATATTTTTTATGAAAAATTTGATAAATTTTTTCAGATATTATGGTGGAAACGAATACATTGATCAAATTTAAGTATTGGCTCAAAAAAGGGCGCTAGAAACATTTGGACTAAATTCAAGTGAATGGGGTGTAAACGTTCAACCTTATTCAGGATCCCCAGCAAATTTTGCGGTTTATACAGGTATCTGTGAACCTCATAGTAGAATTATGGGACTGGATCTTCCGGATGGAGGGCATCTTACTCATGGATTTATGACAGCAAGCAAAAGAATATCTGCCACATCAATATTTTTTGAAAGCATGCCCTACAAAGTCAACCCTATAACTGGTTTAATCGACTATGACCAACTTGAATCTAATGCTAAACTATTTAAACCACGAATAATAATAGCCGGAGTTTCATGCTATTCAAGATGTCTAGATTATAAAAGGTTCAGGAAAATTGCCGATGAAAACGATTCATATTTATTTGCTGACATGGCTCATATTGCAGGGCTTGTTGCTGCAAAACTTATTCCTAGCCCTTTTGAGTATGCAGATGTTTTGACTACAACCACTCATAAAACACTTCGTGGTCCTCGAGCAGGTGTAATATTTTTCAGAAAAGGGGTGAGAAAAATTTGTCCCAACGGAAATAGAATTTTGTATGATTTAGAAACAAAAATTAACAATGCGGTTTTTCCTGGACTTCAAGGTGGACCACATAACAATACAATAGCTGCAATCGCTGTGACTATGTTACAAGCTCAAAGTCAAGAATTTGTTGAATATCAAAAACAAGTTTTGAGTAATGCACAAAGGCTTAGTACCTCATTACAAGAAAAAGGATATTTGATTGTAAGTGGTGGAACTGATGTCCATCTCGTATTGGTAGATTTAAGGCCAAAAGGGATTTCAGGATCACGAGCAGAACTAGTTTTAGAGCAGATTGGAATCGCCTGCAATAAAAATACAGTTCCCGGCGACAAATCTGCTTTGAACCCGTCTGGAATACGACTAGGAACTCCTGCGTTAACCACAAGAGGCCTTAAAGAAAATGACATTGACATAGTAGTTGATTACATTCATAAAGGACTTGTGCTATGTAAGAGGATTTTAAGTCTATCTGGACCAAAAATTTCTGATTTTAAAAAGGTCATCGAATCAAACGAAGAAACTATTGAAAAAATTAGTTTGCTTAGAGCTGATGTTGAAAATTATAGTAAAAACTTTATTCTTCCCGGATTTGAAAGTATTTGAAAAACGTTTTTAAGAAAATTTAATAATTATATATCAATTTAAGAAAAATTTAATAAAAATATGGTGGGCCGATTGTTTAAATTAATATATATATATATATATATATATTTTTTTTTTTTTTTTGAGTGTATGGGAACAGAATGTTTAACAAAAATCTTTTATCTTATAAGTTTAGAGTAAAGCGGTTTGCTAATAATGAAATATAAAACAGAAGAACCTAAGCTTCAGTTTCATCAAGGTTTGTTTCTAATGAGTAGTTTAATCACATGAACAAATTATTTGAAATACAAATTAACTTAAAATACAAACTGAAATAGATATATCATCTTAAATAGGTGTAACTAATTACATAATTCTTACTTTTAAAATTTCTTAAAGCCTATTCCTTTAATTTTACTATTCATAATGTTTAAGGTGATTTAAAAGAAAAAATTAGTTATAATGAGCTAATCGAAATTGTTTTGTTATTATAAAGATGTCTCAATCTTTTCTCCTTCAAATCTTCAGGTTGTCAAACCTTTTTCAACTTAGGGCCTTATAGGGGCTATTCGCTATTTTTTCCAATTCATCAAACCGCTGCTCTCTTGTTCAATGTAAATTAAATGGAAATGACAGGCTTGAGAGTAAAAAATTAAACATGTTTAGTTTTCTACTCTCAAGCCGCTATCGGTTTCTTTTGTATTAGTCGTTCACTAATACATACATGCCAAAAAATCATGTTAATTTTGCCTTCGAGGAGTGCACATCTATAATATGCAGTCCAAGAACCAGCGACGTTTTTGAGAAGTGATAGTATAATAAAAAATGTTTGTACCAATACCTGTATAGAGGTAGCGTTATAGGGGCTATTCACTATTTTTTCCAACTCATCAAGCCGCTCTCTCGTTCAATGTAAATTAAATGGAATGGCAGGCTTGATAGTAGAAAATTGAACATGTTTAAGGTATGCGCTTATATTGTATAAATTGATCTATATTTTTTATGAAAAATTTGATAAATTTTTTCAGATATTATGGTGGAAACGAATACATTGATCAAATTTAAGTATTGGCTCAAAAAAGGGCGCTAGAAACATTTGGACTAAATTCAAGTGAATGGGGTGTAAACGTTCAACCTTATTCAGGATCCCCAGCAAATTTTGCGGTTTATACAGGTATCTGTGAACCTCATAGTAGAATTATGGGACTGGATCTTCCGGATGGAGGGCATCTTACTCATGGATTTATGACAGCAAGCAAAAGAATATCTGCCACATCAATATTTTTTGAAAGCATGCCCTACAAAGTCAACCCTATAACTGGTTTAATCGACTATGACCAACTTGAATCTAATGCTAAACTATTTAAACCACGAATAATAATAGCCGGAGTTTCATGCTATTCAAGATGTCTAGATTATAAAAGGTTCAGGAAAATTGCCGATGAAAACGATTCATATTTATTTGCTGACATGGCTCATATTGCAGGGCTTGTTGCTGCAAAACTTATTCCTAACCCTTTTGAGTATGCAGATGTTTTGACTACAACCACTCATAAAACACTTCGTGGTCCTCGAGCAGGTGTAATATTTTTCAGAAAAGGGGTGAGAAAAATTTGTCCCAACGGAAATAGAATTTTGTATGATTTAGAAACAAAAATTAACAATGCGGTTTTTCCTGGACTTCAAGGTGGACCACATAACAATACAATAGCTGCAATCGCTGTGACTATGTTACAAGCTCAAAGTCAAGAATTTGTTGAATATCAAAAACAAGTTTTGAGTAATGCACAAAGGCTTAGTACCTCATTACAAGAAAAAGGATATTTGATTGTAAGTGGTGGAACTGATGTCCATCTCGTATTGGTAGATTTAAGGCCAAAAGGGATTTCAGGATCACGAGCAGAACTAGTTTTAGAGCAGATTGGAATCGCCTGCAATAAAAATACAGTTCCCGGCGACAAATCTGCTTTGAACCCGTCTGGAATACGACTAGGAACTCCTGCGTTAACCACAAGAGGCCTTAAAGAAAATGACATTGACATAGTAGTTGATTACATTCATAAAGGACTTGTGCTATGTAAGAGGATTTTAAGTCTATCTGGACCAAAAATTTCTGATTTTAAAAAGGTCATCGAATCAAACGAAGAAACTATTGAAAAAATTAGTTTGCTTAGAGCTGATGTTGAAAATTATAATAAAAACTTTATTCTTCCCGGATTTGAAAGTATTTGAAAAACGTTTTTAAGAAAATTTAATAATTATATATCAATTTAAGAAAAATTTAATAAAAATATGGTGGGCCGATTGTTTAAATTAATATATATATATATATATATATTTTTTTTTTTTGAGTGTATGGGAACAGAATGTTTAACAAAAATCTTTTATCTTATAAGTTTAGAGTAAAGCGGTTTGCTAATAATGAAATATAAAACAGAAGAACCTAAGCTTCAGTTTCATCTAAGGTTTGTTTCTAATGAGTAGTTTAATCACATGAACAAATTATTTGAAATACAAATTAACTTAAAATACAAACTGAAATAGATATATTATCTTAAATAGGTGTAACTAATTACATAATTCTTACTTTTAAAATTTCTTAAAGCCTATTCCTTTAATTTTACTATTCATAATGTTTAAGGTGATTTAAAAGAAAAAATTAGTTATAATGAGCTAATCGAAATTGTTTTGTTATTATAAAGATGTCTCAATCTTTTCTCCTTCAAATCTTCAGGTTGTCAAACCTTTTTCAACTTAGAGCCTTATAGGGGCTAATCGCTATTTTTTCCAATTCATCAAACCGCTGCTCTCTTGTTCAATGTAAATTAAATGGAAATGGCAGGCTTGAGAGTAAAAAATTAAACATGTTTAGTTTTCTACTCTCAAGCCGCTATCGGTTTCTTTTGTATTAGTCGTTCACTAATACATACATGCCAAAAAATCATGTTAATTTTGCCTTCGAGGAGTGCACATCTATAATATGCAGTCCAAGAACCAGCGACGTTTTTGAGAAGTGATAGTATAATAAAAAATGTTTGTACCAATACCTGTATAGAGGTAGCGTTATAGGGGCTATTCACTATTTTTTCCAACTCATCAAGCCGCTCTCTCGTTCAATGTAAATTAAATGGAATGGCAGGCTTGATAGTAGAAAATTGAACATGTTTAAGGTATGCGCTTATATTGTATAAATTGATCTATATTTTTTATGAAAAATTTGATAAATTTTTTCAGATATTATGGTGGAAACGAATACATTGATCAAATTTAAGTATTGGCTCAAAAAAGGGCGCTAGAAACATTTGGACTAAATTCAAGTGAATGGGGTGTAAACGTTCAACCTTATTCAGGATCCCCAGCAAATTTTGCGGTTTATACAGGTATCTGTGAACCTCATAGTAGAATTATGGGACTGGATCTTCCGGATGGAGGGCATCTTACTCATGGATTTATGACAGCAAGCAAAAGAATATCTGCCACATCAATATTTTTTGAAAGCATGCCCTACAAAGTCAACCCTATAACTGGTTTAATCGACTATGACCAACTTGAATCTAATGCTAAACTATTTAAACCATGAATAATAATAGCCGGAGTCTCATGCTATTCAAGATGTCTAGATTATAAAAGGTTCAGGAAAATTGCCGATGAAAACGATTCATATTTATTTGCTGACATGGCTCATATTGCAGGGCTTGTTGCTGCAAAATTTATTCCTAGCCCTTTTGAGTATGCAGATGTTGTGACTACAACCACTCATAAAACACTTCGTGGTCCTCGAGCAGGTGTAATATTTTTCAGAAAAGGGATGAGAAAAATTTGTCCCAACGGAAATAGAATTTTGTATGATTTAGAAACAAAAATTAACAATGCGGTTTTTCCTGGACTTCAAGGTGGACCACATAACAATACAATAGCTGCAATCGCTGTGACTATGTTACAAGCTCAAAGTCAAGAATTTGTTGAATATCAAAAACAAGTTTTGAGTAATGCACAAAGGCTTAGTATCTCTTTACAAGAAAAAGGATATTTGATTGTAAGTGGTGGAACTGATGTCCATCTCGTATTGGTAGATTTAAGGCCAAAAGGGATTTCAGGATCAAGAGCAGAACTAGTTTTAGAGCAGATTGGAATCGCCTGCAATAAAAATACAGTTCCCGGCGACAAATCTGCTTTGAACCCGTCTGGAATACGACTAGGAACTCCTGCGTTAACCACAAGAGGCCTTAAAGAAAATGACATTGACATAGTAGTTGATTACATTCATAAAGGACTTGTGCTATGTAAGAGGATTTTAAGTCTATCTGGACCAAAAATTTCTGATTTTAAAAAGGTCATCGAATCAAACGAAGAAACTATTGAAAAAATTAGTTTGCTTAGAGCTGATGTTGAAAATTATAGTAAAAACTTTATTCTTCCCGGATTTGAAAGTATTTGAAAAACGTTTTTAAGAAAATTTAATAATTATATATCAATTTAATTGGAATTGAATTGGAAAAAATAGTGAATAGCCCCTATAAGGCCCTAAGTTGAAAGAGGTTTGACAACCTGAAGAAAATTTGAAGGAGAAAAGATTGAGATATCTTTAATTATATAAAGATTATTAGACAACACAATTTCAATTAGCTCATTTTAACTACTTTTTTCTTTTAAATCACCTTAAACATTATGAATAGTAAAATTAAAGGAATAGGCTTTAAGAAATCTTAAAAGTAAGAATTATGTAATTACATATTTTACAACTAATTACAACTAATTACAACTAATTAGTACACCTATTTCACCTTTATATGGATTTAGTCCAATTTTAAGATGATATATCTATTTTAAGTTAATTTGTATTTCAAATAATTTGTTCATGTGATTGAACTACTCATTAGAAACAAACCTTAGATGAAACTGAAGCTTAGGTTCTTCTGTTTTATATTTTATTATTAGCAAACCGCTTTTCTCTAAACTTATAAGATAAAAGATTTTTGTTAAACATTCTGTTCCCATACACTCAAAAAAAAATATATATATACATATGTACATATATTAATCTAAACAATTTAAAAAAATTATTAAAAAATTACACTACTCTACAAATTTTCAACTTTTTTCGTTGACCTCAACAAAAAGATGTTTTTCAAAATAACTTTGGGTCGCTGAGTCCGAAAATAATAATCATTTTTCCATCCTAAGATGCTTTTTTGAGATATTCCCGAAAACGTGTTATTTGGGTGTATTTTCCTTTATTGGCTTATATCACAGGAAATAATTTTTTGATTGGCTAAAAATTACTTGTTTTAAAAGGTCATCATATTTTTCTTTAACTTCATATATAAAACATGAAAATCAATTAATATTTAACAAAGTTACAGAAGATCAAATTTTAAAAAAAGTGGTTTCTTTCACCTTTTTTACAAATGACCCATTTATATTTGCTTTTTTTCGGTTGAAAAAAACTATTAACCAGAATTTTTAAGACTTTAAGTAAAAGTTAAATTTGTTAAAAAAATTTTAAAGGTAAAAGCTTTAAGATCAAAAGAAAAATAAAAAAGTTATAGATCCTTAAGTGGGGACGTAATTTTTTCATTTTTCAGGTCTGCTACATACGCTCACAAAATGTGGCTAACTAGTTCAATGAAGTTAGTTCATGTAAATAGAAAAATAAATTCAATGTTTTACTGTTAAGGTGGCTATAGACTAAAACTAAAAGTGGACAACTTTTGCTTCCTTTATATATATAATATATATAATATATTTACATGTGTTTCTTCTTTAATATTATCATGTAATAAGTTTTTATGTATGTAATTAAATAATTGAATAATTACTTGCATACTAACTTAATCCATTAGAAAAAATACAAAATAAATGTGCTTATTATTTAACCTGAAAAAAAACTTTGCAGTACAAGCCCACACATAGTGCAATCCCACCATTTGATATATCATATGGCAGAGACCGATGTGCACAACTCGAAGAAAAATTGAAAAATCAATTTTTCTTTGAGTGTATTAGTGGAGGGCATGTCAAAATTTGAAAAATATCAAACATATTTAATATCTACCCGAAAAGTTCCAGAAAACAGGTTTTTATATGGAGAAGGAAGCAAGAGTTGTCCACTTTTAGTTGAAGTCTATAGTCACCTTTATGTAATTTTTACAATTTATATAAATAAAAGAGTGAAATAATAACTTTCAAGAAATAAAAATCTAAAATTTTTATGAAATGTCTTTTATTTATTAAACAATAAAATAAAATTTCAACATTTATCAGCAATATCATCATTTATCATTTTTAATTTTATTTTACAAAAACACTTTTAACACAAGATTAAAATTTCAAAATGTCACAAGTAACTAATGCATTTATATTACCTTCAGTGAGTCAAGAGCACTATGATGCGTAAATAGGGTAAGACTAGAATAAAGAAGGAGGAAGAAAAATTACATTCTTGTGATTCGAAGGAGATCAACTGCCATCTTTGTCTGAGGAAATTATAATTCAACCTGATGATGACGATGAAGAAGATAATATAGGTAATATTCCTATCAATTAGCACATTTATTAGAGAATTAGAGAATCATTATACTTGGCCGCTGGTAAATCCATTTTCTTATACTGAAAATAACCGTATTTAATAACATTATTTTAAAAACTTAAGAAATAAAGTATTTATAATATATATTTTTATTTATATGTATATAATTAATATTTTTGGAAATCATCATAAAAATTTAATTACTCCTTGAACATCATATGCATTCGTCATATACAGGGTATTCCAGCACGAGTGTTTCAAACTTTGAGGGTAGAAAGTAGATAAAATTTCATCGACAAAAAACACAAAAAGTGGGGGTCTAACTTTTTTCGTTTCCGAGTTACAGGCTGTTGGATTTTTCGTATTCAATTTTTACCCCCATGCATTCATTCGCTTATGACTTTTGTAATAGTGCAATCATAATTTTAAAAAAGTATTTTTGAAGAGCCTACAATATTTTCCTTTGAGTAAAAGAAAATTTATTATAAAATAATTAGTAGTTTTGGAGTAAAACAATTATCAGTTCTACCGTTGCTAAAAAACCTTGCCATTTTTTGAGGTTTTTTGCTTTTTTCTCCTAAAAATAACCTTATAATTTACTTTTTTATTCTATTTTCTTAAACTACAAATGTTTTCCAATAAAAAGTTGGTACATTGTAATGGCCTAATTGTTTTCCATCTATCATAGCTGCCCATACATTGATGGAAAATTGGTGCTGAAATCTTGAAGGCCGAATAGCATGTGGGTTTTCTCTAGCCCATTTATATAAAAGAAGCCTCATCCGGCCTGATTGCTTTTTTGAACTACCTCCGTAAGTAGCAATCTAGTACATTTTTTTCATTCTACATTGGAAAAGCAACAGCTGTCATTTTGATGTTTTTATTTTATACTTTATAACTTTTTACTTTTTTCCAATCCGGCTAACTGGATATCACTAACATCTGAAATTAAAAGTATTTTGCATAAAAAATATTAAAGAAATTTCACTTTTTAAAGCCTGGTTTAGACGAGGAATATTTCTTGAACGTTCAAGTCAAGAAGTTGTAGCAAAAACTTGCAGGACAAAAACTTGAACACCAAAACAGTAATTTTTGTTTAGACGGTAGATAAAAGTTGAACGAAGCCTTCAATTCAATTAATTTTATTGAGACTTTTGATTACAATCATACAAAACTTTAGAGTCTTACGATCTAATAGTGCTGAGAGATATTGGCCCGATAATAAGTCTATTCTGGGGCCGGATTCTGTCTCAGGGAAAAGTGATAATGAAAAGAGCTGTTTTCATTATCATAAACATTATCACTTTTCACCAAAATGCGATTCTGTCTTGATAAAATCTGCTAAGTGATAAAAACAAGTGCTGAATTGCTGAGTGATAAATTCTTGCTGTCAAATGTGACAAAAATATTTGTAATTTAGAGTATTCTGTATTACATATTTATTTAATTGATTTTAAATTAAAGTAAGTTGCTTATTTTATATTAAGGTAAGTTGTTTATTTTCTAATAGTAAACAATAACTCTCGTTATATTACAGAAAATTCATAGAGATTGCGGGATGCTTATGGAGTGGGTGTAAAAAATCTTTATGGAAATTTCAAAATCTTAGAACTATTCAAAATAACGATCGCCTTAATATGAAAAGCATTTATGGTTTTAGGAAAAACCACTTAAATAAAACATGTAACACAGCAAATTATTCTAAGAATATATGTAATGTGATTTTGAAATAAATGTGAAGGATTAATTAATAATCTTTAGAATGTAACTTTTAATAGATAATATTTAACCTAATCTGCTAATCCCGTAATTGCACCTTTTGTGAAATGTAAAATTAAATAAATCATGCAAGATAATAGAGCAAAAATACCATCCAAAAGTAAAATAGGATTATTTTAAGATAATCTAACGAAAAACAATTTAAAACAAAACTTAAAAAGAGAACATAATTTTTTCTCGAATTTTAGTTGATTTTCATAATTTTAAATATTGATTTCAAAATTTTTATTCGTTTTTAATAATTTTTATTTATTCTAAATGAAATCTAATTAATTATTAATATGTATATTATAGGAAACATTTTGGACCTATCATTCGCAAAATCAGTATGTAAATCCAAAAAATTCAATAAATGATTTTTTTGTTCTTGTGTCGGCCGTTTTCCTCTTTAAGCATCAGTTATTTTGTCTAAAAAATACATAAATAAAACATAAGCACAAGCTTTTATTATAATATAAAATTGCTTACCAAAATTTGTCCTTCCTTATATAAGTTCAACACTGAATTATTTCCTTACAACCAATATCTTTCACTTTTATACTAATTTAACACTTATGGAGTGAATGTAAAAAATCCTTATGGAAGTTGCAAAATCTTTGAAGTAATCAACATAACGATTATGATACATAGAAATTCTTAAATAACTCTCAGAAAAATTACTTCAATAAAACAAGTAAGACAGCAAATTATTGTGCATACAATAAATAACTTTTGTAGTAATTTTTAAATCTTAGAAATCATTATCCTAACGATCCCTCTAATTTAATAAGGCATTTATTATTCTAGGGAGAACTACTTTAAGAGAGATAAGGCAGCAAATTATTCTAAGAATATAAAAGGATTTTAAAATAAATGTGTACCAATAATCACCAATCCTTATAGTGAAATTTTTAACAAGAACTAATCTAATCGCCCAATTTGATAACTGAAATTTCTATAAGCACATAACACTAGTTTGCAAATTAAAGGAGTCATTCTACTATAGACGCTTGAAAAAAGAGCCATTTTTAAGAATTTTTTTTTTAAAGTTTCTATTAAAACTATTAACATAAAACTTGATGGACCATCCAAAATAAAAGAAAAACAATTTGGATTAAATAAATGTTTGACTAGAATGCAAACCTTAAATTCTTATATATACTTCCTTAAATAAAAAACTGGCAGAGGTTTTCAGAAAAAATTGAAAAATTCCAAAAGTGGATGCAAAATGCTGTAAACTTTTGTATTCAAAAGAAAAAATATTTCAAAACAAAACTTAAATAAAGAATTAAAGGCAATTTTTTCTCAAATTTATTTAATTTTATTAATTTTCATTTTTGTAACAAAATTTTTTTTATTCGTTTTTAATAACTTATCACTTCGTTATCACGATAATTTTTTCAGTGATAAAATAATCCACCAAATGATAAGTTTCTGGCAATAGTTTTCATTATCACTGCAACTTAGAATCACTCTCGTGATAAAATATGTCAAAATGGCTATTTATCATTATCATTATCACTTTTCCCTGAGACAGAATCTGGCCCCTGGTGTGACAGTAAAACCCACGTTCACAAAGTGAGTCGGTAGTGCAAAGAAATTAATGATGTCAGCTTGCTCCCGGGTGCCGAGAGATTGGATGCGAATACATTGTGTACTATGACAATTTTATCAAAAGATTTCTATTTAATTATTGGTAAGTAATGTCTACTAAGAAGATTTACTTTACAGTTAAGACTAGCGTAATATAATTATACAGTAGATAAATAGTATGTATTGGAACAATGCAACAATGCAGTTGGTATAATTACAAAATAAACAGAATAATTACAATAATTATAATACTATCAATTAACGTATCAAACAATTACCATATATACAGGTCATAACTAAATTACTAAAACTAAATAATCAAATTTATAAATATATACAGCTTTGCTTATCTTTCAATTTCAAATTTTTTTTTTTTTTTTCCTTACATATTAAATTATTAGACTGAATTAGATGTGCGTACAGCAATTAATAACAAAACAATAAAGATTTATGTAATATTATTGACTTAAACTACTAAGGAAGTAACTAAACAGTATGCACAAAATGACTAGCGTAAGTATGTTAATTAGTAACATTCGAAATTATATGAACAGCCAACAATCCAGCAACAAATTTAGAAAAAATTGCGGCTAATAGCATTAAAGTATCTGTGCATTGACTATTGAGAAGGAGAAAGAAGAAAGAGAATAGCTTTAGGCCCTATAGTTAGTGTGGTGCGCCCTGTCGTAGAAATGAGGAGTTTCTGCTTGGTTCGCAGGATCAACAATGAAATTGAGGTCTCTCTTGGAGTCGTCATGAAGAATATTTGAGAATATCACTAAGAATATGGTGAGAGGTAGAAATTGTCATGTATAGAAGTCATTGCATTCGCTATACAAATGTTTTTTAGTGTCAGATTGGGGTGTCACGATATTTTGTTAAGTGTTTTCAAACTAAGCCTGAGAAGATAGCTCAGTAGAGGGGTTATTTCTGCTGAATCATATATCTAACGATTTGCGAAGTATTTCTTGTTTGACCTACGTTTGAGACCAGTAATCTTTCTTAGTATCGATCTTTCAAAAAGCTCAAGTTTCTTTGCATAAGTTGGGGACATAGCAAACCATATTGGAAAAGCATAACTGATGATGCCTGATAACTGCTTTATACAAGAGCATTTTTGTTTTGGCTGACCAATAAGGAGAAGAAAACACGCTGTAAATCATACTGGCAGCCGTTTTTGATTTGACCAGCGTGCAAGAAGCATGTCTGTTGAAACCAAATCTTTCTGTAAAGTGGACATCCAAAACGGTGGTAGCATTGTGTACTTTGATCTTACTGTTAAACAAGTGAAAATCAATCATTTTAGATTCCTTTATGCAGTGTTTGTGACAACGTCCACTAGCGTTACGATAAACAATTATCTTACATTTTGCTGGATTTTTGGCCCAAAAGAAATATTGATCAAAATTAAAAGTATTAGGAGTCAATACGCTTCGGAAAAAAGGAAAATCCAGCTATCCTTCAAAACTGGAACAGCCACTAAAGATGTGCACCGCCCGAAAGTATATTGGTTTTCGTTGCTGGACAGTTTTTTACGCCCAACTTTCGTGGAAAGAGCAACAACGTCAGATTTGGTAAGCATTTCAATTTTATGTGTTGTAGGTTAGTAATTGGCAGATTATCATAAAAAAAAAAAAAAAAAACTGGTACGGATTCCATTGATGTGGCTTTGGCAAAACTGGACCGTATTTCTGAGAAAGCCAGCTTCCAAGAGGATGAAGCTGATAAATTTGGAGGCTACGTTGCAGCTAGCATAAGGAAACTATCTGTGACAAACTGCATCAAGGCACAAGATGAGATACAGTCCATTTTGTCAAAGTATAAGTTACTTAACATCATCTCGGTGGCTTCGTCAACACCTCTATCATCCTCACCATCGCATTCAGCGCCTTGCACCACACCGGTGCCTGATTCACCTATAGACGGAAACTCATGGCTTATACTCCATGACCAAATAAATTTGAATATGTGAAGGAAGTGTATTTTTCTTTTTAATTAAATATTAAATATGTAAAAAGAGAGTTTTGTATTCAAATAAAGTAGATGATTTTCTCTAACCTGTAACTTTGTAATTATAAATTGAAAACATCGTTGTATACATATATAATATATTTATTATGAATATATGTTTAATGTAAATAAAAAGATTTTCTCGTGTAAAAATAATGTATGCTACGATTGATAGCTAATCGCAGTTTCTTGCCAAGGAAGTGCCCCCCTGTTATTAAAGTAATCACAGTATTTTTCACGAACAGCAATAGCTTCTTTGGTAGCATTACCATAACTGTAAGGCACAGAATCTTGCAACGAAAGACAAACAAAATTTCTCCCCCAGGAACCAGGCTGAACAACTCCTGTGGAATTTTCGTAATCTACATAGCCAGCTGGCGTGTAACTTGCAGCTGATGCTTTTCGTAACCAGTTATGTAAGGCGCAAGCTGCTTTTACTATATGATCAACTTTTTGTGGTGCTACAGAAATAGGCCTTTCGAAAATTCTGAATCGAGACACCAAAATTCCAGAAGCATTCTAGACAATCCTTCTGCATCTACATAAAAATTCGTAGTTAAAATTCGCTTTTCTTTGGAAAGATTACCTCTTCGTGGGTAAGGATTCATTAAATATGGCTTTAAAGGAAACGCTTCGTCTCCAACAAAAACAGAATTTTTGGGTAAATTTAACAAATTATCTTCAATTGCCTTTTTCAGGGAGCTTTTATTAAAAACTCCACCGTCGGAGCTCCTTCCTTTTGCTCCAACATCAATATAGACAAAGCAGTAATCAAAATCTACAGCTGCCATCAAAACAATGCTGAATGTATTTTTATAATTAAAATATTTTGACACCGTTCCAGGAGGACACTTCATATTAATGTGTTTTCCATTTATGGCACCAATGCAATTGGGAAAGTTCCATCGTGATTCAAATCCTTGTCTTATTGCTATCCATTGCACCTCTGAACGAGGAATCTAAAACAAGTGAAATTTATATATTTAATTTTTTCCGCAGGGGATACTTTCTGCATAAACAAACAATAAAAATATAAAAGGAGTGTTTCATATTTAAAAATAAGAGTTGATGTGTTCTTACCTGTATGTATTCCTCCTATATAATATATATAGATTTCAAAACATTAACTAAAAATTCAGAAATAGTGCAAGAAAGTACCCTAAAAATTTCTGATAGTGTTCCATAAGACGCTCCAGAAGCGAGGTATTTTAGTGTAATTTCCAATTTGGTTCGAGCTTTGATAGGAGGTCTCATCATTGTTGTTTGTTTTTGTATCATTGGACCAATTTTTTCAAGTAAAAACTCAAATTGCTCTTTTGTCACTCGAAACATTTTATGATATCTTGCTGGATCCTCAAGGTTTAGCTCCCTGCATAATGCATTTGTAGCACCTAATAAATTCCGGCGTAATATCCATTTCCGAACCCAGATCTTTCTTTTGTGCTTTTTCTTAATAATCTCATGTCGAATTAGGTCCGCAACAACAAGTACACCTTCCCGCACGTAATTCATTTTGCAACTAAATCACAACGAAAATTCCAAACGCTAAAACTTGAACGGTAAAACTTGAACGTGAGACGAACGAACTATTTACACAATGCATGTTTCTTGCTTTTCAATTTTTTGAAAGACTAAAACTTGTACGTGTTGCTTACACGATTCGATTTTATGCCATAGGCAGTTTTATTGACCAAATCGTTCGAGGAACTGTCCTCGTCTAAACGGGGCTTAAGACTTATTTTGCCTAAAATGTCTTTTGAATTTTATGTGGCACAAGGATAATCACATATAACAGGAATTAAAAGGGCTTTAAATAAAAAATATTACAGAAATTTCACTTTTTAACAATAATTTTTACTGATAAAAATAAAAACATCAAGATGACAGCTGTTGCTTTTCCAAATGAGACTGGTATGAGTAGTATGAGGAGTATGACTAGTATGAGACCTGAAAAAAAACTTTGCAGTACAATCCACACATAGTGCAATCCCACCTTTTGATATATCATATGGCAGAGACCGATGTGCACAACTCGAAGAAAAATTGAAAAATGAATTTTTCTTTGAGTGTATTTGTGGAGGGCATGTAAAAAATATCAAACATGTTTAAAATCTACCCGAAAAGTCCCAGAAAACAGGTTTTTATATGGAGAAGGAAGCAAAAGTTGTCCACTTTTAGTTGTAGTCTATAGCCACCTTTATAGGGCCTATTCACTATTTTTTCCAACTCGTCAAATGGCTCTCTCGTCCCATATAAATTATATGGAAAGGGTCATTTGAGAGTAAAAAATTAAACATGTTTAATTTTCTACTCTCAAATCGCTATCGGTTTCTTTTGTATTAGTCCTTTACTAATACATACATGCCAAAAAATCATTTCCACTTTGCCTTCGAAGAGTGCACATCGAAGAAAACATATGAATCTGTCAAAACAAGCTGGGTTATACAGCAGTGCGTTTATACGTCAGAGTTGAAATTATATTTTAAAATAAAAATATGAGAAAAATATGTGTAATTTTTTCAATTTTACTTTGAAAGTGTAGCTCTCTTGAATATACACACACAATTATAAAATTAGTCCACACCATTTTAAAGTATATACTTTACACTATGTACGTACACGAGTGGTAGGAGGTAAGCAAGTTTTGACGTCAAATGGAAAAAATAGTGAATAGTCCCTATTAAGCATAAAAGTAAAAGCTCTCATAGATATAATATATTTTTATGTATGATTCAATGCACTTATACTAATTGACGTATGTATGTATGACGTATTCTTTTAAGTGTATAGCTTGATATTTCAGAAATATAATATAAAATTTGAAGTCGATCTAAGCAAAACTGTCAAAGTTATCAATTAATTAAAGCCGGGCAAATAAGGCAATTAATAAAATTTTATACTCTTTTGAAATGCCCAAACAAGGCATCAGCAGTACGTGCTAAAGATGATAATTTATAGTTGTTTTTAGTGGTTGCTTTTACGAAGGAATTGTATCTTAATGTATTTAGTTTAATTAATTGGTTTAATTGGTTCCCTAGATTCTATCCCATCACTTGGAGTTATAATTTTTATAGACCCCAAATTATGGAAAGTTCCTCTGCCATCCAGTGTGCTGACGTTAAAATCTGCGTTGTTGTGCACAAATTGAACAAAAGTGTTGGGTTTTATTTACATACATTACATATCTCAATTATTTTTTTAGAGCCAAATTTTCTATGAAGAGTGACAGCTAATGCCACATGCAGCGGTGATATGAACGATCTAGGTCTTACCGCAGATATGATCGCATGAGCTATTGACGTGCACTTAGTTTGATAGTAACTGAGCCTTTCAATTTTACCTCTTTTATCATTTAAAATTATTTCTGATAAAAAAAAATTCAGGGATTCTGGTATAGATTCATGAATACATTAAAGCATTTTGTCGCTAGTTTAATAAATTTTGTTATTATAAACTTGCCGTCGCAAAATTTCTCCAGCAACCTTTAAAATACGATATTCTTCTTCTTCTTCATCTTTTAATTACTCATTATACCAGTTATCGGATATTATTTCATGGTGCTTTTTTTGAAGCATATTATGGTATCGAATCCGAATTTGCTTGAAAATATGATATTATCGTCATAATGTTTCATTAGTCTAAGTTTTATTGTTTTCTCGTCAGGAATATGGTCGATTGTTAAAATAGTTTTTAATTCTATAATAGAAAACTGGCAGTCATCATTTTCTTCTATATATTTATTAATCCGCTCCATTGCTGCATCAACCTGTAAAGTTCGAAGATGAATTTTTTTATCCGTCTGGGTCCCTTTTAGGGTATCTCTTAAAGATATGTAACAATCACTATAATATTTAGCTCCCTGAGTCGCTAGATTAAGCACGCCTGCTACTCTTTTATAAATATTACGACAACGGTCACTTTTTTCGTGACTTATTAAATTCAGGAGGGTTTCCCTAAAAGTAACGTCAGTTACATTGTTAATTTTTCTCCTGATGGATTTCTCATTTCCTTTTTTTGATCCGCTTCTTTTTCACATAAGAAACACTTATTTTTACAATCGAAGCCAGTTGAAGTATGTGATCAAAGTTTTTTCTTAGGCGGAGAGAATGAGGGTGCAGTGCTCTCTCTATTTACATATACTCTAATATATTTGTGATTGATATATTTTTTTCTACATGATGAATGCATGTAGACAAATTCGCGGGTGCTTAAATATTGAATCAACCCGTCTGCTCTCTCTTCAGATGCAGCCTTTGGTGTTGCTGTACCTCTTGTTACTTTTATCAATGGTCCAAGATCAGAATCTGACCGTAAATTACATCCGACTTTGTCACAAACGAGGCAAACATTTTCATCAGAAAGATTATCATCCAAAGATTCATTCAATTTGGTACGAAGCTGCAACAATAAATGTTAATACTATTAATAACTAACGTTTATTTTATCGATTCCCAACTAATATTCAAATTAAAGTGTAGAATTAAAATTTTTAGTTTTAAAATTTAAAACCTACCTTTGATATATACGTGAGCAACAAATGAAATAAGAACTTAATGTATACTTAATGTTGAAAGTTTCACGATAAACAATAAAATGATGTTCAGTAATGAACTTTTTCACAGTAACTGCACACAATTTCACTATAGTCAAACTAATCGAAAACAAGAAAATTTTTCTTATAAATTCCAAAAACAACTACCTGTTTTGCATTCTAAAATTCCTTCTGAAACCCCTTCCCCTTCTCACTTTTTTACCTGAGGTCCCTTGACGACATATATGTATATACTTACCAATTAGTACTAATTTTAGATTTAATCTCAAAATATTTTGAATTTCCGATCTGAAATGAATAAAAACTCCAAAAAAATTTTAGGAAAAATTCCGCCATTTTGTAAGTGAAAAACCCCCTTAATATGAAAAAAAGTTCTAAAACTCAATTTTGGTGTAAGGTATTTTTTATGAAGAAAGTGTGTACTAAGTTTGAAATGAATCGATAATGAAGTCTTTGAATGGCAGTGATCACCAGTTTTGGAAAAGTAGTTTTGAGAAAAACGCGTTTAAAAATTTTAAAAGCTTATTAATTGCCTTATTTGCCCGGCTTTACTTACTAGATAACTTTGACAGTTTTCCTTAGATCGACTTCAAATTTTGGTATTATATTTCTGAAATATCAGGCTATAAGAAAAGTTAAAAAAAAAATTCGAATTTTCAAAAGTACTAAACCAAACCCCCCCTCCTTAAAACCCGATTAAATAATCGGGAGCGGCAAATTTTAATGGGTAGACTTTTTTATTTAGGCTTTTACCAATGCAATAAAAAAGGTTTCACGTTTCCATTCAGTGGAACTGGATTCCGAGGTTTTGGCATTTTTTTGTCTTACGACAATATACTATATCTACGTGTCTATCAGTCGTATCTTGTTCTTAGGTGAGGCTCATGTAGACATAAGAAACTTCTTTCCAATAAAAAATCATATTTATCACACATTATTATTATATTTTATATTTAAAAACTTTACTGCCTACAGTGAAAAGAAGAAAAACCAAAGTTTGAAAATAAAAATAATTCTAAAACTTAAGCACCTGAATTAAAATAAATTACTAATTGAGAAATTCTTTTTGAAAATATTTAAGAAATTAAAGTAAAAAGAATAATTTTATACTAGGGGTGAAAACGCAATATGCCAACAAACGTTTTAAATGAATTAAGTTCCTTATTTAAATAGAAGAAAATTATGAAAGACTCAATATCTTTAGTGCTTAAATTTGCATTTAAACCGAGTTAATGGTGTTTGACACAATAATAGCTTCTACATGGCAGAAAATTCATTTCCTTTAAAGTTCTTTTCAAAAAATGAGCTTTGCATGAAATGCTGAATTTAGCTGACAACAATTGAGTTGCGCATTGTAAAATAATGGTGCTTTGCTTACACTATTAAGTTTAGAGTCTGCGGAGTATGAAATTTATTTCACTGATAATGGAAAAGTACGAAACACAGTCAAGCAAAAGATGGGCTCTAGTATGTGATGTGCTTCGATTTCTCCTAAATTAGCTTAGTGAAAATTATATCCCTTTTGTTATTGTGATTGGAATTTTATGAACAGAGCCAAACATATGGCACCTATGGTTAAGTTATTCTTGGCTTTAAATGTTTGAGTTTTACGTGTATAAAACTTTCTGATATTTACTTATAAATAAGTTTTTGATAAGAAGTGTTAAACAGGCAAAAATATATATGTAATTCGGGTCCAAGTGATTTTTTTAAAAAGTTTATTACTTTTCTAGTTATATAACTCATCAATGCAATGTTATAAAAATAGGCTGTCATTGATTTGTTTCAGTTTATTGCTTAATGTCAAAAAAGCTTTTGTTATGTAATAAAAAATATAAAAACTTAATAAAAACCCCTTTTCACCAAATTATAAAAATTGTCAGTGAACTCTAAAACAAAGGCTGCATATTATAATAAATGCATTTTAAGGATTTATATCAGACATAACGATAGTAGTTTTTTTAAATTGCGAATGTGTCGAGTATTTGGGAATATAACTCAATTTATTTACATTTAAATCCTTTTTGAAAATGTTGATTGGTAATTGAGGTCGGTTTGGGACACATGAGTACTACTAGTAATATTTGGAGTCGACACCTTAAATGTTTTTAAAACTTTTTAAAGTGAGTATAATGATTTTTTGAATTTTTAGACAACTAGATTGTTTACTTTTTCGTGAATTTAAAAGTAAATCTCCTAAGTTTTCCTTTATGTAACATCCTTTGTTGGATATGTTTAGTACCATTTTAGCCAGTTAATTTATTACTATTATTGAATTTTGCTTCATATGAAGCAATATCTTGTGTGGGTTTGGCTGAAGCAATGCTCAGCTCCCAATTTCACGTCAGTTCATGTGGTACGACTCGTGTAAGTCTCTCTTGATCTTGTTTGTAATATTTGGGACTTGAATAGCTTCTACGTTGCTATGTCGTAATAGACTTTTTTCTTGGTTGACGGCACATTCCTGGATCACTTGGTTGACCCATTTTATGTTTAAGTCCTTATGAATTTCATCATCGCATCCTAATGCATCTGTATGCGTTAGGCCTCGTTCAGACTGGCGGCTGGCTAGTGCTTATGCTGGTGCTTGTTGCGAAACAGTTTTATTTCACCACTTGTAGCGGAGCTAGTTTGTAAGCATTAATTTGTGTATAGCAATAAACTAAATGTCTCATTAAGTTTGATTTTCCAGTTCCTTGTCCATGCGCTTACTTTGTCTAGTGTCAATTGTAATTTTTAACCCCCTAAGTTGGAATGTCATCAGCTGACATAATTACAGTATTGTCAACAAAGGTTCCAATAAATGTATCATCTGTAATTGGTATGTCTGCGGCTTAAGCTAAATACAGGAATGGACCTAGGACACTACTCTGCAGAACTCTTGCTTTCTTTTCATAGTATTTCGAGAAAACTTCCCCAACTATGATCCTGAATTTGCAATCGGATAGATATAAATCTTTTAATTTACAGTAATTTTTGGGTTGGATGAGTCCTTTGTGCCACACTTTATCAAATGCTTGAGATATTTCCAGGAACACAGGTGAGCAGAATTTTTTTTCCTCTAATGCTTTTTCGATAGTTTTGTTACTTGCTGTTAGTTTGGTGGTTAGTTGGTGCTTATTTTAGTAAGTCATGGTCTGGTGGCCAGTACGTTGGTCTGCATGAAGATTGATATACACATTTATTTTGATTCATAGTTCTTGACCCCCATGCTGTTTTCTTTATGTTAAAGTCTCCTCCCATAATGAATCTTAGGTCTAAAACATCGAAAAGTTCGTTGAATTGTTGTTTTGTTGGTGTTCGAGAAGGACAGTATGCTGCTAAAACATTTAGGTCAGCCTTTTGTATTCGATTGTTATGATAGTTGCCTTTAAATGACTCTCACGAATATCCAGTTGTTGATGGTGTTTGATATTTTCTTTGACTACTACTGCTAATCCTCCTCTAGCTCTTTCACTGGGGTGGGTTGTCCAATAGGATTTGAAACCTTATATTTTCACGTAGTTATTATAAGTGAAATGTGTATCAGATATGAGTGCTATATCTATGTTGTTTGAATGAAGGTAATTTTGTAGTTCTAGGGCTCGCACATTGAGCCCATTGACGTTCCATGTGGTTATTCGTAAGAACGAGCTATCCATGTATTTTTTTTGTATTATGGCTTTGGAGCGGTTTAGTTTTGGATTCCAGTTCATCCACCCTATTGGTTAACAATTTTATCCTGATTTTACCCAATTTTATATACGACCACGTATTTACTTATCAATAAGAAATTACAAAAATATATTTATGATTACCATTGCTTATATCTCAAGTGTAATAAGAAACCGATACATAAGCAATAGTTTCTAGAATTTTTGTTTATTCACTTCTTATCTAAAGGATAGAAGTGGTTTCATCTTTTTATTTATTATAATTTTTATTTATGCGTTAAGTGCGTTTCGGACAACTTTACTTTCAGTATATGAATTAGTACTTTCTCACGAAATGGTTGCTTGGAAGTTTATTTTAATAAATATTTTTCTAAAATATGTAAAACCTCAGTCATTTAAATCCCTGATTTTATTATTAGTGATAATTATGCATATATAGTTATCTTAAATTATTTCCCTGCATTTTCTGAGCAGGTGGTATCTTATGAGGAGCTCACAAAAGTTATTTTTTAAGTGATTTTAAAAAAATTATTTTATAACAAACACACAAGATTTATTTTTTGGTAGATTTACAAACGGTATTTTATAATGAATTTATAAATCTTAATTTGCATTGCATTTACTATTAGCTACAAAGCAGCCGCTGACAATTCTGCATTTTTAGTGTAAGCAAAGCTCAAAAGGGAATTTAAATAAAATAGCAATTCCTGCAAACTGAAAGCAATATAGCAACAATAAATTCGGATGGCATTTGATCCATCGAGAAGGTTAATTTACTAAATCAAACTAGCATACCATAAGAAGATTTCGTATCATTATTAAAAAAGAAAAAAAGAAACAGAATGCTCAAAATAATCACGAAATTAAAACAGGATGTTTCCTTTAAGTTTATGTTCAAACGTATTATGATGCCTCTTCCAAAAGGAATAGATAAACAAGTAATTCCTCAATCAAACTGGAAAAAAGAAGTGTAAGTGTACCCATATTAAAACGCTTACAAAGCAAAGTAATTGGCAAAGTGTATCAATAAAAAGGTCAAAGAAAAAATTTCCTATATATTAGCAGTTAATTTGAGCAATATGACCGATCTTCACAATTTTTTCCATTTGAAAAAAAATAAAATATTTTTAGGTGAAAAAGCTTAAATAGTTCTGTAGAAAAAAATAACTTTAATTTCTTTTAAATTTAAAGTGTTTTTAAGAAAAATAATGTTGAAAATAATTATATAATAATTATATAATTAGTATATATTTTTACTGCATATTGGGATATCCTTTAATATTTGCTACATGTTGCAAGACTAGGGTAAGACTAAAATAAAAATTTTTAAAGTTTCAAAAAAAAGTAAAATTGAAAGAATTATAAATATTTTTCTCATATTTTTATTTTTAAATATGATTTTAACTTTGACGTATAAACACATATATCAAAATACTGCTATATAAACCCAGCTTGTTTTGGCAAATTTATATATTTTCTTAGATGTGCACTCCTCGAAGGCAAAATTAAAATGATTTTCTAGCATGTATGCATTAGTAACTGAATGGCTGTTTCCACACGAGGAAACAAGTTTCCGGTAACATTTTTGTTTTTAGGATAGAGCGGCAAGAAGTAAGGGGTGAAATTCGGCAAATTCGAAGTAAAATTTGTTTCCAGAAAAATTTGGGTATCAAGAGAAACATTTTAACACATACAAGAAGTAATTTATTTAAATGCACACACACATTTATATTATTCTATCTGCACATAAAATGTTACCAGGAAACTTGTTTCCCCGTATGGACGATCAAAATTTGTTCCTCGTGTGGAAACAGCCAATAATACAAAGGAAACCGCGACAGAGATTTGTGAGTAAAAAATTAAACATGTTTAATTTTTTACTCACAAATGACCATTTCCAAATACTTTATATGGGGCGAGAGAGCCATTTGATGAGTTGGAAAAAATAGTGAATAGTCCCTATTAAGGGCACCCTTGACTATCAAGTATACTTGATTAAGGAAACTTTATGCAATGTAAAGCGGGACACTCACTATATTTCGGAATGAATGATTTGGCTCTTAGTTCCCGTTTAAAGTATATGGAAAACACAAATAAAGCGGGGTATTCATTATGTTACCGAATCAATGATTCGGCTCTTAGTTCCCATTTAAAGTATATGGAAAGCACGAATAAGAAAGAAAATATCCATCATGTTGGATATTTTAGTTAAATTCTGAAGTGGTGTTAGGGCATTAATAACACACATACGCGAAAATTTCATTTCAATTTTGCTTTCCTGCAGTCCAGATGGATGCTTCATCATACGGAATTGTCAAACTGGTTCTAAGGCAGCAACAAATTATATGGGAACAAAACTCCCACACACATAAGGATAAAAATCGTGTATGATACTATAAAATGAATTTCAGCTTGAAATTAGATGCTTTTTGAATGCAAATTTGAGGCGAGCGTGTTAAATTTAGGTATCCCAGCATGCAGGAAAATTAACATTGCGACCGGATAGGAAAAGCCATGCTAAGAGAGGATTTTATGCGCTCTCCAGATATACAAATGGAGAGCGTAAATAAGAGAGATTTTTGTTTTTCTTTTATATTCTAATTTTTAAAAATTCTTTCTTATATATACACACTACGTAATGTGTAGTACGTATTATACATATATGCTTATGCATAACGGTGTGGTATATATATATCCCTATTTGTACTTTGATGTTAACCTGAAAAATAACTTGTGATAAAAAGGGGAGAAAAGAAACACAATTTCTTAAATAAAGCATTTTATTAATTAAAATATCCATCAATAACCACAATATTAATATATTATTTGATTAATATTAAGTAAAACAATAAAACACAAAAAATCTTAAATGCTACACACTGCACACGACTGCCAACAACTGACGACTAAATGACTTAAACACATACGCCAAAAAGACAGAATATTTTCGCAACAGAGCAAAATAAGACTTAGAATATTTTTTTGTCCTCCTAAAATGTGTGTGATCGCAAAATGACAATTGCTTATAGCAGCGTTTTTGCATGCAAAAGTCATGCATACGGTAAAGAGCGCAAATTAACGAAAATTAACCGCTGGGAGGGTATTCACTATAAATGTGAATTAATGATTCGGCTCTCTCAGCCCATATAAAGTATATGGCTGAATCATTTGTGAGTAAAATATTCAACATGTTGGATATTTTCTCTCTTATTCGTGCTTTCCATATACTTTAAATGGGAACTAAGAGCCGAATCATTGATTCGGAAATATAGTGAATACCCTGCTGAAATTTAGTGAATACCCCACTTAAGAGAGAAAATATCCAAATTGTTGGATATCTTCTCTCAATTAGTGGGATATATATGGGATAAGGGAGCCGAAACATTGGTTCACATTTATAGTGAATACCCCGCTTATACTGAGTTTTCACTGAACTTAGTTTTTAGTATTTAGTACTTTGATTTCTCCATATTAAAGAATAAGTGTTCTCACTGAAAGTAGTACTTAGTACTTTGCTTATCTTTGTTGTTGTAAAAAATGTCTTACCTCATATTCACAGTCAAACTTAACCTAACTTCTACAGCTGTTCACTGTCAAACTATTGCCGAAAGAGAGAATCCGAAAAAATTACTCAAAATTTCCCCTCGGTACTTCCATGAGATTGTCTAGTACTTGAGCAAAGAACTTAAAACAAATGATGAAGTAGATTTCAAAATTCGCACAGCCCTACTTTCATTAATAACAGTCTAGTTACTGCCAAAACCCATTTGTAAGAATGGATCGGGAGAATATAATATTCAGTTTTAAATTTTTTTCATATTTAAATTATTTTAAAATTTTTTCAAAAATTTCATCAAGTTGTCATTTATACTTGAATAAATCTCCCTTAATTATCAAGCTTACTTGAACAAGGCGATTTTGATCAAATATACTTGATAGTCAAGGGTGCGCTTTGCTCTCTTTAGAAAAAGTTTAATTCATGCAGCAGACCTTATGCGTCATAAGATATGTTTCATAAATATGAGTTACATGAGAGCCTAAGGAAGCCTAATGGCTTCCATAATAGTGAACTCCACATCAATGAATAAATCTAAATGTTACATGATATGAGCGTTTTACAATTTTTTCATTGAAATTATCTTTATTATGTGAGTGATACATATTGAGCATTATTTAAATGTTCAGTTCAGGTGAAAATTTTCAATTAAAATACAATCAGTATAATACGTATTGAACAATAGAGAACATTAATTTTATTTCATTTTATTCATAAATAAATGATATCTAAGTCAATAATTTTTCATATTTGATTTATAGACTGCGCACAATATTGAAAGAATTAGAAATAGCATAAATATATATTTAGAGGATTTTAAAGAAATAATTGTAATTATTCACTCAACTATTGGAAATAATTTATCTTTCTCGCAATAAAGACATTAGGATGTAGTCTCTTATATTTTATTTATTCTCTCTTTATATCTGCTACAGTGAAAAAGAATTTTGGTTTTCAAGTAAACTCATTTACTTCATTTTTCATGTACTGAAATCAAGAAAATAATTCTTGATTCAATAATTTAAATACTCAATTCTAGTAAATTGACGTAAATTATATACTCCACAATATTCCATATAATATATTTACTTGCAACCTTGTTGAGAACATATATTCTTGCCACCCGTAATTATTTTTTTTAGTGTAAATAATTTTCTTAAATTAGATCGCACGTTGTCCTTAGTTGTCATCTTTTAAAATGAAATCAGGCCTACTTTTTTCATTATAATAATTTTTATTCTAGATTTGAGATGACAAAAGATCCTGTCTAATGTGCAATGAATTCTAGGTACTACAGCCTGGAAGAAACTGATGTTTTACTTTCCGTAGAAACAATAAAAAGTTCAAACACCTCATTCGCAGGCAATAGATTATCATCACTAAACAGCCCTGTGACAATGTCATCCAATAAACCAATTTTAATACGCCAAGATTGCACATCAACATATTTAAATAGCCCACAGCTGTCACAAACTAATTGTGGATCAGAAGACAGTGCTCCTGGGGATGATGAAATTGAAAACAATTTGAAATCTGCACCCGGCATCGAAGTCCATATCGAAGGAACATCTTCATCAGTTACGTATCAACTACCACAAATAAGCCGATGTCGTGAATGCCAAAACTGTGATAGACGTGCCTCAACAACTCCTGTATCATCCATGCAAATTAAAAGATCTATATCAAAAGACAATATGCGTAGCAATTTTCGACCAGGATCATCATCGACATTCTTGCAAAAATATGTGCCTCCTGTTTTATTAGCATCATTACCAACATCCGGAGCTAGAATAATACGACAAAGCTCTCAACCAGAAGAAAGTAATGCTATTGGTTCTTACGGCTCACACTCTTGCGGTCATTCGCATACATCTCCCAATGCTTCCCTAAAGCAATTAAAGGAATCAACTGACGGAATCGCTGGAATTGCTGCTGATTCCTTACGTATAAACGGTGGAATGAGGCCCTTTAAGCAGGTATTTTAGCTATTTTGCTTTGCATTTGTTTACTAGCTTTTATGATTTTACATGTAAAACCAACTGCATTAGCAAGAAAATTTTCAAATCAATTTAATACTTTAAACATAAGTAAAATATATATTTATTTAACTGAACAATATTAATGGTAGCTTGTTGTAACTTGACGCGAAAATTTATTGAACTGCATTTTTTAAATTCAAAATATTTTGACGCAAAAAGATTTTCTTTCATTATGGTAGTAGGCATGATCTTTAAGAGTGAAATTTTTCTCTACATTAACCCAGTGATTAAAATTCGCTCTTTAGGTTCTTTTTTCAAGGCAAATTTGAGGCAAAATTGTTAAATTTACGTCTCACAGAATGCATGAAAATTAACTTTGGGATCAGATTGCAAGACACATGCCAAGGGAGAATTTTATGCTCTCTCCGGATACACAAATTAAGAGCGTAAATAAGGGAGATTTTTGTTTTCTTTTATGTATTTTCTTCTACTCTGTTTCTAATGAGATATATACATAACACTAAAGCAGGGTATTCACTATATTTCCGAATCAATGATTCGGCTCTTAGTTCCCATTTAAAGTACATGGAAAGCAGGAAGAAGAGAGAAAATATCCAACATGTTGAATATTTTACTCACAAATGATTCAGCCATATACTTTATATTGGCTGAGAGAGCCGAATCATTGATTCGGAAATATAGTGAATACCCCGCTTAAGAATGTGTTTCAGAGAGCAACCAAGTTTGTTTGGTTAACCAAGTTGGTTGAAGGAAGTGTTCATTTGATCAGAAAGATAAGAGTAAAAATAGTGCTGGAATAAATCAAAAAAATTAAAAATATGAAAAACTATGAATGAAAAATATGAAATTAAAAATGTGATACGCGTCATCGTTCGATTTTCGAGACACAAATTTGTGCGCACATTGTAAACAGTGCGACGCAGTTAACTGGTCAACAAACATTAACAACAACTAGCTTCAGTAATTATGTTAATTAATAAATTTATAATTGTTACCTGTATGCATAACTTTTCTTTGTTCACATATAAGGATATCTAAAATATTTCTCTGCTCCATTTATTCTTTTTATTTTTATGTTGTAAAATCTAACTGGGTTATGCCTCTTAGGGATAGGTTTTCAAAATAATATATCATGTAGTAATAATTATTATGACTCCAAAATAGTGTTGGTTTTGTACAATAATGCCTTTTTTCTTGGTTGCAGTTATGCCAGTAGAATGTTTAGTGAAAAGTAACAACACATCGCGTTTACCTTCCCATTTCAGATGAAGTAATTCGGGATTTATGCTCTTTAGCCAAATTATCATCCCGTTTTAGTTTCTTAAGAATTATCTACTTATTTAAATCTCATGGATTTGGTCAGGCAGTCTCTATGCTATGTGCCCATATGTTGTTTTGCAGGGGTCCATACCCATGAGGACCAGCCATAGGCACGATTTTCCGGGTGTCTTTTACTGGCAGTCATAGTGAGCTCGCTAGGGTGGCTATAGCGGTAGAAATAAAGTGGTGGCTTCTTGCGATGGAATCCTGAACACTTTCTCGAAACTGAATGGGAGAAATTCTAAGAAGTAATATTATTAATTTATTAAATTTATTTAATAGTCATAAACCAGCCATAAATACAAAAATTAATTGATCTAAATTTAGTTATCAATTCATCAAAACAAACAATTCAAAAATTAAACTAACCAATTTGTATGTGTTAAAAGAAAACTAAAGTAAAAAAATTAATGGTAGGGTTATACTTTTACACTAAAATTAAAAAATTTATACAATATAATAAAAGCAAATTGATTTTTAATGAAAAGTAATAATCAAAACTAATTGTAATTTAAGAAAAAAAAACAAATTTAATTATTTAGAAGATTTACGAACTAATATTTTTTCTTCCTTATTATAAAATTAAAATAAAAAAAAACCTTAAATAAATTTAAAGGAAAAAAAGATTATATGAACTTACATGAACTCTACTTATTTTTATTTCTTCTTTTATGTCCTGATAGGCCGAACACACCTTTAAAACCAAAAGAATGAATTTATTCATTTCGTTTTTTTTACTATTTGTTTTTTCTGCAACATATGCATAAAATATAAATTCTAAGATACTATCAACAAAGAATCTATAGCAAAACAAAAACTTAAAGTAATCTTTAAGTAGTAATTACTTGAGTTAAAGTATTTTTTATTTTTGTTGAATAATTTTTTAAATCATTTTCTATGAAATCAAAGATAATAATATTAATTAAGAGAAGGTAACGGGAAGAATTTAAGTGTATTTTTTTGGAAGATGATAGCAAAAATTCAACTACAGATTTCGCTCTAGTATTGAATTAAAGGCATTTTCAACTTTTTTTAACTTATTTATGCTCTTAATGGACTCCCATGAGCGCAGTGTATTATAAGTGTTTAATTTAATTTCTGTTAGGTACTTTTCTGAATTTTGTGACAGTATTTTATTTTTATATTTCTGATTACCCAAACAAAATATGTAAATATCTTAGTTTCTCTTAAAGAATTACTTATATGGGTTCAGTATTTTGTTAAAAATCTTTTTTTGAATATTTGATTTAATGTTGCTTGGAAAAGATTTATTAAGCTAAGTTGTATCGGACACAGCCGAGAAGCAAGGGCTTTTTTAAGGAAAGAAGCGAACTGTAAACGTTTAAATATTATGAAAATTTTTAATATTTTAAGTAAAAATCTTTTCGGTATTTTAATATTTTTACCTTGTCTTTTGCGTAGTCAAAAAGACAAATAACCTAGTTCGTGGAGTTAAATTTTTTGCTGTAGCTATCAAAATGTCAAGATCTTCTTAAGAGCACCCTTAACTATCAAGGATCCTTGATCAAGTAGACTTGATGGAATGTGAGCCAAATGTGCTCAAATAGTTCCTAGAAATTTTGCCCTTAACTATCAAGTCTAATTGATCAAGCACATTTGAGCTTATTAATGTCAAATTTGTTTTTATTAGTATCGAGCAGTTTTCAATTAATTAATCTACCTTAACTTTCAAGTTTACTTGAACAAGGCGACTTTGATCAAGGATCCTTGATAGCTAAGGGTGCCCTTTAGGATAATAGTTATAATTTGGTGGAATTATACCAGAAACATAAGGCTGTGTCTAACTTGGTCTTTAGACTAGCAATTTGGACCGCAATTTTATAGGTGATCTGAGGTGCGGTTACACTCACAAGTATATAGACTGCAATAACTACTTGAGAGTTTTATTGAAAATATATAACTAATGCTTCTAAACTAGTTTTATTATATTAAATTGACTTACATTAAATAATAATGCATCATAAATGCAATTAAATTAGTTGAAAAGTACAAATTGTATTTTTTGAAAAGACTAATGTAATTATTTCAGTCAATATACTCCTGAATGTAGCCGCGCTTCAGATTGCCTATAAAATTGCTGTCCAAATTGCTAATTTAGACACAGCCTAAATTAGCGTTTTGGACAGCAGTATTATAGGCGATATTATAGGAGTTATGATGCGTGGTTATACTCAAAAGTACGAGTATATCGACTGCACTAATTACAATACAAATCTTTTAGGAAAGTGTTATTTGTACCTTTCAAATTATTTTACCGTAAATAATAATGCATTATTATTAACCCCATTGCTTTTACATTTAATAGTTGTCTAGTATTTCATGTTATTTTATCCAGAGCTAACCTAATATTTAGTTTACCTTAACTACGATGTGTCCTTTGAAAATCAAAAAGTATTAAAATTTTAATACGCCAAGATTGCACGTCAACATATTTAAATAGCCCACAGCTGTCACAAACTAATTGTGGATCAGAAGACAGTGCTCCTGGGGATGATGAAACTGAAAACAATTTGAAATCTGTACCCGGCATCGAAGTCCATATCGAAGGAACATCTGCATCAGTTACGTATCAACTACCACAAATAAACCGATGTCGTGAATGCCAAAACTGTGATAGATGTGCCTCAACAACTCCTGTATCATCCATGCAAATTAAAAGATCTATATAAAAAGACACGTATAAAAGGTGGAATTGATATTAAATAATAATGCATTATTATTAACCCCATTAAAACTTTAATGTTTTCACTGCTGCCGTGTGGTTTTAAGCTCACGCTTTAATTTTTTTTTCTTCTACATTTAATAGTTGTCTATTATTTCATTTTATTTTCTCCAGAGCTAACCTAATATTTAGTTTAACTTATAGAGCGTTTTCACTGAACTCAGTACTTAGTACTTATAGTACTAAAATTTCACCATATAAAAAAATAAGCGTTTTCACTAAAAGTAGTATATATTTCATCTGTCAAGAATTTGTTTATTGTTGTATTTGGGTTAATTCTATTAATTTTTATAATTTTTGTGTTAAATGAACAATTAAAAAATTCAAAATCATATCAAAAAAGTAAAAAGAACTATCAAGATTAAGATTAGTTCTTTTGAGAGATATATTAGAGATGTCCTATCAAAATTTTAACAAAATAGTACTAAAACTACATAAGTACTAAGTTCAGTGAAAACGTAATAGTGCGTGACCGATGTGTCCTTTGAAAATCGAAAAATATTCAAAATTTTATCAAATAGTTTAAAAATTAGGACTTCATATACCCTAAAAGTATTGAAATTTCGATATAATTCTTTTTTTTTCAATTACAAAATCGCACTTAAATAAATATTAAAAAGTTAATAAAATATTGAAAATTATTTAATTTAGTTTCACAATAAAATAAAACTTGGTGCTTATCGTAACTTTTCCTCTCCGATTACTTCAAACACCGACTTCCCATACTTATTTTTTTCCTTTTATCCCAAACCACCTGAGCTCTGCCTTTTTCCAAATTCTAACGCTGACTGACTACTTTGTTCTTTTCCATGGATTTTACCCACTGGAAGCTGATAAGCGTCCCGTTGCCTAAATCTGTTTTTGTTCAAAGCAGAGGTCAAGCTTCTCCGCTTCACCTTGTTTCCATAGCAATCATTTCCCTAATTACATTGGTAATGAATCCAATCGACAACTGCCATAAAGCCAGGGCTAGGTGAAGAGTTAGGAAGATTTAGTGAGTTCGACCCCACACGGCTATGAGTTTTTTTTTTCATAGTTGCGCACAGCGTTCTCCACAACCCCGGATAAAAGTGCAGGTGATACTGATATTAGAAGAAAATTGCAAAATAGAATTGATAAGCATATCTTCTAAATCTACTTCTAAATCTAAAGGAAGTAACTTAACTCCACCATTTATGGAAGCAGACAAAACATGGATGGATCTTAAATTATAAGCTATTATATAATCATAGAGTTCTTATGAAAAAGTACATACTTCAATATAAAAGCAAAATATAATAACGCATTTCCACCATTTTCGCAAATCAACAAAGCTCGGATTAATCTTAAAATATAAACCATTTTATAAGCACAAATTCTTTAATAGAGTCCATCGTTCCTATTTGCGGAATTAATTCCACCAGAAATATCGGATGTTCCTCCCCATGTCCAATATTAAAGAAACTTTCATCTATCATAATATTATATGAGTATTAGCTAAATATTGTAACCACTTTTAGTTTTTTAACTAAACCTTGTACATACTCGTAAATTAACTTGTGTAATTTTTTTCGTTAGATATAGTTACGGAAAGATGCAATGATTATGATTGAAATTCTTTTCTTGGTAATTTATTAACCATTGTATAAGCTTCCACATGAACATTGATGGCTATAAACATGTCTAAGTCTTATTTGCATAAAAAAATTCTGGTAGAAATCAATCTTTCCGTAACTATATCTAATGGATAATTCAGTGAATTTTTAGGAATGGTAGGATATTCAAGAACATTCTGCACAACAATTTTAGGTATTAATTTTTTCATAATTCTGGTTCGACAAGTGGAGGCAATGGCATATTCATTAAAATTCGACAAAAAGTCCTTACGAACTCTATGTTTTGATCATTGAAAACTAATCAATCATTTTCAAACCACAATCTGTCGCAAATCTTGCAAGCGTATACAAATCTATTGTGAGTAAATTGTTTATGAAATTGCACATGAGCCCTGCTGTCTCGTTTATAAGAACTGTAAGCTGCTGGTGATCTATTGAGTTGTTCTTTAGGAGTAAACAATGCACATGCTCGATGGTCAATTCGTGCTCATATAGCAATGATGTCGATTGGTTTTGTTTGTTTTGCATGTTAATTTCACGCTAAAGACCTTCCTTGACCTTCTTGCGTCTCAAAATTTTCGCCTTGTATTCTTACAATTCTATCTAGACTTTTATCTACCCGCGTTTCTTCAATCTGATTCACACTCACATTATGCAATCTAAGAGGAACATCCCAATTAGGCATTTTCAGGTGGATCATAGCAATCTAATTATAAAATTCTTTTTGATTGTATACACAATCATTTGCAGTTTTTTAAGGCATCCATTTTATTATCTTTTCGGCAATTAGTATATTCCGTGTGAAATAAGGAAATGTTCGTACAGAACATTAAAGACACATGTGATAATATGACTAGTGTACAAAACAACTGCCGAAATTCCCTCGTTTTCTTCTTCCTATTTCCTCTGCACTTCGCGGTTTTCTGGAAAATTTTCTTATGCAAGTATTAAGTTTGAAATGTTAAAGTATAAAAGTATCTTAAAGCATTTTTAATTACACCCAAATCGATTAGATGCATCATATTCAAATAAAATTGTCTAATTGCCTACGAAGGCCTGTTCGATCTTAGTTGTGATTCGGTGTATTTGGGTGGTTGTTTCTAAAACCAAATTGCAAATCAAGAATGTTCACCAATAGTTTGTGTCGCTTTAACAGTAACTTTTCAGATAATTCTGAAATGGTTTGAAGAAGTGATATTGGTCGGTAAGCAGGCTTATCTGGCTTCTTAAGCATAATGAAGTTATAACTTTGAAGTTATCTGGAAAATATCGTAAGACTGTTTTTCATGTGGTTCAAATACTACTACTAGATGTTGAGCAAATAGCTCTGCTTTTCCATCATCTTTTTGGACACAATTACATTGTTGACTCTTAAGGGAGGAACTGCAGCTAGTGGGTATTTTAATTTACGTGTTTCTTACCAAAGTGAGTAGTTTTTTGATTCAAAAGTAGCTAGAGTTTCTGTCATTTTAATGTTGTCAATGAAATTTGTTTTTGTGTATCTAGTTCTTCCCTATTTTTGAGCCCTACTTTCATGTCAATTGATTTTTCAAGATTATCTCTGAACACTTCCCAGTCGGTGTACTTATTATAGTAAGGTTGTTCTTTCCTCTCTTTTTATGTGTTTATGGTGGATATGATTATCCACTATATGGAAATATAAATCCTGAGTACTAATATTATTTTAACTTGTGGTCACTTCGAAGCAATATTGCACTGCTCGAATCTTAGATAAGAGATTACTTACGCTGTTACAACGTAAGTAATCCAAAGTGAATTGAACAATGATACAACTTCCAATGATAAAACTCGAATGATGATAAAACTCGAATGATGATAAAACTCGACTGAATAAAACTTGGCTGAATAAAACTAGACTGATTATAAAATACGAATTGAATATATTTCCTCCTATATCTATAGCAAATTCTGCAAATTGGATAACATACTGCCGCAATCTTTGCAAATTTTTGTACACATAAAAAGCGTCACTAGAAATGGATATCAGTAATTTTCTAGTTATGATTCAAATAATTGCGTCACTCTTTTTGTTACTGCGCAGAAGTGTTTTTTTATAGGATATCAGATGTTTTGGCAGTACCATTTGTGCTTGCATCTGCTTTTATGGCATCTAAAATTTAAGCATAATAGTTATTATTAAATACATAAAACAAAAATCAAAATCATCTATTAATAGGATAGTTACACTTGCTGATCAATGAAATAAATTCATTTCGGTCGCTATCAGATCTTGATTCTCCTATTTTCATTTTGAGACTTCAGTATGGTAACAAAACAAAGAAGTTGGGAGTACAATTATTTTAATAAAATTATTTCTAACGAAGGCTATCTCCGATTCTTTTATATGGGTATATTTGGTCTTGCCTAGTTTGAGGCAGTAACTATTTGAAAAATTCTCTATTCTGAAATTATTTTTCGCAAACCGAAAATCTTATCTCTTACATTGACAATATGGAAATATACGAACAATACGAACAAGTGATATCACAAAATTCAAAAGCAAATAAAACTAAAACGCGAATTTCGCTAGATATAAGCTATATGCTTAATAATTAACTGTAATTTCCTCTAAAAAATATCTGTTTTTTAAGAAATTCGATCGAGCCGTTTTCGCGTAGCTTTGGGGCAAGTGGTGAATTTTGATGTTTTTTTTGGCTAAATTTTACAAAAATTCGAATATCTCAGTTGATAAAAGTGATAGAAACTATATTGAGCATTTTTTTGAAAGGTAAAATTTTATGCTTTAAAACGCTGTATAAAATTTTAATATTAGACCAGGCGCCAGACGTGTGAAAATGAGTAAAAAAAAAAATAATTCGTTACAGCAAACTAATGATGCAATATGGTAAAGCGTCATCCCCTGTAGTAGGTATAATTGGCTGCATTGATAACACTTACAAATTTTTAAATTTTTTCGTTAAGCTCGACAAAAAGATGTTTTTTAGGGTAATTTTAGGTCGCTGAATCCGAAAATCACAATCATTTTTTTATTCAAAGAAGCATTTGTGAGATATTCCCAAAAAATGTGTTTTTTGGGTGTATTTTCTTTTATTGGTCTGTATCCCAGAAAATAAATTTTTGATTGGCTAAAGCTCACCGGTTAATAAAAGCTATTATTTTTTTCTTTTAATTGACATACAAAACGTGTAAATCAATATATATTTGACAAAGTTACAGGAAATCCAACTTAAAAAAAAGTGATTTTTTCACCTTTTTTTAAAATGGGCTATTTTCATTTGCTTCTTTTTGGTTGAAAAAAGTTTTTAAGTGAAATTTTTAAGACTCTAAATAAAGAAAAAATTTGTTACAAATATTTTGGTGTCAAAATCTTCAATATTTAAAGAAAAATGAAATAGTTATAGATTATTAAGTGGGGACGTGATTGTGTCATTTTTCAGGTCTGATACGGACGCTCACAAAATTCTGCCAACTAGTTCAATGAAGAACGTTTTTAGTTTTTTACTTATCAAAGCATAGGGTAAATAAAAAAATATTCTATGGACAAGTTGTAGATCTTTTTATTATCTACAACTTTTACTTTGAAACTTTTTTGATTGGACGCGTAGTTTAGTCATAAATAACAAAAAACCATTTTCCCCCCCTAAAAACGCACCCCTCTCCACCACGGCAAGTTTCCACTTGTTCGATTTATGTTTTTTTTCTTACTAATAACACGCTTTACCATATTGCATCATTAGTTTGCTGTAACGAATTATTTTTTTTCTTCAAACCCTCTGGCGCCTGGTCTATATGTATAATGTATTAGCTAAAATAAAAATCTAGGGCTTAAATACGTGCTCAAGCAAAAAACCAGTTGAATTAATGTTTATGCTATACATTATTTGATTGGACATAATGTTTACTATAATATGTAAAAATTTTAAGAAATTTGATCAAGCCATTTCCTTGCAATTGTAAAAAAACTGAAAAATTGTGATATTTTTTTGGACGGTGTATTCAAAGTTAAAATATTGCCACATTTTTAACGATAGAAAAATTTTAATAAATTAATTTAAAAAAAAAAAAAATTTCAAATATCTCTCTAATTAGCAAATGTGATTTTTTTTTTTTCAAATATACAAAAGAAAAAATGTTAAGCTTTAAAATGAAGTATATTTCGTCAATATTGCATAAAAATTAGCTGAGATATGGGCTTGGAAGCATAACCAAATTTTCAAAGTTCAATGACCCTTACGAGACACTAGGGAAAAAAAATTGATTGTTTGCAAGCTGATTTTTATCCGCATTTACTTTTTCTTTCGAACCATACCTTTTTTTTAAGTTTTTTTGATGGGCCGTACATTTCGAAAAAATGAAAAATTTAATTATTTTCATTTAAGCTTGATCCAAAATTTGTTAAACCCTTATAACTTTTGTATTTATTAACCGATCAGAAAGATTGACCCTTCAAAAGTTTTCTAATACCTTAAGCTTTTTAGCGTCATAATTTTTTTAACAATAATTTGCACTAAATAGCTCAAAAATGGAAAAAACCAAAAATTCAAAATGGGCCATAACTCTGAAAATTCGTGGAATTTGAAAATTATTAAAATCAATTTTTCTTTCCATTTTATAATCGTCTTAACTTCAATCATTACTTTTAAGCCAATATGCACAGTTTCTAAAAACCCCAAATTTGCTGTGTATATAGGAGTGTCGTTTTATTTCGAATTATTTTCGATTATCATTGCGTCACTCCGGAGACTGCCGTCTCCTGTGATTTGACGGAGCATACTCACAATTTAATTATTGTTTGGCTCGTTGTGATTTGTATTATCTTTCATGTCCATTTTTTACTCTGTTTTTCAATAGTTATTTTGGTCAGTTGTGCATAAGACATACCTGCTCTTTGTAGTTTTATGGTTGTTTCTGGTTTAACAAGTTCTGCCTGTAAACGTTGTTTGTCGACTTGTGCCTTTAATTCAGCTATTTCTTTGAACAGTCCTTCAATAACCTCCTTTTGTTTATTAATGGTGCTTGGCCATATGTGCTTATATTTTAACAGTATTGTAGCATTAGAGCATTATTGTAGTATTAAAAAGTAATTATCAATTGCCAGCAGCACAAATAATAATATTAATTCAGTTTTTTTTTCAGTACAGCTTTTATTAAATAACACAGCACAGCACTGATGTGCTTTAATTTTTAAATAATATTTAAAATTGTAATAACAAAACTAATACTAATGTTTTGTGTAATTTTTTCAATGCCGACCAGAAAATATATTTATTATTTTGTTTTCTAGTTACGTTAGCGATCAACAAAGACACCTTTATTTACTGCTTTTCTTTTCTTTGTTGGGCCTAGTTAGTTGCAACTAAAAACCATTTTTTGTTTAATTTTCTGTGATTTTTGGATGATTAATTTTTAAAGTAAATTTTTTATTAAGAAATCACATGTGGTATTTATTTATTTACAAATCCATTTGTTTGTATAAAAATTATGAGAAGTGTTAAATGCATTTATTTCACTTATCGGTAGTGTTACCTGACCATATGTTTTTTTTTGCAGGGGTCTATACCCCTGAGGACCAAACATAGGCACGAATAGATCAGGTGTCGTTGGTTGGCAGTTGTAGTGAACTCACTAATCGGCTATAGCGGTAGAGTTGGTGGGGTGGTACTTGCCGACGACACACTGGACCAAATCTCGCTACTGAAATTTAAGAATTTCCAAAGAAAAGTGCACTAGATTAGAATTAAAAGGGGCTGCAGAACGCAGAAAGAGAAAAAAGCTAAATAGGTGGAAAAGGAAGGGCTTGATACTAAGGAGTAAAGCCTCTTTGATCATGCATCTTATGATTGGGCCGGCTGACCTGAAAATTATAAAAAAGGAGGAGAGGGGGATTAGGACATCTAAAAAAAAATCAAAAGTTTATTCAAATATCATTATGTTAATTTAATTCGAAAAAAAAAAATGTGTACCAAAAAAAAGTAAAACTAATTTTGAGTTAACAAAAAACGCTTCCAAAAAAAGAACCTTGAATTAATTTTAATTCGATTCTAAATAAATAAAAAAACCCATAACTATTTCCCAATCCTAAAAAAATCCAAATCAAAACAAATTTCAATTTAATTATTAAATCCTTAAAAAAACAAAATCAAAACTATTTTTCAATTTAATTATTAAATCCAAAAATTTTAAATAAACCAAGAACTATTATCAAAAAGAAAACAAACCTTACATGATTTTTTTTTTCTAGAGGTCTAATGGGCCCAGCAAACTCTCCTAAAAAGAAAATATTTTTCTCCCTACGTCGCGTTTTCTCTTTTTTTTTCTTTCAGTGTATAATATATATATATATATATATATATATATTCATATTAAAAAAGTATCACACAATTTAACTTTATTAAAATTTTACCTTAAAATATACTTTCATCTTAAAAGTATTCACTATTTCTATTTCTTGATTAAATAATTAAATATGTTGATCAACTTCAAAACCATGTAATATAAGCATCCCCTTGTAGGCGCATAAGTAAACCAGCATAATTTATATAAGCTAATCGGCTTATATCGGCTTGTTGCTTCACTATCTGCTACATCGCCTTCTATTGTTTTTTTTCCACTGAATCTCATCGTTTTTCACTTTTCTCGAATACTTTTGCCAATTTTTCTTTTTTTTTCTCTGGCACATATTAATATATTAGTGTTTTATTCTCGGAAAGAAAATCCAAAAAAACAATTTTAAGGTTTTAAAATGTTCACGGCACACTTTCCACAGTGTAACATAGTTAAAAGTATTTAAATACATTAATCAATATGACGGTTTGATAACCGCTAAAAATGCCCTTTTTCTAACTGTATTAATAACAAATAAACTCACGAATTACTGTTAAAATTTTTCTGGTGCACATTTCCCAAAAAAAAATAATCTCAAATAGGTTATCTCCTTTGAACATAAAAATTATTAATTTTCTTAACTCACGTATTCCTCCAAGAACAATTGCGTGCTTATACTTCAGACAATGCATCGCTACCTTTTTTTTCAATAGGAATTATGTCTATCCTTTCTAATATCCTACAAAACCATAATTAATGACTTAATTCAATCACTATATAGATTCACTAGTCGACAAATTTTGGGTCATTTTAGTGTGCCTTAAAAGAAAAGTAGTTTTTAGGCTAATTTGGGGTCGCTGAATTCGAAAATGAAAACCATTTTTTTTTTAAAGATCCCAAGGGATCAAATAGTTGGGCAGTTTCAGACAATATTGTACGTTTAGTGGTTTCCTGGTGCACTGATAAATTTGCTGAGTACAAAAAGCAATCTCGACGTGGCTCCCAAGCTAATCCCAGTGTCTTAATATGCTCATCATCATTATTATTCAACTTTAAAGTTGATTCCAGATCGTTTTGTGGAATACCTTGCAGAATTCTTTCATTATTGGCACACCATTTGCGCAGCTGGAAGCCTGCTGATTTTAATATATTACTCAAGTCATTTTTTAACTTAATAACCTCGGTTAAATTATCATGACCTGTTAATATGTCATCGACGTAAAAATCCCTTATAATACGAGAGCCTGATGGGTAGCGTATAGATTCATCGGTAGCTAGCTGCTTCAAGCACCTACTGGCTAAGTACGGGGCTGCCTTTGTACCATAAGTGACAGTATTCAATTGGAAATATTTGATCGGTGTATTGGGCTGATGTCGCCACATAATTAGTTGCAAATTTCTGTCCTCCTCTTGCATTAGGATTTGACGATACATTTTTTAATAATTTTTTCTAACGTTATTAAAGAGTACTTAGCTGTTTTAAATTAATTTAGTCATTTTATTTTTTTTTGTTATGATTTTGTAGGATATAACAGAGGCTTACATGTCATATTACGAACAAGGATTCTGGGAGAATAGTAGGAGCCGTTAATTATTTGTTTTCATATTTAGATATTAATAGTTAGTTTCAAGCTTCACACAAAATTTAAAATGATTCTGCTCATTAATTTTATGGATTTCCGAAGGTCCTACTTTCGAGTGGCTTGGAAGTGGTTATGCACCTGTAATGCCAAAATTGCAACGTTTATTTAAGTTTTTCTTGATATATTTGAAAAGCCTTAAATGAGCTTTTAATAATAATTTAGTAGTTTTTATTACGTATTTTTGACGGGATTCGAAGGCATGGGATTGTTCTTCTTACTAAAGCTTATACGTGGATTTAGGATAAAAAGGGTGAAGCCATGTTGTTTTTTTTGCGCATTTAATTAGGATTAGCTATTTATATGTTGAATATTGAGTATTGGTGGATTCTGCTCACTAGTTTGTAAGAAATGACCATTTTTCAAGGGTCAAGGGTTGATCTTCGGTTTACGCCAGAATGCATAATGGGCGTAAATTTAACACTCCTTCAATACATTTCTTCATAAGTGAGAATGTGAGACCCGATCACTCGATTGAGGTATTTCTTCACAGACTCTACTCCAGCCTCCCATAGTCCGCCAAAGTGTGGTGTATTGGTTGGGTTGAATGACCATAAGATCCCCTCCTTAGATAGTTCATCCCGTCTGAACAGGCAGATGTATCGCTTGATGAAACGTGGGTTTCTTCCATGAAAACAACGGAGAGTGATGGGACTGGCATAGTCGCACCCTGTATTGGCGAATGGTTTATACTGTCGAACTCGTACTGTGGGTAGAACGCCCATTACCTGAGTAGAACTTAGTTTACGATAATAAAAATAAACATGACATTGATGAATGATCCTTTTAATGGCATTCCGAGCTCCTAAAATCAATACTCTTCTCTGATGAGGGAGAATAATTCAGTAATTATTCATTGGCATGACAGTACTTCAAGTGATAGTATCTAATGATTAAGTTAGTTACATGATGGCTCCTTGGCAATATAATTGGATGTTGCATCTTGTATGGTAGATTCGAATGCTGGAGGCGTCCACCTACTCGTAATAAGTCATCATCATCAATGTAAGACAATAGCGTGGAGAGATTACTACTTGGTTTAAGACATTTTCCTTTCATTTAGTAATCTATTTCGGCTCTAAAGGTGGTGTGCTGTATGTGTCTCAAACATCGTAGTTTTGCTTGCGAAAGTTCCTCCAAGGTCAAGCACTCAGTTTTTATAGGTTCATGTAACTTGAATCTATTGTAGATGATTCTGATGCAATAGGCTATGACTCTGACGACTGTTGACCACCTTGAGTATTTCTAAAATATAGTCGATAGTAACATTGTATTTTGTTCTGTGATAAAAACGTTTATGTCTGACTTTCACCTTTCAGATGCAATAGGGGAGTCTTCTATTTCATTAATCGTACTCGAGTGATCTCTGGATTTTGTTAACTCTTCCTTAAGCCATTTGGGCCTTCCGTCCATAGCAAATATTTAAGTAATGAAACAGGAGTAAGACCACGTGATGTGCAATTAGCTGGGTTATGTTGTGAAGATACATATTTCCAACGTGTTGCGTAATAATTTTAATTTAACTGAATCCGGTAATTCATCATCAAAATACGGGACGCTTCTGCTAAGAATCGTCGTTTAGTGACCAGACCATGTAAGCTAGATGAGATACAAAATGAGAATGTGTCCGTGGATGGAAACCACTGTAGACTCAGGGTTCTAACTGACTTATTGTTTTCCTTGAAGTCCTTTGCGGTGAAATTTCAATACTCTAAAGACATAGATGACAATAATTCCTTGGAGTTGCCACTCCATTTTCTTCAGCTAAAACCAGCTTCTGAAAGGATAGCGGTTAATTCCTGTTTGTAGCAGATCTCGAACTGTATGCGCTCCAGTCAAAATGTCGTCCACGTAACAATTAAAGAGTAATACATTAGATGCCCTAGAATGAGTAAGTGTACAGTCATTAGCCAACTGCTGTAGCGTACGAACAGCCAGGTAAAGTGCCGGTGATTTTCCATATGTGACCGTTTTTAAGCGATAATAACTGATTGGGTGATCGGGTGAGCTGCGCCATAGTATTCTTTGGAAATCTTGGTGTTATTTAGACAGCCAGATCTGCCGATACATCTTTTCGATGTCTGTTGTGAATGTAAACTCATGGAGTTGAAAGCGAAGACAAACTGAGAATAAATAAATTGTTTATGAAACGTCGTTTCATGGCGAGTAAGCGTTTGAGTGCCATTGCGTGACTTCTGCCTAATGTCGAAGGGTCTCTTTTGAATGGAAGTTCGACAATGTATCTTCCATCAGAAGATCTGGTTGATGTTGTTATAAAGTGTTGTTCGGTTTGTTCCTCTTCAGGTGTGAGGTGTTTTTTGCCAGAGTCTATTTCTTCTATTTCCCGAAAATGTCTTAATGATTGATCAATGTCACCATATAGTGAATTAATCATAAAACGACCTAACGTCAAGGTCTGAGTGTTTGATTTAAGTTTTCCAGCAACTATACATCCGAATTTAGTGCGTTGGGCAGCAAGTTCTGGCTTTATAGTAATACTACCTTGTTCGAACAGTGAAAAAACTTTGTCGGGTCCTAAAATTATGTCTACTGATTTTGATTCATTGTAGGTGGGATCGGCCAAGTTTAATGAGTTTAATTGTTGTATAGTTCAAATTTAAAGCTTGGAAGCTTAGTAGTAAGTTGGGTAATATGAAAGTTTCAATGTAAAACTGTAGTGCTAGCAATAGAGGAAGATAACCCACAAGCAGATATTTTGGCATGTTGTCGATGTATTCCTAATTTCTGCACCAGGCTTTCTGTCACAAAGGATGCTTGTGATCCTGTGTCCAATAATGCACGGCATTTATGTGAATTTCCATAGCAGTCCACTGTTGTTACATAGGCTGTAGGTAACAATGTAGGCAACGATGTGGATGAGGGTGTTGAGGTTTGATTGAATGCAACCTGTGTTGAATGCAACCCTAGCTCTTGTTCTGTAGTCCGCTGAGTAGAACCAGTTACTGGATATGCAATGGAATCCATATTAAAATTTCAATTATAAAATTCTTTTAAATATGGCTTCCATTATATATTCATTATATTCACATACACACATATACACATATACACATATTTACATTTATACCGATGAGTAGACCTACGGTTTGTAGATTTGTGAGTATCTCGCAAACAGTTAAAACATAAATTGTAGTTCCTGACAAAGGGACGTCGACTGTCTATGAAAGTGCCTTGTAATGTGGACATTAAAATATTATTTATAGTAATAATGACATGAAGTTTTTTGATATCATAATGAATAGCAGTGTAATTTTGGGCTGTAATTTTCCTTGTTATCTTCATGCTATTAAAAATGTATGAAGCGGTCATCGTGGGATAGTTCTAACTCATTGATGTTATTTTTCATCATTTCTTGTAATAACGTCTCCAGGTAGTCACCTAAATGATTATCTAGTTTATTGTTAAAAAAGATAATGACGTCCTTTTCTATGATGATTTTCTTGTTATTTATTTTTCTATAGCTTCTTTTACTTTTGTACTTGAATCCATTTCTTGTATTAGTTTCTCCGGATAGTTGCTGAAGCTGTACTTCTGGTTATCACTAATACCATGGCATCCTTTATTTATTTTTATATTATTTTTATCTGTATGCATACATTCATTATTTAGAAAAATGAACCGCTTTGTTTCTAACGTCGGATGTAGGGGTGCTGTCCCAAATCCAAAGTTGATCAGACTTTATATGATTGATTGGATCAACAACTTTATTCTGATTCTCTTTGTTTTTCTTCATTGAGTATGATGCTATCTTCTTCAGTATTATATGGTATTGTGTGTATGATTTCACATCTAGGTGGTTTGTTAATGTCCTTCGAGAATCTATTGTTCATGTTAGTACTATCTCACTGTTCTTTGTTGTTAATGAAATGGTAAAAGTTTCGAAGTTTATCTTTGCTAAAAATTTTGTCAAAAAATCTCTTTCTATAATGCCGTCTGTTGTAAATGATAGAGTGGGATTTACTACGTGAAAACTTTGAATGATATTATTCCCTTCATATTGTAGTTCTAGATTTGCCGTTCCGACTGAGGGGATTATATTGTTTGATATCCCGGGTATGTTGCACACAATGTTATTATCGATGCTGGATTTAGGAGTGAGTTCTGTTTTGCATATCGAAATATCTGCTCCAGTGTCGATTAAAAATGAATAATTATGGTTTGATTTGCTGTCTTTTAGTGTAATGAAATTAGTGGTATATTCATTATAGTGATATATTTTTAGTTTCTTCTTATACCTGGGCTGAAATTGTTGTTTACCTCCCTTCGAAAATGTCTGTTCTGATTATTACGGTCATTATTGAATCTCTTATTCTTATTATTATTATTGTTATAATTTCTATAATTATTGTAGTAGAAGTTATTGGTTGTTTTATAATTTTTTTTTTTTTTTTTTTTTTTTTTTTTTTTTGTTTTAAACATTCCTTTACTTACTACAATCTTAATCTTAATTAATTTATTAGTATTATTGATAATTAGCTATATGTTACTTAAGTTATTGTTAAGTGTGGGAGTTCTGTCCAGTGATCAGTTCCCTATGATAATGTTACGTTTTATATGTTAGTTCATGTGGCTTGGTGCGCTGAAGTCTTCTCAGTTGTCCAGTTATATCAAGTAATTTAATTGCTTCTATGTTGGTGTGATATAGAAGCCGTGTCTCATGTCTGGTCGCATATTCGTGAATGACCTCTTCAACCCATTTAATTTTTAGGTCGTGATGGAGTTCTTTGTTCGTTATAAATCTGTACGCGTTCGTGATCAATCTCAAGAACTTATTTTGGCATTTTTGGATGACTTCCCTGTTTGATTTGCGTGTACATCCCCATATCTGAATACCATAGGTCCAGATTGGTTTAATTATAGACAGGTATAACAGCCTTTTGTTTTTTAATTCAAGTTGAGAATGTTTCCCAATTAGCCAGTATAATTTGCTTGTTTGATGTTTAATCTGTATTGCTTTCTGCCTCACGTGGTGCTTCCAGTTGAGTTTAGGGTCTAGGTGGAGGCCCAAGTATCTAGCTGATTCAGCTTGAGGGACTCGTTCACCGTCAAGATATAAGTTGAGGTTATTGTTTTTCCTCTTCAGTGTGTATGTCACTTGGACTGATTTGGTTCTGTTGAGTTTAATTTTCCAATCATTGGTCCATTTGTTGACGTTGTTTAATGTCCGTTGTAGTTTTTCCACTGCTTTGGCCTGCGACACATCGCTCGCTAGTATTACTGTGTCGTCTGCAAATGTACCCACGAATGTATTTTCTGAAGTAGGTAGATCTGTAGTGTATAAGAGGTACAACAGCGGACCTGCTTTCATAGTGTAAGTGTTTGACATAGCCTCTTCATTTATTACTCTATATTTGCGGTTTGTGATTGTTAGGATTCTAGTAGTTTACACAGATTCCCTGGCAACAGCAAGCTCATTTTGTGAATCAGTCCTCTATGCCATACTCGGTCAAATGCTTGAGAAACGTCTAGGAATACTGCAGTGCAGTATTTTTTTTCCTCGAATGCTTGTTCGATTATACTCGTGAGTCTATGAACTTGATCAATGGTTGAATGTCCACTTCTAAATCCGAACTGGAAGTCAGGAACGTCTATGTATGGCTTAAGTCGTTTTATTAGTAGCTTTTCGAACAATTTTGCGATTGTTGGTAGAAGCGAGATTGGTCTATATGAGCAGATGTCCTCAGCTGACTTATCTGGTTTTTGTATCATGATTATTTTGGCTGTTTTGAGGCTTTCCGGTACATATTGAAGTCTTATACAGGCGTTGAAGATGTATGTGAGCAGTGTAATTGCTTTTGCAGGTAGTTCTTTGAGTAGGTTGGGAGATATTTCATCCACTCCGGATGCTTTTTTAACATTGAAATTGTTATCTATCTCAAGAGCTATTTCTGTGGCTGATATTTTTTTAATTATTTTTGATGGTTGGTATATTGGAGTTGTGTTTACATTGGACTGTATGTCATGTGGAGTAAATACTGTTGATAGATATTGTGCAAATAGCTCTGTCTTTTCGTTGTCGTTGCAGACCCATTTTCCTTGCTGATTCCTTATTGGGGGTATTCTACGTAGTGGGCGTTTGAGTTTCCGTGTAGCTTTCCATAGGGTGTATTCCTTATCTTTGTTTGGACCTATGTTTTTAATGTAGTTGTCGAAGCATTCCATTTTATGCTTTTTAAGAGCAAGTTCACCTTATTGCTGATATTGTTGAATGTTGTTTTATTGTTTGGGTCTCTAGAGGCATGCCACACTCTTCGCGCTCTTCTTCTTTCCTTTATATACTCTCGTATATCCGGTGGATAGTTAATGTTTGAGTAGGTTGTTTTTTCTTTTGACTCTTTGGTGGCTGAGATTGCTGCCTCCCTAATGTTTTTAATGAGAGTATTTGTTTGTTTTTCTATGTCGTTCTTAGTTTTCAGCTTGACTTTTGTGTCTATTAGTTCCTCTAATTGTTTTCTATACAGGTCCCAGTCTGTATATCTGTTTGTTAAGTTTCTTTTATTTTCTTTAATCTTTATGTTAAGTGCAATTGTTAGTACTACGGGGGTGTGATCCGAAGATGTTCCTTCGATTGCTATATTGTTATTTGGAATTCCTTTGGTTACGTAGAAGTCAAGCAAGTCTGGGATTTTATTCAGGTCGGTGGGCCAGTAGGTTGGTCTGTGTGACGAGTGATATTCACATTTACTATTTAGAATAGCTCTTAGGAGTTCATTGCCCTTTCCTGGCGTTATTATTCTTGATCCCCAAGCTGTATGTTTGATATTGTAATCACCTCCCATGATGAATCTTGATCCTAGCTGATCGAATATTTCTTGGAATTGTTGCATATTCGGCTTATATTTGGGCGGGCAGTACGCAGATGCTATTTTTAACTCAGCATTATTCCATTGAATAGCTATTATGGTAGCTTGTATGTAATTTTCTCTTATGACTGGAAGTTGATGATGTTTTATATTATTTCTGATAATCACCGCCGTACCACCTCTAGCTCTTTCGCTAGGATGAGTTGTACAGTAGGCTTGATAACCTAAGATTTTGATATAGTTTTTTTCAGTGAAGTGTGTTTCTGATATAAGTGCGATATCTATATTGTTTGAGTGGAGGAAGTGTTCCAGTTCTAGGGCTCTTGCATTTAGCCCGTTTGCATTCCAGGTCATTATTTTGAGTAATGTTTTCATTTTTGTTTATTCTTGCTTCTCGAAGTTTTCTTATTTTCTTTTGGATCTTTTTGTGCTATGGTATGTTTTTCTAAGATATCCACTCGTTGATTTAGTTGTATGAGGGCGCTATTTCTGACCCTGGCTTGGTATACAGAACAGCCTTTGTAGTTTGCGGTATGCCCTGTTTCTTTACATAGTACGCATGTAGGCGTAGAGTTTGGTTTTTTCTTACAATCTTTGTAGTGGTGATTTTCAGCGCATTTAACGCATCTTGGTGCCCTTTTACAGAAGCTTTTGGTATGACCTAGTTGCTGGCAATTTGTGCATTGAGGTATGTCTCGTACTTTTCTTGGTGGCTCTATGGTTATCTTGCAGTGCGCTATGTTCTTTATGTTGTAGATATCTTTATTGTTATCTTTAGGATCAATCTCGACAGCGAACAAGGGGAATTTGATTATCTCCTTGGTGTTGTCTTCTTTATTTATTATTGTTTTGAAGATGTTTGTTATTTGCCTGACTTTATGGCCCAAGCTCGTAAGTTCTTCTTTGATTTCGTCGGTGTTCATGCTGCTAGGTAATCCTCTGATTACAAATCTGAAGGAACGTTCCTCTTTTAGCTGGTAGGTATGATATTCAATCCTATTGTTTTTATCATTAGCACTTGTAGTTGCTTCACTTTTGATACTTTCAATCGTATTTTTCAGCTTTCTGTATTCTTCTGCGTTAACAGTGGTTATCTTGATGTTGTTATTTGATAATGCCTTGAATTGTATTGTTTCATATTTTGTGGTAAGTATCTTGCTTCTGAATGCCCTGAAGTCATTCACATTGCTGACAAATATCGGAGGAGGCGTTGGGAGTTTTGCTTGAGTGATATTTTTTTCTTGGTTGACGTTTATGATTGGTTGGATCTGTGGTTGTTTCACTAAGGGTATGACTTTAGGTGGTGACTTGGTTGTAGTCCTTTTTATAATAATTATTTAAAATGTCATATGGTAGAGACCGATGTGCACAACTCGAAGAAAAATTGAAAAATTATTTTCCTAAATATTATTGGTTAAACTTAATATTAAATGGTAATTGTTTCACTTATGGGTAATGAATTAATCTGCCCAAATTTTTATTTTCCTTGAATATATTTACATGTGTTTCCTCTTCAATATTATCATGTAATAATTTTTTATTTATGTAATTTAATAATTGAATAATTACTTGCATACTAACTTAATCCATTAGAAAAAATACAAACTAAATTTGCTTATCATTTAACCTGAAAAAAAACTTTACAGTACAAGCCCACACATAGTGCAATCCCACCATTTGATATGTCATATGGTAGAGACCGATATGCACAACTTGAAGAACAATTGAAAAATGAATTTTTCTTTGAGTGTATTAGTGGAGGGCATGTCAAAATCAGAAAAATATCAAACATGTTTCATATCTACCCGAAAAGTCTCAGAAAACAGGTTTTTATATGGAAAAGGAAGCAAAAGTTGTCCACTTTTAGTTGTAGTCTATAGCCACCTTAATTCTTTAATAGTTTATGCATTTACTCCTACAGCGCGTTGTATTTCTTTCTTTATTCTTTTCATTATGTATTTATGGATGAAATATATTATAATGATTAAGTATTATAGCAGCTGTTAATATAGACGATGATGCGTGAAAGTTAAAATTACTACCCGAATTTTGGGCAATAACTATTTCTTCCTTATTATAATATTAGTGATTCCCAATTTTAAAAGAGTTTACATATATTGAGGAAAAGACAATTAGCTATTTGAGTGTAAAACAATTACCCAATATAGATATACAGTGCAACCTCGATATAACGAATCTGAAGGGAAAAAGAAAATATTCGTTATATCGAGGAATTCGTTATATTGAGGTTCGTTATATCGAGGTTAGATTAGTCTACTATTCGTTATATCAAGGTAAGAAAATTTGTTTATTAACCTCAATATTACGTAGGTCTGCTTACTTTTTTTTCTAATAAAGATAAATACACATAAATACACATAAAGAGAAATACACATTTCCATGAAAAAACTATACTTTTTATTTAATAAACAATTTATACACAGTTATGGTAGTTTAGCATTAATTTTCTTGATTAGCAAAAAAGTCATTAATTTTGGTCTGTGCACCACCCTTGATAGATAACATATTCAAAGCGCAATCCAATTCGGTGATGGATTTGACTACAGCATCACTCAAACCACTATTTTTGAGAAATACACTTTTTATTACATCTAGAGCATTATGGGCATCTTTTATTGTGAGATTTGGTATGTTAATTTCGCTCCATTCCTCGCAATCTTCAGCTTCTTCATCACTAACTGGCAAAACAGATGTGACAATTTCATTATCAGTAAGCTCACCACAGACGGCTAAATGATCATCAAAAGTAACAAAATCTTCAAACTCAGTCCCTTGAAGGTTAAATTCTTCTTGAACTGTTTTCCAGGTCTTAGCAAGATCTGCGAGTGGCAAGTCATCTTCCTCATCATCGCCTGGAATTTTAAACCCACTCTTATTGAAGCAGTTTCTGATAGTTTCTTTACTGACTTGATTCCAAGCTTTGGCAATCATCCACATGGCTTGTAACATATTAATTGTAGTTGGCGTTTGGTGTTCGATATCAGTAAGATACTGTCTGACAATTTCCTTCCTATAGTGCATTTTGAAGCTTTGAATTATGCCTTGGTCTAGAGGTTGAAGTTTTGAAGTGGTATTTGCAGGCAAATACTTTATTTTTATGTTTGTCAGGATAGGAATGTCTCCATGTGCAGTACAATTATCGATGAACATAAGAATTTTCTTCTTTTTCTTCTTCATCTCTTTATCGAGATTTTTAAGCCAATCGTTAAAAACATCACACGTCATCCAAGCCTTAGTGTTCGACGTATACTCTGTTGGTAAGTTATTAACATTTTTAAAACATCGTGGTTTCTTATATTTTCCAATGATAAGTGGCTTAAGTTTGTATGTTCCGGTACAGTTTATTCCTAGCAATACTGTTATACGAAGTTTGCTGTTCTTCCCACCATGACATTTATCGCCCTTGAATGATAAAGTTTTGTCAGGTAAACATTTATAAAAAAGTCCTGTTTCATCGACGTTGAAAATGTCTTCGGGTTCATATTCTTTGGTCTGCTCTTCAAGTTTTTCTTTCCACCTATCACATACTACGTCATCTACACTAGCACTTTCGCCACATATTTTTCGGAAAATAATCTCATTTCTTCTTTTGAAATTTTGGAGCCATCCGTTGCTAGCACGGAACTCTGCATGTCCCAACTGTACTGCGAATTGCTGAGCCTTTTCCTGAAGGATAGGGCCTCCGATTGGCACATTATTGTCTCGGCACTGTTTCAACCATTTCAAAACACAATTTTCTACGTCCGTGTATTCACATAATTTTAATCTTTTACTATTGGCAACCAAATCTGCGGAGATTTTTTCTTTAAACTTTAAAATTGTGGCCAATGTACTTGCGGGAATTTTGAATTTTGCAGCGACGTCAATTTTTTTCTCTGTAGGATTCTCTTCTACATACAAAATAATTTTCCTTTTCTCTGCAACAGTTAAGGAGCATCTTTTCTGTTTTTCAGCCATTGCACGTTTAAAACTAATAACAGTGACAAACGAGAGTGTTACCTTAATTTAAAACAAGCAAAAATGATTCTCTTCACGAAAAATTTACAAGTCTATAACTATCGGCACATGAATTATTCTTTATTACCTTAGAATCAAACAAGCATGTTTTTCTTACGAAAAATTCATGTCTATATCTGTCGGCACATGAATTGATTTTTTATATCTTTGAATCAAACAAGCATGTTTTTCTTACGAAAAATTTAAACAGTCTGCCGACACAGGAATTGTTGTTGTTATTGTGAACTTATATGTGATTATTTGGTAGAATAGAATAAAAAAGCATTTTGCAATGATTGAAAATTCGTTATAACGAGGTTTTTTGACAAATATATTCGTAATATCAAGGTTTATTTAGCATTAACTCTTATGGAAAGTTCTAGGGGATTTCTAAAAATTCGTTATATCGAGGAATTCGTTATATCGAGGTTCGTTATATCGAGGTTGCACTGTATATATATATATAAAGAATTGTATTTATTTATTGAATATATAAAAAAATTTTTTAAAACATTATTATTTAATCTTAAGATATTTATTTTTATATTGTATTTTGTTTTTTGCTAGATTAAGTTTTAAATTTTTAACTTTTTGTGGCAGCTGTTTTTTTCGAATTCTGTCATCAGTGATATTTATGATGCGGTATAGTATTTATGTATTCTTCGTATGTTGTCTTGACGGTTCCTTTATTAAAAAGTTCATTTGGTACTGGGGCAAATAGTCCTTTTCTTTGTTCCGGGCTTAATTTCTCGAATGGTGTCTGTCCTGTTTGTTGTTGGAGGATTGGATAACGCGGGATCGAATCATGCAGGATTGCCATGTAATGTAATGTTAACTAACTTCTGTTGAAATAGGTCGACGGAATTCAATCATAATGAAAAACACAGTGTTGCTGCAACTCATCTTTATGAGAATAAAGAAAGAAAAGTTTACACTAACGAGATGGAAATATATTTTGGTAGGGCCATACAGCCAACTTATTACTTGATGGCCACAAGGCCAAACTTTGAAAAGAAAATGGTTAGAGCTAAAAAACACTTTAATTTTAATTCACTTTTTTTTATTTTATTTTTACTTCGGACCATATGCTTCGTAGTTTTGAATAGAAACTTCACTTTTGTATTATATATGTATTTTTTTCATTTTTTTGGTTACACAATTATAATTTTTAGAACACAATAAACTTGGATAATATGTCCGGATGAAGATTTTATTTGATTTTAAGCAGAAAGTTATAGGATGATGATTTTGACATGTGTAGATGATGTGTCAACCTCGCGTTTACTTGTTAAGTTGGTAGATGGATTTTTGCTTTACGTCAGTGGAGCCAACATTGTAGAAAATTAGTGCGCTTAGTTCGGAACAGTCATTCCTTTACCAAAGCTAGTAGTCAAATATTTAATCAAACTGTGATTTAATTTCAGCATTTTGTTCGCTCACTAGTAGCAAATTTAGGCCCTAGTAGACGTCGGATATTGTCCGGGTAATAGCACTATAGACGTGGGACATTCATTTGCCCGGACTATTTCTAATAACTTTTTAGAGTGTACTGTTTTGATAGACTAATACAACCGAAATTTTCATTGGAAGTAAAGTGAAGTAAAAGTTTTGTTTGCATATTACATAAGTTAATGATTAATTAATTTCAAATAAGTTAAAATATTATTTATAGTAATAATGACATGAAGGTTTTTGATATCATAATGAATAGCAGTGTAATTTTGGACTGTAATTTTCCTTGTTATCTTCATGCTATTAAAAGTGTATGAGGCTGTCATTAATGTCCGCGTAAACACATAACTTACTCGGACATTGCAGCGGCCCTTCAGATTGCTCTGCGGACATTGCTGTAGACGAGTTAAATTACCCCGGACACGGACAATGTTTCGGACAATGTCCGACGTCTATTAGGGCCTTTATGTTATAATTTTTTTTTTTAAAAGATTATTTCTTTCATGAAATAGCGTACAGATTGTCTTGTCAATTTGTTGAATATTTATTTTTGACAATGCATTCAAATTAAAAAAATTCGTGGCTTTAAATTTATCTAGGGCAATTACACCATATTGTCTTTTCATGATGCATCGTTGTTTTTTGCGTCCGATTCCACAATACCAAAAAATATATCTTCACACAGTATAAAATGAGAGTATAAAAACCAAAAAATATTAAGTAAAAAGAATTTAGATAAGCATTATACCACTAAAAAAGTAAAAAAGTAATTATATTCTCCTTGTATAAATTTTCCTTTTGTACTACCGCATTTTAAGAAAATTCATAGATTTAATAGAACTATATGAAGTAACCTTCTTACAATATATAGAGAATATGAACAAAATAATTATATGATATAGCGATATATCCGTCCTTGTTTATTTACTTTAGCAATCAATTATTTTCATACTAATAGAAATCGATCGTTAATAAAGGCCCACTGAACTTGTTCTATATTTTGAGAATTGGGTGGATGTAGATTACGCACAATATTTGTTAGAAATTAATAGTTGAAATTAATATTTTATAAAAAATTTTATTTCAGCTGCGGAAACCTGATTCATCACTTTCTATACCAGGATCTATAAAAACAACCTGTGTTGGAGTTAGGGAACACATTTCGTCTACGTGCAACGAAGAGTCTGGTATTACACTAGTAGAAATCCATTCAGAATATCCCAGGTATCAAAAACAGTTTTGTATTTTAAATTGATATATCAATTTAATATTACATATATACATACATATATTTACTACAAAAGTAGTTTTATATGTAAAACATCAAAAATTTTAAGCCGCATATCATATTTTATTGTTTTGTTTTGATTGATTTTTCATTGATAATTGTTAGGAAAATGGAAACACAGCATTTTTTTAAAAGAACAATAATTTTCACTGAACTTTTTTAAATTAATTTGAAAGCAGGTATTTATTTGTCCTTCTTTAAATCACAGTTTGAAAAACTGCGTAAACAATTAATTTAAACTTTAGGATTATCCCAATCAAATACGGTAGCCTGAATCCTATGCTTTGAATTTCAGATCAACTTAAACGTAATCAACATATTTCATTTTTACGGACTCACAGATATGTTAATATGAAACACGTAAGCAAAATTTGTGAACATTTCTTTATATTGCTCTGGCACTATTTTCCGTTTGTAACATTGTGTAAATCTGGTGTATAAGCATATTGAATTTTTGATTAAAGTTTAGCAAACCTATCAAATATGTTTACCTAATGAAGGCTATATCGGCATTACTAGCGTAAGCTGCCTTATTCGGAACACAAATTCATAATTGCCTTTTTATTGGTACTCTTTTTTATAATAAATATTACAGTATTTATAATATTTAAAGCTTTGAAAATTGTACTCTTGTATAAGGCTTAAATTTTCTTATAGAGATATTAATAAAGCTGAATTTATGTCGATTCGCTGCTTCGAGTATAAAGGCATTTGGGTACTAATATCGGGAGATTTTCCTATCTCATTTAAAGAAATAGTGCTAGTTCGATTTATTTCACTCTTCCAGTTTAGATAACGCATCTTTTTCTTTTGATTGCTTACCAGCTCATTTAAGGCTTTTTTAACTTTATTTGTATTGCCACGTTAAATTTATATCTTCCAAGGCTATAGTAATAATGATTTCCAGAGTGTTGTTATTGTGTCTTCACATGATTGAAGAAATGCGATTATTCTTGTATTTCAATATTTGTTATTAAAATCCACCTTAACACCTTCAATATCTGCTAAAATAATCCCAGTTGGGCTTAAGTGGTGCTTGATAACTAGTGTAATTATTATCACTACACATTAAGATTGTTTAAATAATGATGAATAATTGGATTCTTTGTAAAATAGAACCTCCATTAGGTGGAAGTTTTTTGACGATTTTCTCAAATCTTTAGGTTTAAGAAGCCAGAGAAACCGGCTTAGGAAATTACATCTTGTCGACCAATCTACACTCTTGCCAACCATCTCAAAACTATTTGAAAAACTAATTCTCAAAGCGTTCAAGCCATTGGTAGATATTTCTGATTCAGTCAAATGCATCGAGTAACAAAAACTATCGAAAAAGCATTCGAAGAAAACAAACTCTGCTCAGCTGTGTTTTCAAGCATTTGATAAAGCATGGCACAAAGAACTCATCTTTAAGTTCAGTAAGGTCCTACACCAAAATTTCTGCGAATTACTGTATTTTCAAGCATTTGATAAAGCAAGGCACAAAGAACTCATCTTTAAGTTGAGTGAGGTCCTACACCAAAATTACTGCGAATTAATAGATTCATATCTATCCGATCGCAAATTCAGGGTCATAAGTGAGGAAGCTTTCTCGAACTACTATGTAATAAAAGCAGGAGTTCCACAGGGTAGTGCCCTAGGTCCATTCCTGTATTTAGCTTACAGTGCAGACATACCAATTGAATAAGATACATTTATCGGAATCTTTGCTAATGACACTCTGATTATGTCTGCAAATAAAATCCAACCTAAGGGGGTTAAAAAATTACAATTGGCAATAGACAAAGCAAGCAAATGAACAAGGAACTGAAAGATCAAACTTAATGAGTTAAAATCAGCACACGTAACTTATACGCTGCGCCACAAGATCAAAAATCTACATGTAGTATATCTCAATAGAACTAAAATGTTACAAACGAGATCAGGAGACTTAAACGAATCAAACCACATGAACTGACGTGAAATTGGGAAATGAGCATGGGTTCAGCCAAACCCGCACAAGTTATTGCTTCATATGACGCACAATTCAATAATAGTAATAAATTAACTTGTTAAGATTGTACTAGACATATCCAATAAAGGATGTTATATAAAAAAAAGAAAGTTAGTGTTGTTAACAAGACTTTCGAGTTGGAAGATCCTGTAGACTTTGATTTTTTTTCATCTTTAATTAGAAACTGAATATCAATTTAGAGTATAGCTAATCCAGCACTTTTTACATAATATTATCCCTGAAATTTTTTAAATTTTATAGGCTATATATATAATAGATTTCTTAAAATTAACGCATTTTTATTTGTATTATAAACGGGTTGTAGTTCTTCACTAAGATTGTAAGGGATTCTAGCTGGAAATCCTTAAACATTTTTCCTTTTCCTCCCAAACGTTTGCATTACAAGTTTCTGTTTTAAGATTGACCATGAAACACTTACTTTAAATGCTGAGCGTCATATCTTAGTTTCGGCATTTTTACGAGTGACGCATAGTCCTTTTGATTTTCTCACTATTTTTTTGTAGTAGCGTTGCTGCAGATGCTCTTAAAGATAAAACCAAAGCAATATTAATACTGATTTGATACTGATGGTGGTAGTGAATCAGACTTTTCTAAATCTTTCAGTATCAATTCAGTGCGAATTTTTAATATAAGATTATATTTTTAAGATTATACTGATTTGAGTATAAAGTAACAGGATGAACAGTATAAAATCATCATCAAATATTTCGACTCGGGCATACCCAATTCAGTACATTCAGTATGAAATCATCATCAAACATTCCAACTAGGGTACCAAGTCAATTATTTATGTATTCCAATGCTTCGTTTTCGTTATTTTCTTCGGCATTCTTTACAATTTTTCAAAAAGAAATTTCTGCTACCAATCCAAAATGCACCTGCAAATAAAAAGGTGTGCATTGAAGTAGTATTCATTCCCATGAAACTTTTGAATTTTTTGTGATTTTTTAAAGGGACAATCAATTATATTTTCAGCCAAGTAAACATTACATATAATATCATAAAAGTAACCATGGGGCTTTAAGAATCTTTTATAATAAAGTTAAAGTCTCAGCTTTGTATATTTTTGTTTTCTTTAGATACATGGACGAACGAGGAAAACTAAAAACTCACGGTAGCATATCTACTTCCGGAGCAACAAAACACAAGCCAAATGTTGGTTACCGTCTTGGACGTAGAAAAGCATTATTTGAAAAACGAAAACGTATTAGCGATTATGCACTAGTAATGGGAATGTTTGGAATAATAGTAATGGTTATAGAAAATGAATTAAGTAGTGCCGGAGTTTATACAAAGGTATTTTTATATCAGCTGTGTTTTCAAGCATTTGATAAAGCATGGCACAAAGAACTCATCTTTAAGTTCAGTAAGGTCCTACACCAAAATTTCTGCGAATTACTGTATTTTCAAGCATTTGATAAAGCAAGGCACAAAGAACTCATCTTTAAGTTGAGTGAGGTCCTACACCAAAATTACTGCGAATTAATAGATTCATATCTATCCGATCGCAAATTCAGGGTCATAAGTGAGGAAGCTTTCTCGAACTACTATGTAATAAAAGCAGGAGTTCCACAGGGTAGTGCCCTAGGTCCATTCCTGTATTTAGCTTACAGTGCAGACATACCAATTGAATAAGATACATTTATCGGAATCTTTGCTAATGACACTCTGATTATGTCTGCAAATAAAATCCAACCTAAGGGGGTTAAAAAATTACAATTGGCAATAGACAAAGCAAGCAAATGAACAAGGAACTGAAAGATCAAACTTAATGAGTTAAAATCAGCACACGTAACTTATACGCTGCGCCACAAGATCAAAAATCTACATGTAGTATATCTCAATAGAACTAAAATGTTACAAACGAGATCAGGAGACTTAAACGAATCAAACCACATGAACTGACGTGAAATTGGGAAATGAGCATGGGTTCAGCCAAACCCGCACAAGTTATTGCTTCATATGACGCACAATTCAATAATAGTAATAAATTAACTTGTTAAGATTGTACTAGACATATCCAATAAAGGATGTTATATAAAAAAAAGAAAGTTAGTGTTGTTAACAAGACTTTCGAGTTGGAAGATCCTGTAGACTTTGATTTTTTTTCATCTTTAATTAGAAACTGAATATCAATTTAGAGTATAGCTAATCCAGCACTTTTTACATAATATTATCCCTGAAATTTTTTAAATTTTATAGGCTATATATATAATAGATTTCTTAAAATTAACGCATTTTTATTTGTATTATAAACGGGTTGTAGTTCTTCACTAAGATTGTAAGGGATTCTAGCTGGAAATCCTTAAACATTTTTCCTTTTCCTCCCAAACGTTTACATTACAAGTTTCTGTTTTAAGATTGACCATGAAACACTTACTTTAAATGCTGAGCGTCATATCTTAGTTTCGGCATTTTTACGAGTGACGCATAGTCTTTTTAATTTTCTCACTATTTTTTTGTAGTAGCGTTGCTGCAGATGCTCTTAAAGATAAAACCAAAGCAATATTAATACTGATTTGATACTGATGGTGGTAGTGAATCAGACTTTTCTAAATCTTTCAGTATCAATTCAGTGCGAATTTTTAATATAAGATTATATTTTTAAGATTATACTGATTTGAGTATAAAGTAACAGGATGAACAGTATAAAATCATCATCAAATATTTCGACTCGGGCATACCCAATTCAGTACATTCAGTATGAAATCATCATCAAACATTCCAACTAGGGTACCAAGTCAATTATTTATGTATTCCAATGCTTCGTTTTCGTTATTTTCTTCGGCATTCTTTACAATTTTTCAAAAAGAAATTTCTGCTACCAATCCAAAATGCACCTGCAAATAAAAAGGTGTGCATTGAAGTAGTATTCATTCCCATGAAACTTTTGAATTTTTTGTGATTTTTTAAAGGGACAATCAATTATATTTTCAGCCAAGTAAACATTACATATAATATCATAAAAGTAACCATGGGGCTTTAAGAATCTTTTATAATAAAGTTAAAGTCTCAGCTTTGTATATTTTTGTTTTCTTTAGATACATGGACGAACGAGGAAAACTAAAAACTCACGGTAGCATATCTACTTCCGGAGCAACAAAACACAAGCCAAATGTTGGTTACCGTCTTGGACGTAGAAAAGCATTATTTGAAAAACGAAAACGTATTAGCGATTATGCACTAGTAATGGGAATGTTTGGAATAATAGTAATGGTTATAGAAAATGAATTAAGTAGTGCCGGAGTTTATACAAAGGTATTTTTATATCAGCTGTGTTTTCAAGCATTTGATAAAGCATGGCACAAAGAACTCATCTTTAAGTTCAGTAAGGTCCTACACCAAAATTTCTGCGAATTACTGTATTTTCAAGCATTTGATAAAGCAAGGCACAAAGAACTCATCTTTAAGTTGAGTGAGGTCCTACACCAAAATTACTGCGAATTAATAGATTCATATCTATCCGATCGCAAATTCAGGGTCATAAGTGAGGAAGCTTTCTCGAACTACTATGTAATAAAAGCAGGAGTTCCACAGGGTAGTGCCCTAGGTCCATTCCTGTATTTAGCTTACAGTGCAGACATACCAATTGAATAAGATACATTTATCGGAATCTTTGCTAATGACACTCTGATTATGTCTGCAAATAAAATCCAACCTAAGGGGGTTAAAAAATTACAATTGGCAATAGACAAAGCAAGCAAATGAACAAGGAACTGAAAGATCAAACTTAATGAGTTAAAATCAGCACACGTAACTTATACGCTGCGCCACAAGATCAAAAATCTACATGTAGTATATCTCAATAGAACTAAAATGTTACAAACGAGATCAGGAGACTTAAACGAATCAAACCACATGAACTGACGTGAAATCGGGAAATGAGCATGGGTTCAGCCAAACCCGCACAAGTTATTGCTTCATATGACGCACAATTCAATAGTAGTAATAAATTAACTTGTTAAGATTGTACTAGACATATCCAATAAAGGATGTTATATAAAAAAAAGAAAGTTAGTGTTGTTAACAAGACTTTCGAGTTGGAAGATCCTGTAGACTTTGATTTTTTTTCATCTTTAATTAGAAACTGAATATCAATTTAGAGTATAGCTAATCCAGCACTTTTTACATAATATTATCCCTGAAATTTTTTAAATTTTATAGGCTATATATATAATAGATTTCTTAAAATTAACGCATTTTTATTTGTATTATAAACGGGTTGTAGTTCTTCACTAAGATTGTAAGGGATTCTAGCTGGAAATCCTTAAACATTTTTCCTTTTCCTCCCAAACGTTTGCATTACAAGTTTCTGTTTTAAGATTGACCATGAAACACTTACTTTAAATGCTGAGCGTCATATCTTAGTTTCGGCATTTTTACGAGTGACGCATAGTCCTTTTGATTTTCTCACTATTTTTTTGTAGTAGCGTTGCTGCAGATGCTCTTAAAGATAAAACCAAAGCAATATTAATACTGATTTGATACTGATGGTGGTAGTGAATCAGACTTTTCTAAATCTTTCAGTATCTATTCAGTGCGAATTTTTAATATAAGATTATATTTTTAAGATTATACTGATTTTTATTTATTGGTAGATGGATTTTTGCTTTACGTCAGTGGAGCCAACATTGTAGAAAATTAGTGCGCTCAGTTCGGAACAGTCATTCCTTTACCAAAGCTAGTAGTCAAATATTTAATCAAACTGTGATTTAATTTCAGCATTTTGTTCGCTCACTAGTAGCAAATTAAGGCCCTAGTAGACGTCGGACCTTGTCCGGGTAATAGCACTATAGAAGTGGGACAAAGCAATATTAATACTGATTTGATACTGATAGTGGTAGTGAATCAGACTTTTCTAAACCTTTCAGTATCAATTCAGTGCGAATTTTTAGTATAAGATTATATTTTTAAGATTATACTGATTTGAGTATAAAGTAACAGGATGAACAGTATAAAATCATCATCAAATATTTCGACTCGGGCATACCCAATTCAGTACATTCAGTATGAAATCATCATCAAACATTCCAACTAGGGTACCAAGTCAATTATTTATGTATTCCAATGCTTCGTTTTCGTTATTTTCTTCGGCATTCTTTACAATTTTTCAAAAAGAAATTTCTGCTACCAATCCATAATGCACCTGCAAATAAAAAGGTGTGCATTGAAGTAGTATTCATTCCCATGAAACTTTTGAATTTTTTGTGATTTTTTAAAGGGACAATCAATTATATTTTCAGCCAAGTAAACATTACATATAATATCATAAAAGTAACCATGGGGCTTTAAGAATCTTTTATAATAAAGTTAAAGTCTCAGCTTTGTATATTTTTGTTTTCTTTAGATACATGGACGAACGAGGAAAACTAAAAACTCACGGTAGCATATCTACTTCCGGAGCAACAAAACACAAGCCAAATGTTGGTTACCGTCTTGGACGTAGAAAAGCATTATTTGAAAAACGAAAACGTATTAGCGATTATGCACTAGTAATGGGAATGTTTGGAATAATAGTAATGGTTATAGAAAATGAATTAAGTAGTGCCGGAGTTTATACAAAGGTAAATATTTTAAGAGCTTAAAATTCATATAGTATGGCTAACACTTTTAAAAATTATAGGCATCATTTTACTCAACAGCTTTAAAGACTTTGATATCTGTTTCAACTGTGATCCTTTTAGGCCTTATAGTGGCTTATCATGCATTAGAAGTTCAAGTAAGGATGTAAAGTATTATTTAATTTTCTTTTAAACAACACTTTTTAAATTTTAATATCTATTTGAACTTCTGCTTATTTCTATTAAAATAAATTAACAATTAACTTAAACTGTTTATTTTATTTTTCACAAAAAATTCCTGCAAGTATTTTTGTGGAGGGGTACTATTAGGGGTAGTAATTTGCCACGCAGATCTGGCCCATAAAAATTCTTTTCGAGAAATGACCCTAGCTTCTAGAGCATTTATTCTACTACTGGATCTACACATTTTGATGCTGTTAACTTAATTGAAATTAATTTTATTTAATACAGAAGAGGATAAAATTTTTCATTATTTCAAACTCCAAGTAATAATTTACTTAACCCCACATTTTTGTTACGGATCGCTTAACCCTAATTTTCTCCTAATATATTTTTCCAAAATATCGATGAATTCAAGTTGGAGTGGTTTCTTTTTAAGTGCCAAATTATTCAGTATAACTAATATAGTATAAAAGCATCTCTACTCAATTAAGTCTACCTGCATAGCCATTTTACTGTGTGCGTGCTCTACTTCTTTTGTTTTCTATAAAAAAATCTTCGGAATATTGGTAATATAAAATATATGTAATTGCCTGCTAAAAAAGATTATATTATCGTAATTGTCCGTATTATATTATTGTAGGCTGACCGTGCTACACCTACGAAAACTAAACTCAATCGTATTTTTTATATTACTTTAAAATACTTATCAAAAGGTACAATTTTGAAGTTCAAATTATCAACTAATAGCCGTCAAGCATTTATTTCTAAAATTTTACAAGGTTTTTGCTTAATATAACTTTAACTTTATTAAAAAACAATCATTTAAATTGTCAATTTGAACTTTTTATAAACCCTTTCCTTGTTAATAGGCAGAGTAGCTAGTTGTGGGACATGCCCGGTTGTGGGCTAGCACAATATTTAAGAACGCACAGTATAAATGCTAAATTTGTTAAATGTTATCGATTTCTATTGATAAAAGGTAGTTTTTAAGCTAACGAAAACGCTTTATTGTTGCTACAGAGTTCATCAAAACATGTCCTACAACTTGCTACTTTACCTTACTATTTTATAATATTATATTTTATCAAGCTTAAGCTTAAAATTAAGTTTCCATTTTATTTTAGTTATTCATGATAGACAATTGTGCTGATGATTGGCGAATTGCAATGACTTGGCAACGTATTTGTCAAATTGGCTTAGAGCTAATTATTTGTGCAATGCATCCTATTCCAGGTGAATATTATTTTCTTTGGACAACAAAGCTTGCTAATAAAAACAAGACAATTGGTGCTGAAAGTGTACCATATGATGTTGCGCTGTCATTACCAATGTTTCTTAGACTGTATCTGATATGCCGTGTGATGCTTTTGCACTCAAAGCTATTCACAGATGCTTCATCACGCAGTATAGGAGCACTAAATAGAATCAATTTTAATACTAGGTATAATATTGTATTTTAATTACGAGAAAATGGTGAATTGTACTTTTCAGATTTGTTTTAAAAACACTAATGACAATATGTCCGGGAACGGTACTTTTAGTATTCATGGTTTCGTTATGGATAATTGCATCTTGGACTCTTAGACAGTGTGAAAGGTATTTATGATGTATCTGTTTTTACATACCTTTTTCTTTCACATAAGAAATAAGCACACTCAAAAGGCACTTTATATTTAGCGAATGTGTTTCACATATCAACCAAGTAGGTTAATTTAACTAACTTGGTTAAAGTAATGCTCATTTGGTGAGAGAGATGAGAGTAAGAGTTAATTCGTTCATAAACTCAACTAAAATATGTCAAAAATTATTTTAAAATTTAGTAATATAATTATTAGCTGTTATTATCAAAAAAGTTAATATACAAAATAAAGTAATGAAATATCACCATACAGCTAATGGAACTGCAGTTAATGCTAATTTGACATTTAATATAATTTTTGTTCAGTTTATGAACACTACTCTTATTCTCATCTCTCTCACTAAATCAGCACTTATTTAACTAAATCTTGGTGGATTTGTGAAACACATTCAGCATCTGCTAATACAGCTTCTTATATCTGAAACGTTATATCTTTTAAATAAATTGTTTTTATTAAATTGCTTTTTCTAAATTTTTAGCAATTTTTTTAGCTCTTAATACCCTAATATTTTAAACTTTGATTTTCTTTAAGTTAAATTAAAGCTGGATTTTTTTAGTATAAAGGAATTTCATCAAACTATTTTAGCATAATTTGTTCCCACACAATCAATAATTCAACCATAGACAACATAATTCTAGGGTTAAAAATGATAACGTTTACAAAGCTTTTGGAAGATATTTACGAAGTTTTTCGATTTTCTCTTTATCATATTTCAATTACAAAATAAAATCAAATCCAATCTAATACTATCTAATAATATTTTCTTATAATATAATTTGTTTAAAAATTCAAGCCTCGTGCATTCGCTGCTACACTAGAACTTACAACCGCTGTTGTAGCGGTCACAGATGCTGCTAAAAATATATTTAATTTGTGTATCAAATCTGGTTGACAAGTTTTTCTTTGAATGTAGGTCGCTTTTATTATTGTTTATGATTGTTGACTATTACTAGCTTCTGTTTATTATTGTTAGTTTAATTCAAATATTGTTAATTTTTTGTTATTATTGCTTACTGTTAATTTTGGTGGTGTTTTATGCCTCTTAATATTAACTTTTTTTATTTTTGATAATAAGTGTTATTGTTTTATAACTCATTTATAAGATCACAGTTTTTAAAGAGACTTTTCCTTAAAATAATACGTGTATGTTTGCTAATTGGCGACAATATTTTTGCTGTGTGAATTTAAAGATAAGAAAATATGATAAAATCTACTCAATTCTTAGAAGTTATTTTTAGTTTGACCAGTTTAGGTCGGCCTTGTGAGCACAAAATTAACTTATCAATAATGCTTTGTCAATAAAGCATTTGTAACCTTGAATAGAAATTGTGTATATTGCATTTTCATTAAATTTCATTATTTTTAATTAACTAGGTTACTATTGAAATGTTCGTAACCTAGTTATTTTCTTAAATTATGGGAATGGTATAGATGTATTAGGTAGGTATTTATAAGATGGAATTCAAACTTGTTCTTTCCAATCTATCTTATATGATAAATGCACTGAAAATTCCAGCATCACAAATTCTTCCAAGGCTTACAAAATCAACGCATATAAACTTGTAGTCTTGCAAGTGGAGTATTCTTTCAAACAGTCTTACCTCAGCGTAATCATCAGACGCTCTGCTGGAGATATTGTTGCCCTATAATTAGTATGCTCTGCTTGGTCTCAAAACTTCATCAAAGCAAGCTGTGGACATGCGGAAATGTTCAAAAAACCTGTTGTCGTCGTTCTTTAGAACCTCATAGAGCGTATGAAATGCCCCAAATTCTTCACGCCTCAAATTTATTGGGTTAACCCATTGTGGTCGGGTAATTCTTACCACTTAATTATTTATTAACATTTATTAATATATAAATTAAAAATCATTAAATTAACAAGACATATTTTTAAAAATAATAAAAAGCAATTTTTTATATGTTAATTAAATAACAAAATAAGAACTACTTTTTATTTGTCAATATGTCAAGCAAGTAAATTTTCAATGTTTACTTGACATATTGACATACTACGATTTAAAACTTTTTTAATTTAAATTTAACTTATTTTAAAATGCGGAAATACTAAAATGTGGAGGATACTCCACCCCCAACGAAACTCAATTTTGATTTTAAATACAATAAAATGCGAAACCTTACTTTGTTAATGGTTCTATTCTGAAAGGAAAGAAACACAGAAGCGGTAGTATTTTTTGCTGTATCATCCTGTAAAACAAAACAAGGCTTTAAACGGTCAACAGAAACTTTTACTTTTTTGCCTTTTATCTCTAAAGTGAAATAGCTTGAGCCTTTGGTAGGTATCATGGTCGCTTGAGCATACGATATGATATGTTAATACCTAAAGTTGCAATGGGTGGTTTTGATTCCGTGTTATATGCCTGTAGTTATTGCACCATTGTTGTTGTATTTATTTTTGGCTTTGCTTGGTATTCTGCACAGCCTTTTTAGTTAGCTGTTGTCCCTTTTCTTGATACAGTGCACAAATAGGAGCTCTGTTGGGTTGTTTTTTACATTCTTTGTAGTGGTGATTTAATGCACATTTGACACACCTTGGTTCCCTATTGCATAGGCTTTTGGTGTGCCTTAGCTGTTGACAGTTTGTGCATTGAGGGAAGTCTTTTGCTTTTTTCGGCGTTTCTATTGTTACTTTACAATGTCCCTAGTTTTTGATTTTGATGACGTCTATATTGTTTTCGTTTTGTTTGATTTGTAATGTAAATAATGGGAACTGTATTTTCTCTTTTTGCTTCTTGTCATTTGTGATAATGTTTTATATCACCTGATTAATTGTTAAATGTCAGCCAGTTGAATTTTGGGAAGTTTTTTAATCGAAGTTAATTTTAAGATATACGTATAAAATGTGGCAGTTCTTAGAAAATTGGTGAATGTGTATTATGCAAGAAACACAAGTATATTAGGTGAAGCGAGATTTTACTTGTAATAATAAATAAAATATTTAACATTTACTTACGATATAAAATTTTTGTACCAGAAACCATAGTTGAAAGCTAGCAGGCTAGTTTTTAAAGTTTTATGCCAGGGTTCTAAATATTCGTTTTACTGCGTGTTGTAAAAGGTAACGTTAAGCTGAAAATTGTAGCATTAATGGCATTTAGCTTTCCATGCTAAGCACGAAAGGTGATGGCTTCTATCAAATGCTTGTCCGCATTTATAATAAGTGTGCTCAACAGCGTCGATCTGCACAGGAACTTCATTTCATTTGTCTTATATAATAGAGTTAACTACCTATTGACTTACTCCCTTGTTATCTAATAGTTGCTTATTAACAGATGCTGCTTCAAAAATTTTACAAGCTTCAATTATTTTTGATAAATCTTTTTCTTCTAATAGTTCGAGTTGCAATTTTTTGTCTTGAATACCAATAACAATGCGACCACGCAACATTATACCACCATATGATGTATTAAATTTCGCACATTGAAATTCACAATAATTTATTTGAGCTCGTAAAGCAGTTTCAAACTCCGAAAATGTTTCATGTTCCTTTTGAACAATCATATTTAATTTAAAAGGCCTCGTCACGAATCGTCAGCTACATTCTTAGTCTGTACAAAGATTTAAATAACCAATTCATATTTATTTTGTCCTTGGCATTGTTATTTTTATTTAGACTTAAATTGACTTTCTCGAAAATATGTGGGAAGCTCATTCAAAACATATATTTAATTAATAACATTGATTAAAAAATTATTCTAGCATTAAAACTCCAATCACAAAAAAGTAAAAGTACCACTTTTATATCAATAGTTAAAATAGTTACTTCTCCAAAACTTTTTTTTCTTTTTTGTTATTAAAGTTTTGCTTACTACAATCTTTATTTAATTACAATTAATTTATTAGTATTATTGGCATTATGCTATATTGTGACACTTATGCTATATTGTGAAACTTATATAGTTTTATGTTCCATTGATCGGTCCCCAAATGATAGTTCATGTGGCTTGACCTTTTGAAGTCGCCTGATTTTGTCGGTAGTATTTAATAAGGGCTATTCACTATTTTTTCCGCTTGACGTCAAACCCTTGCTTACCTATTACCACTCGTATACGTATATAGTGTAAATTATATGTTTTTAAATGGTGTGGATTAATTCTATAATTGTGTATTTATTTGAGAGAGCAATGCTTTGACATTTCAATTTATAAAATTTTATAGGTTATGTTACCATAGGAAATTCGAATACTTTTTCTTAAATTTTGTAAAATAAAATATTTAGGTGAAAAAAACTAAAATATTTTTAAGTAAAAACACTTAAATAGTTCTGTAAAAAAAAATAACATCAATTTTTTTTAAGTTTAAAGTGTTGTTTTTGTGAAGAATTTTTGATCACAATAATGTCGCAAGGATTTTCCAGTAATATTTGCCTTATTTTGCAGGTAAATAGGGTAAGACTAAAATAAAAATTCTTAAAGTTTCTAAATAAAGCAAAATTGAAAGAATTATAAGTATTTTTCTCAAATTCTGTTTTTTAAATATGATTTTAACTTTGACGTATAAACGCATACATCAAAACTCTGCTGTAGAAATCCAGCTTGTTTTGGCATTTTCATATGTTTTCTTAGATGTGCACTCCTCGAAGACGAAATTAAAACGATTTTTTGGCATGTATGTATTAGTGAACGACTAATACAAAAGAAATCGATAGCGGTGTGAGAGTAGAAAATTAAACATGTTTAATTTTTTACTCTCAAGCCTGCCATTTCCATTTAATTTACATTGAACGAGAGAGCGGCTTGATGGGTTGGACAAAATAGTGAATAGCCCCTATAACAATTGGATAGCTTCCGTGATAGAATGGGAGACTAGTCTTTTTTCGTGTTTGGTAGCATATTCTTCCATTACTTCCTCAACCCTTTTGATTTTCAGATCTACATGTATTTCCTCGTTTGTCACATAGCGATAAGCATTAGTGATCAAGCTTAGGATTTTGTTCTGACTGTTTTGGATGTATGCTCGGTTCGGCCTGCGAGCACATCCCTATAGTTAAATTCCATAAGTCCATATAGGTTTTATTATTGACAGGTATATCATTCTTTTACATCTAAGATTCAATTTGGAATGCTTTCCAATGAGCCAGTATAATTTATATGTTTGTTGTTTTATTTGCCTAGTCTTTTGTCGTACCTGGTGTTTTCAGTTTACTCTTGAGTCTAAGTGGAGTCTAAGGTATTTTGCTGACTTTGCTTATGGTATTTTTCTCCATTGGGGCATACATATATATTGCTATCTTTTCTGCGCAATGAATATGTTACATGTATTGATTTATCCCTGTTTAGTTTTATTTTCCAATCTGTAGTTTTGATTTTCTCAAGTATTTAGTTGAAGCTTTTCTGTTTTATTGGTTGCCTTGTGTCTATTGAAAGTATAGCAGTGTCATCAGCGAAGCTTCCAATGAACGTATCGTTTGATATGGGTACATCTGCTGTGTAAAGTAGGTACAGCATTGGCCCTAAGACACTTCCCTGTGATATACCCGCTTTTATTGGATAATAACACGAAGTAGCATCTTCATGTGATACTCTAAATTTACGACCATTTATATATGATTCTAGTAACTTGCAGAAATGGCTTGCATTAGGCTCATTTCATACCTTAGTCCTTCGTGCCAGACTCTGTCAAATGCCTGCGATACATCTAGTAACACTGCAGAGCAGTAGTTCTTTTCTTCGAAGGCTTGTTCAATTTTATCTGTAATCTTATGTGTCTGGTTGAATGTTTGCTTCTGAACCCAAACTGGAAGTCTGGGATGTTTACAAGTCGTTTAAGTCTTTTTATTAGTAGTTTTTTGAATTGTTTTGAAATCGTTGGTATTGGTGATATGGGTCTGTATGATGTGATTTCCACAGCTGGTTTGTCTGGTTTTTTTAGCATAATGATCTGTATACGTACCCAGTTACCATGCTCATTTCTTAGTGGAGGCACTCTGAAAAGTGGACGTTTAAGTTTACGAGTTGCTTTCCAAAGAGTATAGTCCTTATCTGGGCCTAACTCTTTCATACTATATATCTATCAAAGTATTCTGTTTTGTAGGATTTGATCATTACCTTGGTTTTGTTACTGATGTGATTGAAGGAATTTTTATCGGCTGGATTACGGGTATTATGCCATATTCTTTGTGTTTTTCTTCTTTCTTTGATGCTTTCCTTAATTTTTGTGGTGTAGGTTATTACCGCCGTGGATTCTTTTTCTTTTGATTCAGGTGTGGCTATGGTTGCAGCTAATCTGATTTGATCAATGATTTGTTTGTTCATCTAAACCTTATCTGCTTTTAAGTTGATGGTATTCTCAAGGCTGTATCTGAATATGTCCCAGTCTGTATATTTGCTGGTTAAATATGTTTTTCGTTTTTTTATGTTAATCTTTACTCCTAGGGTTAGCAATACTGGAGTATGGTCTGATGAAAGATCATGTATATCTTTATTTGTATGTGGTTGGACGAGATCTCTTTAGTTATGTAAAAGTTAAGTAGATCTGTTGTTTTTCTTATGTCTGTTTGCCAATAGGTTGATTTATGGGATGAGTGATAATCACATTTGTTATCATTTATGACTCTTAGTAGTTAGTTTCCTCTTCCAGACGTTATAAGTCTTGACCCCCAGGCTGTATGTTTTTGTTATAATCGCCTCCCATTATAAACTTTTTTCCTTACTTCTCTATTACATCTTGGTGATATTGTTTTGTTGGTTTATGTATGCTGCCGCTATATTTGGGTTAGTTTTATTGGTTTCAATTGTTATTATCGTTGCTTGTATGTGATTTTTTCATACAGCTGCTTGTTGATAATGTTTAATGTTGTCTTTGACAATTACTGCTGTAGCTCCTCTAGCTCTTTTACTGGGGTGAGTTGTCCTGTAGGCTTTGAATCCTTTTAATTTGATCTAGTTTTTATATGTGAAGTGCGTTTCTGATATGATTGCTATGTCTATGTTAATTGAGTGTAGATAGTTTTCTAGTTCTAGGTGTCTTTCGTTTAGCTTATTTACGTTCCAAGTTAATATTCTTAGTAACTAGTTCATTGTTGTTTTGTTCTTCTTTGTTTGACTTTGGTTTTGGTTTGGTTTTGAGTTCCAAGTTTTCCAATCTGTAGGTTAATTGGGCTAATGTGTTTATTCTGAGCATTGAAACGATTTCATTGTCTTTAGGCTCGTTAAAGTTTGGGTTTTCTTTAGTAATGTTTGGGGTTATTCTTTTTCTTTGGTAGGTATCATGGTCGCTTGAGCATACGATATGATATGTTAATACCTAAAGTTGCAATGGGTGGTTTTGATTCCGTGCTATATGCCTGTAGTTATTGCACCATTGTTGTTGTATTTATTTTTGGCTTTGCTTGGTATTCTGCACAGCCTTTTAGTTAGCTGTTGTCCCTTTTCTTGATACAGTGCACAAATAGGAGCTCTGTTGGGTTGTTTTTTACATTCTTTGTAGTGGTGATTTAATGCACATTTGACACACCTTGGTTCCCTATTGCATAGGCTTTTGGTGTGCCCTAGCTGTTGACAGTTTGTGCATTGAGGGAAGTATCTTGCTTTTTTCGGCGTTTCTATTGTTACTTTACAATGTCCCTAGTTTTTGATTTTGATGACGTCTATATTGTTTTCGTTTTGTTTGATTTGTAATGTAAATAATGGGAACTGTATTTTCTCTTTTTGCTTCTTGTCATTTGTGATAATGTTTTATATCACCTGATTAATTGTTAAATGTCAGCCAGTTGAATTTTGGGAAGTTTTTTAATCGAAGTTAATTTTAAGATATACGTATAAAATGTGGCAGTTCTTAGAAAATTGGTGAATGTGTATTATGCAAGAAACACAAGTATATTAGGTGAAGCGAGATTTTACTTGTAATAATAAATAAAATATTTAACATTTACTTACGATATAAAATTTTTGTACCAGAAACCATAGTTGAAAGCTAGCAGGCTAGTTTTTAAAGTTTTATGCCAGGGTTCTAAATATTCGTTTTACTGCGTGTTGTAAAAGGTAACGTTAAGCTGAAAATTGTAGCATTATTGGCATTTAGCTTTCCATGCTAAGCACGAAAGGTGATGGCTTCTATCAAATGCTTGTCCGCATTTATAATAAGTGTGCTCAACAGCGTCGATCTGCACAGGAACTTCATTTCATTTGTCTTATATAATAGAGTTAACTACCTATTGACTTACTCCCTTGTTATCTAATAGTTGCTTATTAACAGATGCTGCTTCAAAAATTTTACAAGCTTCAATTATTTTTGATAAATCTTTTTCTTCTAATAGTTCGAATTGCAATTTTTTGTCTTGAATACCAATAACAATGCGACCACGCAACATTATACCACCATATGATGTATTAAATTTCGCACATTGAAATTCACAATAATTTATTTGAGCTCGTAAAGCAGTTTCAAACTCCGAAAATGTTTCATGTTCCTTTTGAACAATCATATTTAATTTAAAAGGCCTCGTCACGAATCGTCAGCTACATTCTTAGTCTGTACAAAGATTTAAATAACCAATTCATATTTATTTTGTCCTTGGCATTGTTATTTTTATTTAGACTTAAATTGACTTTCTCGAAAATATTTGGGAAGCTCATTCAAAACATATATTTAATTAATAACATTGATTAAAAAATTATTCTAGCATTAAAACTCCAATCACAAAAAAGTAAAAGTACCACTTTTATATCAATAGTTAAAATAGTTACTTCTCCAAAACCTTTTTTTCTTTTTTGTTATTAAAGTTTTGCTTACTACAATCTTTATTTAATTACAATTAATTTATTAGTATTATTGGCATTATGCTATATTGTGACACTTATGCTATATTGTGAAACTTATATAGTTTTATGTTCCATTGATCGGTCCCCAAATGATAGTTCATGTGGCTTGACCTTTTGAAGTCGCCTGATTTTGTCGGTAGTATCTAATAAGGGCTATTCACTATTTTTTCCGCTTGACGTCAAACCCTTGCTTACCTATTACCACTCGTATACGTATATAGTGTAAATTATATGTTTTTAAATGGTGTGGATTAATTCTATAATTGTGTATTTATTTGAGAGAGCAATGCTTTGATATTTCAATTTATAAAATTTTATAGGTTATGTTACCATAGGAAATTCGAATACTTTTTCTTAAATTTTGTAAAATAAAATATTTAGGTGAAAAAAACTAAAATATTTTTAAGTAAAAGCACTTAAATAGTTCTGTAAAAAAAAATAACATCAATTTTTTTTAAGTTTAAAGTGTTGTTTTTGTGAAGAATTTTTGATCACAATAATGTCGCAAGGATTTTCCAGTAATATTTGCCTTATTTTGCAGGTAAATAGGGTAAGACTAGAATAAAAATTCTTAAAGTTTCTAAATAAAGCAAAATTGAAAGAATTATAAGTATTTTTCTCAAATTCTGTTTTTTAAATATGATTTTAACTTTGACGTATAAACGCATACATCAAAACTCTGCTGTAGAAATCCAGCTTGTTTTGGCATTTTCATATGTTTTCTTAGATGTGCACTCCTCGAAGACGAAATTAAAACGATTTTTTGGCATGTATGTATTAGTGAACGACTAATACAAAAGAAATCGATAACGGTGTGAGAGTAGAAAATTAAACATGTTTAATTTTTTACTCTCAAGCCTGCCATTTCCATTTAATTTACATTGAACGAGAGAGCGGCTTGATGGGTTGGAAAAAATAGTGAATAGCCCCTATAACAATTGGATAGCTTCCGTGATAGAATGGGAGACTAGTCTTTTTTCGTGTTTGGTAGCATATTCTTCCATTACTTCCTCAACCCTTTTGATTTTCAGATCTACATGTATTTCCTCGTTTGTCACATAGCGATAAGCATTAGTGATCAAGCTTAGGATTTTGTTCTGACTGTTTTGGATGTATGCTCGGTTCGGCCTGCGAGCACATCCCTATAGTTAAATTCCATAAGTCCATATAGGTTTTATTATTGACAGGTATATCATTCTTTTACATCTAAGATTCAATTTGGAATGCTTTCCAATGAGCCAGTATAATTTATATGTTTGTTGTTTTATTTGCCTAGTCTTTTGTCGTACCTGGTGTTTTCAGTTTACTCTTGAGTCTAAGTGGAGTCTAAGGTATTTTGCTGACTTTGCTTATGGTATTTTTCTCCATTGGGGCATACATATATATTGCTATCTTTTCTGCGCAATGAATATGTTACATGTATTGATTTATCCCTGTTTAGTTTTATTTTCCAATCTGTAGTTTTGATTTTCTCAAGTATTTAGTTGAAGCTTTTCTGTTTTATTGGTTGCCTTGTGTCTATTGAAAGTATAGCAGTGTCATCAGCGAAGCTTCCAATGAACGTATCGTTTGATATGGGTACATCTGCTGTGTAAAGTAGGTACAGCATTGGCCCTAAGACACTTCCCTGTGATATACCCGCTTTTATTGGATAATAACACGAAGTAGCATCTTCATGTGATACTCTAAATTTACGACCATTTATATATGATTCTAGTAACTTGCAGAAATGGCTTGCATTAGGCTCATTTCATACCTTAGTCCTTCGTGCCAGACTCTGTCAAATGCCTGCGATACATCTAGTAACACTGCAGAGCAGTAGTTCTTTTCTTCGAAGGCTTGTTCAATTTTATCTGTAATCTTATGTGTCTGGTTGAATGTTTGCTTCTGAACCCAAACTGGAAGTCTGGGATGTTTACAAGTCGTTTAAGTCTTTTTATTAGTAGTTTTTTGAATTGTTTTGAAATCGTTGGTATTGGTGATATGGGTCTGTATGATGTGATTTCCACAGCTGGTTTGTCTGGTTTTTTTAGCATAATGATCTGTATACGTACCCAGTTACCATGCTCATTTCTTAGTGGAGGCACTCTGAAAAGTGGACGTTTAAGTTTACGAGTTGCTTTCCAAAGAGTATAGTCCTTATCTGGGCCTAACTCTTTCATACTATATATCTATCAAAGTATTCTGTTTTGTAGGATTTGATCATTACCTTGGTTTTGTTACTGATGTGATTGAAGGAATTTTTATCGGCTGGATTACGGGTATTATGCCATATTCTTTGTGTTTTTCTTCTTTCTTTGATGCTTTCCTTAATTTTTGTGGTGTAGGTTATTACCGCCGTGGATTCTTTTTCTTTTGATTCAGGTGTGGCTATGGTTGCAGCTAATCTGATTTGATCAATGATTTGTTTGTTCATCTAAACCTTATCTGCTTTTAAGTTGATGGTATTCTCAAGGCTGTATCTGAATATGTCCCAGTCTGTATATTTGCTGGTTAAATATGTTTTTCGTTTTTTTATGTTAATCTTTACTCCTAGGGTTAGCAATACTGGAGTATGGTCTGATGAAAGATCATGTATATCTTTATTTGTATGTGGTTGGACGAGATCTCTTTAGTTATGTAAAAGTTAAGTAGATCTGTTGTTTTTCTTATGTCTGTTTGCCAATAGGTTGATTTATGGGATGAGTGATAATCACATTTGTTATCATTTATGACTCTTAGTAGTTAGTTTCCTCTTCCAGACGTTATAAGTCTTGACCCCCAGGCTGTATGTTTTTGTTATAATCGCCTCCCATTATAAACTTTTTTCCTTACTTCTCTATTACATCTTGGTGATATTGTTTTGTTGGTTTATGTATGCTGCCGCTATATTTGGGTTAGTTTTATTGGTTTCAATTGTTATTATCGTTGCTTGTATGTGATTTTTTCATACAGCTGCTTGTTGATAATGTTTAATGTTGTCTTTGACAATTACTGCTGTAGCTCCTCTAGCTCTTTTACTGGGGTGAGTTGTCCTGTAGGCTTTGAATCCTTTTAATTTGATCTAGTTTTTATATGTGAAGTGCGTTTCTGATATGATTGCTATGTCTATGTTAATTGAGTGTAGATAGTTTTCTAGTTCTAGGTGTCTTTCGTTTAGCTTATTTACGTTCCAAGTTAATATTCTTAGTAACTAGTTCATTGTTGTTTTGTTCTTCTTTGTTTGACTTTGGTTTTGGTTTGGTTTTGAGTTCCAAGTTTTCCAATCTGTAGGTTAATTGGGCTAATGTGTTTATTCTGAGCATTGAAACGATTTCATTGTCTTTAGGCTCGTTAAAGTTTGGGTTTTCTTTAGTAATGTTTGGGGTTATTCTTTTTCTTTGGTAGGTATCATGGTCGCTTGAGCATACGATATGATATGTTAATACCTAAAGTTGCAATGGGTGGTTTTGATTCCGTGCTATATGCCTGTAGTTATTGCACCATTGTTGTTGTATTTATTTTTGGCTTTGCTTGGTATTCTGCACAGCCTTTTAGTTAGCTGTTGTCCCTTTTCTTGATACAGTGCACAAATAGGAGCTCTGTTGGGTTGTTTTTTACATTCTTTGTAGTGGTGATTTAATGCACATTTGACACACCTTGGTTCCCTATTGCATAGGCTTTTGGTGTGCCCTAGCTGTTGACAGTTTGTGCATTGAGGGAAGTATCTTGCTTTTTTCGGCGTTTCTATTGTTACTTTACAATGTCCCTAGTTTTTGATTTTGATGACGTCTATATTGTTTTCGTTTTGTTTGATTTGTAATGTAAATAATGGGAACTGTATTTTCTCTTTTTGCTTCTTGTCATTTGTGATAATGTTTTATATCACCTGATTAATTGTTAAATGTCAGCCAGTTGAATTTTGGGAAGTTTTTTAATCGAAGTTAATTTTAAGATATACGTATAAAATGTGGCAGTTCTTAGAAAATTGGTGAATGTGTATTATGCAAGAAACACAAGTATATTAGGTGAAGCGAGATTTTACTTGTAATAATAAATAAAATATTTAACATTTACTTACGATATAAAATTTTTGTACCAGAAACCATAGTTGAAAGCTAGCAGGCTAGTTTTTAAAGTTTTATGCCAGGGTTCTAAATATTCGTTTTACTGCGTGTTGTAAAAGGTAACGTTAAGCTGAAAATTGTAGCATTATTGGCATTTAGCTTTCCATGCTAAGCACGAAAGGTGATGGCTTCTATCAAATGCTTGTCCGCATTTATAATAAGTGTGCTCAACAGCGTCGATCTGCACAGGAACTTCATTTCATTTGTCTTATATAATAGAGTTAACTACCTATTGACTTACTCCCTTGTTATCTAATAGTTGCTTATTAACAGATGCTGCTTCAAAAATTTTACAAGCTTCAATTATTTTTGATAAATCTTTTTCTTCTAATAGTTCGAATTGCAATTTTTTGTCTTGAATACCAATAACAATGCGACCACGCAACATTATACCACCATATGATGTATTAAATTTCGCACATTGAAATTCACAATAATTTATTTGAGCTCGTAAAGCAGTTTCAAACTCCGAAAATGTTTCATGTTCCTTTTGAACAATCATATTTAATTTAAAAGGCCTCGTCACGAATCGTCAGCTACATTCTTAGTCTGTACAAAGATTTAAATAACCAATTCATATTTATTTTGTCCTTGGCATTGTTATTTTTATTTAGACTTAAATTGACTTTCTCGAAAATATTTGGGAAGCTCATTCAAAACATATATTTAATTAATAACATTGATTAAAAAATTATTCTAGCATTAAAACTCCAATCACAAAAAAGTAAAAGTACCACTTTTATATCAATAGTTAAAATAGTTACTTCTCCAAAACCTTTTTTTCTTTTTTGTTATTAAAGTTTTGCTTACTACAATCTTTATTTAATTACAATTAATTTATTAGTATTATTGGCATTATGCTATATTGTGACACTTATGCTATATTGTGAAACTTATATAGTTTTATGTTCCATTGATCGGTCCCCAAATGATAGTCCATGTGGCTTGACCTTTTGAAGTCGCCTGATTTTGTCGGTAGTATCTAATAAGGGCTATTCACTATTTTTTCCGCTTGACGTCAAACCCTTGCTTACCTATTACCACTCGTATACGTATATAGTGTAAATTATATGTTTTTAAATGGTGTGGATTAATTCTATAATTGTGTATTTATTTGAGAGAGCAATGCTTTGACATTTCAATTTATAAAATTTTATAGGTTATGTTACCATAGGAAATTCGAATACTTTTTCTTAAATTTTGTAAAATAAAATATTTAGGTGAAAAAAACTAAAATATTTTTAAGTAAAAGCACTTAAATAGTTCTGTAAAAAAAAATAACATCAATTTTTTTTAAGTTTAAAGTGTTGTTTTTGTGAAGAATTTTTGATCACAATAATGTCGCAAGGATTTTCCAGTAATATTTGCCTTATTTTGCAGGTAAATAGGGTAAGACTAGAATAAAAATTCTTAAAGTTTCTAAATAAAGCAAAATTGAAAGAATTATAAGTATTTTTCTCAAATTCTGTTTTTTAAATATGATTTTAACTTTGACGTATAAACGCATACATCAAAACTCTGCTGTAGAAATCCAGCTTGTTTTGGCATTTTCATATGTTTTCTTAGATGTGCACTCCTCGAAGACGAAATTAAAACGATTTTTTGGCATGTATGTATTAGTGAACGACTAATACAAAAGAAATCGATAGCGGTGTGAGAGTAGAAAATTAAACATGTTTAATTTTTTACTCTCAAGCCTGCCATTTCCATTTAATTTACATTGAACGAGAGAGCGGCTTGATGGGTTGGAAAAAATAGTGAATAGCCCCTATAACAATTGGATAGCTTCCGTGATAGAATGGGAGACTAGTCTTTTTTCGTGTTTGGTAGCATATTCTTCCATTACTTCCTCAACCCTTTTGATTTTCAGATCTACATGTATTTCCTCGTTTGTCACATAGCGATAAGCATTAGTGATCAAGCTTAGGATTTTGTTCTGACTGTTTTGGATGTATGCTCGGTTCGGCCTGCGAGCACATCCCTATAGTTAAATTCCATAAGTCCATATAGGTTTTATTATTGACAGGTATATCATTCTTTTACATCTAAGACACTTCCCTGTGATATACCCGCTTTTATTGGATAATAACACGAAGTAGCATCTTCATGTGATACTCTAAATTTACGACCATTTATATATGATTCCAGTAACTTGCAGAAATGGCTTGCATTAGGCTCATTTCATACCTTAGTCCTTCGTGCCAGACTCTGTCAAATGCCTGCGATACATCTAGTAACACTGCAGAGCAGTAGTTCTTTTCTTCGAAGGCTTGTTCAATTTTATCTGTAATTTTATGTGTCTGGTCTATTGTTGAATGTTTGCTTCTGAACCCAAACTGGAAGTCTGGGATGTTTACAAGTCGTTTAAGTCTTTTTATTAGTAGTTTTTTGAATTGTTTTGAAATCGTTGGTATTGGTGATATGGGTCTGTATGATGTGATTTCCACAGCTGGTTTGTCTGGTTTTTTTAGCATAATGATCTGTATACGTAACCAGTTACCATGCTCATTTCTTAGTGGAGGCACTCTGAAAAGTGGACGTTTAAGTTTACGAGTTGCTTTCCAAAGAGTATAGTCCTTATCTGGGCCTAACTCTTTCATACTATATATCTATCAAAGTATTCTGTTTTGTAGGATTTGATCATTACCTTGGCTTTGTTACTGATGTGATTGAAGGAATTTTTATCGGCTGGATTACGGGTATTATGCCATATTCTTTGTGTTCTTCTTCTTTCTTTGATGCTTTCCTTAATTTTTGTGGTGTAGGTTATTACCGCCGTGGATTCTTTTTCTTTTGATTCAGGTGTGGCTATGGTTGCAGCTAATCTGATTTGATCAATGATTTGTTTGTTCATCTAAACCTTATCTGCTTTTAAGTTGATGGTATTCTCAAGGCTGTATCTGAATATGTCCCAGTCTGTATATTTGCTGGTTAAATATGTTTTTCGTTTTTTTATGTTAATCTTTACTCCTAGGGTTAGCAATACTGGAGTATGGTCTGATGAAAGATCATGTATATCTTTATTTGTATGTGGTTGGACGAGATCTCTTTAGTTATGTAAAAGTTAAGTAGATCTGTTGTTTTTCTTATGTCTGTTTGCCAATAGGTTGGTTTATGGGATGAGTGATAATCACATTTGTTATCATTTATGACTCTTAGTAGTTAGTTTCCTCTTCCAGACGTTATAAGTCTTGACCCCCAGGCTGTATGTTTTTGTTATAATCGCCTCCCATTATAAACCTTTTTCCTTACTTCTCTATTACATCTTGGTGATATTGTTTTGTTGGTTTATGTATGCTGCCGCTATATTTGGGTTAGTTTTATTGGTTTCAATTGTTATTATCGTTGCTTGTATGTGATTTTTTCATACAGCTGCTTGTTGATAATGTTTAATGTTGTCTTTGACAATTACTGCTGTAGCTCCTCTAGCTCTTTTACTGGGGTGAGTTGTCCTGTAGGCTTTGAATCCTTTTAATTTGATCTAGTTTTTATATGTGAAGTGCGTTTCTGATATGATTGCTATGTCTATGTTAATTGAGTGTAGATAGTTTTCTAGTTCTAGGTGTCTTTCGTTTAGCTTATTTACGTTTCAAGCTAATATTCTTAGTAACTAGTTCATTGTTGTTTTGTTTTGATATGATATGTTAATACCTAAAGTTGCAATGGGTGGTTTTGATTCCGTGTTATATGCCTGTAGTTATTGCACCATTGTTGTTGTATTTATTTTTGGCTTTGCTTGGTATTCTGCACAGCCTTTTTAGTTAGCTGTTGTCCCTTTTCTTGATACAGTGCACAAATAGGAGCTCTGTTGGGTTGTTTTTTACATTCTTTGTAGTGGTGATTTAATGCACATTTGCAACACCTTGGTTCCCTATTGCATAGGCTTTTGGTGTGCCTTAGCTGTTGACAGTTTGTGCATTGAGGGAAGTCTTTTGCTTTTTTCGGCGTTTCTATTGTTACTTTACAATGTCCCTAGTTTTTGATTTTGATGACGTCTATATTGTTTTCGTTTTGTTTGATTTGTAATGTAAATAATGGGAACTGTATTTTCTCTTTTTGCTTCTTGTCATTTGTGATAATGTTTTATATCACCTGATTAATTGTTAAATGTCAGCCAGTTGAATTTTGGGAAGGTTTTTAATCGAAGTTCATTTTAAGATATACGTATAAAATGTGTCAGTTCTTAGAAAATTGGTGAATGTGTATTATACAAGAAACACAAGTATATTAGGTGAAGCGAGATTTTACTTGTAATAATAAATAAAATATTTAACATTTACTTACGATATAAAATTTTTGTACCAGAAACCATAGTTGAAAGCTAGCAGGCTAGTTTTTAAAGTTTTATGCCAGGGTTCTAAATATTCGTTTTACTGCGTGTTGTAAAAGGTAACGTTAAGCTGAAAATTGTAGCATTAATGGCATTTAGCTTTCCATGCTAAGCACGAAAGGTGATGGCTTCTATCAAAGTGTGCTCAACAGCGTCGATCTGCACAGGAACTTTATTTCATTTGTCTTATATAATAGAGTTAACTACCTATTGACTTACTCCCTTGTTATCTAATAGTTGCTTATTAACAGATGCTGCTTTAAAAATTTTACAAGCTTCAATTATTTTTGATAAATCTTTTTCTTCTAATAGTTCGAGTTGCAATTTTTTGTCTTGAATACCAATAACAATGCGATCATGCAACATTATACCACCATATGATGTATTAAATTTCGCACATTGAAATTCACAATAATTTATTTGAGCTCGTAAAGCAGTTTCAAACTCCGAAAATGTTTCATGTTCCTTTTGAACAATCATATTTAATTTAAAAGGCCTCGTCACGAATCGTCAGCTACATTCTTAGTCTGTACAAAGATTTAAATAACCAATTCATATTTATTTTGTCCTTGGCATTGTTATTTTTATTTAGACTTAAATTGACTTTCTCGAAAATATGTGGGAAGCTCATTCAAAACATATATTTAATTAATAACATTGATTAAAAAATTATTATTAATATTAAACATGTTTAATTTTTTACTCTCAAGCCTGCCATTTCCATTTGATTTACATTGAACGAGAGAGCGGCTTGATGGGTTGGAAAAAATAGTGAATAGCCCCTATAACAATTGGATAGCTTCCGTGATAGAATGGGAGACTAGTCTTTTTTCGTGTTTGGTAGCATATTCTTCCATTTCTTCCTCAACCCTTTTGATTTTCAGATCTACATGTATTTCCTCGTTTGTCACATAGCGATAAGCATTAGTGATCAAGCTTAGGATTTTATTCTGACTGTTTTGGATGTATGCTCGGTTCGGCCTGCGAGCACATCCCTATAGTTAAATTCCATAAGTCCATATAGGTTTTATTATTGACAGGTATATCATTCTTTTACATCTAAGATTCAATTTGGAATGCTTTCCAATGAGCCAGTATAATTTATATGTTTGTTGTTTTATTTGCCTAGCCTTTTGTCGTACCTGGTGTTTTCAGTTTACTCTTGAGTCTAAGTGGAGTCTAAGGTATTTTGCTGACTTTGCTTATGGTATTTTTCTCCATTGGGGCATACATATATATTGCTATCTTTTCTGCGCAATGAATATGTTACATGTATTGATTTATCCCTGTTTAGTTTTATTTTCCAATCTGTAGTTTTGATTTTCTCAAGTATTTAGTTGAAGCTTTTCTGTTTTATTGGTTGCCTTTTGTCTATTGAAAGTATAGCAGTGTCATCAGCGAAGCTTCCAATGAACGTATCGTTTGATATGGGTACATCTGCTGTGTAAAGTAGGTACAGCATTGGCCCTAAGACACTTCCCTGTGATATACCCGCTTTTATTGGATAATAACACGAAGTAGCATCTTCATGTGATACTCTAAATTTACGACCATTTATATATGATTCTAGTAACTTGCAGAAATGGCTTGCATTAGGCTCATTTCATACCTTAGTCCTTCGTGCCAGATAAGAAAATATGATAAAATCTACTCAATTCTTAGAAGTTATTTTTAGTTTGGCCAGTTTAGGACGGCCTTGTGAGCACAAAATTAACTTATCAATAATGCTTTGTCAATAAAGCATTTGTAAGCTTGAATAGAAATTGTGTATATTACATTTTCATTAAATTTCATTATTTTTAATTAACTAGGTTACTATTGAAATGTTCGTAACCTAGTTATTTTCTTAAATTATGGGAATGGTATAGATCTTAAAGATCTGTACCATAACAGATGTATTAGGTAGGTATTTATAAGATGGAATTCAAACTTGTTCTTTCCAATCTATCTTATATGATAAATGCACTGAAAATTCCAGCATCACAAATTCTTCCAAGGCTTACAAAATCAACGCATATGAACTTGTAGTCTTGCAAGTGGAGTATTCTTTCAAACAGTCTTACCTCAGCGTAATCATCAGACGCTCTGCTGGAGATATTGTTGCCCTATAATTAGTATGCTCTGCTTGGTCTCAAAACTTCATCAAAGCAAGCTGTGGACATGCGGAAATGTTCAAAAAACCTGTTGTCGTCGTTCTTTAGAACCTCATAGAGCGTATGAAATGCCCCAAATTCTTCACGCCTCAAATTTATTGGGTTAACCCATTGTGGTCGGGTAATTCTTACCACTTAATTATTTATTAACATTTATTAATATATAAATTAAAAATCATTAAATTAACAAGACATATTTTTAAAAATAATAAAAAGCAATTTTTTATATGTTAATTAAATAACAAAATAAGAACTACTTTTTATTTGTCAATATGTCAAGCAAGTAAATTTTCAATGTTTACTTGACATATTGACATACTACGATTTAAAACTTTTTTAATTTAAATTTAACTTATTTTAAAATGCGGAAATACTAAAATGTGGAGGATACTCCACCCCCAACGAAACTCAATTTTGATTTTAAATACAATAAAATGCGAAACCTTACTTTGTTAATGGTTCTATTCTGAAAGGAAAGAAACACAGAAGCGGTAGTATTTTTTGCTGTATCATCCTGTAAAACAAAACAAGGCTTTAAACGGTCAACAGAAACTTTTACTTCTTTGCCTTTTATCTCTAAAGTGAAATAGCTTGAGCCTTTGGTAGGTATCATGGTCGCTTGAGCATACGATATGATATGTTAATACCTAAAGTTGCAATGGGTGGTTTTGATTCCGTGTTATATGCCTGTAGTTATTGCACCATTGTTGTTGTATTTATTTTTGGCTTTGCTTGGTATTCTGCACAGCCTTTTTAGTTAGCTGTTGTCCCTTTTCTTGATACAGTGCACAAATAGGAGCTCTGTTGGGTTGTTTTTTACATTCTTTGTAGTGGTGATTTAATGCACATTTGACACACCTTGGTTCCCTATTGCATAGGCTTTTGGTGTGCCTTAGCTGTTGACAGTTTGTGCATTGAGGGAAGTCTTTTGCTTTTTTCGGCGTTTCTATTGTTACTTTACAATGTCCCTAGTTTTTGATTTTGATGACGTCTATATTGTTTTCGTTTTGTTTGATTTGTAATGTAAATAACGGGAACTGTATTTTCTCTTTTTGCTTCTTGTCATTTGTGATAATGTTTTATATCACCTGATTAATTGTTAAATGTCAGCCAGTTGAATTTTGGGAAGTTTTTTAATCGAAGTTAATTTTACGTATAAAATGTGGCAGTTCTTAGAAAATTGGTGAATGTGTATTATACAAGAAACACAAGTATATTAGGTGAAGCGAGATTTTACTTGTAATAATAAATAAAATATTTAACATTTACTTACGATATAAAATTTTTGTACCAGAAACCATAGTTGAAAGCTAGCAGGCTAGTTTTTAAAGTTTTATGCCAGGGTTCTAAATATTCGTTTTACTGCGTGTTGTAAAAGGTAACGTTAAGCTGAAAATTGTAGCATTAATGGCATTTAGCTTTCCATGCTAAGCACGAAAGGTGATGGCTTCTATCAAATGCTTGTCCGCATTTATAATAAGTGTGCTCAACAGCGTCGATCTGCACAGGAACTTCATTTCATTTGTCTTATATAATAGAGTTAACTACCTATTGACTTACTCCCTTGTTATCTAATAGTTGCTTATTAACAGATGCTGCTTCAAAAATTTTACAAGCTTCAATTATTTTTGATAAATCTTTTTCTTCTAATAGTTCGAGTTGCAATTTTTTGTCTTGAATACCAATAACAATGCGATCACGTAACATTATACCACCATATGATGTATTAAATTTCGCACATTGAAATTCACAATAATTTATTTGAGCTCGTAAAGCAGTTTCAAACTCCGAAAATGTTTCATGTTCCTTTTGAACAATCATATTTAATTTAAAAGGCCTCGTCACGAATCGTCAGCTACATTCTTAGTCTGTACAAAGATTTAAATAACCAATTCATATTTATTTTGTCCTTGGCATTGTTATTTTTATTTAGACTTAAATTGACTTTCTCGAAAATATGTGGGAAGCTCATTCAAAACATATATTTAATTAATAACATTGATTAAAAAATTATTCTAGCATTAAAACTCCAATCACAAAAAAGTAAAAGTACCACTTTTATATCAATAGTTAAAATAGTTACTTCTCCAAAACCTTTTTTTCTTTTTTTTTTATTAAAGTTTTGCTTACTACAATCTTTATTTAATTACAATTAATTTATTAGTATTATTGGCATTATGCTATATTGTGACACTTATGCTATATTGTGAAACTTATATAGTTTTATGTTCCATTGATCGGTCCCCAAATGATAGTTCATGTGGCTTGACCTTTTGAAGTTGCCTGATTTTGTCGGTAGTATTTAATAAGGGCTATTCACTATTTTTTTCGCTTGACTTCAAACCCTTGCTTACCTATTACCACTCGTATACGTATATAGTGTAAATTATATGTTTTTAAATGGTGTGGATTAATTCTATAATTGTGTATTTATTTGAGAGAGCAATGCTTTGACATTTCAATTTATAAAATTTTATAGGTTATGTTACCATAGGAAATTCGAATACTTTTTCTTAAATTTTGTAAAATAAAATATTTAGGTGAAAAAAACTAAAATATTTTTAAGTAAAAACACTTAAATAGTTCTGTAAAAAAAAATAACATCAATTTTTTTTAAGTTTAAAGTGTTGTTTTTGTGAAGAATTTTTGATCACAATAATGTCGCAAGGATTTTCCAGTGATATTTGCCTTATTTTGCAGGTAAATAGGGTAAGACTAAAATAAAAATTCTTAAAGTTTCTAAATAAAGCAAAATTGAAAGAATTATAAGTATTTTTCTCAAATTCTGTTTTTTAAATATGATTTTAACTTTGACGTATAAACGCATACATCAAAACTCTGCTGTAGAAATCCAGCTTGTTTTGGCATTTTCATATGTTTTCTTAGATGTGCACTCCTCGAAGACGAAATTAAAACGATTTTTTGGCATGTATGTATTAGTGAACGACTAATACAAAAGAAATCGATAGCGGTGTGAGAGTAGAAAATTAAACATGTTTAATTTTTTACTCTCAAGCCTGCCATTTCCATTTAATTTACATTGAACGAGAGAGCGGCTTGATGGGTTGGAAAAAATAGTGAATAGCCCCTATAACAATTGGATAGCTTCCGTGATAGAATGGGAGACTAGTCTTTTTTCGTGTTTGGTAGCATATTCTTCCATTACTTCCTCAACCCTTTTGATTTTCAGATCTACATGTATTTCCTCGTTTGTCACATAGCGATAAGCATTAGTGATCAAGCTTAGGATTTTGTTCTGACTGTTTTGGATGTATGCTCGGTTCGGCCTGCGAGCACATCCCTATAGTTAAATTCCATAAGTCCATATAGGTTTTATTATTGACAGGTATATCATTCTTTTACATCTAAGATTCAATTTGGAATGCTTTCCAATGAGCCAGTATAATTTATATGTTTGTTGTTTTATTTGCCTAGCCTTTTGTCGTACCTGGTGTTTTCAGTTTACTCTTGAGTCTAAGTGGAGTCTAAGGTATTTTGCTGACTTTGCTTATGGTATTTTTCTCCATTGGGGCATACATATGTATATATTGCTATCTTTTCTGCGCAATGAATATGTTACATGTATTGATTTATCCCTGTTTAGTTTTATTTTCCAATCTGTAGTTTTGATTTTCTCAAGTATTTAGTTGAAGCTTTTCTGTTTTATTGGTTGCCTTTTGTCTATTGAAAGTATAGCAGTGTCATCAGCGAAGCTTCCAATGAACGTATCGTTTGATATGGGTACATCTGCTGTGTAAAGTAGGTACAGCATTGGCCCTAAGACACTTCCCTGTGATATACCCGCTTTTATTGGATAATAACACGAAGTAGCATCTTCATGTGATACTCTAAATTTACGACCATTTATATATGATTCCAGTAACTTGCAGAAATGGCTTGCATTAGGCTCATTTCATACCTTAGTCCTTCGTGCCAGACCCTGTCAAATGCCTGCGATACATCTAGTAACACTGCAGAGCAGTAGTTCTTTTCTTCGAAGGCTTGTTCAATTTTATCTGTAATCTTATGTGTCTGGTTGAATGTTTGCTTCTGAACCCAAACTGGAAGTCTGGGATGTTTACAAGTCGTTTAAGTCTTTTTATTAGTAGTTTTTTGAATTGTTTTGAAATCGTTGGTATTGGTGATATGGGTCTGTATGATGTGATTTCCACAGCTGGTTTGTCTGGTTTTTTTAGCATAATGATCTGTATACGTACCCAGTTACCATGCTCATTTCTTAGTGGAGGCACTCTGAAAAGTGGACGTTTAAGTTTACGAGTTGCTTTCCAAAGAGTATAGTCCTTATCTGGGCCTAACTCTTTCATACTATATATCTATCAAAGTATTCTGTTTTGTAGGATTTGATCATTACCTTGGTTTTGTTACTGATGTGATTGAAGGAATTTTTATCGGCTGGATTACGGGTATTATGCCATATTCTTTGTGTTCTTCTTCTTTCTTTGATGCTTTCCTTAATTTTTGTGGTGTAGGTTATTACCGCCGTGGATTCTTTTTCTTTTGATTCAGGTGTGGCTATGGTTGCAGCTAATCTGATTTGATCAATGATTTGTTTGTTCATCTAAACCTTATCTGCTTTTAAGTTGATGGTATTCTCAAGGCTGTATCTGAATATGTCCCAGTCTGTATATTTGCTGGTTAAATATGTTTTTCGTTTTTTTATGTTAATCTTTACTCCTAGGGTTAGCAATACTGGAGTATGGTCTGATGAAAGATCATGTATATCTTTATTTGTATGTGGTTGGACGAGATCTCTTTAGTTATGTAAAAGTTAAGTAGATCTGTTGTTTTTCTTATGTCTGTTTGCCAATAGGTTGATTTATGGGATGAGTGATAATCACATTTGTTATCATTTATGACTCTTAGTAGTTAGTTTCCTCTTCCAGACGTTATAAGTCTTGACCCCCAGGCTGTATGTTTTTGTTATAATCGCCTCCCATTATAAACTTTTTTCCTTACTTCTCTATTACATCTTGGTGATATTGTTTTGTTGGTTTATGTATGCTGCCGCTATATTTGGGTTAGTTTTATTGGTTTCAATTGTTATTATCGTTGCTTGTATGTGATTTTTTCATACAGCTGCTTGTTGATAATGTTTAATGTTGTCTTTGACAATTACTGCTGTAGCTCCTCTAGCTCTTTTACTGGGGTGAGTTGTCCTGTAGGCTTTGAATCCTTTTAATTTGATCTAGTTTTTATATGTGAAGTGCGTTTCTGATATGATTGCTATGTCTATGTTAATTGAGTGTAGATAGTTTTCTAGTTCTAGGTGTCTTTCGTTTAGCTTATTTACGTTCCAAGTTAATATTCTTAGTAACTAGTTCATTGTTGTTTTGTTCTTCTTTGTTTGACTTTGGTTTTGGTTTGGTTTTGAGTTCCAAGTTTTCCAATCTGTAGGTTAATTGGGCTAATGTGTTTATTCTGAGCATTGAAACGATTTCATTGTCTTTAGGCTCGTTAAAGTTTGGGTTTTCTTTAGTAATGTTTGGGGTTATTCTTCTTCTTTGGTAGGTATCATGGTCGCTTGAGCATACGATATGATATGTTAATACCTAAAGTTGCAATGGGTGGTTTTGATTCCGTGTTATATGCCTGTAGTTATTGCACCATTGTTGTTGTATTTATTTTTGGCTTTGCTTGGTATTCTGCACAGCCTTTTTAGTTAGCTGTTGTCCCTTTTCTTGATACAGTGCACAAATAGGAGCTCTGTTGGGTTGTTTTTTACATTCTTTGTAGTGGTGATTTAATGCACATTTGACACACCTTGGTTCCCTATTGCGTAGGCTTTTGGTGTGCCTTAGCTGTTGACAGTTTGTGCATTGAGGGAAGTCTCTTGCTTTTTTCGGCGTTTCTATTGTTACTTTACAATGTCCCTAGTTTTTGATTTTGATGACGTCTATATTGTTTTCGTTTTGTTTGATTTGTAATGTAAATAATGGGAACTGTATTTTCTCTTTTTGCTTCTTGTCATTTGTGATAATGTTTTATATCACCTGATTAATTGTTAAATGTCAGCCAGTTGAATTTTGGGAAGTTTTTTAATCGAAGTTAATTTTAAGATATACGTATAAAATGTGGCAGTTCTTAGAAAATTGGTGAATGTGTATTATACAAGAAACACAAGTATATTAGGTGAAGCGAGATTTTACTTGTAATAATAAATAAAATATTTAACATTTACTTACGATATAAAATTTTCGTACCAGAAACCATAGTTGAAAGCTAGCCGGCTAGTTTTTAAAGTTTTATGCCAGGGTTCTAAATATTCGTTTTACTGCGTGTTGTAAAAGGTAACGTTAAGCTGAAAATTGTAGCTTACTTTTTGCATAAATTGGCCTCAAACTGCTTCTACTCAAGTACATACATGTGTAGTGCTTGCGAGCTTAGTTAAAAAGCTCCAATTCTTCAAATTGAAATATGTACGTACCACACTAGAAATCAAGTAAAAAAAATAAAATTAAATATCGTCGAATGAAAGATCATTAGCATTTACGGACTTTATTTTATCTCCACTGTATTTGTGAGTAGTAGTACTTGAAAAAAAAAATTAAGTTAGATTATTTATCGCCCGGTTTCACAGTTCAAACACTTAAAAAACTTAAGTCTTACTTAAGAACTGGAAGTGTTTTACAGTTCATTTTTATGATCTTCTTAACTCAACTACTATTGCTGAATTTTGTAAGCCATTTTTACGTCAAATGGGAGGTCACACACGAGTCGTCATTACATGCAAAACTTTTCGGTGGCAGCTTTTCTATTTGCAGACAGACGAAAATGAATTAGTCCAATGTCGGAATGTGCACATTTAGGGTCATTGAAGTGTGCATGAATTCTTGTAATTTGGTAACCAAAACAAGCGGTAGTTGGTGGATGACATTTCCTGTTCTTGTTAGGACTGTAGTGTTCCTATTTTCTATTTTCGATTTGAAATATCTCAAAAACTGGAGTCAATTTTAAAAGTCTGATGACACCATTGAATTCAGCGTGCCCAAATTTAACTAAGTTACATAGGTGTCATATTTGTTACATTTTTGAACTATTAGAGTGTAATTAATGGCAATCCAAATCAGGTTGATATTGCCCTACAACTATTTGAAGAAGAAACCTAAGCAAATGTATCTTTTTAAGACCGGAAGTGGTATATCTAGGTCATCTAATAACATCGAAAGGAATAAAAACAGTTCACAGCAAATACAACATTGTTAAAAATTACCCAACACCAAAAAACGCAGACGAAGTACATCGTTTCGTGGCATTTTGTAATTACTAGTCCTTTATACCAACTTTTAAAAAAGAACACCCTCTTCAACTGGACAAAAGACTGTAAAAAAGCTTTCGAAATGCTTAAAAATGCATTGATAAATCCTCCATTATTACAGTATCCTGACTTCGAAAAACCATTTGTATTAACAACAGATGCCTCAAATTTTGCTTTAGGAGCTATCTTATCACAAGGAGAAATAGGAAAAGATTTACCTATTTCCTATGCCAGCAGAACGCTAAACAAACACGAGATTAATAAATCGATTATAGAAAAGAACTGCTCGCAATACATTGGGGTATTACCCATTTTAGGCCATACCTATATGGCAAAAAGTTGACGTTTATTACAAATCATCGACCATTAGTAAACTTATTTAGTCACAAAAATCCATCTTCTAAATTAACGAGAATTCGACTAGACTAGATCCAATAAGATTACGATTTCAATATCATGTAGAAACAAGGAAAGATGAACACAAATGCTGATGCACTTTCTAGGATAAATATAGACATGAACTACTTAAAATCCTTAATTCCAAAAAATATAAGCGTTCTTACTAGAAATATGATAAAAAATAATAAAGATATTAAAGATAATGTAGAAAATGTGAATAAAACGATTACAAATAAAGAAAACCCATACATTTGGGATAGTACATCGCTCTCGGATATTAAAAAAGTTAAAAGAATGAAATTTGAAAATGTTAATAAAAATGTGCACGAGAATAAGGAAAATAAGATAAAAATGCCGAATATAATAATGAAAGATAATAAAAACATTATAGTTGAGTACAGTGATAATCCATCTTTTAATTTAATAATAAAAGCCTTGGAGAAACTGATACAAACAGCAACTACAAATGAAATAAATGAATTAGCGCTTTCGTACGACGATGAAATATTTAAAAATATAAATATATATGAATTTAAAGAAAGCAGCAGAATAAAGGAAAATTGAAAATGATAGAAGATTTTCATCTATCACCTCATGGAGGATATGCTGGAATTAAGAGATGCATAGCAAAGATAAAACAAAGATATATATGGAAAAATATGAATAAAATTATCAATAAATTCATAAATAATTGTGAAATCTGTACTAAAAGCAAAATAATAAAACACACCAAAGAACACTTGCTGAAGCACCCAAAACTATCTCGAAACAGTATCAATAGATACAGTTGATACAGAGCAATGCGAATTAACTTAATACGTAGAAGCCTTTCCTATGGAAACAAAAGAAGCGAAAACCATAGCAAAAACTTTAGTAGAAAACTTCATTTTGAGGTATGGATGCTTTAAAACCGATAAAGGTACAGAATTTAATAATATAGCCTATTTAAAAATATATGTGAATTACTAAAAATTGACCATGCTACATCAACAGCTTATCATGAAACATTAGGCTCTATAGAAAGAAATCATAGAGTTCTAAACCAATATTTATTGGCATTTGCCAACGAAGATAATTGGAATGAATGGATTCCATACTGAGTATTTTCATACCATACCACACCGCATACTGATACTGAATACACTCCTTTTGAATTAGTTTTTGGAAAAATTGCTTCACTACCAGCGATAATAGAGATAGACAAAAATAACACATTTTTTAATATTGACAACTATGCCAATGAAATCAAAGTAAAATTAAAACATGCTCACCTAAAGGCAAGAGAACATCTAGATTCCGCAAAATTTAAAAGAAAGATTGATTGGGACAAAAATATCAACGAATTAAATTTTAAACCCAACGACTTCGTATACCTTTAAACAGGAACTAGCAACAAAAGAGAAAATCCATATCAAGGCCCATTTAAAATAATATCGCAGAAAGGTGTGAATTCAACTATAGTAATCAATGGAAAACAATTAGAAGTTCACAACAACCGTCTCATCAAGTCACGTAAAAATACAACAACAAATACAAATACACTACAATTGTACATAATTTTCATAAATATACATATGAAAATTATTTTTCTTTAGGGTGTAAGGTGTAATATACCTGTAATTAAATGTTAATACTTACCAATTTTCGATACTTACCTTTTAAATTTCATTTTTCTAAATTTTCATAAAATTCAGAGTTCCGTTAAAAATATTTCTGATACTTCGTATCGCGCGAAACCGTGTATCACGCGAGTAAAATATATCAATTCTTATCTGCCATGAAATTCGATACCATGCAGATAAGAATATTCAAATGCATTATTATGCATAAATAAATGAAATATTTTTCGGCTGTATAGCCAAAACAAAAATCTAATGCACGGATATGTGCATGTGAAATATGATATTGCACTCATGTGCTTATCAATTTTATTCACTGTGCAATGAAATATTGCACATTTATTTTTAAATCATATGCACAGATATTTTCTTATCTGGTGCAATATGATATTTGGATTATGTATCGTGGGAAGTAAGAAATCTCATGCGATTTCCTATATGATATCTGATATAAATATTACATAGAGATTTCATTCCCAGTCAAACCTTCAGATCGGCGCTTGCGCCATTCAGTATTTTTAGCGTTTGCGCTTAGCTTTTAAGAATGGAAACTTAGAATATTTTAACATAAATTCGACTTTAGATAAGAATGGAAACTTACAATATTTTAACAATAAATTCGACTTTAAATAAGAATGGAAACTTTGAATATTTTACATTAAACTCGACTCTGAATAATCCATGATTAATTATAAAGACTTGGATATTTTTGTAAAACTTGCGTTTTTGTTTTTAGGAATATATGATAAAAATGTAATAGCATTAGGGATATAGTGTTAATTGTCTGTATAATAAAATTATAAGTTATGATAAATAAATATAAATTTAGTCTTTTTGTATTTGTAAATTTTTAATAAAGGAAATAGTATTAGTAAAAATAAATTTTAAATAAAAATTAAATAATACAAGCCCAACTTGATCTTGGAGGAACTCGCTTTTGTCGACCTGGATTTTTAAATTAGCTGCGTCAAAGTTTCGAAAGTAATTTTCAGATTTTTAAATGCTCGTCTTCATTCTTCCCAAAAATAATAATGTTATCTTTGTAAACGTAGCATCGTTTGCCGATATGTTTATGAAGAATATCGTCTAGTGCTCTTTGGAATTTTCCTCCGTCTATCTAGACGGAGCATTTTTCAGGCCGAATGGGAGGCGGGTAAATTCATATTTCCCATGATTGATTGATAATGCGGTCTTCTCAACATCTGATTCTGTTAAGGGAATCTGGTGAAAGCCACTTTTTAAATCAATCACGCTGAAGTACCTGTTATTTCCTAAATTTGTAAGGACATCTTGAATTTCTGGAATGGTATACCTATCTGGAATGGTAATAATATTAAGTTTCCTGTAGTCTATCACTAATCTATGTTTTTTTATCCCCGTTGTAACGTTTTTTTTGTACAATCCATACCGGTGCATTGTAAGGAGATTCCGATGGTCAAATGATTCCATCTTTTAACAGTTTGAACAACGGTTTAACATTAAGTATTTTGGAACTTTAATTTTGCGTTATTTTGTTTCTCTTACTCAGCAACTCCGTTTTGTTCCTGGTGAGGATGATTCCGAGGCCTCTTTTTCTAATTTCTAGTTTTTAATATTTCTTTTTTTGCTCGGGTGCCAGTTAATAATTTTTCTTTCCATTTAAATAGCATTTATTATTCTTACTAATAATTCAATTTAACAATATTTCAATAATAATAGTTAGCAATTTAACAGGTTTTCCTTTCATTTAAATAATTTCATAATTCTTAATACTCTGACTGACCACTCAAGACTGAAGAAAAAACTTTATCAACTTATTTTACCAGACGGTAGGTTAGATAAAATGGTAAGTTGTTTACAAAAAAGCATGGGAATTTTGTTATAAGAACGGTAACTTGTTTATAAAAATCATTGGAATCTGTGTTATAACGGTAACTTATTTACTTGTAAGTTGTTTACTTGTTTCTTAACTTATACAAATAATATCAAATAATATCAGCTGTGAGAGGGAAATGAGAATACTACTAAAATATTTTCGTCATCTTTGCTAGTTCAACAAAACCATTTGTTTGCCTTTCAAGAATGCTGAAGAAAATGTTTAAGCTGCATAGTTAAATGCTGATGTACTTTTGGCAATACACTAATTTTGAAAAATTGGCTTTAATGAAAAACCTTTATTTTTAAATACTGTATTTAAGGAAATAATCTGTACATCTGAGAATAATAGACTTTACAACATACAGAGAAAAGCCTTGTCTTTTCCTAAGGTTTTTTATCAATAGCTATAATTTACTTAAGGGTTTTAACTTTTTATGCTGTCTAAGTCTTAATGCTGTCTGTCTTAGCTTTTTATGCTGTCTAAGTCTTTATGCTGTCTGTCTTAAATTTGTTACGAAAATACTACATATCCCTGAAAAAAAATTCGGGTAGCAAGTAAATATGTTCTCAATATGATGGCAAGTAAATATATTTGATTGTTGAGTATATATTGCAATATTGTATATTGTAATTTATTCAAATTGAATGTTAAAATTATTTAATCAAGAATTATATTTTTGATCGTACATCGAAAGTCAAACTCTTTGTTTTTTAGTGTAATAACTAAAAAACATTACCAAAATCTGTATCGAATCTATAATTGAGCGAAAATCTGGTATTTATTTAAAGTTTTGGCTGGCCTTTGATTTCTTAAATTTTACATATCTTTTTATGTAAAAGTTTTGAACAAATTTTTTGTATCTGTTTGAGTTTAAATTAAAGTTTAAAGTATAATTGCTTACTGATTAATTATATTAATTTATTTTTGCATTTTTTTAGTTTTTTTTATTTGAATCTACAACTTTTGCAGATGAGCTTTTTTTACCAATTAAACCCGGCTGTTAATTTTTTTTAAAATTTGATGAATAGGAAATTTTAAAAATTGCCTATATATGGATTTAATAACATCTCTAATACTAAGGTATTGTATTTAAAGAAAGCTTCCTGATTCTTAGATTTTTCATTATGAGTTTTTGCAATTTATTTTAAAAATGTAAAGTTCCGAAAACCAAAACCAAGGGTTTTAACAGGTTATAATTGGACAGAAGATAAATGATTCATTATACTTTTGAGTTATACTTTCCTAGAACTTACAACTAACAGCTAAAAACTAACGGCTGATAAAAATTTCATTTTTCAATTTTTGTGTGTTTGTTTTCTGTTTATCTACTATCACATTATGAAAAGGTTTTACGATGAGGTGCACACAAATTTGCTAAATTCAATGTTGCTAACAGCCATCATTTTTTTGTGTGTGGGCTATGGTGATATAATACTTAACACGTACTGCGGCCATGGAATAACACTCACTTGTAGCATGGTGGCAATAGTTTAAGTAAAGCTTTAAAATAATTTAACGTTATGGTTCGTTCTATACTGCTGAAAATAAATCCATCCTATCCGATCCTAGCTGTATCTCCAAAATAACATATGTAACTCTAACAAATATCTTTGTCTATATATACAGGTTTCACGACGAAGAACATGCAAATCTTTTGAATTCAATGTGGCTTATAGCCATAACATTTTTAAGTGTGGGGTTTGGCGACATTGTTCCAAATACTTATTGTGGCCGTGGTATTGCTGTCAGCACAGGAATCATGGTGAGTTTAATGTTAAGCAATCTGAATAATATAATATCCTTTAAAACAAACGTCGAATTTTTGCTTCAAATTTACAGTAAAGTCGGTCAAAAAAATTCAAACTATATCTATGCCAGGTTTGATTGCCAAACCTGTTTCAGTATCCATTTTTGCCTTTTTTTTTTGTTTTTAAGATATACTGTCTATGATGTCATTTTAGGGAGCAGGATGTACTGCTCTTTTGGTTGCTGTAGTTTCACGGAAACTTGAATTGACAAGAGCAGAAAAACATGTTCATAATTTTATGATGGATACTCAACTAACAAAACGGGTAAGTCAAATCTTAATACTTTAAAATATTGTAAAAGGCCGACATAAGGTTTAAGCTTTTTCTAATTCCAAATTCTCCTCCTTCCATATTTGGGGCATTTTTTTACAACCGGACACAATATTATCGGTCAATATTGCATAGTGCAGCAATAGCAGTAGGCTTATTTTTTCAATTATTCTATGTCCAAGCAAAATAAAAAATTTTAAAATATTTTAAGACAAAATAAAGAACAAGTCTTTCATTAAATAATAATAATAAAAAATATACTTACGAATAAAGTTTGAATAAAATTTTTTATTTGCTAAAATAAATTTTTTCTTTGGTTTTATTTGCTTATAGTTATAAGCAAATAAAGTTAATACTATTCAGCTTATTATTTTATTCAATTTATAAAAACAATACAAAAAAATAAAAATAGAAAATAAAGGTTTATATTACAAAGGAAAACAATGTGTGATAAAGAAATGCGCACCCAATGGAGTCTTATTTTTAAATAATTGTAATGGTTTCTTCATTAATTAAAAAACCGATAAATGATTGCGAACTGTAAAACAAAAGAAACAAAAAGTTCGAAACGCTAATAAAACCGAAAATATGAATTTTTTAAACCTACTCCTCAAGTCAAAATCACGCAGTTCTCCCCTCCATTTTCTACAATATGTATATAAAAAAAAAAATACTAAAACACTTATGTACATATATCTTTTTTTTCAATGCAAGACCCGTTAAAAAAAATTTAGCCAAATCAAGAATTTTTTTTTTTTTTTGTATTCAGTGTTTTACTACAATCTTAATCTATTTACAATTAATTTATTAGTACTATTAACTAAGTGTGAGTGAGAGTGACGTGTGCGGGAGTGAAGATCCAATGATCAGTTCCCTATAAGCGTTAGTATTCCTATGTTAGGTCATGCGGTTTCTTGCGGTGAAGCCGTCTTGTCTGGCTTGTTGTGGCCAGCAGTAGAACAGCTTCTAAGTTAGGGTGATGATGGAGTCTTTTTTCATGTTTTGCAGCGTGTTCTTGGATGACTTCTTTTACCCATTTTATTTTTAGATCTTCATGTATCTCTTTGTTTGTCACGTATCGGTATGCGTTAGTTATTAGTCGTAGGATCTTATTTTGACAACTTTTGAATGGTTTTTATGTTGCATTCATGCGTACATCCCCATAGCTGTATTCCGTATGTCCAGATTGGTTTTATAATTGTCATATATATTAATCTTTTGTTCCTTAGATTCAGTTGCGATTTGTATCCAATTAACCAGTAGTACTTCTTTATTATTACTTTGATTTGTTTGGCCTTCTGTCGCACATGAAATTTCCAACTTAATTTGGAATCTAGATGTAGACCTAGGTATTTAGCTGATTGTTCCTGCGGAATTTGTTCTCCATTGATATATATATGTAAGTTGTCTACTTTTTTCCTCAGCGTGTATGTTACGTGAGTTGATTTGGTTCTATTGAGTTTGATCTTCCAATCTGTGGTCTATTTACTGACTTCATTTAGTGTACTTTGTATTTTTTCCACAGCTTTTTTTTTGTGTTTTATCACTTGATATTATTACTGTGTCATCTGCAAATGTACCAATGAATGTATCTTCTGTAGTAGGGATATCTGCTGTGTAAAGGAGGTACAATAGTGGTCCTAGTACACTACCCTGAGGAATTCCTGCTTTCATTGTGTAGATGTTTGACATAGCCTCTTCGTTTATTACCCTATATTTGCGGTTTGTGATGTAGGATTCAAGTAGTTTGCACAGATTCCCTGGCAACTGCATGTTCATCTTATGTATCAGACCTTTATGCCATACTCGATCAAATGCTTGTGAAATGTCTAAGAATACTGCGGTGCAGTATTTTTTTTCCTCAAATGCTTGTTCGATTATACTTGTGACTCTATGAACTTGATCAATGGTTGAATGGTTACTTCTAAATCCGAATTGGAAGTCAGGAATGCTTATGTACGGCTTGAGTCGTTTTATTAGCAGTTTTTCGAACAGTTTTGCGATTGTTGGTAGAAGAGAGATTGGTCTATATGAGCAGATGTCCTCAGCTGACTTATCAGGTTTTTGTATCATAATTATCTTGGCTTTTTTGAAGCTGTCCGGCACGTATCGCAGTCTTATGCATGCGTTGTAGATGAATGTGAGCAGTGTAATTGCTTTTGCAGGTAATTCTTTCAGTAGCCTGGGAGATATATCGTCCACTCGAGGTGCTTTTTTTATATTGAGATTGTTATCTATCTCAAGAGCTATTTCTGTGGCTCATATATTTTTTATTTTTTTTGACGGTTGGTATATTGAAGTAGTGTTTATACTGGAGTGTATGTCATGTGGTGTAAATACTGTTGTCAGGTATTGTGCAAATAGCTCTGCTTTTTCGTTGTCATTGCAGACCCATTTTCCTTGCGTGGGCGTTTGAGTTTCCGTGTAGCTTTCCATAAGGTGTATTCCTTGTCTTTGTTTGGACCTATGTTTTTAAGGTAGTTGTCGAAGCATTCCATTTTATGCTTTTTTAGGAGCAAGTTCACTTTATTGCTGATACGATTGAATATTGTTTTATCGTTAGGGTTTCTAGAGGTATGCCACACTCTGCGCGCCCTTCTTCTTTCCTTTATGTACTCTCGTATATCCGGTGGATACTTAATGTTTAAGTAGGTTGATTTTTCTTTTGGTTCTTTGGTGGCTGAGATTGCTGCCTCCCTAATGTTTTTAATGAGTGTTTTTGTTTGATTTTCTATATCGTTCTTAGTTTTCAGCTTGACTTTTGTGTTTATTAGTTCCTCTAATTGATTTCTATATAGGTCCCATTCTGTATATCTGTTTGATAAGTTTCTTTTATTTTCGTTAATCTTTATGTTAAGTCCAATGGTTAGTAATACGGGGGTGTGATCCGAAGATAGGTCGTATGTTTCTTGGATTTCTGTATTGTTATTTGAAATTCCTTTGGTTAAGTTAAGTCAAGCAAGTCTGGGATTTTATTCTGGTCAGTGGGCCAGTATGCTGGTCCGTGTGACGAGTGATATTCACATTTACTATTTAGAATAGCTCTTAGGAGTTCATTGCCCTTTCCTGGCGTTGTTAATCTTGACCCCAAGCTGTATGTTTAATACTGTAATCACCTCCCATGATGAATCTTGGTCCTAGCTGATGGAATATTTCTTGGAATTGTTGCATAGTTGGCTTATATTTAGGCGGGCAGTAGGCAGATGCTATTTTTAATTCAGCATTATTCCATTGGATAGCTATTATGGTAGCTTGCATGTAATTTTCTCTTATGGCTGGTAGTTGATGGTGTTTTATATTATTTCTGATAATCACCGCTATACCACCTCTAGCTCTTTCGCTAGGATGGGTTGTCCAGTAGGCTTGATAATCTAAGATTTTGATATAGTTTTTTTCGGTGAAGTGTGTTTCTGAAATAAGTGCGATATCTATATTGTTTGAGTGGAGGAAGTGTTCCAGTTCTGGGGCTCTTGCATTTAGTCCGTTGGCATTCGAGGTCATTATTTTGAGTAATGATTTCATTTTTGTTTATTCTTGCTTTCTTTTGAATCTTTCTGTGATATGGTATGGTTTTTTAAGATATCCACTCTTTGATTTAGTTGTACGAGAGCGCTCTGAATTTGTTGGAGCAACGTTATGATTTCTTTATTATTTGCACTGAACGAGTTGTCATTATTTTTTACATCAGAGGTTTCATGATTTCCCTCTGCATTGGTTTTAGCCACTTGTGTATAGGACATAGCTGGTGTTATAGGATTGACTGTGGGAGTTTTTGATGCTTGTATTCGTTGCATCACAGTTATTTTACTTGTTTTAATATTTCTGACCTTAGCTTGGTATACAGAACAACCTTTATAATTTGTGGTGTGCCCTGTTTCTTTGCATAGTACGCATGTTGGCATAGTTGCTGGGTTTTTTTACAATCTTTGTAGTGGTGATTTTCAGCGCATTTAACGCATCTGGGTCCCCTTTTGTAGAAGCTTTTAGTGTGACCTAGCTGCTGGCAATTTGTGCATTGAGGAATGTCATGTTTTTCTTGGCGGCTCTATGGTTATCTTGCAGTGCGCTATGTTTTTTATGTTGTAGACGTCTTTTTTGTTATCTTTAGGATCAATCTCGACTGCGAATAAGGGGAATTTGATTTTCTACTTAATGTTGTCTTTATCTGTTATTGTTTCATATATGTTTGTTATGTTCCTGACTTTATGTCCTGAGTTCATGAGCTCTTCTTTGATTTCGTCGGTGTTAATGCTGCTAGGTAATCCTTTGATTACAAATCTGAAGGAATGTTCCTCTTTTAACTGGTAAGTATGATATTCAATCCTGCTGTTTTTATCATTTGTACTTGTAGTTACATCACTTTTGATACCTTGAATCGTTTTTTTCAGCTTTCTGTAGTCTTCTGCGTTAGCAGTGGTTATCTTGATATCGTTGTTGGATAATGCCTTGAATTGTACTGTTTCGTACTTTATAGTAAGTATTTTGTTTCTGAATGCGCTGAAATCATTCACATTGCTTACAAATATCGGAGGAGGCATTGAGAATTTTGCTTGAGTGATGTTATCTTTAATAATTGGTTGAATCTGTGGTTGACTGTTCTCTATAGGTATGGTTGGAGGTGATTTGGTTGTAGTTCGACTTCTTTTCTTTAGATGCTTGATTTTTCCTCCTGCTGTTTCTCTTTCCAATTCCTCTTCATCTGTAGTATACTCATAGGAGATTGGTTTCTCCGAGCCTGAGGTTGGTACGATCTTTAGGCGACTTGGTGTTAGAAATTCACTTATTTTTTGTTGTCTTTTATCTTTTGAACTATTTGAGATTTTTTTTGTTAATGATGCTATAGTCTCTTGTTGATTTAAATTTTCACTGGTATTGATAATTTTTCAAATGAATGGTATAAAAAGTTAACGCAGCCTAGCAAAATATTTTTTTACGTGGTATTACTTTTGTTATCTGATATATGGCACTTAATGCATGTTAAAGCTTGCATGTGTTGTGATGCAGATTTCAATATCTGCAAGAAATTTGCATCAAACTATAAAAAAAAATAAGAATAATAAAAAATCTTCAAGAAATTTCAATTTGTATTTTCGAGCTGTGTTACGTGATGCGTGATACGTGATTACGTTTGAAGTAGGTTACCAATGCAATATTTGGTGACCTACTTAATAATAGTTATTATTTAATTTTTAAAGAATTTGCTGATTGCCGGAAATTAAATAAATATTTCTTACCTCACAATCAGCAAATTCATTTTTATTATGAAAACTAGGTTACAAATATTACCTATAAATTCGTAACCTTGGCTTGCTTAAAAGAGAATATACTGAATAACTAGAAATTAGTATAAATAGAATAAGAGGTTTTAAGTTAGTGAGTCAGTCAGTAAAATAGGTTTTAAAGTGTACAAACGTGTTAATTATATATTAAGAAACGAAAATACAAATTGAAATTGTTTTGTTTTTAATGTTTTAGAGACCTCTTAACATAAAATAATTAATAATAATAATATTGGATAAATAATAGTGATATAAATAATAGTGAAAAAAAAAAAAAACATTACATAAAACGAACATTCAACACATGATTCTCTTTTTATTTTTTCTTGAATCCCACTCCTGACACCAATGTTGTATGTAACGTACATAGTGATCACATATATCTGAAAACTTCTCGCCTAGTTGCCATTTATAACAATTCAACAACATTTCTCCATCAATAACATAAATTGAATTTTGTTTATCATTAAGATTTATAGTAATCTCAGAAAATAAACCAATAAATGTTGATTTAGTTGTCTTTCGAAAGTTTCCCTCTTCAAATAAAGCAAGAGGAGAAGGTGCTAATTCAAAAGTCATAAAATTTTTCAATTCATCATAATTTTTTTTAAAGCAAATATTCGTTGAAATTAAAGCAACGCATCAACGGGTACAATTTCATAATGAACATTTATGTTGCCAGATGCTGCTAAAAGTGAAATCACTTTATTTTTTCTAGATAATTTAAGGTGTTTAAAATTTTTTCTATTTCTTTAATTCAAAATTTTAATACTTTCTTCAAACGTATTACAGCAATTAACCCTTCACTCCCTGTTAAACCACTTAAAATTGAAAAGATAGTATCAGCATTCATACAATTGCGCTTGTTTATATGAAGCACAAAAACCAAGTACATTACATATATTAATTATTTTTTTCGAACCAAATTTTCGTGGCAAAGTTACAGCTAGTTCAACATGCAAAGGAGATAAAAATGATCTTGGTCGTACTGTTGGATTGGACTATATCTCGCTACTGAAATTTGAGAATTTTTTAAGATAACAGCGCGGGGCTCGAAATTAAAGGGGCTGCAGACCACAGAAACAGAGAAAAATAAGCTAAATGAGTGGAAAAAAACAAGGGCTCAATACAATGGAGTTAAGTCCCTTTGATCGTCCACCCATGAGTGGGCTGGCTGATCTGACAAACGGAGGGAAAGGGAGATTAGGACATCTTGAAACAAAAAAAAATTTAATTATTCATTATAAAATTTTTTTTAAAAAAATATACATATGATGATTAATAAAATAACTAAATGATAAACCAGGAAACTAATACGAAAATAATAACATCAAAAGAGATTTCCACAAAATTGATTGTATAAAAAAAAATGAAAATCATGAAACTAATTTCAAATATTTCATAATAATTTCAAATATTAAAAAAAACACCTGCAGATATACAGACAGAGAAAAATGTTCCCACGTTAACACGTTCCCACTGTTTGTTTGTCTAAAGCTTGTTTGGTTGCAGAATGGGCATTTGGCAACGGGAAATTGTTAAAGTTCCCGATGACAAAGATCTACTCCGATGCGAAAGCAAGCTTCATTTGAATCATTCGGCGTTAGATTTTTGTAGAAGGCAGAGCTCTGGTCGTTGGGGCTTGCGGTAAATATTTTTTTTATACATAAAGGAGTTTTTTTTATATAAATTAACCTGAAAGGTTGATAGTATTAACGTCATACCTGCATTAAGTAATTGTTGTGAAAAGTTTCTTAAGAAAAGAAATATAAATCTGATAACGGTATCTATAACTAATGTTAGTAGTTTTTATAAAATCATAGAAGCCTGAAGATTTCTTAAACAATAGTAAATTTTTCTATTAAATAAACCGTTTAATAATATATGATTAATGGGTGAAAAAAAAAAAGAAAAAGAAAAGAGAGTTGAGCGCTGCGCTGAGACGGTAATCAACAAAAATCAAATTTTTTAAAATTAAACTTAATTTAAATTTTAACTAAAAAGGGTAAAAAGTGTATTGAAATTTTGAGGCCAAAACAAAAATATTTAGAAAATATGATGCAACTTACGTGAAATCATAGTTCTAAAATTAAAGTATTGTTTAAAGTTGAAACAGGAAAAAAAAGAAAAATAATAAGGACAATAATGACATAATAAAGACAAGGAATAAATATTGGATATTGGTTTTTATGTTGTTAAAAGAGATCTAAGCAATAAGGAAATTCAAGAACAGATTTTTTCGTTGGTATAATAATTGGGTTTTATTTGGGAATTACATTTTTTTTTTTTAAATTAAGAGTTTTAATTTAAATACAAAAATTTTGTATGTTAACTAAATTATAAATTATGCTTACTAATTCTTTTATATAAAATTATTCTTTTAAGAAGAAAAAAATGGAAAGGATATTTATTTTCAGGACAGTTTGCTCGGCCCATCAGACCTCAGAGAAAAGGAAATATCATGTAAGTTTTGTTTTCTTTTTTTATTAAGAATAGTTTTTTCGTATGTAAGGATTTGATTAACTTTTTTTTACCTTATTATATTATTATATAACCAATTTTTTTTGGATAACCAATAATAATATAGAGGTTTTTATATAATTTTTTTGCATACATATATACATACATGTAGACATATCCATTAGTGTGAAGAGCACAGTTATACTTTTTATTATATATAAATATAGTAAATAAATAAATAATGTTTAAATAAATATCTTTTATTAAGATGTCCCAATCCCACTTCCCTTATAGTTTTTTGTTTTCAGGTCAGCCAATCTGCCCAAAAGATGGACGAGCAAAGAAGCTTAACTCCTTTGTCTCGGTGTCCTTTTGCTTCTTTTTGAGTTTTTTTTTCTGCGGAATATACCCCCTTTTATTCGAGCCTAGCGCTCTCGTCTTTGAAAATTTTCCTTTAGTAGTGAGAAAGTGTGCAGGTTGTCGTCGGCAAGAATTTGAATTCTACTGCTATAGCCACGCTAGCAAGCTCGCTACGACTGCCGGTAAACGACACCTGAATTGATCGTGCCTATGTTTGGTCCTCAGGTATGGACTTCTGCAAAAAAACATATGTTCAATGAGTTCCGCTATTTTTGTTTTTTACTAATTCAATTTAATATTTTTATAAAAACTATTTCTTTTTAATATCCCCTCCTTTTTTTCTACTAATTTCAAAACTTTTTATCAATCGCATTTACAAATTTATTTTCCAATTTATTAACAAATGTGATTATATATTATAAAATTTTATTAAACGTTCTGAAAATCAATAACTTTACAATGAATAGCATGATCAAGAAAATTACCGCAAGGTCAGAGCCCCAAACCTACAGGCTCTGCCTTGTTCCAAAAACAAACGCCGACTGCTTAAAATATAAGCTTGTTTTCGCATCAGAGTGGATTTTTTTTAGCGGGAATCTTATCAATTTCCCGTTGACAAAAATCCAATTTTTTTCTGCCTGCTTATCAGGTAGTGTCCGTTACAAGACTGCAGAAACAACCTTTCAAGCCTACTACATCAAAGCAATCATTGGTGATATCAAAATTCACTAAAATTAACACTAAACTGAAAAAAACCTCTCATATTCATACAAGTACAAGTACAAGTAATCTGTTGAAATTAACAGTAAAAAATAATTTAAGTTGAACACTGAAAACTTAACAAAAGATGACACTTTTCGACTCAAAAATCAAAAAGACGACGAAAAGTTCCAGAATGTCGTTACTCAAATGTGGATCTTTAAGCTTAAACTATTTCCGGAAAAGATAAGTGATCACATTGCTTTCAATTTTTTTAAAGGATTAGTGGAAAACAATGTAACTCGATCACCCTGAAAAAATATTTCATTCTTTGGAATTTTTCGTAATTAATATTAATATTTATTGTCTTTTCAGCTGAAAAATGCCGCTGCAAATGTGCTTCGAGAAACTTGGTTGATATATAAACATACAAGGCTCGTAAAAAAGGTTAACCCAGGAAGAGTTCGCACTCACCAAAGAAAATTTCTACTAGCAATTTATGCGTAAGATATTTTTGTCGATTTAATAGAATATTTGTTAATTTATTATATATTGTATTTTTCCTACTTTGTATGTTATAGCTTTAAACCTAAGAAATTTTGCTTATCGGCTGACATTTATTTTAAAGCGTGAAAACCCACACCTTACTCCTAAAAGCAGACTTCTCTCTGACTGATTAGTCAAAACAATTTTTCCTTTTTAACTTATATTTAGCTTTTAAAAATTATAATTATAAGAACTTTCATTTGAGTTTTTCGGTACCTAAACTATATTAGTATGGGTTTACGGGAAATTTTGCTTTTCTCTTATAATTTAAAGAAAAGTGCTCTTCGAAGTCATTGATTGATTTCATAAGCTTACGGTGGTTAGATTTCATCGATTAAAGCATATGATCTGGTATATACTCACACACTTAAAAGTGATGACTTCAATACTAAAGACAAAGAGCGCTATGACCAACCAAAATATTATGAACACGCTAAATTGAAAGTATTACTTGATGAAAATCTATGTCAAACTGAAACAAATTGTGTAATGAGTATTGTGAAATGCTATGCTGGATGATACCTTGTTGTAACATTTCCCCGATTTGGTTTTTTATTTCTTCCTTGTGAATATATGGGTGTCTATAGCTTGAATATCTCACATATATGAGACTATATATGATTTGCAGTTCGATTTGTGTTTTATGATATTAGCGAAAGGTTATTTAAAATTTTCGTTATAAAATATTGTAGAATAGCGTTTAACTAACTGTGTTAACTTGTTTTTTTTCTAAAGTGTTAAGATGGCCCAGTCTCAGTTGTTCTATTAGTAGCTTAGGTTTATATTCCTTTGATACGCAAGCATTTTTTATTGTTATGCAAGTTTCTACTTTGTTTATTTCTTCCGATATGTAATCCAGATATTCCACTTCTGCACTGGTATCTGACGTGTGAGCACCGCTTTTACTTTATTTTTATTTTGATGTAATTTTAAGGTTTCGTTTTTCCTTTCTAGTTGTTCGTTTTCAAAATTTATTTTTGCTTTTAATGGTATGAGAATGTCATTGACGTCATAATTACTGTAAAATGGGTAAACAAACAACTCAATTGCTTGATTCTGAATTCGAAATTCTTCAGTAGTGGTGTAGGGTTGATTTTGAGTGTGTTGCTTTAGTATGTAGAATGAATTTTAGTGGTCTAATTTTTCCTGTGATTATATGTGGTAGTTTGTTGCTGAGGCTCGTAACCGAAAATTTGCTGGTTTCAAGTCTTTTTGAGAGACTCTTTCGTTTGTGTTGTTTATTTACAAAGGTTTTATTTGGGGGAGGGGGGGGAGCGTTGATGCTTTATTGTGCTATGGTTAATATTAGGTTTTAACACTATTTGGGTTTTTCGAATATCCGAATTCGAATTATTCGAATAATGGAATAATTCAACAATATGCTAAAAACATAAAATTTAAAGAAAAAAAGCAGTTATTTATTGAAATTGTTTAGCGTTTACGGATTCATCTTGTTATCAATTTTGACACTACAATTCCACATGTTTAAAATACTTTACTTTACCTTTTGATTTATTCGAAATAAATTGCTTTATTAATGAACTTTTTTGTTATTGCGTTTACTGTGAAACCATCTTCAGAAACTAATCTTGCCACAATTTCATTTAGCTGTTGTCTCTTCATAAAATTAAGAATATTTAGATTATTGTTGGTGTACATTTTTGTTTAACTGCGGCGGCTGTCTTTTAAGCGTGTACTGGTAAGATTCAGCTTATTTTTAGTTTTAAAATGGGTGTTGTGGTAGATGCTTTATATGTTACCTTGTGTGGGCATCAGCAGAATTCCGTTTAGACATTTTTTATAAGAACCAAAAATGTGAAATTCAAAATCTTTCTAAATAATTGTAGTAATGAATCTTACTATGATTGGTATATTTATGCTCTCAGCTTATTTCGTTAAAACAATTAATTAATAATATTTAAATCAATTTATGCATTCGTATGTATATTACCACATTTAATGTCAAACTGTCACTTTTTTAACACAAAAACACAAAAAAAATTTGAATTTATTACATAATAGCGGCAACTCTTAGAATTATCGTAATATTCTGAAATTCAATTAAAGCATACATTTTTTTAAACTAAATTACGATTCATAATCACAAACCCGTATTCGCTAAATAATGATAAAAAGTATTCGAATATCGAATACTAAATATTTGCTGACTTATTCGAATAGTATTCGAGGAATATATTCGTATGTTAAACTTTAAACCCTAGTTACCATTTAAAGTTCTGTATGAATTTTCCGATGAGGCGTTAAAATTTGGAGAATTATAATTTCGAAATTTGAACTGATTGGTCGGATAAATAGATCTCTTATAGGGTTGATTATAACGGTTAATGCTTATTGCTATAGTAGTATTCTGCTTACTGGAAGGGGTTCTTCTTATAGTTGTTAAGTAAGATTTTGATTTCTTCCGCTTTTTGTTCTATTTCGTTTATTCATGAATGTAGTTTTATTGTAATCGTAGTTATTATAACACAAATTCTATTTTTCGCCGAAAGAAGGGAACGTATATCCTGATTCTTGCAATATATTGACCGCTTCCTCTAAAGCTTCTGGGTTTCTGCGGTACAACGCAAAGATTTTATTTGTATTGTTTGTTTTATTAATAGTTTTACTTCACTCGAATCTAATTTGATTTTAACATTTCGCCTTCTTAATCCTGGTTTAATTTTGTTATACAAATCGATTGTACTAGTTATTAATGTAAAACTTCCTAAGCTGCCGAATAATTTTGCAAACTTGCGCTGTCTCAATAATTCTTTTATTTATAGTCATGTAGTGCTATGGCTATTAATTTCTAAGACTTCGTGGGTCTACGGCAAGTGTAAGGGCCATTAATGCAAAGAAATTCCCAGTCAAATTTAAATGATTTTCTGTATTACTAGTTTGTTTTATTGATATTGATATTCTGCATCAATTCTAAGAGTTCGTTCATGTAATAATTTATGGTAATAATTAAAAAATTTTTGTTTGTATATTTTAAGATATAACTACAATGACATACATACCCTTATTGTCCTATATCTGCTGTAGGTTAGCATCCATCAAATAGAAAGCATTCTGGTTTGTACTGAAAACCACAGAAATTGTGCCAAAATCAATTAGCATAATAATGCTAATAATATTGACACTACTAAAGCTGTAAAAGTTATCATTCAAAATAACTAAAATTTGACATACAAAATTGAAACAACAAAAGTTGGATCTTGAAAACTTCAGAAAAAGCCCATTTTTTGTATTAGTTAGTTTTTTTTAAAACTAACTTTGATTTGATTGTGTAGTACATTTACACACTTATAGTAATTTCCGAATAGTGATAGGTTTTAGCACCTAAACATACGAAAAATATTCACGGCACATATACACGCTATGTAACGTAGCGTATATTAGCGCGTATAAAACTTAACCACTTCGCCTTTTGCATCGGCAGACTGGCGAGTTGGAGATATTCACTGGGCGAGTACCTCACTCGATTTCCTACTGGTAAGTATTACACTATTCCAAATAAATAAGTATTACATTAGTACAAATAAATAAGTATTACACTATTCTAATGGTCTAATGTTATTCTAATGTTTCAGCTTACGGAAAGTTAAAATGGATCAAAGGAAGTTAATGGACAATGCAAACACAATAACAGACATGGCAAAGGTGTGGTTTTTGTATTAATTTATTACTACTTTTTGTTGTTTATTATTTATTATATTATTAGACCCAAAGCTCAATTTATGAAATAATATCTGATATGTCTACGCGTCAAGATGCTATTGAAGAGCGGCTAATAAGCTTAGAAGAAAAATTGCAGTCAATACAGGTTTTATGATGTGAATTATCATTTGAATATTTTAATTCGATTATTGTCCCAGGTAAAATGGGATTCTCTGCCAGATTTACTTTCCAAATGTCTTTTTAAACATCAAGAAAGGATAGATCAAAGAAGGAATTTCCTTCATCCAGATACTGCAGCTATCACCACTGCCCAAATATCTCAGCCGCAACCATATTGTGGACCATCAATTTTGTTTCCACATTCCAGGTGAGATTTGCTTTTATAAATCAGATTTTTTGATTAACTTTCTCTAAGTAATGAACAACTATAGCTCGCAAACTAGTTTTGAGGTTTTTTTAATTATTAAATTTCAAAAGAAAACATTAAAAGTAATTTTTAAAGAAATTGATTTTTATTTTATTTTCTTAGGTTACTAGTTTAGTAGATACCGATATACGGAGTAAAAACAGACCTTTCCAATAGCTCACTCACTTTATTTTTTTTTTTAAAGAAAAAAGGGTTACCTTGCAAGCTAACAACTCTAATTCTAACAAATTTAGATTTTCTTTTAGATTGGAAATTCAAATAATATGTCAAAAGCAGACCTGCATCAAAAATTACAAAATTATCTCTAAAATGTTCTTAATATATAACTATCCAAAAAATCTTAAAGCAGTATATCTGGATGTTTATCGAAAAATATTTTTTAGTTATTACACTATTATATATCAACAATACTAAGCAAAACATAATCATACATACTTTCAGAAAATAGATGTGTTGTGTTTAGAAAAAAGTAATTTTTGGCTTAGTTAATGTGTTTTCGTTTATTTACATTTTTTTTTTGGATATGTACCTTATACATGACATTTGCCTAAAAAGCGCATTTTTAAGGAAATTTATGAAAAGCGTTGTTAAAAATAAAACTTTTTTAATATTTTTAAATTCAACAATTTCAATTACTTAAACAAAAAATTTTGCTTTTACTTCCTGAAGAACGATTTCTATCCTCAATGTAGAAATAAGGCTCTTGTGAAATTCGTTCGAGGATATGGTTTGGCCGATAAAATGATTTCACACGCCCTTCAAATAAGCTATCTACAAAAATATGCATTTTTCAGAATCTCGATGGGTCCAGACTTTTGTGCTACCGCCTCCAAATTTATTTCTTCGCTTAAAATCGAATAACTCATAAAACCCTTAATCATTTACATGCTCTTTTACATTCTTTTTGCTTGTTTCAACTGACCAACATCAAATGCAATGTTTTACGGCTGCTTCACTGTCAATCGAGGAAAATCTTCAAGCTATATCCAACTCTTTCCATACTATTCCTTGCTTTGTCCATTTTTTTTATTCAAGTAAAATTGAATTAGGTTGTCTTACAAGATTTAGCATTTTACCAGCATTCAACTTATTTTGACTACTTTTAATTCGAAGCGGTCGAAAAATATTAGTCATAGTGTAATATGTACACAATTTCCAACTAAAAGGATTAAAGGACACAGTCTCAACGACCTATCTAATATATGTTATTAATCTCGATTCATTTGCTTCTTCTACTGTGTGTTGAGTTTATTGTAAAAGGAGTGAAGTATCTTACATATCACTCCACTACATAAACTCCTAAGGCAGAAAATGCTAGAGCGGAATTAGAATGACGGCGTTATTATTTCTAGCATTCGTAAAATATGGGCCCATCACTTCTACTAAGATATTCCCAGTTGTGCTTTCAAAAGTTGTGGGTTCTACTAGAGGTCTATTCTATGTTATATGTTAAAATTAGTCAGTGCAGTTTTTTTATTACATACCTATATATATATTTATGTGCTCAAGTAAACTATATTTTGTTAATCAGATTTAAGTAAGCGTTGAAAGTTTACTTATGACATTTGATTGTAAAATAAAGTTAGTAGTAAAAATATTAACATTAAAATTATTCACAAACAATATACACTCCCAATTATTAGAATAGGTTCGCAGAATTTCCAAAAGGGAGATGAATTATTTCTCATTAATATTTTGTAGAAAGTTTTTAAGCCAGAAAAATCGGCTATAAAACTAAAATAAAAAACGGGTTAAACAACTCCTTTAAATTTTTTTTTCCTTGTTAATATATTTTTTAAATGTGATTTAACTTATGTAAAGCTTAATTTTTTATTTGAAATAAATTAGAGCCTTCAACTATTTTTAAAATTTTATTACATTATAGTTTAACTTGTTTACAATAAGTAGATGTTCAGACAGTGTATATTCTCTGTTATTTTCAGAAGTGTTCCTTCAGCCAACATCTCTAGGCAGCTTTGGCCTTCACCACCAATAGCGAATGTAGCACCACATTTAGTGCCTGAAAGCCAAAGCAGCAACAGCTGTTCAATTAACAACATTACATATTCGAGTAAATTCAACAGTTGAATATGTAAACATTAACAATATTTTTACACATGAGAGAAAAATCCCTACATTATAAAAACTAGATTTAAGAGAAGACCTGAAATTTTATTTTTATTATTTTTTTTTGCTTTTTTTGCTTGCACATGAATTTTTTTAAGCACAATAAAAATTTTTTTATTCTAATAATAATCCAAATTATAAGCAGTCTTGAGTCTTGCACTATGGGCCGACAATATAATCGTCAATACCTCAAAATTGTCAAACCGGTGTTGTTTTTAAAACAACTTTCAGTGTGTTTTATAGTGATAGTAAAATTGGGCCTGTTTGCATTACGCGTCACACCTCACACAAATAATAAATTTATGTCAAAAAATATTTTTGGTATTACACAACCCCACAAAAAAAGATATTAAAAAACTTATTTTTACTACACAACTTTAAAAGAATAAAAATTATATTTTTATTTTGAAGTCACACAAAAATCCATATGATAGTTGACATTCTGAAAGCTGATCATGTTATGTAACGAAATACCTTCGGTGTTTCCCCTTTGATTTTTAAAGTAATAGCCTAAATGTAACCAACTGTTGGTGGAGTATATAAACAGACTCTTTAATATTATGTTCAGTGATCAGATTTCCAAAAGAAAAGGTGCCTCTTATTTTGTACAGGATAGTATTTAAGAGAATTATAAGAATAAATATTTTATAATTTTGTGTAGGTATTTATAAAAGAGTTTTTACTTAGAAAAGGCTTAGCTTTGTACTCTAACCTAAACTCCAAAATTTACAAAACTTTGGTCATATAAAAAAATTGAATTCTGATTCCTTGCATTGTATTTCTTTTATAATTTTGCGATTAATTATGTAGTATTAATAGTAATTACAACTATTAAGCTAAGTAGCTAAGCAGAAAAGAAATTTGTAATACACTTAAATTTCCTATATCTAATTTAATGAATATAATTAATTTGCTACCAAGAAAATTAATATTTTGTAGTTTTCAAGTATTTTTAATTATTAAAAAAGCTTAAACTTGTTAATAAATATGTGGTTCATTTTTAAAGTTTCTGATTATTCTAGAATATATAGAGCAAATAATATTGCACCATGCCAAAATTCTCTTAATTTTTCCCCATATTTCAAAAATTTTTAGAGCAGAAACGTAAATATAAAAGAAATTGTTTGTTTTCAACCTAAAGCCTCCTTTAGACCACAGCGTTTTTCTACAGCTTGACGCTAAAGGTATAAAAACGGGTGATACATTTTCCTTAACCATATCTAGAACAAACATTTTTGTGGTATTAAACATAATAGTTAATATATTTTTTTGGAAAAGTGTTGAATTTGTTTAATGGCTATTAATTTATAGAACACTTCTGACCACTTTTGGTAACTGGTACAGATACTAAATTTCAGAAAACTAAAGAAAAATGGTGATGCACATACAGGACTACAGAAAACTTTTATTTTACGTTATAGTATAAGACAAACGATCTCAAGCCATCTTAAAAGATGGCTGTAATAGCTGTAATAGCTGTAAACAGCTATTAATCAACACCTAAACAGATAAGATTGTATAAAACATATTAGTTAATATATTTTATTAGAAAAGTGTTGAATCTGTTTAATGACCATTAATAAGACTTCTGAACATTTTTGGTAACTGGTACAGATGAAAAATTACAGAAAACTAAGGACAAATAGTATATAAAAAACTTTTATTTCACGTTATAGTATAAGACAAAAGGTCCCAAGCAATCTTTTATAGCTATTTATAAACACCTAAGCAGAAAAAATAGTTAAAAACCACAGACAAATTGTGGTGCACATAGCTTGCACATAGCAAACTTTAGCTTGTCGTTATATTTTTAAATACAAGATCCGAAGCCATCTTTTACAGCTATTAATAAATCCGTAAATAGAAAAAATTGTATTAAACATATTAGCTAATTAGTTATTTTTTGGAAAAGCGTTGAATCTGTTTAGTGACCATTTACTACAGAATACTTCTGAACATTTTTGGTAAATGGTACAGATAAAAAATAATCGAAAACTAGAGACAAATGGTAGTGCAAATACAGGACAGTAGAAAACTTTTATTTGACGTTATAGTATAAGATAAAAGAACCCGAGCCATGTTTTACAGCTATTAATAAACCCCTAAATAGAAAAAAATGTATTAAACATGTAAGTTAATATATTTTTTTGGAAAAGTGTTGAACCTGTTTAATGATCATTAATTATAGAATACTTCTGAACATTTTTGGAAACTGCTGCATATACTAAATTTCAGAAAACTAAGGACAAATGGTGGTGCATATACAGGACTATAGAAAACTTTTATTTCACGTTATAGCCAATCCCAAGCCATCTTTTACAGCTATTAATAAACAACCAAACAGAATAAATGGTATTAAACTCAATATATACTATAGTTTTTTGAAAAATTGTGAAACTTTTCTAAAAACATAAATATAGAATAAAATTGAATAACTTCTAGTAACTGGTAGTGGTAAAGCAACAAAATAATGAAACTAATAACAAGCTGTGGTACAGATTGATAGCTATAAAAAATTGGAGTTCTAGTAATAGTATAAGATAGAAGATCCCAGGAAATGTTTTATAGCTATAAATAAACACCCAAACAGAAAAATGGTATAAAACTCAATATTTAAAATATTTCTCTGAAAAATTGTGGAATTTTTCTAAAAACAAATAAACTTAGAATTCAATTGAACAGCTTCTAGTAACTGTAGTGGTAAAGAAACAGAATAATGAAAAACCAATAACAACTTTTGGTACAGATATAGAGCTATAGAAAACTCTTAGTTCATGTTAGAATAAAGGATCGAAAATCCCGAGTTTCCTTTTATAGCTATAAATAAACACCTTAACAGAAAAAATGGTATTAAACTCAATATAAACTATAGCTTTTTTGAAAAATTGTGAGACTTTTCTAAAAACAAATAAATATAGAATACAATTGAACAACTTCTAGTAACTTGTAAAGAAACAAAATAATGAAACTAATAGCAAACTGTGGTTCAGATTGAGAGCTATAGAAAACTTCTAGTTCGTGTTATAGTATAAGACAGAAGATACCAAGATACCTTTTATAGCTATAATTAAGCACCCAAACAGAAAAATGGTATAAAACTCAATGTTTAAAACATTTCTTTGAAAAATTGTGAAACTTTTCTGAAAACAAATAAACTTAGAATTCACTTGAACAGCTTCTAGTAACTGTAGTGGTAAAGAAACAGAATAATGAAAAACCAATAACAACTTTTGGTACAGATACAGAGCTATAGAGCACTTTTAGTTCATGTTAGAATAAAAGATCGGAAATCCCAAGTTTTCTATTATAGCTATAAATAAACACCTTAACAGAAAAAATGGTATTAAAATCAATATATAGTATAGTTTTTAGAGAAATAGTGAAACTTTTCTAAAAACAAATAAATATAGAATACAACTGAACAATTTCTAGTAACTGAAATAATGAAAGTAACAAATAATGAAAGTAATAGCAAACTGTGGTACAGATTGAGAGCTATAGAAAACTTGTAGTTCATGTTATAGTATAAGATGGAAGATTCCAAGATATCTTTTATAGCTTTTATAACTTCTAGCTATAAAAGCAGACTTAGGACCTAGACCTAGATGCTATTCCAATTTCTATCTATCAAGCTTCGGGAAAGTTGGGAATAGGGGGTTAGGGTGGGGGACTATATATACAAAAGTCAGAGCAGACGCAGCAATCGGAGCAGTCAAACTTTATTTGGTTAAAAATGAAATAGATCAAAACGCAGTCAGAGCAGACGCAGCTGTCGGAGCAGTCGTGAGCACTCACCTTGAGTGAGTTCGGATTGAGGTGACAAAAGGCACTGATTTATTGCTGATGTTGAGATCAACTTATGTTTGGAAAGATTTTGTATAGATTTGTGATAGAACATTGATGTTAGTTTGAAGTATAGCTTCCTTGCTGTTCATTTGACATCCCCCAACCAAAGTTAAAATACCGCTACCATGCAATGTCCTTTTGATATGGCTTTTATTGCAGATGAAGTCAATAATTTGTTCTTCAGTCAATGTATATAACAATTGATTAGGTGTCTGCAGTTGGGTCCATACGTTATGAACTGCTGTGAATTTCACATTATATATTAACTAATGAGTATAATACCATTTTTTCTGAAAAGGTGTTCACTTCTAGCTATAAAAGCAGACTTAGGACCTAGACCTAGGCTACTCCAATATCTATCTATCAAGCTTCGGGAAAGTTGGGAGTAGGGGGTTAGGGTTGGGGACTATATATAAAAATGTCAGAGCAGACGCAGCAGTCGGAACAGTCAGAGCAGTCAAACTTTATTTGGTTAAAAATGAAATAATTAAAACGCAGTCAGAGAAGACGCAGCAGTCGGAGCAGTCGTAAGCACTCACCTTGAGTGAGTTCGGATTGAGGTGACATAAGGCACTGATTTATTGCTGATGTTGAGATCAACTTATGTTTGGAAAGATTTTGTATAGATTTGTGATAGAACATTGATGTTAGTTTGAAGTATAGCTTCCTTGCTGTTCATTTGACATCCCCCAACTAAAGTTAAAATACCGCTACCATGCAATGTCCTTTTGATATGGCTTTTATTGCAGATGAAGTCAATAATTTGTTCTTCAGTCAATGTATACACGGTGTGTCCCAAAAATAACCGAACTTTATGTTTAAGTCGTATAACATGCAGACCCATCTATAGAAACATTAAGCATTAAAAAGATAAATTTGTATTCTTTCAAACGCAGCTATATTCATGTAAATCGGAAGACAGATGTCAAAATAATACCATTTTTTCTGTTTAGGAGTTCATTTATAGCTATAAAAGCAGACTTAGGACCTAGACCTAGATACTATTCCAATATCTATCTATCAAGCTTCGGGAAAGTTGGGTATAGGAGGTTAGGGTGGGGGACTATATATACAAAAGTCAGAGCAGACGCAGCAGTCGGAGCAGTCACTGCAGTCAGAGCAGTCAAACTTTATTTGCTTAAAAATGAAATGGATCAAAACGCAGGCAGAGCAGATGCAGCAGTCGTGAGCACTCACCTTGAGTGTGTTCGGATTGAGGTGACATAAGGTACTGATTTATTGCTGATGTTGAGATCAACTTATGTTTGGAAAGATTTTGTTAAGATTTGTGATAGAACATTGATGTTAATTTAAGTATAGCTTCCTTGCTGTTCATTTGACATCCCCCAACTAAAGTTAAAATAACGCTACCATGCAATGTCCTTTTGTTATGGCTTTTATTGCAGATGAAGTCAATAATTTGTTCTTCAGTCAATGTATATAACCATTGATTAGGTGTCTGCAGTTGGGCCTATACGTTATGAACTGCTGTGAATTTCACATTATACATTAACTATTGAGTATAATACCATTCTTTCTGATTAGGTGTTCATTTCTAGCTCTTAAAGCAGATTTACGATTTTCGAACTCATACTCTAACATAAAGTACAAGTTTCCTATAGTTCTGTATCTGTACCACAATGTGTTATTAGTTTTTCATTATATTGCTTCTTTACCACTACAGTTACTAGAATTTGTTCAATTGTGTTCTATATTTATTTGTTTTGAGAAAAGCTGCACAATTTATCAAAAAACAATATCAACTCTTGGGTTTAATACAATTTTTTCTGTTTAGGTGTTCGTTTATAGCTTAAAAATCGATTTAGAACCTAGACCTAGATGCTATTCCAATATCTATCTATTAAGCTTCGGGAAAGTTGGGTATAGGGGGTTAGGGTGGGGGACTATATATACAAAAGTCAGAGCAGTCAAACTTTATTTGGTTAAAAATGAAATAGATCAAAACGCAGTCAGAGCAGACGAAGTAGTTGGAGCAGTCGTGAGCACTCACCTTGAGTGAGTTCGGATTGAGGTGACATAAGGTACTGATTTGTTGCTGATGTTGAGATCAACTCCTGTTTGGAAAGATTTTGTATAGATTTGTGATAGAACATTGATGTTAGTTTAAGTATAGCTTCCTTGCTGTTCATTTGACATCCCCCAACTAAAGTTAAAATACCGCTACAATGCAATGTCCTTTTGTTATGGCTTTTATTGCAGATGAAGTCAATAATTTGTTCTTCAGTCAATGTATATAACCATTGATTAGGTGTCTGCAGTTGGATCCATACGTTATGAACTGCTGTGAATTTCACAACTATTGAGTATAATACCATTTTTTCTGATTAGGTGTTCAGTTCTAGCTCTTAAAGCAGTTACTAGTTACTAGAATTTATTCAATTGTGTTCTATATTTACTTGCTTTTAGATTAGTTTTTCATTATATTGCTTCTTTACCACTACAGTTACTAGAATTTGTTCAATTATGTTCTATATTTATTTGTTTTGAGAAAAGCTGCACAATTTATCAAAAAACGATATCAACTATTGAGTTTAATACCATTTTTTCTGTTAAGGAGTTCATTTATAGCTATAAAAGCAGACTTAGGACCTAGACCTAGATGTTATATAGATGCTATAATGTGAATTTCACATTATATATTAACTATTGAGTATAATACCATTCTTTCTGATTAGGTGTTCATTTCTAGCTCTTAAAGCAGATTTACGATTTTCGCACTCATACTCTAACATAAAGTACAAGTTTCCTATAGTTCTGTATCTGTACCACAATGTGTTATTAGTTTTTCATTATATTGCTTCTTTACCACTACAGTTACTAGAATTTGTTCAATTGTGTTTTATATTTATTTGTTTTGAGAAAAGCTGCACAGTTTATCAAAAAACAATATCAACTGTTTAGTTTAATACAATTTTTTCTGTTTAGGTGTTCGTTTATAGCTTAAAAGCAGACTAAGGATTTTCAAACTTATACTCTAACACAAACTACAAGTTTTCTACAGTTCTGTATATTACCACAATGTGTTATTAGTTTTTCATTATATTGCTTCTTTACCACTACAGTTACTAGAATTTGTTCAATTGTGTTCTAAATATATTTGTTTTAAGAAAGCACCCCAATTTTTCAAAAAAACGATATCAACTATTGAGTATAATACCATTTCTTCTGATAAGGCGTTCACTTCTAGCTATAAAAGCAGACTTAGGACCTAGACCTAGACGCTGTTCCAATATCTATCTATCAAGCTTCGGGAAAGTTGGGAATAGGGGGTTAGGGTGGGGGACTATATATACAAAAGTCAGAGCAGTCAAACTTTATTTGGTTAAAAATGAAATAGATCAAAACGCAGTCAGAGCAGACGAAGTAGTTGGAGCAGTCGTGAGCACTCACCTTGAGTGAGTTCGGATTGAGGTGACATAAGGTACTGATTTGTTGCTGATGTTGAGATCAACTCCTGTTTGGAAAGATTTTGTATAGATTTGTGATAGAACATTGATGTTAGTTTAAGTATAGCTTCCTTGCTGTTCATTTGACATCCCCCAACTAAAGTTAAAATACCGCTACAATGCAATGTCCTTTTGTTATGGCTTTTATTGCAGATGAAGTCAATAATTTGTTCTTCAGTCAATGTATATAACCATTGATTAGGTGTCTGCAGTTGGATCCATACGTTATGAACTGCTGTGAATTTCACAACTATTGAGTATAATACCATTTTTTCTGATTAGGTGTTCAGTTCTAGCTCTTAAAGCAGACTTAGAATTTTCAAACTTATACTCTAACACAAACTACAAGTTTTCTATAGCTCTGTATAGAATATACAACAATTTGTTATTAGTTTTTCATTATTTTGCTTTTATACCACTACAGTTACTAGAATTTGTTCAATTGTGTTCTATATTTACTTGCTTTTAGAAAAGCTGCACAATTTATCAATAAACGATATCAACTATTGAGTTTAATACCATTTTTTCTATTTAGGAGTTCATTTATAGCTATAAAAGCAGACTTAGGACCTAGACCTAGATGCTATTCCAATATCTATCTATCAAGCTTCGGGAAAGTTGGGTAGAGGAGGTTAGGGTGGGGGACTATATATACAAAAGTCAGAGCAGACGCAGCAGTCGGAGCAGTCACTGCAGTCAGAGCAGTCAAACTTTATTTGCTTAAAAATGAAATAGATCAAAACGCAGGCAGAGCAGATGCAGCAGTCGGAGCAGTCGTGAGCACTCACCTTGAGTGAGTTCGGATTAAGATGACATAAGGTACTGACTTGTTGCTGTTGTTGAGATCAACTCCTGTTTGGAAAGATTTTGTATAGATTTGTGATAGAACATTGATGTTAATTTAAGTATAGCTTCCTTGCTGTTCATTTGACATCCCCCAACTAAAGTTAAAATAACGCTACCATGCAATGTCCTTTTGTTATAGCTTTTATTGCAGATGAAGTCAATAATTTGTTCTTCAGTCAATGTATATAACCATTGATTAGGTGTCTGCAGTTGGGCCCATACGTTATGAACTGCTGTGAATTTCACATTATATATTAACTATTGAGTATAATACCATTCTTTCTGATTAGGTGTTCATTTCTAGCTCTTAAAGCAGATTTACGATTTTCGAACTCATACCCTAACATAAAGTACAAGTTTCCTATAGTTCTGTATCTGTACCACAATGTGTTATTAGTTTTTCATTATATTGCTTCTTTACCACTACAGTTACTAGAATTTGTTCAATTGTGTTCTATATTTATTTGTTTTGAGAAAAGCTGCACAAATTATCAAAAAACAATATAACCTGTTGAGTTTAATACAATTTTTTCTGTTTAGGTGTTGGTTTATAGCTTAAAAGCAGACTTAGGACCTAGACCTAGATGCTATTCCAATATCTATCTATCAAGCTTCGGGAAAGTTGGGTATAGGAGGTTAGGGTGGGGGACTATATATACAAAAGTCAGAGCAGACGCAGCAGTCGGAGCAGTCACTGCAGTCAGAGCAGTCACTGCAGTCAGAGCAGTCAAACTTTATTTGCTTAAAAATGAAGTAGAACAAAACGCAGGCAGAGCAGACAAAGCAGTTGGAGCAGTCGTGAGCACTCACCTTGAGTGAGTTCGGATTGAGGTGACATAAGGTACTGATTTATTGCTGATGTTGAGATCAACTTATGTTTGGAAAGATTTTGTTAAGATTTGTGATAGAACATTGATGTTAGTTTTGAAGTATAGCTTCCTTGCTGTTCATTTGACATCCCCCAACGAAAGTTAAAATACCGCTACCATGCAATGTCCTTTTGTTATGGCTTTTATTGCAGGTGAAGTCAATAATTTGTTCTTCAGTCAATGTATATAACCATTGATTAGGTGTCTGCAGTTTTGTCCATACGTTATGAACTGCTGTGAATTTCACAACTATTGAGTATAATACCATTTTTTCTGATTAGGTGTTCAGTTCTAGCTCTTAAAGCAGACTTAGAAGTTTCAAACTTATACTCTAACAGAAATTACAAGTTTTCTATAGCTCTGTATAGAATATACAACAATTTGTTATTAGTTTTTCATTATATTGCTTCTATACCACTACAGTTACTAGAATTTATTCAATTGTGTTCTATATTTACTTGCTTTTAGAAAAGCTGCACAATTTATCAAAGAACGATATCAACTATTGAGTTTAATACCATTTTTTCTGTTTAGGACTTCATTTATAGCTATAAAAGCAGACTTAGGACCTAGACCTAGATACTATTCCAATATCTATCTATCAAGCTTCGGGAAAGTTGGGTATAGGAGGTTAGGGTGGGGGACTATATATAAAAAAGTCAGAGCAGACGCAGCAGTCGGAGCAGTCACTGCAGTCAGAGCAGTCAAACTTTATTTGCTTAAAAATGAAATAGATCAAAACGCAGGCAGAGCAGATGCCGCAGTCGTGAGCTGCTCACCTTGAGTGTGTTCGGATTGAGGTGACATAAGGTACTGATTTATTGCTGATGTTGAGATCAACTTATGTTTGGAAAGATTTTGTTAAGATTTGTGATAGAACATTGATGTTAGTTTTGAAGTATAGCTTCCTTGCTGTTCATTTGACATCCCCCAACTAAAGTTAAAATAACGCTACCATGCAATGTCCTTTTGTTATGGCTTTTATTGCAGGTGAAGTCAATAATTTGTTATTAGTTTTTCATTATATTGCTTCTATACCACTACAGTTACTAGAATTTATTCAATTGTGTTCTATATTTACTTGCTTTTAGAAAAGCTGCACAATTTATCAAAGAACGATATCAACTATTGAGTTTAATACCATTTTTTCTGTTTAGGACTTCATTTATAGCTATAAAAGCAGACTTAGGACCTAGACCTAGATACTATTCCAATATCTATCTATCAAGCTTCGGGAAAGTTGGGTATAGGAGGTTAGGGTGGGGGACTATATATAAAAAAGTCAGAGCAGACGCAGCAGTCGGAGCAGTCACTGCAGTCAGAGCAGTCAAACTTTATTTGCTTAAAAATGAAATAGATCAAAACGCAGGCAGAGCAGATGCAGCAGTCGTGAGCACTCACCTTGAGTGTGTTCGGATTGAGGTGACATAAGGTACTGATTTATTGCTGATGTTGAGATCAACTTATGTTTGGAAAGATTTTGTTAAGATTTGTGATAGAACATTGATGTTAGTTTTGAAGTATAGCTTCCTTGCTGTTCATTTGACATCCCCCAACTAAAGTTAAAATAACGCTACCATGCAATGTCCTTTTGTTATGGCTTTTATTAGTGAGTTCGGATTGAGGTGACATAAGGTACTGATTTGTGGCTGATGTTGAGATCAACTCGTGTTTGGAAAGATTTTGTATAGATTTGTGATAGAACATTGATGTTAGTTACAAGTATAGCTTCCTTGCTGTTCATTTGACATCCCCCAGCTAAAGTTAAAATACCGCTACCATGCAATGTCCTTTTGATATGGCTTTTATTGCAGATGAAGTCAATAATTTGTTCTTCAGTCGATGTATATAACCATTGATTAGGTGTCTGCAGTTGGGCCCATACGTTATGAAATGCTGTGAATTTCACATTATATATTATCTACTGAGTATAATACCATTTTTTCTGCTTAGGTGTTCAGCTCTAGCTCTTAAAGCAGACTTAGAATTTTCAAACTTATACTTTAACACAAACTACAAGTTTTCTATAGCTCTGTATAGAATATACAACAATTTGTTATTAGTTTTTCATTATTTTGCTTCTATACCACTACAGTTACTAGAATTTGTTCAATTGTGTTCTATATTTATTTGCTTTTAGAAAAGCTGCACAATTTATCAAAAAACGATATCAACTCAATAGTTTAATACCATTTTTTCTGTTTAGGAGTTCATTTATAGCTATAAAAGCAGACTTAGGACCTAGACCTAGATTCTATTCCAATATCTATCTATCAAGCTTCGGGAAAGTTGGGTATAGGAGGTTAGGGTGGGGGACTATATATACAAAAGTCAGAGCAGACGCAGCAGTCGGGGCAGTCACTGCAGTCAGAGCAGTCAAACTTTATTTGCTTAAAAATGAAGTAGAACAAAACGAAGGCAGAGCAGATGCAGCAGTCGGAGCAGTCGTGAGCACTCACCTTGAGTGAGTTCGGATTGAGGTGACATAAGGTACTGATTTGTTGCTGATGTTGAGATCAACTCGTGTTTGGAAAGATTTTGTATAGATTTGTGATAGAACATTGATGTTAATTTAATTATAGCTTCCTTGCTGTTCATTTGACATCCTCCAACTAAAGTTAAAATAACGCTACCATGCAATGTCCTTTTGTTATGGCTTTTATTGCAGATGAAGTCAATAATTTGTTCTTCGCTCAATGTATATAACCATTGATTAGGTGTCTGCAGTTGGGCCCATACGTTATGAACTGCTGTGAATTTCACTACTATTGAGTATAATACCAATTTTTCTGATTATGTGTTCAGTTCTAGCTCTTAAAGCAGACTTAGAATTTTCAAACTTATACTCTAACACAAACTACAAGTTTTCTATAGCTCTGTATAGAATATACAACAATTTGTTATTAGTTTTTCATTATTTTGCTTCTATACCACTACAGTTACTAGAATTTGTTCAATTGTGTTCTATATTTACTTGCTTTTAGAAAAGCTGCACAATTTATCAAAAAACGATATCAACTCAATAGTTTAATACCATTTTTTCTGTTTAGGAGTTCATTTATAGCTACAAAAGCAGACTTAGGACCTAGACCTAGATGCTATTCCAATATCTATCTATCAAGCTTCGGGAAAGTTGGGTATAGGAGGTTAGGGTGGGGGACTATATATACAAAAGTCAGAGCAGACGCAGCAGTCGGAGCAGTCACTGCAGTCAGAGCAGTCAAACTTTATTTGCTTAAAAATGAAGTAGAACAAAACGCAGGCAGAGCAGATGCAGCAGTCGGAGCAGTCGTGAGCACTCACCTTGAGTGAGTTCGGATTGAGGTGACATAAGGTACTGATTTGTTGCTGATGTTGAGATCAACTCGTGTTTGGAAAGATTTTGTATAGATTTGTGATAGAACATTGATGTTAATTTAATTATAGCTTCCTTGCTGTTCATTTGACATCCCCCAACTAAAGTTAAAATAACGCTACCATGCAATGTCCTTTTGTTATGGCTTTTATTGCAGATGAAGTCAATAATTTGTTCTTCGGTCAATGTATATAACCATTGATTAGGTGTCTGCAGTTGGGCCCATACGTTATCAACTGCTGTGAATTTCACATTATATATTAACTATTGAGTATAATACCATTTTTTCTGTTTAGGTGTTCATTTCTAGCTCTTAAAGCAGACTTAGAATTTTCAAACTTATACTCTAACACAAACTACAAGTTTTCTATAGCTCTGTATAGAATATACAACATTTGGTTATTAGTTTTTCATTATATTGCTTCTTTACCACTACAGTTACTAGAATTTGTTCAATTGTGTTCTATATTTATTTGTTTTTAGAAAAGCTGCACAATTTATCAAAAAACGATATCAACTATTAAGTTTAATACCATTTTTTCTGTTTAGGAGTTCAATTATAGCTATAAAAGCAGACTTAGGACCTAGACCTAGATGCTATTCCAAAATCTATCTATCAAGCTTCAGGAAAGTTGGGTATAGGAGGCTAGGGTGGAGGACTATATACACAAAAGTCAGAGCAGACGCAGCAGTCGGAGCAGTCACTGCAGTCAGAGCAGTCAAACTTTATTTGCTTAAAAATGAAGTAGAACAAAACGCAGGCAGAGCAGATGCAGCAGTCGGAGCAGTCGTGAGCACTCATCTTGAGTGAGTTCGGATTGAGTTGACATAAGGTACTGATTATTGGCTGATGTTGAGATCAACTCGTGTTTGGAAAGATTTTGTATAGATTTGTGATAGAACATTGATGTTAGTTACAAGTATAGCTTCCTTGCTGTTCATTTGACATCCCCCAGGTAAAGTTAAAATACCGCTACCATGCAATGTCCTTTTGTTATGGCTTTTATTGCAGATGAAGTCAATAATTTGTTCTTCAGTCAATGTATATAACCATTGATTAGGTGTCTGCAGTTGGGCCCATACGTTACGAACTGTTGTGAATTTCACATTATATATTATCTATTGAGTATAATACCATTTTTTCTGATTAGGTGTTCAGTTCTAGCTCTTAAAGCAGACTTAGAATTTTCAAACTTATACTCTAACACAAACTACAAGTTGTCTATAGCTCTGTATAGAATATACAACAATTTGTTATTAGTTTTTCATTATTTTGCTTCTATACCACTACAGTTACTAGAATTTGTTCAACTGTGATCTATATTTACTTGCTTTTACAAAAGCTGCACAATTTATCAAAAAACGATATCAACTCAATAGTTTAATACCATTTTTTCTGTTTAGGAGTTCATTTATAGCTACAAAAGCAGACTTAGGACCTAGACCTAGATGCTATTCCAATATCTATCTATCAAGCTTCGGGAAAGTTGGGTATAGGAGGTTAGGGTGGGGGACTATATATACAAAAGTCAGAGCAGACGCAGCAGTCGGAGCAGTCACTGCAGTCAGAGCAGTCAAACTTTATTTGCTTAAAAATGAAGTAGAACAAAACGCAGGCAGAGCAGATGCAGCAGTCGGAGCAGTCGTGAGCACTCACCTTGAGTGAGTTCGGATTGAGGTGACATAAGGTACTGATTTGTTGCTGATGTTGAGATCAACTCGTGTTTGGAAAGATTTTGTATAGATTTGTGATAGAACATTGATGTTAATTTAATTATAGCTTCCTTGCTGTTCATTTGACATCCTCCAACTAAAGTTAAAATAACGCTACCATGCAATGTCCTTTTGTTATGGCTTTTATTGCAGATGAAGTCAATAATTTGTTCTTCGCTCAATGTATATAACCATTGATTAGGTGTCTGCAGTTGGGCCCATACGTTATGAACTGCTGTGAATTTCACTACTATTGAGTATAATACCAATTTTTCTGATTATGTGTTCAGTTCTAGCTCTTAAAGCAGACTTAGAATTTTCAAACTTATACTCTAACACAAACTACAAGTTTTCTATAGCTCTGTATAGAATATACAACAATTTGTTATTAGTTTTTCATTATTTTGCTTCTATACCACTACAGTTACTAGAATTTGTTCAATTGTGTTCTATATTTACTTGCTTTTAGAAAAGCTGCACAATTTATCAAAAAACGATATCAACTATTGAGTTTAATACCATTTTTTCTATTTAGGAGTTCATTTGTAGCTATAAAAGCAGACTTAGGACCTAGACCTAGATGCTATTCCAATATCTATCTATCAAGCTTCAGGAAAGTTGGGTATAGGAGGTTAGGGTGTGGGACTATATATACAAAAGTCAGAGCAGACGCAGCAGTCGGAGCAGTCACTGCAGTTCTGAGCAGTCAAACTTTATTTGCTTAAAAATGAAGTAGAACAAAACGCAGGCAGAGCAGATGAAGCAGTCGGAGCAGTCGTGAGCACTCACCTTGAGTGAGTTCGGATTGAGGTGACATAAGGTACTGATTTGTGGCTGATGTTGAGATCAACTCGTGCTTGGAAAGATTTTGTATAGCTTTGTGATAGAACATTGATGTTAGTTACAAGTATAGCTTCCTTGCTGTTCATTTGACATCCCCCAACTAAAGTTAAAATACCGCTACCATGCAATGTCCTTTTGTTATGGCTTTTGTTGCAGATGAAGGCAATAATTTGTTCTTCAGTCAATGTATATAACCATTGATTAGGTGTCTGCAGTTGGGCCCATACGTTATGAACTGCTGTGAATTTCACATTATATATTAACTATTGAGTATAATACCATTCTTTCTGATTAGGTGTTCATTTCTAGCTCTTAAAGCAGATTTACGGTTTTCGAACTCATACTCTAACATAAAGTACAAGTTTCCGATAGTCCTGTATCTGTACCACAATGTGTTATTAGTTTTCATTATATTGCTTCTTTACCACTACAGTTACTAGAATTTGTTCAATTGTGTTCTATATTTACTTGCTTTTGGAAAAGCTGCCCAATTCATCAAAAAACGATATCAACTATCGAGTTTAATACCATTTTTTCTGTTTAGGAGTTCATTTATAGCTATAAAAGCAGACTTAGGACCTAGACCTAGATGCTATTCCAATATCTATCTATCAAGCTTCGGGAAAGTTGGGTATAGGGGGTTAGGGTGTGGGACTATATATACAAAAGTCAGAGCAGACGCAGCAGTCGGAGCAGTCACTGCAGTCAGAGCAGTCAAACTTTATTTGCTTAAAAATGAAATAGATCAAAACGCAGGCAGAGCAGATGCAGCAGTCGGAGCAGTCGTGAGCACTCACCTTGAGTGAGTTCGGATTGAGGTGACATAAGGTACTGATATGTTGCTGATGTTGAGATCAACTCCTGTTTGGAAAGATTTTGTATAGATTTGTGATAGAACATTGATGTTAGTTTAAGTATAGCTTCCTTGCCCTCCATTTAACATCCCGACACTAAAGTTAAAATACCGCTACCATGCAAAGTCCTTTTGTTATGGCTTTTATTGCAGATGAAGTCAATAATTTGTTCTTTAGTCAATGTATATAACCATTGATTAGGTGTCTGCAGTTGGGTCCATACGTTATGAACTGCTGTGAATTTCACATTATATATTAACTATTAGGTATAATACCATTCTTTCTGATTAGGTGTTCATTTCTAGCTCTTAAAGCAGATTTACGATTTTCGAACTCATACTCTAACATAAAGTACAAGTTTCCTATAGTTCTGTATCTGTACCACAATGTGTTATTAGTTTTCATTATATTGCTTCTTTACCACTACAGTTACTAGAATTTGTTCAATTGTGTTCTATATTTACTTGCTTTTGGAAAAGCTGCCCAATTCATCAAAAAACGATATCAACTATTGAGTTTAATACCATTTTTTCTGTTTAGGAGTTCATTTATAGCTATAAAAGCAGACTTAGGACCTAGACCTAGATGCTATTCCAATATCTATCTATCAAGCTTCGGGAAAGTTGGGTATAGGAGGTTAGGGTGGGGGACTATATATATAAAAGTCAGAGCAGACGCAGCAGTCGGAGCAGTCACTGCAGTCAGAGCAGTCAAACTTTATTTGCTTAAAAATGAAGTAGAACAAAACGCAGGCAGAGCAGATGCAGCATTCGGAGCAGTAGGGAGCACTCACCTTGAGTGAGTTCGGATTGAGGTGACATAAGGTACTGATTTGTTGCTGATGTTGAGATCAACTCCTGTTTGGAAAGATTTTGTATAGATTTGTGATAGAACATTGATGTTAATTTAATTATAGCTTCCTTGCTGTTCATTTGACATCCCCCAACTAAAGTTAAAATAACGCTACCATGCAATGTCCTTTTGTTATGGCTTTTATTGCAGATGAAGTCAATAATTTGTTCTTCAGTCAATGTATATAACCATTGATTGGGTGTCTGCAGTTGGGCCCATACGTTATGAACTGCTGTGAATTTCACTACTATTGAGTATAATACCATTTTTTCTGATTATGTGTTCAGTTCTAGCTCTTAAAGCAGACTTAGAATTTTCAAACTTATACTCTAACACAAACTACAAGTTTTCTATAGCTCTGTATAGAATATACAACAATTTGTTATTAGTTTTTCATTATTTTGCTTCTATACCACTACAGTTACTAGAATTTGTTCAATTGTGTGCTAAATACATATATTTGTTTTTAGAAAAGTTGCACAATTTATCAAAAAACGATATCAACTATTGAGTATAATACCATTTTTTCTGTTTAGGTGTTCGTTTATAGCTTAAAAGCAAACTTAGGATTTTCGAACTTGTACTCTAACACAAACTACAAGTTTTCTACAGTTCTGTATCTGTACCACAATTTGTTATTAGTTTTTTATTATTTTACTTATTTACCACTACAGTTATGAGAATTTGTTCAATTGTGTTCTACATTTATTTGTCTTTAGATAAGCTGCACAATTTATCAAAAAACGATATCAATTATAGAATTTGTTCAATTGTGTTTTATGTTTATTTGTTTTTAGATAAGCTGCACAATTTATTAAAAACGATATCAACTATTGATTTGTTCAATTGTGTTTTATGTTTATTTGTTTTTAGATAAGCTGCACAATTTATCAAAAACGATATCAAGAATTTTCTTATTTCTTAGAATTTCTTAGACTTAGAATTTTCAAACTTATACTCTAAGACAAACTACAAGTTTTCTATAGCTCTGTATCTGTACCACAATTTGTTAGTAGTTTTTCATTATTTTGCTCTTTACCACTACAGTTACTAGAATTTGTTCAATTGTGTGCTAAATACATATATTTGTTTTTAGAAAAGTTGCACAATTTATCAAAAAACGATATCAACTATTGAGTATAATACCATTTTTTCTGTTTAGGTGTTCGTTTATAGCTTGAAAGCAAACTTAGGATTTTCGAACTTATACTCTAACACAAACTACAAGTTTTCTACAGTTCTGTATCTGTACCACAATTTGTTATTAGTTTTTTATTATTTTACTTATTTACCACTACAGTTACTAGAATTGTTTCAATTGTGTTCTATATTTATTTGTTTTTAGAAAAGTTGCCAATTTATCAAAAAACGATATCAACTATTGAGTATAATATCATTTTTTCTGTTTAGGAGTTCATTTATAGCTATAAAAGCAGACTTAGGATTTTCGAACTCATACTCTAAGACAAACTACAAGTTTTCAATAGCTCTGTATCTGTACCACAATTTGTTAGTATTTTTTCATTATTTTGCTCTTTACCACTACAGTTACTAGAATTTGTTCAATTGTGTGCTAAATATATTTGTTTTTAGAAAAGTTGCACAATTTATCAAAAAACGATATCAACTATTGAGTATAATACCATTTTTTCTGTTTAGGTGTTCGTTTATAGCTTAAAAGCAAACTTAGGATTTTCGAACTTATACTCTAACACAAACTACAAGTTTTCTACAGTTCTGTATCTGTACCACAATTTGTTATTAGTTTTTTATTATTTTACTTATTTACCACTACAGTTATGAGAATTTGTTCAATTGTGTTCTACATTTATTTGTCTTTAGATAAGCTGCACAATTTATCAAAAAACGATATCAACTATAGAATTTGTTCAATTGTGTTTTATGTTTATTTGTTTTTAGATAAGCTGCACAATTTATCAAAAACGATATCAACTATTGATTTGTTCAATTGTGTTTTATGTTTATTTGTTTTTAGATAAGCTGCACAATTTATCAAAAACGATATCAAGAATTTTCTTATTTCTTAGAATTTCTTAGACTTAGAATTTTCAAACTTATACTCTAAGACAAACTACAAGTTTTCTATAGCTCTGTATCTGTACCACAATTTGTTAGTAGTTTTTCATTATTTTGCTCTTTACCACTACAGTTACTAGAATTTGTTCAATTGTGTACTAAATACATATATTTGTTTTTAGAAAAGTTGCACAATTTATCAAAAAACGATATCAACTATTGAGTATAATACCATTTTTTCTGTTTAGGTGTTCGTTTATGGCTTGAAAGCAAACTTAGGATTTTCGAACTTATACTCTAACACAAACTACAAGTTTTCTACAGTTCTGTATCTGTACCACAATTTGTTATTAGTTTTTTATTATTTTACTTATTTACCACTACAGTTATGAGAATTTGTTCAATTGTGTTCTACATTTATTTGTCTTAAGATAAGCTGCACAATTTATCAAAAAACGATATCAACTATACAATTTGTTCAATTGTGTTTTATGTTTATTTGTTTTTAGATAAGCTGCACAATTTATCAAAAACGATATCAAGAATTTTCTTATTTCTTAGAATTTCTTAGACTTAGAATTTTCAAACTTATACTCTAAGACAAACTACAAGTTTTCTATAGCTCTGTATCTGTACCACAATTTGTTAGTAGTTTTTCATTATTTTGCTCTTTACCACTACAGTTACTAGAATTTGTTCAATTGTGTTCTAAATATATTTGTTTTTAGAAAAGTTGCACAATTTTTCAAAAAACGATATCAACTAATGCGTTTTATTAAGCGCATTTTTTTTGTTTAGGTGTTCACATATACATAGCTATAAAAGCAGACTTAGGATTTTCGAACTCATACTCTAAGACAAACTACAAGTTTTCTATAGCTCTGTATCTGTACCACAATTTGTTAGTATTTTTTCATTATTTTGCTCTTTACCACTACAGTTACTAGAATTTGTTCAATTGTGTGCTAAATATATTTGTTTTTAGAAAAAATGCACAATTTATCAAAAAACGATATCAACTATAGAATTTGTTCAATTGTGTTTTATGTTTATTTGTTTTTAGATAAGCTGCACAATTTATCAAAAACGATATCAAGAATTTTCTTATTTCTTAGAATTTCTTAGACTTAGAATTTTCAAACTTATACTCTAAGACAAACTACAAGTTTTCTATAGCTCTGTATCTGTACCACAATTTGTTAGTAGTTTTTCATTATTTTGCTCTTTACCACTACAGTTACTAGAATTTGTTCAATTGTGTTCTAAATATATTTGTTTTTAGAAAAGTTGCACAATTTTTCAAAAAACGATATCAACTAATGCGTTTTATTAAACGCATTTTTTTTGTTTAGGTGTTCACATATACATAGCTATAAAAGCAGACTTAGGATTTTCGAACTCATACTCTAAGACAAACTACAAGTTTTCTATAGCTCTGTATCTGTACCACAATTTGTTAGTATTTTTTCATTATTTTGCTCTTTACCACTACAGTTACTAGAATTTGTTCAATTGTGTGCTAAATATATTTGTTTTTAGAAAAAATGCACAATTTATCAAAAAACGATATCAACTATAGAATTTGTTCAATTGTGTTTTATGTTTATTTGTTTTTAGATAAGCTGCACAATTTATCAAAAACGATATCAAGAATTTTCTTATTTCTTAGAATTTCTTAGACTTAGAATTTTCAAACTTATACTCTAAGACAAACTACAAGTTTTCTATAGCTCTGTATCTGTACCACAATTTGTTAGTAGTTTTTCATTATTTTGCTCTTTACCACTACAGTTACTAGAATTTGTTCAATTGTGTGCTAAATACATATATTTGTTTTTAGAAAAGTTGCACAATTTTTCAAAAAACGATATTAACTAATGCGTTTTATTAAACGCATTTTTTTTGTTTAGGTGTTCACATATACATAGCTATAAAAGCAGACTTAGGATTTTCGAACTCATACTCTAAGACAAACTACAAGTTTTCTATAGCTCTGTATCTGTACCACAATTTGTTAGTAGTTTTTCATTATTTTGCTCTTTACCACTACAGTTACTAGAATTTGTTCAATTGTGTTCTAAATATATTTGTTTTTAGAAAAGTTGCACAATTTTTCAAAAAACGATATCAACTAATGCGTTTTATTAAGCGCATTTTTTTTGTTTAGGTGTTCACATATACATAGCTATAAAAGCAGACTTAGGATTTTCGAACTCATACTCTAAGACAAACTACAAGTTTTCTATAGCTCTGTATCTGTACCACAATTTGTTAGTATTTTTTCATTATTTTGCTCTTTACCACTACAGTTACTAGAATTTGTTCAATTGTGTGCTAAATATATTTGTTTTTAGAAAAAATGCACAATTTATCAAAAAACGATATCAACTATAGAATTTGTTCAATTGTGTTTTATGTTTATTTGTTTTTAGATAAGCTGCACAATTTATCAAAAACGATATCAAGAATTTTCTTATTTCTTAGAATTTCTTAGACTTAGAATTTTCAAACTTATACTCTAAGACAAACTACAAGTTTTCTATAGCTCTGTATCTGTACCACAATTTGTTAGTAGTTTTTCATTATTTTGCTCTTTACCACTACAGTTACTAGAATTTGTTCAATTGTGTTCTAAATATATTTGTTTTTAGAAAAGTTGCACAATTTTTCAAAAAACGATATCAACTAATGCGTTTTATTAAACGCATTTTTTTTGTTTAGGTGTTCACATATACATAGCTATAAAAGCAGACTTAGGATTTTCGAACTCATACTCTAAGACAAACTACAAGTTTTCTATAGCTCTGTATCTGTACCACAATTTGTTAGTATTTTTTCATTATTTTGCTCTTTACCACTACAGTTACTAGAATTTGTTCAATTGTGTGCTAAATATATTTGTTTTTAGAAAAAATGCACAATTTATCAAAAAACGATATCAACTATAGAATTTGTTCAATTGTGTTTTATGTTTATTTGTTTTTAGATAAGCTGCACAATTTATCAAAAACGATATCAAGAATTTTCTTATTTCTTAGAATTTCTTAGACTTAGAATTTTCAAACTTATACTCTAAGACAAACTACAAGTTTTCTATAGCTCTGTATCTGTACCACAATTTGTTAGTAGTTTTTCATTATTTTGCTCTTTACCACTACAGTTACTAGAATTTGTTCAATTGTGTGCTAAATACATATATTTGTTTTTAGAAAAGTTGCACAATTTTTCAAAAAACGATATTAACTAATGCGTTTTATTAAACGCATTTTTTTTGTTTAGGTGTTCACATATACATAGCTATAAAAGCAGACTTAGGATTTTCGAACTCATACTCTAAGACAAACTACAAGTTTTCTATAGCTCTGTATCTGTACCACAATTTGTTAGTAGTTTTTCATTATTTTGCTCTTTACCACTACAGTTACTAGAATTTGTTCAATTGTGTTCTAAATATATTTGTTTTTAGAAAAGTTGCACAATTTATCAAAAAACGATATCAACTAATGCGTTTTATTAAACGCATTTTTTTTGCTTAGGTGTTCACATATACATAGCTATAAAAGCAGACTTAGGATTTTCGAACTCATACTCTAAGACAAACTACAAGTTTTCTATAGCTCTGTATGTGTACCACAATTTGTTAGTAGTTTTTCATTATTTTGCTCTTTACCACTACAGTTACTAGAATTTGTTCAATTGTGTGCTAAATACATATATTTGTTTTTAGAAAAGTTGCACAATTTTTCAAAAAACGATATTAACTAATGCGTTTTATTAAACGCATTTTTTTTGTTTAGGTGTTCACATATACATAGCTATAAAAGCAGACTTAGGATTTTCGAACTCATACTCTAAGACAAACTACAAGTTTTCTATAGCTCTGTATCTGTACCACAATTTGTTAGTAGTTTTTCATTATTTTGCTCTTTACCACTACAGTTACTAGAATTTGTTCAATTGTGTGCCAAATATATTTGTTTTTAGAAAAGTTGCACAATTTATCAAAAAACGATATCAACTATTGAGTATAATACCATATTTTCTGTTTAGGTGTTCGTTTATAGCTTAAAAGCAAACTTAGGATTTTCGAACTTATACTCTAACACAAACTACAAGTTTTCTACAGTTCTGTATCTGTACCACAATTTGTTATTAGTTTTTTATTATTTTACTTATTTACCACTACAGTTATGAGAATTTGTTCAATTGTGTTCTACATTTATTTGTCTTTAGATAAGCTGCACAATTTATCAAAAAACGATATCAACTATAGAATTTATTCAATTGTGTTTTATGTTTATTTGTTTTTAGATAAGCTGCACAATTTATCAAAAACGATATCAACTATTGATTTGTTCAATTGTGTTTTATGTTTATTTGTTTTTAGATAAGCTGCACAATTTATCAAAAGCGATATCAACTATTGAGTATAATACCATTTTTTCTGTTTAGGAGTTCAATTATAGCTATAAAAGCAGACTTAGAATTTTCAAACTTATACTCTAACTAAGACAAACTACAAGTTTTCTATAGCTCTGTATCTGTACCACAATTTGTTAGTAGTTTTTCATTATTTTGCTCTTTACCACTACAGTTACTAGAATTTGTTCAATTGTGTGCTAAATACATATATTTGTTTTTAGAAAAGTTGCACAATTTTTCAAAAAACGATATTAACTAGTGCGTTTTATTAAACGCATTTTTTTTGTTTAGGTGTTCACATATACATAGCTATAAAAGCAGACTTAGGATTTTCGAACTCATACTCTAAGACAAACTACAAGTTTTCTATAGCTCTGTATCTGTACCACAATTTGTTAGTAGTTTTTCATTATTTTGCTCTTTACCACTACAGTTACTAGAATTTGTTCAATTGTGTGCTAAATACATATATTTGTTTTTAGAAAAATTGCACAATTTTTCAAAAAACGATATTAACCAATGCGTTTTATTAAACGCATTTTTTTTGTTTAGGTGTTCACATATACATAGCTATAAAAGCAGACTTAGGATTTTCGAACTCATACTCTAAGACAAACTACAAGTTTTCTATAGCTCTGTATCTGTACCACAATTTGTTAGTAGTTTTTCATTATTTTGCTCTTTACCACTACAGTTACTAGAATTTGTTCAATTGTGTTCTAAATATATTTGTTTTTAGAAAAGTTGCACAATTTATCAAAAAACGATATCAACTAATGCGTTTTATTAAACGCATTTTTTTTGTTTAGGTGTTCACATATACATAGCTATAAAAGCAGACTTAGGATTTTCGAACTCATACTCTAAGACAAACTACAAGTTTTCTATAGCTCTGTATGTGTACCACAATTTGTTAGTAGTTTTTCATTATTTTGCTCTTTACCACTACAGTTACTAGAATTTGTTCAATTGTGTTCTAAATATATTTGTTTTTAGAAAAGTTGCACAATTTATCAAAAAGCGATATCAACTATTGAGTATAATACCATTTTTTCTGTTTAGGTGTTCGTTTATAGCTTAAAAGCAAACTTAGGATTTTCGAACTTTTACTCTAACACAAACTACAAGTTTTCTACAGTTCTGTATCTGTACCACAATTTGTTATTAGTTTTTTATTATTTTACTTATTTACCACTACAGTTATGAGAATTTGTTCAATTGTGTTCTACATTTATTTGTCTTTAGATAAGCTGCACAATTTATCAAAAAACGATATCAACTATAGAATTTATTCAATTGTGTTTTATGTTTATTTGTTTTTAGATAAGCTGCACAATTTATCAAAAACGATATCAACTATTGATTTGTTCAATTGTGTTTTATGTTTATTTGTTTTTAGATAAGCTGCACAATTTATCAAAAACGATATCAACTATTGAGTATAATACCATTTTTTCTGTTTAGGAGTTTATTTATAGCTATAAAAGCAGACTTAATATTTTCAAACTTATACTCTAACTAAGACAAACTACAAGTTTTCTATAGCTCTGTATCTGTACCACAATTTGTTAGTAGTTTTACCAGTTAACTTTACCAGTTACTAGAATTTGTTCAATTGTGTTCTAAATATATTTGTTTTTAGAAAAGTTGCACAATTTTTCAAAAAACGATATCAACTAATGCGTTTTATTAAACGCATTTTTTTTGTTTAGGTGTTCACATATACATAGCTATAAAAGCAGACTTAGGATTTTCGAACTCATACTCTAAGACAAACTACAAGTTTTCTATAGCTCTGTATGTGTACCACAATTTGTTAGTAGTTTTTCATTATTTTGCTCTTTACCACTACAGTTACTAGAATTTGTTCAATTGTGTGCTAAATACATATATTTGTTTTTAGAAGAGTTGCACAATTTTTCAAAAAACGATATTAACTAATGCGTTTTATTAAACGCATTTTTTTTGTTTAGGTGTTCACATATACATAGCTATAAAAGCAGACTTAGGATTTTCGAACTCATACTCTAAGACAAACTACAAGTTTTCTACAGTTCTGTATCTGTACCACAATTTGTTATTAGTTTTTTATTATTTTACTTATTTACCACTACAGTTATGAGAATTTGTTCAATTGTGTTCTACATTTATTTGTCTTTAGATAAGCTGCACAATTTATCAAAAAACGATATCAACTATAGAATTTATTCAATTGTGTTTTATGTTTATTTGTTTTTAGATAAGCTGCACAATTTATCAAAAACGATATCAACTATTGATTTGTTCAATTGTGTTTTATGTTTATTTGTTTTTAGATAAGCTGCACAATTTATCAGAAACCATATCAACTATTGAGTATAATACCATTTTTTCTGTTTAGGAGTTCATTTATAGCTATAAAAGCAGACTTAGAATTTTCAAACTTATACTGTAAGACAAACTACAAGTTTTCTATAGCTCTGTATCTGTACCACAATTTGTTAGTAGTTTTTCATTATTTTGCTCTTTACCACTACAGTTACTAGAATTTGTTCAATTGTGTGCTAAATACATATATTTGTTTTTAGAAAAGTTGCACAATTTTTCAAAACACGATATTAACTAATGCGTTTTATTAAACGCATTTTTTTTGTTTAGGTGTTCACATATACATAGCTATAAAAGCAGACTTAGGATTTTCGAACTCATACTCTAAGACAAACTACAAGTTTTCTATAGCTCTGTATGTGTACCACAATTTGTTAGTAGTTTTTCATTATTTTGCTCTTTACCACTACAGTTACTAGAATTTGTTCAATTGTGTGCTAGATATATTTGTTTTTAGAAAAGTTGCACAATTTATCAAAAAACGATATCAACTATTGAGTATAATACCATTTTTTCTGTTTATGTGTTCGTTTATAGCTTAAAAGCAAACTTAGGATTTTCGAACTTATACTCTAACACAAACTACAAGTTTTCTACAGTTCTGTATCTGTACCACAATTTGTTATTAGTTTTTTATTATTTTACTTATTTACCACTACAGTTATGAGAATTTGTTCAATTGTGTTCTACATTTATTTGTCTTTAGATAAGCTGCACAATTTATCAAAAAACGATATCAACTATAGAATTTGTTCAATTGTGTTTTATGTTTATTTGTTTTTAGATAAGCTGCACAATTTATCAAAAACGATATCAACTATTGAGTATAATACCATTTTTTCTGTTTAGGAGTTCATTTATAGCTATAAAAGCAGACTTAATATTTTCAAACTTATACTCTAACTAAGCCAAACTACAAGTTTTCTATAGCTCTGTATCTGTACCACAATTTGTTAGTAGTTTTTCATTATTTTGCTCTTTACCACTACAGTTACTAGAATTTGTTCAATTGTGTTCTAAATATATTTGTTTTTAGAAAAGTTGCACAATTTTTCAAAAAACGATATCAACTAATGCGTTTTATTAAACGCATTTTTTTTGTTTAGGTGTTCACATATACATAGCTATAAAAGCAGACTTAGGATTTTCGAACTCATACTCTAAGACAAACTACAAGTTTTCTATAGCTCTGTATGTGTACCACAATTTGTTAGTAGTTTTTCATTATTTTGCTCTTTACCACTACAGTTACTAGAATTTGTTCAATTGTGTGCTAAATACATATATTTGTTTTTAGAAAAGTTGCACAATTTTTCAAAAAACGATATTAACTAATGCGTTTTATTAAACGCATTTTTTTTGTTTAGGTGTTCACATATACATAGCTATAAAAGCAGACTTAGGATTTTCGAACTCATACTCTAAGACAAACTACAAGTTTTCTATAGCTCTGTATGTGTACCACAATTTGTTAGTAGTTTTTCATTATTTTGCTCTTTACCACTACAGTTACTAGAATTTGTTCAATTGTGTGCTAGATATATTTGTTTTTAGAAAAGTTGCACAATTTATCAAAAAACGATATCAACTATTGAGTATAATACCATTTTTTCTGTTTATGTGTTCGTTTATAGCTTAAAAGCAAACTTAGGATTTTCGAACTTATACTCTAACACAAACTACAAGTTTTCTACAGTTCTGTATCTGTACCACAATTTGTTATTAGTTTTTTATTATTTTACTTATTTACCACTACAGTTATGAGAATTTGTTCAATTGTGTTCTACATTTATTTGTCTTTAGATAAGCTGCACAATTTATCAAAAAACGATATCAACTATAGAATTTATTCAATTGTGTTTTATGTTTATTTGTTTTTAGATAAGCTGCACAATTTATCAAAAACGATATCAACTATTGATTTGTTCAATTGTGTTTTATGTTTATTTGTTTTTAGATAAGCTGCACAATTTATCAAAAACGATATCAACTATTGAGTATAATACCATTTTTTCTGTTTAGGAGTTCATTTATAGCTATAAAAGCAGACTTAATATTTTCAAACTTATACTCTAACTAAGACAAACTACAAGTTTTCTATAGCTCTGTATCTGTACCACAATTTGTTAGTAGTTTTTCATTATTTTGCTCTTTACCACTACAGTTACTAGAATTTGTTCAATTGTGTTCTAAATATATTTGTTTTTAGAAAAGTTGCACAATTTTTCAAAAAACGATATCAACTAATGCGTTTTATTAAACGCATTTTTTTTGTTTAGGTGTTCACATATACATAGCTATAAAAGCAGACTTAGGATTTTCGAACTCATACTCTAAGACAAACTACAAGTTTTCTATAGCTCTGTATGTGTACCACAATTTGTTAGTAGTTTTTCATTATTTTGCTCTTTACCACTACAGTTACTAGAATTTGTTCAATTGTGTTCTAAATATATTTGTTTTTAGAAAAGTTGCACAATTTTTCAAAAAACGATATCAACTAATGCGTTTTATTAAACGCATTTTTTTTGTTTAGGTGTTCACATATACATAGCTATAAAAGCAGACTTAGGATTTTCGAACTCATACTCTAAGACAAACTACAAGTTTTCTACAGTTCTGTATCTGTACCACAATTTGTTATTAGTTTTTTATTATTTTACTTATTTACCACTACAGTTATGAGAATTTGTTCAATTGTGTTCTACATTTATTTGTCTTTAGATAAGCTGCACAATTTATCAAAAAACGATATCAACTATAGAATTTATTCAATTGTGTTTTATGTTTATTTGTTTTTAGATAAGCTGCACAATTTATCAAAAACGATATCAACTATTGATTTGTTCAATTGTGTTTTATGTTTATTTGTTTTTAGATAAGCTGCACAATTTATCAAAAACGATATCAACTATTGAGTATAATACCATTTTTTCTGTTTAGGAGTTCATTTATAGCTATAAAAGCAGACTTAGAATTTTCAAACTTATACTGTAAGACAAACTACAAGTTTTCTATAGCTCTGTATCTGTACCACAATTTGTTAGTAGTTTTTCATTATTTTGCTCTTTACCACTACAGTTACTAGAATTTGTTCAATTGTGTGCTAAATACATATATTTGTTTTTAGAAAAGTTGCACAATTTTTCAAAACACGATATTAACTAATGCGTTTTATTAAACGCATTTTTTTTGTTTAGGTGTTCACATATACATAGCTATAAAAGCAGACTTAGGATTTTCGAACTCATACTCTAAGACAAACTACAAGTTTTCTATAGCTCTGTATGTGTACCACAATTTGTTAGTAGTTTTTCATTATTTTGCTCTTTACCACTACAGCTACTAGAATTTGTTCAATTGTGTGCTAGATATATTTGTTTTTAGAAAAGTTGCACAATTTATCAAAAAACGATATCAACTATTGAGTATAATACCATTTTTTCTGTTTATGTGTTCGTTTATAGCTTAAAAGCAAACTTAGGATTTTCGAACTTATACTCTAACACAAACTACAAGTTTTCTACAGTTCTGTATCTGTACCACAATTTGTTATTAGTTTTTTATTATTTTACTTATTTACCACTACAGTTATGAGAATTTGTTCAATTGTGTTCTACATTTATTTGTCTTTAGATAAGCTGCACAATTTATCAAAAAACGATATCAACTATAGAATTTGTTCAATTGTGTTTTATGTTTATTTGTTTTTAGATAAGCTGCACAATTTATCAAAAACGATATCAACTATTGAGTATAATACCATTTTTTCTGTTTAGGAGTTCATTTATAGCTATAAAAGCAGACTTAATATTTTCAAACTTATACTCTAACTAAGCCAAACTACAAGTTTTCTATAGCTCTGTATCTGTACCACAATTTGTTAGTAGTTTTTCATTATTTTGCTCTTTACCACTACAGTTACTAGAATTTGTTCAATTGTGTTCTAAATATATTTGTTTTTAGAAAAGTTGCACAATTTTTCAAAAAACGATATCAACTAATGCGTTTTATTAAACGCATTTTTTTTGTTTAGGTGTTCACATATACATAGCTATAAAAGCAGACTTAGGATTTTCGAACTCATACTCTAAGACAAACTACAAGTTTTCTATAGCTCTGTATGTGTACCACAATTTGTTAGTAGTTTTTCATTATTTTGCTCTTTACCACTACAGTTACTAGAATTTGTTCAATTGTGTGCTAAATACATATATTTGTTTTTAGAAAAGTTGCACAATTTTTCAAAAAACGATATTAACTAATGCGTTTTATTAAACGCATTTTTTTTGTTTAGGTGTTCACATATACATAGCTATAAAAGCAGACTTAGGATTTTCGAACTCATACTCTAAGACAAACTACAAGTTTTCTATAGCTCTGTATGTGTACCACAATTTGTTAGTAGTTTTTCATTATTTTGCTCTTTACCACTACAGTTACTAGAATTTGTTCAATTGTGTGCTAGATATATTTGTTTTTAGAAAAGTTGCACAATTTATCAAAAAACGATATCAACTATTGAGTATAATACCATTTTTTCTGTTTATGTGTTCGTTTATAGCTTAAAAGCAAACTTAGGATTTTCGAACTTATACTCTAACACAAACTACAAGTTTTCTACAGTTCTGTATCTGTACCACAATTTGTTATTAGTTTTTTATTATTTTACTTATTTACCACTACAGTTATGAGAATTTGTTCAATTGTGTTCTACATTTATTTGTCTTTAGATAAGCTGCACAATTTATCAAAAAACGATATCAACTATAGAATTTATTCAATTGTGTTTTATGTTTATTTGTTTTTAGATAAGCTGCACAATTTATCAAAAACGATATCAACTATTGATTTGTTCAATTGTGTTTTATGTTTATTTGTTTTTAGATAAGCTGCACAATTTATCAAAAACGATATCAACTATTGAGTATAATACCATTTTTTCTGTTTAGGAGTTCATTTATAGCTATAAAAGCAGACTTAATATTTTCAAACTTATACTCTAACTAAGACAAACTACAAGTTTTCTATAGCTCTGTATCTGTACCACAATTTGTTAGTAGTTTTTCATTATTTTGCTCTTTACCACTACAGTTACTAGAATTTGTTCAATTGTGTTCTAAATATATTTGTTTTTAGAAAAGTTGCACAATTTTTCAAAAAACGATATCAACTAATGCGTTTTATTAAACGCATTTTTTTTGTTTAGGTGTTCACATATACATAGCTATAAAAGCAGACTTAGGATTTTCGAACTCATACTCTAAGACAAACTACAAGTTTTCTATAGCTCTGTATGTGTACCACAATTTGTTAGTAGTTTTTCATTATTTTGCTCTTTACCACTACAGTTACTAGAATTTGTTCAATTGTGTTCTAAATATATTTGTTTTTAGAAAAGTTGCACAATTTTTCAAAAAACGATATCAACTAATGCGTTTTATTAAACGCATTTTTTTTGTTTAGGTGTTCACATATACATAGCTATAAAAGCAGACTTAGGATTTTCGAACTCATACTCTAAGACAAACTACAAGTTTTCTACAGTTCTGTATCTGTACCACAATTTGTTATTAGTTTTTTATTATTTTACTTATTTACCACTACAGTTATGAGAATTTGTTCAATTGTGTGCTAGATATATTTGTTTTTAGAAAAGTTGCACAATTTATCAAAAAACGATATCAACTATTGAGTATAATACCATTTTTTCTGTTTATGTGTTCGTTTATAGCTTAAAAGCAAACTTAGGATTTTCGAACTCATACTCTAAGACAAACTACAAGTTTTCTATAGCTCTGTATGTGTACCACAATTTGTTAGTAGTTTTTCATTATTTTGCTCTTTACCACTACAGTTACTAGAATTTGTTCAATTGTGTTCTAAATATATTTGTTTTTAGAAAAGTTGCACAATTTTTCAAAAAACGATATCAACTAATGCGTTTTATTAAACGCATTTTTTTTGTTTAGGTGTTCACATATACATAGCTATAAAAGCAGACTTAGGATTTTCGAACTCATACTCTAAGACAAACTACAAGTTTTCTATAGCTCTGTATGTGTACCACAATTTGTTAGTAGTTTTTCATTATTTTGCTCTTTACCACTACAGTTACTAGAATTTGTTCAATTGTGTTCTAAATATATTTGTTTTTAGAAAAGTTGCACAATTTTTCAAAAAACGATATCAACTAATGCGTTTTATTAAACGCATTTTTTTTGTTTAGGTGTTCACATATACATAGCTATAAAAGCAGACTTAGGATTTTCGAACTCATACTCTAAGACAAACTACAAGTTTTCTATAGCTCTGTATGTGTACCACAATTTGTTAGTAGTTTTTCATTATTTTGCTCTTTACCACTACAGTTACTAGAATTTGTTCAATTGTGTGCTAGATATATTTGTTTTTAGAAAAGTTGCACAATTTATCAAAAAACGATATCAACTATTGAGTATAATACCATTTTTTCTGTTTATGTGTTCGTTTATAGCTTAAAAGCAAACTTAGGATTTTCGAACTTATACTCTAACACAAACTACAAGTTTTCTACAGTTCTGTATCTGTACCACAATTTGTTATTAGTTTTTTATTATTTTACTTATTTACCACTACAGTTATGAGAATTTGTTCAATTGTGTTCTACATTTATTTGTCTTTAGATAAGCTGCACAATTTATCAAAAAACGATATCAACTATAGAATTTATTCAATTGTGTTTTATGTTTATTTGTTTTTAATTAAGCTGCACAATTTATCAAAAACGATATCAACTATTGATTTGTTCAATTGTGTTTTATGTTTATTTGTTTTTAGATAAGCTGCACAATTTATCAAAAACGATATCAACTATTGAGTATAATACCATTTTTTCTGTTTTTTTTCTCCGACTGCTGCGTCTGCTCTGACTTTGTATACATATATAGTCTTCCACCCTAACCTCCTTTACCCAACTTTCCCGAAGCTTGATAGATAGATATTGGATTAGCATCTAGGTCTAGGTCCTAAGTCTGCTTTTATAGCTATAAATGAACTCCTAAACAGAAAAAATGGTATTAAACTCAATTGTTGATATCGTTTTTTGATAAATTGGGCAGCTTTTCTAAAAGCAAGTAAATATAGAACACAATTGAACAAATTCTAGTAACTGTAGTGCTATAGAAGCAAAATATTGAAAAACTAATAACAAGTTTAGGTCCTAAGTCTGCTTTTATAGCTATAAATGAACTCCTAAACAGAAAAAATGGTATTATACTCAATAGTTGATATCGTTTTTTGATAAATTGTGCAGCTTTTCTAAAAACAAATAAATATAGAACACAATTGAACAAATTCTAGTAACTGTAATGGTAAAGAAGCAATATAATGAAAAAGTAATAACACATTGTGGTACAGATACAGAACTATAGGAAACTTGTACTTTATGTTAGAGTATGAGTTCGAAAATCCTAAATCTGCTTTAAGAGCTAGAACTGAACACCTAATGAGAAAGAATGGTATTATACTCAATAGTTTATGTATAATGTGAAATTCACAGCAGCTCATAACGTATGGACCCAACTGCAGACACCTAATCAATGGTTATATACATTGACTGAAGAACAAATTATTGACTTCATTTGCAATAAAAGCCATATCAAAAGGACATTGCATGGTAGCGGTATTTTAACTTTAGTTGGGGGATGTCAAATGAACAGCAAGGAAGCTACGTATACTTCAAACTAACATCAATGTTCTAACACAAAGCTATACAAAATCTTTCCAAACAGGAGTTGATCTCAACATCAGCAACAAATCAGTAAGAAAAGAAAATTTCGAGGAATTCAATTTTACCCTATTAATAAAATTTTATTTTGAACTATAGTAATAATTTTAATTTTATTAACATGAATTGGGGCTCGACCAGTAGAAGACCCATATATTATAATAGGACAATTATTAAGAATTCTATATTTCACATACTTCTTAATTAACCCCTTAATTACAAAAATATGAGATAATAAAATTAATTAGTTAATGAGCTTGAATAAGCATGTGTTTTGAAAACATAATATAGAATCAAAAAATTCTATTAACTTTACTAAAATTTATTCACTATAAATCAAAAATAAAAATTTTAAATATAATAAAAAAAAATAAATAATTTAATGATAAAGGCAAAATTTTTTTTCAAGCTAAATCTATTAATATATCATAACGAAATCGAGGTAAAGTCCCACGAATTCAAATAAATAAAAAAGAAATTACTACTAATTTTAAAAAATATATTAAATTAAAAACATCAGCCCCTAAAAAAATAATACAATATAACATACTTATAAATAAAATACTGGCATATTCAGCCAAAAAAATTAATGCAAATCCTCCTCTACTATATTCAACATTAAATCCAGAAACCAATTCTGACTCCGCCTCTGCAAAATCAAAAGGAGTACGATTAACTTCTGCTAATGTAGAAATAAACCAAACTAATCTCAAAGGATATAATAAAAAAATAAATCAAATATATTTCTGATAAATATTAAATAAAAATAAATTATAGCCACCAATTAAAAACACAAAACTTATCAATAATAAAGCCAATCTAACTTCATAAGAAATAGTTTGAGCAACAGAACGTAATCCCCCCAATAAAGCATAATTCGAATTAGAAGATCATCCAGCGACCATAATAGTATGAACCCTTCTAATACAACATAAAAACAATAAAATACCTAAATTAAAAGAACAAATCTTAATTAATAATGGTATACACATTAAAACTAATAATGATAAAAATAAAGAAAAAATAGGAGATATATAATAAGAAAAAAAATTAATCACTAAAGAATTAACTTGTTCTTTTATAAATAATTTAATTGCATCTCTAAAAGGTTGAACTAACCCTATTAGCCCAATTTTATTGGGGCCTTTTCGTAATTGAATATATCCCAATACTTTACGCTCCAATAAAGTTAAAAAAGCAACTCTAACTATTACACAAATAATTATAATTAACCCAGTTAATAATATTATTAATATATCTAATAAAAACACTACTATTTGTAATAATATTACATTTTATAAACTCTAAATTTATTACATTAATCTGCCAAAATTGTAATTAATATTATTCAATTATAAAAATAATTTATTAAATACTTAATCCTTTCGTACTAAAGTATTTTAAAATTATAAAGATAGAAACCAACCTGGCTCACACCGGTTTGAACTCAAATCATGTAAAAATTTAAAAGTCGAACAGACTTTATTATTAAACTACTGCGCCTATAATAAATTTTAATTCAACATCGAGGTCGCAATCTTTTTTATCGATAAGAACTCTCTAAAAAAATTACGCTGTTATCCCTAAGGTAATTTAATTTAATAATCATTAATAATGGATCAAAAATTCATTAATTTATGTAACAAAAATATATATAAAAGTTTATTAAATTTTACTATCACCCCAATAAAATATTATAAATTATTATATTTTAATTTAACTATATAAATAAAATATTATAAATATAAAAATTTATAGGGTCTTCTCGTCTTATATATAAATTTTAGCTTTTTAACTAAAAAATAAAATTCAATTATAATTAAAATAAAAAAGTTTATATTTCACCAAACCATTCATACAAGCTTTCAATTAAAAAACTAATGATTATGCCCAACTGCAGACACCTAATCAATGATTATATACATTGACTGAAGAACAAATTATTGACTTCATCTGCAATAAAAGCCATAACAAAAGGACATTGCATGGTAGCGTTATTTTAACTTTAGTTGGGGGATGTCAAATGAACAGCAAGGAAGCTATACTTAAACTAACATCAATGTTCCATCACAAATCTATACAAAATCTTTCCAAACAGGAGTTGATCTCAACGTCAGCAACAAATCAGTACCTTATGTCACCTCAATCCGAACTCACTCAAGGTGAGTGCTCACGACTGCTGCATCTGCTCTGCCTGCGTTTTGATCTATTTCATTTTTAACCAAATAAAGTTTGACTGCTCTGACTGCAGTGACTGCTCCGACTGCTGCGTCTGCTCTGACTTTGTATACACGAAGACTTTGTCTTCCACCCTAACCTCCTATAACCAACCTTCCCGAAGCTTGATAGATAGATATTGGAATAGCATCTAGGTCTAGGTCCTAAGTCTGCTTTTATAGCTATAAATGAACTCCTAAACAGAAAAAATGGTATTATACTCAATAGTTGATATCGTTTTTTGATAAATTGTGCAGCTTTTCTAAAAACAAATAAATATAGAACACAATTGAACAAATTCTAGTAACTGTAGTGGTAAAGAAGCAATATAATGAAAAACTAATACCAAATTGTGGTACAGATACAGAACTATAGGAAACTTGTACTTTATGTTAGAGTATGAGTTCGAAAATCCTAAATCTGCTTTAAGAGCTAGAAATGAACACCTAATCAGAAAGAATGGTATTATACTCAATAGTTAATATATAATGTGAAATTCGCAGCAGTTCATAACGTATGGACCCAACTGCAGACACCTAATCAATGGTTATATACATTGACTGAAGAACAAATTATTGACTTCATCTGCAATAAAAGCCATAACAAAAGGACATTGCATGGTAACGTTATTTTAACTTTAGTTGGGGGATGTCAAATGAACAGCAAGGAAGCTATACTTAAACTAACATAAATGTTCCATCACAAATCTATACAAAATCTTTCCAAACAGGAGGTTATCTCAACGTCAGCAACAAATCAGTACCTTATGTCACCTCAATCCGAACTCACTCAAGGTGAGTGCTCACGACTGCTCCGACTGCTGCATCTGCTCTGCCTGCGTTTTGATCTATTTCATTTTTAACCAAATAAAGTTTGACTGCTCTGACTGCAGTGACTGCTCCGACTGCTGCGTCTGCTCTGACTTTGTATACATATATAGTCTTCCACCCTAACCTCCTATAACCAACCTTCCCGAAGCTTGATAGATAGATATTGGAATAGCATCTAGGTCTAGGTCCTAAGTCTGCTTTTATAGCTATAAATGAACTCCTAAACAGAAAGAATGGTATTATACTCAATAGTTGATATCGTTTTTTGATAAATTGTGCAGCTTTTCTAAAAACAAATAAATATAGAACACAATTGAACAAATTCTAGTAACTGTAGTGGTAAAGAAGCAATATAATGAAAAACTAATACCAAATTGTGGTACAGATACAGAACTATAGGAAACTTGTACTTTATGTTAGAGTATGAGTTCGAAAATCCTAAATCTGCTTTAAGAGCTAGAAATGAACACCTAATCAGAAAGAATGGTATTATACTCAATAGTTAATATATAATGTGAAATTCGCAGCAGTTCATAACGTATGGACCCAACTGCAGACACCTAATCAATGGTTATATACATTGACTGAAGAACAAATTATTGACTTCATCTGAAATAAAAGCCATAACAAAAGGACATTGCATGGTAGCGTTATTTTAACTTTAGTTGGGGGATGTCAAATGAACAGCAAGGAAGCTATACTTAAACTAACATCAATGTTCCATCACAAATCTATACAAAATCTTTCCAAACAGGAGTTGATCTCAACATCAGCAACAAATCAGTACCTTATGTCACCTCAATCCGAACTCACTCAAGGTGAGTGCTCACGACTGCATCTGCTCTGCCTGCGTTTTGATCTATTTCATTTTTAACCAAATAAAGTTTGACTGCTCTGACTGCAGTGACTGCTCCGACTGCTGCGACTGCTCTGACTTTGTATACATATATAGTCTTCCACCCTAACCTCCTATAACCAACCTTCCCGAAGCTTGATAGATAGATATTGGAATAGCATCTAGGTCTAGGTCCTAAGTCTGCTTTTATAGCTATAAATGAACTCCTAAACAGAAAAAATGGTATTATACTCAATAGTTGATATCGTTTTTTGATAAATTGTGCAGCTTTTCTAAAAACAAATAAATATAGAACACAATTGAACAAATTCTAGTAACTGTAGTGGTAAAGAAGCAATATAATGAAAAACTAATACCAAATTGTGGTACAGATACAGAACTATAGGAAACTTGTACTTTATGTTAGAGTATGAGTTCGAAAATCCTAAATCTGCTTTAAGAGCTAGAAATGAACACCTAATCAGAAAGAATGGTATTATACTCAATAGTTAATATATAATGTGAAATTCGCAGCAGTTCATAACGTATGGACCCAACTGCAGACACCTAATCAATGGTTATATACATTGACTGAAGAACAAATTATTGACTTCATCTGCAATAAAAGCCATAACAAAAGGACATTGCATGGTAACGTTATTTTAACTTTAGTTGGGGGATGTCAAATGAACAGCAAGGAAGCTATACTTAAACTAGCATCAATGTTCCATCACAAATCTATACAAAATCTTTCCAAACAGGAGTTGATCTCAACGTCAGCAACAAATCAGTACCTTATGTCACCTCAATCCGAACTCACTCAAGGTGAGTGCTCACGACTGCTCCGACTGCTGCATCTGCTCTGCCTGCGTTTTGATCTATTTCATTTTTAACCAAATAAAGTTTGACTGCTCTGACTGCAGTGACTGCTCCGACTGCTGCGTCTGCTCTGACTTTGTATACATATATAGTCTTCCACCCTAACCTCCTATAACCAACCTTCCCGAAGCTTGATAGATAGATATTGGAATAGCATCTAGGTCTAGGTCCTAAGTCTGCTTTTATAGCTATAAATGAACTCCTAAACAGAAAGAATGGTATTATACTCAATAGTTGATATCGTTTTTTGATAAATTGTGCAGCTTTTCTAAAAACAAATAAATATAGAACACAATTGAACAAATTCTAGTAACTGTAGTGGTAAAGAAGCAATATAATGAAAAACTAATACCAAATTGTGGTACAGATACAGAACTATAGGAAACTTGTACTTTATGTTAGAGTATGAGTTCGAAAATCCTAAATCTGCTTTAAGAGCTAGAAATGAACACCTAATCAGAAAGAATGGTATTATACTCAATAGTTAATATATAATGTGAAATTCGCAGCAGTTCATAACGTATGGACCCAACTGCAGACACCTAATCAATGGTTATATACATTGACTGAAGAACAAATTATTGACTTCATCTGAAATAAAAGCCATAACAAAAGGACATTGCATGGTAGCGTTATTTTAACTTTAGTTGGGGGATGTCAAATGAACAGCAAGGAAGCTATACTTAAACTAACATCAATGTTCCATCACAAATCTATACAAAATCTTTCCAAACAGGAGTTGATCTCAACATCAGCAACAAATCAGTACCTTATGTCACCTCAATCCGAACTCACTCAAGGTGAGTGCTCACGACTGCATCTGCTCTGCCTGCGTTTTGATCTATTTCATTTTTAACCAAATAAAGTTTGACTGCTCTGACTGCAGTGACTGCTCCGACTGCTGCGACTGCTCTGACTTTGTATACATATATAGTCTTCCACCCTAACCTCCTATAACCAACCTTCCCGAAGCTTGATAGATAGATATTGGAATAGCATCTAGGTCTAGGTCCTAAGTCTGCTTTTATAGCTATAAATGAACTCCTAAACAGAAAAAATGGTATTATACTCAATAGTTGATATCGTTTTTTGATAAATTGTGCAGCTTTTCTAAAAACAAATAAATATAGAACACAATTGAACAAATTCTAGTAACTGTAGTGGTAAAGAAGCAATATAATGAAAAACTAATACCAAATTGTGGTACAGATACAGAACTATAGGAAACTTGTACTTTATGTTAGAGTATGAGTTCGAAAATCCTAAATCTGCTTTAAGAGCTAGAAATGAACACCTAATCAGAAAGAATGGTATTATACTCAATAGTTAATATATAATGTGAAATTCGCAGCAGTTCATAACGTATGGACCCAACTGCAGACACCTAATCAATGGTTATATACATTGACTGAAGAACAAATTATTGACTTCATCTGCAATAAAAGCCATAACAAAAGGACATTGCATGGTAACGTTATTTTAACTTTAGTTGGGGGATGTCAAATGAACAGCAAGGAAGCTATACTTAAACTAGCATCAATGTTCCATCACAAATCTATACAAAATCTTTCCAAACAGGAGTTGATCTCAACGTCAGCAACAAATCAGTACCTTATGTCACCTCAATCCGAACTCACTCAAGGTGAGTGCTCACGACTGCTCCGACTGCTGCATCTGCTCTGCCTGCGTTTTGATCTATTTCATTTTTAACCAAATAAAGTTTGACTGCTCTGACTGCAGTGACTGCTCCGACTGCTGCGTCTGCTCTGACTTTGTATACATATATAGTCTTCCACCCTAACCTCCTATAACCAACCTTCCCGAAGCTTGATAGATAGATATTGGAATAGCATCTAGGTCTAGGTCCTAAGTCTGCTTTTATAGCTATAAATGAACTCCTAAACAGAAAAAATGGTATTATACTCAATAGTTGATATCGTTTTTTGATAAATTGTGCAGCTTTTCTAAAAACAAATAAATATAGAACACAATTGAACAAATTCTAGTAACTGTAGTGGTAAAGAAGCAATATAATGAAAAACTAATACCAAATTGTGGTACAGATACAGAACTATAGGAAACTTGTACTTTATGTTAGAGTATGAGTTCGAAAATCCTAAATCTGCTTTAAGAGCTAGAAATGAACACCTAATCAGAAAGAATGGTATTATACTCAATAGTTAATATATAATGTGAAATTCGCAGCAGTTCATAACGTATGGACCCAACTGCAGACACCTAATCAATGGTTATATACATTGACTGAAGAACAAATTATTGACTTCATCTGCAATAAAAGCCATAACAAAAGGACATTGCATGGTAACGTTATTTTAACTTTAGTTGGGGGATGTCAAATGAACAGCAAGGAAGCTATACTTAAACTAACATCAATGTTCCATCACAAATCTATACAAAATCTTTCCAAACAGGAGTTGATCTCAACGTCAGCAACAAATCAGTACCTTATGTCACCTCAATCCGAACTCACTCAAGGTGAGTGCTCACGACTGCTCCGACTGCTGCATCTGCTCTGCCTGCGTTTTGATCTATTTCATTTTTAACCAAATAAAGTTTGACTGCTCTGACTGCAGTGACTGCTCCGACTGCTGCGTCTGCTCTGACTTTGTATACATATATAGTCTTCCACCCTAACCGCCTATACCTAACTTTCCCGAAGCTTGATAGATAGATATTGGATTAGGATCTAGGTCTAGGTCCTAAGTCTGCTTTTATAGCTATAAATGAACTCCTAAACAGAAAAAATGGTATTAAACTCAATAGTTGATATCGTTTTTTGATAAATTGGGCAGCTTTTCCAAAAGCAAATAAATATAGAACCCAATTGAACAAATTCTAGTAACTGTAGTGGTAAAGAAGCAAAATAATGAACAACTAATAACACATTGTGGTACAGATACAGAACTATAGGAAACTTGTACTTTATGTTAGAGTATGAGTTCGAAAATCGTAAATCTGCTTTAAGAGCTAGAAATGAACATCTAATCAGAAAGAATGGTGTTATACTCAATAGTTAATATCTAATGTGAAATTCACAGCAGTTCATAACGTATGGGCCCAACTGCAGACACCTAATCAATGGTTATATACATTGACTGAAGAACAAATTATTGACTTCATTTGCAATAAAAGCCATATCAAAAGGACATTGCATGGTAGCGGTATTTTAACTTTAGTTGGGGGATGTCAAATGAACAGCAAGGAAGCTATGTATACTTCAAACTAACATCAATGTTCTAACACAAAGCTATACAAAATCTTTCCAAATAGGAGTTGATCTCAACATCAGCAACAAATCAGTAAGAAAAGAAAATTTCGAGGAATTCAATTTTACCCTATTAATAAAATTTTATTTTGAACTATAGTAATAATTTTAATTTTATTAACATGAATTGTGGCTCGACCAGTAGAAGACCCATATATTATAATAGGACAATTATTAAGAATTCTATATATCACATACTTCTTAATTAACCCCTTAATTACAAAAATATGAGATAATAAAATTAATTAGTTAATGAGCTTGAATAAGCATGTGTTTTGAAAACATAATATAGAATCAAAAAATTCTATTAACTTTACTAAAATTTATTCACTATAAATCAAAAATAAAAATTTTAAATATAATAAAAAAAAATAAATAATTTAATGATAAAGGCAAAATTTTTTTTCAAGCTAAATCTATTAATATATCATAACGAAATCGAGGTAAAGTCCCACGAATTCAAATAAATAAAAAAGAAATTACTACTAATTTTAAAAAATATACTAAATTAAAAACATCAGCCCCTAAAAAAATAATACAATATAACATACTTATAAATAAAATACTGGCATATTCAGCCAAAAAAATTAATGCAAATCCTCCTCTACTATATTCAACATTAAATCCAGAAACCAATTCTGACTCCCCCTCTGCAAAATCAAAAGGAGTACGATTAACTTCTGCTAATGTAGAAATAAACCAAACTAATCTCAAAGGATATAATAAAAAAATAAATCAAATATATTTCTGATAAATATTAAATAAAAATAAATTATAGCCACCAATTAAAAACACAAAACTTATCAATAATAAAGCCAATCTAACTTCATAAGAAATAGTTTGAGCAACAGAACGTAATCCCCCCAATAAAGCATAATTCGAATTAGAAGATCATCCAGCAACCATAATAGTATAAACCCCTATTCTAATACAACATAAAAAAAATAAAATACCTAAATTAAAAGAACAAATCTTAATTAATAATGGTATACACATTCAAACTAATAATGATAAAAATAAAGAAAAAATAGGAGATATATAATAAGAAAAAAAATTAATCACTAAAGAATTAACTTGTTCTTTTATAAATAATTTAATTGCATCTCTAAAAGGTTGAACTAACCCTATTAGCCCAATTTTATTGGGGCCTTTTCGTAATTGAATATATCCCAATACTTTACGCTCCAATAAAGTTAAAAAAGCAACTCTAACTATTACACAAATAATTATAATTAACCCAGTTAATAATATTTTTAATATATCTAATAAAAACACTACTATTTGTAATAATATTACATTTTATAAACTCTAAATTTATTACATTAATCTGCCAAAATAGTAATTAATATTATTCAATTATAAAAATAATTTATTAAATACTTAATCCTTTCGTACTAAAGTATTTTAAAATTATAAAGATAGAAACCAACCTGGCTCACACCGGTTTGAACTCAAATCATGTAAAAATTTAAAAGTCGAACAGACTTTATTATTAAACTACTGCGCCTATAATAAATTTTAATTCAACATCGAGGTCGCAATCTTTTTTATCGATAAGAACTCTCTAAAAAAATTACGCTGTTATCCCTAAGGTAATTTAATTTAATAATCATTAATAATGGATAAAAATTCATTAATTTATGTAACAAAAATATATATAAAAGTTTATTAAATTTTACTATCACCCCAATAAAATATTATAAATTATTATATTTTAATTTAACTATATAAATAAAATATTATAAATATAAAAATCTATAGGGTCTTCTCGTCTTATATATATAAATTTTAGCTTTTTAACTAAAAAATAAAATTCAATTATAATTAAAATAAAAAAGTTTATATTTCATCAAACCATTCATACAAGTTTTCAATTAAAAAACTAATGATTATGCCCAACTGCAGACACCTAATCAATGGTTATATACATTGACTGAAGAACAAATTATTGACTTCATCTGCAATAAAAGCCATAACAAAAGGACATTGCATGGTAGCGTTATTTTAACTTTAGTTGGGGGATGTCAAATGAGCAGCAAGGAAGCTATACTTAAACTAACATCAATGTTCCATCACAAATCTATACAAAATCTTTCCAAACAGGAGTTGATCTCAACGTCAGCAACAAATCAGTACCTTATGTCACCTCAATCCGAACTCACTCAAGGTGAGTGCTCACGACTGCTGCATCTGCTCTGCCTGCGTTTTGATCTATTTCATTTTTAACCAAATAAAGTTTGACTGTTCTGACTGCAGTGACTGCTCCGACTGCTGCGTCTGCTCTGACTTTGTATACATATATAGTCTTCCACCCTAACCTCCTATAACCAACCTTCCCGAAGCTTGATAGATAGATATTGGAATAGCATCTAGGTCTAGGTCCTAAGTCTTCTTTTATAGCTATAAATGAACTCCTAAACAGAAAAAATGGTATTATACTCAATAGTTGATATCGTGTTTTGATAAATTGGGCAGCTTTTCTAAAAGCAAGTAAATATAGAACACAATTGAACAAATTCTAGTAACTGTAGTGCTATAGAAGCAAAATATTGAAAAACTAATAACACATTGTGGTACAGATACAGAGCTATAGAAAACTTGTAGTTTGTGTTAGAGTATAAGTTCGAAAATCGTAAATCTGCTTTAAGAGCTAGAACTGAACACCTAATCAGAAAGAATGGTATTATACTCAATAGTTTATATATAATGTGAAATTCACAGCAGCTCATAACGTATGGACCCAACTGCAGACACCTAATCAATGGTTATATACATTGACTGAAGAACAAATTATTGACTTCATCTGCAATAAAAGCCATAACAAAAGGACATTGCATGGTAGCGTTATTTTAACTTTAGTTGGGGGATGTCAAATGAACAGCAAGGAAGCTATACTTAAACTAACATCAATGTTCCATTACAAATCTATACAAAATCTTTCCAAACAGGAGTTGATCTCAACATCAGCAACAAATCAGTACCTTATGTCACCTCAATCCGAACTCACTCAAGGTGAGTGCTCACGCCTGCTCCGACTGCTGCATCTGCTCTGACTGCGTTTTGATCTGTTTCATTTTCAACCAAATAAAGTTTGACTGCTCTGACTGCAGTGACTGCTCCGACTGCTGCGTCTGCTCTGACTTTTGTATATATAGTCCCCCACCCTAACCTCCTATACCTAACTTTCCCGAAGCTTGATAGATAGATATTGGAATAGCATCTAGGTCTAGGTCCTAAGTCTGCTTCTATAGCTATAAATGAACTCCTAAACAGAAAAAATGGTATTAAACTCAATAGTTGATATCGTTTTTTGATAAATTGGGCAGCTTTTCCAAAAGCAAGTAAGTATAGAACACAATTGAACAAATTCTAGTAACTGTAGTGGTAAAGAAGCAAAATAATGAACAACTAACAACACATTGTGGTACAGATACAGAACTATAGGAAACTTGTACTTTATGTTAGAGTATGAGTTCGAAAATCGTAAATCTGCTTTAAGAGCTAGAAATGAACATCTAATCAGAAAGAATGGTGTTATACTCAATAGTTAATATCTAATGTGAAGTTCACAGCAGTTCATAACGTATGGGCCCAACTGCAGACACCTAATCAATGGTTATATACATTGACTGAAGAACAAATTATTGACTTCATTTGCAATAAAAGCCATATCAAAAGGACATTGCATGGTAGCGGTATTTTAACTTTAGTTGGGGGATGTCAAATGAACAGCAAGGAAGCTATACTTCAAACTAATATTAATGTTCTAACACAAAGCTATACAAAATCTTTCCAAATAGGAGTTGATCTCAACATCAGCAACAAATCAGTACCTTATGTCACCTCAATCCGAACTCACTCAAGGTGCGTGCTTACGACTGCTCCGACTGCTGCATCTGCTCTGACTTTTGTATACATATATAGTCTTCCACCCTAACCTCCTTTACCCAACTTTCCCGAAGCTTGATAGATAGATATTGGATTAGCATCTAGGTCTAGGTCCTAAGTCTGCTTTTATAGCTATAAATGAACTCCTAAACAGAAAAAATGGTATTAAACTCAATTGTTGATATCGTTTTTTGATAAATTGGGCAGCTTTTCTAAAAGCAAGTAAATATAGAACACAATTGAACAAATTCTAGTAACTGTAGTGCTATAGAAGCAAAATATTGAAAAACTAATAACAAGTTTAGGTCCTAAGTCTGCTTTTATAGCTATAAATGAACTCCTAAACAGAAAAAATGGTATTATACTCAATAGTTGATATCGTTTTTTGATAAATTGTGCAGCTTTTCTAAAAACAAATAAATATAGAACACAATTGAACAAATTCTAGTAACTGTAATGGTAAAGAAGCAATATAATGAAAAAGTAATAACACATTGTGGTACAGATACAGAACTATAGGAAACTTGTACTTTATGTTAGAGTATGAGTTCGAAAATCCTAAATCTGCTTTAAGAGCTAGAACTGAACACCTAATGAGAAAGAATGGTATTATACTCAATAGTTTATATATAATGTGAAATTCACAGCAGCTCATAACGTATGGACCCAACTGCAGACACCTAATCAATGGTTATATACATTGACTGAAGAACAAATTATTGACTTCATTTGCAATAAAAGCCATATCAAAAGGACATTGCATGGTAGCGGTATTTTAACTTTAGTTGGGGGATGTCAAATGAACAGCAAGGAAGCTATGTATACTTCAAACTAACATCAATGTTCTAACACAAAGCTATACAAAATCTTTCCAAACAGGAGTTGATCTCAACATCAGCAACAAATCAGTAAGAAAAGAAAATTTCGAGGAATTCAATTTTACCCTATTAATAAAATTTTATTTTGAACTATAGTAATAATTTTAATTTTATTAACATGAATTGGGGCTCGACCAGTAGAAGACCCATATATTATAATAGGACAATTATTAAGAATTCTATATTTCACATACTTCTTAATTAACCCCTTAATTACAAAAATATGAGATAATAAAATTAATTAGTTAATGAGCTTGAATAAGCATGTGTTTTGAAAACATAATATAGAATCAAAAAATTCTATTAACTTTACTAAAATTTATTCACTATAAATCAAAAATAAAAATTTTAAATATAATAAAAAAAAATAAATAATTTAATGATAAAGGCAAAATTTTTTTTCAAGCTAAATCTATTAATATATCATAACGAAATCGAGGTAAAGTCCCACGAATTCAAATAAATAAAAAAGAAATTACTACTAATTTTAAAAAATATATTAAATTAAAAACATCAGCCCCTAAAAAAATAATACAATATAACATACTTATAAATAAAATACTGGCATATTCAGCCAAAAAAATTAATGCAAATCCTCCTCTACTATATTCAACATTAAATCCAGAAACCAATTCTGACTCCGCCTCTGCAAAATCAAAAGGAGTACGATTAACTTCTGCTAATGTAGAAATAAACCAAACTAATCTCAAAGGATATAATAAAAAAATAAATCAAATATATTTCTGATAAATATTAAATAAAAATAAATTATAGCCACCAATTAAAAACACAAAACTTATCAATAATAAAGCCAATCTAACTTCATAAGAAATAGTTTGAGCAACAGAACGTAATCCCCCCAATAAAGCATAATTCGAATTAGAAGATCATCCAGCGACCATAATAGTATAAACCCTTCTAATACAACATAAAAACAATAAAATACCTAAATTAAAAGAACAAATCTTAATTAATAATGGTATACACATTAAAACTAATAATGATAAAAATAAAGAAAAAATAGGAGATATATAATAAGAAAAAAAATTAATCACTAAAGAATTAACTTGTTCTTTTATAAATAATTTAATTGCATCTCTAAAAGGTTGAACTAACCCTATTAGCCCAATTTTATTGGGGCCTTTTCGTAATTGAATATATCCCAATACTTTACGCTCCAATAAAGTTAAAAAAGCAACTCTAACTATTACACAAATAATTATAATTAACCCAGTTAATAATATTATTAATATATCTAATAAAAACACTACTATTTGTAATAATATTACATTTTATAAACTCTAAATTTATTACATTAATCTGCCAAAATTGTAATTAATATTATTCAATTATAAAAATAATTTATTAAATACTTAATCCTTTCGTACTAGAAACCAACCTGGCTCACACCGGTTTGAACTCAAATCATGTAAAAATTTAAAAGTCGAACAGACTTTATTATTAAACTACTGCGCCTATAATAAATTTTAATTCAACATCGAGGTCGCAATCTTTTTTATCGATAAGAACTCTCTAAAAAAATTACGCTGTTATCCCTAAGGTAATTTAATTTAATAATCATTAATAATGGATCAAAAATTCATTAATTTATGTAACAAAAATATATATAAAAGTTTATTAAATTTTACTATCACCCCAATAAAATATTATAAATTATTATATTTTAATTTAACTATATAAATAAAATATTATAAATATAAAAATTTATAGGGTCTTCTCGTCTTATATATAAATTTTAGCTTTTTAACTAAAAAATAAAATTCAATTATAATTAAAATAAAAAAGTTTATATTTCATCAAACCATTCATACAAGCTTTCAATTAAAAAACTAATGATTATGCCCAACTGCAGACACCTAATCAATGATTATATACATTGACTGAAGAACAAATTATTGACTTCATCTGCAATAAAAGCCATAACAAAAGGACATTGCATGGTAGCGTTATTTTAACTTTAGTTGGGGGATGTCAAATGAACAGCAAGGAAGCTATACTTAAACTAACATCAATGTTCCATCACAAATCTATACAAAATCTTTCCAAACAGGAGTTGATCTCAACGTCAGCAACAAATCAGTACCTTATGTCACCTCAATCCGAACTCACTCAAGGTGAGTGCTCACGACTGCATCTGCTCTGCCTGCGTTTTGATCTATTTCATTTTTAACCAAATAAAGTTTGACTGCTCTGACTGCAGTGACTGCTCCGACTGCTGCGTCTGCTCTGACTTTGTATACATATATAGTCTTCCACCCTAACCTCCTATAACCAACCTTCCCGAAGCTTGATAGATAGATATTGGAATAGCATCTAGGTCTAGGTCCTAAGTCTGCTTTTATAGCTATAAATGAACTCCTAAACAGAAAGAATGGTATTATACTCAATAGTTGATATCGTTTTTTGATAAATTGTGCAGCTTTTCTAAAAACAAATAAATATAGAACACAATTGAACAAATTCTAGTAACTGTAGTGGTAAAGAAGCAATATAATGAAAAACTAATACCAAATTGTGGTACAGATACAGAACTATAGGAAACTTGTACTTTATGTTAGAGTATGAGTTCGAAAATCCTAAATCTGCTTTAAGAGCTAGAAATGAACACCTAATCAGAAAGAATGGTATTATACTCAATAGTTAATATATAATGTGAAATTCGCAGCAGTTCATAACGTATGGACCCAACTGCAGACACCTAATCAATGGTTATATACATTGACTGAAGAACAAATTATTGACTTCATCTGCAATAAAAGCCATAACAAAAGGACATTGCATGGTAACGTTATTTTAACTTTAGTTGGGGGATGTCAAATGAACAGCAAGGAAGCTATACTTAAACTAACATCAATGTTCCATCACAAATCTATACAAAATCTTTCCAAACAGGAGTTGATCTCAACGTCAGCAACAAATCAGTACCTTATGTCACCTCAATCCGAACTCACTCAAGGTGAGTGCTCACGACTGCTCCGACTGCTGCATCTGCTCTGCCTGCGTTTTGATCTATTTCATTTTTAACCAAATAAAGTTTGACTGCTCTGACTGCAGTGACTGCTCCGACTTCTGCGTCTGCTCTGACTTTGTATACATATATAGTCTTCCACCCTAACCGCCTATACCTAACTTTCCCGAAGCTTGATAGATAGATATTGGATTAGGATCTAGGTCTAGGTCCTAAGTCTGCTTTTATAGCTATAAATGAACTCCTAAACAGAAAAAATGGTATTAAACTCAATAGTTGATATCGTTTTTTGATAAATTGGGCAGCTTTTCCAAAAGCAAATAAATATAGAACCCAATTGAACAAATTCTAGTAACTGTAGTGGTAAAGAAGCAAAATAATGAACAACTAATAACACATTGTGGTACAGATACAGAACTATAGGAAACTTGTACTTTATGTTAGAGTATGAGTTCGAAAATCGTAAATCTGCTTTAAGAGCTAGAAATGAACATCTAATCAGAAAGAATGGTGTTATACTCAATAGTTAATATCTAATGTGAAATTCACAGCAGTTCATAACGTATGGGCCCAACTGCAGACACCTAATCAATGGTTATATACATTGACTGAAGAACAAATCATTGACTTCATTTGCAATAAAAGCCATATCAAAAGGACATTGCATGGTAGCGGTATTTTAACTTTAGTTGGGGGATGTCAAATGAACAGCAAGGAAGCTATACTTCAAACTAATATTAATGTTCTAACACAAAGCTATACAAAATCTTTCCAAATAGGAGTTGATCTCAACATCAGCAACAAATCAGTAAGAAAAGAAAATTTCGAGGAATTCAATTTTACCCTATTAATAAAATTTTATTTTGAACTATAGTAATAATTTTAATTTTATTAACATGAATTGTGGCTCGACCAGTAGAAGACCCATATATTATAATAGGACAATTATTAAGAATTCTATATATCACATACTTCTTAATTAACCCCTTAATTACAAAAATATGAGATAATAAAATTAATTAGTTAATGAGCTTAAATAAGCATGTGTTTTGAAAACATAATATAGAATCAAAAAATTCTATTAACTTTACTAAAATTTATTCACTATAAATCAAAAATAAAAATTTTAAATATAATAAAAAAAAATAAATAATTTAATGATAAAGGCAAAATTTTTTTTCAAGCTAAATCTATTAATATATCATAACGAAATCGAGGTAAAGTCCCACGAATTCAAATAAATAAAAAAGAAATTACTACTAATTTTAAAAAATATACTAAATTAAAAACATCAGCCCCTAAAAAAATAATACAATATAACATACTTATAAATAAAATACTGGCATATTCAGCCAAAAAAATTAATGCAAATCCTCCTCTACTATATTCAACATTAAATCCAGAAACCAATTCTGACTCCCCCTCTGCAAAATCAAAAGGAGTACGATTAACTTCTGCTAATGTAGAAATAAACCAAACTAATCTCAAAGGATATAATAAAAAAATAAATCAAATATATTTCTGATAAATATTAAATAAAAATAAATTATAGCCACCAATTAAAAACACAAAACTTATCAATAATAAAGCCAATCTAACTTCATAAGAAATAGTTTGAGCAACAGAACGTAATCCCCCCAATAAAGCATAATTCGAATTAGAAGATCATCCAGCAACCATAATAGTATAAACCCCTATTCTAATACAACATAAAAAAAATAAAATACCTAAATTAAAAGAACAAATCTTAATTAATAATGGTATACACATTCAAACTAATAATGATAAAAATAAAGAAAAAATAGGAGATATATAATAAGAAAAAAAATTAATCACTAAAGAATTAACTTGTTCTTTTATAAATAATTTAATTGCATCTCTAAAAGGTTGAACTAACCCTATTAGCCCAATTTTATTGGGGCCTTTTCGTAATTGAATATATCCCAATACTTTACGCTCCAATAAAGTTAAAAAAGCAACTCTAACTATTACACAAATAATTATAATTAACCCAGTTAATAATATTATTAATATATCTAATAAAAACACTACTATTTGTAATAATATTACATTTTATAAACTCTAAATTTATTACATTAATCTGCCAAAATAGTAATTAATATTATTCAATTATAAAAATAATTTATTAAATACTTAATCCTTTCGTACTAAAGTATTTTAAAATTATAAAGATAGAAACCAACCTGGCTCACACCGGTTTGAACTCAAATCATGTAAAAATTTAAAAGTCGAACAGACTTTATTATTAAACTACTGCGCCTATAATAAATTTTAATTCAACATCGAGGTCGCAATCTTTTTTATCGATAAGAACTCTCTAAAAAAATTACGCTGTTATCCCTAAGGTAATTTAATTTAATAATCATTAATAATGGATAAAAATTCATTAATTTATGTAACAAAAATATATATAAAAGTTTATTAAATTTTACTATCACCCCAATAAAATATTATAAATTATTATATTTTAATTTAACTATATAAATAAAATATTATAAATATAAAAATCTATAGGGTCTTCTCGTCTTATATATATAAATTTTAGCTTTTTAACTAAAAAATAAAATTCAATTATAATTAAAATAAAAAAGTTTATATTTCATCAAACCATTCATACAAGTTTTCAATTAAAAAACTAATGATTATGCCCAACTGCAGACACCTAATCAATGGTTATATACATTGACTGAAGAACAAATTATTGACTTCATCTGCAATAAAAGCCATAACAAAAGGACATTGCATGGTAGCGTTATTTTAACTTTAGTTGGGGGATGTCAAATGAACAGCAAGGAAGCTATACTTAAACTAACATCAATGTTCCATCACAAATCTATACAAAATCTTTCCAAACAGGAGTTGATCTCAACGTCAGCAACAAATCAGTACCTTATGTCACCTCAATCCGAACTCACTCAAGGTGAGTGCTCACGACTGCTGCATCTGCTCTGCCTGCGTTTTGATCTATTTCATTTTTAACCAAATAAAGTTTGACTGCTCTGACTGCAGTGACTGCTCCGACTGCTGCGTCTGCTCTGACTTTGTATACATATATAGTCTTCCACCCTAACCTCCTATAACCAACCTTCCCGAAGCTTGATAGATAGATATTGGAATAGCATCTAGGTCTAGGTCCTAAGTCTTCTTTTATAGCTATAAATGAACTCCTAAACAGAAAAAATGGTATTATACTCAATAGTTGATATCGTGTTTTGATAAATTGGGCAGCTTTTCTAAAAGTAAGTAAATATAGAACACAATTGAACAAATTCTAGTAACTGTAGTGCTATAGAAGCAAAATATTGAAAAACTAATAACACATTGTGGTACAGATACAGAGCTATAGAAAACTTGTAGTTTGTGTTAGAGTATAAGTTCGAAAATCGTAAATCTGCTTTAAGAGCTAGAAATGAACATCTAATCAGAAAGAATGGTGTTATACTCAATAGTTAATATCTAATGTGAAGTTCACAGCAGTTCATAACGTATGGGCCCAACTGCAGACACCTAATCAATGGTTATATACATTGACTGAAGAACAAATTATTGACTTCATTTGCAATAAAAGCCATATCAAAAGGACATTGCATGGTAGCGTTATTTTAACTTTAGTTGGGGGATGTCAAATGAACAGCAAGGAAGCTATACTTAAACTAACATCAATGTTCCATTACAAATCTATACAAAATCTTTCCAAACAGGAGTTGATCTCAACATCAGCAACAAATCAGTACCTTATGTCACCTCAATCCGAACTCACTCAAGGTGAGTGCTCACGCCTGCTCCGACTGCTGCATCTGCTCTGACTGCGTTTTGATCTGTTTCATTTTCAACCAAATAAAGTTTGACTGCTCTGACTGCAGTGACTGCTCCGACTGCTGCGTCTGCTCTGACTTTTGTATATATAGTCCCCCACCCTAACCTCCTATACCTAACTTTCCCGAAGCTTGATAGATAGATATTGGAATAGCATCTAGGTCTAGGTCCTAAGTCTGCTTCTATAGCTATAAATGAACTCCTAAACAGAAAAAATGGTATTAAACTCAATAGTTGATATCGTTTTTTGATAAATTGGGCAGCTTTTCCAAAAGCAAGTAAGTATAGAACACAATTGAACAAATTCTAGTAACTGTAGTGGTAAAGAAGCAAAATAATGAACAACTAATAACACATTGTGGTACAGATACAGAACTATAGGAAACTTGTACTTTATGTTAGAGTATGAGTTCGAAAATCGTAAATCTGCTTTAAGAGCTAGAAATGAACATCTAATCAGAAAGAATGGTGTTATACTCAATAGTTAATATCTAATGTGAAGTTCACAGCAGTTCATAACGTATGGGCCCAACTGCAGACACCTAATCAATGGTTATATACATTGACTGAAGAACAAATTATTGACTTCATTTGCAATAAAAGCCATATCAAAAGGACATTGCATGGTAGCGGTATTTTAACTTTAGTTGGGGGATGTCAAATGAACAGCAAGGAAGCTATACTTCAAACTAATATTAATGTTCTAACACAAAGCTATACAAAATCTTTCCAAATAGGAGTTGATCTCAACATCAGCAACAAATCAGTACCTTATGTCACCTCAATCCGAACTCACTCAAGGTGCGTGCTTACGACTGCTCCGACTGCTGCATCTGCTCTGCCTGCGTTTTGATCTATTTCCTTTTTAACCAAATAAAGTTTGACTGCTCTGACTGCAGTGACTGCTCCGACTGCTCCGACTGCTCCGACTGCTGCGTCTGCTCTGACTTTTGTATACATATATAGTCTTCCACCCTAACCTCCTTTACCCAACTTTCCCGAAGCTTGATAGATAGATATTGGATTAGCATCTAGGTCTAGGTCCTAAGTCTGCTTTTATAGCTATAAATGAACTCCTAAACAGAAAAAATGGTATTAAACTCAATTGTTGATATCGTTTTTTGATAAATTGGGCAGCTTTTCTAAAAGCAAGTAAATATAGAACACAATTGAACAAATTCTAGTAACTGTAGTGCTATAGAAGCAAAATATTGAAAAACTAATAACAAGTTTAGGTCCTAAGTCTGCTTTTATAGCTATAAATGAACTCCTAAACAGAAAAAATGGTATTATACTCAATAGTTGATATCGTTTTTTGATAAATTGTGCAGCTTTTCTAAAAACAAATAAATATAGAACACAATTGAACAAATTCTAGTAACTGTAATGGTAAAGAAGCAATATAATGAAAAAGTAATAACACATTGTGGTACAGATACAGAACTATAGGAATCTTGTACTTTATGTTAGAGTATGAGTTCGAAAATCCTAAATCTGCTTTAAGAGCTAGAACTGAACACCTAATGAGAAAGAATGGTATTATACTCAATAGTTTATATATAATGTGAAATTCACAGCAGCTCATAACGTATGGACCCAACTGCAGACACCTAATCAATGGTTATATACATTGACTGAAGAACAAATTATTTATTGACTTCATTTGCAATAAAAGCCATATCAAAAGGACATTGCATGGTAGCGATATTTTAACTTTAGTTGGGGGATGTCAAATGAACAGCAAGGAAGCTATGTATACTTCAAACTAACATCAATGTTCTAACACAAAGCTATACAAAATCTTTCCAAACAGGAGTTGATCTCAACATCAGCAACAAATCAGTAAGAAAAGAAAATTTCGAGGAATTCAATTTTACCCTATTAATAAAATTTTATTTTGAACTATAGTAATAATTTTAATTTTATTAACATGAATTGGGGCTCGACCAGTAGAAGACCCATATATTATAATAGGACAATTATTAAGAATTCTATATTTCACATACTTCTTAATTAACCCCTTAATTACAAAAATATGAGATAATAAAATTAATTAGTTAATGAGCTTGAATAAGCATGTGTTTTGAAAACATAATATAGAATCAAAAAATTCTATTAACTTTACTAAAATTTATTCACTATAAATCAAAAATAAAAATTTTAAATATAATAAAAAAAAATAAATAATTTAATGATAAAGGCAAAATTTTTTTTCAAGCTAAATCTATTAATATATTATAACGAAATCGAGGTAAAGTCCCACGAATTCAAATAAATAAAAAAGAAATTACTACTAATTTTAAAAAATATATTAAATTAAAAACATCAGCCCCTAAAAAAATAATACAATATAACATACTTATAAATAAAATACTGGCATATTCAGCCAAAAAAATTAATGCAAATCCTCCTCTACTATATTCAACATTAAATCCAGAAACCAATTCTGACTCCGCCTCTGCAAAATCAAAAGGAGTACGATTAACTTCTGCTAATGTAGAAATAAACCAAACTAATCTCAAAGGATATAATAAAAAAATAAATCAAATATATTTCTGATAAATATTAAATAAAAATAAATTATAGCCACCAATTAAAAACACAAAACTTATCAATAATAAAGCCAATCTAACTTCATAAGAAATAATTTGAGCAACAGAACGTAATCCCCCCAATAAAGCATAATTCGAATTAGAAGATCATCCAGCAACCATAATAGTATAAACCCCTATTCTAATACAACATAAAAAAAATAAAATACCTAAATTAAAAGAACAAATCTTAATTAATAATGGTATACACATTCAAACTAATAATGATAAAAATAAAGAAAAAATAGGAGATATATAATAAGAAAAAAAATTAATCACTAAAGAATTAACTTGTTCTTTTATAAATAATTTAATTGCATCTCTAAAAGGTTGAACTAACCCTATTAGCCCAATTTTATTGGGGCCTTTTCGTAATTGAATATATCCCAATACTTTACGCTCCAATAAAGTTAAAAAAGCAACTCTAACTATTACACAAATAATTATAATTAACCCAGTTAATAATATTATTAATATATCTAATAAAAACACTACTATTTGTAATAATATTACATTTTATAAACTCTAAATTTATTACATTAATCTGCCAAAATAGTAATTAATATTATTCAATTATAAAAATAATTTATTAAATACTTAATCCTTTCGTACTAAAGTATTTTAAAATTATAAAGATAGAAACCAACCTGGCTCACACCGGTTTGAACTCAAATCATGTAAAAATTTAAAAGTCGAACAGACTTTATTATTAAACTACTGCGCCTATAATAAATTTTAATTCAACATCGAGGTCGCAATCTTTTTTATCGATAAGAACTCTCTAAAAAAATTACGCTGTTATCCCTAAGGTAATTTAATTTAATAATCATTAATAATGGATAAAAATTCATTAAGTTATGTAACAAAAATATATATAAAAGTTTATTAAATTTTACTATCACCCCAATAAAATATTATAAATTATTATATTTTAATTTAACTATATAAATAAAATATTATAAATATAAAAATCTATAGGGTCTTCTCGTCTTATATATAAATTTTAGCTTTTTAACTAAAAAATAAAATTCAATTATAATTAAAATAAAAAAGTTTATATTTCATCAAACCATTCATACAAGTTTTCAATTAAAAAACTAATGATTATGCCCAACTGCAGACACCTAATCAATGGTTATATACATTGACTGAAGAACAAATTATTGACTTCATCTGCAATAAAAGCCATAACAAAAGGACATTGCATGGTAGCGTTATTTTAACTTTAGTTGGGGGATGTCAAATGAACAGCAAGGAAGCTATACTTAAACTAACATCAATGTTCCATCACAAATCTATACAAAATCTTTCCAAACAGGAGTTGATCTCAACGTCAGCAACAAATCAGTACCTTATGTCACCTCAATCCGAACTCACTCAAGGTGAGTGCTCACGACTGCTGCATCTGCTCTGCCTGCGTTTTGATCTATTTCATTTTTAACCAAATAAAGTTTGACTGCTCTGACTGCAGTGACTGCTCCGACTGCTGCGTCTGCTCTGACTTTGTATACATATATAGTCTTCCACCCTAACCTCCTATAACCAACCTTCCCGAAGCTTGATAGATAGATATTGGAATAGCATCTAGGTCTAGGTCCTAAGTCTTCTTTTATAGCTATAAATGAACTCCTAAACAGAAAAAATGGTATTATACTCAATAGTTGATATCGTGTTTTGATAAATTGGGCAGCTTTTCTAAAAGCAAGTAAATATAGCACACAATTGAACAAATTCTAGTAACTGTAGTGCTATAGAAGCAAAATATTGAAAAACTAATAACACATTGTGGTACAGATACAGAGCTATAGAAAACTTGTAGTTTGTGTTAGAGTATAAGTTTGAAAATTCTAAGTCTGCTTTTATTGCTATAAATGAACTCCTAAACAGAAAAAATGGTATTAAACTCAATAGTTGATATCGTTTTTTGATAAATTGGGCAGCTTTTCCAAAAGCAAATAAATATAGAACACAATTGAACAAATTGTAGTAACTGTAGTGGTAAAGAAGCAATATAATGAAAAACTAATAACACATTGTGGTACAGATACAGAACTATAGGAAACTTGTACTTTATGTTAGATTATGAGTTCGAAAATCGTAAATCTGCTTTAAGAGCTAGAACTGAACACCTAATCAGAAAGAATGGTATTATACTCAATAGTTTATATATAATGTGAAATTCACAGCAGCTCATAACGTATGGACCCAACTGCAGACACCTAATCAATGGTTATATACATTGACTGAAGAACAAATTATTGACTTCATTTGCAATAAAAGCCATATCAAAAGGACATTGCATGGTAGCGGTATTTTAACTTTAGTTGGGGGATGTCAAATGAACAGCAAGGAAGCTATGTATACTTCAAACTAATATTAATGTTCTAACACAAAGCTATACAAAATCTTTCCAAATAGGAGTTGATCTCAACATCAGCAACAAATCAGTAAGAAAAGAAAATTTCGAGGAATTCAATTTTACCCTATTAATAAAATTTTATTTTGAACTATAGTAATAATTTTAATTTTATTAACATGAATTGGGGCTCGACCAGTAGAAGACCCATATATTATAATAGGACAATTATTAAGAATTCTATATTTCACATACTTCTTAATTAACCCCTTAATTACAAAAATATGAGATAATAAAATTAATTAGTTAATGAGCTTGAATAAGCATGTGTTTTGAAAACATAATATAGAATCAAAAAATTCTATTAACTTTACTAAAATTTATTCACTATAAATCAAAAATAAAAATTTTAAATATAATAAAAAAAAATAAATAATTTAATGATAAAGGCAAAATTTTTTTTCAAGCTAAATCTATTAATATATCATAACGAAATCGAGGTAAAGTCCCACGAATTCAAATAAATAAAAAAGAAATTACTACTAATTTTAAAAAATATACTAAATTAAAAACATCAGCCCCTAAAAAAATAATACAATATAACATACTTATAAATAAAATACTGGCATATTCAGCCAAAAAAATTAATGCAAATCCTCCTCTACTATATTCAACATTAAATCCAGAAACCAATTCTGACTCCCCCTCTGCAAAATCAAAAGGAGTACGATTAACTTCTGCTAATGTAGAAATAAACCAAACTAATCTCAAAGGATATAATAAAAAAATAAATCAAATATATTTCTGATAAATATTAAATAAAAATAAATTATAGCCACCAATTAAAAACACAAAACTTATCAATAATAAAGCCAATCTAACTTCATAAGAAATAGTTTGAGCAACAGAACGTAATCCCCCCAATAAAGCATAATTCGAATTAGAAGATCATCCAGCAACCATAATAGTATAAACCCCTATTCTAATACAACATAAAAACAATAAAATACCTAAATTAAAAGAACAAATCTTAATTAATAATGGTATACACATTCAAACTAATAATGATAAAAATAAAGAAAAAATAGGAGATATATAATAAGAAAAAAAATTAATCACTAAAGAATTAACTTGTTCTTTTATAAATAATTTAATTGCATCTCTAAAAGGTTGAACTAACCCTATTAGCCCAATTTTATTGGGGCCTTTTCGTAATTGAATATATCCCAATACTTTACGCTCCAATAAAGTTAAAAAAGCAACTCTAACTATTACACAAATAATTATAATTAACCCAGTTAATAATATTATTAATATATCTAATAAAAACACTACTATTTGTAATAATATTACATTTTATAAACTCTAAATTTATTACATTAATCTGCCAAAATAGTAATTAATATTATTCAATTATAAAAATAATTTATTAAATACTTAATCCTTTCGTACTAAAGTATTTTAAAATTATAAAGATAGAAACCAACCTGGCTCACACCGGTTTGAACTCAAATCATGTAAAAATTTAAAAGTCGAACAGACTTTATTATTAAACTACTGCGCCTATAATAAATTTTAATTCAACATCGAGGTCGCAATCTTTTTTATCGATAAGAACTCTCTAAAAAAATTACGCTGTTATCCCTAAGGTAATTTAATTTAATAATCATTAATAATGGATCAAAAATTCATTAATTTATGTAACAAAAATATATATAAAAGTTTATTAAATTTTACTATCACCCCAATAAAATATTATAAATTATTATATTTTAATTTAACTATATAAATAAAATATTATAAATATAAAAATCTATAGGGTCTTCTCGTCTTATATATAAATTTTAGTTTTTAACTAAAAAATAAAATTCAATTATAATTAAAATAAAAAAGTTTATATTTCATCAAACCATTCATACAAGTTTTCAATTAAAAAACTAATGATTATGCCCAACTGCAGACACCTAATCAATGGTTATATACATTGACTGAAGAACAAATTATTGACTTCATCTGCAATAAAAGCCATAACAAAAGGACATTGCATGGTAGCGTTATTTTAACTTTAGTTGGGGGATGTCAAATGAACAGCAAGGAAGCTATACTTAAACTAACATCAATGTTCCATCACAAATCTATACAAAATCTTTCCAAACAGGAGTTGATCTCAACGTCAGCAACAAATCAGTACCTTATGTCACCTCAATCCGAACTCACTCAAGGTGAGTGCTCACGACTGCTGCATCTGCTCTGCCTGTGTTTTGATCTATTTCATTTTTAACCAAATAAAGTTTGACTGCTCTGACTGCAGTGACTGCTCCGACTGCTGCGTCTGCTCTGACTTTGTATACATATATAGTCTTCCACCCTAACCTCCTATAACCAACCTTCCCGAAGCTTGATAGATAGATATTGGAATAGCATCTAGGTCTAGGTCCTAAGTCTTCTTTTATAGCTATAAATGAACTCCTAAACAGAAAAAATGGTATTATACTCAATAGTTGATATCGTGTTTTGATAAATTGGGCAGCTTTTCTAAAAGCAAGTAAATATAGAACACAATTGAACAAATTCTAGTAACTGTAGTGCTATAGAAGCAAAATATTGAAAAACTAATAACACATTGTGGTACAGATACAGAGCTATAGAAAACTTGTAGTTTGTGTTAGAGTATAAGTTTGAAAATTCTAAGTCTGCTTTTATTGCTATAAATGAACTCCTAAACAGAAAAAATGGTATTAAACTCAATAGTTGATATCGTTTTTTGATAAATTGGGCAGCTTTTCCAAAAGCAAATAAATATAGAACACAATTGAACAAATTGTAGTAACTGTAGTGGTAAAGAAGCAATATAATGAAAAACTAATAACACATTGTGGTACAGATACAGAACTATAGGAAACTTGTACTTTATGTTAGATTATGAGTTCGAAAATCGTAAATCTGCTTTAAGAGCTAGAACTGAACACCTAATCAGAAAGAATGGTATTATACTCAATAGTTTATATATAATGTGAAATTCACAGCAGCTCATAACGTATGGACCCAACTGCAGACACCTAATCAATGGTTATATACATTGACTGAAGAACAAATTATTGACTTCATTTGCAATAAAAGCCATATCAAAAGGACATTGCATGGTAGCGGTATTTTAACTTTAGTTGGGGGATGTCAAATGAACAGCAAGGAAGCTATGTATACTTCAAACTAATATTAATGTTCTAACACAAAGCTATACAAAATCTTTCCAAATAGGAGTTGATCTCAACATCAGCAACAAATCAGTAAGAAAAGAAAATTTCGAGGAATTCAATTTTACCCTATTAATAAAATTTTATTTTGAACTATAGTAATAATTTTAATTTTATTAACATGAATTGGGGCTCGACCAGTAGAAGACCCATATATTATAATAGGACAATTATTAAGAATTCTATATTTCACATACTTCTTAATTAACCCCTTAATTACAAAAATATGAGATAATAAAATTAATTAGTTAATGAGCTTGAATAAGCATGTGTTTTGAAAACATAATATAGAATCAAAAAATTCTATTAACTTTACTAAAATTTATTCACTATAAATCAAAAATAAAAATTTTAAATATAATAAAAAAAAATAAATAATTTAATGATAAAGGCAAAATTTTTTTTCAAGCTAAATCTATTAATATATCATAACGAAATCGAGGTAAAGTCCCACGAATTCAAATAAATAAAAAAGAAATTACTACTAATTTTAAAAAATATACTAAATTAAAAACATCAGCCCCTAAAAAAATAATACAATATAACATACTTATAAATAAAATACTGGCATATTCAGCCAAAAAAATTAATGCAAATCCTCCTCTACTATATTCAACATTAAATCCAGAGACCAATTCTGACTCCCCCTCTGCAAAATCAAAAGGAGTACGATTAACTTCTGCTAATGTAGAAATAAACCAAACTAATCTCAAAGGATATAATAAAAAAATAAATCAAATATATTTCTGATAAATATTAAATAAAAATAAATTATAGCCACCAATTAAAAACACAAAACTTATCAATAATAAAGCCAATCTAACTTCATAAGAAATAGTTTGAGCAACAGAACGTAATCCCCCCAATAAAGCATAATTCGAATTAGAAGATCATCCAGCAACCATAATAGTATAAACCCCTATTCTAATACAACATAAAAACAATAAAATACCTAAATTAAAAGAACAAATCTTAATTAATAATGGTATACACATTCAAACTAATAATGATAAAAATAAAGAAAAAATAGGAGATATATAATAAGAAAAAAAATTAATCACTAAAGAATTAACTTGTTCTTTTATAAATAATTTAATTGCATCTCTAAAAGGTTGAACTAACCCTATTAGCCCAATTTTATTGGGGCCTTTTCGTAATTGAATATATCCCAATACTTTACGCTCCAATAAAGTTAAAAAAGCAACTCTAACTATTACACAAATAATTATAATTAACCCAGTTAATAATATTATTAATATATCTAATAAAAACACTACTATTTGTAATAATATTACATTTTATAAACTCTAAATTTATTACATTAATCTGCCAAAATTGTAATTAATATTATTCAATTATAAAAATAATTTATTAAATACTTAATCCTTTCGTACTAAAGTATTTTAAAATTATAAAGATAGAAACCAACCTGGCTCACACCGGTTTGAACTCAAATCATGTAAAAATTTAAAAGTCGAACAGACTTTATTATTAAACTACTGCGCCTATAATAAATTTTAATTCAACATCGAGGTCGCAATCTTTTTTATCGATAAGAACTCTCTAAAAAAATTACGCTGTTATCCCTAAGGTAATTTAATTTAATAATCATTAATAATGGATCAAAAATTCATTAATTTATGTAACAAAAATATATATAAAAGTTTATTAAATTTTACTATCACCCCAATAAAATATTATAAATTATTATATTTTAATTTAACTATATAAATAAAATATTATAAATATAAAAATTTATAGGGTCTTCTCGTCTTATATATAAATTTTAGCTTTTTAACTAAAAAATAAAATTCAATTATAATTAAAATAAAAAAGTTTATATTTCATCAAACCATTCATACAAGCTTTCAATTAAAAAACTAATGATTATGCCCAACTGCAGACACCTAATCAATGATTATATACATTGACTGAAGAACAAATTATTGACTTCATCTGCAATAAAAGCCATAACAAAAGGACATTGCATGGTAGCGTTATTTTAACTTTAGTTGGGGGATGTCAAATGAACAGCAAGGAAGCTATACTTAAACTAACATCAATGTTCCATCACAAATCTATACAAAATCTTTCCAAACAGGAGTTGATCTCAACGTCAGCAACAAATCAGTACCTTATGTCACCTCAATCCGAACTCACTCAAGGTGAGTGCTCACGACTGCTGCATCTGCTCTGCCTGCATTTTGATCTATTTCATTTTTAACCAAATAAAGTTTGACTGCTCTGACTGCAGTGACTGCTCCGACTGCTGCGTCTGCTCTGACTTTGTATACATATATAGTCTTCCACCCTAACCTCCTATAACCAACCTTCCCGAAGCTTGATAGATAGATATTGGAATAGCATCTAGGTCTAGGTCCTAAGTCTTCTTTTATAGCTATAAATGAACTCCTAAACAGAAAAAATGGTATTAAACTCAATAGTTGATATCGTTTTTTGATAAATTGTGCAGCTTTTCTAAAAGCAAGTAAATATAGAACACAATTGAACAAATTCTAGTAACTGTAGTGGTATAGAAGCAATATAATGAAAAACTAATACCAAATTGTGGTACAGATACAGAACTATAGGAAACTTGTACTTTATGTTAGAGTATGAGTTCGAAAATCCTAAATCTGCTTTAAGAGCTAGAAATGAACACCTAATCAGAAAGAATGGTATTATACTCAATAGTTAATATATAATGTGAAATTCGCAGCAGTTCATAACGTATGGACCCAACTGCAGACACCTAATCAATGGTTATATACATTGACTGAAGAACAAATTATTGACTTCATCTGCAATAAAAGCCATAACAAAAGGACATTGCATGGTAACGTTATTTTAACTTTAGTTGGGGGATGTCAAATGAACAGCAAGGAAGCTATACTTAAACTAACATCAATGTTCCATCACAAATCTATACAAAATCTTTCCAAACAGGAGTTGATCTCAACGTCAGCAACAAATCAGTACCTTATGTCACCTCAATCCGAACTCACTCAAGGTGAGTGCTCACGACTGCTCCGACTGCAGTGACTGCTCCGACTGCTGCGTCTGCTCTGACTTTGTATACATATATAGTCTTCCACCCTAACCTCCTATAACCAACCTTCCCGAAGCTTGATAGATAGATATTGGAATAGCATCTAGGTCTAGGTCCTAAGTCTGCTTTTATAGCTATAAATGAACTCCTAAACAGAAAAAATGGTATTGTACTCAATAGTTGATATCGTTTTTTGATAAATTGTGCAGCTTTTCTAAAAACAAATAAATATAGAACACAATTGAACAAATTCTAGTAACTGTAGTGGTAAAGAAGCAATATAATGAAAAACTAATACCAAATTGTGGTACAGATACAGAACTATAGGAAACTTGTACTTTATGTTAGAGTATGAGTTCGAAAATCCTAAATCTGCTTTAAGAGCTAGAAATGAACACCTAATCAGAAAGAATGGTATTATACTCAATAGTTAATATATAATGTGAAATTCGCAGCAGTTCATAACGTATGGACCCAACTGCAGACACCTAATCAATGGTTATATACATTGACTGAAGAACAAATTATTGACTTCATCTGCAATAAAAGCCATAACAAAAGGACATTGCATGGTAACGTTATTTTAACTTTAGTTGGGGGATGTCAAATGAACAGCAAGGAAGCTATACTTAAACTAACATCAATGTTCCATCACAAATCTATACAAAATCTTTCCAAACAGGAGTTGATCTCAACGTCAGCAACAAATCAGTACCTTATGTCACCTCAATCCGAACTCACTCAAGGTGAGTGCTCACGACTGCTCCGAATGCTGCATCTGCTCTGCCTGCGTTTTGATCTATTTCATTTTTAACCAAATAAAGTTTGACTGCTCTGACTGCAGTGACTGCTCCGACTGCTGCGTCTGCTCTGACTTTGTATACATATATAGTCTTCCACCCTAACCTCCTATAACCAACCTTCCCGAAGCTTGATAGATAGATATTGGAATGGCATCTAGGTCTAGGTCCTAAGTCTGCTTTTATAGCTATAAATGAACTCCTAAACAGAAAAAATGGTATTATACTCAATAGTTGATATCGTTTTTTGATAAATTGTGCAGCTTTTCTAAAAACAAATAAATATAGAACACAATTGAACAAATTCTAGTAACTGTAGTTGTAAAGAAGCAATATAATGAAAAACTAATACCACATTGTGGTACAGATACAGAACTATAGGAAACTTGTACTTTATGTTAGAGTATGAGTTCGAAAATCCTAAATCTGCTTTAAGAGCTAGAAATGAACACCTAATCAGAAAGAATGGTATTATACTCAATAGTTAATATATAATGTGAAATTCGCAGCAGTTCATAACGTATGGACCCAACTGCAGACACCTAATCAATGGTTATATACATTGACTGAAGAACAAATTATTGACTTCATCTGCAATAAAAGCCATAACAAAAGGACATTGCATGGTAACGTTATTTTAACTTTAGTTGGGGGATGTCAAATGAACAGCAAGGAAGCTATACTTAAACTAACATCAATGTTCCATCACAAATCTATACAAAATCTTTCCAAACAGGAGTTGATCTCAACGTCAGCAACAAATCAGTACCTTATGTCACCTCAATCCGAACTCACTCAAGGTGAGTGCTCACGACTGCTCCGAATGCTGCATCTGCTCTGCCTGCGTTTTGATCTATTTCATTTTTAACCAAATAAAGTTTGACTGCTCTGACTGCAGTGACTGCTCCGACTGCTGCGTCTGCTCTGACTTTGTATACATATATAGTCTTCCACCCTAACCTCCTATAACCAACCTTCCCGAAGCTTGATTAATAGATATTGGAATAGCATCTAGGTCTAGGTCCTAAGTCTGCTTTTATAGCTATAAATGAACTCCTAAACAGAAAAAATGGTATGATACTCAATAGTTGATATCGTTTTTTGATAAATTGTGCAGCTTTTCTAAAAACAAATAAATATAGAACACAATTGAACAAATTCTAGTAACTGTAGTGGTAAAGAAGCAATATAATGAAAAACTAATACCAAATTGTGGTACAGATACAGAACTATAGGAAACTTGTACTTTATGTTAGAGTATGAGTTCGAAAATCCTAAATCTGCTTTAAGAGCTAGAAATGAACACCTAATCAGAAAGAATGGTATTATACTCAATAGTTAATATATAATGTGAAATTCGCAGCAGTTCATAACGTATGGACCCAACTGCAGACACCTAATCAATGGTTATATACATTGACTGAAGAACAAATTATTGACTTCATCTGCAATAAAAGCCATAACAAAAGGACATTGCATGGTAACGTTATTTTAACTTTAGTTGGGGGATGTCAAATGAACAGCAAGGAAGCTATACTTAAACTAACATCAATGTTCCATCACAAATCTATACAAAATCTTTCCAAACAGGAGTTGATCTCAACGTCAGCAACAAATCAGTACCTTATGTCACCTCAATCCGAACTCACTCAAGGTGAGTGCTCACGACTGCTCCGACTGCTGCATCTGCTCTGCCTGCGTTTTGATCTATTTCATTTTTAACCAAATAAAGTTTGACTGCTCTGACTGCAGTGACTGCTCCGACTGCTGCGTCTGCTCTGACTTTGTATACATATATAGTCTTCCACCCTAACCTCCTATAACCAACCTTCCCGAAGCTTGATAGATAGATATTGGAATGGCATCTAGGTCTAGGTCCTAAGTCTGCTTTTATAGCTATAAATGAACTCCTAAACAGAAAAAATGGTATTATACTCAATAGTTGATATCGTTTTTTGATAAATTGTGCAGCTTTTCTAAAAACAAATAAATATAGAACACAATTGAACAAATTCTAGTAACTGTAGTGGTAAAGAAGCAATATAATGAAAAACTAATACCACATTGTGGTACAGATACAGAACTATAGGAAACTTGTACTTTATGTTAGAGTATGAGTTCGAAAATCCTAAATCTGCTTTAAGAGCTAGAAATGAACACCTAATCAGAAAGAATGGTATTATACTCAATAGTTAATATATAATGTGAAATTCGCAGCAGTTCATAACGTATGGACCCAACTGCAGACACCTAATCAATGGTTATATACATTGACTGAAGAACAAATTATTGACTTCATCTGCAATAAAAGCCATAACAAAAGGACATTGCATGGTAACGTTATTTTAACTTTAGTTGGGGGATGTCAAATGAACAGCAAGGAAGCTATACTTAAACTAACATCAATGTTCCATCACAAATCTATACAAAATCTTTCCAAACAGGAGTTGATCTCAACGTCAGCAACAAATCAGTACCTTATGTCACCTCAATCCGAACTCACTCAAGGTGAGTGCTCACGACTGCTCCGACTGCTGCATCTGCTCTGCCTGCGTTTTGATCTATTTCATTTTTAACCAAATAAAGTTTGACTGCTCTGACTGCAGTGACTGCTCCGACTGCTGCGTCTGCTCTGACTTTGTATACATATATAGTCTTCCACCCTAACCTCCTATAACCAACCTTCCCGAAGCTTGATAGATAGATATTGGAATGGCATCTAGGTCTAGGTCCTAAGTCTGCTTTTATAGCTATAAATGAACTCCTAAACAGAAAAAATGGTATTATACTCAATAGTTGATATCGTTTTTTGATAAATTGTGCAGCTTTTCTAAAAACAAATAAATATAGAACACAATTGAACAAATTCTAGTAACTGTAGTGGTAAAGAAGCAATATAATGAAAAACTAATACCACATTGTGGTACAGATACAGAACTATAGGAAACTTGTACTTTATGTTAGAGTATGAGTTCGAAAATCCTAAATCTGCTTTAAGAGCTAGAAATGAACACCTAATCAGAAAGAATGGTATTATACTCAATAGTTAATATATAATGTGAAATTCGCAGCAGTTCATAACGTATGGACCCAACTGCAGACACCTAATCAATGGTTATATACATTGACTGAAGAACAAATTATTGACTTCATCTGCAATAAAAGCCATAACAAAAGGACATTGCATGGTAGCGGTATTTTAACTTTAGTTGGGGGATGTCAAATGAACAGCAAGGAAGCTATACTTAAACTAACATCAATGTTCCATCACAAATCTATACAAAATCTTTCCAAACAGGAGTTGATCTCAACGTCAGCAACAAATCAGTACCTTATGTCACCTCAATCCGAACTCACTCAAGGTGAGTGCTCACGACTGCTGCATCTGCTCTGCCTGCATTTTGATCTATTTCATTTTTAACCAAATAAAGTTTGACTGCTCTGACTGCAGTGACTGCTCCGACTGCTGCGTCTGCTCTGACTTTGTATACATATATAGTCTTCCACCCTAACCTCCTATAACCAACCTTCCCGAAGCTTGATAGATAGATATTGGAATAGCATCTAGGTCTAGGTCCTAAGTCTTCTTTTATAGCTATAAATGAACTCCTAAACAGAAAAAATGGTATTAAACTCAATAGTTGATATCGTTTTTTGATAAATTGTGCAGCTTTTCTAAAAGCAAGTAAATATAGAACACAATTGAACAAATTCTAGTAACTGTAGTGGTATAGAAGCAATATAATGAAAAACTAATACCAAATTGTGGTACAGATACAGAACTATAGGAAACTTGTACTTTATGTTAGAGTATGAGTTCGAAAATCCTAAATCTGCTTTAAGAGCTAGAAATGAACACCTAATCAGAAAGAATGGTATTATACTCAATAGTTAATATATAATGTGAAATTCGCAGCAGTTCATAACGTATGGACCCAACTGCAGACACCTAATCAATGGTTATATACATTGACTGAAGAACAAATTATTGACTTCATCTGCAATAAAAGCCATAACAAAAGGACATTGCATGGTAACGTTATTTTAACTTTAGTTGGGGGATGTCAAATGAACAGCAAGGAAGCTATACTTAAACTAACATCAATGTTCCATCACAAATCTATACAAAATCTTTCCAAACAGGAGTTGATCTCAACGTCAGCAACAAATCAGTACCTTATGTCACCTCAATCCGAACTCACTCAAGGTGAGTGCTCACGACTGCTGCATCTGCTCTGCCTGCATTTTGATCTATTTCATTTTTAACCAAATAAAGTTTGACTGCTCTGACTGCAGTGACTGCTCCGACTGCTGCGTCTGCTCTGACTTTGTATACATATATAGTCTTCCACCCTAACCTCCTATAACCAACCTTCCCGAAGCTTGATAGATAGATATTGGAATAGTATCTAGGTCTAGGTCCTAAGTCTGCTTTTATAGCTATAAATGAACTCCTAAACAGAAAAAATGGTATTATACTCAATAGTTGATATCGTTTTTTGATAAATTGTGCAGCTTTTCTAAAAACAAATAAATATAGAACACAATTGAACAAATTCTAGTAACTGTAGTGGTAAAGAAGCAATATAATGAAAAACTAATACCAAATTGTGGTACAGATACAGAACTATAGGAAACTTGTACTTTATGTTAGAGTATGAGTTCGAAAATCCTAAATCTGCTTTAAGAGCTAGAAATGAACACCTAATCAGAAAGAATGGTATTATACTCAATAGTTGATATCGTTTTTTGATAAATTGTGCAGCTTTTCTAAAAGCAAGTAAATATAGAACACAATTGAACAAATTCTAGTAACTGTAGTGGTATAGAAGCAATATAATGAAAAACTAATACCAAATTGTGGTACAGATACAGAACTATAGGAAACTTGTACTTTATGTTAGAGTATGAGTTCGAAAATCCTAAATCTGCTTTAAGAGCTAGAAATGAACACCTAATCAGAAAGAATGGTATTATACTCAATAGTTAATATATAATGTGAAATTCGCAGCAGTTCATAACGTATGGACCCAACTGCAGACACCTAATCAATGGTTATATACATTGACTGAAGAACAAATTATTGACTTCATCTGCAATAAAAGCCATAACAAAAGGACATTGCATGGTAACGTTATTTTAACTTTAGTTGGGGGATGTCAAATGAACAGCAAGGAAGCTATACTTAAACTAACATCAATGTTCCATCACAAATCTATACAAAATCTTTCCAAACAGGAGTTGATCTCAACGTCAGCAACAAATCAGTACCTTATGTCACCTCAATCCGAACTCACTCAAGGTGAGTGCTCACGACTGCTCCGACTGCTGCATCTGCTCTGCCTGCGTTTTGATCTATTTCATTTTTAACCAAATAAAGTTTGACTGCTCTGACTGCAGTGACTGCTCCGACTGCTGCGTCTGCTCTGACTTTGTATACATATATAGTCTTCCACCCTAACCTCCTATAACCAACCTTCCCGAAGCTTGATAGATAGATATTGGAATGGCATCTAGGTCTAGGTCCTAAGTCTGCTTTTATAGCTATAAATGAACTCCTAAACAGAAAAAATGGTATTATACTCAATAGTTGATATCGTTTTTTGATAAATTGTGCAGCTTTTCTAAAAACAAATAAATATAGAACACAATTGAACAAATTCTAGTAACTGTAGTTGTAAAGAAGCAATATAATGAAAAACTAATACCACATTGTGGTACAGATACAGAACTATAGGAAACTTGTACTTTATGTTAGAGTATGAGTTCGAAAATCCTAAATCTGCTTTAAGAGCTAGAAATGAACACCTAATCAGAAAGAATGGTATTATACTCAATAGTTAATATATAATGTGAAATTCGCAGCAGTTCATAACGTATGGACCCAACTGCAGACACCTAATCAATGGTTATATACATTGACTGAAGAACAAATTATTGACTTCATCTGCAATAAAAGCCATAACAAAAGGACATTGCATGGTAACGTTATTTTAACTTTAGTTGGGGGATGTCAAATGAACAGCAAGGAAGCTATACTTAAACTAACATCAATGTTCCATCACAAATCTATACAAAATCTTTCCAAACAGGAGTTGATCTCAACGTCAGCAACAAATCAGTACCTTATGTCACCTCAATCCGAACTCACTCAAGGTGAGTGCTCACGACTGCTCCGACTGCTGCATCTGCTCTGCCTGCATTTTGATCTATTTCATTTTTAACCAAATAAAGTTTGACTGCTCTGACTGCAGTGACTGCTCCGACTGCTGCGTCTGCTCTGACTTTGTATACATATATAGTCTTCCACCCTAACCTCCTATAACCAACCTTCCCGAAGCTTGATAGATAGATATTGGAATGGCATCTAGGTCTAGGTCCTAAGTCTGCTTTTATAGCTATAAATGAACTCCTAAACAGAAAAAATGGTATTAAACTCAATAGTTGATATCGTTTTTTGATAAATTGGGCAGCTTTTCCAAAAGCAAGTAAGTATAGAACACAATTGAACAAATTCTAGTAACTGTAGTGGTAAAGAAGCAAAATAATGAACAACTAATAACACATTGTGGTACAGATACAGAACTATAGGAAACTTGTACTTTATGTTAGAGTATGAGTTCGAAAATCGTAAATCTGCTTTAAGAGCTAGAAATGAACATCTAATCAGAAAAAATGGTGTTATACTCAATAGTTAATATCTAATGTGAAGTTCACAGCAGTTCATAACGTATGGGCCCAACTGCAGACACCTAATCAATGGTTATATACATTGACTGAAGAACAAATTATTGACTTCATTTGCAATAAAAGCCATATCAAAAGGACATTGCATGGTAGCGGTATTTTAACTTTAGTTGGGGGATGTCAAATGAACAGCAAGGAAGCTATACTTCAAACTAATATTAATGTTCTAACACAAAGCTATACAAAATCTTTCCAAATAGGAGTTGATCTCAACATCAGCAACAAATCAGTACCTTATGTCACCTCAATCCGAACTCACTCAAGGTGCGTGCTTACGACTGCTCCGACTGCTGCATATGCTCTGCCTGCGTTTTGATCTATTTCATTTTTAACCAAATAAAGTTTGACTGCTCTGACTGCAGTGACTGCTCCGACTGCTCCGACTGCTGCGTCTGCTCTGACTTTTGTATACATATATAGTCTTCCACCCTAACCTCCTTTACCCAACTTTCCCGAAGCTTGATAGATAGATATTGGATTAGCATCTAGGTCTAGGTCCTAAGTCTGCTTTTATAGCTATAAATGAACTCCTAAACAGAAAAAATGGTATTAAACTCAATTGTTGATATCGTTTTTTGATAAATTGGGCAGCTTTTCTAAAAGCAAGTAAATATAGAACACAATTGAACAAATTCTAGTAACTGTAGTGCTATAGAAGCAAAATATTGAAAAACTAATAACAAGTTTAGGTCCTAAGTCTGCTTTTATAGCTATGAATGAACTCCTAAACAGAAAAAATGGTATTATGCTATTGAGGTGATATCGTTTTTTGATAAATTGTGCAGCTTTTCTAAAAACAAATAAATATAGAACACAATTGAACAAATTCTAGTAACTGTAATGGTAAAGAAGCAATATAATGAAAAAGTAATAACACATTGTGGTACAGATACAGAACTATAGGAAACTTGTACTTTATGTTAGAGTATGAGTTCGAAAATCCTAAATCTGCTTTAAGAGCTAGAACTGAACACCTAATGAGAAAGAATGGTATTATACTCAATAGTTTATATATAATGTGAAATTCACAGCAGCTCATAACGTATGGACCCAACTGCAGACACCTAATCAATGGTTATATACATTGACTGAAGAACAAATTATTGACTTCATTTGCAATAAAAGCCATATCAAAAGGACATTGCATGGTAGCGGTATTTTAACTTTAGTTGGGGGATGTCAAATGAACAGCAAGGAAGCTATGTATACTTCAAACTAATATTAATGTTCTAACACAAAGCTATACAAAATCTTTCCAAATAGGAGTTGATCTCAACATCAGCAACAAATCAGTAAGAAAAGAAAATTTCGAGGAATTCAATTTTACCCTATTGATAAAATTTTATTTTGAACTATAGTAATAATTTTAATTTTATTAACATGAATTGGGGCTCGACCAGTAGAAGACCCATATATTATAATAGGACAATTATTAAGAATTCTATATTTCACATACTTCTTAATTAACCCCTTAATTACAAAAATATGAGATAATAAAATTAATTAGTTAATGAGCTTGAATAAGCATGTGTTTTGAAAACATAATATAGAATCAAAAAATTCTATTAACTTTACTGAAATTTATTCACTATAAATCAAAAATAAAAATTTTAAATATAATAAAAAAAAATAAATAATTTAATGATAAAGGCAAAATTTTTTTTCAAGCTAAATCTATTAATATATCATAACGAAATCGAGGTAAAGTCCCACGAATTCAAATAAATAAAAAAGAAATTACTACTAATTTTAAAAAATATACTAAATTAAAAACATCAGCCCCTAAAAAAATAATACAATATAACATACTTATAAATAAAATACTGGCATATTCAGCCAAAAAAATTAATGCAAATCCTCCTCTACTATATTCAACATTAAATCCAGAAACCAATTCTGACTCCCCCTCTGCAAAATCAAAAGGAGTACGATTAACTTCTGCTAATGTAGAAATAAACCAAACTAATCTCAAAGGATATAATAAAAAAATGAATCAAATATATTTCTGATAAATATTAAATAAAAATAAATTATAGCCACCAATTAAAAACACAAAACTTATCAATAATAAAGCCAATCTAACTTCATAAGAAATAATTTGAGCAACAGAACGTAATCCCCCCAATAAAGCATAATTCGAATTAGAAGATCATCCAGCAACCATAATAGTATAAACCCCTATTCTAATACAACATAAAAACAATAAAATACCTAAATTAAAAGAACAAATCTTAATTAATAATGGTATACACATTCAAACTAATAATGATAAAAATAAAGAAAAAATAGGAGATATATAATAAGAAAAAAAATTAATCACTAAAGAATTAACTTGTTCTTTTATAAATAATTTAATTGCATCTCTAAAAGGTTGAACTAACCCTATTAGCCCAATTTTATTGGGGCCTTTTCGTAATTGAATATATCCCAATACTTTACGCTCCAATAAAGTTAAAAAAGCAACTCTAACTATTACACAAATAATTATAATTAACCCAGTTAATAATATTATTAATATATCTAATAAAAACACTACTATTTGTAATAATATTACATTTTATAAACTCTAAATTTATTACATTAATCTGCCAAAATTGTAATTAATATTATTCAATTATAAAAATAATTCATTAAATACTTAATCCTTTCGTACTAAAGTATTTTAAAATTATAAAGATAGAAACCAACCTGGCTCACACCGGTTTGAACTCAAATCATGTAAAAATTTAAAAGTCGAACAGACTTTATTATTAAACTACTGCGCCTATAATAAATTTTAATTCAACATCGAGGTCGCAATCTTTTTTATCGATAAGAACTCTCTAAAAAAATTACGCTGTTATCCCTAAAGTAATTTAATTTAATAATCATTAATAATGGATCAAAAATTCATTAATTTATGTAACAAAAATATATATAAAAGTTTATTAAATTTTACTATCACCCCAATAAAATATTATAAATTATTATATTTTAATTTAACTATATAAATAAAATATTATAAATATAAAAATTTATAGGGTCTTCTCGTCTTATATATAAATTTTAGCTTTTTAACTAAAAAATAAAATTCAATTATAATTAAAATAAAAAAGTTTATATTTCATCAAACCATTCATACAAGCTTTCAATTAAAAAACTAATGATTATGCCCAACTGCAGACACCTAATCAATGATTATATACATTGACTGAAGAACAAATTATTGACTTCATCTGCAATAAAAGCCATAACAAAAGGACATTGCATGGTAGCGTTATTTTAACTTTAGTTGGGGGATGTCAAATGAACAGCAAGGAAGCTATACTTAAACTAACATCAATGTTCCATCACAAATCTATACAAAATCTTTCCAAACAGGAGTTGATCTCAACGTCAGCAACAAATCAGTACCTTATGTCACCTCAATCCGAACTCACTTAAGGTGAGTGCTCACGACTGCTGCATCTGCTCTGCCTGCATTTTGATCTATTTCATTTTTAACCAAATAAAGTTTGACTGCTCTGACTGCAGTGACTGCCCCGACTGCTGCGTCTGCTCTGACTTTGTATACATATATAGTCTTCCACCCTAACCTCCTATAACCAACCTTCCCGAAGCTTGATAGATAGATATTGGAATAGCATCTAGGTCTAGGTCCTAAGTCTTCTTTTATAGCTATAAATGAACTCCTAAACAGAAAAAATGGTATTAAACTCAATAGTTGATATCGTTTTTTGATAAATTGTGCAGCTTTTCTAAAAGCAAGTAAATATAGAACACAATTGAACAAATTCTAGTAACTGTAGTGGTATAGAAGCAATATAATGAAAAACTAATACCAAATTGTGGTACAGATACAGAACTATAGGAAACTTGTACTTTATGTTAGAGTATGAGTTCGAAAATCCTAAATCTGCTTTAAGAGCTAGAAATGAACACCTAATCAGAAAGAATGGTATTATACTCAATAGTTAATATATAATGTGAAATTCGCAGCAGTTCATAACGTATGGACCCAACTGCAGACACCTAATCAATGGTTATATACATTGACTGAAGAACAAATTATTGACTTCATCTGCAATAAAAGCCATAACAAAAGGACATTGCATGGTAACGTTATTTTAACTTTAGTTGGGGGATGTCAAATGAACAGCAAGGAAGCTATACTTAAACTAACATCAATGTTCCATCACAAATCTATACAAAATCTTTCCAAACAGGAGTTGATCTCAACGTCAGCAACAAATCAGTACCTTATGTCACCTCAATCCGAACTCACTCTAGGTGAGTGCTCACGACTGCTCCGACTGCTGCATCTGCTCTGCCTGCATTTTGATCTATTTCATTTTTAACCAAATAAAGTTTGACTGCTCTGACTGCAGTGACTGCTCCGACTGCTGCGTCTGCTCTGACTTTGTATACATATATAGTCTTCCACCCTAACCTCCTATAACCAACCTTCCCGAAGCTTGATAGATAGATATTGGAATAGCATCTAGGTCTAGGTCCTAAGTCTGCTTTTATAGCTATAAATGAACTCCTAAACAGAAAAAATGGTATTATACTCAATAGTTGATATCGTTTTTTGATAAATTGTGCAGCTTTTCTAAAAACAAATAAATATAGAACACAATTGAACAAATTCTAGTAACTGTAGTTGTAAAGAAGCAATATAATGAAAAACTAATACCACATTGTGGTACAGATACAGAACTATAGGAAACTTGTACTTTATGTTAGAGTATGAGTTCGAAAATCCTAAATCTGCTTTAAGAGCTAGAAATGAACACCTAATCAGAAAGAATGGTATTATACTCAATAGTTAATATATAATGTGAAATTCGCAGCAGTTCATAACGTATGGACCCAACTGCAGACACCTAATCAATGGTTATATACATTGACTGAAGAACAAATTATTGACTTCATCTGCAATAAAAGCCATAACAAAAGGACATTGCATGGTAACGTTATTTTAACTTTAGTTGGGGGATGTCAAATGAACAGCAAGGAAGCTATACTTAAACTAACATCAATGTTCCATCACAAATCTATACAAAATCTTTCCAAACAGGAGTTGATCTCAACGTCAGCAACAAATCAGTACCTTATGTCACCTCAATCCGAACTCACTCAAGGTGAGTGCTCACGACTGCTCCGACTGCTTCATCTGCTCTGCCTGCGTTTTGATCTATTTCATTTTTAACCAAATAAAGTTTGACTGCAGTGACTGCTCCGACTGCTGCGTCTGCTCTGACTTTGTATACATATATAGTCTTCCACCCTAACCTCCTATAACCAACCTTCCCGAAGCTTGATAGATAGATATTGGAATGGCATCTAGGTCTAGGTCCTAAGTCTGCTTTTATAGCTATAAATGAACTCCTAAACAGAAAAAATGGTATTAAACTCAATAGTTGATATCGTTTTTTGATAAATTGGGCAGCTTTTCCAAAAGCAAGTAAGTATAGAACACAATTGAACAAATTCTAGTAACTGTAGTGGTAAAGAAGCAAAATAATGAACAACTAATAACACATTGTGGTACAGATACAGAACTATAGGAAACTTGTACTTTATGTTAGAGTATGAGTTCGAAAATCGTAAATCTGCTTTAAGAGCTAGAAATGAACATCTAATCAGAAAAAATGGTGTTATACTCAATAGTTAATATCTAATGTGAAGTTCACAGCAGTTCATAACGTATGGGCCCAACTGCAGACACCTAATCAATGGTTATATACATTGACTGAAGAACAAATTATTGACTTCATTTGCAATAAAAGCCATATCAAAAGGACATTGCATGGTAGCGGTATTTTAACTTTAGTTGGGGGATGTCAAATGAACAGCAAGGAAGCTATACTTCAAACTAATATTAATGTTCTAACACAAAGCTATACAAAATCTTTCCAAATAGGAGTTGATCTCAACATCAGCAACAAATCAGTACCTTATGTCACCTCAATCCGAACTCACTCAAGGTGCGTGCTTACGACTGCTCCGACTGCTGCATATGCTCTGCCTGCGTTTTGATCTATTTCATTTTTAACCAAATAAAGTTTGACTGCTCTGACTGCAGTGACTGCTCCGACTGCTCCGACTGCTGCGTCTGCTCTGACTTTTGTATACATATATAGTCTTCCACCCTAACCTCCTTTACCCAACTTTCCCGAAGCTTGATAGATAGATATTGGATTAGCATCTAGGTCTAGGTCCTAAGTCTGCTTTTATAGCTATAAATGAACTCCTAAACAGAAAAAATGGTATTATACTCAATAGTTGATATCGTTTTTTGATAAATTGTGCCGCTTTTCTAAAAACAAATAAATATAGAACACAATTGAACAAATTCTAGTAACTGTAGTGGTAAAGAAGCAATATAATGAAAAACTAATACCACATTGTGGTACAGATACAGAACTATAGGAAACTTGTACTTTATGTTAGAGTATGAGTTCGAAAATCCTAAATCTGCTTTAAGAGCTAGAAATGAACACCTAATCAGAAAGAATGGTATTATACTCAATAGTTAATATATAATGTGAAATTCGCAGCAGTTCATAACGTATGGACCCAACTGCAGACACCTAATCAATGGTTATATACATTGACTGAAGAACAAATTATTGACTTCATCTGCAATAAAAGCCATAACAAAAGGACATTGCATGGTAGCGGTATTTTAACTTTAGTTGGGGGATGTCAAATGAACAGCAAGGAAGCTATACTTAAACTAACATCAATGTTCCATCACAAATCTATACAAAATCTTTCCAAACAGGAGTTGATCTCAACGTCAGCAACAAATCAGTACCTTATGTCACCTCAATCCGAACTCACTCAAGGTGAGTGCTCACGACTGCTGCATCTGCTCTGCCTGCATTTTGATCTATTTCATTTTTAACCAAATAAAGTTTGACTGCTCTGACTGCAGTGACTGCTCCGACTGCTGCGTCTGCTCTGACTTTGTATACATATATAGTCTTCCACCCTAACCTCCTATAACCAACCTTCCCGAAGCTTGATAGATAGATATTGGAATAGCATCTAGGTCTAGGTCCTAAGTCTTCTTTTATAGCTATAAATGAACTCCTAAACAGAAAAAATGGTATTAAACTCAATAGTTGATATCGTTTTTTGATAAATTGTGCAGCTTTTCTAAAAGCAAGTAAATATAGAACACAATTGAACAAATTCTAGTAACTGTAGTGGTATAGAAGCAATATAATGAAAAACTAATACCAAATTGTGGTACAGATACAGAACTATAGGAAACTTGTACTTTATGTTAGAGTATGAGTTCGAAAATCCTAAATCTGCTTTAAGAGCTAGAAATGAACACCTAATCAGAAAGAATGGTATTATACTCAATAGTTAATATATAATGTGAAATTCGCAGCAGTTCATAACGTATGGACCCAACTGCAGACACCTAATCAATGGTTATATACATTGACTGAAGAACAAATTATTGACTTCATCTGCAATAAAAGCCATAACAAAAGGACATTGCATGGTAACGTTATTTTAACTTTAGTTGGGGGATGTCAAATGAACAGCAAGGAAGCTATACTTAAACTAACATCAATGTTCCATCACAAATCTATACAAAATCTTTCCAAACAGGAGTTGATCTCAACGTCAGCAACAAATCAGTACCTTATGTCACCTCAATCCGAACTCACTCAAGGTGAGTGCTCACGACTGCTCCGACTGCTGCATCTGCTCTGCCTGCATTTTGATCTATTTCATTTTTAACCAAATAAAGTTTGACTGCTCTGACTGCAGTGACTGCTCCGACTGCTGCGTCTGCTCTGACTTTGTATACATATATAGTCTTCCACCCTAACCTCCTATAACCAACCTTCCCGAAGCTTGATAGATAGATATTGGAATAGCATCTAGGTCTAGGTCCTAAGTCTGCTTTTATAGCTATAAATGAACTCCTAAACAGAAAAAATGGTATTATACTCAATAGTTGATATCGTTTTTTGATAAATTGTGCAGCTTTTCTAAAAGCAAGTAAATATAGAACACAATTGAACAAATTCTAGTAACTGTAGTGGTATAGAAGCAATATAATGAAAAACTAATACCAAATTGTGGTACAGATACAGAACTATAGGAAACTTGTACTTTATGTTAGAGTATGAGTTCGAAAATCCTAAATCTGCTTTAAGAGCTAGAAATGAACACCTAATCAGAAAGAATGGTATTATACTCAATAGTTAATATATAATGTGAAATTCGCAGCAGTTCATAACGTATGGACCCAACTGCAGACACCTAATCAATGGTTATATACATTGACTGAAGAACAAATTATTGACTTCATCTGCAATAAAAGCCATAACAAAAGGACATTGCATGGTAACGTTATTTTAACTTTAGTTGGGGGATGTCAAATGAACAGCAAGGAAGCTATACTTAAACTAACATCAATGTTCCATCACAAATCTATACAAAATCTTTCCAAACAGGAGTTGATCTCAACGTCAGCAACAAATCAGTACCTTATGTCACCTCAATCCGAACTCACTCAAGGTGAGTGCTCACGACTGCTCCGACTGCTGCATCTGCTCTGCCTGCATTTTGATCTATTTCATTTTTAACCAAATAAAGTTTGACTGCTCTGACTGCAGTGACTGCTCCGACTGCTGCGTCTGCTCTGACTTTGTATACATATATAGTCTTCCACCCTAACCTCCTATAACCAACCTTCCCGAAGCTTGATAGATAGATATTGGAATGGCATCTAGGTCTAGGTCCTAAGTCTGCTTTTATAGCTATAAATGAACTCCTAAACAGAAAAAATGGTATTAAACTCAATAGTTGATATCGTTTTTTGATAAATTGGGCAGCTTTTCCAAAAGCAAGTAAGTATAGAACACAATTGAACAAATTCTAGTAACTGTAGTGGTAAAGAAGCAAAATAATGAACAACTAATAACACATTGTGGTACAGATACAGAACTATAGGAAACTTGTACTTTATGTTAGAGTATGAGTTCGAAAATCGTAAATCTGCTTTAAGAGCTAGAAATGAACATCTAATCAGAAAAAATGGTGTTATACTCAATAGTTAATATCTAATGTGAAGTTCACAGCAGTTCATAACGTATGGGCCCAACTGCAGACACCTAATCAATGGTTATATACATTGACTGAAGAACAAATTATTGACTTCATTTGCAATAAAAGCCATATCAAAAGGACATTGCATGGTAGCGGTATTTTAACTTTAGTTGGGGGATGTCAAATGAACAGCAAGGAAGCTATACTTCAAACTAATATTAATGTTCTAACACAAAGCTATACAAAATCTTTCCAAATAGGAGTTGATCTCAACATCAGCAACAAATCAGTACCTTATGTCACCTCAATCCGAACTCACTCAAGGTGCGTGCTTACGACTGCTCCGACTGCTGCATATGCTCTGCCTGCGTTTTGATCTATTTCATTTTTAACCAAATAAAGTTTGACTGCTCTGACTGCAGTGACTGCTCCGACTGCTCCGACTGCTGCGTCTGCTCTGACTTTTGTATACATATATAGTCTTCCACCCTAACCTCCTTTACCCAACTTTCCCGAAGCTTGATAGATAGATATTGGATTAGCATCTAGGTCTAGGTCCTAAGTCTGCTTTTATAGCTATAAATGAACTCCTAAACAGAAAAAATGGTATTAAACTCAATTGTTGATATCGTTTTTTGATAAATTGGGCAGCTTTTCTAAAAGCAAGTAAATATAGAACACAATTGAACAAATTCTAGTAACTGTAGTGCTATAGAAGCAAAATATTGAAAAACTAATAACAAGTTTAGGTCCTAAGTCTGCTTTTATAGCTATGAATGAACTCCTAAACAGAAAAAATGGTATTATGCTCAATAGTTGATATCGTTTTTTGATAAATTGTGCAGCTTTTCTAAAAACAAATAAATATAGAACACAATTGAACAAATTCTAGTAACTGTAATGGTAAAGAAGCAATATAATGAAAAAGTAATAACACATTGTGGTACAGATACAGAACTATAGGAAACTTGTACTTTATGTTAGAGTATGAGTTCGAAAATCCTAAATCTGCTTTAAGAGCTAGAACTGAACACCTAATGAGAAAGAATGGTATTATACCCAATAGTTTATATATAATGTGAAATTCACAGCAGCTCATAACGTATGGACCCAACTGCAGACACCTAATCAATGGTTATATACATTGACTGAAGAACAAATTATTGACTTCATTTGCAATAAAAGCCATATCAAAAGGACATTGCATGGTAGCGGTATTTTAACTTTAGTTGGGGGATGTCAAATGAACAGCAAGGAAGCTATGTATACTTCAAACTAATATTAATGTTCTAACACAAAGCTATACAAAATCTTTCCAAATAGGAGTTGATCTCAACATCAGCAACAAATCAGTAAGAAAAGAAAATTTCGAGGAATTCAATTTTACCCTATTAATAAAATTTTATTTTGAACTATAGTAATAATTTTAATTTTATTAACATGAATTGGGGCTCGACCAGTAGAAGACCCATATATTATAATAGGACAATTATTAAGAATTCTATATTTCACATACTTCTTAATTAACCCCTTAATTACAAAAATATGAGATAATAAAATTAATTAGTTAATGAGCTTGAATAAGCATGTGTTTTGAAAACATAATATAGAATCAAAAAATTCTATTAACTTTACTAAAATTTATTCACTATAAATCAAAAATAAAAATTTTAAATATAATAAAAAAAAATAAATAATTTAATGATAAAGGCAAAATTTTTTTTCAAGCTAAATCTATTAATATATCATAACGAAATCGAGGTAAAGTCCCACGAATTCAAATAAATAAAAAAGAAATTACTACTAATTTTAAAAAATATACTAAATTAAAAACATCAGCCCCTAAAAAAATAATACAATATAACATACTTATAAATAAAATACTGGCATATTCAGCCAAAAAAATTAATGCAAATCCTCCTCTACTATATTCAACATTAAATCCAGAAACCAATTCTGACTCCCCCTCTGCAAAATCAAAAGGAGTACGATTAACTTCTGCTAATGTAGAAATAAACCAAACTAATCTCAAAGGATATAATAAAAAAATAAATCAAATATATTTCTGATAAATATTAAATAAAAATAAATTATAGCCACCAATTAAAAACACAAAACTTATCAATAATAAAGCCAATCTAACTTCATAAGAAATAATTTGAGCAACAGAACGTAATCCCCCCAATAAAGCATAATTCGAATTAGAAGATCATCCAGCAACCATAATAGTATAAACCCCTATTCTAATACAACATAAAAACAATAAAATACCTAAATTAAAAGAACAAATCTTAATTAATAATGGTATACACATTCAAACTAATAATGATAAAAATAAAGAAAAAATAGGAGATATATAATAAGAAAAAAAATTAATCACTAAAGAATTAACTTGTTCTTTTATAAATAATTTAATTGCATCTCTAAAAGGTTGAACTAACCCTATTAGCCCAATTTTATTGGGGCCTTTTCGTAATTGAATATATCCCAATACTTTACGCTCCAATAAAGTTAAAAAAGCAACTCTAACTATTACACAAATAATTATAATTAACCCAGTTAATAATATTATTAATATATCTAATAAAAACACTACTATTTGTAATAATATTACATTTTATAAACTCTAAATTTATTACATTAATCTGCCAAAATTGTAATTAATATTATTCAATTATAAAAATAATTTATTAAATACTTAATCCTTTCGTACTAAAGTATTTTAAAATTATAAAGATAGAAACCAACCTGGCTCACACCGGTTTGAACTCAAATCATGTAAAAATTTAAAAGTCGAACAGACTTTATTATTAAACTACTGCGCCTATAATAAATTTTAATTCAACATCGAGGTCGCAATCTTTTTTATCGATAAGAACTCTCTAAAAAAATTACGCTGTTATCCCTAAGGTAATTTAATTTAATAATCATTAATAATGGATCAAAAATTCATTAATTTATGTAACAAAAATATATATAAAAGTTTATTAAATTTTACTATCACCCCAATAAAATATTATAAATTATTATATTTTAATTTAACTATATAAATAAAATATTATAAATATAAAAACTTATAGGGTCTTCTCGTCTTATATATAAATTTTAGCTTTTTAACTAAAAAATAAAATTCAATTATAATTAAAATAAAAAAGTTTATATTTCATCAAACCATTCATACAAGCTTTCAATTAAAAAACTAATGATTATGCCCAACTGCAGACACCTAATCAATGATTATATACATTGACTGAAGAACAAATTATTGACTTCATCTGCAATAAAAGCCATAACAAAAGGACATTGCATGGTAGCGTTATTTTAACTTTAGTTGGGGGATGTCAAATGAACAGCAAGGAAGCTATACTTAAACTAACATCAATGTTCCATCACAAATCTATACAAAATCTTTCCAAACAGGAGTTGATCTCAACGTCAGCAACAAATCAGTACCTTATGTCACCTCAATCCGAACTCACTTAAGGTGAGTGCTCACGACTGCTGCATCTGCTCTGCCTGCATTTTGATCTATTTCATTTTTAACCAAATAAAGTTTGACTGCTCTGACTGCAGTGACTGCTCCGACTGCTGCGTCTGCTCTGACTTTGTATACATATATAGTCTTCCACCCTAACCTCCTATAACCAACCTTCCCGAAGCTTGATAGATAGATATTGGAATAGCATCTAGGTCTAGGTCCTAAGTCTTCTTTTATAGCTATAAATGAACCCCTAAACAGAAAAAATGGTATTAAACTCAATAGTTGATATCGTTTTTTGATAAATTGTGCAGCTTTTCTAAAAGCAAGTAAATATAGAACACAATTGAACAAATTCTAGTAACTGTAGTGGTATAGAAGCAATATAATGAAAAACTAATACCAAATTGTGGTACAGATACAGAACTATAGGAAACTTGTACTTTATGTTAGAGTATGAGTTCGAAAATCCTAAATCTGCTTTAAGAGCTAGAAATGAACACCTAATCAGAAAGAATGGTATTATACTCAATAGTTAATATATAATGTGAAATTCGCAGCAGTTCATAACGTATGGACCCAACTGCAGACACCTAATCAATGGTTATATACATTGACTGAAGAACAAATTATTGACTTCATCTGCAATAAAAGCCATAACAAAAGGACATTGCATGGTAACGTTATTTTAACTTTAGTTGGGGGATGTCAAATGAACAGCAAGGAAGCTATACTTAAACTAACATCAATGTTCCATCACAAATCTATACAAAATCTTTCCAAACAGGAGTTGATCTCAACGTCAGCAACAAATCAGTACCTTATGTCACCTCAATCCGAACTCACTCAAGGTGAGTGCTCACGACTGCTCCGACTGCTGCATCTGCTCTGCCTGCATTTTGATCTATTTCATTTTTAACCAAATAAAGTTTGACTGCTCTGACTGCAGTGACTGCTCCGACTGCTGCGTCTGCTCTGACTTTGTATACATATATAGTCTTCCACCCTAACCTCCTATAACCAACCTTCCCGAAGCTTGATAGATAGATATTGGAATAGCATCTAGGTCTAGGTCCTAAGTCTGCTTTTATAGCTATAAATGAACTCCTAAACAGAAAAAATGGTATTATACTCAATAGTTGATATCGTTTTTTGATAAATTGTGCAGCTTTTCTAAAAACAAATAAATATAGAACACAATTGAACAAATTCTAGTAACTGTAGTTGTAAAGAAGCAATATAATGAAAAACTAATACCACATTGTGGTACAGATACAGAACTATAGGAAACTTGTACTTTATGTTAGAGTATGAGTTCGAAAATCCTAAATCTGCTTTAAGAGCTAGAAATGAACACCTAATCAGAAAGAATGGTATTATACTCAATAGTTAATATATAATGTGAAATTCGCAGCAGTTCATAACGTATGGACCCAACTGCAGACACCTAATCAATGGTTATATACATTGACTGAAGAACAAATTATTGACTTCATCTGCAATAAAAGCCATAACAAAAGGACATTGCATGGTAACGTTATTTTAACTTTAGTTGGGGGATGTCAAATGAACAGCAAGGAAGCTATACTTAAACTAACATCAATGTTCCATCACAAATCTATACAAAATCTTTCCAAACAGGAGTTGATCTCAACGTCAGCAACAAATCAGTACCTTATGTCACCTCAATCCGAACTCACTCAAGGTGAGTGCTCACGACTGCTCCGACTGCTGCATCTGCTCTGCCTGCGTTTTGATCTATTTCATTTTTAACCAAATAAAGTTTGACTGCTCTGACTGCAGTGACTGCTCCGACTGCTGCGTCTGCTCTGACTTTGTATACATATATAGTCTTCCACCCTAACCTCCTATAACCAACCTTCCCGAAGCTTGATAGATAGATATTGGAATGGCATCTAGGTCTAGGTCCTAAGTCTGCTTTTATAGCTATAAATGAACTCCTAAACAGAAAAAATGGTATTAAACTCAATAGTTGATATCGTTTTTTGATAAATTGGGCAGCTTTTCCAAAAGCAAGTAAGTATAGAACACAATTGAACAAATTCTAGTAACTGTAGTGGTAAAGAAGCAAAATAATGAACAACTAATAACACATTGTGGTACAGATACAGAACTATAGGAAACTTGTACTTTATGTTAGAGTATGAGTTCGAAAATCGTAAATCTGCTTTAAGAGCTAGAAATGAACATCTAATCAGAAAAAATGGTGTTATACTCAATAGTTAATATCTAATGTGAAGTTCACAGCAGTTCATAACGTATGGGCCCAACTGCAGACACCTAATCAATGGTTATATACATTGACTGAAGAACAAATTATTGACTTCATTTGCAATAAAAGCCATATCAAAAGGACATTGCATGGTAGCGGTATTTTAACTTTAGTTGGGGGATGTCAAATGAACAGCAAGGAAGCTATACTTCAAACTAATATTAATGTTCTAACACAAAGCTATACAAAATCTTTCCAAATAGGAGTTGATCTCAACATCAGCAACAAATCAGTACCTTATGTCACCTCAATCCGAACTCACTCAAGGTGCGTGCTTACGACTGCTCCGACTGCTGCATATGCTCTGCCTGCGTTTTGATCTATTTCATTTTTAACCAAATAAAGTTTGACTGCTCTGACTGCAGTGACTGCTCCGACTGCTCCGACTGCTCCGACTGCTCCGACTGCTGCGTCTGCTCTGACTTTTGTATACATATATAGTCTTCCACCCTAACCTCCTTTACCCAACTTTCCCGAAGCTTGATAGATAGATATTGGATTAGCATCTAGGTCTAGGTCCTAAGTCTGCTTTTATAGCTATAAATGAACTCCTAAACAGAAAAAATGGTATTAAACTCAATTGTTGATATCGTTTTTTGATAAATTGGGCAGCTTTTCTAAAAGCAAGTAAATATAGAACACAATTGAACAAATTCTAGTAACTGTAGTGCTATAGAAGCAAAATATTGAAAAACTAATAACAAGTTTAGGTCCTAAGTCTGCTTTTATAGCTATGAATGAACTCCTAAACAGAAAAAATGGTATTATGCTCAATAGTTGATATCGTTTTTTGATAAATTGTGCAGCTTTTCTAAAAACAAATAAATATAGAACACAATTGAACAAATTCTAGTAATTGTAATGGTAAAGAAGCAATATAATGAAAAAGTAATAACACATTGTGGTACAGATACAGAACTATAGGAAACTTGTACTTTATGTTAGAGTATGAGTTCGAAAATCCTAAATCTGCTTTAAGAGCTAGAACTGAACACCTAATGAGAAAGAATGGTATTATACTCAATAGTTTATATATAATGTGAAATTCACAGCAGCTCATAACGTATGGACCCAACTGCAGACACCTAATCAATGGTTATATACATTGACTGAAGAACAAATTATTGACTTCATTTGCAATAAAAGCCATATCAAAAGGACATTGCATGGTAGCGGTATTTTAACTTTAGTTGGGGGATGTCAAATGAACAGCAAGGAAGCTATGTATACTTCAAACTAATATTAATGTTCTAACACAAAGCTATACAAAATCTTTCCAAATAGGAGTTGATCTCAACATCAGCAACAAATCAGTAAGAAAAGAAAATTTCGAGGAATTCAATTTTACCCTATTAATAAAATTTTATTTTGAACTATAGTAATAATTTTAATTTTATTAACATGAATTGGGGCTCGACCAGTAGAAGACCCATATATTATAATAGGACAATTATTAAGAATTCTATATTTCACATACTTCTTAATTAACCCCTTAATTACAAAAATATGAGATAATAAAATTAATTAGTTAATGAGCTTGAATAAGCATGTGTTTTGAAAACATAATATAGAATCAAAAAATTCTATTAACTTTACTAAAATTTATTCACTATAAATCAAAAATAAAAATTTTAAATATAATAAAAAAAAATAAATAATTTAATGATAAAGGCAAAATTTTTTTTCAAGCTAAATCTATTAATATATCATAACGAAATCGAGGTAAAGTCCCACGAATTCAAATAAATAAAAAAGAAATTACTACTAATTTTAAAAAATATACTAAATTAAAAACATCAGCCCCTAAAAAAATAATACAATATAACATACTTATAAATAAAATACTGGCATATTCAGCCAAAAAAATTAATGCAAACCCTCCTCTACTATATTCAACATTAAATCCAGAAACCAATTCTGACTCCCCCTCTGCAAAATCAAAAGGAGTACGATTAACTTCTGCTAATGTAGAAATAAACCAAACTAATCTCAAAGGATATAATAAAAAAATAAATCAAATATATTTCTGATAAATATTAAATAAAAATAAATTATAGCCACCAATTAAAAACACAAAACTTATCAATAATAAAGCCAATCTAACTTCATAAGAAATAATTTGAGCAACAGAACGTAATCCCCCCAATAAAGCATAATTCGAATTAGAAGATCATCCAGCAACCATAATAGTATAAACCCCTATTCTAATACAACATAAAAACAATAAAATACCTAAATTAAAAGAACAAATCTTAATTAATAATGGTATACACATTCAAACTAATAATGATAAAAATAAAGAAAAAATAGGAGATATATAATAAGAAAAAAAATTAATCACTAAAGAATTAACTTGTTCTTTTATAAATAATTTAATTGCATCTCTAAAAGGTTGAACTAACCCTATTAGCCCAATTTTATTGGGGCCTTTTCGTAATTGAATATATCCCAATACTTTACGCTCCAATAAAGTTAAAAAAGCAACTCTAACTATTACACAAATAATTATAATTAACCCAGTTAATAATATTATTAATATATCTAATAAAAACACTACTATTTGTAATAATATTACATTTTATAAACTCTAAATTTATTACATTAATCTGCCAAAATTGTAATTAATATTATTCAATTATAAAAATAATTTATTAAATACTTAATCCTTTCGTACTAAAGTATTTTAAAATTATAAAGATAGAAACCAACCTGGCTCACACCGGTTTGAACTCAAATCATGTAAAAATTTAAAAGTCGAACAGACTTTATTATTAAACTACTGCGCCTATAATAAATTTTAATTCAACATCGAGGTCACAATCTTTTTTATCGATAAGAACTCTCTAAAAAAATTACGCTGTTATCCCTAAGGTAATTTAATTTAATAATCATTAATAATGGATCAAAAATTCATTAATTTATGTAACAAAAATATATATAAAAGTTTATTAAATTTTACTATCACCCCAATAAAATATTATAAATTATTATATTTTAATTTAACTATATAAATAAAATATTATAAATATAAAAATTTATAGGGTCTTCTCGTCTTATATATAAATTTTAGCTTTTTAACTAAAAAATAAAATTCAATTATAATTAAAATAAAAAAGTTTATATTTCATCAAACCATTCATACAAGCTTTCAATTAAAAAACTAATGATTATGCCCAACTGCAGACACCTAATCAATGATTATATACATTGACTGAAGAACAAATTATTGACTTCATCTGCAATAAAAGCCATAACAAAAGGACATTGCATGGTAGCGTTATTTTAACTTTAGTTGGGGGATGTCAAATGAACAGCAAGGAAGCTATACTTAAACTAACATCAATGTTCCATCACAAATCTATACAAAATCTTTCCAAACAGGAGTTGATCTCAACGTCAGCAACAAATCAGTACCTTATGTCACCTCAATCCGAACTCACTCAAGGTGAGTGCTCACGACTGCTGCATCTGCTCTGCCTGCATTTTGATCTATTTCATTTTTAACCAAATAAAGTTTGACTGCTCTGACTGCAGTGACTGCTCCGACTGCTGCGTCTGCTCTGACTTTGTATACATATATAGTCTTCCACCCTAACCTCCTATAACCAACCTTCCCGAAGCTTGATAGATAGATATTGGAATAGCATCTAGGTCTAGGTCCTAAGTCTTCTTTTATAGCTATAAATGAACTCCTAAACAGAAAAAATGGTATTAAACTCAATAGTTGATATCGTTTTTTGATAAATTGTGCAGCTTTTCTAAAAGCAAGTAAATATAGAACACAATTGAACAAATTCTAGTAACTGTAGTGGTATAGAAGCAATATAATGAAAAACTAATACCAAATTGTGGTACAGATACAGAACTATAGGAAACTTGTACTTTATGTTAGAGTATGAGTTCGAAAATCCTAAATCTGCTTTAAGAGCTTGAAATGAACACCTAATCAGAAAGAATGGTATTATACTCAATAGTTAATATATAATGTGAAATTCGCAGCAGTTCATAACGTATGGACCCAACTGCAGACACCTAATCAATGGTTATATACATTGACTGAAGAACAAATTATTGACTTCATCTGCAATAAAAGCCATAACAAAAGGACATTGCATGGTAGCCTTATTTTAACTTTAGTTGGGGGATGTCAAATGAACAGCAAGGAAGCTATACTTAAACTAACATCAATGTTCCATCACAAATCTATACAAAATCTTTCCAAACAGGAGTTGATCTCAACGTCAGCAACAAATCAGTACCTTATGTCACCTCAATCCGAACTCACTCAAGGTGAGTGCTCACAACTGCTCCGACTGCTGCATCTGCTCTGCCTGCGTTTTGATCTATTTCATTTTTAACCAAATAAAGTTTGACTGCTCTGACTGCAGTGACTGCTCCGACTGCTGCGTCTGCTCTGACTTTATATACATATATAGTCTTCCACCCTAACCTCCTATAACCAACCTTCCCGAAGCTTGATAGATAGATATTGGAATGGCATCTAGGTCTAGGTCCTAAGTCTGCTTTTATAGCTATAAATGAACTCCTAAACAGAAAAAATGGTATGATACTCAATAGTTGATATCGTTTTTTGATAAATTGTGCAGCTTTTCTAAAAACAAATAAATATAGAACACAATTGAACAAATTCTAGTAACTGTAGTGGTAAAGAAGCAATATAATGAAAAACTAATACCAAATTGTGGTACAGATACAGAACTATAGGAAACTTGTACTCTATGTTAGAGTATGAGTTCGAAAATCCTAAATCTGCTTTAAGAGCTAGAAATGAACACCTAATCAGAAAGAATGGTATTATACTCAATAGTTAATATATAATGTGAAATTCGCAGCAGTTCATAACGTATGGACCCAACTGCAGACACCTAATCAATGGTTATATACATTGACTGAAGAACAAATTATTGACTTCATCTGCAATAAAAGCCATAACAAAAGGACATTGCATGGTAACGTTATTTTAACTTTAGTTGGGGGATGTCAAATGAACAGCAAGGAAGCTATACTTAAACTAACATCAATGTTCCATCACAAATCTATACAAAATCTTTCCAAACAGGAGTTGATCTCAACGTCAGCAACAAATCAGTACCTTATGTCACCTCAATCCGAACTCACTCAAGGTGAGTGCTCACGACTGCTCCGACTGCTGCATCTGCTCTGCCTGCGTTTTGATCTATTTCATTTTTAACCAAATAAAGTTTGACTGCTCTGACTGCAGTGACTGCTCCGACTGCTGCGTCTGCTCTGACTTTGTATACATATATAGTCTTCCACCCTAACCTCCTATAACCAACCTTCCCGAAGCTTGATAGATAGATATTGGAATGGCATCTAGGTCTAGGTCCTAAGTCTGCTTTTATAGCTATAAATGAACTCCTAAACAGAAAAAATGGTATTATACTCAATAGTTGATATCGTTTTTTGATAAATTGTGCAGCTTTTCTAAAAACAAATAAATATAGAACACAATTGAACAAATTCTAGTAACTGTAGTGGTAAAGAAGCAATATAATGAAAAACTAATACCACATTGTGGTACAGATACAGAACTATAGGAAACTTGTACTTTATGTTAGAGTATGAGTTCGAAAATCCTAAATCTGCTTTAAGAGCTAGAAATGAACACTTAATCAGAAAGAATGGTATTATACTCAATAGTTAATATATAATGTGAAATTCGCAGCAGTTCATAACGTATGGACCCAACTGCAGACACCTAATCAATGGTTATATACATTGACTGAAGAACAAATTATTGACTTCATCTGCAATAAAAGCCATAACAAAAGGACTTTGCATGGTAGCGGTATTTTAACTTTAGTTGGGGGATGTCAAATGAACAGCAAGGAAGCTATACTTAAACTAACATCAATGTTCCATCACAAATCTATACAAAATCTTTCCAAACAGGAGTGTATCTCAACATCAGCAACAAATCAGTACCTTATGTCACCTCAATCCGAACTCACTCAAGGTGAGTGCTCACGACTGCTCTGACTGCTGCATCTGCTCTGCTTGCGATTTTGATCTATTTCATTTTTAACCAAATAAAGTTTGACTGCTCTGACTGCAGTGACTGCTCCGACTGCTGCGTCTGCTCCGACTTTTGTATATATAGTCCCCCACCCTAACCTCCTATACCCCACTTTCCCGAAGCTTGATAGATAGATATTGGATTAGCATCTAGGTCTAGGTCCTAAGTCTGCTTTTATAGCTATAAATGAACTCCTAAACAGAAAAAATGGTATTAAACTCAATAGTTGATATCGTTTTTTGATAAATTGTGCAGCTTTTCCAAAAGCAAGTAAATATAGAACACAATTGAACAAATTCTAGTAACTGTAGTGGTATAGAAGCAAAATAATGAAAAACTAATAACAAATTGTGGTATATTCTATACAGAGCTATAGAAAACTTGTAGTTTGTGTTAGAGTATAAGTTTGAAAATTCTAACTCTGCTTTAAGAGCTAGAACTGAACACCTAATCAGAAAAAATGGTATTATACTCAATAGTTCTGAAATTCACAGCAGTTCATAACGTATGGGCCCAACTGCAGTCACCTAATCAATGGGTATATACATTGACTGAAGAACAAATTATTGACTTCATTTGCAATAAAAGCCATAACAAAAGGACATTGCATGGTAGCGGTATTTTAACTTTAGTTGGGGGATGTCAAATGAACAGCAAGTAAGCTATACTTAAACTAACATCAATGTTCTATCACAAATCTATACAAAATCTTTCCAAACAGGATTTGATCTCAACATCAGAAACAAATCAGTACCTTATGTCACCTCAATCCGAACTCACTCAAGGTGAGTGCTCACGACTGCTCTGACTGCTGCATCTGCTCTGCCTGCGTATTGATCTATTTCATTTTTAACCAAATAAAGTTTGACTGCTCTGACTGCAGTGACTGCTCCGACTGCTGCGTCTGCTCTGACTTTTGTATATATAGTCCCCCACCCTAACCTCCTATACCCAACCTTCCCGAAGCTTGATAGATAGATATTGGAATAGCATCTAGGTCTAGGTCCTAAGTCTGCTTATAAAAGCAGACTTAACTATAAAGCTATAAAGCTATAAATGAACTCCTAAACAGAAAAAATGGTATTATACTCAATAGTTGATATCGTTTTTTGTTAAATTGTACAGCTTTTTTAAAAACAAAATAAATATAGAACACAATTGAACAAATTCTAGTAACTGTAGTGGTAAAGAAGCAATATAATGGAAAAGTAATAACACATTGTCGTACAGATACAGAACTATAGGAAACTTTTACTTTATGTTAGAGTATGAGTTCGAAAATCCTAATTCTGCTTTAAGAGCTAGAACTGAACACCTAATCAGAAAGAATGGTATTATACTCAATAGTTTATATATAATGTGAAATTCACAGCAGCTCATAACGTATGGACCCAACTGCAGACACCTAATCAATGGTTATATACATTGACTGAAGAACAAATTATTGACTTCATCTGCAATAAAAGCCATAACAAAAGGACATTGCATGGTAGCGTTATTTTAACTTTAGTTGGGGGATGTCAAATGAACAGCAAGGAAGCTATACTTAAACTAACATCAATGTTCCATCATAAATCTATACAAAATCTTTCCAAACAGGAGTTGATCTCAACGTCAGCAACAAATCAGTACCTTATGTCACCTCAATCTGAACTCACTCAAGGTGAGTGCTCACGACTGCTCCGACTGCTGCATCTGCTCTGCCTGCGTTTTGATCTATTTCATTTTTTGACTGCTCCGACTGCTGCGTCTGCTCCGACTTTTGTATATATAGTCCCCCACCCTAACCTCCTATACCCAACCTTCCCGAAGCTTGATAGATAGATATTGGAATAGCATCTAGGTCTAGGTCTTAAGTCTGCTTATAAAAGCAGACTTAACTATAAAGCTATAAAGCTATAAATGAACTCCTAAACAGAAAAAATGGTATTATACTCAATAGTTGATATCGTTTTTTGTTAAATTATACAGCTTTTTTAAAAACAAATAAATATAGAACACAATTGAACAAATTCTAGTAACTGTAGTGGTAAAGAAGCAATATAATGGAAAAGTAATAACACATTGTCGTACAGATACAGAACTATAGGAAACTTTTACTTTATGTTAGAGTATGAGTTCGAAAATCCTAATTCTGCTTTAAGAGCTAGAACTGAACACCTAATCAGAAAGAATGGTATTATACTCAATAGTTTATATATAATGTGAAATTCACAGCAGCTCATAACGTATGGACCCAACTGCAGACACCTAATCAATGGTTATATACATTGACTGAAGAACAAATTATTGACTTCATCTGCAATAAAAGCCATAACAAAAGGACATTGCATGGTAGCGTTATTTTAACTTTAGTTGGGGGATGTCAAATGAACAGCAAGGAAGCTATACTTAAACTAACATCAATGTTCCATCACAAATCTATACAAAATCTTTCCAAACAGGAGTTGATCTCAACATCAGCAACAAATCAGTACCTTATGTCACCTCAATCCGAACTCACTCAAGGTGAGTGCTCACGACTGCTCCGACTGCTGCTTCTGCTCTGCCTGCATTTTGATCTATTTCGTTTTTAACCAAATAAAGTTTGACTGCTCTGACTGCAGTGACTGCTCCGACTGCTGCGTCTGCTCCGACTTTTGTATATATAGTCCCCCACCCTAACCTCCTATACCCAACTTTCACGAAGCTTGATAGATAGATATTGGATTAGCATCTAGGTCTAGGTCCTAAGTCTGCTTTTATAGCTATAAATGAACTCCTAAACAGAAAAAATGGTATTAAACTCAATAGTTGATATCGTTTTTTGATAAATTGTGCAGCTTTTTTAAAAGCAAGTAAATATAGAACACAATTGAACAAATTCTAGTAACTGTAGTGGTATAGAAGCAAAATAATGAAAAACTAATAACAAATTGTGGTACAGATACAGAACTATAGGAAACTTGTACTTTATGTTAGAGTATGAGTTCGAAAATCCTAAATCTGCTTTAAGAGCTAGAAATGAACACCTAATCAGAAAGAATGGTATTATACTCAATAGTTAATATATAATGTGAAATTCGCAGCAGTTCATAACGTATGGACCCAACTGCAGACACGTAATCAATGGTTATATACATTGACTGAAGAACAAATTATTGACTTCATCTGCAATAAAAGCCATAACAAAAGGACATTGCATGGTAGCGTTATTTTAACTTTAGTTGGGGGATGTCAAATGAACAGCAAGGAAGCTATACTTAAACTAACATCAATGTTCCATCACAAATCTATACAAAATCTTTCCAAACAGGAGTTTATCTCAACGTCAGCAACAAATCAGTACCTTATGTCACCTCAATCCGAACTCACTCAAGGTGAGTGCTAACGATTGCTCCGACTGCTGCATCTGCTCTGCCTGCGTTTTGATCTATTTCATTTTTAACCAAATAAAGTTTGACTGCTCTGACTGCAGTGACTGCTCCGACTGCTGCGTCTGCTCCGACATTTGTATATATAGTCCCCCACCCTAACCTCATATACCCAACTTTCCCGAAGCTTGATAGATAGATATTGGATTAGCATCTAGGTCTAGGTCCTAAGTCTGCTTTTATAGCTATAAATGATCTCCTAAACAGAAAAAATGGTATTAAACTCAATAGTTGATATCGTTTTTTGATAAATTGTGCAGCTTTTCTAAAAGCAAGTAAATATAGAACACAATTGAACAAATTCTAGTAACTGTAGTGGTATAGAAGCAAAATAATGAAAAACTAATAACAAATTGTGGTACAGATGCAGAACTATAGGAAACTTGTAGTTTATATTAGAGTATGAGTTCGAAAATCCTAAATCTGCTTTAAGAGCTAGAACTGAACACCTAATCAGAAAGAATGGTATTATACTCAATAGTTAATATATAATGTGAAATTCACAGCAGCTCATAACGTATGGACCCAACTGCAGACACCTTATCAATGGTTATATACATTGACTGAAGAACAAATTATTGACTTCATCTGCAATAAAAGCCATAACAAAAGGACATTGCATGGTAGCGTTATTTTAACTTTAGTTGGGGGATGTCAAATGAACAGCAAGGAAGCTATACTTAAACTAACATCAATGTTCCATCACAAATCTATACAAAATCTTTCCAAACAGGAGTTTATCTCAACGTCAGCAACAAATCAGTACCTTATGTCACCTCAATCCGAACTCACTCAAGGTGAGTGCTCACGACTGCTCCGAATGCTGCATCTGCTCTGTCTGCGTTTTGATCTATTTCATTTTCAACCAAATAAAGTTTGACTGCTCTGACTGCAGCGACTGCTCCGACTGCTGCGTCTGCTCTGACTTTGTATACATATATAGTCTTCCACCCTAACCTCCTATAACCAACCTTTCCGAAGCTTGATAGATAGATATTGGAATAGCATCTAGGTCTAGGTCCTAAGTCTGCTTTTATAGCTATAAATGAACTCCTAAACAGAAAAAATGGTATTATACTCAATAGTTGATATCGTTTTTTGATAAATTGTGTAGCTTTTCTAAAAACCAATAAATATAGAACACAATTGAACAAATTCTAGTAACTGTAGTGGTAAAGAAGCAATATAATGAAAAACTAATACCACTTTGTGGTACAGATACAGAACTATAGGAAACTTGTACTTTATGTTAGAGTATGAGTTCGAAAATCCTAAATCTGCTTTAAGAGCTAGAACTGAACACCTAATTAGAAAGAATGGTATTATACTCAATAGTTTATATATAATGTGAAATTCACAGCAGCTCATAACGTATGACCCAACTGCAGACACCTAATCAATGGTTATATACATTGACTGAAAAACAAATTATTGACTTCATTTGCAATAAAAGCCATAACAAAAGGACATTGCATGGTAGCGTTATTTTAACTTTAGTTGGGGGATGTCAAATGAACAGCAAGGAAGCTACACTTAAACTAACATCAATGTTCCATCACAAATCTATACAAAATCTTTCCAAACAGGAGTTGATCTCAACATCAGCAACAAATCAGTACCTTATGTCACCTCAATCCGAACTCACTCAAGGTGAGTGCTCACGACTGCTCCGACTGCTGCGTCTGCTCCGACTTTTGTATATATAGTCCCCCACCCTAACCTCCTATACCCAACTTTCCCGAAGCTTGATAGCTAGATATTGGATTAGCATCTAGGTCTAGGTCCTAAGTCTGCTTTTATAGCTATAAATGAACTAAACAGAAAAAATGGTATTAAACTCAATAGTTGATATCGTTTTTTGATAAATTGTGCAGCTTTTCTAAAAGCAAGTAAATATAGAACACAATTGAACAAATTCTAGTAACTGTAGTGGTATAGAAACAAAATAATGAAAAACTATTAACAAATAGTGGTATATTCTATACAGAGCTATAGAAAACTTATAGTTTGTGTTAGAGTATAAGTTTGAAAATTCTAACTCTGCTTTAAGGGCTAGAACTGAACACCTAATCAGAAAGAATGGTATTATACTCAATAGTTTATATATAATGTGAAATTCACAGCAGTTCATAACGTATGGGCCCAACTGCAGACACCTAATCAATGGTTATATACATTGACTGAAGAACAAATTATTGACTTCATTTGCAATAAAAGCCATAACAAAAGGACATTGAATGGTAGCGGTATTTTAACTTTAGTTTGGGGATGTCAAATGAACAGCAAGGAAGCTATACTTAAACTAACATCAATGTTCTATCACAAATCTATACAAAATCTTTCCAAACAGGAGTTGATCTCAACATCAGCAACAAATCAGTACCTTATGTCACCTCAATCCGAACTCACTCAAGGTGAGTGCTCACGACTGATCCGACTGCTGCATCTGCTCTGACTGCGTTTTGATCTATTTCATTTTTAACCAAATAAAATTTGACTGCTCTGACTGCAGTGACTGCTCCGACTGCTGCGTCTGCTCTGACTTTGTATACATATATAGTCTTCCACCCTAACCTCCTATACCCAACCTTCCCGAAGCTTGATAGATAGATATTGGAATAGCATCTAGGTCTAGGTCCTAAGTCTGCTTTTATAGCTATAAATGAACTAAACAGAAAAAATGGTATTATACTCAATAGTTGATATCGTTTTTTGATAAATTGTGCAGCTTTTCTAAAAACAAATAAATATAGAACACAATTGAACAAATTCTAGTAACTGTAGTGGTAAAGAAGCAATATAATGAAAAACTAATAACACATTGTGGTACAGATGCAGAACTATAGGAAACTTGTAGTTTATATTAGAGTATGAGTTCGAAAATCCTAAATCTGCTTTAAGAGCTAGAACTGAACACCTAATCAGAAAGAATGGTATTATACTCAATAGTTAATATATAATGTGAAATTCACAGCAGCTCATAACGTATGGACCCAACTGCAGACACCTTATCAATGGTTATATACATTGACTGAAGAACAAATTATTGACTTCATCTGCAATAAAAGCCATAACAAAAGGACTTTGCATGGTAGCGGTATTTTAACTTTAGTTGGGGGATGTCAAATGAACAGCAAGGAAGCTATACTTAAACTAACATCAATGTTCCATCACAAATCTATACAAAATCTTTCCAAACAGGAGTGTATCTCAACATCAGCAACAAATCAGTACCTTATGTCACCTCAATCCGAACTCACTCAAGGTGAGTGCTCACGACTGCTCTGACTGCTGCATCTGCTCTGCTTGCGATTTTGATCTATTTCATTTTTAACCAAATAAAGTTTGACTGTTCTGACTGCAGTGACTGCTCCGACTGCTGCGTCTGCTCCGACTTTTGTATATATAGTCCCCCACCCTAACCTCCTATACCCCACTTTCCCGAAGCTTGATAGATAGATATTGGATTAGCATCTAGGTCTAGGTCCTAAGTCTGCTTTTATAGCTATAAATGAACTCCTAAACAGAAAAAATGGTATTAAACTCAATAGTTGATATCGTTTTTTGATAAATTGTGCAGCTTTTCCAAAAGCAAGTAAATATAGAACACAATTGAACAAATTCTAGTAACTGTAGTGGTATAGAAGCAAAATAATGAAAAACTAATAACAAATTGTGGTATATTCTATACAGAGCTATAGAAAACTTGTAGTTTGTGTTAGAGTATAAGTTTGAAAATTCTAACTCTGCTTTAAGAGCTAGAACTGAACACCTAATCAGAAAAAATGGTATTATACTCAATAGTTCTGAAATTCACAGCAGTTCATAACGTATGGGCCCAACTGCAGTCACCTAATCAATGGGTATATACATTGACTGAAGAACAAATTATTGACTTCATTTGCAATAAAAGCCATAACAAAAGGACATTGCATGGTAGCGGTATTTTAACTTTAGTTGGGGGATGTCAAATGAACAGCAAGGAAGCTATACTTCAAACTAACATCAATATTTTATCAAAAAGCTATACAAAATCTTTCCAAACAGGAGTTGATCTAAACATCAGCAACAAATCAGTACCTTGTCACCTCAATCCGAACTCACTCAAGGTGAGTGCTCACGACTGCTCCGACTGCTGCATCTGCTCTGCCTGCGTATTGATCTATTTCATTTTTAACCAAATAAAGTTTGACTGCTCTGACTGCAGTGACTGCTCCGACTGCTGCGTCTGCTCTGACTTTGTATACATATATAGTCTTCCACCCTAACCTCCTATAACCAACCTTCCCGAAGCTTGATAGATAGATATTGGAATGGCATCTAGGTCTAGGTCCTAAGTCTGCTTTTATAGCTATAAATGAACTCCTAAACAGAAAAAATGGTATTATACTCAATAGTTGATATCGTTTTTTGATAAATTGTGCAGCTTTTCTAAAAACAAATAAATATAGAACACAATTGAACAAATTCTAGTAACTGTAGTTGTAAAGAAGCAATATAATGAAAAACTAATACCACATTGTGGTACAGATACAGAACTATAGGAAACTTGTACTTTATGTTAGAGTATGAGTTCGAAAATCCTAAATCTGCTTTAAGAGCTAGAAATGAACACCTAATCAGAAAGAATGGTATTATACTCAATAGTTAATATATAATGTGAAATTCGCAGCAGTTCATAACGTATGGACCCAACTGCAGACACCTAATCAATGGTTATATACATTGACTGAAGAACAAATTATTGACTTCATCTGCAATAAAAGCCATAACAAAAGGACATTGCATGGTAACGTTATTTTAACTTTAGTTGGGGGATGTCAAATGAACAGCAAGGAAGCTATACTTAAACTAACATCAATGTTCCATCACAAATCTATACAAAATCTTTCCAAACAGGAGTTGATCTCAACGTCAGCAACAAATCAGTACCTTATGTCACCTCAATCCGAACTCACTCAAGGTGCGTGCTTACGACTGCTCCGACTGCTGCATATGCTCTGCCTGCGTTTTGATCTATTTCATTTTTAACCAAATAAAGTTTGACTGCTCTGACTGCAGTGACTGCTCCGACTGCTCCGACTGCTGCGTCTGCTCTGACTTTTGTATACATATATAGTCTTCCACCCTAACCTCCTTTACCCAACCTTCCCGAAGCTTGATAGATAGATATTGGATTAGCATCTAGGTCTAGGTCCTAAGTCTGCTTTTATAGCTATAAATGAACTCCTAAACAGAAAAAATGGTATTAAACTCAATTGTTGATATCGTTTTTTGATAAATTGGGCAGCTTTTCTAAAAGCAAGTAAATATAGAACACAATTGAACAAATTCTAGTAACTGTAGTGCTATAGAAGCAAAATATTGAAAAACTAATAACAAGTTTAGGTCCTAAGTCTGCTTTTATAGCTATGAATGAACTCCTAAACAGAAAAAATGGTATTATGCTCAATAGTTGATATCGTTTTTTGATAAATTGTGCAGCTTTTCTAAAAACAAATAAATATAGAACACAATTGAACAAATTCTAGTAACTGTAATGGTAAAGAAGCAATATAATGAAAAAGTAATAACACATTGTGGTACAGATACAGAACTATAGGAAACTTGTCCTTTATGTTAGAGTATGAGTTCGAAAATCCTAAATCTGCTTTAAGAGCTAGAACTGAACACCTAATGAGAAAGAATGGTATTATACTCAATAGTTTATATATAATGTGAAATTCACAGCAGCTCATAACGTATGGACCCAACTGCAGACACCTAATCAATGGTTATATACATTGACTGAAGAACAAATTATTGACTTCATTTGCAATAAAAGCCATATCAAAAGGACATTGCATGGTAGCGGTATTTTAACTTTAGTTGGGGGATGTCAAATGAACAGCAAGGAAGCTATGTATACTTCAAACTAATATTAATGTTCTAACACAAAGCTATACAAAATCTTTCCAAATAGGAGTTGATCTCAACATCAGCAACAAATCAGTAAGAAAAGAAAATTTCGAGGAATTCAATTTTACCCTATTAATAAAATTTTATTTTGAACTATAGTAATAATTTTAATTTTATTAACATGAATTGGGGCTCGACCAGTAGAAGACCCATATATTATAATAGGACAATTATTAAGAATTCTATATTTCACATACTTCTTAATTAACCCCTTAATTACAAAAATATGAGATAATAAAATTAATTAGTTAATGAGCTTGAATAAGCATGTGTTTTGAAAACATAATATAGAATCAAAAAATTCTATTAACTTTACTAAAATTTATTCACTATAAATCAAAAATAAAAATTTTAAATATAATAAAAAAAAATAAATAATTTAATGATAAAGGCAAAATTTTTTTTCAAGCTAAATCTATTAATATATCATAACGAAATCGAGGTAAAGTCCCACGAATTCAAATAAATAAAAAAGAAATTACTACTAATTTTAAAAAATATACTAAATTAAAAACATCAGCCCCTAAAAAAATAATACAATATAACATACTTATAAATAAAATATTGGCATATTCAGCCAAAAAAATTAATGCAAATCCTCCTCTACTATATTCAACATTAAATCCAGAAACCAATTCTGACTCCCCCTCTGCAAAATCAAAAGGAGTACGATTAACTTCTGCTAATGTAGAAATAAACCAAACTAATCTCAAAGGATATAATAAAAAAATAAATCAAATATATTTCTGATAAATATTAAATAAAAATAAATTATAGCCACCAATTAAAAACACAAAACTTATCAATAATAAAGCCAATCTAACTTCATAAGAAATAATTTGAGCAACAGAACGTAATCCCCCCAATAAAGCATAATTCGAATTAGAAGATCATCCAGCAACCATAATAGTATAAACCCCTATTCTAATACAACATAAAAACAATAAAATACCTAAATTAAAAGAACAAATCTTAATTAATAATGGTATACACATTCAAACTAATAATGATAAAAATAAAGAAAAAATAGGAGATATATAATAAGAAAAAAAATTAATCACTAAAGAATTAACTTGTTCTTTTATAAATAATTTAATTGCATCTCTAAAAGGTTGAACTAACCCTATTAGCCCAATTTTATTGGGGCCTTTTCGTAATTGAATATATCCCAATACTTTACGCTCCAATAAAGTTAAAAAAGCAACTCTAACTATTACACAAATAATTATAATTAACCCAGTTAATAATATTATTAATATATCTAATAAAAACACTACTATTTGTAATAATATTACATTTTATAAACTCTAAATTTATTACATTAATCTGCCAAAATTGTAATTAATATTATTCAATTATAAAAATAATTTATTAAATACTTAATCCTTTCGTACTAAAGTATTTTAAAATTATAAAGATAGAAACCAACCTGGCTCACACCGGTTTGAACTCAAATCATGTAAAAATTTAAAAGTCGAACAGACTTTATTATTAAACTACTGCGCCTATAATAAATTTTAATTCAACATCGAGGTCGCAATCTTTTTTATCGATAAGAACTCTCTAAAAAAATTACGCTGTTATCCCTAAGGTAATTTAATTTAATAATCATTAATAATGGATCAAAAATTCATTAATTTATGTAACAAAAATATATATAAAAGTTTATTAAATTTTACTATCACCCCAATAAAATATTATAAATTATTATATTTTAATTTAACTATATAAATAAAATATTATAAATATAAAAATTTATAGGGTCTTCTCGTCTTATATATAAATTTTAGCTTTTTAACTAAAAAATAAAATTCAATTATAATTAAAATAAAAAAGTTTATATTTCATCAAACCATTCATACAAGCTTTCAATTAAAAAACTAATGATTATGCCCAACTGCAGACACCTAATCAATGATTATATACATTGACTGAAGAACAAATTATTGACTTCATCTGCAATAAAAGCCATAACAAAAGGACATTGCATGGTAGCGTTATTTTAACTTTAGTTGGGGGATGTCAAATGAACAGCAAGGAAGCTATACTTAAACTAACATCAATGTTCCATCACAAATCTATACAAAATCTTTCCAAACAGGAGTTGATCTCAACGTCAGCAACAAATCAGTACCTTATGTCACCTCAATCCGAACTCACTTAAGGTGAGTGCTCACGACTGCTGCATCTGCTCTGCCTGCATTTTGATCTATTTCATTTTTAACCAAATAAAGTTTGACTGCTCTGACTGCAGTGACTGCTCCGACTGCTGCGTCTGCTCTGACTTTGTATACATATATAGTCTTCCACCCTAACCTCCTATAACCAACCTTCCCGAAGCTTGATAGATAGATATTGGAATAGCATCTAGGTCTAGGTCCTAAGTCTTCTTTTATAGCTATAAATGAACTCCTAAACAGAAAAAATGGTATTAAACTCAATAGTTGATATCGTTTTTTGATAAATTGTGCAGCTTTTCTAAAAGCAAGTAAATATAGAACACAATTGAACAAATTCTAGTAACTGTAGTGGTATAGAAGCAATATAATGAAAAACTAATACCAAATTGTGGTACAGATACAGAACTATAGGAAACTTGTACTTTATGTTAGAGTATGAGTTCGAAAATCCTAAATCTGCTTTAAGAGCTAGAAATGAACACCTAATCAGAAAGAATGGTATTATACTCAATAGTTAATATATAATGTGAAATTCGCAGCAGTTCATAACGTATGGACCCAACTGCAGACACCTAATCAATGGTTATATACATTGACTGAAGAACAAATTATTGACTTCATCTGCAATAAAAGCCATAACAAAAGGACATTGCATGGTAACGTTATTTTAACTTTAGTTGGGGGATGTCAAATGAACAGCAAGGAAGCTATACTTAAACTAACATCAATGTTCCATCACAAATCTATACAAAATCTTTCCAAACAGGAGTTGATCTCAACGTCAGCAACAAATCAGTACCTTATGTCACCTCAATCCGAACTCACTCAAGGTGAGTGCTCACGACTGCTCCGACTGCTGCATCTGCTCTGCCTGCATTTTGATCTATTTCATTTTTAACCAAATAAAGTTTGACTGCTCTGACTGCAGTGACTGCTCCGACTGCTGCGTCTGCTCTGACTTTGTATACATATATAGTCTTCCACCCTAACCTCCTATAACCAACCTTCCCGAAGCTTGATAGATAGATATTGGAATAGCATCTAGGTCTAGGTCCTAAGTCTTCTTTTATAGCTATAAATGAACTCCTAAACAGAAAAAATGGTATTATACTCAATAGTTGATATCGTTTTTTGATAAATTGTGCAGCTTTTCTAAAAACAAATAAATATAGAACACAATTGAACAAATTCTAGTAACTGTAGTTGTAAAGAAGCAATATAATGAAAAACTAATACCACATTGTGGTACAGATACAGAACTATAGGAAACTTGTACTTTATGTTAGAGTATGAGTTCGAAAATCCTAAATCTGCTTTAAGAGCTAGAAATGAACACCTAATCAGAAAGAATGGTATTATACTCAATAGTTAATATATAATGTGAAATTCGCAGCAGTTCATAACGTATGGACCCAACTGCAGACACCTAATCAATGGTTATATACATTGACTGAAGAACAAATTATTGACTTCATCTGCAATAAAAGCCATAACAAAAGGACATTGCATGGTAACGTTATTTTAACTTTAGTTGGGGGATGTCAAATGAACAGCAAGGAAGCTATACTTAAACTAACATCAATGTTCCATCACAAATCTATACAAAATCTTTCCAAACAGGAGTTGATCTCAACGTCAGCAACAAATCAGTACCTTATGTCACCTCAATCCGAACTCACTCAAGGTGAGTGCTCACGACTGCTCCGACTGCTGCATCTGCTCTGCCTGCGTTTTGATCTATTTCATTTTTAACCAAATAAAGTTTGACTGCTCTGACTGCAGTGACTGCTCCGACTGCTGCGTCTGCTCTGACTTTGTATACATATATAGTCTTCCACCCTAACCTCCTATAACCAACCTTCCCGAAGCTTGATAGATAGATATTGGAATGGCATCTAGGTCTAGGTCCTAAGTCTGCTTTTATAGCTATAAATGAACTCCTAAACAGAAAAAATGGTATTATACTCAATAGTTGATATCGTTTTTTGATAAATTGTGCAGCTTTTCTAAAAACAAATAAATATAGAACACAATTGAACAAATTCTAGTAACTGTAGTTGTAAAGAAGCAATATAATGAAAAACTAATACCACATTGTGGTACAGATACAGAACTATAGGAAACTTGTACTTTATGTTAGAGTATGAGTTCGAAAATCCTAAATCTGCTTTAAGAGCTAGAAATGAACACCTAATCAGAAAGAATGGTATTATACTCAATAGTTAATATATAATGTGAAATTCGCAGCAGTTCATAACGTATGGACCCAACTGCAGACACCTAATCAATGGTTATATACATTGACTGAAGAACAAATTATTGACTTCATCTGCAATAAAAGCCATAACAAAAGGACATTGCATGGTAACGTTATTTTAACTTTAGTTGGGGGATGTCAAATGAACAGCAAGGAAGCTATACTTAAACTAACATCAATGTTCCATCACAAATCTATACAAAATCTTTCCAAACAGGAGTTGATCTCAACGTCAGCAACAAATCAGTACCTTATGTCACCTCAATCCGAACTCACTCAAGGTGAGTGCTCACGACTGCTCCGACTGCTGCATCTGCTCTGCCTGCGTTTTGATCTATTTCATTTTTAACCAAATAAAGTTTGACTGCTCTGACTGCAGTGACTGCTCCGACTGCTGCGTCTGCTCTGACTTTGTATACATATATAGTCTTCCACCCTAACCTCCTATAACCAACCTTCCCGAAGCTTGATAGATAGATATTGGAATGGCATCTAGGTCTAGGTCCTAAGTCTGCTTTTATAGCTATAAATGAACTCCTAAACAGAAAAAATGGTATTAAACTCAATAGTTGATATCGTTTTTTGATAAATTGGGCAGCTTTTCCAAAAGCAAGTAAGTATAGAACACAATTGAACAAATTCTAGTAACTGTAGTGGTAAAGAAGCAAAATAATGAACAACTAATAACACATTGTGGTACAGATACAGAACTATAGGAAACTTGTACTTTATGTTAGAGTATGAGTTCGAAAATCGTAAATCTGCTTTAAGAGCTAGAAATGAACATCTAATCAGAAAAAATGGTGTTATACTCAATAGTTAATATCTAATGTGAAGTTCACAGCAGTTCATAACGTATGGGCCCAACTGCAGACACCTAATCAATGGTTATATACATTGACTGAAGAACAAATTATTGACTTCATTTGCAATAAAAGCCATATCAAAAGGACATTGCATGGTAGCGGTATTTTAACTTTAGTTGGGGGATGTCAAATGAACAGCAAGGAAGCTATACTTCAAACTAATATTAATGTTCTAACACAAAGCTATACAAAATCTTTCCAAATAGGAGTTGATCTCAACATCAGCAACAAATCAGTACCTTATGTCACCTCAATCCGAACTCACTCAAGGTGCGGGCTTACGACTGCTCCGACTGCTGCATATGCTCTGCCTGCGTTTTGATCTATTTCATTTTTAACCAAATAAAGTTTGACAGCTCTGACTGCAGTGACTGCTCCGACTGCTCCGACTGCTGCGTCTGCTCTGACTTTTGTATACATATATAGTCTTCCACCCTATCCTCCTTTACCCAACTTTCCCGAAGCTTGATAGATAGATATTGGATTAGCATCTAGGTCTAGGTCCTAAGTCTGCTTTTATAGCTATAAATGAACTCCTAAACAGAAAAAATGGTATTAAACTCAATTGTTGATATCGTTTTTTGATAAATTGGGCAGCTTTTCTAAAAGCAAGTAAATATAGAACACAATTGAACAAATTCTAGTAACTGTAGTGCTATAGAAGCAAAATATTGAAAAACTAATAACAAGTTTAGGTCCTAAGTCTGCTTTTATAGCTATGAATGAACTCCTAAACAGAAAAAATGGTATTATGCTCAATAGTTGATATCGTTTTTTGATAAATTGTGCAGCTTTTCTAAAAACAAATAAATATAGAACACAATTGAACAAATTCTAGTAACTGTGATGGTAAAGAAGCAATATAATGAAAAAGTAATAACACATTGTGGTACAGATACAGAACTATAGGAAACTTGTACTTTATGTTAGAGTATGAGTTCGAAAATCCTAAATCTGCTTTAAGAGCTAGAACTGAACACCTAATGAGAAAGAATGGTATTATACTCAATAGTTTATATATAATGTGAAATTCACAGCAGCTCATAACGTATGGACCCAACTGCAGACACCTAATCAATGGTTATATACATTGACTGAAGAACAAATTATTGACTTCATTTGCAATAAAAGCCATATCAAAAGGACATTGCATGGTAGCGGTATTTTAACTTTAGTTGGGGGATGTCAAATGAACAGCAAGGAAGCTATGTATACTTCAAACTAACATCAATGTTCTAACACAAAGCTATACAAAATCTTTCCAAACAGGAGTTGATCTCAACATCAGCAACAAATCAGTAAGAAAAGAAAATTTCGAGGAATTCAATTTTACCCTATTAATAAAATTTTATTTTGAACTATAGTAATAATTTTAATTTTATTAACATGAATTGGGGCTCGACCAGTAGAAGACCCATATGTTATAATAGGACAATTATTAAGAATTCTATATTTCACATACTTCTTAATTAACCCCTTAATTACAAAAATATGAGATAATAAAATTAATTAGTTAATGAGCTTGAATAAGCATGTGTTTTGAAAACATAATATAGAATCAAAAAATTCTATTAACTTTACTAAAATTTATTCACTATAAATCAAAAATAAAAATTTTAAATATAATAAAAAAAAATAAATAATTTAATGATAAAGGCAAAATTTTTTTTCAAGCTAAATCTATTAATATATCATAACGAAATCGAGGTAAAGTCCCACGAATTCAAAGAAATTACTACTAATTTTAAAAAATATACTAAATTAAAAACATCAGCCCCTAAAAAAATAATACAATATAACATACTTATAAATAAAATACTGGCATATTCAGCCAAAAAAATTAATGCAAATCCTCCTCTACTATATTCAACATTAAATCCAGAAACCAATTCTGACTCCCCCTCTGCAAAATCAAAAGGAGTACGATTAACTTCTGCTAATGTAGAAATAAACCAAACTAATCTCAAAGGATATAATAAAAAAATAAATCAAATATATTTCTGATAAATATTAAATAAAAATAAATTATAGCCACCAATTAAAAACACAAAACTTATCAATAATAAAGCCAATCTAACTTCATAAGAAATAATTTGAGCAACAGAACGTAATCCCCCCAATAAAGCATAATTCGAATTAGAAGATCATCCAGCAACCATAATAGTATAAACTCCTATTCTAATACAACATAAAAACAATAAAATACCTAAATTAAAAGAACAAATCTTAATTAATAATGGTATACACATTCAAACTAATAATGATAAAAATAAAGAAAAAATAGGAGATATATAATAAGAAAAAAAATTAATCACTAAAGAATTAACTTGTTCTTTTATAAATAATTTAATTGCATCTCTAAAAGGTTGAACTAACCCTATTAGCCCAATTTTATTGGGGCCTTTTCGTAATTGAATATATCCCAATACTTTACGCTCCAATAAAGTTAAAAAAGCAACTCTAACTATTACACAAATAATTATAATTAACCCAGTTAATAATATTATTAATATATCTAATAAAAACACTACTATTTGTAATAATATTACATTTTATAAACTCTAAATTTATTACATTAATCTGCCAAAATTGTAATTAATATTATTCAATTATAAAAATAATTTATTAAATACTTAATCCTTTCGTACTAAAGTATTTTAAAATTATAAAGATAGAAACCAACCTGGCTCACACCGGTTTGAACTCAAATCATGTAAAAATTTAAAAGTCGAACAGACTTTATTATTAAACTACTGCGCCTATAATAAATTTTAATTCAACATCGAGGTCACAATCTTTTTTATCGATAAGAACTCTCTAAAAAAATTACGCTGTTATCCCTAAGGTAATTTAATTTAATAATCATTAATAATGGATCAAAAATTCATTAATTTATGTAACAAAAATATATATAAAAGTTTATTAAATTTTACTATCACCCCAATAAAATATTATAAATTATTATATTTTAATTTAACTATATAAATAAAATATTATAAATATAAAAATTTATAGGGTCTTCTCGTCTTATATATAAATTTTAGCTTTTTAACTAAAAAATTAAATTCAATTATAATTAAAATAAAAAAGTTTATATTTCATCAAACCATTCATACAAGCTTTCAATTAAAAAACTAATGATTATGCCCAACTGCAGACACCTAATCAATGATTATATACATTGACTGAAGAACAAATTATTGACTTCATCTGCAATAAAAGCCATAACAAAAGGACATTGCATGGTAGCGTTATTTTAACTTTAGTTGGGGGATGTCAAATGAACAGCAAGGAAGCTATACTTAAACTAACATCAATGTTCCATCACAAATCTATACAAAATCTTTCCAAACAGGAGTTGATCTCAACGTCAGCAACAAATCAGTACCTTATGTCACCTCAATCCGAACTCACTTAAGGTGAGTGCTCACGACTGCTGCATCTGCTCTGCCTGCATTTTGATCTATTTCATTTTTAACCAAATAAAGTTTGACTGCTCTGACTGCAGTGACTGCTCCGACTGCTGCGTCTGCTCTGACTTTGTATACATATATAGTCTTCCACCCTAACCTCCTATAACCAACCTTCCCGAAGCTTGATAGATAGATATTGGAATAGCATCTAGGTCTAGGTCCTAAGTCTTCTTTTATAGCTATAAATGAACTCCTAAACAGAAAAAATGGTATTAAACTCAATAGTTGATATCGTTTTTTGATAAATTGTGCAGCTTTTCTAAAAGCAAGTAAATATAGAACACAATTGAACAAATTCTAGTAACTGTAGTGGTATAGAAGCAATATAATGAAAAACTAATACCAAATTGTGGTACAGATACAGAACTATAGGAAACTTGTACTTTATGTTAGAGTATGAGTTCGAAAATCCTAAATCTGCTTTAAGAGCTAGAAATGAACACCTAATCAGAAAGAATGGTATTATACTCAATAGTTAATATATAATGTGAAATTCGCAGCAGTTCATAACGTATGGACCCAACTGCAGACACCTAATCAATGGTTATATACATTGACTGAAGAACAAATTATTGACTTCATCTGCAATAAAAGCCATAACAAAAGGACATTGCATGGTAGCGTTATTTTAACTTTAGTTGGGGGATGTCAAATGAACAGCAAGGAAGCTATACTTAAACTAACATCAATGTTCCATCACAAATCTATACAAAATCTTTCCAAACAGGAGTTGATCTCAACGTCAGCAACAAATCAGTACCTTATGTCACCTCAATCCGAACTCACTCAAGGTGAGTGCTCACGACTGCTCCGACTGCTGCATCTGCTCTGCCTGCGTTTTGATCTATTTCATTTTTAACCAAATAAAGTTTGACTGCTCTGACTGCAGTGACTGCTCCGACTGCTGCGTCTGCTCTGACTTTGTATACATATATAGTCTTCCACCCTAACCTCCTATAACCAACCTTCCCGAAGCTTGATAGATAGATATTGGAATGGCATCTAGGTCTAGGTCCTAAGTCTGCTTTTATAGCTATAAATGAACTCCTAAACAGAAAAAATGGTATGATACTCAATAGTTGATATCGTTTTTTGATAAATTGTGCAGCTTTTCTAAAAACAAATAAATATAGAACACAATTGAACAAATTCTAGTAACTGTAGTGGTAAAGAAGCAATATAATGAAAAACTAATACCAAATTGTGGTACAGATACAGAACTATAGGAAACTTGTACTTTATGTTAGAGTATGAGTTCGAAAATCCTAAATCTGCTTTAAGAGCTAGAAATGAACACCTAATCAGAAAGAATGGTATTATACTCAATAGTTAATATATAATGTGAAATTCGCAGCAGTTCATAACGTATGGACCCAACTGCAGACACCTAATCAATGGTTATATACATTGACTGAAGAACAAATTATTGACTTCATCTGCAATAAAAGCCATAACAAAAGGACATTGCATGGTAACGTTATTTTAACTTTAGTTGGGGGATGTCAAATGAACAGCAAGGAAGCTATACTTAAACTAACATCAATGTTCCATCACAAATCTATACAAAATCTTTCCAAACAGGAGTTGATCTCAACGTCAGCAACAAATCAGTACCTTATGTCACCTCAATCCGAACTCACTCAAGGTGAGTGCTCACGACTGCTCCGACTGCTGCATCTGCTCTGCCTGCGTTTTGATCTATTTCATTTTTAACCAAATAAAGTTTGACTGCTCTGACTGCAGTGACTGCTCCGACTGCTGCGTCTGCTCCGACTTTTGTATATATAGTCCCCCACCCTAACCTCCTATACCCCACTTTCCCGAAGCTTGATAGATAGATATTGGATTAGCATCTAGGTCTAGGTCCTAAGTCTGCTTTTATAGCTATAAATGAACTCCTAAACAGAAAAAATGGTATTAAACTCAATAGTTGATATCGTTTTTTGATAAATTGTGCAGCTTTTCTAAAAACAAATAAATATAGAACACAATTGAACAAATTCTAGTAACTGTAGTGGTAAAGAAGCAATATAATGAAAAACTAATACCAAATTGTGGTACAGATACAGAACTATAGGAAACTTGTACTTTATGTTAGAGTATGAGTTCGAAAATCCTAAATCTGCTTTAAGAGCTAGAAATGAACACCTAATCAGAAAGAATGGTATTATACTCAATAGTTAATATATAATGTGAAATTCGCAGCAGTTCATAACGTATGGACCCAACTGCAGACACCTAATCAATGGTTATATACATTGACTGAAGAACAAATTATTGACTTCATCTGCAATAAAAGCCATAACAAAAGGACATTGCATGGTAACGTTATTTTAACTTTAGTTGGGGGATGTCAAATGAACAGCAAGGAAGCTATACTTAAACTAACATCAATGTTCCATCACAAATCTATACAAAATCTTTCCAAACAGGAGTTGATCTCAACGTCAGCAACAAATCAGTACCTTATGTCACCTCAATCCGAACTCACTCAAGGTGAGTGCTCACGACTGCTCCGACTGCTGCATCTGCTCTGCCTGTGTTTTGATCTATTTCATTTTTAACCAAATAAAGTTTGACTGCTCTGACTGCAGTGACTGCTCCGACTGCTGCGTCTGCTCTGACTTTGTATACATATATAGTCTTCCACCCTAACCTCCTATAACCAACCTTCCCGAAGCTTGATAGATAGATATTGGAATGGCATCTAGGTCTAGGTCCTAAGTCTGCTTTTATAGCTATAAATGAACTCCTAAACAGAAAAAATGGTATTATACTCAATAGTTGATATCGTTTTTTGATAAATTGTGCAGCTTTTCTAAAAACAAATAAATATAGAACACAATTGAACAAATTCTAGTAACTGTAGTGGTAAAGAAGCAATATAATGAAAAACTAATACCACATTGTGGTACAGATACAGAACTATAGGAAACTTGTACTTTATGTTAGAGTATGAGTTCGAAAATCCTAAATCTGCTTTAAGAGCTAGAAATGAACACTTAATCAGAAAGAATGGTATTATACTCAATAGTTAATATATAATGTGAAATTCGCAGCAGTTCATAACGTATGGACCCAACTGCAGACACCTAATCAATGGTTATATACATTGACTGAAGAACAAATTATTGACTTCATCTGCAATAAAAGCCATAACAAAAGGACTTTGCATGGTAGCGGTATTTTAACTTTAGTTGGGGGATGTCAAATGAACAGCAAGGAAGCTATACTTAAACTAACATCAATGTTCCATCACAAATCTATACAAAATCTTTCCAAACAGGAGTGTATCTCAACATCAGCAACAAATCAGTACCTTATGTCACCTCAATCCGAACTCACTCAAGGTGAGTGCTCACGACTGCTCTGACTGCTGCATCTGCTCTGCTTGCGATTTTGATCTATTTCATTTTTAACCAAATAAAGTTTGACTGCTCTGACTGCAGTGACTGCTCCGACTGCTGCGTCTGCTCCGACTTTTGTATATATAGTCCCCCACCCTAACCTCCTATACCCCACTTTCCCGAAGCTTGATAGATAGATATTGGATTAGCATCTAGGTCTAGGTCCTAAGTCTGCTTTTATAGCTATAAATGAACTCCTAAACAGAAAAAATGGTATTAAACTCAATAGTTGATATCGTTTTTTGATAAATTGTGCAGCTTTTCCAAAAGCAAGTAAATATAGAACACAATTGAACAAATTCTAGTAACTGTAGTGGTATAGAAGCAAAATAATGAAAAACTAATAACAAATTGTGGTATATTCTATACAGAGCTATAGAAAACTTGTAGTTTGTGTTAGAGTATAAGTTTGAAAATTCTAACTCTGCTTTAAGAGCTAGAACTGAACACCTAATCAGAAAAAATGGTATTATACTCAATAGTTCTGAAATTCACAGCAGTTCATAACGTATGGGCCCAACTGCAGTCACCTAATCAATGGGTATATACATTGACTGAAGAACAAATTATTGACTTCATTTGCAATAAAAGCCATAACAAAAGGACATTGCATGGTAGCGGTATTTTAACTTTAGTTGGGGGATGTCAAATGAACAGCAAGTAAGCTATACTTAAACTAACATCAATGTTCTATCACAAATCTATACAAAATCTTTCCAAACAGGATTTGATCTCAACATCAGCAACAAATCAGTACCTTATGTCACCTCAATCCGAACTCACTCAAGGTGAGTGCTCACGACTGCTCTGACTGCTGCATCTGCTCTGCCTGCGTATTGATCTATTTCATTTTTAACCAAATAAAGTTTGACTGCTCTGACTGCAGTGACTGCTCCGACTGCTGCGTCTGCTCTGACTTTTGTATATATAGTCCCCCACCCTAACCTCCTATACCCAACCTTCCCGAAGCTTGATAGATAGATATTGGAATAGCATCTAGGTCTAGGTCCTAAGTCTGCTTATAAAAGCAGACTTAACTATAAAGCTATAAAGCTATAAATGAACTCCTAAACAGAAAAAATGGTATTATACTCAATAGTTGATATCGTTTTTTGTTAAATTGTACAGCTTTTTTAAAAACAAAATAAATATAGAACACAATTGAACAAATTCTAGTAACTGTAGTGGTAAAGAAGCAATATAATGGAAAAGTAATAACACATTGTCGTACAGATACAGAACTATAGGAAACTTTTACTTTATGTTAGAGTATGAGTTCGAAAATCCTAATTCTGCTTTAAGAGCTAGAACTGAACACCTAATCAGAAAGAATGGTATTATACTCAATAGTTTATATATAATGTGAAATTCACAGCAGCTCATAACGTATGGACCCAACTGCAGACACCTAATCAATGGTTATATACATTGACTGAAGAACAAATTATTGACTTCATCTGCAATAAAAGCCATAACAAAAGGACATTGCATGGTAGCGTTATTTTAACTTTAGTTGGGGGATGTCAAATGAACAGCAAGGAAGCTATACTTAAACTAACATCAATGTTCCATCATAAATCTATACAAAATCTTTCCAAACAGGAGTTGATCTCAACGTCAGCAACAAATCAGTACCTTATGTCACCTCAATCTGAACTCACTCAAGGTGAGTGCTCACGACTGCTCCGACTGCTGCATCTGCTCTGCCTGCGTTTTGATCTATTTCATTTTTTGACTGCTCCGACTGCTGCGTCTGCTCCGACTTTTGTATATATAGTCCCCCACCCTAACCTCCTATACCCAACCTTCCCGAAGCTTGATAGATAGATATTGGAATAGCATCTAGGTCTAGGTCTTAAGTCTGCTTATAAAAGCAGACTTAACTATAAAGCTATAAAGCTATAAATGAACTCCTAAACAGAAAAAATGGTATTATACTCAATAGTTGATATCGTTTTTTGTTAAATTGTACAGCTTTTTTAAAAACAAATAAATATAGAACACAATTGAACAAATTCTAGTAACTGTAGTGGTAAAGAAGCAATATAATGGAAAAGTAATAACACATTGTCGTACAGATACAGAACTATAGGAAACTTTTACTTTATGTTAGAGTATGAGTTCGAAAATCCTAATTCTGCTTTAAGAGCTAGAACTGAACACCTAATCAGAAAGAATGGTATTATACTCAATAGTTTATATATAATGTGAAATTCACAGCAGCTCATAACGTATGGACCCAACTGCAGACACCTAATCAATGGTTATATACATTGACTGAAGAACAAATTATTGACTTCATCTGCAATAAAAGCCATAACAAAAGGACATTGCATGGTAGCGTTATTTTAACTTTAGTTGGGGGATGTCAAATGAACAGCAAGGAAGCTATACTTAAACTAACATCAATGTTCCATCACAAATCTATACAAAATCTTTCCAAACAGGAGTTGATCTCAACATCAGCAACAAATCAGTACCTTATGTCACCTCAATCCGAACTCACTCAAGGTGAGTGCTCACGACTGCTCCGACTGCTGCTTCTGCTCTGCCTGCATTTTAATCTATTTCGTTTTTATCTATCACAAATTTATACAAAATCTTTCCAAACAGGAGTTGATCTCAACATAGCAACAAATCAGTACCTTATGTCACCTCAATCCGAACTCACTCAAGGTGAGTGCTCACGACTGCTCCGACTGCTGCATCGGCTCTGACTGCCTTTTGATCTATTTCATTTATAACCAAATAAAGTTTGACTGTTCTGACTGCAATGACTGCTCCGACCACGGCGTCGGCTCTGACTTTTGTATACATATATAGTCTTCCACCCTAACCTCCTATAGCCAACTTTCCCGAAGCTTGATAGATAGATATTGGATTAGCATCTAGGTCTAGGTCCTAAGTCTGCTTTTATAGCTATAAATGAACTCCTAAACAGAAAAAATGGTATTAAACTCAATAGTTGATATCGTTTTTTGATAAATTGTGCAGCTTTTCTAAAAGCAAGTAAATATAGAACACAATTGAACAAATTCTAGTAACTGTAGTGGTATAGAAGCAAAATAATGAAAAACTAATAACACATTGTGGTAGAGATACAGAACTATAGGAAACTTGTACTTTATGTTAGAGTATGAGTTCGAAAATCCTAAATCTGCTTTAAGAGCTAGAACTCAACACCTAATTAGAAAGAATGGTATTATACTCAATAGTTTATATATAATGTGAAATTCACAGCAGCTCATAACGTATGGACCCAACTGCAGACACCTAATCAATGGTTATATACATTGACTGAAGAACAAATTATTGACTTCATCTGCAATAAAAGCCATAACAAAAGGACATTGCATGGTAGCGTTATTTTAACTTTAGTTGGGGGATGTCAAATGAACAGCAAGGAAGCTATGCTTAAACTAACATCAATGTTCCATCACAAATCTATACAAAATATTTCCAAACAGGAGTTGATCTCAACATCAGCAACAAATCAGTACCTTATGTCACCTCAATCCTAACTCACTCAAGGTGAGTGCTCACGACTGCTCCGACTGCTGCATCTGCTCTGCCTGCGTTTTGATCTATTTCATTTTTAACCAAATAAAGTTTGACTGCTCTGACTGCAGTATCTGCTCCGACTGCTGCGTCTGCTGCGACTTTTGTATATATAGTCCCCCACCCTAACCTCCTATACCCAACTTTCCCAAAGCTTGATAGATAGATATTGGATTAGCATCTAGGTCTAGGTCCTAAGTCTGCTTTTATAGCTATAAATGAACTCCTAAACAGAAAAATGGTATTAAACTCAATAGTTGATATCGTTTTTTGATAAATTGTGCAGCTTTTCTAAAAACAAGTAAATATAGAACACAATTGAACAAATTCTAGTAACTGTAGTGGTATAGAAGCAAAATAATGAAAAACTAATAACAAATTGTGGTATATTCTATACAGAGCTATAGAAAACTTGTAGTTTGTGTTAGAGTATAAGTTTGAAAATTCTAACTCTGATTTAAGAGCTAGAACTGAACACCTAATCAGAAAGAATGGTATTATACTTAATAGTTAATATATAATGTGAAATTCACAGCAGTTCATAACGTATGGGCCCAACTGCAGACACCTAATCAATGGTTATATACATTGACTGATACTATATATTATACTCAATAGTTTATATATAATGTGAAATTCACAGCAGCTCATAACGTATGGGCCCAACTGCAGACACCTAATCAATGGTTATATACATTGACTGAAGAACAAATTATTGACTTCATTTGCAATAAAAGCCATAACAAAAGGACATTGCATGGTAGCGGTATTTTAACTTTAGTTGGGGGATGTCAAATGAACAGCAAGGAAGCTATACTTAAACTAACATCAATGTTCTATCACAAATTTATACAAAATCTTTCCAAACAGGAGTTGATCTCAACATCAGCAACAAATCAGTACCTTATGTCACCTCAATCCGAACTCACTCAAGGTGAGTGCTCACGACTGCTCCGACTGCTGCATCAGCTCTGACTGCCTTTTGATCTATTTCATTTATAACCAAATAAAGTTTGACTGTTCTGACTGCAATGACTGCTCCGACTACGGCGTCGGCTCTGACATTTGTATATATACTCCCCCACCCTAACCTCCTATACCCAACCTTCCCGAAGCTTGATAGATAGATATTGGAATAGCATCTAGGTCTAGGTCCTAAGTCTGCTTTTATAGCTATAAATGAACTCCTAAACAGAAAAAATGGTATTAAACTCAATAGTTGATATCGTTTTTTGATAAATTGTGCAGCTTTTTTAAAAACAAATAAATATATAACACAATTGAACAAATTCTAGTAACTGTAGTGGTAAAGAAGCAATATAATGAAAAAATAATAACACATTGTGGTACAGATACAGAACTATAGGAAACTTGTAGTTTGTGTTAGAGTATAAGTTTGAAAATTCTAACTCTGCTTTAAGATCTAGAACTGAACACCTAATCAGAAAAAATGGTATTATACTCAATAGTTGTGAAATTCACAGCAGTTCATAACGTATGGGCCCAACTGCAGACACCTAATCAATGGTTATATACATTGACTGAAGAACAAATTATTGACTTCATTTGCAATAAAAGCAATAACAAAAGGACTTTGCATGGTAGCGGTATTTTAACTTTAGTTAGGGGATGTCAAATGAACAGCAAGGAAGCTATACTTAACCTAACATCAATGTTCCATCACAAATCTATACAAAATCTTTCCAAACAGGAGTTGATCTCAACATCAGCAACAAATCAGTTCCTTATGTCCCCTCAATCCGAACTCACTCAAGGTGAGTGCTCACGACTGCTCCGACTGCTGCATCTGCTCTGCCTGCGTTTTGATCTATTTCATTTTTAACCAAATAAAGTTTGACTGCTCTGACTGCAGTGACTGCTCCGACTGCTGCGTCTGCTCTGACTTTGTATACATATATAGTCTTCCACCCTAACCTCCTATAGCCAACTTTCCCGAAGCTTGATAGATAGATATTGGATTAGCATCTAGGTCTAGGTCCTAAGTCTGCTTTTATAGCTATAAATGAACTCCTAAACAGAAAAAATGGTATTAAACTCAATAGTTGATATCGTTTTTTGATAAATTGTGCAGCTTTTCTAAAAGCAAGTAAATATAGAACACAATTGAACAAATTCTAGTAACTGTAGTGGTATAGAAGCAAAATAATGAAAAACTAATAACACATTGTGGTAGAGATACAGAACTATAGGAAACTTGTACTTTATGTTAGAGTATGAGTTCGAAAATCCTAAATCTGCTTTAAGAGCTAGAACTCAACACCTAATTAGAAAGAATGGTATTATACTCAATAGTTTATATATAATGTGAAATTCACAGCAGCTCATAACGTATGGACCCAACTGCAGACACCTAATCAATGGTTATATACATTGACTGAAGAACAAATTATTGACTTCATCTGCAATAAAAGCCATAACAAAAGGACATTGCATGGTAGCGTTATTTTAACTTTAGTTGGGGGATGTCAAATGAACAGCAAGGAAGCTATGCTTAAACTAACATCAATGTTCCATCACAAATCTATACAAAATATTTCCAAACAGGAGTTGATCTCAACATCAGCAACAAATCAGTACCTTATGTCACCTCAATCCTAACTCACTCAAGGTGAGTGCTCACGACTGCTCCGACTGCTGCATCTGCTCTGCCTGCGTTTTGATCTATTTCATTTTTAACCAAATAAAGTTTGACTGCTCTGACTGCAGTAACTGCTCCGACTGCTGCGTCTGCTGCGACTTTTGTATATATAGTCCCCCACCCTAACCTCCTATACCCAACTTTCCCAAAGCTTGATAGATAGATATTGGATTAGCATCTAGGTCTAGGTCCTAAGTCTGCTTTTATAGCTATAAATGAACTCCTAAACAGAAAAAATGGTATTAAACTCAATAGTTGATATCGTTTTTTGATAAATTGTGCAGCTTTTCTAAAAGCAAGTAAATATAGAACACAATTGAACAAATTCTAGTAACTGTAGTGGTATAGAAGCAAAATAATGAAAAACTAATAACACATTGTGGTAGAGATACAGAACTATAGGAAACTTGTACTTTATGTTAGAGTATGAGTTCGAAAATCCTAAATCTGCTTTAAGAGCTAGAACTCAACACCTAATTAGAAAGAATGGTATTATACTCAATAGTTTATATATAATGTGAAATTCACAGCAGCTCATAACGTATGGACCCAACTGCAGACACCTAATCAATGGTTATATACATTGACTGAAGAACAAATTATTGACTTCATCTGCAATAAAAGCCATAACAAAAGGACATTGCATGGTAGCGTTATTTTAACTTTAGTTGGGGGATGTCAAATGAACAGCAAGGAAGCTATGCTTAAACTAACATCAATGTTCCATCACAAATCTATACAAAATATTTCCAAACAGGAGTTGATCTCAACATCAGCAACAAATCAGTACCTTATGTCACCTCAATCCTAACTCACTCAAGGTGAGTGCTCACGACTGCTCCGACTGCTGCATCTGCTCTGCCTGCGTTTTGATCTATTTCATTTTTAACCAAATAAAGTTTGACTGCTCTGACTGCAGTGACTGCTCCGACTGCTGCGTCTGCTGCGACTTTTGTATATATAGTCCCCCACCCTAACCTCCTATACCCAACTTTCCCAAAGCTTGATAGATAGATATTGGATTAGCATCTAGGTCTAGGTCCTAAGTCTGCTTTTATAGCTATAAATGAACTCCTAAACAGAAAAAATGGTATTAAACTCAATAGTTGATATCGTTTTTTGATAAATTGTGCAGCTTTTCTAAAAACAAGTAAATATAGAACACAATTGAACAAATTCTAGTAACTGTAGTGGTATAGAAGCAAAATAATGAAAAACTAATAACAAATTGTGGTATATTCTATACAGAGCTATAGAAAACTTGTAGTTTGTGTTAGAGTATAAGTTTGAAAATTCTAACTCTGCTTTAAGAGCTAGAACTGAACACCTAATCAGAAAAAATGGTATTATACTCAATAGTTGTGAAATTCACAGCAGTTCATAACGTATGGGCCCAACTGCAGACACCTAATCAATGGTTATATACATTGACTGAAGACCAAATTATTGACTTCATCTGCAATAAAAGCCATAACAAAAGGACATTGCATGGTAGCGTTATTTTAACTTTAGTTGGGGGATGTCAAATGAACAGCAAGGAAGCTATGCTTAAACTAACATCAATGTTCCATCACAAATCTATACAAAATATTTCCAAACAGGAGTTGATCTCAACATCAGCAACAAATCAGTACCTTATGTCACCTCAATCCTAACTCACTCAAGGTGAGTGCTCACGACTGCTCCGACTGCTGCATCTGCTCTGCCTGCGTTTTGATCTATTTCATTTTTAACCAAATAAAGTTTGACTGCTCTGACTGCAGTGACTGCTCCGACTGCTGCGTCTGCTGCGACTTTTGTATATATAGTCCCCGATCCTAACCTCCTATACCCAACTTTCCCAAAGCTTGATAGATAGATATTGGATTAGCATCTAGGTCTAGGTCCTAAGTCTGCTTTTATAGCTATAAATGAACTCCTAAACAGAAAAAATGGTATTAAACTCAATAGTTGATATCGTTTTTTGATAAATTGTGCAGCTTTTCTAAAAACAAGTAAATATAGAACACAATTGAACAAATTCTAGTAACTGTAGTGGTATAGAAGCAAAATAATGAAAAACTAATAACAAATTGTGGTATATTCTATACAGAGCTATAGAAAACTTGTAGTTTGTGTTAGAGTATAAGTTTGAAAATTCTAACTCTGCTTTAAGAGCTAGAACTGAACACCTAATCAGAAAAAATGGTATTATACTCAATAGTTGTGAAATTCACAGCAGTTCATAACGTATGGGCCCAACTGCAGACACCTAATCAATGGTTATATACATTGACTGAAGACCAAATTATTGACTTCATCTGCAATAAAAGCCATAACAAAAGGACATTGCATGGTAGCGTTATTTTAACTTTAGTTGGGGGATGTCAAATGAACAGCAAGGAAGCTATGCTTAAACTAACATCAATGTTCCATCACAAATCTATACAAAATATTTCCAAACAGGAGTTGATCTCAACATCAGCAACAAATCAGTACCTTATGTCACCTCAATCCTAACTCACTCAAGGTGAGTGCTCACGACTGCTCCGACTGCTGCATCTGCTCTGCCTGCGTTTTGATCTATTTCATTTTTAACCAAATAAAGTTTGACTGCTCTGACTGCAGTGACTGCTCCGACTGCTGCGTCTGCTGCGACTTTTGTATATATAGTCCCCCACCCTAACCTCCTATACCCAACTTTCCCAAAGCTTGATAGATAGATATTGGATTAGCATCTAGGTCTAGGTCCTAAGTCTGCTTTTATAGCTATAAATGAACTCCTAAACAGAAAAAATGGTATTAAACTCAATAGTTGATATCGTTTTTTGATAAATTGTGCAGCTTTTCTAAAAGCAAGTAAATATAGAACACAATTGAACAAATTCTAGTAACTGTAGTGGTATAGAAGCAAAATAATGAAAAACTAATAACACATTGTGGTAGAGATACAGAACTATAGGAAACTTGTACTTTATGTTAGAGTATGAGTTCGAAAATCCTAAATCTGCTTTAAGAGCTAGAACTCAACACCTAATTAGAAAGAATGGTATTATACTCAATAGTTTATATATAATGTGAAATTCACAGCAGCTCATAACGTATGGACCCAACTGCAGACACCTAATAAATGGTTATATACATTGACTGAAGAACAAATTATTGACTTCATCTGCAATAAAAGCCATAACAAAAGGACATTGCATGGTAGCGTTATTTTAACTTTAGTTGGGGGATGTCAAATGAACAGCAAGGAAGCTATGCTTAAACTAACATCAATGTTCCATCACAAATCTATACAAAATATTTCCAAACAGGAGTTGATCTCAACATCAGCAACAAATCAGTACCTTATGTCACCTCAATCCTAACTCACTCAAGGTGAGTGCTCACGACTGCTCCGACTGCTGCATCTGCTCTGCCTGCGTTTTGATCTATTTCATTTTTAACCAAATAAAGTTTGACTGCTCTGACTGCAGTGACTGCTCCGACTGCTGCGTCTGCTGCGACTTTTGTATATATAGTCCCCCACCCTAACCTCCTATACCCAACTTTCCCAAAGCTTGATAGATAGATATTGGATTAGCATCTAGGTCTAGGTCCTAAGTCTGCTTTTATAGCTATAAATGAACTCCTAAACAGAAAAAATGGTATTAAACTCAATAGTTGATATCGTTTTTTGATAAATTGTGCAGCTTTTCTAAAAACAAGTAAATATAGAACACAATTGAACAAATTCTAGTAACTGTAGTGGTATAGAAGCAAAATAATGAAAAACTAATAACAAATTGTGGTATATTCTATACAGAGCTATAGAAAACTTGTAGTTTGTGTTAGAGTATAAGTTTGAAAATTCTAACTCTGCTTTAAGAGCTAGAACTGAACACCTAATCAGAAAGAATGGTATTATACTCAATAGTTTATATATAATGTGAAATTCACAGCAGCTCATAACGTATGGACCCAACTGCAGACACCTAATCAATGGTTATATACATTGACTGAAGAACAAATTATTGACTTCATCTGCAATAAAAGCCATAACAAAAGGACATTGCATGGTAGCGTTATTTTAACTTTAGTTGGGGGATGTCAAATGAACAGCAAGGAAGCTATGCTTAAACTAACATCAATGTTCCATCACAAATCTATACAAAATATTTCCAAACAGGAGTTGATCTCAACATCAGCAACAAATCAGTACCTTATGTCACCTCAATCCTAACTCACTCAAGGTGAGTGCTCACGACTGCTCCGACTGCTGCATCTGCTCTGCCTGCGTTTTGATCTATTTCATTTTTAACCAAATAAAGTTTGACTGCTCTGACTGCAGTGACTGCTCCGACTGCTGCGTCTGCTCTGACTTTGTATACATATATAGTCTTCCACCCTAACCTCCTATACCCAACCTTCCCGAAGCTTGATAGATAGATATTGGAATAGCATCTAGGTCTAGGTCCTAAGTCTGCTTTTATAGCTATAAATGAACTCCTAAACAGAAAAAATGGTATTAAACTCAATAGTTGATATCGTTTTTTGATAAATTGTGCAGCTTTTCTAAAAACAAGTAAATATAGAACACAATTGAACAAATTCTAGTAACTGTAGTGGTATAGAAGCAAAATAATGAAAAACTAATAACAAATTGTGGTATATTCTATACAGAGCTATAGAAAACTTGTAGTTTGTGTTAGAGTATAAGTTTGAAAATTCTAACTCTGCTTTAAGAGCTAGAACTGAACACCTAATCAGAAAGAATGGTATTATACTCAATAGTTTATATATAATGTGAAATTCACAGCAGCTCATAACGTATGGACCCAACTGCAGACACCTAATCAATGGTTATATACATTGACTGAAGAACAAATTATTGACTTCATCTGCAATAAAAGCCATAACAAAAGGACATTGCATGGTAGCGTTATTTTAACTTTAGTTGGGGGATGTCAAATGAACAGCAAGGAAGCTATGCTTAAACTAACATCAATGTTCCATCACAAATCTATACAAAATATTTCCAAACAGGAGTTGATCTCAACATCAGCAACAAATCAGTACCTTATGTCACCTCAATCCTAACTCACTCAAGGTGAGTGCTCACGACTGCTCCGACTGCTGCATCTGCTCTGCCTGCGTTTTGATCTATTTCATTTTTAACCAAATAAAGTTTGACTGCTCTGACTGCAGTGACTGCTCCGACTGCTGCGTCTGCTGCGACTTTTGTATATATAGTCCCCCACCCTAACCTCCTATACCCAACTTTCCCAAAGCTTGATAGATAGATATTGGATTAGCATCTAGGTCTAGGTCCTAAGTCTGCTTTTATAGCTATAAATGAACTCCTAAACAGAAAAATGGTATTAAACTCAATAGTTGATATCGTTTTTTGATAAATTGTGCAGCTTTTCTAAAAACAAGTAAATATAGAACACAATTGAACAAATTCTAGTAACTGTAGTGGTATAGAAGCAAAATAATGAAAAACTAATAACAAATTGTGGTATATTCTATACAGAGCTATAGAAAACTTGTAGTTTGTGTTAGAGTATAAGTTTGAAAATTCTAACTCTGATTTAAGAGCTAGAACTGAACACCTAATCAGAAAGAATGGTATTATACTTAATAGTTAATATATAATGTGAAATTCACAGCAGTTCATAACGTATGGGCCCAACTGCAGACACCTAATCAATGGTTATATACATTGACTGATACTATATATTATACTCAATAGTTTATATATAATGTGAAATTCACAGCAGCTCATAACGTATGGGCCCAACTGCAGACACCTAATCAATGGTTATATACATTGACTGAAGAACAAATTATTGACTTCATTTGCAATAAAAGCCATAACAAAAGGACATTGCATGGTAGCGGTATTTTAACTTTAGTTGGGGGATGTCAAATGAACAGCAAGGAAGCTATACTTAAACTAACATCAATGTTCTATCACAAATTTATACAAAATCTTTCCAAACAGGAGTTGATCTCAACATCAGCAACAAATCAGTACCTTATGTCACCTCAATCCGAACTCACTCAAGGTGAGTGCTCACGACTGCTCCGACTGCTGCATCAGCTCTGACTGCCTTTTGATCTATTTCATTTATAACCAAATAAAGTTTGACTGTTCTGACTGCAATGACTGCTCCGACTACGGCGTCGGCTCTGACATTTGTATATATACTCCCCCACCCTAACCTCCTATACCCAACCTTCCCGAAGCTTGATAGATAGATATTGGAATAGCATCTAGGTCTAGGTCCTAAGTCTGCTTTTATAGCTATAAATGAACTCCTAAACAGAAAAAATGGTATTAAACTCAATAGTTGATATCGTTTTTTGATAAATTGTGCAGCTTTTTTAAAAACAAATAAATATATAACACAATTGAACAAATTCTAGTAACTGTAGTGGTAAAGAAGCAATATAATGAAAAAATAATAACACATTGTGGTACAGATACAGAACTATAGGAAACTTGTAGTTTGTGTTAGAGTATAAGTTTGAAAATTCTAACTCTGCTTTAAGATCTAGAACTGAACACCTAATCAGAAAAAATGGTATTATACTCAATAGTTGTGAAATTCACAGCAGTTCATAACGTATGGGCCCAACTGCAGACACCTAATCAATGGTTATATACATTGACTGAAGAACAAATTATTGACTTCATTTGCAATAAAAGCAATAACAAAAGGACTTTGCATGGTAGCGGTATTTTAACTTTAGTTAGGGGATGTCAAATGAACAGCAAGGAAGCTATACTTAACCTAACATCAATGTTCCATCACAAATCTATACAAAATCTTTCCAAACAGGAGTTGATCTCAACATCAGCAACAAATCAGTTCCTTATGTCCCCTCAATCCGAACTCACTCAAGGTGAGTGCTCACGACTGCTCCGACTGCTGCATCTGCTCTGCCTGCGTTTTGATCTATTTCATTTTTAACCAAATAAAGTTTGACTGCTCTGACTGCAGTGACTGCTCCGACTGCTGCGTCTGCTCTGACTTTGTATACATATATAGTCTTCCACCCTAACCTCCTATAGCCAACTTTCCCGAAGCTTGATAGATAGATATTGGATTAGCATCTAGGTCTAGGTCCTAAGTCTGCTTTTATAGCTATAAATGAACTCCTAAACAGAAAAAATGGTATTAAACTCAATAGTTGATATCGTTTTTTGATAAATTGTGCAGCTTTTCTAAAAGCAAGTAAATATAGAACACAATTGAACAAATTCTAGTAACTGTAGTGGTATAGAAGCAAAATAATGAAAAACTAATAACACATTGTGGTAGAGATACAGAACTATAGGAAACTTGTACTTTATGTTAGAGTATGAGTTCGAAAATCCTAAATCTGCTTTAAGAGCTAGAACTCAACACCTAATTAGAAAGAATGGTATTATACTCAATAGTTTATATATAATGTGAAATTCACAGCAGCTCATAACGTATGGACCCAACTGCAGACACCTAATCAATGGTTATATACATTGACTGAAGAACAAATTATTGACTTCATCTGCAATAAAAGCCATAACAAAAGGACATTGCATGGTAGCGTTATTTTAACTTTAGTTGGGGGATGTCAAATGAACAGCAAGGAAGCTATGCTTAAACTAACATCAATGTTCCATCACAAATCTATACAAAATATTTCCAAACAGGAGTTGATCTCAACATCAGCAACAAATCAGTACCTTATGTCACCTCAATCCTAACTCACTCAAGGTGAGTGCTCACGACTGCTCCGACTGCTGCATCTGCTCTGCCTGCGTTTTGATCTATTTCATTTTTAACCAAATAAAGTTTGACTGCTCTGACTGCAGTAACTGCTCCGACTGCTGCGTCTGCTGCGACTTTTGTATATATAGTCCCCCACCCTAACCTCCTATACCCAACTTTCCCAAAGCTTGATAGATAGATATTGGATTAGCATCTAGGTCTAGGTCCTAAGTCTGCTTTTATAGCTATAAATGAACTCCTAAACAGAAAAAATGGTATTAAACTCAATAGTTGATATCGTTTTTTGATAAATTGTGCAGCTTTTCTAAAAGCAAGTAAATATAGAACACAATTGAACAAATTCTAGTAACTGTAGTGGTATAGAAGCAAAATAATGAAAAACTAATAACACATTGTGGTAGAGATACAGAACTATAGGAAACTTGTACTTTATGTTAGAGTATGAGTTCGAAAATCCTAAATCTGCTTTAAGAGCTAGAACTCAACACCTAATTAGAAAGAATGGTATTATACTCAATAGTTTATATATAATGTGAAATTCACAGCAGCTCATAACGTATGGACCCAACTGCAGACACCTAATCAATGGTTATATACATTGACTGAAGAACAAATTATTGACTTCATCTGCAATAAAAGCCATAACAAAAGGACATTGCATGGTAGCGTTATTTTAACTTTAGTTGGGGGATGTCAAATGAACAGCAAGGAAGCTATGCTTAAACTAACATCAATGTTCCATCACAAATCTATACAAAATATTTTCAAACAGGAGTTGATCTCAACATCAGCAACAAATCAGTACCTTATGTCACCTCAATCCTAACTCACTCAAGGTGAGTGCTCACGACTGCTCCGACTGCTGCATCTGCTCTGCCTGCGTTTTGATCTATTTCATTTTTAACCAAATAAAGTTTGACTGCTCTGACTGCAGTGACTGCTCCGACTGCTGCGTCTGCTGCGACTTTTGTATATATAGTCCCCCACCCTAACCTCCTATACCCAACTTTCCCAAAGCTTGATAGATAGATATTGGATTAGCATCTAGGTCTAGGTCCTAAGTCTGCTTTTATAGCTATAAATGAACTCCTAAACAGAAAAAATGGTATTAAACTCAATAGTTGATATCGTTTTTTGATAAATTGTGCAGCTTTTCTAAAAACAAGTAAATATAGAACACAATTGAACAAATTCTAGTAACTGTAGTGGTATAGAAGCAAAATAATGAAAAACTAATAACAAATTGTGGTATATTCTATACAGAGCTATAGAAAACTTGTAGTTTGTGTTAGAGTATAAGTTTGAAAATTCTAACTCTGCTTTAAGAGCTAGAACTGAACACCTAATCAGAAAAAATGGTATTATACTCAATAGTTGTGAAATTCACAGCAGTTCATAACGTATGGGCCCAACTGCAGACACCTAATCAATGGTTATATACATTGACTGAAGACCAAATTATTGACTTCATCTGCAATAAAAGCCATAACAAAAGGACATTGCATGGTAGCGTTATTTTAACTTTAGTTGGGGGATGTCAAATGAACAGCAAGGAAGCTATGCTTAAACTAACATCAATGTTCCATCACAAATCTATACAAAATATTTCCAAACAGGAGTTGATCTCAACATCAGCAACAAATCAGTACCTTATGTCACCTCAATCCTAACTCACTCAAGGTGAGTGCTCACGACTGCTCCGACTGCTGCATCTGCTCTGCCTGCGTTTTGATCTATTTCATTTTTAACCAAATAAAGTTTGACTGCTCTGACTGCAGTGACTGCTCCGACTGCTGCGTCTGCTGCGACTTTTGTATATATAGTCCCCCACCCTAACCTCCTATACCCAACTTTCCCAAAGCTTGATAGATAGATATTGGATTAGCATCTAGGTCTAGGTCCTAAGTCTGCTTTTATAGCTATAAATGAACTCCTAAACAGAAAAAATGGTATTAAACTCAATAGTTGATATCGTTTTTTGATAAATTGTGCAGCTTTTCTAAAAGCAAGTAAATATAGAACACAATTGAACAAATTCTAGTAACTGTAGTGGTATAGAAGCAAAATAATGAAAAACTAATAACACATTGTGGTAGAGATACAGAACTATAGGAAACTTGTACTTTATGTTAGAGTATGAGTTCGAAAATCCTAAATCTGCTTTAAGAGCTAGAACTCAACACCTAATTAGAAAGAATGGTATTATACTCAATAGTTTATATATAATGTGAAATTCACAGCAGCTCATAACGTATGGACCCAACTGCAGACACCTAATAAATGGTTATATACATTGACTGAAGAACAAATTATTGACTTCATCTGCAATAAAAGCCATAACAAAAGGACATTGCATGGTAGCGTTATTTTAACTTTAGTTGGGGGATGTCAAATGAACAGCAAGGAAGCTATGCTTAAACTAACATCAATGTTCCATCACAAATCTATACAAAATATTTCCAAACAGGAGTTGATCTCAACATCAGCAACAAATCAGTACCTTATGTCACCTCAATCCTAACTCACTCAAGGTGAGTGCTCACGACTGCTCCGACTGCTGCATCTGCTCTGCCTGCGTTTTGATCTATTTCATTTTTAACCAAATAAAGTTTGACTGCTCTGACTGCAGTGACTGCTCCGACTGCTGCGTCTGCTGCGACTTTTGTATATATAGTCCCCCACCCTAACCTCCTATACCCAACTTTCCCAAAGCTTGATAGATAGATATTGGATTAGCATCTAGGTCTAGGTCCTAAGTCTGCTTTTATAGCTATAAATGAACTCCTAAACAGAAAAAATGGTATTAAACTCAATAGTTGATATCGTTTTTTGATAAATTGTGCAGCTTTTCTAAAAACAAGTAAATATAGAACACAATTGAACAAATTCTAGTAACTGTAGTGGTATAGAAGCAAAATAATGAAAAACTAATAACAAATTGTGGTATATTCTATACAGAGCTATAGAAAACTTGTAGTTTGTGTTAGAGTATAAGTTTGAAAATTCTAACTCTGCTTTAAGAGCTAGAACTGAACACCTAATCAGAAAGAATGGTATTATACTCAATAGTTTATATATAATGTGAAATTCACAGCAGCTCATAACGTATGGACCCAACTGCAGACACCTAATCAATGGTTATATACATTGACTGAAGAACAAATTATTGACTTCATCTGCAATAAAAGCCATAACAAAAGGACATTGCATGGTAGCGTTATTTTAACTTTAGTTGGGGGATGTCAAATGAACAGCAAGGAAGCTATGCTTAAACTAACATCAATGTTCCATCACAAATCTATACAAAATATTTCCAAACAGGAGTTGATCTCAACATCAGCAACAAATCAGTACCTTATGTCACCTCAATCCTAACTCACTCAAGGTGAGTGCTCACGACTGCTCCGACTGCTGCATCTGCTCTGCCTGCGTTTTGATCTATTTCATTTTTAACCAAATAAAGTTTGACTGCTCTGACTGCAGTGACTGCTCCGACTGCTGCGTCTGCTCTGACTTTGTATACATATATAGTCTTCCACCCTAACCTCCTATACCCAACCTTCCCGAAGCTTGATAGATAGATATTGGAATAGCATCTAGGTCTAGGTCCTAAGTCTGCTTTTATAGCTATAAATGAACTCCTAAACAGAAAAAATGGTATTAAACTCAATAGTTGATATCGTTTTTTGATAAATTGTGCAGCTTTTCTAAAAACAAGTAAATATAGAACACAATTGAACAAATTCTAGTAACTGTAGTGGTATAGAAGCAAAATAATGAAAAACTAATAACAAATTGTGGTATATTCTATACAGAGCTATAGAAAACTTGTTGTTTGTGTTAGAGTATAAGTTTGAAAATTCTAACTCTGCTTTAAGAGCTAGAACTGAACACCTAATCAGAAAGAATGGTATTATACTCAATAGTTTATATATAATGTGAAATTCACAGCAGCTCATAACGTATGGACCCAACTGCAGACACCTAATCAATGGTTATATACATTGACTGAAGAACAAATTATTGACTTCATCTGCAATAAAAGCCATAACAAAAGGACATTGCATGGTAGCGTTATTTTAACTTTAGTTGGGGGATGTCAAATGAACAGCAAGGAAGCTATGCTTAAACTAACATCAATGTTCCATCACAAATCTATACAAAATATTTCCAAACAGGAGTTGATCTCAACATCAGCAACAAATCAGTACCTTATGTCACCTCAATCCTAACTCACTCAAGGTGAGTGCTCACGACTGCTCCGACTGCTGCATCTGCTCTGCCTGCGTTTTGACCTATTTCATTTTTAACCAAATAAAGTTTGACTGCTCTGACTGCAGTGACTGCTCCGACTGCTGCGTCTGCTCTGACTTTGTATACATATATAGTCTTCCACCCTAACCTCCTATAGCCAACTTTCCCGAAGCTTGATAGATAGATATTGGATTAGCATCTAGGTCTAGGTCCTAAGTCTGCTTTTATAGCTATAAATGAACTCCTAAACAGAAAAAATGGTATTAAACTCAATAGTTGATATCGTTTTTTGATAAATTGTGCAGCTTTTCTAAAAGCAAGTAAATATAGAACACAATTGAACAAATTCTAGTAACTGTAGTGGTATAGAAGCAAAATAATGAAAAACTAATAACACATTGTGGTAGAGATACAGAACTATAGGAAACTTGTACTTTATGTTAGAGTATGAGTTCGAAAATCCTAAATCTGCTTTAAGAGCTAGAACTCAACACCTAATTAGAAAGAATGGTATTATACTCAATAGTTTATATATAATGTGAAATTCACAGCAGCTCATAACGTATGGACCCAACTGCAGACACCTAATCAATGGTTATATACATTGACTGAAGAACAAATTATTGACTTCATCTGCAATAAAAGCCATAACAAAAGGACATTGCATGGTAGCGTTATTTTAACTTTAGTTGGGGGATGTCAAATGAACAGCAAGGAAGCTATGCTTAAACTAACATCAATGTTCCATCACAAATCTATACAAAATATTTCCAAACAGGAGTTGATCTCAACATCAGCAACAAATCAGTACCTTATGTCACCTCAATCCTAACTCACTCAAGGTGAGTGCTCACGACTGCTCCGACTGCTGCATCTGCTCTGCCTGCGTTTTGATCTATTTCATTTTTAACCAAATAAAGTTTGACTGCTCTGACTGCAGTGACTGCTCCGACTGCTGCGTCTGCTGCGACTTTTGTATATATAGTCCCCCACCCTAACCTCCTATACCCAACTTTCCCAAAGCTTGATAGATAGATATTGGATTAGCATCTAGGTCTAGGTCCTAAGTCTGCTTTTATAGCTATAAATGAACTCCTAAACAGAAAAAATGGTATTAAACTCAATAGTTGATATCGTTTTTTGATAAATTGTGCAGCTTTTCTAAAAACAAGTAAATATAGAACACAATTGAACAAATTCTAGTAACTGTAGTGGTATAGAAGCAAAATAATGAAAAACTAATAACAAATTGTGGTATATTCTATACAGAGCTATAGAAAACTTGTAGTTTGTGTTAGAGTATAAGTTTGAAAATTCTAACTCTGCTTTAAGAGCTAGAACTGAACACCTAATCAGAAAGAATGGTATTATACTCAATAGTTTATATATAATGTGAAATTCACAGCAGCTCATAACGTATGGACCCAACTGCAGACACCTAATCAATGGTTATATACATTGACTGAAGAACAAATTATTGACTTCATCTGCAATAAAAGCCATAACAAAAGGACATTGCATGGTAGCGTTATTTTAACTTTAGTTGGGGGATGTCAAATGAACAGCAAGGAAGCTATGCTTAAACTAACATCAATGTTCCATCACAAATCTATACAAAATATTTCCAAACAGGAGTTGATCTCAACATCAGCAACAAATCAGTACCTTATGTCACCTCAATCCTAACTCACTCAAGGTGAGTGCTCACGACTGCTCCGACTGCTGCATCTGCTCTGCCTGCGTTTTGATCTATTTCATTTTTAACCAAATAAAGTTTGACTGCTCTGACTGCAGTGACTGCTCCGACTGCTGCGTCTGCTCTGACTTTGTATACATATATAGTCTTCCACCCTAACCTCCTATACCCAACCTTCCCGAAGCTTGATAGATAGATATTGGAATAGCATCTAGGTCTAGGTCCTAAGTCTGCTTTTATAGCTATAAATGAACTCCTAAACAGAAAAAATGGTATTAAACTCAATAGTTGATATCGTTTTTTGATAAATTGTGCAGCTTTTCTAAAAACAAGTAAATATAGAACACAATTGAACAAATTCTAGTAACTGTAGTGGTATAGAAGCAAAATAATGAAAAACTAATAACAAATTGTGGTATATTCTATACAGAGCTATAGAAAACTTGTTGTTTGTGTTAGAGTATAAGTTTGAAAATTCTAACTCTGCTTTAAGAGCTAGAACTGAACACCTAATCAGAAAGAATGGTATTATACTCAATAGTTTATATATAATGTGAAATTCACAGCAGCTCATAACGTATGGACCCAACTGCAGACACCTAATCAATGGTTATATACATTGACTGAAGAACAAATTATTGACTTCATCTGCAATAAAAGCCATAACAAAAGGACATTGCATGGTAGCGTTATTTTAACTTTAGTTGGGGGATGTCAAATGAACAGCAAGGAAGCTATGCTTAAGCTAACATCAATGTTCCATCACAAATCTATACAAAATATTTCCAAACAGGAGTTGATCTCAACATCAGCAACAAATCAGTACCTTATGTCACCTCAATCCTAACTCACTCAAGGTGAGTGCTCACGACTGCTCCGACTGCTGCATCTGCTCTGCCTGCGTTTTGATCTATTTCATTTTTAACCAAATAAAGTTTGACTGCTCTGACTGCAGTGACTGCTCCGACTGCTGCGTCTGCTCTGACTTTGTATACATATATAGTCTTCCACCCTAACCTCCTATAGCCAACTTTCCCGAAGCTTGATAGATAGATATTGGATTAGCATCTAGGTCTAGGTCCTAAGTCTGCTTTTATAGCTATAAATGAACTCCTAAACAGAAAAAATGGTATTAAACTCAATAGTTGATATCGTTTTTTGATAAATTGTGCAGCTTTTCTAAAAGCAAGTAAATATAGAACACAATTGAACAAATTCTAGTAACTGTAGTGGTATAGAAGCAAAATAATGAAAAACTAATAACACATTGTGGTAGAGATACAGAACTATAGGAAACTTGTACTTTATGTTAGAGTATGAGTTCGAAAATCCTAAATCTGCTTTAAGAGCTAGAACTCAACACCTAATTAGAAAGAATGGTATTATACTCAATAGTTTATATATAATGTGAAATTCACAGCAGCTCATAACGTATGGACCCAACTGCAGACACCTAATCAATGGTTATATAGATTGACTGAAGAACAAATTATTGACTTCATCTGCAATAAAAGCCATAACAAAAGGACATTGCATGGTAGCGTTATTTTAACTTTAGTTGGGGGATGTCAAATGAACAGCAAGGAAGCTATGCTTAAACTAACATCAATGTTCCATCACAAATCTATACAAAATATTTCCAAACAGGAGTTGATCTCAACATCAGCAACAAATCAGTACCTTATGTCACCTCAATCCTAACTCACTCAAGGTGAGTGCTCACGACTGCTCCGACTGCTGCATCTGCTCTGCCTGCGTTTTGATCTATTTCATTTTTAACCAAATAAAGTTTGACTGCTCTGACTGCAGTGACTGCTCCGACTGCTGCGTCTGCTGCGACTTTTGTATATATAGTCCCCCACCCTAACCTCCTATACCCAACTTTCCCAAAGCTTGATAGATAGATATTGGATTAGCATCTAGGTCTAGGTCCTAAGTCTGCTTTTATAGCTATAAATGAACTCCTAAACAGAAAAAATGGTATTAAACTCAATAGTTGATATCGTTTTTTGATAAATTGTGCAGCTTTTCTAAAAACAAGTAAATATAGAACACAATTGAACAAATTCTAGTAACTGTAGTGGTATAGAAGCAAAATAATGAAAAACTAATAACAAATTGTGGTATATTCTATACAGAGCTATAGAAAACTTGTAGTTTGTGTTAGAGTATAAGTTTGAAAATCCTAAGTCTGCTTTAAGAGCTAGAACTCAACACCTAATTAGAAAGAATGGTATTATACTCAATAGTTTATATATAATGTGAAATTCACAGCAGCTCATAACGTATGGACCCAACTGCAGACACCTAATCAATGGTTATATACATTGACTGAAGAACAAATTATTGACTTCATCTGCAATAAAAGCCATAACAAAAGGACTTTGCATGGTAGCGGTATTTTAATTTTAGTTGGGGGATGTCAAATGAACAGCAAGGAAGCTATACTTAAACTAACATCAATGTTCTATCACAAATTTATACAAAATCTTTCCAAACAGGAGTTGATCTCAACATAGCAACAAATCAGAACCTTATGTCACCTCAATCCGAACTCACTCAAGGTGAGTGCTCACGACTGCTCCGACTGCTGCATCGGCTCTGACTGCCTTTTGATCTATTTCATTTATAACCAAATAAAGTTTGACTGTTCTGACTGCAATGACTGCTCCGACTACGGCGTCGGCTCTGACTTTTGTATACATATATAGTCTTCCACCCTAACCTCCTATACCCAACCTTCCCGAAGCTTGATAGATAGATATTGGATTAGCATCTAGGTCTAGGTCCTAAGTCTGCTTTTATAGCTATAAATGAAGTCCTAAACAGAAAAAATGGTATTAAACTCAATAGTTGATATCGTTTTTTGATAAATTGTGCAGCTTTTCTAAAAGCAAGTAAATATAGAACACAATTGAACAAATTCTAGTAACTGTAGTGGTATAGAAGCAAAATAATGAAAAACTAATAACACATTGTGGTAGAGATACAGAACTATAGGAAACTTGTACTTTATGTTAGAGTATGAGTTCGAAAATCCTAAATCTGCTTTAAGAGCTAGAACTGAACAACAAATTAGAAAGAATGGTATTATACTCAATAGTTTATATATAATGTGAAATTCACAGCAGCTCATAACGTATGGACCCAACTGCAGACACCTAATCAATGGTTATATACATTGACTGAAGAACAAATTATTGACTTCATCTGCAATAAAAGCAATAACAAAAGGACTTTGCATGGTAGCGGTATTTTAACTTTAGTTAGGGGATGTCAAATGAACAGCAAGGAAGCTATACTTAACCTAACATCAATGTTCCATCACAAATCTATACAAAATCTTTCCAAACAGGAGTTGATCTCAACATCAGCAACAAATCAGTTCCTTATGTCCCCTCAATCCGAACTCACTCAAGGTGAGTGCTCACGACTGCTCCGACTGCTGCATCTGCTCTGCCTGCGTTTTGATCTATTTCATTTTTAACCAAATAAAGTTTGACTGCTCTGACTGCAGTGACTGCTCCGACTGCTGCATCTGCTCCGACATTTGTATATATAGTCCCCCACCCTAACCTCCTATACCCAACTTTCCCAAAGCTTGATAGATAGATATTGGATTAGCATCTAGGTCTAGGTCCTAAGTCTGCTTTTATAGCTATAAATGAACTCCTAAACAGAAAAAATGGTATTAAACTCAATAGTTGATATCGTTTTTTGATAAATTGTGCAGCTTTTCTAAAAACAAGTAAATATAGAACACAATTGAACAAATTCTAGTAACTGTAGTGGTATAGAAGCAAAATAATGAAAAACTAATAACAAATTGTGGTATATTCTATACAGAGCTATAGAAAACTTGTAGTTTGTGTTAGAGTATAAGTTTGAAAATTCTAACTCTGCTTTAAGAGCTAGAACTGAACACCTAATCAGAAAGAATGGTATTATACTCAATAGTTTATATATAATGTGAAATTCACAGCAGCTCATAACGTATGGACCCAACTGCAGACACCTAATCAATGGTTATATACATTGACTGAAGAACAAATTATTGACTTCATCTGCAATAAAAGCCATAACAAAAGGACATTGCATGGTAGCGTTATTTTAACTTTAGTTGGGGGATGTCAAATGAACAGCAAGGAAGCTATGCTTAAACTAACATCAATGTTCCATCACAAATCTATACAAAATATTTCCAAACAGGAGTTGATCTCAACATCAGCAACAAATCAGTACCTTATGTCACCTCAATCCTAACTCACTCAAGGTGAGTGCTCACGACTGCTCCGACTGCTGCATCTGCTCTGCCTGCGTTTTGATCTATTTCATTTTTAACCAAATAAAGTTTGACTGCTCTGACTGCAGTGACTGCTCCGACTGCTGCGTCTGCTCTGACTTTGTATACATATATAGTCTTCCACCCTAACCTCCTATAGCCAACTTTCCCGAAGCTTGATAGATAGATATTGGATTAGCATCTAGGTCTAGGTCCTAAGTCTGCTTTTATAGCTATAAATGAACTCCTAAACAGAAAAAATGGTATTAAACTCAATAGTTGATATCGTTTTTTGATAAATTGTGCAGCTTTTCTAAAAGCAAGTAAATATAGAACACAATTGAACAAATTCTAGTAACTGTAGTGGTATAGAAGCAAAATAATGAAAAACTAATAACACATTGTGGTAGAGATACAGAACTATAGGAAACTTGTACTTTATGTTAGAGTATGAGTTCGAAAATCCTAAATCTGCTTTAAGAGCTAGAACTCAACACCTAATTAGAAAGAATGGTATTATACTCAATAGTTTATATATAATGTGAAATTCACAGCAGCTCATAACGTATGGACCCAACTGCAGACACCTAATCAATGGTTATATAGATTGACTGAAGAACAAATTATTGACTTCATCTGCAATAAAAGCCATAACAAAAGGACATTGCATGGTAGCGTTATTTTAACTTTAGTTGGGGGATGTCAAATGAACAGCAAGGAAGCTATGCTTAAACTAACATCAATGTTCCATCACAAATCTATACAAAATATTTCCAAACAGGAGTTGATCTCAACATCAGCAACAAATCAGTACCTTATGTCACCTCAATCCTAACTCACTCAAGGTGAGTGCTCACGACTGCTCCGACTGCTGCATCTGCTCTGCCTGCGTTTTGATCTATTTCATTTTTAACCAAATAAAGTTTGACTGCTCTGACTGCAGTGACTGCTCCGACTGCTGCGTCTGCTGCGACTTTTGTATATATAGTCCCCCACCCTAACCTCCTATACCCAACTTTCCCAAAGCTTGATAGATAGATATTGGATTAGCATCTAGGTCTAGGTCCTAAGTCTGCTTTTATAGCTATAAATGAACTCCTAAACAGAAAAAATGGTATTAAACTCAATAGTTGATATCGTTTTTTGATAAATTGTGCAGCTTTTCTAAAAACAAGTAAATATAGAACACAATTGAACAAATTCTAGTAACTGTAGTGGTATAGAAGCAAAATAATGAAAAACTAATAACAAATTGTGGTATATTCTATACAGAGCTATAGAAAACTTGTAGTTTGTGTTAGAGTATAAGTTTGAAAATCCTAAATCTGCTTTAAGAGCTAGAACTCAACACCTAATTAGAAAGAATGGTATTATACTCAATAGTTTATATATAATGTGAAATTCACAGCAGCTCATAACGTATGGACCCAACTGCAGACACCTAATCAATGGTTATATACATTGACTGAAGAACAAATTATTGACTTCATCTGCAATAAAAGCCATAACAAAAGGACATTGCATGGTAGCGTTATTTTAACTTTAGTTGGGGGATGTCAAATGAACAGCAAGGAAGCTATGCTTAAACTAACATCAATGTTCCATCACAAATCTATACAAAATATTTCCAAACAGGAGTTGATCTCAACATCAGCAACAAATCAGTACCTTATGTCACCTCAATTCTAACTCACTCAAGGTGAGTGCTCACGACTGCTCCGACTGCTGCATCTGCTCTGCCTGCGTTTTGATCTATTTCATTTTTAACCAAATAAAGTTTGACTGCTCTGACTGCAGTAACTGCTCCGACTGCTGCGTCTGCTGCGACTTTTGTATATATAGTCCCCCACCCTAACCTCCTATACCCAACTTTCCCAAAGCTTGATAGATAGATATTGGATTAGCATCTAGGTCTAGGTCCTAAGTCTGCTTTTATAGCTATAAATGAACTCCTAAACAGAAAAAATGGTATTAAACTCAATAGTTGATATCGTTTTTTGATAAATTGTGCAGCTTTTCTAAAAACAAGTAAATATAGAACACAATTGAACAAATTCTAGTAACTGTAGTGGTATAGAAGCAAAATAATGAAAAACTAATAACACATTGTGGTAGAGATACAGAACTATAGGAAACTTGTACTTTATGTTAGAGTATGAGTTCGAAAATCCTAAATCTGCTTTAAGAGCTAGAACTCAACACCTAATTAGAAAGAATGGTATTATACTCAATAGTTTATATATAATGTGAAATTCACAGCAGCTCATAACGTATGGACCCAACTGCAGACACCTAATCAATGGTTATATACATTGACTGAAGAACAAATTATTGACTTCATCTGCAATAAAAGCCATAACAAAAGGACATTGCATGGTAGCGTTATTTTAACTTTAGTTGGGGGATGTCAAATGAACAGCAAGGAAGCTATGCTTAAACTAACATCAATGTTCCATCACAAATCTATACAAAATATTTCCAAACAGGAGTTGATCTCAACATCAGCAACAAATCAGTACCTTATGTCACCTCAATCCTAACTCACTCAAGGTGAGTGCTCACGACTGCTCCGACTGCTGCATCTGCTCTGCCTGCGTTTTGATCTATTTCATTTTTAACCAAATAAAGTTTGACTGCTCTGACTGCAGTGACTGCTCCGACTGCTGCGTCTGCTCTGACTTTGTATACATATATAGTCTTCCACCCTAACCTCCTATAGCCAACTTTCCCGAAGCTTGATAGATAGATATTGGATTAGCATCTAGGTCTATGTCCTAAGTCTGCTTTTATAGCTATAAATGAACTCCTAAACAGAAAAAATGGTATTAAACTCAATAGTTGATATCGTTTTTTGATAAATTGTGCAGCTTTTCTAAAAGCAAGTAAATATAGAACACAATTGAACAAATTCTAGTAACTGTAGTGGTATAGAAGCAAAATAATGAAAAACTAATAACACATTGTGGTAGAGATACAGAACTATAGGAAACTTGTACTTTATGTTAGAGTATGAGTTCGAAAATCCTAAATCTGCTTTAAGAGCTAGAACTGAACAACAAATTAGAAAGAATGGTATTATACTCAATAGTTTATATATAATGTGAAATTCACAGCAGCTCATAACGTATGGACCCAACTGCAGACACCTAATCAATGGTTATATACATTGACTGAAGAACAAATTATTGACTTCATCTGCAATAAAAGCAATAACAAAAGGACTTTGCATGGTAGCGGTATTTTAACTTTAGTTAGGGGATGTCAAATGAACAGCAAGGAAGCTATACTTAACCTAACATCAATGTTCCATCACAAATCTATACAAAATCTTTCCAAACAGGAGTTGATCTCAACATCAGCAACAAATCAGTTCCTTATGTCCCCTCAATCCGAACTCACTCAAGGTGAGTGCTCACGACTGCTCCGACTGCTGCATCTGCTCTGCCTGCGTTTTGATCTATTTCATTTTTAACCAAATAAAGTTTGACTGCTCTGACTGCAGTGACTGCTCCGACTGCTGCATCTGCTCCGACATTTGTATATATAGTCCCCCACCCTAACCTCCTATACCCAACTTTCCCAAAGCTTGATAGATAGATATTGGATTAGCATCTAGGTCTAGGTCCTAAGTCTGCTTTTATAGCTATAAATGAACTCCTAAACAGAAAAAATGGTATTAAACTCAATAGTTGATATCGTTTTTTGATAAATTGTGCAGCTTTTCTAAAAACAAGTAAATATAGAACACAATTGAACAAATTCTAGTAACTGTAGTGGTATAGAAGCAAAATAATGAAAAACTAATAACAAATTGTGGTATATTCTATACAGAGCTATAGAAAACTTGTAGTTTGTGTTAGAGTATAAGTTTGAAAATTCTAACTCTGCTTTAAGAGCTAGAACTGAACACCTAATCAGAAAGAATGGTATTATACTCAATAGTTTATATATAATGTGAAATTCACAGCAGCTCATAACGTATGGACCCAACTGCAGACACCTAATCAATGGTTATATACATTGACTGAAGAACAAATTATTGACTTCATCTGCAATAAAAGCCATAACAAAAGGACATTGCATGGTAGCGTTATTTTAACTTTAGTTGGGGGATGTCAAATGAACAGCAAGGAAGCTATGCTTAAACTAACATCAATGTTCCATCACAAATCTATACAAAATATTTCCAAACAGGAGTTGATCTCAACATCAGCAACAAATCAGTACCTTATGTCACCTCAATCCTAACTCACTCAAGGTGAGTGCTCACGACTGCTCCGACTGCTGCATCTGCTCTGCCTGCGTTTTGATCTATTTCATTTTTAACCAAATAAAGTTTGACTGCTCTGACTGCAGTGACTGCTCCGACTGCTGCGTCTGCTCTGACTTTGTATACATATATAGTCTTCCACCCTAACCTCCTATAGCCAACTTTCCCGAAGCTTGATAGATAGATATTGGATTAGCATCTAGGTCTAGGTCCTAAGTCTGCTTTTATAGCTATAAATGAACTCCTAAACAGAAAAAATGGTATTAAACTCAATAGTTGATATCGTTTTTTGATAAATTGTGCAGCTTTTCTAAAAGCAAGTAAATATAGAACACAATTGAACAAATTCTAGTAACTGTAGTGGTATAGAAGCAAAATAATGAAAAACTAATAACACATTGTGGTAGAGATACAGAACTATAGGAAACTTGTACTTTATGTTAGAGTATGAGTTCGAAAATCCTAAATCTGCTTTAAGAGCTAGAACTCAACACCTAATTAGAAAGAATGGTATTATACTCAATAGTTTATATATAATGTGAAATTCACAGCAGCTCATAACGTATGGACCCAACTGCAGACACCTAATCAATGGTTATATAGATTGACTGAAGAACAAATTATTGACTTCATCTGCAATAAAAGCCATAACAAAAGGACATTGCATGGTAGCGTTATTTTAACTTTAGTTGGGGGATGTCAAATGAACAGCAAGGAAGCTATGCTTAAACTAACATCAATGTTCCATCACAAATCTATACAAAATATTTCCAAACAGGAGTTGATCTCAACATCAGCAACAAATCAGTACCTTATGTCACCTCAATCCTAACTCACTCAAGGTGAGTGCTCACGACTGCTCCGACTGCTGCATCTGCTCTGCCTGCGTTTTGATCTATTTCATTTTTAACCAAATAAAGTTTGACTGCTCTGACTGCAGTGACTGCTCCGACTGCTGCGTCTGCTGCGACTTTTGTATATATAGTCCCCCACCCTAACCTCCTATACCCAACTTTCCCAAAGCTTGATAGATAGATATTGGATTAGCATCTAGGTCTAGGTCCTAAGTCTGCTTTTATAGCTATAAATGAACTCCTAAACAGAAAAAATGGTATTAAACTCAATAGTTGATATCGTTTTTTGATAAATTGTGCAGCTTTTCTAAAAACAAGTAAATATAGAACACAATTGAACAAATTCTAGTAACTGTAGTGGTATAGAAGCAAAATAATGAAAAACTAATAACAAATTGTGGTATATTCTATACAGAGCTATAGAAAACTTGTAGTTTGTGTTAGAGTATAAGTTTGAAAATCCTAAATCTGCTTTAAGAGCTAGAACTCAACACCTAATTAGAAAGAATGGTATTATACTCAATAGTTTATATATAATGTGAAATTCACAGCAGCTCATAACGTATGGACCCAACTGCAGACACCTAATCAATGGTTATATACATTGACTGAAGAACAAATTATTGACTTCATCTGCAATAAAAGCCATAACAAAAGGACATTGCATGGTAGCGTTATTTTAACTTTAGTTGGGGGATGTCAAATGAACAGCAAGGAAGCTATGCTTAAACTAACATCAATGTTCCATCACAAATCTATACAAAATATTTCCAAACAGGAGTTGATCTCAACATCAGCAACAAATCAGTACCTTATGTCACCTCAATTCTAACTCACTCAAGGTGAGTGCTCACGACTGCTCCGACTGCTGCATCTGCTCTGCCTGCGTTTTGATCTATTTCATTTTTAACCAAATAAAGTTTGACTGCTCTGACTGCAGTAACTGCTCCGACTGCTGCGTCTGCTGCGACTTTTGTATATATAGTCCCCCACCCTAACCTCCTATACCCAACTTTCCCAAAGCTTGATAGATAGATATTGGATTAGCATCTAGGTCTAGGTCCTAAGTCTGCTTTTATAGCTATAAATGAACTCCTAAACAGAAAAAATGGTATTAAACTCAATAGTTGATATCGTTTTTTGATAAATTGTGCAGCTTTTCTAAAAACAAGTAAATATAGAACACAATTGAACAAATTCTAGTAACTGTAGTGGTATAGAAGCAAAATAATGAAAAACTAATAACACATTGTGGTAGAGATACAGAACTATAGGAAACTTGTACTTTATGTTAGAGTATGAGTTCGAAAATCCTAAATCTGCTTTAAGAGCTAGAACTCAACACCTAATTAGAAAGAATGGTATTATACTCAATAGTTTATATATAATGTGAAATTCACAGCAGCTCATAACGTATGGACCCAACTGCAGACACCTAATCAATGGTTATATACATTGACTGAAGAACAAATTATTGACTTCATCTGCAATAAAAGCCATAACAAAAGGACATTGCATGGTAGCGTTATTTTAACTTTAGTTGGGGGATGTCAAATGAACAGCAAGGAAGCTATGCTTAAACTAACATCAATGTTCCATCACAAATCTATACAAAATATTTCCAAACAGGAGTTGATCTCAACATCAGCAACAAATCAGTACCTTATGTCACCTCAATCCTAACTCACTCAAGGTGAGTGCTCACGACTGCTCCGACTGCTGCATCTGCTCTGCCTGCGTTTTGATCTATTTCATTTTTAACCAAATAAAGTTTGACTGTTCTGACTGCAGTAACTGCTCCGACTGCTGCGTCTGCTGCGACTTTTGTATATATAGTCCCCCACCCTAACCTCCTATACCCAACTTTCCCAAAGCTTGATAGATAGATATTGGATTAGCATCTAGGTCTAGGTCCTAAGTCTGCTTTTATAGCTATAAATGAACTCCTAAACAGAAAAAATGGTATTAAACTCAATAGTTGATATCGTTTTTTGATAAATTGTGCAGCTTTTCTAAAAGCAAGTAAATATAGAACACAATTGAACAAATTCTAGTAACTGTAGTGGTATAGAAGCAAAATAATGAAAAACTAATAACACATTGTGGTAGAGATACAGAACTATAGGAAACTTGTACTTTATGTTAGAGTATGAGTTCGAAAATCCTAAATCTGCTTTAAGAGCTAGAACTCAACACCTAATTAGAAAGAATGGTATTATACTCAATAGTTTATATATAATGTGAAATTCACAGCAGCTCATAACGTATGGACCCAACTGCAGACACCTAATCAATGGTTATATACATTGACTGAAGAACAAATTATTGACTTCATCTGCAATAAAAGCCATAACAAAAGGACATTGCATGGTAGCGTTATTTTAACTTTAGTTGGGGGATGTCAAATGAACAGCAAGGAAGCTATGCTTAAACTAACATCAATGTTCCATCACAAATCTATACAAAATATTTCCAAACAGGAGTTGATCTCAACATCAGCAACAAATCAGTACCTTATGTCACCTCAATCCTAACTCACTCAAGGTGAGTGCTCACGACTGCTCCGACTGCTGCATCTGCTCTGCCTGCGTTTTGATCTATTTCATTTTTAACCAAATAAAGTTTGACTGCTCTGACTGCAGTGACTGCTCCGACTGCTGCGTCTGCTGCGACTTTTGTATATATAGTCCCCCACCCTAACCTCCTATACCCAACTTTCCCAAAGCTTGATAGATAGATATTGGATTAGCATCTAGGTCTAGGTCCTAAGTCTGCTTTTATAGCTATAAATGAACTCCTAAACAGAAAAAATGGTATTAAACTCAATAATTGATATCGTTTTTTGATAAATTGTGCAGCTTTTCTAAAAACAAGTAAATATAGAACACAATTGAACAAATTCTAGTAACTGTAGTGGTATAGAAGCAAAATAATGAAAAACTAATAACAAATTGTGGTATATTCTATACAGAGCTATAGAAAACTTGTAGTTTGTGTTAGAGTATAAGTTTGAAAATTCTAACTCTGCTTTAAGAGCTAGAACTGAACACCTAATCAGAAAAAATGGTATTATACTCAATAGTTGTGAAATTCACAGCAGTTCATAACGTATGGGCCCAACTGCAGACACCTAATCAATGGTTATATACATTGACTGAAGACCAAATTATTGACTTCATCTGCAATAAAAGCCATAACAAAAGGACATTGCATGGTAGCGTTATTTTAACTTTAGTTGGGGGATGTCAAATGAACAGCAAGGAAGCTATGCTTAAACTAACATCAATGTTCCATCACAAATCTATACAAAATATTTCCAAACAGGAGTTGATCTCAACATCAGCAACAAATCAGTACCTTATGTCACCTCAATCCTAACTCACTCAAGGTGAGTGCTCACGACTGCTCCGACTGCTGCATCTGCTCTGCCTGCGTTTTGATCTATTTCATTTTTAACCAAATAAAGTTTGACTGCTCTGACTGCAGTGACTGCTCCGACTGCTGCGTCTGCTGCGACTTTTGTATATATAGTCCCCGACCCTAACCTCCTATACCCAACTTTCCCAAAGCTTGATAGATAGATATTGGATTAGCATCTAGGTCTAGGTCCTAAGTCTGCTTTTATAGCTATAAATGAACTCCTAAACAGAAAAAATGGTATTAAACTCAATAGTTGATATCGTTTTTTGATAAATTGTGCAGCTTTTCTAAAAACAAGTAAATATAGAACACAATTGAACAAATTCTAGTAACTGTAGTGGTATAGAAGCAAAATAATGAAAAACTAATAACAAATTGTGGTATATTCTATACAGAGCTATAGAAAACTTGTAGTTTGTGTTAGAGTATAAGTTTGAAAATTCTAACTCTGCTTTAAGAGCTAGAACTGAACACCTAATCAGAAAAAATGGTATTATACTCAATAGTTGTGAAATTCACAGCAGTTCATAACGTATGGGCCCAACTGCAGACACCTAATCAATGGTTATATACATTGACTGAAGACCAAATTATTGACTTCATCTGCAATAAAAGCCATAACAAAAGGACATTGCATGGTAGCGTTATTTTAACTTTAGTTGGGGGATGTCAAATGAACAGCAAGGAAGCTATGCTTAAACTAACATCAATGTTCCATCACAAATCTATACAAAATATTTCCAAACAGGAGTTGATCTCAACATCAGCAACAAATCAGTACCTTATGTCACCTCAATCCTAACTCACTCAAGGTGAGTGCTCACGACTGCTCCGACTGCTGCATCTGCTCTGCCTGCGTTTTGATCTATTTCATTTTTAACCAAATAAAGTTTGACTGCTCTGACTGCAGTGACTGCTCCGACTGCTGCGTCTGCTGCGACTTTTGTATATATAGTCCCCCACCCTAACCTCCTATACCCAACTTTCCCAAAGCTTGATAGATAGATATTGGATTAGCATCTAGGTCTAGGTCCTAAGTCTGCTTTTATAGCTATAAATGAACTCCTAAACAGAAAAAATGGTATTAAACTCAATAGTTGATATCGTTTTTTGATAAATTGTGCAGCTTTTCTAAAAGCAAGTAAATATAGAACACAATTGAACAAATTCTAGTAACTGTAGTGGTATAGAAGCAAAATAATGAAAAACTAATAACACATTGTGGTAGAGATACAGAACTATAGGAAACTTGTACTTTATGTTAGAGTATGAGTTCGAAAATCCTAAATCTGCTTTAAGAGCTAGAACTCAACACCTAATTAGAAAGAATGGTATTATACTCAATAGTTTATATATAATGTGAAATTCACAGCAGCTCATAACGTATGGACCCAACTGCAGACACCTAATCAATGGTTATATACATTGACTGAAGAACAAATTATTGACTTCATCTGCAATAAAAGCCATAACAAAAGGACATTGCATGGTAGCGTTATTTTAACTTTAGTTGGGGGATGTCAAATGAACAGCAAGGAAGCTATGCTTAAACTAACATCAATGTTCCATCACAAATCTATACAAAATATTTCCAAACAGGAGTTGATCTCAACATCAGCAACAAATCAGTACCTTATGTCACCTCAATCCTAACTCACTCAAGGTGAGTGCTCACGACTGCTCCGACTGCTGCATCTGCTCTGCCTGCGTTTTGATCTATTTCATTTTTAACCAAATAAAGTTTGACTGCTCTGACTGCAGTGACTGCTCTGACTGCAGTGACTGCTCCGACTGCTGCGTCTGCTCTGACTTTGTATACATATATAGTCTTCCACCCTAACCTCCTATACCCAACTTTCCCGAAGCTTGATAGATAGATATTGGATTAGCATCTAGGTCTAGGTCCTAACATGGTAGGCACACAGGCGCTAATGGCCATACTTTCAAACACCATATTTTGCTTCTAATGGCCATATTGTAGGCCATACGATTTCGGTGGCACACAGGCAATGGCAATATTTTTAAACAGCTGATTATCTGTCAATTGTCATTTTAGTTTTGACAGTGCTTTGATTTTAAAATAATTTTTCAATTTAGAACAAGTAATTTCATTTAATAATTGCTTTTGAGTTTTTTAAAATATACTAAAATAATTTATAATATGACGACCGAACATTTTAGTGAAATTTTAGCTTTGGTATTATCGAACCAAGCTAAAATTTTGAGTTTCCTACAAATGAGGCAAAGTTTGATTGGAGAAACTGATTTTCATTATAAAAGAGTTCGAAGCCGAGCCAGAAGAATCCGGAGGTTGTATTTTTTATATTTACTAAAAAAAAGGGAATGGTCATGTGTATGTTCTTTAATAAAAAATAAAATGCATTTTTCATCAATTTATTTGCAGGTTAAAAAATCAGTGTTTTGGGAAAAACACGTTGGCCAACTTTCGGATGTAATATTCAAAAATTATTTTCGAGTGAGCCGCAAAACATTTTCGTATTTAGTCGCAAGCTTAGTATCATTACAAAAAAAAGATACCAACTGGCGTAAAGCTGTTCCCTTTGAGAAAAGAATAGGCATAGCATTGTATGCATTAGGTTCCTCTGCTGAATATAGAACTGTTGCAAATTTATTTGGTGTAGGGAGAACTACTGTTGGAAAGATGGTTTTAGATTTCTGTAAAGCGGTTGTCGAAGTACATGGTGGCTGTTTCAAACAATTTTATCCCGCAACACAAAACAAAATCGAGGAAAACGTTAATGGATTTTTAAAATTAGGTTTTCCTCAATGTTATGGAGCGATCGACGGTTGCCACATAAAAGTAAAACCTTCAAAAGCAGAAGCGTCGGATTATATTAATTATAAATCAACCTATTCGGTTATACTCTTTGCAGCAGTAGATTACCGCTACCGGTTTATATATGCAGATATTGGGACACCTGGGAGGTTGAATGATTCAAGTATTTGGGAAGCTTCGAATTTAAAACGGCAGCATTTGAATAATGAACTATTTTCAAGGAATTCTAAAACCATATCCGGAGTTTCCGTACCAGTTATTCTCATAGGTGATTCCGCTTTTAGACTTTCGCCGTTGGTTATGAAGCCTTACGGGTTCTCCGTTGACCAACCTGAGGGTGAGCGCATTTTCAATACAAAACTCTCTAAATCTAGAAGAGTCGTTGAAAATGCTTTTGGTCATTTGAAGGCACGATTTAGACGCCTTGGAAAAGGCCTAGATAACAAGCTTTCAAATGCTAACATCATCATTGAATGTTGCATAATTTTGCACAACATTTTAAACGATTTCAACGACAACATCAATCAGAACTGGCTTAGAAATTTCAACAGAGTAAACAGACAATTCATTCGTCGCAACAGAATACAACGGGTTAATAACGAATCAACGAGTAGAGCAGTGGAAATACGGAATGCTATAAAATCATATTTAGGTGAGAAATATTAAAACACAAGAATGTAATTCATAATTTAATTAATTTTATTGATTAATTTTTCTATAAGTGTATTATTTTTTTCAAGAAGAGATACAAGTTTGTTGGAAATGTCAATTTGTTTTGAAGAGGTTTCCTTATAAGTCTTTGAGTCGCTTTCGAGCAGCTCAAACTCATCTTGCATTATTTTTAACATTTTTTCCGTATTCTTTTTCACAGAAGACGGTGCATTTGGCGATGGTGACGGTGCATTTGGCGATGGTGACGCTGCACTTGTTGATGGTAGCGGAGCATTCGGTGATGGTAGCGGAGCATTCGGTGATGGTAGCGGAGCATTCGGTGATGGTAGCGAAGCAATTGGTGATGGTAGCGAAGCAATAGGTGATGACTCTGATGACGACGCCGGTATGTTTAATGTTGGCCCTGCAGGCACTTCATCATCTGAATAAAAAGTTGTTTTAAAATATTTTAAATGTGTTGTTATTATTTTTTTTACCTTGTAAAGTTGACTTGACCCTACATGATGGTGAATTACTCACAAAACGGCCAATAGCTGCATCGACCTCTTTGTAATATTCCCATGCAGATGGGCTGCCACCACTCGACCCAATTTTCCTTTTTTCCAATCTAAAATTTGAACATAAATATTTGTAATTTTAGAATAGAAATTATGATTATATAAATAATTTAATTCAATACCTGTATCTTTGCGTTAAATTGCAAATTTTGTTCTTTATTTCTGAATGAGACATCGATACACCTTCTTCTTCGAGAAGCCTCTTCTGCAGCTCTAAATATACCGGGTAGTTCCTTTTTTTACTGCGGAGATCTTGTACAAATTCTCTCCAAATGCCAATAAACTTAGTAGTCTCCGTCTGAGATAAATTCTTCCTTTTACTCTCCATGGCTTTAAATATATAAAATAGAAAATTACAAATTAATTATTAAAATTACTTTTTACTACAACAAACTTACCGGTGCTGATGATTATTTTGCTTCTTACTTTAAAATTTTCTTAAATATGGCCACTAAACAGGTAAATGGTAAATGGTATGGTAACTAAACAGAAAAAATGGTATTAAAATCAATAGCTGATATCGTTTTTTGATAAATTGTGCAGCTTTTCTAAAAGCAAGTAAATATAGAACACAATTGAACAAATTCTAGTAACTGTAGTGGTATAGAAGCAAAATAATGAAAAACTAATAACACATTGTGGTAGAGATACAGAACTATAGGAAACTTGTACTTTATGTTAGAGTATGAGTTCGAAAATCCTAAATCTGCTTTAAGAGCTAGAACTCAACACCTAATTAGAAAGAATGGTATTATACTCAATAGTTTATATATAATGTGAAATTCACAGCAGCTCATAACGTATGGACCCAACTGCAGACACCTAATCAATGGTTATATAGATTGACTGAAGAACAAATTATTGACTTCATCTGCAATAAAAGCCATAACAAAAGGACATTGCATGGTAGCGTTATTTTAACTTTAGTTGGGGGATGTCAAATGAACAGCAAGGAAGCTATGCTTAAGCTAACATCAATGTTCCATCACAAATCTATACAAAATATTTCCAAACAGGAGTTGATCTCAACATCAGCAACAAATCAGTACCTTATGTCACCTCAATCCTAACTCACTCAAGGTGAGTGCTCACGACTGCTCCGACTGCTGCATCTGCTCTGCCTGCGTTTTGATCTATTTCATTTTTAACCAAATAAAGTTTGACTGCTCTGACTGCAGTGACTGCTCCGACTGCTGCGTCTGCTCTGACTTTGTATACATATATAGTCTTCCACCCTAACCTCCTATACCCAACTTTCCCGAAGCTTGATAGATAGATATTGGATTAGCATCTAGGTCTAGGTCCTAAGTCTGCTTTTATAGCTATAAATGAACTCCTAAACAGAAAAAATGGTATTAAACTCAATAGTTGATATCGTTTTTTGATAAATTGTGCAGCTTTTCTAAAAGCAAGTAAATATAGAACACAATTGAACAAATTCTAGTAACTGTAGTGGTATAGAAGCAAAATAATGAAAAACTAATAACACATTGTGGTAGAGATACAGAACTATAGGAAACTTGTACTTTATGTTAGAGTATGAGTTCGAAAATCCTAAATCTGCTTTAAGAGCTAGAACTCAACACCTAATTAGAAAGAATGGTATTATACTCAATAGTTTATATATAATGTGAAATTCACAGCAGCTCATAACGTATGGACCCAACTGCAGACACCTAATCAATGGTTATATAGATTGACTGAAGAACAAATTATTGACTTCATCTGCAATAAAAGCCATAACAAAAGGACATTGCATGGTAGCGTTATTTTAACTTTAGTTGGGGGATGTCAAATGAACAGCAAGGAAGCTATGCTTAAACTAACATCAATGTTCCATCACAAATCTATACAAAATATTTCCAAACAGGAGTTGATCTCAACATCAGCAACAAATCAGTACCTTATGTCACCTCAATCCTAACTCACTCAAGGTGAGTGCTCACGACTGCTCCGACTGCTGCATCTGCTCTGCCTGCGTTTTGATCTATTTCATTTTTAACCAAATAAAGTTTGACTGCTCTGACTGCAGTGACTGCTCCGACTGCTGCGTCTGCTGCGACTTTTGTATATATAGTCCCCCACCCTAACCTCCTATACCCAACTTTCCCAAAGCTTGATAGATAGATATTGGATTAGCATCTAGGTCTAGGTCCTAAGTCTGCTTTTATAGCTATAAATGAACTCCTAAACAGAAAAAATGGTATTAAACTCAATAGTTGATATCGTTTTTTGATAAATTGTGCAGCTTTTCTAAAAACAAGTAAATATAGAACACAATTGAACAAATTCTAGTAACTGTAGTGGTATAGAAGCAAAATAATGAAAAACTAATAACAAATTGTGGTATATTCTATACAGAGCTATAGAAAACTTGTAGTTTGTGTTAGAGTATAAGTTTGAAAATCCTAAATCTGCTTTAAGAGCTAGAACTCAACACCTAATTAGAAAGAATGGTATTATACTCAATAGTTTATATATAATGTGAAATTCACAGCAGCTCATAACGTATGGACCCAACTGCAGACACCTAATCAATGGTTATATACATTGACTGAAGAACAAATTATTGACTTCATCTGCAATAAAAGCCATAACAAAAGGACATTGCATGGTAGCGTTATTTTAACTTTAGTTGGGGGATGTCAAATGAACAGCAAGGAAGCTATGCTTAAACTAACATCAATGTTCCATCACAAATCTATACAAAATATTTCCAAACAGGAGTTGATCTCAACATCAGCAACAAATCAGTACCTTATGTCACCTCAATTCTAACTCACTCAAGGTGAGTGCTCACGACTGCTCCGACTGCTGCATCTGCTCTGCCTGCGTTTTGATCTATTTCATTTTTAACCAAATAAAGTTTGACTGCTCTGACTGCAGTAACTGCTCCGACTGCTGCGTCTGCTGCGACTTTTGTATATATAGTCCCCCACCCTAACCTCCTATACCCAACTTTCCCAAAGCTTGATAGATAGATATTGGATTAGCATCTAGGTCTAGGTCCTAAGTCTGCTTTTATAGCTATAAATGAACTCCTAAACAGAAAAAATGGTATTAAACTCAATAGTTGATATCGTTTTTTGATAAATTGTGCAGCTTTTCTAAAAACAAGTAAATATAGAACACAATTGAACAAATTCTAGTAACTGTAGTGGTATAGAAGCAAAATAATGAAAAACTAATAACACATTGTGGTAGAGATACAGAACTATAGGAAACTTGTACTTTATGTTAGAGTATGAGTTCGAAAATCCTAAATCTGCTTTAAGAGCTAGAACTCAACACCTAATTAGAAAGAATGGTATTATACTCAATAGTTTATATATAATGTGAAATTCACAGCAGCTCATAACGTATGGACCCAACTGCAGACACCTAATCAATGGTTATATACATTGACTGAAGAACAAATTATTGACTTCATCTGCAATAAAAGCCATAACAAAAGGACATTGCATGGTAGCGTTATTTTAACTTTAGTTGGGGGATGTCAAATGAACAGCAAGGAAGCTATGCTTAAACTAACATCAATGTTCCATCACAAATCTATACAAAATATTTCCAAACAGGAGTTGATCTCAACATCAGCAACAAATCAGTACCTTATGTCACCTCAATCCTAACTCACTCAAGGTGAGTGCTCACGACTGCTCCGACTGCTGCATCTGCTCTGCCTGCGTTTTGATCTATTTCATTTTTAACCAAATAAAGTTTGACTGTTCTGACTGCAGTAACTGCTCCGACTGCTGCGTCTGCTGCGACTTTTGTATATATAGTCCCCCACCCTAACCTCCTATACCCAACTTTCCCAAAGCTTGATAGATAGATATTGGATTAGCATCTAGGTCTAGGTCCTAAGTCTGCTTTTATAGCTATAAATGAACTCCTAAACAGAAAAAATGGTATTAAACTCAATAGTTGATATCGTTTTTTGATAAATTGTGCAGCTTTTCTAAAAGCAAGTAAATATAGAACACAATTGAACAAATTCTAGTAACTGTAGTGGTATAGAAGCAAAATAATGAAAAACTAATAACACATTGTGGTAGAGATACAGAACTATAGGAAACTTGTACTTTATGTTAGAGTATGAGTTCGAAAATCCTAAATCTGCTTTAAGAGCTAGAACTCAACACCTAATTAGAAAGAATGGTATTATACTCAATAGTTTATATATAATGTGAAATTCACAGCAGCTCATAACGTATGGACCCAACTGCAGACACCTAATCAATGGTTATATACATTGACTGAAGAACAAATTATTGACTTCATCTGCAATAAAAGCCATAACAAAAGGACATTGCATGGTAGCGTTATTTTAACTTTAGTTGGGGGATGTCAAATGAACAGCAAGGAAGCTATGCTTAAACTAACATCAATGTTCCATCACAAATCTATACAAAATATTTCCAAACAGGAGTTGATCTCAACATCAGCAACAAATCAGTACCTTATGTCACCTCAATCCTAACTCACTCAAGGTGAGTGCTCACGACTGCTCCGACTGCTGCATCTGCTCTGCCTGCGTTTTGATCTATTTCATTTTTAACCAAATAAAGTTTGACTGCTCTGACTGCAGTGACTGCTCCGACTGCTGCGTCTGCTGCGACTTTTGTATATATAGTCCCCCACCCTAACCTCCTATACCCAACTTTCCCAAAGCTTGATAGATAGATATTGGATTAGCATCTAGGTCTAGGTCCTAAGTCTGCTTTTATAGCTATAAATGAACTCCTAAACAGAAAAAATGGTATTAAACTCAATAATTGATATCGTTTTTTGATAAATTGTGCAGCTTTTCTAAAAACAAGTAAATATAGAACACAATTGAACAAATTCTAGTAACTGTAGTGGTATAGAAGCAAAATAATGAAAAACTAATAACAAATTGTGGTATATTCTATACAGAGCTATAGAAAACTTGTAGTTTGTGTTAGAGTATAAGTTTGAAAATTCTAACTCTGCTTTAAGAGCTAGAACTGAACACCTAATCAGAAAAAATGGTATTATACTCAATAGTTGTGAAATTCACAGCAGTTCATAACGTATGGGCCCAACTGCAGACACCTAATCAATGGTTATATACATTGACTGAAGACCAAATTATTGACTTCATCTGCAATAAAAGCCATAACAAAAGGACATTGCATGGTAGCGTTATTTTAACTTTAGTTGGGGGATGTCAAATGAACAGCAAGGAAGCTATGCTTAAACTAACATCAATGTTCCATCACAAATCTATACAAAATATTTCCAAACAGGAGTTGATCTCAACATCAGCAACAAATCAGTACCTTATGTCACCTCAATCCTAACTCACTCAAGGTGAGTGCTCACGACTGCTCCGACTGCTGCATCTGCTCTGCCTGCGTTTTGATCTATTTCATTTTTAACCAAATAAAGTTTGACTGCTCTGACTGCAGTGACTGCTCCGACTGCTGCGTCTGCTGCGACTTTTGTATATATAGTCCCCGACCCTAACCTCCTATACCCAACTTTCCCAAAGCTTGATAGATAGATATTGGATTAGCATCTAGGTCTAGGTCCTAAGTCTGCTTTTATAGCTATAAATGAACTCCTAAACAGAAAAAATGGTATTAAACTCAATAGTTGATATCGTTTTTTGATAAATTGTGCAGCTTTTCTAAAAACAAGTAAATATAGAACACAATTGAACAAATTCTAGTAACTGTAGTGGTATAGAAGCAAAATAATGAAAAACTAATAACAAATTGTGGTATATTCTATACAGAGCTATAGAAAACTTGTAGTTTGTGTTAGAGTATAAGTTTGAAAATTCTAACTCTGCTTTAAGAGCTAGAACTGAACACCTAATCAGAAAAAATGGTATTATACTCAATAGTTGTGAAATTCACAGCAGTTCATAACGTATGGGCCCAACTGCAGACACCTAATCAATGGTTATATACATTGACTGAAGACCAAATTATTGACTTCATCTGCAATAAAAGCCATAACAAAAGGACATTGCATGGTAGCGTTATTTTAACTTTAGTTGGGGGATGTCAAATGAACAGCAAGGAAGCTATGCTTAAACTAACATCAATGTTCCATCACAAATCTATACAAAATATTTCCAAACAGGAGTTGATCTCAACATCAGCAACAAATCAGTACCTTATGTCACCTCAATCCTAACTCACTCAAGGTGAGTGCTCACGACTGCTCCGACTGCTGCATCTGCTCTGCCTGCGTTTTGATCTATTTCATTTTTAACCAAATAAAGTTTGACTGCTCTGACTGCAGTGACTGCTCCGACTGCTGCGTCTGCTGCGACTTTTGTATATATAGTCCCCCACCCTAACCTCCTATACCCAACTTTCCCAAAGCTTGATAGATAGATATTGGATTAGCATCTAGGTCTAGGTCCTAAGTCTGTTTTTATAGCTATAAATGAACTCCTAAACAGAAAAAATGGTATTAAACTCAATAGTTGATATCGTTTTTTGATAAATTGTGCAGCTTTTCTAAAAGCAAGTAAATATAGAACACAATTGAACAAATTCTAGTAACTGTAGTGGTATAGAAGCAAAATAATGAAAAACTAATAACACATTGTGGTAGAGATACAGAACTATAGGAAACTTGTACTTTATGTTAGAGTATGAGTTCGAAAATCCTAAATCTGCTTTAAGAGCTAGAACTCAACACCTAATTAGAAAGAATGGTATTATACTCAATAGTTTATATATAATGTGAAATTCACAGCAGCTCATAACGTATGGACCCAACTGCAGACACCTAATCAATGGTTATATACATTGACTGAAGAACAAATTATTGACTTCATCTGCAATAAAAGCCATAACAAAAGGACATTGCATGGTAGCGTTATTTTAACTTTAGTTGGGGGATGTCAAATGAACAGCAAGGAAGCTATGCTTAAACTAACATCAATGTTCCATCACAAATCTATACAAAATATTTCCAAACAGGAGTTGATCTCAACATCAGCAACAAATCAGTACCTTATGTCACCTCAATCCTAACTCACTCAAGGTGAGTGCTCACGACTGCTCCGACTGCTGCATCTGCTCTGCCTGCGTTTTGATCTATTTCATTTTTAACCAAATAAAGTTTGACTGCTCTGACTGCAGTGACTGCTCTGACTGCAGTGACTGCTCCGACTGCTGCGTCTGCTCTGACTTTGTATACATATATAGTCTTCCACCCTAACCTCCTATACCCAACTTTCCCGAAGCTTGATAGATAGATATTGGATTAGCATCTAGGTCTAGGTCCTAAGTCTGCTTTTATAGCTATAAATGAACTCCTAAACAGAAAAAATGGTATTAAACTCAATAGTTGATATCGTTTTTTGATAAATTGTGCAGCTTTTCTAAAAGCAAGTAAATATAGAACACAATTGAACAAATTCTAGTAACTGTAGTGGTATAGAAGCAAAATAATGAAAAACTAATAACACATTGTGGTAGAGATACAGAACTATAGGAAACTTGTACTTTATGTTAGAGTATGAGTTCGAAAATCCTAAATCTGCTTTAAGAGCTAGAACTCAACACCTAATTAGAAAGAATGGTATTATACTCAATAGTTTATATATAATGTGAAATTCACAGCAGCTCATAACGTATGGACCCAACTGCAGACACCTAATCAATGGTTATATAGATTGACTGAAGAACAAATTATTGACTTCATCTGCAATAAAAGCCATAACAAAAGGACATTGCATGGTAGCGTTATTTTAACTTTAGTTGGGGGATGTCAAATGAACAGCAAGGAAGCTATGCTTAAACTAACATCAATGTTCCATCACAAATCTATACAAAATATTTCCAAACAGGAGTTGATCTCAACATCAGCAACAAATCAGTACCTTATGTCACCTCAATCCTAACTCACTCAAGGTGAGTGCTCACGACTGCTCCGACTGCTGCATCTGCTCTGCCTGCGTTTTGATCTATTTCATTTTTAACCAAATAAAGTTTGACTGCTCTGACTGCAGTGACTGCTCCGACTGCTGCGTCTGCTGCGACTTTTGTATATATAGTCCCCCACCCTAACCTCCTATACCCAACTTTCCCAAAGCTTGATAGATAGATATTGGATTAGCATCTAGGTCTAGGTCCTAAGTCTGCTTTTATAGCTATAAATGAACTCCTAAACAGAAAAAATGGTATTAAACTCAATAGTTGATATCGTTTTTTGATAAATTGTGCAGCTTTTCTAAAAACAAGTAAATATAGAACACAATTGAACAAATTCTAGTAACTGTAGTGGTATAGAAGCAAAATAATGAAAAACTAATAACAAATTGTGGTATATTCTATACAGAGCTATAGAAAACTTGTAGTTTGTGTTAGAGTATAAGTTTGAAAATCCTAAGTCTGCTTTAAGAGCTAGAACTCAACACCTAATTAGAAAGAATGGTATTATACTCAATAGTTTATATATAATGTGAAATTCACAGCAGCTCATAACGTATGGACCCAACTGCAGACACCTAATCAATGGTTATATACATTGACTGAAGAACAAATTATTGACTTCATCTGCAATAAAAGCCATAACAAAAGGACTTTGCATGGTAGCGGTATTTTAATTTTAGTTGGGGGATGTCAAATGAACAGCAAGGAAGCTATACTTAAACTAACATCAATGTTCTATCACAAATTTATACAAAATCTTTCCAAACAGGAGTTGATCTCAACATAGCAACAAATCAGAACCTTATGTCACCTCAATCCGAACTCACTCAAGGTGAGTGCTCACGACTGCTCCGACTGCTGCATCGGCTCTGACTGCCTTTTGATCTATTTCATTTATAACCAAATAAAGTTTGACTGTTCTGACTGCAATGACTGCTCCGACTACGGCGTCGGCTCTGACTTTTGTATACATATATAGTCTTCCACCCTAACCTCCTATACCCAACCTTCCCGAAGCTTGATAGATAGATATTGGATTAGCATCTAGGTCTAGGTCCTAAGTCTGCTTTTATAGCTATAAATGAAGTCCTAAACAGAAAAAATGGTATTAAACTCAATAGTTGATATCGTTTTTTGATAAATTGTGCAGCTTTTCTAAAAGCAAGTAAATATAGAACACAATTGAACAAATTCTAGTAACTGTAGTGGTATAGAAGCAAAATAATGAAAAACTAATAACACATTGTGGTAGAGATACAGAACTATAGGAAACTTGTACTTTATGTTAGAGTATGAGTTCGAAAATCCTAAATCTGCTTTAAGAGCTAGAACTGAACAACAAATTAGAAAGAATGGTATTATACTCAATAGTTTATATATAATGTGAAATTCACAGCAGCTCATAACGTATGGACCCAACTGCAGACACCTAATCAATGGTTATATACATTGACTGAAGAACAAATTATTGACTTCATCTGCAATAAAAGCAATAACAAAAGGACTTTGCATGGTAGCGGTATTTTAACTTTAGTTAGGGGATGTCAAATGAACAGCAAGGAAGCTATACTTAACCTAACATCAATGTTCCATCACAAATCTATACAAAATCTTTCCAAACAGGAGTTGATCTCAACATCAGCAACAAATCAGTTCCTTATGTCCCCTCAATCCGAACTCACTCAAGGTGAGTGCTCACGACTGCTCCGACTGCTGCATCTGCTCTGCCTGCGTTTTGATCTATTTCATTTTTAACCAAATAAAGTTTGACTGCTCTGACTGCAGTGACTGCTCCGACTGCTGCATCTGCTCCGACATTTGTATATATAGTCCCCCACCCTAACCTCCTATACCCAACTTTCCCAAAGCTTGATAGATAGATATTGGATTAGCATCTAGGTCTAGGTCCTAAGTCTGCTTTTATAGCTATAAATGAACTCCTAAACAGAAAAAATGGTATTAAACTCAATAGTTGATATCGTTTTTTGATAAATTGTGCAGCTTTTCTAAAAACAAGTAAATATAGAACACAATTGAACAAATTCTAGTAACTGTAGTGGTATAGAAGCAAAATAATGAAAAACTAATAACAAATTGTGGTATATTCTATACAGAGCTATAGAAAACTTGTAGTTTGTGTTAGAGTATAAGTTTGAAAATTCTAACTCTGCTTTAAGAGCTAGAACTGAACACCTAATCAGAAAGAATGGTATTATACTCAATAGTTTATATATAATGTGAAATTCACAGCAGCTCATAACGTATGGACCCAACTGCAGACACCTAATCAATGGTTATATACATTGACTGAAGAACAAATTATTGACTTCATCTGCAATAAAAGCCATAACAAAAGGACATTGCATGGTAGCGTTATTTTAACTTTAGTTGGGGGATGTCAAATGAACAGCAAGGAAGCTATGCTTAAACTAACATCAATGTTCCATCACAAATCTATACAAAATATTTCCAAACAGGAGTTGATCTCAACATCAGCAACAAATCAGTACCTTATGTCACCTCAATCCTAACTCACTCAAGGTGAGTGCTCACGACTGCTCCGACTGCTGCATCTGCTCTGCCTGCGTTTTGATCTATTTCATTTTTAACCAAATAAAGTTTGACTGCTCTGACTGCAGTGACTGCTCCGACTGCTGCGTCTGCTCTGACTTTGTATACATATATAGTCTTCCACCCTAACCTCCTATAGCCAACTTTCCCGAAGCTTGATAGATAGATATTGGATTAGCATCTAGGTCTAGGTCCTAAGTCTGCTTTTATAGCTATAAATGAACTCCTAAACAGAAAAAATGGTATTAAACTCAATAGTTGATATCGTTTTTTGATAAATTGTGCAGCTTTTCTAAAAGCAAGTAAATATAGAACACAATTGAACAAATTCTAGTAACTGTAGTGGTATAGAAGCAAAATAATGAAAAACTAATAACACATTGTGGTAGAGATACAGAACTATAGGAAACTTGTACTTTATGTTAGAGTATGAGTTCGAAAATCCTAAATCTGCTTTAAGAGCTAGAACTCAACACCTAATTAGAAAGAATGGTATTATACTCAATAGTTTATATATAATGTGAAATTCACAGCAGCTCATAACGTATGGACCCAACTGCAGACACCTAATCAATGGTTATATAGATTGACTGAAGAACAAATTATTGACTTCATCTGCAATAAAAGCCATAACAAAAGGACATTGCATGGTAGCGTTATTTTAACTTTAGTTGGGGGATGTCAAATGAACAGCAAGGAAGCTATGCTTAAACTAACATCAATGTTCCATCACAAATCTATACAAAATATTTCCAAACAGGAGTTGATCTCAACATCAGCAACAAATCAGTACCTTATGTCACCTCAATCCTAACTCACTCAAGGTGAGTGCTCACGACTGCTCCGACTGCTGCATCTGCTCTGCCTGCGTTTTGATCTATTTCATTTTTAACCAAATAAAGTTTGACTGCTCTGACTGCAGTGACTGCTCCGACTGCTGCGTCTGCTGCGACTTTTGTATATATAGTCCCCCACCCTAACCTCCTATACCCAACTTTCCCAAAGCTTGATAGATAGATATTGGATTAGCATCTAGGTCTAGGTCCTAAGTCTGCTTTTATAGCTATAAATGAACTCCTAAACAGAAAAAATGGTATTAAACTCAATAGTTGATATCGTTTTTTGATAAATTGTGCAGCTTTTCTAAAAACAAGTAAATATAGAACACAATTGAACAAATTCTAGTAACTGTAGTGGTATAGAAGCAAAATAATGAAAAACTAATAACAAATTGTGGTATATTCTATACAGAGCTATAGAAAACTTGTAGTTTGTGTTAGAGTATAAGTTTGAAAATCCTAAATCTGCTTTAAGAGCTAGAACTCAACACCTAATTAGAAAGAATGGTATTATACTCAATAGTTTATATATAATGTGAAATTCACAGCAGCTCATAACGTATGGACCCAACTGCAGACACCTAATCAATGGTTATATACATTGACTGAAGAACAAATTATTGACTTCATCTGCAATAAAAGCCATAACAAAAGGACTTTGCATGGTAGCGGTATTTTAATTTTAGTTGGGGGATGTCAAATGAACAGCAAGGAAGCTATACTTAAACTAACATCAATGTTCTATCACAAATTTATACAAAATCTTTCCAAACAGGAGTTGATCTCAACATAGCAACAAATCAGAACCTTATGTCACCTCAATCCGAACTCACTCAAGGTGAGTGCTCACGACTGCTCCGACTGCTGCATCGGCTCTGACTGCCTTTTGATCTATTTCATTTATAACCAAATAAAGTTTGACTGTTCTGACTGCAATGACTGCTCCGACTACGGCGTCGGCTCTGACTTTTGTATACATATATAGTCTTCCACCCTAACCTCCTATACCCAACCTTCCCGAAGCTTGATAGATAGATATTGGATTAGCATCTAGGTCTAGGTCCTAAGTCTGCTTTTATAGCTATAAATGAACTCCTAAACAGAAAAAATGGTATTAAACTCAATAGTTGATATCGTTTTTTGATAAATTGTGCAGCTTTTCTAAAAGCAAGTAAATATAGAACACAATTGAACAAATTCTAGTAACTGTAGTGGTATAGAAGCAAAATAATGAAAAACTAATAACACATTGTGGTAGAGATACAGAACTATAGGAAACTTGTACTTTATGTTAGAGTATGAGTTCGAAAATCCTAAATCTGCTTTAAGAGCTAGAACTGAACAACAAATTAGAAAGAATGGTATTATACTCAATAGTTTATATATAATGTGAAATTCACAGCAGCTCATAACGTATGGACCCAACTGCAGACACCTAATCAATGGTTATATACATTGACTGAAGAACAAATTATTGACTTCATCTGCAATAAAAGCCATAACAAAAGGACTTTGCATGGTAGCGGTATTTTAATTTTAGTTGGGGGATGTCAAATGAACAGCAAGGAAGCTATACTTAAACTAACATCAATGTTCTATCACAAATTTATACAAAATCTTTCCAAACAGGAGTTGATCTCATCATAGCAACAAATCAGAACCTTATGTCACCTCAATCCGAACTCACTCAAGGTGAGTGCTCACGACTGCTCCGACTGCTGCATCGGCTCTGACTGCCTTTTGATCTATTTCATTTATAACCAAATAAAGTTTGACTGTTCTGACTGCAATGACTGCTCCGACTACGGCGTCGGCTCTGACTTTTGTATACATATATAGTCTTCCACCCTAACCTCCTATAGCCAACTTTCCCGAAGCTTGATAGATAGATATTGGATTAGCATCTAGGTCTAGGTCCTAAGTCTGCTTTTATAGCTATAAATGAACTCCTAAACAGAAAAAATGGTATTAAACTCAATAGTTGATATCGTTTTTTGATAAATTGTGCAGCTTTTCTAAAAACAAGTAAATATAGAACACAATTGAACAAATTCTAGTAACTGTAGTGGTATAGAAGCAAAATAATGAAAAACTAATAACACATTGTGGTAGAGATACAGAACTATAGGAAACTTGTACTTTATGTTAGAGTATGAGTTCGAAAATCCTAAATCTGCTTTAAGAGCTAGAACTCAACACCTAATTAGAAAGAATGGTATTATACTCAATAGTTTATATATAATGTGAAATTCACAGCAGCTCATAACGTATGGACCCAACTGCAGACACCTAATCAATGGTTATATAGATTGACTGAAGAACAAATTATTGACTTCATCTGCAATAAAAGCCATAACAAAAGGACATTGCATGGTAGCGTTATTTTAACTTTAGTTGGGGGATGTCAAATGAACAGCAAGGAAGCTATGCTTAAACTAACATCAATGTTCCATCACAAATCTATACAAAATATTTCCAAACAGGAGTTGATCTCAACATCAGCAACAAATCAGTACCTTATGTCACCTCAATCCTAACTCACTCAAGGTGAGTGCTCACGACTGCTCCGACTGCTGCATCTGCTCTGCCTGCGTTTTGATCTATTTCATTTTTAACCAAATAAAGTTTGACTGCTCTGACTGCAGTGACTGCTCCGACTGCTGCGTCTGCTGCGACTTTTGTATATATAGTCCCCCACCCTAACCTCCTATACCCAACTTTCCCAAAGCTTGATAGATAGATATTGGATTAGCATCTAGGTCTAGGTCCTAAGTCTGCTTTTATAGCTATAAATGAACTCCTAAACAGAAAAAATGGTATTAAACTCAATAGTTGATATCGTTTTTTGATAAATTGTGCAGCTTTTCTAAAAACAAGTAAATATAGAACACAATTGAACAAATTCTAGTAACTGTAGTGGTATAGAAGCAAAATAATGAAAAACTAATAACAAATTGTGGTATATTCTATACAGAGCTATAGAAAACTTGTAGTTTGTGTTAGAGTATAAGTTTGAAAATCCTAAGTCTGCTTTAAGAGCTAGAACTCAACACCTAATTAGAAAGAATGGTATTATACTCAATAGTTTATATATAATGTGAAATTCACAGCAGCTCATAACGTATGGACCCAACTGCAGACACCTAATCAATGGTTATATACATTGACTGAAGAACAAATTATTGACTTCATCTGCAATAAAAGCCATAACAAAAGGACTTTGCATGGTAGCGGTATTTTAATTTTAGTTGGGGGATGTCAAATGAACAGCAAGGAAGCTATACTTAAACTAACATCAATGTTCTATCACAAATTTATACAAAATCTTTCCAAACAGGAGTTGATCTCAACATAGCAACAAATCAGAACCTTATGTCACCTCAATCCGAACTCACTCAAGGTGAGTGCTCACGACTGCTCCGACTGCTGCATCGGCTCTGACTGCCTTTTGATCTATTTCATTTATAACCAAATAAAGTTTGACTGTTCTGACTGCAATGACTGCTCCGACTACGGCGTCGGCTCTGACTTTTGTATACATATATAGTCTTCCACCCTAACCTCCTATACCCAACCTTCCCGAAGCTTGATAGATAGATATTGGATTAGCATCTAGGTCTAGGTCCTAAGTCTGCTTTTATAGCTATAAATGAAGTCCTAAACAGAAAAAATGGTATTAAACTCAATAGTTGATATCGTTTTTTGATAAATTGTGCAGCTTTTCTAAAAGCAAGTAAATATAGAACACATTTGAACAAATTCTAGTAACTGTAGTGGTATAGAAGCAAAATAATGAAAAACTAATAACACATTGTGGTAGAGATACAGAACTATAGGAAACTTGTACTTTATGTTAGAGTATGAGTTCGAAAATCCTAAATCTGCTTTAAGAGCTAGAACTGAACAACAAATTAGAAAGAATGGTATTATACTCAATAGTTTATATATAATGTGAAATTCACAGCAGCTCATAACGTATGGACCCAACTGCAGACACCTAATCAATGGTTATATACATTGACTGAAGAACAAATTATTGACTTCATCTGCAATAAAAGCAATAACAAAAGGACTTTGCATGGTAGCGGTATTTTAACTTTAGTTAGGGGATGTCAAATGAACAGCAAGGAAGCTATACTTAACCTAACATCAATGTTCCATCACAAATCTATACAAAATCTTTCCAAACAGGAGTTGATCTCAACATCAGCAACAAATCAGTTCCTTATGTCCCCTCAATCCGAACTCACTCAAGGTGAGTGCTCACGACTGCTCCGACTGCTGCATCTGCTCTGCCTGCGTTTTGATCTATTTCATTTTTAACCAAATAAAGTTTGACTGCTCTGACTGCAGTGACTGCTCCGACTGCTGCATCTGCTCCGACATTTGTATATATAGTCCCCCACCCTAACCTCCTATACCCAACTTTCCCAAAGCTTGATAGATAGATATTGGATTAGCATCTAGGTCTAGGTCCTAAGTCTGCTTTTATAGCTATAAATGAACTCCTAAACAGAAAAAATGGTATTAAACTCAATAGTTGATATCGTTTTTTGATAAATTGTGCAGCTTTTCTAAAAACAAGTAAATATAGAACACAATTGAACAAATTCTAGTAACTGTAGTGGTATAGAAGCAAAATAATGAAAAACTAATAACAAATTGTGGTATATTCTATACAGAGCTATAGAAAACTTGTAGTTTGTGTTAGAGTATAAGTTTGAAAATTCTAACTCTGCTTTAAGAGCTAGAACTGAACACCTAATCAGAAAGAATGGTATTATACTCAATAGTTTATATATAATGTGAAATTCACAGCAGCTCATAACGTATGGACCCAACTGCAGACACCTAATCAATGGTTATATACATTGACTGAAGAACAAATTATTGACTTCATCTGCAATAAAAGCCATAACAAAAGGACATTGCATGGTAGCGTTATTTTAACTTTAGTTGGGGGATGTCAAATGAACAGCAAGGAAGCTATGCTTAAACTAACATCAATGTTCCATCACAAATCTATACAAAATATTTCCAAACAGGAGTTGATCTCAACATCAGCAACAAATCAGTACCTTATGTCACCTCAATCCTAACTCACTCAAGGTGAGTGCTCACGACTGCTCCGACTGCTGCATCTGCTCTGCCTGCGTTTTGATCTATTTCATTTTTAACCAAATAAAGTTTGACTGCTCTGACTGCAGTGACTGCTCCGACTGCTGCGTCTGCTGCGACTTTTGTATATATAGTCCCCCACCCTAACCTCCTATACCCAACTTTCCCAAAGCTTGATAGATAGATATTGGATTAGCATCTAGGTCTAGGTCCTAAGTCTGCTTTTATAGCTATAAATGAACTCCTAAACAGAAAAAATGGTATTAAACTCAATAGTTGATATCGTTTTTTGATAAATTGTGCAGCTTTTCTAAAAACAAGTAAATATAGAACACAATTGAACAAATTCTAGTAACTGTAGTGGTATAGAAGCAAAATAATGAAAAACTAATAACACATTGTGGTAGAGATACAGAACTATAGGAAACTTGTACTTTATGTTAGAGTATGAGTTCGAAAATCCTAAATCTGCTTTAAGAGCTAGAACTGAACAACAAATTAGAAAGAATGGTATTATACTCAATAGTTTATATATAATGTGAAATTCACAGCAGCTCATAACGTATGGACCCAACTGCAGACACCTAATCAATGGTTATATACATTGACTGAAGAACAAATTATTGACTTCATCTGCAATAAAAGCAATAACAAAAGGACTTTGCATGGTAGCGGTATTTTAACTTTAGTTAGGGGATGTCAAATGAACAGCAAGGAAGCTATACTTAACCTAACATCAATGTTCCATCACAAATCTATACAAAATCTTTCCAAACAGGAGTTGATCTCAACATCAGCAACAAATCAGTTCCTTATGTCCCCTCAATCCGAACTCACTCAAGGTGAGTGCTCACGACTGCTCCGACTGCTGCATCTGCTCTGCCTGCGTTTTGATCTATTTCATTTTTAACCAAATAAAGTTTGACTGCTCTGACTGCAGTGACTGCTCCGACTGCTGCATCTGCTCCGACATTTGTATATATAGTCCCCCACCCTAACCTCCTATACCCAACTTTCCCAAAGCTTGATAGATAGATATTGGATTAGCATCTAGGTCTAGGTCCTAAGTCTGCTTTTATAGCTATAAATGAACTCCTAAACAGAAAAAATGGTATTAAACTCAATAGTTGATATCGTTTTTTGATAAATTGTGCAGCTTTTCTAAAAACAAGTAAATATAGAACACAATTGAACAAATTCTAGTAACTGTAGTGGTATAGAAGCAAAATAATGAAAAACTAATAACAAATTGTGGTATATTCTATACAGAGCTATAGAAAACTTGTAGTTTGTGTTAGAGTATAAGTTTGAAAATTCTAACTCTGCTTTAAGAGCTAGAACTGAACACCTAATCAGAAAGAATGGTATTATACTCAATAGTTTATATATAATGTGAAATTCACAGCAGCTCATAACGTATGGACCCAACTGCAGACACCTAATCAATGGTTATATACATTGACTGAAGAACAAATTATTGACTTCATCTGCAATAAAAGCCATAACAAAAGGACATTGCATGGTAGCGTTATTTTAACTTTAGTTGGGGGATGTCAAATGAACAGCAAGGAAGCTATGCTTAAACTAACATCAATGTTCCATCACAAATCTATACAAAATATTTCCAAACAGGAGTTGATCTCAACATCAGCAACAAATCAGTACCTTATGTCACCTCAATCCTAACTCACTCAAGGTGAGTGCTCACGACTGCTCCGACTGCTGCATCTGCTCTGCCTGCGTTTTGATCTATTTCATTTTTAACCAAATAAAGTTTGACTGCTCTGACTGCAGTGACTGCTCCGACTGCTGCGTCTGCTCTGACTTTGTATACATATATAGTCTTCCACCCTAACCTCCTATAGCCAACTTTCCCGAAGCTTGATAGATAGATATTGGATTAGCATCTAGGTCTAGGTCCTAAGTCTGCTTTTATAGCTATAAATGAACTCCTAAACAGAAAAAATGGTATTAAACTCAATAGTTGATATCGTTTTTTGATAAATTGTGCAGCTTTTCTAAAAGCAAGTAAATATAGAACACAATTGAACAAATTCTAGTAACTGTAGTGGTATAGAAGCAAAATAATGAAAAACTAATAACACATTGTGGTAGAGATACAGAACTATAGGAAACTTGTACTTTATGTTAGAGTATGAGTTCGAAAATCCTAAATCTGCTTTAAGAGCTAGAACTCAACACCTAATTAGAAAGAATGGTATTATACTCAATAGTTTATATATAATGTGAAATTCACAGCAGCTCATAACGTATGGACCCAACTGCAGACACCTAATCAATGGTTATATAGATTGACTGAAGAACAAATTATTGACTTCATCTGCAATAAAAGCCATAACAAAAGGACATTGCATGGTAGCGTTATTTTAACTTTAGTTGGGGGATGTCAAATGAACAGCAAGGAAGCTATGCTTAAACTAACATCAATGTTCCATCACAAATCTATACAAAATATTTCCAAACAGGAGTTGATCTCAACATCAGCAACAAATCAGTACCTTATGTCACCTCAATCCTAACTCACTCAAGGTGAGTGCTCACGACTGCTCCGACTGCTGCATCTGCTCTGCCTGCGTTTTGATCTATTTCATTTTTAACCAAATAAAGTTTGACTGCTCTGACTGCAGTGACTGCTCCGACTGCTGCGTCTGCTGCGACTTTTGTATATATAGTCCCCCACCCTAACCTCCTATACCCAACTTTCCCAAAGCTTGATAGATAGATATTGGATTAGCATCTAGGTCTAGGTCCTAAGTCTGCTTTTATAGCTATAAATGAACTCCTAAACAGAAAAAATGGTATTAAACTCAATAGTTGATATCGTTTTTTGATAAATTGTGCAGCTTTTCTAAAAACAAGTAAATATAGAACACAATTGAACAAATTCTAGTAACTGTAGTGGTATAGAAGCAAAATAATGAAAAACTAATAACAAATTGTGGTATATTCTATACAGAGCTATAGAAAACTTGTAGTTTGTGTTAGAGTATAAGTTTGAAAATCCTAAATCTGCTTTAAGAGCTAGAACTCAACACCTAATTAGAAAGAATGGTATTATACTCAATAGTTTATATATAATGTGAAATTCACAGCAGCTCATAACGTATGGACCCAACTGCAGACACCTAATCAATGGTTATATACATTGACTGAAGAACAAATTATTGACTTCATCTGCAATAAAAGCCATAACAAAAGGACTTTGCATGGTAGCGGTATTTTAATTTTAGTTGGGGGATGTCAAATGAACAGCAAGGAAGCTATACTTAAACTAACATCAATGTTCTATCACAAATTTATACAAAATCTTTCCAAACAGGAGTTGATCTCAACATAGCAACAAATCAGAACCTTATGTCACCTCAATCCGAACTCACTCAAGGTGAGTGCTCACGACTGCTCCGACTGCTGCATCGGCTCTGACTGCCTTTTGATCTATTTCATTTATAACCAAATAAAGTTTGACTGTTCTGACTGCAATGACTGCTCCGACTACGGCGTCGGCTCTGACTTTTGTATACATATATAGTCTTCCACCCTAACCTCCTATACCCAACCTTCCCGAAGCTTGATAGATAGATATTGGATTAGCATCTAGGTCTAGGTCCTAAGTCTGCTTTTATAGCTATAAATGAACTCCTAAACAGAAAAAATGGTATTAAACTCAATAGTTGATATCGTTTTTTGATAAATTGTGCAGCTTTTCTAAAAACAAGTAAATATAGAACACAATTGAACAAATTCTAGTAACTGTAGTGGTATAGAAGCAAAATAATGAAAAACTAATAACAAATTGTGGTATATTCTATACAGAGCTATAGAAAACTTGTAGTTTGTGTTAGAGTATAAGTTTGAAAATCCTAAATCTGCTTTAAGAGCTAGAACTCAACACCTAATTAGAAAGAATGGTATTATACTCAATAGTTTATATATAATGTGAAATTCACAGCAGCTCATAACGTATGGACCCAACTGCAGACACCTAATCAATGGTTATATACATTGACTGAAGAACAAATTATTGACTTCATCTGCAATAAAAGCCATAACAAAAGGACTTTGCATGGTAGCGGTATTTTAATTTTAGTTGGGGGATGTCAAATGAACAGCAAGGAAGCTATACTTAAACTAACATCAATGTTCTATCACAAATTTATACAAAATCTTTCCAAACAGGAGTTGATCTCAACATAGCAACAAATCAGAACCTTATGTCACCTCAATCCGAACTCACTCAAGGTGAGTGCTCACGACTGCTCCGACTGCTGCATCGGCTCTGACTGCCTTTTGATCTATTTCATTTATAACCAAATAAAGTTTGACTGTTCTGACTGCAATGACTGCTCCGACTACGGCGTCGGCTCTGACTTTTGTATACATATATAGTCTTCCACCCTAACCTCCTATACCCAACCTTCCCGAAGCTTGATAGATAGATATTGGATTAGCATCTAGGTCTAGGTCCTAAGTCTGCTTTTATAGCTATAAATGAACTCCTAAACAGAAAAAATGGTATTAAACTCAATAGTTGATATCGTTTTTTGATAAATTGTGCAGCTTTTCTAAAAGCAAGTAAATATAGAACACAATTGAACAAATTCTAGTAACTGTAGTGGTATAGAAGCAAAATAATGAAAAACTAATAACAAATTGTGGTATATTCTATACAGAGCTATAGAAAACTTGTAGTTTGTGTTAGAGTATAAGTTTGAAAATTCTAACTCTGCTTTAAGAGCTAGAACTGAACACCTAATCAGAAAGAATGGTATTATACTCAATAGTTTATATATAATGTGAAATTCACAGCAGCTCATAACGTATGGACCCAACTGCAGACACCTAATCAATGGTTATATACATTGACTGAAGAACAAATTATTGACTTCATCTGCAATAAAAGCCATAACAAAAGGACATTGCATGGTAGCGTTATTTTAACTTTAGTTGGGGGATGTCAAATGAACAGCAAGGAAGCTATGCTTAAACTAACATCAATGTTCCATCACAAATCTATACAAAATATTTCCAAACAGGAGTTGATCTCAACATCAGCAACAAATCAGTACCTTATGTCACCTCAATCCTAACTCACTCAAGGTGAGTGCTCACGACTGCTCCGACTGCTGCATCTGCTCTGCCTGCGTTTTGATCTATTTCATTTTTAACCAAATAAAGTTTGACTGCTCTGACTGCAGTGACTGCTCCGACTGCTGCGTCTGCTGCGACTTTTGTATATATAGTCCCCCACCCTAACCTCCTATACCCAACTTTCCCAAAGCTTGATAGATAGATATTGGATTAGCATCTAGGTCTAGGTCCTAAGTCTGCTTTTATAGCTATAAATGAAGTCCTAAACAGAAAAAATGGTATTAAACTCAATAGTTGATATCGTTTTTTGATAAATTGTGCAGCTTTTCTAAAAGCAAGTAAATATAGAACACAATTGAACAAATTCTAGTAACTGTAGTGGTATAGAAGCAAAATAATGAAAAACTAATAACACATTGTGGTAGAGATACAGAACTATAGGAAACTTGTACTTTATGTTAGAGTATGAGTTCGAAAATCCTAAATCTGCTTTAAGAGCTAGAACTGAACAACAAATTAGAAAGAATGGTATTATACTCAATAGTTTATATATAATGTGAAATTCACAGCAGCTCATAACGTATGGACCCAACTGCAGACACCTAATCAATGGTTATATACATTGACTGAAGAACAAATTATTGACTTCATCTGCAATAAAAGCCATAACAAAAGGACTTTGCATGGTAGCGGTATTTTAATTTTAGTTGGGGGATGTCAAATGAACAGCAAGGAAGCTATACTTAAACTAACATCAATGTTCTATCACAAATTTATACAAAATCTTTCCAAACAGGAGTTGATCTCAACATAGCAACAAATCAGAACCTTATGTCACCTCAATCCTAACTCACTCAAGGTGAGTGCTCACGACTGCTCCGACTGCTGCATCTGCTCTGCCTGCGTTTTGATCTATTTCATTTTTAACCAAATAAAGTTTGACTGCTCTGACTGCAGTGACTGCTCCGACTGCTGCGTCTGCTGCGACTTTTGTATATATAGTCCCCCACCCTAACCTCCTATACCCAACTTTCCCAAAGCTTGATAGATAGATATTGGATTAGCATCTAGGTCTAGGTCCTAAGTCTGCTTTTATAGCTATAAATGAAGTCCTAAACAGAAAAAATGGTATTAAACTCAATAGTTGATATCGTTTTTTGATAAATTGTGCAGCTTTTCTAAAAGCAAGTAAATATAGAACACAATTGAACAAATTCTAGTAACTGTAGTGGTATAGAAGCAAAATAATGAAAAACTAATAACACATTGTGGTAGAGATACAGAACTATAGGAAACTTGTACTTTATGTTAGAGTATGAGTTCGAAAATCCTAAATCTGCTTTAAGAGCTAGAACTGAACAACAAATTAGAAAGAATGGTATTATACTCAATAGTTTATATATAATGTGAAATTCACAGCAGCTCATAACGTATGGACCCAACTGCAGACACCTAATCAATGGTTATATACATTGACTGAAGAACAAATTATTGACTTCATCTGCAATAAAAGCAATAACAAAAGGACTTTGCATGGTAGCGGTATTTTAACTTTAGTTAGGGGATGTCAAATGAACAGCAAGGAAGCTATACTTAACCTAACATCAATGTTCCATCACAAATCTATACAAAATCTTTCCAAACAGGAGTTGATCTCAACATCAGCAACAAATCAGTTCCTTATGTCCCCTCAATCCGAACTCACTCAAGGTGAGTGCTCACGACTGCTCCGACTGCTGCATCTGCTCTGCCTGCGTTTTGATCTATTTCATTTTTAACCAAATAAAGTTTGACTGCTCTGACTGCAGTGACTGCTCCGACTGCTGCATCTGCTCCGACATTTGTATATATAGTCCCCCACCCTAACCTCCTATACCCAACTTTCCCAAAGCTTGATAGATAGATATTGGATTAGCATCTAGGTCTAGGTCCTAAGTCTGCTTTTATAGCTATAAATGAACTCCTAAACAGAAAAAATGGTATTAAACTCAATAGTTGATATCGTTTTTTGATAAATTGTGCAGCTTTTCTAAAAACAAGTAAATATAGAACACAATTGAACAAATTCTAGTAACTGTAGTGGTATAGAAGCAAAATAATGAAAAACTAATAACAAATTGTGGTATATTCTATACAGAGCTATAGAAAACTTGTAGTTTGTGTTAGAGTATAAGTTTGAAAATTCTAACTCTGCTTTAAGAGCTAGAACTGAACACCTAATCAGAAAGAATGGTATTATACTCAATAGTTTATATATAATGTGAAATTCACAGCAGCTCATAACGTATGGACCCAACTGCAGACACCTAATCAATGGTTATATACATTGACTGAAGAACAAATTATTGACTTCATCTGCAATAAAAGCCATAACAAAAGGACATTGCATGGTAGCGTTATTTTAACTTTAGTTGGGGGATGTCAAATGAACAGCAAGGAAGCTATGCTTAAACTAACATCAATGTTCCATCACAAATCTATACAAAATATTTCCAAACAGGAGTTGATCTCAACATCAGCAACAAATCAGTACCTTATGTCACCTCAATCCTAACTCACTCAAGGTGAGTGCTCACGACTGCTCCGACTGCTGCATCTGCTCTGCCTGCGTTTTGATCTATTTCATTTTTAACCAAATAAAGTTTGACTGCTCTGACTGCAGTGACTGCTCCGACTGCTGCGTCTGCTCTGACTTTGTATACATATATAGTCTTCCACCCTAACCTCCTATAGCCAACTTTCCCGAAGCTTGATAGATAGATATTGGATTAGCATCTAGGTCTAGGTCCTAAGTCTGCTTTTATAGCTATAAATGAACTCCTAAACAGAAAAAATGGTATTAAACTCAATAGTTGATATCGTTTTTTGATAAATTGTGCAGCTTTTCTAAAAGCAAGTAAATATTGAACACAATTGAACAAATTCTAGTAACTGTAGTGGTATAGAAGCAAAATAATGAAAAACTAATAACACATTGTGGTAGAGATACAGAACTATAGGAAACTTGTACTTTATGTTAGAGTATGAGTTCGAAAATCCTAAATCTGCTTTAAGAGCTAGAACTGAACAACAAATTAGAAAGAATGGTATTATACTCAATAGTTTATATATAATGTGAAATTCACAGCAGCTCATAACGTATGGACCCAACTGCAGACACCTAATCAATGGTTATATACATTGACTGAAGAACAAATTATTGACTTCATCTGCAATAAAAGCAATAACAAAAGGACTTTGCATGGTAGCGGTATTTTAACTTTAGTTAGGGGATGTCAAATGAACAGCAAGGAAGCTATACTTAACCTAACATCAATGTTCCATCACAAATCTATACAAAATCTTTCCAAACAGGAGTTGATCTCAACATCAGCAACAAATCAGTTCCTTATGTCCCCTCAATCCGAACTCACTCAAGGTGAGTGCTCACGACTGCTCCGACTGCTGCATCTGCTCTGCCTGCGTTTTGATCTATTTCATTTTTAACCAAATAAAGTTTGACTGCTCTGACTGCAGTGACTGCTCCGACTGCTGCATCTGCTCCGACATTTGTATATATAGTCCCCCACCCTAACCTCCTATACCCAACTTTCCCAAAGCTTGATAGATAGATATTGGATTAGCATCTAGGTCTAGGTCCTAAGTCTGCTTTTATAGCTATAAATGAACTCCTAAACAGAAAAAATGGTATTAAACTCAATAGTTGATATCGTTTTTTGATAAATTGTGCAGCTTTTCTAAAAACAAGTAAATATAGAACACAATTGAACAAATTCTAGTAACTGTAGTGGTATAGAAGCAAAATAATGAAAAACTAATAACAAATTGTGGTATATTCTATACAGAGCTATAGAAAACTTGTAGTTTGTGTTAGAGTATAAGTTTGAAAATTCTAACTCTGCTTTAAGAGCTAGAACTGAACACCTAATCAGAAAGAATGGTATTATACTCAATAGTTTATATATAATGTGAAATTCACAGCAGCTCATAACGTATGGACCCAACTGCAGACACCTAATCAATGGTTATATACATTGACTGAAGAACAAATTATTGACTTCATCTGCAATAAAAGCCATAACAAAAGGACATTGCATGGTAGCGTTATTTTAACTTTAGTTGGGGGATGTCAAATGAACAGCAAGGAAGCTATGCTTAAACTAACATCAATGTTCCATCACAAATCTATACAAAATATTTCCAAACAGGAGTTGATCTCAACATCAGCAACAAATCAGTACCTTATGTCACCTCAATCCTAACTCACTCAAGGTGAGTGCTCACGACTGCTCCGACTGCTGCATCTGCTCTGCCTGCGTTTTGATCTATTTCATTTTTAACCAAATAAAGTTTGACTGCTCTGACTGCAGTGACTGCTCCGACTGCTGCGTCTGCTCTGACTTTGTATACATATATAGTCTTCCACCCTAACCTCCTATAGCCAACTTTCCCGAAGCTTGATAGATAGATATTGGATTAGCATCTAGGTCTAGGTCCTAAGTCTGCTTTTATAGCTATAAATGAACTCCTAAACAGAAAAAATGGTATTAAACTCAATAGTTGATATCGTTTTTTGATAAATTGTGCAGCTTTTCTAAAAGCAAGTAAATATAGAACACAATTGAACAAATTCTAGTAACTGTAGTGGTATAGAAGCAAAATAATGAAAAACTAATAACACATTGTGGTAGAGATACAGAACTATAGGAAACTTGTACTTTATGTTAGAGTATGAGTTCGAAAATCCTAAATCTGCTTTAAGAGCTAGAACTCAACACCTAATTAGAAAGAATGGTATTATACTCAATAGTTTATATATAATGTGAAATTCACAGCAGCTCATAACGTATGGACCCAACTGCAGACACCTAATCAATGGTTATATAGATTGACTGAAGAACAAATTATTGACTTCATCTGCAATAAAAGCCATAACAAAAGGACATTGCATGGTAGCGTTATTTTAACTTTAGTTGGGGGATGTCAAATGAACAGCAAGGAAGCTATGCTTAAACTAACATCAATGTTCCATCACAAATCTATACAAAATATTTCCAAACAGGAGTTGATCTCAACATCAGCAACAAATCAGTACCTTATGTCACCTCAATCCTAACTCACTCAAGGTGAGTGCTCACGACTGCTCCGACTGCTGCATCTGCTCTGCCTGCGTTTTGATCTATTTCATTTTTAACCAAATAAAGTTTGACTGCTCTGACTGCAGTGACTGCTCCGACTGCTGCGTCTGCTGCGACTTTTGTATATATAGTCCCCCACCCTAACCTCCTATACCCAACTTTCCCAAAGCTTGATAGATAGATATTGGATTAGCATCTAGGTCTAGGTCCTAAGTCTGCTTTTATAGCTATAAATGAACTCCTAAACAGAAAAAATGGTATTAAACTCAATAGTTGATATCGTTTTTTGATAAATTGTGCAGCTTTTCTAAAAACAAGTAAATATAGAACACAATTGAACAAATTCTAGTAACTGTAGTGGTATAGAAGCAAAATAATGAAAAACTAATAACAAATTGTGGTATATTCTATACAGAGCTATAGAAAACTTGTAGTTTGTGTTAGAGTATAAGTTTGAAAATCCTAAATCTGCTTTAAGAGCTAGAACTCAACACCTAATTAGAAAGAATGGTATTATACTCAATAGTTTATATATAATGTGAAATTCACAGCAGCTCATAACGTATGGACCCAACTGCAGACACCTAATCAATGGTTATATACATTGACTGAAGAACAAATTATTGACTTCATCTGCAATAAAAGCCATAACAAAAGGACTTTGCATGGTAGCGGTATTTTAATTTTAGTTGGGGGATGTCAAATGAACAGCAAGGAAGCTATACTTAAACTAACATCAATGTTCTATCACAAATTTATACAAAATCTTTCCAAACAGGAGTTGATCTCAACATAGCAACAAATCAGAACCTTATGTCACCTCAATCCGAACTCACTCAAGGTGAGTGCTCACGACTGCTCCGACTGCTGCATCGGCTCTGACTGCCTTTTGATCTATTTCATTTATAACCAAATAAAGTTTGACTGTTCTGACTGCAATGACTGCTCCGACTACGGCGTCGGCTCTGACTTTTGTATACATATATAGTCTTCCACCCTAACCTCCTATACCCAACCTTCCCGAAGCTTGATAGATAGATATTGGATTAGCATCTAGGTCTAGGTCCTAAGTCTGCTTTTATAGCTATAAATGAACTCCTAAACAGAAAAAATGGTATTAAACTCAATAGTTGATATCGTTTTTTGATAAATTGTGCAGCTTTTCTAAAAGCAAGTAAATATAGAACACAATTGAACAAATTCTAGTAACTGTAGTGGTATAGAAGCAAAATAATGAAAAACTAATAACACATTGTGGTAGAGATACAGAACTATAGGAAACTTGTACTTTATGTTAGAGTATGAGTTCGAAAATCCTAAATCTGCTTTAAGAGCTAGAACTGAACAACAAATTAGAAAGAATGGTATTATACTCAATAGTTTATATATAATGTGAAATTCACAGCAGCTCATAACGTATGGACCCAACTGCAGACACCTAATCAATGGTTATATACATTGACTGAAGAACAAATTATTGACTTCATCTGCAATAAAAGCCATAACAAAAGGACTTTGCATGGTAGCGGTATTTTAATTTTAGTTGGGGGATGTCAAATGAACAGCAAGGAAGCTATACTTAAACTAACATCAATGTTCTATCACAAATTTATACAAAATCTTTCCAAACAGGAGTTGATCTCATCATAGCAACAAATCAGAACCTTATGTCACCTCAATCCGAACTCACTCAAGGTGAGTGCTCACGACTGCTCCGACTGCTGCATCGGCTCTGACTGCCTTTTGATCTATTTCATTTATAACCAAATAAAGTTTGACTGTTCTGACTGCAATGACTGCTCCGACTACGGCGTCGGCTCTGACTTTTGTATACATATATAGTCTTCCACCCTAACCTCCTATAGCCAACTTTCCCGAAGCTTGATAGATAGATATTGGATTAGCATCTAGGTCTAGGTCCTAAGTCTGCTTTTATAGCTATAAATGAACTCCTAAACAGAAAAAATGGTATTAAACTCAATAGTTGATATCGTTTTTTGATAAATTGTGCAGCTTTTCTAAAAACAAGTAAATATAGAACACAATTGAACAAATTCTAGTAACTGTAGTGGTATAGAAGCAAAATAATGAAAAACTAATAACACATTGTGGTAGAGATACAGAACTATAGGAAACTTGTACTTTATGTTAGAGTATGAGTTCGAAAATCCTAAATCTGCTTTAAGAGCTAGAACTCAACACCTAATTAGAAAGAATGGTATTATACTCAATAGTTTATATATAATGTGAAATTCACAGCAGCTCATAACGTATGGACCCAACTGCAGACACCTAATCAATGGTTATATAGATTGACTGAAGAACAAATTATTGACTTCATCTGCAATAAAAGCCATAACAAAAGGACATTGCATGGTAGCGTTATTTTAACTTTAGTTGGGGGATGTCAAATGAACAGCAAGGAAGCTATGCTTAAACTAACATCAATGTTCCATCACAAATCTATACAAAATATTTCCAAACAGGAGTTGATCTCAACATCAGCAACAAATCAGTACCTTATGTCACCTCAATCCTAACTCACTCAAGGTGAGTGCTCACGACTGCTCCGACTGCTGCATCTGCTCTGCCTGCGTTTTGATCTATTTCATTTTTAACCAAATAAAGTTTGACTGCTCTGACTGCAGTGACTGCTCCGACTGCTGCGTCTGCTGCGACTTTTGTATATATAGTCCCCCACCCTAACCTCCTATACCCAACTTTCCCAAAGCTTGATAGATAGATATTGGATTAGCATCTAGGTCTAGGTCCTAAGTCTGCTTTTATAGCTATAAATGAACTCCTAAACAGAAAAAATGGTATTAAACTCAATAGTTGATATCGTTTTTTGATAAATTGTGCAGCTTTTCTAAAAACAAGTAAATATAGAACACAATTGAACAAATTCTAGTAACTGTAGTGGTATAGAAGCAAAATAATGAAAAACTAATAACAAATTGTGGTATATTCTATACAGAGCTATAGAAAACTTGTAGTTTGTGTTAGAGTATAAGTTTGAAAATCCTAAGTCTGCTTTAAGAGCTAGAACTCAACACCTAATTAGAAAGAATGGTATTATACTCAATAGTTTATATATAATGTGAAATTCACAGCAGCTCATAACGTATGGACCCAACTGCAGACACCTAATCAATGGTTATATACATTGACTGAAGAACAAATTATTGACTTCATCTGCAATAAAAGCCATAACAAAAGGACTTTGCATGGTAGCGGTATTTTAATTTTAGTTGGGGGATGTCAAATGAACAGCAAGGAAGCTATACTTAAACTAACATCAATGTTCTATCACAAATTTATACAAAATCTTTCCAAACAGGAGTTGATCTCAACATAGCAACAAATCAGAACCTTATGTCACCTCAATCCGAACTCACTCAAGGTGAGTGCTCACGACTGCTCCGACTGCTGCATCGGCTCTGACTGCCTTTTGATCTATTTCATTTATAACCAAATAAAGTTTGACTGTTCTGACTGCAATGACTGCTCCGACTACGGCGTCGGCTCTGACTTTTGTATACATATATAGTCTTCCACCCTAACCTCCTATACCCAACCTTCCCGAAGCTTGATAGATAGATATTGGATTAGCATCTAGGTCTAGGTCCTAAGTCTGCTTTTATAGCTATAAATGAAGTCCTAAACAGAAAAAATGGTATTAAACTCAATAGTTGATATCGTTTTTTGATAAATTGTGCAGCTTTTCTAAAAGCAAGTAAATATAGAACACATTTGAACAAATTCTAGTAACTGTAGTGGTATAGAAGCAAAATAATGAAAAACTAATAACACATTGTGGTAGAGATACAGAACTATAGGAAACTTGTACTTTATGTTAGAGTATGAGTTCGAAAATCCTAAATCTGCTTTAAGAGCTAGAACTGAACAACAAATTAGAAAGAATGGTATTATACTCAATAGTTTATATATAATGTGAAATTCACAGCAGCTCATAACGTATGGACCCAACTGCAGACACCTAATCAATGGTTATATACATTGACTGAAGAACAAATTATTGACTTCATCTGCAATAAAAGCAATAACAAAAGGACTTTGCATGGTAGCGGTATTTTAACTTTAGTTAGGGGATGTCAAATGAACAGCAAGGAAGCTATACTTAACCTAACATCAATGTTCCATCACAAATCTATACAAAATCTTTCCAAACAGGAGTTGATCTCAACATCAGCAACAAATCAGTTCCTTATGTCCCCTCAATCCGAACTCACTCAAGGTGAGTGCTCACGACTGCTCCGACTGCTGCATCTGCTCTGCCTGCGTTTTGATCTATTTCATTTTTAACCAAATAAAGTTTGACTGCTCTGACTGCAGTGACTGCTCCGACTGCTGCATCTGCTCCGACATTTGTATATATAGTCCCCCACCCTAACCTCCTATACCCAACTTTCCCAAAGCTTGATAGATAGATATTGGATTAGCATCTAGGTCTAGGTCCTAAGTCTGCTTTTATAGCTATAAATGAACTCCTAAACAGAAAAAATGGTATTAAACTCAATAGTTGATATCGTTTTTTGATAAATTGTGCAGCTTTTCTAAAAACAAGTAAATATAGAACACAATTGAACAAATTCTAGTAACTGTAGTGGTATAGAAGCAAAATAATGAAAAACTAATAACAAATTGTGGTATATTCTATACAGAGCTATAGAAAACTTGTAGTTTGTGTTAGAGTATAAGTTTGAAAATTCTAACTCTGCTTTAAGAGCTAGAACTGAACACCTAATCAGAAAGAATGGTATTATACTCAATAGTTTATATATAATGTGAAATTCACAGCAGCTCATAACGTATGGACCCAACTGCAGACACCTAATCAATGGTTATATACATTGACTGAAGAACAAATTATTGACTTCATCTGCAATAAAAGCCATAACAAAAGGACATTGCATGGTAGCGTTATTTTAACTTTAGTTGGGGGATGTCAAATGAACAGCAAGGAAGCTATGCTTAAACTAACATCAATGTTCCATCACAAATCTATACAAAATATTTCCAAACAGGAGTTGATCTCAACATCAGCAACAAATCAGTACCTTATGTCACCTCAATCCTAACTCACTCAAGGTGAGTGCTCACGACTGCTCCGACTGCTGCATCTGCTCTGCCTGCGTTTTGATCTATTTCATTTTTAACCAAATAAAGTTTGACTGCTCTGACTGCAGTGACTGCTCCGACTGCTGCGTCTGCTGCGACTTTTGTATATATAGTCCCCCACCCTAACCTCCTATACCCAACTTTCCCAAAGCTTGATAGATAGATATTGGATTAGCATCTAGGTCTAGGTCCTAAGTCTGCTTTTATAGCTATAAATGAACTCCTAAACAGAAAAAATGGTATTAAACTCAATAGTTGATATCGTTTTTTGATAAATTGTGCAGCTTTTCTAAAAACAAGTAAATATAGAACACAATTGAACAAATTCTAGTAACTGTAGTGGTATAGAAGCAAAATAATGAAAAACTAATAACAAATTGTGGTATATTCTATACAGAGCTATAGAAAACTTGTAGTTTGTGTTAGAGTATAAGTTTGAAAATCCTAAATCTGCTTTAAGAGCTAGAACTCAACACCTAATTAGAAAGAATGGTATTATACTCAATAGTTTATATATAATGTGAAATTCACAGCAGCTCATAACGTATGGACCCAACTGCAGACACCTAATCAATGGTTATATACATTGACTGAAGAACAAATTATTGACTTCATCTGCAATAAAAGCCATAACAAAAGGACTTTGCATGGTAGCGGTATTTTAATTTTAGTTGGGGGATGTCAAATGAACAGCAAGGAAGCTATACTTAAACTAACATCAATGTTCTATCACAAATTTATACAAAATCTTTCCAAACAGGAGTTGATCTCAACATAGCAACAAATCAGAACCTTATGTCACCTCAATCCGAACTCACTCAAGGTGAGTGCTCACGACTGCTCCGACTGCTGCATCGGCTCTGACTGCCTTTTGATCTATTTCATTTATAACCAAATAAAGTTTGACTGTTCTGACTGCAATGACTGCTCCGACTACGGCGTCGGCTCTGACTTTTGTATACATATATAGTCTTCCACCCTAACCTCCTATACCCAACCTTCCCGAAGCTTGATAGATAGATATTGGATTAGCATCTAGGTCTAGGTCCTAAGTCTGCTTTTATAGCTATAAATGAAGTCCTAAACAGAAAAAATGGTATTAAACTCAATAGTTGATATCGTTTTTTGATAAATTGTGCAGCTTTTCTAAAAGCAAGTAAATATAGAACACAATTGAACAAATTCTAGTAACTGTAGTGGTATAGAAGCAAAATAATGAAAAACTAATAACACATTGTGGTAGAGATACAGAACTATAGGAAACTTGTACTTTATGTTAGAGTATGAGTTCGAAAATCCTAAATCTGCTTTAAGAGCTAGAACTGAACAACAAATTAGAAAGAATGGTATTATAC